>JAUAMA010000004.1:25613408-28113408 GCA_030819835.1 Acmispon strigosus | reverse complement strand
TTTGCATTTTCATATAGGTTAGTAATTATTTTGTTTTTAGGCTTTTTTAGTTAGGTTTTATTAGAGTTTTGGTCCTTTTTATGTTTTTGGTCATTATTGGGTTGTTTATGGGTGCTTTGATGAAGAATGATGGAGAATAATGAAGAAAAGTTGAATGGGTTTTAGATTAAGTGAAAAATTGAAGCAACAAGCAAGGAAAACATGTGCTAAATGATCAAATGATGATTGTTTCAGCTGTTGCAAAAGGAGGAATGAAGCCAACTGAAGCCCCTTAATTGCTGATAATCAAATTGCAAGTGTACAATTTACTATCGCGTAATATAAAAGATTATCGAACCCAAGGGATAGGTGTTCTTATTATTATATAATTTAGTACTAAAACAGAAAAATAAAAGATGAATATTTGTTGTTGGTTTGAGAACTAGAAAGAAACAATAGCATAAAATAATAGAATAAAGAGATGATGAACATTAAGCTCTTGGGTTGGTTTACATAGTCTATAAAAACATGCTAGAAATTTCCTACTAAATTCCTGAATTATAAAACCATTTTCATGATGCTATAGCCTAGTGTAACTACAAGTTAATTCCTTAAGCATTGTAGATCTTTCTTTTTAATTACTAAACCCAATTCCTTGGTACCTAGTTAACTAAAGAAGAAGATGAAGAAGATGTTCAGGCCAACATAAAGTTACGTCCTTCCTAATTCCTTAGTGAAGTATACTTATAACCTTTTTTATTACCTAGTTCCCTTACTACTCACCAAATGGCCTTATGTAATAAGTAATAAGCAAAACCTCTTGGGATCCACAAGATAGAAATTAAGCATGTAAATCAAGTCTCGTCCTTGGACTCGACTGAGGTTTTGATGAAGACAAACACATCACAAAAAGAAGAAAGACTTCAAGAAAGAAAAGAACAAAAACAAGAAGACTTCAAGAAAACTTCAAGAAGACTTGAGAAGACTTCAAGAAGACTTAAGAGAAGAAAGACTTCAAAAACCAGGCTCAGAACGTCAAGAACAAAACATGAAGGTTCTAGTTTTAAGTAAGTCTTGTCAACTTAGTGTGCTATGCTTTATTAAGGTTTAATTGCATTAGAAGGCTCACAAAAGATCAACTAATTGAGTACGATATGTTCTCACAAGTAAAACTTGGTAGGAACACTCAATTAGGGTTTAAACAGTCGAAAACTGAGTTCTGGACTGTCAGTAATCGATTACAGAAGTGTGTAATCGATTACAGGATGTGTGTAATCGATTACCACAAGGGTGTAATCGATTACCAAGTTTGAAATTCAAATTCAAACTTCAACGGCATGATGTAATCGATTACACCAACTGTGGTAATCGATTACCAGGTCGATAAGTATGATTTTTCATGAACCATTGTGTCTCTAACCGTTTGGGAAAGGTTGTGTTGGTTCATGGACGACCTCTAGTGCCTATATAAAGTCCTTAGACACTCAGAAACAAAAATTACTTGGTCCATAACTTTCATATTCATAAAAGTCATCATTCTGAGTTTCGGTTCTCTCATTTTCATAAGAACACTCATGATGTTCAACTTTTGAGAAACTCAGAATGGAAGAGCCTTCATTGTAATGGCCTGGAGCATACAAACTAAGATCAATCCATCTTGTCTAAGGGATTGAATCATGCATAGAAAAGGCATCTTCTTCTTCTTCTATTTGAATCATGTTGATTCTTTCACCGTAGTTTTCGGTGGTTGTAAAAAGGCCCTTTGAATCAAGTTTGATTCAAAGTCCACCGTGGTAATGCGGTGTCATCAGAAAGTGGTTTGCTTTCTGAGGCATGATGGGTTCTCTTAGGGTCCTTGGCACAAGCATTCGTTAAGAAGACTTGATCAATCAGAAGTGGGTTGCTTCAGGAAGATTGATAAGATATCTTAGGGTCCTTGGTGCAAGCATTCGTTAAGAGTACTCGATCATGGAAAATCTTCACTGTGGAATTCAGTGGAGTGATTCTTCGGAAAGTGGTAATCTTTCTGAGGGGTTCTAACTTTACTGTGGTTTTCAGTAAAGGGTTTGACTCAGACAGGGTAATCTGTTCTGAGGGTTGTAATCAGTTCACTGAGTGATTCAGTGAGCGGTGATTTTCAGAAAGCGGTTTGCTTTCTGGTATAGTGGAAAATCTCTGCGTGGTCAGAGGACTGGACGTAGCCTTCTAGGTTTGAAGGTGAACCAGGATAAATTCCCTGTGTGTTCTTCTACTCCTTCATCTTTTACTTTCAAGCAATTACAATATTCCGCTGCAACAACGCTCTTACGTTACAACTCTAATTGCACTGAAAGTCGTCTGGTACTATTACGCGAAAATCGGGGCAACTCTGATTCACCCCCCCCCTCTCAGGTTGCTATCTGTACTAACAAAGCATAAAGTAATAAAACATGAATGGAAATAAAATTCAGAAATGTAGAAAAAGACTAGAACATGTATTATAAACTAAAACAACCCAAAAACTTAAAGAAGAAGTTAGCCAAGCATGGCTAAAATAATCATTGAATTACCCTGGATAGGAGCTCAAGTATGGCTTCCCACAAGTCCTAGGAACAATGATCTTTAAGGGAGAAAGAGAGAATACTTGTTGTATTCTATGAAGGTGTGTCTTACAAGTGAAGAAAAGGGTCCTATTTATAGTAAAATTCCAGCCTCCAGCGCTTGAGCGCTGGCATTCCCAACGCATGGGCGCTAGGATGCATTAAAAATCCACTTTCTGTCCGAGGCCCAGCGCTTGAGCGCTGGCTTTCCAACGCTTGGGCGCTGGGTCAACATCTGACTCATCATCTAGTCAGAACCCCAGCGCTGGAGCGCTGGGATCCCAACGCTTGAGCGCTGGGACGCTGCTTCTTCATCTTCAAGCTTTTCCTTCCTTCTTCATTCATGGTAGTGGGTTTTGATGGCCATAAAAAGCCACTAACCAGCCTTGTTCAATTCTGAAACCCTTCCTCCACTAACATCAATTCTTTAAACATTTTTTCCATGTGCTAAATTAGAGAGTGATTCTTCATATTCTTCTTTTTCACTTTGGTCCTCTCTTGGTTAGCACTTCAATTCAAGCCCTCATATTCTCTCAATCTTCACTTTAAGTCCTCCACTCTTGAAATTTTACAATTTGGTCCTTGACTTCCTGAAACTTTACATATTGGTCCCTGGACAAAAATGATAACTAAACCAGCTTTTCCTAAAAATACAAAATAACTAGAAAAACTCCTAAAAATATAAAATAAAGCTAGAAAATCTAATAAAATCTAATCTACATACAAAATGCAAAATAAATATAAAATCTACATAAAAACAATAAAAAACCTACATGAGACTCAAAAATAATAAAATAAAAAGACTAAAAATAGCCTAAAAACATCATATAAAATCCACTCATCAATTGCCATCAAGTTTGCCATCAAGAAGGAGAGCAAAGGAGTTGAAGCATCAGACAAGCTCAATGCCTGAGCGTTGGCAAGCCAACACTCATGCGTTGGCTCTCTGCCAGGAGCCTAAAATAGCAATTATTTCCAACTCCCATGCGTTGGTGGGCCAACGCTCATGCGTTGAGCCCCTGCCTGGCCTCGTGCAAATTCATTTAATTCTAACGCTCATGCGTTGAGGTGTTGGCAGGAAATTGTTATAAGTAGCGGCTTTCTCTCCTTTGTAAAATATACCTGGATACACTTTCTTACTCTTGAACACCTTATTTCTGAGCTTTCCTGGAAAGCCCTTTGGAAATAAGACTAGTTAGGCTAGTTTTCTTTAGTATTTCGGTTGTTGTGAATCTTCATAAGACTATGTTCTAAGTTTCTGTTTATTATATGAATGAAGCTCAGTTCGTAGTATCTTTTTCCCATGTTAATATTATTCTTGCTGTACACAAGTTTACGTTACTTGATTCTTGCAGAACGGTAGTTGGTAAGTTTCGAGGGAAATGGGAATTTGATTGATTGATTTTCTGCTACTTAGGCATAATGGTAGAAATTTTTAGTGTTGGGATGAACTTAGAACTTATAATGCTTCAATTGAATTAGCTAATCACTAAGGTATTAGGGTTGGTAATTGCAATTGAATGTTCTATTTGATTAAGGAATTAACAAGTAGGAAATCTATGCTAGATCACCTAAGAACATGTTCTAATTTCATATGTTAAATTGATTATGAAAAACTTACAGGTTTAGCGGTTAGGGAGACCCACGAACTTGTGGGTGCCACGTCCAACCCCTTCTTGTTTGGGGGGACGCACTTATAAAAAAAGAAAAAGTACTCGTGAGTTGGGAGTCACCCCAAGCGTATCACACAAAATTTCAAACCCCCTGATGAATGCCCAAGAGTTAGGGTTCAGTTGGGTGGGGGCGACTAAAAGAGCCTTTAGTACCTCACAAATAAAATGTGAGAAGGGAAGGCGAACGCCAAGATCTTCAAAGATATATGAATACACATGGAAAAAATGTGGGTCACTATCAACTAATTTGGCGTTGCAAACGCGTTCATTTGCGGAGCAGGGAAGGGTTACAAGGTCGGGCCCATAGTTATCTGAGCAGAGCCCGCCAATTTTGTCACTAAATGCTCTTATTATAATGGGGTCAGACCAGACGGGAAATACAGAGATGACCTTTTGGGCGCCTAGACCTATCTAGACGGGACGAGGGAGTGACTCCTCGTAGGCCCGGAGTTTAGTGGTGGGAGAAAGAGGTGGTTTCGGTTGTTCACAGGCGGTTCCGACACCGGAGGTAGAGGTAGACTCCATTAAAACAGAAAGAGATGAAGAAAGACAAGTTGAGAAAGAGGATCTAGAAGTGTGTCTTGAAGATTGTAGATTCAAAACTGAAGTTATCTAAGTCAAAGCAGCAAAAGAAAAAAATAAGGAAAAAAAGCTATTATTACCATTTGATACAGAAAAGACCAATACAATTATGAGGGTTTTGAAAAGTTTCTTTTTTTCCCCACTTATGATCATGTATATGCTTTTCCTTGTTTTGGAAAGAAAGTAATTCACTCAACTTAAACAACGCAAAAAATCAGCAGAATAGTGATATATATATATATATATATATATATATATATAAAGGGGAAGATACTCACATTTGTAGCATCAAATATTATGCCTTAATTATTATTGTTATTATTATTAGTATTATTAATATGATTATTATTATTATTGTGGACATGGTACTCTTTTGAAAACTAACTTGCCATGTATGGTATGCACATCATTATACCGGATACATTTAATATTCTTATAAAAAAAATGTTATACTTAATAACTTTGTTTATTATAGAATATTAAGAATACAAAATAATTAAAAATAAATGCGTTTTAACTATTTTTACAAAATTTAAAGGATCTAATTAAAATATATTGATTATTATAGAATTAAAAAAGACTAAAATTAAAATCACATTAGTATTTAATATTTCATGGATTATATATTACATCTTGTAGTATTTTCTTTCACCTGTACATTATTAATAATATAATTTTTAGATTGACACTTTAAAAGGAACTTAACTTTTTATAGTTTTATACAAAAGAAATGTCATATCACTATTTAAATATGAACATGAATTGTCATGGATAAGGATAATATATCAAATTACGATGTCAAGGATAAGTTCAGAATTATCTCGTATGGTAGCGATAAACATCAATTGCCATGTCAGCTAACAAAGCTAACAAATGGATAAGCGCTTGACCTTTTACATTAATACAAATATTAATTAATTATAAATAACATTCTATAGATAATATTAATTAGTTATTAATAATATTTATGTTGATTATTATTTTATAAAATATCTCAATTTCACATATATAGTAAAAAATATTAAATATCTAAAATTTCCCTAACACTTGAATTAATGACACTATTAATCACATAATACTAAAATTTAAAATTTAAAATTGTGTTAAATAATAATTATGAAATATTTAAGTAAATATTTTTTTGACATTTATTTAATGGTAATATTAGTTAGTTATTCAAAAAATTCATTTTATTAATTATATTAACAATCAGTCTTAACAATACCTCAATTTATCATATATGAAAGTAAAATATTAAATATGTTGACATTTACATTAACGAAACTATTAATTGATCATTAATAACCTTTTATATTATTAGTTATATTAATTAATAATTATTTATATCACAATTTCTCATATTAAAAAGTAAAATACCAAATATTAAATTATTTTAATGTTATTGATTAAAAAAGGAATTAGTTTTATTTGGTTAATATAAAGTAAAAATTAATATTTAAATATAAATAGCTTAACAGAAGTAACATAACCTGATTAATATTATTTCAATTATTTTTAATTAATATTAAATTATTAAAATGTTATTAACTAATTAATATTTAAACCAATAAATTTTACACGAATCAAGTAATCACAAATTGAGAAATATTAAAAAAATAAAATAGAAATAAAAAACATTTTTATTTTTGTATATATTTAGTATTAAAGTTATTTAATAAATATAATTAAATTATTTTAACCTTTATATTAATGGTATTTTAGTAAAAGGCGAAAGAATAGTTCGCCTTGTGCATATTAAATGGCACTATGACGAACTTACTACTATTAATTAAAAAAATCATAAAATGGCTTTTTAGTATATAGTAGTAAGTTTATCATCCAAAAAAGAATATTAAGTATTAAATGTGCGTTTTTTGTGTGTGTCTTTTTTTAATAATAAAGTAACTATTTAATTAGATATTTTAATTTATTTTAAATATTAAAGTTGATTCATTTTTATTCAAATTATTATATAATCAATAAAATTATTAAGTATGACATTTAAATTTTTCTAAAAATATTAAATATTTCTGGTATAACTAGGCTCATATCATACATGGCGTGTTAATAATAATAATAATAATAATAATAATAATAATAATAATAATAATAATTAAGTAAAACATTTTGATGCTCTGAATGCAAGTCTCTTCCCCTATTATAAATATCTCTACCTCTCACTCTTTTCCCAATCATATGTTCTCTTTTCTTCTTTGCAAATATATTCTCACTGAGATATCTATACCACCTGCACAACCTTTACTTTTGTTGGCCAATCACAAGAATTAGAAAATGGGAATGGTGCACATGCTTGGGTCCTGATGTCATACAAACCTTGCAAAGGCTTACTTTGTTCTCTTCTTTATCGGATCGTGTATATGTGTTGATTATTAGGCTATATGTTACTTAACTACCATGATTTGAATTGTAGAGTTTTGTTCCAACTTTCGTAGCTGAGTACGAGTGTTTTTATGTTGCAAGTTCCTCCATGGTTCGACTTTGACCTTATTACTGTTACAGGTACCCTTTTTCCGTATTTTATACCACCTAAATTTTAGGTGTTGATTTGTTTTATTTCTTATGCTAAGTGCTAGTCCTAATATTCATGTGTATTCAACTTTTTTGTGGGTGTTTCCTTGCTAAATGTAATAAATTTAAATATATTAAAATCTGTATTAAAATGAAAATATTAAAATGATTAAAATTAATATCCATACATTTTTTTTAAACTGAAAAATTAGTTTTAATTTTTTATGTTTTCCAAACTTAAAACCAAAAGTCATATTGAACGGGGCCTAATGAATTTAGGATCAAATTTTTTTAAAATCTCAAGTCTTAGATTCCACTACACACCTTTTCTCTCAAACTGAAGCGTTCCTTTTTCATACACTAAATATACAAATTCTATTTATACAAAAATATAATATGCTCTTCACTGTACCTAGCAAAGCATCCCAAAAAATAACATTTGCAAATAAGGTCCTCATTACAGTGTAGGAATAGACTTCTATGGAATCAGGTCCCTTTAAATGTCGTCATGTTGTATTATCTCTTGTATTTGTTTATCTTTTTTATATCTAGCCTTGTGAACCCAAACTTATGTGTCTATATCAATTCAGCTTCTTTAGCAGCTGGTAGGACAACGTTTCTCACTTTTAAAAATCCCAGCACCCTTTCTATGGAAGAGAACAGGGACCGGAAATAACCTTGTCCTTCGTAATTATTAAGATATGCCACTAAGGGAAGCTCTGATACTTCTTTCCCTTGCACATGAAATACGCCAGTGCAAACCACCGTTTCATTTACAGCGAGCATCGCACAATGCATTATTCCAAAATCATGATCCTCAATTCTCCACACGTGAATCATTTCTATAATTAAATCAAGCTCTGTAGTAGTACCTATTATTTCATGAAACTGCTCATGGAAGATAGCAACATCTTTTGAAAATAATGAACTAATCTCATTAGGATAAACCAAGTTCCACTTCAAAACCCTCCATTTTATATTTAGACCAGCCTCACTTTCTATGCATTTTCCTTCATGCTTCTTTTTATTCAAAATTAGTAGTGAATATGGAAGATTCACCTCCCCATGAGCCCCCAAATTTACTAGAGCATATGAATTTGATCACAATCTGAGCATCATAACCAATTACCTTCCAGAATTTCCTTCAGGCTTAGCATGTTATGATTCTTCAAACACCCAACATGGTATTCCCTCTCACACTGATCACAAATAATTACTGTTCGAGGACGAAAGACTTCTTTGCTAAAATCTTGGCCACCGCACAATGCACACCCACCATAGTCAACTTTATAAATTTTGACAACACGAGTTCCATGAGCAGTTTCATGAAATAATAGGTACTACTACAGAGCTTGATTTAATTATAGAAATGATTCACGTGTGGAGAATTGAGGATCATGATTTTGGAATAATGCATTGTGCGATGCTCGCTGTAAATGAAACGGTGGTTTGCACTAGCTTATTTCATGTGCAAGGGAAAGAAGTATTAGAGCTTCCCTTAGTGGCATATCTTATTGATTACGAAGTACAAGGTTACTTCGGGTCCCTATTCTCTTCCATCAAAGAGGTGCTAGAATTTTTAAATGTGAGAAACGTTGTCCAACCTGCCGCTAAAGAAGCTGAATCAATATAGACCCGTAAGTTTGGGATCAGAAGGCTAGATATAAAAAAGATAAACAAATACAAGAGATAGTACAACATGGTGGCATTTAAAGTGACCTGTTTCAACAGAAGCTTATTCCTGCAGTATAATGAGGACCTCATTTGCAAATGTTAATTTTTGGGCTACTTTGCTGGGTACAATGGATAACATACTCTTTTTTATATATATAGAATTTGTATATTTAGTCTACGGAAAAAGAAGGTTTAGGATCCAGAGAAAAGGTGTGTAGTGGAACCCAGGGCTTGGGATTTTTAAAAATTTGCATAACTTGACTTTAGAATCTATTATGAAGAGAATGTAGAATGAGAAATTTTGGGTGTCAAATTTGACTATAAGTAAAGATAATTTGATGCAAACATGTCATAAAACGACAAAAATAAAACATCCACCAAGAAGTTTAATACACAAGGAAAATCGAGGAAGGAAGAAAGGGCAAGAAGGAGAAGAAAATCAGGTCAGGGAAGAGGAAGCCGCTCTTCATCCGCCACGATGTCACGAACCTCTGTCGGCTGAATATCGAAGCCTTCGACATCAGCAACAAAGAACCTAGAATAGAATTGAGGCGAGTAGCATTGGTTTACTGCTCGCCATCACCCCACGCTGGAATTTCCTTCAACCAGATTCCATAGAACACGAGTGGGAGCCAAGTATGATGACAAGGAAGAGAACAACGACACCGAAGACACCAATTCGTCCTCCTTCACGCTCAGTCAACGTAGCAGTGGCTGATACATCGGTCTGGTTCTGACAAAGACATAGCCGGTTCAGACCAAAGTCGCCACCACTCCCATGTTGATGATCGGAAGAGAGCAGTAGAGGCAACAACAGAGGATACGATGGTGTTCGTCGTCTCATAACCTGAGCAAAAAAAAACCATCAACGCCATAGCCAAGATGGCTGGCAAATTTGATGCCATTCGCGCTCTCTAGTTTTTCCCTGATATTTTCTTCATGCTCTTAATCCTTTATGAAATTTAAGCTTCTGAGTGTTCATGCCTTATTTTTTTTGTTTGATGTTCAAATAGCAGATTTACACTTTGCACAGAAGGTGCTCGAGAATATGCCTCAACGACAAGTAACTTCTTGGGACGTCATAATGTCAGAGTCATTGCGATATGTGGGTTCCCTACGTAATAAGGTGACTCGCCCAACTTGGCCAGTGACATGGTCGCTGAACGACACTTAGCTTGGTAGCAGAGGTTACGACGAATTGGAGGCCACAATCTCAAGGTTGATTCGCTACTAGCCCACTTACTGTCCCGGCTCAACAATCACAGAGAATCCACAGTGCTTGGATATTTGGTTCACTCTATCCCTAACTCCTTCATGTTTAAACTTTGATGCATGTTACATGTCCCACGAAAGAGTCGAATGTTTTTTTCCTTCAAATACCCTAGCATTTTTTACGCCTACCACCTGTTTGATAAAATGTTAGACTGAATCTACACTCATATTTTGAAGATAAAATGTTTGAAAAGAATTTGAGACCTCTATTACTAATAGCATATGGCTGAAAGTTATTGAGGAAATGTCTAAATAAGTTATATATCATGTTTTCATTACAGTTTTCTTGCCTGGAGAGAAGTTTGATTAATTTCCCTTTGGATCCTCCTAAGACTATACTTTCAACGCTAGAACATTGAATGTGTTTTAGCAATTTTTTTAAGTGATTCAATATGAGAAGCTCCTGATTGGGTCAACTGTTTGGGTTCTAATAATATGAGAGTATTTATGTTTAAGATTTGAAGCATGTTTCTCATCTTGTCATCATAAGAAGGTGTCATTGGAAAACTGTGGCAAGGTGTTGTATTTTATTTTGCATGTTGGTGTTGTTCTGAGTCTGACGAAAGCATTCATGTGAAGACAGTCTGGTGACTCACGGAAGATAAAGCAGTGACTTCAAATAACAAACATGCTTTTCGAAGACACTCTATATGCTAGGCACTCTCAAGTCAAAGTCCACTTCAGGAAGCTGAAACAGTCCAGTTCCTGAACCAACAGTGATCAACAGGAAGACTGTTTCATCTAAAGCTGAATGAGTATGACAACTCATGAAGAAATGCCTCTAGCTTTGAAGCTTCTCTAGCATCATATAAAGAAGTTGTGGACCAACTCACTTAAATGGAGAACTTTAGTGGAAGCAAAAGAAAATGAAAGATTCAGTCTTCTACAAGTCAAGAATATTCCCAACCTTAAGAAGGACTGAATAAAGAAAGACCGTCTGCCGATGCAAGCCACTCAGTAACGGAATTCTAAATATTATATGGAGACTGCGTCTGCCAAATCATAAGGAAGAATTCGTCTGCTCAAGCATCAGAATGCGCCAAAGGTACAAATGTCAAGAGATGTGCATTACGAGGATATTAGTTCAACAGAAGAATTAAAGAAATTATTCACCTAGCTCTGAAGAGTTCATCCAGAATAATTGCTTCTCGGATCAAAAGACGTCTACCTTGACTGCATATTAAATAAAGCACTGCCAATGGCAGAAAGAAGAAAGGGACACAATTAATACAATATTCCTTGGTCCCACTACTTTTCTACTTTTCCTCAAATCAAGCTGACATTGCGAAATCAACGGCAAGAATCTCTAAGCACCGTACTCATTCAACGGTCGAAATTCAAATATTTGATCAGAGCATTTGATGGGCACCAGCTGGCACGCACTGGGGTATAATGGTCAAACAAATACCACAGCTGGAATTCTAGAGCATTAAATACATAAGACATAGCTCAAGGCTACTTGCTCAAATGTAGCCAGACGATGTCAACCCAGGCAAATCAATGCTTCGCAGATCGTGTCTCAGACCTGCTGAAAAATGCAGAATTAGCCGTTACTCACAGCAGAGGAAGTCGGAGCACTAACGGACAGGTTTTCTCTCCTTCTGTGGAAGAAGAACGAAGATCTTCAACTGAAGATATATATAGAGAATCCTGCTTCCGTAGCAACTTGGCGACTTAGACTCAAACTTTCATATCTCAACTAAGTTTGCCCAAAGAACCAAGACTTCATTGGTTCCAACTCAGAACGCTTCAAGCCAACCCTCATCTGAGTTGTGTTGCTCATGTGTGTGATGAAATTACAGAGCGTTACTCTCATCCTATCTCACACACACAACTCAAAACAGAGAACCCAAATGTCTATCCTCTCTGTAAATCTGAGCTTCAATTCTTCTACCCACTCTTATTGAAGAGAACTATGGTAGAAAAACACACCCTTGTAAAAGGCGTCAGGAGAAGTCCTATAAAATACTTGTGAGGAGAAGTCCTGATAATACTTGTAAGGGGGAGTCCTCATAATACTTGATAGGAGAAGTCCTTACAATACTTGTTGGGAAAAGTCCCTGATAATACTTATACTATTTGTTTTAAATAGTGGAAAATCTTGGTGAAGCCAAGGACTGGAGGTAGCCTGGTCGATTATGGGGGTGAACCAGGAAAAAATCATGTGTGCTTTACTTCTCATGTTATGTTATATTTTCCTCTGCATACATGCATATTTGCATAATGAATAACTCTCTTTGAAAACCAATAATTAACGTTTATCATTGAAAGAAGTTTTCAAAATAAGTCACACAATTCAAACCCCCCCTTCTTGTGTGTTTCTTGCACCTTCAAGACACACTTCATCTTCATGCCTCAGACTTGGTGTCTTATGGGCACGTGGACCAGGCGAGCACCTTCCCCTGGGGGCGGGCCATGAAGACTTCGGAAGACACACTTCGCTTTCATACTTCAAACTTGGTGTCTTGTGGGCTTGTGGACTGGCGAGTGCCCTTGCCCAGTAGTAGGGCGACCCAGTGGCTCGACAGGGCGACCCAAGCTGCTTTAGGGGGGTATATTTGTAACATAAGGGGGGTAATAATTTGTAATGTATTGGGCTCGATTCCCGAGGCCCATAGGCCTGCAAGGATTCAAGATATTTATGACTCCTCCCCCTATAAATAGCTAGTAGGGGGCTCATGTAAAAGGGTCTTGATTTGTCTCTTAATACTCTAATAATAACACTTTTCTCCTATACTGTCTCATTCCGAGAACATAACTTCGATACCTCTGTGCACTTGTAGAAAGGCTATCGACCACAAATAAAGTCTACTCATAAAAGACACAGCATGTTCTTCTAAAGAAAACATGGATTTAAATGACTGCTTTTACACACTTGAAAGTGATAGGAATAATCGGATAAGACAAATGGTGCAAAATAAACTAATTTCCACACCCAAAAATCAGTACTCGCTGACCCATATACCCTCCCCAAATTTGTATCACAAGCATGCATGACATGGCCACCAAATTCATCCAAGCTAGCCTTCAAAGTCAGACACCAATTTTTTTGAATTCTTCCAAGTATACCTCCTGCTTATGAAGAGAAGAAGGATAAGAAGTATTTGTAAAGGTGGAAAAAAACCAAGAAGATCAATCACACAATCAAAGGTTTTTCATTATCAAAGAAAACTTTTGAACCTTCAGACACTATAAGTTATGAAATATTTTGAACTTAATATGTGAGCCATGAACTAGTGCAATTCTTTTTCATTTTTGAAACATTCTCTCCAATGACCACCCTTTAAATTTGATTTTTGCGAGCCCTGAGATAGTAATAAACCTAGAATGGGAAGATAAAACATATTATAAGAAATTTTACATGCTTATTATCATATCAAACTACATGCAAAATAGAATACATGACTAAGAGTAAGATTAATGAAGAAGAATTTAACTTCTTGGATTGAAAGAAATCATCAGAAAAATATAAACTAACATATTTAACCTTAGCTGCTACTAATAATTGAAAAACTTTAACTGTATTATAGCCTGACTTTTGAGAAAGAGGAGCTAGAAGTGTGTCTTGAAGATAGTAGACTCAAAACTGAAATAATCTAAGTCAAAGCAGCAAAAGAAAGAAAAAAAGAAAAAAATCTATTATGACCATTTGATACAGAAAAGACCAATACAATTAGGAGGGTTTTGAAGAGTTTCTTTTTTTTTTCCCACTTATGATCATGTATATGCTTTTCCATGTTTTGGAAAGAAACTAATTCACTCAACTTAAACAAGTCAAAAAATCAGCAGATTAGTGATATATATATATATATATAAAGGGGAAGATACTCACATTTGTAGCATCAAATATGATGCCTTAATTTTTATTGTTATTATTATTAATATTATTAATAAGATTATTATAATTATTGTGGACATGGTACTCTTTAGAAAACTAACTTGCCATGTATGGTACGCACATCATTATACCGGATACATTTAATATTCTTATAAAAAAATTAAATGTTATACTTAATAACTTTGTTTATTATAGAATATTAAGAATACAAAAAAAATTAAAAATAAATGTGTTTTTACAATTTTTACAAAATTTAAAGGATCTGATTAAAATATATTGATTATTATAGAATTAAAAAAGACTAAAATTAAAAACAAATTAATATTTAATATTTCATGGATTATATATTACATCTTGTAGTATTTTCTTTCACCTGTACATTATTAATAATATAATTTGTAGACTGACACTTTAAAAGGAACTTAACTTTTTATAGTTTTATACAAAAGAAATGTCATATCACTATTTAAATATGAACATGAATTGTCATGGGTAAGGATAATATATCAAATTACGATGTCAAGGATTAGTTCAGAATTATCACGTTCGGTAGCGATAAACATCAATTGCCATGTCAGCTAACAAATAGATAAGTGCTTGACCTTTTACATTAATGACAATATTAATTAATTATAAATAACATTTTATAGATAATATTAATTAATTATTAATAATATTTATATTAATTATTATTTTATAAAATATCACAATTTCACATATATGGTAAAAAATGTTAAATATCTAAAATTTCCCTAACACTTGAATTAATGACACTATTCATAAATAATACTATAATTTAAAATTTAAAATTTAAAATTGTGTTAAAAATAATTATGAAATATTTAAGTAAATTTTTTTTTTACATTTAATTAATGTTAATATTAGTTAGTTATTCAATAAATTCATTTTATTAATTACATTAACAATCAGTCTTAACAATACCTCAATTTATCATATATGAAAGTAAAATATTAGATATGTTGACCTTTACATTAATGAAACTATTAATTGAACATTAATAACCTTTTGTATTATTAATTATATTAATTAATAATTATTTATATCACAATTTCTCATATTAAAAAGTAAAATATTAAATATTAAATTATTTTAATGTTATTGATAAAAAAAGCAATTAGTTTTATTTGGTTAAAATAAAGTAAAAATAAAAATTTAAATATAAATAGCTTAACAGAAGTGACATAACCTGATTAATATTACTTGAATTATTTTTAATTAAAATTAAATTATTAAAATGTTATTAACTAATTAATATTTAAACCAATAAATTTTACACGAATCAAGTAATCCCAAATTGAGAAATATTAAAAAAATAAAATAGAAATAAAAAACATTTTTATTTTTATATATATTAAGTATTAAAGTTATTTAATAAATATAATTAAATTATTTTAACCTTTATATTGATGGTATTTTAGTAAAAGGCGAAGAATAATTCGCCTTGTGCATATTAAATAATAAATGTGCGTTGTGTGTGTGTGTCTTTTTTAGTATATAGTAGTAAGTTTATCATGAAAAAAACTATATTAAGTATTAAATGTTCGTTATGTTTGTGTGTCTTTTTTTAATAATAAAGTAACTATTTAATTAGATAATTTAATTTATTTTAAATATTAAAGTGGATTCATTTTTATTCAAATTTTATTCTTATTATTATATAATAAATAAAATTATTAAGTATAACTTTTAAATTTTTCTGAAAATATTAAATATTTCCTGTATAACTAGGTGCATATCATACATGGTATGTTAATAATAATAATAATAATTATAAAGTAAAATATTTTGATGCTCTGAATGCAAGTCTCTTCCCCTATTATAAATATCTCTACCTCTCACTCTTTTCCCAAACATATTAAATATTTCCTGTATAACTAGGTGCATATCATACAGGTACCCTTTTTCCGTATTTTATACCACCTAAATTTTAGGTGTTGATTGTTTTATTTCTTATGCTAAGTGCTAGTCCTAATATTCATGTGTATTCAACTTTTTTGTGGGTGTTTCTTTGCTAAATGTAATAAATTTAAATATAATAAAATGAAAATATTTAAAATGATTAAAATTAGTTTTAACTTTTTATGTTTTCCAAACTTAAAACCAAAAGTCATATTGAACGGGGCCCAATGAATTTAGCATCAAATTTTTTTAAAATCTCAAGTCTTAGATTCCACTACACACATTTTCTCTCAAACCGAAGCGTTCCTTTTTCATACACTAAATATACAAATTCTATTTATATAAAAAAATAATATGCTCTTCACGGTACCTAGCAAAGCATCCCAAAAAATAACATTTGCAAATAAGGTCCTCATTCGGTGTAGGAATAGACTTCTATAGAAACAGGTCCCTTTAAATGTCGTCATGTTGTATTATCTCTTGTATTTGTTTATCTTTTTTATATCTAGCCTTGTGAACCCAAACTTATGGGTCTATATCAATTTAGCTTCTTTAGCAGCTGGTAGGACAACGTTTCTCACTTTTAAAAATCCCAGCACCCTTTCTATGGAAGAGAACAGGGACCGGAAATAACCTTGTCCTTCGTAATTATTAAGATATGCCACTAAGGGAAGCTCTGATACTTCTTGCCCTTGCACATGAAATACGCCCGTGCAAACCACCGTTTCATTTACAGCGAGCATCGCACAATGCATTATTCCAAAATCATGATCCTCAATTCTCCACACGTGAATCATTTCTATAATTAAATCAAGCTCTGTAGCAGTACCTATTATTTCATGAAACTGCTCATGGAAGATAGCAACATCTTTTGAAAATAATGAACTAATCTCATTAGGATAAACCAAGTTCCACTTCAAAACCCTCCATTTTATATTTAGACCAGCATCACTTTCTATGCATTTTCCTTCATGCTTCTTTTTATTCAAAATTAGTAGTGAATATGGAAGATTCACCTCCCCATGAGCCCCCAAATTTACTAGAGCATATGAATTTGATCACAATCTGAGCATCATAACCAATTACCTTCAAGAATTTCCTTCAAGCTTAGCATTTTATGATCCTTCAAACACCCAACATGGTATTCCCTCTCACACTGATCACAAATAATTACTGTTCGAGGACGAAATACTTCTTTGCTAAAATCTTGGCCACCGCACAATGCACACCCACCATAGTCAACTTTATAAATTTTGACAACACAAGTTCTATTATTCATATGTTCTAGAGGATCAACACATGAATTCCTTAAAACTTCCAAAGCGTATGAAGGGACCTATGGCGGCTGGAAGAGCTGCAACAGTGAATCCTCTAGAACAGATAAACCAGAGAAGCATTCGTATTGTCAAAATTTATAAGGGTGACCACGGTGGGTGTGCATTGTGCAGTGACCTAGATATAAACAAAGAAATATTTGGTCCTCGAACATTAATTATTTGTGATCAGTGTGACATGGAATACCAAGTTGGGTGTTTATAGGATAGTAACATGCAAAGCCTGTAGGAATTTTTGGAAGATGATTGGTTATGCTGCTTAGATTGTGATCAAATTCATATGCTCTAGAGAATTTGGGGGCTCATTGAGATGTGAATCTTCCATATTCACTCCTAATTTTGAATAAATGTAAGCATGAAGGTAAAGGCATTGAAAGTGAGGCTGGCCTGAATATAAAATGGAGGATTTTGAAGTTGAACTTGGTTTATCTTGGTGAGATTAGTTCATTATTTTCAAAAGATGTTGCTATCATCCATGAGCAGTTTCATGAAATAATCGATACTACTACAGAGCTTGATTTAATTATAGAAATGATTCACGTGTGGAGAGTTGAGGATCACGATTTTGGCAGAATGTATTGTGCGATGCTCGCTGTCAACGAAGTGACGGTTTGCACTAGCTTATTTCATGTGCAAGGGAAAGAAGTATCAGAGCTTCCCTTTGTGGCATATCTTGTTGATTAAAAAGTACAAGGTTACTTCGGGCCCCTGTTCTCTTCCATCAAAGGGGTGCTGGGATTTTTAAATGTGAGAAACGTTGTCCAAACTGCTGCTAAAGAAGCTGAATCAATATAGACTTGTAAGTTTGGGATCAGAACGCTAGATATAAAAAGGATAAACAAATACAAGAGATAGTACAACATGGTGGCATTTAAAGTGACCTGTTTCTACATAAGCTTATTCCTACACTGTAATGAGGACCTCATTTGCAAATGTTATTTTTTGGGCTGCTTTGCTGGGTACAATGGATAACATACTCTTTTTTATATATATAGAATTTTTATATTTAGTGTACGGAAAAAGAATGTTTAGGATCCAAAGATAAGGTGTGTAGTGGAACCCAGGACTTGGGATTTTTAAAAATTTGCAAAACTTGACTTTAGAATCTATTATGAGGAGAATCTAGAACGAGAATATTTTGGGTGTCAAATTTGATTATAAGTAAAGATAATTTGATGCAAAAATGTCATAAAACGACAAAAATAAAACATCTACCAAGAAGTTGAGTACACAAGGAAAATCGAGGAAGGAAGAAAGTGTAAATCAGGTCTCGTCCTTGGACTCGGCTGAGGTTTTGATGAAGACAAACACATCACAAAAAGAAGAAAGACTTCAGAAAAGAAAAGGAAGACTTAAAGAAGACTTCAAGAAAGAAAGGAACAAAAAGAAGAAAGACTTCACGAAGACTTCAGAAAAGGAAGGAGGACTTTAAGAAGACTTCAAAGAAGACTTCACAGAAGAAAGACTTCAAGAACCGGCTCAGAACGTCAAGATCAAACATGAAGGTTCTAGTTTTAAGTAAGTCTTGTCAACTTTGTGTGCTATGCTTTATTAAAGTTTAATTGCATTTGAAGGCTCATTAAAGATCAACTAATTGAGTATAATATGTTCTCACAAGTAAGACTTGGTAGGAACACTCAATTAGGGTTTAAGATGGTTAAAACTGAGTTTTGGACTATCTGTAATCGATTACAGGTTGTGTGTAATCGATTACACAGTTTGAAATTTGAATTCAAACTGCAACGACTAGTGTAAAAAGGTCCATCGTGGTGTTCGATGGTTGTGAAAAAGGTTCTTTGAATCGGGTTTGATTCAAAGTCCGCCGTAGGTTTCGGCGTCATCAGTTGGTGGTTTTCCATCTGAGGTTTGACAAGAGTTCTTAGGGTTCTTGGTGTAAGAACTTGTAAGGAATCTTGATCATTGTAAATCTTCACTGTGTGATTCAGTGGAGTGATTCTTCAGAAAGTGGTTTGCTTTCTGGTATAGTGGAAAATCTTTGTGTGATCAGAGGACTAGACGTAGCCTTCTGGGATTGAAGGTGAACCAGGATAAAATCCCTGTGTGTTCTTCTTATCCTTCATCTTTTACTTTCAAGCAATCTTCAATTCCGCTGCAATCACTACTATCGTTTCGTGATCATCATTATCTTGAAAGTAGTAATTTCAATAAGGCGAAAATCGGGGAAACTCTGATTCACCCCCCCTCTCAGGTTGCTATCTGTACTAACAATTGGTATCAGAGCGTAAGTTTAGGTAATTTGCTCCTAAGATCCGGGAAGATAGCATCCTCATCTACAACAAGTACCAGTAAAGGATTCAACATAAACAGGCCACCATTCTTAAATGGAGAACACTATGACTTCTGGAATATCAAGATGAAAGTCTTCATAAAGTCATTAGATGCGGAAATCTGGTAAGCCATTGAAGAAGATCCCTTTGTGCCTGTTGTAGAATTTAAAAGAAGTTCACAATCAGAACCAGAAAACACATGGAGTGACAAAGAAAAGAAGAAAGTTCAACATGACTTAAAAGGTATGAACATCTTGACTTCAGCCCTTAGTATGAAGAAATTCTTTAGAGTATCTTCTTGCAAATCTTCAAAAGAAATATGGGATACTTTAATGGTTACACACGAAGGGACTGATGAAGTTAAAAGATCCAAGATCAATATTCTATCACAAGAATATGAGATGTTCAAAATATTGCCTGGAGAAAGCATACTTGATATGAAAAAGCGGTTCACACATATAACGAACCACTTGATTGCTCTTGGTAAGGAATTCTCCAACTATGCCATAAACATGAAAGTGTTAAGATCCCTTACAAGAGCATGGCAACCAAAAGACACTGCTATCTCAGAAAAGAAAAGTCTCTCCAACATGACTCTGGCTACTCTTTTTGGAAAATTTCAAGAACATGTATTGGAATTAAACAGACTTGAGCAATGTGTGAAAAATGAAAAGAGGCATCAGCCTATTGCTCTAAAATCCAAAGAAAGCATCAATGATGAATATGATGCAGAGTCAGAAGATGATGAGAACATGGCCTTAATAGTCAAGAACTTTCGAAGATTTTTACAAAGAAAAGGTATGAAATCTAGAAGTTTTCAAATGGGAAATGAACCCTCCTCCTCTTCACCAAAGATCACATGCTGTGAGTGTGGTAAATCTGGTCACATCAAATATGATTGTCCAAACATTCAAAAGAAGAAGCATGGACTAAAGGAGAAGTTTGAAAAGAAGGATTCAAACTCCAGAAAGAGCATACATCTCTTGGGATGACAATGACGTAGGCTCAGACTCAGAATCAGAGAATGAAAAAGCACACCTTGCATTAATGGCATCTCAGAATTCTGACAAGGAAAATATCTAGGTTAGTACCAGCACTTCTTTTTCTAATGATTTAGAATATGTTATAGAAAGTCTTCTTTAAGATGTGTCATAGTACTTCTAAAGTTAGTGTTAAACAAAATGCTATTATTTCATCTTTAGAAGAAAAATGTGAAATGCTTCAAAAGGAATTAGATGATGTTAAATCTAAATTAGATGTTACACATGCATGTACTAAATGTAGTTCTTTAGAAGTAAAAGTAGAAAATCTACAACAAACAGTTCATAGTTTCAATCTAGAAAAGCAAAAACTAGATAAAATTCTTAGTGTGCAACGAAACTCAAACAACAAGTATGGTCTAGAATTTACACCCCAAAAGAATAACAAGGAGATTAAGAAAAATGTCTTTGTTAAAGCAACAAATGAAGTTAAAACTCTTGGAAGTAAACACATGAATGCTAGTTCTTCTAGAAATATGAACTATAGGAACTACCCACAAAATGTCCCAAAACAATCCTAAAGATTCATTCTTTAAGATTAGAAGAAAATTAGGCATTAGATAAACATGATATTTAAAATAATGTGATAATTGCATGATCTTTGTGTGAACTTACATGATTGCATTTAAATTGATTATGTGCTTAAATGTTCATCCAGAAATTTGTTACATAGGACTTGATAGTTTAGATCCTATAAAAATGTCCTTGTAATCGATTACCATAGGTCCTGTAATCGATTACCCCTATTCTCAGTCCTCGTGCCTGTTAGAATCTTCTAAGTAATCGATTACCATAACTGCTGTAATCGATTACATATTCAAAATTTGAAAATTTTCAGATTTAAAACTGCCAGTAATCGATTACCCAACCTCTGTAATCGATTACATACTCATGCTATATAATCAAAGCATGAAATTTCAATAGGAATTATTCTCAAAATGCTCCAAGACAACCTAGGAGACATTATGATATGCATAGATATAATATATAATGAAGGTTATAGACTATATGCTTGTAGTTATTGCAATAGAATAGGACATACCTCTAGTAGATGTTATTATAAGAATATAGGATTATCAAGTGGGCAATATATGTGGGTTGAGAAGACAACAAATAACATAGGACCCAAAGAAAATTGAGTACCTAACATTCCCTTCTGAAAATTAGTTTTTGTGTATGAAAGCAGCAAAGGATTTATGGTATCTTGATAATGGCTGCTCATCACACATGATTGGAGACAAAACAAAATTTTCATCTCATACCTTGAGAAAAGGGATATGTAACATATGGGAATAATGAAAAAGGGAAAATACTTGGCATAGGAAAAATAGGTACGCCTCCTCAAACAGTATTAAATAAAGCCATCTAAAGTACATGATGCTTTAGAAGATGAAAACGGGATTCTAGCCATGCAAGAATAGTTGAACCAGTTTAAGAGAAACCAAGTATGGATATTGGCTCCCTGACCTAATGATAAGCATATTATTGAAACCAAATGGGTGTTTAGGAACAAACTAGATGAACATGGAATCATAGTTAGAAATTAGGCTAGATTAGTAGTACAAGGTTATAATCAGAAAGAAGGTATTGATTTTGATTAGACATATGTACCAATTGCTTGTTTAGAAGCAATTAGACTTATATTAGAGTATGCTTACTCGCTTAACTTCCAACTATATCAAATGGATGTTAAGAGCGGTTTCTTGAATGGATACATTCAAGAAGAAGTCTATGTGAAGCAACCTCCTGGCTTTGAAGATCCAAAGTTTCCTTCACATGTCCTCATCTTAAAGAAAGCTTTATATGATCTAAAGCAAGCACTATGGACATGGATTGCAAATCAAGCAATCTGAAAATGGGATATTCATCAATCAATCCAAGTTCTATAAAGAACCTCTGAAGAAATATGACTTGGATGATTACAAAGTAATACCCACATCAATAAGGATCAAGCACTTATCTAGATCAAGATGAATCATTTACTCCAGTAGAGATTACCAAATATAGAGCCATTGTCTATACTCTCTGAAACTTGTCCTCCAAAACAAAGAAGACAAACTTGGAAGACAATGAAGCAAGTTCATCATCCAATTCAGAAAATGGAGGAGTATGTCTTGCTTTGATGGTAACACATCATTCTAATGATGGTAATAAAGAGGTTAGTAATGCAATTTCATATGATAATTTACAAAGTACTTTTTATAGATTGCATGATAGTTTCTTGAGTGTTTATGAAGTATATGCATATCATAGTATGATCATCTCATCTCTACAAAGTAAAACTAAAAGCATGCAAGATGAATTAGATCAAGTAAAATTTAGAATAGATATTCAAAGTTATGTTTCATCTTTAGATACATGCATAACTTTTGAGTCAAGGATTGATGCATTAAAACAAGTGGTAAACAAAGGAACAAGATGATATGGATAAGTTGTTATATAATCAAAGACACGCCTTTCATAAAAGTGATTTAGGTTTATCTAATCATAGTCATCCTAATGATGTTAGGAAAATCACTTTTAGACCAAGAAGTTCATATAACTTTGGTCACTCAAGAAGAATACATGATGGTGTTCTACTTAGAAAGGCATGTATCAAATCTTTCTATCATCTTAAGGAAAAAGTGTCTAACATGAAATTTAAGTGTTCCTATTATTCTCCTAATTATCAAAGAAACGACGGAACTCCCAAATGAAAGATTCATATAGGATGTGAAAGGAACTAATCCAAAAGGATCCAAATACTATTGGGTACCTCTAAAATACCATTAAGCCTATTGTACAAATGTGTTTGAAGACCTTGTGATCTGAAATGTCATATACAAAGGATGGTCTTTCAAGACACAAATTTAGAATATGGTATTGGTAAGAGAAATTCTAAAAACTTTATATTTTTCAAAATATATTAAGTATAAGAGTAATGCATTCTTTGGCATCTGCATTTACATCATAGTTCTCTGTTAGATAAATCTTTCATGCAGTACCTATCAAGTCTGGAATTTCAAGTTTTCAGACATGATAATCGATTACATAAAGTAAGTAATCGGTTACAGGGATATTTTGGCCCAGGATTATTTCAGAAAGCTTCAGTAATCAATTACTGGAAGTCTATAATCAATTCTATCAGGGCTAAAATGGAAAATAGTTAACTTTCAGAGTTTGGCTTATGTTTTCATATATTTTGGGTTGTAATAGTTTAGACATAACTCTTAGATGGTTTGAATTCTGCTTGTATGTTTTCTGAACTTCTATGGTTATGCTTTAATTGCGTGTGATGCATCAGTTTCAAAATATTGTCTTGCTCACCCCCACTCCCTACGATTCAAATGTCTATACTACTTGTTAGCATGTATGTTTGGACTCATCTTCTGTTTGATGAAGTCAAAAGGGGGAGAAAGGGTCACATGTGCTTTATAAAGATTATTTATAAGAAAAGCTACAAATGGAACAAAAAACGGGGGAGAAAAGTGTTGATACACATTATCGTTTTGACATCAAAATATTTGTCATTATGCTTCCCTTTATTTCTATTATCCTGGAATACTTTGTATGGATTTTTCTTCTTTTTGATGATGTCAAAAGGGGGAGAAAAGTCTTGTGTATGCTTGATCATCTTCAGGATACAGTGCTTCATTTGCAAAACAAAGGGGGAGATATAATTGCAAAACCAAGGGGGAGATACAAGATAAGAAAGAAAGTCTATTGATCCCTCAATATTCAAGCATGATGTTGTCATCATCAAAAAGGGGGAGATTGTAAATCAGGTCTCGTCCTTGGACTCGGCTGAGGTTTTGATGAAGACAAACACATCACAAAAAGAAGAAAGACTTCAGAAAAGAAAAGGAAGACTTCAAGAAGACTTCAAGAAAGAAAGGAACAAAAAGAAGAAAGACTTCATGAAGACTTCAGAAAAGGAAGGAAGACTTTAAGAAGACTTCAAAGAAGACTTCAGAGAAGAAAGACTTCAAGAACCGGCTCAGAACGTCAAGATCAAACATGAAGGTTCTAGTTTTAAGTAAGTCTTATCAACTTTGTGTGCTATGCTTTATTAAGGTTTAATTGCATTTGAAGGCTCGTTAAAGATCAACTAATTGAGTATAATATGTTCTCACAAGTAAGACTTGGTAGGAACACTCAATTAGGGTTTAAGATGGTTAAAACTGAGTTTTGGACTATCTGTAATCGATTACAGGTTGTGTGTAATCGATTACACAGTTTGAAATTTGAATTCAAACTGCAACGACTAGTGTAATCGATTACACTAACTGCTGTAACCGATTACCAGCACGACAAAAGTGCTTTTTAATGAACCAATGTGTCTCACAATGTTTGGGAAGCATTGTAATGGTTCATAGGCAACCTCTAGTGCCTAATATATGTTGTTTCACGAACCAATATGTCCCAAGTCATTTGGGAAACATTGCAATGGTTCATTAACAACCGTTAGTGCATTGGATGTGTTGTTTCATGAACCAATGCATCCCAAGTCTTTTGAGAAGCATTGCAATGGTTCATGAACAATCACTAGTGCCTATAAATAGTCCATGAATACTCAGAAACAAGTATGACTTGTGCCACAACTTTCACATTCATTAGAGTCATCATTCTGAGTTCTTGTTCTCTAAATGTCAAAGAACACTTATGCTGTTCAACTATTGAGAACTCAGAATTATTAAGAAGCCTTCATTGTAATTGCCTGGAGCATACAAACTAAGATCAATCCATCTTGTCTAAAGGATTGTATCAGCCATTGTAAAGGCATCTTCTTCTTCATCTCTTGAATCTGGTTGATTCATTCACCGTGGTTGTTGGTGGTTGTAAAAAGGTCCATCGTGGTGTTCGATGGTTGTGAAAAAGGTTCTTTGATTCGGGTTTGATTCAAAGTCCACCGTAGGTTTCGGCGTCATCAGTTGGTGGTTTCCCATCTGAGGTTTGACAAGAGTTCTTAGGGTTCTTGGTGTAAGAACTTGTAAGGAATCTTGATCATTGTAAATCTTCACTGTGTGATTCAGTGGAGTGATTCTTCAGAAAGTGGTTTGCTTTCTGGTATAGTGGAAAATCTCTGTGTGATCAGAGGACTGTACGTAGCCTTCTAGGATTGAAGGTGAACCAGGATAAAATCCCTGTGTGTTCTTCTTATCCTTCATCTTTTACTTTCAAGCAATCTTCAATTCCGCTGCAATAACAACTATTGTTTCGTGATCATCATTATCTTGAAAGTAGTAATTTCAATAAGGCGAAAATCGGGGCAACTCTGATTCACCCCCCCCTCTCAAGTTGCTATCTATACTAACAGAAAGGGCGAGAAGGAGAAGAAGATCAGGTCAGGGAAGAGGAAGTCGCTCTCTATCCGCCACGATGTCACAAACCTCTGTGGGCTGAAGATCGAAGCCTTCGACATCAGCAACAAAGAACCTAGAATAGAATTGAGGCGAGTAGCATTAGTTTACTGCTCGCCATCACCCCATGCTGGAATTTCCTTCAACCAGATTTCAGAGAACACGAGGGCCAAGTATGATGACAAGGAAGAGAACAACGACACTGAAGACACCAATTCGTCCTCCTTCACGCTCAGTCAACGTAGCAGTGGCTGATACATCGGTCTGGTTCTGACAAAGACATACCCGATTCAGACTAAAGTCGCCACCACTTTTATGTTGATGATCGGAAGAGAGCAGTAGAGGCAACAACAGAGGATACGATGGTGTTCGTCATCTCATAACCTGAGCAAAGAAAACCATCAACGTCATAGCCAAGATGGCTGGCAAATTTGATGCCATTCGCGCTCTCTAGTTTTTCCCTGATATTTACTTCATGCTCTTAATCCTTTTTGAAATTTATGCTTCTGAGTGTTCATGCCTTGATTTTTTTTTTGTTTGATGTTCAAATAGCAGATTTACACTTTGCACAGAAGGTGCTCGAGAATATGCCTCAACGACAAGTAACTTCTTGGGACGTCATAATGTCAGATTCATTGCGATATGTGGGTTCCCTACGTAATAAGGTGACTCGCCCAACTTGGCCAGTGACATGGTCGCTGAACGACACTTAGCTTGGTAGCAGAGGTTACGACGAATTGGAGGCCACAATCTCAAGGTTGATTCGCTACTAGCCCACTTACTGTCCCGGCTCAACAATCACAGAGAATCCACAGTGCTTGGATATTTGGTTAAGCTTTGATGCTTGTTACATGTCCCATGAAAGAGTCAAATGTTATTTTCCTTGAAATACCCTAGCAGTTTTTACGCCTACCACCTGTTTGATAAAATGTCAGACTGAATCTACACTCATATTTTGAAGATAAAATGTTTGAAAAGAATTTGAGACCTCTATTACTAATAGCATATGGCTGAAAGTTATTGAGGAAATGTCTAAATAAGTTATATATCATGTTTTCATTATAGTTTTCTTGCCTGGAGAGAAGTTTGATTAATTTCCCTTTGGATCCTCCTAAGACTATACTTTCAACGCCAGAACATCGTATGTGTTTTAGCAATTTTTTTAAGTGATTCAATATGAGAAGATCTTGATTGGGTCAACTGTTTGGATTCTAACAATATGAGAGTATTTATATTTAAGATTTGAAGCATGTTTCTCATCTTGTCATCATAAGAAGGTGGCTTTGGAAAACTGTGGCAAGGTGTTGTATTTTATTTTGCATGTTGGTGCTGTTCTGAGTCTGACTTATTGCTTGACTAAGATGAATTAACCGCTTGGACAATAGAGATAAGTTGGGTTAATTTGAATTTATAGTGTATCTTGACTGATCACTCGCTATTGTAAGATGTGCTTTGGATTATATGATGATTGCTCAACGTGCTGTGAAGGTTGTTTCATGTATTTATCTCTGATAAACGATCTCATGAA
This sequence comes from Acmispon strigosus, assembly GCA_030819835.1. Taxonomy (NCBI): domain Eukaryota; kingdom Viridiplantae; phylum Streptophyta; class Magnoliopsida; order Fabales; family Fabaceae; genus Acmispon; species Acmispon strigosus. The sequence continues at coordinate 28,085,833 of JAUAMA010000004.1, read as the reverse complement.
CCCTAGAATTGTGATTGTCATGTGTGTTGGTTTCCAGGTAGCATAATTTAGTTCAGTTGTCTTGCTGCTTGCTTAATTGATCATCTTTGTTAAAAGGCTTGGAACATCTAAAGGTGCAAGAAACACACAAGAAATGGGGGTTTGAATTGTGTGACCAATTTTATTTTTTTTTAAACTTATTCGATAGGTCTTAAAAGTTAATTACTGGTTTTCAAAATGATTTATTCATGATGCAAGCATGAGTATGAATACAGCGGGAAGGTAATGTAACATGAATAATAAAGCACACATGATTTTTATCCTGGTTCACCCCCATAATCGACTGGGCTACGTCCAGTCCTTGGCTTCACCAAGATTTTCACTATTTAACCAAATAGTACAAGTATCATCAGGGACTTCTCCCAACCAGTATTCTAAGAACTACTCCTAATACTTGATAGGAGAAGTCCTTACAATACTTGTTGGGATAAGTCCCTGATAATACTTGTACTATTTGTTTTAAATAGTGGAAAATCTTGGTGAAGCCAAGGACTGGACGTAGCCTTGTCGATTATGGGGGTGAACCAGGATAAAAATCATGTGTGCTTTACTTTTCATGTTATGTTATATTTTCCTCTGCATACATGCATATTTTCATAATGAATAACTCTCTTTGAAAACCAATAATTAACGTTTATTATTGAAAGAAGTTTTCAAAATAAGTCACACAATTCAAACCCCCCCTTCTTGTGTGTTTCTTGCACCTTCAAGACACACTTCATCTTCATGCCTCAGACTTGGTGTCTTATTGGCTTGTGGACCAGGCGAGCACCTTCCCTTGGGGGCGGGCCATGAAGACTTCTGAAGACACACTTCGCTTTCATACTTCAAACTTGGTGTCTTGTGGGCTTGTGGGCTTGTGGACTGGGCAAGTGCCCTTGCCTAGTAGTAGGGCGACCCAGTGGCTCGACAGGGCGACCCAGTGGCTTGACAGGGCGACCCAGTGGCTCGACAGGGCGACCCCAGCTGCTTTAGGAGGGTATATTTGTAACATAAGGGGGGTAATTGATAGCCAAACCGCAAGTGCACGGTTGATTATCGCGTAATATAAAAAGATCGAACCCACAGGGATAGGCGTCTTATTATTAATTTATTTAGTACTTAAGCAGAAAAAGTAAAAAGGTATTTTGTTTGTTTGATTAAGAAAAAGAACAAGATATAGCATAAAATAAAATAGAGAAAAGATGATGATAAGACTTAAGCACTTGGGTTGAATTATATAGCCTATAAAATATGCTAGCAACTCCTACTTAATTTCTGAATTTTAGTACCAAGTTCATGATGCTATAGCCTAATGTTTCTACAAGTTAATTACTTACACATTGCAGAACTTTCTTCCCAATTACTAAATTCAATGCCTTGCAATCTAGAAAAAACCAAGAAGAAGATGAAGAAAGAATTTTCAGGCCAACATAAAGCTAAGTCTATCCTAATACCTTAGTGATATGTCATATAGCTTCTTTTATTTCCTAAGTCCCTTACTACTTACCAATTTCCATTGTTATAAGCAATAAGAAAAAACTCTTGTGTACATCAAGATAACATTAAGAACAAGGTAAATAAAACATGAACTATAGTAATATTATTCAGAAGAGTAGAAGAAAACTAAAACATAGATTATAAACTAAAACAACCCAAGATACTTAAGAAAGAAGTTAGCCAAGCATGGCTAAAAGAGTCATTGAATTACCCTGGACTAGGAGCTCAAGTTTGGCTTCCCACAATTCCTAGGAATAATGCTCAAAAGGAAGAAAGAAAGAACACTTGTTGTATTCTAAGAGGTGTGTCTTTTACAAAGGATGAGCACTCCTATTTATAGCAAAAATTTCAATGGTGGAGGAGTTGATGGCCATTATGGCCTTCATTGGCCACCAATTAACTTTTGAAAACTCCTTCCCACTACCATCAATTCTCCACTCATCCTTTAATCCTTATTTTCCATGTGCTTAATTTAGAGAGTGTTGGTTCATATTCTTGATTTCCACTGTAACTCCTCTATTTGCTAGCACTTCAATTTCAATCCTTCAAGTCCTTGAAACTTCACCTTTCATCCTCCGCTCTTGAACTTTTACACTTTAATCCTTCCTTTCCTGAAACATTACAATTTGGTCCCTGGACAAAAATGTTAACTATACCAGCTTTCCTAAAAATATAAAAATAACTATAAAAATTCCTAAAAATATAAAATAAAGTTATAAAAACAAATAAAAGCTAATCTATATGCAAAATACAAAATAAATAGAAAATCTATATAAAAATAATAAAAATCCTATATGAGACTCAAAAATAATAAAATAAAAAGACTAAAAAGACCCTAAAAACATCATATAAAATCCGGTCATCAGTAATAATTTGTAGTGTATTGGGATCGATTCCCGAGGCCCATAGGCCTGCTAGGATTCAAGATATTTATGACTCCTCCCCCTATAAATAGCTAGTAGGAGGCTCATGTAAAAGGGTATTGATTTGTCTCTTAATACTCTAATAATAACACTTTTCTCCTATATTGTCTCATTCCGAGAACATAACTTCGATACCTCTGTGCACTTGTAGAAAGGCTATCGCACACAAATAAAGTCTACTCATAAAAGACACAGCATGTTCTTCTAAAGAAAACATGGATTTAAATGACTGCTTTTACACACTTGAAAGTGATAGGAATAATCGGATAAGACAAATGGTGCAAAATAAACTAATTTCCACACCCAAAAATCAGTACTCGCTGACCCTTATACCCTCCCCAGATTTGTATCACAAGCATGCATGACATGGCCACCAAATTCATCCAAGCTAGCCTTCAAAGTCAGACACCAATTTTTTTGAAATCTTCCAAGTATACCTCCTGCTTATGAAGAGAAGAAGGATAAGAAGTATTTGTAAAGGTGGAAATAACCAAGAAGATCAATCATGCAATCAAAGGTTTTTCATTATCAAAGAAAACTTTTGAACCTTTTGAAACATTCTCTCCAATGACCACCCTTTAAATTTGATTTTTGCGAGCCCTGAGATAGTAATAAACCCAGAATGGGAAGATAAAACATATTATAAGAAATTTTACATGCTTATTATCATATCAAACTACATGCAAAGTAGAAGACATGACTAAGAGTAAGATTATTGAAAAAGAATTTAACTTCTTGGATTGAAAGAAATCATCAGAAAAATATAAACTAACATATTTAACCTTAGCTGCTACTAATAATTGAAAAACTTTAACTGTATTATAGCCTGACTTTTGAGAAAGAGGAGCTAGAAGTGTGTCTTGAAGATTGTAGACTCAAAACTGAAGTAATCTAAGTCAAAGCAGCAAAAGAAAGAAAAAAAGCTATTATGACCATTTTATACAGAAAAGACCAATACAATTAGGAGGGTTTTGAAAAGTTTCTTTTTTTTTTTTCCCACTTATGATCATGTATATGATTTTCCTTGTTTTGGAAAGAAACTAATTCACTCAACTTAAACAAGTCTAAAAATCAGCAGATTAGTGATATATATATATATATATATATATATATATATATATATATATATAAAGGGGAAGATACTCACGTTTGTAGCATCAAATATGATGCCTTAATTATTATTGTTATTATTATTAATATTATTAATATGATTATTATTATTATTGTGGACATGGTACTCTTTTGAAAACTAACTTGCCATGTATGGTATGCACATCATTATACCGGATACATTTAATATTCTTATAAAAAAATTAAATTTTATACTTAATAACTTTGTTTATTATAGAATATTAAGAATACAAAATAATTAAAAATAAATGTGTTTTTACTATTTTTACAAAATTTAAAGGATCTGATTAAAATATATTGATTATTATAGAATTAAAAAAGACTAAAATTAAAAACACATTAATATTTAATATTTCATGGATTATATATTACATCTTGTAGTATTTTCTTTCACCTGTACATTATTAATAATATAATTTGTAGACTGACACTTTAAAAAGAACTTAACTTTTTACAGTTTTATACAAAAGAAATGTCATATCACTATTTAAATATGAACATGAATTGTCATGGATAAGGATAATATATCAAATTACGATGTCAAGGATAAGTTCACAATTATTACGTTCGGTAGCGATAAACATCAATTGCCATGTCAGCTAACAAATGGATAAGCGCTTGACCTTTTAAGTTAATGACAATATTAATTAATTATAAATAACATTTTATAGATAATATTAATAAGTTATTAATAATATTTATATTAATTATTATTTTATAAAATATCATAATTTCACATATATAGTAAAAAATATTAAATATCTAAAATTTCCCTAACACTTGAATTAATGACACTATTCATTAATAATACTCTAATTTAAAATTTAAAATTTAAAATTGTGTTAAAAATAATTATGAAATATTTAAGTAATTTTTTTTACATTTAATTAATGTTAATATTAGTTAGTTATTCAATATATTCATTTTATTAATTACATTAACAATCAGTCTTAACAATACCTCAATTTATCATATATGAAAGTAAAATATTAAATATGTTGACCTTTACATTAATGAAACTATTAATTGAACATTAATAACCTTTTGTATTATTAATTATATTAATTAATAATTATTTATATCACAATTTCTCATATTAAAAAGTAAAATATTAAATATTAAATTATTTTAATGTTATTGATAAAAAAGCAATTAGTTTTATTTGGTTAATATAAAGTAAAAATAAATATTTAAATATAAATAGCTTAACAGGAGTAACATAACCTGATTAATATTACTTGAATTATTTTTAATTAATATTAAATTATTAAAATGTTATTAACTAATTAATATTTAAACCAATAAATTTTACACGAATCCAGTAATCCCAAATTGAATAATATTAAAAAAATAAAATAGAAATAAAAAACATTTTTATTTTTATATATATTAAGTATTAAAGTTATTTAATAAATATAATTAAATTATTTTAACCTTTATATTAATGGTATTTTAGTAAAAGGCGAAAGAATAGTTCGCCTTGTGCATATTAAATATTAAATGTGCGTTCTGTGTGTGTGTCTTTATTAGTATATAGTAGTAAGTTTATCATGAAAAAAACTATATTAAGTATTAAATGTGCGTTATGTGTGTGTGTCTTTTTTTAATAATAAAGTAACTATTTAATTAGATAATTTAATTTATTTTAAATATTCAAGTGGATTCATTTTTATTCAAATTTTATTCTTATTATTATATAATAAATAAAATTATTAAGTATGACTTTTAAATTTTTCTAAAAATATTAAATATTTCCTGTATAACTAGGTGCATATCATACATGGTATGTTAATAATAATAATAATAATAATAATAATAATAATAATAATAATAATAATAATAATAATAATAATAATAATTAAGTGAAATATTTTGATACTATGAATGCAAGTCTCTTCCCCTATTATAAATATCTCTACCTCTCACTCTTTTCCCAATCATATGTTCTCTTTTATTCTTTGCAAATATATTCTCACTGAGATATCTACACCACCTCCACAACCTTTGCTTTTGTTGGCCAATCACAAGAATTAGGGAATGGGAATGGTGCACAAGCTTGGGTCCTGAAGTCATACAAACCTTGCAAAGGCTTACTTTGTTCTCTTCTTTATCGGATAGTGTCTATGTGTTGATTATTAGGCTATATGTTACTTAACTACCATCATTTGAACTGCAGAGTTTTGTTCCAACTTCCGTAGCTGAGTATGAGTGTTTTTATGTTGCAGGTTCCTCCATGGTTCGACTTTGACCTTATTACAGTTACAGGTACCCTTTTTCCGTATTTTATACCACCTAAATTTTAGATGTTGATTGTTTTATTTCTTATGCTAAGTGCTAGTCCTAATACTCACGTGTATTCAACTTTTTTGTGGATGTTTCCTTGCTAAATGTAATAAATTTAAATATAATAAAATGAAAATATTTAAAATGATTAAAATTAGTTTTAACTTTTTATGTTTTCCAAACTTAATACCCAAAGTCATATTGAACGGGGCCTAATGAATTTAGCATCAAATATTTTTAAAATCTCAAGTCTTAGATTCCACTACACACATTTTCTCTCAAACCGAAGCGTTCCTTTTTCATACACTAAATATACAAATTCTATATATATAAAAAAATAATATGTGTTAGAACAGATAGCAACCTGAGAGGGGGGGTGAATCAGTGTTGCCCCAATTTTCGCCTTATTGAAATCGTTACTTTCAAGTCTATGATGATCACGAGATGATCTTTGTGATTGCAGCGGATATGAACAATACTTGAAAGTAAATGTGAAGGATAAAGAGAATCACACACAAGATTTATCCTGGTTCGCCTTCAATCCACCGAAGACTACGTCCAGTCCCTCAAGAAAACCCCTTGAGGATTTTTCCACTATTGATAAGAATTTCTTACAAGTTCCTAACCCAAGGACCCTAAGAACTTCTACCAATATCCTGTGAAAGCAAACCGCTTTCAACAACCCCTGAAAGCAAACCACTTTCAGTTCCTGAAGGCAAACCACCCTCAGACCTTGAAGACAAACTTGTCTTCAATCAAAACCTTGAAAGCAAACCACTTTCAGTGACAACAACCCTTCACCGAATACCACGGTGAAAAACTCAATCTTACAGAAAGAGATGAAGAAGATATTACACTTGGCTGTTTCAATCCTTTAACACACAATTGGATTGAACATGAGAAATTATGCTTTAAGGCTTTTAAGCATAATACAATTCTGAGTTCTTCAAGATATGAACAACAAATGTGTTCTTGTAAACATGAAGATCATGAACTCAGAATTTAGGCTCCAAAAGATTTAAGTTCTAAAAGATGAACCAATTTTGAAAGAGCTTTGGCCTAATGTGTTTTTCTCATGTGAAATGTGTCTATTTCGTGTGTGTTGTGTGTTCTATGTTGTTGTTGTGTTTTCTGGACTCAAATGGTCTTTATATAGGCAAGGGAAACGTCCTTGAACCATCACAACCCTTTTCAAAAGGTTTGGGACACAATGGTTCATGAAAAGATGCACTTTTTCGTTCTGGTAATCGATTACCATACTTAGTGTAATCGATTACACAAGTGACCGTTTCAGTTTGAATTTGAATTTCAAACATGTAATCGATTACAAGACTTGAGTAATCGATTACTTGCCTTGGTGTAATCGATTACCATAATGGTGTAATCGATTACACAGAAGCCCATTTTCCAGAAACTTATTCTTTGAGACTTGCTTAAGGTTTTCTACTTCTTTTAAGTTATGAAAACACTTAGCTTGATTAGATTAGGTGTTTTGAGAGCCTTTATGCTTTAATAAACCTTTAGAAGCATAACTCACCTAATTCTAAGACTTCTAGACTTATTGATGAACTTGAGTGCTTGATTCTTTGAAGTCTTCTTTTCTTCTTTTTGTTGATGAGTTTGTCGTCATCAAAACCACAGCCAGGGTCAGGAGCAAGACCTTCTTCACAATCTCCCCCTTTTTGATGATGGCAAACACATACTTGACTCTTTGAAGATCATTTATGCATTCGTGATGCTTAACTCCCCCTATTTGATAGAATCTAGTATTTCTGATATTTCTCCCCCTTTCTAATGTACTTGTTGAATTCCTGCATATGATCTTTAAAGAGCACAGAACCTTTCTCCCCCTTTTGACTTCATCAAAAAGAAGAAAAGGCCAAAAATTGTACAGGCATACATACAAGTATATTGAAACATAAAGCATGGGGAAAATAGGGGTAAACATGTAAAACATGAACCAAAACATAATTGTCCAAACATAGCAAGTTATCAAAACATCCAACAGTGCAGAAAGTAGTCATAATCTAAACTATTACAAACCACATAAAGCAAATAGTCAATGAAAGAGATAAGCAAGTCTAGAGGTCAAATTCATCAGAGGAATCAAAGGAATCATGAGGAGAAGGAGCCATGCGATCAATACGAAGACTCAGACGATCCATATCAGCACGAAGAGTAGTGTACATGGATTCAACCCGACCTTCCATGTGATCAAACCTCTGATCAAAGTGAGTCCTCATATCGGCCAAATGAGAGAGAATAAGTTGAGTGGAGGCATCACCAAGCAGAGAGGATGAAGGTCCTTCTTCAGAAGATGGTGGATAGAAAGCAGCAGGGGCAGGAGCCTGGGTGGTGTCAGGACCCAAATCTGATTTGTGACGGAAAGTGTCATCAACATCCTTGAAAATCCCCATCTTGTTCAGAATTTCCATATCAATCCTCTGTGCCTTAGTATCCATAACCTGAGCAAACTCCCCATGTGTAGAAATTCCAAAATTCTTCAAAATGAGAGTAATAATAGGAGCATAGGGAAGAGGACCAGATCTATCCTTGTGTATCAACACGTGTATCATAACCAAATGAGCCCAATTAATGGATTCATTATGTTTCAGCCCATAAATAATTTGTAACTCTAGATCACTAATCTGGGCATGGTTAGAGGATTGAGGAAGAAGAACATAACTAATCAAATAATGAAGCAGACGATCTTCAACAGTAAGATATCCAACAGCAAGGATATCCCTAGAGCGGTTGGCTTCTGCCCGCTGCTTCTTCAAAAGAATCTCTTCCTCAGAAAATCGACACAAGGATAAATAAAAAGATTTCTTGTCATAATCAGCCCATGGACATGCTTTCTCAGGACTTAATCGTTCTCCAACATAGGGAATTTTTAGAAGAGTTCCCAGTTGTTCTTGAGTCAAAGAGATATCAATTCCCTTGACTGATGAGCAGATTTTCCCACCTCTTTTTACCAAATTGCAATAAAATACTTTAACCAATTCAGGATAGTACGTACCCGACAAGCCAACGAAATCATCAAGTCCTTGAAAATCAAGGAGAGAAGGGAAGAGGAATCCAGCATTGATGAACGAGTTGACATCGGCATACTTGGGAGGAAGGATGGGTCTTTCCAAAAAGTAAGCCAAAAATCGGTCCTTTTGCTCCTCTGTGACAAGAAGCCGTGAAAGATCAAGAGTGTTCATGGTGAGGTTCTTCGAGCGGTGTCGGCGTGAAGAAGAGGCCATTTTTCAGACTGAAATTTTTAGGGTTTTGAGAAAGGGGTTTCTGGGGAAGGCCGAATTTGTCAACTTGAAGGGATGGAGAAGAAGGAGAGGGAAAAACTAAGCAAAACCCACTAATTTGTTCTGAGTTTGAGCAAGAAACGAGAGAGAATGAGGGAGATAACCAGTTCGGCGACGAGGGAAGAAGAAAGGGGAAAGGCCGTGTAATCGATTAAGTGTTCTGACCCAAGGAACTTATATTATCGATTTGGTAATCGATTACAGTAAGTTGTGTAATCGATTACCGCTTTTCGAATTTTGAATAAAATTCAAAATAGCAGTAGTAATCGATTACAGCAGTTGATGTAATCGATTACCTGAAGTCCAAAATTCGAAATTTCTAAAATTCAACTATGTAATCGATTATGGAAGTTAGAGTAATCGATTACTCAGAGGAATTTAATAATCAACAGGACTGAAAAAAGGGGTAATCAATTGATAAGCCAAAGATAATTGATTGCATGAACATTTTTATAAGTTCTATGTAACACATGTTCATATATAAAGATTTCAGCACAAAATCAATTATGACAAGCAAGCACATATGAAACATTCAATCAATTATAGAGAGGCTTATATTAAGGCATTTTTAGTAGTATTATAGAACAAATATCTTAAGCCTATTTAAAGAAGATAACTATGAATATATGAATGTCTATACTTATCCATAATCTAACTAGGTAATTTCTAAAAAACTAGTATAAACATATACTTAGAGAAGCATTTTATTATTGTTTCTACTGTTTTTCTTATGATTTTCTAGACACTGTGCTTAGGAGCAAGTTCTCAAACTTGATTCCTTTCAAATTGGTTTTAGTTCTTCCTGCATTGCTACAATCCAATACTCATCCTCTAGAGCATCATTTACTTTTGATGGTTCTATCTGAGAGACAAAGGCCATATTCAAAACTGAATCATTCAAGCGTAGCCTTGTAGAAACGCCTCTAGAGATATCACCAATAATATTATCAACTGGATGATCCCTATGGGTTCTCCATTCTTTTGGAAGTTGATAAGTATTACTTTCAGTGTGCTCTTCTTGTATTGGATTCTGATCTTCATCCTTTTGAGAATCTTCATTTATAATTATGTCATCTTCTTCATTATCTGGAAGATTGACTTTATCTTCTATTGAAGATTTAGATTCATCAAAAGTAACATGTATGGATTCTTCCATGGATAGAGTTTTCTTGTTAAAGACTCTATATGCTTTGCTTGTTAGAGAATAACCAAGGAATATACCTTCATCAGATTTTTCATCAAACTTACCAAGGTTTTCCTTTCCATTATTCAAGACAAAGCATTTTGATCCAAAAGCATGTAGATGAGAGATATTTGGTTTCCTTCCTTTGTAGAGTTCATAGGGTGTTTTCTTAAGGATAGGTCTAATAAGAACTCTATTGGAAACATAGCAAGCACTACTTACAGCATCAGCCCAGAAATATTTAGGGAGACTAGATTTACTTAACATGGTTCTTGCTAATTCTTCAAGTAACCTATTTTTCCTTTCTACTACACCATTTTGTTGTGGTGTTCTCGGAGTAGAGAAGTTATGTGATATTCCATTTTCATCACATAATTCTTGGAATTGTTGATTCTGAAATTCTCCACCATGATCACTTCTAATAGAAGAGATCTTTAAAGACTTCTCATTTTGAACTAGCCTTGCATATCTTTTGAATGCATTGAAGGCTTCATTCTTATGAGGTAGAAATAAAGTCCAAGTAAATCTAGAGAAATCATCAACAATAACAAGAGCATAGAAATTACCACCGAGGCTTTTAGTTCTAGAAGGTCCGAACAAATCCATATGTAACAATTTAAGGGGTCTTGAGGTCGAAACTATGTTCTTTGGTTTGAAGGATGTTCTGGTTTGCTTCCCTTTTTGACATGCATCACAAAGCTTGTCTTTCTCGAATTTTATCTTTGGAAGCCCAACAACTAGATCATGCTTGACTAGTTTGTTTAAATGATCTATGTGAATATGTGCAAGTTTTCTATGCCATAGCCATGAATCACTATTGTTCTTGGCTAATAGGCATCTCACATTTTGTGGAATTTCTTCCAATGAGATCATGAAGACTTTGTTTACTTTATATCCAGAAAACTTAATTTCTTTAGTTTTCACATCTTTCACAACACATATATCATTAATAAAACCTACTTTCAAACCTTTATCACATAGTTGACTAATACTCAGAAGATTATGCATCAAACCATCAAAGTAAAGAACTTTATCGATGATTGTTTGAGGGGGTGTGCCTATTCTTCCAATACCGAGTATTTTTCCCTTTTGATTGTTACCATATGTGACGAAACCTTTTTCCCTAGGTATAAGAAAAGAAAACTTGGTTTTGTCTCCTGTCATGTGTGATGAGCAGCCACTATCAAGATGCCATAGATCCTTTGCTGCTTTCATACACACCTACATGACAAAGTTCAGACATGGGTATTAGGAACCCAACAAGTTTTGGGTCCTTCTAAGTTAACATCCTTTCTAACCCAAAAATACTCCCTATTTGGTACTCCTATATGTTTGTAATAGCATCTAGTAGGGGTATGTCCTATTTTGTTACAATAGGTACAAGAGTAATGATTGTAACTAGAGGTTTGTCTAGGAGAGGAATGAATCTTCTTAGGAGGTCTATTTTGATTAATCTTCCTATTGTTTGTACTCTTAACAGGATTAATCTTACTGTTACTAGAAGATCCTAAAACATGGTTTGGTTTTACAAAAATAGTTTTCCTAACCTCTTTTGTCTTTGGGTGAGAAGTATATCCTAAACCTGACTTATTGTTTGAATGTCTTTGAACACTTAGGATATCATCTAACTTCTGTTTTCCTTTATTGAAGTTATTTACTCTTTGTTGAAGATTTTCTATCTTTTCTTCTAAGGAACTGCACTTAGTGCATTTGTGAGTAATGTCTATCTTAGATTTTACTACATCTAGTTCTTCTTGTAAATTTCTACATTTACTTTCTAGGGAAGAAATTATCTCATTTTGCTTAGTGCTAACTTTAGAAAATTCTTGACATATTTTAAACATATTTTCCATGGTAAACTTTAAATCATGAAAAGATATAGAATTCTCACTAACCTGGGAATCTTCAACATCAGAATCATGTGAGGCCATCAAAGCAACTTGTGCTTCTTCTTTATCAGAATCAGATGATGAACTTACTTCATTATCATCCCAAGCCAAATATGCTCTTCGAATAGGTTGATCTCTTTTCTCAAATTTCTCTCTTAGACCATGTTTCTTCTTCTGAAGATTTGGACAATCTAACTTGAAATGTCCCGGTTTGCCACACTCGAAACATGTAGTCTTTTGAGATGAAGAAGATTCATTGTTCCTTTGGAAGACTTTATTGTTGTTAAATCTAACATTTTTCTTTTTAAGAAACTTTCCAAAGTTCTTCACTAGAAGATTTAGATTTCCATTGTCTTCTTCTTCAGAATCTGCATCATAATCTTCTTTGATGCTTTCTTTTGCTTTTAGGGAAATTGACCGATACTTCTTCTCATGTTGTTCATACTCTTCTAGACGATTCAATTCTAACTCATGTTCTTGGAGTTTTCCAAAGAGAGTTGCAAGAGTCATATTTGATAAACTCTTCTTCTCTGAGATGGCTGTTACTTTTGGTTGCCATACTCTTGTAAGTGATCTTAGAACTTTCATGTTCAAGTCACTGTTTGAAAATTGTCTACCAAGAGCAATCAAATGATTAATTAAATGAGTGAATCGTTTTTGCATGTCTAATACCTTTTCTCCTGGAAGCATTCTGAACATTTCATATTCTTGAGATAGAGTATTGATCTTTGATCTCTTGACTTCATCTGTTCCTTCATGAGTCACCATCAATGTATCCCATATTTCTTTTGATGAAGTGCATGTTGATACTCTGAAAAATTCATCCATGCCAAGAGTAGATGTAAGAATGTTCATTCCTTTGAGATCATGTTGAACTTTCTTCTTTTCTTCTTCACTCCAAGTACTTTCTGGTTTTGGTTGTGAAGTTCCTTCTTCATTTGTTACAGGCACAAAGGGTCCTTCTTCAATGACTTTCCATATTCCTGAGTCTAATGACTTTATGAATATCTTCATCTTGATTTTCCAGAATTCATAGTGTTCTCCATTCAAGAAAGGTAGCTTGTTTATGTTATGTCCTTCACTTGTTCCATGATTGGAAGAGGATGCCATCTTTTCCCGGATCTTAGGAATAACTTACCTAAACTTCCGCTTTGATACCAATTGTTAGAACAGATAGCAACCTGAGAGGGGGGGTGAATCAGTGTTGCCCCAATTTTCGCCTTATTGAAATCGTTACTTTCAAGTCTATGATGATCACGAGATGATCTTTGTGATTGCAGCGGATATGAACAATACTTGAAAGTAAATGTGAAGGATAAAGAGAATCACACACAAGATTTATCCTGGTTCGCCTTCAATCCACCGAAGACTACGTCCAGTCCCTCAAGAAAACCCCTTGAGGATTTTTCCACTATTGATAAGAATTTCTTACAAGTTCCTAACCCAAGGACCCTAAGAACTTCTACCAATATCCTGTGAAAGCAAACCGCTTTCAACAGCCCCTGAAAGCAAACCACTTTCAGTTCCTGAAGGCAAACCACCCTCAGACCTTGAAGACAAACTTGTCTTCAATCAAAACCCTGAAAGCAAACCACTTTCAGTGACAATAACCCTTCACCGAATACCACGGTGAAAAACTCAATCTTACAGAAAGAGATGAAGAAGATATTACACTTGGCTGTTTCAATCCTTTAACACACAAATGGATTGAACATGAGAAATTATGCTTTAAGGCTTTTAAGCATAATACAATTCTGAGTTCTTCAAGATATGAACAACAAATGTGTTCTTGTAAACATGAAGATCATGAACTCAGAATTTAGGCTCCAAAAGATTTAAGTTCTAAAAGATGAACCAATTTTGAAAGAGCTTTGGCCTAATGTGTTTTTCTCATGTGAAATGTGTCTATTTCGTGTGTGTTGTGTGTTCTATGTTGTTGTTGTGTTTTCTGGACTCAAATGGTCTTTATATAGGCAAGGGAAACGTCCTTGAACCATCACAACCCTTTTCAAAAGGTTTGGGACACAATGGTTCATGAAAAGATGCACTTTTTCGTTCTGGTAATCGATTACCATACTTAGTGTAATCGATTACACAAGTGACCGTTTCAGTTTGAATTTGAATTTCAAACATGTAATCGATTACAAGACTTGAGTAATCGATTACTTGCCTTGGTGTAATCGATTACCATAATGGTGTAATCGATTACACAGAAGCCCATTTTCCAGAAACTTATTCTTTGAGACTTGCTTAAGGTTTTCTACTTCTTTTAAGTTATGAAAACACTTAGCTTGATTAGATTAGGTGTTTTGAGAGCCTTTATGCTTTAATAAACCTTTAGAAGCATAACTCACCTAATTCTAAGACTTCTAGACTTATTGATGAACTTGAGTGCTTGATTCTTTGAAGTCTTCTTTTCTTCTTTTTGTTGATGAGTTTGTCGTCATCAAAACCACAGCCAGGGTCAGGAGCAAGACCTTCTTCACAATATGCTCTTCACTGTACCTAGCAAAGCATCCGAAAAAATAACATTTGCAAATAAGGTCCTCATTCGGTGTAGGAATAGACTTCTATAGAAACAGGTCCCTTTGAATGTCGTCATGTTGTATTATCTCTTGTATTTGTTTATCTTTTTTATATCTAGCCTTGTGAACCCAAACTTATGGGTCTATATCAATTCAGCTTCTTTAGCAGCTGGTAGGACAACGTTTTTCACTTTTAAAAATCCCGGCACCCTTTTTATGGAAGAGAATGATAGTAATAAAATCACACAAGAAAGGGGGGTTTGAATTGTGTGTGTGACTTTTGAAAAGTTTTTCGCAAAATACTTGTTATAAGTTCGAAAACGTTTAAAGAGAAGTGCAGCGGAAATATACTTAGAACTTAAAGAGTAAAGCACACAAGATATTTATCCTGGTTCACCCCCAAAACCGATAGGGCTACGTCCAATCCTTAGCTATACCAAGATTTTCCACTATTTCAACAGAATAGTACAAGTGTTCTCAGGGACTTCTCCCAGTATTCTGAGGACTACTCCTTTACAAGTTTTCTCAGGACTTCTCCTTTATCTCTCAAGTATTCGACAGGACTTCTCCCAGTTCTTTTTCAAGAAGGTTTGTTTTCTACAAAGATCTCTTCACAAAGAGTGGGTAGAAAATATGAGGTTCTAGGTTCAAAGATGATAGATAAATTGATTCTCTGAAATGGTTGTGTGAGAAGAATAAGAGTTTTCACTCTATAGAGGTTTCACACTAGTTGGCGACTAAACTCAGAAGAATAGGAAAGCTAGAGTTGCTGAGTGTTCTTGGCTAAAGCTTGTTCAAATTATAAACTAACTTGAAAGATTTGAATGCTTTGATAGTGTGTAAGTCGCCAAGTTGAGAATGATGCAGAGGCCACTATTTATATCTTCAGTAGGATGAGAACTGGATGAGCTGATGAAGATCTTCAAAAATAGTTTCGTTGAATATTTGCTTGATTGTGAGTAACAGATCCTTCTGCATCTGTTGCTTGTTGAGGTCTGCCTAAGCGAAGAACATTTCTTCAACTGATAGAGAGTGAGATCGTCTGGTAATGCTTTTTCTTCTGGTTCTCAGAGTCAGCAATTAATGCAAGTGTATTACAGCTAATATGGCAATTAATGCTCTGACCAGAGGATTTGGATTCGGCCGTTGAGGAGATACGATGATCAGAGGATTTCACCGTTAATTCAGCAAAAGAAGCTTGAATTAAGGAATGTCAGAGAATTTGAATCTTCAAGGTATATGGCGCTTAATTCTGTCTCTTTCGTCATTAATGCTCTGATCAACCAAGAGGTGCATGACAACTCATCTTCAGTTTGAGCAAACGATCTCTTCTAAGTAGATTCCTTTTGTACCAGTCTTCAATTATTACTCTTTAGTCAACCCATATGTTTGACGAGGATTGAACCGGACAAACTTTCCAGGCGGACGAAATTCACTCTGAATGCGTACTTAATTCTTGTAGCCGGACGGACTTTTCCTTTGCTTTTTGATAATGTTTGCAGCATGGCTTCCGTTCATAAGAGTCCCTGAATATAAAATTCTTCAAAGAAAGTTAGTGACTCTTGGCGAAATTGTTATTTATCAAAATAGATTAATTCATTTAGATATTTTTCTATAACAATCTCTCCCTTTTTGATAATGACAATTTCTAAAAACAAATGCGAGTAAGGCCTGTATAATTTCTCCCCCTAAGCATGTGCTTATCTTCTACTTAGTCATTTATTTCATTAGCATTTATTAGCTCCTCCTAAGCATGTGCCTATCTTCTACTTAGTCATTTGTTATATAATTTCTCCCCCTTTGACATTATCAAAAACGTAGATAACATAATCAATGAGATAACAAGAGGAAATGATAGAATATAACAGCAGAAATGTATATTAAGAAGATGGCTTAGAAAGTCCTAGAAGTAAGGCAATAGAGGCCTGCAGCTGAGCGAAACTAGCATCTATCTTTGCAGAAAGCCTGGCATCCATGGACTCAAGGCGATCATTCACGACTTGATCTCGACTGGCCCTTTCAAGAGATAAACGAGCAGTGAATGCTTTAACTTCCTGAGAGAGGAGGTAGACCATAGAGCGATCTTCATCAGAGTCAGAATGTGAGCATTGAGTGACTGACGGAGATGGTGGACGAGATGGCAGAATGGGAGTGAAGTATGCCACAGTGGGAATGAGCGGCGCAGGAGACAGATACGGCCAAGTATAACGCAGAGTCTTCAAAATAGGTGATATTTTGGGAAGGAGTATCTGGGTCCATGCTCGAAACGTTAGAACCAGAGTTTCGACACTACCAGCCAGATGAAGAGGGATTGAAGCAATGTGGACATCCCTGCGAACCTGGAGTTCCCAGTAAAAATGGAAGAATTGTTGACATGAGGGCATGGATTGGGTAAAGTGAAAGGCAAGACATCCATGGGGAAGTGATGACAGGATATTATATGATATTTTTAGGTTGTTTTTAGTCTTTTTATTTTATTATTTTTGTGTCACATATAGGATTTTTATTATTTTTACATAGATTTAATATTTATTTTGCATTCTGCATATAGATTAGCTTTTATTTGTTTTTCTACCTTTATTTTATATTTTTAGGAATTTTTATAGCTATTTTATATTTTTAGGAAAAGCTGGTATAGTTATCATTTTTGTCCAGGGACCGATTTGTAAAGTTTTAGGAAATCAAGGATCAAAGTGTAAAGGTTCGAGAGAGAAGGATGAAAAGTGAAGTTTGAAGAAGTCAAAGGGCCAGAATTGAAGTTTTAACAAAGAGAGGACTTAAAGTGAAATTGAAGAATGTGAAGCAACTCTCTTTGATTTGAGCACATGTAAAATAAGGTTGTAAGATTAATGGTGGTAAAGGGGAGGTTTTAGAACTTTAATAGAGGCTGAATGTGGCCTAATTAAGCCAATCAATTCCACCATTGAAGAAGAAAGGAATCCAAGAAGAAGCTGCCAGTGTTCGTGCCAGCGCTGCAGCGTTGGAAGTCCCAACGCTCAAGCGCTGGACCTCTGACTAGGATGTGAGTCAGAGGTTGCACCCAGCGCTGCAGCGTTGGAAGCCAGCGCTCAAGCGCTGGGCCCATTTCTGCACGTTGGTTTTTAATGCTTCCCAACGCCCAAGCGTTGGGAATACCAACGCCCAAGCGCTGGAAGTCAGGTTTTTGCTATAAATAGGGAGCTTTTCTTCACTTGTAAGACACACCTATTCAGAATACAACAAGTGTTCTTCTTTCCTCCTTAAAGATCATTGTTCCTAGGAATTGTGGGAAGCCATACTTGAGCTCCTATCCAGGGTAATTCGATGACTCTTTTAGCCATGCTTGGCTAATTCTTTTTAAGTTTCTTGGGTTGTTATAGTTTATATCTATGTTTTAGTTTGCTTCTACCTTTCTGAATAATATTTCCTTTCATGTTTTATTTCCTTGTTCTTCAATCTTCTTAATGCGCATGAGAATTCTTGCTTATTACTTATACGAATGGAAATTGGTAAGTAGTAAGGGACCTAGGATTTAAAAAGGTTATAAGTATACATCACTAAGGAATTAGGATGGACGTAACTCTATGTTGGCTTGAATTTCTTCTTCATCTTCTTCTCTAGTTAACTAAGTTTCAAGGAATTGAATTTAGTAATTAGAAAGAAAGTTATACAATGTGTAAGGAATTAACTTGTAGATATACTAGGCTATAGCATCATGAAATTGGACTTAAAATTCAGAAATTAAGTAGGAACTTGCTAGCATATTTGTAGACTATGTAATTCAACCCAAGAACTTATTTCTCATCATCTTATCTCTTTATTATTTTATGCTATTGTTCTTGCTTGTTCTAAAAACCAACATTAAAATTTCATCTCTTAAATTTTCTGCACAAGTACTAAATATTATAATAATAGGAAACCTATCCCTTGGGTTCGGTCTTTTTATTACGCGATATTAAATCGTACACTTGCGATTTGGGTATCAAGTTTTTGGCGCCGTTGCCGGGGATAGGTTCTGTTCATTTTTTTATTATTTTGTTTAGTGCTTTTTTTTTAAAATAATATATATATATATATATATATATATATATATATATAAAAATTGTGATGAACTGGTGCTGCTAATTTTGTTTGTTGAGTATTGTCAGGAATTATGGCTGAAACATTCGAACAACGGGAGGCAAAAATCCGGGCTGATCTTGAAAATGAATATGAGAAGAAGAAGCAGGATGTCTTCACTCTAATTGACGAGTTTTACTCCGAATTAGATTGCAAGCGCAAAATCGGATTTTTGCCCAGTCCTGAGCAAGAATGTAAGGCCAAGGAGATTCTTCAAAGAAGAATACAAAGCATTCTAAGGAGGCAGCCCGGGGATGAACAACAACCACCTGTTCATGAAAATGAACCCGTGGTTCAAAGAGTTGAGGTAAAAGAAACCTTCATTGTAGAATTTGTCTTTGAAGACAAATTGGAAATGGAGGAAGAAGAACCTCAAGGAACCTATGTCATAGGTTCAGAAAATCAAGGCAAAGCACAAGAAGGGGAAAATTTTCTTATCTCTTCTATTTGTAATTTTATTAGTGTTGCCTTGTTGGCTGAAAATTCATTTGGCACCACGATGTTTTTGTGCCAAAATTTTCATGATTTGCGGGGTCTAATGAATTTTGTAATAGACCCCGGTTGAAAAGTGATTAGTGAAAAGTCTACCAAAGACTATAACATTGAGCTTCTTGGGAGACAACCCAAGTGTTTCTATTGCTTTTGTTTTGTTTTGTTTTGTTTTGCTGAATAAATAGCTGCAGGAACCCCAACGCTCAAGCGTTGGAGGCTCAACGCACATGCGTTGAGCCCCTGTTTCTTGCCCAGTTTTTATTTTAATTCCAGCGCTCAAGCGTTGGGAACCCAACGCTCAAGCGCTGGAGCTCGGGCAATTTTCTGTTTTTTTATTTTTTTGTTTTCTTTGTTTATAAATAATTTGTGTCCACCAGTTCTTGAAAAGTTTTTGATTCTTTGAGTTTTCCCTTGCTTCTATAATGGTTTTAATCTTTGGGAACTCAAGAATTCTTGTTTTTAGGTGGACACAATTTTTAACCCTTTTTCTTAAGTGTGCTGTTTTTGGAACTAACAAGTCAAGCAAGTTTGTGCTTGTGAGACTTTTGTTTGTTCAATGTTACAGGATAGGTACCAGAAGGAGAAAGAGCCCTCTTGAACTTAATGTTCAAAATTGATTTTTGCATTGAGGTTCCCTTGGACTTTTGTGGAAAATTTGTGATTGTGCCAGCTTGTAGTTTTTCTTTTTAATTTTTAGCTTTATTTTTAGTTTAGTTTTTCTGTTTTATTTTTGCATGAGTCTTGAGTATTTTATCCAGTCTGAATACTACTATTGCTGTGAATGCTTTATCTGATTGAACTGCTTTTGAAAAGGTTCTATGTTTTGAAGCGATTAGGATTGCATGCTGTTAGAATTGATTTTGGATATCTTGATTGTTTTGGTTGTTGGCGAAGTTTTTTTGAGTTCTAAAAAGGGTACACTTAGCCTATCTTTTTCTGAGAGCTGAGGACTCTGAATTCTTGATTGTGAAATTTTTTCTGCCTTGTATTGCATGTTGATTGGGATTTTGTTTACTTTGTGAGTTGAGAAGAGATTATAGGCATTTTTGAGAACTCAGAGTTTTGGTTGAAAAGCAAAAAATCCACTAGTAGCCCCTTTTGAGCCTTAAAAGAGTCTTTTTTGGAGCCTACTTTGTGTGATATTTTTAAGTTGTTATTGTGATGCATGTGCTGAAATTGTTAGAGCTATGTGGGTGGGTTTCTCTCTAGAAAAAGAAGGAAAAAATGTTGAGGAAAAATAAGGTATGTGCCTTAGAAAAAATAATGAGGTAGTGGGGTGAGAAAGAGTATGAGGGGAGTAAAATTCAAGTCATTCATCCCATACATTCCACTACTTTGTTCAAAAAAAAAAAAGAAGAGAAAAAGAAAAAAAATGAGAGGACCCTTGTGTTGAATTATAGAAGCTCTTAGTCAAGAAAAATCACTTAACAACAATTTCTGAGTCATCCACTAGAGTTGCCAATTTCTTGAAATCCACACCTAGAATTGTTCAACCTTTGGCCAAGTTACAACCTTCAAAAAATCTCTTCAAAATTACTTGGTTGCACTATTTCAGATTTGATTTGAATGATAGGCAGGATTATTGAGCTTTCTTGTTTTTCATGGAGAATAATATTTTAATGAGCTTAATTTGATGAACACAAACATGTTGAAAAGACAAGCCTAACTTTCTTGATTCTATGTCTTTAAACATGCAGGTCTTCCATATCCGCTAAGCTTTCTTGGAAAGGTTTTTGTGCTTCAAGTTTTAATCAGATAAACTTTTTCTAATCTCAGGGACGAGTTTCTCTTTAAGTTTTATCGCTTGAGGACAAGCTGTCGTTGGGTATAGTGGTGTGATGACAGGATATTATATGATGTTTTTAGGTTGTTTTTAGTCTTTTTATTTTATTATTTTTGTGTCACATATAGGATTTTTATTATTTTTACATAGATTTAATATTTATTTTGCATTCTGCATATAGATTAGCTTTTATTTGTTTTTCTACCTTTATTTTATATTTTTAGGAATTTTTATAGCTATTTTATATTTTTAGAAAATGCTGGTATAGTTATCATTTTTGTCCAGGGACCGATTTGTAAAGTTTTAGGAAATCAAGGATCAAAGTGTAAAGGTTCGAGAGAGAAGGATGAAAAGTGAAGTTTGAAGAAGTCAAAGGGCCAGAATTGAAGTTTTAACAAAGAGAGGACTTAAAGTGAAATTGAAGAATGTGAAGCAACTCTCTTTGATTTGAGCACATGTAAAATAAGGTTGTAAGATTAATGGTGGTAAAGGGGAGGTTTCAGAACTTAATAGAGGCTGAATGTGGCCTAATTAAGCCAATCAATTCCACCATTGAAGAAGAAAGGAATCCAAGAAGAAGCTGCCAGTGTTCGTGCCAGCGCTGCAGCGTTGGAAGTCCCAACGCTCAAGCGCTGGACCTCTGACTAGGATGTGAGTCAGAGGTTGCACCCAGCGCTGCAGCGTTGGAAGCCAGCGCTCAAGCGCTGGGCCCATTTCTGCACGTTGGTTTTTAATGCTTCCCAACGCCCAAGCGTTGGGAATACCAACGCCCAAGCGCTGGAAGTCAGGTTTTTGCTATAAATAGGGAGCTTTTCTTCACTTGTAAGACACACCTATTCAGAATACAACAAGTGTTCTTCTTTCCTCCTTAAAGATCATTGTTCCTAGGAATTGTGGGAAGCCATACTTGAGCTCCTATCCAGGGTAATTCGATGACTCTTTTAGCCATGCTTGGCTAATTCTTTTTAAGTTTCTTGGGTTGTTATAGTTTATATCTATGTTTTAGTTTGCTTCTACCTTTCTGAATAATATTTCCTTTCATGTTTTATTTCCTTGTTCTTCAATCTTCTTAATGCGCATGAGAATTCTTGCTTATTACTTATACGAATGGAAATTGGTAAGTAGTAAGGGACCTAGGATTTAAAAAGGTTATAAGTATACATCACTAAGGAATTAGGATGGACGTAACTCTATGTTGGCCTGAATTTCTTCTTCATCTTCTTCTCTAGTTAACTAAGTTGCAAGGAATTGAATTTAGTAATTAGAAAGAAAGTTATACAATGTGTAAGGAATTAACTTGTAGATATACTAGGCTATAGCATCATGAAATTGGACTTAAAATTCAGAAATTAAGTAGGAACTTGCTAGCATATTTGTAGACTATGTAATTCAACCCAAGAACTTATTTCTCATCATCTTATCTCTTTATTATTTTATGCTATTGTTCTTGCTTGTTCTAAAAACCAACATTAAAATTTCATCTCTTAAATTTTCTGCACAAGTACTAAATATTATAATAATAGGAAACCTATCCCTTGGGTTCGATCTTTTTATTACGCGATATTGAATCGTACACTTGCGATTTGGGTATCAGGAAGCCACAATCCAGCCTGAAAGCAAAATGGAAGCCCGAATGCCTGAAGACAGAGATCTGAAAGTAGGTGAGCATTGGGTGCATTTTGTGAGCGCTTGCGTTTGCCCAAAGTTGAGCTGGATCGAGGAGGGTTATGGGGCATGGAGTGGAGCTGATGGAGAGACATGCCTGAATCAGTAGTGAAGAAACCCGGAGGTGCAAGCTTGAGATCCAGATCCATAACTTTATAGAGAGGAGCCGGTGGGGACGGATAAGATGCATTAATAGATGCATTAATGTGAGCATCTACCGGTGGTAACATTGAATGAGCCGGTTGACTTTGACCAAGATGCAGACGAAGATCAACTTCAGTATCAGTTAAGTTGAGACGGCTAAAGTCAAGATCCAAGCACGAAAGATCAGTGTTGGGAGAGGGATCAGGCTCAGAGTCTTGGATTGAAGAGGCAGTTCCCATCCTCGGGCATCGGGAGAGCAATGATGCTTCCATTGAGGTGAAATAGTGGGTAGTGGAGAGTTTTCGAAGAGCTTGACACGAACCCAGTGTCGGTTGGCAATGTTGCCCAGTACAGCGATAGTAGGAGTAGTATCAACAGGGCCAAGAAGTGGTTGATACGTGCAACACTGATTGGGAGCTAGAGTGACTAGAACAATGCGAAACGCAGTAGCAGCTAGAAATCCCATATCCGGAACTGTAAACCACTTGGACATAGGTGCAGGTTCATTTTCACTGAACGTAAGAGCCTGACACAATGTATCAATATCTTTATCGGAGCAAAATGTTTGGGAATGGAGCACACGATGAGATAGGAGTTCTTGAATGAGCAGTTTGCGAACTTCTAGCCAGTAATCCTGAGGGTGACCCATCCATTGAGCAAGACAGCGGAAACCACAATTGCCATCATCTTCAACATCAAAGACATCTGATATATATTTATGAAATATTTGAGGCAGGAACTTCAAATAGTTGGCATGAGAGATTGAGATGAGTTCAGTTGTGGAGTGCACAGTCTCAGGGGGCGGTTTGGATGAAGTTGATGCATGTAAGATTGTGGGAGTAGGTAGACGGGTAGGAGACTCAGTCTGGTGAGCATGACTGGAACACTGTGCAGAAGAAGTGTCCAAACGACGACGTTTGAGACTGGCAGCAGACGTAGTTGGTGAAGAAGGCTTTCGTTTTTGAGTCCTCTTGGTCCAGTCACTTAAGAGTTCAGTGGGTACTCCAGATATGTCAACAGACAAATTCATTCGGCGGACATCACTAAACTTAATCGGAGTAGCAGAGACATAATCAGATGAAATGTATTGCACCATTTCAATAGAGGGGTTGATTAGTCGTTTATGATGCATAAGAGCTGAGATAAGAGCTCCATAGGGAAGGTTGGTGTTAGACTGTTCCAGAGTATGGAGTATGTATTGAAACAGAAGGTTGGGCCAATTGATTTTCTTGCGATGCTGTAGTTGGAATAGAGCCCATTGAGAGAACTTATTTACTAAGTCTGGAGAACCTTCTTTTGGCAAAATAATCTTGCTAAGAACTGCATAGGGGAAAATGCATTCTTCAACTAGGTTTTTCACTGGCCGAGAAGTAGAGCTTTTTGGAATTTCCTTCCAGATAGTGAAGGGAGAGCTTTCAGAGCTTTCCCAAGAGGAGGAATAGCAGATTCCTTCGAGAGGAAGGTTGAGGAGTTGAGATATGTCGCTGCTGTGTACATCAATCACTTGACCCAAACACCGTGTTCGGATGTGATTAGGGTTCATCTTGACAGCACAGTCGTAGAATTCTTGAACGAGAGGCTTGATGACTGAAGTTGTGGAGACTGCGAACAGGTTTCCCCAAGCCTGTGAGAACAGGAGATCAAGTCCGGCCACCTTTGCATGTTCAAACAGCTTCAGATCGATATACCTAGGGGTGACAAGCTTTCTTTCCCCCAGATGTTCAACCTTCACAGGACCAATTTCATCACTTTGTAGTTTGCGATTGCGAGCAGTAAGATTAAGCTGTTTCTGGATGATCTGAGTTTCTTCCATGCTTAGAACTCCTCGAGCTTTTCCATTTCTTCGTTTGTTGGGGGCCATGATATCTGTAGAAAGGGAAAATGGAACGAAAACTACAAATGCACGGAGTATGGTGAATGAGTGTATTGGATCAGTTATGAGAAATATATTTTCAAAAACCGTCAGTTTTTATGTTGGATAGTGCAAATATTTTCTCGATCTTATCACTCTCATGATGAATAAAGCAGTTAATTAATGCGTATTAAATGATGAGAGATAAGAAATGCCAAAATTCGTGTGTGCGTGCTGAGCAACACAGGGTTCTTTGTTATATTAATGGCAATTGTGTTATCACATAATAATGGGATGTTATACTCAAAAATATTATAATCTTCTAATTGATGCTTCACCCAAAGAAGTTGGGTGCAGCAAGAACCTGCAGCGACGTATTCTGCTTCAGTCGTTGAAAGAGAAATTGTGCTCTGTCTCTTGCTTGCCCAAGAAATTAGACAATGCCCTAAAAAGTGACATCCTCCACTTGTGCTTTTTCTTTCTATTCTATCTCCGGCATAGTCAGCATCACAGAATCCTCTTAGCCTGAAATCATCACCTTTCTCATAGACTAGACCAAGATTAGTTGTGCCAATAAGGTAACGAAAAATGCGTTTTATGGCACTAAGATGAGATTCTTGGGGACTTACCTGGAATCTTGCACATACACAAACGTTGTACATGATGTCTGGTCTACTTGAAGTGAGATACAATAGTGATCCTATCATTCCTCTGTATTTGGTTGAGTCAACCGGAGTTGATTCATCCCCTTTATCAAGTATAGTTCCAGGATGCATTGGAGTTCCCATGGCTTTTGCTTTCTCCATGCAGTACTTCTTTAGTAGATCATTGATGTACTTGGTCTGATGAATGTACGTTCGAGTTCCTTCCTGTCTGATTTGTAATCCTAGGAAGAACTTTAATTCTCCCATCATACTCATTTCAAATTCACTTTGCATTAACTTTGAGAATTCTTGGCAGAGAGCTTCATTAGTAGCCCCAAATATTATATCATCGACGTACAGCTGTACCAGAATGAAGTCCTTGGACCTCTTTCTTCTAAAGAGAGTGTTGTCGATGCTTCCTCGAGAGAATCCATTTTTCATCAGAAATGAGCTCAAGCGATCGTACCACGCACGTGGTGCTTGCTTTAACCCATATAGTGCTTTTCTCAGCTTGAAGACATGGTTTGGTAGATCCTGATCTTCAAATCCTGGAGGTTGCTTTACGTAGACTTCTTCCTCAATGAATCCATTTAGGAACGCACTCTTTACATCCATTTGAAATAGTTTTATAGAGTGCTGACATGCAAATGCTAGAAGAATACGTATGGCTTCAATTCTCGCTACTGGTGCAAACGTCTCTGTATAATCGATTCCTTCTTGTTGATTATACCCTTGGGCCACCAGACGAGCCTTGTTTCTTGTGACCTTTCCATTTTCATCCATTTTATTTCTAAAAACCCATCGAGTACCTATGATGGATTTGTTTTCTGGCTTAGGCACCAAATCCCAGACTTTACTTCTTTCAAATTGATTTAGTTCTTCTTGCATGGCTAGGATCCATCCTTCATCCTGAAGTGCTTCTCCTATGTTCTTTGGTTCTATCTCAGAAAGAAACGCACAGTTAGCATAATCATTAAAAGTAGATCGAGTTCTTACCTTTTCGTGGACATTTCCAATGATTTGCGTTGGAGGGTGGTATGGTTTGAATCTCCAGTCTCGAGGCAGTGATATACCACTGGAGGTCATAACTTGACTTGAGGAGATATCGTCAGACGTAGTTTCATCAACTTCGTCTGGTTGAGTTGAGGAAGGAATAGTTGAGTTTGTCTCTTTGCTGGACGATGATGGCTGAGCTGGATTTGATGAAGGAGCTTCATATATTTCCAGTTCATCATCTTCTGAAGTTATCGGATTTACACCTACGTGCTTATCTTCAAACTTAACATTGATAGATTCTTCAACCGCCATGGTTCTGGAGTTGTATCCTCTGCTGATACTAGACATGTTACCTTTTGACTTGCAAGGTTTTCCAGAGAGGTCTTATATAGATCTCCTTGTCTCTGAGCTTCAAAGATAATCTTTTCATCCTCATTAGTGACATTACACTTCAATTTGGTGAAGGAAACAGTGAGCCCACTATCACACAATTGACTTATGCTAAGTAGGTTATGTTTCAATCCTTCAACTAGTAGAACCTTCCGAATTACTGGAAGGGGATTCTTACCAACATTACCTTCTCCGACAATGAAGCCCTTTTGATTACCTCCAAAGGTCACTGTCCCTCCTGTCTTTTTCTCATGGATTTTTGGGAATAAAGACCTTTTTCCTGTCATGTGCCGTGAGCATCCACTGTCCAGGTACTATTGTTCTCTTTGGTTTCGAACTGTTAAGCACATCTGCAAGAGGAATAATCATAGATTTAGGTACCCAAACTTTCTTGGGTCATCTTTTGTTAGTAATCACCCTGGGTGGACTTTTCCTCCCATGTACTATTTTTTGAGGAGTTTGTTTCTCCTTACCCTTGACTATGAAAGTTTCGGGTTGAATTTTAATAGATGGCGATGAAACATTTTTCTTTTCAGGTTGATATCTATATGGGACAGTAGGTTATGCTAAGTAGGTTATGTTTCAATCCTTCAATTTCTTTTGGACTAAGAAATTTGAAGTTTATAAATGTGCTTGCAAGGTGTTTGATAAAAGTCCTCAACCAATTTTTTTTTGCCAAAACTTCATGTGCTTCATTTCCTTGTTCTCTGGTTGTGATTTTCTGCTGGAAAGTGTTGATTGAACATGTGATTCTTGCTTAGCTTGACCCTTAACATCATAAAACTAGATACTTTTCTTTTGCATGCCAACTGTTTGGTAAAAGTCCTGAATTAGAGAAAGTGTCTAAAGCATGAATTTTTCACTGTCTCATTTAGCAGTATGCTCTTGTGTGGGAATGAGTACCTAAATAGTGACTAGGAACTTGTGTAGGCCCAGTTCAGGTTGATGCTCAGGCAGACTTGGGAGATGAAGATCATGAGGATTGAAGGAGTTTGAAACTTTTTGCTGTTTGACCATGATTATCATGCATTTTTATTTTATTTTTATTTTTATTTTCTGTGTTATGCATTATGTGGGATGCAATGAATGTAGATTTGTGGTATTTTGATGTGTTTTCTCCTGTTGCAAGGGCTTGGAATTTTTCTGAAAAGTGCAACAGGGGTTGGAGGGCCCAACAGATGAAGAAGCTCTGGTGTTATCATGTTTTGCACCTAAATGGAACAATCAAGGAGTTAATTCTAAACCATATTTCTTCTTTCAGTTGCATCTTTGATCACAATTTATATTTTTCGTACACATTAATGCTGCACATGCCCTATTTCCTAGGTTTGCATACCCTTACCCTGAGGCTTTGTTTTTTATTGTTTGCTCTGGGTTTGATGCTTGCTCTTTTATAAAAAGGTGATGCATGAGTGAGTGAATCTTGTAGGACATGTGAAGACCTAAGCGATGGGGACTTGAGTGAGTTTTGGGAAAGTGCAGTGAGGTTATTTGGGATACCAATTTTGTGAGGATAATGCATGAGGTATAGCTTCCTTTTAACCTATATATTGGGTTTACACTCTTTTTGGCTGTGAGGTTAAAAAAGGGGCACACATGTGAAAAAAAGAAGAAGAGTAAAGTGCAAAAAGTGTCAGAAGAGGGAAGGATGTGAGTAAGGGAATGGGACGTACTTGCAAAAGATACGTGTGTGCTCATAATACAAAAAGACCATTGGCTATCATTAGTGCATTCTCAATATGGGGTTGGGGAATTAGGAGCTGATTGTAAAAATCCACATCTTGGTGTTCTTTGTGATTTTTATTTGCATCTACTAAAGGTTACTATGTTCCCTAGTTTGATTCCTTGCATGAACTATCTTGAAGAACTTATCCCATGTGTCCTGTGTTAAGTTTATGTTTGCTTGCATCTTACCTAGAGCTTATGTTCTTGAGCTTGGGGACAAGCTTCCTTGAGTTTTTACGCTTGAGGACAAGCTGTCGTTGGGTATAGTGGTGTGTTGACCCGGGTTTTAGGGCTATTTTCATGGTTATTTTGCATATAGATTCATAGGTTAATTAGGATCTTTATTCATTTTTCATGAATTTTGGTCTCATATCATGCATTTTTGTATTTCTAGGTTGTTCTAAGTCTGTATCTATTTATTAGACATTTTTTATGGCTTTTCTGTGATTTTTCTGGTTTCAGGTGCTGGCGCGCACGCCCCAGGAAGCTGGCGCGCTCGCCCCAGTTCATTAAGGGCAAAACAGATTTTTCCTGCTGGCGCGCTCGCCCCAGATGGTGGGCGCGGCCGCGCCAGCCCCCTGAACCTAAAACAGAACCAGAACGCGTTTTTGCGGGAAGGAACCCATTTTGGAGCATCTTGGAGCGATTTGGAGCACTCTTGGAGCTGTGCTAGGGCTAGGATTTCCGCCCCCACATGGTGGCTATGGATCTTGTTGCTTCCATTTTGGCCATGAGTAGCTAAGTTCTCTTGTATTAGGGGATTGATGTAGTTAATCTAACTCTATGTTTTGATTACATTTCAGTTATATATATGAGTTGTTCTTCTTTTCTATGAAGCTCTTTTCTATGCTTTATTGTACCTAAATGCATTTGGGTCTATTTATCTAATTCTTGCACAATTGGAAAATTGGTTTGAGTTAGGGTTTTGAAAAGGGTTTAATTGGGAGTTTTGCTAGCTTAGGAATGAGGGCAATACCCGGTTATGTTGGTTTGATTGATGAACTTCTATTGCATTAATTGAGTAATTGGACTTAAGGAATTAATTCATTTACTTTCGATTAATAGGTTCATTTAGTTAAGGGATTACTAAGTGGATATCTTAACCTAGCATCATAGAAGAGTTGGATAAATTCATATATGTATGTTGAAGTGGGTAGAGACATAGTAATTGGTTGACAAAATCATTTCCCCTAGTACGTTCCAACTATCGTTTAATTCACGTTTTTAGTTGCTTTCGCTTACGTTCACGATTTATTGTTTCAAACAATCTATCAACCTTTTTGCCATCCTTTCAATAGTCAAATTAGCGGAAATTGATAGTAAACAATCACAATCCCTGTGGAGACGATCTTTTTATTACTTCGAGCCTTTGTACACTTGCAAAGTGGCTAACAGTGGACTTTTCCTCCCATGTACTATTTTTTGAGGAGTTTGTTTCTCCTTACCCTTGACTATGAAAGTTTCGGGTTGAATTTTAATAGATGGCGATGAAACATTTTTCTTTTCAGGTTGATATCTATATGGGACAGTAGAAGAATTATGTTTAATGGCAACTATATCCCAATCTTCTTCTTCTTCATAACCTAACCCTCTTCGATCATAAGTTAATCTGTTATTTCCACTTAACTTAATTAGATTATCGTGACCTTGGGTAAACATGGATAAGTCTTTAATTAGGCTACTGACTCTTTGTTTTAAGAGTTTAATTTCTTTGTTTGCATCTTGTTCTAAAAGCACTTGATTTTTCTTTGTTAGCATAATGGATACTTCCTTAGATGCATGCAATTCTTTCAAGGTTTTATCATGCCTCTTTTTAAGTGAACTATATTTAATGACTAATGCATGAGCATATTCTAGTAGTTCGTTGTAGTCATCAGATGAGATTTCGGGACTTACCTCATCTTGATCATCTTCTTCGTCATTGGATTGGTCGACAGAGATCATGAGTGCCTCTGCTTCTCTGTCTGCTTCAATATCTGAAGTGTCTATGGATCCCATAAATGCACAGTATGAAGCTTCTTCATTAGCTCCCTTTGTTTCTTCTTCTTGATCCGAGTCATCTTCTGATTCATCGTTTTGGCTGGAAAAGGCCTTCTTTTTATAGAAAGTCTTTTGCGAAGGCTTGTTTCCCAGACGAGGGCAATCTGCTTTGACGTTTCCAGGTTTCTTGCACTCGTAGCAGACGATCCCTCCCTTTCTTGGGATCCTTTCTTCTTCTCTTGATGAGGAAGATGGTCTTCCTTTGAACTGCTTTCTGTTTCCCACCATTTTTCTGAATCGTCTGTTGAACAGAGCCTGTTCATCATCGGATCGATCAGATTGAGCAGTTTCCTCATCTGAGGATTCATTAGCTTTCAGAGCCTTTGATTTGTTGGCTTTAAAGGCTATAGCTTTTGCAGCAGCTGCTTTTCTTTTTATGATTGCAGCATCATTGGCAAGATCCTGCTCGTGGATCTTCATTTCTCCTAGCAAGTCTTCTACTTGATATGTATCCATATTCTTTCCAGATCTTTGGGAAGTAACGAAATTTCTCCAGTTGGTGGGGAGACTTCTGAGAATCTTGACCACTTGCTCCTTATTAGTGAAAGTTTTGCCCAGGTTCCTCATACCATTATGAATGGTTTGAAGTCGTGAAAACATGGAGTCAATGGACTCATTATCGTCCATCATGAAGTTTTCGTATTGGGAGGCCAGCATACTCATCTTGGTGGTTTGAACAGCAGTTGTTCCTTCATGAGCGATAGCTAGTGTGTCCCAGACCTCCTTTGCGGCGCTTAGGCTGTCAACTTTGTCATGCTCACTTTTGCTGAGAGCACATATAAGAAATAGCCTTGCCTTGGCATTCCTCTGATTTTCAGTCTTTTGTTCATCTGTCCATTTGTCAGCTGGAATGGCCTTGCTTTCACTATCTTTAGGAACGTAGTTTCCTTTAGATATCACGTCCCATAATTTCCAATCAGTTGATTCAATGAATAGCTGCATTTACTTCTTCCAGTAGGGATAGTTTGAGCCATCAAAGAATGGTGGCTTGTTGGTTGCGGTTCCAGTTGGGTAGGCAATCCCGTCCATGGATCTTTTCACTCTACACCTGTTAAGATGTTAGTAATTCTCAGAGCGGTTAAGCTCTGATACCAATTGATAGTAATAAAATCACACAAGAAAGGGGGGTTTGAATTGTGTGTGTGACTTTTGAAAAGTTTTTCGCAAAATACTTGTTATAAGTTCGAAAACGTTTAAAGAGAAGTGCAGCGGAAATATACTTAGAACTTAAAGAGTAAAGCACACAAGATATTTATCCTGGTTCACCCCCAAAACCGATAGGGCTACGTCCAGTCCTTGGCTATACCAAGATTTTCCACTATTTCAACAGAATAGTACAAGTGTTCTCAGGGACTTCTCCCAGTATTCTGAGGACTACTCCTTTACAAGTTTTCTCAGGACTTCTCCTTTATCTCTCAAGTATTCGACAGGACTTCTCCCAGTTCTTTTTCAAGAAGGTTTGTTTTCTACGAAGATTTCTTCACAAAGAGTGGGTAGAAAATATGAGGTTCTAGGTTCAGAGATGATAGATAAATTGATTCTCTGAAATGGTTGTGTGAGAAGAATAAGAGTTTTCACTCTATAGAGGTTTCACACTAGTTGGCGACTAAACTCAGAAGAATAGGAAAGCTAGAGTTGCTGAGTGTTCTTGGCTAAAGCTTGTTTAAATTATAAATTGACTTGAAAGATTTGAATGCTTTGATAGTGTGTAAGTCGCCAAGTTGAGAATGATGCAGAGGCCACTATTTATATCTTCAGTAGGATGAGAACTGGATGAGCTGATGAAGATCTTCAAAAATAGTTTCGTTGAATATTTGCTTGATTGTGAGTAACGGATACTTCTGCATCTGTTGCTTGTTGAGGTCTCCCTAAGTGAAGAACATTTCTTCAACTGATAGAGAGGGAGATCGTCTGGCAATGCTTTTTCTTCTGGTTCTCAGAGGCAGCAATTAATGCAAGTGTATTACAGCTAATATGGAAATTAATGCTCTGACCAGAGGATTTGGATTCGACCGTTGAGGAGATACGATGATCAGAGGATTTCACCGTTAATTCAGCAAAAGCAGCTTGAATTAAGGAATGTCAGAGAATTTGAATCTTCAAGGTATATGGCGCTTAATTCTGTCTCTTTCGTCATTAATGCTCTGATCAACCAAGAGGTGCATGACAACTCATCTTCAGTTTGAGCAAACGATCACTTCTAAGCTGATTCTTTTTGTACCAGTCTTCAATTATTTCTCTTTAGTCAACCCATATGTTTGACGAGGATTGAACCGGACAAACTTTCCAGGCGGACGAAATTCACTATGAATGCGTACTTAATTCTTGTAGCCAGACGGACTTATCCTTTGCTTTTTGATAATGTTTGCAGCATGGCTTCCGTTCATAAGAGTCCCTGAATATAAAATTCTTCAAAGAAAGTTAGTGACTCTTGGCGAAATTGTTATTTATCAAAATAGATTAATTCATTTAGATATTTTTCTCTAACAGAGAACAGGGACCGGAAATAACCTTGTCCTTCGTAATTATTAAGATATGCAACTAAGGGAAGCTCTGATACTTCTTGCCCTTGCACATGAAATACGCCAGTGCAAACCACCGTTTCATTGACAGCGAGCATCGCACAATGCATTATTCCAAAATCATGATCCTCAATTCTCCACACGTGAATCATTTCTATAATTAAATCAAGCTCTATAGTAGTACATATTATTTCATGAAACTACTCATGGAAGATAACAACATCTTTTGAAAATAATGAACTAATCTCATTAGGATAAACCAAGTTCCACTTCAAAACCGTCCATTTTATATTTAGACCAGCCTCACTTTCTATGCATTTTCCTTCATGCTTCTTTTTATTCAAAATTAGCGGTGAATATGGAAGATTCACCTCCCCATGAGCCTCCAAATTTACTAGAGTGTATGAATTTGATCACAATCTGAGCATCATAACCAATTACCTTCAAGAATTTCCTTCAAGCTTAGCATGTTATGATCCTTCTAACACCCAACATGGTATTCCCTCTCACACTGATCACAAATAATTACTGTTCGAGGACGAAATACTTCTTTGCTAAAATCTTGGCCACCGCACAATGCACACCCACCATAGTCAACTTTATAAATTTTGACAACACAAGTTCTATTATTCATATGTTCTAGAGGATCAACACATGAATTCCTTAAAACTTCCAAAGCATATGAAGGGACCTATGGCGGCTGGAAGAGCTGCAGCAGTGAATCCTCTAGAACAGATAAACCAGAGAAGCATTCGTATTGTCAAAATTTATAAGGGTGACCACGGTGGATGTGCATTGTGCAGTGACCTAGATATAAAAAAAGAAATATTTGGTCCTCGAACATTAATTATTTGTGATCAGTGTGACATGGAATACCAAGTTGGGTGTTTAAAGGATAGTAACATGCAAAGCCTGTAGGAATTTTTGGAAGATGATTGGTTATGCTGCTTAGATTGTGATCAAATTCATACGCTCTAGAGAATTTAGGGGCTCATGAGGATGTGAATCTTCCATATTCACTCCTAATTTTGAATAAATGTAAGCATGAAGGTAAAGGCATAGAAAGTGAGGCTGGCCTGAATATAAAATGGAGGATTTTGAAGTTGAACTTGGTTTATCCTGGTGAGATTAGTTCATTATTTTCAAAAGATGTTTCTCTCTTCCATAAGCAGTTTCATGAAATAATAGATACTACTACAGAGCTTGATTTAATTATAGAAATGATTCACGTGTGGAGAGTTGAGGATCACGATTTTGGCAGAATGTATTGTGCGATGCTCTCTGTCAACGAAGTGACGGTTTGCACTAGCTTATTTCATGTGCAAGGGAAAGAAGTATCAGAGCTTCCCTTTGTGGCATATCTTATTGATTACAAAGTACAAGGTTACTTCGGGCCCCTGTTCTCTTCCATCAAAGGGGTGCTGGGATTTTTAAATGTGAGAAACGTTGTCCAACCTGCTGCTAAAGAAGCTGAATCAATATAGACCTGTAAGTTTGGGATCAGAAGGCTAGTTATAAAAAGGATAAACAAATACAAGAGATAGTACATCATGGTGGCATTTAAAGTGACCTGTTTCTACATAAGCTTAATCCTGCACTGTAATGAGGACCACATTTGCAAATGTTATTTTTTGGGCAGCTTTGCTGGGTACAATGGATAACATACACTTTTTTATATATATAGAATTTTTATATTTACTGTACGGAAAAAGAAGGTTTAGGATCCAAAGATAAGGTGTGTAGTGGAACCCAGGACTTGAGATTTTTAAAAATTTGCAAAACTTGACTTTAGAATCTATTATGAGAAGATTTTGGGTGTCAAATTTGACTATAAGTAATGATAATTTGGTGCAAACATGTCATAAAACGACAAAAATAAAACATTCACCAAGAAGTTGAGTACACAAGGAAAATCGAGGAAGGAAGAAAGGGCGAGAAGGAGAAGAAGATCAGGTCAGGGAAGAGGAAGTCGCTCTCCATCCGCCACGATGTCACAAACCTCTGTGGGCTGAAGATCGAAGCCTTCAACATCAGCAACAAAGAACCTAGAATAGAATTGAGGCGAGTAGCATTGGTTTACTGCTCGCCATCACCCCATGCAGGAGTTTCCTTCAACCAGATTTCAGAGAACACGAGTGGGATCCAAGTATGATGACAAGGAAGAGAACAACGAAACTGAAGACACCACTTCGTCCTCCTTCACGCTTAGTCAACGTAGAGGTGGCTGATACATCGGTCTGGTTCTGACAAAGACATACCCGATTCAGACCAAAGTCGCCACCACTTTTATGTTGATGATCGGAAGAGAGCAGTAGAGGCAACAACAGAGGATACGATGGTGTTCGTCATCTCATAGCCTGAGCAAAGAAAACCATCAACGTCATAGCCAAGATGGCTGGCAATTTTGATGCCATTCGCGCTCTCTAGTTTTTCCCTGATATTTACTTCATGCTCTTAATCCTTTTTGAAATTTATGCTTCTGAGTGTTCATGCCTTGATTTTTTTTTGTTTGATGTTCAAATAGCAGATTTACACTTTGCACAGAAGGTGCTCGAGAATATGCCACAACGACAAGTAACTTCTTGGGACGTCATAATGTCAAAGTCATTGCGATATGTGGGTTCCCTATGTAATAAGGTGACTCGCCCAACGTGGCTAGCGACATGGTCGCTGAACGACACTTAGCTTGGTAGCAGAGGTTACAACGACTTGTAGGCCACAATCTCAAGTTTGATTCGCTACTAGCCAATTACTGTCCCGGCTCAACAATCACAGAGAATCCACAGTGCTTGGATATTTGGTTCACTCTATCCCTAACTCCTTCATGTTTAAAATTTTATGCTTGTTACATTTCCCACGAAAGAGTCAAATGTTATTTTCCTTGAAATACCCTAGCAGTTTTTACGCCTACCAGCTGTTTGATAAAATGTCAGACTGAATCTAAACTCATTTTTTGAAGATAAAATGTTTGAAAAGAATTTGAGACCTCCATTACTAATAGCATATGGATGAAAGTTATTGAGGAAATTTCTAAATAAGTTATATATCGTGTTTTCATTATAGTTTTCTTGCCTGGAGAGAAGTTTGATTAAATTCCCTTTGGATCCTCCTAAGACTATACTTTCAACGCTAGAACATTGAATGTGTTTTAGCAATTTTTTTAAGTGATTCAATATGAGAATCTCCTGATTGGGTCAACTGTTTGGATTCTAACAATATGAGAGTATTTATGTTTAAGATTTGAAGCATGTTTCTCATCTTGTCATCATAAGAAGGTGGCTTTGGAAAACTGTGGCAAGGTGTTGTATTTTATTTTGCATGTTGGTGCTGTTCTGAGTCTGACTTATTGCTTGACTAAGATGAATTAACCGCTTGGACAATAGAGATAAGTTGGGTGAATTTGAATTTATAGTGTGTCTTGACTGATCACTCGCTATTGTAAGATGTGCTTTAGATTATATGATGATTGCTCAACATGCTGTGAAGGTTGTTTCATGTATTTATCTCTGATAAACGATCTCATGAACCCTAGAATTGTGATTGTCATGTGTGTTGGTTTCCAAGTAGCAGAATTTAGTTCAGTTGTCTTGCTGCTTGCTTGATTGATCATATTTGTTAATAGGCTTGGAACATCTGAATGTGCAAGAAACACACAAGAAATGGGGGGTTTGAATTGTGTGACCATTTTTTTTAAAAAACTTATTCGATAGGTCTTAAAAGTTAATTACTGGTTTTCAAAATGATTTATTCATGATGCAAGCATGAGTACGAATACAACAGAAAGGTAATGTAACATGAATAATAAAGCACACATGATTTTTATCCTAGTTTACCCCCATAATCGACAGGGCTACGTCCAGTCCTTGGCTTCGCCAAGATTTTCACTATTTAACCAAATAGTACAAGTATTATCAGGGACATCTCCCAACAAGTATTCTAAGGACTTCTCCTAATACTTGATGGAAGAAGTCCTTACAATACTTGTTGGGAGAAGTCCCTGATAATACTTGTACTATTTGTTTTAAATAGTGGAAAATCTTGGTGAAGCCAAGGACAGGACGTAGCCTTGTCAATTATGGGGGTGAACCAGAATAAAAATCATGTGTGCTTTACTTTTCATGTTATGTTATATTTTCCTCTGCATACATGCATATTTGCATAATGAATAACTCCCTTTGAAAACCAATAATTAACGTTTATTATTGAAAGAAGTTTTCAAAATAAGTCACACTATTCAAACCCCCCCCCCTTTCTTGTGTGTTTCTTGCACCATCAAGACACACTTCATCTTTGTGCCTCAGACTTGGTGTCTTATAGGCTTGTGGACCAGGCGAGCACCTTCCCCTGGGGGCGGGCCATTAAGACTTCTAAAGACACACTTCGCTTTCATACTTCAAACTTGGTGTCTTGTGGGCTTGTGGGCTGGGCGAGTGCCCTTGCCCAGTAGTAGGGCGACCCAGTGGCTCGACAGGGCGACCCAGTGGCTCGACAGGGCGACCCAGTGGCTCGACAGGGCGACCCCAGCTGCTTTAGGGGGTATATTTGTAACATAAGGGGGGTAATAATTTGTAGTGTATTGGGCTCGATTCCCGAGGCCCACAGGCCTGCTAGGATTCAAGATATTTATGACTCCTCCCCCTATAAATAGCTAGTAGGGGGCTCATGTAAAAGGGTCTTGATTTGTCTCTTAATACTCTAATAATAACACTTTTCTCCTATACTGTCTCATTCCGAGAACATAACTTCGATACCTCTGTGCACTTGTAGAAAGGCTATCGCACACAAATAAAGTCTACTCATAAAAGACACAGCATGTTCTTCTAAAGAAAACATGGATTTAAATGACTGCTTTTACACACTTGAAAGTGATAGGAATAATCGGATAAGACAAATGGTGCAAAATAAACTAATTTCCACACCCAAAAATCAGTACTGGCTGACCCTTATACCCTCCCCAGATTTGTATCACAAGCATGCATGACATGGCCACCAAATTCATCCAAGCTAGCCTTCAAAGTCAGACACCAATTTTTTTAAATTCTTCCAAGTATACCTCCTGCTTATGAAGAGAAGAAGGATAAGAAGTATTTGTAAAGGTGGAAATAACCAAGAAGATCAATCACACAATCAAAGGTTTTTCATTATCAAAGAAAACTTTTGAACCTTCAGACGCTATAAGTTATGAAATATTTTGAACTTAATATGTGAGCCATGAACTAGTGCAATTCTTTTTCATTTTTGAAACATTCTCTCCAATGACCACCCTTTAAATTTGATTTTTGCGAGCCCTGAGATAGTAATAAACCCAGAATGGGAAGATAAAACATATTATAAGAAATTTTACATGCTTATTATCATATCAAACTACATGCAAAGTAGAAGACATGACTAAGAGTAAGATTAATGAAGAAGAATTTAACTTCTTGGATTGAAAGAAATCATCAGAAAAATATAAACTAACATATTTAACCTTAGCTGCTACTAATAATTGAAAAACTTTAACTGTATTTTAGCCTGACTTTTGAGAAAGAGGAGCTAGAAGTGTGTCTTGAAGATTGTAGACTCAAAACTGAAGTAATCTAAGTCAAAGCAGCAAAAGAAGGAAAAAAAGAAAAAAAGCTATTATGACCATTTGATACAGGAAAGACCAATACAATTAGGAGGGTTTTGAAAAGTTTTTTTTCCCCACTTATGATCATGTATATGATTTTCCTTGTTTTGGAAAGAGACTAATTCACTCAACTTAAGCAAGTCTAAAAATCAGCAGATTAGTGATATATATATATATATATATATATATATATATATATATATAAAGGGGAAGATACTCACGTTTGTAGCATCAAATATGAAGCCTTAATTATTATTGTTATTATTATTAATATTATTAATATGATTATTATTATTATTGTGGACATGGTACTCTTTTGAAAACTAACTTGCCATGTATGGTATGCACATCATTATACCGGATACATTTAATATTCTTATAAAAAAATTAAATTTTATACTTAATAACTTTGTTTATTATAGAATATTAAGAATACAAAATAATTAAAAATAAATGTGTTTTTACTATTTTTACAAAATTTAAAGGATCTGATTAAAATATATTGATTATTTTAGAATTAAAAAAGACTAAAATTAAAAACACATTAATATTTAATATTTCATGGATTATATATTACATCTTGTAGTATTTTCTTTCACCTGTACGTTATTAATAATATAATTTGTAGACTGACACTTTAAAAGGAACTTAACTTTTTATAGTTTTATACAAAAGAAATGTCATATCACTATTTAAATATGAACATGAATTTTCATGGATAAGGATAATATATCAAATTACGATGTCAAGGATAAGTTCAGAATTATTACGTTCGGTAGCGATAAACATCAATTGCCATGTCAGCTAACAAATGGATAAGCGCTTGACCTTTTACATTAATGAAAATATTAATTAATTATAAATAACATTTTATAGATAATATTAATAAGTTATTAATAATATTTATATTAATTATTATTTTGTAAAATATCACAATTTCACATATATAGTTAAAAATATTAAATATCTAAAATTTCCCTAACACTTGAATTATTGACACTATTCATTAATAATACTCTAATTAAAAATTTAAAATTTAAAATTGTGTTAAAAATAATTATGAAATATTTAAGTAATTTTTTTTTACATTTAATTAATGTTAATATTAGTTAGTTATTCAATAAATTCATTTTATTAATTACATTAACAATCAGTCTTAACAATCTCTCAATTTATCATATATGAAAGTAAAATATTAAATATGTTGACCTTTACATTTATGAAACTATTAATTGAACAATAATAACCTTTTGTATGATTAATTATATTAATTAATAATTATTTATATCACAATTTCTCATATTAAAAAGTAAAATATTAAATATTAAATTATTTTAATGTTATTGATAAAAAAAGCAATTAGTTTTATTTGGTTAATATAAAGTAAAAATAATATTTAAATATAAATAGCTTAACAGGAGTAACATAACCTGATTAATATTACTTGAATTATTTTTAATTAATATTAAATTATTAAAATGTTATTAACTAATTAATATTTAAACCAATAAATTTTACACGAATCAAGTAATCCCAAATTGAGAAATATTAAAAAAATAAAATAGAAATAATTTTTTTTTATTTTTATATATATTAAGTATTAAAGTTATTTAATAAATATAATTAAATTATTTTAACCTTTATATTAATGGTATTTTAGTAAAAGGCGAAAGAATAGTTCGCCTTGTGCATATTAAATATTAAATGTGTGTTCTGTGTGTGTGTGTGTGTCTTTTTTAGTATATAGTAGTAAGTTTATCATGAATAAAACTATATTAAGTATTAAATGTGCGTTATGTGTGTGTGTCTTTTTTTAATAATAAAGTAACTATTTAATTAGATAATTTAATTTATTTTAAATATTAAAGTGGATTCATTTTTATTCAAATTTTATTCTTATTATTATATAATAAATAAAATTATTAAGTATGACTTTTAAATTTTTCTGAAAATATTAAATATTTCCTGTATAACTAGGTGCATATCATACATGGTATTTTAATAATAATAATAATAATAATAATAATAATAATAATAATAATAATAATTAAGTGAAATATTTTGATGCTCTGAATGCAAGTCTCTTCCCCTATTATAAATATCTCTACCTCTCACTCTTTTCCCAATCATATGTTCTCTTTTATTCTTTGCAAATATATTCTCACTGAGATATCTACACCACCTCCACAACCTTTGCTTTTGTTTGCCAATCACAAGAATTAGGGAATGGGAATGGTGCACAAGCTTGGGTCCTGAAGTCATACAAACCTTGCAAAGGCTTACTTTGTTCTCTTCTTTATCGGATAGTGCCTATGTGCTGATTATTAGGCTATATGTTACTTAACTACCATCATTTGAATTGCAGAGTTTTGTTCCAACTTCCGTAGCTGAGTATGAGTGTTTTTATGTTGCAGGTTCCTCCATGGTTCGACTTTGACCTTATTACAGCTACAGGTACCCTTTTTCCGTATTTTATACCACTTAAAATTTAGGTGTTGATTGTTTGATTTCTTATGCTAAGTGCTAGTCCTAATATTCATGTGTATTCAACTTTTTTGTGGGTGTTTCCTTGCTAAATGTAGTAAATTTAAATATATTAAAATGAAAATATCTAAAATGATTAAAATTAGTTTTAACCTTTTATGTTTTTCAAACTTAAAACCAAAAGTCATATTGAACGGGGCCTAATGAATTTAGCATCAAATTTTTTTAAAATCTCAAGTCTTAGATTCCACTACACACATTTTCTCTCAAACCGAAGCGTTCCTTTTTCATACACTAAATATACAAATTCTATATATATAAAAAAATAATATGCTCTTCACTGTACCTAGCAAAGCATCCCAAAAAATAACATTTGCAAATAAGGTCCTCATTTGGTGTAGGAATAGACTTCTATAGAAACAGGTCCCTTTAAATGTCATCGTGTTGTATTATCTCTTGTATTTGTTTATCTTTTTTATATCTAGCCTTGTGAACCCAAACTTATGGGTCTATATCAATTCTGCTTCTTTAGCGGCTGGTAGGACAACGTTTCTCACTTTTAAAAATCCCAGCACCCTTTCTATGGAAGAGAACAGGGACTGGAAATAACCTTGTCCTTCGTAATTATTAAGATATGCCACTAAGGGAAGCTCTGATACTTCTTTCCCTTGCACATGAAATACGCCAGTGCAAACCACCGTTTCATTGACAGCGAGCATCGCACAATGCATTATTCCAAAATCATGATCCTCAATTCTCCACACGTGAATCATTTCTATAATTAAATTAAGCTCTATAGTAGTACATATTATTTCATGAAACTGCTCAAGGAAGATAACATCATCTTCTGAAAATAATGAACTAATCTCATTAGGATAAACCAAGTTCCACTTCAAAACCGTCCATTTTATATTTAGACCAGCCTCACTTTCTATGCATTTTCCTTCATGCTTCTTTTTATTCAAAATTAGCGGTGAATATGGAAGATTCACCTCCCCATGAGCCCCCAAATTTACTAGAGTGTATGAATTTGATCACAATCTGAGCATCATAACCAATTACCTTCAAGAATTTCTTTCAAGCTTAGCATGTTATGATCCTTCAAACACCCAACATGGTATTCCCTCTCACACTGATCACAAATAATTACTGTTCGAGGACGAAATACTTCTTTGCTAAAATCTTGGCCACCGCACAATGCACACCCACCATAGTCAACTTTATAAATTTTGACAACACAAGTTCTATTATTCATATGTTCTAGAGGATCAACACATGAATTCCTTAAAACTTCCAAAGCATATGAAGGGACCTATGGCAGCTGGAAGTGTTGCAGCAGTGAATCCTCTAGAACAGATAAACCAGAGAAGCATTCGTATTGTCAAAATTTATAAGGGTGACCACGGTGGGTGTGCACTGTGCAGTAACCTAGATATAAACAAAGAAATATTTGGTCCTCGAACATTAATTATTTGTGATCAGTGTGACAAGGAATACCAAGTTGGGTGTTTGAAGGATAGTAACATGCAAAGCCTGTAGGAATTTTTGGAAGATGATTGGTTATGCTGCTTAGATTGTGATCAAATTCATACGCTCTAGAGAATTTGGGGGCTCATGGGGATGTGAATCTTCCATATTCACTCCTAATTTTGAATAAATGTAAGAATGAAAGTAAAGGCATAGAAAGTGAGGCTGGCCTGAATATAAAATGGAGGATTTTGAAGTTGAACTTGGTTTATCCTAGTGAGATTAGTTCATTATTTTCAAAAGATGTTGCTATCTTCCATGAGCAGTTTCATGAAATAATAGATACTAGTACAGAGCTTAATTTAATTATAGAAATGATTCACGTGTGGAGAGTTGAGGATCACGATTTTGGCAGAATGTATTGTGCGATGCTCTCTGTCAACGAAGTGACGGTTTGCACTAGCTTATTTCATGTGCAAGGGAAAGAAGTATCAGAGCTTCCCTTTGTGGCATATCTTATTGATTACAAAGTACAAGGTTACTTCGGGTCCCTGTTCTCTTCCATCAAAGGGGTGCTGGGATTTTTAAATGTGAGAAACGTTGTCCAACCTGCTGCTAAAGAAGCTGAATCAATATAGACCTGTAAGTTTGGGATCAGAAGGCTAGATATAAAAAGGATAAACAAATACAAGAGATAGTACATCATGGTGGCATTTAAAGTGACCTGTTTCTCCATAAGCTTAATCCTGCACTGTAATGAGGACCTCATTTGCAAATGTTATTTTTTGGGCAGCTTTGCTGGGTACAATGGATAACATACACTTTTTTATATATATAGAATTTTTATATTTAGTGTACGGAAAAAGAAGTTTTAAGATCCAAAGATAAGGTGTGTAGTGGAACCCAGGACTTGGGATTTTTAAAAATTTGCAAAACTTGACTTTAGAATCTATTATGAGGAGAATCTAGAATGAGAAGATTTTGGGTGTCAAATTTGACTATAAGTAAAGATAATTTGGTGCAAACATGTCATAAAACGACAAAAATAAAACATCCACCAAGAAGTTTGTTAGATTTAAGTAATTAAATTAATAATTATATTTTGATAATCAACAATTTCTTTAAGGTTCAATACTGTATTAAACTGGATTTCCTAACACAGTGAAAACTCCCATGTACAGGAATAACTATTTCTAAAAGGACTGAGTAAACTTCAAAGCGTCATCAAGAATACCAGTTCATCAGGAGAAGTTCGTCCGGTCATCATGAAGAAAACTGCGTCTGGTGAATCATAAGAGTCTAAAGCGGTATCAACAACCAACATCTAAGAACACCTCATAAAAGTCTGCAAGCTCTAAATCAAAGCCTATCTTGAGAAGACAAAACAATCTGCCACTTGAGAAGACTGCTCAAATCAAAGGACAGGTTAATATATGAAGAAACTCTTTCAGCCTCAAAGGTTCTCTAGCATCACAAAAGGAATTTGTAAATCAACTCTATCAGATGAAAGAACTTCAGCAAGATCAAAGGAAAAGATTCAGTCATCTACAAGACAAGAAGATCCTAACAGTTAAGAAAGACTGAATGAAGAAAAGTTCGTCCGCCAATCCAAATTACTTTGCAGCAGAACTTCAAGCATTGAATGGAGACTACGTCTGCCAAGCTGCAAGGAAGAATCCGTCCGCTAAAAGTAACAATTGCGCCAAAGGTACAGAGATCAAGAAATGTGGTTTTCGAGGACATCAGGATTATCGAAGTATTAAAGAATCTATTTTTCTCATCTGGAGTAATTACTTCGTGGATTAAAA
Source organism: Acmispon strigosus (assembly GCA_030819835.1). Taxonomy (NCBI): domain Eukaryota; kingdom Viridiplantae; phylum Streptophyta; class Magnoliopsida; order Fabales; family Fabaceae; genus Acmispon; species Acmispon strigosus. Next base: position 28,041,355 of record JAUAMA010000004.1, on the reverse strand, counting down.
GACTCGTACCTCGTCTACACATTTATTAACATACTGGCTGCGGCAGAAAGTAGAAAGGGACACAATTAATACAATATTCCTTGGTCCCTCTGACATTCTACTTTCCCTCAAATCAAGCTGACATCGCGAAATCAACGGCAAGAATCTCTGTGCATCGTACACTCTCAACGGTCGAAATTCAAAATTCTGACCAAGGCACGTGATGAGTATTAGCTATCAAGCACTGGGGTAAAAGAGTCAAAGTAGTCTCCACCGCTGTATTCTCACACGTTATATACACAGAAACCAGCTCAAAGCTATTTGCTCAAGATGGAGCCCGACGACATCAACCCAGAAGTACTGATGATTTCCAGATCATATCTTATGCTTGCAGAAAAGCCTCTGATCGTGACTTACGCATGTTGAAAGATGCAGAACTAGCCGTCACGCACAGCTCATAAGGGAAGAGGCACTTCGGACAGTTTTTCTCTCTTTCTCAAGAAGAAGAAGCAACTGAAGATATAAATAGAAGATTCCTTCTCCGAAGTTTTTGGGCAACTTAGACTTAAACTTTCTTATGCCAACTAAGTCTGTCCCAAGAGCCAAGTAACCTTGGTTCATACTCAGAATGCCTCAAGCCTATCCCTACCTGAGTATATGAGTTTGTGTGAGGAAAATTCATAGAGTGTTACTCTTATCTTTCCCAACTCACACATCCTTCTAAACAGAGAATTCAAATTTCTATCATCTCTGTAAACTGAGCTTAATTTCCTCTGCCCACTCTTATTAAGAAGAGAACCTTGTAGAGAAGCCAACCCTTGAAAAAGGTGTCAGGAGAAGTCCTGTATAATACTTGTAAGGAGAAGTCCTCATAATACTTGTAGGAGAAGTCCTTCGAATACTTGATAGGAGAAGTCCTTAGAATACTTGTTGGGAGAAGTCCCTGAGAATACTTGTACTATTTGGTAAAATAGTGAAAATCTTGGTGAAGCCAAGGACTGGACGTAGCCCTGTCGGTTTTGGGGGTGAACCAGGATAAAATCATGTGTTCTATTTTCATTTAATTGCATTTCCGCTGCATGCTCTTTCATATGTCTGTGTCTTGCAAACATTTGTGGAAAACAAATAAACGTTGTTCATAACTTATAAAATGAACTTCATGTTTTCTTACATAAATGATCCATATTAAATACAGATGAAAGATGATGAATAAGTCATCTGTAATACATGATAAAAGAAATTTAAAATGAAACACACAATTCAAACCGCCCCCTTTCTTGTGTTTTCTGCAACTTCAAAGTTGAGTACACAAGGAAAATCGAGGAAGGAAGAAAGGGCAAGAAGGAGAAGAAGATCAGGTCAGGGAAGAGGAAGTCGCTCTCCATCCGCCACGATGTCACAAACCTCTATGGGCTGAAGATCGAAGCCTTCAACATCAGCAACAAAGAACCTAGAATAGAATTGAGGCGAGTAGCATTGGTTTACTGCTCGCCATCACCCCATGCTGGAATTTCCTTCAACCAGATTTCGGAGAACACGAGTGGGAGCCAAGTATGATGACAAGGAAGAGAACAACGACACTGAAGACACCAATTCGTCCTCCTTCACGCTTAGTCAACGTAGCAGTGGCTTATACATCGGTCTGGTTCTGAAAAAGACATACCCGATTCAGACCAAAGTCGCCACCACTTTTATGTTGATGATCGGAAGAGAGCAGTAGAGGCAACAATAGAGGATACGATGGTGTTCGTCATCTCATAACATGAGCAAAGAAAACCATCAACGTCATAGCCAAGATGGCTGGCAAATTTGATGCCATTCGCGCTCTCTAGTTTTTCCCTGATATTTACTTCACGCTCTTAATCCTTTTTGAAATTTATGCTTCTGAGTGTTCATGCCTTGATTTTTGTTTGTTTGATGTTCAAATAGCAGATTTACACTTTGCACAGAAGGTGCTCGAGAATATGCCTCAACGACAAGTAACTTCTTGGGACGTCATAATGTCAGAGTCATTGCGATATGTGGGTTTCCTACGTAATAAGGTGACTCGCCCAACTTGGCCAGCGACATGGTCGCTGAACGACACTTAGCTTGGTAGCAGAGGTTACGACGACTTGTAGGCTACAATCTCAAGTTTGATTCGCTACTAGCCCACTTACTGTCCCGGCTCAACAATCACAGAGAATCCACAGTGCTTGGATATTTGGTTCACTCTATCCCTATCTCCTTCATGTTTAAACTTTGATGCTTGTTACATGTCCCACGAAAGAGTCAAATGTTATTTTCCTTGAAATACCCTAGCAGTTTTTACGCCTACCACCTGTTAGATAAAATGTCAGACTGAATCTACACTCATATTTTGAAGATAAAATGTTTGAAAAGAATTTGAGACCTCCATTACTAATAGCATATGTCTGAAAGTTATTGAGGAAATGTCTAAATAAGTTATATATCCTGTTTTCATTATAGTTTTCTTGCCTAGAGAGAAGTTTGATTAATTTCCCTTTGGATCGTCCTAAGACTATACTTTCAACGCCAGAACATTGAATGTGTTTTAGCAATTTTTTTAAGTGATTCAATATGAGAAGCTCCTGATTGGGTCAACTGTTTGGATTCTAACAATATGAGAGTATTTATGTTTAAGATTTGAAGCATGTTTCTCATCTTGTCATCATAAGAAGGTGGCTTTGGAAAACTGTGGCAAGGTGTTGTATTTTATTTTGCATGTTGGTGCTGTTCTGAGTCTGACTTATTGCTAGACTAAGATGAATTAACCGCTTGGACAATAGAGATAAGTTGGGTGAATTTGAATTTATAGTGTGTCTTGACTGATCACTCGCTATTGTAAGATGTGCTTTAGATTATATGATGATTGCTCAACGTGCTGTGAAGGTTGTTTCATGTATTTATCTCTGATAAACTATCTCATGAACCCTAGAATTGTGATTGTCATGTGTGTTGGTATCCAGGTAGCAGAATTTAGTTCAGTTGTCTTGCTGCTTGCTTAATTGATCATCTTTGTTAATAGGATTGGAACATCTGAAGGTGCAAGAAACACACAAGAAAGGGGGGGTTTGAATTGTGTGACCATTTTTTTTTTTAAAACTTATTCGATAGGTCTTAAAAGTTAATTACTGGTTTTCAAAATGATTTATTCATGATGCAAGCATGAGTATGAATACAGCGGAAAGGTAATGTAACATGAATAATAAAGCACACATGATTTTTATCCTGGTTTACCCCCATAATTAACAGGGCTACGTCCAGTCCTTGGCTTCACCAAGATTTTCACTATTTAACCAAATAGTACAAGTATTATCAGGGACATCTCCCAACAAGTATTCTAAGGACTTCTCCTATCAAGTATTCGAAGGACTTCTCCTTACAAGTATTATCAGGACTCCTCCTTACAAGTATTATACAGGACTTCTCCTGGCACCTTTTTCTGGGTTTTTCTTTTCTACAATAGTTCTCTTCTAATAAGAGTGGGTAGAAGAAATGAAGAGCAGAAAACAGAGAGATCATAAGCAAGTTGGTCTCTGTTTTAAGTTATGTGTGTGGGATAGGATGAGAGTAATACTCTATAAGTTTTCCACACACATAAGCAACTCAACTCAGGTTATGATATGACTTGAAGTTTCCTGAGCTGGAACAAAGAATGTCTTGGTCCTTTGGACGAACTAGGTTGAGATATGTAAACTTGAATTCTACTCGCCAAGATCCTACGGAAGCAGGATTCTCTATATATATCTTCAGTTGAAGATCCTTGTTCTTCCTTCACAGAAGGAGTGAAAACCTGCCCGTTAGTGCTCCGACTTCCTCTGCTGTGAGTAACGGCTAATTCTGCATTTTCCAGCAGGTCTGAGACACGATCTGAGTAGCATTGATTTTCCTGGGTTGACGTCGTCTGGCTCCATGCTGAGCGAGTAGCCTTGAGCTAGTTCCTCTGTATTTAATGCGTGAAGATCCAGCTGTGATATTTGTTTTGACCATTATACCCCAGTTCATGCCAGCTAATGCTCATCACGTGCTTTGTTCAGATGTTTGAATTTCGACCGTTGAACGTGTACGGTGCTAAGAGATTCTTGCCGTTGATTCCGCGATGTCAGCTTGATTTGAGGAAAAGCAGAAAAGTAGTGGGACCAAGGAATATTGTGTTGATTGTGTCCCTTTCTACATTCTGCCATTGTCAGTACATCAATAAATATGCAGACGAGGTAGACATCTTTTGATCCAAGAAGCAATTATTCAAGATGAGGAGAATAACTTCTTTAATGCTTCTGTTGAACGAATATCCTCGTAAACCACATTTCTTGATATTTTTACCTTTGGTGCAATCTAATGCTTGAGCGAACGGATTCTTCCTTAGAGTCTGGCAGACGTAGTCTCCATACAATGCTTAAGATTCCGCTGCGAAGTGATTTGTATTGGCAGACGATTTTTCTTCGTTCAGTTCTTCTTAAGGATTAGAATCTTCTTGGCTTGTAGAGGACTGAAGCTTCTTTTTCCTTTTGATTCCAATGAAGTTCTCCATCTGAGAGAGTTGATCGACAACTTCTTTATATGATGCTAGAGAAGCTTCGAAGTCAAAGGTGTTTCTTCATAAGTTGTCATGCTCTTTCAGCTTTAGATGAAGCAGTCTTTCTTTTGATCACTGTAGGTTTAAGTGGCGGACTGTTTCAGCTTCTTAAAGTAGACTTTGATTTGATCGTGCAGAGTTTGATGGAGTGTCCTTGAGAGAGGATGTTGCTGTTTTCAATTTCTGCTTCTTCCTTCGTGAGTCGCCAGACTGCCTTATACATGAATGCCTTCCTTTGTATATCTTTGACAATGTATCCTTCAGGGTGACCAGATGGACTCTTCTGGTGGACTAATTCTCTTGATGATGCTTTGAGATTCATTCAGTTCCTTTAGTAGATAGTCATTCCTGTGCATGAGAATTTTCACTATGTTTGGAATTTTATCTCTGACTATATTAAACCTTAAAGAAATTGTTAATTATCAAAACATAATAATTCATTTAATTATTTGACTCTAACAATCTTCCCCTTTTTGATAATGACAATTTCTTTGGAAAAAGGTTTATTTGAGATTATGTTTATCGATTAAGCATCTTGTCATTTTTCAGATCATTTTTCAAATAATACAGAAATAGTTTTTCTTCAGGATATTTTAGTGTATAGAAAAACATGATCGTTCTTTTAATAGTACTTAGACTTAGACAAGAACATTTTTGTTTTTAGGCGGACGGTTTTGATTTCTTGAGTTTACCTACCTTTGCTCGCCCTAAATCTGATGTTCCTTAAATAATTTTTGTGTCTAACATATGTTTTTCTAAATAAGCTCCCCCTGAACTGATGCTGATGCTATTGAGTCTTAACTGTGTTTGGGATATTCTATCATCATGGATATTCTATCATCATCTCTTTGTTGCTAACATTTTTTGTGATATTTTATCATCATCTCTTTGTTGCTATGCTAACATTTTTTGTGATATTTTATCATCATCTCTTTGTTGCTAACATTTTCTGTCTCTTTTTCCTTACCTAATTCTTCTCCCCCTTTGGCATTATCAAAAAGAAATAAGCGATAAATAAATAGCGATATTTAAATTGATGAGGCAGTAAATAGCAAGCACTGATAATATATGGATAACTTGCAGTCAGTAAAGATGAGAAAAAGAATAGATTGTGCAAGATAAAGAGGTAAAGGTATAGAGATTAGTCATGTTGCTGCTGATGTTGCTCAATGTAGCGCCGCACCAATCCTTCTAGAATCTCAAATCCTGCGTCCATCTTGTCAGAAAGTCTTTGGGACACAGTGTCAATGTGATTGAACGCATCTCTACGCAGTTCTTTATTTTCCTTAGAAGCATTTGAGCACCCTGTATCTATTCTTGTTGACAGTTCCATCACAGCAGCTCTGGCATCGAAGGAATTTTCAGCTGATGAAGGCATGTTTGTGGTCTTTGATTCAGGGATTTACTCAGCTTGAGAAAGGTTACTCTTTGGGAGAGCAAATGATATAGGTTGGGCAGTGGTAACCTCAGCATCCTGGGCAACTGGTGAGGTTTCAGTGGTAGGTGTTTCTCGTGAAGAAGATGGAGATGAGTGGTTTGGACTTTTCTCAGAGTCGGAGGATGTGGTGAATATATCTTGGGGTATGGTGATAACTTGAGGCAAGGGGATGGTTGGTGCATATGATGGGTGATTGTTGGAAGGTGCATTGGCAGTTGACAGAAGCTCAGGTCGCGATCTTGCAGTAAGTAGAATGAGCAACCATGATCCATGTTGAAATATAATGCTTTTAACATTATGAATCAGTCCAAATGGAATGGTACTTGATGACTCGATTTTGTATGATAATTTTAGGGTTTTTTTAGTCTTTTTATTTTGTTATTTTTGAGTCTCATATAGGTTTTTTGTTATTTTTATGTAGATTTTCTATTTATTTTGCATTTGGCATATAGATTAGTTTTTATTTGGTTTTTAAACTTTATTTTATATTTTTAGGAATTTTTATAGGTATTTTTGTATTCTTAGGAAAGCTGGTAGAAATTATCATTTTTGTCCAGGGGCCTATTTGTAAAGTTCAAGAAATGAAGGACCAAAGTCTAAAGGTTCAAAAGTTAGGGGCTGAAAATTGAAGTTGCAAGAAGTAAAAGGGCCAGAATTGAAGTGCTAACCAAGAGAGGACCAAAAGTGGAAAAGAAGAATATGAAGAATCACTCTCTAAATTAGCACATGGGAAATAGGGTTGAAGGATTGATGATAGTGGGAAGAAGGTTTCAGAAATGATCAAGGGCTGAATGAAGGCCATTGAAGACATTAAAAACCCACTACCATGAAGGAAAAAAGCTTGAAGATGAAGCAGGAACGACCCAACGCTCAAGCGTTGGGATCCCAGCGCCCAAGCGCTGGGACTCTGACTAGGACCTGAGCTGGAAATCACACCTAGCGCTGCAGCGCTGGGAAGCCAGCGCTCAAGCGCTGGCCCTCGGTCTGAAAGTGGGATTTAAATGCTTTCCAGCGCCCAAGCGCTGGGAAAGGCAGCCCTCAAGCGCTGGTTCCCAGAATTTTGCTATAAATAGGGAGGCAATTTGCACTTGTAAAACACACCTCTTAGAATCCAACAAGTATTCTCTCTTTCTCCCTCTTGAGCATTGTTCCTAGGACTTGTGGGAAGCCATATTTGAGCTCCTATCCAGGGTAATTCAATGTCTCCTTTAGCCATGCTTGGCTAAATTCTTTTTAAGTTTTTGGGTTGTTTTAGTTTATAATTCATGTACTAGTTTTCTTTTACATTTCTGAATAATATCTTCAATTCATGTTTTATTTCTTTGTTCTTCATTAATCTTGTGATCAAAAGATTTCTTGCTTTCTACTTATGTCATAAGGCCATTTGGTAAGTAGTAAGGGAAATAGGAAATTAAAAAGGTTATATGTTTGCATTTCTTAAGGCTATAAGGATGTACATAACTTTGTGTTGGCCCGGATTCTTTCTTCATCTTCTTCTCTAATTAACTAATAACCAAGGCTATGGAGTTAGTAATTAGGTAAGAAAGTTCTACATTTCTTAAGGCTATTATGATGTAGAAATTTAGGCTATAGCACCATGAATATGAATTTAAAGTTCAGAAATTTAGTAAGAGTTTTCTAGCATGTTTTATAAATTACGTAAATCAACCCAAGAGCTTAATTCTTCTCATCTTATTCTATTTTATTTTTCTATGCTTTTGCTTTCATCTTGTCCTAAACCAAACATCAACCATATCATTTTATTTTTATTGCACAAGTACTAAATTAAATATTAATAAGAACACCTATCCCTTGGGCGATCTTTTGTATTACGCGATAGTTTCATCGTACACTTGCGATTTTCCTTATCAAGTTTTTGGCGCCGTTGCCGGGGATAGGTTTTTTTCAAGTTCTTATTTTTATTTTGTTTAGTACTTCTTGTTTATATATATAAAAAAAAAAGAAAAAAAATATTATTTGTGATGAACTGGTGCTGCTAATTTTGTCTGCTGATTGTTTTTGTAAGGAATTATGGCTGGAACATTTGAAGAATGGTTGGCAAAGATCCGGGCATATCTTAAAAAAGAAGATGAAAAAAAGAAGTGTGATGCTCTCAATTTAATTGATGAGTATTACTCTGAATTGGATTGCAAGCATGCTTCGGGATCTTTGCCCAACCGAGTGCAGGAATGGAAGGCCAGAATGATCTTGCAAGGGAGGCTGAATGACATTATGTGGAGGCTGCCCAGGGATGAACAACAACCACTTGTTCATGAAAATGAACTCGTGGTGGTTCAAAGAGAGGAGGTAAAAGAAACTTCCATTGTAAAATTTGTCCCTAAAGACAAATTGGAAATGGAGGAAGAAGAACCTCAAGGAACCTTTGCTATAGGTTTAGAAAAGCAAGGAACAGAACAAGGAAGGGAAAATTTATTTATTCCTTCCATTTTTAATTTGAATGTTGTTACCTTGTTAACTGAAAATTCATGTGGCACCATGTTGCTCTTGTGCCAAAATATACATGATCTGCGGGGTCTAAGGAATTTTGTAATAGACCCCGGTTGAAGTTGATTAGTGAAAAGTCTATCAAAGACTATAATATTGAGCTAGTTGGGAGACAACCCAATTTAGGATTAGTTTTAATTTTTCTGCTTTATTTTCTGTTTTAAATATAATAAAATAAAATAAAAATAATAAAAATAAATAAATAAATAATTTGCAGGGGGACCCAACGCCAAGGCGTTGGTGGCTCAACGCTCATGCGTTGAGCCCCTGCCTAAAAGTCCCAGTTTCCAGTTTTCACCAACGCCGAAGCGTTGGGGGCCAGCGCTCATGCGCTAGGCCCCTGGAAGCCACTGTTTTGTTTCACTTACCAGCGCTCAAGCGTTGGCCAACCCAACGCTCAAGCGCTAGGGCTTGGGCAGGGGCCTTTTAAGTTAAAATTTCTTTTCACTTTTTACTTTTTATCTTATCTACTCCTAAACCCTTTCTTACCTACGAACCCAGCTCTTCTCCTTCACCTTTCTTTCTCACATTTCACTTCTCTCAACTACAACCCACTTCCCTCAAGTGCTTGTTCGAATCAATCTCAGCTTCTTCCTCTTGTTTGTGTGCAATTTTTGGAACTTCAAGGTCTGTTTTTGTTTTTTCTCAAAGTTTTTTCTTTTACCTTGATGTTTAAATTGCACATATTAAGTAGGATGTAGTTGATATGGTTTATGGGTTGTAGTTATTTGCTGGGTCTTGGTAGTTTTTCTGTTTTTGCATATCTTTTATGTCCATAATCTTTGCTGTTTTTGGCTTGCCCACCAAGTGTTTGGTAAAATGTCTGAATGAAGTTCTTGTTTCTTTTCTGGTTTTTAAGCTTTGATTCTTGCTTGGCATGATTAATGGAAGACTCAAGGATGGTTTTTATAAACTTGGTGGGCAATTTTCTATTTTTGGTTGTAATTTTGGAGGGTGTTCAAAGAGAGGAAGTTGGATTTGTATTTGAACTAACATTTTAACAAAGTGCTTGCTTGTGGAATTGTTTGCTTATTTTTGCAGATTATGGCACCCAAAAGAAGGGCGGTTGAGGAAGTCCTTGAAGAGGAGGAGGAGCAGTTTGATTATAACCGCTTCCTCTCCCTTGAAAAGGAGAAATTTTTCAAGGGGAAGCTATTACAGAAGGAGCTGGTCCGGGAGAGGCCTCTCCATTTTGATCGGATGGATCCATGGGGGATCCAAGAGGCTGTGCTCGAGAGGAAGTGGGAGCAACTCTGTGCTCCAATCCATGATGCTTGTCAAACTCTCGTAAGGGAGTTTTATGCTAATGCCCTCTATGATTCTGATGAAGAGATCCCCGCCATTCCCACCTATAAATCATGGTACCGGGGAACCACGATCAACTATAGTGCGGAAGTGATTAGGAGTCTTCTGAAGCTTCCAACTGAGGCCCAGGATCGGGCTAAGTTTGGGCAGAATGGGGCCAGCTTTAATGAGATGCTGAACAACTACCCTCACGCTGAGATTTTGGAAGCTCTTGCTGTACCAGGAGGTAAATGGGAGACTGAAGCAGATGGGATCACTCCAAGCTTCATTTACAGGAAATTTGTGAAGCCAGAGGTCCGAGTTTGGGACCATTTCTTGGGAGACACTCTCTTCCCTAGTTCTAACAAATCAGAATTAAGGAGGCAGAGTGCTCTCTGCATTTACTGCTTGCTGAACAAAAGACCTATTGATGCAGCACGGATCATTGCTTGGAGGATCCACTATTCTGTTAACTTGGACAAAAAGGGTAAGAGGTTTGGTTATCCTTCATTGATTACTAAGCTTGTGCAGGCTAAGCTTGGGGTGGCTTCCATGCCCCCTATTGAGATCTACATCCATCCTCTTCCCGTCATGTCCGTTGATGGTGCTGATAGGATCTACAGAGAGCATGCTGCTTCCCTTGAGAGGCAAGGGGATCCTGCTGAAGCCCGCTATGCAGAGCCCAGGCCCAGAACCAACACTAGAGCCCGATCCAGAAATGCAGGGGAATCATCTCAGTCCTCCACCAACACTTGGCAGGAGGAAGCTTTTGGAACCATGTTCCAGCATATGCACAGGATATCTCATAACCAGCAGCTGATGTAGGATTATGCAGGTTATAGTGATCCCAGCTGGCAGAGGTGTCCTGCCCCGACTGATCTGGAGAGGAGATTGATGGGTTTACACATCACTGAACAGGCTGAAGGTTCAGGAGCTGTGGCAGAAGAAGAGGCCCCGATGCACTTTGATTGAAATTGACTAATTTTTACCAGCTTGTAGATTTTTGGATAATTTTTGTTTTTATTTTTTTTTCTGCTTTTATTTTTTCTTTTAGGATTTTTAAACTGCATGGTTAAGTACTTATCCAGTTAACATTCTGCTACTGCTGATTGCTTGTGGGGTTTTATCCAGTGAACTAATATTGCTTTCAAAAAGATAATATGTTTTTGAATGCTGTTTAGGATTGCATGTTGCTAGGATGGACTGAAATCTTGATTGGAAAGTTTTGGCAAAGTTATTTTTCTGAGTTCGAAAAGGAGTACCACTTACTCCAATCTTTTTGAGTGCGGAGAACTCTGATGCATGACTTGTAAAATTATTCTGCCTTGTGTTGCATGTTGGTTGAATCGTGTTAACTTTTGTGAATTTGTGAAGAGATTTTAGGCTTTCTTTGAAAACTCAGATTCTTGATTGGAAAGGAAAAATCCACTAGTAGCCCCTTTGAGCCTTAAAAGAGTCATTTTTGGAGCCTACTTTTGTGTGATATTATAAGGTGTTAGTGTGATTCAATAAAATGGAAAATTCTAGAGCTATGTATGTTTAGGTTTCTCTCTCAAAATAAATTAAAAAAAAAAGAAAGAAAAAAATAATAATAATTTAAGGTATGTGCCTTAGAGAAAAAAAAGAGAAAAGGAAAAATTGAGAGAACCTATGTTTGTAATTGTTAAAGCTCTTAGTCAAAAGAATCACCTAGCAAAAATTCTGAGTCAAGCCAATAGAGTTGCCAAGTTTTTCTGAATCCATACCTTGTTTGAACCTTGGCCAAAGTTTCAACCTTCAAGAATCTCTTCTTAAGTTGCATAGTGCATGATTTCAACTTTGATTTGAATGATAGGCAGAATTTTTGAGCTTTCATGTTTTCATTGAGGATATCTTTTTGTGAGCTGAAGTTGATGAACTCAATATGTTACAGGTGCCAAGCTTAACTCTCTTGATCAAGTTCTTTTGAAACATGTTTGCTTTCCGAATCCGCCATGCTTTCTTGAAAATTATCATTTCTTTTTGGATAAAACTTTTTCTAAACTCGAGGACAAGTTTTTCTTTAAAGTTTTGTCGCTTGAGGACAAGCTGTCGTTGGGTATAGTGGTGTGATGACTGGATTTTGTATGATAATTTTAGGGTTTTTTTAGTCTTTTTATTTTGTTATTTTTGAGTCTCATATAGGTTTTTTGTTATTTTTATGTAGATTTTCTATTTATTTTGCATTTGGCATATAGATTAGTTTTTATTTGGTTTTTAAACTTTATTTTATATTTTTAGGAATTTTTATAGGTATTTTTGTATTCTTAGGAAAGCTGGTAGAAATTATCATTTTTGTCCAGGGGCCTATTTGTAAAGTTCAAGAAATGAAGGACCAAAGTCTAAAGGTTCAAAAGTTAGGGGCTGAAAATTGAAGTTGCAAGAAGTAAAAGGGCCAGAATTGAAGTGCTAACCAAGAGAGGACCAAAAGTGGAAAAGAAGAATATGAAGAATCACTCTCTAAATTAGCACATGGGAAATAGGGTTGAAGGATTGATGATAGTGGGAATAAGGTTTCAGAAATGATTAAGGGCTGAATGAAGGCCATTGAAGACATTAAAAACCCACTACCATGAAGGAAAAAAGCTTGAAGATGAAGCAGGAACGACCCAACGCTCAAGCGTTGGGATCCCAGCGCCCAAGCGCTGGGACTCTGACTAGGACCTGAGCTGGAAATCACACCTAGCGCTGCAGCGCTGGGAAGCCAGCGCTCAAGCGCTGGCCCTCGGTCTGAAAGTGGGATTTAAATGCTTTCCAGCGCCCAAGCGCTGGGAAAGGCAGCCCTCAAGCGCTGGTTCCCAGAATTTTGCTATAAATAGGGAGGCAATTTGCACTTGTAAAACACACCTCTTAGAATCCAACAAGTATTCTCTCTTTCTCCCTCTTGAGCATTGTTCCTAGGACTTGTGGGAAGCCATATTTGAGCTCCTATCCAGGGTAATTCAATGTCTCCTTTAGCCATGCTTGGCTAAATTCTTTTTAAGTTTTTGGGTTGTTTTAGTTTATAATTCATGTACTAGTTTTCTTTTACATTTCTGAATAATATCTTCAATTCATGTTTTATTTCTTTGTTCTTCATTAATCTTGTGATCAAAAGATTTCTTGCTTTCTACTTGTGTCATAAGGCCATTTGGTAAGTAGTAAGGGAAATAGGAAATTAAAAAGGTTATATGTTTGCATTTCTTAAGGCTATAAGGATGTACATAACTTTGTGTTGGCCCGGATTCTTTCTTCATCTTCTTCTCTAATTAACTAATAACCAAGGCTATGGAGTTAGTAATTAGGTAAGAAAGTTCTACATTTCTTAAGGCTATTATGATGTAGAAATTTAGGCTATAGCACCATGAATATGAATTTAAAGTTCAGAAATTTAGTAAGAGTTTTCTAGCATGTTTTATAAATTACGTAAATCAACCCAAGAGCTTAATTCTTCTCATCTTATTCTATTTTATTTTTCTATGCTTTTGCTTTCATCTTGTCCTAAACCAAACATCAACCATATCATTTTATTTTTATTGCACAAGTACTAAATTAAATATTAATAAGAACACCTATCCCTTGGGCGATCTTTTGTATTACGCGATAGTTTAATCGTACACTTGCGATTTTCCTTATCAAGTTTTTGGCGCCGTTGCCGGGGATAGGTTTTTTTCAAGTTCTTATTTTTATTTTGTTTAGTACTTCTTGTCTATATATATAAAAAAAACAGAAAAAAAATATTATTTGTGATGAACTGGTGCTGCTAATTTTGTCTGCTGATTGTTTTTGTAAGGAATTATGGCTGGAACATTTGAAGAATGGTTGGCAAAGATCCGGGCATATCTTAAAAAAGAAGATGAAAAAAAGAAGTGTGATGCTCTCAATTTAATTGATGAGTATTACTCTGAATTGGATTGCAAGCATGCTTCGGGATCTTTGCCCAACCGAGTGCAGGAATGGAAGGCCAGAATGATCTTGCAAGGGAGGCTGAATGACATTATGTGGAGGCTGCCCAGGGATGAACAACAACCACTTGTTCATGAAAATGAACTCGTGGTGGTTCAAAGAGAGGAGGTAAAAGAAACTTCCATTGTAAAATTTGTCCCTAAAGACAAATTGGAAATGGAGGAAGAAGAACCTCAAGGAACCTTTGCTATAGGTTCAGAAAAGCAAGGAACAGAACAAGGAAGGGAAAATTTATTTATTCCTTCCATTTTTAATTTGAATGTTGTTACCTTGATAACTGAAAATTCATGTGGCACCATGTTGCTTTTGTGCCAAAATATACATGATCTGCGGGGTCTAAGGAATTTTGTAATAGACCCCGGTTGAAGTTGATTAGTGGAAAGTCTATCAAAGACTATAAAATTGAGCTAGTTGGGAGACAACCCAATTTAGGATTAGTTTTAATTTTTCTGCTTTATTTTCTGTTTTAAATATAATAAAATAAAATAAAAATAATAAAAATAAATAAATAAATAATTTGCAGAGGGACCCAACGCCAAGGCGTTGGTGGCTCAACGCTCATGCGTTGAGCCCCTGCCTAAAAGTCCCAGTTTCCAGTTTTCACCAACGCCGAAGCGTTGGGGGCCAGCGCTCATGCGCTAGGCCCCTGGAAGCCACTGTTTTGTTTCACTTACCAGCGCTCAAGCGTTGGCCAACCCAACGCTCAAGCGCTGGGGCTTGGGCAGGGGCCTTTTAAGTTAAAATTTCTTTTCACTTTTTACTTTTTATCTTATCTACTCCTAAACCCTTTCTTACCTACGAACCCAGCTCTTCTCCTTCACCTTTCTTTCTCACATTTCACTTCTTTCAACTACAACCCACTTCCCTCAAGTGCTTGTTCGAATCAATCTCAGCTTCTTCCTCTTGTTTGTGTGCAATTTTTGGAACTTCAAGGTCTGTTTTTGTTTTTTCTCAAAGTTTTTTCTTTTACCTTGATGTTTAAATTGCACATATTAAGTAGGATGTAGTTGATATGGTTTATGGGTTGTAGTTATTTGCTGGGTCTTGGTAGTTTTTCTGTTTTTGCATATCTTTTATGTCCATAATCTTTGCTGTTTTTGGCTTGCCCACCAAGTGTTTGGTAAAATGTCTGAATGAAGTTCTTGTTTCTTTTCTGGTTTTTAAGCTTTGATTCTTGCTTGGCATGATTAATGGAAGACTCAAGGATGGTTTTTATAAACTTGGTGGGCAATTTTCTATTTTTGGTTGTAATTTTGGAGGGTGTTCAAAGAGAGGAAGTTGGATTTGTATTTGAACTAACATTTTAACAAAGTGCTTGCTTGTGGAATTGTTTGCTTATTTTTGCAGATTATGGCACCCAAAAGAAGGGCGGTTGAGGAAGTCCTTGAAGAGGAGGAGGAGCAGTTTGATTATAACCGCTTCCTCTCCCTTGAAAAGGAGAAATTTTTCAAGGGGAAGCTATTACAGAAGGAGCTGGTCCGGGAGAGGCCTCTCCATTTTGATCGGATGGATCCATGGGGGATCCAGGAGGCTGTGCTCGAGAGGAAGTGGGAGCAACTCTGTGCTCCAATCCATGATGCTTGTCAAACTCTCGTAAGGGAGTTTTATGCTAATGCCCTCTATGATTCTGATGAAGAGATCCCCGCCATTCCCACCTATAAATCATGGTACCGGGGAACCACGATCAACTATAGTGCGGAAGTGATTAGGAGTCTTCTGAAGCTTCCAACTGAGGCCCAGGATCGGGCTAAGTTTGGGCAGAATGGGGCCAGCTTTAATGAGATGCTGAACAACTACCCTCACGCTGAGATTTTGGAAGCTCTTGCTGTACCAGGAGGTAAATGGGAGACTGAAGCAGATGGGATCACTCCAAGCTTCATTTACAGGAAATTTGTGAAGCCAGAGGTCCGAGTTTGGGACCATTTCTTGGGAGACACTCTCTTCCCTAGTTCTAACAAATCAGAATTAAGGAGGCAGAGTGCTCTCTGCATTTACTGCTTGCTGAACAAAAGACCTATTGATGCAGCACGGATCATTGCTTGGAGGATCCACTATTCTGTTAACTTGGACAAAAAGGGTAAGAGGTTTGGTTATCCTTCATTGATTACTAAGCTTGTGCAGGCTAAGCTTGGGGTGGCTTCCATGCCCCCTATTGAGATCTACATCCATCCTCTTCCCGTCATGTCCGTTGATGGTGCTGATAGGATCTACAGAGAGCATGCTGCTTCCCTTGAGAGGCAAGGGGATCCTGCTGAAGCCCGCTATGCAGAGCCCAGGCCCAGAACCAACACTAGAGCCCGATCCAGAAATGCAGGGGAATCATCTCAGTCCTCCACCAACACTTGGCAGGAGGAAGCTTTTGGAACCATGTTCCAGCATATGCACAGGATATCTCATAACCAGCAGCTGATGTAGGATTATGCAGGTTATAGTGATCCCAGCTGGCAGAGGTGTCCTGCCCCGACTGATCTGGAGAGGAGATTGATGGGTTTACACATCACTGAACAGGCTGAAGGTTCAGGAGCTGTGGCAGAAGAAGAGGCCCCGATGCACTTTGATTGAAATTGACTAATTTTTACCAGCTTGTAGATTTTTGGATAATTTTTGTTTTTATTTTTTTTTCTGCTTTTATTTTTGCTTTTAGGATTTTTAAACTGCATGGTTAAGTACTTATCCAGTTAACATTCTGCTACTGCTGATTGCTTGTGGGGTTTTATCCAGTGAACTAATATTGCTTTCAAAAAGATAATATGTTTTTGAATGCTGTTTAGGATTGCATGTTGCTAGGATGGACTGAAATCTTGATTGGAAAGTTTTGGCAAAGTTATTTTTCTGAGTTCGAAAAGGAGTACCACTTACTCCAATCTTTTTGAGTGCGGAGAACTCTGATGCATGACTTGTAAAATTATTCTGCCTTGTGTTGCATGTTGGTTGAATCGTGTTAACTTTTGTGAATTTGTGAAGAGATTTTAGGCTTTCTTTGAAAACTCAGATTCTTGATTGGAAAGGAAAAATCCACTAGTAGCCCCTTTGAGCCTTAAAAGAGTCATTTTTGGAGCCTACTTTTGTGTGATATTATAAGGTGTTAGTGTGATTCAATAAAATGGAAAATTCTAGAGCTATGTATGTTTAGGTTTCTCTCTCAAAATAAATTAAAAAAAAAAGAAAGAAAAAAAAAATAATAATTTAAGGTATGTGCCTTAGAGAAAAAAAAGAGAAAAGGAAAAATTGAGAGAACCTATGTTTGTAATTGTTAAAGCTCTTAGTCAAAAGAATCACCTAGCACAAATTCTGAGTCAAGCCAATAGAGTTGCCAAGTTTTTCTGAATCCATACCTTGTTTGAACCTTGGCCAAAGTTTCAACCTTCAAGAATCTCTTCTTAAGTTGCATAGTGCATGATTTCAACTTTGATTTGAATGATAGGCAGAATTTTTGAGCTTTCATGTTTTCATTGAGGATATCTTTTTGTGAGCTGAAGTTGATGAACTCAATATGTTACAGGTGCCAAGCTTAACTCTCTTGATCAAGTTCTTTTGAAACATGTTTGCTTTCCGAATCCGCCATGCTTTCTTGAAAATTATCATTTCTTTTTGGATAAAACTTTTTCTAAACTCGAGGACAAGTTTTTCTTTAAAGTTTTGTCGCTTGAGGACAAGCTGTCGTTGGGTATAGTGGTGTGATGACTGGATTTTGTATGATAATTTTAGGGTTTTTTTAGTCTTTTTATTTTGTTATTTTTGAGTCTCATATAGGTTTTTTGTTATTTTTATGTAGATTTTCTATTTATTTTGCATTTGGCATATAGATTAGTTTTTATTTGGTTTTTAAACTTTATTTTATATTTTTAGGAATTTTTATAGGTATTTTTGTATTCTTAGGAAAGCTGGTAGAAATTATCATTTTTGTCCAGGGGCCTATTTGTAAAGTTCAAGAAATGAAGGACCAAAGTCTAAAGGTTCAAAAGTTAGGGGCTGAAAATTGAAGTTGCAAGAAGTAAAAGGGCCAGAATTGAAGTGCTAACCAAGAGAGGACCAAAAGTGGAAAAGAAGAATATGAAGAATCACTCTCTAAATTAGCACATGGGAAATAGGGTTGAAGGATTGATGATAGTGGGAAGAAGGTTTCAGAAATGATCAAGGGCTGAATGAAGGCCATTGAAGACATTAAAAACCCACTACCATGAAGGAAAAAAGCTTGAAGATGAAGCAGGAACGACCCAACGCTCAAGCGTTGGGATCCCAGCGCCCAAGCGCTGGGACTCTGACTAGGACCTGAGCTGGAAATCACACCTAGCGCTGCAGCGCTGGGAAGCCAGCGCTCAAGCGCTGGCCCTCGGTCTGAAAGTGGGATTTAAATGCTTTCCAGCGCCCAAGCGCTGGGAAAGGCAGCCCTCAAGCGCTGGTTCCCAGAATTTTGCTATAAATAGGGAGGCAATTTGCACTTGTAAAACACACCTCTTAGAATCCAACAAGTATTCTCTCTTTCTCCCTCTTGAGCATTGTTCCTAGGACTTGTGGGAAGCCATATTTGAGCTCCTATCCAGGGTAATTCAATGTCTCCTTTAGCCATGCTTGGCTAAATTCTTTTTAAGTTTTTGGGTTGTTTTAGTTTATAATTCATGTACTAGTTTTCTTTTACATTTCTGAATAATATCTTCAATTCATGTTTTATTTCTTTGTTCTTCATTAATCTTGTGATCAAAAGATTTCTTGCTTTCTACTTATGTCATAAGGCCATTTGGTAAGTAGTAAGGGAAGTAGGAAATTAAAAAGGTTATATGTTTGCATTTCTTAAGGCTATAAGGATGTACATAACTTTGTGTTGGCCCGGATTCTTTCTTCATCTTCTTCTCTAATTAACTAATAACCAAGGCTATGGAGTTAGTAATTAGGTAAGTAAGTTCTACATTTCTTAAGGCTATTAGGATGTAGAAATTTAGGCTATAGCACCATGAATATGAATTTAAAGTTCAGAAATTTAGTAAGAGTTTTCTAGCATGTTTTATAAATTATGTAAATCAACCCAAGAGCTTAAATTCTTCTCATCTTATTCTATTTTATTTTTCTATGCTTTTGCTTTCATCTTGTCCTAAACCAAACATCAACCATATCATTTTATTTTTATTGCACAAGTACTAAATTAAATATTAATAAGAACACCTATCCCTTGGGTTCGATCTTTTGTATTACGCGATAGTTTAATCGTACACTTGCGATTTTCCTTATCAGTACTCAGATGAACTGGTCTGAATACAGACAGTTCCCACTCATGGTGAAAGATGTCGTACCTGGTTCTTTGAGCAAATGCAATTTGTAAACCATCCATAGCGGGAGGAGACCAGAGTCGGGCTAGAATACAAAAGTTGAATCCCAGGAGTTCCATCATCAAGTATGGAGCATAGACGGCATTCTCAATTTTAAGCATTCTGGGAATCTGCAAGGAAGAAGGAGTTAACGTCCGACGCGTCCTCCTTGGAACATGAGAAAGAAAGACTCTTGCAGTGTTCTGCGAGGATTTCATGGAAGCAGAAACTTGCACATCATCATCCTCATCATCCCCAGGTGCAGATGCTTCCTTGGAGACTTTTTGCTGAGAGGCCAGTATCTCATTCAGAGATATTTCCGGATCATCAACATGATCATTTATATTTTCAGCTCCAGTCTTCTGCTTCTTTTTCTTTGGTTGTGTCTTCTTTGATGCTCTGGTTTTTGTACGCTGCTTAGAACTCTCTTTTGAAGAGCTCTTCTTCACTGTAGTCGGACGAAGTTCCTCCTGAATCGCTGACTTTTCTGCTTCTTTATCAACGAAGCATGCTACAGTTTCTTTGTCTTGGTTCAGTTGTTTATCGTCCAGTGGACGATTCATAACTTCAAGTGGCTCTGGCAATTGAACTGGACTTGAAGGAGCTACTGATGAGGTTTGAGGAGTCTGAGCTTGCACTTGTGGGATCTCATCGCTGTCCAGAGTGGATTCACTATCGGATTGGCTTCCGATGCGTTGAGGTTATCGTACATATTCTGGATCAACAATCTCCTTATATTTTAGGATCCTTGATGAGATATGTTTCCCCCATCTCTTAGCGCTCTTCGCACAACTTGGTCTCCACATAGGAGTGCAATAAGGGAGAAGTGAATCATTTCTGAGTTTTACCCTTACCCAATGGTGGTCATCGATATTACAGAGAACTGCAATAATGGGAGGGATGAAGGCTGGACCAGCTAAGGGTAGATAGGTGCATGACTTCCTTAGACTTACGGTTACCAGTATGATTTTGAAAGTGCTTACAGCCAACAAACCCATGTCAGGGACATTGAACCATTTAGGAAATAGAGCAAGTTCCCCTTCAGGTAAGTTCAGTGCATCCATTATCCGCTCGAAATGTTGCTCAGATTCCATCATTCCGGCATATACAGAGTGATGAGCTTTGAGTTCTTCTATCATCTCAACCCTATAGCAGGCCATTCATTCTCATTGACTCCAAGCCATTGAGCAATGCAACGAAAGCCACAGTTTCCATCATCTACCACGTCAATAATGTCTTCCACATATTCGTGGAATAGTGGAGGGATATAAGAGAGATATTTTAAGAGAGAGGGTGAGGGATGATCAACCTTTGGAGCCACTCTCAGAGGTCCTTCTTTTACTCTTTTTACCAACGAAGCTATCGGCATTGAGTCTTCATCATCACCTGATGAAGCTGCGTTTTGTCTGGTGGTGTTGGTTGTTGCCTTCACAAGGCGTCTTCGCTTTGGTTCTGGCACGGATGACGGCAAGACCCTAGTTGCCTCATCTGATTCTGGAGTATTACGCTTCTTGATTGGTGGTTGTGCAGTTGGGATAGTTTGCTTCTTTGTTCTTGACGCACTGGTTTTTGGAGGAGACGGTTGAACTTCTGGTGCTTGCTTGGCTTCTTCATTTTCATCCAGTTGCTTCTTTTCCCATTTGGAGAGCATCTTCCTTGGAACCCCAGAGAAGTCAATCTTTAGATTCATCCGTTTGACGTCCCCAAACCTGACGGGTGTTGGGTAGATGTAATCTTGAGCAATGAACTCACTCTGAAGTTTCTCTTCAGTAACTAATCCCTTCAGCCCCATGATCTTGGTAATGAGAGCACCATAGGGAAGATT
Organism: Acmispon strigosus; assembly: GCA_030819835.1. Lineage (NCBI taxonomy): Eukaryota > Viridiplantae > Streptophyta > Magnoliopsida > Fabales > Fabaceae > Acmispon > Acmispon strigosus. The sequence continues at coordinate 28,020,479 of JAUAMA010000004.1, read as the reverse complement.
TGACACGGGACTCTCAATGGTTCCCACCATGTGATGAAAAATCAGAGAGGGCAGGTTGATCTTTTGCATATTGCTCATCTGGTAGAGTTCCCAGTGAGACATCTTATTTACAAGATCTCGGGCTCCTTCTTTAGGGAAAACGATCTTTCTGATAACGGCGTGTGGAAACTTGTATTCTTCCACTAGGTTATTGACTGAGTTTCCATGTATCTTGGAGTCTTCCTTCCAGATACAATTGCTGTTTATGGTTGATGTTTCCCACTTCGGGGAGTAGTGAACTCCGTCATTCACATCCACTTCTAATGCTAGAGCAATGTCTTCAGGACAGATTTCAGTTATCATCCTCATGCATCTGCTCACGATGGTCCGAGGGTTTTTCTTCACAGCGCACTGATAGAACTCCTTTACCAAGGGTTCAAGAACAGGGGTTTCTGACACTTTCATGAGTTGCACCCAGTCTTGAAATAATACGAGACTTAGTCCGGAAACCTTGGCATATTGGAAGCGATTAAGCTCAAGATACCTTGGTGATACGAGTTCCCTTTCACCTAGGTCAGAGAATTTCTTAGCCCCAATCTTCATGACTTGTTCATGACAGTTGGCGTCACCATTCTTCTTTCTCAATTCAAGAACAGCTTCTTGTGCTTGAGTAAGCTTGAGCTTGACCGTGGTTTTCTTTTTTGGTGCCATTTGAGAAATCTGTAGAAAGAGGTTAGAGAGTACAAGCAGAGAATAGCAAAGGTTCTGAGGTGCAAGTGAGTTGAGATGTGAGTGTGAGGCTTCCACTCTCAAATTCTTTTGTTAAGGTTGATTAGAAGGCAGACAGTCTTACTCGTTTTATGGTAGGAAATGATTTCCTGCGCATTTGATGTGAGGTAGCAAGTATCGCATGCGCATTAAGTAAAAATTGATAAATGTGCAGTTATGGCAGTTGAGGATTTAATGCGTGTTAAGAACGCTTGAGTACGTGGAACGATACAGCTGTTTACCTGTGACCCAGAAGTGGATGTTTTAACGTGTCCTTTCGGTTGAACCCAGACGTTCTCACTTGGATGTCTTTTGATTGATCACCGGACGGTGACTCAATCTCAGTTCGATAGCTCTTGGCGATGGACTTTATTTGTGACAGATGTAGTATTTTGAGTGCTCCTTTGAGATACTCAATATGTGCATTTATTCACTCTTTTACTTTCTTCTCTTGATCTCCATGTTTGATCAGCTTTTGTTGATCGTCATTGTAGTAAGTTTCTTCACTGTGAGTTCCTGCAGCAGAAGTCATTGTGCACTTTTGAGGTATCCGGGTTTTTCTTGGGTCCAAAGGGTTAGTCCTTTATTCACACGATTGTAAACATCAGTGTTTGAGTGTCATGATCAAAGTAGAACGAATTTTCAAAGGCTTAAGCCGATATACAGATGTGTATGCATTTCAAGACATTGACTATTTATGATGGCATTGAAAATATTATGCAGGTTTAATATAACAACAGAAACTTTGTTCCTTTTATGTGGATGAAAATTTGAAATAATACAGAATTTTCTTGACTTCCGAGCTTATCTTAATCAGAGAATAATTAAAATTAGAGGACAGATATTCAGTTTTTCCTTTCTTTAATATACTACTAATTTTACTTAAGTTAGAACAGGTAAGGGAATAGTTGCAGCTTGATAATCATGAATTCAGAATAACCTCATTTATATTTCAAATGGTCACATGCTGTATCAACTGTTTTCAATCTTCGAATGATGTTGTTTCGATTAGGAAGATGATGAGTTTATACTTCTCTTTAAGAAGGGCTTGATTTTCTCACAAATTTTCTGGAGGATCCGCCAAAGATGGGCAGAGCTGGAAGGTCAGGATTCCACATTAGCTTCCTCTTCTTGGATGAGCATAGATTTCTTTGTGCTTTATCAATTCATCTCTGATTATCTTCTTTTAATCCGGTTTACTCCTTTCTTGAGTTGGTTTCTTTGAGATGTTCTACCGGCACTATCGTTTGGATCATGGTTGCTTTTTGAGGAGAACATCGATTACCATAGATCTTTATACTCTGCATAAGTGAAGATGTTAGTCCTTTTCAGAGTGGTTAGGCTCTGATACAAATTGAAGGTGCAAGAAACACACAAGAAATGGGGGGTTTGAATTGTGTGACCATTTTTTTTTTAAAAACTTATTCGATAGGTCTTAAAAGTTAATTACTGGTTTTCAAAATGATTTATTCATGATGCAAGCATGAGTATGAATACATCGGAAATTTAATGTAACATGAATAATAAAGCACACATGATTTTTATCCTGGTTCACCCCCATAATCGACAGGGCTACATCCAGTCCTTGGCTTCACCAAGATTTTCACTATTTAACCAAATAGTACAAGTATTATCAGGGACTTCTCCCAACAAGTATTCTAAGGACTTCTCCTTACAAGTATTATCAGGACTCCTCCTTACAAGTATTATACTGGACTTCTCCTGACACCTTTTTCAGGGTTTTTCTTTTCTACAATAGTTCTCTTCTAATAAGAGTGGGTAGAAGAAATGAAGAGCAGAAAATAGAGAGATCATAAGCAAGTTGGTCTCTGTTTTAAGTTATGTGTGTGGGATAGGATGAGAGTAATACTCTATAAGTTGTCCACACACATAAGCAACTCAACTCAGGTTATGATATGACTTGAAGTTTCCTGAGTTGGAACCAAGAATGTCTTGGTCCTTTGGACGAACTAGTTTGAGATATGTAAAATTGAATTCTAGTCGCCAGGTTGCTACGGAAGAAGGATTCTCTATATATATCTTCAGTTGAAGATCCTTGTTCTTCCTTCACAGAAGGAGTGAAAACCTGCCCGTTAGTGCTCCGGCTTCCTCTGCTGTGAGTAGCGGCTAATTCTGCATTTTTCAGCAGGTCTGAGACACGATGTGAGAAGCATTGATTTGCCTGGGTTGACGTCGTCTGACTCCATGCTGAGCGAGTAGCCTTGAGCTAGTTCCTTTGTATTTAATGCGTGAAGATCCACCTGTGATATTTGTTTTGACCATTATACCCCAGTGCATGCCAGCTAATGCTCATCACGTGCTTTGTTCAGATGTTTGAATTTCGACCGTTGAACGTGTACGGTGCTCAGAGATTCTTGCCGTTGATTCCGCGATGTCAGCTTGATTTGAGGAAAAGTAGAAAAGCAGTGGGACCAAGGAATATTGTGTTGATTGTGTCCCTTTCTACTTTCTGCCATTGTCAGTACATCAATAAATATGCAGACGAGGTAGACATCTTTTGATCCAAGAAGCAATTATTCAAGATGAGGAGAATAACTTCTTTAATGCTTCTGTTGAACGAATATCCTCGTAAACCACATTTCTTGATATTTGTACCTTTGGTGTAATCTGATGCTTGATCGAACAGATTCTTCCTTAGAGTCTGGCAGATGTAGTCTCCATACAATGCTTAAGATTCCGCTGCGAAGTGATTTGTATTGGCAGACGATTTTTCTTCATTCAGTTCTTCTTAAGGATTAGAATCTTCTTGGCTTGTAGAGGACTGAATCTTCTTTTTCCTTTTGATTCCAATGAAGTTCTCCATCTGAGATAGTTGATCCACAACTTCTTTATATGATGCTAGAGAAGCTTCGAAGTCAAAGGTGTTTCTTCATAAGTTGACATGCTCTTTCAGCTTTAGATGAAGCAGTCTTTCTTTTGATCATTGTAGGTTTAAGTGGCGGACTGTTTCAGCTTCTTATAGTAGACTTTGACTTGATCGTGCAGAGTTTGATGGAGTGTCCTTGAGAGAGGATGTTGCTGTTTGCAATTTCTGCTTCTTCCTCGTGAGTTGCCAGACTGCCTTATACATGAATGCCTTCATTTGTATATCTTTGACAGTGTATCCTTCAAGGTGACCGGACGGACTCTTTTGGTGGACTAATTATCTTGATGATGCTTTGAGATTCATTCAGTTCCTTTAGTAGATAGTCATTCATGTGCATGAGAATTTTCACTATGTTAGGAATTTTATCTCTGACAATATTAAACCTTAAAGAAATTGTTAATTATCAAAACATAATAATTCATTTAATTATTTGACTCTAACAACATCTACTGCTTTTTCATAATATAAATGTATCTTTGGCTTCTGTCATTCTTAATTGCATTTGAAACTGCTAGAATGTTTGTCTCCTGCTTTAATTTTCATGTTGCATGTGGAAAGTAATTTTATCTAGATTTTGTGTGGCAATTTCGTTACATGAAAAGAACATGAATAATTGTGAATATGCTCTTCCATTGATAAAGAACCATGGTTCCTTGTTATGGTTTAAAGCTTTCTTATATTAAGCTTATTCAAAATGGTATTGTTTAATGTGATAATTTATTAATCTATACATAGGATACATGTAATGTTGATATAAACATGATAGCTTCCATATTTGGCAAATTGACTTTGATGGTTAAGTCTAAAGTTATCCATGATGTGACAATTTAGATGGAAACATATGTTAGTACAGATAGCAACCTGAGAGGGGGGGGTGAATCAGAGTTGCCCCAATTTTAGCCTTATTGAAAATTTTACTTTCAAGATAATGATGATCACGAATCGATTGTTGTGATTGCAGCGGAATTAAGCGTTGCTTGAAAGTAAAGATGAAGGATAAGAAGAACACACAGGGATGTTATCCTGGTTCACCTTCAAACCTAGAAGGCTACGTCCAGTCCTCTGATCACACAGAGATTTTTCACTATACCAGAAAGCAAACCACTATCTGAAAAACCACTCCACTGAATCCCACAGTGAAGATTTACAATGATCGAGTGCTCTTAACGAATGCTTGCACCAAGGACCCTAAGATATCTTATCAATCTTCCTGAAGCAACCCACTTCTGATTGATCAAGTCTTCTTAACGAATGCTTGTGCCAAGGACCCTAAGAGAACCCATCAAACCCCAGAAAGCAAACCACTTTCTGATGACACCGTATCACCACGGTGGACTTTGAATCAAACCCGATTCAAAGGGCCTTTTTACAACCACCGAAAACCACGGTGAATGAATCAACTTGATTCAAGAGATGAAGAAGAAGATGCCTTTACAATGGCTGATTCAATCCTTTAGACAAGATGGATTGATCTTAGTTTGTATGCTCCAGGCAATTACAATGAAGGCTTCTTAATAATTCTGAGTTCTCAAAGGTTGAACAGCATAAGTGTTCTTTGATATTTAGAGAACAAGAACTCAGAATGATGACTCTAATGAATGTGAAAGTTGTGGCACAAGTCATACTTGTTTCTGAGTATTCATGGACTATTTATAGGCACTAGTGATTGTTCATGAACCATTGCAATGCTTCTCAAAAGACTTGGGATGCATTGGTTCATGAAACAACACATCTAATGCACTAACGGTTGTTAATGAACCATTGCAATGTTTCCCAAATGACTTGGGACATGTTGGTTCGTGAAAAAACATGTATTATGCACTAGAGGTTGCCTATGAACCATTACAATGCTTCCCAAACGTTGTGAGACACATTGGTTCATTAAAAAGCACTTTTGTCGTGCTGGTAATCGATTACAGCAGTTGGTGTAATCGATTACACTAGCCGTTGCAGTTTGAATTCAAAATTCAAACTGTGTAATCGATTACACACAATCTGTAATCGATTACAGATAGTCCAAAACTCAGTTTTAACCATCTTAAACCCTAATTGAGTGTTCCTACCAAGTCTTACTTGTGAGAACATATTATACTCAATTAGTTGATCTTTAATGAGCCTTCAAATGTAATTAAACCTTAATAAAGCATAGCACACTAAGTTGACAAGACTTACTTAAAACTAGAACCTTCATGTTTGATCTTGACGCTCTGAGCCGGTTCTTGAAGTCTTTCTTCTCTGAAGTCTTCTTTGATGTCTTCTCAAAGTCTTCCTTCCTTTTCTGAAGTCTTCGTGAAGTCTTTCTTCTTTTTGTTCCTTTCTTTCTTGAAGTCTTCTTTTTCTTTTCTGAAGTCTTTCTTATTTTTGTGATGTGTTTGTCTTCATCAAAACCTCAGTCGAGTCCAAGGACGAGACCTGATTTACAATCTCCCCCTTTTTGATGATGACAAACATCATGCTTGAACATTGAGGGATCAATAGACTTTCTTCCTTGACTTGTATCTCCCCCTTGGTTTTGCAATTATATCTCCCCCTTTGTTTTGCAAATGAAGCACAGTATCCTGAAGATGATCAAGCATACACAAGACTTTTCTCCCCCTTTTGACATCATCAAAAAGAAGAAAAAGTCATACAAAGAATTTCAGGATAATCGAAATATTCTCCCCCTTTTTGTTCCACTTGTAGCTTCTCTTGTAAATAAACTTTGCAACGCACAGGACTCTTTCTCCCCCTTTTGACTTCATCAAAAAGGAAGATGAGGCCAAGCATACTCCACGCATGCTAAAAAGTAGGATAAGAATTTGAAACGTAGGGAGTGGGGGTAAGCAAGGCAGAATATAGAAACTCTTCATTTTCATCATCAGAATGATGTGTTGTCAACAAAGCGAGACATGCTTCTCCATTTTCTGAATCGGATGATGAACTTGCTTCATTTTCTCTCATGTATGCCTTCTTTAATTTGGAAACCTTTTTCTCAGATTTCTTCTTCAAGCCATGCTTCTTTCTTTGAAGATTATGACAATCTCTATTTTTGAAGACCTTGTAAATATTTTTCACAATGATTCTTATATCCTCATCATTATCATCACTATCGGATTGAGAATCTTCCTCTTGTGTACTATCACATCTTGTGACTTTAGTTCTCAAAGCAATAGGTCGAATGTACTTGTCAATGGCTTCTTGTTGATCCATCTTCTTGAGTTCAAGTTCATGTTCTTGCAACTTGCCAAAAAGTGAAGCCAATGTCATCTTTGAAAGACTCTTCTTTTCAGAAATTGTTGTTACCTTTGGTTGCCATTCTCTTGATAATGATCTTAGGACTTTTAAGTTTAGATCACTTTTGGAGAAACTTCTTCCAAGAACAATTAGATGGTTGATCAAGAGAGTGAATCTTTTCTGCATATCTAGCACTGTTTCCCATGGCAACATTCTGAACTTCTCATACTCTTGTGAAAGAGTATTGATCTTTGATCTCTTGACTTCTTCAGTGCCTTCATGAGTTACCATTAGAGTATCCCATATTTCCTTTGACGTTTTGCACATGGATACTCTAAAGAATTCATCCTTGCCAAGAGCAGATGTAAGAATATTCATACCTTTGAGATCATACTGAACCTTCTTCTTTTCTTCTTTGCTCCATGTGCTTTCTGGTTTTGGTTGTGTGCGTTCTTCATCTATAGGAATGAACGGACCTTCTTCAATGGCTTTCCATATTTCCACGTCTACTGACTTTATAAATATTTTCATCTTGATCTTCCAGAAGTCATAGTGTTCTCCATTGAAGAATGGTGGCCTGTTTATGTTATGTCCTTCACTTGTTCCATGATTGGAAGAGGATGCCATCTTTTCCCGGATCTTAGGAATAACTTACCTAAACTTCCGCTCTGATACCAATTGTTAGTACAGATAGCAACCTGAGAGGGGGGGGTGAATCAGAGTTGCCCCAATTTTAGCCTTATTGAAAATGTTACTTTCAAGATAATGATGATCACGAACCGATTGTTGTGATTGCAGCGGAATTAAGCGTTGCTTGAAAGTAAAGATGAAGGATAAGAAGAACACACAGGGATGTTATCCTGGTTCACCTTCAAACCTAGAAGGCTACGTCCAGTCCTCTGATCACACAGAGATTTTTCACTATACCAGAAAGCAAACCACTTTCTGAAAAACCACTCCACTGAATCCCACAGTGAACATTTACAATGATCGAGTGCTCTTAACGAATGCTTGCATCAAGGACCCTAAGATATCTTATCAATCTTCCTGAAGCAACCCACTTCTGATTGATCAAGTCTTCTTAACGAATGCTTGTGCCAAGGACCCTAAGAGAACCCATCAAACCCCAGAAAGCAAACCACTTTCTGATGACACCGTATCACCACGGTGGACTTTGAATCAAACCCGATTCAAAGGGCCTTTTTACAACCACCGAAAACCACGGTGAATGAATCAACTTGATTCAAGAGATGAAGAAGAAGATGCCTTTACAATGGCTGATTCAATCCTTTAGACAAGATGGATTGATCTTAGTTTGTATGCTCCAGGCAATTACAATGAAGGCTTCTTAATAATTCTGAGTTCTCAAAGGTTGAACAGCATAAGTGTTCTTTGATATTTAGAGAACAAGAACTCAGAATGATGACTCTAATGAATGTGAAAGTTGTGGCACAAGTCATACTTGTTTCTGAGTATTCATGGACTATTTATAGGCACTAGTGATTGTTCATGAACCATTGCAATGCTTCTCAAAAGACTTGGGATGCATTGGTTCATGAAACAACACATCTAATGCACTAACGGTTGTTAATGAACCATTGCAATGTTTCCCAAATGACTTGGGACATGTTGGTTCGTGAAACAACATGTATTATGCACTAGAGGTTGCCTATGAACCATTACAATGCTTCCCAAACGTTGTGAGACACATTGGTTCATTAAAAAGCACTTTTGTCGTGCTGGTAATCGATTACAGCAGTTGGTGTAATCGATTACACTAGCCGTTGCAGTTTGAATTCAAAATTCAAACTGTGTAATCGATTACACACAATCTGTAATCGATTACAGATAGTCCAAAACTCAGTTTTAACCATCTTAAACCCTAATTGAGTGTTCCTACCAAGTCTTACTTGTGAGAACATATTATACTCAATTAGTTGATCTTTAATGAGCCTTCAAATGTAATTAAACCTTAATAAAGCATAGCACACTAAGTTGACAAGACTTACTTAAAACTAGAACCTTCATGTTTGATCTTGACGCTCTGAGCCGGTTCTTGAAGTCTTTCTTCTCTGAAGTCTTCTTTGATGTCTTCTCAAAGTCTTCCTTCCTTTTCTGAAGTCTTCGTGAAGTCTTTCTTCTTTTTGTTCCTTTCTTTCTTGAAGTCTTCTTTTTCTTTTCTGAAGTCTTTCTTCTTTTTGTGATGTGTTTGTCTTCATCAAAACCTCAGTCGAGTCCAAGGACGAGACCTGATTTACAATCTCCCCCTTTTTGATGATGACAAACATCATGCTTGAACATTGAGGGATCAATAGACTTTCTTCCTTGACTTGTATCTCCCCCTTGGTTTTGCAATTATATCTCCCCCTTTGTTTTGCAAATGAAGCACAGTATCCTGAAGATGATCAAGCATACACAAGACTTTTCTCCCCCTTTTGACATCATCAAAAAGAAGAAAAAGTCATACAAAGAATTTCAGGATAATCGAAATATTCTCCCCCTTTTTGTTCCACTTGTAGCTTCTCTTGTAAATAAACTTTGCAACGCACAGGACTCTTTCTCCCCCTTTTGACTTCATCAAAAAGGAAGATGAGGCCAAGCATACTCCACGCATGCTAAAAAGTAGGATAAGAATTTGAAACGTAGGGAGTGGGGGTAAGCAAGGCAGAATATAGAAACTCTTCATTTTCATCATCAGAATGATGTGTTGTCAACAAAGCGAGACATGCTTCTCCATTTTCTGAATCGGATGATGAACTTGCTTCATTTTCTCTCATGTATGCCTTCTTTAATTTGGAAACCTTTTTCTCAGATTTCTTCTTCAAGCCATGCTTCTTTCTTTGAAGATTATGACAATCTCTATTTTTGAAGACCTTGTAAATATTTTTCACAATGATTCTTATATCCTCATCATTATCATCACTATCGGATTAAGAATCTTCCTCTTGTGTACTATCACATCTTGTGACTTTAGTTCTCAAAGCAATAGGTCGAATGTACTTGTCAATGGCTTCTTGTTGATCCATCTTCTTGAGTTCAAGTTCATGTTCTTGCAACTTGCCAAAAAGTGAAGCCAATGTCATCTTTGAAAGACTCTTCTTTTCAGAAATTGCTGTTACCTTTGGTTGCCATTCTCTCGATAATGATCTTAGGACTTTTAAGTTTAGATCACTTTTGGAGAAACTTCTTCCAAGAACAATTAGATGGTTGATCAAGAGAGTGAATCTTTTCTGCATATCTAGCACTGTTTCCCATGGCAACATTCTGAACTTCTCATACTCTTGTGAAAGAGTATTGATCTTTGATCTCTTGACTTCTTCAGTGCCTTCATGAGTTACCATTAGAGTATCCCATATTTCCTTTGACGTTTTGCACATGGATACTCTAAAGAATTCATCCTTGCCAAGAGCAGATGTAAGAATATTCATACCTTTGAGATCATACTGAACCTTCTTCTTTTCTTCTTTGCTCCATGTGCTTTCTGGTTTTGGTTGTGTGCGTTCTTCATCTATAGGAATGAACGGACCTTCTTCAATGGCTTTCCATATTTCCACGTCTACTGACTTTATAAATATTTTCATCTTGATCTTCCAGAAGTCATAGTGTTCTCCATTGAAGAATGGTGGCCTGTTTATGTTATGTCCTTCACTTGTTCCATGATTGGAAGAGGATGCCATCTTTTCCCGGATCTTAGGAATAACTTACCTAAACTTCCGCTCTGATACCAATTGTTAGTACAGATAGAAACCTGAGAGGGGGGGGTGAATCAGAGTTGCCCCAATTTTAGCCTTATTGAAAATGTTACTTTCAAGATAATGATGATCACGAATCGATTGTTGTGATTGCAGCGGAATTAAGCGTTGCTTGAAAGTAAAGATGAAGGATAAGAAGAACACACAGGGATGTTATCCTGGTTCACCTTCAAACCTAGAAGGCTACGTCCAGTCCTCTGATCACACAGAGATTTTTCACTATACCAGAAAGCAAACCACTTTCTGAAAAACCACTCCACTGAATCCCACAGTGAACATTTACAATGATCGAGTGCTCTTAAGGAATGCTTGCACCAAGGACCCTAAGATATCTTATCAATCTTCCTGAAGCAACCCACTTCTGATTGATCAAGTCTTCTTAACGAATGCTTGTGCCAAGGACCCTAAGAGAACCCATCAAACCCCAGAAAGCAAACCACTTTCTGATGACACCGTATCACCACGGTGGACTTTGAATCAAACCCGATTCAAAGGGCCTTTTTACAACCACCGAAAACCACGGTGAATGAATCAACTTGATTCAAGAGATGAAGAAGAAGATGCCTTTACAATGGCTGATTCAATCCTTTAGACAAGATGGATTGATCTTAGTTTGTATGCTCCAGGCAATTACAATGAAGGCTTCTTAATAATTCTGAGTTCTCAAAGGTTGAACAGCATAAGTGTTCTTTGATATTTAGAGAACAAGAACTCAGAATGATGACTCTAATGAATGTGAAAGTTGTGGCACAAGTCATACTTGTTTCTGAGTATTCATGGACTATTTATAGGCACTAGTGATTGTTCATGAACCATTGCAATGCTTCTCAAAAGACTTGGGATGCATTGGTTCATGAAACAACACATCTAATGCACTAACGGTTGTTAATGAACCATTGCAATGTTTCCCAAATGACTTGGGACATGTTGGTTCGTGAAACAACATGTATTATGCACTAGAGGTTGCCTATGAACCATTACAATGCTTCCCAAACGTTGTGAGACACATTGGTTCATTAAAAAGCACTTTTGTCGTGCTGGTAATCGATTACAGCAGTTGGTGTAATCGATTACACTAGCCGTTGCAGTTTGAATTCAAAATTCAAACTGTGTAATCGATTACACACAATCTGTAATCGATTACAGATAGTCCAAAACTCAGTTTTAACCATCTTAAACCCTAATTGAGTGTTCCTACCAAGTCTTACTTGTGAGAACATATTATACTCAATTAGTTGATCTTTAATGAGCCTTCAAATGTAATTAAACCTTAATAAAGCATAGCACACTAAGTTGACAAGACTTACTTAAAACTAGAACCTTCATGTTTGATCTTGACGCTCTGAGCCGGTTCTTGAAGTCTTTCTTCTCTGAAGTCTTCTTTGATGTCTTCTCAAAGTCTTCCTTCCTTTTCTGAAGTCTTCGTGAAGTCTTTCTTCTTTTTGTTCCTTTCTTTCTTGAAGTCTTCTTTTTCTTTTCTGAAGTCTTTCTTATTTTTGTGATGTGTTTGTCTTCATCAAAACCTCAGTCGAGTCCAAGGACGAGACCTGATTTACAATCTCCCCCTTTTTGATGATGACAAACATCATGCTTGAACATTGAGGGATCAATAGACTTTCTTCCTTGACTTGTATCTCCCCCTTGGTTTTGCAATTATATCTCCCCCTTTGTTTTGCAAATGAAGCACAGTATCCTGAAGATGATCAAGCATACACAAGACTTTTCTCCCCCTTTTGACATCATCAAAAAGAAGAAAAAGTCATACAAAGAATTTCAGGATAATCGAAATATTCTCCCCCTTTTTGTTCCACTTGTAGCTTCTCTTGTAAATAAACTTTGCAACGCACAGGACTCTTTCTCCCCCTTTTGACTTCATCAAAAAGGAAGATGAGGCCAAGCATACTCCACGCATGCTAAAAAGTAGGATAAGAATTTGAAACGTAGGGAGTGGGGGTAAGCAAGGCAGAATATAGAAACTCTTCATTTTCATCATCAGAATGATGTGTTGTCAACAAAGCGAGACATGCTTCTCCATTTTCTGAATCGGATGATGAACTTGCTTCATTTTCTCTCATGTATGCCTTCTTTAATTTGGAAACCTTTTTCTCAGATTTCTTCTTCAAGCCATGCTTCTTTCTTTGAAGATTATGACAATCTCTATTTTTGAAGACCTTGTAAATATTTTTCACAATGATTCTTATATCCTCATCATTATCATCACTATCGGATTGAGAATCTTCCTCTTGTGTACTATCACATCTTGTGACTTTAGTTCTCAAAGCAATAGGTCGAATGTACTTGTCAATGGCTTCTTGTTGATCCATCTTCTTGAGTTCAAGTTCATGTTCTTGCAACTTGCCAAAAAGTGAAGCCAATGTCATCTTTGAAAGACTCTTCTTTTCAGAAATTGCTGTTACCTTTGGTTGCCATTCTCTCGATAATGATCTTAGGACTTTTAAGTTTAGATCACTTTTGGAGAAACTTCTTCCAAGAACAATTAGATGGTTGATCAAGAGAGTGAATCTTTTCTGCATATCTAGCACTGTTTCCCATGGCAACATTCTGAACTTCTCATACTCTTGTGAAAGAGTATTGATCTTTGATCTCTTGACTTCTTCAGTGCCTTCATGAGTTACCATTAGAGTATCCCATATTTCCTTTGACGTTTTGCACATGGATACTCTAAAGAATTCATCCTTGCCAAGAGCAGATGTAAGAATATTCATACCTTTGAGATCATACTGAACCTTCTTCTTTTCTTCTTTGCTCCATGTGCTTTCTGGTTTTGGTTGTGTGCGTTCTTCATCTATAGGAATGAACGGACCTTCTTCAATGGCTTTCCATATTTCCACGTCTACTGACTTTATAAATATTTTCATCTTGATCTTCCAGAAGTCATAGTGTTCTCCATTGAAGAATGGTGGCCTGTTTATGTTATGTCCTTCACTTGTTCCATGATTGGAAGAGGATGCCATCTTTTCCCGGATCTTAGGAATAACTTACCTAAACTTCCGCTCTGATACCAATTGTTAGTACAGATAGCAACCTGAGAGGGGGGGGTGAATCAGAGTTGCCCCAATTTTAGCCTTATTGAAAATGTTACTTTCAAGATAATGATGATCACGAATCGATTGTTGTGATTGCAGCGGAATTAAGCGTTGCTTGAAAGTAAAGATGAAGGATAAGAAGAACACACAGGGATGTTATCCTGGTTCACCTTCAAACCTAGAAGGCTACGTCCAGTCCTCTGATCACACAGAGATTTTTCACTATACCAGAAAGCAAACCACTTTCTGAAAAACCACTCCACTGAATCCCACAGTGAACATTTACAATGATCGAGTGCTCTTAACGAATGCTTGCACCAAGGACCCTAAGATATCTTATCAATCTTCCTGAAGCAACCCACTTCTGATTGATCAAGTCTTCTTAACGAATGCTTGTGCCAAGGACCCTAAGAGAACCCATCAAACCCCAGAAAGCAAACCACTTTCTGATGACACCGTATCACCACGGTGGACTTTGAATCAAACCCGATTCAAAGGGCCTTTTTACAACCACCGAAAACCACGGTGAATGAATCAACTTGATTCAAGAGATGAAGAAGAAGATGCCTTTACAATGGCTGATTCAATCCTTTAGACAAGATGGATTGATCTTAGTTTGTATGCTCCAGGCAATTACAATGAAGGCTTCTTAATAATTCTGAGTTCTCAAAGGTTGAACAGCATAAGTGTTCTTTGATATTTAGAGAACAAGAACTCAGAATGATGACTCTAATGAATGTGAAAGTTGTGGCACAAGTCATACTTGTTTCTGAGTATTCATGGACTATTTATAGGCACTAGTGATTGTTCATGAACCATTGCAATGCTTCTCAAAAGACTTGGGATGCATTGGTTCATGAAACAACACATCTAATGCACTAACGGTTGTTAATGAACCATTGCAATGTTTCCCAAATGACTTGGGACATGTTGGTTCGTGAAACAACATGTATTATGCACTAGAGGTTGCCTATGAACCATTACAATGCTTCCCAAACGTTGTGAGACACATTGGTTCATTAAAAAGCACTTTTGTCGTGCTGGTAATCGATTACAGCAGTTGGTGTAATCGATTACACTAGCCGTTGCAGTTTGAATTCAAAATTCAAACTGTGTAATCGATTACACACAATCTGTAATCGATTACAGATAGTCCAAAACTCAGTTTTAACCATCTTAAACCCTAATTGAGTGTTCCTACCAAGTCTTACTTGTGAGAACATATTATACTCAATTAGTTGATCTTTAATGAGCCTTCAAATGTAATTAAACCTTAATAAAGCATAGCACACTAAGTTGACAAGACTTACTTAAAACTAGAACCTTCATGTTTGATCTTGACGCTCTGAGCCGGTTCTTGAAGTCTTTCTTCTCTGAAGTCTTCTTTGATGTCTTCTCAAAGTCTTCCTTCCTTTTCTGAAGTCTTCGTGAAGTCTTTCTTCTTTTTGTTCCTTTCTTTCTTGAAGTCTTCTTTTTCTTTTCTGAAGTCTTTCTTCTTTTTGTGATGTGTTTGTCTTCATCAAAACCTCAGTCGAGTCCAAGGACGAGACCTGATTTACAACATGGTTGCCATGAGATAGCATTTTTTGAGAAACTCACATACATTTAAGATTGCAATAAAGTTACTTGCTTCATGCTCTCACATGATGATCTTTTAATATATTTCAATTCCAATAGTTGTTTTGGCTTGCCAATTTTGAGACAACTAAAAGCTGTTTTGAAACACATGTTGATGAAAGATGAAACAAGGAAAAATATGAAACATATTCTCAGTGAAGAGATAATGGTCCAGTGGCGACCTAAATAGTTACTCTCAATGAAGAGGCAATGGTCCAGTGGCGACCTCGACACCTACTTCGATGCAACCAAGAGTCTTAAAAACCCCTATCTTTGGTGTCCTCACCTCGCAAGAGTTTGGGGTCGGCATGGAGGTTCGCCTGGGACGGCATGCGCGACCCTTGTGCAAAACACATTTAGCTACATAAGTTTTTGGTTACCAAGACTTTGGTAGCATGAAACGAGCGACTGATTGGCCTCCAAATATTTTGGTGCAAAATGACAGCAAATTTCGAATATTTCCTAGTTATTTTCCAATTAAACAATAGCAAAATATTATCAAATTTTTAATTTCCTAGCTTTGTAGCTATCAAAATTCCTAGAAATCTCTGAGGTAAATTCTAGCCAAAGTGAAATGTAAATTCCGAGCTAATCCGTAGCTAATCTCTAGCGGTTAATTGATTGCAAATGGTGCAATTCACTCACATTGATGGAAAAAAGATATTGATCAACCACTT
The DNA here is from genome assembly GCA_030819835.1 of Acmispon strigosus. Lineage (NCBI taxonomy): Eukaryota > Viridiplantae > Streptophyta > Magnoliopsida > Fabales > Fabaceae > Acmispon > Acmispon strigosus. Next base: position 28,004,539 of record JAUAMA010000004.1, on the reverse strand, counting down.
CCAACAATTTCATACACACTTACACACTTATGACTGGGGGTATAAAGGTCTTTTTACTTTCTTTTTCTTTGTTTTTATTTTCTTTTTATTTGAGTCTCATGTAGTTTTTATTTAATTTGTTAGAGTTTTTATTTTATTTTTGCATTTTCATATAGGTTAGTAATTATTTTGTTTTTAGTTAGGCCTTTGTAAAATATACCTGGATACACTTTCTTACTCTTGAACACCTTATTTCTGAGCTTTCCTGGAAAGCCCTTTGGAGCACTCAATTCAGGTTTTTATATTTATCATGTCTTTTCTAGCCATGTTAGGCTAGTTTTCTTTAGTATTTCGGTTGTTGTGAATCTTCATAAGACTATGTTCTAAGTTTCTGTTTATTATATGAATGAAGCTCAGTTCTTAGTATCTTTTTCCCCATGTTAATATTATTCTTGCTGTACACAAGTTTACGTTACTTGATTCTTGCAGAACGGTAGTTGGTAAGTTTCGAGGGAAATGGGAATTTGATTGATTGATTTTCTGCTACTTAGGCATATTGGTAGAAATTTTTAGTGTTGGGATGAACTTAGAACTTATAATCCTTCAATTGAATTAGCTAATCACTAAGGTATTAGGGTTGGTAATTGCAATTGAGTGTTCTATTTGATTAAGGAATTAACAAGTACGAAATCTATGCTAGATCACCTAAGAACATGTTCTAATTTCATATGTTAAATTGATTATGAAAAACTTACAGGTTTAGCGGCTAGGGAGACCCACGAACTTGTGGGTGCCACGTCCAACCCCTTCTTGTTTGGGGGGACGCACTTATAAAAAAAGAAAAAGTACTCGTGAGTTGGGAGTCACCCCAAGGATATCACACAAAATTTCAAACCCCCTAATGAATGCCCAAGAGTTAGGGCTCAGTTGGGTGGGGGCGACTAAAAGAGCCTTTAGTACCTCACAAATAAAAGGTGAGAAGGGAAGGCGAACGCCAAGATCTTCAAAGATATATGAATACACATGGAAAAAATGTGGGTCACTATCAACTAATTTGGCGTTGCAAACGCGTTCATTTGCGGAGCAGGGAAGGGTTATAAGGTCGGGCCCATAGTTATCTGAGCAGAGCCCGCCTATTTTGTCACTAAATGCTCTTATTATAATGGGGTCAGACCAAACGGGAAATACAGAGATGACCTTTTGGGCGCCTAGACCTATCTGGACAGGACGAGGGAGTGACTCCTCGTAGGCCCGGAGTTTAGTGGTGGGAGAAAGAGGTGGTTTTGGTTGTTCACCGGCGGTGCCGACACCGGAGGTAGAGGTACACTCCATTAAAACAGAAAGAGATGAAGAAAGACAAGTTGAGAAAGAGGAGCTAGAAGTGTGTCTTGAAGATTGTAGATTCAAAACTGAAAAGCAGCAAAAGAAAAAAATAAAGAAAAAAGCTATTATTACCATTTGATACATAAAAGACCAATACAATTATGAGGGTTTTGAAAAGTTTCTTTTTTTTCCCACTTATGATCATGTATATGATTTTCCTTGTTTTGGGAAGAAAGTAATTCACTCAACTTAAACAACGCAAAAAATCAGCAGAATAGTGATATATATATATATATATATATATATATATATGTATATATATATAAAAAGGGGAAGATACTCACATTTGTAGCATCAAATATTATGCCTTAATTATTATTGTTATTATTATTAATATTATTAATATGATTATTATTATTATTGTGGACATGGTACTCTTTTAAAAACTAACTTGCCATGTATGGGATGCACATCATAATACCGGATACATTTAATATTCTTATAAAAAAAATGTTATACTTAATAACTTTGTTTATTATAGAATATTAAGAATACAAAATAATTAAAAATAAATGCGTTTTAACTATTTTTACAAAATTTAAAGGATCTAATTAAAATATATTGATTATTATAGAATTAAAAAAGAATAAAATTAAAATCACATTAATATTTAATATTTCATGGATTATATATTACATCTTGTAGTATTTTCTTTCACCTGTACATTATTAATAATATAATTTTTAGATTGACACTTTAAAGGAACTTAACTTTTTATAGTTTTATACAAAAGAAATGTCATATCACTATTTAAATATGAACATGAATTGTCATGGATAAGGATAATATATCAAATTACGATGTCAAGGATAAGTTCAGAATTATCTCGTTCAGTAGCGATAAACATCAATTGCCATGTCAGCTAACAAATGGATAAGCGCTTGACCTTTTACATTAATAAAAATATTAATTAATTATAAATAACATTTTATAGATAATATTAATTAGTTATTAATAATATTTATGTTGATTATTATTTTATAAAATATCTCAATTTCACATATATAGTAAAAAATATTAAATATCTAAAATTTCCCTAACACTTGAATTAATGACACTATTAATCACATAATACTAAAATTTAAAATTTAAAATTGTGTTAAATAATAATTATGAAATATTTAAGTAAATATTTTTTTGACATTTAATTAATGTTAATATTAGTTAGTTATTCAAAAAATTCATTTTATTGATTATATGAACAATCAATCTTAACAATACCTCAATTTATCATATATGAAAGTAAAATATTAAATATGTTGACATTTACATTAACGAAACTATTAATTGATCATTAATAACCTTTTATATTATTATTTATATTAATTAATAATTATTTATATCACAATTTCTCATATTAAAAAGTAAAATACTAAATATTAAATTATTTTAATGTTATTGATTAAAAAAGGAATTAGTTTTATTTGGTTAATATAAAGTAAAAATTAATATTTAAATATAAATAGCTTAACAGAAGTAACATAACCTGATTAATATTATTTCAATTATTTTTAATTAATATTAAATTATTAAAATGTTATTAACTAATTAATATTTAAACCAATAAATTTTACACGAATCAAGTAATCACAAATTGAGAAATATTAAAAAAATAAAATAGAAATAAAAAACATTTTTATTTTTATATATATTTAGTATTAAAGTTATTTAATAAATATAATTAAATTATTTTAACCTTTATATTAATGGTATTTTAGTAAAAGGCAAAAGAATAGTTCGCCTTGTGCATATTAAATGGCACTATGATGAACTTATTACTATTAATTAAAAAAACCATAAAATGGCTTTTTAGTATATAGTAGTAAGTTTATCATAAAAAAACAATATTAAGTATTAAATGTGCGTTTTTTGTGTGTGTCTTTTTTTAATAATAAAGTAACTATTTAATTAGATATTTTAATTTATTTTAAATATTAAAGTTGATTCATTTTTATTCAAATTTTATTCTTATTATTATATAATCAATGAAATTATTAAGTATGACATTTAAATTTTTCTAAAAATATTAAATATTTCTGGTATAACTAGGCTCATATCATACATGGTATGTTAATAATAATAATAATAATAATAATAATAATAATAATAATAATAATAATAATAATAATAATAATAATAATAATAATTAAGTAAAACATTTTGATGCTCTGAAAGCAAGTCTCTTCCCCTATTATAAATATCTCTATCTCTCACTCTTTTCCCAATCATATGTTCTCTTTTCTTCTTTGCAAATATATTCTCACTGAGATATCTACACCACCTCCACAACCTTTACTTTTGTTGGCCAATCACAAGAATTAGAGAATGGGAATGGTGCACATGCTTGGGTCCTGATGTCATAAAAACCTTGCAAAGGCTTACTCTGTTCTCTTCTTTATCGGATCGTGTATATGTGTTGATTATTAGGCTATATGTTACTTAACTACCATCATTTGAATTGTAGAGTTTTGTTCCAACTTCCGTAGCTGAGTACGAGTGTTTTTATGTTGCAGGTTCCTCCATGGTTCGACTTTGACCTTATTACTGTTACAGGTACCCTTTTTCCATATTTTATACCACCTAAATTTTAGGTGTTGATTTGTTTTATTTCTTATGCTAAGTGCTAGTCCTAATATTCATGTGTATTCAACTTTTTTGTGGGTGTTTCCTTGCTAAATGTAATAAATTTAAATATATTAAAATCTGTATTAAAATGAAAATATTTAAAATGATTAAAATTAATATCCATACATTTTTTTTTAAACTGAAAAATTAGTTTCAATTTTTTATGTTTTCCAAACTTAAAACCAAAAGTCATATTGAACGGGGCCTAATGAATTTAGGATCAAATTTTTTTAAAATCTCAAGTCTTAGATTCCACTACACACCTTTTCTCTCAAACTGAAGCGTTCCTTTTTCATACACTAAATATACAAATTCTATTTATATAAAAATATAATATGCTCTTCACTGTACCTAGCAAAGCATCCCAAAAAATAACATTTGCAAATAAGGTCCTCATTATAGTGTAGGAATAGACTTCTATGGACACAGGTCCCTTTAAATGTCGTCATGTTGTATTATCTCTTGTATTTGTTTATCTTTTTTATATCTAGCCTTGTGAACCCAAACTTATGGGTCTATATCAATTCAGCTTCTTTAGCAGCTGGTAGGACAACGTTTCTCACTTTTAAAAATCCCAGCACCCTTTCTATGGAAGAGAACAGGGACCGGAAATAACCTTGTCCTTCGTAATTATTAAGATATGCCACTAAGGGAAGCTCTGATACTTCTTGCCCTTGCACATGAAATACGCTAGTGCAAACCACCGTTTCATTTACAGCGAGCATCGCACAATGCATTATTCAAAAATCATGATCCTCAATTCTCCACACGTGAATCATTTCTATAATTGAATCAAGCTCTGTAGTAGTACCTATTATTTCATGAAACTGCTCATGGAAGATAGCAACATCTTTTGAAAATAATGAACTAATGTCATGAGGATAAAACAAGTTCCACTTCAAAACCCTCCATTTTATATTTAGACCAGCCTCACTTTCTATGAATTTTCCTTCATGCTTCTTTTTATTCAAAATTAGTAGTGAATATGGAAGATTCACCTCCCCATGAGCCCCAAAATTTACTAGAGCATATGAATTTGATCACAATCTGAGCATCAAAACCAATTACCTTCCAGAATTTCCTTTAGGCTTAGCATGTTATGATTCTTCAAACAACCAACATGGTATTCCCTCTCACACTGATCACAAATAATCACTATTCGAGGACGAAAGAATTCTTTGCTAAAATCTTGGCCACCGCACAATGCACACCCACCATAGTCAACTTTATAAATTTTGACAACACGAGTTCTTCTCCTATTCATATGTTCTAGAGGATCAACACATGAATTCCTTAAAACTTCCAAAGCATATGAAGGGACCTATGGCGGCTGGAAGGCTGCAGCAGTGAATCCTCTAGAACAGATAAACCAGAGAAGCATTCGTATTGTCAAAATTTATATGGGTGACCATGGTGGGTGTGCACTGTGCAGTGACCTAGATATAAACAAAGAAATATTTGGTCCTCGAACATTAATTATTTGTGATCAGTGTAACAGGGAATACCAAGTTGGGTGTTTGAAGGATAGTAACATGCAAATCCTGTAGGAATTTTTGGAAGATGATTGGTTATGCTGCTCAGATGGTGATCAAATTCATACGCTCTAGAGAATTTGGGGGCTCATGGGGATGTGAATCTTCCATATTCACTCCTAATTTTGAATAAATGTAAGCATGAAGGAAAAGGCATAAAAAGTGAGGCTGGTCTGAATATAAAATGGAGGATTTTGAAGTGGAACTGATATTAATAAAATCACACAAGAAAGGGGGGGTTTGAATTGTGTGTGTGACTTTTGAAAGTTTTTCGCAGAATACTATTTATAAGTTTGAAAGCGTTTAAATAAAACGTGCAGCGGAAATATACTTAGAGCATAAATAGTAAAGCACACAAGATATTTATCCTGGTTCACCCTTAAAATCGATAGGGCTACGTCCAGTCCTTGGCTATACCAAGATTTTCCACTATTTCGACTAAATAGTACAAGTGTTCTCAGGGACTTCTCCCAGTATTCTGAGGACTTCTCCTTCAAATTGTAGATTGACTTGAAGGATTTGAATGCTTTGATAGTGTGTAAGTCGCCAAGTTCAAAATGATGCAGAGGACACTATTTATTTCTTCAGTATGATGATAACTGGATGGGCTGATGAAGATCTTCAAAAATAGTTCCGTTGGAGATTTGTTTGATTGTGAGTAACGGATACTTCTGCAACTTGTTTCTTGATACGGTTTGCCAAAGTGATGAACATTTCTTCAACCGGTAGAGAGTGAGTTCGTCTGGCAATGCTTTTTCTTCTGGTTCTCAGAGGCAGCAATTAATGCAAGTGTATTCCAGCTAATAAGGCAATTAATGCTTCTGACCAGAGGATTTGAATTCTGTCGTTGAAAAGATACGATGATCAGAGGATTTCACCGTTAATTCAGTAAAAAGCAACTTGATTTAAGGAATGTCGGAGAATTTGAATCTTCAAGGTATATGGCGCTTAATTCTGTCTTTTTCGTATTTAATGCTCTGATCCACAAGAGGTTCTTTGACAACTCATCTTGGTTTATACAAACGATCTCTTCTGAGCATATTCTTTTCGTATCAGTCTTCAATTATTACTTCTTAGTCAACCTCTGTGTTTGACTTGGAATGAACCGGACAGACTCTTCAGGCGGACGAAATTTACTGTGAGAGAGGCTTCAGTTCTTATAGCCGGACAGACTTTTCCTTTGCTTTTTGATAATGGTTGCAGCATGCCTTCCGTTCATAAGAGTCCCTGAATGTAGAATTCTTCAAAGAAAATTAGTGACTCTTAACGAAATTGTTATTTATCAAAATAGGTTAATTCATTTGGATATTTTTCTCTAACAATCTCCCCCTTTTTGATAATGACAATTTCTGAAAGCAAATGCAAGTAGAGTCTGTATAATTTCTCCCCCTTAGTATGTGCCTTTCTTTTACTTAGTTATTTATTTCATTAGCTGATATTAGGTCCCCCTAAGTATGTGCACTTTTTCATTTGTTATATAATTTCTCCCCCTTTGACATTATCAAAAAGAATACTTAAACATAGCGAAAGAGAGAGCAAGAGGAAGGATAAAATATAACAACAGAAACGTATATTCAAGAGGATGGCTTAGACAGTCCTAAAAGTAAGGCCATAGAGGCATGCAGTTCAGCGAAATTAGCATCTATCTTGGCAGAGAGCCTAGCATCCATGGATTCATTCGCCGGGCATCGCTAAACTTAATCGGAGTAGCAGAAATATAGTCAGAGGAAATGTAATGCGTTGATTCAATGGAGGGGTTGATTAGCTGCTTGTGACGCATAAGAGCGGAAATGAGAGCTCCATAGGGAAGGTTGGAGTTTGGCCTTTCCAGAGTATGGATTATGTATTGAAACACAAGATTAGGCAAGTTAATTTTCTTGCAATGCTGCAGTTGGAATAGGGCCCATTGAGAGAACTTACTAACTAAGTCTCGAGATCCTTCTTTTGGCAGAATAACCTTGCTGAGAACAGCATGGGGAAGAATGCATTCTTCAACTAGGTTTTTCACTCGCCGAGAAGTGGAACTTTTGGGAATCTCCTTCCAGATAGTGAAAGGAGAGCTCTCAGAGCTTTCCCAAGATGAGGAATAGCACGTTCCTTCAAGAGGAAGGTTGAGGAGTCGAGATATGTCACTGGTGAATATATCAACCACTTGACCCAAACATCGAGTTCGAATGTGGTTAGGGTTCATCTTGACAGCACAGTCGTAGAATTCTTGAACAAGAGGCTTGATGACTGAAGTGGTGGAGAGGGTGAGCAGGTTCCCCCAAGCTTGTGAGAGAAGGAGATCAAGTCCGGCCACTTTTTCATGTTCAAATAGCTTCAGATCAAAATACCGAGGAGTGACAAGCTCTCTGTCCCCTAGATGTTCAACCTTCACAGGACCAATTTCATAACTTTGAAGTTTGCGATTGCGAGTAGTAAGATCAATCTGGTTCTGGATGATTTGAGTTTCTACCATGCTAAGAGCTCCTTGAGCATTTCTGTTTCTTTGTTTGTTGAGAGCCATAAGATCTGCAGGAAGGGAAGACAGAACGACAACTACAAATGCACGGAGTAGGTTGAATGAGTGTATTGAAGCAGTTGTAAGAGATATATGTTCACGAACCGTCAGTTTTTATGTAGAATAGTGTAAATAATTTCTCGATTTTATCATTCTCATGATGAGTAATACAGTTCATTAACTTGTATTAAATGAAGAGAGATGATAAATGCCTACCTTCGTGTGTGCGTGCAGAGCAAGTGAGATATATGAAAAGACACAACTGTTTCAGCATTAAATGCACATCTCATAGTGCATATTAAATTTAAATGAAAATAACCAGACGAATATGATAAATAGATATTTATAGTGCAGGAAACATTCCTATTCTTTCTCTAAGGCATGCAAACTTTTTTTCAATTAGAGGTTTAGTGAAAATGTCTGCCAGTTGATCATCAAATGGTATGTATGAGATGTCAATATTTCGTTTTGCTACATGATCACGAATAAAATGATGTTTGATTTCAATATGTTTGGTTCGTGAATGCAACACAGGGTTCTTTGTTATATTAATGGCACTTGTGTTATCACATAATAATGGGATGTTATGCTCAAAAATATTATAATCTTCTAATTGATGCTTCACCCAAAGAAGTTGGGTGCAGCATGAACCTGCAGCGACGTATTCTGCTTCAGCCGTTGAAAGAGAGATTGTGCTCTGTCTTTTGCTTGCCCAAGAAATTAGACAGTGCCCTAAGAAGTGACATCCTCCACTTGTGCTTTTTCTCTCTATTCTATCTCCGGCATAGTCAGCATCAAAGAATCCTCTTAGCCTGAAATCATCACCTTTCTCATAGACTAGACCAAGATTAGTTGTGCCAATAAGATATCCAAAAATTCGTTTTCCGGCACTAAGATGAGATTCTTGAGGACTTACCTGGAATCTTGCACATACACAGATGCTGTACATGATGTCTGGTCTGCTTGATGTGAGATATAATAGTGATCCTATCATTCCTCTGTATTTGGTTAAGTCAGCAGGAGTTGATTCATCACCTTTATCAAGTATAGTTCCAGGATGCATTGGAGTTCCCATGGCTTTTGCTTTCTCCATGCAGTACTTCTTTAGTAGGTCATTGACATATTTGGTCTGATGAATGTATGTTCGAGTTCCTTCCTGCCTGATTTGTAATCCTAGGAAGAACTTTAATTATCCCATCATACTCATCTCAAATTCACTTTGCATTAGCTTGGAGAATTCTTGACAAAGAGCTTCATTTGTGGCCCCAAATATTATATCATCGACATATAGCTGTACTAGAATGAAGTCCTTGGACCTCTTTCTTCTAAAGAGAGTATTGTCGATGCTTCCTCGAGAAAATCCATTTTTCATTAGAAATGAGCTCAAGCGATCGTACCATGCACGTGGTGCTTGCTTTAATCCATATAGAGCTTTTCTCAGCTTGAAGACATGATCTGGCAGATCTTGATCTTCAAATCCTGGAGGTTGCTTTACGTAGACTTCTTCCTCAATGAATCTATTCAGGAAGGCACTTTTTACATCCATTTGAAATAGCTTTATGGAGTGTTGACATGCAAATGCCAGAAGAATGCGTATGGCTTCAATTCTTGCTACTGGTGCAAACGTCTCTGTATAATCAATTCCTTCTTGTCTTCTGGTTTCGGCACTAGATCCCAGACTTTACTTCGTTCAAATTGATTCAGTTCTTCTTGCATGGCAAGGATCCATCCTTCATCTTGAAGTGCTTCTCCTATGTTCTTTGGCTCTATCTCAGAAAGAAATGCACAGTTAGCATAAACATTAAAAGTAGATCGAGTTCTTACTTTTTCGTGGACATCTCCAATGATTTGCGTTGGAGGGTGATCTGGTTTGAATCTCCAGTCTCGAGGCAGTGATATGCCACTGGAGGTCATAACTTGACTGGATGAGATATCGTCAGACGTAGTTTCATTAACTTCGTCAGGTTGAGTTGAGAAAGGAATAGTTGGGTTTGACTCTTTGCTGGACGATGATGGCTGAGCTGGATTTGATGAAGGAGCTTCATATATTTCCAGATCATCCTCTTCTGAAGATATCGGATTTACACCCACGTGCTTATCTTCAAACCTAACATTGATGGATTCTTCAACTGCCATGGTTCTGGAGTTGTATACTCGAAACGCCTTAGAATTAGGTGAATATCCTAAGAATATTCCCTTATCTGATTTTGCATCAAATTTTCCGAGATCATCCTTTGTGTTGAGTAGAAAACATGAGCTTCCGAATGGATGAAAATATGAGATGCTTGGCTTCCTTCCCTTCCATAGCTCATAAGCAGTTTTCTTCAGAATCGGACGCATGAATATTCTATTTTGAATATAACACGCTGTATGGATGGCTTCAGCCCAAAAGTACTTGGGCAAAGATGTTTCATTAAGCATAGTCCTTGCCATTTCTTGAAGTGACCTGTTTTTCCTTTCTGCTACTCCATTTTGCTGAGGGGTTCTCGGAGCGGACACTTGATGAAATATACCATTCTCTTCGCAGTAATGATTGAATTCTTCATTTATGAATTCTCCTCCTCTGTCGCTCCGGATGTTGGTGATGCAGTATCCCTTTTCATTTTGAATTCTCTTTGCGATGATTAGAAAGGACCTGAAAGCTTCATCTTTTGTTCCAAGGAATTGCACCCATGTGAATCTGGTGTAGTCATCGACGATGACAAGACAAAATCTTTTTCCAAAACAACTAGCCGTTCTAGTGGGTCCAAACAAGTCCATGTGCAACATCTCCAAAGGTCTCTTTGTACTAACAACGTTCTTTGCATGGAAAGAACTTTTTACTTGCTTTCCTTGGAGACATGCTGAGCATGTATCATCAGATTTGAAAGATATATTTGGCAAACCACGTACTAAATCATGTTTAATTATTTTAGCAATGGTCTTTAGGGATGCATGCCCTAGCTTCCTGTGCCAGATCCATTTATCATCCTCTGCTGATACTAGACATGTTACCTTTTGACTTGCAAGGTTTTCCAGGGAGGTCTTATATAGATCTCCTTGTCTCTGAGCTTCAAAGATAATCTTGTCATTTTCATTAGTGACACTACACTTCAATTTGGTGAAGGAAACAGTGAGCCCACTATCACACAATTGACTTATGCTAAGTAGGTTATGTTTTAATCCTTCAACTAGAAGAACCTTCCGGATTACTGGAAGGGGGTCCTTACCAACATTACCTTCTCCGAAAATGAAACCTTTTTGATTACCTCCAAAGGTCACTGTCCCTCCTGTCTTCTTCTCATGAATTTTTGGGAATAAAGACCTTTTTCCCGTCATGTGCCGTGAGCATCCACTGTCCAGGTACCATTGTTCTCTTTGGTTTCGAACTGTTAAGAACATCTGCAAGAGGAATAATCATTGATTTAGGTACCCAAACTTTCTTGGGTCCTTTTTTGTTAGTAATCACCTTGGGTGGACTTTTCCTCCCATGCACTATTTTTTGAGGAGTTTGTTTCTCCTTACCCTTGACTATGAAAGTTTCAGGTTGAATTTTGATAGATGCTGATGAGATATTTTTCTTTTCAGGCTGATATCTATATGGAACAGTAGACAAGTTATGTTTAATGGCAACTATATCCCAGTCTTCTTCTTCTTCATATCCTAACCCTCTTCGATCATACGCTAATCTATTATTTCCACTTAATTTGATTAGATTATCATGGCCTTGAGTAAACATGGATAAGTCTTTAATTAAGTAACTGACTCTTTGCTTTAAAAGCCTGATTTCTTTGTTTGCGTCTTGTTCTAAAAGCGCTTGATTTTTCTTAGTAAGCATGATGGATACTTCCTTAGATGCATGCAGTTCTTTCAATGTTTTATCATGCTTCTTTTTGAGAGAGCTATACTTAATAGCTAATGCATGAGCATATTCTAGCAGTTCATTGTAGTCATCAGCTGAGATTTCAGGACATACATCATCTTGATCATCTTCTTCGTCATTGGATTGGTCGACAGAAATCATCAATGCCTCTGCTTCTCTGTCGGCTTCAATATCTGAAGTGTCTATGGATGCCATGAACGCACAGTATGAAGCTTCTTCATTAGCTCCCTTGGCTTCTTCTTCTTGATCTGAGTCATCTTCTGATTCATCGTTCTGGCTGGAAAATGCCTTCTTTTTATAGAAAGTTTTCTGCGAAGACTTATTCCCTAGACGAGGACAGTCTGCTTTGACGTGACCAGGTTTCTTGCATTCATAGTAGACGATCCCTCCTTTGCTTGGAGTCCTTTCTTCTTCTCTTGATGAGGAAGATGGTCTTCCTTTGAATTGCTTCCTGTTTCCCACCATTTTTCTAAATCGTCTGTTGAACAACGCTTGTTCATCATCAGATCGATCAGATTGAGCTGTTTCCTCATCTGAGGATTCATTAGCTTTCAAAGCCTTTGATTTTTTGGCTTTAAATGCTACAGCTTTTGCAGCTGCTGCTTTTCTTTTTATAATCGCAGCATCATTTGCAAGATCCTGCTCGTGGATCTTCATTTCTCCCAGCAAATCTTCTACTTGATATGTGTCCATATCCTTCCCGGATCTTTGGGAGGTGACAAAATTTCTCCAGTTGGTGGGAAGACTTCTGAGAATCTTGACCACTTGCTCCTTGTTGGTGAATGTTTTTCCCAAATTCCTCATACCATTGTGAATGGTCTGAAGTCGTGAAAACATGGAATCAATTGACTCATTATCATTCATCATGAAGTTTTCGTATTGGGAGGCGAGCATGCTCATCTTGGTGGTTTGAACAGCAGTTGTTCCTTCATGAGCAATAGCAAGCGTGTCCCATACCTCCTTTGCAGTACTTAGGCTGTCAACTTTGTCATGCTCACTTTTGCTGAGAGCACATATAAGAAATAGTCTTGCCTTGGCATTCCTTTGGTTTTCGGTCTTGTGTTCGTCTGTCCACTTGTTAGCTGGGATAGCCTTGTTTTCACTATCTTTAGGAAAGTAATTTCCCTTAGATATCACGTCCCATAGTTTCCAATCAGTTGATTCAATGAATAGCTGCATATGCTTCTTCCAGTAGGGATAGTTTGAGCCATCGAAGAATGGTGGCTTGTTTGTTGCGGTTCCGGTTGGGTAGGCAATTCCGTCCATGGATCTTTTCACTCTACACCTGTTAAGATGTTAGTAATTCTCAGAGCGGTTAAGCTCTGATACCAATTGATATTAATAAAATCACACAAGAAAGGTGGGGTTTGAATTGTGTGTGTGACTTTTGAAAGTTTTTCGCAGAATATTATTTATAAGTTTGAAAGCGTTTAAATAAAACGTGCAGCGGAAATATACTTAGAGCATAAATAGTAAAGCACACAAGATATTTATCCTGGTTCACCCTTAAAATCGATAGGGCTACGTCCAGTCCTTGGCTATACCAAGATTTTCCACTATTTCGACTAAATAGTACAAGTATTCTCAGGGACTTCTCCCAGTATCCTGAGGACTGCTCCTTTACAAGTTTTCTCAGGACTTCTCCTTTATCTCTCAAGTATTCGACAGGACTTCTCCCAATTCTTTTACAAGAAGGTTGGTTTTCTACAAGGATCTCTTCACAAAGAGTGGGTAGAAAATATGAGGTTCGAGGTTCAGAGATGATATTTAAGTTTGATTTTCCGAAGAGGTAGTGTGAGAAGAATAAGAGTTTTCACTCTATGAAGATTTCACACAAGTTGGCGACTAAACTCAGAAGAATAGAAAGTCTAGAGTTACTGAGTGTTCTTGGCTGAAGCTTGTTCAAATTGTAGATTGACTTGAAGGATTTGAATGCTTTGATAGTGTGTAAGTCGCCAAGTTCAAAATGATGCAGAGGACACTATTTATTTCTTCAGTAGGATGATAACTGGATGGGCTGATGAAGATCTTCAAAAATAGTTCCGTTGGAGATTTGTTTGATTGTGAGTAACGGATACTTCTGCAACTTGTTGCTTGATACGGTTTGCCAAAGTGATGAACATTTCTTCAACCGGTAGAGAGTGAGTTTGTCTGGCAATGCTTTTTCTTCTGGTTCTCAGAGGCAGCATTTAATGCAAGTGTATTCCAGCTAATAAGGCAATTAATGCTTCTGACCAGAGGATTTGAATTCTGCCGTTGAAAAGATACGATGATCAGAGGATTTCACCGTTAATTCAGTAAAAAGCAACTTGATTTAAGGAATGTCGGAGAATTAGAATCTTCAAGGTATATGGCTCTTAATTCTGTCTCTTTCGTATTTAATGCTCTGATCCACAAGAGGTGCTTTGACAACTCATCTTGGTTTAGACATACGATCTCTTCTGAGCAGATTCTTTTCGTATCAGTCTTCAATTATTACTTCTTAGTCAACCTCTATGTTTGACTTGGAATGAACCGGACAGACTCTTCAGGCGGACGAAATTTACTTTGAGAGAGGCTTCAGTTCTTATAGCCGGACGGACTTTTCCTTTGCTTTTTGATAATGGTTGCAGCATGCCTTCCGTTCATAAGAGTCCCTGAATGTAGAATTCTTCAAAGAAAATTAGTGACTCTTAACGAAATTGTTATTTATCAAAATAGGTTAATTCATTTGGATATTTTTCTCTAACAGAACTTGGTTTATCCTAATGAGATTAGATCATTATTTTCAAAACATGTTGCTATCTTCCATGCGCAGTTTCATGAAATATTACATACTACTACAGAGCTTGATTTAATTATAGAAATGATTCATGTGTGGAGAGTTGACGATCACGATTTTGGCAGAATGTATTGTGCGATGCTCGCTGTCAACGAAGTGACGGTTTGTACTAGCTTATTTCATGTGCAAGGGAAAGAAGTATTAGAGCTTCCCTTAGTGGCATATCTTATTGATTACGAAGTACAAGGTTACTTCGGGTCCCTGTTCTCTTCCATCAAAGTGGTGCTAGGATTTTTAAATGTGAGAAACGTTGTCCAACCTGCCGCTAAAGAAGTTGAATCAATATAGACCCGTATGTTTGGGATCAGAAGGCTAGATATAAAAAATATAAACAAATACAAGAGATAGTACAACATGGTGGCATTTACAGTGACCTGTTTCTACAGAAGCTTATTCCTGCACTATAATGAGGACCTCATTTGCAAATGTTAATTTTTGGGCTACTTTGCTGGGTACAATGGATAACATACTCTTTTTTATATATAAAGAATTTGTATATTTAGTCTAAGGAAAAAGAAGGTTTAGGATCCCGAGAAAAGGTGTGTAGTGGAACCCAGGGCTTGGGATTTTTAAAAATTTGCAAGACTTGACTTTAGAATCTATTATGAGGAGAATGTAGAATGAGAAATTTTGGGTGTCAAATTTGACTATAAGTAAAGATAATTTGATGCAAACATGTCATAAAACGACAAAAATAAAACATCCACCAAGAAATTGAATACACAAGGAAAATCGAGGAAGGAAGAAAGGGCAAGAAGGAGAAGAAAATCAGGTCAGGGAAGAGGAAGCCGCTCTTCATCCGCCACGATGTCACGAACCTCCGTGGGCTGAATATCGAAGCCTTCGACATCAGCAACAAAGAACCCAGAATAGAATTGAGGCGAGTAGCATTGGTTTACTGCTCGCCATCACCCCACGCTGGAATTTCCTTCAACCAGATTCCAGAGAACACGAGTGGGAGCCAAGTATGATGACAAGGAAGAGAACAACGACACTGAAGACGCCAATTCGTCCTCCTTCACGCTCAGTCAACGTAGCAGTGGCTGATACATCGGTCTGGTTCTGCGAAAAGTAACTTCTTGGGATGTCATAACGTCAGAGTCATCGCGATAGGTGGGTTCCCTGCGTAATAAGGTGACTCGCCCAACTTGGCCAGCGGCATGGTCGCTGAGCGACACTTAGCTTGGTAGCAAAGGTTACGACGAATTGGAGGCCACAATCTCAAGGTTGATTCGCTACTAGCCCACTTACTGTCTCGGCTCAACAATCACAGAGAATCCACAGTGCTTGGATATTTGGTTCACTCTATCCCTAACTCCTTCATGTTTAAACTTTGATGCATGTTACATGTCCCATGAAAGAGTCGAATGTTTTTTTCCTTCAAATACCCTAGCTGTTTTTACGCCTACCACCTGTTTGATAAAATGTTAGACTGAATCTACACTCATATTTTGAAGATAAAATGTTTGAAAAGAATTTGAGACCTCTATTACTAATAGCATATGGCTGAAAGTTATTGAGGAAATGTCTAAATAAGTTATATATCATGTTTTCATTACAGTTTTCTTGCCTGGAGAGAAGTTTGATTAATTTCCCTTTAGATCCTCCTAAGACTATACTTTCAACGCCAGAACATTGAATGTGTTTTAGCAATTTTTTTAAGTGATTCAATATGAGAAGCTCCTGATTGGGTCAACTGTTTGGGTTCTAATAATGAGAGTATTTATGTTTAAGATTTGAAGCATGTTTCTCATCTTGTCATCATAAGAAGGTGTCATTGGAAAACTGTGGCAAGGTGTTGTATTTTATTTTGCATGTTGGTGCTGTTCTGAGTCTGACGAAAGCATTCATGTGAAGACAGTCTGGTGACTCACGGAAGATAAAGCAGTGACTTCAAATAACAAACATCCTTTTCGAAGACACTCTATTTGCTAGGCACTCTCAAGTCAAAGTCCACTTCAGGAAGCTGAAACAGTCCAGTGCCTGAACCAACAGTGATCAACAGGAAGACTGTTTCATCTAAAGCTGAATGAGTATGACAACTCATGAAGAAATGCCTCTAGCTTTGAAGCTTCTCTAGCATCATATAAAGAAGTTGTGGACCAACTCACTTAAATGGAGAACTTTAGTGGAAGCAAAAGAAAAGGAAAGATTCAGTCTTCTACAAGTCAAGAATATTCCGAACCTTAAGAAGGACTGAATAAAGAAAGACCGTCTGCCGATGCAAGCCACTCAGTAACAGAATTCTAAATATTATATGGAGACTGCGTCTGCCAAATCATAAGGAAGAATTCGTCTGCTCAAGCATCAGAATGCGCCAAAGGTACAAATGTCAAGAGATGTGCATTACGAGGATATTAGTTCAACAGAAGAATTAAAGAAATTATTCACCTAGCTCTGAAGAGTTCATCCAGAATAATTGCTTCTCGGATCAAAATACGTCTACCTCGTCTGCATATTAAATAAAGCACTGGCAATGGCAGAAAGAAGAAAGGGACACAATTAATACAATATTCCTTGGTCCCACTGCTTTTCTACTTTTCCTCAAATCAAGCTGACATTGCGAAATCAATGGCAAGAATCTCTGAGCACCGTACTCATTCAACGGTCGAATGCTTCGCAGATCATTAAATACATAAGACATAGCTGGCACGCACTGGGGTATAATGGTCAAACAAATACCACAGCTGGAATTCTAGAGCATTAAATACATAAGACATAGCTCAAGGATACTTGCTCAAATGGAGCCAGACGATGTCAACCCAGGCAAATCAATGCTTCGCAGATCGTGTCTCAGACCTGTTGAAAAATGCAGAATTAGCCGTTACTCACAGCAGAGGAAGTCGGAGCACTAACGGACAGGTTTTCTCTCCTTCTGTGGAAGAAGAACGAAGATCTTCAACTGAAGATATATATAGAGAATCCTGCTTCCGTAGCAACTTGGCGACTTAGACTCAAACTTTCATATCTCAACTAAGTTTGCCCAAAGAACCAAGACTTCATTGGTTCCAACTCAGAACGCTTCAAGCCAACCCTCATCTGAGTTGTGTTGCTCATGTGTGTGATGAAATTACAGAGCGTTACTCTCATCCTATCTCACACACACAACCCAAAACAGAGAACCCAAATGTCTATCCTCTCTGTAAATCCGAGCTTCAATTCTTCTACCCACTCTTATTGAAGAGAACTATTGTAGAAAAACACACCCTTGTAAAAGGCGTCAGGAGAAGTCCTGTAAAATACTTGTGAGGAGAAGTCCTGATAAAACTTTTAAGGAGGAGTCCTCATAATACTTGATAGGAGAAGTCCTTACAATACTTGTTGGGAGAAGTCCCTGATAATACTTATACTATTTGTTTTAAATAGTGGAAAATCTTGGTGAAGCCAAGGACTGGACGTAGCCTTGTCGATTATGGGGGTGAACCAGGATAAAAATCATGTGTGCTTTACTTTTCATGTTATGTTATATTTTCCTCTGCATACATGCATATTTGCATAATGAATAACTCTCTTTGAAAACCAATAATTAACGTTTATCATTGAAAGAAGTATCCAGCTTGTCCCTGGTATAATCATTCAAAGCAGCATAAAATTTCTCTACCTGATCTGCGATAGAGATGTTATGACCTGGGCACCTTCTGAGAAGTCCCTTAAACCTCTCCCATGTCTCATACATGTTTTCAGCATCTTGTTGAATGAAGGAGTTGATTTCCTGCTTCAACTTCCTTATGCGGTTGTAAGGGAAAAATTTAGCCGTGAATTTCTCGGCCAAATCATCCCATGAAGTAATGCTTCTAAGTGGTTGTGAAGATAACCACTCCTCTGCCACATCTCTTAAGGAAAATGGAAACAGCATAAGTCTTACCGTATCCAAGTGAGCATCATTTCTCCTTAAGGTGGAGCATTGCCTGGTGAATCGCTCCAGATGTGTATGGCAGTCTTCATTGATGCCTCCACCAAATTGGTTTTGACTAACCAAAGAGATGAAGTGTGGAGGAATCTGAAAATTTGGTAATGCATCCTCCGGAACCACAATACTCCCTTCAAAATTGTAATCTACGTGGGGAGCTGTGATATCATGAAGGGAGCGGTTAGCATCCCGCTCTTCTTCCTCCTCTCTCTGCCTTCGAAGTCTAGCCTGGAATTCCTCTTCTACCCTTGCATTGTATTCAGCAAGGAGGCGCTCCTCCATTTGTGCTTGTGTTTCAGCAATGGCCCTTGCTAATCTCCTTTGCTCCGCTAATCTGCGATGCAAATTTCTTTCAATTTCAAGGTCGAATTCAAAATGTCCTACCATGCAAACAAGCCAAAGAAGTTAATAGCACCTACTCAATACAATTTTTTTTTTAATATATTTTTTTCTTTTTTTTTATAAATAAACAAGAAGTACTAAATAAAATAAAAACAAGAACTTGAAAGAACCTATCCCCGGCAACGGCGCCAAAAACTTGATAAGAAAATCACAAGTGTACGATTAACTATCGCGTAATATAAAAAGATCGAACCCAAGGGATAGGTGTTCTTAATATTATAATATTTAGTACTAAAACAGAAAAATAAAAGATGAATATTTGTTGTTGGTTTGAGAACTAGAAAGAAACAATAGCATAAAATAATAAGAGAAAGAGATGATGAACATTATGTTCTTGGGTTGGTTTACATAGTCTATAAAAACATGCTAGCAATCTCTTACTAAATTCCTGAATTATAAATCCATTATCATGATGCTATAGCCTAGTGTAACTACAAGTTAATTCCTTAAGCATTGTAGATCTTTCTTTTTAATTACTAAACCCAATTCCTTGGCACCTAGGTAACTAAAGAAGAAGATGAAGAAGATGTTTAGGCCAACATAAAGTTACGTCCTTCCTAATTCCTTAGTGAAGTATACTTATAACCTTTTTTATTACCTAGTTCCCTTACTACTCACCAAATGGCCTTATGTAATAAGTAATAAGCAAAACCTCTTGGGATCCACAAGATAGAAATTAAGCATAAGGTAATAAAACATGAATGGAAATAAAATTCAGAAATGTAAGAAAGAACTAGAACATGTATTATAAACTAAAACAACCCAAAAACGTAAAGAAGAATTTAGCCAAGCATGGCTAAAGGAGTCATTGAATTACCCTGGATAGGAGCTCAAATATGGCTTCCCACAAGTCCTAGGAACAATGCTCAAGAGGGAGAAAGAGAGAATACTTGTTGTATTCTAAGTAGGTGTGTTTTACAAGTGAAGAAAAGGGTCATATTTATAGTAAAAATCCAGCCTCCTGCGCTTGAGCGCTGGCATTCCCAACGCTTGGGCGCTGGGATGCATTAAAAATCCACTTTCTGTCCGAGGCCCAGCGCTTGAGCGCTGGCTTTCCAACGCTTGGGCGCTGGGTCAACATCTGACTCATTTCCTAGTCAGAGTCCCAACGCTGGAGCGCTGGGATCCCAACGCTGGAGCGTTGGGACGCTGCTTCTTCATCTTCAAGCTTTTCTTCCTTCTTCATTCATGGTAGTGGGTTTTGATTGCCATAAAAAACCACTACTCAGCCCTTGTTTAATTCTGAAACCTTTCCTCCACTATCATCAATTCCTTCAAACTTTTTCCCTTGTGCTAATTTGAAGAGAGTTGCTTCATATTCTTCTTTTCCACTTTTGGTCCTCTCTTGGTTAGCACTCCAATTCAAGCCCTTTTATTTTCTCAATCTTCACTTTTAGTCCTCCACTCTTGAACTTTTACAATTTGGTCCCTGATTTCCTGAAACTTTACACATTGGTCCCTGGACAATAATGATAACTAAACCAGCTTTTTCTAAAAATATAAAATAGCTAGAAAATTTCCTAAAAATATAAAATAAAGCTAGAAAAACAAATAAAATCTAATCTATATGCAAAATGCAAAATAAATATAAAATCTACATAAAAACAATAAAAAACCTATATGTGACTCAAAAATAATAAAATAAAAAGACTAAAAACTACCTAAAAACATCATATAATATCCACTCATCACACCACTATACCCAACGGCAGCTTGTCCTCAAGCGACAAAACTTAAAGAGAAACTCGTCCCTGAGTTTTGAGAAAGTTTATCTGATTAAAACTTGAAGCACAAAAACTTTTCAAAGAAAGCTTAGCAGAAAAGGAAGACATGCATGTTTTATAGACAAAGAATCAAGAAAGTTAGGCTTGGCTTTTAACATGTTTGAGTTCATCAATTATGCTCACCAAAAATGATATTCTCCATGAAAACAAGAAAGCTCAATAATTCTGCCTATCATTCAAATCAAAACTGAAATAAAGCAACCAAGTGATTTTGAAGAGATTTTTAAGGTTGTAACTTGGCCAAAGGGTTGAACAATTTAAGGCGTGGATTTCAAGAAATTGGCAACTCTAGTGGCTGACTCAGAAATTGTTGTTAAGTGATTTTTCTTTGACTTTAAGAGCTTCAACAATTCAACACAAGGGTCCTCTCAATTTTTCTCTTCTTTTTCTCTTTTTTTTTAAACAAAGTAGTGGAATGTATGGGATGAATGACTTGAATTTTACTCCCCTCATACTCTTTCTCACCCCACCACTTCATTATTTTTTCTAAGGCACATACCTTATTGTTTTCAATTTTTTCCTTCATCTTTTTTTTTAGAGAGAAACCCACAAACATAGCTCTAACGAATTTAGCACATGAATCACAATAACAACTTTAAGAATTATCACACAAAGTAGGCTCCAAAGAATGACTCTTTTAAGGCTCAAAAGGGGCTACTAGTGGATATAACATTTCAAGCAAAAATCTGAGTTTTCAAAAATACCTATAATCTCTTCTCAACTCACAAAGTGTACAAAACTCCAATCAACACGCAACACAAGGCAGAAAAATCTTACAATCATGCATTCAGAGTCCTCAGTTCTCAAAAAAAACATAGGGTAAGTGGTACCCTTTTTAGAACTTAGAAAAAGACTTTTTCCAACAACCAAACAATCAAGATATCAATAATCCTTTCTACAGCATGCAATCCTAACTGCTTCAAAACATAGAACTTTTTCACAAAGCAGTTCAATCAGATAAAGCATTCACAAAGCTATAGCAACATTGAGAATGGATAATATACTCAAGACTCATGCAAAAACAAAACAGAAAAACTAAACTAAAAATAAAAAAGAAAAACTAAAAACTAACAAGCTGGCATAGTACACAAATTTCCACAAAGGTCCAAGGGAACCTCAATGTAAAAATCAAATTTGAACACTTAAGTTCAAGAGGGTTCTTCCTCCTTTTGGTACCTATCCTGTAACATTGAACAAACAAATGTCTCACAAGTAGAAACTTGCTTGACTTGTTAGTTCCAAAATCAGCACAAATAAGATTATGGGTTGAAAAATTGTGTCCACCTAAAAACAAGAATTCTTGAGTTCTCAAAAATCAAATCCATTGTAGAAACAAGGGAAAACTCATAGAATCTAAAACTTTCAGAAAATGGTGAACACAAAATTTTTTAAAAGCAGAAAACAGCAAATAAAAAAACAAAAATAAAGACTCTGCCCAAGCTCCAGCGCTTGAGCGTTGGGGATGCCAACGCTTGGGCGCTGGAATTAAAATAAATACTGGGCATCAGAGGTCCCAGCGCCTGAGCGCTGGGTTTCCAACGCTATGGCGCTGGAAATTAGAAAAAATAAAACTGGGGATTCCAGGGGCCTAGTGCATGAGCGCTAGCCCTCCAACGCTGGAGCGTTGGGATTAACTTGAATCAGAGGTGATAAGCAGGGGCCTAACGCTTGAGCGTTGGCCTCCAGCGCTTGAGCGCTGGCCTCTCCTGCAGCAAAAAACATAGAATTCTTTTCTTTTATTTATTTACAAGAGTAGTGCAAAAATTAAAAAGACAGAAAAATAAACTATCCTAAGTTGGGTTGTCTCCCAACCAGCTCATTGTTAAGGTCCGAGATAGACCCTTCCCCTTAATCAATTGGGGGTACTTTTTCTTTTCTTGCTACAAACATCATCTTTGAATTCATCCTCTCCTTCGGACTCATAATGCTTACAAGTTCGGAAAACATAAAACTTCACTTTTTCATCGCCTACCTTCAAAGATAGGAGGCCTTCTGCCACATTAATCTTGTCATTTCCTGTAGCAAGGAATGGCCGCCTAAGAATTAATGGTACCTTGGAGTCTTCTTCCATATCAAGAATCACAAAATCAACCGGGAAAACAAACTTGTCAACCCTTACCAAAACATCTTCAGCCACCCCATAGGGGTATTTAATTGACCTGTCCGCCAATTGTAAACACATCAAAGTAGGAGTGGCCTCTCCCATGTCCAATTTCCTAAACATGGAGAGTGGCATGAGGTTTATACTAGCTCCTAAGTCACAAAGAGCTGTTGCATTTGGTAATCCCTCAATTTCCACAGGTAAAGTAAAGCTCCCCGGATCCTTCAACTTTTGGGGCAACTTCCTTAAAACCATAGCTGAACACTCCTCAGTTAACATTACAGTTTCATCCATCTCACTCAATTTCCTCCTTCTAAATAAAATGTCCTTCATAAATTTAGCATAAATTGGCATTTGTTCCAAAGCTTCAGAAAACGGAATGTTAATTTGAAGTCTTTTGAAAATCTCAAGAAATTTTGAGAATTGCTTTTCCAAATTCTTTTTTAAAGCTTTAGGAAATGGAACTTGCCAATTTTCTTAGAAGGAGGAATTACATTTTCAACAATTTTTTCAACAACAATGGGCACACTCCTCTCCTTTTCTTTTTCTTCACCACTTACCTCTTGTTCAATTTCCACTACCCTTTCGGGCATAGTCTTACCACTCCTAAGAGTGATGGCAGAAACATTCTCAACATTTTCCTTGGGATTGACAAGAGTATCAGACGGAAAAGTACCTGGAATCCTTTCTGAGATGGTTTTGGCCAACTGGCCTACCTGGACCTCCAAATTTCTAATGGAGGCTTCATGATTCTTAGCACTTGTCCTGGTCTCGTTCATGAATTGCACAGTTTGTTGGCCTATTTCACCAACAATTTCTTCCAAACTCTTTCTTCCCTGGTTTGGATTCAAAGGCATTGGTGGCCTCTGACTCTGGAATGGCCTCTGAAATTGTTTCCTAACTTCTCCTTGACCACCCCCTTGATCCCTCCAAGAAAAATTGGGGTGGTTTCTCCAGCTTGGGTTATAGGTGTTGCCATAGGAATTTTGAAAGTTCCCCATAGCTTTTACCTCAGCTTCTAATTCAGCCTCCTCCGGGCTCAGTTGAACCCCCTCCATTCTTTTGACCATTGCATCAACTTTCCTGGATAAAAGTTTATTTGAAGCAACAATGGACTCAAAAGAATCAACCTCATAAATACCTTTCCTTATTGCCCGGTCCTGGTTTGAGTGAGCAGCTCTTGCAACAAGTTTGTTGATTAAATCAAGAGCTCCCTGTGGTGGCAAAGCATCAAATGCCCCACTTGCTGCAGTATCCAGCTTGTCCCTGGTATAATCATTCAAAGCAGCATAAAATTTCTCTACCTGATCTGCGATAGAGATGTTATGACCTGGGCACCTTCTGAGAAGTCCCTTAAACCTCTCCCATGTCTCATACATGTTTTCAGTATCTTGTTGAATGAAGGAGTTGATTTCCTGCTTCAACTTCCTTATGCGGTTGTAAGGGGAAAATTTAGCCGTGAATTTCTCGGCCAAATCATCCCATGAAGTAATGCTTCTAAGTGGTTGTGAAGATAACCACTCCTCTGCCACATCTCTTAAGGAAAATGGAAACAGCATAAGTCTTACCGTATCCAAGTGAGCATCATTTCTCCTTAAGGTGGAGCATTGCCTGGTGAATCGCTCCAGATGTGTATGGCAATCTTCATTGATGCCTCCACCAAATTGGTTTTGACTAACCAAAGAGATGAAGTGTGGAAGAATCTGAAAATTTGGTAATGCATCCTCCAGAACCACAATACTCCCTTCAAAATTGTAATCTACCTGGGGAGCTGTGATATCACGAAGGGAGCGGTTAGCATCCCGCTCTTCTTCCTCCTCTCTCTGCCTTCGAAGTCTAGCCTGGACTTCCTCTTCTACCCTTGCATTGTATTCAGCAAGGAGGCGCTCCTCCATTTGTGCTTGTGTTTCAGCCATGGCCCTTGCTAATCTCCTTTGCTCCGCTAATCTGCGATGCAAAGTTCTTTCAATTTCAAGGTCGAATTCAAAATGTCCTACCATGCAAACAAGCCAAAGAAGTTAATAGCACCTACTCAATACAATTTTTTTTATTTTTTTTTAATATATTTTTTTTCTTTTTTTTATATATATAAACAAGAAGTACTAAATAAAATAAAAACAAGAACTTGAAAGAACCTATCCCCGGCAACGGCGCCAAAAACTTGATAAGAAAATCGCAAGTGTACGATTAACTATCGCGTAATATAAAAAGATCGAACCCAAGGGATAGGTGTTCTTATTATTATAATATTTAGTACTAAAACAGAAAAATAAAAGATAAATATTTGTTGTTGGTTTGAGAACTGGAAAGAAACAATAGCATAAAATAATAAGAGAAAGAGATGATGAACATTAAGTTCTTGGGTTGGTTTACATAGTCTATAAAAACATGCTAGCAATCTCTTGCTAAATTCCTGAATTATAAATCCATTATCATGATGCTATAGCCTAGTGTAACTACAAGTTAATTCCTTAAGCATTGTAGATCTTTCTTGGCACCTAGTTAACTAAAGAAGAAGATGAAGAAGATGTTCAGGCCAACATAAAGTTACGTCCTTCCTAATTCCTTAGTGAAGTATACTTATAACCTTTTTTATTACCTAGTTCCCTTACTACTCACCAAATGGCCTTATGTAATAAGTAATTAGCAAAACCTCTTGGGATCCACAAGATAGAAATTAAGAATAAGGTAATAAAACATGAATGGAAATAAAATTCAGAAATGTAAGAAAGAACTAGAACATGTATTATAAACTAAAACAACCCAAAAACTTAAAGAAGAATTTAGCCAAGCATGGCTAAATGAGTCATTGAATTACCCTGGATAGGAGCTCAAATATGGCTTCCCACAAGTCCTAGGAACAATGCTCAAGAGGGAGAAAGAGAGAATACTTGTTGTATTCTAAGTAGGTGTGTTTTACAAGTGAAGAAAAGGGTCCTATTTATAGTAAAAATCCAGCCTCCTGCGCTTGAGCGCTGGCATTCCCAACGCTTGGGCGCTGGGATGCATTAAAAATCCACTTTCTGTCCGAGGCCCAGCGCTTGAGCGCTGGCTTTCCAACGCTTGGGCGCTGGGTCAACATCTGACTCATTTCCTAGTCAGAGTCCCAACGCTGGAGCGCTGGGATCCCAACGCTGGAGCGTTGGGACGCTGCTTCTTCATCTTCAAGCTTTTCTTCCTTCTTCATTCATGGTAGTAGGTTTTGATTGCCATAAAAAACCACTACTCAGCCCTTGTTTAATTCTGAAACCTTTCCTCCACTATCATCAATTCCTTCAAACTTTTTCCCATGTGCTAATTTGAAGAGAGTTGCTTCATATTCTTCTTTTCCACTTTTGGTCCTCTCTTGGTTAGCACTCCAATTCAAGCCCTTTTATTTTCTCAATCTTCACTTTTAGTCCTCCACTCTTGAACTTTTACAATTTGGTCCCTGATTTCCTGAAACTTTACACATTGGTCCCTGGACAATAATGATAACTAAACCAGCTTTTTCTAAAAATATAAAATAGCTAGAAAATTTCCTAAAAATATAAAATAAAGCTAGAAAAACAAATAAAATCTAATCTATATGCAAAATGCAAAATAAATATAAAATCTACATAAAAACAATAAAAAACCTATATGTGACTCAAAAATAATAAAATAAAAAGACTAAAAACTACCTAAAAACATCATATAATATCCACTCATCACACCACTATACCCAACGACAGCTTGTCCTCAAGCGACAAAACTTAAAGAGAAACTCGTCCCTGAGTTTTGAGAAAGTTTATCTGATTAAAACTTGAAGCACAAAAACTTTTCAAAGAAAGCTTAGCAGAAAAGGAAGACATGCATGTTTTATAGACAAAGAATCAAGAAAGTTAGGCTTGGGTTTTAACATGTTTGAGTTCATCAATTAAGCTCACTAAAAATGATATTCTCCATGAAAACAAGAAAGCTCAATAATTCTTCCTATCATTCAAATAAAAACTGAAATAAAGCAACCAAGTGATTTTGAAGAGATTTTTAAGGTTGTAACTTGGCCAAAGGGTTGAACAATTTAAGGCGTGGATTTCAAGAAATTGGCAACTCTAGTGGCTGACTCAGAAATTGTTGTTAATTGATTTTTCTTTGACTTTAAGAGCTTCAACAATTCAACACAAGGGTCCTCTCAATTTTTCTCTTCTTTTTCTCTTTTTTTTTTTAAACAAAGTAGTGGAATGTATGGGATGAATGACTTGAATTTTACTCCCCTCATACTCTTTCTCACCCCACCACTTCATTATTTTTTCTAAGGCACATACCTTATTTTTTTCAATTTTTTCCTTCATCTTTTTTTTTAGAGAGAAACCCACAAACATGTCTCTTAATACTCTAATAATAACACTTTTCTCCTATACTGTCTCATTCCGAGAACATAACTTCGATACCTCTGTGCACTTGTAGAAAGGCTATCGCACACAAATAAAGTCTACTCATAAAAGACACAGCATGTTCTTCTAAAGAAAACATGGATTTAAATGACTGCTTTTACACACTTGAAAGTGATAGGAATAATCGAATAAGACAAATGGTGCAAAATAAACTAATTTCCACTCCCAAAAATCAGTACTCGCTGACCCTTATACCCTGCCCAGATTTGTATCACAAGCATGCATGACAAGGCCACCAAATTCATCCAAGCTAGCCTTCAAAGTCAGACACCAAATTTTTTGAATTCTTCCAAGTATACCTCCTGCTTATGAAGAGAAGAAGGATAAGAAGTATTTGTAAAGGTGGAAAAAACCAAGAATATCAATCACACAATCAAAGGTTTTTCATTATCAAAGAAAACTTTTGAACCTTCAGACGCTATAAGTTATGAAATATTTTGAACTTAATATGTGAGCCGTGACCTAGTGCAATTCTTTTTCATTTTTGAAACATTCCCTCCAATGACCACCCTTTAAATTTGATTTTTGCGAGCCCTGAGATAGTAATAAACCCAGAATGGGAAGATAAAACATATTATAAGAAATTTTACATGCTTATTATCATATCACACTATATGCAAAATAGAAGACATGACTAAGAGTAAGATTAATGAAGTAGAATTTAACTTCTTGGATTTAAAGAAATCATCAGAAAAATATAAACCAACATATTTAACCTTAGCTACTACTAATAATTGAAATTTTTTAACTGTATTATAGCCTGACTTTTGAGAAAGAGGAGCTAGAAGTGTGTCTTGAAGATTGTAGACTCAAAACTGAAGTAATCTAAGTCAAAGCAGCAAAAGAAAGAAAAAAAGAAAAAAAAAGCTATTATGACCATTTGATACAGAAAAGACCAATACAATTAGGAGGGTTTTGAAAAGTTTATTTTTTTTCCCCCACTTATGCATGTATATGCTTTTCCTTGTTTTGGAAAGAAACTAATTCACTCAACTTAAACAAGTCAAAATATCAGCAGATTAGTGAGTGATATATATATATATATATATATATATATATATATATATATATATAAAGGGGAAGATACTCACATTTGTAGCATCAAATATGATGCCTTAATTATTATTGTTATTATTATTAATATTATTAATATGATTATTATTATTATTGTGGACATGGTACTCTTTTGAAAACTAACTTGCCATGTATGGTATGCACATCATTATACCGGATACATTTAATATTCTTATAAAAAAATTAAATGTTATACTTAATAACTTTGTTTATTATAGAATATTAAGAATACAAAATAATTAAAAATAAATGTGTTTTTTACTATTTTTACAAAATTTAAAGGATCTGATTAAAATATATTGATTATTATAGAATTAAAAAAGTCTAAAATTAAAAACACATTAATATTTAATATATCATGGATTATATATTACATCTTGTATTATTTTCTTTCACCTGTACATTATTAGTAATATAATTTGTAGACTGACACTTTAAAAGGAACTTAACTTTTTATAGTTTTATACAAAAGAAATGTCATATCACTATTTAAATATGAACATGAATTGTCATGGATAAGGATAATATATCAAATTACGATGTCAAGGATAAGTTCAGAATTATCACGTTCGGTAGCGATAAACATCAATTGCCATGTCAGCTAACAAATGGATAAGCACTTGACCTTTTACATTAATGACAATATTAATTAATTGTAAATAACATTTTATAGATAATATTAATTAGTTATTAATAATATTTATATTAATTATTATTTTATAAAATATCACAATTTCACATATATAGTAAAAAATATTAAATATCTAAAATTTCCCTAACACTTGAATTAATGACACTATTCATTAATAATACTATAATTTAAAATTTAAAATTTAAAATTGTGTTAAAAATAATTATGAAATATTTAACTAATTTTTTTTTACATTTAATTAATGTTAATATTAGTTAGTTATTCAATAAATTCATTTTATTAATTATATTAACAATCAGTCTTAACAATACCTCAATTTATCATATAAGAAAGTAAAATAATAAATATGTTGACCTTTACATTAATGAAACTATTAATTGAACATTAATAACCTTTTGTATTATTAATTATATTAATTAATAATTATTTATATCAAAATTTCTCATATTAAAAAGTAAAATATTAAATACTAAATTATTTTAATGTTATTGTTAAAAAAAGCAATTAGTTTTATTTGGTTAATATAAAGTAAAAATAAATATTTAAATATAAATAGCTTAACAGAAGTAACATAACCTGATTAATATTACTTGAATTATTTTTAATTAATATTAAACAATTAAAATGTTATTAACTAATCAATATTTAAACCAATAAATTTTACACGAATCAAGTAATCTCAAATTGAGAAATATTTAAAAAATAAAATAGAAATAAAAAAACATTTTTATTTTTATATATATTAATTATTAAAGTTATTTAATAAATATATTTAAATTATTTTAACCTTTATATTAATGGTATTTTAGTAAAAGGCGAAAGAATAGTTTGCCTTGTGCATATTAAATATTAAATGTGCGTTCTGTGTGTGTGTCTTTTTTAGTATATAGTAGTAAGTTTATTATGAAAAAAACTATATTAAGTATTAAATGTGCGTTATGTGTGTGTGTCTTTTTTTAATAATAAAGTAACTATTTAATTAGATAATTTAATTTATTTTAAATATTAAAGTGGATTCATTTTTATTCAAATTTTATTCTTATTATTATATAATAAATAAAATTATTAAGTATGACTTTTAAATTTTTCTGAAAATATTAAATATTTCCTGTATAACTAGGTGCATATCATACATGGTATGTTAATAATAATAATAATTAAGTGAAATATTTTGATGCTCTGAATGCAAGTCTCTTCCCCTATTATAAATATCTCTACCTCTCACTCTTTTCCCAATCACATGTTCTCTTTTATTCTTTGCAAATATATTCTCACTGAGATATCTACACCACCTCCACAACCTTTGCTTTTGTTGGCCAATCACAAGAATTAGGGAATGGGAATGGTGCACAAGCTTGGGTCCTGAAGTCATACAAACCTTGCAAAGGCTTACTTTGTTCTCTTCTTTATCGGATAGTGTCTAAGTGTTGATTATTAGGCTATATGTTACTTAACTACCATCATTTGAATTGCAGAGTTTTGTTCCAACTTCCGTAGCTGAGTATGAGTGTTTTTATGTTGCAGGTTCCTCCATGGTTCGACATTGACCTTATTACAGTTACAGGTACCCTTTTTCCGTATTTTATACCACCTAAATTTTAGGTGTTGATTGTTTTATTTCTTATGCTAAGTGCTAGTCCTAATATTCATGTGTATTCAACTTTTTTGTGGGTGTTTCCTTGCTAAATGTAATAAATTTAAATATATTAAAATGAAAATATTTAAAATGATTAAAATTAGTTTTAACTTTTTGTGTTTTCCAAACTTAAAACCAAAAGTCATATTGAACGGGGCCTAATGAATTTAGCATCAAATTTTTTTAAAATCTCAAGTCTTAGATTCCACTACACACATTTTCTCTCAAACCGAAGCGTTCCTTTTTCATACACTAAATATACAAATTCTATATATATAAAAAAATAATATGCTCTTCACTGTACCTAGCAAAGCATCCCAAAAAATAACATTTGCAAATAAGGTCCTCATTCGGTGTAGGAATAGACTTCTATAGAAACAGGTCCCTTTAAATGTCGTCATGTTGTATTATCTCTTGTATTTGTTTATCTTTTGTATATCTAGCCTTGTGAACCCAAACTTATGGGTCTATATCAATTCAGCTTCTTTAGCAGCTGGTAGGACAACGTTTCTCACTTTTAAAAATCCTAGCACCCTTTCTATGGAAGAGAACAGGGACCGGAAATAACCTTTTCCTTCATAATTATTAAGATATGCCACTAAGGGAAGCTCTGGTACTTCTTGCCCTTGAACATGAAATACGCCAGTGCAAACCACCGTTTCATTGACAGCAAGCATCGCACAATGCATTATTCCAAAACCATGATCCTCAATTCTCCACACGTGAATCATTTCTATAATTAAATCAAGCTCTATAGTAGTACATATTATTTCATGAAACTGCTCATGGAAGATAACAACATCTTTTGAAAATAATGAACTAATCTCATTAGGATAAACCAAGTTCCAATTCAAAACCGTCCATTTTATATTTAGACCAGCCTCACTTTCTATGCATTTTCCTTCATGCTTCTTTTTATTCAAAATTAGCGGTGAATATGGAAGATTCACCTCCCCATGAGCCCCCAAATTTACTAGAGTGTATGAATTTGATCACAATTTGAGCATCATAACCAATTACCTTCAAGAATTGCCTTCAAGCTTAGCATGTTATGATCCTTCAAACACCCAACATGGTATTCCCTCTCACACTGATCACAAATAATTATTGTTCGAGGACGAAATACTTCTTTGCTAAAATCTTGGCCACCGCACAATGCACACCCACCATAGTCAACTTTATAAATTTTGACAACACAAGTTCTATTATTCATATGTTCTAGAGGATCAAAACATGAATTCCTTAAAACTTCCAAAGCATATGAAGGGACCTATGGCGGCTGGAAGAGCTGCAGCAGTGAATCCTCTAGAACACATAAACCAGAGAAGCATTCGTATTGTCAAAATTTATAAGGGTGACCATGGTGGGTGTGCACTGTGCAGTGACCTAGATATAAACAAAGAAATATTTGGTCCTCGAACAGTAATTATTTGTGATCAGTGTGACAGGGAATACCAAGTTGGGTGTTTGAAGGATAGTAACATGCAAAGCCTGTAGGAATTTTTGGAAGATGATTGGTTATGCTGCTTAGATTGTGATCAAATTCATACGCTCTAGAGAATTTGGGGGCTCATGGGGATGTGAATCTTCCATATTCACTCCTAATTTTGAATAAATGTAAGCATGAAGGTAAAGGCATAGAAAGTGAGGCTGGCCTGAATAAAAAATGGAGGATTTTGAAGTTGAACTTGGTTTATCCTGGTGAGATTAGTTTATTATTTTCAAAAGATGTTGCTATCTTCCATGAGCAGTTTCATGAAATAATAGATACTACTACAGAGCTTGATTTAATTATAGAAATGATTCACGTGTGGAGAGTTGAGGATCACGATTTTGGCAGAATGTATTGTGCGATGCTCGCTGTCAACGAAGTGACGGTTTGCACTAGCTTATTTCATGTGCAAGGGAAAGAAGTATCAGAGCTTCCCTTTGTGGCATATCTTATTGATTACAAAGTACAAAGTTACTTCGGGTCCCTGTTCTCTTCCATCAAAGGGGTGCTGGGATTTTTAAATGTGAGAAACGTTGTCCAACCTGCTGCTAAAGAAGCTGAATCAATATAGACCTGTAAGTTTGGGATCAGAAGGATAGATATAAAAAGGATAAACAAATACAAGAGATAGTACAACATGGTGGCATTTAAAGTGACCTGTTTCTACATAAGCTTATTCCTGCATTGTAATGAGGACCTCATTTGCAAATGTTATTTTTTGGGCTGCTTTGCTGGGTACAATGGATAACATACTCTTTTTTATATATATAGAATTTTTATATTTAGTGTACGGAAACAGAAGGTTTAGGATCCAAAGATAAGGTGTGTAGTGGAACCCAGGACATGGGATTTTTAAAAATTTTCAAAACTTGACTTTAGAATTTATTATGAGGAGAATCTAGAATGAGAAGATTTTGGGTGTCAAATTTGACTATAAGTAAAGATAATTTGATGCAAACATGTCATAAAACGACAAAAATAAAACATCCACCAAGAAGTTGAGTACACAAGGAAAATCGAGGAAGGAAGAAAGGGCGAGAAGGATAAGAAGATCAGGTTAGGGAAGAGGAAGTCGCTCTCCATCTGCCACGATGTCACAAACCTCTGGGGGCTGAAGATCGAAGCCTTCGACATCAGCAACAAAGAACCTAGAATAGAATTGAGGCGAGTAGCATTGGTTTACTGCTCGCCATCACCCCATGCTGGAATTTCCTTCAACCAGATTTCAGGGAACACGAGTGGGAGCCAAGTATGATGACAAGGAAGAGAACAACGACACTGAAGACACCAATTCATCCTCCTTCACGCTCAGTCAACGTAGCAGTGGATGATACATCGGTCTTGTTCTGACAAAGACATACCCGATTCAGACCTAAGTCGCCACCACTTTTATGTTGATGATCGGAAGAGAGCAGTAGAGGCAACAACAGAGGATACGATGGTCTTCATCATCTCATAACCTGCGCAAAGAAAACCATCAACGTCATAGCCAAGATGGCTGGCAAATTTGATGCCATTTGCGCTCTCTAGTTTTTCCCTGATATTTACTTCATGCTCTTAATCCTTTTTGAAATTTATGCTTCTGAGTGTTCATGCCTTGATTTTTTTTGTTTGATGTTCAAATAGCAGATTTACACATTGCACAGAAGGTGCTCGAGAATATGCCTCAACGACAAGTAACTTCTTGGGACGTCATAATGTCAGAGTCATTGCGATATGTGGGTTCCCTGCGTAATAAGGTGACTCGCCCAACTTGGCCAGCGACATGGTCGCTGAACGACACTTAGCTTGGTAGCAGAGGTTACGACAACTTGTAGGCCACAATCTCAAGTTTGATTCGCTACTAGCCCACTTACTGTCCCGGCGCAACAATCACAGAGAATCCATAGTGCTTGGATATTTTGTTCACTCTATCCCTAACTCCTTCATGTTTCAACTTTGATTCTTGTTACATGTCCCACGAAAGAGTCAAATGTTATTTTCCTTGAAATATGATAATGAAATCGCAAGTGTACGATTAATTATCGCGTAATAAAAAGATCGAACCCAAAGGATAGGTGTTCTTATTAATATAAAGTTTAGTACTTAAACAGGAAAATTAAAAGATGTATTTGTTGAAAGTTTGTTTAAGATAGCACATGGAAATAGCAATAAAATAGAAGAGAATAAAATGATAGAAAATAAGTTTCTTGGGTTGGTTTACATAGTCTATATAATATGCTAGTAAGTTCCTACTTAATTTCTAAAATTATAAATCTAATTCATGATGCTATAGCCTAATTATCTACAAGTTAATTCCTTACACATTGTAGAACTTTCTTTCTAATTACTAAATTCAATTCCTTGCAACTTAGTTAACCATAGAAGAAGATGAAGAAGAAATTCAGGCCAACATAAAGTCACGTCCTTCCTAATTCCTTAGCGAAGTATACTTATAACCTTTTTTAAATCCTAGGTCCCTTACTACTTACCAATTTCCATTCGTATAAGTAATAAGCAAGAAATCTTTTGTACACAAGATGAATGAAGAACAAGGAAATAAAACATGAAATAGAAATAATATTCAGAAAGGTAAAAACAAACTAAGACATAAACATAAACTACTACAACCCAAGAAACTTAAAGAAGAATTAGCCAAGCATGGCTAAAGGAGTCATTGAATTACCCTGGATAGGAGCTCAAATATGGCTTCCCACAAGTCCTAGGAACAATGCTCAAGAGGGAGAAAGAGAGAATACTTGTTGTATTCTAAGAAGGTGTGTTTTACAAGTGAAGAGGAGGGCCCTATTTATAGTAAAAATCCAGTCTCCTACGCTTCAGCGCTAGAATTCCCAACGCTTGGGCGCTGGAAGCATTAAAAATCCACTGCCAGATCGAGGGCCAGCGCATGAGCGCTGGCTTCCCAGCGCTGCAGCGCTGGGACCTGCTGTTTCAGCTCCAAGTTTTCCTTCCTTCTTCATGGTTAGTGGGATTTGAATGCCATCAAAAGCCACTACTCAGCCCTTGTTTAATTCTGAAACTCCTCCTCCACTATCATCAATTCCTTCAACATTATTGTTGGACCTTTAGCTCTTACCACTACGCCAAAAGCAATTGCTGTTATTGAGGGCGCAACTAAATTCCTTTAAGGCGTAGCAGCCACGCCACGTTTCGAATGCTACACAGCAGGCAGGATGCTGGTCCACCTAGACCCAACATTCCCCCCCCAACACCTGCCAGCGACCCGCTGCACAG
This sequence comes from Acmispon strigosus, assembly GCA_030819835.1. Taxonomy (NCBI): domain Eukaryota; kingdom Viridiplantae; phylum Streptophyta; class Magnoliopsida; order Fabales; family Fabaceae; genus Acmispon; species Acmispon strigosus. Next base: position 27,969,134 of record JAUAMA010000004.1, on the reverse strand, counting down.
AAATGCCTTCCAGGGGATTCGAACACGTGACCATGCTCTGATACCAATTGTTAGAACAGATAGCAACCTGAGAGGGGGGGTGAATCAGTGTTGCCCCAATTTTCGCCTTATTGAAATCGTTACTTTCAAGTTTATGATGATCACGAGATGATCTTTGTGATTGCAGCGGATATGAACAATACTTGAAAGTAAATGTGAAGGATAAAGAGAATCACACACAAGATTTATCCTGGTTCGCCTTCAATCCACCGAAGACTACGTCCAGTCCCTCAAGAAAACCCCTTGAGGATTTTTCCACTATTGATAAGAATTTCTTACAAGTTCCTAACCCAAGGACCCCAAGAACTTCTACCAATATCCTGTGAAAGCAAACCGCTTTCAACAGCTCCTGAAAGCAAACCACTTTCAGTTCCTGAAGGCAAACCACCATCAGACCTTGAAGACAAACTTGTCTTCAATCAAAACCCTGAAAGCAAACCACTTTCAGTGACAACAACCCTTCACCGAATACCACGGTGAAAAACTCAATCTTACAGAAAGAGATGAAGAAGATATTACACTTGGCTGTTTCAATCCTTTAACACACAATTGGATTGAACATGAGAAATTATGCTTTAAGGCTTTTAAGCATAATACAATTCTGAGTTCTTCAAGATATGAACAACAAATGTGTTCTTGTAAACATGAAGATCATGAACTCAGAATTTAGGCTCCAAAAGATTTAAGTTCTAAAAGATGAACCAATTTTGAAAGAGCTTTGGCCTAATGTGTTTTTCTCATGTGAAATGTGTCTATTTCGTGTGTGTTGTGTGTTGTATGTTGTTGTTGTGTTTTCTGGACTCAAATGGTCTTTATATAGGCAAGGGAAACGTCCTTGAACCATCACAACCCTTTTCAAAAGGTTTGGGACACAATGGTTCATGAAAAGATGCACTTTTTCGTTCTGGTAATCGATTACCATACTTAGTGTAATCGATTACACAAGTGACCGTTTCAGTTTGAATTTGAATTTCAAACATGTAATCGATTACAAGACTTGAGTAATCGATTACTTGCCTTGGTGTAATCGATTACCATAATGGTGTAATCGATTACACAGAAGCCCATTTTCCAGAAACTTATTCTTTGAGACTTGCTTAAGGTTTTCTACTTCTTTTAAGTTATGAAAACACTTAGCTTGATTAGATTAGGTGTTTTGAGAGCCTTTATGCTTTAATAAACCTTTAGAAGCATAACTCACCTAATTCTAAGACTTCTAGACTTATTGATGAACTTGAGTGCTTGATTCTTTGAAGTCTTCTTTTCTTCTTTTTGTTGATGAGTTTGTCGTCATCAAAACCACAGCCAGGGTCAGGAGCAAGACCTTCTTCACAATCTCCCCCTTTTTGATGATGGCAAACACATACTTGACTCTTTGAAGATCATTTATGCATTCGTGATGCTTAACTCCCCCTATTTGATAGAATCTAGTATTTCTGATATTTCTCCCCCTTTCTAATGTACTTGTTGAATTCCTGCATATGATCTTTAAGAAAACAGAAACCTTCCTCCCCCTTTTGACTTCATCAAAAAGAAGAAAAGGCCAAAAAATGTACAGGCATACATACAAGTATATTGAAACATAAAGCATGGGGGGAATAGGGGTAAACATGTAAAATATGACCAACCAGCATTTATATATATATATAAGAGAGCAAATACATAAAAGTACAAACAGGAATGATGAATAAAACAATTAAAACCTAGAGAATTAAGAATCATCAGACATGTCTTCATCATCGGACAAGATGCCGATGCCGTCATAATGAAGTAACCAGGAAAGAGTATCAATTCCATAGTCATGAAATAAACCTAAGCTTGAGAGTATCCTAGAATTAACGCACTTGTAATTTTAAAGAGCGAACATCATAGGAGTCGTCAATGGGAACTCCAGATTGAAGGAGAAGACGAGTGATACTTGGAGCATAGGGAAATGATTGTGCTTTAGTTCGGCAAGTAAGCATATGGTGCATTACTAGGAATGTCCAGTTAATGGCATGACCGTGAATGATGCCATATAAAACTTGAAGTTCTAACTCACTAATATGAGCATGAAGGTCTTCTTGAGGAAGAAGGATGTGATGAACAAAGTAATGAAGCAAGTGGTTGGTGGTGGTAAGAACATCAACATGATAAGGACAGGTTTTGGTGCGAGGAGGATGAAGCTTCCGAACTTCAGAAGGGGTAAAGCGACACAAGGTTCGGTAAAAAAGCATCAGAGTTATATTCAGGCCAGGGGCAGGGTAGATTGGTTCCCAACTCGGCACCAGAAAAAGGAAGACCCAAGCACTTGCCAAAAGAGACAAGAGAGTACTGAATGGTAGTCCCTTTTACAGAAGAGGTAATACTTGTGCCTTCAACGTCCAAGTTGCAGTAGAATACTTTGACCAATTCGGGATAGTAGGGTGTGGTAGATTGAAGGAAAGTATCAACATATTGATCTCCAAGTAAAGCGGGAAAGGTGAGACCGGCTTCGATGAAAGATTCTAATTCAGCATAAAAGGGTGTTCGAACTGTTTGGGTGAGAAAGTGAGAAATAAATCGAGTTCTCTCGGCAGAGGTGGGAAGAAGACGGGAGAAATTTAGTGGATTGTGAGGACAAAAGGCTGAGGATAAGCATGGAAAGAAAGACATATTTCTATGGAAGTTAAAAATCAGAACTTAGAATGATTTTGGAAGGTATGACTGATCAATTCCTAAGGCTGGCTTAAATATCCCGAACATGTAATCGATTACAGCAGTTTTGGTAATCAATTACAGAGCAGTTAAGCCAAGTTTGAATTTCAAAAGATGGAGGGAAATTGAAATTCTGGCAATTTTTCGAGTATGTAATCGATTACTGCAGTTAGGGTAATCGATTACATCAGTTACAAATTTGAAAATTTTCAAATTGTGAATGTGTAATCGATTATGGCAATTTGAATAATCGATTACTCAGATGTTTCTAATGAGCACGAGGACTTAGAACATGGATAATCGATTACAAATCCTAGGGTAATTGATTACTAGGACATTTTTACAAGTTCTAGGCTCTAGAATCCTATGTAACACATTTTCATATATAAATACTTAAGCATATAATGCAAATGTACATATAAAGTTGATGCAAATAACATGTTACATTAAATATCATGCTCATCTAATATGCCCAATTCTCTTCTTATCTTGAAAAAAGATTCTTTAGGAAGAGGCTTAGTAAAGATATCTGCTAACTGACTATGTGTATCCACAAATGAAATCTCAATATCTTTCCTCATAACATGATCTCGAAGAAAATGATGTCGTATATCAATATGCTTAGTTCGAGAGTGCATGATAGGGTTTTTAGTGAGATTAATGGCACTTGTGTTGTCACATTTAATTGGAATGCAGCCCAGCTCTAAGCCATAATCTTTGAGTTGTTGTTTGAGCCATAGAGTTTGTGCACAACAACTACCTGCAGCAATATATTCTGCTTCTGCAGTGCTTAGAGCAACACATGCTTGTTTCTTACAAGACCATGAAACAAGAGCATTTCCTAATAGGTGACAAGTACCACTTGTACTCTTTCTTTCAGTTTTACAACCAGCATAATCAGAATCAGAATATTCAATCAAGTCACAAACACTTCCCTTGGGATACCACAATCCAACATTTGTAGTTCCTTTCAAATATTTGAAAATTCGTTTAACAGAACTCAAATGTGATTCCCTAGGAGATGCTTGATATCTAGCACATAGACACACACTAAACATAATATCAGGTCTACTTGCAGATAAGTATAAAAGAGATCCGATCATACCTCTATATTTGGTAATATCTACTTGATTACCGGATTCATCTTGATCTAAATATGTATTAGACCCCATAGGTGTGGCTATGGCTTTGCAATCATCCAAATCATATTTCTTTAATAGTTCCTTGCAAAACTTTGATTGATTGATGAATATTCCATCACTTGATTGCTTGATTTGCAAACCAAGAAAGAAATTTAATTGTCCCATCATGGACATTTCAAATTCTTCTTGCATCATGTTAGAGAAATCTTTGCAAAGAGATTCGTTAGTTGCACCAAAGATAATATCATCAACATAAATTTGAACAAGTAAGGTATTACCTTTGGTTCTTTTGATGAACAAGGTTGTATCAGCTTTACCTTTTTGAAATCCTTTATTACAAAGGATTGTACTTAACCTATCATACCATGCACGAGGGGCTTGCTTAAGACCATAGAGTGCTTTCTTTAGTCCGAAGACATGTGTAGGAAACTTTGGATCTTCAAATCCTGGAGGTTGCTTCACATACACTTCTTCTTGAATATATCCGTTTAGGAAGGCACTTTTGACGTCCATTTGATATAATGGGAAGTTTAAAGAGCAAGCATACGCTAATAACAATCTTATGGCTTCTAATCTTGCTACGGGTGCATATGTTTCATCAAAATCTATACCTTCTTCTTGATTATAGCCTTGAGCAACTAATCTTGCTTTGTTCCTAACTATAATACCATTTTCATCTAACTTATTCCTAAACACCCACTTTGTTCCAATAATGTGTTTATCACTAGGCTTAGGGACAAGTTCCCAAACTTGATTTCTTTCAAATTGGTTTAGTTCTTCCTGCATTGCTACAATCCAATACTCATCCTCTAGAGCATCATTTACTTTTGATGGTTCTATCTGAGAGACAAAGGCCATATTCAATACTGAATCATTCAAGCGTAGCCTTGTAGAAACGCCTCTAGAAATATCACCAATAATATTATCAACTGGATGATCCCTATGGGTTCTCCATTATTTTGGAAGTTGATAAGTATTACTTTCAGTGTGCTCTTCTTGTATTGGATTCTGATCTTCATCCTTTTGAGAATCTTCATTTATAATTATGTCATCTTCTTCATTATCTGGAAGATTGACTTTATCTTCTATTGAAGATTTAGATTCATCAAAAGTAACATGTATGGATTCTTCCATGGATAGAGTTTTCTTGTTAAAGACTCTATATGCTTTGCTTGTTAGAGAATAACCAAGGAATATACCTTCATCAGATTTTTCATCAAACTTACCAAGGTTTTCCTTTCCATTATTCAAGACAAAGCATTTTGATCCAAAAGCATGTAGATGAGAGATATTTGGTTTCCTTCCTTTGTAGAGTTCATAGGGTGTTTTCTTAAGGATAGGTCTAATAAGAACTCTATTGGAAACATAGCAAGCAGTACTTACAGCATCAGCCCAGAAATATTTAGGGAGACTAGATTCACTTAACATGGTTCTTGCTAATTCTTCAAGTAACCTATTCTTCCTTTCTACTACACCATTTTGTTGTGGTGTTCTCGGAGTAGAGAAGTTATGTGATATTCCATTTTCATCACATAATTCTTGGAATTGTTGATTCTGAAATTCTCCACCATGATCACTTCTAATAGAAGAGATCTTTAAAGACTTCTCATTTTGAACTAGCCTTGCATATCTTTTGAATGCATTGAAGGCTTCATTCTTATGAGGTAGAAATAAAGTCCAAGTAAATCTAGAGAAATCATCAACAATAACAAGTGCATAGAAATTACCTCCGAGGCTTTTAGTTCTAGAAGGTCCGAACAAATCCATATGTAACAATTGAAGGGATCTTGAGGTCGAAACTATGTTCTTTGGTTTGAAGGATGTTCTGGTTTGCTTCCCTTTTTGACATGCATCACAAAGCTTGTCTTTCTCGAATTTTATCTTTGGAAGCCCAACAACTAGATCATGCTTGACTAGTTTGTTTAAATGATCTATGTGAATATGTGCAAGTCTTCTATGCCATAGCCATGAATCACTATTGTTCTTGGCTAATAGGCATCTCACATTTTGTGGAATTTCTTCCAATGAGATCATGAAGACTTTGTTTACTTTATATCCAGAAAACTTAATTTCTTTAGTTTTCACATCTTTCACAACACATATATCATTAATAAAACCTACTTTCAAACCTTTATCACATAGTTGACTAATACTCAGAAGATTATGCATCAAACCATCAACGTAAAGAACTTTATCGATGACTGTTTGAGGGGGTGTGCCTATTCTTCCAATACCGAGTATTTTTCCCTTTTGATTGTTACCATATGTGACGAAACCTTTTTCCCTAGGTATAAGAAAAGAAAACTTGGTTTTGTCTCCTGTCATGTGTGATGAGCAGCCACTATCAAGATACCATAGATCCTTTGCTGCTTTCATACACACCTACATGACAAAGTTCAGACATGGGTATTAGGAACCCAACAAGTTTTGGGTCCTTCTAAGTTAACATCCTTTCTAACCCAAATATACTCCCTATTTGGTACTCCTATATGTTTGTAATAGCATCTAGTAGGGGTATGTCCTAATTTGTTACAATAAGTACAAGAGTAATGATTGTAACTAGAGGTTTGTCTAGGAGAGGAATGAATCTTCTTAGGAGGTCTATTTTGATTAATCTTCCTATTGTTTGTACTCTTAACAGGATTAATCTTACTGTTACTAGAAGATCCTAAAACATGGTTTGGTTTTACAAAAATAGTTTTCCTAACCTCTTTTGTCTTTGGGTGAGAAGTATATCCTAAACCTGACTTATTGTTTGAATGTCTTTGAATACTTAGGATATCATCTAACTTTTGTTTTCCTTTATTGAAGTTATTTACTCTTTGTTGAAGATTTTCTATCTTTTCTTCTAAAGAACTACACTTAGTGCATTTGTAAGTAATGTCTATCTTAGATTTTACTACATCTAGTTCTTCTTGTAAATTTCTACATTTACTTTCTAGGGAAGAAATTATCTCATTTTGCCTAGTGCTAACTTTAGAAAATTCTTGACATATTTTAAACATATTTTCCATGGTAAACTTTAAATCATGAAAAGATATAGAATTCTCACTAACCTGGGAATCTTCAACATCAGAATCATGTGAGGCCATCAAAGCAACTTGTGCTTTTTCTTTATCAAAATCAGATGATGAACTTACTTCATTATCATCCCAAGCCAAATATGATGATCACGAGATGATCTTTGTGATTGCAGCGGATATGAACAATACTTGAAAGTAAATGTGAAGGATAAAGAGAATCACACACAAGATTTATCCTGGTTCGCCTTCAATCCACCGAAGACTACGTCCAGTCCCTCAAGAAAACCCCTTGAGGATTTTTCCACTATTGATAAGAATTTCTTACAAGTTCCTAACCCAAGGACCCCAAGAACTTCTACCAATATCCTGTGAAAGCAAACCGCTTTCAACAGCCCCTGAAAGCAAACCACTTTCAGTTCCTGAAGGCAAACCACCCTCAGACCTTGAAGACAAACTTGTCTTCAATCAAAACCCTGAAAGAAAACCACTTTCAGTGACAACAACCCTTCACCGAATACCACGGTGAAAAACTCAATCTTACAGAAAGAGATGAAGAAGATATTACACTTGGCTGTTTCAATCCTTTAACACACAATTGGATTGAACATGAGAAATTATGCTTTAAGGCTTTTAAGCATAATACAATTCTGAGTTCTTCAAGATATGAACAACAAATGTGTTCTTGTAAACATGAAGATCATGAACTCAGAATTTAGGCTCCAAAAGATTTAAGTTCTAAAAGATGAACCAATTTTGAAAGAGCTTTGGCCTAATGTGTTTTTCTCATGTGAAATGTATCTATTTCGTGTGCGTTGTGTGTTCTATGTTGTTGTTATGTTTTCTGGACTCAAATGGTCTTTATATAGGCAAGGGAAACATCCTTGAACCATCACAACCCTTTTCAAAAGGTTTGGGACACAATGGTTCATGAAAAGATGCACTTTTTCGTTCTGGTAATCGATTACCATACTTAGTGTAATCGATTACAGAAGTGACCGTTTCAGTTTGAATTTGAATTTCAAACATGTAATCGATTACAAGACTGGAGTAATCGATTACTTGCCTTGGTGTAATCGATTACCATAATGGTGTAATCGATTACACAAAAGCCCATTTTCCAGAAACTTATTCTTTGAGACTTGCTTAAGGTTTTCTACTTCTTTTAAGTTATGAAAACACTTAGCTTGATTAGATTAGGTGTTTTGAGAGCCTTTATGCTTTAATAAACCTTTAGAAGCATAACTCACCTAATTCTAAGACTTCTAGACTTATTGATGGACTTGAGTGCTTGATTCTTTGAAGTCTTCTTTTCTTCTTTTTGTTGATGAGTTTGTCGTCATCAAAACCACAGCCAGGGTCAGGAGCAAGACCTTCTTCACAATTATTTTCCATGTGCTAAATTAGAGAGTGATTCTTCATATTCTTCTTTTTCACTTTGGTCCTCTCTTGGTTAGCACCTCAATTCAAGCCCTCATACTCTCTCAATCTTCACTTTAAGTCCTCCACTCTTGAACTTTTACAATTTGGTCCCTGACTTCCTGAAACTTTACACATTGGTCCCTAGACAAAAATGATAACTAAACCAGCTTTTCCTAAAAATACAAAATAACTAGAAAAATTCCTAAAAATATAAAATAAAGCTAGAAAATCTAATAAAATCTAATCTACATGCAAAATGCAAAATAAATATAAAATCTACATAAAAACAATAAAAAACCTACATGAGACTCAAAAATAATAAAATAAAAAGACTAAAAAGACCCTAAAATTATCATATAAAATCCACTCATCATACCACTATACCCAACGACAGCTTGTCCTCAAGCGACAAAACTTTAAAGAAAAACTCGTCCCTGTGTTTTGAGAAAGTTTTTATCCGATTGAAATATGAAAATTTTCCAGAAAGCTTAGCGGATAAGGAAGACATGCATGTTAAATAGACAAAGAATCAAGAAAGTTAGGCTTGGCTTTTAACATGTTTGAGTTCATCAAATAAGCTCACAAAATGATATTCTCCATGAAAACAAGAAAGCTCAATGATCCTGCCTATAATTCAAATCAAAACTGAAGAAAAGCAACCAAGTGATGTTGAAGAGATTTTTAAGGTTGTAACTTGGCCAAAGGGTTGAATCAATTTAAGGTGTGGATTTCAAGAAATTGGCAACTCTAGTGGCTGACTCAGAATCTGTTGTTAAGTGATTTTTCCTTGACTAAGAGCTCAACAATTCACACAAGGGTCCTCTCAATTTTCTCTCTTCTTTTTTTTTTGAACAAAGTAGTGGAATGTATGGGATGAATGACTTGAATTTTACTCCCCTCATACTCTTTCTTACCCCACTACCTCATTATTTTTCCTAAGGCACATACCTTATTATTTTTTTTCAACTTTTTCCTTCTATTTTTTTTTTTTTTTTTTTTTTTTTTTTTTTTTTTTAGAGAGAAACCCACAAACATAGCTCTAACAATTTAGCACATGAATCACAATAACAACTTTAAGAATTATCACACAACGTAGGCTCCAAAGAATGACTCTTTTAAGGCTCAAAAGGGCTACTAGTGGATATAAAATTTCAAGCAAAAATCTGGGTTTTCAAAAATGCCTATAATCTCTTCTCAACTCACAAAGTGAACAAAACTCCAATCAACATGTAACACAAGGCAGAAAAATTTCACAATCATGCATCAGAGTCCTCAGCTCTCAGAAAAAGATAGGGTAAGTGGTACCCTTTTTAGAACTCAGAAAAACTTTGCCAACAACCAAAACAATCAAGATGTCCAAATCATTTCTAACAGCATGCAATCCTAACCGCTTCAAAACATAGAACCTTTTCAAAAAGCAGTTCAATCAGATAAAGCATTCACAAAGCTATAGCAACAATCAGAATGGATAATATACTCAAGACTCATGCAAAAAGAAAAACATAAAAACTAACTAAAAATAAAACTACAAAACTATAAAAAGAAAAAAAACTAAGAAGCTGGTATTGTAACAAATTTTCCACAAAGGTCCAAGGAAACCTCAATGTAAAAATCAATTTGAACACTTAAGTTCAAGAGGGCTCTCCTCCTTTTGGTACCTATCCTGTAACAATGAGCAAACAAAAGTCTCACAAGCAGAAACTTGCTTGACTTGTTAGTCCTAAAATCAGCACAAAAGATGGGTTGAAAAATTTGTGTCCACCTTAAAAACAAGAATTCTTGAGTTCCCAAAAATAAAAACCAGTTTAGAACCAAGGGAAGACTCATAGAACCTTAAAAATTTCAGAAAATGGTGAACACAAAATTTATTAAAAACTAAAAACAGCAAATAAAAACAAAAACAGCAAACTGCCCGAGCTCCAGCGCTTGAGCGTTGGGGATGCCAACGCTTGGGCGCTGGATAAAAGCAAAAACTGGGCAATCAGAGGTGTAAAGCATGGGCCTAACGCTTGAGCGTTGGCCTCCAGCGCTGGAGCGCTGGCCTCTCCTGCAGCAAAAACATAGAATTTTTTTCTTTTATTTATTTACAAGAGTTGCGCAGAAATTTAAATGACAAAAATTTAAACTATCCTAAGTTGGGTTGTCTCCCAACCAGCTCAATGTTTAGGTCCGAGATAGACCCTTCCACTAATTACTTTCAACCGGGGTCTATTACAAAATTCATTAGACCCCGCAAATCATGCATATTTTGGCACAAGTACAACATAGTGCCCAATGAATTTTCAGCTAGCAAGGCAACATCAATCACATTACAAATGGAAGAGATAAGAAAAACTTCCCCTTCTTGGTCTTTGCCTTTTTGTTCTGAACCTATAACATAGGTTCTTTGAGGTTCTTCTTCCTCCACCTCCAATTTGTCTTTAAGGACAAATTCTACAATGAAGGTTGCTTTCACCTCCTCTTTTTGAACCACAAGTTCACTTTCATGAACAGGTGATTGTTGTTCATCCCTGGGATGCCTCCTTAGAATGCTTTGGATTTTCATTTGTAGCTCCTCCATAGCCTTACATTCTTGCTCAGGGATTAGCAAAAATCCGGATTTTCTCTTGCAATCTAAATCGGAGTAAAACTCGTCAATTAGAGTGCAGATATCCTGCTTCGTCTTCTCATATTCCTTTTCAACCTCAGCCCAGATTTTTGCCTCCCGTTGTTCGAATGTTTTAGCCATTGCTATACCTGACAATACTTAACAAACAAAATTAGCAGCACCAGTTCATCACAATTTCTTTTTTTTTTTTTTTTATATATATATGAACAAGAAGTACTAAACAAAATAAAAATAAGAACTTAAAAAGAACCTATCCCCGGCAACGGCGCCAAAAACTTGATAATGAAATCACAAGTGTACGATTAATTATCGCGTAATAAAAAGATCGAACCCAAAGGATAGGTGTTCTTATTAATATAAAGTTTAGTACTTAAACAGGAAAATTAAAAGATGTATTTGTTGAAAGTTTGTTTAAGATAGCACATGGAAATAGAAATAAAATAGAAGAGAATAAAATGATAGAAAATAAGCTTCTTGGGTTGGTTTACATAGTCTATATAATATGCTAGTAAGTTCCTACTTAATTTCTAAAATTATAAATCTAATTCATGATGCTATAGCCTAATTATCTACAAGTTAATTCCTTACACATTGTAGAACTTTCTTTCTAATTACTAAATTCAATTCCTTGCAACTTAGTTAACCAGAGAAGAAGATGAAGAAGAAATTCAGGCCAACATAAAGTCACGTCCTTCCTAATTCCTTAGCGAAGTATACTTATAACCTTTTTTAAATCCTAGGTCCCTTACTACTTACCAATTTCCATTCGTATAAGTAATAAGCAAGAAATCTTTTGTACACAAGATGAATGAAGAACAAGGAAATAAAACATGAAATAGAAATAATATTCAGAAAGGTAAAAACAAACTAAGACATAAACATAAACTACTACAACCCAAGAAACTTAAAGAAGAATTTGCCAAGCATGGCTAAAGGAGTCATTGAATTACCCTGGATAGGAGCTCAAATATGGCTTCCCACAAGTCCTAGGAACAATGCTCAAGAGGGAGAAAGAGAGAATACTTGTTGTATTCTAAGAAGGTGTGTTTTACAAGTGAAGAGGAGGGCCCTATTTATAGTAAAAATCCAGCCTCCAACGCTTCAGCGCTAGAATTCCCAACGCTTGGGCGCTGGAAGCATTAAAAATCCACTGCCAGATCGAGGGCCAGCGCATGAGCGCTGGCTTCCCAGCGCTGCAGCGCTGGGACCTGCTGTTTCAGCTCCAAGTTTTCCTTCCTTCTTCGTGGTTAGTGGGATTTGAATGCCATCAAAAGCCACTACTCAGCCCTTGTTTAATTCTGAAACTCCTCCTCCATTATCATCAATTCCTTCAACATTATTTTCCATGTGCTAAATTAGAGAGTGATTCTTCATATTCTTCTTTTTCACTTTGGTCCTCTCTTGGTTAGCACTTCAATTCAAGCCCTCATACTCTCTCAATCTTCACTTTAAGTCCTCCACTCTTGAACTTTTACAATTTGGTCCCTGACTTCCTGAAACTTTACACATTGGTCCCTGGACAAAAATGATAACTAAACCAGCTTTTCCTAAAAATACAAAATAACTAGAAAAATTCCTAAAAATATAAAATAAAGCTAGAAAATCTAATAAAATCTAATCTACATGCAAAATGCAAAATAAATATAAAATCTACATAAAAACAATAAAAAACCTACATGAGACTCAAAAATAATAAAATAAAAAGACTAAAAAGACCCTAAAATTATCATATAAAATCCACTCATCAAAATACCCTAGCAGTTTTTACGCCTACCACCTGTTTGATAAAATGCCAGACTGAATCTACACTCATATTTTGAAGATAAAATGTTTGAAAAGAATTTGAGACCTCTATTACTAATATCATATGGCTGAAAGTTATTGAGGAAATGTCTAAATAAGTTATATATCATGTTTTCATTATAGTTTTCTTGCCTGGAGAGATGTTTGATTAATTTCCCTTTGGATCCTCCTAAGACTATACTTTCAACGCCAGGACATTGAATGTGTTTTAGCAAATTTTTTAAGTGATTCAATATGAGAAGCTCCTGATTGGGTCAACTGTTTGGGTTCTAAGAATATGAGAGTATTTATGTTTAAGATTTGAAGCATGTTTCTCATCTTGTCATCATAAGAAGGTGTCATTGGAAAACTGTGGCAAGGTGTTGTATTTTATTTTGCATGTTGGTGTTGTTCTGAGTCTGACTTATTGCTTGACTAAGATGAATTAACCGCTTGGACAATATAGATAAGTTGGGTTAATTTGAATTTATAGTGTGTCTTGACTGATCACTCGCTATTGTAAGATGTGCTTTAGATTATATGATGATTGCTCAACGTGCTGTGAAGGTTGCTTCATGTATTTATCTCTGATAAACGATCTCATGAACCCTAGAATTGTGATTGTCATGTATGTTGGTTTCCATGTAGCAGAATTTAGTTCAGTTGTCTTGCTGCTTGCTTAATTGATCATCTTTGTTAATAGGCTTGGAACATCTGAAGGTGCAAGAAACACACAAGAAAGGGGGGGTTTGAATTGTGTGACCAATTTTTTTTTTTAAACTTATTCGATAGGTCTTAAAAGTTAATTACTGGTTTTCAAAATGATTTATTCATGATGCAAGCATGAGTATGAATACAGCGGGAAGGTAATGTAACATGAATAATAAAGCACACATGATTTTTATCCTGGTTCACCCCCATAATCGACAGGGCTACGTCCAGTCCTTGGCTTCACCAAGATTTTCACTATTTAACCAAATAGTACAAGTATTATCAGGGACTTCTCCCAACAAGTATTCTAAGGACTTCTCCTAATACTTGATAGGAGAAGTACTTACAATACTTGTTGGGAGAAGTCCCTAATAATACTTGTACTATTTGTTTTAAATATTGGATAATCTTGGTGAAGCCAAGGACTGGTCGAAGCCTTGTCGATTATGGGGGTGTACCAGGATAAAAATCATGTGTGCTTTACTTTTCATGTTATGTTATATTTTCCTCTGCATACATGCATATTTGCATAATGAATAACTCTCTTTGAAAATCAATAATTAACGTTTATTATTGAAAGAAGTTTTCAAAATAAGTCACACAATTCAAACCCCCCCTTTCTTGTGTGTTTCTTGCACCTTCAAGACACACTTCATCTTCGTGCCTCAGACTTGGTGTCTTATGGGCTTGTGGACCAGGCGAGCACCTTCCCCTGGGGGCGGGCCATGAAGACTTCTGAAGACACACTTCGCTTTCATACTTCAAACTTGGTGTCCTGTGGGCTTGTGGACTGGGCGAGTGCCCTTGCCCAGTAGTGTGAAGAAGGTCTTGCTCCTGACCCTGGCTGAGGTTTTGATGACGACAAACTCATCTACAAAAAGAAGAAAAGAAGACTTAGAGGAAACAGCGCTACAAAGTCTATCAATTACCTAGAAGTCTTAGTTTAGGTGAGTTATGCTTACAAAGGTCTCTCAAAGCATAAAGGCTCTTTAAAACACCTAAACTAATCAAGCTTAATGTTTTCACAACTTAAAAGAAGTAGAAAAACTTAAGCCGATCTTAAAAGATCAAGTTTCTGGAAGATGGACTTCAGTGTAATCGATTTCAGCTTTCTGGTAATCGATTACACCTAGGCAAGTAATCGATTACCACTAGCTTGTAATCGATTACATGTTTGAATTTGAAATTCAAACTGAAACGGCTATTAGTGTAATGGATTACACTAAATGTTGTAATCGATTACCAGCACGAAAAGTTGCATCTTTTCATGAACCATTGTGTCTCAAACCTTTTGGGAAAGGTTGCATTGGTTCAAGGACGTTTCCCATGCCTATATAAAGTCCATTTGAGTCCAGAACACAAAAACACATGAGAATACAACATTAGGCCAAAGCTTTGTCAAAATTAGTTCATTAAGTCTTTTAGAACTTAAACTTTCAAGAGCCTAAGTTCTGAGTTCATGATCTTCATGTTTATAAGAACACTTTAGTTGTTCATATCTTGAGGAACTCAGAATCTTGTTATGCTTAAAAGCCTTAAAGCATAAATTCTCATGATCAATCCACTTGTATGATAAAGGATTGATTCAGCCAATTGTAAACTCTTCTTCATCTCTTTCTGTAAGATTGAGTATTCACCGTGGATCTCGGTGAAGGGTTGTTGGTACTGAAAGTGGTATACTTTCAGGGTGTTGATTGAAGGTGGTTTAGCCTTCAAGGTCTGAGGGTGGTTTGCCTTTAGGAACTGAAAGTGGTTTGCTTTCAGGGGTTGTGGAAAGTGGTATACTTTCACAGGTTGTTGATAGAAATTCTTAGGGTCCTTGGTATAAGAACTTGTAAGAGATTTTTATCAATAGTGGAAAAATCCTCAAGGGATTTTCTTGAGGGACTGGACATAGCCTTCGGTGGATAGAAGGTGAACGAGGATAAAATTCTGTGTGTGTGAATTCTTCTATCCTTCATCTTTACTTTCAAGCAACGCTTAATTCCGCTGCAATCACAATTATCGTTTTGTGATCATCATTATCTTGAAAGTAATAATTTCAATAAGGCAAAAATCGGGGCAACTCTGATTCACCCCCCCCTCTCAGGTTGCTATCTGTACTAACAATTGGTATCAGAGCGGAAGTTTAGGTAAGTTATTCCTAAGATCCGGGAAAAGATGGCATCCTCTTCCATTCATGGAACCAGTGAAGGATTCAACATAAACAGGCCACCATTCTTCAATGGAGAACACTATGACTTCTGGAAAATCAACATGAAAATATTCATAAAATCATTAGACGCAGGAATTTGGAAAGCCATTGAAGAAGGTCCCTTTGTGCCTGTAGTAGAAGTAGAAGGAAGTTCACAACCAAAACCAGAAAGTACTTGGAGTGAAGAAGAAAAGAAGAAGGTTCAATATGATCTCAAAGGAATGAACATTCTTACATCTGCTCTTGGCATGGATGAGTTTTGTTAGAACAGATAGCAACCTGAGAGGGGGGGCTGAATCAGTGTTGCCTCGATTTCCGCCTTATTGAAAATGTTACTTTCAAGATGATGATAATCACAAGACGATTGTTGTGATTGCAACGGAATAGAGTATTGCTTGAAAGTAAAAGATGAAGGATGAAGGAAATAACACACAAAGTTTTATCCTGGTTCACCTTCAATCCACCGAAGGCTACGTCCAGTCCCTCAAAGAAACCCTTTGAGGATTTTTCCACTTTTGATAAAAATCTCTAACAAGTTCCTAATCCAAGGACCCCAAGAATTTCTACCAATACCCTGTGAAAGCAAACCACTTTCAACAGCCCCTGAAAGCAAACCGCTTTCAGTTCCTGAAGGCAAACCACCCTCAGACCTTGAAGGCTAAACCACCTTCAATCAATACCCTGAAAGTATACCACTTTCAGTGACAACAATCCTTCACCGAATACCACGGTGAAAACTCAATCTTACAGAAAGAGATGAAGAAGAGTTTACAATTTGGCTGTATCAATCCTTTAACATGAAAATGGATTGATCATGAGAATTTATGCTTTAAGGCTTTTAAGCATAATACAATTCTGAGTTCTTCAAGATATGAACAACTAAAGTGTTCTTATAGACATGAAGACCATGAACTCAGAATTTAGGCTCTCAAATGTTTAAGTTCTAAAAGATGAACTAATTTTGACAAAGCTTTGGCCTAATGTTGTATTCTCATGTGTTGTGTGTGTCTCTTGTGTTCTGGACTCAAATGGACTTTATATAGGCAAGGGAAACGTCCTTGAACCATCACAACCCTTTTCAAAAGGTTTGGGACACAATGGTTCATGAAAAGATGTAACTTTTTGTTCTGGTAATCGATTACGTCACTTAGTGTAATCGATTACACTAATAGCCGTTTCAGTTTGAATTTGAATTTCAAACATGTAATCGATTACAAATAACAAGTAATCGATTACTTGCCTAGGTGTAATCGATTACCAGAATCCTAAAATCGATTACACTGAAGTCCATCTTCCAGAAACTTGATCCTTTGAGATCTGCTTAAGGTTTTCTACTTCTTTTAAGTTATGAAAACAATTAGCTTGATTAGATTAGGTGTTTTAAGAGCCTTTATGCTTTAATAGACCTTTAGAAGCATAACTCACCTAAACTAAGACTTCTAGACTATTGATTAAACTTTGTAGCGTTGTTTCTTCGAAGTCTTCTTTTCTTCTTTTTGTTGATGAGTTTGTCGTCATCAAAACCACAGCCAGGGTCAGGAGCAAGACCTTCTTCACAATCTCCCCCTTTTTGATGATGGCAAACGCATTCTTGATACTTGAAGATCATATTGGAAATTTTGTTGAAGAACTCCCCCTGATTGATGTAATCTAGTATTCTCCCCCTTTCTAAAGGACTTGTTGAAATCCTGCATATGATCTTTAAGAGCACAGAACCTTTCTCCCCCTTTTGACTTCATCAAAAAGAAGAAAAGGCCAAAAAAATACAGGCATACATCCATACAAGTATAGAATTCGAAATAAAGCATGGGGGGTATGGGGGTAAAGATGTAAATCAAGAATAAAGTATACAAGCATCCAAACATCTTATAGAAAATAAGGAAAGTACCAGCAACAACAAAAGAAAAGTTACATAAAGAAATATTACAAACTTCAACAGGGAACGGGAAACTAGCCTATAAAACTAAGTGTCACCTGACACAGCTTCATCAGCCGATGATGGATCAATACCATCATAATGAAGCAGCCAAGAAAGAGTGTCAATTCCATAGTCATGAAATAGACCTAAACTAGATAGTATCTTTGTATCAACACACTTGTATTTAGAAGATCGGACATCATATCTATTGTCAATGGGAACACCAAAATGAAGGAGAAGGCGAGTGACACTGTGGGCGTATGGAAAAGGCTGTGCTTCATTTCTGCATGTGATCATATGATGCATCACTAGGAAGGTCCAGTTGATGGGATGACCATTGAGAATGCCATATAATATTTGGAGTTCTAACTCACTGATATGGGCAAGAAGATCTTCCTGAGGCAGAAGAATTTGATGAATGAAGTAATGAAGCAAATGGTTGGTGGTGGTAAGGACATCAACATGAAAGGGACAAGTTTTGGTACGAGGGGGATGCAGTTTCTTTATCTCAGAAGGAGTAAAGCGACATAAAGTTTGATAAAATGACTCGGAACTGAATTCGGGCCAGGGGCAGGGCAGATGAGTTCCCAACTGTGCACCAGAAGTGGGAAGACCCAAACATCTTCCAAGAGATATAAGAGAGTATTGAACTGTAGTCCCTTTAACAGAGGATTTGATGCCAGTGCCTTGAACTTCCAAGTTGCAGTAGAAGACCTTGACTAATTCTGGATAGTAAGGAGTGGTTGATGTGATAAAACTATCGAGATATTGATTCCCGAGTAGAGCAGGAAAAGTGAGACCGGCGTCGAGGAAGGAATTTAAGTTAGCATAGGTTGGTGTGCGAATAGTTTGTTTGACAAAGTGAGAGATAAATCGAGTTTTCTCAGCAGAAGTGGGAAGAAGACGGGAGAAATTTAGTGGATTGTGAGGACAAAAGGCTGAGGATAGGCAAGGAGAGAAAGACATGTTGCCGTGGATGTTAGAAATCAGGACTTAGAATGATTCTTGGAAGGCATGGTTGATCATCATCTAAGGCTGGTTTAAATAACTCGAGCATGTAATCGATTACAGCAGTTGGGTAATCGATTACACGGCAGTTATTCCAAGTTTGAATTTCAAAGGATGGAGGGAATTTTTGAAATTCTGGCAGTTTTTTGAGCAGGTAATCGATTACAACAGTTAGGGTAATCGATTACTGGGAGTTTGAATTTGAAAATATTCAAATTTTGAATGTGTAATCGATTACAGCAGTTAGGGTAATCGATTACTTATAGAATTCTAACAGGCACGAGGACTGAGATCAAGGATAATTGATTACAGGACCTATGGTAATCGATTACTAAGACAGTTTTATAAGTTATAGGCTCTAGAATCCTACGTAACATATTTTAAATACATATTGAAGCACATAATCAAGCTAAATGCATATAAACATATACTATCACAATGATTATGCAACAAAATATGTTACTTTAAATGTCATGCTCATCTAATATGCCTAATTCTCTTCTAATCTTGAAGAATGAATCTTTAGGAAGAGGCGTAGTAAAGATATCTGCTAATTGATTATGAGTATCCACAAAAGAAATCTTAATATCTTTCCTCATAACATGATCTCGAAGGAAATGATGTCTTATATCAATATGCTTAGTTCGAGAATGCATGATGGGATTTTTAGTGAGATTTATGGCACTTGTGTTGTCAAATTTAATTGAAATGCAGCCCAACTCTAAGCCATAATCTTTGAGTTGTTGTTTGAGCCATAGAGTTTGTGCACAACAACTTCCTGCAGCAATATATTCTGCTTCAGCAGTACTTAGAGCGACACATGCTTGTTTCTTGCAAGACCAAGAGACAAGAGCATTCCCTAACAAGTGACAAGTACCACTAGTACTTTTTCTTTCAGTTTTACAACCAGCATAATCAGAATCAGAATATCCAATCAAATCACAAACACTCCCTTTGGGATACCACAAACCAACATTTGTAGTTCCTCTTAAGTATTTGAAAATCCGCTTAACGGAACTCAAATGTGATTCCTTAGGAGATGCTTGATATCTAGCACATAGACACACACTAAACATAATATCAGGTCTACTTGCGGTTAAGTATAAAAGAGATCCGATCATACCTCTATATTTAGTAATGTCTACTGGAACACCGGATACATCTTGATCTAAATAAGTATTAGACCCCATTGGTGTGACTATGGCTTTGCAATCATCCAAAACATATTTCTTTAATACTTCCTTGCAAAAATTTGATTGATTGATGAATATTCCATCACGTGATTGCTTGATTTGCAATCCAAGAAAGAAATTTAATTGTCCCATCATCGACATCTCAAATTCTTCTTGCATCATGTTAGAGAAATCCTTACAGAGAGATTTGTTAGTTGCACCAAAGATAATATCATCAACATAAATTTGAACTAATAAAGTATTACCTTTGGTTCTTTTGATGAACAAGGTTGTATCAGCCTTACCCTTTTGGAATCCTTTTTCACAAAGGAATGTGCTTAATCTATCTGATACCCAAATCGCAAGTGTACGATTCAATATCGCGTAATAAAAAGATCGAACCCAAGGGATAGGTTTCCTATTATTATAATATTTAGTACTTGTGCAGAAAATTTAAAAGATGAGTATTTGATGTTGGTTTTTATAGCAAGCAAGAACAATAGCATAAAATAATAAAGAAAGAGATGATGATGAGTCTTAAGCACTTGGGTTGATTTATTTAATTTATAAAATATGCTAGCAACTACTACTTGAATTCTGAATTTTAGTACCAAGTCATGATGCTATAGCCTAATGTTTTTACAAGTTAATACCTTACACATTGTAAAACTTTCTTCTCAATTACTAAATTCAATACCTTGCAATCTAGAAAAAACCAAGAAGAACCAACATAAAGTTAAGTCTATCCTAATACCTTAGTGATATGTCATATAACTTCTTTTAAATCCTAGGTCCCTTACTACTTACCAATTTCCATTGTTATAAGCAATAAGTAAAAACACTTGTGATCATCAAGATAAATATTAAGAACAAGGAAATAAAACATGAACTATAGCAATATTATTCAGAAGAGTAGAAGAAAACTAAAACATAGATTATAAACTAAAACAACCCAAGATACTAAAGAAAGAATTAGCCAAGCATGGCTAAAAGAGTCATCGAATTACCCTGGATAGGAGCTCAAGTATGGCTTCCCACAATTCCTAGGAACAATGATCTTTAAGAGGGAAAGAAGAACACTTGTTGTATTCTGAATAGGTGTCTTACAAGTGAAGAAAAGCTCCCTATTTATAGTGAAAATCAGCCTTCCAGCGCTTGGGCGCTGGCATTCCCAACGCTTGGGCGTTGGGATGCATTAAAAACCAACGGGCAGAAATGGGCCCAGCGCTTGAGCGCTGGCTTCCAACGCTGCAGCGCTGGGTGCAGCCTCTGACTCACATCCTAGTCAGAGGTCCAGCGCTTGAGCGTTGGGAATTCCAACGCTGCAGCGCTGGGACGAACACTGGCAGCTTCTTCTTGGATTCCTTTCTTCTTCAATGGTGGAATTGATTGGCTTAATTAGGCTCATTCAGCCCCTAATAAGTTCTGAAACCTCCCCTTTACCACCATTAATCTTCCAACCTTATTTTACATGTGCTCAAATAAAAGAGAGTTGCTTCACATTCTTCAATTTCACTTCAAGTCCTCTCTTTAATTCTGGCCCTTTGACTCCTTCAAACTTCACTTTTCATCCTCCACTCTTGAACCTTTACACTTTGATCCTTCAATTCCTGAAACTTTACAAATCGGTCCCTGGACAAAAATGATAACTATACCAGCTTTTCCTAAAATATAAAATAGCTATAAAAATTCCTAAAAAATATAAAATAAAGTTAGAAAAACAAATAAAAGCTAATCTATATGCAGAATGCAAAATAAATATAAAATCTATGTAAAAATCCTAAAAATCCTATATGTGACTCAAAAATAATAAAATAAAAAGACTAAAAACAACCTAAAAACATCATATATTATCCTGTCATCACTATCATACCATGCACGTGGGGCTTGCTTAAGACCATAGAGTGCCTTCTTTAATCTGAAGACATGTGAAGGGAACTTTGGATCTTCAAATCCTGGAGGTTGCTTCACATAGACTTCTTCTTGAATATACCCGTTCAGGAAAGCATTTTTGACGTCCATTTGATATAATGGAAAATTTAAAGAGCAGGCATACGCCAATAAAAGTCTTATTGCTTCCAACCTTGCTACTGGTGCATATGTTTCATCCAAATCTATACCTTCTTCTTGATTATATCCTTGAGCAACTAATCTTGCTTTGTTCCTTACTATGATACCATTTTCATCTAACTTATTTCTAAATACCCACTTTGTTCCAATAATATGCTTATCACTAGGCTTTGGAACAAGTTCCCAAACTTGATTCCTTTCAAATTGGTTTAGTTCTTCCTGCATTGCTACAATCCAATACTCATCCTCCAGAGCATCATTTACTTTTGATGGTTCTATTTGTGAGACAAAGGCCATATTCAAAACTGAATCATTTAAGCGTAGCCTTGTAGAAACGCCTCTAGAAATATCACCAATAATATTATCAACTGGATGATCCCTATGGGTTCTCCATTCCTTTGGAAGTTGATAAGTATCATCTTCAATGTGCTCTTCTTGTATTGGATTTTGATCTCCATCCTTTTGAGAATCTTCATTGACAATGATGTCTTCTTCTTCATTATCTGGAAGATTTACTTTATCTTCTATTGAAGATTTAGATTCATCAAAAGAGACATGTATGGATTCTTCCACAGATAGAGTTTTCTTGTTAAAGACTCTATATGCTTTGCTTGTTAAAGAATAACCAAGGAATATACCTTCATCTGATTTTTCATCAAATTTACCAAGGTTTTCCTTTCCATTATTCAGAACAAAGCATTTTGATCCGAAAGCATGTAGATGAGAGATATTTGGTTTCCTTCCTTTGTAGAGTTCATAGGGGGTTTTCTTCAGTATAGGCCTAATAAGAACTCTATTGGAAACATAGCAAGAAGTACTTACAGCATCAGCCCAGAAATATTTAGGAAGGCTTGACTCACTTAGCATGGTTCTTGCTAATTCTTCAAGTAACCTGTTCTTCCTTTCAACAACACCATTTTGTTGGGGTGTTCTCGGAGTAGAGAAATTATGTGATATTCCATTCTCATCACATAGTTCTTGAAATTGTTGATTCTGAAATTCTCCACCATGATCACTTCTAATAGAAGAGATCTTTAAAGACTTCTCATTTTGAACTAGCCTTGCATATCTCTTGAATGCATTGAAGGCTTCATTCTTTTGAGGCAAGAATATCGTCCATGTAAATCTAGAGAAATCATCAACATAACAAGTGCATAGAAATTACTTCCGAGGCTTTTTGTTCTTGAAGGTCCGAACAAATCCATATGTAGCAATTGAAGGGGCCTTGAAGTCGAAACTATGTTCTTTGGTTTGAAAGACATTCTGGTTTGCTTCCCTTTTTGACATGCATCACAAAGCTTGTCTTTTTCGAATCTTATCTTTGGAAGCCCAACAACTAGATCATGCTTGACTAGTTTGTTTAAATGATCTATGTGTATATGAGCAAGTCTTCTATGCCATAGCCATGAATCACTATTATTCTTGGCCAAAAGGCATCTTACGTTTTGTGGAATTTCATCCAAGGAGATCATGACGACTTTGTTTACTTTATATCCAGAAAACTTAATTTCTTTAGTTTTCACATCTTTTACTACACATATATCATCAATAAAACCAACTTTCAAAACCTTTGTCACATAGTTGACTGATACTCAGAAGATTATGCATCAAACCATCAACGTAAAGAACTTTATCGATGACTGTTTGAGGGGGTGTGCCTATTCTTCCAATACCGAGTATCTTTCCCTTTTGATTGTTACCATATGTGACAAAACCTTTTTCCCTAGGTATAAGAAAAGAAAACTTGGTTTTGTCTCCTGTCATGTGTGATGAGCAGCCACTATCAAGATACCATAAATCCTTTGCTGCTTTCATACACACCTACATGACAAAGTTCAGACATGGGTATTAGGAACCCAACAGGTTTTGGGTCCTTCTAAGTTAACATCCTTTCTAACCCAAATGTACTCCCTATTTGGTACTCCTACATGTTTGTAGTAACATCTACTAGGGGTATGTCCTATTTTGTTACAATAAGTACAAGAATAATGATTGTAACTAGATGTTTGTCTAGGGGAGGAATGGATCTTCTTAGGAGGTTTGTTTTGATTATTCTTCCTATTGTTCATACTCCTAAAAGGATTGATCCTATTGTTACTAGAAGATCCTAATACATGGTTTGGTTTTACAAACACAGTTTTCTTAACCTCTTTTGTCTTTGGGTGAGAAGTATATCCTAGACCTGACTTATTGTTTTAATGTCTTTGTACACTTAGGATATCATCTAACTTCTGTTTTCCTTTACTGAAGTTATTAACTCTTTGTTGAAGATTTTCTATCTTTTCTTCTAAAGAACTACACTTAGTGCATTTATGAGTAATGTCTAACTTAGATTTTACTATGTCTAGTTCTTCTTGTAAGTTTCTACACTTACTTTCTAAGGATGAAATCAACTCATTTTGCCTAGTGCTAACTTTAGAAAATTCTTGACATAACTTAAACATATTTTCCATGGTAAACTTTAAATCATGAAAAGATATAGAGTTATCATTAACCTGGGAATCTTCAACATCTGAATCATGTGAGGCCATCAAAGCAACTTGTGCTTCTTCTTTATCAGAGTCTGATGATGAACTTACTTCATTATCATCCCAAGCCAAATATGCTCTTCGTGTGGGTTGATCCTTTTTCTCGAATTTCTCTCTTAGACCATGTTTCTTCTTCTGAAGATTTGGATATTCTGACTGGAAGTGTCCCGGTTTGCCACATTCGAAACATGTGATCTTTTGAGAGGAAGATGATTCATTATTCTTTTGGAAATATTTGTTGTTGTTGAATTTCACACCTTTTCTCTTAAGAAACTTTCCAAATTTCTTTACTAGAAGATTCACATTCCCACTGTCTTCTTCTTCAGAATCTGCATCATAATCTTCTTTGATGCTTTCTTTTGCTTTTAAGGAAATGGATCGATACTTCTTCTCATGTTGTTCATTTTCTTCCAAACGATTCAATTCCAACTCGTGTTCTTGGAGTTTTCCAAAAAGAGTTGCAAGAGTCATTTTTGATAAACTCTTCTTCTCTAAGATGGCTGTTACTTTTGGTTGCCATACTCTTGTAAGTGATCTTAGAACTTTCATGTTCAAGTCACTGTTTGAAAATTGTCTACCAAGAGCAATCAAATGATTAATTAAATGAGTGAACCATTTTTGCATATCTAATACCTTTTCTCCTGGAAGCATTCTGAACATTTCATATTCTTGAGATAGAGTATTGATCTTTGATCTCTTGACTTCATCTGTCCCTTCATGAGTCACCATCAACGTATCCCATATTTCTTTTGATGTAGTGCACGTTGATACTCTGAAAAATTCATCCATTCCAAGGGCATATGTAAGGATGTTCATTCCTTTGAGATCATATTGAACCTTCTTCTTTTCTTCTTCACTCCATGAACTTTCAGGTTTTACTTGTGAAGTTCCTTCTACTTCTGCTATAGGCACAAAGGGACCTTCTTCAATGGCTTTCCAAATTCCTGCGTCTAATGACTTTATGAATATCTTCATCTTGATTTTCCAGAAGTCATAGTGTTCTCCATTGAAGAATGGTGGCCTGTTTATATTGTGTCCTTCACTGGTTCCATGATTGGAAGAGGATGCCATCTTTTCCCGGACCTTACGAATAACTTACCTAAACCTCCGCTCTGATACCAATTGTTAGAACAGATAGCAACCTGAGAGGGGGGGGTGAATCAGTGTTGCCCCGACTTTCGCCTTATTGAAAATGTTACTTTAAAGATGATGATAATCACAACACGATTGTTGTGATTGCAGCGGAATAGAGTATTGCTTGAAAGTAAAAGATGAAGGATGAAGGAAATAACACACAAAGTTTTATCCTAGTTCACCTTCAATCCACCGAAGGCTACGTCCAGTCCCTCAAAGAAACCCTTTGAGGATTTTTCCACTATTGATAAAAATCTCTTACAAGTTCGTAATCCAAGGACCCCAAGAATTTCTACCAATACCCTGTGAAAGCAAACCACTTTCAACAGCCCCTGAAAGCAAACCGCTTTCAGTTCCTGAAGGCAAACCACCCTCAGACCTTGAAGGCTAAACCACCTTCAATCAATACCCTGAAAGTATACAACTTTCAGTGACAACAACCCTTCACCGAATACCACAGTGAAAACTCAATCTTACAGAAAGAGATGAAGAAGAGTTTACAATTTGGCTGTATCAATCCTTTAACATGAAAATGGATTGATCATGAGAATTTATGCTTTAATGCTTTTAAGCATAATACAATTCTGAGTTCTTCAAGATATGAACAACTAAAGTGTTCTTATAGACATGAAGACCATGAACTCAGAATTTAGGCTCTCAAATGTTTAAGTTCTAAAAGATGAACTAATTTCGACAAAGCTTTGGCCTAATGTTGTATTCTCATGTGTTGTGTGTTGTCTCTTGTGTTCTGGACTCAAATGGACTTTATATAGGCAAGGGAAATGTCCTTGAACCATCACAACCCTTTTCAAAAGGTTTGGGACAGAATGGTTCATGAAAAGATGTAACTTTTCGTTCTGGTAATCGATTACATCACTTAGTGTAATCGATTACACTAATAGCCGTTTCAGTTTGAATTTGAATTTCAAACATGTAATTGATTACAAACAACAAGTAATCAATTACTTGCCTAGGTGTAATCGATTACCAGAATCCTGAAATCGATTACACTGAAGTCCATCTTCCAGAAACTTGATCCTTTGAGATCTGCTTAAGGTTTTCTACTTCTTTTAAGTTATGAAAACACTTAGCTTGATTAGATTAGGTGTTTTAAGAGAGTTTATGCTTTAATAGACCTTTAGGAGCATAACTCACCTAAACTAAGACTTCTAGACTATTGATTGAACTTTGTAGCGTTGTTTCTTCGAAGTCTTCTTTTATTCTTTTTGTTGATGAGTTTGTCGTCATCAAAACCACAGCCAGGGTCAGGAGCAAGACCTTCTTCACAATCTCCCCCTTTTTGATGATGGCAATCGCATTCTTGATACTTGAAGATCATATTGGAAATTTTGTTGAAGAACTCCCCCTGATTGATGTAATCTAGTATTCTCCCCCTTTCTAAAGGACTTGTTGAAATTGTTGAAATCATGCATATGATCTTTAAGAGCATCGAACCTTTCTCCCCCTTTTGACTTCATCAAAAAGAAGAAAAGGCCAAAAAAATACAGGCATACATCCATACAAGTATAGAATTTGAAATAAAGCATGGGGGGTATGGGGGTAAAGATGTAAATCAAGAAAGCGTAAAAGATGATTATGATGCAGATTCTGAAAAAGAAGACAATGGGAACTTGAATCTTCTAGTAAAGAACTTTGGAAAGTTTCTTAAAAGAAAAAGGTATGAAATTTAACAACAACAGATCTTTCCAAAGAAACAATGAGTCTTCTTCCTCTCAAAAGATCACATGCTTCGAATGTGGCAAGCCTGGACACTTCAAGTTGGAATGTCCAAATCTTCAAAAGAAGAAACATGTGTTAGTACAGATAGCAACCTGAGAGGGGGGGTGAATCAGTGTTGCCCCTATTTTCGCCTTATTGAAATTGTTACTTTCAAGTTTACGATGATCACGAGATGATCGTTATGATTGCAGCGGAATTGAGCGATGCTTGAAAGTAAATATGAAGGATAAAGAAAATCACACACAAGAGTTTATCCTGGTTCACCTTCAATCCACCGAAGGCTACGTCCAGTCCCTCAAGAAAACCCCTTGAGGATTTTTCCACTATTGATAAAAATCTCTTACAAGTTCCTAACCCAAGGACCCCAAGAATTTCTACCAATATCCTGTGAAAGCAAACCACTTTCAACAGCCCCTGAAAGCAAACCGCTTTCAGTTCCTGAAGGCAAACCACCCTCAGACCTTGAAGACTAACCTGCCTTCAATCGAAACCCTGAAAGTAAACCACTTTCAGTGACAACAACCCTTCACCGAATACCGCGGTCAAAACTCAATCTTACAGAAAGAGATGAAGAAGATTTTACAATTGTCTGTATCAATCCTTTAACATACAATTGGATTGATCATGAGAAATTATGCTTTAAGGCTTTTAAGCATAATACAATTCTGAGTTCTTTCAAGATATGAACAACTAAAGTGTTCTTATAGACATGAAGATCATGAACTCATAATTTAGGCTCCAAAAGGTTTAAGTTCTAAAAGATGAACTAATTTTGACAAAGTTTTGGCCTAATGGTGTTTTCTCATGTGTGATGTGTTGTCTCTTGTTGTGTCTTGTGTATGTTGTGTGTTCTGGACTCAAATGGACTTTATATAGGCAAGGGAAATGTCCTTGAACCATCACAACCCTTTCCAAAAGGTTTGGGACACAATGGTTCATGAAAAGATGCACTTTTTCGTTCTGGTAATCGATTACCACACTTAGTGTAATCGATTACACTAATGACCGTTTCAGTTTGAATTTGAATTTCAAACATGTAATCGAAGAGATCCGATCATACCTCTATATTTGGTAATATCAACTTGATTACCGGATTCATCTTGATCTAAATATGTGTTAGACCCCATTGGTGTGGCTATGGCTTTGCAATCATCCAAATCATATTTCTTTAATAATTCCTTGCAAAACTTTGATTGATTGATGAATATTCCATCATGTGATTGCTTGATTTGCAAACCAAGAAAGAAATTTAATTGTCCCATCATGGACATCTCAAATTCTTCTTGCATCATGTTAGAGAAATCCTTACAAAGAGATCCGTTAGTTGCACCAAAGATGATATCATCAACATAAATTTGAACTAATAAGGTATTACCTTTGGTTCTTTTGATGAACAAGGTTGTATCAGCCTTACCCTTTTGAAATCCTTTATCACAAAGGAAAGTACTTAATCTATCATACCATGCACGAGGGGCTTGCTTAAGACCATAGAGTGCCTTCTTTAATCTGAAGACATGTGAAGGGAACTTTGGATCTTCAAATCCTGGAGGTTGCTTCACATAGACTTCTTCTTAAATGTATCCGTTCAGAAAAGCACTTTTGACGTCCATTTGATATAATGGGAAATTTAAAGAACAAGCATACGCTAATAACAGTCTTATGGCTTCCAACCTTGCTATTGGTGCATAGGTTTCATCAAAATCTATACCTTCTTCTTGATTATATCCTTGAGCAACTAATCTTGCTTTGTTCCTTACTATGATACCATTTTCATCTAACTTATTCCTAAATACCCACTTTGTTCCAATAACATGTTTATCACTAGGCTTAGGGACAAGTTCCCAAACTTGATTCCTTTCAAATTGGTTTAGTTCTTCCTGCATTTCTACAATCCAATACTCATCCTCTAGAGCATCATTTACTTTTGATGGTTCTATTTGAGAGACAAAGGCCATATTCAAAATTGGATCATTTAAGCGTAGCCTTGTAGAAACGCCTCTAGAAATATCACCAATAATATTATCAACTGGATGATCCCTATGGGTTCTCCATTCCTTTGGTAGTTGATAAGTATTATCTTCAATGTGCTCTTCTTGTATTGGATTATGATCTTCATCCTTTTGAGAATCTTCATTTACAATGATATCATCTTCTTCAATATCTGGAGTATTAACTCTATCTTCTATTGAAGATTTAGATTCATCAAAAGAAACATGTATGGATTCTTCCACAGATAGAGTTTTCTTGTTAAAGACTCTATATGCTTTGCTTGTTAGAGAATAACCAAGGAATATACCTTCATCAGATTTTTCATCAAACTTTCCAAGGTTTTGCTTTCCATTATTCAGATGTTAGAAGGTCTTGCTCCTGACCCTGGCTGTGGTTTTGATGACGACAAACTCATCAACAAAAAGAAGAAAAGAAGACTTCAAAGAAACAAGCACTACAAGTCCATCAATAGTCTAGAAGTCTTAGCATTAGGTGAGTTATGCTTCCAAAGGTCTATTAAAGCATAAAGGCTCCTAAAACACCTAATCTAATCAAGCTAAGTGTTTTCATAACTTAAAAGAAGTAGAAAACCTTAAGCCAGTCTCAAAGTATCAAGTTTCTGGAAAATGGGCTTCTGTGTAATCGATTGCAGCTTTCTAGTAATCGATTACACCTAGGCAAGTAATCGATTACCACTTGTCTTTAATCGATTACATGTTTGAAATTCAAATTCAAACTGAAACGGTCATTAGTGTAATCGATTACACTAAGTGTGGTAATCGATTACCAGAACAAAAAAGTGCATCTTTTCATGAACCATTGTGTCCCAAACCTTTTGAAAAGGGTTGTGATGGTTCAAGGCCGTTTCCCTTGCCTATATAAAGTCCATTTGAGTCCAGAACACACAACATACACAAGACACAACAAGAGACAACACATTACACATGAGAAAACACCATTAGGCCAAAACTCTGTCAAAATTAGTTCATCTTTTTGAACTTAAACCTTTTGGAGCCTAAATTATGAGTTCATGATCTTCATGTCTATAAGAACACTTTAATTGTTCATATCTTGAAGAACTCAGAATTGTATTATGCTTAAAAGCCTTAAAGCATAATTTCTCATGATGAATCCAATTGTATGTTAAAGGATTGATACAGCCAATTGTAAAATCTTCTTCATCTCTTTCTGTAAGATTGAGTTTTCACCGTGGTATTCGGTGAAGGGTTGTTGTCACTGAAAGTGGTTTACTTTCAGGGTTTCGATTGAAGGCAGGTTAGTCTTCAAGGTCTGAGGGTGGTTTGCCTTCAGGAACTGAAAGCGGTTTGCTTTCAGGGGCTGTTGAAAGTGGTTTGCTTTCACAGGATATTGGTAGAAATTCTTGGGGTCCTTGGGTTAGGAACTTGTAAGAGATTTTTATCAATAGTGGAAAAATCCTCAAGGGGTTTTCTTGAGGGACTGGACGTAGCCTTCGGTGGATTGAAGGTGAACCAGGATAAACTCTTGTGTGTGATTTTCGTTATCCTTCATATTTACTTTCAAGCATTGCTCAATTCCGCTGCAATCATAACGATCATCTCGTGATCATCGTAAAATTGAAAGTAACAATTTCAATAAGGCGAAAATTGGGGCAACACTGATTCACCCCCCCCCCCCTCTCAGGTTGCTATCTGTACTAACAATTGGTATCAGAGCGGAAGTTTAGGTAAGTTATTCCTAAGATCCGGGAAAAGATGACATCCTCTTCCAATCATGGAACAAATGAAGGATTCAACATAAACAGGCCACCATTCTTCAATGGAGAACATTATGACTTCTGGAAAATCAAGATGAAGATATTCATAAAGTCATTAGACGCAGGAATATGGAAAGCAATTGAAGAAGGTCCCTTTGTGCCTGTAACCACAGATGAAGAAGGAACTTCACAACCAAAATCAGAAAGTACTTGGAGTGAAGAAGAAAAGAAGAAGGTTCAATATGATCTCAAAGGAATGAACATCCTTACATCTGCTCTTGGCATGGACGAATTTTTCAGAGTATCAACGTGGACTTCATCAAAAGAAATATGGGATACGTTGATGGTGACTCATGAAGGAACAGATGAAGTCAAGAGATCAAAGATCAATACTTTGTCTCAGGAATATGAAATTGTAAGACCCTCTATTTTTTAGTATTTATGTTTTGGTCCCTGAACTATTTAGTAGTTTCAGTTTGGTCCTTGGTTGATCGTTTGACTGATTTTATTATTATTGGAATGAGTTTGTGTTAGTTGAATTGCTTTGTATTTATCATGAAAATTTTAGAAGAATATATATGAATATTTTTAATTAAACTGTTAGAAATATATTTTCTAGTGTGAGTATTTTGGGCTAAACTATTTTAGAAACCTATATTAAATATATATATTATATTAAAGAAATGTTTTGTTATATATATGTAAACATGTATTTAATTATAAATGACTACTTATTTAAAAAGAAAAAGGAAAAAGAAAATAATAATATATATATAACTCATACGTATCTGATATATTTATTTAAATATATTTTACTTTGTTAGGTTTTGGTTGAGATCATATTTTGAACACAAATTGTATTTTATTTTCTCATAAAATTATGTAGATTTGATTTGAAAATTAAGATGAACATATTACTTATTTTTATGTGATATACTAATAGCTATTTTTATCTTTGTTTTAATTAGTTATAGTTTTGTTTTGGTAAGTTTTTATATATATATATATATGATTATAAGGAAGAAAAATAATAATAATAGCAGGACCGTATTGTCGATATATATTTATATATATATATATTAAATTCTATTTTATTATATATTGGTTATTTGAATTATGAACCTAGTTAAATTATACTAGTGTGTGTTTTATCCTATTAAGATTGAACATAAATTTTAAAATTAAAATATGCATTTTGGTGAAGAGATAAAAAATAAAAACTGAAATAACATATTCCCTCTAAAATAACAAATTAAACTCTCCCACTACTAAAACCCTTTCTCCACTCTCCATCCATAAAACCCGAGCCTCCCTTCTTCTCTCCCCGCCACCTTTTCTTCGCTCTGCCACCATCATATTCTTCATCTTCTCCACCAAACACCTATCAAACCTTCACTCATCATTTTCACCCCAGCTTCATCACCATGCCTCTGTTTCTCCACCCTCCATTCAACCACTATTCCTCTCTTCTTCTTTCTCTCGTTTCTTCCTTACCCAGCGCCGCCACCACTCTTCTCTCAACCTCGCCGCCACCACTCTAATCTCCTTCCACACCACCTCTTCGTCCTCTCCATTACAACCCCTGAACCAGAATCCTCTTCTCGAAACTCCACACCACACCATCGACCCATCCAAGCTCTTGACTTTCCTCTTCACTGTCCCTCGACCTCGCACAGCCACCGCTCATCTCTCTCTACCGCTCGTCACCTCTGTTCCTGCCTTGGTTCCGAGCACGCGCCGTCGCACCGTTCCTGGTTCGCGTCGTTGTTCCGCCGCTGTCAAGCTCGCACCGCCGCCGCTAGTCCCTCTCTCTCCTGCGTCGCCTCAATTCTTTCCTCTGTTCAAGGCTGTGCCGCTGCTTCACCCAGGACCTGCACCGTCGCTCCAGCAGCCACTTCCGCAAGCTGGTCTTCTCGTGCCGCCGTCAAAGCCAGCTCCAGGCAGGGGCGTCACCACCGCGAGTTCATGTATGGTTCCCCTTCTTTTATTCTCTCTAAACATTCTTTTATTGTGCACTTATCACTACTAGTTACAATTATATCTTAATCCAAGTTAAGTTAGTGAATTGCTATTTAGCTTTTGATATATGTTTGTTTTCAATTTTATAAATGGTCAAATTCAAACTTGCAAACCCAGCATGGTTCTTACACATTTAAAAATTATTTTCACTCACATATAAACATTAATTGCAATGTTAATTCAGTGCCTGTGATGTTAATTTCGTAATGTATTAATTATGTGGTGTGTGTTATGGGTTAGTACTGGAGTTTTGCTTCCCTCTTTTATTATCGATTCTGTTTCTCCTGATTTTGGGTCTCTTGCTCTTGGTAATAAAATCAGCTTTTTAATCATAAAAATTGAATCTTGCTTCATGGGAAAAAAGAAAAGTTGTATGCGGAACTTGTTACTCTTTTACTGAAAATTATTTGATAAGTTTATTGATATTTATTTGATAAGTTTTCTTTGGTCTTAAAAGTTTACTTGTCTCCACTATCTTGCTGCCATGTTTGAATAGTTGTTGTTAAGAGTTATCATTTCGGAATTTAAACCCCAGTCTATGCATGAGTTCTTGGTGTTCTTTTCTTAGCAGTAATCGTAAAGAACTTCCCTATCTCAATTACATGTTAATTGGGTTTAGTTTACTTCTGGACTATAAGTTGGAACTGTGATCTTAGACCTAAACCTTATTGTTCTTCCTTTTCTGTCTCTGTGACTGTGTTGAGCCTCTACAAATTTCTTATGTTTCTTTCGGTTGTTTTCTATCTCTGCCATGTGGATGCCTTGAAATCTACGTGTTCTAATGTCAGCCTTTGGTGATGATAAAGATGGTTTCAGCTCCTTCCTCATTAACTTGATTGGACGCGGAGTCGATGCGTTTCTGCATTAGAAGGTAAGGGTAACTCTGGGTCTAGATAGAGTCAGTTGTGTTTACCATGATTTTATTTCTGTGAATTATTTTGTTTATGAGGATGAAATTGTTGGTATTGTGATGCTTGAAATTGAGAATTGTTTACATGATATATTGAAGATGATTATATTGTGTATGGGGTGTGCTATGACTGATGTTTTGTGTGGACTGTTGGTCCATAAGGATCATGAATTTTGCATAGTCATAGCATGTGCATCGTGTATATATATATATATATATATATATATATATATATATTGGGTTGATGTGGCGGTATTTTGTCCCGCGTGATCTACTGAGGATTTTAAGGTTGATGTGACGGATCTTTGTCCCGTGAGATCGACCGAGGGCAATGTGGTGGATCGTTGTCCCACGTGATTGTCCTGACCCGGTTAGGGTGAATTAGGGCAATGTGGTGGATCGTTGTCCCACGTGATTGTCTTGGCCCGTGAAGGGTGACGTTTTGGGCCCGAGAAGGGTGAGGTAATGGCCATATAAATATAACTATAAGCATATAGATATGGAGGGCATTTGCACATCTTAATTGATAATATTGTTGTTGTTAATTATTTTATTTCCCTTTCAACATGCTGTTTGGTATTTGTTGTTTGTTCTCGAGTTAACCCTTTCTGTTTGTGTTTGGGCGCTTAACGCCAGAAAATAGACAGGGTGTTGATCGTCGTCTTTTGAAGAAGCTTTACGAAATCAGAGTGCGCAGCGGAATCGTGGAAGAAGTTTGAAGAAGACGATTGATGTCTTAAGTTTTTTTTTCGCTATTTTAATTTATTTTATTTTTGGGCTCGCTGTTGAGCAATTTTCCTTGTTGTAATATTTTCCACGTCGTAATTATTATTTATGGGGAAAATTATTACTTATATTATTTTTAAGTAATTAAGAGAGACGAAAACCTTTTAAGAAAATGAGTTGTTTTTCTGAGAGGTTTTAATTTCCGCGTAATTACTATGTGACCCTCAATCCAAAATTGGGGCGTTACAGAAATGTTCAGAATGCTTCCAGGAGAAAAGGTATTAGATATGCAAAAACGATTCACTCATTTGATTAATCATTTGATTGCTCTTGGAAAACAATTTTCAAATAGTGACTTGAACATGAAAGTTCTAAGATCACTTACAAGAGTATGGCAACCAAAAGTTACAGCCATCTCTGAAAAGAAGAGTTTATCAAATATGACTCTTGCAACTCTCTTTAGAAAACTC
Source organism: Acmispon strigosus (assembly GCA_030819835.1). Classification (NCBI taxonomy): domain Eukaryota; kingdom Viridiplantae; phylum Streptophyta; class Magnoliopsida; order Fabales; family Fabaceae; genus Acmispon; species Acmispon strigosus. Next base: position 27,934,121 of record JAUAMA010000004.1, on the reverse strand, counting down.
CAAGAACATGAGTTGGAATTGAATCGTTTAGAAGAGCATGAACAACATGAGAAGAAGTATCGATCAATTTCCCTAAAGGCAAAAGAAAGCATCAAAGAAGATTATGATGTAGACTCTGAAGAAGAAGACAATGGAAATTTGAATCTTCTAGTAAAGAATTTTGGAAAGTTTCTTAAAAGGAAAGGTGTTAAATTTAACAACAATAAATCCTTCCAAAGAAACAATGAGTCTTCTTCGTCTCAAAAGATTGCATGTTTCGAGTGTGGCAAACCGAGACATTTCAAGTCAGATTGTCCAAATCTTCAGAAGAAGAAACATGGTCTAAGAGAGAAATTCGAGAAAAAGGATCAACCTACTCGAAGAGCATATTTGGCTTGGGATGATAATGAAGTAAGTTCATCATCAGATTTTGGCAAAGAAGAAGCACAAGTTGCTTTCATGGCTTCACATGACTCAGATGTTGAAGATTCCCAGGTTAGTGATAATTCTATGTCTTCTCATGATTTAAAGTTTGCTATGGAAAATATGTTCAAATTGTGTCAAGAATTTTCCAAGATTAGTACTAAGCAAAATGATTTGATTTCATCCTTAGAAAGTAAGTGTAGAACTTTACAAGAGGAATTAGACATAGTGCAATCTAAACTAGATATTACACAAAAATGCACTAAGTATAGTGCTTTAGAAGAAAAGATAGATAATCTTCAAGAGTAAATAACTTCAATAAAGGAAAACAGAAGTTAGATGATATCCTAAGTGTTCAAAGACATTCAAACAATAAATCAGGTTTAGGATATACTTCTCACCCAAAGACAAAAGAGATTAAGAAAATTGTGTTTGTAAAACCAAACCATATGGTAGGATCTTCTAGTAACAAAAAGTTAATCCTGTTAGAAGTACGTACAATAGGAAGAATACTCAAAATAGACATCCTAACAAGATCCATTCCTCTCCTAGACAAACATCTAGTTACAATCATTACTCTTGTACGTATTGTAACAAAGTAGGACATACCCCTAGTAGATGTTACTACAAACATGTAGGAGTACCAAATAGGGAATACATTTGGGTTAGAAAGGATGTTAACTTAGAAGGACCCAAAACTTGTTGGGTTCCTAATACCCATGTTTGAACTTTGTCATGTAGGTGTGTATGAAAGCAGCAAAGGATTTATGGTATTTTGATAGTGGCTGCTCATTACACATGACAGGAGACAAAACCAAGTTTTCATTTCTTATACCTAGAGAAAAAGGTTTTGTCACATATGGTAACAATCAAAAGGGAAAGATACTCGGTATTGGAAGAATAGGCACACCCCCTCAAACAGTCATCGATAAAGTTCTTTACGTTGATGGTTTGATGCATAATCTTCTGAGTATTAGTCAACTATGTGATAAAGGTTTGAAAGTTGGTTTTATTAATGATATATGTGTAGTGAAAGATGTGAAAACTAAAGAAATTAAATTTTTTGGGTATAAAGTAAACAAAGTCTTCATGATCTCCTTGGAAGAAATTCCACAAAATGTGAGATGCCTTTTGGCCAAGAATAATAGTGATTCATGGCTATGGCATAGAAGACTTGCTCATATTCACATAGATCATTTAAACAAACTAGTCAAGCATGATCTAGTTGTTGGGCTTCCAAATATAAAATTCGAGAAAGACAAGCTTTGTGATGCATGTCAAAAAGGGAAGCAAACCAGAACATCCTTCAAACCAAAGAACATAGTTTCGACTTCAAGGCCCCTTGGATTTGTTCGGACCATCTAGAACTAAAAGCCTCGGAGGTAATTTCTATGCACTTGTTATTGTTGATGATTTCTCTAGATTTACATGGACATTATTTCTGCCTCATAAGAATGAAGCCTTCAATGCATTCAAGAGATATGCAAGGCTAGTTCAAAATGAGAAGTCTTTAAAGATCTCTTCTATTAGAAGTGATCATGGTGGAGAATTTCAGAATCAACAATTCCAAGAACTATGTCATGAAAATGGAATATCACATAATTTCTCAACTCCGAGAACACCACAACAAAATGGTGTTGTAGAAAGGAAGAACAGATTACTTGAAGAATTAGCAAGAACCATGCTAAGTGAATCTAGTCTCCTTAAATATTTCTGGGCTGATGCTGTAAGTACTGCTTGCTATGTTTCCCATAGAGTTCTCATTAGACCTATTCTTAAGAAAACTCCCTATGAACTCTACAAAAGAAGGAAACCAAACATCTCTCATCTACATGCTTTTGGATCAAAATGCTTTGTCTTGAATAATGGAAAAGAAAACCTTGGAAAGTTTGATGAAAAATCTGATGAAGGTATATTCCTTGGTTATTCTCTAACAAACAAAGCATATAGAGTCTTTAACAAGAAAACTATATATGTGGAAGAATCCATACATGTTTCTTTTGATGAATCTAAATCTTCAATAGAAGATAGAGTTAATACTCCAGATATTGAAGAAGATGATATCATTGTAAATGAAGATTCTCAAAAGGATGAAGATCATAATCCAATACAAGAAGAGCACATTGAAGATAATACTTATCAACTTCCAAAGGAATGGAGAACCCATAGGGATCATCCAGTTGATAATATTATTGGTGATATTTCTAGAGGCGTTTCTACAAGGCAACGCTTAAATGATTCAGTTTTGAATATGGCCTTTGTCTCTCAAATTGAACCATCAAAAGTAAATGATGCTCTAGAGGATGAGTATTGGATTGTAGCAATGCAAGAAGAACTAAACCAGTTAGAAAGGAATCAAGCCTAGAAACTTGCTCCTAAAGCCCAATGTCTAGAATATCATTGGAAAAACAGTAGGAATATTAATGTCAGTAGCAAAATATTCTCCTAGGTACATGTCTATACTAGTTAGAGAATTACCTACTTAAATTCTAGGTGAACATATATATATATATATATATATATATATATATTAGAACTATAGTTATAAATATATATATATATATACATCTTTATGACATATGTTACATCTAGAAATTAATAAGATACATGACCTTAAATAAATCTTATTGGTACTTGTCTAAATCATTTCTTGTATAATTATCTGTCATGATTGATTATGTGCTTATGTGTTTATATGAAGGTGTGTTACATAGGATAAGACTTATAAAATGTTCTTGAAATCGTTTATCATAGATCTGTTAATCGATTACCCTTGTTCTTAGTTCTGTTAATTAGTGAATTCCTTTGAGTAATCGATTACATCGATTACATAGTCGAAATTTAAAAATTTTCAAATTTTAGACTGCAGGTAATCGATTACATTAACTGCTGTAATCGATTACATCTGCCATTTTGAATTTTATTTGAAATTCGAATAACGGTAATCGATTACACAACTGACTGTAATCGATTACCAACCCGATAAAATAAATACATCTAGTCAGAAATTATAATCGATTACGCTGCTCTTCATCCCTCTCCTCTCTTCGACTTCGAACCAGTCTTTCCCATCCTTCTCCCTTGTTTCTTGCTCAAACTCAGAACAAATTAGTGGGTTTTGCTCGGCTCTACCCTCTCCTTCTTCTCCACCCCTTCGAATTGTTCAATTCGGACTTCACCCAAAAACCCCTTTCTCAAACCCTAAATTCTCCAAGTCCGAAAAATGGCCTCTTCTTCTCGCAGACACCGTTCGAAGAACCTATTCATGAAAACTCTTGATCTTTCACGCCTTCTTGTCCCGGAGGAGCAAAAGGAACGGTTCCTGGCTTACTTCTTGGAACGACCCATTCTTCCTCCCAAGTATGCTGACATAAACTCATTCATCAATGCTGGATTTCTCTTCCCTTCTCTCCTTGATTTCCAAGGACTTGATGAATTTGTTGGCTTGACGGGTACGTATTATCCTGAATTGGTTAAGGTATTTTACTGTAATTTGGTTAAGAGAGGTGGGAAAATTTGCTCATCAGTCAAGGGAATTGATATTTCGTTGACTCAAGAGCAATTGGGAACTCTACTAAAAATTCCCTATGTTGGAGCACGACGAAATCAGGAAAATGCATGTCCATGGGCTGAATATGATAAAAAATCCTTTTATCTATCTCTGTGTCGATTTTCTGAGGAAGAGATCCAACTGAAGAAGCAGCGAGCGGAAGCCAACCGCTCTAGGGATATCCTTGCTGTTGGATATCTCATTGTAGAGGATAGACTGCTTCATTATCTGATAAGCTATGTTCTTCTTCCTCAATCCTCTAACCATGCCCAAATTAGTGATTTAGAGTTACAAGTCATTTATGGGTTGAAGCATAATGAATCCATTAATTGGGCTTATTTGGTTATGATACACATGATGATACACAAGGATAGATCTGGTCCCCTTCCTTATGCTCCTATTATTACTCTCATTCTGAAGAACTTTGGAATGTCTACACATGGGGAGTATGCTCAGGTCATGGATACTAAGGCTCAGAGGATTGATATGGAAATTCTGAACAAGATGGGGATTTTCAGGGATGTTGATGACACTCTCCGTCACAAATCAGATTTAGGTCCTGATACCACCCAGGCTCCTGCCCCTGCTGCTTTATATCCACCATCTTCTGAGGAAGGACCTTCGTCCTCTATGCTTGTTGATGCCTCCACTCAACTCATTCTCTCTCATCTGGCCGATATGAGGACTCACTTTGATCAGAGGTTCGATCACATGGAAGGTCGGGTCGAATCCATGTACACTACTCTCTGTGCCGATATGGATCGTCTTAGTCTTCGTATTGATCACATGGCTCCCTCTCCACATGGTTCCTTTGATTCCTCTGATGAATTTGACCTCTAGACTTATTTATTTTCTTTCATTGGCTACTTGATTTACTTGGTTTGTAATAGCCTAGATTTTGACTGTTTCCTGCACTGTTGGATATTTTTTTACTTGCTATGTTTGGATGATTATGGTCTGTTCACGTTTTCCTTATATACCCCTACCCCCATGCTTTATATTGCAATATACTTGTATGGATATATGTATGCCTGTACATTTTTGGCCTTTTCTTCTTTTTGATGACGTCAAAAGGGGGAGAAAGGCTCTGTGCTCTTAAAGATCATATGCAGGAGTTCAACAAGTACATTAGAAAGGGGGAGAAATGCTAGATATATTAGATTCCATCAAACAAGGGGAGTTCAGCATCAAGAATGCATATATGATCTTCAAGTATCAAGAATGTGTTTGCCATCATCAAAAAGGGGGAGATTGTGAAGAAGGTCTTGCTCCTGACCCTGGCTGTGGTTTTGATGATGACAAACTCATCAACAAAAAGAAGAAAAGAAGACTTCAAAGAAACAAGCACTACAAGTCCATCAATAGTCTAGAAGTCTTAGCATTAGGTGAGTTATGCTTCCAAAGGTCTATTAAAGCATAAAGGCTCTTAAAACACCTAATCTAATCAAGCTAAGTGTTTTCATAACTTAAAAGAAGTAGAAAACCTTAAGCCAGTCTCAAAGAATCAAGTTTCTGGAAAATGGGCTTCTGGGTAATCGATTGCAGCTTTCTGGTAATCGATTACACCTAGGCAAGTAATCGATTACCACTTGTCTGTAATCGATTACATGTTTGAAATTCAAATTCAAACTGAAACGGTCATTAGTGTAATCGATTACACTAAGTGTGGTAATCGATTACCAGAACGAAATAGTGCATCTTTTCATGAACCATTGTGTCCCAAAACTTTTGAAAAGGGTTGTGATGGTTCAAGGACGTTTCCCTTGCCTATATAAAGTCCATTTGAGTCCAGAACACACAACATACACAAGACACAACAAGAGACAACACATTACACATGAGAAAACACCATTAGGCCAAAACTCTGTCAAAATTAGTTCATCATTTTGAACTTAAACCTTTTGGAGCCTAAATTCTCAGTTTATGATCTTCATGTCTATAAGAACACTTTAGTTGTTCATATCTTGAAGAACTCAGAATTGTATTATGCTTAAAATCCTTAAAGCATAATTTCTCATGATCAATCCAATTGTATGTTAAAGGATTGATACAGCCAATTGTAAAATCTTCTTCATCTCTTTCTGTAAGATTGAGTTTTCACCGTGTTATTCAGTGAAGGGTTGTTGTCACTGAAAGTGGTTTACTTTCAGGGTTTCGATTGAAGGCAGGTTAGTCTTCAAGGTCTGAGGGTGGTTTGCCTTCAGGAACTGAAAGCGGTTTGCTTTCAGGGGCTGTTAAAAGTGGTTTGCTTTCACAGGATATTGGTAGAAATTCTTGGGGTCCTTGGGTTAGGAATTTGTAAGAGATTTTTATCAATAGTGGAAAAATCCTCAAGGGGTTTTCTTGAGGGACTGGACGTAGCCTTCGGTGGATTGAAGGTGAACCAGGATAAACTCTTGTGTGTGATTTTCGTTATCCTTCATATTTACTTTCAAGCATCGCTCAATTCCGCTGCAATCATAACGATCATCTCGTGATCATCGTAAAATTGAAAGTAACAATTTCAATAAGGCGAAAATTGGGGCAACACTGATTCACCCCCCCCCCCTCTCAGGTTGCTATCTGTACTAACAAGCAAGACCTTCTTCACAACATGTTCTAAGAGAAAAATTCGAAAAGAAGGATCAACCCACACGAAGAGCATACTTGGTTTGGGATGATAATGAAGTAAGTTCATCATCAGATTCTGACAAAGAAGAAGCACAAGTCGCATTGATGGCCTCACATGATTCAGATGTTGAAGATTCCCAGGTTAGTGACAATTCTATGTCTTTTCATGATTTAAAGTTTGCTATGGAAAATATGTTTAAATTATGTCAAGAATTTTCTAAGGTTAGCACTAGGCAAAATGATTTAATTTCATCCTTAGAAAGTAAGTGTAGAACTTTACAAGAAGAACTAGACGTAGTAAAAACAAAGTTAGAGAGTACACATAAATGCACTAAGTGTAGTTCTTTAGAAGAAAAGATAGATAATCTTCAACAAAGAATTCATAACTTCAATAAAGGAAAACATAAGTTAGATGATATTCTAAGTGTGCAAAGGAATTCAAACAATAAGTCAGGTCTAGGATATACTTTTCACCCAAAGACAAAAGAAGTCAAGAAAACTGTGTTTGTAAAACCACACAAAGTGGAAGGATCTTCTAAAAACACTAAGATTAACTCTTTTAGGAGTATGAACAATAGGAAGAATAATCCTCATAGACCTCCTAAGAAGATTCATCCCTCTCCTAGGCAAACATCTACTTACAATCATTATTCTTGTACTTATTGTAACAAAATAGGACATACCCCTAGTTGATGTTACTACAAAAATGTTGGAGTACCAAATAGGGAATACATATGGGTTAGAAAGGATGTTAACGTAGAAGGACCCAAAACTTATTGGGTTCCTAATACCCATGTTTGAACTTTGTCATGTAGGTGTGTATGAAAGCAGCAAAGGATTTATGGTATCTTGATAGTGGCTGCTCATCACACATGACAGGAGACAAAACCAAGTTTTCTTTTCTTATACCTAGGGAAAAAGGTTTTGTCACATATGGAAACAATCAAAAGGGAAAGATACTCGGTATTGGAAGAATGGGCACACCCCCTCAAACAGTCATCGATAAAGTTCTTTACGTTGATGGTTTGATGCATAATCTTCTGAGTATCAGTCAACTATGTGACAAAGGTTTGAAAGTTGGTTTCATTGATGATATATGTGTAGTAAAAGATGTGAAAACTAAAGAAGTTAAGTTTTCTGGTTATAAAGTCAATAAAGTCTTCATGAACTCCTTGGAAGAAATTCCACAAAATGTAAGATGTATTTTGGCCAAGAACAATAGTGATTCATGGCTATGGCATAGAAGACTTGCTCATATACACATATATCATTTAAACAAACTAGTCAAGCATGATCTAGTTGTTGGGCTTCCAAACATAAGATTCGAGAAAGACAAGCTTTGTGATGCATGTCAAAAAGGGAAGCAAACCAGAACGTCTTTCAAACCAAAGAACATAGTTTCGACTTCAAGACCCCTTCAATTGCTACATATGAATTTGTTCGGACTTTCAAGAACAAAAAGCCTCGGAGGTAATTTCTATGCACTTGTTGTTGTTGATGATTTCTCTAGATTTACATGGACATTATTTTTGCCTCATAAGAATGAAGCCTTCAACACATTTAAGAGATATGCACGGCTAGTTCAAAATGAGAAGTCTTTAAAGATCTATTCTATTAGAAGTGATCATGGTGGAGAATTTCAGAATCATCAATTTCAAGAACTATGTGATGAAAATGGAATATCACATAATTTCTCTACTCCGAGAACACCACAACAAAATGGTGTTGTAGAAAGGAAGAACAGATTACTTGAAGAATTATCAAGAACCATGCTAAGTGAATCAAGTCTTCCTAAATATTTCTGGGCTGATGCTGTAAGTACTGCTTGCTATGTTTCTAATAGAGTTCTTATTAGACCAATTCTGAAGAAAACCCCCTATGAACTCTACAAAGGAAGGAAACCAAATATCTCTCATCTACATGCTTTTGGATCCAAATGCTTTGTCTTGAATAATGGAAAGGAAAACCTTGGTAAGTTTGATGAAAAATCTGATGAAGGTATATTCCTTGGTTATTCTCTAACAAGCAAAGCATATAGAGTCTTTAACAAGAAAACTCTATCTGTAGAAGAATCCATACATGTTTCATTTGATGAGTCTAAATCTGATGAGTCTAAATCTTCAATAGAAGATATAGTCAATCGTCCAGATAATGAAGAAGAAAATATCATTATCAATGAAGACTCTCAAAAGGAAAGAGATCAAAATCCAATACCAGTAGAGCACATTGAAGATAACACTTATCAACTTCCAAAAGAATGGAGAATCCATAGGGATCATCCAGTTGATAATATCATTGGTGATATTTCTAGAGGCGTTTCTACAAGGCTACGCTTAAATGATTCTGTTTTGAATATGGCCTTTGTCTCTCAAATAGAACCCTCAAAAGTAAATGATGCTCTAGATGATGAGTATTGGATTATGGCAATGCAGGAAGAATTAAACCAATTTGAAAGGAATCAAGTTTGGGAACTTGCTCCTAAGCCCACTGACTAGAAGATCATATGAACACAGTAGGAACTATAAAAATAACAAACATAATCATTATGAAGATAATTTTCTTATATGTCTTAAATACTTGCATAATTTTTGGGTGAACATATATGCTTACATGCTTAATTCATGTCTTAAATTTATGATTGCATTTATCTAATTTACCTAGGTTCTTAAACACATGTCTTATGTTAGTTCTTATCATTATATACTTGTATAATCTTTTCCTACATGATTACATGTCTTATTTGATTATGTGCTTAAGTGTTCTTTTGGAAATGTGTTACATAGGATTATATAGGTTAGAACTTATAAAATGACCTTGTAATTGATTACCATAGGCTTATTAATCGATTACCCCTGTTCTTAGTCCTCATGCTTATTTAATTTCTCTAAGTAATCGATTACTATAACTGGTATAATTGATTACATATTCGAAATTTGAAATTTTTCAAATTTTGGACTGCAAGTAATCGATTACATTAACTACTGTAATCGATTACAGTTGCAATTTTGAATTTTATTTAAAATTCAAATAGTGGTAATCGATTACACAACTGCCTGTAATCGATTACCAATTCGATAATATAAGTATCTCTGGTCAGTTTTCATAATCGATTACACTATTCTTCTTCCCTCTCCTCTCCTCGACGCCGAACTGGTTTTGCCCACCTTTCTCCTTCGTTTCTTGCTCAAATTCAGAACCAATTGGTGGGTTTTTCTCGTCCTTCTCCTCTCTTGCCTCTCAACCCATTCGGATTTTCCAATTTTGTCTCTACCCAAAAACCCTTTTTCGAATCCTAGCCTTTCCCAAATCCGAAAATGGCTTCTTCTTCCTCTCGCAGACACCGGTCGAAGAATCTCTCCATGAATACCCTTGACCTATCACGTCTTCTTGTCACGGAGGAACGATTCTTGGCCTATTACCTTGAAAGGCTGATTCTTCCTCCCAAGTATGGTGACTTGAACTCCTTCATCAACACTGGACTTCTCTTCCCATCTCTCCTCGACTTCCAAGGCCTTGATGAATTTGTTGGCTTCACGGGTACGTATTATCCTGAACTTGTCAAAGTCTTTTATTGCAATTTGGTCAAGAGGGGTGGCAAAATCTGTTCATCAGTCAAAGGGGTTGATATTTCTTTGACTCAAGAGCAATTGGGCACTTTACTGACGATTCCCTATGTTGGAGCCCGGCTAAGCCCTGAGATTACGTGTCCATGGGCTGGTTATGATAAGAAGTCTTTTTATCTATCTCTGTGTTGATTTTCTGAGGAGGAGATACAGTTGAAGAAGCAACGAACGGAGGCCAACCGTTCTTTGGATATCTCACTGTAGAGGATCGTTTACTTCATTATTTGATAAGCTATGTTCTTCTCCCTCAGTCCTCTAACCATGCTCAGATTAGTGATTTGGAGTTACAAATCATATATGGTCTGAAGCATAATGAAGCAATTAATTCGGCTTATCTGGTCATGATTCACATGCTGCTTCACAAGGACAGAACTGGTCCTCTTCCTTATGCTCCTGTGATTACTCTTATTCTGAAGAACTTTGGGATTTCTACGCATGGAGAGTATGCACAGGTCATGGATGCTAAATCTCAGAGGATTGACATGGAAATTCTGAACAAGATGGGGATTTTCAGGGATATTGATGGTACTTTCAGGCACAAATCAGATTTGGGTCCTGACACTACCCAAGCTCCTGCCCCTGCTGCTTTCTGTCCACCATCCTCTGAGAGTGGTCCTTCGTCCTCTGCGGATGCCGATGCCTCTACTCAACTCATCCTCTCTCATTTGGCTGATATGAGGACACACTTTGATCAGAGGTTCGATCACATGGAAGGTCGGGTCGAGTCCATGTACACCACTCTTCGTGCTGATATGGATCGCCTCAGTCTTTGTGTCGATCGCATGGATCCCTCTACTCATGACTCTCCTGACTCGTCTGAAGATTTTGATGAGTTTTAGTTCTTTTTATGCTTTCATTAGACATACTATTTTATTTGGTTTGTAATAGCATAGTCTAAAACTCTTCACTGCACTGTTGGATGTTTTCTTTTATTTGCTATGTTTGGATGATTGTGGTTTATCATTTTTTTACATCTTTACCCCCATACCCTTGCTTTATTTCGAAATGTATACTTGTATGGATGCATGCCTGTTTTTTGCCTTTTCTTCTTTTTGATGAAGTTAAAAGGGGAGAAAGGTTCTGTGCTCTTAAAGATTATATGCAGGAATTCAACAAGTGAATTAGAAAGGGGGAGAAATACTGGATTACATCAAACAGGGGGAGTTCTTCAACAGAAATGCATATATGATCTTCAAGTATCAAGAATGTCTTTTCCATCATAAAAAAGGGGGAGATTGTGAAGAAGGTCTTGCTCTTGACCCTGGCTGAGGTTTTGATGACGACAAACTCATCGACAAAAAGAAGAAAAGAAGACTTAGAGGAAACAGCGCTACAAAGTCTATCAATTACCTAGAAGTCTTAGTTTAGGTGAGTTATGCTTACAAAGGTCTCTCAAAGCATAAAGGCTCTTTAAAACACCTAAACTAATCAAGCTTAATGTTTTCACAACTTAAAAGAAGTAGGAAAACTTAAGCCGATCTTAAAAGATCAAGTTTCTGGAAGATGGACTTCAGTGTAATCGATTTCAGCTTTCTGGTAATCGATTACACCTAGGCAAGTAATCGATTACCACTTGCTTGTAATCGATTACATGTTTGAATTTGAAATTCAAACTGAAATGGCTATTAGTGTAATGGATTACACTAAATGTTGTAATCAATTACCAGCACGAAAAGTTGCATCTTTTCATGAACCATTGTGTCTCAAACCTTTTGGGAAAGGTTGCATTGGTTCAAGGACGTTTCCCTTGCCTATATAAAGTCCATTTGAGTCCAGAACACAAAAACACATGAGAATACAACCTTAGGCCAAAGCTTTGTCAAAATTAGTTCATTAAGTCTTTTAGAACTTAAACTTTCAAGAGCCTAAGTTCTGAGTTCATGATCTTCATGTTTATAAGAACACTTTAGTTGTTCATATCATGAGGAACTCAGAATTTTGTTATGCTTAAAAGCCTTAAAGCATAAATTCTCATGATCAATCCACTTGTATGATAAATGATTGATTCAGCCAATTGTGAACTCTTCTTCATCTCTTTCTGTAAGATTGAGTATTCACCGTGGATCTCGGTGAAGGGTTGTTGGTACTGAAAGTGGTATACTTTCAGGGTGTTGATTTAAGGTGGTTTAGCCTTCAAGGTCTGAGGGTGGTTTGCCTTCAGGAACTGAAAGTGGTTTGCCTTCAGGAACTGAAAGTGGTTTGCTTTCAGGGGCTGTGGAAAGTGGTATACTTTCACAGGAAGTTGATAGAAATTCTTAGGGTCCTTGGTATAAGAACTTGTAAGAGATTTTTATCCATAGTGGAAAAATCCTCAAGCGATTTTCTTGAGGGACTGGACGTAGCCTTCGGTGGATAGAAGGTGAACCAGGATAAAATTCTGTGTGTGTGAATTCTTCTATCCTTCATCTTTACTTTCAAGCAACGCTTAATTCCGCTGCAATCACAACTATCGTTTTGTGATCATCATTATCTTGAAAGTAATAATTTCAATAAGGCAAAAATCGGGGCAACTCTGATTCACCCCCCCCTCTCAGGTTGCTATCTGTACTAACAAGTAGTAGGGCGACCCAGTGGCTTGACAGGGCGTCCCAGTGGCTCGACAGGGCGACCCCAGCTGCTTTAGGGGGGTATATTTGTAACATAAGGGGGGGTAATAATTTGTAATGTATTGGGCTCGATTCCCGAGGCCCATAGGCCTGCAAGGATTCAAGATATTTATGACTCCTCCCCCTATAAATAGCTAGTAGGGGGCTCATGTAAAAGGGTCTTGATTTGTCTCTTAATACTCTAATAATAACACTTTTCTCCTATACTGTCTCATTCCGAGAACATAACTTCGATACCTCTGTGCACTTGTAGAAAGGCTATCGCACACAAATAAAGTCTATTCATAAAAGACACAACATGTTCTTCTAAAGAAAACAAGGATTTAAATGACTGCTTTTACACACTTGAAAGTGATAGGAATAATCGAATAAGACAAATGGTGCAAAATAAACTAATTTCCAGACCCAAAAATCAGCACTCGCTGACCCTTATACCCTGCCCAGATTTGTATCACAAGCATGCATGGCAAGGCCACCAAATTCATCCAAGCTAGCCTTCAAAGTCAGACACCAAATTTTTTGAATTCTTCCAGGTATACCTCCTGCTTATGAAGAGAAGAAGGATAGGAAGTATTTGTAAAGGTGGAAAAAACCAAGAAGATCAATCACACAATCAAAGGTTTTTCATTATCAAAGAAAACTTTTGAACCTTCAGACGCTATAAGTTATGAAATATTTTGAACTTAATATGTGAGCCATGAACTAGTGCAATTCTTTTACATTTTTGAAACATTCTCTCCAATGACCACCCTTTAAATTTGATTTTTGCGAGCCCTGAGATAGTAATAAACCCAGAATGGGAAGATAAAACATATTATAAGAAATTTTACATGCTTATTATCATATCAAACTATATGAAAAATAGAAGACACGAGTAAGAGTAAGATAAATGAAGTAGAATTTAACTTCTTGGATTGAAAGAAATCATCAGAAAAATATAAACTAACATATTTAACCTTGGCTACTACTAATAATTGAAAAACTATAACTGTATTATAGCCTGACTTTTGAGAAAGAGGAGCTAGAAGTGTGTCTTGAAGATTGTAGACTCAAAATTGAAGTAATCTAAGTCAAAGCAGCAAAAGAAAGAAAAAAAGAAAAAAAAGCTATTATGACCATTTGATATAGAAAAGACCAATACAATTAGGAGGGTTTTGAAAAGTTTCTTTTTTTTTTCCCAGTTATGATCATGTATATAGCGTTCCTTTTTCATACACTAAATATACAAATTCTATATATATAAAAAAATAATATGCTCTTCACTGTACCTAGCAAAGCATCCCAAAAAATAAGATTTGCAAATAAGGTCCTCATTCGGTGTAGGAATAGACTTCTATAGAAACAGGTCCCTTTAAATGTCGTCATGTTGTATTATCTCTTGTATTTGTTTATCTTTTTTATATCTAGCCTTGTGAACCCAAACTTATGGGTCTATATCAATTCAGCTTCTTTAGCAGCTGGTAGGACAACGTTTCTCACTTTTAAAAATCCCAGCACCCTTTCTATGGAAGAGAACAGGGACCGGAAATAACCTTGTCCTTTGTAATTATTAAGATATGCCACTAAGGGAAGCTCTGATACTTCTAGCCCTTGCACATGAAATACGCCAGTGCAAACCACCGTTTCATTGACAGATTGACAGCGAGCATCGCACAATGCATTATTCCAAAATCATGATCCTCAATTCTCCACATGTGAATCATTTCTATAATTAAATCAAGCTCTATAGTTGTACATATTATTTCATGAAACTGCTCATGGAAGATAACAACATCTTTTGAAAATAATGAACTAATCTCATTAGGATAAACCAAGTTCCACTTCAAAACCGTCCATTTTATATTTAGACCAGCCTCACTTTCTATGCATTTTCGTTCATGCTTCTTTTTATTCAAAGTTAGCGGTGAATATGGAAGATTCACCTCCCCATGAGCCCCCAAATTTACTAGAGTGTATGAATTTGATCACAATCTGAGCATCATAACCAATTACCTTCAAGAATTTCCTTCAAGCTTAGCATGTTATGATCCTTCAAACACCCAACAGGGTATTCCCTCTCACACTGATCACAAATAATTACTGTTCGAGGACGAAATACTTCTTTGCTAAAATCTTGGCCACCACACAATGCACACCCACCGTAGTCAACTTTATAAATTTTGACAACACAAGTTCTATTATTCATATGTTCTAGAGGATCAACACATGAATTCCTTAAAACTTCCAAAGCATATGAAGGGACCTATGGCGGCTGGAAGAGCTACAGCAGTGAATCCTCTAGAACAGATAAACCAGAGAAGCATTCGTATTGTCAAAATTTATAAGGGTGACCACAGTGGGTGTGCACTGTGCAGTGACCTAGATATAAACAGAGAAATATTTGGTCCTCGAACATTAATTATTTGTGATCAGTGTGACAGGGAATACCAAGTTGGGTATTTGAAGGATAGTAACATGCAAAGCCTGTAGGAATTTTTGGAAGATGATTGGTTATGCTGCTTAGATTGTGATCAAATTCATACGCTCTAGAGAATTTGGGGGCTCATGGGGATGTGAAACTTCCATATTCACTCCTAATTTTGAATAAATGTAAGCTTGAAAGTAAAGGCATAGAAAGTGAGGCTGGCCTGAATATAAAATGGAGGATTTTGAAGTTGAACTTGGTTTATCCTGGTGAGATTAGTTCATTATTTTCAAAAGATGTTGCTATCTTCCATGAGCAGTTTCATGAAATAATAGATACTACTATGGAGCTTGATTTAATTATAGAAATGATTGACGTGTGGAGAGTTGAGGATCACGATTTTGGCAGAATGTATTGTGCGATGCTCTCTATCAACGAAGTGACGGTTTGCACTAGCTTATTTCATGTGCAAGGGAAAGAAGTATCAGAGCTTCCCTTTGTGGCATATCTTATTGATTACAAAGTACAAGGTTACTTCGGGTCCCTGTTCTCTTCCATCAAAGGGGTGCTGGGATTTTTAAATGTGAGAAACGTTGTCCAACCTACTGCTAAAGAAGCTGAATCAATATAGACCTGTAAGTTTGGGATCAGAAGGCTAGATATAAAAAGGATAAAAAAATACAAGAGATAGTACAACATGGTGGCATTTAAAGTGACCTGTTTCTACATAAGCTTATTCCTGCACTGTAATGAGAACCTCATTTGCAAATGTTATTTTTTGGGCTTCTTTGCTGGGTACTGATAGAGGAATCGCAAGTGTACGATTAACTATCGCGTAGTAAAAAGATCGAACCCAAGGGATAGGTGTTCTTATTAATATAATATTTAGTACTTGTGTAGAAAAATAAAGATGAATATATGTTGTTGGTTTTATAGCAAGCAAGAACAATAACATAAAATAAAGAAGTGATAAATATGATGAGAATTAAGTTCTTGGGTTGGTTTACATAGAATATAAAATATGCTAGCAATTATCTACTTAATTTCTGAATTTTAAATCCAAGTTCAAGATGCTATAGCCTATTATATCTACAAGTTAATCTCTTACACATTGTAGAACTTTCTTTTTAATTACTAAACCCAATTTCTTGCAATCTAGTTAACTAAAGAAGAAGATGAAGATGAAGTTCATACCAACACAAAGCTACGTCTATCCTAATCTCTTAGCGATATATACTTATAGCCTTTTTTAATCCTAGATCCCTTACTACTTACCAATTCTCATTCGTATAAGCAATAAGCAAGAACACTTGTGATCATCAAGATAAAATTAAGAACAAGGAATTAAAACAAGAACTGGAAATAATATTCAGAAAGGTAGAAACAATGCTAAAACATAAATTATAGACTACTACAACCCAAGAAACTTAAAGAAGAAGTTAGCCAAGCATGGCTAAAAGATTCATTGAATTACCCTGGATAGGAGCTCAAGTTTGGCTTCCCACAATTCCTAGGAACAATGATCTTAAGGAGGAAAGAAGAATACTTGTTGTATTCTGAAATGGTGTGCTCTACAAGTGAAGAAAAGGTTCCTATTTATAGTAAAAATCCATCCTCCAGCGCTTGAGCGCTGGAATTCCCAATGCTTGGGCGCTGGCAGGCATTAAAAATCCACTTCCAGACCGAGGGCCAGCGCTTGAGCGCTGGCTTCCTAGCGCTGCAGCGCTGGGCACTGCTGTTTCAGCTCCAAGCTTTTCCTTCCTTCTTCATGGTAGTGGGTTTTGAATGCCTTAAAAATCCACTTATCAGCCCTTAATCAATTCTGAAACCTTCTCCCCACTACCATTAATCCTTCAACATAACCCATGTGCTAATTTAGAGAGTGATTCTTCATATTCTTCTTTTCCACTTTTAGTCCTCTCTTGGTTAGCACTCCAATTCAAGCCCTTTAATTCTCTCAATCTTCACTTTTAGTCCTCCACTCTTGAACTTTCACATTTTGGTCCTTGATTTCCTGAAACTTTACAAATCGGTCCCTGGACAAAAATGATAACTAAACCAGCTTTTCCTAAAAATATAAAATAGCTATAAAAATTCCTAAAAATATAAAATAAAGGTAGAAAAACAAATAAAATCTAATCTACATGCAAAATGCAAAATAAATATAAAATCTACATAAAAATAACAAAAAACCTATATGTGACTCAAAAATAATAAAATAAAAAGACTAAAAACTACCTAAAAACATCATATAATATCCACTCATCAGGTACAATGGATAACATACTCTTTTTTATATATATAGAATTTGTATATTTAGTGTACGGAAAAAGAAGGTTTAGGATCCAAAGATAAGGTGTGTAGTGGAACCCAGGACTTGGGATTTTTAAAAATTTGCAAAACTTGACTTTAGAATCTATAATGAGGAGAATCTAGAATGAGAAGATTTTGGGTGTCAAATTTGACTATAAGTAAATGTTAGTACATATAGCAACCTGAGAGGGGGGGGGGTGAATCAGTGTTGCCCCAATTTTTGCCTTATTGAAATTGTTACTTTCAAGTTTACGATGATCACGAAATGATCGTTACGATTGCAGTGGAATTGAGCGATACTTGAAAGTAAATATGAAGGATAAAGGAAATCACACACAAGAGTTTATCCTGGTTCACCTTCAATCCACCGAAGGCTACGTCCAGTCCCTCAAGAAAACCCCTTGAGGATTTTTCCACTATTGATAAAAATCTCTTACAAGTTCCTAACCCAAGGACCCCAAGAATTTCTACCAATATCCTGTGAAAGCAAACCACAGCCAGGGCCAGGAGCAAGACCTTCTTCATAATCTCCCCCTTTTTTATGATGGCAAACACATTCTTGATACTTGAAGATCATATATGCATTCTTGATGCAGAACTCCCCCTGTTTGATGGAATCTAGTATATCTAGCATTTCTCCCCCTTTCTAATGTACTTGTTGAATTCCTGCATATGATCTTTAAGAGCACAGAGCCTTTCTCCCCCTTTTGACATCATCAAAAAGAAGAAAAGGCCAAAAATGTACAGGCATACATATATCCATACAAGTATATTGCAACATAAAGCATGGGGGGTAGGGGTAAATATGTAAAATATGAATAACCAGCACTTATATATATATATAAAAGAGCAAATACATAAGTTACACATAGTAAAACATAGCAAACATATGTAGTAGAGGGATTACAACAAGAGATAGAGCCTTTTTTGCGAAAATAGGGAAATCCTAATAGTAAGTAGATAACTATATGGAGACACAAGACTTCAGAACTTAGGCTTGACTAGAATCCTTAGAGTTCTCAGAAGGGTCAAGGTCTTGAAGGCTCTCAATCTCCTTACGCATGAAGGAGTGCACGGCCTTTATGCGATTTTCCACAATAAGAAAGCGAGACCGAATGGTATCTTCTAGTTGGCCCAACTTTTGAGAAAGACGAAGTGACAAAATATCCATTCGTTCAAGGATGACCTTGGTTTCTTGTGAGAAATTTGAAGGAATGGCATAAAATGGAGACAAGCCAGCCGATACGGCATTTGTTGATACATTTATGCGGTATCGAGGATGCAAAAAGGGATCATTGGAGGAATCCCGTCGAGGAGTATTGATTGGAGAGGAGACATTGGAGGGACGAGAAAGAGACCCCATGGCTAATGCAGGACTTTGAGGCAGAGAATAGATTAGATAGATAGGTGAAGAATATGAGACGAATGCTGATTTTATAGAGAAAATCGTGTATGTAATCGATTACGGTAGTTAAAGTAATCGATTACAGCAATTGTAAATTTGAAAATTTTTCAAATTTTGAACATGTAATCGATTATAGCAGTTATGATAATCGATTACTCTGATAGTGATACCAGGCACGAGGACTTAGAGCATGGATAATCGATTACAGGGCCTATGGTAATCGATTACTATGACAATTTTATAAATTCTAGGCTTTAGAGTCTTACGTAACACATATTCAAATAAACACCTTAGCACATAATCTATCTAAATGCATGTGAACATATAATCATCATAAAGATTATGCCAATAACTGGTTACCTTAAATGTCATGCTCATCTAATATGCCTAATTCTCTTCTTATCTTGAAGAATGATTCCTTAGGAAGAGGCTTAGTAAAGATATCTGCTAATTGATTATGTGTATCCACAAATGAAATCTCAATATCTTTCCTCATAACATGATCTCGAAGAAAATGATGTCTTATATCAATATGCTTAGTTCGAGAATGCATGATAGGGTTTTTAGTGAGATTAATGGCACTTGTGTTGTCACATTTGATTGGAATGCAGCCCAGCTCTAAGCCATAATCTTTGAGTTGTTGTTTGAGCCATAGAGTTTGTGCACAACAACTTCCTGCAGCAATGTATTCTGCTTCTGCAGTACTTAGAGCAACACATGCTTGTTTCTTACAAGACCAAGAAACAAGGGCATTTCCTAACAAGTGACAAGTACCACTTGTAGTTTTTCTTTCAGTTTTACAACCAGCATAATCAGAATCAGAATATCCAATCAAATCACAAACACTTCCTTTGGGATACCACAAACCAACATTTGTAGTTCCTTTCAAATATTTAAAGATACGTTTAACAGAACTCAAATGTGATTCCCTAGGAGATGCTTGATATCTAGCACATAGACACACACTAAACATTATATCAGGTCTACTTGCAGTTAAATATAGAAGAGATCCGATCATACCTCTATATTTGGTAATATCAACTTGATTACCGGATTCATCTTGATCTAAATATGTGTTAGACCCCATTGGTGTGGCTATGGCTTTGCAATCATCCAAATCATATTTCTTTAATAATTCCTTGCAAAACTTTGACTGATTGATGAATATTCCATCGTGTGATTGCTTGATTTGCAAACCAAGAAAGAAATTTTATTGTCCCATCATGGACATCTCAAATTCTTCTTGCATCATGTTAGAGAAATCCTTACAAAGAGATTCGTTAGTTGCACCAAAGATGATATCATCAACATAAATTTGAACTAATAAGGTATTACCTTTGGTTCTTTTGATGAACAAGGTTGTATCATCCTTGCCCTTTTGAAATCCTTTATCACAAAGGAAAGTACTTAATCTATCATACCATGCACGAGGGGCTTGCTTAAGACCATGGAGTGCCTTCTTTAATTTGAAGACATGTGAAGGAAACTTTGGATCTTCAAATCCTGGAGGTTGCTTCACATATACTTCTTCTTGAATGTATCCGTTCAGAAAAGCACTTTTGACGTCCATTTGATATAATGGGAAATTTAAAGAACAAGCATACGCCAATAACAGTCTTATGGCTTCCAACCTTGCTACTGGTGCATAAGTTTCATCAAAATCTATACCTTCTTCTTGATTATAACCTTGAGCAACTAATCTTGCTTTGTTCCTAACTATGATACCATTTTCATCTAACTTATTCCTAAATACCCACTTTGTTCCAATAACATGTTTATCACTAGGCTTAGGGACAAGTTCCCAAACTTGATTCCTTTCAAATTGGTTTAGTTCTTCCTGCATTGCTACAATCTAATACTCATCCTCTAGAGCATCATTTACTTTTGATGGTTCTATTTGAGAGACAAAGGCCATATTCAAAACTGAATCATTTAAGCGTAGCCTTGTAGAAACGCCTCTAGAAATATCACCAATAATATTATCAACTGGATGATCCCTATGGGTTCTCCATTCCTTTGGACGTTGATAAGTATTATTTTCAATGTGCTCTTCTTGTATTGGATTATGATCTTCATCCTTTTGAGAATCTTCACTTACAATGATATCTTCTTCTTCATTATCTGGAAGATTGACTTTATCTTCTATTGAAGATTTAGATTCATCAAACGAAACATGTATAGATTCTTCCACGGATAGAGTTTTCTTGTTAAATACTCTATATGCTTTTCTTGTTAGAGAATAACCAAGGAATATACCTTCATCAGATTTTTCATCAAACTTACCAAGGTTTTCCTTTCCATTATTCAAGACAAAGCATTTTGATCCAAAAGCATGTAGATGAGAGATGTTTGGTTTCCTTCCTTTGTAGAGTTCATAGGGAGTTTTCTTAAGAATAGGTCTAATAAGAACTCTATTGGAAACATAGCAAGCAGTACTTACAACATCAGCCCAGAAATATTTAGGGAGACTTGATTCACTTAACATGGTTCTTGCTAATTCTTCAAGTAATCTATTCTTCCTTTCTACAACACCATTTTGTTGTGGTGTTCTCGGAGTAGAGAAATTATGTGATATTCCATTTTCATCACATAGTTCTTGGAATTGTTGATTCTGAAATTCTCCACCATGATCACTTCTAATAGAAGAGATCTTTAAAGACTTCTCATTTTGAACTAGCCTTGCATATCTCTTGAATGCATTGAAGGCTTCATTCTTATGAGGCAGAAATAATGTCCATGTAAATCTAGAGAAATCATCAACAATAACAAGTGCATAGAAATTACCTCCGAGGCTTTTAGTTCTAGATGGTCCGAACAAATCCATATGTAACAATTGAAGGGGCCTTGAAGTCGAAACTATGTTCTTTGGTTTGAAGGATGTTCTGGTTTGCTTCCCTTTTTGACATGCATCACAAAGCTTGTCTTTCTCAAATTTTATCTTTGGAAGCCCAACAACTAGATCATGCTTGACTAGTTTGTTTAAATGATCTATGTGAATATGAGCAAGTCTTTTATGCCATAGCCATGAATCACTATTATTCTTGGCCAAAAGACATCTCACATTTTGTGGAATTTCTTCCAAGGAGATCATGAAGACTTTATTTACTTTATACCCAGAAAACTTAATTTCTTTAGTTTTCACATCTTTCACAACACATATATCATTAATAAAACCAACTTTCAAACCTTTATCACATAGTTGACTAATACTCAGAAGATTATGCATCAAACCATCAACATAAAGAACTTTATCGATGACTGTTTGAGGGGGTGTGCCTATTCTTCCAATACCGAGTATCTTTCCCTTTTGATTGTTACCATATGTGACAAAACCTTTTTCTCTAGGTATAAGAAATGAAAACTTGGTTTTGTCTCCTGTCATGTGTGATGAGCAGCCACTATCAAGATACCATAAATCCTTTGCTGCTTTCATACACACCTACATGACAAAGTTCAGACATGGGTATTAGGAACCCAACAAGTTTTGGATCCTTCTAAGTTAACATCCTTTCTAACCCAAATGTATTCCCTATTTGGTACTCCTACATGTTTATAGTAACATCTGCTAGGGGTTTGTCCTACTTTGTTACAATACGTACAAGAGTAATGATTGTAACTAGAGGTTTGTCTAGGAGAGGAATGGATCTTCTTAGGATGTCTATTTTGAGTATTCTTCCTATTGTATGTAATTCTACCAGGATTAATCCTTTTGTTACTAGAAGATTCTACTATATGGTTTGGTTTTACAAACACAGTTTTCTTGACTTCCTTAGTCTTTGGGTGAGAAGTATATCCTAGACCTGATTTGTTATTTGAATGTCTTTGCACACTTAGAATATCATCTAACTTCTGTTTTCCTTTATTGAAGTTATTTACTCTTTGTTGAAGATTATCTATCTTTTCTTCTAAAGAATTACACTTAGTGCATTTATGTGTAATATCTAGTTTAGATTTCACTATGTCTAATTCCTCTTGTAAGGTTCTACACTTACTATCTAAGGATGAAATCAAATCATTTTGCTTAGTGCTAATCTTGGAAAATTCTTGACATAATTTAAATATATTCTCCATAGCAAACTTTAAATCATGAGAAGACATAGAATTATTACTAACCTGGGAATCTTCAACATCTGAGTCATGTGAGGCCATCAAGGCAACTTGTGCTTCTTCTTTGTCAGAATCTGATGATGAACTTACTTCATTATCATCCCAAGCCAAATATACTCTTCGAGTAGGTTGATCCTTTTTCTCGAATTTCTCTTTTAGACCATGTTTCTTCTTCTGAAGATTTGGACAATCTGACTTGAAATGTCCCGGTTTGCCACACTCGAAACATGTAATCTTTTGAGACGAAGAAGACTCATTGTTCCTTTGGAAGGCTTTATTGTTGTTAAATTTAACATTTTTCCTTTTAAGAAACTTTCCAAAGTTCTTTACTAGAAGATTCAAATTTCCATTGTCTTCTTCTTCAGAGTCTGCATCATAATCTTCTTTGATGCTTTCTTTTGCCTTTAAAGAAATTGATCGATACTTCTTCTCATGTTGTTCATTCTCTTCTAAACGATTCAATTCCAACTCATGTTCTTGGAGTTTTCCAAAAAGAGTTGCAAGAGTCATATTTGATAAACTCTTCTTCTCAAAGATGGATGTAACTTTTGGTTGCCATACTCTTGTAAGTGATCTTAGAACTTTCATGTTCAAGTCACTGTTTGAAAATTGTTTTCCAAGAGCAATCAAATGATTAATCAAATGAGTGAATCGTTTTTGCATATCTAATACCTTTTCTCCTGGAAGCATTCTGAACATTTCATACTCCTGAGATAAAGTATTGATCTTTGATCTCTTGACTTCATCTGTTCCTTCATGAGTCACCATCAACGTATCCCATATTTCTTTTGATGAAGTGCATGTTGATACTCTGAAAAATTCGTCCATGCCAAGAGCAGATGTAAGGATGTTCATTCCTTTGAGATCATATTGAACCTTCTTCTTTTCTTCTTCACTCCAAGTACTTTCTGATTTTGGTTGTGAAGTTCCTTCTTCATCTGTTGTTACAGGCACAAAGGGACCTTCTTCAATGGCTTTCCATATTCCTGCGTCTAATGACTTTATGAATATCTTCATCTTGATTTTCCAGAAGTCATAATGTTCTCCATTGAAGAATGGTGGCCTGTTTATGCAGAAGTCATAATATTCCATCTTTTCCCGGATCTTAGGAATAACTTACCTAAACATCCGCTCTGATACCAATTGTTAGTACAGATAGCAACCTGAGAGGGGGGGGGGGTGAATCAGTGTTGCCCCAATTTTTGCCTTATTGAAATTGTTACTTTCAAGTTTACGATGATCAGGAAATGATCGTTATGATTGCAGCGGAATTGAGCGATACTTGAAAGTAAATATGAAGGATAAAGGAAATCACACACAAGAGTTTATCCTGGTTCACCTTCAATCCACCGAAGGCTACGTCCAGTCCCTCAAGAAAACCCCTTGAGGATTTTTCCACTATTGATAAAAATCTCTTACAAGTTCCTAACCCAAGGACCCCAAGAATTTCTACCAATATCCTGTGAAAGCAAACCACTTTCAACAGCCCCTGAAACCACCCTCAGACCTTGAAGGCTAAAACCACCTTCAATTACAACCCTGAAAGTATACCACTTTCAGTGACAACAACCTTTCACCGAATACCACGGTGAAAACTCAATCTTACAGAAAGAGATGAAGAAGATGTTACAATTGGCTGTATCAATCCTTTAACATACAATTGGATTGATCATGAGAAATTATGCTTTAAGGCTTTTAAGCATAATACAATTTTGAGTTCTTCAAGATATGAACAACTAAAGTGTTCTTATTGACATGAAGATCATGAACTCAGAATTTAGGCTCCAAAAGGTTTAAGTTCTAAATGATGAACTAAGTTTGACAAAGTTTTGGCCTAATGGTGTTTTCTCATGTGTAATGTGTTGTATTTTGTTGTGTCTTGTGTATGTTGTGTTTTCTGGACTCAAGTGGACTTTATATAGGCAAGGGAAACGTCTTTGAACCATCACAACCCTTTTCAAAAGGTTTGGGACACAATGGTTCATGAAAAGATGCACTTTTTCGTTCTGGTAATCGATTACCACACTTAGTGTAATCGATTACACAAATGACCGTTTCAGTTTGAATTTGAATTTCAAACATGTAATCGATTACAAGCCATGAGTAATCGATTACTTTCCTAGGTGTAATCGATTACCAGAAAGCTGCAATCGATTACACAGAAGCCCATTTTCCAGAAACTTGATTCTTTGAGACTAGCTTAAGGTTTTCTACTTCTTTTAAGTTATGAAAACACTTAGCTTGATTAGATTAGGTGTTTTAAGAGCCTTTATGCTTTAATAGACCTTTGGAAGCATAACTCACTTAATACTAAGACTTCTAGACTATTGATAGACTTGTAGTGCTTGTTTCTTTGAAGTCTTCTTTTCTTCTTTTTGTTAATGAGTTTGTCGTCATCAAAACCACAGCCAGGGTCAGGAGCAAGACCTTCTTCACAGTAAAGATAATTTGATGCAAACATGTCATAAAACGACAAAAATAAAACATCCACCAAGAAGTTGAGTACATAAGGAAAATCGAGGATGGAAGAAAGGGCGAGAAGGAGAAGAAGATCAGGTCAGGGAAGAGGAAGTTGCTCTCCATCCGCCACGATGTCACAAACCTCTGTGGGCTGAAGATCGAAGCCTTCGACATCAGCAACAAAGAACCTAGAATAGAATTGAGGCGAGTAGCATTGGTTTACTGCTCGCCATCACCCCATGCTGGAATTTCCTTCAACCAGATTTCAGAGAACACGAGTTGGAGCCAAGTATGATGACAAGGAAGAGAACAACGACACTAAAGACACCAATTCGTCCTCCTTCACGCTCAGTCAACTTAGCAGTGGCTGATACATCGGTCTGGTTCTGACAAAGACATACCCGATTCAGACCTAAGTCGCCACCACTTTTATGTTGATGATCGGAAGAGAGCAGTAGAGGCAAAAACAGAGGATACGATGGTGTTCGTCATCTCATAACCTGAGCAAAGAAAACCATCAACGTCATAGCCAAGATGGCTGGCAAATTTGATGCCATTCGCGCTCTCTAGTTTTTCCCTGATATTTACTTCATGCTCTTAATCCTTTTTGAAATTTATGCTTCTGAGTGTTCATGCCTTGATTTTTTTTGTTTGATGTTTAAATAGCAGATTTACACTTTGCACAGAAGGTGCTCGAGAATATGCCTCAACGACAAGTAACTTCTTGGGACGTCATAATGTCAGAGTTATTGCGATATGTGGGTTCCCTGCGTAATAAGGTGACTCGCCCAACTTGGCCAGCGACATGGTCGCTGAACGACACTTAGCTTGGTAGCAGAGGTTACGACGACTTGTAGGCCACAATCTCAAGTTTGATTCGCTACTAGCCCACTTACTGTCCCGGCTCAACAATCACAGAGAATCCACAGTGCTTGGATATTTGGTTCACTCTATCCCTATCTCCTTCATGTTTAAACTTTGATGCTTGTTACATGTCCCACGAAAGAGTCAAATGTTACTTTCCTTGAAATACCCTAGCAGTTTTTACGCCTACCACCTGTTTGATAAAATGTCAGACTGAATCTACATTCATATTTTGAAGATAAAATGTTTGAAAAGAATTTGAGACCTCTATTACTAATAGCATATGGCTGAAAGTTATTGAGGAAATGTCTAAATAAGTTATATATCCTGTTTTCATTATAGTTTTCTTGCCTGGAGAGAAGCTTGATTAATTTCCCTTTGGATCCTCCTAAGACTATACTTTCAACGCCAGAACATTGAATGTGTTTTAGCAATTTTTTTAAGTGATTCAATATGAGAAGCTCCTGATTGGGTCAACTGTTTGGAGTCTAACAATATGAGAGTATTTATGTTTAAGATTTGAAGCATGTTTCTCATCTTGTCATCATAAGAAGGTGGCTTTGCAAAACCGTGGCAAGGTGTTGTATTTTATTTTGCATGTTGGTGCTGTTCTGAGTCTGACTTATTGCTTGACTAAGATGAATTAACCGCTTGGACAATAGAGATAAGTTGGGTGAATTTGAATTTATAGTGTGTCTTGACTGATCACTCGCTATTGTAAGATGTGCTTTAGATTATATGATGATTGCTCAACGTGCTGTGAAGGTGGTTTCATGTATTTATCTCTGATAAACGATCTCATGAACCCTAGAATTGTGATTGTCATGTGTGTTGGTTTCCAGGTAGCAGAATTTAGTTCAGTTGTCTTGCTGCTTACTTAATTGATCATCTTTGTTAATAGGCTTGGAACATCTGAAGGTGCAAGAAACACACAAGAAAGGGGGGGTTTGAATTGTGTGACCATTTTTTTTTAAAACTTATTCGATAGGTCTTAAAAGTTAATTACTGGTTTTCAAAATGATTTATTCATGATGCAAGGATGTGTATGAATATAGCGGAAAGGTAATGTAACATGAATAATAAAGCACACATGATTTTTATCCTAGTTCACCCCCATAATTGACAGGGCTACGTCCAGTCCTTGGCTTCACCAAGATTTTCACTATTTAACCAAATAGTACAAGTATTATCAGGGACTTCTCCCAACAAGTATTATAAGGACTTCTCCTATCAAGTATTCGAAGGACTTCTCCTTACAAGTATTATCAGGACTCCTCCTTACAAGTATTATACAGGACTTCTCCTGACACCTTTTTCAGGGTTTTTCTTTTCTACAATAGTTCTCTTCTAATAAGAGTGGGTAGAAGAAATGAAGAGCAGAAAACAGAGAGATCATAAGCAAGTTGGTCTCTGTTTTAAGTTATGTGTGTGGGATAGGATGAGAGTAATACTCTATAAGTTTTCCACACAAATAAGCAACTCAACTCAGGTTATGATATGACTTGAAGTTTCCTAAGCTGGAACCAAGAATGTCTTGGTCCTTTGGACGAACTAGGTTGAGATATGTAAAATTGAATTCTAGTCGCCAAGTTGCTACGGAAGCAGGATTCTCTATATATATCTTCAGTTGAAGATCCTTGTTCTTCCTTCACAGAAGGAGTGAAAACCTGCCCGTTAGTGCTCCGGCTTCCTCTGTTGTGAGTAACGGCTAATTCTGCATTTTTCAGCAGGTCTGAGACACGATTTGAGAAGCATTGATTTTCCTGGGTTGACGTCGTCTGGCTCCATGCTGAGCGAGTAGCCTTGAGCTAGTTCCTCTGTATTTAATGCGTGAAGATCCAGCTGTGATATTTGTTTGGACCATTATACCCCAGTGCATGCCAGCTAATGCTCATCACGTGCTTTGTTCAGATGTTTGAATTTCGACCGTTGAACGTGTACGGTGCTAAGAGATTCTTGCCGTTGATTCCGTGATGTTAGCTTGATTAGAGGAAAAGCAGAAAAGTAGTGGGACCAAGGAATATTGTGTTGATTGTGTCCCTTTCTACATTCTGCCATTGTTAGTACATCAATAAATATGCATACGAGGTAGACATCTTTTGATCCAAGAAGCAATTATTCAAGATAAGGAGAATAACTTCTTTAATGCTTCTGTTGAACGAATATCCTCGTAAACCACATTTCTTGATATTTGTACCTTTGGTGCAATCTGATGCTTGAGCGAACGGATTCTTCCTTAGAGTCTGGCAGACGTAGTCTCCATACAATGCTTAAGATTCCGCTGCGAAGTGATTTGTATTGGCAGACGATTTTTCTTCATTCAGTTCTTCTTAAGGATTAGAATCTTCTTGGCTTGTAGAGGACTGAATCTTCTTTTTCCTTTTGATTCCAATGAGGTTCTCCATCTGAGAGAGTTGATCCACAACTTCTTTATATGATGCTAGAGAAGCTTTGAAGTCAAAGGTGTTTCTTCATAAGTTGTCATGCTCTTTCAGCTTTAGATGAAGCAGTCTTTCTTTTGATCACTGTAGGTTTAAGTGGCGGACTGTTTCAGCTTCTTAAAGTAGACTTTGACTTGATCGTGCAGAGTTTGATGGAGTGTCCTTGAGAGAGGATGTTGCTGTTTTCAATTTCTGCTTCTTCCTTCGTGAGTCGCCAGACTGCCTTATACACGAATGCCTTCCTTTGTATATCTTTGACAATGTATCCTTCAGGGTGACCGGACGGACTCTTCTGGTGGACTAATTCTCTTGATGATGCTTTGAGATTCATTCAGTTCCTTTAGTAGATAGTCATTCCTGTGCATGAGAATTTTCACTATGTTAGGAATTTTATCTCTGACTATATTAAACCTTAAAGAAATTGTTAATTATCAAAACATAATAATTCATTTAATTATTTGACTCTAACAATCTTCCCCTTTTTGATAATGACAATTTCTTTGGAAAAATGTTTATTTGAGATTATGTTTATCGATTAAGCATCTTGTCATTTTTCAGATCATTTTTCAGATAATACAGAAATAGTTTTTCTTCAGGATATTTTAGTGTATACAAAAACATGATCGTTCTTTTAATAGTACTTAGACTTAGACAAGAACATTTTTGTTTTTAGGCGGACGGTTTTGATTTCTTGAGTTTACCTACCTTTGCTCCCCCTAACATATGTTTTTCTAAATAAGCTCCCCCTGAACTGATGCTGATGCTATTGAGTCTTAACTGTGTTTAGGATATTCTATCATCATCTCTTTGTTGCTATGCTAACATTTTCTGTGATATTTTATCATCATCTCTTTGTTGCTATGCTAACATTTTTTGTGATATTTTATTATCATCTCTTTGTTGCTATCATTTTCTGTCTCTTTTTCCTTACCTAATTCTTCTCCCCCTTTGGCATTATCAAAAAGAAATAGGCGATAAATAAATAGCGATATTTAAATTGATGAGGCAGTAAATAGCAAGCACTGATAATATATGGATAACTTGCAGTCAGTAAAGATGAGAAAAAGAATAGATTGTGCAAGATAAAGAGGTAAAGGTATAGAGATTAGTCATGTTGCTGCTGATGTTGCTCAATGTAGCGCCTCACCAATCCTTCTAGAATCTCAAATCCTGCGTCCATCTTGTCAGAAAGTCTTTGGGACACAGTGTCAATGTGATTGAACTCATCTCTACGCAGTTCTTTATTTTCCTTAGAAGCATTTGAGCACCCTGTATCTATTCTTGTTGACAGTTCCATCACAGCAGCTCTGGCATCGAAGGAATTTTCAGCTGATGAAGGCATGTTTGTGGTCTTTGATTCAGGGATTTCCTCAGCTTGAGAAAGGTTACTCTTTGGGAGAGAAAATGATATAGGTTGGGCAGTGGTAACCTCAGCATCCTGGGCAACTGGTGAGGTTTCAGTGGTAGGTGTTTCTCGTGAAGAAGATGGAGATGAGTGGTTTGGACTTTTCTCAGAGTCGGAGGATGTGGTGAATATATCTTGGGGTATGGTGATAACTTGAGGCAAGGGGATGGTTGGTGCATATGATGGGTGATTGTTGGAAGGTGCATTGGCAGTTGACAGAAGCTCAGGTCGCGGTCTTGCAGTAAGTAGAATGAGCAACCATGATCCATGTTGAAATATAATGCTTTTAACATTATGAATCAGTCCAAATGGAATGGTACTCAGATGAACTGGTCTGAATACAGACAGTTCCCACTCATGGTGAAAGATGCCGTACTTGGTCCTTTGAGCAAATGCAATTTGTAAACCATCCATAGCGGGAGGAGACTGATGAGTGGATATTATATGATGTTTTTAGGTAGTTTTTAGTCTTTTTATTTTATTATTTTTGAGTCACATATAGGTTTTTAATTATTTTTATGTAGATTTTATATTTGTTTTGCATTTTGCATGTAGATTAGGTTTTATTTGTTTTTCTACCTTTATTTTATATTTTTAGGAATTTTTATAGTTTTTTTATATTTTTAGGAAAAGCTGGTTTAGTTATCATTTTTGTCCAGGGACCGATTTGTAAAGTTTCAGGAAATCAGGGACCAAAATGTGAAAGTTCAAGAGTGGAGGACTAAAAGTGAAGATTGAGAGAATTAAAGGGCCAGATTTGAAGTGCTAACAAAGAGAGGACGTAAAGTGGAAAAGAAGAATATAAAGCAACTCTCTCCAATTTAGCACATGGAAAATAAAGATTAAAGGATGAGTGAAGAATTGATGGTAGTGGGAAGGAGTTTTCAAAAGTTAATTGGTGGCCAATGAAGGCCATAATGGCCATCAACTCCTCCACCATTGAAATTTTTGCTATAAATAGGAGTGCTCATCCTTTGTAAAAGGCACACCTTCTGAGAATACAACAAGTATTCTCTCTTTCTCCCTCAAAGATCATTGTTCCTAGGACTTGTGGGAAGCCATACTTGAGCTCCTATCCAGGGTAATTCAATGAATCTTTTAGCCATGCTTGGCTAATTCTTCTTTAAGTTTCTTGGGTTGTAGTAGTTTATAAATTATGTTTTAGTTTTGTTTCTACCTTTCTGAGTTTTATTTTCAGTTCTTGTTTTATTTCCTTGCTCATATTGTTGTCTTGCTGTACACAAGAAGTTTTACTTATTACTTATGTCATAAGATCATTTGATGAGTAGTAAGGGAACTAGGATCTAAAAAAGGTTATAAGTATATATCTCTAAAGATCATTAGGATAGACGTAACCTTATGTTGGCCCGAATTCATGCTTCATCTTCTTTTCTGGTTAACTAAATTACAAGATCATGTATTTAGTAATTAGGAAGAAAGTTCTACATTTCTTAAGATCATTAGGATGTATAAATTCTAGGTTATAGCATCATGGACATGGATTTAAAATTCAGAAAATAAGTAGGAACTTGCTAGCATTTTTATAGACTATGTAAATCAACCCGAGAAGCTTAATTCTTATCATCTTTATTTCTTATCATTTTATTGCTATATCTTGTTCAAAAAAACAACAACATCTATTCATTTTTTAATTTCTGTTTAAGTACTAAATATTATAATAATAAGAACACCTATCCCTTGGGTTCGATCATTTTATATTACGCGATAGTAAATCGTACACTTGCGATTTGCCTATCAAGTTTTTGGCGCCGTTGCCGGGGATAGGTTCTTTCAAGTTCTTGTTTTTATTTTATTTAGTACTTTTTGTTTATATAAAAAAAAAAATTCAGTATAGAAAAAAATATAAAAAAATTGTATTGAATAGGTGCTATTAACTTCTTTGGCTTGTTTGCATGGTAGGACATTTTGAATTGGACCCGGAAATTGAAAGAACTTTGCATCGCAGATTAGCGGAACAAAGGAGATTAGCAAGGGCCATGGCTAAAACACGAGCTCAAATGAAGGAGCGCATCCTTGCTGAAATTAATGCAAGGATGGAGGGTGAAATCCAAGCTAGACTTCAAAGGTTGAGAGAGGAGGAGGAAGAGCAGAATGCTAATCGCTCTCTTCGAGATATCATAGCTCCCCAGGTAGATTACAATTTTGAAGGGAGTATTGTGGTTCCGGAGGATGCTTTGCCAAATTTCCAGATTCCTCCACACTTCATCTCATTGGTAAGTCAAAACCAATTTGGTGGAAGTGTAAATGAAGATTTCCATACACATCTGGAGCGATTCACTAGGCAATGCTCCACCTTAAGGAGAAATGATGCTCACTTGGATACGGTAAGACTTATGCTGTTTCTATTTTCCTTAAGAGATGTGGCAGAGGAGTGGCTTTCTTCTCAACCACTCAGAAGCATTACTTCATGGGATAATTTGGCTGAAAAATTCACGGCCAAATTTTCCCTTACAATCGCATAAGGAAGTTGAAGCAGGAAATCAACTCCAACTTTTCTTGGAGGGACCAAGGGGGTGGTCCAAGTGAAGCCAGGCAACAGTTTCTGAGGTCATTCAAAAATCAAAGGCCACCAATGCCTTTGAATCCAAATTAAGGGGAAGGGTCTATCTCGGACCTTAATATTGAGCTGGTTGGGAGACAACCCAACTTAGGATAGTTTATGTTTCTGTCTTTTTAATTTTTGCACAACTCTTGTACATAAATAAAAGAAAAGAAATTTTATGTTTCTGCTGCAGGCGAGGCCAGCGCTCGAGCGCTGGAGGCCAACGCTCAAGCGTTAGGCCCCTGCTTATCACCTCTGATTCCAGTAGTTTCCAGCGCTCCAGCGCTGGAGGGCTAGCGCTCATGCGCTAGGCCCCTGGAATCCCAGCTTTTTATTTTTAATTTCCAGCGCCACAGCGTTGGAACCCAGCGCCCAGGCGCTGGGACCTCTGATGCCCAGTTTTTATTTTAATTCCAGCGCCCAAGCGTTGGTATTCCCAACGCTCAAGCGCTGGAGCTCGGGCAGTTTGCTGTTTTCACTTTTGTTTGCTGTTTTTAGTTTTTAATAAATTTTGTGTTCACCATTTTCTGAAATTTTTAAGGTTCTATGAGTTTTCCCTTGGTTCTGAACTGGTTTTAATTTTTGGGAACTCAAGAATTCTTGTTTTTAAGGTGGACACAAATTTTTCAACCCATGAGCTTTTGTGCTGATTTTGGAACTAACAAGTCAAGCAAGTTTTTACTTGTGAGACTTTTGTTTGTTCAATGTTACAGGATAGGTACCAAAAGGAGGAAGAACCCTCTTGAACTTAAGTGTTCAAAATTGATTTTTACATTGAGGTTCCCTTGGACCTTTGTGGAAAATTTGTTACTATACCAGCTTGTTAGTTTTTCTTTTTTTTTCTTTTTATAGTTTTTAGTTTTATTTTTAGTTTAGTTTTTGTGTTTTGTTTTTGCATGAGTCTTGAGTATATTATCCATTCTGATGTTGCTATAGCTTTGTGAATGCTTTATCTGATTAAACTGCTTTGTGAAAAGTTCTATGTTTTTAAGCAGTTAGGATTGCATGCTGTAAAAGGATTTATTGATGTCTTGATTGTTGGGTTGTTGGCAAAAGTTTTTCTGAGTTCTAAAAAGGGTACCACTTACCCTATCTTTTTCTGAGAGCTGAGGACTCTGAATGCATGATTGTAAAATTTTTCTGCCTTGTGTTGCATGTTGATTGGAGTTTTGTATACTTTGTGAGTTGAGAAGAGATTATAGGCATTTTTGAAAACTCAGATTTTTGTTTGAAATGTTATATCCACTAGTAGCCCCTCTTGAGCCTTAAAAGAGTCATTCTTTGGAGCCTACTTTGTGTGATAATTTTTCAGTTGTTATAGTGATGCATGTGCTGAAATTGTTAGAGCTTTGTTTGTTGGGTTCCTCTCTAAAAAATATAAGGAAAAAAAATTGGAAAAAATAAGGTATGTGCCTTAGGAAAAAACAATGAAGTAGTGGGTTGAGAAAGAGTATGAGGGGAGTAAAATTCAAGTCATTCATCCCATAGATTCCACTACTTTGTTCAAAAAAAAAAAAGACTAAAATTGAGAGGACCCTTGTGATTGAATTGTTGAAGCTCTTAAGTCAAAGAAAAATCACTTAACAACAAGTTTCTGAGTCAGCCACTAGAGTTGCCAATTTCTTGAAATCCACACCTTGAAATGTTCAACCTTTTGGCCAAGTTACAACCTTAAAAATCTCTTCAAAATCACTTGGTTGCTTTACTTCAGTTTTGATTTGAATTATAGGCAGGATCATTGAGCTTTCTTGTTTTCATGGAGAATATTATTTTTGGGAGCTTAATTTGATGAACTCAAACATGTTAAAAGCCAAGCCTAACTTTCTTGATTCTTTGTCTATAAAACATGCATGTCTTCCTTATCTGCTAAGCTTTCTTGGAAAGGTTTTTGTGCTTCACGTTTTAATCAGATAAACTTTCTCAAAACTCAGGGACGAGTTTCTCTTTAAGTTTTGTCGCTTGAGGACAAGCTGTCGTTGGGTATAGTGGTGTGATGAGTGGATATTATATGATGTTTTTAGGTAGTTTTTAGTCTTTTTATTTTATTATTTTTGAGTCACATATAGGTTTTTAATTATTTTTATGTAGATTTTATATTTGTTTTGCATTTTGCATGTAGATTAGGTTTTATTTGTTTTTCTACCTTTATTTTATATTTTTAGGAATTTTTATAGTTTTTTTATATTTTTAGGAAAAGCTGGTTTAGTTATCATTTTTGTCCAGGGACCGATTTGTAAAGTTTCAGGAAATCAGGGACCAAAATGTGAAAGTTCAAGAGTGGAGGACTAAAAGTGTAGATTGAGAGAATTAAAGGGCCAGAATTGAAGTGCTAACAAAGAGAGGACGTAAAGTGGAAAAGAAGAATATGAAGCAACTCTCTCCAATTTAGCACATGGAAAATAAAGATTAAAGGATGAGTGAAGAATTGATGGTAGTGGGAAGGAGTTTTCAAAAGTTAATTGGTGGCCAATGAAGGCCATAATGGCCATCAACTCCTCCACCATTGAAATTTTTGCTATAAATAGGAGTGCTCATCCTTTGTAAAAGGCACACCTTCTGAGAATACAACAAGTATTCTCTCTTTCTCCCTCAAAGATCATTGTTCCTAGGACTTGTGGGAAGCCATACTTGAGCTCCTATCCAGGGTAATTCAATGAATCTTTTAGCCATGCTTGGCTAATTCTTCTTTAAGTTTCTTGGGTTGTAGTAGTTTATAAATTATGTTTTAGTTTTGTTTCTACCTTTCTGAGTTTTATTTTCAGTTCTTGTTTTATTTCCTTGCTCATATTGTTGTCTTGCTGTACACAAGAAGTTTTACTTATTACTTATGTCATAAGATCATTTGATGAGTAGTAAGGGAACTAGGATCTAAAAAAGGTTATAAGTATATATCTCTAAAGATCATTAGGATAGACGTAACCTTATGTTGGCCCGAATTCATGCTTCATCTTCTTTTCTGGTTAACTAAATTACAAGATCATGTATTTAGTAATTAGGAAGAAAGTTCTACATTTCTTAAGATCATTAGGATGTAGAAATTCTAGGTTATAGCATCATGGACATGGATTTAAAATTCAGAAAATAAGTAGGAACTTGCTAGCAATTTTATAGACTATGTAAATCAACCCGAGAAGCTTAATTCTTATCATCTTTATTTCTTATCATTTTATTGCTATATCTTGTTCAAAAAAACAACAACATCTATTCATCTTTTAATTTCTGTTTAAGTACTAAATATTATAATAATAAGAACACCTATCCCTTGGGTTCGATCTTTTTATATTACGCGATAGTAAATCGTACACTTGCGATTTTCCTATCAGAGACCAGAGTCGGGCTAGAATACAAAAGTTGAATCCCAGGAGTTCCGTCATCAAGTGTGGAGCATAGACGACATTCTCAATTTTAAGCATTCTGGGAATCTGCAGGGAAGAAGGAGTTAACGTCCGACGCGTCCTCCTTGGAACATGAGCAAGAAAGACTCTTGCAGTGTTCTGCGAGGATTTCATTGAAGCAGAAACTTGCACATCATCATCCTGATCATCCCCAGGTGCAGATGCTTCCTTGGAGACTCTTTGCTGAGAGGCCAGTATCTCATTCAGAGATATTTCCGGATCATCAACATGATCATTTATATTTTCAGCTCCAGTCTTCTGCTTCTTTTTCTTTGGTTGTGTCTTCTTTGATGCTCTGGTTTTTGTACGCTGCTTAGCACTCTCTTTTGAAGAGCTCTTCTTCACTGTAGTCGGACGAAGTTCCTCCTGAATCGCTGACTTTTCTGCTTCTTTATCAACGAAGCATGCTGCAGTTTCTTTGTCTTGGTTCAGTTGTTTATCGTCCAGTGGACGATTCATAACTTCAAGTGGCTCTGGCAATTGAACTGGACTTGAAGGAGCTACTGATGAGGTTTGAGGAGTCTGAGCTTGCGCTTGTGGGATCTCATTGATAAGGAAAATCGCAAGTGTACGATTAACTATCGTGTAATAAAAAGATCGAACCCAAGGGATAGGAGTTCTTATTATTATAAAATTTAGTACTAAAATAGAAAAATAAAAGATGAATAATTGTTGTTGGTTTGAGAACTAGAAAGAAACAATTGCATAAAATAATAAGAGAAAGAGATGATGAACATTAAGCTCTTGGGTTGGTTTACATAGTCTATAGAAACATGCTAGAAATTTCCTACTAAATTCCTGAATTATAAAACCATTATCATGATGCTATAGCCTAGTGTAACTACAAGTTAATTCCTTAAGCATTGTAGATCTTTCTTTTTAATTACTAAACCCAATTCCTTGGCACCTAGTTAACTAAAGAAGAAGATGTTCAGGCCAACATAAAGTTACGTCCTTCCTAATTCCTTAGCGAAGTATACTTATAACCTTTTTTATTACCTAGTTCCCTTACTACTCACCAAATGGCCTTATGTAATAAGTAATAAGCAAAACCTCTTGGGATCCACAAGATAGAAATTAAGCATAAGGTAATAAAACATGAATGGAAATAAAATTCAGAAATGTAAGAAATAACTAGAACATGTATTATAAACTAAAACAACCCAAAAACTTAAAGAAGAATTTAGCCAAGCATGGCTAAAGGAGTCATTGAATTACCCTGGATAGGAGCTCAAATATGGCTTCCCACAAGTCCTAGGAACAATGCTCAAGAGGAAGAAAGAGAGAATACTTGTTGTATTCTAAGTTGGTGTGCTTTACAAGTGAAGAAAAGGGTCCTATTTATAGTAAAATTCCAGCCTCCAGCGCTTGAGCGCTGGCATTCCCAACGCTTGGGCGCTAGGATGCATTAAAAATCCACTTTCTGTCCGAGGCCCAGCGCTTGAGCGCTGGCTTTCCAACGCTTGGGCGCTGGGACAACATCTGACTCATTTCCTAGTCAGAGTCGCAGCGCTTGAGCACTGGGATCCCAACGCTGGAGCGTTGGGACGCTGCTTCTTCATCTTCAAGCTTTTCTTCCTTCTTCATTCATGGTAGTGGGTTTTGATGGCCATAAAAAGTCACTACTCAGCCCTTGTTTAATTTCTGAAACCTTTCCTCCACTAACATCAATTCCTGCAACCTTTTTCCCATGTGCTAATTTAGAGAGTGATTCTTCATATTCTTCTTTTCCATTTTGGTCCTCTCTTGGTTAGCACTTCAATTCAAGCCCTTTTATTCTCTCAATCTTCACTTTTAGTCCTCCACTCTTGAACTTTTACAATTTGGTCCCTGATTTCCTGCAACTTTACACATTGGTCCCTGGACAAAAATGATAACTAAACCAGCTTTTTCTAAAAATATAAAATAACTAGAAAAAATCCTAAAAAGATAAAATAAAGCTAGAAAAACAGATAAAATCTAATCTATATGCAAAATGCAAAATCAATATAAAATCTATATAAAAACAATAAAAAACCTATATGTGACTCAAAAATAATAAAATAAAAAGACTAAAAACTACCTAAAAACATCATATAAAATCCACTCATCACACCACTATACCCAACGACAGCTTGTCCTCAAGCGACAAAACTTAAAGAAAAACTCGTCCCTGAGTTTTGAGAAAGTTTATCTGATGAAAACTTGAAGCACCAAAAACCTTTCAAAGAAAGCTTAGCAGAAAGGAAGACATGCACGTTTTATAGACAAAGAATCAAGAAAGTTAGGCTTGGCTTTTAACATGTTTGAGTTCATCAATTAAGCTCACCAAAAATGATATTCTCCATGAAAACAAGAAAGCTCAATGATCCTGCCTATACTTCAAATCAAAACTGAAGTAAAGCAACCAAGTGATTTTGAAGAGATTTTTGAAGGTGGTAACTTGGCCAAAGGGTTGAACATTTCAAGGTGTGGATTTCAAGAAATTGGCAACTCTAGTGGCTGACTCAGAATTTTGTTGTTAAGTGATTTTTCTTGACTAAGAGCTTCAACAATTACAAATAAGGGTCCTCTCAATTTTTTCCTTTTCTTCTTTTTTTCAACAAAGTAGTGGAATGTATGGGATGAATGACTTGAATTTTACTCCCCTCATACTCTTTCTCACCCCACCACTTCATTAATTTTTTCAAGGCACATACCTTATTTTTTCAATCTTTTAACTTTTTCCTTCATTTTTTCTAGAGAGAAACCCATAAACATAGCTCTAGCAATTTAGCACATGAATCACAATAACAACTTTAAGAATTATCACACAAAGTAGGCTCCAAAAAATGACTCTTTTAAGGCTCAAAAGGGGCTACTAGTGGATATAACATTTCAAGCAAAAATCTGAGTTTTCAAAAATGCCTATAATCTCTTCTCAACTCACAAAGTATACAAAACTCCAATCAACATGCAACACAAGGCAGAAAAATTTCACAATCAAGATTCAGAGACCTCAGCTCTCAGAAAAGATAGGGTAAGTGGTACCCTTTTTAGAACTCAGAAAAAGACTTTGCCAACAACCAAAACAATCAAGATATCAAAATCCTTTCTACAGCATGCAATCCTAACTGCTTTAAAACATAGAAATTTTTACACAAAGAAGTTCAATCAGATAAAGAATTTCACAAAGCTATAGCAACATTCAGAATGGATAATATACTCAAGACTCATGCAAACAGAAAGACTAAGCTAAAAATAAAACTAAAAACTATAAAAAGAAAAACTAAAAACTAAAAAGCTGGCATAGTAACAAATTTTCCACAAAGGTCCAAGGGAACCTCAATGTAAGAATCAATTTGAACACTTAACTTCAAGAGGGTTCTTTCCTTCTTCTGGTACCTATCCTGTAACATTGAACAAACAAAAGTCTCACAAGCAGAAGCTGG
This sequence comes from Acmispon strigosus, assembly GCA_030819835.1. Lineage (NCBI taxonomy): Eukaryota > Viridiplantae > Streptophyta > Magnoliopsida > Fabales > Fabaceae > Acmispon > Acmispon strigosus. The sequence goes on along the minus strand of JAUAMA010000004.1, from coordinate 27,894,563 downwards.
CTTGGCTTGTTAGTTCCAAAATCAGCACAAATAAGATCATGGGTTGAAAAATTGTGTCCACCTTTTAAAAACAAGAATTCTTGAGTTTCCCAAAAATTAAAACCATTGTAGAAATAAGGGAAAACTCATAGAATCTAAAACTTTTCAAGAGATGGTGAACACAAAATTTATTAAAACACCAAAACAGCAAAAAGAAAAAGAAAAATAAAACAGAGAACTGCCCGAGCTCCAGCGCTTGAGCGTTGGGGATGCCAACGCTTGGGCGCTGGAATTAAAACAAATACTGGGCATCAGAGGTCCCAGCGCCTGAGCGCTGGGTTTCCAACGCTGTGGCGCTGGAAAATAAAAATAAAAAACTTGGATTCCAGGGGCCTAGCGCATGAGCGCTAGCCCTCCAGCGCTGGAGCGCTGGAATTAACTGGAATCAGAGGTGCAAAACAGGGGCCTAACGCTTGAGCGTTGGCCTCCAGCGCTTGAGCGCTGGCCTCTCCTGCAGCAAAAACATAAAATTTCTTTTCTTTTATTTATGTACAAGAGTGTTACAAGAAATTTTAAAAACAGAAAAATAAACTATCCTAAGTTGGGTTGTCTCCCAACCAGCTCATTGTTAAGGTCCGAGATAGACCCTTCCCCTTAATCTATTGGGGGTACTTTTTCTTTTCTTGCTACAAACATCATCTTTGAACTCATCCTCACCTTCAGACTCATAGTGCTTACAAGTACGGAATACAGAAAACTTCACTTTTTCATCCCCTACCTTCAAAGATAGGAGGCCTTCTGCCACATTAATCTTGGCGTTTCCTGTAGCAAGGAATGGCCGCCCAAGAATTAATGGTACCTTGGAGTCTTCTTCCATATCAAGAATCACAAAATCAACCGGGAAAACAAACTTGTCAACCCTTACCAAAACATCTTCAGCCACCCCATAGGGGTATTTAATTGACGTGTCCGCCAATTGTAAACACATCAAAGTAGGAGTGGCCTCTCCCATGTCCAATTTCCTAAACATGGAGAGTGGCATGAGGTTTATAGAAGCTCCTAAATCACAAAGAGCTGTTGCATTTGGTAGTCCCTCAATTCCACGGGTAAAGTAAAGCTCCCTTGATCCTTCAACTTTTGGGGCAACTTCCTTAAAACCATAGCTGAACACTCCTCAGTTAACATTACAGTTTCATCCATCTCACTCAATTTCCTCCTTCTAAATAAAATGTCCTTCATAAATTTAGCATAAATTGGCATTTGTTCCAAAGCTTCAGAAAATGGAATGTTAATTTGAAGTCTTTTGAAAATCTCAAGAAATTTTGAGAATTGCTTTTCCAAATTCTTTTTTAAAGCTTTAGGAAATGGAACTTTGCCAATTTTCTTAGAAGGAGGAATTACATTTTCAGCAATTTTTTCAACAACAATAGGCACACTCCTTTCTTTTTCTTTTCCTTCACCACTTACCTCTTGTTCAATTTCCACTACCCTTTCGGGCATAGTCTTACCACTCCTAAGAGTGATGGCAGAAACATTCTCAACATTTTCCTTTGGATTGACAAGAGTATCAGACGGGAAAGTACCTGGAATTCTTTCTGAGATGGTCTTGGCCAACTGGCCTACCTGGACCTCCAAATTTATAATGGAAGCTTCATGATTCTTAGCACTTGTCCTGGTCTCGTTCATGAATTGCACAGTTTGTTGGCCTATTTCACCAACAATTTCTTCCAAACTCTTTCTTCCCTGGTTTGGATTCAAAGGCATTGGTGGCCTCTGATTCTGGAATGGCCTCTGAAATTGTTGCCTGACTTCTCCTTGACCACCCCCTTGATCCCTCCAAGAAAAATTGGGGTGGTTTCTCCAACTTGGGTTATAGGTGTTGCCATAGGAATTTTGAAAATTCCCCATAGCTTTTACCTCAGCTTCTAATTCAGCCTCCTCTGGGCTCAGTTGAACCCCCTCCATTCTTTTGACCATTGCATCAACTTTCCTGGATAAAAGTTTATTTGAAGCAACAATGGACTCAAAAGAATCAACCTCATAAATACCTTTCCTTATTGCCCGGTCCTGGTTTGAATGAGCAGCTCTTGCAGCAAGCTTGTTGATTAAATCAAGAGCTCCTTGTGGTGGCAAAGCATCGAATGCCCCACTTGCTGTAGTATCCAACTTGTCCTTGGTATAATCATTCAAAGCAGCATAAAATTTCTCTACCTGATCTGCGATAGAAATGTTATGGCTTGGGCACCTTCTGAGAAGTCCCTTGAACCTCTCCCATGTCTCATACAGGTTTTCAGCATCTTGTTGAATGAAGGAGTTGATTTCCTGCTTCAACTTCCTTATGCGGTTGTAAGGAAAAAAATTGGCCGTGAATTTTTCAGCCAAATCATCCCATGAAGTAATGCTTCTGAGTGGTTGAGAAGATAGCCACTCCTCTGCCACATCTCTTAAGGAAAATGGAAACAGCATAAGTCTTACCGTATCCAAGTGAGCATCATTTCTCCTTAAGGTGGAGCATTGCCTGGTGAATATCTCCAGATGTGTATGGCAGTCTTCATTTACACTTCCACCAAATTGGTTTTGACTAACCAAAGAGATGAAGTGTGGAGGAATCTGGAAATTTGGCAAAGCATCCTCCGGAACCACAATACTCCCTTCAAAATTGTAATCTACCTGGGGAGCTGTGATATCACGAAGAGAGCGGTTAGCATTCTGCTCTTCCTCCTCCTCTCTCTGCCTTTGAAGTCTAGCTTGGACTTCACCTTCTACCCTTGCATTGTAATCAGCAAGGAGGGGCTCCTCCATTTGAGCTTGTGTTCAGCCATGGCCCTTGCTAATCTCCTTTGCTCCGCTAATCTGCGATGCAAAGTTCTTTCAATTTCAGGGTCCAATTCAAAATGTCCGACCATGCAAACAAGCCAAAGAAGTTAATAGCACCTACTCAATACAATTTTTTATATTTTATATTTTTTTTTATATAAACAAGAAGTACTAAATAAAATAAAAACAAGAACTTGAAAGAACCTATCCCCGGCAACGGCGCTAAAAACTTGATAAGGAAAATCGCAAGTGTACGATTAACTATCGTGTAATAAAAAGATCGAACCCAAGGGATAGGTGTTCTTATTATTATAAAATTTAGTACTAAAACAGAAAAATAAAAGATGAATAATTGTTGTTGGTTTGAGAACTAGAAAGAAACAATTGCATAAATCATAAGAGAAAGAGATGATGAACATTAAGCTCTTGGGTTGGTTTACATAGTCTATAGAAACATGCTAGAAATTTCCTACTAAATTCCTGAATTATAAAACCATTATCATGATGCTATAGCCTAGTGTAACTACAAGTTAATTCCTTAAGCATTGTAGATATTTCTTTTTAATTACTAAACCCAATTCCTTGGCACCTAGTTAACTAAAGAAGAAGATGAAGAAGATGTTCAGGCCAACATAAAGTTACGTCCTTCCTAATTCCTTAGCGAAGTATACTTATAACCTTTTTTATTACCTAGTTCCCTTACTACTCACCAAATGGCCTTATGTAATAAGTAATAAGAAAAACCTCTTGGGATCCACAAGATAGAAATTAAGCATAAGGTAATAAAACATGAATGGAAATAAAATTCAGAAATGTAAGAAATAACTAGAACATGTATTATAAACTAAAACAACCCAAAAACTTAAAGAAGAATTTAGCCAAGCATGGCTAAAGGAGTCATTGAATTACCCTGGATAGGAGCTCAAATATGGCTTCCCACAAGTCCTAGGAACAATGCTCAAGAGGAAGAAAGAGAGAATACTTGTTTTATTCTAAGTTGGTGTGTTTTACAAGTGAAGAAAAGGGTCCTATTTATAGTAAAATTCCAGCCTCCAGCGCTTGAGCGCTGGCATTCCCAACGCTTGGGCGCTAGGATGCATTAAAAATCCACTTTCTGTCCGAGGCCCAGCGCTTGAGCGCTGGCTTTCCAACGCTTGGGCGCTGGGACAACATCTGACTCATTTCCTAGTCAGAGTCGCAGCGCTTGAGCACTGGGATCCCAACGCTGGAGCGTTGGGACGCTGCTTCTTCATCTTCAAGCTTTTCTTCCTTCTTCATTCATGGTAGTGGGTTTTGATGGCCATAAAAAGTCACTACTCAGCCCTTGTTTAATTTCTGAAACCTTTCCTCCACTAACATCAATTCCTTCAACCTTTTTCCCATGTGCTAATTTAGAGAGTGATTCTTCATATTCTTCTTTTCCATTTTGGTCCTCTCTTGGTTAACACTTCAATTCAAGCCCTTTTATTCTCTCAATCTTCACTTTTAGTCCTCCACTCTTGAACTTTTACAATTTGGTCCCTGATTTCCTGCAACTTTACACATTGGTCCCTGGACAAAAATGATAACTAAACCAGCTTTTTCTAAAAATATAAAATAACTAGAAAAAATCCTTAAAATATAAAATAAAGATAGAAAAACAAATAAAATCTAATCTATATGCAAAATGCAAAATAAATATAAAATCTATATAAAAACAATAAAAAACCTATATGTGACTCAAAAATAATAAAATAAAAAGACTAAAAACTACCTAAAAATATCATATAAAATCCACTCATCACTCATCGCTGTCCAGAGTGGATTCACTATCGGATTGGCTTCCGATGCGTTGAGGTTGTCGTACATATTCTGGATCAACGATCTCCTTATATTTTAGGATCCTTGATGAGATATGTTTCCCCCATCTCTTAGCGCTCTTCGCACAATTTGGTCTCCACATAGGAGTGCAATAAGGGAGAAGTGAATCATTTCTGAGTTTTACCCTTACCCAATGGTGGTCATCGATATTACAGAGAACTGCAATAATGGGAGGGATGAAGGCTGGACCAGCTAAGGGTAGATAGGTGCATGACTTCCTTAGACTTACGGTTACCAGTATGATTTTGAAAGTTCTTACAGCCAACAAACCCATGTCAGGGACAGTGAACCATTTAGGAAATAGAGCAAGTTCCCCTTCAGGTAAGTTCAGTGCATCCATTATCCGCTCGAAATGTTGCTCAGATTCCATCATTCCGGCATATACAGAGTGATGAGCTTTGAGTTCTTCTATCATCTCAACCCTATAGCAGGCCATTCATTCTCATTGACTCCAAGCCATTGAGCAATGCAATGAAAGCCACAGTTTCCATCATCTACCACGTCAATAATGTCTTCCACATATTCGTGGAATAGTGAAGGGATATAAGAGAGATATTTTAAGAGAGAGGGTGAGGGATGATCAACCTTTGGAGCCACTCTCAGAGGTCCTTCTTTTACTCTTTTTACCAACGAAGCTATCGGCATTGAGTCTTCATCATCACCTGATGAAGCTGCGTTTTGTCTGGTGGTGTTGGTTGTTGCCTTCACAAGGCGTCTTCGCTTTGGTTCTGGCACGGATGACGGCAAGACCCTAGTTGCCTCATCTGATTCTGGAGTATTACGCTTCTTGATTGGTGGTTGTGCAGTTGGGATAGTTTGCTTCTTTGTTCTTGACGCTCTGGTTTTTGGAGGAGACGGTTGAACTTCTGGTGCTTGCTTGGCTTCTTCATTTTCATCCAGTTGCTTCTTTTCCCATTTGGAGAGCATCTTCCTTGGAACCCCAGAGAAGTCAATCTTTAGATTCATCCGTTTGACGTCCCCAAACCTGACGGGTGTTGGGTAGATGTAATCTTGAGAAATGAACTCACTCTGAAGTTTCTCTTCAGTAACTAATCCCTTCAGCCCCATGATCTTGGTAATGAGAGCACCATAGGGAAGATTTGACACGGGACTCTCAATGGTTCCCACCATGTGATGAAAAATCAGAGAGGGCAGGTTGATCTTTTGCATATTGCTCATCTGGTAGAGTGCCCAGTGAGACATCTTATTTACAAGATCTCGGGCTCCTTCTTTAGGGAAAACGATCTTGCTGATAACGGCGTGTGGAAACTTGTATTCTTCCACTAGGTTACTGACTGAGTTTCCATGTATCTTGGAGTCTTCCTTCCGGATACAATTGCTGTTTATGGTTGATGTTTCCCACTTCGGGGAGTAGTGAACTCCGTCATTCACATCCACTTCTAATGCTAGAGCAATGTCTTCAAGACAGATTTCAGTTATTATCCTCATGCACCTGCTCACGATGGTCCGAGGGTTTTTCTTCACAGCGCACTGATAGAACTCCTTTACCAAGGGTTCAAGAACAGGGGTTTCTGACACTTTCATGAGTTGCACCCAGTCTTGAAATAATACGAGACTTAGTCCGGCAACCTTGGCATATTGGAAGCGATTAAGCTCAAGATACCTTGGTGATACGAGTTCCCTTTCACCTAGGTCAGAGAATTTCTTAGCCCCAATCTTCATGACTTGTTCACAACAGTTGGCGTCAACATTCTTCTTTCTCAATTCAAGAACAGCTTCCTGTGCTTGAGTAAGCTTGAGCTTGACGGTGGTTTGCTTCTTTGGTGCCATTTGAGAAATATGCAGAAAGAGGTTAGAGAGTACAAGCAGAGAATAGCAAAGGTTCTGAGGTGCAAGTGAGTTGAGATGTGAGTGTGAGGCTTCCACTCTCAAATTCTTTTGTTAAGGTTGATTAGACGGCAGACAGTCTTACTCGTTTTATGGCAGGAAATGATTTCCTGCGCATTTGATGTGAGGTAGCAAGTATCGCATGCGCATTAAGTAAAAATTAATAAATGTGCTGTTATGGCAGTTGAGGATTTAATGTGTGTTAAGAACGCTTGAGTACGTGGAACGATACAGCTGTTTACCTGTGACCCAGAAGTGGATGTTTTAACGTGTCCTTTCGGTTGAACCCAGACGTTCTCACTTGGATGTCTTTTGATTGATCACCGGACGGTGACTCAATCTCAGTTCGATAGCTCTTGGCGATGGACTTTATTTGTGACAGATGTAGTATTTTGAGTGCTCCTTTGAGATACTCAATATGTGCATTTCTTCACTCTTTTACTTTCTTCTCTTGATCTCCATGTTTGATCAGCTTTTGTTGATCGTCATTGTAGTAAGTTTCTTCACTGTGAGTTCCTGCAGCAGAAGTCATTGTGAACTTTTGTGGTACCCGGGTTTTTCTTGGGTCCAGAGGGTTAGTCCTTTATTCACACGATTGTAAACATTAGTGTTTGAGTGTCATGATCAAAGTAGAACGAATTTTCAAAGGCTTAAGCCGATATACAGATGTGTATGCATTTCAAGACATTGACTATTTATGATGGCATTTGAAAATATTATGCAGGTTTGATATAACAACAGAAACTTTGTTCCTTTTATGTGGATTAAAATTTGAAATAATACAGAATTTTCTTGACTTCCGAGCTTATCTTAATCAGAGAATAATTAAAATTAGAGGACATATATTCAAATTTTCCTTTCTTTAATATACTACTAATTTTACTTAAGTTAGAACAGGTAAGGGAATAGTTGCAGCTTGATAATCATGAATTCAGAATTACCTCATTTATATTTCGAATGGTCACATGCTGTATCAACTGTTTTCAATCTTCGAATGATGTTGTTTCGATCAGGAAGATGATGAGTTTATACTTCTCTTTAAGAAGGGCTTGATTTTCTCACAAATTTGCTGGAGGATCCGCCAAAGATGGGCTGAGCTGGAAGGTCAAGATTCCTCATTAGCTTCCTCTTCTTGGATGAGCATAGATTTCTTTGTGCTTTATCAATTCATCTCTGATTATCTTCTTTTAATCCGGTTTACTCCTTTCTTGAGTTGGTTTCTTTGAGATGTTCTACCGGCACTATCGTTTGGATCATGGTTGCTTTTTGAGCAGAACATCGATTACCATAGATCTTTATACTCTGCATCAGTGAAGATGTTAGTCCTTTTCAGAGTGGTTAGGCTCTGATACAAATTGAAGGTGCAAGAAACACACAAGAAAGGGGGGGTTTGAATTGTGTGACCATTTTTTTTTTTAAAACTTATTCGATAGGTCTTAAAAGTTAATTACTGGTTTTCAAAATGATTTAATGGACTTCTCCCAACAAGTATTCTAAGGACTTCTCCTATCAAGTATTCGAAGGACTTCTCCTTACAGGGATTATCAAGACTCCTCCTTACAAGTATTATACTGGACTTCTCCCGACACCTTTTTCAGGGTTTTTCTTTTCTACAATAGTTCTCTTCTAATAAGAGTGGGTAGAAGAAATGAAGAGCAGAAAACAGAGAGATCATAAGCAAGTTGGTCTCTGTTTTAAGTTATGTGTGTGGGATAGGATTAGAGTAATACTCTATAAGTTTTCCACACACATAAGCAACTCAACTCAGGTTATGATATGACTTGAAGTTTCCTGAGTTGGAACCAAGAATGTCTTGGTCCTTTGGACGAACTAGTTTGAGATATGTAAAATTGAATTCTAGTCGCCAAGTTGCTACGGAAGAAGGATTCTCTATATACATCTTCAGTTGAAGATCCTTGTTTTTCCTTCACAAAAGGAGTGAAAACCTGCCCGTTAGTGCTCCGGCTTCCTCTGCTGTGAGTAATGGCTAATTCTGCATTTTTCAGCAGGTCTGAGACACGATGTGAGAAGCATTGATTTTCCTGGGTTGACTTCGTCTGACTCCATGCTGAGCGAGTAGCCTTGAGCTAGTTCCTCTGTATTTAATGCGTGAAGATCCAGCTGTGATATTTGTTTTGACCATTATACCCCAGTGCATGCCAGCTAATGCTCATCACGTGCTTTGTTCAGATGTTTGAATTTCGACCGTTGAACGTGTACGGTGCTCAGAGATTCTTGTCGTTAATTCCGCGATGTCAGCTTGATTTGAGGAAAAGCAGAAAAGCAGTGGGACCAAGGAATATTGTGTTGATTGTGTCCCTTTCTACTTTCTGCCATTGTCAGTACATCAATAAATATGCAGACGAGGTAGACATCTTTTGATCCAAGAAGCAATTATTCAAGATGAGGAGAATAACTTCTTCAATGCTTCTGTTGAACGAATATCCTCGTAAACCACATTTCTTGATATTTGTACCGTTGGTGTAATCTGATGCTTGAGCGAACGGATTCTTCCTTAGAGTCTGGCAGACGTAGTCTCCATACAATGCTTAAGATTCCGCTGCGAAGTGATTTGTATTGGCAGACGATTTTTCTTCATTCAGTTCTTCTTAAGAATTAGAATCTTCTTGGCTTGTAGAGGACTGAATCTTATTTTTCCTTTTGATTCCAATGAAGTTCTCCATCTGAGAGAGTTGATCCACAACTTCTTTATATGATGCTAGAGAAGCTTCGAAGTCAAAGGTGTTTCTTCATAAGTTGTCATGCTCTTTCAGCTTTAGATGAAGCAGTCTTTCTTTTGATCACTGTAGGTTTAAGTGGCGGACTGTTTCAGCTTCTTAAAGTAGACTTTGACTTGATTGTGCAGAGTTTGATGGAGTGTCCTTGAGAGAGGATGTTGCTGTTTGCAATTTCTGCTTCTTCCTTCGTGAGTTGCCAGACTGCCTTATACTTGAATGCCTTCCTTTGTATATCTTTGACAGTGTATCCTTCAAGGTGACCAGACGGACTCTTTTGGTGGACTAATTCTCTTGATGATTCTTTGAGATTCATTCAGTTCCTTTAGTAGATAGTCATTCCTGTGCATGAGAATTTTCACTATGTTAGGAATTTTATCTCTGACAATATTAAACCTTAAAGAAATTGTTAATTATCAAAACATAATAATTCATTTAATTATTTGACTCTAACAACATCTACTGCTTTTTCATAATATAAATGTATCTTTGACTTCTGTCATTCTTAATTGCATTTGAAACTGCTAGAATGTTTGTCTCCTGCTTTAATTTTCATGTTGCATGTGGAAAGTAATTTTATCTAGATTTTGTGTGGCATTTTCGTTACATGAAAAGAACATGAATAATTGTGAATTGATTGAACTTATTTTGTCTGTCACATATAATGGGGACTGATTGCTAACTATGTTCTTTGCTAGTTGTTGGACCTTTAAAAACTGTTTGGCATGCGGCTCTCTGTACTATATCTAATCTCCTTCAGACTTGTTTATCGTAATTATTTATGTTGTGTGATTAAGTGGCTATGGTTGGTTTTCCAAAAATTGTCTTGCTTCAAAAACATATTGGGTCAATCATTGTTAGCTAATAAGTGTAGAGAATATTAGTGATTTAAGTATTTATTGCAGATATGAAAAAGAGTAAATGCATAAAGTTTGTGGACATATGAATTTCTATGCTACTTTTAAATTACACATTCTTCACATACATGAGATGGAGTTTCAATTTGAGTAAGGCCTTTAACATTTTTCTTCTACTACAAAGTTCTGAGCCCATTGAAGTTTAAATGTCCAAACCTGGAGTACCATAACCATGAGGAATCTGGAATAGATGATTTGAGGCAGGTTTGATCTTTAACATTTTTTGATTTGAATTTGAACATTATATTTCCAGACATCTTGACGGCAACAACTAGTCCCTCCTTTGGATCATGAATTTGACAAGATCCATTTTCGTGTGCAATTTTACAACCCGTTTCTAGCAACTGTCCTAGGCAGATCAAATTGCTTTTAAGTTCTGGTACATAGAACACATCACCTATATTCTGCATCTAATTGTTCATCTGCACTTCAACACTTCGTGTCATGTGGTTGCTGAACCCATAATCAAGGGCATTCCCATTGAAATTGGCCAAATTTATGACAGTTGTAGCATTCAATGGATGTCCTGCCAAAGCTTCCTTCTCGGGTGCCACGACCCCGTCCCCTTCCTCTTCCTATAAAGCTTCCATGACCTCTACGTTTTCCAGAAAAATTTCCTTCGTGAATCACTTTGAGAGCTTTCTCTTCCTCAATATGATTTGACATATGTTGTTCATGCACCAACGGTGAACTTTGTAATTCATCTACTGAAATTGTATTCATGGCATCAGATTCTTCTGTCGAACATACCACATAATCAAACTTAGAGATCATAGAGCATAGAATCTTCTCTATGACTGTCACATCTTCTAGCTTCTCTCCATGCTTCCTCACCCGGTTTGCGAAATACTCATCAACATATTCTCCAACTTTCATGTGCAAAATTTCAAATTCGTTACAAAGAGCTTGTAATTGAGCATGCTTGACTCTACTTGTACCTTGATACTTCTTCTTCAAGGAGTCCCATATGTCCTTGGCAGTGTCCTTCTGGAGGATTTAGGATAGTCTCAAGAACAACTTGATCAATTGCTTGATATAAGTAATTATTTGCTTTCAGATCCTTCAACTTCAAGTCATTTCTTGTCTTCAACTGTGCTTCAGTCAAGAATGATATTATTATAAGGTTTCATCAAAAAATCAACACGGACTGTTTGAGATTTATACTGATATGTATTGTTAATATACAATTAATGAAATGGTTTCTGCTAATGATTATGTATCTAATTTAAAGTTTATCTTCTAAAAATATTTTTGAATAGATTATGAGGTAAAATGTTTATTTCCAAAATAATGATATGAGACCTAGTTTTTATTCAAAAGCTTTTTTTTTCTTTGATAGTTGTTTGATAATTAGCGTCCCCTTTGGACTTAACTAATTTTAGTGATTGGCATATGTGACTGTTGCTTTCAATTTTGCTTATGCACATGTACGATGTGATAAAGATACCATTTATTTTCCATTGGATTAGAGTACGAAGATGACCATTTGATAGATAGAAACATGAGTTGATTTGTTTATTGAGAGTTTCCTTTAGTATGTTTATTACTATCTTTGCTCACAAGTTTTAAAGGGAAACAAGAACAATAATTTATTGTGTATGTTTTTACACACATGGAGAGTTTGAAAAAAATTTCTATGCTCTTCCATTGATAAAGAACCATGGTTCCTTGTTATGGTTCAAAGCTTTCTTATATTAAGCTTATTCAGAATGGTATTGTTTAATGTGATAATTTATTAATCTATACATAGGATACATGTAATGTTGATATAAACATGATAGCTTCCATATTTGGCAAATTGACTTTGATGGTTAAGTCTAAAGTTATCCATGATGTGACAATTTACATGGAAACATAGTTGGCATGAGATAGCATTTTTTGAGAAACTCACATACATTTAATATTGCAATAAAGTTACTTGCTTCATGCTCTCACATGATGATCTTTTAATATATTTCAATTCCAATAGTTGTTTTGGCTTGCCAATTTTGAGACAACTAAAAGTTGTTTTGAAACACATGTTGATGAAAGATGAAACAAGGAAAAATATGAAACATATTCTCAGTGAAGAGATAATGGTCCAGTGGCGACCTAAATAGTTACTCTCAATGAAGAGGCAATGGTCCAGTGGCGACCTCGACACCTACTTTGATGCAACCAAGGGTCTTAAAAACCCCTATCTTTGGTGTCCTCACCTCGCAAGAGTTTGGGGGCGGCATGGAGGTTCGCCTGGGACGGCATGCGCGACCCTTGTGCAAAACACATTTAGCTACATAAGTTTTTGGCTACCAAGACTTTGGTAGCATGAAACGAGCGACTGATTGGCCTCCAAATATTTTGGTGCAAAATGACAGCAAATTTCGAATATTTCCTAGTTATTTTCCAATTAAACAATAGCAAAATATTATCAAATTTTTAATTTCCTTGCTTTGTAGCTATCAAAATTCCTAGAAATCTCTGAGGTAAATTCTAGCCAAAGTGAAATGTAAATTCCGAGCTAATCCGTAGCTAATCTCTAGCGGTTAATTGATTGCAAATGGTGCAATTCACTCTCATTGATGGAAAAAAGATATTGATCAACCACTTCCAACAATTTCATACACACTGATGACTGGGGGTATAAAGGTCTTTTTACTTTCTTTTTCTTTGTTTTTATTTTCTTTTCATTTGAGTCTCATGTAGTTTTTATTTAATTTGTTAGAGTTTTTCTTTTATTTTTGCATTTTCATATAGGTTAGTAATTATTTTGTTTTTAGGCCTTTTTAGTTAGGTTTTATTAGAGTTTTGGTCCTTTTTATGTTTTTGGTCATTATTGGGCTGTTTATGGGTGCTTTGATGAAGAATGATGGAGAATAATGAAGAAAAGTTGAATGGGTTTTGGATTAAGTGAAAAATTGAAGCAACAAGCAAGGAAAACATGTGCTAAATGATCAAATGATGATTGTTTCAGCTGTTGCAAAAGGAGGAATGAAGCCAACTAAAGCCCCTTAATTGCCATCAAGTTTGCCATCAAGAAGGAGAGCAAAGGAGTTGAAGCATCAGACAAGCTCAATGCCTGAGCATTGGCAAGCCAACGCTCATGCGTTGGCTCTCTGCCTGGAGCCTAAAATAGCAATTATTTCCAACTCCCATGCGTTGGTGGGCCAACGCGCATGCGTTGAGCCCCTGCCTGGCCTCGTGCAATTTCATTTAATTCCAAAATTTAAAGGATCTAATTAAAATATATTGATTATTATAGAATTAAAAAAGACTAAAATTAAAATCACATTAATATTTAATATTTCATGGATTATATATTACATCTTGTAGTATTTTCTTTCACCTGTACATTATTAATAATATAATTTGTAGACTGACACTTTAAAAGGAACTTAACTTTTTATAGTTTTATACAAAAGAAATGTCATATCACTATTTAAATATGAACATGAATTGTCATGGATAAGGATAATATATCAAATTACGATGTCAAGGATAAGTTCAGAATTATCTCGTTCAGTAGCGATAAACATCAATTGCCATGTCAGCTAAGAAATGGATAAGCGCTTGACCTTTTACATTAATAAAAATATTAATTAATTATAAATAACATTTTATAGATAATATTAATTAGTTATTAATAATATTTATGTTGATTATTATTTTATAAAATATCTCAATTTCACATATATAGTAAAAAATATTAAATATCTAAAATTTCCCTAACACTTGAATTAATGACACTATTAATCACATAATACTAAAATTTAAAATTTAAAATTGTGTTAAATAATAATTATGAAATATTTAAGCAAATATTTTTTTGAAATTTAATTAATGTTAATATTAGTTAGTTATTCAAAAAAATTATTTTATTAATTATATTAACAATCAGTCTTAACAATACCTCAATTTATCATATATGAAAGTAAAATATTAAATATGTTGACCTTTACATTAACGAAACTATTAATTGATCATTAATAACCTTTTATATTATTAGTTATATTAATTAATAATTATTTATATCACAATTTCTCATATTAAAAAGTAAAATACTAAATATTAAATTATTTTAATGTTATTGATTAAAAAAGGAATTAGTTTTATTTGGTTAATATAAAGTAAAAATTAATATTTAAATATAAATAGCTTAACAGAAGTAACATAACCTGATTAATATTATTTCAATTATTTTTAATTAATATTAAATTATTAAAATGTTATTAACTAATTAATATTTAAACCAATAAATTTTACACGAATCAAGTAATCACAAATTGAGAAATATTAAAAAAATAAAATAGAAATAAAAAAAACTTTTATTTTTATATATATTTAGTATTGAAGTTATTTAATAAATATAATTAAATTATTTTAACCTTTATATTAATGGTATTTTAGTAAAAGGCGAAAGAATAGTTCGCCTTGTGCATATTAAATGGCACTATGATGAACTTACTACTATTAATTAAAAAAACCATAAAATGGCTTTTTAGTATATAGTAGTAAGTTTATCATAAAAAAAACAATATTAAGTATTAAATGTGCATTTTTTGTGTGTGTCTTTTTTTAATAATAAAGTAACTATTTAATTAGATATTTTAATTTATTTTAAATATTAAAGTTGATTCATTTTTATTCAAATTTTATTCTTATTATTATATAATCAATGAAATTATTAAGTATGACATTTAAATTTTTCTAAAAATATTAAATATTTCTGGTATAACTAGGCTCATATCATACATGGTATGTTAATAATAATAATAATAATAATAATAATAATAATAATAATAATAATAATAATAATAATAATAATAATAATAATAATAATAATAATTAAGTAAAACATTTTGATGCTCTGAATGCAAGTCTCTTCCCCTATTATAAATATCTCTATCTCTCACTCTTTTCCCAATCATATGTTCTCTTTTCTTCTTTGCAAATATATTCTCACTGAGATATCTACACCACCTCCACAACCTTTACTTTTGTTGGCCAATCACAAGAATTAGAGAATGGGAATGGTGCACATGCTTGGGTCCTGATGTCATACAAACCTTGCAAAGGCTTACTTTGTTCTCTTCTTTATCGGATCGTGTATATATGTTGATTATTAGGCTATATGTTACTTAACTACCATCATTTGAATTGTAGAGTTTTGTTCCAACTTCCGTAGCTGAGTACGAGTGTTTTTATGTTGCAGGTTCCTCCATGGTTCGACTTTGACCTTATTACTGTTACAGGTACCCTTTTTCCGTATTTTATACAACCTAAATTTTAGGTGTTAATTTGTTTTATTTCTTATGCTAAGTGCTAGTCCTAATATTCATGTGTATTCAACTTTTTTGTGGGTGTTTCCTTGCTAAATGTAATAAATTTAAATATATTAAAATCTGTATTAAAATGAAAATATTTAAAATGATTAAAATTAATATCCATACATTTTTTTTTTTAAACTAAAAAATTAGTTTTAATTTTTTATGTTTTCCAAACTTAAAACCAAAAGTCATATTGAACGGGGCCTAATGAATTTAGGATCAAATTTTTTTAAAATCTCAAGTCTTAGATTCCACTACACACCTTTTCTCTCAAACTGAAGCGTCCCTTTTTCATACACTAAATATACAAATTCTATTTATATAAAAATATAATATGCTCTTCACTGTACCTAGCAAAGCATCCCAAAAAATAACATTTGCAAATAAGGTCCTCATTATAGTGTAGGAATAGACTTCTATGGAAACAGGTCCCTTTAAATGTCGTCATGTTGTATTATCTCTTGTATTTGTTTATCTTTTTTATATCTAGCCTTGTGAACCCAAACTTATGGGTCTATATCAATTCAGCTTCTTTAGCAGCTGGTAGGACAACGTTTCTCACTTTTAAAAATCCCAGCACCCTTTCTATGGAAGAGAACAGGGACCGGAAATAACCTTGTCCTTCGTAATTATTAAGATATGCCACTAAGGGAAGCTCTGATACTTCTTGCCCTTGCACATGAAATACGCCAGTGCAAACCACTGTTTCATTTACAGCGAGCATCGCACAATGCATTATTCCAAAATCATGATCCTCAATTCTCCACTCGTGAATCATTTCTATAATTAAATCAAGCTCTGTAGTAGTACCTATTATTTCATGAAACTGCTCATGGAAGATAGCAACATCTTTTGAAAATAATGAACTAATCTCATTAGGATAAACCAAGTTCCACTTCAAAACCCTCCATTTTATATTTAGACCAGCCTCACTTTCTATGCATTTTCCTTCATGCTTCTTTTTATTCAAAATTAGTAGTGAATATGGAAGATTCACCTCCCCATGAGCCCCAAAATTTACTAGAGCATATGAATTTGATCACAATCTGAGCATCAAAACCAATTACCTTCCACAATTTCCTTTAGGCTTAGCATGTTATGATTCTTCAAACACCCAACATGGTATTCCCTCTCACACTGATCACAAATAATCACTGTTCGAGGACGAAAGACTTCTTTGCTAAAATCTTGGCCACCGCACAATGCACACCCACCATAGTCAACTTTATAAATTTTGACAACACGAGTTCTTCTCCTATTCATATGTTCTAGAGGATCAACACATGAATTCCTTAAAACTTCCAAAGCATATGAAGGGACCTATGGCGGCTGGAAGGCTGCAGCATTGAATCCTCTAGAACAGATAAACCAGAGAAGCATTCGTATTGTCAAAATTTATATGGGTGACCATGGTGGGTGTGCACTGTGCAGTGACCTAGATATAAAAAAAGAAATATTTGGTCCTCGAACATTAATTATTTGTGATCAGTGTAACAGGGAATACCAAGTTGGGTGTTTGAAGGATAGTAACATGCAAAGCCTGTAGGAATTTTTGGAAGATGATTGGTTATGCTGCTCAGATGGTGATCAAATTCATACGCTCTAGAGAATTTGGGGGCTCATGGGGATGTGAATCTTCCATATTCACTTCTAATTTTGAATAAATGTAAGCATGAAGGAAAAAGGCATAAAAAGTGAGGCTGGTCTGAATATAAAATGGAGGATTTTGAAGTGGAACTTGGTTTATCCTAATGAGATTAGTTCATTATTTTCAAAACATGTTGCTCTCTTCCATGCGCAGTTTCATGAAATATTACATACTACTACAGAGCTTGATTTAGTTATAGAAATGATTCATGTGTGGAGAGTTGACGATCACGATTTTGGAAAAATGTATTGTGCGATGCTCGCTGTCAACGAAGTGACGGTTTGTACTAGCTTATTTCATGTGCAAGGGAAAGAAGTATTAGAGCTTCCCTTAGTGGCATATCTTATTGATTACGAAGTACAAGGTTACTTCGGGTCCCTGTTCTCTTCCATCAAAGAGGTGCTAGGATTTTTAAATGTGAGAAACGTTGTCCAACCTGCCGCTAAAGAAGCTGAATCAATATAGACCCGTAAGTTTGGGATCAGAAGGCTAGATATAAAAAAGATAAACAAATACAAGAGATAGTACAACATGGTGGCATTTAAAGTGACCTGTTTCTACAGAAGCTTATTCTTGCACTATAATGAGGACCTCATTTGCAAATGTTAATTTTTTGGCTACTTTGCTGGGTACAATGGATAACATACTCTTTTTTATATATAAAGAATTTGTATATTTAGTCTACGGAAAAAGAAGGTTTAGGATCCAGAGAAAAGGTGTGTAGTGGAACCCAGGGCTTGGGATTTTTAAAAATTTGCAAAACTTGACTTTAGAATCTATTATGAGGAGAATGTAGAATGAGAAATTTTGGGTGTCAAATTTGACTATAAGTAAAGATAATTTGATGCAAACATGTCATAAAACGACAAAAATATAACATCCACCAAGAAATTGAATACACAAGGAAAATCGAGGAAGGAAGAAAGGGCAAGAAGGAGAAGAAAATTAGGTCAGGGAAGAGGAAGCCGCTCTTCATCCGCCACGATGTCACGAACCTCCGTGGGCTGAATATCGAAGCCTTCGACATCAGCAACAAAGAACCCAGAATAGAATTGAGGTGAGTAGCATTGGTTTACTACTCGCCATCACCCCACGCTGGAATTTCCTTCAACCAGATTCCAAAGAACACGAGTGGGAGCCAAGTATGATGACAAGGAAGAGAACAACGACACCGAAGACGCCAATTCGTCCTCCTTCACGCTCAGTCAACGTAGCAGTGGCTGATACATCGGTCTGCTTCTGACAAAGACATAGCCGATTCAGACCAAAGTCGCCACCACTCCCATGTTGATGATCGGAAGAGAGCAGTAGAGGCAACAACAGAGGATACGATGGTGTTCGTCGTCTCATAACCTGAGCAAAGAAAACCATCAACGCCATAGCCAAGATGGCTGGAAAATTTGATGCCATTCGCGCTCTCTAGTTTTTCCCTGATATTTTCTTCATGCTCTTAATCCGTTATGAAATTTATGCTTCTGAGTGTTCATGGCTTGATTTTTTTTGTTTGATGTTCAAATAGCAAATTTACACTTTGCAAAGAAGGTGCTCGAGAATATGCCTCAGCGAAAAGTAACTTCTTGGGATGTCATAACGTCAGAGTCATCGCGATAGGTGGGTTCCCTGCGTAATAAGGTGACTCGTCCAACTTGGCCAGCGGCATGGTCGCTGAACGACACTTAGCTTGGTAGCAGAGGTTACGACGAATTGGAGGCCACAATCTCAAGGTTGATTCGCTACTAGCCCACTTACTGTCCCGGCTCAACAATCACAGAGAATCCACAGTGCTTGGATATTTGGTTCACTTTATCCCTAACTCCTTCATGTTTAAACTTTGATGCATGTTACATGTCCCACGAAAGAGTCGAATGTTTTTTTCCTTCAAATACCCTAGCAGTTTTTACGCCTACCACCTGTTTGATAAAATGTTAGACTGAATCTACACTCATATTTTGAAGATAAAATGTTTGAAAAGAATTTGAAACCTCTATTACTAATAGCATATGGCTGAAAGTTATTGAGGAAATGTCTAAATAAGTTATATATCGTGTTTTCATTACAGTTTTCTTGCCTGGAGAGAAGTTTGATTAATTTCCCTTTGGATCCTCCTAAGACTATACTTTCAACGCCAGAACTTTGAATGTGTTTTAGCAATTTTTTTAAGTGATTCAATATGAGAAGCTCCTGATTGGGTCAACTGTTTGGGTTCTAATAATATGAGAGTATTTATGTTTAAGATTTGAAGCATGTTTCTCATCTTGTCATCATAAGAAGGTGTCATTGGAAAACTGTGGCAAGGTGTTGTATTTTATTTTGCATGTTGGTGCTGTTCCGAGTCTGACGAAAGCATTCATGTGAAGACAGTCTGGTGACTCACGGAAGATAAAGCAGTGACTTCAAATAACAAACATCCTTTTCGAAGACACTCTATCTGCTAGGCACTCTCAAGTCAAAGTCCACTTCAGGAAGCTGAAATAGTCCAGTGCCTGAACCAACAGTGATCAACAAGAAGACTGTTTCATCTAAAGCTGAATGAGTATGACAGCTCATGAAGAAATGCCTCTAGCTTTGAAGCTTCTCTAGCATCATATAAAGAAGTTGTGGACGAACTCACTTAAATGGAGAACTTTAGTGGAAGCAAAAGAAAAGGAAAGATTCAGTCTTCTACAAGTCAAGAATATTCCCAACCGTAAGAAGGACTGAATAAAGAAAGACCGTCTGCCGATGCAAGCCACTCAGTAACGGAATTCTAAATATTATATGGAGACTGCGTCTGCCAAATCATAAGGAAGAATTCGTCTGCTCAAGCATCAGAATGCGCCAAAGGTACAAATGTCAAGAGATGTGCATTACGAGGATATTAGTTCAACAGAAGAATTAAAGAAATTATTCACCTAGCTCTGAAGAGTTCATCCAGAATAATTGCTTCTCGGATCAAAAGACGTCTACCTCGTCTGCATATTAAATAAAGCACTGGCAATGGCAGAAAGAAGAAAGGGACACAATTAATACAATATTCCTTGGTCCCACTCCTTTTCTACTTTTCCTCAAATCAAGCTGACATTGCGAAATCAACGGTAAGAATCTCTGAGCACCGTACTCATTCAACGGTCGAAATTCAAATATTTGATCAGAGCATTTGATGGGCACCAGCTGGCACGCACTGGGGTATAATGGTCAAACAAATACCACAGTTGGAATTCTAGAGCATTAAATACATAAGACATATCTCAAGGCTACTTGCTCAAATGGAGCCAGACGATGTCAACCCAGGCAAATCAATGCTTCGCAGATCGTGTCTCAGACCTGCTGAAAAATGCAGAATTAGCCGTTACTCACAGCAGAGGAAGTCGGAGCACTAACGGACAGGTTTTCTCTCCTTCTGTGGAAGAAGAACGAAGATATTCAACTGAAGATATATATAGAGAATCCTGCTTCCGTAGCAACTTGGCGACTTAGACTCAAACTTTCATATCTCAACTAAGTTTGCCCAAAGAACCAAGACTTCATTGGTTCCAACTCAGAACGCTTCAAGCCAACCCTCATCTGAGTTGTGTTGCTCATGTGTGTGATGAAATTACAGAGCGTTACTCTCATCCTATCTCACACACACAACCCAAAACAGAGAACCCAAATGTCTATCCTCTCTGTAAATCCGAGCTTCAATTCTTCTACCCACTCTTATTGAAGAGAACTATTGTAGAAAAACACACCCTTGTAAAAGGCGTCAGGAGAAGTCCTGTAAAATGCTTGTGAGGAGAAGTCCTGATAATACTTGTAAGGAGGAGTGATGAGTGGATTTTATATGATAATTTTAGGGTGAACAACAACCACATGTTCATGAAGGTGAACTTGTGGTACAAAAAGAGGAGGTAAAAGAAACTTCCATTGTAAAATTTGTCTTTGAAGACAAATTGGAGATGGAGGAAGAAGAACCTCAAGGAACCTATGCTATAGGTTCAGAACAGCAAGGAAAAGAACAAGGAAGGGAAAATTTATTTATTCCTTCCATTTTTAATTTAAATGTTGTTACCTTGTTAGCTGAAAATTCATTTGGCACCATGTTGTTATTGTGCCAAAATTTGCATGAGTTGCGGGGTCTAATGAATTTTGTAATAGACCCCGGTTGAAAGTGATTAGTGGAAGGGTCTATCTCGGACCTTAACAATGAGCTGGTTGGGAGACAACCCAACTTAGGATAGTTTAATTTTCTGCACCATCTTTGTAAATAAATAAAAAAAAAAAAATTCTATGTTTTTGCTACAGGAGAGGCCAGCGCTCAAGCGCTGGAGGCCAACGCTCAAGCGTTAGGCCCCTGCTTATCACCTCTGATTCCAGTTAATTCCAGCGCTCCAGCGCTGGAGGGCTAGCGCTCATGCGCTAAGCCCCGGGAATCCCAGTTTTTATTTTAATTCCAGCGCTCAAGCGTTGGCATCCCCAACACTCAAGCGCTAGAGCTCGGGCAGTTTGCTGTTTTTACTTTTGTTTGCTGTTTTTAGTTTTTAATAAATTTTGTGTTCACCATTTTCTGGAAGTTTTAAGGTTCTATGAGTTTTCCCTTGGTTCTAAACTGTTTTTAATTTTTGGGGAACTCAAGAATTCTTGTTTTTAAAAGGTGGACACAAATTTTTCAACCCATGAGCTTTTGTGCTGTTTTTGGAACTAACAAGTCAAACAAGTTTTTACTTGTGAGACTTTTGGTTTGTTCATTGTTATAGGATAGGTACCAAAAGGAGGAAGAGCCCTCTTGAACTTAAGTGTTCAAAATTGATTTTTACATTGAGGTTCCCTTGGACCTTTGTGGAAATTTGTTACTATACCAGCTTATTAGTTTTTGTTTTTGTTTTTATAGTTTTTAGTTTTTATTTTTAGTTTAGTTTTTCTGTTTTATTTTTGCATGAGTCTTGAGTATATTATCCAGTCTGAATGTTGCTATTGCTGTGAGTGCTTTATCTGATTAAACTGCTTTTGAAAAGGTTCTATGTTTTGAAGCGGTTAGGATTGCATGCTGTTAGAATTGATTTTGGATATCTTGATTGTTTTGGTTTTTGGCAAAGTTTTTCTGAGTTCTAAAAAGGGTACTACTTACCCTATCTTTTTCTGAGAGCTGAGGACTCTGAATTCTTGATTGTGAAATTTTTCTGCCTTGTGTTGCATGTTGATTGGGATTTTGTTTACTTTGTAAGTTGAGAAGAGATTATAGGCATTTTTGAAAACTCAGATTTTTGCTTGAAATATTATATCCACTAGTAGCCCCTTTTGAGCCTTAAAAGAGTCATTCTT
Source organism: Acmispon strigosus (assembly GCA_030819835.1). Lineage (NCBI taxonomy): Eukaryota > Viridiplantae > Streptophyta > Magnoliopsida > Fabales > Fabaceae > Acmispon > Acmispon strigosus. The sequence continues at coordinate 27,872,176 of JAUAMA010000004.1, read as the reverse complement.
TGAAGCCTGCTTGGTATGATATTTTTAAGTTGTTATTGTGATTCATGTGCTGAAATTGTTAGAGCTTTTGTTGTGGGTTTCTCTCTAGAAAAAGAAGAAAAAAAATAAGGTATGTGCCTTAGAAAAAATAATGAAGTAGTGGGGTGAGAAAGAGTATGAGGGGAGTAAAATTCAAATCATTTATCCCATACATTCCACTACTTTGTTCAAAAAAAAAAAAAAAAAGAGAAAAGGAAAAAATTGAGAGGACCCTTGTGATGAATTGTTGAAGCTCTTAAGTCAAAGGAAAATCACTTAACAACCAATTTCTGAGTCAGCCACTAGAGTTGCCAATTTCTTGAAATCCATACCTTGAAATATACAACCCTTTGACCAAGTTACAACCTTTAAAATCTCTTCAAAATCACTTGGTTGCTTAATTTCAATTTTGATTTGAATTATAGGCAGGATCATTGAGCTTTCTTGTTTTCATGGAGAATATCATTTTGTGAGCTTACTTGATGAACTCGAGCATGTTAAAAGCCAAACCTAACTTTCTTGACTCTTTGTCTATTAAACATGCATGTCTTCCTTATCCGCTAAGCTTTCTGGAAAATTATCATATTTCAATCGGATAAAAACTTTCTCTAAACTCAGGGACGAGTTTTTCTTTAAGTTTTGTCGCTTGAGGACAAGCTGTCGTTGGGTATAGTGGTGTGATGAGTGGATTTTATATGATAATTTTAGGGTCTTTTTATTTTATTATTTTTGAGTCACATATAGGATTTTTAGTATTTTTACATAGATTTTATATTTATTTTGCATTCTGCATATAGATTAGCTTTTATTTGTTTTTCTAACTTTATTTTATATTTTTAGGAATTTTTATAGCTATTTTATATTTTTAGGAAAAGCTGGTATAGTTATCATTTTTGTCCAGGGACCGATTTGTAAAGTTTCAGGAAATCAAGGATCAAAGTGTAAAAGTTCAAGAGTGGAGGATGAAAAGTGAAGTTTGAAGGAGTCAAAGGGCCAGAATTGAAGTTCTAACAAAGAGAGGACTTGAAGTGAATTAAAGAATGTGAAGCAACCCTCTTTGATTTGAGGACATGTAAAATAAGGTTTGAAGGATTAATGGTGGAAGGAAGGAGTTTCAGAACTTATTAGGGGCTGAATGATCCTAATTAAGCCAATCAATTCCACCATTGAAGAAGAAAGGAATCCAAGAAAAAGCTGCCAGTGTTCGTCCCAGCGCTGCAGCGTTGGAAGACCCAACGCTCAAGCGCTGGACCTCTGACTAGGATATGAGTCAGAGGTTGCACCCAGCGCTGCAGCGTTGGAAGCCAGCGCTCAAGCGCTGGGCCTATTTCTGCACGTTGGATTTTAATGCTTCCCAGCGCCCAAGCGTTGGGAATGCCAGCGCCCAAGCACTGGAGGTCAGGGTTTTGCTATAAATAGTGAGCTTTTCTTCACTTGTAAGAGACACCTATTCAGAATACAACAAGTGTTCTTCTTTCCTCCTTATAGATCATTGTTCCTAGGAATTGTGGGAAGCCATACTTGAGCTCCTATCCAGGGTAATTCGATGACTCTTTTAGCCATGCTTGGCTAATTCTTTTTTTTAAGTTTCTTGGGTTGTTATAGTTTATATCTATGTTTTAGTTTGCTTCTACCTTTCTGAATAATATTTCCTTTCATGTTTTATTTCCTTGTTCATCATTCTTCTTAATGCGCATAAGAATTCTTGCTTATTACTTATACGAATGGAAATTGGTAAGTAGTAAGGGACCTAGGATTTAAAAAGGTTATAAGTATACATCACTAAGGAATTAGGATGGACATAACTCTATGTTGGCCTGAATTTCTTCTTCATCTTCTTCTCTAGTTAACTAAGTTGCAAGGAATTGAATTTAGTAATTGGAAAGAAAGTTCTACAATGTGTAAGGAATTAACTTGTAGATATACTAGGCTATAGCATCATGAAATTGGACTTAAAATTCAGAAATTAAGTAGGAACTTGCTAGCATATTTGTAGACTATGTAATTCAACCCAAGAACTTATTTCTCATCATCTTATCTCTTTATTATTTTATGCTATTGTTCTTGCTTGCTATAAAAATCAACATCAAATATTCATCTCTTAAATTTTCTGCATAAGTACTAAATATTATAATAATAAGAAACCTATCCCTTGGGTTCGATCTTTTTATTACGCGATATTGAATCGTACACTTGCGATTTGGGTATCAAGGAGTCCTCATAATACTTGATAGGAGAAGTCCTTACAATACTTGTTGGGAGAAGTCCCTGATAATACTTATACTATTTGTTTTAAATAGTGGAAAATCTTGGTGAAGCCAAGGACTGGACGTAGCCTTGTCGATTATGGGGGTGAACCAGGATAAAAATCATGTGTGCTTTACTTTTCATGTTATGTTATATTTTCCTCTGCATACATGCATATTTTCATAATGAATAACTCTCTTTGAAAACCAATAATTAACGTTTATCATTGAAAGAAGTTTTCAAAATAAGTCACACAATTCAAACCCCCCCTTCTTGTGTGTTTCTTGCACCTTCAAGACACACTTCATCTTCATGCCTCAGACTTGGTGTCTTATGGGCATGTGGACCAGGCGAGCACCTTCCCTTGGGGGCGGGCCATGAAGACTTCTGAAGACACACTTCGCTTTCATACTTCAAACTTGGTGTCTTGTGGGCTTGTGGACTGGGCGAGTGCCCTTGCCCAGTAGTAGGGCGACCCAGTGGCTCGACAGGGCGACCCCAGCTGCTTTAGGGGGGTATATTTGTAACATAAGGGGGTAATAATTTGTAATGTATTGGGCTTGATTCCCGAGGCCCATAGGCCTGCTAGGATTCAAGATATTTATGACTCCCCCCCCCCTATAAATAGCTAGTAGGGGGCTCATGTAAAAGGGTCTTGATTTGTCTCTTAATACTCTAATAATAACACTTTTCTCCTATACTGTCTCATTCTGAGAACATAACTTCGATACCTCTGTGCACTTGTAGAAAGGCTATCGCACACAAATAAAGTCTACTCATAAAAGACACAACATATTCTTCTAAAGAAAACATGGATTTAAATGACTGCTTTTACACACTTGAAAGTGATAGGAATAATCAGATAAGACAAATGGTGCAAAATAAACTAATTTCCACACCCAAAAATCAGTACTCGCTTACCCTTATACCCTCCCCGGATTTTGTATCACAAGCATGCATGACATGGCCACCAAATTCATCCAAGCTAGCCTTCTAAGTCAGACACCAATTTTTTTGAATTCTTCCAAGTATACCTCCTGCTTATGAAGAGAAGAAGGATAAGAAGTATTTGTAAAGGTGGAAAATGTTAGTTCAGATAGCAACCTGAGAGGGGGGGGTGAATCAGTGTTGCCCCGATTTTCGCCTTATTGAAATTGTTACTTTCAAGATGATGATAATCACAGGACAATTGTTGTGATTTCAGCGGAATAGAGTATTGCTTGAAAGTAAAAGATGAATGATGAAGGAAATAACACACAAAGTTTTATCCTGGTTCACCTTCAATCCACCGAAGGCTACGTCCAGTCCCTCAAAGAAACCCTTTGAGGATTTTTCCATTATTGATAAAAATCTCTTACCAGTTCCTAATCCAAGGACCCCAAGAATTTCTACCAATACCCTGTGAAAGCAAACCACTTTCAACAGTCCCTGAAAGCAAACCGCTTTCAGTTCCTGAAGGAAAACCACCCTCAGACCTTGAAGGCTAAACCACCTTCAATCAATACCCTGAAAGTATACCACTTTCAGTGACAACAACCCTTCACCGAATACCACGGTGAAAACTCAATCTTACAGAAAGAGATGAAGAAGAGTTTACAATTTGGCTGTATCAATCCTTTAAAATGAAAATGGATTGATCATGAGAATTTATGCTTTAAGGCTTTTAAGCATAATACAATTCTGAGTTCTTCAAGATATGAACAACTAAAGTGTTCTTATAGACATGAAGATCATGAACTCAGAATTTAGGCTCTAAAATGTTTAAGTTCTAAAAGATGAACTAATTTTGACAAAGCTTTGGCCTAATGTTGTATTCTCATGTGTTGTGTGTTGTCTCTCATGTTCTGGACTCAAATGGACTTTATATAGGCAAGGGAAACGTCCTTGAATCATCACAACCCTTTTCAAAAGGTTTGGGACACAATGGTTCATGAAAAGATGCAACTTTTCGTTCTGGTAATTGATTACATCACTTAGTGTAATCGATTACACTAATAGCCGTTTCAGTTTGAATTTGAATTTCAAACATGTAATCGATTACAAACAACAAGTAACCGATTACTTGCCTAGGTGTAATCGATTACCAGAATCCTGAAATCGATTACACTGAAGTCCATCTTCCAGAAACTTGATCCTTTGAGATCTGCTTAAGGTTTTCTACTTCTTTTAAGTTATGAAAACACTTAGCTTAATTAGATTAGGTGGTTTAAGAGCCTTTATGCTTTAATAGACCATTAGAAGCATAACTCACCTAAACTAAGACTTCTAGACTATTGATTGAACTTTGTAGCGTTGTTTCTTCGAAGTCTTCTTTTCTTCTTTTTGTTGATGAGTTTGTCGTCATCAAAACCACAGCCAGGGTCAGGAGCAAGACCTTCTTCACAGAAAAAACCAAGAAGATCAATCACACAATCAAAGGTTTTTCATTATCAAAGAAAACTTTTGAACCTTCAGACGCTGTAAGTTATGAAATATTTTGAACTTAATATGTGAGCCGTGAACTAGTGTAATTCTTTTTCATTTTTGAAACATTCTCTCCAATGACCACCCTTTAAATTTGATTTTTGCGAGCCCTGAGATAGTAATAAACCCAGAATGGGAAGATAAAACATATTATAAGAAATTTTACATGCTTATTATCATATCAAACTATATGCAAAATAGAAGACATGACTAAGAGTAAGATTAATGAAGTAGAATTTAACTTCTTGGATTGAAAGAAATCATCAGAAAAATATAAACTAACATATTTAACCTTAGCTGCTACTAATAATTGAAATTTTTTAACTGTATTATAGCCTGACTTTTGAGAAAGAGGAGCTAGAAGTGTGTCTTGAAGATTGTAGACTCAAAACTAAAGTAATCTAAGTCAAAGCAGCAAAAGAAAGAAAAAAAAGAAAAAAAGCTATTATGACCATTTGATACAGAAAAGACCAATACAATTAGGAGGGTCTTGAAAAGTTTCTTTTTTTCCCCCCACTTATGCATGTATATGCTTTTCCTTGTTTTGGAAAGAAACTAATTCACTCAACTTAAACAAGTCAAAATATAAGCAGATTAGTGAGTGATATATATATATATATATATATATATATATTGGACAGGGCGAGCGCCCATGCGCGTATCAGGGGCGGTTGGGCTCATTCCTCGATGTGCGGCGCGGATCGCGCGCCGACGGTTAGATTAGGGTTAGTCTAGGCGGTAGGGGAAAACCTGTAATAGGCCTAGGCCTTGGACTTTGTAACGAATGTGTTGGGCCAATCTTGACAGCCCATAGACTTGATGTTAGTCAGTTATCATTAGTGGCTCTACTCCCTATAAATAGCCAAGGGAGACTACTGTAATGGGGTTAACAATTTTTATTAATCAAGGAGGATATTCAGTTCTTTCCTATTGTGTTATTTTCCCAGAACATTTTTGGCGCCGTCTGTGGGAAAGGTAAACCAAACCCTACGCACTCTAAACCTAGCTATGTCAGGCGCTGGCCGTCGTGGGCGAGGTCGCGGTCGAGGAGGACGAACGGCTGGCCGTCAGCCTGAGCCGCCTCCCACGCCTCCGCCAACCCCTACCCCAAACCCAGGATCGCCGCAGGCGGACGCGCCGGATGGCGGTGCATCCGGCCAGATTCCTTTTACCGTTTCTATGGCTGAATGGAATCGGGTGTGTGGCGCCCTGGATTTCGTCCAACAGCAGAATCAACATCTGCAGGCCCAGTTGGAGTATTTTCGACAACAGAAGGATCCTGGTATGGAGAGCCTTAGAGAAGCTGAGAATGTGGTCGAATTTCAACCCATTTCACCCACCATCCAGGCAGTCCCTATTCCGGATGCGGTAAAGCATCTTGTATTGGATACGTATTCTGGCGAGTCGGATCCTAATGAGCATTTACATGCGTTTATGACCAAGATGGTGATTAGTCAGGCGCCTGATGTGGTTCGATGTAGATTTTTTCCGTCAACACTGAAGGGGACGGCGTTGGCTTGGTTTTCTAAATTACCAACACATTCCATAAATAGCTTCATCGAATTTTCATGTAAGTTCCTATCACATTTTGCTGCGAGCAGGAGTCAGAGGGTAACGACGGGTGCATTATTCAACATTCGTCAGGAAGCGTCAGAAACTCTAAAGCAGTATATGGCGAGGTTCAATGCCACACTGGTACGGATCGAGGATCCTCCCCAAGAAACATGTGTGAATGCCTTTAAGCAAGGCTTGCGGGCGGGTGCCCTGAACAATAAGCTTAGCAGGCGCCCGCCACGCGACATGGCGGACCTCAGGGCCCGTGTCCATGACTTCATATTAGAGGAAGAGGATGATGAACAGAAGAGAACGCGGGATATGTTGGACGCGCCACCAAGGAGGCATGAAGGGAAAGGAAAGCAGGGGGATGTGTTTGCTCAACGGGATGCTCCAAGGGCTAACCGTAGTAACCCGTACCAGATAGCCGCCTTCGCTAATCAGCAGCGTCGACACAATGTAGCCCGCCCAGAAGCTGGACCGCGGCCAACGCCTCAACGTCAGGCGCCACAGCCGATGGCTTCAGTACCTCGTTATTCTCCGGTGGCGCACCGGGCAAAGGTACCGTTGGCGGGTGGTCTCTCTCAGATATTGACAGACAATAGAGAGACTAATTTGATTGCTCGCCCTTATCCTCCCAAACGTCCCCCACCAAACGTAGACACCCGGAGATGGTGTGAATATCATGGCGTCTTGGGCCATGACACGGACGACTGTGTTACCTTACAACGAGAGGTTGAGCGATTGATAAAGGCGGGTCATCTGGGCCAGTACGTCAAGACCGTGTCCGCCCCAGGCGCGGGGCGATCTGGACAAGCTTCTAGGCGTGCGGATTATGGCGACGCAGATGGAGAAGCAACAATGGGAGACCCAGCGGGAACTGTCAACTGCATTTCCAGAGGCTTCAATGATGAATCTAGTGCGAGTCGCAAGAGGTATGTACGCCAGGCGCACGCCACGGTGCATTCCTTCCAAGAGGAAAAATTTGAGTTCCAACATCCCAACATCATTTTCACCAGCGAGGATTTCAAAGGGGTGCTACCACACAAGGGCGACCCTGTTGTGGTGCAGCTGCGAATCAACAATTATGATGTGAGGCGAGTGCTTTTGGATCAAGGAAGTTCGGCAGACATAATATATGGCGACGCATTTGAGAAGATGGGTCTTAAGGAGGGCGCGCTAACTCCTTATACGGGATCGCTAATCGAGTTTACTGGCGAGCGTGTGGTGCCCCGAGGATATGTGGAGTTAAAAACAGTCTTTGGATTGGAAGGATTTTCTAAGACGGTCTTCGTTAAATACATTGTTCTCGCATGTAAGTCTTCTTATAATGTTTTAATTGGGCGTGACACTTTAAATCAGATCTGTGCAGTTATTTCAACAAAGCATCTAAAAGTGAAGTATCCATTGCCCAATGGACGCGTCGGAACCCTGGCGGTTGACCAAATTAGAGCGCGAGAATGCTACAGGGAGAGCGTTGCAGATTATGGGACGCAGAACGCCAGGGTTGGACATCGGTGCTATGAAATTAGTGACGAAAGTACACTGGACCCCAGAATGGAGGCACCAGATTCTCGCCCTTGTCCCATCGAGGAAACAAAAACAGTGAAGGTAGGGCAACGAATGTTGAAGGTAGGAACACAACTGACACCTGTTCAGGAAAATCGCTTGACTCGCCTACTGGAAGAGAATCTGGATCTATTTGCTTGGATGCTCAAGGACGTTCCGGGCATTAGTTCAAACGTGATTTGTCACAGGTTGGCGATTAAGGAAGACGTTAAGCCAGTCGCCCAAGCACGAAGGAAAATGGGTGAGGAACGAACGAAAGTAATCAAAGTAGAGACAACAAAGCTTAAAGAAGCAAACTTCATCAGGGAGGTTAAATACCCTACATGGTTGGCGAATGTGGTGTTAGTTAAAAAAGTGAATGGAAAATGGCGTATGTGTACTGATTACACGGATTTGAATAAGGCGTGCCCGAAGGATGCGTATCGTTTGCCCAATATTGATAAACTCGTTGATGGGGCTTCGGGGAACGAAGTTCTTAGCCTCATGGACGCCTTTTGAGGTTATAATCAAATACGCATGCATCCACAAGATGAAGAGAAGACAGCGTTCATGACTCCCAAGATCAACTATTGTTATCAAACCATGCCTTTCGGACTCAAGAACGCTGGGGCGACCTATCAGCCACTGATGGATAAAGTGTTTGAGGAACAGGTAGGAAGAAATATGCAGGTTTACGTAGACGATATGATCGTGACATCAGTCAAAGCAGATGATCATTTGGCTGACCTGGGCGAGGCATTCGGGCAAGTGCGGCATTACAACATGGGTCTCAACCCAGACAAATGTTCTTTTGGGATTCTGGGAGGTAAATTCTTGGGCTTCATGGTAACGGTTAGGTGCATTGAGATTAACCCAGATAAGTGTAGGGTGATTCTGGAGATGGCTAGCCCATCTTCGGTGAAGGAGGTCCAGTGTCTAGCTGGAAAGATCGCTTCTCTGGCCCTTTTTCTACCACATGCCGGGGAGAAGGCGGCCCCATTCTTCAAATGTTTAAAGAAGAGCACAAAATTTGAGTGGACGTCTGAGTGTGAAGAGGCGTTTCAGCGGTTGAAGCTATTCTTGTCTAAACCGCCAGTGTTACAGAAGCCAATTGTTGGCGAGCCTTTATTGCTTTACTTTGCCATCACTGATCATGCATTGGGTTCAGTTATCACACAAGAAGTGGCGGGTGAGGTACGCATAATTTATTTTGTAAGTCATACTTTGCAGGGAGCTGAGAAGAGGTATCAGAGGATTGAGAAGGCGGCCTTGGCCGTTCTAGTTACAGCTCGCCATTTGTGACCTTACTTTCAAAGTTTTCAAGTGAAGGTCAGAACTGACTTACCATTGAGGCAGGTGTTGCAGAAGCCTGACATCTCCGGGCGTTTGGTTGGATGGTCTGTAGAGTTGTCGGAATACGGTTTAATATATGAGGCGAGGGGTAAGGTCTCGCCGCAGAGGCTGGCGGAGTTCGTAGCCGAGTTAACAATAGCGGGCGAGGAACCAGGTTCGAAGGTATGGGTCTTGCATATTGATGGCTCGTCCAACATGCGTGGTAGTGGGGCGGGCATAATATTGACGAGTCCAAAAGAGATACAGATTGAACAGTCTCTCAGGTTTGAGTTTAAAGCTAGCAACAATCAGGCTGAGTATGAGGCGCTATATTGGCAGGATTAAGGCTGGCAAAGGAACTGGAAATAGAAACCCTGGAAATCTGAAGTGATTCCCTCTTGGTGACTAATCAAATAAATGGTATCTATCAGGTTAAGGACCCACTATTGGAAAGGTATTTGAGTCGGGCACAACAGTTGATGAGGGAGATTCAAACGGTGGGAATCAGCTATGTTCCTCGAGAACAGAATCAGCGGGCCGACTTGCTCGCCAAACTCGCCAATACAAGGCGACCTGGAAATTATAGATCCGTCATCCACGAAGTAATGCATTTTCCTAGTATTGACAGGGTAGAGCAGGTATGTGTGGTGGTTAAAGCGCATAATTGGATGTCTCCAATTATAGAGGCATTGACTGAGTCCTCGGAAGGCGCGTCGACGGTCGGGCCCAAGAAAAGGCGGGCCGCTAGTTATTTCACGATTATACAAGGCGAATTGTATAGGCGGGGCTTCTCAGCGCCTCTGTTGAAATGTGTCACTGAGGATCAGGCTCAAGACCTGATGAAAGAAGTACATGAGGGTACGTGTGCCAGTCATATTGGGGGCAGATCGCTGGGAGCAAAAATTTTGAGGGCTGGGTTCTACTGGCCAACTCTGAGGAAGGATTGCCAATTATACGTGAAAAAGTGTGACAAATGTCAGATATTTGCAGATTTGCATAGGGCACCCCCGGAGTTAATGGCGACTATATCTTCCCCATGGCCATTTGCCCTCTGGGGAGTTGATTTAGTCGGGCCATTCCCGCCTGCAAGGTCACAATTTAAATACATCCTGGTGGCTGTGGATTATTTTACTAAGTGGATAGAGGCAGAACCATTAGCTACCATCACCTCTGAGAAAGTTAAAAAGTTTTATTTTCAAAGACTCATTTGCAAGTTTGGCGTGCCGCAAGCAATCATATCTGATAATGGGACTCAATTCTCTAGTCAGGTGATGAGTGGATATTATATGATGTTTTTAGGTAGTTTTTAGTCTTTTTATTTTATTATTTTTGAGTCACATATAGGTTTTTTATAGTTTTTATGTAGATTTTCCATTTATTTTGCATTTTGCATGTAGATTAGATTTTATTTGTTTTTCTACCTTTATTTTATATTTTTAGGAATTTTTCTAGCTATTTTATATTTTAGAAAAAGCTGGTTTAGTTATTATTTTTGTCCAGGGACCAATGTATAAAGTTTCAGGAAATCAGGGACTAAATTGTAAAAGTTCAAGAGTGGGGGACTAAAAGTGAAGATTGAGAGAATAAAAGGGCTTGAATTGGAGTGCTAACCAAGAGAGGACCAAAAATGGAAAAGAGGAATATGAAGCAACTCTCTTCAAATTAGCACATGGGAAATTATGTTGAAGGATTGATGGTAGTGGGAAGAAGGTTTTAGAATTGATTAAGGGCTGATAAGTGGATTTTTATGGCATTCAAAACCCACTACCATGAAGAAGGAAGGAAAAGCTTGAAGTTGAAGAAGCAGTGCCCAGCGCTGCAGCGCTGGGAAGCCAGCGCTCAAGCGCTGGCCCTCGGTCTGACAGTGGATTTTTAATGCTTCCAGCGCCCAAGCGTTGGGAATTCTAGCGCTGAAGCGTTGGAGGCTGGATTTTTACTATAAATAGGACCCTTTTCTTCACTTGTAAAACATACCTCTTAGAATACAACAAGTATTCTTTCTTTCTCCCTTTTGAGCATTGTTCCTAGGACTTGTGGGAAGCCACATTTGAGCTCCTATCCAGGGTAATCCAATAACTCCTTTAGCCATGCTTGGCTAAATTCTTTTTTAAGTTTTTGGGTTGTTTTAGTTTATAATTCATGTACTAGTTTTCTTTTACATTTCTGAATAATATCTTCAATTCATGTTTTATTTCTTTGTTCTTCATTAATCTTGTGATCAAAATATTTCTTGCTTTCTACTTATGTCATAAGGTCATTTGGTAAGTATTAAGAGAAATAGGAAATAAAAAAGGTTATAAGTTTGCATTTCTTAAGGCTATAAGGATGTACGTAACTTTGTGTTGGCCCAAATTCTCTCTTCATCTTCTTTTCTAATTAACTAATAACCAAGGCTATGGAGTTAGTAATTAGGTAAGAAAGTTCTACATTTCTTAAGGCTATTAGGATGTAGAAATTTAGGCTATAGCACCATGAATATGAATTTAAAGTTCAGAAATTTAGTAGGAGTTTTCTAGCATGTTTTATAGACTATGTAAACCAACCCAAGAGCTTAAATTCTTCTCATCTTATTTTGTTTTATTATCTTATGCTTTTTGCTTTCATCTTGTCCTAAACCAAACATCAAACATATCATTTTATTTTTATTGCACAAGTACTAAATTATATATTAATAAGAACACCTATCCCTTGGGTTCGATCTTTTGTATTACGCGATAGTTAATCGTACACTTACGATTTTCCTTATCATCAGGCGACCAAGGATTTCTGTGAGGAGTGGGGAATTCAGAATCGCTTTACTTCGGTCGAGCACCCTCAGACCAATGGCCAGGTAGAGGCCGCCAATAAAGTCGTTCTGGCAGGATTAAAGAAGCGTCTTGATGAAGCGAAAGGGCGTTGGTTGGAAGAATTGCCTATAGTTCTCTGGTCGTACAACACCACGCCTCAGTCGACCATGGGAGAAACGCCCTTCAAGTTAACCTATGGTTCAGAAGCTATGCTGCCGGTCGAAATAAAGAACAAAGCATGGCAGGCGGTAGCTACCGATCCGGAACATAATCAAAACAATTTATTGGTTAGTTTGGACCTGGCCCCAGAAGTGAGAGAAGAGGCTCGCCTCAGAGGAGAAACCATGAAGCAACGTATATCCAGAAGATATGATTCACGGGTTGTTCCGCGAGTAATGCGCGTTGGCGATTTGGTCTTGCGCAGGCGAACAGGTACCACGGATGTTAACAAGCTGACACCTAATTGGGAAGGTCCTTTCAAGATTACAGAAGCTCTAGGCAATGGGGCGTATCATTTGGCAGATTTGTTTGGCAAAAGAATCCCGAGGTCTTGGAACGCCACTCATCTTAGGCATTATTACAGTTAATTGTGTATTTCGTTGGCGCCCTTATGTTGGTGGCCAAGCTCTGAGCTAGCAGTTATTTTATTTCAATAAAGGTAGCATATTCAGTTTATGAAAAGATAGAAATTTTGGGCCCATAGAGGGCCCAGCCCAAACAATTCCAAACTTTTGTAGATGCAAAGCAAGGGCGCGGAGGACTTCCCTCATGGTCTTAAGGACTCGGGAGGGTAAGACCTGACGAGGCGACCCTTGTAACAAAATTTGGCCGCCCCATATGTCAATACAATGCAAATTTGCGCAAATATGGGCTCGCCCGAATAAGCAAGCTTGACAACCGAGGCCCAGTGGCGGTCTAAATCCCAAGGCCCAGTAGTGGTCTAAATTCCAAGGCCCAGTAGTGGTCTAAATTCTAAGGCCCAGTGGCGGTCTAAATTCCAAGGCCCATAGAGGGTCTAAATTCCATTTTACAGATTAAGCGGTCCAATGGTGACAAAATATATTTCTTTGCCGCTTCCAAGATGCCAAGGGGGAAATCATACTCTCTAGCCTGGCGCATTGTCCCGTTTTCCAGGCGGGAAGGCGCGGTGCGTGAACGGTGGCTCTCTTGGAACGGTGGGGCGCGAACCTTGTGCGATACGGCGAAGAAAGCCCAGCCTTGATCGAAGAAGATCGAGCACGTCTATTGAGCCAAGCCTCGGGCAACCCCAGCGGCCACTGCGATCTGAGCAAAAGTCTCACTGAGCAGAATCCTCGCCATGCGAGCAAAAGCCTTGATCGAATTAAATCAAGCCAAAGTCTCACCGGAATAAGGTCGAGTGAAAGCCCCGCCTTGAGCGGGCCAAAGCCTCATAACAGACAACTAGCACAAACACAGGGCGTGCGGGTCATCACGTGACTCATAAAATTTCTAGCCTCTGGCCGCCCTAGCTGTGTAAGACCGAGCACCCCCAAGCCTCGTTAGAAGAGCCATGTGAGTACGACTCGTTACGCGAGCGGAAACCATGCGTGGAACAAAGGTCCAATGGCGGCCTAGAGTGTCACTTTTACCATGGCCTAGAAGCGCCCTCAAACTTTTTTTCAAAACAGTCGCCTAGACGCGCCCTCAAGCTTTATTTCTTCAAAACAATGATCCCATCGCGGCTTCAAAATTATTTATTTTAAAATGGTCCAGTGGCGACCCAAAAGTTATTTCTTTCAGAATAATGCCCTTGTGGCGACCTAGAAAATTATTTGTTTCAAAGTATGGGCTTAGACGCGCCCCCAAGTTCAATTATTTCAAAACGATAGTCTCATCGGCTACGCCATTATTTTAAGATGACGGATTTTACGGAAGGTAACCGAAAAGATGGTCTAATATTTTAAAATGTTTTCGAAGGTTCCCGAATGTTGATTTTAGTGTATTCTGGAAAGCTGATGGATTTTACGAACAGTTAGGTTGTCTAAAAAGTTTGTGCTAACAACTTAAGAACATTATTTCCTAAGTGTTTCGAACAAATATCATGTGTAATGAGAAAGAGACGAAATACAATAGGCTAGACAAACGTTAACATTTCATTACAGTATGCAGGAAAGTACATAGGGTGGACTTAAAGAAGTCAGCAAAAGCAAAGGGGGCGAGCGATTAGCAACACAAAAAAAAGAGAGGGGGGGGAAAAAGGCACGCCCGTCAATGTCGCTCAAGATTGTTCGTCAAACTCGCCATCGTCAGGCCCGTCCGCGGATTAATCTTCAGAGTCTTCGCCCTCAATCCCAGTGGGGGTGACATTTTTCCACTTTCCCATTGCTGAGAGGTCAGCTTTCGGAAAAAGGAATCGCACTTGAGCCTTAGCAATGTTGAAGCCAATGGTGTACTGCTTCAAACTTTCTGCTTCGAAGTCTCTTTCCAGAGCGGCTAAGTCCGCAGAGATTGAGGCGGCTTTCTCGTCGGCGACCTTTACCTTTTCCTCAGCTTCGGCAGCCGTCTTGCTGGCGTCCAGTTTCATTTGCTCAGCACTCGCTTTGGCCTTGGCAACCGACTCTTATAAAGCTTTGTTCTTAGTCCGGAACATGGCTTCTAAGTCTTGCCTCATTGCCAAGAACTCAGCTTCTCGGGCAGTCTTTTCGGCGGCCAGAGCCTCCTGGTGGCGCGCCTTCGCATCAGCCATTTGCTTCTGCCAGTCAGCCTTTTCTGCTCTTAGGGCTTCCAATTCGGAAAACATCTCCCGGGCGAGGTTGGGGCAGATATTGGCGTCCTCCAAGTCTTTTCGCTGCTGTTCAATGGTCGCTGATAATTTGGCGACCCTCGAGGATAAAGACTGGGCTTGTTTGGTGCGTTGGGCGAGCGCCTCTTTTGCTTCTTCATACCTTCTCACCAGTGTGTAACTCCAACTGATGGAAGCAATGTGGCCGCGCATGATCCTATCACCCATACCGCGCGGTATTGTACTAATTGGATGCCCTAAATACTTGTCGAAGCACAGTGAGTCTTCAAAATAAGCAAAGTCTTCATATTCCACGGCGTCCTCCACCACATTTTCTGGTTGATCTCCCGTGGCGGCGGCTCCCTCGCCAGCTTCAGTGGCGTGCTCTTCGGTAACCACTTTTTTTCCCTTCGGGGCGCGCTTATACTTGCGACGCTTACGGGGCGGCCCGGTTTGGTCAGGAACAGATTTTCCCACCACCACTTCAGAGTTTGGCACGCCATCAGACGGGGTATCCCGCGTAAAGGCCTGTTGCGTCTCCGTGGTAGCATTGGTGGTGGGGATCGCCACAGGAATAGTGGACTCTTCAGCCGCCTTCTTTTTCGCTTCCTTTGCCAAGCGGGCAAGATCAGCTCGGGAAATTTGGTGCCTTTTCACTGTTAAAAAAAAAATGATGATGATGAGAAAATGTTAAAGTTGAAATATGGTGGAGCATCAAGTTGTTGTATATAAAGATAAACTCACTCAAGTGGTCCTCGGCGGCGCCCTCACCCTTTGCATGAAGCAGCTCGCCAAGGTCGATCTGGGAGGCGCTCCCCAAATACCTAATGATCGCCCAATCCTCCCAGGTAAGGTGCCCGTCCTCTACACTGAGGGTATATTTGGGCGACTCGGTCCAGTACGGCGGGAACCGCATAACGCCAATGTCGTCATGGGGAAGAAGAAGGGGAATATCGGGGCTGTCGACGACTTTAAAGAATCGCGACTTCCATTGATCATGTGTATTACTCTTCCACGCCTTGAATCGGGCTTTTGAGGGTTTGGCGGTTAAAACTACCCAAGAGCTGGTGGGTGCTACTGCTAATCCTTTTTTGCTAGGCGGGACACATTTGCAAAAATAGAAAAAGTATTCATACTTAGGGGTAATTCCTAAAGCTTTACAAAGAATTTCAAATCCTCGGATGAATCCCCAAGAATTCGGAGTTAGCTGAGACGGGGCAACTTGAAGCGCGTCAAGCACAGCGCAGACAAAGGGTGAGAAGGGAAGGCGGATGCCGAAATCTTCAAACATATAAAAATAAGCAAAGAAAAAATGAGGGGAATGGGCGGCGGCCCGGGCGTCGCAGACGCGGTCGGTTATGGAGCAGGGGCGGGTGATAAGATTTGCGTCATAGTTGTCACTGCAGATACCGCCAAGGTGGGTAATGAAATCTTTTAGGTGTTGGGCGTCTGTAAAGGAAGGTGATATGGAGGTGACCTTTGTCGAGACGAGACCTGACTGGACGGGCCTAGGAAGCGAATCTTCATAAATAAGGAGTTTGGTTTTAGGAGATAGAGGTGCCTTGTTGGCGGGCGCAGTGGAGGTTCCGACGCCAGATTGGTCATCGGAAGTAGTAAAAAGGGGTGGTTGTTCCGGGTTTTGGTGGTCAGCGCTACCAGAAGATGAAGGGCCAACCGTTTCAGGGTCCATTACAGGTTTCCAAGTGTGAAAATAATAATTAAATCAAGAAAAAGGACAAAGGAAAGAAGAAAAGGAGGAAACAGCGCTACAAAGTCTATCAATTACCTAGAAGTCTTAGTTTAGGTGAGTTATGCTTACAAAGGTCTCTCAAAGCATAAAGGCTCTTTAAAACACCAAAACTAATCAAGCTTAATGTTTTCACAACTTAAAAGAAGTAGGAAAACTTAAGCCGATCTTAAAAGATCAAGTTTCTCGAAGATGGACTTCAGTGTAATCGATTTCAACTTTCTGGTAATCGATTACACCTAGGAAAGTAATCGATTACCACTTGCTTGTAATCAATTACATGTTTGAATTTGAAATTCAAACTGAAACGGCTATTAGTGTAATCGATTACACTAAATGTTGTAATCGATTACCAGCACGAAAAGTTGCATCTTTTCATGAACCATTGTGTCTCAAACCATTTGGGAAAGGTTGCATTGGTTCAAGGACGTTTCCCTTGCCTATATAAAGTCCATTTGAGTCCAGAACACAAAAACACATGAGAATACAACATTAGGCCAAAGCTTTGTCAAAATTAGTTCATTAAGTGTTTTAGAACTTAAACTTTCAAGAGCCTAAGTTCTGAGTTCATGATCTTCATGTTTATAAGAACACTTTAGTTGTTCATATCATGAGGAACTCATAATCTTGTTATGCTTAAAAGCCTTAAAGCATAAATTCTCATGATCAATCCACTTGTATGATAAATGATTGATTCAGCCAATTGTAAACTCTTCTTCATCTCTTTCTGTAAGATTGAGTAATCACCGTCGATCTCGGTGAAGGGTTGTTGGTACTGAAAGTGGTATACTTTCAGGGTGTTGATTGAAGGTGGTTTAGCCTTCAAGGTCTGAGGGTGGTTTGCCTTCAGGAACTGAAAGTGGTTTGCCTTCAGGAACTGAAAGTGGTTTGCTTTCAGGGGCTGTGGAAAGTGGTATACTTTTACAAGAAGTTGATAGAAATTCTTAGGGTCCTTGGTATAAGAACTTGTAAGAGATTTTTATCAATAGTGGAAAAATCCTCAAGGGATTTTCTTGAGGAGCTGGACGTAGCCTTCGGTGGATAGAAGGTGAACCAGAATAAAATTTTGTGTGTGTGAATTCTTCTATCCTTCATCTTTACTTTCAAGAAACGCTTAATTCCGCTGCAATCACAACTATCGTTTTGTGATCATCATTATCTTGAAAGTAATAATTTCAATAAGGCGAAAATCGGGGCAACTCTGATTCACCCCCCCCTCTCAGGTTGCTATCCGTACTAACATGTAGTAGGGCGACCCAATGGCTCGGCAGGGCGACCCCAGCTGCTTTAGGGGGGTATATTTGTAACATAAGGGGGGTAATAATTTGTAATGTATTGGGCTCGATTCGCGAGGCCCATAGGCCTGCTAGGATGCAAGATATTTATGACTCCCCCCCTATAAATAGCTAGTAGGGGGCTCATGTAAAAGGGTCTTGATTTGTCTCTTAATACTCTAATAATAACACTTTTCTCCTATACTGTCTCATTCCGAGAACATAACTTCGATACATCTGTGCACTTGTAGAAAGGCTATCGCACACAAATAAAGTCTACTCATAAAAGACACAGCATGTTCTTCTAAAGAAAACATGGATTTAAATGACTGCTTTTACACACTTGAAAGTGATAGGAATAATCAGATAAGACAAATGGTGCAAAATAAACTAATTTCCACACCCAAAAATCAGTACTCGCTGACCCTTATACCCTCCCCAGATTTGTATCACAAGCATGCATGACATGGCCACCAAATTCATCCAAGCTAGCCTTTGTTAGAACAGATAGCAACCTGAGAGGGGGGTGTGAATCAGTGTTGCCCCAATTTTCGCCTTATTGAAATTGTTACTTTCAAGTTTATGATGATCACGAATTGATCGTTGTGATTGCAGCGGATATGAACAATACTTGAAAGTAAATGTGAAGGATAAAGAGAACCACACACAAGATTTATCCTGGTTCGCCTTCAATCCACTAAAGACTACGTCCAGTCCCTCAAGAAAACCCCTTGAGGATTTTTCCACTATTGATAAGAATTTCTTACAAGTTCCTAACCCAAGGACCCCAAGAACTTCTACCAATATCCTGTGAAAGCAAACCGCTTTCAACAGCCCCTGAAAGCAAACCGCTTTCAGTTCTTGAAGGCAAACCACCCTCAGACCTTGAAGGCTAAACCACCTTCAATGAAAACCCTGAAAGTAAACCACTTTCAGTGACAACAACCCTTCACCGAATACCACGGTGAAAAACTCAATCTTACAGAAAGAGATGAAGAAGATATTACAATTGGCTGCTTCAATCCTTTAACACACAAATGGAATGAATCATGAGAAATTATGCTTTAAGGCTTTTAAGCATAATACAATTCTGAGTTCTTCAAGATATGAACAACTAATGTGTTCTTGTAAACATGAAGATCATGAACTCAGAATTTAGGCTCCAAAAGATTTAAGTTCTAAAAGATGAACTAATTTTGAAAGAGCTTTGGCCTAATGTGTTTTTCTCATGTGAAATGTGTATATTTCGTGTGTGTTGTGTGTTGTGTGTTTTCTGGACTCAAATGGTCTTTATATAGGCAAGGGAAACGTCCTTGAACCATCACAACCTTTTTCAAAAGGTTTGGGACACAATGGTTCATGAAAAGATGCACTTTTTCATTCTGGTAATCGATTACCATACTTAGTGTAATCGATTACACAAGTGACCGTTTCTGTTTGAATTTGAATTTCAAACATGTAATCGATTACAAGACTGGAGTAATCAATTACTTGCCTTGGTGTAATCGATTACCATAATGATGTAATCGATTACACAGAAGCCCATTTTCCAGAAACTTATTCTTTGAGACTTGCTTAAGGTTTTCTACTTCTTTTAAGTTATGAAAACTCTTAGCTTGATTAGATTAGGTGTTTTAAGAGCCTTTATGCTTTAATAAACCTTTGGAAGCATAACTCACCTAATTCCAAGACTTTCTAGACTAATGCTGGACTTGAGTGCTTGATTCTTTGAAGTCTTCTTTTCTTCTTTTTGTTGATGAGTTTGTCGTCATCAAAACCACAGCCAGGGTCAGGAGCAAGACCTTCTTCACAATCTCCCCCTTTTTGATGATGGCAAACACATTCTTGATACTTGAAGATCATTTATGCATTCTTGATGCTTAACTCCCCCTATTTGATGGAATTTAGTATTTCTGATTTTTCTCTCCCCCTTTCTAATGTACTTGTTAAATTCCTGCATATGATCTTTAAAAGCACAGAACCTTTCTCCCCCTTTTGACTTCATCAAAAAGAAGAAAAGGCCAAAAAGTCTACAGGCATACACACAAGTATATATTGCAATATAAAGCATGGGGGGGTAGGGGTAAACAAGTAAAACATGAACAATCGGCACTTATATATATATATATATATATATATATATATAAGAAGGAAAATACATTAGTTATACATAGTAAGGCATATCAAACATATGTATCAGAGGGATTACAACAAATAGATAGAGCCATTTTGCTAAAATAGGGAAATCCTAATAGTAAGTAGATAACTATATAGAGACACAAGACTTCAGAACTTAGGTTTGACTAGAATCCTCAGAGTTCTCAGAAGGGTCAAGTTCTTGAAGGCTCTCAATCTCTTTACGCATGAAGGAGTGCACGGCCTCTATGCGATTTTCCACAAGTATAAAGCGAGACCGAATGGTATCCTCCAGTTGGCCCAACTTCTGAGAAAGACGGAGTGACAAGATATCCATCCTTTCTAGTATAAACTTGGTTTCTTGTGAGAAACTTGAAGGAATGGTATAAAAGGGAGATAATCCAGCCGATGCAGCATTGGTTTGAACATCAATGCGATAGCGAGACAACACCAAAGGATCTGTGGAGGATTCCCTTCGAGGAACATTGATTGGAGAGGAGACATTTGAAGGACGTGGAAGAGATCCCATGGCGAAACAAGACTTAGAAGAAGAAGAATTGTATATGAAGGAAGGTAGGCAAAGAGGCAGAGGACAAATGCTGATTTTATAGAGAAAATCGTGCGTGTGATCGATTACGGTAGTTAAGGTAATCGATTACAGCAGTTGTAAATTTGAAAACTTTTCAAACTTTTGAACATGTAATCGATTATGGAAGTTATGATAATCGATTACTCAGATAATTCTATTAAGCACGAGGACTTAGAACATGGATAATCGATTATAGGGCCTATAGTAATCGATTACTAGGACATTTTTGTGAGTTCTAGGCTCTAGAATCCTATGTAACACATTTTCATAAAAATATTTAAGCACAAAATGCATATGAATATATAATTATCATACGGCTTATGCAAATAACATGTTACCTTAAATGTCATGCTCATCTAATATTCCTAATTCTCTTCTTATCTTGAAAAATGAATCTTTAGGAAGAGGTTTAGTAAAGATGTCTGCTAACTGATTATGTGTATCCACAAATGAAATCTCAATATCTTTCCTCATAACATGATCTCGAAGAAAATGATGTCGTATATCAATATGCTTAGTTCGAGAATGCATGATAGGGTTTTTAGTGAGATTAATGGCACTTATGTTGTCACATTTAATTGGAATGCAGCCCAGCTCTAAGCCATAATCTTTGAGTTGTTGTTTGAGCCATAGAGTTTGTGCACAACAACTTCCTGCAGCAATGTATTCTGCTTCTGCAGTACTTAGAGCAACACATGCTTGTTTCTTACAAGACCATGAAACAAGAGCATTTCCTAATAGGTGACAAGTACCACTTGTACTCTTTCTTTCAGTTTTACAACCAGCATAATCAGAATCAGAATATCCAATCAAATCACAAACATTTCCCTTGTTCCAATAACATGTTTATCAATAGGCTTAGGGACAAGTTCCCAAACTTGATTCCTTTCAAATTGGTTTAGTTCTTCTTGCATTGCTACAATCCAATATTCATCTTCTAGAGCATCATTTACTTTTAATGGTTCTATCTGAGAGACGAAGGCCATATTCAAAACTGAATCATTTAAGCGTAGCCTTGTAGAAACACCTCTAGAAATATCACCAACAATATTATCAACCGGGTGATCCCTATGGGTTCTCCATTCTTTTGGAAGTTGATAAGTATTACTTTCAATGTGCTCTTCTTGTATTGGATTCTGATCTCCATCCTTTTGAGAATCTTCATTTATAATGATGTCATCTTCTTCATTATCTGGAAGATTGACTTTATCTTCTATTGAAGATTTAGATTCATCAAAAGTAACATGTATGGATTCTTCCACAGATAGAGTTTTCTTGTTAAAGACTCTATATGCTTTACTTGTCAAAGCATACCCAAGGAATATACCTTCATCAGATTTTTCATCAAACTTTCCAAGGTTTTCCTTTCCATTATTCAAGACAAAGCATTTTGATCCAAAAGCATGTAGATGAGAGATGTTTGGTTTCCTTCCTTTGTAGAGTTCATAGGGTGTTTTCTTAAGGATAGGTCTAATAAGAACTCTATTGGAAACATAGCAAGCACTACTTACAGCATCAGCCCAGAAATATTTAGGGAGACTTGATTCACTCAGCATGGTTCTTGCTAATTCCTCAAGTAATCTATTCTTTCTTTCTACTACACCATTTTGTTGTGGTGTTCTCGGAGTAGAGAAATTATGTGATATTCCATTTTCATCACATAGTTCTTGGAATTGTTGATTCTGAAATTCTCCACCATGATCACTTCTTATAGAAGAGATCTTTAAAGACTTCTCATTTTGAACAAGCCTTGCATATCTTTTGAATGCATTGAAGGCTTCATTCTTATGAGGAAGAAATAAAGTCCATGTAAATCTAGAGAAATCATCAACAATAACAAGTGCATAGAAATTACCTCTGAGGCTTTTTGTTCTAGATGGTCCAAACAAATCCATATGTAACAATTGAAGGGGTCTTGAGGTCGAAACTATGTTCTTTGGTTTGAAGGATGTTTTGGTTTGCTTCCCTTTTTGACATGCATCACAAAGCTTGTCTTTCTCGAATTTTATCTTTGGAAGCCCAACGACTAGATCATGCTTGACTAGTTTGTTTAAATGATCTATGTGAATATGTGCAAGTCTTCTATGCCATAGCCATGAATCACTATTATTCTTGGCCAAAAGGCATCTCACATTTTGTGGAATTTCTTCCAATGAGATCATGAAGACTTTGTTTACTTTATATCCAGAAAACTTAATTTCTTTAGTTTTCACATCTTTCACAACACATATATCATTAATAAAACCAACTTTCAAACCTTTATCACATAGTTGACTAATACTCAGAAGATTATGCATCAAACCATCAACGTAAAGAACTTTATCGATGACTGTTTGAGGGGGTGTGCCTATTCTTCCAATACCGAGTATTTTTCCCTTTTGATTGTTACCATATGTGACGAAACCTTTTTCCCTAGGTATAAGAAAAGAAAACTTGGTTTTGTCTCCTGTCATGTGTGATGAGTAGCCACTATCAAGATACCATAAATCCTTTGCTGCTTTCATACACACCTACATGACAAAGTTTAGACATGGGTATTAGGAACCCAACAAGTTTTGGGTCCTTCTAAGTTAATATCCTTTCTAACCCAAATGTACTCCCTATTTGGTACTCCTACATGTTTGTAGTAGCATCTACTAGGGGTATGTCCTATTTTGTTACAATAAGTACAAGAGTAATGATTGTAACTGGAGGTTTGTCTAGGAGAGGGATGAATCTTCTTAGGAGGTCTATTTTGAATATTCTTCCTATTGTTTGTACTCCTAACAGGATTAATCTTACTGTTACTAGAAGATCCTAAAACATGGTTTGGTTTTACAAACACAGTTTTCCTAACTTCTTTTGTCTTTGGGTGAGAAGTATATCCTAAACCTGACTTATTGTTTGAATATCTTTTAACACTTAGAATATCATCTAACTTCTGTTTTCCTTTATTGAATTTATTTACTCTTTGTTGAAGATTTTCTATCTTTTCTTCTAAAGAACTACACTTAGTGCATTTGTGAGTAATGTCTAACTTAGATTTTACTATATCTAGTTCTTCTTGTAAATTTCTACATTTACTTTCTAGGGAAGAAATTAACTCATTTTGCCTAGTGCTAACTTTAGAAAATTCTTGACATACTTTAAACATATTTTCCATGGTAAACTTTAAATCATGAAAAGATATAGAATTATCACTAACCTGGGAATCTTCAACATCAGAATCATGTGAGGCCATCAAAGCAACTTGTGCTTCTTCTTGATCAGAATCAGATGATGAACTTACTTCATTATCATCCCAAGCCAAATATGCTCTCCGAGTAGATTGATCCTTTTTCTCGAACTTCTCTCTTAGACCATGTTTCTTCTTCTGAAGATTTGGACAATCTGATTTGAAGTGTCCCAGTTTACCACATTCGAAACATGTGATCTTTTGAGAGGAAGATGATTCATTGTTCTTTTGGAAAGATTTGTTGTTGTTGAATTTCACACCTTTTCTTTTAAGAAACTTTCCAAAATTCTTTACTAGAAGATTCACATTCCCATTATCTTCTTCTTCAGAATCTGCATCATAATCTTCTTTGATGCTTTCTTTTGCTTTTAGGGAAATAGATCGATACTTCTTCTCATGTTGTTCATTTTCTTCCAAACGATTCAATTCCAACTCGTGTTCTTGGAGTTTTCCAAAAAGAGTTGCAAGAGTCATTTTTGATAAACTCTTCTTCTCTGAGATGGCTGTTACTTTTGGTTGCCATACTCTTGTAAGTGATCTTAGAACTTTCATGTTCAAGTCACTGTTTGAAAATTGTCTACCAAGAGCAATCAAATGATTAATTAAATGAGTGAATCGTTTTTGCATGTCTAATACCTTTTCTCCTGGAAGCATTCTGAACATCTCATATTCTTGAGATAGAGTATTGATCTTTGATCTCTTGACTTCATCTGTTCCTTCATGAGTCACCATCAATGTATCCCATATTTCTTTCGATGAAGTGCACGTTGATACTCTGAAAAATTCATCCATGCCAAGAGCAGATGTAAGAATGTTCATTCCTTTGAGATCATGTTGAACCTTCTTATTTTCTTCTTCACTCCAAGTACTTTCTGATTTTGGTTGTGAAGTTCCTTCTTCATCTGTCGTTACAGGCACAAAGGGACCTTCTTCAATGACTTTCCATATTCCTGCGTCTAATGACTTTATGAATATCTTCATCTTGATTTTCCAGAAGTCATAGTGTTCTCCATTGAAGAATGGTGGCCTGTTTATGTTATGTCCTTCACTTGTTCCATGATTGGAAGAGGATGCCATCTTTTCCCGGATCTTAGGAATAACTTACCTAAACTTCCGCTCTGATACCAGTTGTTAGAACAGATAGCAACCTGAGAGGGGGGGGGGGGGGTGAATCAGTGTTGCCCCAATTTTCGCCTTATTGAAATTGTTACTTTCAAGTTTATGATGATCACGAATTGACCGTTGTGATTGCAGCGGATATGAACAATACTTGAAAGTAAATGTGAAGGATAAAGAGAATCACACACAAGATTTATCCTGGTTCGCCTTCAATCCACTGAAGACTACGTCCAGTCCCTCAAGAAAACCCCTTGAGGATTTTTCCACTATTGATAAGAATTTCTTACAAGTTCCTAACCCAAGGACCCCAAGAACTTCTACCAATATCCTGTGAAAGCAAACCGCTTTCAACAGCCCCTGAAAGCAAACCGCTTTCAGTTCCTGAAGGCAAACCACCCTCAGACCTTGAAGGCTAAACCACCTTCAATGAAAACCCTGAAAGTAAACCACTTTCAGTGACAACAACCCTTCACCGAATACCACGGTGAAAAACTCAATCTTACAGAAAGAGATGGAGAAGATATTACAATTGGCTGTTTCAATCCTTTAACACACAAATGGATTGAATCATGAGAAATTATGCTTTAAGGCTTTTAAGCATAATACAATTCTGAGTTCTTCAAGATATGAACAACTAATGTGTTCTTGTAAAAATGAAGATCATGAACTCAGAATTTAGGCTCCAAAAGATTTAAGTTCTAAAAGATGAACTAATTTTGAAAGAGCTTTGGCCTAATGTGTTTTTCTCATGTGAAATGTGTATATTTCGTGTGTGTTGTGTGTTGTGTGTTTTCTGGACTCAAATGGTCTTTATATAGGCAAGGGAAACGTCCTTGAACCATCACAACCTTTTTCAAAAGGTTTGGGACACAATGGTTCATGAAAAGATGCACTTTTTCGTTCTGGTAATCGATTACCATACTTAGTGTAATCGATTACACAAGTGACCGTTTCTGTTTGAATTTGAATTTCAAACATGTAATCGATTACAAGACTGGAGTAATCGATTACTTGCCTTGGTGTAATCGATTACCATAATGATGTAATCGATTACACAGAAGCCCATTTTCCAGAAACTTATTCTTTGAGACTTGCTTAAGGTTTTCTACTTCTTTTAAGTTATGAAAACTCTTAGCTTGATTAGATTAGGTGTTTTAAGAGCCTTTATGCTTTAATAAACCTTTGGAAGCATAACTCACCTAATTCCAAGACTTTCTAGACTAATGATGGACTTGAGTGCTTGATTCTTTGAAGTCTTCTTTTCTTCTTTTTGTTGATGAGTTTGTCGTCATCAAAACCACAGCCAGGGTCAGGAGCAAGACCTTCTTCACAGCCTTCAAAGTCAGAAACCAATTTTTTTGAATTCTTCCAAGTATACCTCCTACTTATGAAGAGAAGAAGGATAAGAAGTATTTGTAAAGGTGGAAAAAACCAAGAAGATCAATCACACAATCAAAGGTTTTTCATTATCAAAGAAAACTTTTGAACCTTCAGACGCTATAAGTAATGAAATATTTTGAACTTAATATGTGAGCCATGAACTAGTGCAATTCTTTTTCATTTTAGAAACATTCTCTCCAATGACCACCCTTCAAAATTTGATTTTTGCAGGCCTTGAGATAGTAATAAACCCAGAATGGGAAGATAAAACATATTATAAGAAATTTTACATGCTTATTATCATATCAAACTACATGCAAAATAGAAGACATGACTAAGAGTAAGATTAATGAAGTAGAATTTAACTTCTTGGATTGAAAGAAATCATCAGGAAAATATAAACTAACATATTTAACCTTAGCTGCTACTAATAATTGAAAAACTTTAACTCTATTATAGCCTGACTTTTGAGAAAGAGGAGCTAGAAGTGTGTCTTGAAGATTGTAGACTCAAAACTGAAGTAATCTAAGTCAAAGCAGCAAAAGAAAGAAAAAAAAGAAAAAAAGCTATTATGACCATTTGATACAGAAAAGACCAATACAATTAGGAGGGTTTTAAAAAGTTTCTTTTTTTTTCCCACTTATGCTTTTCCTTGTTTTGGAAAGAAACTAATTCACTCAACTTAAACAAGTCAAAAAATCAGCAGATTAGTGATATATATATATATATATATATATATATATATATATATATATATAGGGGAAGATACTCACATTTGTAGCATCGAATATGATGCCTTAATTATTATTGTTATTATTATTAATATTATTAATATGATTATTATTATTATTGTGGACATGGTACTCTTTTGAAAGCTAACATGCCATGTATGGTATGCACATCATTATACCGGATACATTTAATATTCTTATAAAAAAATTAAATGTTATACTTAATACTTTGTTTATTATAGAATATTAAGAATACAAAATAATTAAAAATAAATGTGTTTTTACTATTTTTACAAAATTTAAAGGATCTAATTAAAATATATTGATTATTATAGAATTAAAAAGGACTAATTTTAAAAACACATTAATATTTAATATTTCATGGATTATATATTACATCTTGTAGTCTTTTCTTTCACCTGTACATTATTAATAATATAATTTGTAGACTGACACTTTAAAAGGAACTTAACTTTTTATAGTTTTATATAGTTTTATACCAAAGAAATGTCATATCACTATTTAAATATGAACATGAATTGTCATGGATAAGGATAATATATCAAATTACGATGTCAAGGATAAGTTCAGAATTATCACGTTCGGTAGCGATAAACATCAATTGCCATGTCAGCTAACAAATGGATAAGCGCTTGACCTTTTACATTAATGATAATATAAATTAATTATAAATAAAATTTTATAGATAATATTAATTAGTTATTAATAATATTTATATTAATTATTATTTTACAAGATATCACAATTTCCCATATATAGTAAAAAATATTAAATATCTAAAATTTCCCTAACACTTGAATTAATGACACTATTCATTAATAATACTTTAATTTAAAATTTAAAATTTAAAATTGTGTTAAAAATAATTATGAAATATTTAACTAAATTTTTTTTTACATTTAATTATTGTTAATATTAGTTAGTTATTCAATAAATTCATTTTATTAATTATATTAACAATCAGTCTAAACAATACCTCAATTTATCATATATGAAAGTAAAATATTAAATATGTTGACCTTTACATTAATGAAACTATTAATTGAACATTAATAACCTTTTGTATTATTAATTATATTAATTAATAATTATTTATATCACAATTTCTCATATTAAAAAGTAAAATATTAAATATTAAATTATTTTAATGTTATTGATAAAAAAAGCAATTAGTTTTATTTGGTTAATATAAAGTAAAAATAAATATTTAAATATAAATCACTTAACAGAAGTAACAATTAATATTACTTGAATTATTTTTAATTAATATTAAATTATTAAATAATTAATATTTAAACCAATAAATTTTACACGAATCAAGTAATCCCTAATTGAGAAATATTAAAAATATAAAATAGAAATAAAAAACATTTTTATTTTTATATATATTAAGTATTAAAGTTATTTAATAAATATAATTAAATTATTTTAACCTTTATATTGATCGTATTTTAGTAAAAGGCGAAGAATAATTCGCCTTGTGCATATTAAATATTAAATGTGCTTTGTGTGTGTGTGTCTTTTTTAGTATATAGTAGTAAGTTTATCATGAAAAAAACTATATTAAGTATTAAATGTGCGTTATGTGTGTGTGTCTTTTTTTAATAATAAAGTAACTATTTAATTACATAATTTAATTTATTTTAAATATTAAAGTGGATTCATTTTTATTCAAATTTTATTCTTATTATTATATAATAAATAAAATTATTAAGTATGACTTTTAAATTTTTCTAAAAATATTAAATATTTCCTGTATAACTAGGTGCATATTGTACATGGTATGTTAATAATAATAATAATAATAATTAAGTGAAATATTTTGATGCTCTGAATGCAAGTCTCTTCCCCTATTATAAATATCTCTACCTCTCACTCTTTTCCCAATCATATGTTCTCTTTTATTCTTTGCAAATATACTCTCATTGAGATATCTACACCACCTCCGCATCCTTTGCTTTTGTTGGCCAATCACAAGAATTAGGGAATGGGAATGGTGCACAAGCTTGGGTCCTGAAGTCATACAAACCTTGCAAAGGCTTACTTTGTTCTCTTCTTTATCGGATAGTGTCTATGTGTTGATTATTAGGCTATATGTTACTTAACTACCATCATTTGAATTGCAGAGTTTTGTTCCAACTTCCGTAGCTGAGTATGAGTGTTTTTATGTTGCAGGTTCCTCCATGGTTCGACTTTGACCATATTACAGCTACAGGTACCCTTTTTCCGTATTTTATACCACCTAAATTTTAGGTGTTGATTGTTTTATTCTTATGCTAAGTGCTAGTCCTAATATTCATGTGTATTCAACTTTTTTGTGGGTGTTTCTTTGCTAAATGTAATAAATTTAAATATAATAAAATGAAAATATTTAAAATGATTAAAATTAGTTTTAACTTTTTATGTTTTCCAAACTTAAAACCAAAAGTCATATTGAACGGGGCCTAATGAATTTAGCATCAAATTTTTTTAAAATCTCAAGTCTTAGATTCCACTACATATATTTTCTCTCAAACCGAAGCGTTCCTTTTTCGTACACTAAATATACAAATTCTATATATATAAAAAAATAATATGCTCTTCACTGTACCTAGCAAAGCATCCCACAAAATAACATGTGCAAATAAGGTCCTCATTCGGTGTAGGAATATACTTCTATAGAAACAGGTCCCTTTAAATGTCGTCATGTTGTATTATCTCTTGTATTTGTTTATCTTTTTTATATCTAGCCTTGTGAACCCAAACTTATGGGTCTATATCAATTCAGCTTCTTTAGCAGCTGGTAGGACAACGTTTCTCACTTTTAAAAATCCCAGCACCCTTTCTATGGAAGAGAACAGGGACCGGAAATAACCTTGTCCTTCGTAATTATTAAGATATGCCACTAAGGGAAGCTCTGATACTTCTTGCCCTTGCACATGAAATACGCCAGTGCAAACCACCGTTTCATTTACAGCGAGCATCGCACAATGCATTATTCCAAAATCATGATCCTCAATTCTCCACACGTGAATCATTTCTATAATTAAATCAAGCTCTATAGTAGTACATATTATTTCATGAAACTGCTCATGGAAGATAACAACATCTTTTGAAAATAATGAACTAATCTCATTAGGATAAACCAAGTTCCACTTCAAAACCGTCCATTTTATATTTAGACCAGCCTCACTTTCTATGCATTTTCCTTCATGCTTCTTTTTATTCAAAATTAGCGGTGAATATGGAAGATTCTCCTCCCCATGAGCCCCCAAACTTACTAGAGTGTATGATTTTGATCACAATCTGAGAATCATAACCAATTACCTTCAAGAATTTCCTTCAAGCTTAGCATGTTATGATCCTTCAAACACCCAACATGGTATTCCCTCTCACACTGATCACAAATAATTACTGTTCGAGGACGAAATACTTCTTTGCTAAAATCTTGGCCACTGCACAATGCACACCTACCATAGTCAACTTTATAAATTTTGACAACACAAGTTCTATTATTCATATGTTCTAGAGGATCAACACATGAATTCCTTAAAACTTCCAAAGAATAGGAAGGGACCTATGGCGGCTGGAAGAGCTGCAGCAGTGAATCCTCTAGAACAGATAAACCAGAGAAGCATTCGTATTGTTAAAATTTATAAGGGTGACCACGGTGGGTGTGCACTGTGCAATGACCTAGATATAAACAAAGAAATATTTGGTCCTCGTACATTAATTATTTGTGATCAGTGTGACAAGGAATACCATGTTGGGTGTTTGAAGGATAGTAACATGCAAAGCCTGTACGAATTTTTGGAAGATGATTGGTTATGCTGCTTAGATTGTGATCAAATTCATATGCTCTAGAGAATTTGGGGGCTCATTGGGATGTGAATCTTCCATATCCACTCCTAATTTTGAATAAATGTAAGCATGAAGTTAAAGGCATTGAACGTGAGGCTGGCCTGAATATAAAATGGAGGATTTTGAAGTTGAACTTGGTTTATCCTAGTGAGATTAGTTCATTATTTTCAAAAGATGTTGCTATCATCCATGAGCAGCTTCATGAAATAATAGATACTACTACAGAGCTTGATTTAATTGTAGAAATGATTCACGTGTGGAGAGTTGAGGATCACGATTTTGGCAGAATGTATTGTGCGATGCTCGTTGTCAACGAAGTGACGGTTTGCACTAGCATATTTCATGTGCAAGGGAAAGAAGTATCAGAGCTTCCCTTTGTGGCATATCTTGTTGATTACAAAGTACAAGGTTACTTCAGGTCCCTGTTCTCTTCCATCAAAGGGGTGCTGGGATTTTTAAATGTGAGAAACGTTGTCCAACCTGCTGCTAAAGAAGCTGAATCAATATAGACCTGTAAGTTTGGGATCAGAAGGCTAGATATAAAAAGGATAAACAAATACAAGAGATAGTACAACATGGTGGCATTTAAAGTGACCGGTTTCTACATAAGCTTATTCCTGCACTGTAATGAGGACCTCATTTGCAAATGTTATTTTTTGGGCTGCTTTGCTGGGTACAATGGATAACATACTCTTTTTTATATATATAGAATTTTTATATTTAGTGTACGGAAAAAGAAGGTTTAGGATCCAAAGATAAGGTGTGTAGTGGAACCCAGGACTTGGGATTTTTAAAAATTTGCAAAACTTGACTTTAGAATCTATTATGAGGAGAATCTAGAATGAGAAGATTTTGGGTATCAAATTTGATTATAAGTAAAGATAATTTGATGCAAACTTGTCATAAAACGAAAAAAATAAAACATCCACCAAGAAGTTGAGTACACAAGGAAAATCGAGGAAGGAAGAAAGTGTAAATCAGGTCTCGTCCTTGGACTCGGCTGAGGTTTTGATGAAGACAAACACATCACAAAAAGAAGATAGACTTCAGAAAAGAAAAGGAAGACTTCAAGAAGACTTCAAGAAAGAAAGGAACAAAAAGAAGAAAGACTTCACGAAGACTTCAGAAAAGGAAGGAAGACTTTAAGAAGACTTCAATGAAGACTTCAGAGAAGAAAGACTTCAAGTACCGGCTCAGAACGTCAAGATCAAACATGAAGGTTCTAGTTTTAAGTAAGTCTTGTCAACTTAGTGTGCTATGCTTTATTAAGGTTTAATTGCATTTGAAGGCTCATTAAAGATCAACTAATTGAGTATAATATGTTCTCACAAGTAAGACTTGGTAGGAACACTCAATTAGGGTTTAAGATGGTTAAAACTGAGTTTTGGACTATCTGTAATCGATTACAGGTTGTGTGTAATCGATTACACAGTTTGAAATTTGAATTCAAACTGCAACGACTAGTGTAATCGATTACACTAACTGCTGTAATCGATTACCAGCACGACAAAAGTGCTTTTTAATGAACCAATGTGTCTCACAACGTTTGGGAAGCATTGTAATGGTTCATAGGCAACCTCTAGTTCCTAATATATGTTGTTTCATGAACCAATATGTCCCAAGTCATTTGGGAAACATTGCAATGGTTCATTAACAACCGTTAGTGCATTGGATGTGTTGTTTCATGAACCAATGCATCCCAAGTCTTTTGAGAAGCATTGCAATGGTTCATGAACAATCACTAGTGCCTATAAATAGTCCATGAATACTCAGAAACAAGTATGACTTGTGCCACAACTTTCACATTCATTAGAGTCATCATTCTGAGTTCTTGTTCTCTAAATGTCAAAGAACACTTATGCTGTTCAACTATTGAGAACTCAGAATTATTAAGAAGCCTTCATTGTAATTTCCTGGAGCATACAAACTAAGATCAATCCATCTTGTCTAAAGGATTGTATCAGCCATTGTAAAGGCATCTTCTTCATCATCTCTTGAATCTGGTTGATTCATTCACCGTGGTTGTCGGTGGTTGTAAAAAGGTCCATCGTGGTGTTCGATGGTTGTGAAAAAGGTTCTTTGAATCGGGTTTGATTCAAAGTCCACCGTAGGTTTCGGCGTCATCAGTTGGTGGTTTGCCATCTGAGGTTTGACAAGAGTTCTTAGGGTTCTTGGTGTAAGGACTTGTAAGGAATCTTGATCATTGTAAATCTTCACTGTGTGATTCAGTGGAGTGATTCTTCAGAAAGTTGTTTGCTTTCTGGTATAGTGGAAAATCTCTGTGTGATCAGAGGACTGGACGTAGCCTTCTGGGATTGAAGGTGAACCAGGATAAAATCCTTGTGTGTTCTTCTTATCCTTCATCTTTTACTTTCAAGAAATCTTCAATTCCGCTGCAATCACAACTATCGTTTCGTGATCATCATTATCTTGAAAGTAGTAATTTCAATAAGGCGAAAATCGGGGCAACTCTGATTCACCCCCCCCCCTCTCAGGTTGCTATCTATACTAACAGAAAGAGCGAGAAGGAGAAGAAGATCAGGTCAGGGAAGAGAAAGTCGCTCTCCATCCGCCACGATGTCACAAACCTCTGTGGGCTGAAGATCGAAGCCTTCGACATCAGCAACAAAGAACCTAGAATAGAATTGAGGCGAGTAGCATTAGTTTACTGCTTGCCATCACCCCATGCTGGAATTTCCTTCAACCTGATTTCAGAGAACACGAGTGGGAGCCAAGTATGATGACAAGGAAGAGAACAACGACACTGAAGACACCAATTCGTCCTCCTTCACGCCTAGTCAACGTAGCAGTGGCTGATGCATCGGTCTGGTTCTGACAAAGACATACTCGGTTCAGACCAAAGTCGCCACCACATTTATGTTGATGATCGGAAGAGAGCAGTAGAGGCAACAACAGAGGATACGATGGTGTTCGTCATCTCATAACCTGAGCAAAGAAAACCATCAACGTCATAGCCAAGATGGCTGGCAAATTTGATGCCGTTCGCGCTCTCTAGTTTTTCCCTGATATTTACTTCATGCTTTTAATCCTTTTTGAAATTTATGCTTCTGAGTGTTCATGCCTTGATTTTTTTTTTGTTTGATGTTCAAATAGCATATTTACACTTTGCACAGAAGGTGCTTGAGAATATGTCTCAACGACAAGTAACTTCTTGGGACGTCATAATGTTAGAGTCATTGCGATATGTGGGTTCCCTACGTAATAAGGTGACTCGCCCAACTTGGCCAGCGACATGGTCGTTGAACGACACTTAGCTTGGTAGCATAGGTTACGACGACTTGTAGGCCACAATCTCAAGTTTGATTCGCTACTAGCCCACTTACTGTCCCGGCTCAACAATCACAGAGAATCCACAGTGCTTGGATATTTGGTTCACTCTATCCCTAACTCCTTCATGTTTAAGCTTTGATGCTTGTTACATGTCCCATGAAAGAGTCAAATGTTATTTTCCTTGAAATACCCTAGCAGTTTTTACGCCTACCACCTATTTGATAAAATGTCAGACTGAATCTACACTCATATTTTGAAGATAAAATGTTTGAAAAGAATTTGAGACCTCTATTACTAATAGCATATGGCTGAAAGTTATTGAGGAAATGTCTAAATAAGTTATATATCATATTTTCATTATAGTTTTCTTGCCTGGAGAGAAGTTTGATTAATTTCCCTTTGGATCCTCCTAAGACTATACTTTCAACGCCTGAACATTGTATGTGTTTTAGCAATTTTTTTAAGTGATTCAATATGAGAAGCTCCTGACTGGGTCAACTGTTTGGATTCTAACAATATGAGAGTATTTATATTTAAGATTTGAAGCATGTTTCTCATCTTGTCATCATAAGAAGGTGGCTTTGGAAAACTGTGGTAAGGTGTTGTATTTTATTTTGCATGTTGGTGCTGTTCTGAGTCTGACTTATTGCTTGACTAAGATGAATTAACCGCATGGACAATAGAGATAAGTTGGGTTAATTTGAAT
Source organism: Acmispon strigosus (assembly GCA_030819835.1). Classification (NCBI taxonomy): domain Eukaryota; kingdom Viridiplantae; phylum Streptophyta; class Magnoliopsida; order Fabales; family Fabaceae; genus Acmispon; species Acmispon strigosus. The sequence goes on along the minus strand of JAUAMA010000004.1, from coordinate 27,837,437 downwards.
TTATAGTGTGTCTTGACTGATCACTCGCTATTGTAAGATGTGCTTTAGATTATATGATGATTGCTCAACGTGCTGTGAAGGTTGTTTCATGTATTTATCTCTGATAAACGATCTCATGAACCCTAGAATTGTGATTGTCATGTGTGTTGGTTTCCAGGTAGCATAATTTAGTTCAGTTGTCTTGCTGCTTGCTTAATTGATCATCTTTGTTAATAGGCTTGGAACATCTGAAGGTGCAAGAAACACACAAGAAATGGGGGTTTGAATTGTGTGACCAATTATTTTTTTTTAAACTTAGTCGATAGGTCTTAAAAGTTAATTACTGGTTTTCAAAATGATTTATTCATGATGCAAGCATGAATATGAATACAGCAGGAAGGTAATGTAACATGAATAATAAAGCACACATGATTTTTATCCTGGTTCACCCCCATAATCGACTGGGCTACGTCCAGTCCTTGGCTTCACCAAGATTTTCACTATTTAACCAAATAGTACAAGTATCATCAGGGACTTCTCCCAACAAGTATTCTAAGAACTACTCCTAATACTTGATAGGAGAAGTCCTTACAATACTTGTTGGGAGAAGTCCCTGATAATACTTGTACTATTTGTTTTAAATAGTGGAAAATCTTGGTGAAGCCAAGGACTGGACGTAGCCTTGTCGATTATGGGGGTGAACTAGGATAAAAATCATGTGTGCTTTACTTTTCATGTTATGTTATATTTTCCTCTGCATACATGCATATTTGCATAATGAATAACTCTCTTTGAAAACCAATAATTAACGTTTATTATTGAAAGAAGTTTTCAAAATAAGTCACACAATTCAAACCCCCCCTTTCTTGTGTGTTTCTTGCACCATCAAGACACACTTCATCTTCGGGCCTCAAACTTGGTGTCTTATGGGCTTGTGGACCAGGCGAGCACCTTCCCTTGGGGGCGGGCCATGAAGACTTCTGAAGACACACTTCGCTTTCAGACTTCAAACTTGGTGTCTTGTGGGCTGGTGGGCTTGTGGACTTGGCGAGTGGCCTTGCCCAGTAATAGGGCGACCCAGTGGCTCGACAGGGCGACCCCAGCTGCTTTAGGGGGGTATATTTGTAACATAAGGGGGGTAATAATTTGTAGTCTATTGGGCTCGATTCCCGAGGCCTATAGGCCTGCTAGGATTCAAGATATTTATGACTCCTCCCCCTATAAATAGCTAGTAGGGGGCTCATGTAATAGGGTATTGATTTGTCTCTTAATACTCTAATAATAACACTTTTCTCCTATACTGTCTCATTCCGAGAACATAACTTCGATACCTCTGTGCACTTGTAGAAAGGCTATCGCACACAAATAAAGTCTACTCATAAAAGACACAATATGTTCTTCTAAAGAAAACATGGATTTAAATGACTGCTTTTACACACTTGAAAGTGATAGGAATAATCGGATAAGACAAATGGTGCAAAATGAACTAATTTCAACACCCAAAAATCAGTACTCGCTGACCCTTATACCCTCCCCAGATTTGTATCACAAGCATGCATGACATGGCCACCAAATTCATCCAAGCTAGCCTTCAAAGTCAGAAACCAATTTTTTTGAATTCTTCCAAGTATACCTCCTGCTTATGAAGAGAAGAAGGATAAAAAGTATTTGTAAAGGTGGAAATAACCAAGAAGATCAATCACACAATCAAAGGTTTTTCATTATCAAAGAAAACTTTTGAACCTTTTGAAACATTCTCTCCAATGACCACCCTTTAAATTTGATTTTTGCGAGCCCTGAGATAGTAATAAACCTAGAATGGGAAGATAAAACATATTATAAGAAATTTTACATGCTTATTATCATATCAAACTACATGCAAAGTAGAAGACATGACTAAGAGTAAGATTAATGAAGAAGAATTTAACTTCTTGGATTGAAAGAAATCATCAGAAAAATATAAACTAACATATTTAACCTTAGCTGCTACTAATAATTGAAAAACTTTAACTGTATTATAGCCTGACTTTTGAGAAAGAGGAGCTAGAAGTGTGTCTTGAAGATTGTAGACTCAAAACTGAAGTAATCTAAGTCAAAGCAGCAAAAGAAAGAAAAAAAGAAAAAAAGCTATTATGACCATTTTATACAGAAAAGACCAATACAATTAGGAGGGTTTTGAAAAGTTTCTTTTTTTTTCCCCACTTATGATCATGTACATGATTTTCCTTGTTTTGGAAAGAAACTAATTCACTCAACTTAAACAAGTCTAAAAATCAGCAGATTAGTGATATATATAAAGGGGAAGATACTCACATTTGAAGCATCAAATATGATGCCATAATTATTATTGTTATTATTATTAATATTATTAATATGATTATTATTATTATTGTGGACATGGTACTCTTTTGAAAACTAACTTGCCATGTATGATATTCTTATAAAAAAATTAAATGTTATACTTAATAACTTTGTTTATTATAGAATATTAAGAATACAAAATAATTAAAAATAAATGTGTTTTTACTATTTTTACAAAATTTAAAGGATCTGATTAAAATATATTGATTATTATAGAATTAAAAAAGACTAAAATTAAAAACACATTAATATTTAACATTTCATGGATTATATATTACATCTTGTAGTATTTTCTTTCACCTGTACATTATTAATAATATAATTTGTAGACTGACACTTTAAAAAGAACTTAACTTTTTACAGTTTTATACAAAAGAAATGTCATATCACTATTTAAATATGAACATGAATTGTCATGGATAAGGATAATATATCAAATTATGATGTCAAGGATAAGTTCACAATTATTACATTCGGTAGCGATAAACATCAATTGCCATGTCAGCTAACAAATGGATAAGCGCATGACCTTTTACATTAATGAAAATATTAATTAATTATAAATAACATTTTATAGATAATATTAATAAGTTATTAATAATATTTATATTAATTATTATTTTATAAAATATCATAATTTCACCTATATAGTAAAAAATATTAAATATCTAAAATTTCCCTAACACTTGAATTAGTGACACTATTCATTAATAATACTCTAATTTAAAATTTAAAATTTAAAATTGTGTTAAAAATAATTATGAAATATTTAAGTAATTTTTTTTTACATTTAATTAAGGTTAATATTAGTTAGTTATTCAATAAATTCATTTTATTAATTACATTAACAATCAGTCTTAACAATACCTCAATTTACCATATATGAAAGTAAAATATTAGATATGTTGACCTTTACATTAATAAAACTATTAATTGAACATTAATAACCTTTTGTATTATTAATTATATTAATTAATAATTATTTATATCACAATTTCTCATATTAAAAAGTAAAATATTAAATATTAAATTATTTTAATGTTATTGATAAAAAAAGCAATTAGTTTTATTTGGTTAATATAAAGTAAAAATAAATATTTAAATATAAATAGCTTAACAGGAGTAACATAACCTGATTAATATTACTTGAATTATTTTTAATTAATATTAAATTATTAAAATGTTATTAACTAATTAATATTTAAACCAATAAATTTTACACGAATCAAGTAATCCCAAATTGAGAAATATTAAAAAAATAAAATAGAAATAAAAAACATTTTTATTTTTATATATATTAAGTATTAAAGTTATTTAATAAATATAATTAAATTATTTTAACCTTTATATTAATGGTATTTTAGTAAAAGGCGAAAGAATAGTTCGCCTTGTGCATATTAAATATTAAATGTGCGTTCTGTGTGTGTGCCTTTTTTAGTATATAGTAGTAAGTTTATCATTAAAAAAACTATATTAAGTATTAAATGTGCGTTATGTGTGTGTGTCTTTTTTTAATAATAAAGTAACTATTTAATTAGATAGTTTAATTTATTTTAAATATTAAAGTGGATTCATTTTTATTCAAATTTTATTCTTATTATTATATAATAAATAAAATTATTAAGTATGACTTTTAAATTTTTCTAAAAATATTAAATATTTCCTGTATAACTAGGTGCATATCATACATGGTATGTTAATAATAATAATATTTTGATGCTCTGAATGCAAGTCTCTTCCCTTATTGTAAATATCTCTACCTCTCACTCTTTTCCCAATCATATGTTCTCTTTTATTCTTTGCAAATATATTCTCACAGAGATATCTACACCACCTCCACAACCTTTGCTTTTGTTGGCCAATCACAAGAATTAGGGAATGGGAATGGTGCACAAGCTTGGGTCCTGAAGTCATACAAACCTTGCAAAGGCTTACTTTGTTCTCTTCTTTATCGGATAGTGTCTATGTGTTGATTATTAGGCTATATGTTAGTTAACTACCATCATTTGAATTGCAGAGTTTTGTTCCAACTTCCGTAGCCGAGTATGAGTGTTTTTATGTTGCAAGTTCCTCCATGGTTCAAATTTGACCTTATTACAGTTACAGGTACCCTTTTTCCGTATTTTATACCACCTAAATTTTAGGTGTTGATTGTTTTATTTCTTATGCTAAGTGCTAGTCCTAATATTCACGTGTATTCAACATTTATGTGGGTGTTTCCTTGCTAAATGTAATAAATTTAAATATAATAAAATGAAAATATTTAAAATGATTAAAATTAGTTTTAACATTTTATGTTTTCCGAACTTAAAACCGAAAGTCATATTGAACGGGGCCTAATGAATTTAGCATCAAATATTTTTAAAATCTCAAGTCTTAGATTCCACTACACACATTTTCTCCCAAAGCGTTCCTTTTTCATACACTAAATATACAAATTCTATATATATAAAAAAATAATATGCTCTTCACTGTACCTAGCAAAGCATCCCAAAAAATAACATTTGCAAATAAGGTCCTCATTCGGTGTAGGAATAGACTTCTATAGAAACAGGTCCCTTTAAATGTCGTCATGTTGTATTATCTCTTGTATTTGTTTATCTTTTTTATATCTAGCCTTGTGAACCCAAACTTATGGGTCTATATCAATTCAGCTTCTTTAGCAGCTGGTAGGACAACGTTTCTCACTTTTAAAAATCCCAGCACCCTTTCTATGGAAGAGAACAGGGACCGGAAATAACCTTGTCCTTCGTAATTATTAAGATATGCAACTAAGGGAAGCTCTGATACTTCTTGCCCTTGCACATGAAATACGCCAGTGCTAACCACCGTTTCATTGACAGCGAGCATCGCACAATGCATTATTCCAAAATCATGATCCTCAATTCTCCACACGTGAATCATTTCTATAATTAAATCAAGCTCTATAGTAGTACATATTATTTCATTAAACTACTCATGGAAGATAACAACATCTTTTGACAATAATGAACTAATCTCATTAGGATAAACCAAGTCCCACTTCAAAACCGTCCATTTTATATTTAGACCAGCCTCACTTTCTATGTATTTTCCTTCATGCTTCTTTTTATTCAAAATTAGCGGTGAATATGGAAGATTTACCTCCCCATGAGCCCCCAAATTTACTAGAGTGTATGAATTTGATCACAATCTGAGCATTATAACCAATTACCTTCAAGAATTTCCTTCAAGCTTAGCATGTTATGATCCTTCAAACACCCAACATGTTATTCCCTCTCACACAGATCACAAATAATTACTGTTCGAGGACGAAATACTTCTTTGCTAAAATCTTGGCCACCGCACAATGCACACCCACCATAGTCAACTTTATAAATTTTGACAACACAAGTTCTATTATTCATATTCTAGAGGATCAACACACGAATTCCTTAAAACTTCCAAAGCATATGAAGGGACCTATGGCGGCTGGAAGAGCTGCAGCAATGAATCCTCTAGAATAGGTAAACCAGAGAAGCATTCGTATTGTCAAAATTTATAAGGGTGACCACGGTGGGTGTGCACTGTGCAGTGACCTAGATATAAATAAAGCAATATTTGGTCCTCGAACATTAATTATTTGTGATCATTGTGACAAGGAATACCAAGTTGGGTGTTTGAAGGATAGTAACATGCAATGCCTGTAGGAATTCTTGGAAGATGATTGGTTATGTTGCTTAGATTGTGATCAAATTCATACGCTCTAGAGAATTTGGGGGCTCATGGGGATGTGAATCTTCCATATTCACTCCTAATTTTGAATAAATGTAAGCACGAAGGTAAAGGCATAGAAAGTGAGGCTGGCCTGAATATAAAATGGAGGATTTTGAAGTTGAACTTGGTTTATCCTGGTGAGATTAGTTCATTATTTTCAAAAGATGTTGCTATCATCCATGAGCAGCTTCATGAAATAATAGATACTACTACAGAGCTTGATTTAATTATAGAAATGATTCACGTGGGGATAGTTGAGGATCACGATTTTGGCAGAATGTATTGTGCGATGCTCGCTGTCAACGAAGTGACGGTTTGCACTAGCTTATTTCATGTGCAAGGGAAAGAAGTATCGGAGCTTCCCTTTGTGGCATATCTTGTTGATTACAAAGTACAAGGTTACTTCGGGTCCCTATTCTCTTCCATCAAAGGGGTGCTGGGACTTTTAAATGTGAGAAACGTTGTCCAACCTGATGCTAAAGAAGCTGAATCAATATAGACCTGTAAGTTTGGGATCAGAAGGCTAGATATAAAAAGGATAAACAAATACAAGAGATAGTACATCATGGTGGCATTCAAAGTGACCTGTTTCTACATAAGCTTATTCCTGCACTGTAATGAGGACCTCATTTGCAAATGTTATTTTTTGGGATCCTTTGTTGGGTACAATGGATAACATACTCTTTTTTATATATATAGAATTTTTATATTTAGTGTACGGAAAAAGAAGGTTTAGGATCCAAAGATAAGGTGTGTAGTGGAACCCAGGACTTGGGATTTTTAAAAATTTGCAAAACTTGACTTTAGAATCTATTATGAGGAGAATCTAGAATGAGAAGATTATGGATGTCAAATTTGACTATAAGTAAAGATAATTTCATGCAAACATGTCATAAAACGACAAATAAAACATCCACCAAGAAGTTGAGTACACAAGGAAAATCGAGGAAGGAAGAAAGGGCGAGAAGGAGAAGAAGATCAGGTCAGGGAAGAGGAAGTCGCTCTCATCCGCCACGATGTCACAAACCTCCGTGGGCTGAAGATCGAAGCCTTCGACATCAGCAACAAAGAACTTAGAATAGAATTGAGGTGAGTAGCATTAGTTTACTGCTCGCCATCACCCCATGTTGGAATTTCCTTCAACCAGATTTCAGAGAACACGAGTGGGAGCCAAGTATGATGACAAGGAAGAGAACAACGACACTGAAGACACCAATTCTTCCTCCTTCGCACTTAGTCAACGTAGCAGTGGCTGATACATCGGTCTGGTTCTGACAAAGACATACGCGATTCAGACCAAAGTCACCACCACATTTATGTTGATGATCGGATGAGAGCAGTAGAGGCAACAATAGAGGATACGATGGTGTTCGTCATCTCATAACATGAGCAAAGAAAACCATCAAGGTCATAGCCAAGATGGCTGGCAAATTTGATGCCATTCGCGCTCTCTAGTTTTTCCCTGATATTTACTTCACGCTCTTAATCCTTTTTTGAAATTTATGCTTCTGAGTGTTCATGCCTTGATTTTTTTTTTGTTTGATGTTCAAATAGCAGATTTACACTTTGCAAAGAAGGTGCTCGAGACTATGCCTCAACGACAAGTAACTTCTTGGGACGTCATAATGTCAGAGTCATTGCGGTATGTGGGTTCCCTGCGTAATAAGGTGACTCGCCCAACTTGGCCAGCGACATGGTCGCCGAACGACACTTAGCTTGGTAGCAGAGGTTACGACGACTTGTAGGCCACAATCTCAAGTTTGATTCATTACTGGCCCACTTACTGTCCCGGCTCAACAATCACAGAGAATCCACAGTGCTTAGATATTTGGTTCACTCTATCCCTATCTCCTTCATGTTTAAACTTTGATGCTTGTTACATGTCCCACGAAAGAGTCAAATGTTATTTTCCTTGAAATACCCTAGCAGTTTTTTCGCCTACCACCTGTTTGATAAAATGTCAGACTGAATCTACACTCATATTTTGAAGATAAAATGTTTGAAAAGAATTTGAGACCTCCATTACTAATAGCATATGTCTGAAAATTATTGAGGAAATGTCTAAATAAGTTATATATCCTGTTTTCATTATAGTTTTCTTGCCTGGAGAGAAGTTTGATTAGATTCCCTTTGGATCCTCCTAAGACTATACTTTCAACGCCAGAACATTGAATGTGTTTTAGCAATTTTTTTAAGTGATTCAATATGAGAAGCTCCTGATTGGGTCAACTATTTGGATTCTAACAATATGAGAGTATTTATGTTTAAGATTTGAAGCATGTTTCTCATCTTGTCATCATAAGAAGGTGGCTTTGGAAAACTGTGGCAAGGTGTTGTATTTTATTTTGCATGTTGGTGCTGTTCTGAGTCTGACTTATTGCTTGACTGAGATGAATTAACCGCTTGGACAATAGAGATAAGTTGGGTGAATTTGAATTTATAGTGTGTCTTGACTGATCACTCGCTATTGTAAGATGTGCTTTAGATTATATGATGATTGCTCAACGTGCTGTGAAGGTTGTTTCATGTATTTATCTCTGATAAACGATCTCATGAACCCTAGAATTGTGATTGTCATGTGTGTTGGTTTCCAGGTAGCAGAATTTTGTTCAGTTGTCTTGCTGCTTGCTTAATTGATCATCTTTGTTAATAGGCTTGGAACATCTGAAGGTGCAAGAAACACACAAGAAAGGGGGGGGTTTGAATTGTGTGACCATTTTTTTTTAAAACTTATTCGATAGGTCTTAAAAGTTAATTACTCGTTTTCAAAATGATTTATTCATGATGCAAGCATGAGTATGAATACAGAGGAAAGGTAATGTAACATGAATAATAAAGCACACATGATTTTTATCCTGATTTACCCCCATAATTGACAGGGCTACGTCCAGTCCTTGGCTTCACCAAGATTTTCACTATTTAACCAAATAGTACAAGTATTATCAGGACCATCTCCCATCAAGTATTCTAAGGACTTCTCCTAATACTTGATAGGAGAAGTCCTTACAATACTTGTTGGGAGAAATCCTTCATAATACTTGTACTATTTGTTTTAAATAGTGAAAAATCTTGGTGAAGCCAAGGACTGGACGTAGCCTTGTCAATTATGGGGGTGAACCAGAATAAAAATCATGTGTGCTATACTTTTCATGTTATGTTATATTTTCCTCTGCATACATGCATATTTGCATAATGAATAACTCTCTTTGAAAACCAATAATTAACGTTTATTATTGAAAGAAGTTTTCAAAATAAGTCACACAATTCAAACCCCCCCTTTCTTGTGTGTTTCTTGCACCATCAAGACACACTTCATCTTCGGGCCTCAAACTTGGTGTCTTATGGGCTTGTGGACCAGGCGAGCACCTTCCCCTGGGGGCGGGCCATGAAGACTTCTGAAGACACACTTCGCTTTCATACTTCAAACTTGGTGTCTTGTGGGCTTGTGGACTGGGCGAGTGCCCTTGCCCAGTAGTAGGGCGACCCAGTGGCTCGACAGGGCGACCCCAGCTGCTTTAGGGGGGTATATTTGTAACATAAGGGGGGTAATAATTTGTAATGTATTGGGCTCCATTCCCGAGGCCCATAGGCCTTCTAGGATTCAAGATATTTATGACTCCTCCCCCTATAAATAGCTAGTAGGGGGCTCATGTAAAAGGGTCTTGATTTGTCTCTTAATACTCTAATAATAACACTTTTCTCCTATACTATCTCATTCCGAGAACATAACTTCGATACCTCTGTGCATTTGTAGAAAGGCTATCGCACACAAATAAAGTCTATTCATAAGAGACACAGCATGTTCTTCTAAAGAAAACAAGGATTTAAATGACTGCTTTTACACACTTGAAAGTGATAGGAATAATCGAATAAGACAAATGGTGCAAAATAAACAAATTTCCACACCCAAAAATCAGTACTCGCTGACCCTTATACCCTCCCCAGATTTGTATCACAAGCATGCATGACAAGGCCACCAAATTCATCCAACCTAGCCTTCAAAGTCAGACACCAAATTTTTTGAATTCTTCCAAGTATACCTCCTGCTTATGAAGAGAAGAAGGATAAGAAGTATTTGTAAAGGTGGAAAAAACCAAGAAGATCAATCACACAATCAAAGGTTTTTCATTATCAAAGAAAACGTTTGAACCTTCAGACGCTATAAGTTATGAAATATTTTGAACTTAATATGTGAGCCATGAACTAGTGCAATTCTTTTTCATTTTTTAAACATTCTCTCCAATGACCACCCTTTAAATTTGATTTTTGCGAGCCCTGAGATAGTAATAAACCCAGAATGGATTATATATTACATCTTGTAGTATTTTCTTTCACCTGTACATCATTAATAATATAATTTGTAGACTGACACTTTAAAAGGAACTTAACTTTTTATAGTTTTATACAAAAGAAATGTCATATCACTATTTAAATATGAACATGAATTGTCATGGATAAGGATAATATATCAAATTACGATGTCAAGGATAAGTTCAGAATTATCACGTTCTGTAGCGATAAACATCAATTGCCATGTCAGCTAACAAATGGATAAGCGCTTGACCTTTTACATTAATGACAATATTAATTAATTTTAAATAACATTTTATAGATAATATTAATTAGTTATTAATAATATTTATATTAATTATTATTTTATAAAATATCACAATTTCACATATATAGTAAAAAATATTAAATATCTAAAATTTCCCTAACACTGAATTAATGACACTATTCATTAATAATACTATAATTTAAAATTTAAAATTTAAAATTGTGTTAAAAATAATTATGAAATATTTAAGTAAATCTTTTTTTTACATTTAATTAATGTTAATATTAGTTAGTTAATATTAAATTATTAAAAAGTTACTAACTAATTAATATTTAAACCAATAAATTTTACACGAATCAAGTTATCCCAAATTGAGAAATATTAAAAAAATAAAATAGAAATAAAAAAAATATTTATTTTTATATATATTAAGTATTAAAGTTATTTAATAAATATAATTAAATTATTTTAAACTTTATATTAATGGTATTTTAGTAAAAGGCGAAAGAATAGTTCGCCTTGTGCATATTAAATATTAAATGTGCGTTCTGTGTGTATGTCTTTTTTAGTATATAGTAGTAAGTTTATCATGAAAAAAACTATATTAAGTATTAAATGTGCGTTATGTGTGTGTGTCTTTTCTTAATAATAAAGTAACTATTTAATTAGATAATTTAATTTATTTTAAATATTAAAGTGGATTCATTTTTATTAAAATTTTATTCTTATTATTATATAATAAATAAAATTATTAAGTATGACTTTTAAATTTTTCTGAAAATATTAAATATATCCTGTATAACTAGGTGCATATCATACATTGTATGTTAATAATAATAATAATAATAATTAAGTGAAATATTTTGATGCTCTGAATGCAAGTCTCTTCCCCTATTATAAATATCTCTACCTCTCACTCTTTTCCCAATCATATGTTCTCTTTTATTCTTTGCAAATATATTCTCACTGAGATATCTAAACCACCTCCACAACTTTTGCTTTTGTTGGCCAATCACAAGAATTAGGGAATGGGAATGGTGCACAAGCTTAGGTCCTGAAGTCATACAAACCTTGCAAAGGCTTACTTTGTTCTCTTCTTTATCGGATAGTGTCTATGTGTTGATTATTAGGCTATATGTTACTTAACTACCATCATTTGAATTGCAGAGTTTTGTTTCAACTTCCGTAGCTGAGTATGAGTGTTTTTATGTTGCAAGTTCCTCCATGGTTTGACTTTGACCTTATTACAGTTACAGGTACCCTTTTTCCGTATTTTATACCACCTAAATTTTAGGTGTTGATTGTTTTATTTCTTATGCTAAGTGCTAGTCCTAATATTCACGTGTATTCAACTTTTTTGTGGGTGTTTCCTTGCTAAATGTAATAAATTTAAATATAATAAAATGAAAATATTTAAAATGATTAAAATTAGTTTTAACTTTTTATGTTTTCCAAACTTAAAACCAAAAGTCATATTGAACGGGGTCTAATGAATTTAGCATCAATTTTTTTTTAAAATCTCAAGTCTTAGATTCCACTAGACACATTTTCTCTCAAACCGAAGCGTTCCTTTTTCATACACTAAATATACAAATTCTATATATATAAAAAATCAATATGCACTTCACTGTACCTAGCAAAGCATCCCAAAAAATAACATTTGCAAATAAGGTCCTCATTCGGTGTAGGAATAGACTTCTATAGAAACAGGTCCCTTTATATGTCGTCATGTTGTATTATCTCTTGTATTTGTTTATCTTTTTTATATCTAGCCTTGTGAACCCAAACTTATGGGTCTATATCAATTCAGCTTCTTTAGCAGCTGGTAGGACAACGTTTCTCACTTTTAAAAATCCCAGCACCCTTTCTATGGAAGAGAACAGGGACCGGAAATAACCTTGTCCTTCGTAATTATTAAGATATGCCACTAAGGGAAGCTCTGATACTTCTAGCCCTTGCACATGAAATACGCCTGTGCAAATCACCGTTTCATTGACAGCGAGCATCGCACAATGCATTATTCCAAAATCATGATCCTCAATTCTCCACACGTGAATCATTTCTATAATTAAATCAAGCTCTATAGTAGTACATATTATTTCATGAAACTGCTCATGGAAGAGAACAACATCTTTTGAAAATAATGAACTAATCTCATTAGGATAAACCAAGTTCCACTTCAAAACCGTCCATTTTATATTTAGACCAGCCTCACTTTCTATGAATTTTCCTTCATGCTTCTTTTTATTCAAAATTAGCGGTGAATATGTAAGATTCACCTCCCCATGAGCCCCCAAATTTACTAGAGTATATGAATTTGATCACAATCTGAGCATCATAACCAATTACCTTCAAGAATTTCCTTCAAGCTTAGCATGTTATGATCCTTCAAACACCCAACATGGTATTCCCTCTCACACTGATCACAAATAATTACTGTTTGAGGACGAAATACTTCTTTGCTAAAATCTTGGCCACCACACAATGCACACCCACCATAGTCAACTTTATAAATTTTGACAACACCAGTTCTATTCTTCATATGTTCTAGAGGATCAACACATGAATTCCTTAAAACTTCCAAAGCATATGAAGGGACCTATGGCGGCAGGAAGAGCTACAGCAGTGAATCCTCTAGAACACATAAACCAGAGAAGCATTCGTATTGTCAAAATTTATAAGGGTGACCACAGTGGGTGTGCACTGTGCAGTGACCTAGATATAAACAGAGAAATATTTGGTCCTCGAACATTAATTATTTGTGATCAGTGTGACAGGGAATACCAAGTTGGGTGTTTGAAGGATAGTAACATGCAAAGCCTGTAGGAATTTTGGAAGATGATTGGTTATGCTGCTTAGATTGTGATCAAATTCATACGCTCTAGAGAATTTGGGGGCTCATGGGGATGTGAATCTTCCATATTCACTCCTAATTTTGAATAAATGTAAGCATGAAGGTAAAGGCATAGAAAGTGAGGCTGGCCTGAACATAAAATGGAGGATTTTGAAGTTGAACTTGGTTTATCCTGGTGAGATTAGTTCATTATTTTCAAAAGATGTTGCTATCTTCCATGAGCAGTTTCATGAAATAATAGATACTACTATATTGCTTGATTTAATTATAGAAATGATTCACGTGTGGAGAGTTGAGGATTACGATTTTGGCAGAATGTATTGTGCGATGCTCTCTGTCAACGAAGTGACGGTTTGCACTAGCTTATTTCATGTGCAAGGGAAAGAAGTATCAGAGCTTCCCTTTGTGGCATATCTTATTGATTACAAAGTACAAGGTTACTTCGGGTCCCTGTTCTCTTCCATCAAAGGGGTGCTGGGATTTTTAAATGTGAGAAACGTTGTCGAACCTGCTGCTAAAGAAGCTGAATCAATATAGACCTGTAAGTATGGGATCAGAAGGCTAGATATAAAAAGGATAAACAAATACAAGAGATAGTACAACATGGTGGCATTTAAAGTGACTTGTTTCTACATAAGCTTATTCCTGCACTGTAATGAGGACCTCATTTGCAAATGTTATTTTTTGGGCTGCTTTGCTGGGTACAATGGATAACATACTCTTTTTTATATATATAGAATTTTTATATTTAGTGTACGGAAAAAGAAGGTTTAGGATCCAAAGATAAGGTGTGTAGTGGAACCCAGGACTTGGGATTTTTAAAAATTTGCAAAACTTGACTTTAGAATCTATTATGAGGAGAATCTAGAATGAGAAGATTTTGGGTGTCAAATTTGACTATAAGTAAAGATAATTTGATGCAAACATGTCATAAAACGACAAAAATAAAACATCCACCAAGAAGTTGAGTACACAAGGAAAATCGAGGAAGGAAGAAAGGGCGAGAATGAGAAGAAGATCAGGTCAGGGAAGAGGAAGTTGCTCTCCATCTGCCAGGATGTCACAAACCTCTGTGGGCTGAAGATCGAAGCCTTCGACATCAGCAACAAAGAACCTAGAATAGAATTGAGGCGAGTAGCATTGGTTTACTGCTCGCCATCACCCCACGCTGGAATTTCCTTCAACCAGATTTCAGAGAACACGAGTGGGAGCCAAGTATGATGACAAGGAAGAGAACAACGACACTGAAGACACCAATTCGTCCTCCTTCACGCTCAGTCAACGTAGCAGTGGCTGATACATCGGTCTGGTTCTGACAAAGACATACCCGATTCAGACCAAAGTCGCCACCACTTTTATGTTGACGATCGGAAGAGAGCAGTAGAGGCAACAACAGAGGATACGATGGTGTTCTTCATCTTATAACCTGAGCAAAGAAAACCATCAACGTCATAGCCAAGATGGCTGACAAATTTGATGCCATTCGCGCTCTCGAGTTTTTCCCTGATATTTACTTCATGCTCTTAATCCTTTTTGAAATTTATGCTTCTGAGTGTTCATGCCTTGATTTTTTTTTGTTTGATGTTCAAATAGCAGATTTACACTTTGCACAGAAGGTGCTCGAAAATATGCCTCAACGACAAGTAACTTCTTGGGATGTCATAATGTCAGAGTTATTGTGATATGTGGGTTCCCTGCGTAATAAGGTGACTTGCCCAACTTGGCCAGCGACATGGTCGCTGAACGACACTTAGCTTGGTAGCAGAGGTTACGACGACTTGTAGGCCACAATCTCAAGTTTGATTCGCTACTAGCCCACTTACTGTCCCGGCTCAACAATCACAGAGAATCCACAGTGCTTGGATATTTGGTTCACTCTATCCCTATCTCCTTCATGTTTAAACTTTGATGCTTGTTACATGTCCCACGAAAGAGTCAAATGTTATTTTCCTTGAAATGCCCTAGCAGTTTTTACGCCTACCACCTGTTTGATAAAATGTCAGACTGAATCTACACTCATATTTTGAAGATAAAATGTTTGAAAAGAATTTGAGACCTCTACTACTAATAGCATATGGCTAAAAGTTATTGAGGAAATGTCTAAATAAGTTATATATCATGTTTTGATTATAGTTTTCTTGCCTTGGGAGAAGCTTGATTAATTTCCCTTTGGATCCTCCTAAGACTATACTTTCAACGCCTGAACATTGAATGTGTTTTAGCAATTTTTTTAAGTGATTCAATATGAAAAGCTCCTGATTGGGTCAACTGTTTGGATTCTAACAATATGAGAGTATTTATGTTTAAGATTCGAAGCATGTTTCGCATCTTGTCATCATAAGAAGGTGACTTTGGAAAACTGTGGCAAGGTGTTGTATTTTATTTTGCATGTTGGTGCTGTTCTGAGTCTGACTTATTACTTGACTAAGATGAATTAACCGCTTGGACAATAGAGATAAGTTGGGTGAATTTGAATTTATAGTGTGCCTTGACTGATCACTCGCTATTGTAAGATGTGCTTTAGATTATATGATGATTGCTCAACGTGTTGTGAAGGTGGTTTCATGTATTTATCTCTGATAAACGATCTCATGAACCCTAGAATTGTGATTGTCATGTGTGTTGGTTTCCAGGTAGCAGAATTTAGTTCAGTTGTCTTGCTTCTTGCTTAATTGATCATCTTTGTTTATAGGCTTGGAACATCTGAAGGTGCAAGAAACACACAAGAAAGGGGGGGTTTGAATTGTGTGACCATTTTTTTTTTAAAACTTATTCGATAGATCTTAAAAGTTAATTACTGGTTTTCAAAATGATTTATTCATGATGCAAGCATGAGTATGAATATAGCGGAAAGGTAATGTAACATGAATAATAAAGCACACATGATTTTTATCCTGGTTCACCCCCATAATCGACAGGGCTACGTCCAGTCCTTGGCTTCACCAAGATTTTCACTATTTAACCAAATAGTACAAGTATTATCAGGGACTTCTCCCAACAAGTATTCTAAGGACTTCTCCTATCAAGTATTCGAAGGACTTCTCCTTACAAGTATTATCAGGACTCATCCTTACAAGTATTATACAGGACTTCTCCTGACACCTTTTTCAGGGTTTTTCTTTTCTACAATAGTTCTCTTCTAATAAGAGTGGGTAGAAGAAATGAAGAGCAGAAAACAGAGAGATCATAAGCAAGTTGGTCTCTGTTTTAAGTTATGTGTGTGGGATAGGATGAGAGTAATACTCTATAAGTTTTCCACACACATAAGAAACTCAACTCAGGTTATGATATGACTTGAAGTTTCCTGAGCTGGAACCAAGAATGTCTTGGTCCTTTGGACGAACTAGGTTGAGATATGTAAAATTGAATTCTAGTCGCCAAGTTGCTACGGAAGCAGGATTCTCTATATATATCTTCAGTTGAAGATCCTTGTTCTTCCTTCACAGAAGGAGTGAAAACCTGCCCGTTAGTGCTCCGGCTTCCTCTGCTGTGAGTAACGGCTAATTCTGCATTTTTCAGCAGGTCTGAGACACGATCTGAGAAGCATTCATTTTCCTGGGTTGACGTCGTCTGGCTCCATGCTGAGCGAGTAGCCTTGAGCTAGTTCCTCTGTATTTAATGCGTGAAGATCCAGCTGTGATATTTGTTTTGACCATTATACCCCAGTGCATGCCAGCTAATGCTCATCATGTGCTTTGTTCAGATGTTTGAATTTCGACCGTTGAACGTGTACGGTGCTAAGAGATTCTTGCCGTTGATTCCGCGATGTCAGCTTGATTTGAGGAAAAGCAGAAAAGTAGTGGGACCAAGGAATATTGTGTTGATTGTGTCCCTTTCTACATTCTGCCATTGTCAGTACATCAATAAATATGCAGACGAGGTAGACATCTTTTGATCCAAGAAGCAATTATTCAAGATGAGGAGAATAACTTCTTTAATGCTTCTGTTGAACGAATATCCTCATAAACCACATTTCTTGATATTTGTACCTTTGGTGTAATCTGATGCTTGAGCGAACGGATTCTTCCTTAGATTCTGGCAGACGTAGTCTCCACACAATGCTTAAGATTCCGCTGCGAAGTGATTTGTATTGGCGGACTGTTTCAGCTTCTTAAAGTAGACTTTGACTTGATCGTGCAGAGTTTGATGGAGTGTCCTTGAGAGAGGATGTTGTTGTTTGCAATTTCTGCTTCTTCCTTCGTGAGTTGCCAGACTGCCTTATACATGAATGCCTTCCTTTGTATATCTTTGACAGTGTATCCTTCAAGGTGACCGGACGGACTCTTTTGGTGGACTAATTCTCTTGATGATGCTTTGAGATTCATTCAGTTCCTTTAGTAGATAGTCATTCCTGTGCATGAGAATTTTCACTATGTTAGGAATTTTATCTTTGACAATATTAAACCTTAAAGAAATTGTTAATTATCAAAACATAATAATTCATTTAATTATTTGACTCTAACAACATCTACTGCTTTTTCATAATATAAATGTATCTTTGGCTTCTGTCATTCTTAATTGCATTTGAAACTGCTAGAATGTTTGTCTCCTGCTTTAATTTTCATGTTGCATGTGGAAAGTAATTTTATCTAGATTTTGTGTGGCATTTTCGTTACATGAAAAGAACATGAATAATTGTGAATTGTTTGAACTTATTTTGTCTGTCACATATAATGGGGACTGATTGCTAACTATGTTCTTGGCTAGTTGTTGGACCTTTAAAAACTGTTTGGCATGCGGCTCTCTGTACTATATCTAATCTCCTTCAGACTTGTTTATCGTAATTATTTATGTTGTGTGATTAAGTGGCTATGGTTGGTTTTCCAAAAATTGTCTTGCTTCAAAAACATATTGGGTCAATCATTGTTAGCTAATAAGTGTAGAGAATATTAGTGATTTAAGTATTTATTGCAGATATGAAAAAGAGTAAATGCATAAAGTTTGTGGACATATGAATTTCTATGCTACTTTTCAATTACACATTCTTCACGTACATGAGATGGAGTTTCAATTTGAGTAAGGTCTTTAACATTTTTCTTCTACTACAAAGTTCTGAGCCCATTGAAGTTTAAATGTCCAAACCTGGAGTACCATAACCATGAGGAATCTGGAATAGATGATTTGAGGCAGGTTTGATCTTTAACATTTTTTGATTTGAATTTGAACATTATATTTCCAGACATCTTGACGGCAACAACTAGTCCCTCCTTTGGATCATGAATTTGACCAGATCCATTTTCGTGTGCAATTTTACAACCCGTTTCTAGCAACTGTCCTAGGCGGATCAAATTGCTTTTAAGTTCTGGTACATAGAACACATCACCTATATTCTGCATCTAATTGTTCATCTGCACTTCAACACTTCGTGTCATGTGGTTGCTGAACCCATAATCAAGGGCATTCCCATTGAAATTGGCCAAATTTATGACAGTTGTAGCATTCAATGGATGTCCTGCCAAAGCTTCCTTCTCGGGTGCCACGACCCCATCCCCTTCCTCTTCCTATAAAGCTTCCATGACCTCTACGTTTTCCAGAAAAATTTCCTTCGTGAATCACTTTGAGAGCTTTCTCTTCCTCAATATGATTTCACATATGTTGTTCATGCACCAACGGTGAACTTTGTAATTCATCTACTGAAATTGTATTCATGGCATCAGATTCTTCTGTCGAACATACCACATAATCAAACTTAGAGATCATAGAGCATAGAATCTTCTCTATGACTGCCACATCTTCTAGCTTCTCTCCATGCTTCCTCACCCGGTTTGCGAAATACTCATCAACATATTCTCCAACTTTCATGTGCAAAATTTCAAATTCGTTACAAAGAGCTTGTAATTGAGCATGCTTGACTCTACTTGTACCTTGATACTTCTTCTTCAAGGAGTCCCATATGTCTTTGGCAGTGTCCTTCTGGAGGATTTAGGATAGTCTCAAGAACAACTTGATCAATTGCTTGATATAAGTAATTATTTGCTTTCAGATCCTTCAACTTCAAGTCATTTCTTGTCTTCAACTGTGCTTCAGTCAAGATTTATATTATTATAAGGTTTCATCAAAAAATCAACACGGACTGTTTGAGATTTATACTGATATGTATTGTTAATGTACAATTAATGAAATGGTTTCTGCTAATGATTATGTATCTAATTTAAAGTTTATCTTCTAAAAATATTTTTGAATAGATTATGAGGTGAAATTTTATTTCCAAAGTAATGATATGAGGCCTAGTTTTTATTCAAAAGCTTTTTTTTCTTTGATAGTTGTTTGATAATTAGCGTCCCCTTTGGACTTAACTAATTTTAGTGATTGGCATATGTGACTGTTGCTTTCAATTTTGCTTATGCACATGTACGGTGTGATAAAGATACCATTTATTTTCCATTGGATTAGAGTACGAAGATGACCATTTGATAGATAGAAACATGAGTTGATTTGTTTATTGAGAGTTTCCTTTAGTATGTTTATTACTATCTTTGCTCACAAGTTTTAAAGGGAAACAAGAACAATAATTTACTGTGTATGTTTTTACACACATAGAGAGTTTGAAAAAAATTTCTATGCTCTTCCATTGATAAAGAACCATGGTTCCTTGTTATGGTTCAAAGCTTTCTTATATTAAGCTTATTCAGAATGGTATTGTTTAATGTGATAATTTATTAATCTATACATAGGATACATGTAATGTTGATATAAACATGATAGCTTCCATATTTGGCAAATTGACTTTGATGGTTAAGTCTAAAGTTATCCATGATGTGACAATTTAGATGGAAACATAGTTGGCATGAGATAGCATTTTTTGAGAAACTCACATACATTTAAGATTGCAATAAAGTTACTTGCTTCATGCTCTCACATGATGATCTTTTAATATATTTCAATTCCAATAGTTGTTTTGGCTTGCCAATTTTGAGACAACTAAAAGCTGTTTTGAAACACATGTTGATGAAAGATGAAACAAGGAAAAATATGAAACATATTCTCAGTGAAGAGATAATGGTCCAGTGGCGACCTAAATAGTTACTCTCAATGAAGAGGCAATGGTCCAGTGGCAACCTCGACACCTACTTCGATGCAACCAAGGGTCTTAAAAACCCCTATCTTTGGTGTCCTCACCTCGCAAGAGTTTGGGGGCGGCATGGAGGTTCGCCTGGGACGGCATGCGCGACCCTTGTGCAAAACACATTTAGCTACATAAGTTTTTAGCTACCAAGACTTTGGTAGCATGAAACGAGCGAATGATTGGCCTCCAAATATTTTGGTGCAAAATGACAGCAAATTTCGAATATTTCCTAGTTATTTTCCAATTAAACAATAGCAAAATATTATCAAATTTTTAATTTCCTAGCTTTGTAGCTATCAAAATTCCTAGAAATCTCTGAGGTAAATTCTAGCCAAAGTGAAATGTAAATTCCAAGCTAATCCGTAGCTAATCTCTAGCGGTTAATTGATTGCAAATGGTGCAATTCACTCTCATTGATGGAAAAAAGATATTGATCAACCACTTCCAACAATTTCATACACACTGATGACTGGGGGTATAAAGGTCTTTTTACTTTCTTTTTCTTTGTTTTTATTTTCTTTTTATTTGAGTCTCATGTAGTTTTTATTTAATTTGTTAGAGTTTTTATTTTATTTTTGCATTTTCATATAGGTTAGTAATTATTTTGTTTTTAGGCCTTTTTAGTTAGGTTTTATTAGAGTTTTGGTCCTTTTTATGTTTTTGGTCATTATTGGGCTGTTTATGGGTGCTTTGATGAAGAATGATGGAGAATAATGAAGAAAAGTTTAATGGGTTTTGGATTAAGTGAAAAATTGAAGCAACAAGCAAGGAAAACATGTGCTAAATGATCAAATGATGATTGTTTCAGCTGTTGCAAAAGGAGGAATGAAGCCAACTAAAGCCCCTTAATTGCCATCAAGTTTGCTATCAAGAAGGAGAGCAAAGGAGTTGAAGCATCAGACAAGCTCAATTCCTGAGCATTGGCAAGCCAACGCTCATGCGTTGGCTCTCTGCCTGGAGCCTAAAATATCAATTATTTCCAACTCCCATGCGTTGGTGGGCCAACGCTCATGGGTTGAGCCCCTGCCTGGCCTCGTGAAAATTCATTTAATTCCAACGCTCATGCGTTGAGGTGCTGGCAGGAAGTTGTTATAAGTAGCTGCTTTCTGTAACACCCGGAATTTTCCCCAGTGATTAAATAATTATTTAATTATTCCAAGGTACTGTTTGGATCCGCTCGGCGGCATCGGCAAGCGTTATCGTCGAGCGAAGTACCGGTGAAACACCTTTTGCAACACTTGGTAGGAAAACCAGGCTAGACTTGACTTTAAGTTCGGACGAGAATTAGACGTTCTCACTATCACCACGACGATCAGTGGAAAATTTCGTGAAGAACGACTGTAATATTGATATGGTTTCCTCCCGGAGCCCGGGAAACATTTTTCGCTCCAACGGGACTTTTAGCCGAAACTTCAACAGAAGAAACGGATGACTTCGGGACCCCGGATCGAGAATCTAAAAAGCTCCAAACGATTTCGTTTGGCGTTTCGAGACTAAATTCGTGAAGAAGAATTTCGTGAATAGTGACTCGGTGAATAGTGTTTTCGGGCAGCGTAACGCAGACTTCGAGAAAGATCGACCCGGCCCCGAATTGTGCGGGCCCGGTACCCCGAAACCAATAAATGATCACGGGGCAGATATTCTCAGTGACACAGAGGTACTCACTGATGACCAGAACCTGATGATGACCGGTGACTTGACGCACTGACGCACTGACGCACTGACGCGTGATGATTAATAATTTAATAATAAACAAACCTAGATATTTATTAGAACTTTCTAAATTTAGAGTTTAGTCCCTGAACTTTGAAAACCTTACGGTTTGGTCCCCGATAGTAAAAAGTCGTTTTTACTTTAACCTTTTACCGTTTTCACTTTGGTCCTTGGGTAAGTGTAAAAATTAGAATTTTCACCCCATTTTAGGGCCCATAGCCGTGGCCCAAGCACACCCTTAAGGGGTTAAGTGGCCTTTTAACCTCTTCATCATTCATTAAGTAAAAATCCTTTTAAGTTTTAGTGATTTTTAGAGAGAGAAAGATGAAGCTCTCATCTTCTTCCTCCTTGAAGCACCATGGCCGCCCCCTCCTTCCTCCATTGCAGCCCCTCCCTCACCTCTTTTGCACTTGATTCTTTGAGGTAAAGTGTTCCTCACCTCTCGATCTATATTGCTACCGATTCGGTTTTTCGTTTTGTCGAGTTTCAATTTTATGCAAGTACTAGGATTTGAAAGTTCCTTCACAAATGTTGTTCTCACTACCTTTAGCTTCATTTTGAACCGATTGGATTTTTGATTGGTTGAGTTTTTGGTTCTTCGAAAAATTTCAAGTTGGGTTTTTGTTAGAGTTGCTTTGGAAAAGTCATTCCCATGACATTGATCTTTGAAAATCTCTAGTTAGTTTTCTTGGAAGTTTTGTTTTTGAAAAAATTGATTACTAGAAGAAAGTGATTTTCAAGCTTTAAGTAATTAAGTGTCTTAGTTTTCCTATTACCTTTGATGTGTACAAATTAGATTTTGAAGAAAAAATTGTTCTTGAATTTATGTGTTTGGCCGAATTGCATCACTGTTTTGGGCAGGGAATAAATTGATTTTGTAACTAGCTTTGAGTGTGTTTTGATGCTTGAAAATGGTTTTGAGTTTGTAGGAAAGGTTTTTCCCTAGTTAGTGCATAAGGGCCTAGGTAAAATTGTGTATTTGAAACCCTAGAAAATTGATTTCTAGAGCACTTTGGAAATTTGGAATTTGAAGTTTAAAATTGAGAGTTTAAAAGTTGACAATTGAATGAATTTTGTTTGTTCTTGACACTTAGGTTTTGTTGAGTTTAAGAGTTGAAAAGTTGGTTTGGAAACTTGTAGAAAAAGTTGAGTTTTTGGGAAAATCGGATTTTGGAACTTATAGTTCAAATTAGGATTTTGAACATTCTGAAAACTTGGGTAAATTGGTGTGGAAAATGGATTAAAAAGTTATGTTTTTGATTGTGTGATTGATTTGGAAATTTTGTGAAGTGTTAGGTGAAAATTTGGAAAATTTTAGGGTTTTAAAGAATTTGGGCAGAATTGATGTTTGGTGGTTTTGGGTCTGTTTTTAGCTTCTAAAATCTTGATTAAGGCTTCAAAAATGGTTTGTAAGCATCTAGCCTTGATGCTCTTTGAATGGTTTAAAGTTTTGGTTTTTGTAACTTAGGTTTTTTCTAAGTTCTTTTGGTAATCGTCGAAAATCCTTTTAAGTGTTGTCGACCTTTGAGAATTTCCTAAGTTGTAGAACCTTGTCTAAGTGATTAGACCCTGTTTATACCAGCCCCTTGACCCTAGGTTTGAGTTCAAAGTTCTAAGCTAGGTTGTGTTTGTTGAAGGATAACGAGACCCCGTACCGATCTAGACGCACGGAGTTTACGTGACCGCCAGGATCGACTACCTTTAAGGTAAGGGCACTTCGTATCTCTATCTCTTAGCATAAGTATATATGTATATACCATGCTGCACTATAATCTTAGAATTGTAGTTGACGGCGTTCTGAGAACGACCCGACTTTAAACTGTATTTAATCGATATATGAATGCAGTCTCTGAAGGCATCTGATATGCTGGATTAGTTTTTGTCTGATGCGTGGCATTGTTGGATTGTTGTGATATGTGGCTTGACTTATTGGATGGTTATTGCTTTGATGATAATTGAAAGCATGTTTCTTCCTTCGACATGATTTATATCTGCTTAAGATATGTGCAACTGCTCTACATGATTAGTGTTAATTATGAAGCTATGCTAGGCCTCGTTTAAATACGTATGAGTCCTACTTGTGTTTTGTGTCATGTCGTGTCAAGCATACTTTGAAGTCGTCATGGTTCGGGGCTAATAAAGAGTCACGGACTGGAGATGCAACCTATCGGGGCGTTATTACAGAGCGTTCTCGTGTAAGAGGCAACTCTCGACTTACCGACTTACTTTCTAGTTCGTGCGGAGTTCGGGAGAGTGTCCCACCTGCCTACGGGAGTTGGTGTATCCGGATAAATTCTTTTCTGTACATGTGGATGATGTACGTGCATATAGGGTCCTAGGGTTTTTCAACTACCTGCGTCAAATAATTGTATGCGTACTTGTTATCTGTCACATGTTGATTTGTTTGGACATTTTGTGTTTGCCTTAGGCTTTAATTATACTCGATGTTTTATCTTGAGTTGACCCTTGCATCTGTGTGTTGTTTGTATATCTGGTGATCCGTCGCCAGTCGTACGTCCCTTAGCCGGAAGATGCGGAAGGATGGCGTTACAGGAGAACCATGACCAGACGTCAGGCACATAGAGCTAGAAGACTTGTGCCGCCGTTTTTAATATTATGTAATAATATTATGTATGTTCACGGGTCAGGGTAGAGTTTTAGTTTGCATTATACAACTGACAGCAGAGTTTTGAAAACAAGTATATGATTTGTAAGAAATTTCCAACTGCTGGTCGGACATTTTATGCCATATTCTTGGCTATTTGCGAAGTTGTAATTATAATATTAATGCACTTCAACATGGCATGTTTCGAAAAGGAAAATGATTTAAAAAGAAAAAAATATACTCTCTTTTCCAAGCTTTGAAAATGCACCTGCATATCTATTTACTGTTCATTCGCTACAGTAACGCCTTGGAAATCGGGGCGTTACACTTTCTCTCCTTTATAAAATATACCTGGATACACTTTCTTACTCTTGAACACCTTATTTCTGAGCTTTCCTGGAAAGCCCTTTGGAGCACTCAATTCAGGTTTTTATATTTATCATGTCTTTTCTAGCCATGTTAGGCTAGTTTTCTTTAGTATTTCGGTTGTTGTGAATCTTCATAAGACTATGTTCTAAGTTTCTGTTTATTATATGAATGAAGCTCAGTTCTTAGTATCTTTTTCCCCATGTTAATATTATTCTTGCTTTACACAAGGTTACGTTACTTGATTCTTGCAGAACGGTAGTTGGTAAGTTTCGAGGGAAATGGGAATTTGATTGATTGATTTTCTGCTACTTAGGCATAATGGTAGAAATTTTTGGTGTTGGGATGAACTTAGAACTTATAATGCTTCAATTGAATTAGCTAATCACTAAGGTATTAGGGTTGGTAATTGCAATTGAATGTTCTATTTGATTAAGGAATGAACAAGTAGGAAATCTATGCTAGATCACCTAAGAACATGTTCTAATTTCATATGTTAAATTGATTATGAAAAACTTACAGGTTTAGCGGCTAGGGAGACCCACGAACTTGTGGGTGCCACATCCAACCCCTTCTTGTTTGGGGGGACGCACTTATAAAAAAAGAAAAAGTACTCGTGAGTTGGGAGTCACCCCAAGGGTATCACACAAAATTTCAAACCCCCTGATGAATGCCCAAGAGTAAGGGCTCAGTTGGGTGGGGGCGACTAAAAGAGCCTTTAGTACCTCACAAATAAAAGGTGAGAAGGGAAGGCGAACACCAAGATCTTCAAAGATATATGAATACACATGGAAAAAATGTGGGTCACTATCAACTAATTTGGCGTTGCAAACGCGTTCATTTGCGGAGCAGGGAAGGGTTATAAGGTCGGGCCCATAGTTATATGAGCAGAGCCCGCCTATTTTGTCACTAAATGCTCTTATTATAATGGGGTCAGACCATACGGGAAATACAGAGTTGACCTTTTGGGCGCCTAGACCTATCTGGACGGGACGAGGGAGTGACTCCTCGTAGGCTCGGAGTTTAGTGGTGGGAGAAAGAGGTGGTTTCGGTTGTTCACCGGTGAAGGTACAGAAAACACACAAGAAAGGGGGGGGGGGTTTGAATTGTGTGACCCATTTTTCAAATTTCATTTGAATATATAGGTTTTATGACCATCAATTAGGAGTTATTTATTTAATGCTTTAAAGTCTTTTATGACACAAGTATGTTCTCAAAATAATTTATTTATGAAAGCATGAATTAGAGTGTAATGTGTAAGCGATAAAAATATGAAAGTAAAGCACATGAAGTTTTTATCCTGGTTCACCCTCATAATCGGCAGGGCTACGTCCAGTCCTTGGCTTCACCAAGATTTCCACTATTTCAACAAATAGTACAAGTATTGTCAGGGACTCCTCCCAACAAGTATTCTAAGGACTTCTCCTATCAAGTATTCGAAGGACTTCTCCTTACAAGTATTATTAGGACTTCTCCTTACAAGTATTGTTAGGACTTCTCCTTACAAGTATTGTCAGGACTTCTCCTTACAAGTATTGTCAGGACTTCTCCTTATAAGTATTGTCAGGACTTCTCCTATCACCTTTTTTTTCAGGATTTTTCTTTTCTACGATAATCTCTTCTTGATAAGAGTGGGTAGAGGAAATGAAGTTTATAGAACATAGATATCATAAGCAAGTTGATCTCTTGTTCTGAGTTATGTGTGTGGAATATAATGAGAGATAAACTCTATGAAGTGTCCACACACATAAGCAACTCAACTCAGGTTGGGATATGACTTGAAGTATCCTGAGTTGAAGACCAAGGTTGCCTTGGTCTTTGGACGAACTAGATTGAAGTGTGTATAATTTAGTTCTAGTCGCCAAGTTTCTACGGGAGCAAGGTTCTCTATATATATCTTCGGTTGAAGATCTTCGTACTTTCTCCACAGTAGGAGTGAAAACCTGCCTGCAGTGCTTCTTCCTCTCTGGAAAGCACATAACGGCTTCTGCATCTCTCAGCAGGCGTAAGTCACGATCAGAGGCTTTTCTGCACGCATAAGATATGATTTGGAAATCATCAGTACTTCTGGGTTGATGTCGTCTGGCTCCATCTTGAGCAAGTAGCTTTGAGCTGGTTTCTTCGTATATAACATGTAAAACTTCAGCGGTGAGGACTGCTTTGACTCTTTTACCCCAGTGCTTGACAGCTAATACTCATCACGTGCCTTGATCAGAATTTTGAATTTCGACCGTTGATAGTGTACGATGTGCAGAGATTCTTGCCGTTGATTCCGCGATGTCAGCTTGATTTTAGGAAAAGTAGAGATGTAGTGGGACCAAGAGGTATTGTATTTGATTATGTCCCTTTCTACTTTCTGCTGCAGCCAGTATGTTAATAAATGTGTAGACGAGGTACGAGTCTTTTAATTCCACGAAGTAATTACTCCAGATGAGAAAAATAGATCTTTTCAATACTTCGATAATCCTGATGTCCTCGAAAACCACATTTCTTGATCTCTGTTTCTTTGGCGCAATTGTTGCCTTGAGCGGACGGATCTTTCCTTGTAGCTCGACAGATGTAGTCTCCATTCAATGCTTGAAGTTCTGCTGCAAGGTAATTTGAATTGGCGGACGAACTTTTCTTTATTCAGTTCTTTTCTAAGAAAAAGAATATTCTTGTCTGAATTCTTTCTTTCACTGAAGTTCTTCATCAGAGAGATTTGATCCACAACTCCTTTATATGATGCTAGAGAGGTTTCAAGGCAGACGGAGTTTCTTCAAGATTGTTATACTCTTTCACCTTAGAACAATATAGTCTTTGCATTTGATCTTTGTAGATTCAGGTGAGAAGATTTCCATCAGGTAGTTGTAAGAAGAAACGCTGGTCATTTGTTGATTCATCTCTCTTGATTCATCAGACAATCTTGTACTTTGAACATCTTTCTTTCTAGCGCCATCAGACTGATTTATACGAACCGGACGAACTCTTCTGGCAAGCTAATTTCCTTGATAAGGCAATGGTGTTTATTCATTCCTTTCAGAGATGGTTATTCCTGTACATGATAATTTTCACTATGTTAGAAATTTTATCTTTAATGTTATTGAAAAGAAATTGTTAATTATTAAAACATAATAATCCATTTAATTATTTGATCTAACAATCTCCCCCTTTTTGATAATGACAATTTCTTTTGGAAAAGGTTCGTTTAAGAATGTAATTAGTCATAAAGCGTTTTGCTGATTTTTCTTCAGAGTATTGCATCTAGAAAAATGTGGTTGCCCTTTTGTAAGTGATATTATTTGAGTGAAAAACAACTAATCTTTTGGGTGGACGGATTTATCTTATTTGAGTTTACGTACCTTTGCTCCCCCTAAATGAATTGTCCTAGATAGTGTTTGACTAGTGATCTTACCTTTGCTCCCCCTAAATTTACTACTATTTCCCCCTAAAATTTGCTCTCTTTTACTAATCAAGTAACTTTGCTCTCTTTTACTAATCTAGTCTCCTAGTACCTTTTCCTATCTCTTCTCCCCCTTTGGCATTATCAAAAATAGATGAATAAGTGAGCAGGCAATAGATGATTAAGAATGCTAAGTTAATAAGAACGAAGACTGTATAAGTTAAATAAAGAGATAGAGATTAGTCATGTGGCTGCTGTGGTTGCTGCATGTATCTCCTGAACAGATCCTTCATGCTCTCAAAGCTTTCAGCAATTTTTCGCTCAAGTCTTTCAGACACAGCTTCAATGCGATCAAAGGCCCTTTGGCATACCTCGTCACTTTTCTTCTCAGCTTTAGAGTTTCCTTCTTCCATTTTAGCCCGTAGTTCCATTACAGCATCTTTGGCATCAAAGGATGCTTTAGGTTGTTCATCTTCCATATTGGACTTATGGAGTTGCTCCTCTTGAGAAGCATCACTGGTTGGTAGTGCAAAAGAAATAGGTTGGGCCTTGGTAACATCAGCATCTAGTGTAGATGATGAGGTTTCATTTTGGACGCACTCTGGAGAGAATGATGAAGAGTGGTGATGATGATTTTCTTCTGAATCGGTGGATACATGAAGCGTGTTTTGTGGAATGGTGATGGTTTGAGGCAATGGAATAACTGGTGTATATGAGGGGTGATTGTTGAAGGGAACAGTGACTAATGACATAGGTTCAGGTTGTTGTTTGGCTACCAGTAGGACAAGCACCCATGACCCATGTTGAATTACAATGCTTTGCACGTTAGGGATAAGTCCAAAAGGGATGGTGCCAAAGTGAACTGGTTTAGGAACAACCAATTCCCACTCGTGATGAAAAATGTCATACCTGGACCTTGTTGCAAATGCAATCTGCATACCATCTACAGCAGGAGGTGCCCAAAGTCGAGCTTGTAGACAGAAGTTGTACCCCAGTGATTTCATCAGCAGGTGTGGACCATATGCCGCATTGCCCATAGGCAGCATCCTAGGAACCTGCAAGTTTGAGGAGGATATCGTATGACGAGTCCTTCTGGGAATGTTTGCAAGAAAGGCTCTTGCTATGTTTGAAGAGGACTTAATGGATGTGGTGGATGATGCGGCCTTCTGCTGGGATGTTAATATCTCATTTAGAGATATTTCAGGATCATCAACATCACCGTTGAGGCATTCAGCTTCACCCTTATGCTTCTTTTCTCTGGGCTGTCTTTTCATTGATTCTTCTGACTTGGTCCGCTTCTTTGTGTCCTTTTTCACAGTATCTTCTTCTGCTGCGACTGGACAAAGCTCCTTATGAACTCCTGATTCCTTATTCACTGCACATGTGGCGGTTTCTTTATTTTTGTTGAACAAATTGTCGTCTGGTGATCGGTTCTGGGAATGAGGTGAGTTTGGTTGTGAAACTGGACTTGTTGGAGCTTCTTGCTGGGATTGAGGGTTCTCTGAAGTCCCATTTCTGTTGAGAGTGAGTGCATCATCAGACTGGCTTGAAAGACTTTTAGGTTGTTGAACATATTCAGGATCAACAATTTTCCTAAACTTCAGTACTCTTGGATGAATGTACTTCCCCCATCTTTTAGCACTTTTCTTACAGTTGGGTCTCCATAATGGAGTGCTATAAGGAAGTGGAGAATCACTTCTCAATTTTACTCTGACCCAGTGATGATCATCAATGTTACACATAACTCCAATGATTGGTGGAATGTAGGCTGGGCCATCTAATGGCATATAGGTGCAACATTCCTTCAGGCTTAGGGTTACCAGAATGATCTTGAAAGTGCAGGAAGCAAGTAGTCCCATGTCAGGAACGGTGAACCACTTAGAAGATGAAGCCACTTCTCCAGGTGATAGGTTCAGAGCAGCTTTTATTCTCTCCATATCTTTTTCAGACTCCATTACATCAGCAAGCAATGAGTGGTTGATTATGAGTTCTTCCCTCATTTCGGTCCTGATAGCGGGCCATTCATCCTCACTTACTCCAAGCCACTGTGCTATGCAGCGAAAGCCACAATTTCCATCATCGACTACATCGATAATGTCTTCCACATATTTGTGAAACATTGTGGGAACATATGGAAGATACTTCATCAGAGAGGATGAAGATTGATCATCCTCTGGAGCAACCTTCAAAGGTTCTTTTCTTTCCTTCCTGACCAATCTGGCTATTGGCAGAGTGTCTTCATCATCTCCAGACGGAGTCGTGTTTTGCCTGGATATTGCCTTTACAAGACGTCTTCTTTTTGCTGGGGGTGCTTGTGTTGGTAGGGCATTGAGCCGTTCATCTGATTGTGAAGCATCACGCTTCTTGGCTGGCGATGGTGTTGTGGGGATAGTTTGTTTTCTAGCTCTTGAGGCTCTTGTTCTTCGAGGAGATGGTTGAACTTCCTTCCCTTGATCAGTTTCTTTATTGTCTTCTACTTCCTTTCTTTCCCAGCTGGATAGAAAATTCTTCGGAACCTTGGAGATGTCAATCTTCAGGTTCATTAGCTTAACATCTCCAAATCGAATAGGAGTAGGATAGACGTAATCCTGAGCCATGAAATCACTTTGGAGTTTTTCATCTGTTACCAATCCTTTCATACCCATAATTTTAGTAATGAGAGACCCATAGGGAAGGTTTGTCACCGAACTTTCAATCGTCCCTGCCATGTGATGAAAGATCAGTGTTGGAAGGTTGATCTTCTGCGTGTGACTCATTTGGTAGAGCGCCCAGTGAGCCATCTTGTTTACAAGATCTCTGGCTCCTTCTTTGGGAATGACTACCTTACTGAGAACAGCGTGAGGAAACTTGAATTCTTCTACCAAGTTGTTGACAGCGTTCCCATGTATTTTTAGGTTTTCCTTCCAGATGCAGTCACCATCTATAGCAGAGGTTTCCCATTTCGAGGAATAGTGAACTCCGTCCTTCACATCCACGTCTAGTGCTAGGGCAATGTCACTAGGGAAGATTTCTGTTATCACCCTTGAGAATCTGCTTGTGATCGTTTGTGAGTTTGTTTTTACAGCACACTGGTAGAACTCCTTCACCAGCGGTTCAAGAACAGGTGTCTCTGATACTTTCATAAGCTTTTCCCAATCTTGGAAGAGAACATAATTTAGTCCAGCAACCCTTGCATACTGAAATCGGTTCAGATCAAGATACCTTGGAGACACCAATTCCGTTCTCCTAAGTCAGCAATTTTCTGAGCCCCAATCTTCGAGACTTGTTCAAGTCGATTGGCTTCAACGTTCTTCTTTCTCAGTTGAAGAATAGCTTCTTGTTCCTGAGTGAGTTTTGTCTTTGCAGCGGTCTGCTTTTTGGGTGCCATTTGAGAATTCTGCAGAGAGGAATTAAAGAGCACAAGCAAAGAGTAACAAGAATTCTGGAATGCAAGCGTAATGTGAGTGTGAGACTTTTGCTTTTGGTTAAGTTGATTGGGAACCAGACATTTTTTGCTTGTTTAGTGGGATGAGATGATTGCATAGCATTCGATTCGAGATATTCGGGATCACATGCGTATTGAATAATAATGGGAAAATGTGCAGTTATGGCAGTTGAGGATTTAATGCGTGTTGAGGATTTAATGCGTATTGCAGACGCTTTTATTAGGTGGAACGATACAGCTGTTTACCTGTGGCCCCAGACGAACTATTTGGTAGTGTCCTTTCGAGTGGGCCTAGACGTTCTCACGTTGACGTGTACCTATCAGACGGTGATTTCCCTTAACTTTGATTATCCTTGATGACAGACTTTATTTCTTTTCCATTTGCTCGGAAGAGCCATCTCTCCATTGTGTACATACTTCATCGACTGACACGTGTTTTGGATTATCCTTCAGTTTTTCTCCTACTTTTGATTTCCATGCTCTGTCAGATTCTCCCAACTTTCTTCCTCGGAGAGCTTCTTTTCTATGAATTCCTGCAGTATGAGTTTATAGTATGCTCTGTGTGGTACCCAGATTTCAGCTGAGTCCAGTGGGTTAGTAAGTTACTCACAGAGGTGTGAGTGTTACGCTTGTGAAACTTCAGGACTTGAAAGGTTATGCATGTATATGACTATATATATATAAGTGTGAGTATACATAACAGTAATTGAGTGATTGTAATGTTTCTTCAGAGGGAATGACTCATAAAGATTTGAAAATTTACACAGTTTCAATTTCTTTCAAATGACAGTTAATTTTTCATTTGATCGACTTTAAGCAGAGAAGAAGAAATGAGCAGTATTGAATATTTATGAGATCAGAGTTACCTCATTTGTATTTCTTGCAGCTACATAGTTTATCCTCCCTCTTAAAAAAAATATTAGGAGTTCTCTTGATAGTAGTAAGAGTGAGCGCCCTTGCTTGTTTCTTCTTCTTGGATCAGCATGAATTTCTTTCCTTTTTATCTTCATTTTCCTGTAGACAAAAATTGGTTCCTTTCTTAAATAAGTTTCCTTGTCATGTTCTCCTGCCATTGTGAAGTGGGTAGAGATTGCATTTGGTTGAGAACATCTTGTGCTTCCTTGGATCTTTATACTCTCCATCTGTTAAGATGTTGGTATTTTTCAAAGAGTTAGGCTCTGATACCAATTGAAGGTACAGAAAACACACAAGAAATGGGGGGTTTGAATTGTGTGACCCATTTTTCAAATTTCATTTGAATATATAGGTTTAATGACCATCTATTAGGAGTTATTTATTTTATGCTTTAAAGTCTTTTATGACACAAGTATGTTCTCAAAATAATTTATTTATGAAAGCATGAATTAGAGTGTAATGTGTAAGCGATAAAAATATGAAAGTAAAGCACATGAAGTTTTTATCCTGGTTCACCCTCATAATCGGCAAGGCTACGTCCAGTCCTTGGCTTCACCAAGATTTCCAGTATTTCAACAAATAGTACAAGTATTGTCAGGGACTCCTCCCAACAAGTATTCTAAGGACTTCTCCTATCAAGTATTCGAAGGACTTCTCCTTACAAGTATTGTTAGGACTTCTCCTTACAAGTATTGTTAGGACTTCTCCTTACAAGTATTGTCAGGACTTCTCCTTACAAGTATTGTCAGGACTTCTCCTTACAAGTATTGTCAGGACTTCTCCTTACAAGTATTGTCAGGACTTCTCCTTACAAGTATTGTCAGGACTTCTCCTTACAAGTATTGTCAGGACTTCTCCTATCACCTTTTTTTTCAGGATTTTTCTTTTCTACGATAATCTCTTCTTGATAAGAGTGGGTAGAGGAAATGAAGTTTATAGAACATAGATATCATAAGCAAGTTGATCTCTTGTTCTGAGTTATGTGTGTGGAATATAATGAGAGATAAACTCTATGAAGTGTCCACACACATAAGCAACTCAACTCAGGTTGGGATATGATTGAAGTATCCTGAGTTGAAGACCAAGGTTGCCTTGGTCTTTGGACGAACTAGATTGAAGTGTGTATAATTTAGTTCTAGTCGCCAAGTTGCTACGGGAGCAAGGTTCTCTATATATATCTTCGGTTGAAGATCTTCGTACTTTCTCCACAGTAGGAGTGAAAACCTGCCTGCAGTGCTTCTTCCTCTCTGGAAAGCACATAACGGCTAATTCTGCATCTCTCAGCAGGCGTAAGTCACGATCAGAGGCTTTTCTGCATGCATAAGATATGATTTGGAAATCATCAGTACTTCTGGGTTGATGTCATCTGGCTCTATCTTGAGCAAGTAGCTTTGAGCTGGTTTCTTCGTATATAACATGTAAAACTTCACCGGTGAGGACTGCTTTGACTCTTTTACCCCAGTGCTTGAGAGCTAATACTCATCACGTGCCTTGATCAGAATTTTGAATTTCGACCGTTGATAGTGTACGATGTGCAGAGATTCTTGCCGTTGATTCCGCGATGTCAGCTTGATTTTAGGAAAAGTAGAGATGTAGTGGGACTAAGAGGTATTGTATTTGATTATGTCCCTTTCTACTTTCTGCTGCAGCCAGTATGTTAATAAATGTGTAGATGAGGTACGAGTCTTTTAATTCCACGAAGTAATTACTCCAGATGAGAAAAATAGATCTTTTCAATACTTCGATAATCCTGATGTCCTCGAAAAACACATTTCTTGATCTCTGTTTCTTTGGCGCAATTGTTGCCTTGAGCGGACGGATCTTTCCTTGTAGCTCGACAGACGTAGTCTCCATTCAATGCTTGAAGTTCTGCTGCAAGGTAATTTGAATTGGCGGACGAACTTTTCTTTATTCAGTTCTTTTCTAAGAAACAGACTATTCTTGTCTGAATTCTTTCTTTCACTGAAGTTCTTCATCGGAGAGATTTGATCCATAACTCCTTTATATGATGCTAAAGAGGTTTCAAGGCAGACAGAGTTTCTTCAAGATTGTTATACTCTTTCACCTTAAAACAATACAGTCTTTGCATTTGATCTTTGTAGATTCAGGTGAGAAGATTTCCATCAGGTAGTTGTAAGAAGAAACGCTGGTCATTTGTTGATTCATCTCTCTTGATTCATCAGACAATCTTGTACTTTGGCGCAATTGTTGCCTTGAGCGGACGGATCTTTCCTTATAGCTCGACAGACGTAGTCTCCATTCAATTCTTGAAGTTCTGCTGCAAGGTAATTTGAATTGGCGGACGAACTTTTCTTTATTCAGTTCTTTTCTAAGAAACATAATATTCTTGTCTGAATTCTTTCTTTCACTGAAGTTCTTCATCGGAGAGATTTGATCCACAACTCCTTTATATGATGCTAGAGAGGTTTCAAGGCAGACAGAGTTTCTTCAAGATTGTTATACTCTTTCACCTTAAAACAATACAGTCTTTGCATTTGATCTTTGTAGATTCAGGTGAGAAGATTTCCATCAGGTAGTTGTAAGAAGAAACGCTGGCCATTTGTTGATTCATCTCTCTTGATTCATCAGACAATCTTGTACTTTGAACATCTTTCTTTCTAGCGCCATCAGACTGATTTATACGAACCGGACGAACTCTTCTGGCAAGCTAATTTCCTTGATAAGGCAATGGTGTTTATTCATTCCTTTCAGAGATGGTTATTCCTGTACATGATAATTTTCACTATGTTAGAAATTTTATCTTTAATGTTATTGAAAAGAATTTGTTAATTATCAAAACATAATAATCCATTTAATTATTTGATCTAACAACCGGCGGTGCCGACACCGGAGGTAGAGGTAGACTCCATTAAAACAGAAAGAGATGAAGAAAGACAAGTTGAGAAAGAGGAGCTAGAAGTGTGTCTTGAAGATTGTAGATTCAAAACTGAAGTTATCTAAGTCAAAGCAGCAAAAGAAATGTCATATCACTATTTAAATATGAACATGAATTGTTATGGATAAGGATAATATATCAAATTACGATGTCAAGGATAAGTTCAGAATTATCTCGTTCAGTAGCGATAAACATCAATTGCCATGTCAGCTAACAAATGGATAAGCGCTTCACCTTTTACATTAATAAAAATATTAATTAATTACAAATAAAATTTTATAGATAATATTAATTAGTTATTAATAATATTTATGTTGATTATTATTTTATAAAATATCTCAATTTCACATATATAGTAAAAAATATTAAATATCTAAAATTTCCCTAACACTTGAATTAATGACACTATTAATCACATAATACTAAAATTTAAAATTTAAAATTGTGTTAAATAATAATTATGAAATATTTAAGTAAATATTTTTTTGACATTTAATTAATGTTAATATTAGTTAGTTATTCAAAAAATTCATTTTATTAATTATATTAACAATCAGTCTTAACAATACCTCAATTTATCATATATGAAAGTAAAATATTAAATATGTTGACCTTTACATTAACGAAACTATTAATTGATCATTAATAACCTTTTATATTATTAGTTATATTAATTAATAATTATTTATATCACAATTTCTCATATTAAAAACTAAAATACTAAATATTAAATTATTTTAATGTTATTGATTAAAAAAGGAATTAGTTTTATTTGGTTAATATAAAGTAAAAATTAATATTTAAATATAAATAGCTTAACAGAAGTAACATAACATGATTAATATTATTTCAATTATTTTTAATTAATATTAAATTATTAAAATGTTATTAACTAATTAATATTTAAACCAATAAATTTTACACGAATCAAGTAATCACAAATTGAGAAATATTAAAAAAATAAAATAGAAATAAAAATTATTTTTATTTTTATATATATTTAGTATTGAAGTTATTTAATAAATATAATTAAATTATTTTAACCTTTATATTAACGGTATTTTAGTAAAACGCAAAAGAATAGTTCGCCTTGTGCATATTAAATGGCACTATGATGAACTTACTACTATTAATTAAAAAAACCATAAAATGGCTTTTTAGTATATAGTAGTAAGTTTATCATCAAAAAAACAATATTAAGTATTAAATGTGCGTTTTTTGTGTGTGTCTTTTTTTAATAATAAAGTAACTATTTAATTAGATATTTTAATTTATTTTAAATATTAAAGTTGATTCATTTTTATTCAAATTTTATTCTTATTATTATATAATCAATGAAATTATTAAGTTTGACATTTAAATTTTTCTAAAAATATTAAATATTTCTGGTATAACTAGGCTCATATCAGTTTCTGCAGGTAGGGCTCGTGGTCTGGGGGTCAAGAGGCCCCGTGGCCGACCCAGGAAGGAGGTTAGGTGTCCGGAGCCTTCCTCTCCCTTTTGCTCTATTTTGGAGGCCGGGGCGGGAGATGATAGAGACAATGGTCTCGCTTTCGCGCCTGAGACTCCTTTGCCTCCGAGTGTGTTAACGAGAGCTAGGTGTGCCATTGCGGTTGGTAAACAGGTGGGTGTTGTTTTCGAGTGCCCTGACAGCGTGGCAGTTAAGCATATTGCGGCTCAAATCTTGGAGCGTAGGATGGCGTAGGCTCCGTTCCTTTCTGTGCAGGTGTTGTTTTTTGGGATCTTGTTGTATTGGTGGGTGTTCTCTGTCTGGTTGGGGTTGTGATTAGGATGCCGGGCTTAGAGGTGATGGGAGTTGTGATTTGTTGTCTTGCTGTAGCGGCGTCTGTTCCAGGTTGAGGCGTTTGTCTTGGTTTGGAGAAGGTCGTAGGGCCTGTGGTTTGCGTTTTGGGATCTTGGGTTTTTGTGTTTTGGCTATCGTTTGTTTTGGGTGGGGCTTTGTATATCCTCTTTTTGTCTGGTGCTGCCTTTCCTCTCCTGTTTTTATGGTGGGAGGGCAGCACTCTTGATGCTTTGCCGGCCATTGTCATATTTTTATATAATTTCGCTTTCTAAAAAAATAATAATAATAATAATAATAGTAATAATAATAATAATAATTAAGTAAAACATTTTGATGCTCTGAATGCAAGTCTCTTCCCCTATTATAAATATCTCTATCTCTCACTCTTTTCCCAATCATATGTTCTCTTTTCTTCTTTGGAAATATATTCTCACTGAGATATCTACACCACCTCCACAACCTTTACTTTTGTTGGCCAATCACAAGAATTAGAGAATGGGAATGGTGCACATGCTTGGGTCCTGATGTCATACAAACCTTGCAAAGGCTTACTTTGTTCTCTTCTTTATCGGATCGTGTATATGTGTTGATTATTAGGCTATATGTTACTTAACTACCATCATTTGAATTGTAGAGTTTTGTTCCAACTTCCGTAGCTGAGTACGAGTGTTTTTATGTTGCAGGTTCCTCCATGGTTCGACTTTGACCTTATTACTGTTACAGGTACCCTTTTTCCGTATTTTATACCACCTAAATTTTAGGTGTTGATTTGTTTTATTTCTTATGCTAAGTGCTAGTCCTAATATTCATGTGTATTCAACTTTTTTGTGGGTGTTTCCTAGCTAAATGTAATAAATTTAAACATATTAAAATCTGTATTAAAATTAAAATATTTAAAATGATTAAAATTAATATCCATACATTTTTTTTAAACTGAAAAATTAGTTTTAATTTTTTATGTTTTCCAAACTTAAAACCAAAATTCATATTGAACGGGGCCTAATGAATTTAGGATCAAATTTTTTTAAAATCTCAAGTCTTAGATTCCACTACACACCTTTTCTCTTAAACTGAAGCGTTCCTTTTTCATACACTAAATATACAAATTCTATTTATATAAAAATATAATATGCTCTTCATTGTACCTAGCAAAGCATCCCAAAAAATAACATTTGCAAATAAGGTCCTCATGTTGTATTATCTCTTGTATTTGTTTATCTTTTTTATATCTAGCCTTGTGAACCCAAACTTATGGGTCTATATCAATTCAGCTTCTTTAGCAGCTGGTAGGACAACGTTTCTCACTTTTAAAAATCCCAGCACCCTTTCTATGGAAGAGAAAAGGGACCGGAAATAACCTTGTCCTTCGTAATTATTAAGATATGCCACTAAGGGAAGCTCTAATACTTCTAGCCCTTGCACATGAAATACGCCAGTGCAAACCACCGTTTCATTTACAGCGAGCATCGCACAATGCATTATTCCAAAATCATGATCCTCAATTCTCCACACGTGAATCATTTCTATAATTAAATCAAGCTCTGTAGTAGTACCTATTATTTCATGAAACTGCTCATGGAAGATAGCAACATCTTTTGAAAATAATGAACTAATCTCATTAGGATAAACCAAGTTCCACTTCAAAACCCTCCATTTTATATTTAGACCAGCCTCACTTTATATGCATTTTCCTTCATGCTTCTTTTTATTCAAAATTAGTAGTGAATATGGAAGATTCACCTCCCCATGAGCCCCAAAATTTACTAGAGCATATGAATTTGATCACAATCTGAGCATCAAAACCAATTACCTTCCAGAATTTCCTTTAGGCTTAGCATGTTATGATTCTTCAAACACCCAACATGGTATTCCCTCTCACACTGATCACAAATAATCACTGTTCGAGGATGAAAGACTTCTTTGCTAAAATCTTGGCCACCGCACAATGCACACCCACCATAGTCAACTTTATAAATTTTGACAAAGCATATGAAGGGACCTATGGCGGCTGGAAGGCTGCAGCAGTGAATCCTCTAGAACAGATAAACCAGAGAAGCATTCGTATTGTCAAAATTTATATGGGTGACCATGGTGGGTGTGCACTGTGCAGTGACCTAGATATAAACAAAGATATATTTGGTCCTCGAACATTAATTATTTGTGATCAGTGTAACAGGGAATACCAAGTTGGGTGTTTGAAGGATAGTAACATGCAAAGCGTGTAGGAATTTTTGGAAGATGATTGGTTATGCTGCTCAGATGGTGATCAAATTCATACGCTCTAGAGAATTTGGGGGCTCATGGGAATGTGAATCTTCCATATTCACTCCTAATTTTGAATAAATGTAAGCATGAAGGAAAAGGCATAAAAAGCGAGGCTTGTCTGAATATAAAATGAAGGATTTTGAAGTGGAACTTCATTTATCCTAATGAGATTAGTTCATTATTTTCAAAACATGTTGCTATCTTCCATGCGCAGTTTCATGAAATATTACATACTACTACAGAGCTTGATTTAATTATAGAAATGATTCATGTGTGGAGAGTTGAGGATCACGATTTTGGCAGAATGTATTGTGCGATGCTCGCTGTCAACGAAGTGACGGTTTGTACTAGCTTATTTCATGTGCAAGGGAAAGAAGTATTAGAGCTTCCCTTAGTGGCATATCTTATTGATTACGAAGTACAAGGTTACTTCGGGTCCCTGTTCTCTTCCATCAAAGAGGTGCTAGGATTTTTAAATGTGAGAAACGTTGTCCAACCTGCCGCTAAAGAAGCTGAATCAATATAGACCTGTAAGTTTGGGATCAGAAGGCTAGATATAAAAAAGATAAACAAATACAAGAGATAGTACAACATGGTGGCATTTAAAGTGACCTATTTCTACAGAAGCTTATTCCCGCACTATAATGAGGACCTCATTTGCAAATGTTAATTTTTGGGCTACTTTGGTGGGTACAATGGATAACATACTCTTTTTTATAGATAAAGAATTTGTATATTTAGTCTACGGAAAAAGAAGGTTTAGGATCTAGAGAAAAGGTGTGTAGTGGAACCCAGGGCTTGGGATTTTTAAAAATTTGCAAAACTTGACTTTAGAATCTATTATGAGGAGAATGTAGAATGAGAAATTTTGGGTGTCAAATTTGACTAAAAGTAAAGATAATTTGATGCAAATATGTCATAAAATGACAAAAATAAAACATCCACCAAGAAATTGAATACACAAGGAAAATCGAGGAAGGAAGAAAGGGCAAGAAGGAGAAGAAAATCAGGTCAGGGAAGAGGAAGCCGCTCTTCATCCGCCACGATGTCACGAACCTCCGTGGGCTGAATATCGAAGCCTTCGACATCAGCAACAAAGAACCCAGAATAGAATTGAGGCGAGTAGCATTGGTTTACTGCTCGCCATCACCCCACGCTGGAATTTCCTTCAACCAGATTCCAGAGAACACGAGTGGGAGCCAAGTATGATGACAAGGAAGAGAACAACGACACCGAAGATGCCAATTTGTCCTCCTTCACGCTTAGTCAACGTAGCAGTGGCTGATACATCGGTCTGGTTCTGACAAAGACATATCCGATTCAGACCAAAGTCGCCACCACTCCCATGTTGATGATCGGAAGAGAGCAGTAGAGGCAACAACAGAGGATACGATGGTGTTCGTCGTCTCATAACCTGAGCAAAGAAAACCATCAACGCCATAGCCAAGATGGCTGGCAAATTTGATGCCATTCGCGCTCTCTAGTTTTTCCCTGATATTTTCTTCATGCTCTTAATCCGTTATGAAATTTATGCTTCTGAGTGTTCATGCCTTGATTTTTTTTGTTTGATGTTCAAATAGCAGATTTACACTTTGCACAGAAGGTGCTCGAGAATATGCCTCATCGAAAAGTAACTTCTTGGGATGTCATAACGTCAGAGTCATCGCGATATGTGGGTTCCCTGCGTAATAAGGTGACTCGCCCAACTTGGCCAGCGGCATGGTCGCTGAACGACACTTAGCTTGGTAGCAGAGGTTACGACGAATTGGAGGCCACAATCTCAAGGTTGATTCGCTACTAGCCCACTTACTGTCCCGGCTCAACAATCACAGAGAATCCACAGTGCTTGGATACTTGGTTCACTCTATCCCTAACTCCTTCATGTTTAAACTTTGATGCATGTTACATGTCCCACGAAAGAGTCGAATGTTTTTTTCCTTCAAATACCCTAGCAGTTTTTACGCCTACCACCTGTTTGATAAAATGTTAG
Organism: Acmispon strigosus; assembly: GCA_030819835.1. NCBI lineage: Eukaryota > Viridiplantae > Streptophyta > Magnoliopsida > Fabales > Fabaceae > Acmispon > Acmispon strigosus. The sequence continues at coordinate 27,795,524 of JAUAMA010000004.1, read as the reverse complement.
ACTGAATCTACACTCATATTTTGAAGATAAAATGTTTGAAAATAATTTGAGACCTCTATTACTAATAGCATATGGCTGAAAGTTATTGAGGAAATGTCTAAATAAGTTATATATCATGTTTTCATTACAGTTTTCTTGCCTGGAGAGAAGTTTGATTAATTTCCCTTTGGATCCTCCTAAGACTATACTTTCAACGCCAGAACATTGAATGTGTTTTAGCAATTTTTTTAAGTGATTCAATATGAGAAGCTCCTGATTGGGCCAACTGTTTGGGTTCTAATAATATGAGAGTATTTATGTTTAAGATTTCAAGCATGTTTCTTATCTTGTCATCATAAGAAGATGTCATTGGAAAACTGTGGCAAGGTGTTGTATTTTATTTTGCATGTTGGTGCTGTTCTGAGTCTAACGAAAGCATTCATGTGAAGACAGTCTGGTGACTCACAGAAGATAAAGCAGTGACTTCAAATAACAAACATCCTTTTCGAAGACCCTCTATCTGCTAGGCACTCTCAAGTCAAAGTCCACTTCAGGAAGCTGAAACAGTCCAGTGTCTGAACCAACAGGGATCAACAGGAAGACTGTTTCATCTAAAGCTGAATGAGTATGACAGCTCATGAAGAAATGCCTCTAGCTTTGAAGCTTCTCTAGCATCATATAAAGAAGTTGTGGACCAACTCACTTAAATGGAGAACTTTAGTGGAAGCAAAAGAAAAGGAAAGATTCAGTCTTCTACAAGTCAAGAATATTCCCAACCTTAAGAAGGACTGAATAAAGAAAGACCGTCTGCCGATGTAAGCCACTCAGTAACGGAATTCTAAATATTATATGGAGACTGCGTCTACCAAATCATAAGGAAGAATTCGTCTGCTCAAGCATCAGAATGCGCCAAAGGTACAAATGTCAAGAGATGTGCATTACGAGGATATTAATTCAACAGAAGAATTAAAGAAATTATTCACCTAGCTCTGAAGAGTTCATCCAGAATAATTGCTTCTCGGATCAAAAGACGTCTACCTCGTCTGCATATTAAATAAAGCACTGGCAATGGTAGAAAGAAGAAAGGGACACAATTAATACAATATTCCTTGGTCCCACTGCTTTTCTACTTTTCCTCAAATCAAGCTGACATTGCGAAATCAACGGCAAGAATCTCTGAGCACCGTACTCATTCAACGGTCAAATTCAAATATTTGATCAGAGCATTTGATGGGCACCAGCTGGCACGCACTGGGGTATAATGGTCAAACAAATACCACAGCTGGAATTCTAGAGCATTAAATACATAAGACATAGCTCAAGGCTACTTGCTCAAATGGAGCCAGACGATGTCAACCCAGGCAAATCAATGCTTCGCAGATCCTGTCTCACACCTGCTAAAAAATGCAGAATTAGCCGTTACTCACAGCAGAGGAAGTCGGAGCACTAACGGACATGATTTCTCTCCTTCTGTGGAAGAAGAACGAAGATCTTCAACTGAAGATATATATAGAGAATCCTGCTTCCGTAGAAACTTGGCAACTTAGACTCAAACTTTCATATCTCAACTAAGTTTGCCCAAAGAACCAAGACTTCATTGGTTCCAACTCAGAACGCTTCAAGCCAACCCTCATCTGAGTTGTGTTGCTCATGTGTGTGATGAAATTACAGAGCGTTACTCTCATCCTATCTCACACACACAACCCAAAACAGAGAACCCAAATGTCTATCCTCTCTGTAAATCCGAGCTTCAATTCTTCTACCCACTCTTACTGAAGAGAACTATTGTAGAAAAACACACCCTTGTAAAAGGCGTCAGGAGAAGTCCTGTAAAATACTTGTGAGGAGAAGTCCTGATAATACTTGTAAGGAGGAGTCCTCATAATACTTGATAGGAGAAGTCCTTACAATACTTGTTGGGAGAAGTCCCTGATAATACTTATACTATTTGTTTTAAATAGTGGAAAATCTTGGTGAAGCCAAGGACTGGACGTAGCCTTGTCGATTATGGGGGTGAACCAGGATAAAAATCATGTGTGCTTTACTTTTCATGTTATGTTATATTTTCCTCTGCATACATGCATATTTGCATAATGAATAACTCTCTTTGAAAACCAATAATTAACGTTTATCATTGAAAGAAGTTTTCAAAATAAGTCACATAATTCAAACCCCCCTTCTTGTGTGTTTCTTGCACCTTCAAGACACACTTCATCTTCATGCCTCAGACTTGGTGTCTTATGGGCATGTGGACCAGGCGAGCACCTTCCCCTGGGGGCGGGCCATGAAGACTTCTGAAGACACACTTCGCTTTCATACTTCAAACTTGGTGTCTTGTGGGCTTGTGGACTGGGCGAGTTCCCTTGCCCAGTAGTAGGGCGACCCAGTGGCTCGACAGGGCGACCCCAGCTGCTTTAGGGGGGTATATTTGTAACATAAGGGGGGTAATAATTTGTAATGTATTGGGCTCCATTCCCGAGGCCCATAGGCATGCTAGGATTCAAGATATTTATGACTCCTCCCCCTATAAATAGCTAGTAGGGGGCTCATGTAAAAGGGTCTTGATTTGTCTCTTAATACTCTAATAATAACACTTTTCTCCTATACTGTCTCATTCCGAGAACATAACTTCGATACCTCTGTGAACTTGTAGAAAGGCTATCGCACACAAATAAAGTCTACTCATAAAAGACACAGCATGTTCTTCTAAAGAAAACATGGATTTAAATGACTGCTTTTACACACTTGAAAGTGATAGGAATAATCAGATAAGACAAATGTGGCAAAATAAACTAATTTCCACACCCAAAAATCAGTACTCGCTGACCCTTATACCCTGCCCAGATTTTGTATCACAAGCATGCATGACATGGCCACCAAATTCATTCAAGCTAACCTTCAAAGTCAGACACCAATTTTTTTGAATTCTTCCAAGTATACCTCCTGCTTATGAAGAGAAGAAGGATAAGAAGTATTTGTAAAGGTGGAAAAAACCAAGAAGATCAATCACACAATCAAAGGTTTTTCATTATCAAAGAAAACTTTTGAACCTTCAGACGCTATAAGTTATGAAATATTTTGAACTTAATATGTGAGCCATGAACTAGTGCAATTCTTTTTCATTTTTGAAACATTCTCTCCAATGACCACCCTTTAAATTTGATTTTTGCGAGCCCGGAGATAGTAATAAACCCAGAATGGGAAGATAAAACATATTATAAGAAATTTTACATGCTTATTATCATATCAAACTATATGCAAAATAGAAGACATGACTAAATGTAAGATTAATGAAGTAGAATTTAACTTCTTGGATTGAAAGAAATCATCAGAAAAATATAAACTAACATATTTAACCTTAGCTGCTACTAATAATTGAGATTTTTTAACTGTATTATAGCCTGACTTTTGAGAAAGAGGAGCTAGAAGTGTGTCTTGAAGATTGTAGAAAAACACACCCTTGTAAAAGGCGTCAGGAGAAGTCCTGTAAAATACTTGTGAGGAGAAGTCCTGATAATACTTGTAAGGAGGAGTCCTCATAATACTTGATAGGAGAAGTACTTACAATACTTGTTGGGAGAAGTCCCTAATAATACTTGTACTATTTGTTTTAAATAGTGGAAAATCTTGGTGAAGCCAAGGACTGGACGAAGCCTTGTCGATTATAGGGGTGAACCAGGATAAAAATCATGTGTGCTTTACTTTTCATGTTATGTTATATTTTCCTCTGCATACATGCATATTTGCATAATGAATAACTCTCTTTGAAAACCAATAATTAACGTTTATTATTGAAAGAAGTTTTCAAAATAAGTCACACAATTCAAACCCCCCTATCTTGTGTGTTTCTTGCACCTTCAAGACACACTTCATCTTCGTGCCTCAGACTTGGTGTCTTATGGGCTTGTGGACCAGGCGAGCACCTTCCCCTAGGGGCGGGCCATGAAGACTTCTGAAGACACACTTCGCTTTCATACTTCAAACTTGGTATCTTGTGGGCTTGTGGACTGGGCGAGTGCCCTTGCCCAGTAGTGTGAAGAAGGTCTTGCTCCTGACCCTGGCTGAGGTTTTGATGACGACAAACTCATCGACAAAAAGAACAAAAGAAGACTTAGAGGAAACAACGCTACAAAGTCTATCAATTATCTAGAAGTCTTAGTTTAGGTGAGTTATGCTTACGAAGGTCTCTCAAATCATAAAGGCTCTTTAAAACACCTAAACTAATCAAGCTTAATGTTTTCACAACTTAAAAGAAGTAGAAAAACTTAAGCCGATCTTAAAAGATCAAGTTTCTGGAAGATGGACTTCAGTGTAATCGATTTCAGCTTTCTGGTAATCGATTACACCTAGGCAAGTAATCGATTACCACTTGCTTGTAATCGATTACATGTTTGAATTTGAAATTCAAACTGAAATGGCTAGTAGTGTAATGGATTACACTAAATGTTGTAATCGATTACCAGCACGAAAAGTTGCATCTTTTCATGAACCATTGTGTCTCAAACCTTTTGGGAAAGGTTGCATTGGTTCAAGGACGTTTCCCTTGCCTATATAAAGTCCATTTGAGTCCAGAACACAAAAACAGATGAGAATACAACATTAGGCCAAAGCTTTGTCAAAATTAGTTCATTAAGTCTTTTAGAACTTAAACTTTCAAGAGCCTAAGTTCTGAGTTCATGATCTTCATGTTTATAAGAACACTTTAGTTGTTCATATCTTGAGGAACTCAGAATCTTGTTATGCTTAAAATCCTTAAAGCATAAATTCTCATGATCAATCCACTTGTATGATAAAGGATTGATTCAGCCAATTGTAAACTCTTCTTCATCTCTTTCTGTAAGATTGAGTATTCACCGTGGATCTCGGTGAAGGGTTGTTGGTACTGAAAGTGGTATACTTTCAGGGTGTTGATTGAAGGTGGTTTAGCCTTCAAGGTCTGAGGGTGGTTTGCCTTCAGGAACTGAAAGTGGTTTGCTTTCAGGGGCTGTGGAAAGTGGTATACTTTCACAGTTGTTGATAGAAATTTTTAGGGTCCTTGGTATAAGAACTTGTAAGAGATTTTTATCAATAGTGGAAAAATCCTCAAGGGATTTTCTTGAGGGACTGGACGTAGCCTTCGGTGGATAGAAGGTGAACCAGGATAAAATTCTGTGTGTGAATTCTTCTATCCTTCAACTTTACTTTCAAGCAACGCTTAATTCCGCTGCAATCACAATTATCGTTTTATGATCATCATTATCTTGAAAGTAATAATTTCAATAAGGCGAAAATTGGGGCAACTCTGATTCACCGCCCCCCCTCTCAAGTTGCTATCTGTACTAACAATTGGTATCAGAGCGGAAGTTTAGGTATGTTATTCCTAAGATCCGGGAAAAGATGGAATCCTCTTCCAATCATGGAACCAGTGAAGGATTCAACATAAACAGGCCACCATTCTTCAATGGAGAACACTATAACTTCTGGAAAATCAAGATGAAAATATTCATAAAGTCATTAGACGCAGGAATTTGGAAAGCTATTGAAGAAGGTCCCTTTGTGCCTGTAGCAGAAGTAGAAGGAAGTTCACAACCAAAACCAGAAAGTACTTGGAGTGAAGAAGAAAAGAAGAAGGTTCAATATGATCTCAAAGGAATGAACATTCTTAGATCTGCTCTTGGCATGGATGAGTTTTTCAGAGTATCAACGTGCACTTTATCGAAAGAAATATGGGATACGTTGATGGTGACTCACGAAGAAACAGATGAAGTCAAGAGATCAAAGATCAATACTCTATCTCAAGAATATGAAATGTTCAGAATGCTTCCAGGAGAGAAGGTATTAGATATGCAAAAACGATTCACTCATTTGATTAATCATTTGATTTCTCTTGGCAAACAATTTTCAAATAGTGACTTGAACATGAAAGTTCTAAGATCACTTACAAGAGTATGGCAACCAAAAGTTACAGCCATCTCAAAGAAGAGTTTATCAAATATGACTCTTGCAACTCTCTTTGGAAAACTCCAAGAACACGAGTTGGAATTGAATCGTTTAGAAGAGCATGAACAACATGAAAAGAAGTATCGATCCATTTCCCTAAAGGCAAAAGAAAGCGTCAAAGATGATTATGATGCAGATTCTGAAAAAGAAGACAATGGGAACTTGAATCTTCTAGTAAAGAACTTTGGAAAGTTTCTTAAAAGAAAAGGTATGAAATTTAACAACAACAGATCTTTCCAAAGAAAAAATGAGTCTTCTTCCTCTCAAAATATCACATGCTTCGAATGTGGCAAGCCTGGACACTTCAAGTTGGAATGTCCAAATCTTCAAAAGAAGAAACATGGTCTAAGAGAAAAATTCGAAAAGAAGGATCAACCCACATGAAGAACATACTTGGCTTGGGATGATAATGAAGTAAGTTCATCATCAGATTCTGACAAAGAAGAAGCACAAGTTGCATTGATGGCCTCACATGATTCAGATGTTGAAGATTCCCAGGTTAGTCACAATTCTATGTCTTTTCATGATTTAAAGTTTACTATGGAAAATATGTTTAAATTATGTCAAGAATTTTCTAAGGTTAGCACTAGGCAAAATGATTTAATTTCATCCTTAGAAAGTAAGTATAGAACTTTACAAGAAGAACTAGAAGTAGTAAAATCAAAGTTAGAGAGTACACATAAATGCACTAAGTGTAGTTCTTTAGAAGAAAAGATAGATAATCTTCAACAAAGAGTTCATAACTTCAATAAAGGAAAGCAGAAGTTAGATGATATTCTAAGTGTGCAAAGGAATTCAAACAATAAGTCAGGTCTAGGATATACTTTTCACCCAAAGACAAAAGAAGTCAAGAAAACTGTGTTTGTAAAACCAAACAAAGTGGAAGGATCTTCTAAAAACACTAAGATTAACTCTTTTAGGAGTATGAACAATAGGAAGAATAATCCTCATAGACCTCCTAAGAAGATTCACCCCTCTCCTAGGCAAACATCTACTTACAATCATTATTCTTGTACTTATTGTAACAAAATAGGACATACCCCTAGTAGATGTTACTACAAAAATGTTGGAGTACCAAATAGGGAATACATATGGGTTAGAAAGGATGTTAAATTAGAAGGACCCAAAACTTATTGGGTTCCTAATACCCATGTCTGAACTTTGTCATGTAGGTGTGTATGAAAGCAGCAAAGGATTTATGGTATCTTGATAGTGGCTGCTCATCACACATGACAGGAGACAAAACCAAGTTTTCTTTTCTTATACCTAGGGAAAAAGGTTTTGTCACATATGGAAACAATCAAAAGGGAAAGATACTCGGTATTGGAAGAATAGGCACACCCCCTCAAACAGTCATCGATAAAGTTCTTTACGTTGATGGATTGATGCATAATCTTCTGAGTATCAGTCAACTATGTGACAAAGGTTTGAAAGTTGGTTTCATTGATGATATATGTGTAGTAAAAGATGTGAAAACTAAAGAAGTTAAGTTTTCTGGTTATAAAGTCAATAAAGTCTTCATGATCTCCTTGGAAGAAATTCCACAAAATGTAAGATGTATTTTGGCCAAGAACAATAGTGATTCATGGCTATGGCATAGAAGACTTTCTCATATACACGTAGATCATTTAAACAAACTAGTCAAGCATGATCTAGTTGTTGGGCTTCCAAAGATAAGATTCGAGAAAGACAAGCTTTGTGATGCATGTCAAAAAGGGAAGCAAACCAGAACGCCTTTCAAACCAAAGAACATAGTTTCGACTTCAAGACCCCTTCAATTGCTACATATGGATTTGTTCGGACCTTCAAGAACAAAAAGCCTCGGAGGTAATTTGTATGCACTTGTTATTGTTGATGATTTCTCTAGATTTACATGGACATTATTTTTGCCTCAAAAGAATGAAGCCTTCAACGCATTTAAGAGATATGCAAGGCTAGTTCAAAATGAGAAGTCTTTAAAGATCTCTTCTATTAGAAGTGATCATGGTGGAGAATTTCAGAATCATCAATTTCAAGAACTATGTGATGAAAATGGAATATCACATAATTTCTCTACTCCGAGAACACCACAACAAAATGGTGTTGTAGAAAGGAAGAACAAATTACTTGAAGAATTATCAAGAACCATGCTAAGTGAATCAAGTCTTCATAAATATTTCTGGGCTGATGCTGTAAGTACTGCTTGCTATGTTTCCAATAGAGTTCTTATTAGACCAATTCTGAAGAAAACCCCCTATGAACTCTACAAAGGAAGGAAACCAAATATCTCTCATCTACATGCTTTTTGATCCAAATGCTTTGTCTTGAATAATGGAAAGGAAAACCTTGGTAAGTTTGATGAAAAATCTGATGAAGGTATATTCCTTGGTTATTCTCTAACAAGCAAAGCATATAAATCTTCACTAGAAGAATCCATACATGTTTCCTTTGATGAGTCTAAATCTTCAATAGAAGATATAGTCAATCTTCCAGATAATGAAGAAGAAAATATCATTATCAATGAAGACTCTCAAAAGGAAAGAGATCAAAATCCAATACAAGTAGAGCACATTGAAGATAACACTTATCAACTTCCAAAAGAATGGAGAATCCATAGGGATCATCCAGTTGATAATATCATTGGTGATATTTCTGGAGGCGTTTCTACAAGGCTACGCTTAAATGATTCTGTTTTGAATATGGCCTTTGTCTCTCAAATAGAACCCTCAAAAGTAAATGATGCTCTGGAGGATGAGTATTGGATTATGGCAATGCAGGAAGAATTAAACCAATTTGAAAGGAATCAAGTTTGGGAACTTGCTCCTAAGCCCACTGACTAGAAGATCATAGGAACACAGTAGGAACTATAAAAATAACAAACATAATCGTTAAGAAGATAATTTTCTTATATGTCTTAAATACTTGCATAATTTTTGGGTGAACATATATGCTTACATGCTTAATTCATGTCTTAAATTTATGATTGCATTTATCTAATTTACCTAGGTGCTTAAACACATGTCTTATGTTAGTTCTTATCATTATATACTTGTATAATCTTTTCCTACATGATTACATGTCTTATTTGATTATGTGCTTAAGTGTTTTTCTGGAAATGTGTTACATAGGATTATATAGGTTAGAACTTATAAAATGACCTTGTAATTGATTACCATAGGCTTATTAATCGATTACCCCTGTTCTTAGTCCACATGCTTATTTAATTTCTCTGAGTAATCGATTACTATAACTGGTATAATCGATTTCATATTCGAAATTTGAAATTTTTCAAATTTTGGACTGCAAGTAATCGATTACATTAACTACTGTAATCGATTACAGTTGCAATTTTGAATTTTATTTAAAATTCAAATAGTGGTAATCGATTACACAACTGCCTGTAATCGATTACCAATTCGATAATATAAGTATCTCTGTTCAGTTTTCATAATCGATTACACTATTCTTCTTCCCTCTCCTCTCCTCGACGCCGAACTGGTTTTGCCCACCTTTCTCCTTCGTTTCTTGCTCAAATTCAGAACCAGACTTCTATAGAAACAGGTCCCTTAAAATGTCGTCCTATTGTATTATCTCTTGTATTTGTTTATCTTTTTTATATCTAGCCTTGTGAACCCAAACTTATGGGTCTATATCAATTCAGCTTCTTTAGCAGCTGGTAGGACAACGTTTCTCACTTTTAAAAATACCAGCACCCTTTCTATGGAAGAGAACAGGGACTGGAAATAACCTTGTCCTTCGTAATTATTAAGATATGCAACTAAGGGAAGCTCTGATACTTCTTGCCCTTGCACATGAAATACGCCAGTGCAAACCACCATTTCATTGACAGCGAGCATCGCACAATGCATTATTCCAAAATCATGATCCTCAATTCTCCACACGTGAATCATTTCTATAATTAAATCAAGCTCTATAGTAGTACATATTATTTCATGAAACTACTCATGGAAGATAACAACATCTTTTGAAAATAATGAACTAATCTCATTAGGATAAACCAAGTTCCACTTCAAAACCGTCCATTTTATATTTAGACCCGCCTCACTTTCTATGCATTTTCCTTCATGCTTCTTTTTATTCAAAATTAGCAGTGAATATGGAAGATTCACCTCCCCATGAGCCCCCAAATTTACTAGAGTGTATGAATTTGATCACAATCTGAGCATCATAACCAATTACCTTCAAGAGTTTCCTTCAAGCTTAGCATGTTATGATCCTTCAAACACCCAACATGGTATTCCCTCTCACACTGATCACAAATAATTACTGTTCGAGGATGAAATACTTCTTTGCTAAAATCTTGGCCACCGCACAATGCACACCCACCATAGTCAACTTTATAAATTTTGACAACACAAGTTCTATTATTCATATGTTCTAGAGGATCAACACATGAATTCCTTAAAACTTCCAAAGCATATGAAGGGACCTATGGCGGCTGGAAGAGCTGCAGCAGTGAATCCTCTAGAACAGATAAACCAGAGAAGCATTCGTATTGTCAAAATTTATAAGGGTGACCATGGTGGGTGTGCACTGTGCAGTGACCTAGATATAAACAAAGAAATATTTGGTCCTCGAACATTAATTATTTGTGATCAGTGTGACAAGGAATACCAAGTTGGGTGTTTGAAGGATAGTAACATGCAAAGCCTGTAGGAATTCTTGGAAGATGATTGGTTATGCTGCTTAGATTGTGATCAAATTCATATGCTCTAGAGAATTTGGGGGCTCATGGGGATGTGAATCTTCCATATTCACTCCTAATTTTGAATAAATGTAAGCATGAAGGTAAAGGCATAGAAAGTGAGGCTGGCCTGAATATAAAATGGAGGATTTTGAAGTTGAACTTGGTTTATCCTGGTGAGATTAGTTCATTATTTTCAAAAGATGTTGCTATCATCCATGAGCAGCTTCATGAAAGAATAGATACTACTACAGAGCTTGATTTAATTATAGAAATGATTTAATTAAAGTGACCTGTTTCTCCATAAGCTTATTCATGTACTGTAATGAGGACCTCATTTGCAAATGTTTTTTTTGGGCTGCTTTGTTGGGTACAATGGATAACATACTCTTTTTTATATATATATAATTTTTATATTTAGTGTACGGAAAAAGAAGGTTTAGGATCCAATGATAAAGTGTGTAGTGGAACCCAGGACTTGGGATTTTTAAAAATTTGCAAAACTTGACTTTAGAATCTATTATAAGGAGAAACTAGAATGAGAAGATTATGGGTGTCAAATTTGACTATAAGTAAAGATAATTTGATGCAAACATGTCATAAAACGACAAAAATAAAACATCCACCAAGAAGTTGAGTACACAAGGAAAATCGAGGAAGGAAGAAAGGGCGAGAAGGAGAAGAAGATCAGGTCAGGGAAGAGGAAGTCGCTCTCCATCCGCCACGATGTCACAAACCTCTGTGGGCTGAAGATCGAAGCCTTCGACATTAGCAACAAAGAACCTAGAATAGAATTGAGGCGAGTAGCATTAGTTTATAGCTCGCCATCACCCCATGCAGGAATTTCCTTCAACCATATTTCAGAGAACACGAGTGGGAGCCAAGTATGATGACAAGGAAGAGAACAACGACACTGAAGACACCAATTCGTCCTCCTTCACACTTAGTCAACGTAGCAGTGGCTAATACATCGGTCTGGTTCTGACAAAGACATACCCGATTCAGACCAAAGTCACCACCACTTTTATGTTGATGATCGGAAGAGAGCAGTAGAGGCAACAACAGAGGATATGATGGTGTTCGTCATCTCATAACCTGAGCTAAGAAAACCATCAACATCATAGCCAAGATGGCTGGCAAATTTGATGCCATTCGCGCTCTCTAGTTTTTCCCTGATATTTACTTCATGCTCTTAATCCTTTTTGAAATTTATGCTTCTGAGTGTTCATGCCTTGATTTTTTTTTGTTTGATGTTCAAATAGCAGATTTACACTTAGCACAGAAGGTGCTCGAGAATATGCCTCAAAGACAAGTAACTTCTTGGGACGTCATAATGTCAGAGTCATTGCGATATGTGCGTTCCCTGCGTAATAAGGTGACTCGCCCAACTTGGCCAGCGACATGGTCACTGAACGACACTTAGCTTGATAGCAGAGGTTACGACGACTTGTAGGCCACAATCTCAAGTTTGATTCGCTACTAGCCCACTTACTGTCCCGGCTCAACAATCACAGAGAATCCACAATGCTTGGATATTTGGTTCACTCTATCCCTAACTCCTTCATGTTTAAGCTTTGATGCTTGTTACATGTCCCATGAAAGAGTCAAATGTTATTTTCCTTGAAATACCCTAGCAGTTTTTACGCCTACCACCTGTTTGATAAAATGTCAGACTGAATCTACACTCATATTTTGAAGATAAAATGTTTGAAAAGAATTTGAGACCTCTATTACTATTAGCAAATGGCTGAAAGTTATTGAGGAAATGTCTAAATAAGTTATATATCATGTTTTCATTTTATTTATCTTTCCTGGAGAGAAGTTTGATTAATTTCCCTTTGGATCCTCCTAAGACTATACTTTCAACGCCAGAACATTGAATGTGTTTTAGCAATTTTTTTAAGTGATTCTATATGAGAAGCTCCTGATTGGGTCAACTGTTTGGATTCTAACAATATGAGAGTATTTATATTTAAGATTTGAAGCATGTTTCTCATCTTGTCATCATAAGAAGGTGGCTTTGGAAAACTGTGGCAAGGTGTTGTATTTTATTTTGCATGTTGGTGCTGTTCTGAGTCTGACTTATTGCTTGACTAAGATGAATTAACCGCTTGGAAAATAGAGATAAGTTGGGTTAATTTGAATTTATAGTGTGTCTTGACTGATCACTCGCTATTGTAAGATGTGCTTTAGATTATATGATGATTGCTCAACGTGCTGTGAAGGTTGTTTCATGTATTTATCTCTGATAAATGATCTCATGAACCCTAGAATTGTGATTGTCATGTGTGTTGGTTTCCAGGTAGCAGAATTTAGTTCAGTTGTCTTGCTGCTTGCTTAATTGATCATCTTTGTTAATAGGCTTGGAACATCTGAAGGTGCAAGAAACACACAAGAAAGGGGGGGTTTGAATTGTGTGACCATTTTTTTTTTAAACTTATTCGATAGGTCTTAAAAGTTAATTACTGGTTTTCAAAATGATTTATTCATGATGCAAGCATGAGTATGAATACAGCGGGAAGGTAATGTAACATGAATAATAAAGCACACATGATTTTTATCCTGGTTCACCCCCATAATCGACTAGGCTACGTCCAGTCCTTGGCTTCACCAAGATTTTCACTATTTAACCATATAGTACAAGTATCATCAGGGACTTCTCCCAACAAGTATTCTAAGAACTTCTCCTAATACTTGATAGGAGAAGTCCTTACAATACTTGTTGGGAGAAGTCCCTGATAATACTTGTACTATTTGTTTTAAATAGTGGAAAATCTTGGTGAAGCCAAGGACTGGACGTAGCCTTGTCGATTATGGGGGTGAACCAGGATAAAAATCATGTGTGCTTTACTTTTCATGATATGTTATATTTTCCTCTGCATACATGCATATTTGCATCATGAATAACTCTCTTTGAAAACCAATAATTAACATTTATTATTGAAAGAAGTTTTCAAAATAAGTCACACAATTCAAACCCCCCCTTTCTTGTGTGTTTCTTGCACCTTCAAGACACACTTCATCTTCGTGCGTCAGACTTGGTGTCTTATGGGCTTGTGGACCAGGCGAGCACCTTCCCTTGGGGGCGGGCCATGAAGACTTCTGAAGACACACTTCGCTTTCATACTTCAAACTTGGTGTCTTGTGGGCTTGTGGGCTTGTGGACTGGGCGAGTGCCCTTGCCCAGTAGTAGGGCGACCCAGTGGCTCGACAGGGCGACCCCAGCTGCTTTAGGGGGGTATATTTGTAACATAAGAGGGGTAATAATTTGTAGTGTATTGGGCTCGATTCCCGAGGCCCACAGGCCTGCTAGGATTCAAGATATTTATGACTCCTCCCCCTATAAATAGCTTGTAGGGGGCTCATGTAAAAGGGTCTTGATTTGTCTCTTAATACTCTAATAATAACACTTTTCTACTATACTGTCTCATTCCGAGAACATAACTTCGATACCTCTGTGCACTTGTAGAAAGGCTATCGCACACAAATAAAGTCTACTCATAAAAGACACAGCATGTTCTTCTAAAGAAAACATGGATTTAAATGACTGCTTTTACACACTTGAAAGTGATAGGAATAATCGGATAAGACAAATGGTGCAAAATAAACTAATTTCCACACCCCAAAAATCAGTACTCACTGACCCTTATACCCTCCCCAGATTTGTATCACAAGCATGCATGACATGGCCACCAAATTCATCCAAGCTAGCCTTCAAAGTCAGACACCAATTTTTTTGAATTCTTCCAAGTATACCTCCTGCTTATGAAGAGGAGAAGGATAAGAAGTATTTGTAAAGGTGGAAATATCCAAGAAGATCAATCACACAATCAAAGGTTTTTCATTATCAAAGAAAACTTTTGAACCTTCAGACGCTATAAGTTATGAAATATTTTGAACTTAATATGTGAGCCATGAACTAGTGCAATTCTTTTTCATTTTTGAAACATTCTCTCCAATGACCACCCTTTAAATTTGATTTTTGCGAGCCCTGAGATAGTAATAAACACAGAATGGGAAGATAAAATATATTATAAGAAATTTTACATGCTTATTATCATATCAAACTACATGCAAAGTAGAAGACATGACTAAGAGTAAGATTAATGAAGAAGAATTTAACTTCTTGGATTGAAAGAAATCATCAGAAAAATATAAACTAACATATTTAACCTTAGCTGCTACTAATAATTGAAAAACTTTAACTGTATTTTAGCCTGACTTTTGAGAAAGAGGAGCTAGAAGTGTGTCTTGAAGATTGTAGACTCAAAACTGAAGTAATCTAAGTCAAAGAAAGAAAAAAAGAAAAAAAGCTATTATGACCATTTGATACAGGAAAGACCAATACAATTAGGAGGGTTTTGAAAAGTTTTTTTTTTCCCACTTATGATCATGTATATGATTTTCCTTGTTTTGGAAAGAAACTAATTCACTCAACTTAAACAAGTCTAAAAATCAGCAGATTAGTGATATATATATATATAAAGGGGAAGATACTCACATTTGTAGCATCAAATATGATGCCTTAATTATTATTGTTATTATTATTAATATTATTAATATGATTATTATTATTATTGTGGACATGGTACTCTTTTGAAAACTAAGTTGCCATGTATGGTATGCACATCATTATACCGGATACATTTAATATTCTTATAAAAAAATTAAATGTTATACTTAATAACTTTGTTTATTATAGAATATTAAGAATACAAAATAATTAAAAATAAATGTGTTTTTACTATTTTTACAAAATTTAAAGGATCTGATTAAAATATATTGATTATTATAGAATTAAAAAAGACTAAATTAAAAACACATTAATATTTAATATTTCATGGATTATATATTACATCTTGTAGTATTTTCTTTCACCTGTACATTATTAATAATATAATTTGTAGACTGACACTTTAAAAGGAACTTAACTTTTTATAGTTTTATACAAAAGAAATGTCATATCACTATTTAAATATGAACATGAATTGTCATGGATAAGGATAATATATCAAATTACGATGTCAAGGATAAGTTCAGAATTATCACGTTCGGTAGCGATAAACATCAATTGCCATGTCAGCTAACAAATGGATAAGCGCTTGACCTTTTACATTAATGACAATATTAATTAATTATAAATAACATTTTATAGATAATATTAATAAGTTATTAATAATATTTATATTAATTATTATTTTATAAAATATCACAATTTCACATATATAGTAAAAAAATATTAAATATCTAAAATTTCCCTAACACTTGAATTAATGACACTATTCATTAATAATACTCTAATTAAAAATTTAAAATTTAAAATTGTGTTAAAAATAATTATGAAATATTTAAGTATTTTTTTTTACATTTAATTAATGTTAATATTAGTTAGTTATTCAAAAAATTCATTTTATTAATTATATTAACAATCAGTCTTAACAATACCTCAATTTATCATATATGAAAGTAAAATATTAAATATGTTGACCATTACATTAATGAAACTATTAATTGAACATTAATAACCTTTTGTATTATTAATTATATTAATTAATAATTATTTATATCACAATTTCTCATATTAAAAAGTAAAATATTAAATATTAAATTATTTTAATGTTATTGATAAAAAAAGCATTTTGTTTTATTTGGTTAATATAAAGTAAAAATAAATATTTAAATATAAATAGCTTAACAGAAGTAACATTAATATTACTTGAATTATTTTTAATTAATATTAAATTATTAAAAATTTACTAACTAATTAATATATAAACCAATAAATTTTACACGAATCAAGTAATCCCAAATTGAGAAATATTAAAAAAATAAAATAGAAATAAAAAAAATATTTATTTTTATATATATTAAGTGTTAAAGTTATTTAATAAATATAATTAAATTATTTTAAACTTTATATTAATGGTATTTTAGTAAAAGGCGAAAGAATAGTTGGCCTTGTGCATATTAAATATTAAATGTGCGTTCTGTGTGTGTGTCTTTTTTAGTATATAGTAGTAAGTTTATCATGAAAAAAACTATATTAAGTATTAAATGTGCGTTATGTGTGTGTGTCTTTTTTTAATAATAAAGTAACTATTTAATTAGATAATTTAATTTATTTTAAATATTAAAGTGGATTCATTTTTATTCAAATTTTATTCTTATTATTATATAATAAATAAAATTATTAAGTATGACTTTTAAATTTTTCTGAAAATATTAAATATTTCATGTATAACTAGGTGCATATCATACATGGTATGTTAATAATAATAATAATAATAATTAAGTGAAATATTTTGATGCTCTGAATGCAAGTCTCTTCCCCTATTATAAATATCTCTACCTCTCACTCTTTTCCCAATCATATGTTCTCTTTTATTCTTTGCAAATATATTCTCACTGAGATATCTAAACCACCTCCACAACCTTTGCTTTTGTTGGCCAATCACAAGAATTAGGGAATGGGAATGGTGCACAAGCTTGGGTCCTGAAGTCATACAAACCTTGCAAAGGCTTACTTTGTTCTCTTCTTTATCGGATAGTGTCTATGTGTTGATTATTAGGCTATATGTTACTTAACTACCATCATTTGAATTGCAGAGTTTTGTTCCTACTTCCGTAGCTGAGTATTAGTGTTTTTATGTTGCAAGTTCCTCCATGGTTTGACTTTGACCTTATTACAGTTACCGGTACCTTTTTTCCGTATTTTATACCACCTAAATTTTAGGTGTTGATTGTTTTATTTCTTATGCTAAGTGCTAGTCCTAATATTCACGTGTATTCAACTTTTTTGTGGGTTTTTCCTTGCTAAATGTAATAAATTTAAATATAATAAAATGAAAATATTTAAAATGATTAAAATTAGTTTTAACTTTTTATGTTTTCCAAACTTAAAACCAAAAGTCATATTGAACGGGGTCTAATGAATTTAGCATCAATTTATTTTTAAAATCTCAAGTCTTAGATTCCACTACAAACATTTTCTCTCAAACCGAAGCGTTCCTTTTTCATACACTAAATATACAAATTCTATATATATAAAAAAATAATATGCTCTTCACTGTACCTAGCAAAGCATCCCAAAAAATAACATTTGCAAATAAGGTCCTCATTCGGTGTAGGAATAGACTTCTATAGAAACAGGTCCCTTTAAATATCGTCATGTTGTATTATCTCTTGTATTTGTTTATCATTTTTATATCTAGCCTTGTGAACCCAAACTTATGGGTCTATATCAATTCAGCTTCTTTAGCAGCTGGTAGGACAACGTTTCTCACTTTTAAAAATCCCAGCACCCTTTCTATGGAAGAGAAAAGGGACCGTTTCATTGACAGCGAGCATCGCACAATGCATTATTCCAAAATCATGATCCTCAATTCTCCACACGTGAACCATTTCTATAATTAAATCAAGCTCTATAGTAGTACATATTATTTCATGAAACTGCTCATGGAAGATAACAACATCTTTTGAAAATAATGAACTAATCTCATTAGGATAAACCAAGTTCCACTTCAAAACCGTCCATTTTATATTTAGACCAGCCTCACTTTCTATGCATTTTCGTTCATGCTTCTTTTTATTCAAAATTAGCGGTGAATATGGAAGATTCACCTCCCTATGAGCCCCCAAATTTACTAGAGTGTATGAATTTGATCACAATCTGAGCATCATAACCAATTACCTTCAAGAATTTCCTTCAAGCTTAGCATGTTATGATCCTTCAAACACCCAACATGGTATTCCCTCTCACACTGATCACAAATAATTACTGTTCGAGGACGAAATACTTCTTTGCTAAAATCTTGGCCACCACACAATGCACACCCACCATAGTCAACTTTATAAATTTGACAACACAAGTTCTATTATTCATATGTTCTAGAGGATCAACACATGAATTCCTTAAAACTTCCAAAGCATATGAAGGGACCTATGGCGGCTGGAAGAGCTACATCACTGAATCCTCTAGAACAGATAAACCAGAGAAGCATTCGTATTGTCAAAATTTATAAGGGTGACAACAGTGGGTGTGCACTGTGCAGTGACCTAGATATAAACAGGGAAATATTTGGTCCTCGAACATTAATTATTTGTGATCAGTGTGACAGGGAATACCAAGTTGGGTGTTTGAAGGATAGTAACATGCAAAGCCTGTAGGAATTTTTGGAAGATGATTGGTTATGCTGCTTAGATTGTGATCAAATTCATACGCTCTAGAGAATTTGGGGGCTCATGGGGATGTGAATCTTCCATATTCACTCCTAATTTTGAATAAATGTAAGCTTGAAAGTAAAGGCATATAAAGTGAGGCTGGCCTGAATATAAAATGGAGGAATTTGAAGTTGAACTTGGTTTATCCAGGTGAGATTAGTTCATTATTTTCAAAAGATGTTGCTATCTTCCATGAGCAGTTTCATGAAATAATAGATACTACAATGGAGCTTGATTTAATTATAGAAATGATTCACGTGTGGAGAGTTGAGGATCACGATTTTGGCAGAATGTATTGTGCGATGTTCTCTGTCAACGAAGTGACGGTTTGCACTAGCTTATTTCATGTGCAAGGGAAAGAAGTATCAGAGCTTCCCTTTGTGGCATATCTTATTGATTACAAAGTACAAGGTTACTTCGGGTCCCTGTTCTCTTCCATCAAAGGGGTGCTGGGATTTTTAAATGTGAGAAACGTTGTCCAACCTGCTGCTAAAGAAGCTGAATCAATATAGACCTGTAAGTTTGGGATCAGAAGGCTAGATATAAAAAGGATAAACAAATACAAGAGATAGTACAACATGGTGGCATTTAAAGTGACCTGTTTCTACATAAGCTTATTCCTGCACTGTAATGAGGACCTCATTTGCAAATGTTATTTTTTGGGCTGCTTTGCTGGGTAGTGATAGCGGAATCGCAAGTGTACGATTAACTATCGCGTAGTAAAATGATCGAACCCAAGGGATAGGTGTTCTTATTAATATAATATTTAGTACTTGTGCAGAAAAATAAAGATGAATATATGTTGTTGGTTTTATAGCAAGCAAGAACAATAACATAAAATAAAGAAGTGATAAATATGATGAGAATTAAGTTCTTGGGTTGGTTTACATAGAATATAAAATATGCTAGCAAGTATCTACTTAATTTATGAATTTTAAATCCAAGTTCAAGATGCTATAGCCTATTATATCTACAAGTTAATCTCTTACACATTGTAGAACTTTCTTTTTAATTACTAAACCCAATTTCTTGCAATCTAGTTAACTAAAGAAGAAGATGAAGATGAAGTTCAAGCCAACACAAAGCTACGTCTATCCTAATCTCTTAGCGATATATACTTATAGCCTTTTTTAATCCTTGATCCCTTACTACTTACCAATTCTCATTCGTATAAGCAATAAGCAAGAACACTTGTGATCATCAAGATAAAATTAAGAACAAGGAATTAAAACAAGAACTGGAAATAATATTCAGAAAGGTAGAAACAATACTAAAACATAAATTATAGACTACTACAACCTAAGAAACTTAAAGAAGAAGTTAGCCAAGCATGGCTAAAAGATTCATTGAATTACCCTGGATAGGAGCTCAAGTTTGGCTTCCCACAATTCCTAGGAACAATGATCTTAAGGAGGAAAGAAGAATACTTGTTGTATTCTGAAATGGTGTGCTCTACAAGTGAAGAAAAGGGTCCTATTTATAGTAAAAATCCAGCCTCCAGCGCTTGAGCGCTGGAATTCCCAACGCTTGGGCGCTGGCAGGCATTAAAAATCCACTTCCAGACCGAGGGCCAGCGCTTGAGCGCTGGCTTCCCAGCGCTTGAGCGCTGGCTTCCCAGCGCTGCAGCGCTGGGCACTGCTGTTTCAGCTCCAAGCTTTTCCTTCCTTCTTCATGGTAGTGGGTTTTGAATGCCTTAAAAATCCACTTATCAGCCCTTAATCAATTCTGAAACCTTCTCCCCACTACCATTAATCCTTCAACATAATTTCCCATGTGCTAATTTAGAGAGTGATTCTTCATATTCTTCTTTTCCACTTTTAGTCCTCTCTTGGTTAGCACTCCAATTCAAGCCCTTTAATTCTCTCAATCTTCACTTTTAGTCCTCCACTCTTGAACTTTCACATTTTGGTCCTTGATTTCCTGAAACATTACAAATCGGTCCCTGGACAAAAATGATAACTAAACCAGCTTTTCCTAAAAATATAAAATAGCTATAAAAATTCCTAAAAATATAAAATAAAGGTAGAAAAAAAATAAAATCTAATCTACATGCAAAATGCAAAATAAATATAAAAACATCATATAATATCCACTCATCAGGTACAATGGATAACATACTCTTTTTTATATATATATAATTTTTATATTTAGTGTACGGAAAAAGAAGGTTTAGGATCCAAAGATAAAGTGTGTAGTGGAACCCAGGACTTGGGATTTTTTAAAATTTGCAAAACTTGACTTTAGAATCTATTATAAGGAGAAACTAGAATGAGAAGATTATGGGTGTCAATTTGACTATAAGTAAAGATAATTTGATGCAAACATGTCATAAAACGACAAAAATAAAACATCCACCAAGAAGTTGAGTACACAAGGAAAATCGAGGAAGGAAGAAAGGGCGAGAAGGAGAAGAAGATCAGGTCAGGGAAGAGGAAGTCGCTCTCCATCCGCCACGATGTCACAAACCTCTGTGGGCTGAAGATCGAAGCCTTCGACATTAGCAACAAAGAACCTAGAATAGAATTGAGGCGAGTAGCATTGGTTTACTGCTCGCCATCACCCCATGCAGGAATTTCCTTCAACCATATTTCAGAGAACACGAGTGGGAGCCAAGTATGATGACAAGGAAGAGAACAACGACACTGAAGACACCAATTCGTCCTCCTTCACACTTAGTCAACGTAGCAGTGGCTGATACATCGGTCTGGTTCTGACAAAGACATACCCGATTCAGACCAAAGTCGCCACCACTTTTATGTTGATGATCGGAAGAGAGAAGTAGAGGCAACAACAGAGGATACGAGGGTGTTCGTCATCTCACAACCTGAGCAAAGAAAACCATCAACGTCATAGCCAAGATGTCTGGCAAATTTGATGCCATTCGCGCTCTCTAGTTTTTCCCTGATATTTACTTCATGCTCTTAATCCTTTTTGAAATTTATGCTTCTGAGTGTTCATGCCTTGATTTTTTTTTGTTTGATGTTCAAATAGAAGATTTACACTTTGCAAAGAAGGTGCTCGAGAATATGCCTCAACGACAAGCGACATGGTCGCTGAACGACACTTAGCTTGGTAGCAAAGGTTACGACGACTTGTAGGCCACAATCTCAAGTTTGATTCGCAACTAGCCCACTTAGTCTCCCGGCTCAACAATCACAGAGAATCCACAGTGCTTGGATATTTGGTTCACTCTATCCCTATCTCCTTCATGTTTAAACTTTGATGCTTGTTACATGTCCCACGAAAGTGTCAAATGTTACTTTCCTTGAAATACCCTAGCAGTTTTTACGCCTACCACCTGTTTGATAAAATGTCAGACTGAATCTACACTCATATTTTGAAGATATAATGTTTGAAAAGAATTTGAGACCTCTATTACTAATAGCATATGGCTGAAAGTTATTGAGGAAATGTCTAAATAAGTTATATATCCTGTTTTCATTATAGTTTTCTTGCCTGGAGAGAAGCTTGATTAATTTCCCATTGGATCCTCCTAAGGCTATACTTTCAACGCCAGAACATTGAATGTGTTTTAGCAATTTTTTTAAGTCATTCAATATGAGAAGCTCCTGATTGGGTCAACTGTTTGGATTCTAACAATATGAGAGTATTTATGTTTAAGATTTGAAGCATGTTTCTCATCTTGTCATCATAAGAAGGTGGCTTTGGAAAACTGTGGCAAGGTGTTGTATTTTATTTTGCATGTTGGTGCTGTTCTGAATCTGACTTATTGCTTGACTAAGATGAATTAACCGCTTGGACAATAGAGATAAGTTGGGTGAATTTGAATTTATAGTGTGTCTTGACTGATCACTCGCTATTGTAAGATGTGCTTTAGATTATATGATGATTGCTCACGTGCTGTGAAGGTGGTTTCATGTATTTATCTCTGATAAACGATCTCATGAACCCTAGAATTGTGATTGTCATGTGTGTTGGTTTCCAGGTAGCAGAATTTAGTTCAGTTGTCTTGCTGCTTGCTTAATTGATCATCTTTGCTAATAGGCTTGGAACATCTGAAGGTGCAAGAAACACACAAGAAAGGGGGGGTTTGAATTGTGTGACCATTTTTTTTTAAAACTTATTCGATAGGTCTTAAAAGTTAATTACTGGTTTTCAAAATGATTTATTCATGATGCAAGCATGAGTATGAATATAGCGGAAAGGTAATGTAACATGAATAATAAAGCACACATGATTTTTATCCTGGTTCACCCCCATAATTGACAGGGCTACGTCCAGTCCTTGG
The DNA here is from genome assembly GCA_030819835.1 of Acmispon strigosus. Lineage (NCBI taxonomy): Eukaryota > Viridiplantae > Streptophyta > Magnoliopsida > Fabales > Fabaceae > Acmispon > Acmispon strigosus. Next base: position 27,772,413 of record JAUAMA010000004.1, on the reverse strand, counting down.
CTTCACCAAGATTTTCACTATTTAACCAAATAGTACAAGTATTATCAGGGACTTCTCCCAACAAGTATTCTAAGGACTTCTCCTATCAAGTATTCGTAGGACTTCTCCTTACAAGTATTATCAGGACGCCTCCTTACAAGTATTATACAGGACTTCTCCTGACACCTTTTTCAGGGTTTTTCTTTTCTACAATAGTTCTCTTCTAATAAGAGTGGGTTAGAAGAAATGAAGAGCAGAAAACAGAGAGATCATAAACAAGTTGGTCTCTGTTTTAAGTTATGTGTGTGGGATAGGATGAGAGTAATACTCTATAAGTTTTCCACACACATAAGCAACTCAACTCATGTTATGATATGACTTGAAGTTTCCTGAGCTGGAACCAAGAATGTCTTGGTCCTTTGGACAAACTAGGTTGAGATATGTAAAATTGAATTCTAGTCGCCAAGTTGCAACGGAAGCAGGATTCTCTATATATATCTTCAGTTGAAGATCCTTGTTCTTCCTTCACAGAAGGAGTGAAAACCTGCCCGTTAGTGCTCCGGCTTCCTCTGCTGTGAGTAACGGCTAATTCTGCATTTTTCAGCAGGTCTGAGACACGATCTGAGAAGCATTGATTTTCCTGGGTTGACGTCGTCTGGCTCCATGCTGGGCGAGTAGCCTTGAGCTAGTTCCTCTGTATTTAATGCGTGAAGATCCAGCTGTGATATTTGTTTTGACCATTATACCCCAGTGCATGCCAGCTAATGCTCATCACGTGCTTCGTTCAGATGTTTGAATTTCGACCGTTGAACGTGTACGGTGCTAAGAGATTCTTGCCGTTGATTCCGCGATGTCAGCTTGATATGAGGAAAAGCAGAAAAGTAGTGGGACCAAGGAATATTGTGTTGATTGTGTCCCTTTCTACATTCTGCCATTGTCAGTACATCAATAAATATGCATACGAGGTAGACATCTTTTGATCCAAGAAGCAATTATTCAAGATGAGGAGAATAACTTCTTTAATGCTTCTGTTGAACGAATATCCTCGTAAACCACATTTCTTGATATTTCTACCTTTGGTGCAATCTGATGCTTGAGCGAACGGATTTTTCCTTAGAGTCTGGCAGACGTAGTCTCCATACAATGCTTAAGATTTTGCTGCGAAGTGATTTGTATTGGCAGACGATTTTTCTTCATTCAGTTCTTCTTAAGGATTAGAATCTTCTTGGCTTGTAGAGGATTGAATCTTCTTTTTCCTTTTGATTCCAATGAAGTTCTCCATCTGAGAGAGTTGATCCACAACTTCTTTATATGATGCTAGAGAAGCTTCGAAGTCAAAGGTGTTTCTTCATAAGTTGTCATGCTCTTTCAGCTTTAGATGAATCAGTCTTTCTTTTGATCACTGTAGGTTTAAGTGGCGGACTGTTTCAGCTTCTTAAAGTAGACTTTGACTTGATCGTGCAGAGTTTGATGGAGTGTCCTTGAGAGAGGATGTTGCTGTTTTCAATTTCTGCTTCTTCCTTCGTGAGTCGTCAGACTGCCTTATACATGAATTCCTTCCTTTGTATATCTTTGACAATGTATCCTTCAGGGTGACCGGACGGACTCTTCTGGTGGACTAATTCTCTTGATGATGCTTTGAGATTTATTCAGTTCCTTTAGTAGATAGTCATTCCTGTGCATGAGAATTTTCACTATGTTAGGAATTTTATCTCTGACTATATTAAACCTTAAAGAAATTGTTAATTATCAAAACATAATAATTCATTTAATTATTTGACTCTAACAATCTTCCCCTTTTTGATAATGACAATTTCTTTGGAAAAAGGTTTATTTGAGATTATGTTTATCGATTAAGCATCTTGTCATTTTTCAGATAATACAGAAATAGTTTTTCTTCAGGATATTTTAGTGTATAGAAAAACATGATCATTCTTTTAATAGTACTTAGACTTAGACAAGAACATTTTTGTTTTTAGGTGGACGGTTTTGATTTCTTGAGTTTACCTACCTTTGCTCCCCCTAAATCTGATGTTCCTTAAATAATTTTTGTGTCTAACATATGTTTTTCTAAATAAGCTCCCCCTGAACTGATGCTGATGCTATTGAGTCTTAACTGTGTTTAGGATATTCTATCATCATCTCTTTGTTGCTAACATTTTCTGTGATATTTTATCATCATCTCTTTGTTGCTATGCTAACATTTTTTGTGATATTTTATCATCATCTCTTTGTTGCTAACATTTTCTGTCTCTTTTTCCTTACCTAACTCTTCTCCCCCTTTGGCATTATCAAAAAGAAATAAGCGATAAATAAATAGCGATATTTAAATTGATGAGGCAGTAAATAGCAAGCACTGATAATATATGGATAACTTGCAGTCAGTAAAGATGAGAAAAAGAATAGATTGTGCAAGATAAAGAGGTAAAGGTATAGAGATTAGTCATGTTGCTGCTAATGTTGCTCAATGTAGCGCTGCACCAATCCTTCTAGAATCTCAAATCCTGCGTCCATCTTGTCAGAAAGTCTTTGGGACACAGTATCAATGTGATTGAACGCATTTCTACGTAGTTCTTTATTTTCCTTAGAAGCATTTGAGCACCCTGTATCTATTCTTGTTGACAGTTCCATCACAGCAGCTCTGGCATCGAAGGAATTTTCAGCTGATGAAGGCATGTTTGTGGTCTTTGATTCAGGGATTTCCTCAGCTTGAGAAAGGTTACTCTTTGGGAGAGCAAATGATATAGGTTGGGCAGTGGTAACCTCAGCATCCTGGGCAACTGGTGAGGTTTCAGTGGTAGGTGTTTCTCGTGAAGAAGATGGAGATGAGTAGTTTGGACTTTTCTCAGAGTCGGAGGATGTGGTGAATATATCTTGGGGTATGGTGATAACTTGAGGCAAGGGGATGGTTGGTGCATATGATGGGTGATTTTTGGAAGGTGCATTGGCAGTTGGCAGAAGCTCAGGTCGCGGTCTTGCAGTAAGTAGAATGAGCAACCATGATCCATGTTGAAATATAATGCTTTTAACATTATGAATCAGTCCAAATGGAACGGTACTCTGATGAACTGGTCTGAATACAGACAGTTCCCACTCATGGTGAAAGATGTCGTACCTGGTCCTTTGAGCAAATGCAATTTGTAAACCATCCATAGCGGGAGGAGACCAGAGTCGGGCTAGAATACAAAAGTTGAATCCCAGGAGTTCCATCATCAAGTGTGGAGCATAGACGGCATTCTCAATTTTAAGCATTCTGGGAATCTGCAAGGAAGAAGGAGTTAACGTCCGACGCGTCCTCCTTGGAACATGAGCAAGAAAGACTCTTGCAGTGTTCTGCGAGTTCATCATCCTGATCATCCCCAGGTGCAGATGCTTCCTTGGAGACTCTTTTCTGAGAGGCCAGTATCTCATTCAGAGATATTTCCGGATCATCAACATGATCATTTATATTTTCAGCTCTAGTCTTCTGCTTCTTTTTCTTTGGTTGTGTCTTCTTTGATGCTCTGGTTTTTGTACGTTGCTTAGCACTCTCTTTTGAAGAGCTCTTCTTCACTGTAGTCGGATGAAGTTCCTCCTGAATCGCTGACTTTTCTGCTTCTTTATCAACGAAGCATGCTGCAGTTTCTTTGTCTTGGTTCAGTTGTTTATCGTCCAGTGGACGATTCATAACTTCAAGTGGCTCTGGCAATTGAACTGGACTTGAAGGAGCTACTGATGAGGTTTGAGGAGTTTGAGCTTGCGCTTGTGGGATCTCATCGCTGTCCAGAGTGGATTCACTATCGGATTGGCTTCCGATGCGTTGAGGTTGTCGTACATATTCTGGATCAACAATCTCCTTATATTTTAGGATCCTTGATGAGATATGTTTCCCCCATCTCTTAGCGCTCTTCGCACAATTTGGTCTCCACATAGGAGTGCAATAAGGGAGAAGTGAATCATTTCTGAGTTTTACCCTTACCCAATGGTGGTCATCGATATTACAGAGAACTGCAATAATGGGAGGGATGAAGGCTGGACCAGCTAAGGGTAGATAGGTGCATGACTTCCTTAGACTTACGGTTACCAGTATGATTTTGAAAGTGCTTACAGCCAACAAACCCATGTCAGGGACAGTGAACCATTTAGGAAATAGAGCAAGTTCCCCTTCAAGTAAGTTCAGTGCATCCATTATCCGCTCGAAATGTTGCTCAGATTCTATCATTCCGGCATATACAGAGTGATGAGCTTTGAGTTCTTCTATCATCTCAACCCTATAGCAGGCCATTCATTCTCATTGACTCCAAGCCATTGAGCAATGCAACGAAAGCCACAGTTTCCATCATCTACCACGTCAATAATGTCTTCCACATATTCGTGGAATAGTGCAGGGATATAAGAGAGATATTTTAAGAGAGAGGGTGAGGGATGATCAACCTTTGGAGCCACTCTCAGAGGTCCTTCTTTTACTCTTTTTACAAACGAAGCTATCGGCATTGAGTCTTCATCATCACCTGATGAAGCTGCATTTTGCCTGGTGGTGTTCGTTGTTGCCTTCACAAGGCGTCTTCGCTTTGGTTCTAGCACGGATGACGGCAAGACCCTAGTTGCCTCATCTGATTCTTGAGTATTACGCTTCTTGATTGGTGGTTGTGCAGTTGGGATAGTTTGCTTCTTTGTTCTTGACGCTCTGGTTTTTGGAGGAGACGGTTGAACTTCTGGTGCTTGCTTGGCTTCTTCATTTTCATCTAGTTGCTTCTTTTCCCATTTGGAGAGCATCTTCCTTGGAACCCCAGAGAAGTCAATCTTTAGATTCATCCGTTTGACGTCCCCAAACCTGACGGGTGTTGGGTAGATGTAATCTTGAGCAATGAACTCACTCTGAAGTTTCTCTTCAGTAACTAATCCCTTCAGCCCCATGATCTTGGTAATGAGAGCACCATAGGGAAGATTTGACACGGGACTCTCAATGGTTCCCACCATGTGATGAAAAATCAGAGAGGGCAGGTTGATCTTTTGCATATTGCTCATCTGGTAGAGTGCCCAGTGAGACATCTTATTTACAAGATCTCGGGCTCCTTCTTTAGGGAAAACGATCTTGCTGATAACGGCGTGTGGAAACTTGTATTCTTCCACTAGGTTATTGACTGAGTTTCCATGTATCTTGGAGTCTTCCTTCCAGATACAATTGCTGTTTATGGTTGATGTTTCCCACTTCGGGGAGTAGTGAACTCCGTCATTCACATCCACTTCTAATGCTAGAGTAATGTCTTCAGGACAGATTTCAGTTATCATCCTCATGCACCTGCTCACGATGGTCCGAGGGTTTTTCTTCACAGCGCACTGATAGAACTCCTTTACCAAGGGTTCAAGAACAGGGGTTTCTGACACTTTCATGAGTTGCACCCAGTCTTGAAATAATACGAGACTTAGTCCGGCAACCTTGGCATATTGGAAGCAATTAAGCTCAAGATACCTTGGTGATACGAGTTCCCTTTCACCTAGGTCAGAGAATTTCTTAGCCCCAATCTTCATGACTTGTTCACGACAGTTGACGTCAACATTCTTCTTTCTCAATTCAAGAACAGCTTCTTGTGCTTGAGTAAGCTTGAGCTTGACGGTGGTTTGCTTCTTTGGTGCCATTTGAGAAATCTGTAGAAAGAGGTTAGAGAGTACAAGCAGAGAATAGCAAAGGTTCTGAGGTGCAAGTGAGTTGAGATGTGAGTGTGAGGCTTCCACTCTCAAATTCTTTTGTTAAGGTTGATTAGAAGGCAAACAGTCTTACTCGTTTTATGGTAGGAAATGATTGCCTGCGCATTTGATGTGAGGTAGCAAGTATCGCATGCGCATTAAGTAAAAATTGATAAATGTGCAGTTATGGCAGTTGAGGATTTAATGCGTGTTAAGAACGCTTGAGTACGTGGAACGATACATCTGTTTACCTGTGACCCAGAAGTGGATGTTTTAACGTGTCCTTTCGGTTGAACCCAGACGTTCTCACTTGGATGTCTTTTGATTGATCACTGGACGGTGACTCAATCTTAGTTCGATAGCTCTTGGCGATGGACTTTATTTGTGACAGATGTAGTATTTTGAGTGCTCCTTTGAGATACTCAATATGTGCATTTCTTCACTCTTGTGGTACCCGGGTTTTTCTTGGGTCTAGAGGGTTAGTCCTTTATTCACACGATTGTAAACATTAGTGTTTGAGTGTCATGATCAAAGTAGAACGAATTTTCAAAGGCTTAAGCCGATATACATATGTGTATGCATTTCAAGACATTGACTATTTATGATGGCATTTGAAAATATTATGCAGGTTTGATATAACAACAGAAACTCTGTTCCTTTTATGTGGATTAAAATTTGAAATAATACAGAATTTTCTTGACTTCCGAGCTTATCTTAATCAGAGAATAATTAAAATTAGAGGATAGATGTTCAGTTTTTCCTTACTTTAATATACTACTAATTTTACTTAAGTTAGAACAAGTAAGGGAATAGTTGCAGCTTGATTATCATGAATTCAGAATTACCTCATTTATATTTCAAATGGTCACATGCTGTATCAACTGTTTTCAATCTTCGAATGATGTTGTTTCGATCAGGAAGATGATGAGTTTATACTTCTCTTTAAGAAGGGCTTGATTTTCTCACAAATTTGCTGGAGGATCCGCCAAAGATGGGCTGAGCTGGAAGGTCAGGATTCCTCATTAGCTTCCTCTTCTTGGATGAGCATAGATTTCTTTGTGCTTTATCAATTCATCTCTGATTATCTTCTTTTAATCCGGTTTACTCCTTTCTTGAGTTGGTTTCTTTGAGATGTTCTACCGGCACTATCGTTTGGATCATGGTTGCTTTTTGAGGAGAACATCGATTACCATAGATCTTTATACTCTGCATCAGTGAAGATGTTAGTCCTTTTCAGAGTGGTTAGGCTCTGATACAAATTGAAGGTGCAAGAAACACACAAGAAAGGGGGGGTTTGAATTGTGTGACCATTTTTTTTTTAAAACTTATTCGATAGGTCTTAAAATTTAATTACTGGTTTTCAAAATGATTTATTCATGATGCAAGCATGAGTATGAATACATCGGAAAGTTAATGTAACATGAATAATAAAGCACACATGATTTTTATCCTGGTTCACCCCCATAATCGACAGGGCTACGTCCAGTCCTTGGCTTCACCAAGATTTTCACTATTTAACCAAATAGTACAAGTATTATCAGGGACTTCTCCCAACAAGTATTCTAAGGACTTCTCCTATCAAGTATTCGAAGGACTTCTCCTTACAAGTATTATCAGGACTCCTCCTTACAAGTATTATACTGGACTTCTCCTGACACCTTTTTCAGGGTTTTTCTTTTCTACAATAGTTCTCTTCTAATAAGAGTGGGTAGAAGAAATGAAGAGCAGAAAACAGAGAGATCATAAGCAAGTTGGTCTCTGTTTTAAGTTATGCGTGTGGGATAGGATGAGAGTAATACTCTATAAGTTTTCCACACACATAAGCAACTCAACTCAGGTTATGATATGACTTGAAGTTTCCTGAGTTGGAGCCAATAATGTCTTGGTCCTTTGGACGAACTAGTTTGAGATATGTAAAATTGAATTCTAGTCGCCAAGTTGCTACGGAAGAAGGATTCTCTATATATATCTTCAGTTGAAGATCCTTGTTCTTCCTTCACAAAAGGAGTGAAAACCTGCCCGTTAGTGCTCCGGCTTCCTCTGCTGTGAGTAACGGCTAATTCTGCATTTTTCAGCAGGTCTGAGACACGATGTGAGAAGCATTGATTTGCCTGGGTTGACGTCGTCTGACTCCATGCTGAGCGAGTAGCCTTGAGCTAGTTCGTCTGTATTTAATGCGTGAAGATCCAGCTGTGATATTTGTTTTGACCATTATACCCCAATGCATGCCAGCTAATGCTCATTACGTGCTTTGTTCAGATGTTTGAATTTCGACCGTTGAACGTGTACGGTGCTCAGAGATTCTTGCCGTTAATTCCGCGATGTCAGCTTGATTTGAGGAAAAGCAGAAAAGCAGTGGGACCAAGGAATATTGTGTTGATTGTGTCCCTTTCTACTTTCTGCCATTGTCAGTACATCAATAAATATGCAGACGAGGTAGACATCTTTTGATCCAAGAAGCAATTATTCAAGATGACGAGAATAACTTCTTCAATGCTTCTGTTGAACGAATATCCTCGTAAACCACATTTCTTGATATTTGTACCTTTGGTGTAATCTGATGCTTGAGCGAACGGATTCTTCCTTAGAGTCTGGCAGACGTAGTCTCCATACAATGCTTAAGATTCCGCTGCGAAGTGATTTGTATTGGCAGACGATTTTTCTTCATTCAGTTCTTCTTAAGAATTAGAATCTTCTTGGCTTGTAGAGGACTGAATCTTATTTTTCCTTTTGATTCCAATGAAGTTCTCCATCTGAGAGAGTTGATCCACAACTTCTTTATATGATGCTAGAGAAGCTTCGAAGTCAAAGGTGTTTCTTCATAAGTTGTCATGCTCTTTCAGCTTTAGATGAAGCAGTCTTTCTTTTGATCACTGTAGGTTTAAGTGGCGGACTGTTTCATCTTCTTAAAGTAGACTTTGACTTGATTGTGCAGAGCTTGACGGAGTGTCCTTGAGAGAGGATGTTGCTGTTTGCAATTTCTGCTTCTTCCTTCGTGAGTTGCCAGACTGCCTTATACATGAATGCCTTCCTTTGTATATCTTTGACAGTGTATCCTTCAACGTGACCGGACGGACTCTTTTGGTGGACTAATTCTCTTGATGATGCTTTGAGATTCATTCAATTCCTTTAGTAGATAGTCATTCCTGTGCATGAGAATTTTCACTATGTTAGGAATTTTATCTCTGACAATATTAAACCTTAAAGAAATTGTTAATTATAAAAACATAATAATTCATTTAATTATTTGACTCTAACAACATCTACTGCTTTTTCATAATATAAATGTATCTTTGGCTTCTGTCATTCTTAATTGCATTTGAAACTGCTAGAATGTTTGTCTCCTGCTTTAATTTTCATGTTGCATGTGGAAAGTAATTTTATCTAGATTTTGTGTGGCATTTTCGTTACATGAAAAGAACATGAATAATTGTGAATTGTTTGAACTTATTTTGTCTGTCTCATATAATGGGGACTGATTGCTAACTATGTTCTTGGCTAGTTGTTGGACCTTTAAAACCTGTTTGGCATGCGGCTCTCTGTACTATATCTAATCTCCTTCAGACTTGTTTATCGTAATTATTTATGTTGTGTGATTAAGTGGCTATGGTTGGTTTTCCAAAAATTGTCTTGCTTCAAAAACATATTGGGTCAATCATTGTTAGCTAATAAGTGTAGAGAGTATTAGTGATTTAAGTATTTATTGCAGATATGAAAAAGAGTAAATGCATAAAGTTTGTGGACATATGAATTTCTATGCTACTTTTCAATTACACATTCTTCACGTACATGAGATGGAGTTTCAATTTGAGTAAGGCCTTTAACATTTTTCTTCTACTACAAAGTTCTGAGCCCATTGAAGTTTAAATGTCCAAACCTGGAGTACCATAACCATGAGGAATCTGGAATAGATGATTTGAGGCAGGTTTGATCTTTAACATTTTTTGATTTGAATTTGAACATTATATTTCCAGACATCTTGACGGCAACAACTAGTCCCTCATTTGGATCATGAATTTGACAAGATCCATTTTCGTGTGCAATTTTACAACCCGTTTCTAGTAACTGTCCTAGGCGGATCAAATTGCTTTTAAGTTCTGGTACATAGAACACATCACCTATATTCTGCATCTAATTGTTCATCTGCACTTCAACACTTCGTGTCATGTGGTTGCTGAACCCATAATCAAGGGCATTCCCATTGAAATTGGCCAAATTTATGACAGTTGTAGCATTCAATGGATGTCCTGCCAAAGCTTCCTTCTCGGGTGCCACGACCCCGTCCCCTTCCTCTTCCTATAAAGCTTCCATGACCTCTACGTTTTCTAGAAAAATTTCCTTCGTGAATCACTTTGAGAGCTTTCTCTTCCTCAATATGATTTGACATATGTTGTTCATGCACCAACGGTGAACTTTGTAATTCATCTACTGAAATTGTATTCATGGCATCAGATTCTTCTATCGAACATACCACATAATCAAACTTAGAGATCATAGAGCATAGAATCGTCTCCATGACTGTCACATCTTCTAGCTTCTCTCCATGCTTCCTCACCCGGTTGTGAAATACTCATCAACATATTCTCCAACTTTCATGTGCAAAATTTCAAATTCGTTACAAAGAGCTTGTAATTGAGCATGCTTGACTCTACTTGTACCTTGATACTTCTTCTTCAAGGAGTCCCATATGTCTTTGGCAGTGTCCTTCTGGAGGATTTAGGATAGTCTCAAGAACAACTTGATCAATTGCTTGATATAAGTAATTATTTGCTTTCAGATCCTTCAACTTCAAGTCATTTCTTGTCTTCAACTGTGCTTCAGTCAAGAATGATATTATTATAAGGTTTCATCAAAAAATAAACACGGACTGTTTGAGATTTATACTGATATGTATTATTAGCGTCCCCTTTGGACTTAACTAATTTTAGTGATTGGCATATGTGACTGTTGCTTTCAATTTTGCTTATGCACATGTACGGTGTGATAAAGATACCATTTATTTTCCATTGGATTAGAGTACGAAGATGACCATTTGATAGATAAAAACATGAGTTGGTTTGTTTATTGAGAGTTTCCTTTAGTATGTTTATTACTATCTTTGCTCACAAGTTTTAAAGGGAAACAAGAACAATAATTTACTGTGTATGTTTTTACACACATAGAGAGTTTGAAAAAAATTTCTATGCTCTTCCATTGATAAAGAACCATGGTTCCTTGTTATGGTTCAAAGCTTTCTTATATTAAGCTTATTCAGAATGGTATTGTTTAATGTGATAATTTATTAATCTATACATAGGATACATGTAATGTTGATATAAACATGATAGCTTCCATATTTGGCAAATTGACTTTGATGGTTAAGTCTAAAGTTATCCATGATGTGACAATTTAGATGGAAACATAGTTGGCATGAGATAGCATTTTTTGAGAAACTCACATACATTTAAGATTGCAATAAAGTTACTTGCTTCATGCTCTCACATGATGATCTTTTAATATATTTCAATTCCAATAGTTGTTTTGGCTTGCCAATTTTGAGACAACTAAAAGCTGTTTTGAAACACATGTTGATGAAAGATGAAACAAGGAAAAATATGAAACATATTCTCAGAGAAGAGATAATGGTCCAGTGGCGACCTAAATAGTTACTCTCAATGAAGAGGCAATGGTTCAGTGGCGACCTCGACACCTACTTCGATGCAACCAAGGGTCTTAAAAACCCCTATCTTTGGTGTCCTCACCTCGCAAGAGTTTGGGGGCGGCATGGAGGTTCGCCTGGGACGGCATGCGCGACCCTTGTGCAAAACACATTTAGCTACATAAGTTTTTGGCTACCAAGACTTTGGTAGCATGAAACGAGCGACTGATTGGCCTCCAAATATTTTGGTGCAAAATGACAGCAAATTTCGAATATTTTCTAGTTATTTTCCAATTAAACAATAGCAAAATATTATCAAATTTTTAATTTCCTAGCTTTCTAGCTATCAAAATTCCTAGAAATCTCTGAGGTAAATTCTAGCCAAAGTGAAATGTAAATTCCGAGCTAATCTGTAGCTAATCACTAGCGGTTAATTGATTGCAAATGGTGCAATTCACTCTCATTGATGGAAAAAAGATATTGATCAACCACTTCCAACAATTTCATACACACTGATGACTGGGGGTATAAAGGTCTTTTTACTTTCTTTTTCTTTGTTTTTATTTTCTTTTTATTTGAGTCTCATGTAGATTTTATTTAATTTGTTAGAGTTTTTATTTTGTTTTTGCATTTTCATATAGGTTAGTAATTATTTTGTTTTTAGGCCTTTTTAGTTAGGTTTTATTAGAGTTTTGGTCCTTTTTATGTTTTTGGTCATTATTGGGCTGTTTATGGGTGCTTTGATGAAGAATGATGGAGAATAATGAAGAAAAGTTGAATGGGTTTTGGATTAAGTGAAAAATTGAAGCAACAAGCAAGGAAAACATGTGCTAAATGATCAAATGATGATTGTTTCAGCTGTTGCAAAAGGAGGAATGAAGCCAACTAAAGCCCCTTAATTGCCATCAAGTTTGCCATCAAGAAGGTGAGCAAAGGAGTTGAAGCATCAGACAAGCTCAATGCCTGAGCCTTGGCAAGCCAATGCTCATGCGTTGGCTCTCTGCCTGGAGCCTAAAATAGCAATTATTTCCAACTCCCATGCGTTGGTGGGCCAACGCTCATGCGTTGAGCCCCTGCCTGGCCTCGTGCAAATTCACTTAATTCCAACGCTCATGCGTTGAGGTGCTGGCAGGAAATTTTTATAAGTAGCTGCTTTCTCTCCTTTGTAAAATATACCTGGATACACTTTCTTACTCTTGAACACCTTATTTCTGAGCTTTCCTGGAAAGCCCTTTGGAGCACTCAATTCAGGTTTCTATATTTATCATGTCTTTTCTAGCCATGTTAGGCTAGTTTTCTTTAGTATTTCGGTTGTTGTGAATCTTCATAAGGCTATGTTCTAAGTTTCTGTTTATTATATGAATGAAGCTCAGTTCTTAGTATCTTTTTCCCCATGTTAATATTATTCTTGCTGTACACAAGTTTACGTTACTTGATTCTTGCAGAACGGTAGTTGGTAAGTTTCAATGGAAATGGGAATTTGATTGATTGATTTTCTGCTACTTAGGCATAATGGTAGAAATTTTTAGTGTTGGGATGAACTTAGAACTTATAATGCTTCAATTGAATTAGCTAATCACTAAGGTATTAGGGTTGGTAATTGCAATTGAATGTTCTATTTGATTAAGGAATTAACAAGTAGGAAATCTATGCTAGATCACCTAAGAACATGTTCTAATTTCATATGTTAAATTGATTATGAAAAACTTACAGGTTTAGCGGCTAGGGAGACCCACGAACTTGTGGGTGCCACGTCCAACCCCTTCATGAGTTGGGAGTCACCCCAAGGGTATCACACAAAATTTCAAACCCCCTGATGAATGCCCAAGAGTTAGGGCTCAGTTGGGTGGGGGCGACTAAAAGAGCCTTTAGTACCTCACAAATAAAAGGTGAGAAGGGAAGGCGAACGCCAAGATCTTCAAAGATATATGAATACACATGGAAAAAATGTGGGTCACTATCAACTAATTTGGCGTTGCAAACGCGTTCATTTGCGGAGCAGGGAAGGGTTATAAGGTCGGGCCCATAGTTATCTGAGCAGAGCCTGCCTATTTTGTCACTAAATGCTCTTATTATAATGGGCTCAGACCAGACGGGAAATACAGAGATGACCTTTTGGGCGCCTAGACCTATCTGGACGGGACGAGGGAGTGACTCCTCGTAGGCCCGGAGTTTAGTGGTGGGAGAAAGAGGTGGTTTCAGTTGTTCACCGGCGGTGCCGACACCGGAGGTAGAGGTACACTCCATTAAAACAGAAAGAGATGAAGAAAGACAAGTTGAGAAAGAGGAGCTAGAAGTGTGTCTTGAAGATTGTAGATTCAAAACTGAAGTTATCTAAGTCAAAGCAGCAAAAGAAAAAAATTAAGAAAAAAAGCTATTATTACCATTTGATACAAAAAAGACCAATACAATTATGAGGGTTTTGAAAAGTTTCTTTTTTTTTCCCACTTATGATCATGTATATGCTTTTCCTTGTTTTGGAAAGAAAGTAATTCACTCAACTTAAACAACGCAAAAAATCAGCAGAATAGTGATATATATATATATATATATATATATATATATATATATATAAAAAGGGGAAGATACTCACATTTGTAGCATCAAATATTATGCCTTAATTATTATTGTTATTACTACTAATATTATTAATATGATTATTATTATTATTGTGGACATGGTACTCTTTTGAAAACTAACTTGCCATGTATGGGATGCACGTCATTATACCGGATACATTTAATATTCTTATAAAAAAAATGTTATACTTAATAACTTTGTTTATTATAGAATATTAAGAATACAAAATAATTAAAAATAAATGTGTTTTAACTATTTTTAAAAAATTTAAAGGATCTAATTAAAATATATTGATTATTATAGAATTAAAAAAGACTAAAATTAAAATCACATTAATATTTAATATTTCATGGATTATATATTACATCTTGTAGTATTTTCTTTCACCTGTAGATTATTAATAATATAATTTTTAGATTGACACTTTAAAAGGAACTTAACTTTTTATAGTTTTATACAAAAGAAATGTCATATCACTATTTAAATATGAACATGAATTGTCATGGATAAGGATAATATATCAAATTACGATGTCAAGGATAAGTTCAGAATTATCTCGTTCAGTAGCGATAAACATCAATTGCCATGTCAGCTAACAAATGGATAAGCGCTTGACCTTTTACATTAATAAAAATATTAATTAATTATAAATAACATTTTATAGATAATATTAATTAGTTATTAATAATATTTATGTTGATTATTATTTTATAAAATATCTCAATTTCACATATATAGTAAAAAATATTAAATACCTAAAATTTCCCTAACACTTGAATTAATGACACTATTAATCACATAATACTAAAATTTAAAATTTAAAATTGTGTTAAATAATAATTATGAAATATATAAGCAAATATTTTTTTGAAATTTAATTAATGTTAATATTAGTTAGTTATTCAAAAAATTCATTTTATTAATTATATTAACAATCAGTCTTAACAATACCTCAATTTATCATATATGAAAGTAAAATATTAAATATGTTGACCTTTACATTAACGAAACTATTAATTGATCATTAATAACCTTTTATATTATTAGTTATATTAATTAATAATTATTTATATCACAATTTCTCATATTAAAAAGTAAAATACTAAATATTAAATTATTTTAATGTTATTGATTAAAAAAGGAATTAGTTTTATTTGGTTAATATAAAGTAAAAATTAATATTTAAATATAAATAGCTTAACAGAAGTAACATAACCTGATTAATATTATTTCAATTATTTTTAATTAATATTAAATTATTAAAATTTTATTAACTAATTAATATTTAAACCAATAAATTTTATACGAATCAAGTAATCGCAAATTGAGAAATATTAAAAAAATAAAATAGAAATAAAAAACATTTTTATTTTTATATATATTTAGTATTAAAGTTATTTAATAAATATAATTAAATTATTTTAACCTTTATATTAATGGTATTTTAGTAAAAGGCGAAAGAATAGTTCGCCTTGTGCATATTAAATGGCACTATGATGAACTTACTACTATTAATTAAAAAAACCATAAAATGGCTTTTTAGTATATAATAGTAAGTTTATCATCAAAAAAATAATATTAAGTATTAAATGAGCGTTTTTTGTGTGTGTCTTTTTTTAATAATAAAGTTACTATTTAATTAGATATTTTAATTTATTTTAAATATTAAAGTTGATTCATTTTTATTCAAATTTTATTCTTATTATTATATAATCAATGAAATTATTAAGTATGACATTTAAATTTTTCTAAAAATATTAAATATTTCTGGTATAACTAGGCTCATATGATACATGGTATGTTAATAATAATAATAATAATAATAATAATAATAATAATAATAATTAAGTAAAACATTTTGATGCTCTGAATGCAAGTCTCTTCCCCTATTATAAATATCTCTATCTCTCACTCTTTTCCCAATCATATGTTCTCTTTTCTTCTTTGCAAATATATTCTCACGGAGATATCTACACCACCTCCACAACCTTTACTTTTGTTGGCCAATCACAAGAATTAGAGAATGGGAATGGTGCACATGCTTGGGTTCTGATGTCATACAAACCTTGCAAAGGCTTACTTTGTTCTCTTCTTTTTCGGATCGTGTATATGTGTTGATTATTAGGCTATATGTTACTTAACTACCATCATTTGAATTGTAGAGTTTTGTTCCAACTTCCGTAGCTGAGTACGAGTGTTTTTATGTTGCAGTTTCCTCCATGGTTCGACTTTGACCTTATTACTGTTACAGGTACCCTTTTTCCGTATTTTATACCACCTAAATTTTAGGTGTTGATTTGTTTTATTTCTTATGCTAAGTGCTAGTCCTAATATTCACGTGTATTCAACTTTTTTGTGGGTGTTTCCTTGCTAAATGCAATAAATTTAAATATATTAAAATCTGTATTAAAATGAAAATATTTAAAATGATTAAAATTAATATCCATACATTTTTTTTAAACTGAAAAATTAGTTTTAATTTTTTATGTTTTCCAAACTTAAAACCAAAAGTCATATTGAACGGGGCCTAATGAATTTAGGATCAAATTTTTTTAAAATCTCAAGTCTTAGATTCCACTACACACCTTTTCTCTCAAACTGAAGCGTTCCTTTTTCATACACTAAATATACAAATTCTATTTATATAAAAATATAATATGCTCTTCACTGTACCTAGCAAAGCATCCCAAAAAATAACATTTGCAAATAAGGTCCTCATTATAGTGTAGCAATAGACTTCTATGGAAACAGGTCCCTTTAAATGTCGTCATGTTGTATTATTTCTTGTATTTGTTTATCTTTTTTATATCTAGCCTTGTGAACCCAAACTTATGGGTCTATATCAATTCAGCTTCTTTAGCAGCTGGTAGGACAACGTTTCTCACTTTTAAAAATCCCAGCACCCTTTCTATGGAAGAGAACAGGGACCGGAAATAACCTTGTCCTTCGTAATTATTAAGATATGCCACTAAGGGAAGCTCTGATACTTCTTTCCCTTGCACATGAAATACGCCAGTGCAAACCACCGTTTCATTTACAGCGAGCATCGCACAATGCATTATTCCAAAATCATGATCCTCAATTCTCCACACGTGAATCATTTCTATAATTAAATCAAGCTCTGTAGTAGTACCTATTATTTCATGAAACTGCTCATGGAAGATAGCAACATCTTTTGAAAATAATGAACTAATCTCATTAGGATAAACCAAGTTCCACTTCAAAACCCTCCATTTTATATTTAGACCAGCCTCACTTTCTATGCATTTTCCTTCATGCTTCTTTTTATTCAAAATTAGTAGTGAATATGGAAGATTCACCTCCCCATGAGCCCCAAAAATTACTAGAGCATATGAATTTGATCACAATTTGAGCATCAAAACCAATTACCTTCCAGAATTTCCTTTAGGCTTAGCATGTTTTGATTCCTCAAACACCCAACATGGTATTCCCTCTCACACTGATCACAAATAATCACTGTTCGAGGACGAAAGACTTCTTTGCTAAAATCTTGGCCACCGCACAATGCACACCCACCATAGTCAACTTTATAAATTTTGACAACACGAGTTCTTCTCCTATTCATATGTTCTAGAGGATCAACACATGAATTCCTTAAAACTTCCAAAGCATATGAAGGGACCTATGGCGGCTGGAAGGCTGCAGTAGTGAATCCTCTAGAACAGATAAACCAGAGAAGCATTCGTATTTGTCAAAATTTATATGGGTGACCATGGTGGGTGTGCACTGTGCAGTGACCTAGATATAAACAAAGAAATATTTGGTCCTCGAACATTAATTATTTGTGATCAGTGTAACAGGGAATACCAAGTTGGGTGTTTGAAGGATAGTAACATGCAAAGCCTGTAGGAATTTTTGGAAGATGATTGGTTATGCTGCTCAGATGGTGATCAAATTCATACGCTCTAGAGAATTTGGGGGCTCATGGGGATGTGAATCTTCCATATTCTCTCCTAATTTTGAATAAATGTAAGCATGAAGGAAAAGGCATAAAAAGTGAGGCTGGTCTGAGTATAAAATGGAGGATTTTGAAGTGGAACTTGGTTTATCCTAATGAGATTAGTTCATTATTTTCAAAACATGTTGCTATCTTCCATGCGCAGTTTCATGAAATATTACATACTACTACAGAGCTTGATTTAATTATAGAAATGATTCATGTGTGGAGAGTTGACGATCACGATTTTGGTAGAATGTATTGTGCGATGCTCGCTGTCAACGAAGTGACGGTTTGTACTAGCTTATTTCATGTGCAAGGGAAAGAAGTATTAGAGCTTCCCTTAGTGGCATATCTTATTGATTATGAAGTACAAGGTTACTTCGGGTCCCTGTTCTCTTCCATCAAAGAGGTGCTAGGATTTTTAAATGTGAGAAACGTTGTCCAACCTGCCGCTAAATAAGCTGAATCAATATAGACCCGTAAGTTTGGGATCAGAAGGCTAGATATAAAAAAGATAAAAAAATACAAGAGATAGTACAACATGGTGGCATTTAAAGTGACCTGTTTCTACAGAAGCTTATTCCTGCACTATAATGAGGACCTCATTTGCAAATGTTAATTTTTGGGCTACTTTGCTGGGTATAATGGATAACATACTCTTTTTTATATATAAAGAATTTTTATATTTAGTCTACGGAAAAAGAAGGTTTAGGATCCAGAGAAAAGGTGTGTAGTGGAACTCAGGGCTTGGGATTTTTAAAAATTTGCAAAACTTGACTTTAGAATCTATTATGAGGAGAATGTAGAATGAGAAATTTTGGGTGTCAAATTTGACTATAAGTAAAGATAATTTGATGCAAACATGTCGTAAAACGACAAAAATAAAACATCCACCAAGAAATTGAATACACAAGGAAAATCGAGGAAGGAAGAAAGGGCAAGAAGGAGAAGAAAATTAGGTCAGGGAAGAGGAAGCCGCTCTTCATCCGCCACGATGTCACGAATCTCCGTGGGCTGAATATCGAAGCCTTCGACATCAGCAACAAAGAACCCAGAATAGAATTGAGGTGAGTAGCATTGGTTTACTGCTCGCCATCACCCCACACTGGAATTTCCTTCAACCAGATTCCAGAGAACACGAGTGGGAGACAAGTATGATGACAAGGAAGAGAACAACGACACTGAAGACACCAATTCGTCCTCCTTCACGCTCAGTCAACGTAGCAGTGGCTGATACATCGGTCTGCTTCTGACAAAGACATAGCCGATTCAGACCAAAGTCGCCACCACTCCCATGTTGATGATCGGAAAAGAGCAGTAGAGGCAACAACAGAGGATATGATGGTGTTCGTCGTCTCATAACCTGAGCAAAGAAAACCATCAACGCCATAGCCAAGATGGCTGGCAAATTTGATGCCATTCGCGCTCTCTAGTCTTTCCCTGATATTTTCTTCATGCTCTTAATCCGTTATGAAATTTATGCTTCTGAGTGTTCATGCCTTGATTTTTTTTTGTTTGATGTTCAAATAGCACATTTACACTTTGCACAGAAGGTGCTCGAGAATATGCCTCGGCGAAAAGTAACTTCTTGGGATGTCATAACGTCAGAGTCATCGCGATATGTGGGTTCCCTGCGTAATAAGGTGACTCGTCCAACTTGGCCAGCGGCATGGTCGCTGAACGACACTTAGCTTGGTAGCAGAGGTTATGACGAATTGGAGGCCACAATCTCAAGGTTGATTCACTACTAGCCCACTTACTGTCCCGGCTCAACAATCACAGAGAATCCACAGTGCTTGGATATTTGGTTCACTTTATCCCTAACTCCTTCATGTTTAAACTTTGATGCATGTTACATGTCCCACGAAAGAGTCGAATGTTTTTTTCCTTCAAATACCCTAGCAGTTTTTACGCCTACCACCTGTTTGATAAAATGTTAGACTGAATCTACACTCATATTTTGAAGATAAAATGTTTGAAAAGAATTTGAAACCTCTATTACTAATAGCATATGGCTGAAAGTTATTGAGGAAATGTCTAAATAAGTTATATATCATGTTCTCATTACAGTTTTCTTGCATGGAGAGAAGTTTGATTAATTTCCCTTTGGATCCTCCTAAGACTATACTTTCAACGCCAGAACATTGAATGTGTTTTAGCAATTTTTTTAAGTGATTCAATATGAGAAGCTCCTGATTGGGTCAACTGTTTGGGTTCTAATAATATGAGAGTATTTATGTTTAAGATTTGAAGCATGTTTCTCGTCTTGTCATCATAAGAAGGTGTCATTGGAAAACTGTGGCAAGGTGTTGTATTTTATTTTGCATGTTGGTGCTGTTCTGAGTCTGACGAAAGCATTCATGTGAAGACAGTCTGGTGACTCACGGAAGATAAAGCAGTGACTTCAAATAAAAAACATCCTTTTCGAAGACACTCTATCTGCTAGGCACTCTCAAGTCAAAGTCCACTTCAGGAAGCTGAAACAGTCCAGTGCCTGAACTAACAGTGATCAACAAGAAGACTGTTTCATCTAAAGCTGAATGAGTATGACATCTCATGAAGAAATGCCTCTAGCTTTGAAGCTTCTCTAGCATCATATAAAGAAGTTGTGGACCAACTCACTTAAATGGAGAACTTTAGTGGAAGCAAAAGAAAAGGAAAGATTCAGTCTTCTACAAGTCAAGAATATTCCCAACCTTAAGAAGGACTGAATAAAGAAAGACTGTCTGCCGATGCAAGCCACTCAGTAACGGAATTCTAAATATTGTATGGAGACTGCGTCTGCCAAATCATAAGGAAGAATTCGTCTGCTCAAGCATCAGAATGCGCCAAAGGTACAAATGTCAAGAGATGTGCATTACGAGGATATTAGTTCAACTGAAGAATTAAAGAAATTATTCACCTAGCTCTGAAGAGTTCATCCAGAATAATTGCTTCTCGGATCAAAAGACGTCTACCTCGTCTGCATATTAAATAAAGCACTGGAAATGGCAGAAAGAAGAAAGGGACACAATTAATACAATATTCCTTGGTCCCAATCCTTTTCTACTTTTCCTCAAATCAAGCTGACATTGCGAAATCAACGGTAAGAATCTCTGAGCACCGTACTCATTCAACGGTCGAAATTCAAATATTTGATCAGAGCATTTGATGGGCACCAGCTTGTGAAGAAGGTCTTGCTCCTGACCCTGGCTGTGGTTTTGATGACGACAAACTCATCAACAAAAAGAAGAAAAGAAGACTTCAAAGAATCAAGCACTCAAGTCCATCAATAGTCTAGAAGTCTTAGAATTAGGTGAGTTATGCTTCTAAAGGTTTATTAAAGCATAAAGGCTCTCAAAACACCTAATCTAATCAAGCTAAGTGTTTTCATAACTTAAAAGAAGTAGAAAACCTTAAGCAAGTCTCAAAGAATAAGTTTCTGGAAAATGGGCTTCTGTGTAATCGATTACACCATTATGGTAATCGATTACACCAAGGCAAGTAATCGATTACTCCAGTCTTGTAATCGATTACATGTTTGAAATTCAAATTCAAACTGAAACGGTCACTTGTGTAATCGATTACACTAAGTATGGTAATCGATTACCAGAACGAAAAAGTGCATCTTTTCATGAACCATTGTGTCCCAAACCTTTTGAAAAGGGTTGTGATGGTTCAAGGACGTTTCCCTTGCCTATATAAAGACCATTTGAGTCCAGAAAACAAAACAACAACATAGAACACACAACACACACGAAATAGACACATTTCACATGAGAAAAACACATTAGGCCAAAGCTCTTTCAAAATTGGTTCATCTTTTAGAACTTAAATCTTTTGGAGCCTAAATTCTGAGTTCATGATCTTCATGTTTACAAGAACACATTTGTTGTTCATATCTTGAAGAACTCAGAATTGTATTATGCTTAAAAGCCTTAAAGCATAGTTTCTCATGTTCAATCCAATTGTGTGTTAAAGGATTGAAACAGCCAAGTGTAATATCTTCTTCATCTCTTTCTGTAAGATTGAGTTTTTCACCGTGGTATTCGGTGAAGGGTTGTTGTCACTGAAAGTGGTTTGCTTTCAGGGTTTTGATTGAAGACAAGTTTGTCTTCAAGGTCTGAGGGTGGTTTGCCTTCAGGAACTGAAAGTGGTTTGCTTTCAGGGGCTGTTGAAAGCGGTTTGCTTTCACAGGATATTGGTAGAAGTTCTTGGGGTCCTTGGGTTAGGAACTTGTAAGAAATTCTTATCAATAGTGGAAAAATCCTCAAGGGGTTTTCTTGAGGGACTGGACGTAGTCTTCGGTGGATTGAAGGCGAACCAGGATAAATCTTGTGTGTGATTCTCTTTATCCTTCACATTTACTTTCAAGTATTGTTCATATCCGCTGCAATCACAAAGATCATCTCGTGATCATCATAAACTTGAAAGTAACGATTTCAATAAGGCGAAAATTGGGGCAACACTGATTCACCCCCCCCTCTCAGGTTGCTATCTGTTCTAACAATTGGTATCAGAGCGGAAGTTTAGGTAAGTTATTCCTAAGATCCGGGAAAAGATGGCATCCTCTTCCAATCATGGAACAAGTGAAGGACATAACATAAACAGGCCACCATTCTTCAATGGAGAACACTATGACTTCTGGAAAATCAAGATGAAGATATTCATAAAGTCATTAGACTCAGGAATATGGAAAGTCATTGAAGAAGGACCCTTTGTGCCTGTAACAAATGAAGAAGGAACTTCACAACCAAAACCAGAAAGTACTTGGAGTGAAGAAGAAAAGAAGAAAGTTCAACATGATCTCAAAGGAATGAACATTCTTACATCTGCTCTTGGCATGGATGAATTTTTCAGAGTATCAACATGCACTTCCTCAAAGGAAATATGGGATACATTGATGGTGACTCATGAAGGAACAGATGAAGTCAAGAGATCAAAGATCAATACTCTATCTCAAGAATATAAAATGTTCAGAATGCTTCCAGGAGAAAAGGTATTAGACATGCAAAAACGATTCACTCATTTAATTAATCATTTGATTGCTCTTGGTAGACAATTTTCAAACAGTGACTTGAACATGAAAGTTCTAAGATCACTTACAAGAGTATGGCAACCAAAAGTAACAGCCATCTCAGAGAAGAAGAGTTTATCAAATATGACTCTTGCAACTCTCTTTGGAAAACTCCAAGAACACGAGTTAGAATTGAATCGTCTAGAAGAGCATGAACAACATGAGAAGAAGTATCGATCAATTTCCCTAAAAGCAAAAGAAAGCATCAAAGAAGATTATGATGCAGATTCTGAAGAAGAAGACAATGGAAATCTAAATCTTCTAGTGAAGAACTTTGGAAAGTTTCTTAAAAAGAAAAATGTTAGATTTAACAACAATAAAGTCTTCCAAAGGAACAATGAGTCTTCTTCATCTCAAAAGACTACATGTTTCGAGTGTGGCAAACCGGGACATTTCAAGTTAGATTGTCCAAATCTTCAGAAGAAGAAACATGGTCTAAGAGAGAAATTTGAGAAAAGAGATCAACCTACTCGAAGAGCATATTTGGCTTGGGATGATAATGAAGTAAGTTCATCATCTGATTCTGATAAAGAAGAAGCACAAGTTGCTTTGATGGCCTCACATGATTCTGATGTTGAAGATTCCCAGGTTAGTGAGAATTCTATATCTTTTCATGATTTAAAGTTTACCATGGAAAATATGTTTAAAATATGTCAAGAATTTTCTAAAGTTAGCACTAGGCAAAATGAGATAATTTCTTCCCTAGAAAGTAAATGTAGAAATTTACAAGAAGAACTAGATGTAGTAAAATCTAAGATAGACATTACTCACAAATGCACTAAGTGTAGTTCTTTAGAAGAAAAGATAGAAAATCTTCAACAAAGAGTAAATAACTTCAATAAAGGAAAACAAAAGTTAGATGATATCCTAAGTATTCAAAGACATTCAAACAATAAGTCAGGTTTAGGATATACTTCTCACCCAAAGACAAAAGAGGTTAGGAAAACTATTTTTGTAAAACCAAACCATGTTTTAGGATCTTCTAGTAACAGTAAGATTAATCCTGTTAAGAGTACAAACAATAGGAAGATTAATCAAAATAGACCTCCTAAGAAGATTCATTCCTCTCCTAGACAAACCTCTAGTTACAATCATTACTCTTGTACTTATTGTAACAAATTAGGACATACCCCTACTAGATGCTATTACAAACATATAGGAGTACCAAATAGGGAGTATATTTGGGTTAGAAAGGATGTTAACTTAGAAGGACCCAAAACTTGTTGGGTTCCTAATACCCATGTCTGAACTTTGTCATGTAGGTGTGTATGAAAGCAGCAAAGGATCTATGGTATCTTGATAGTGGCTGCTCATCACACATGACAGGAGACAAAACCAAGTTTTCTTTTCTTATACCTAGGGAAAAAGGTTTCGTCACATATGGTAACAATCAAAAGGGAAAAATACTCGGTATTGGAAGAATAGGCACACCCCCTCAAACAGTCATCGATAAAGTTCTTTACGTTGATGGTTTGATGCATAATCTTCTGAGTATTAGTCAACTATGTGATAAAGGTTTGAAAGTAGGTTTTATTAATGATATATGTGTTGTGAAAGATGTGAAAACTAAAGAAATTAAGTTTTCTGGATATAAAGTAAACAAAGTCTTCATGATCTCATTGGAAGAAATTCCACAAAATGTGAGATGCTTATTAGCCAAGAACAATAGTGATTCATGGCTATGGCATAGAAGACTTGCACATATTCACATAGATCATTTAAACAAACTAGTCAAGCATGATCTAGTTGTTGGGCTTCCAAAGATAAAATTCGAGAAAGACAAGCTTTGTGATGCATGTCAAAAAGGGAAGCAAACCAGAACATCCTTCAAACCAAAGAACATAGTTTCGACCTCAAGACCCCTTCAATTGTTACATATGGATTTGTTCGGACCTTCTAGAACTAAAAGCCTCGGAGGTAATTTCTATGCACTTGTTATTGTTGATGATTTCTCTAGATTTACTTGGACTTTATTTCTACCTCATAAGAATGAAGCCTTCAATGCATTCAAAAGATATGCAAGGCTAGTTCAAAATGAGAAGTCTTTAAAGATCTCTTCTATTAGAAGTGATCATGGTGGAGAATTTCAGAATCAACAATTCCAAGAACTATGTGATGAAAATGGAATATCACATAACTTCTCTACTCCGAGAACACCACAACAAAATGGTGTAGTAGAAAGGAAGAATAGGTTACTTGAAGAATTAGCAAGAACCATGTTAAGTGAATCTAGTCTCCCTAAATATTTCTGGGCTGATGCTGTAAGTACTGCTTGCTATGTTTCCAATAGAGTTCTTATTAGACCTATCCTTAAGAAAACACCCTATGAACTCTACAAAGGAAGGAAACCAAATATCTCTCATCTACATGCTTTTGGATTAAAATGCTTTGTCTTGAATAATGGAAAGGAAAACCTTGGTAAGTTTGATGAAAAATCTGATGAAGGTATATTCCTTGGTTATTCTCTAACAAGCAAAGCATATAGAGTCTTTAACAAGAAAACTCTATCCATGGAAGAATCCATACATGTTACTTTTGATGAATCTAAATCTTCAATAGAAGATAAAGTCAATCTTCCAGATAATGAAGAAGATGACATAATTATAAATGAAGATTCTCAAAAGGATGAAGATCAGAATCCAATACAAGAAGAGCACACTGAAAGTAATACTTATCAACTTCCAAAAGAATGGAGAACCCATAGGGATCATCCAGTTGATAATATTATTGGTGATATTTCTAGAGGCGTTTCTACAAGGCTACGCTTGAATGATTCAGTATTGAATATGGCCTTTGTCTCTCAGATAGAACCATCAAAAGTAAATGATGCTCTAGAGGATGAGTATTGGATTGTAGCAATGCAGGAAGAACTAAACCAATTTGAAAGAAATCAAGTTTGGGAACTTGTCCCTAAGCCTAGTGATAAACACATTATTGGAACAAAGTGGGTGTTTAGGAATAAGTTAGATGAAAATGGTATTATAGTTAGGAACAAAGCAAGATTAGTTGCTCAAGGCTATAATCAAGAAGAAGGTATAGATTTTGATGAAACATATGCACCCGTAGCAAGATTAGAAGCCATAAGATTGTTATTAGCGTATGCTTGCTCTTTAAACTTCCCATTATATCAAATGGACGTCAAAAGTGCCTTCCTAAACGGATATATTCAAGAAGAAGTGTATGTGAAGCAACCTCCAGGATTTGAAGATCCAAAGTTTCCTACACATGTCTTTAGACTAAAGAAAGCACTCTATGGTCTTAAACAAGCCCCTCGTGCGTGGTATGATAGGTTAAGTACAATCCTTTGTAATAAAGGATTTCAAAAAGGTAAAGCTGATACAACCTTGTTCATCAAAAGAACCAAAGGTAATACCTTACTTGTTCAAATTTATGTTGATGATATTATCTTTGGTGCAACTAACGAATCTCTTTGCAAATATTTCTCTAACATGATGCAAGAAGAATTTGAAATGTCCATGATGGGACAATTAAATTTCTTTCTTGGTTTGCAAATCAAGCAATCAAGTGATGGAATATTCATCAATCAATCAAAGTTTTGCAAGGAACTATTAAAGAAATATGATTTGGATGATTGCAAAGCCATAGCCACACCTATGGGGTCTAATACATATTTAGATCAAGATGAATCCGGTAATCAAGTAGATATTACCAAATATAGAGGTATGATCGGATCTATTTTATACTTATCTGCAAGTAGACCTGATATTATGTTTAGTGTGTGTCTATGTGCTAGATATCAAGCATCTCCTAGGGAATCATATTTGAGTTCTGTTAAACGAATTTTCAAATATTTGAAAGGAACTACAAATGTTGGATTGTGGTATCCCAAGGGAAGTGTTTGTGATTTGATTGGATATTCTGATTCTGATTATGCTGGTTGTAAAACTGAAAGAAAGAGTACAAGTGGTACTTGTCACCTATTAGGAAATGCTCTTGTTTCATGGTCTTGTAAGAAACAAGCATGTGTTGCTCTAAGCACTGCAGAAGCAGAATATATTGCTGCAGGTAGTTGTTGTGCACAAACTCTATGGCTCAAACAACAACTCAAAGATTATGGCTTAGAGCTGGGCTGCATTCCAATTAAATGTGACAACACAAGTGCCATTAATCTCACTAAAAACCCTATCATGCACTCTCGAACTAAGCATATTGATATACGACATCATTTTCTTCGAGATCATGTTATGAGGAAAGATATTGAGATTTCATTTGTGGATACACATAATCAGTTAGCAGATATCTTTACTAAGCCTCTTCCTAAAGAATCTTTTTTCAAGATAAGAAGAGAATTAGGCATATTAGATGAGCATGATATTTAATGTAACATGTTTTTTTGCATCAACTTTATATGTACATTTTCATTATGTGCTTAAGTGTTTTATAGAAAAAGTGTTACATAGGAATCTAGAGCCTAGAACTTGTAAAAATGTCCTAGTAATCGATTACCCTAGGATTTGTAATCGATTATCCATGTTCTAAGTCCTCGTACCAAGAAACATCTGAGTAATCGATTATTATAACCTCCATAATCGATTACATGCTCAAAAATTTGAAAGTTTTCAAATTTACAACTGCTGTAATCGATTACCTTAACTACCGTAATCGATTACACGCACGTTTTTCTCTATAAAATCAGCATTTGTCCTCTGCCTTTTTGTCTACCTTTCTTCATATACAATCCTTCTTCTTCTAAGTCTTGTTTCGACATGGGGTCTCTTCCACGTCCCTCAAATGTTTCCTCTCCAATCAATGTTTCTCGAAGGGAATCCTCCACAGATCCTCTGGTATTGTCTCGCTATCGCATTGATGTTCAAACCAATGCTGCATCGGCTGGATTATCTCCCTTTTATACCATTCCTTCAAATTTCTCACAAGAAACCAAGGTTATACTCGAAAGGATGGATATCTTGTCACTCCGTCTTTCTCAGAAGTTGGGCCAACTGGAGGATACCATTCGGTCTCGCTTTATACTTGTGGAAAATCGCATAGAGGCCATGCACTCTTTCATGCGTAAGGAAATTGAAAGTCTTCAAGAACTTGACCCTTCTGAGAACTCTAAGGATTCTAGTCAAGCCTAAGTTCTGAAATCTTGTGTTTCTATATAGTTATCTATTTACTATTAGGATTTCCCTATTTTCGCAAAATGGCTTTATCTAGTTGTTGTAATCCCTCTACTACATATGCTTGATATGTCTTAATATGTATAACTTATGTATTTGCTTTCTTATATATATATAAATGCTGGTTGTTCATGTTTTACATGTTTACCCCTATACCCCCATGCTTTATGTTTCAATATACTTGTATGTATGCCTGTACATTTTTTGGCCTTTTCTTCTTTTTGATGAAGTCAAAAGGGGGAGAAAGGTTCTGTGTTCTTAAAGATCATATGCAGGAATTCAACGAGTACATTAGAAAGGGGGAGAAAAATCAGAAATACTAAATTCCATCAAATAGGGGGAGTTAAGCATCAAGAATGCACATATGATCTTCAAAGAGTCAAGTATGTGTTTGCCATCATCAAAAAGGGGGAGATTGTGAAGAAGGTCTTGCTCCTGACCCTGGCTGTGGTTTTGATGACGACAAACTCATCAACAAAAAGAAGAAAAGAAGACTTCAAAGAATCAAGCACTCAAGTCCATCAATAGTCTAGAAGTCTTAGAATTAGGTGAGTTATGCTTCTAAAGGTTTATTAAAGCATAAAGGCTCTCAAAACACCTAATCTAATCAAGCTAAGTGTTTTCATAACTTAAAAGAAGTAGAAAACCTTAAGCAAGTCTCAAAGAATAAGTTTCTGGAAAATGGGCTTCTGTGTAATCGATTACACCATTATGGTAATCGATTACACCAAGGCAAGTAATCGATTACTCCAGTCTTGTAATCGATTACATGTTTGTTTTTCAAATTCAAACTGAAACGGTCACTTGTGTAATCGATTACACTAAGTATGGTAATCGATTACCAGAACGAAAAAGTGCATCTTTTCATGAACCATTGTGTCCCAAACCTTTTGAAAAGGGTTGTGATGGTTCAAGGACGTTTCCCTTGCCTATATAAAGACCATTTGAGTCCAGAAAACAAAACAACAACATAGAACACACAACACACACGAAATAGACACATTTCACATGAGAAAAACACATTAGGCCAAAGCTCTTTCAAAATTGGTTCATCTTTTAGAACTTAAATCTTTTGGAGCCTAAATTCTGAGTTCATGATCT
Source organism: Acmispon strigosus (assembly GCA_030819835.1). Lineage (NCBI taxonomy): Eukaryota > Viridiplantae > Streptophyta > Magnoliopsida > Fabales > Fabaceae > Acmispon > Acmispon strigosus. Next base: position 27,743,290 of record JAUAMA010000004.1, on the reverse strand, counting down.
TCATGTTTACAAGAACACATTTGTTGTTCATATCTTGAAGAACTCAGAATTGTATTATGCTTAAAAGCCTTAAAGCATAATTTCTCATGTTCAATCCAATTGTGTGTTAAAGGATTGAAACAGCCAAGTGTAATATCTTCTTCATCTCTTTCTGTAAGATTGAGTTTTTCACCGTGGTATTCGGTGAAGGGTTGTTGTCACTGAAAGTGGTTTGCTTTCAGGGTTTTGATTGAAGACAAGTTTGTCTTCAAGGTCTGAGGGTGGTTTTCCTTCAGGAACTGAAAGTGGTTTGCTTTCAGGGGCTGTTGAAAGCGGTTTGCTTTCACAGGATATTGGTAGAAGTTCTTGGGGTCCTTGGGTTAGGAACTTGTAAGAAATTCTTATCAATAGTGGAAAAATCCTCAAGGGGTTTTCTTGAGGGACTGGACGTAGTCTTCGGTGGATTGAAGGCGAACCAGGATAAATCTTGTGTGTGATTCTCTTTATCCTTCACATTTACTTTCAAGTATTGTTCATATCCGCTGCAATCACAAAGATCATCTCGTGATCATCATAAACTTGAAAGTAACGATTTCAATAAGGCGAAAATTGGGGCAACACTGATTCACCCCCCCCCCCCTCTCAGGTTGCTATCTGTTCTAACAATTGGTATCAGAGCGGAAGTTTAGGTAAGTTATTCCTAAGATCCGGGAAAAGATGGCATCCTCTTCCAATCATGGAACAAGTGAAGGACATAACATAAACAGGCCACCATTCTTCAATGGAGAACACTATGACTTCTGGAAAATCAAGATGAAGATATTCATAAAGTCATTAGACTCAGGAATATGGAAAGTCATTGAAGAAGGACCCTCATGTAAAAGGGTCTTGATTTGTCTCTTTATACTCTAATAATAACACTTTTCTCCTATACTGTCTCATTCCGAGAACATAACTTCGATACCTCTGTGCACTTGAAGAAAGGTTATCGCACACAAATAAAGTCTACTCATAAAAGACACAGCATGTTCTTCTAAAGAAAACATGGATTTAAATGACTGCTTTTACACACTTGAAAGTGATAGGAATAATCAGATAAGACAAATGGTGCAAAATAAACTAATTTCCACACCCAAAAATCAGTACTCACTGAACCTTATACCCTCCCCAGATTTTGTATCACAAGCATGCATGACATGGCCACCAAATTCATCCAAGCTAGCCTTCAAAGTCAGACACCAATTTTTTTGAATTCTTCCAAGTATACCTCCTGCTTATGAAGAGAAGAAGGATAAGAAGTATTTGTAAAGGTGGAAAATGTTAGTTCAGATAGCAACCTGAGAAGGGGGGGTGAATCAGTGTTGCCCCGATTTTCGCCTTATTGAAATTGTTACTTTCAAGATGATGATAATCACAGGACGATTGTTGTGATTTCAACGGAATAGAGTATTGCTTGAAAGTAAAAGATGAATGATGAAGGAAATAACACACAAGGTTTTATCCTGGTTCACCTTCAATCCACCGAAGGCTACGTCCAGTCCCTCAAAGAAACCCTTTGAGGATTTTTCCACTATTGATAAAAATCTCTTACAAGTTCCTAATCCAAGGACCCCAATAATTTCTACCAATACCCTGTGAAAGCAAACCACTTTCAACAGTCCCTGAAAGCAAACCGCTTTCAGTTCCTGAAGGCAAACCACCCTCAGACCTTGAAGGCTAAACCACCTTCAATCAATACCCTGAAAGTATACCACTTTCAGTGACAACAACCCTTCTCTGAATACCACGGTGAAAACTCAATCTTACAGAAAGAGATGAAGAAGAGTTTACAATTTGGCTGTATCAATCCTTTAACATGAAAATGGATTGATCATGAGAATTTATGCTTTAAGGATTTTAAGCATAATACAATTCTGAGTTCTTCAAGATATGAACAACTAAAGTGTTCTTATAGACATGAAGATCATGAACTCAGAATTTAGGCTCTAAAATGTTTAAGTTCTAAAAGATGAACTAATTTTGACAAAGCTTTGGCCTAATGTTGTATTCTCATGTGTTGTGTGTTGTCTCTCGTGTTCTGGACTCAAATGGACTTTATATAGGCAAGGGAAACGTCCTTGAATCATCACAACCCTTTTCAAAAGGTTTGGGACACAATGGTTCATGAAAAGATGCAACTTTTCGTTCTGGTAATCGATTACATCACTTAGTGTAATCGATTACACTAATAGCCGTTTCAGTTTGAATTTGAATTTCAAACATGTAATCGATTACAAACAACAAGTAATCGATTACTTTCCTAGGTGTAATCGATTACCAGAATCCTGAAATCGATTACACTGAAGTCCATCTTCCAGAAACTTGATCCTTTGAGATCTGCTTAAGGTTTTCTACTTCTTTTAAGTTATGAAAACACTTAGCTTAATTAGATTAGGTGTTTTAAGAGCCTTTATGCTTTAATAGACCTTTAGAAGCATAACTGACCTAAACTAAGACTTCTAGACTATTGATTGAACTTTGTAGCGTTGTTTCTTCGAAGTCTTCTTTTCTTCTTTTTGTTGATGAGTTTTTCGTCATCAAAACCACAGCCAGGGTCAGGAGCAAGACCTTCTTCACAGAAAAAACCAAGAAGATCAATCACAAAATCAAAGGTTTTTCATTATCAAAGAAAACTTTTGAACCTTTAGACGCTGTAAGTGATGAAATATTTTGAACTTAATATGTGAGCCGTGAACTAGTGCAATTCTTTTTCATTTTTGAAACATTCTCTCCAATGACCACCCTTTAAATTTGATTTTTGCGAGCCCTGAGATAGTAATAAACCCAGAATGGGAAGATAAAACATATTATAAGAAATTTTACATGCTTATTATCATATCAAACTATATGCAAAATAGAAGACATGACTAAGAGTAAGATTAATGAAGTAGAATTTAACTTCTTGGATTGAAAGAAATCATCAGAAAAATATAAACTAACATATTTAACCTTAGCTGCTACTAATAATTGAAATTTTTTAACTGTATTATAGCCTGACTTTTGAGAAAGAGGAGCTAGAAGTGTGTCTTGAAGATTGTAGACTCAAAACTGAAGTAATCTAAGTCAAAGCAGCAAAAGAAAGAAAAAAAGAAAAAAAGCTATTATGACCATTTGATACAGAAAAGACCAATACAATTAGGAGGGTTTTGAAAAGTTTCATTTTTTCCCCCACTTATGCATGTATATGCTTTTCCTTGTTTTGGAAAGAAACTAATTCACTCAACTTAAACAAGTCAAAATATCAGCAGATTAGTGAGTGATATATATATATATATATATATATATATATATATATATATATATATATAAAGGGGAAGATACTCACATTTGTAGCATCAAATATGATGCCTTAATTATTATTGTTATTATTATTAATATTATTAATATGATTATTATTATTATTGTGGACATGGTACTCTTTTGAAAACTAACTTGCCATGTATGGCATGCACATCATTATACCGGATACATTTAATATTCTTATAAAAAAATTAAATGTTATACTTAATAACTTTGTTTATTATAGAATATTAAGAATACAAAATAATTAAAAATAAATGTGTTTTTACTATTTTTACAAAATTTAAAGGATCTGATTAAAATATATTGATTATTATAGAATTAAAAAAGACTAAAATTAAAAAAACATTAATATTTAATATTTCATGGATTATATATTACATCTTGTATCACTTTCTTTCACCTGTACATTATTAATAATATAATTTGTAGACTGACACTTTAAAAGGAACTTAACTTTTTATAGTTTTATACAAAAGAAATGTCATATCACTATTTAAATATGAACATGAATTGTCATGGATAAGGATAATATATCAAATTACGATGTCAAGGATAAGTTCAGAATTATCACGTTCGGTAGCGATAAACATCAATTTCCATGTCAGCTAACAAATGGATAAGCACTTGACCTTTTACATTAATGACAATATTAATTAATTGTAAATAACATTTTATAGATAATATTAATTAGTTATTAATAATATTTATATTAATTATTATTTTATAAAATATCACAATTTCACATATATAGTAAAAAATATTAAATATCTAAAATTTCCCTAACACTTGAATTAATGACACTATTCATTAATAATACTATAATTTAAAATTTAAAATTTAAAATTTAAAATTGTGTTAAAAATAATTATGAAATATTTAACTAATTTTTTTTTACATTTAATTAATGTTAATATTAGTTAGTTATTCAATAAATTCATTATATTAATTATATTAACAATCAGTCTTAACAATACCTCAATTTATCATATATGAAAGTAAAATAATAAATATGTTGACCTTTACATTAATGAAACTATTAATTGAACATTAATAACCTTTTATATTATTAATTATATTAATTAATAATTATTTATATCACAATTTCTCATATTAAAAAGTAAAATATTAAATACTAAATTATTTTAATGTTATTGATAAAAAAAAAGCAATTAGTTTTATTTGGTTAATGTAAAGTAAATATAAATATTTAAATATAAATAGCTTAACAGAAGTAACATAACCTGATTAATATTACTTGAATTATTTTTAATTAATATTAAACAATTAAAATGTTATTAACTAATTAATATTTAAACCAATAAATTTTACACAATCCCAAATTGAGAAATATTAAAAAAATAAAATAGAAATAAAAAACAATTTTATTTTTATATATATTAAGTGTTAAAGTTATTTAATAAATATAATTAAATTATTTTAACCTTTATATTAATGGTATTTTAGTAAAAGGCGAAAGAATAGTTCGCCTTTTGCATATTAAATATTAAATGTGCGTTCTGTGTGTGTGTCTTTTTTAGTATATAGTAGTAAGTTTATCATGAAAAAAACTATATTAAGTATTAAATGTGCGTTATGTGTGTGTGTCTTTTTTTAATAATAAAGTAACTATTTAATTAGATAATTTAATTTATTTTAAATATTAAAGTGGATTCATTTTTATTCAAATTTTATTCTTATTATTATATAATAAATAAAATTATTAAGTATGACTTTTAAATTTTTCTGAAAATATTAAATATTTCCTGTATAACTAGGTGCATATCATACATGGTATGTTAATAATAATAATAATAATAATAATAATAATAATAATAATAATAATAATAATAATAATTAAGTGAAATATTTTGATGCTCTGAATGCAAGCCTCTTCCCCTATTCTAAATATCTCTACCTCTCACTCTTTTCCCAATCACATGTTCTCTTTTATTCTTTCCAAATATATTCTCACTAAGATATCTACACCACCTCCACAACCTTTGCTTTTGTTGGCCAATCACAAGAATTAGGGAATGGGAATGGTGCACAAGCTTGGGTCCTGAAGTCATACAAACCTTGCAAAGGCTTACTTTGTTCTCTTCTTTATCGGATAGCGTCTATGTGTTGATTATTAGGCTATATGTTACTTAACTACTATCATTTGAATTGCAGAGTTTTGTTCCAACTTCCGTAGCTGAGTATGAGTGTTTTTATGTTGCAGGTTCCTCCATGGTTCGACATTGACCTTATTACAGTTACAGGTACCCTTTTTCCGTATTTTATACCACCTAAATTTTAGGTGTTGATTGTTTTATTTCTTATGCTAAGTGCTAGTCCTAATATTCATGTGTATTCAACTTTTTTGTGGGTGTTTCCTTGCTAAATGTAATAAATTTAAATATATTAAAATGAAAATATTTAAAATGATTAAAATTAGTTTTAACTTTTTGTCTTTTCCAAACTTAAAACCAAAAGTCATGTTGAACGGGGCCTATTGAATTTAGCATCAAATTTTTTTAAAATCTCAAGTCTTAGATTCCACTACACACATTTTCTCTCAAACCGAAGCGTTCCTTTTTCATAAACTAAATATTCAAATTCTATATATATAAAAAAAATGATTCACTCATTTGATTAATCATTTGATTGCTCTTGGAAAACAATTTTCAAATAGTGACTTGAACATGAAAGTTCTAAGATCACTTACAAGAGTATGGCAACCAAAAGTTACAGCCATCTCAGAGAAGAAGAGTTTATCAAATATGACTCTTGCAACTCTCTTTGGAAAACTCCAAGAACACGAGTTGGAATTGAATTGTTTAGAAGAGCATGAACAACATGAGAAGAAGTATCGATCCATTTCCCTAAAGGAAAAAGAAAGCGTCAAAGATGATTATGATGCAGATTCTGAAAAAGAAGACAATGGGAACTTGAATCTTCTACTAAAGAACTTTGGAAAGTTTCTTAAAAGAAAAGGTATGAAATTTAACAACAACAGATCTTTCCAAAGAAAAAATGAGTCTTCGTCCTCTCAAAAGATCACATGCTTCGAATGTGGCAAGCCTGGACACTTCAAGTTGGAATGTCCAAATCTTCAAAAGAAGAAACATGGTCTAAGAGAAAAATTCGAAAAGAAGGATCAACCCACATGAAGAGCATACTTGGCTTGGGATGATAATGAAGTAAGTTCATCATCAGATTCTGACAAAGAAGAAGCACAAGTCGCATTGATGGCCTCACATGATTCAAATGTTGAAGATTCCCAGGTTAGTGACAATTCTATGTCTTTTCATGATTTAAAGTTTACTATGGAATATATTTTTAAATTATGTCAAGAATTTTCTAAGGTTAGCACTAGGCAAAATGATTTAATTTCATCCTTAGAAAGTAAGTGTAGAACTTTACAAGAAGAACTAGACGTAGTAAATTCAAAGTTAGAGAGTACACATAAATGCACTAAGTGTAGTTCTTTAGAAGAAAAGATAGATAATCTTCAACAAAGAGTTCATAACTTCAATAAAGGAAAATAGAAGTTAGATGATATTCTAAGTGTGCAAAGGAATTCAAATAATAAGTCAAGTCTAGGATATACTTTTCACCCAAAGGCAAAAGAAGTCAAGAAAACTGTGTTTGTAAAACCAAACAAAGTGGAAGGATCTTCTAAAAACACTAAGATTAACTCTTTTAGGAGTATGAACAATAGGAAGAATAATCCTCATAGACCTCCTAAGAAGATTCATCCCTCTCCTAGGCAAACATCTACTTACAATCATTATTCTTGTACTTATTGTAACAAAATAGGACATACCCCTAGTAGATGTTACTACAAAAATGTTGGAGTACCAAATAGGGAATACATATGGGTTAGAAAGGATGTTAACTTAGAAGGACCCAAAACTTATTGGGTTCCTAATACCCATGTCTGAACTTTGTCATGTAGGTGTGTATGAAAGCAGCAAAGGATTTATGGTATCTTGATAGTGGCTGCTCATCACACATGACAGGAGACAAAACCAAGTTTTCTTTTCTTATACCTAGGGAAAAAGGTTTTGTCACATATGGAAACAATCAAAAGGGAAAGATACTCGGTATTGGAAGAATGGGCACACCCCCTCAAACAGTCATCGATAAAGTTCTTTACGTTGATGGTTTGATGCATAATCTTCTGAGTATCAGTCAACTATGTGACAAAGGTTTGAAAGTTGGTTTCATTGATGATATATGTGTAGTAAAAGATGTGAAAACTAAAGAAGTTAAGTTTTCTGGTTATAAAGTCAATAAAGTCTTCATGATCTCCTTGGAAGAAATTCCACAAAATGTAAGATGTATTTTTTCCAAGAACAATAGTGATTCATGGCTATGGCATAGAAGACTTTCTCATATACACATAGATCATTTAAACAAACTAGTCAAGCATGATCTAGTTGTTGGGCTTCCAAAGATAAGATTCGAGAAAGACAAGCTTTGTGATGCATGTCAAAAAGGGAAGCAAACCAGAACGTCTTTCAAACCAAAGAACATAGTTTCGACTTCAAGACCCCTTCAATTGCTACATATGGATTTGTTCGGACCTTCAAGAACAAAAAGCCTCGGAGGTAATTTCTATGCACTTGTTATTGTTGATGATTTCTCTAGATTTACATGGACATTATTTTTGCCTCATAAGAATGAAGCCTTCAACGCATTTAAGAGATATGCAAGGCTAGTTCAAAATGAGAAGTCTTTAAAGATCTCTTCTATTAGAAGTGATTATTGTGGAGAATTTCAGAATCATCGATTTCAAGAACTATGTGATGAAAATGGAATATCACATAATTTCTCTACTCCGAGAACACCACAACAAAATGGTGTTGTAGAAAGGAAGAACAGATTACTCGAAGAATTATCAAGAACCATGCTAAGTGAATCAAGTCTTCCTAAATATTTCTGGGCTGATGCTGTAAGTACTGCTTGCTATGTTTCCAATAGAGTTCTTATTAGACCAATTCTGAAGAAAACCCCCTATGAACTCTACAAAGGAAGGAAACCAAATATCTCTCATCTACATGCTTTTGGATCCAAATGCTTTGTCTTGAATAATGGAAAGGAAAACCTTGGTAAGTTTGATGAAAAATATGATGAAGGTATATTCCTTGGTTATTCTCTAACAAGCAAAGCATATAGAGTCTTTAACAAGAAAACTCTATCTGTAGAAGAATCCATACATGTTTCCTTTGATGAGTCTAAATCTGATGAGTCTAAATCTTCAATAGAAGATATAGTCAATCTTCCAGATAATGAAGAAGAAAATATCATTATCAATGAAGACTCTCAAAAGGAAAGAGATCAAAATCCAATACAAGTAGAGCACATTAAAGATAACACTTATCAACTTCCAAAAGAATGGAGAATCCATAGGGATCATCCAGTTGATAATATCATTGGTGATATTTCTAGAGGCGTTTCTACAAGGCTATGCTTAAATGATTCTGTTTTGAATATGGCCTTTGTCTCTCAAATAGAACCCTCAAAAGTAAATGATGCTCTGGAGGATGAGTATTGGATTATGGCAATGCAGGAAGAATTAAACCAATTTGAAAGGAATCAAGTTTGGGAACTTGCTCCTAAGCCCACTGACTAGAAGATCATAGGAACACAGTAGGAACTATAAAAATAACAAACATAATCGTTAAGAAGATAATTTTCTTATATGTCTTAAATACTTGCATAATTTTTGGGTGAACATATATGCTTACATGCTTAATTCATGTCTTAAATTTATGATTGCATTTATCTAATTTACCTATGTGCTTAAACACATGTCTTATGTTAGTTCTTATCATTATATACTTGTATAATCTTTTCCTACATGATTACATGTCTTATTTGATTATGTGCTTAAGTGTTCTTTTGGAAATGTGTTACATAGGATTATATAGGTTAGAACTTATAAAATGACCTTGTAATTGATTACCATAGGCTTATTAATCGATTACCCCTGTTCTTAGTCCTCATGCTTATGTAATTTCTCTGAGTAATCGATTACTATAACTGGTATAATCGATTACATATTCGAAATTTGAAATTTTTCAAATTTTGGACTGCAAGTAATCGATTACATTAACTGCTGTAATCGATTACAGTTGCAATTTTGAATTTTATTTAAAATTCAAATAGTGGTAATCGATTACACAACTGCCTGTAATCGATTACCAATTCGATAATATAAGTATCTCTGGTCAGTTTTCATAATCGATTACACTATTCTTCTTCCCTCTCCTCTCCTCGACGCCGAACTGGTTTTGCCCACCTTTCTCCTTCGTTTCTTGCTCAAATTCAGAACCAATTGGTGGGTTTTGCTCGTCCTTTTCCTCTCTTGCCTCTCAACCCATTCGGATTTTCCAATTTGGTCTCTACCCAAAAACCCTTTTTCGAATCCTAGCCTTTCCCAAATCCGAAAATGGCTTCTTCTTCCTCTCGCAGACACCGGTCGAAGAATCTCTCCATGAATACCCTTCACCTATCACGCCTTCTTGTCACGGAGGAACAAAAGAACGATTCTTGGCCTATTACCTTGAAAGGCTGATTCTTCCTCCCAAGTATGGTGACTTGAACTCCTTCATCAACACTGGACTTCTCTTCCCATCTCTCCTCGACTTCCAAGGCCTTGATGAATTTGTTGGCTTCAAGGGTACGTATTATCCTGAACTTGTCAAAGTCTTTTATTGCAATTTGGTCTAGAGGGGTGGCAAAATCTGTTCATCAGTCAAAGGGGTTGATATTTCTTTGACTCAAGAGCAATTGGGCACTTTACTGACGATTCCCTATGTTGGAGCCCGACTAAGCCCTGAGATTACGTGTCCATGGGCTGATTATGATAAGAAGTCTTTTTATCTATCTCTGTGTCGATTTTCTGAGGAGGAGATACAGTTGAAGAAGCAACGAACGGAGGCCAACCGTTCTAGAGATATCCTTGCTGTTGGATATCTCGCTGTAGAGGATCGTTTACTTCATTATTTGATAAGCTATGTTCTTCTCCCTCAGTCCTCTAACCATGCTCAGATTAGTGATTTGGAGTTACAAATCATATATGGTCTGAAGCATAATGAAGCAATTAATTCGGCTTATCTGGTCATGATTCACATGCTGCTTCACAAGGACAGAACTGGTCCTCTTCCTTATGCTCCTGTGATTACTCTTATTCTGAAGAACTTTGGGATTTCTACGCATGGAGAGTATGCACAGGTCATGGATGCTAAATCTCAGAGGATTGACATGGAAATTCTGAACAAGATGGGGATTTTCAGGGATATTGATGGTACTTTCAGGCACAAATCAGATTTGGGTCCTGACACTACCCAGGCTCCTGCCCCTGCTGCTTTCTGTCCACCATCCTCTGAGAGTGGTCCTTCGTCCTCTGCGGATGCCGATGTCTCTACTCAACTCATCCTCTCTCATTTGGCTGATATGAGGACACACTTTGATCAGAGGTTCGATCACATGGAAGGTCGGGTCGAGTCCATGTACACCACTGTTCGTGCTGATATGGATCGCCTCAGTCTTCGTGTCGATCGCATGGCTCCCTCTACTCATGACTCTCCTGACTCGTCTGAAGATTTTGATGAGTTTTAGTTCTTTTGATTCTTTCATTAGACATACTATTTTATTTGGTATGTAATAGCATAGTCTAAAACTCTTCACTGCACTGTTGGATGTTTTCTTTTATTCGCTATGTTTGGATGATTGTGGTTTATCATTGTTTTACATCTTTACCCCCATACCCTTGCTTTATTTCGAAATGTATACTTGTATGGATGCATGCCTGTTTTTGGCCTTTTCTTATTTTTGATGAAGTCAAAAGGGGGAGAAAGGTTCTGTGCTCTTAAAGATTATATGCAGGAATTCAACAAGTGAATTAGAAAGGGGGAGAAATACTGGATTACATCAAACAGGGGGAGTTCTTCAACAGAAATGCATATATGATCTTCAAGTATCAAGAATGTGTTTGCCATCATCAAAAAGGGGGAGATTGTGAAGAAGGTCTTGCTCCTGACCCTGGCTGAGGTTTTGATGACGACAAACTCATCGACAAAAAGAAGAAAAGAAGACTTAGAGGAAACAGCGCTACAAAGTCTATCAATTACCTAGAAGTCTTAGTTTAGGTGAGTTATGCTTACAAAGGTCTCTCAAAGCATAAAGGCTCTTTAAAACACCTAAACTAATCAAGCTTAATGTTTTCACAACTTAAAAGAAGTAGGAAAACTTAAGCCGATCTTAAAAGATCAAGTTTCTCGAAGATGGACTTCAGTGTAATCGATTTCAGCTTTCTGGTAATCGATTACACCTAGACAAGTAATCGATTACCACTTGCTTGTAATCGATTACATGTTTGAATTTGAAATTCAAACTGAAACGGCTATTAGTGTAATCGATTACACTAAATGTTGTAATCGATTACCAGCACAAAAATTTGCATCTTTTCATGAACCATTGTGTCTCAAACCTTTTGGGAAAGGTTGCATTGGTTCAAGGACGTTTCCCTTGCCTATATAAAGTCCATTTGAGTCTAGAACACAAAAACACATGAGAATACAACATTAGGCCAAAGCTTTGTCAAAATTAGTTCATTAAGTCTTTTAGAACTTAAACTTTCAAGAGCCTAAGTTCTGAGTTCATGATCTTCATGTTTATAAGAACACTTTAGTTGTTCATATCATGAGGAACTCAGAATCTTGTTATGCTTAAAAGCCTTAAAGCATAAATTCTCATGATCAATCCACTTGTATGATAAATGATTGATTCAGCCAATTGTAAACTCTTCTTCATCACTTTCTGTAAGATTGAGTATTCACCGTGGATCTCGGTGAAGGGTTGTTGGTACTGAAAGTGGTATACTTTCAGGGTGTTGATTGAAGGTGGTTTAGCCTTCAAGGTCTGAGGGTGGTTTGCCTTCAGGAACTGAAAGTGGTTTGCCTTCAGGAACTGAAAGTGGTTTGCTTTCAGGGGCTGTGGAAAGTAGTATACTTTCACAGGAAGTTGATAGAAATTCTTAGGGTCCTTGGTATAAGAACTTGTAAGAGGTTTTTATCAATAGTGGAAAAATCCTCAAGGGATTTTCTTGAGGGACTGGACGTAGCCTTCGGTGGATAGAAGGTGATCCAGAATAAAATTTTGTGTGTGTGAATTCTTCTATCCTTCATCTTTACTTTCAAGCAACGCTTAATTCCGCTGCAATCACAACTATCGTTTTGTGATCATCATTATCTTGAAAGTAATAATCTCAATAAGGCGAAAATCGGGGCAACTCTGATTCACCCCCCCTCTCAGGTTGCTATCTGTAATAACAAGTAGTAGGGCGACCCAGTGGCTCGACAGGGCAACCCCAGCGGCTTTAGGGGGGTATATTTGTAACATAAGGGGGTTAATAATTTGTAATGTATTGGGCTCGATTCCCGAGGAACATAGGCCTGCTAGGATTCAACATATTTATGACTCCTCCCCCTATAAATAGCTAGTAGGGGGCTCATGTAAAAGGGTCTTGATTTGTCTCTTAATACTCTAATAATAACACTTTTCTCCTATACTGTCTCTTTCCGAGAACATAACTTCGATACCTCTGTGCACTTGTAGAAAGGCTATCGCACACAAATAAAGTCTACTCATAAAAGACACAACATGTTCTTCTAAAGAAAACATGGATTTAAATGACTGCTTTTACACACTTGAAAGTGATAGGAATAATCAGATAAGACAAATGGTGCAAAAGAAACTAATTTCCACACCCAAAAATCAGTACTCGCTGACCCTTATACCCTCCCCAGATTTGTATCACAAGCATGCATGACATGGCCACCAAATTCATCCAAGCTAGCCTTCAAAGTCAGACACCAATTTTTTTGAATTCTTCCAAGTATACCTCCTACTTATGAAGAGAAGAAGGATAAGAAGGATTTGTAAAGGTGGAAATAACCAAGAAGATCAATCACACAATCAAAGGATTTTCCTTATCAAAGAAAACTTTTGAACCTTCAGACGCTATAAGTAATGAAATATTTTGAACTTAATATGTGAGCCATGACCTAGTGCAATTCTTTTTCATTTTAGAAACATTCTCTCCAATGACCACCCTTTAAATTTGATTTTTGCAGGCCCTGAGATAGTAATAAACCCAGAATGGGAAGATAAAACATTTTATAAGAAATTTTACATGCTTATTATCATATCAAACTACATGCAAAATAGAAGACATGACTAAGAGTAAGATTAATGAAGTTGAATTTAACTTCTTGGATTGAAAGAAATCATCAGAAAAATATAAACTAACATATTTAACCTTAGCTGCTACTAATAATTGAAAAACTTTAACTCTATTATAGCCTGACTTTTGAGAAAGAGGAGCTAGAAGTGTGTCTTGAAGATTGTAGACTCAAAACTGAAGTAATCTAAGTCAAAGCAGCAATAGAAAGAAAAAAAAGAAAAAAAGCTATTATGACCATTTGATACAGAAAAGACCAATACAATTAGGAGGGTTTTAAAAAGTTTTTTTTTTCCCACTTATGCTTTTCCTTGTTTTGGAAAGAAACTAATTCACTCAGAATTATCACGTTCGGTAGCGATAAACATCAATTGCCATGTCAGCTAACAAATGGATAAGCGCTTGACCTTTTACATTAATGACAATATTAATTAATTATAAATAACATTTTATAGATAATATTAATTAGTTATTAATAATATTTATATTAATTATTATTTTACAAGATATCACAATTTCCCATATATAGTAAAAAATATTAAATATCTAAAATTTCCCTAACACTTGAATTAATGACACTATTCATTAATAATACTTTAATTTAAAATTTAAAATTTAAAATTGTGTTAAAAATAATTATGAAATATTTAAATAAATTTTTTTTTACATTTAATTAATGTTAATATTAGTTCGTTATTCAATAAATTCATTTTATTAATTATATTAACAATCAGTCTTAACAATACCTCAATTTATCATATATGAAAGTAAAATATTAAATATGTTGACCTTTACATTAATGAAACTATTAATTGAACATTAATAACCTTTTGTAATATTAATTATATTAATTAATAATTATTTATATCACAATTTCTCATATTAAAAAGTAAAATATTAAATATTAAATTATTTTAATGTTATTGATAAAAAAAGCAATTAGTTTTATTTGGTTAATATAAAGTAAAAACAAATATTTAAATATAAATAGCTTAACAGAAGTAACATAACCTGATTAATATTACTTGAATTATTTTTAATTAATATTAAATTATTAAAATGTTATTAACTAATTAATATTTAAACCAATAAATTTTACACGAATCAAGTAATCCCAAATTGAGAAATATTAAAAAAATAAAATAGAAATAAAAAAAAATGTTATTTTTATATATATTAAGTATTAAAGTTATTTAATAAATATAATTAACTTATTTTAACCTTTACATTAATGGTATTTTAGTAAAAGGCGAAAGAATAGTTCGCCTTGTGCATATTAAATATTAAATGTGCGTTCTGTATGTGTGTCTTTTTTAGTATATAGTAGTAAGTTTATCATGAAAAAAACTATATTAAGTATTAAATGTGCGTTATGTGTGTGTGTCTTTTTTTAATAATAAAGTAACTATTTAATTAGATAATTTAATTTATTTTAAATATTAAAGTGGATTCATGTTTATTCAAATTTTATTCTTATTATGATATAATAAATAAAATTATTAAGTATGACTTTTAAATTTTTCTGAAAATATTAAATATTTCCTGTATAACTAGGTGCATATCATACATGGTATGTTAATAATAATAATAATAATAATAATAATAATTAAGTCAAATATTTTGATGCTCTGTATGCAAGTCTCTTCCCCTATTATAAATATCTCTACCTCTCACTCTTTTCCCAATCATATGTTCTCTTTTATTCTTTGCAAATATATTCTCACTGAGATATCTACACCACCTCCACAACCTTTGCTTTTGTTGGCCAATCACAAGAATTAGGGAATGGGAATGGTGCACAAGCTTGGGTCCTGAAGTCATACAAACCTTGCAAAGGCTTACTTTGTTCTCTTCATTATCGGATAGTGTCTATGTGTTGATTATTAGGCTATATGTTACTTAACTACCATCATTTGAATTGCAGAGTTTTGTTCCAACTTCCGTAGCTGAGTATGAGTGTTTTTATGTTGCAGGTTCCTCCATGGTTCGACTTTGACCTTATTACAGTTACAGGTACCCTTTTTCCGTATTTTATACCACCTAAATTTTAGGTGTTGATTGTTTTATTTCTTATGCTAAGTGCTAGTCCTAATATTCATGTGTATTCAACTTTTTTGTGGGTGTTTCCTTGCTAAATGTAATAAATTTAAATATATTAAAATGAAAATATTTAAAATGATTAAAATTAGTTTTAACTTTTTGTGTTTTCCAAACTTAAAACCAAAAGTCATATTGAACGGGGCCTAATGAATTTAGCATCAAAATTTTTTAAAATCTCAAGTCTTAGATTCCACTACACACATTTTCTCTCAAACCGAAACGTTCCTTTTTCATACACTAAATATACAAATTCTATATATATAAAAAAATAATATGCTCTTCACTGTACCTAGCAAAGCATCCCAAAAAATAACATTTGCAAATAAGGTCCTCATTCGGTGTAGGAATAGAATTCTATAGAAACAAGTCCCTTTAAATGTCGTCATGTTGTATTATCTCTTGTATTTGTTTATCTTTTTTATATCTAGCCTTGTGAACCCAAACTTATGGGTCTATATCAATTCAGCTTCTTTAGCAGCTGGTAGGACAACGTTTCTCACTTTTAAAAATCCGAGCACCCTTTCTATGAAAGACAACAGGGAGCGGAAATAACCTTGTCCTTCGTAATTATTAAGATATGCCAGTAAGGGAAGCTCTGATACTTCTTGCCCTTGCACATGAAATACGCTAGTGCAAACCACTGTTTCATTGACAGCGAGCATCGCACAATGCATTATTCCAAAATCATGATCCTCAATTCTCCACACGTGAATCATTTCTATAATTAAATCAAGCTCTATAGTAGTACATATTATTTCATGTTACTGCTCATGGAAGATAACAACATCTTTTGAAAATAATGAACTAATCTCATTAGGATAAACCAAGTTCCACTTCAAAACCGTCCATTTTATATTTACACCAGCCTCACTTTCTATGCATTTTCCTTCATGCATCTTTTTATTCAAAATTAGCGGTGAATATGGAAGATTCACCTCCCCATGAGCCCCCAAATTTACTAGAGTGTATGAATTTGATCACAATCTGAGCATCATAACCAATTACCTTCAAGAATTTCCTTCAAGCTTAGCATGTTATGATCCTTCAAACACCCAACATGGTATTCCCTCTCACACTGATCACAAATAATTACTGTTCGAGGATGAAATACTTCTTTGCTAAAATCTTGGCCACCGCACAATGCACACCACCATAGTCAACTTTATAAATTTTGACAACACAAGTTCTATTATTCATATGTTCTAGAGGATCAACACATGAATTCCTTAAAACTTCCAAAGAATATGAAGGGACTATGGCGGCTGGAAGAGCTGCAGCAGTGAATCCTCTAGAACAGATAAACCAGAGAAGCATTCGTATTGTCAAAATTTATAAGGGTGACCACGGTGGGTGTGCACTGTGCAGTGACCTAGATATAAAAAAAGAAATATTTGGTCCTCGAACATTAATTATTTGTGATCAGTGTGACAGGGAATACCAAGTTGGGTGTTAGAAGGATAGTAACATGCATAGCCTGTAGGAATTTTTGGAAGATGATTGGTTATGCTGCTTAGATTGTGATCAAATTCATACGCTCTAGAGAATTTGGGGGCTCATGGGGATGTGAATCTTCCATATTCACTCCTAATTTTGAATAAATGTAAGCATGAAGGTAAGGCATAGAAAGTGAGGCTGGCCTGAATATAAAATGGAGGATTTTGAAGTTGAACTTGGTATATCCTGGTGAGATTAGTTCATTATTTTCAAAAGATGTTGCTATCTTCCATGAGCAGTTTCATGAAATAATAGATACTACTACAGAGCTTGATTTAATTATAGAAATGATTCACGTGTGGAGAGTTGAGGATCACGATTTTGGCAGAATGTATTGTGCGATGCTCGCTGTCAACGAAGTGACGGTTTGCACTAGCTTATTTCATGTGCAAGGGAAAGAAGTACCAGAGCTTCCCTTTGTGGCATATCTTGTTGATTACGAAGTACAAGGATACTTCGGGTCCCTGTTCTCTTCCATCAAAGGGGTGCTGGGATTTTTAAATGTGAGAAACGTTGTCCAACCTGCTGCTAAAGAAGCTGAATCAATATAGACCTGTAAGTTTGGGATCAAAAGGCTAGATATAAAAAGGATAAACAAATACAAGAGATAGTACAACATGGTGGCATTTAAAGTGACCTGTTTCTACATAAGCTTATTCCTGCACTGTAATGAGGACCTCATTTGCAAATGTTATTTTTTTGGGCTGCTTTGCTGGGTACAATGGATAACATACTCTTTTATATATATATAGAATTTTTATATTTAGTGTACGGAAAAAGAAGGTTTAGGATCCAAAGATAAGGTGTGCAGTGGAACCCAAGACTTGGGATTTTTAAAAATTTGCCAAACTTGACTTTAGAATCTATTATGAGGAGAATCTAGAATGAGAAGATTTTGGGTGTCAAATTTGACTATAAGTAAAGATAATTTGATGCAAACATGTCATAAAACGACAAAAATAAAACATCCACCAAGAAGTTGAGTACACAAGGAAAATCGAGGAAGGTAGAAAGGGCGAGAAGGAGAAGAAGATCGGGTCAGGGAAGAGGAAGTCGCTCTCCATCCGCCACGATGTCACAAACCTCTGTGGGCTGAAGATCGAAGCCTTCGACATCAGCAACAAAGAACCTAGAAGAGAATTGAGACGAGTAGCATTGGTTTACTGCTCGCCATCACCCCATGCTGGAATTTCCTTCAACCAGATTTCAAAGAACACGAGTGGGAGCCAAGTATGATGACAAGGAAGAGAACAACGACACAGAAGACACCAATTCGTCCTCCTTCACGCTCAGTCAATGTAGCAGTGGCTGATACATCGGTTTGGTTCTGACAAAGACATACCCGATTCAGACCAAAGTCGCCACCACTTTTATGTTGATGATCGGAAGAGAGCACTAGAGGCAACAACAGAGGATACGATGGTGTTCGCCATCTCATAACCTGATCAAATAAAACCATCAACGCCATAGCCAAGATGGCTGGCAAATTTGATGCCATTCGCGCTCTCTAGTTTTTCCCTGATATTTACTTCATGCTCTTAATCCTTTTTGAAATTTATGCTTCTGAGTGTTCATGCCTAGATTTTTTTTGTTTGATGTTCAAATAGCAGATTTACACTTTGCACAGAAGGTTCTCGAGAATATGCCTCAACGACAAGTAACTTCTTGGGACGTCATAATGTCAGAGTCATTGCGATATGTGGGTTCCCTGCGTAATAAGGTGACTCGCCCAACTTGGCCAGCGACATGGTCACTGAACGACACTTAGCTTGGTAGAAGAGGTTACGAAGACTTGTAGGCCACAATCTCAAGTTTGATTCGCTACTAGCCCACTTACTATCCCGGCTCAACAATCACAGAGAATCCACAGTGCTTGGATATTTGGTTCACTCTATCCCTAACTCCTTTATGTTTAAACTTTGATGCTTGTTACATGTCCCACGAAAGAGTCAAATGTTATTTTCTTTGAAATACCCTAGCAGTTTTTACGCCTACCACCTGTTTGATAAAATGTCAGACTGAATCTACACTCATATTTTGAAGATAAAATGTTTAAAAAGAATTTGAGACCTCTATTACTAATAGCATATGGATGAAAGTTATTGAGGAAATGTCTAAATAAGTTATATATCATGTTTTCATTATAGTTTTCTTTCCTGGAGAGAAGTTTGATTAATTTCCCTTTGGATCCTCCTAAGACTATACTTTCAACGCTAGAACATTGAATGTGTTTTAGCAATTTTTTTAAGTGATTCAATATGAGAAGCTCCTGATTGGGTCAACTGTTTGGATTCTAACAATATGAGAGTATTTATGTTTAAGATTTGAAGCATGTTTCTCATCTTGTCATCATAAGAAGGTGGCTTTGGAAAACTGTGGCAAGGTGTTGTATTTTATTTTGCGTGTTGGTGCTGTTCTGAGTCTGACTTATTGCTTGACTAAGATGAATTAACCGCTTGGACAGTAGAGATAAGTTGGGTGAATTTGAATTTATAGTGTGTCTTGACTGATCACTCGCTATTGTAAGATGTGCTTTAGATTATATGAAGATTGCTCAACGTGCTGTGAAGGTTGTTTCATGTATTTATCTCTGATAAACGATCTCTTGAACCCTAGAATTGTGATTGTCATGTGTGTTGGTTTCCAGGTAGCAGAATTTAGTTCAGTTGTCTTGCTGCTTGCTTAATTGATCATCTTTGTTAATAGGCTTGGAACATCTGAACGTGCAAGAAACACACAAGAAAGGGGGGGTTTGAATTGTGTGACCATTTTTTTTTAAACTTATTCGATAGGTCTTAAAAGTTAATTACTGGTTTTCAAAATGATTTATTCATGATGCAAGCATGAGTATGAATACAGCGGAAAGGTAATGTAACATGAATAATAAAGCACACATGATTTTTATCCTGGTTCACCCCCATAATCGACAGGGCTACGTCCAGTCCTTGGCTTCACCATGATTTTCACTATTTAACCAAATAGTACAACTATTATCAGGGACTTCTCCCGACAAGTATTCTAAGGACTTCTCCTAATACTTGATAGGAGAAGTCCTTACAATACTTGTTGGGAGTAGTCCCTGATAATACTTGTACTATTTGTTTTAAATAGTGGAAAATCTTGGTGAAGCCAAGGACTGGACTTAGCCTTGTCGATTATGGGGGTGGACCAGGATAAAAATCATGTGTGCTTTACTTTTCATGTTATGTTATATTTTCCTCTGCATACATGCATATTTGCATAATGAATAACTCTCTTTGAAAACCAGTAATTAACGTTTATCATTGAAAGAAGTTTTCAAAATAAGTCACACAATTCAAACCCCCCCTTTCTTGTGTGTTTCTTGCACCTTCAAGACACACTTCATCTTCGTGCCTCAGACTTGGTGTCTTATGGGCTTGTGGACCAGGCGAGCACCTTCCCCTGGGGGCGGGCCATGAAGACTTCTGAAGACACACTTCGCTTTCATACTTCAAACTTGGTGTCTTGTGGACTGGGCGAGTGCCCTGGCCCAGTAGTAGGGCGACCCAGTGGCTCGACAGGGCGACCCCAGCTTCTTTAGGGGAGTATATTTGTAACAAAAGGGGGGTAATAATTTGTAATGTATTGGGCTCGATTCCCGAGGCCCATAGGATTCAAGATATTTATGACTCATCCCCCTATAAATAGCAAGTAGGGGGCTCATGTAAAAGGGTCTTGATTTGTCTCTTAATACTCTAATAATAACACTTTTCTCCTATACTGTCTCTTTCCGAGAACATAACTTCGATACCTCTGTGCACTTGTAGAAAGGCTATCGCACACAAATAAAGTCTACTCATAAAAGACACAGCATGTTCTTCTAAAGAAAACATGGATTTAAATGACTGCTTTTACACACTTGAAAGTGATAGGAATAATCAGATAAGACAAATGGTGCAAAATAAACTAATTTCCACACCCAAAAATCAGTACTCGCTGACCCTTATACCCTCCCCAGATTCGTATCACAAGCATGCATGGCATGGCCACCAAATTCATCCAAGCTAGCCTTCAAAGTCAGACACCAATTTTTTTGAATTCTTCCAAGTATACCTCCTGCTTATGAAGAGAAGAAGGATAAGAAGTAATTGTAAATGTGGAAAAAAACCAAGAAGATCAATCACACAATCAAAGGTTTTTCATTATCAAAGAAAACTTTTGAACCTTCAGACGCTAGTGCAATTCTTTTTCATTTTAGAAACATTCTCTCCGATGACCACCCTTTAAATTTGATTTTTGCGAGCCCTGAGATAGTAATAAACCCAGAATGGGAAGATAAAACATATTATAAGAAATTTTACATGCTTATTATCATATCAAACTACATGCAAAATAGAAGACATGACTAAGAGTAAGATTAATGAAGAAGAATTTAACTTCTAGTATTGAAAGAAATCATCAGAAAAATATAAACTAACATATTTAACCTTAGCTGCTACTAATAATTGAAAAACTTTAACTGTATTATAGCCTGACTTTTGAGAAAGAGGAGCTAGAAGTGTGTCTTGAAGATAGTAGACTCAAAATTGAAATAATCTAAGTCAAAGCAGCAAAAGAAAGAAAAAAAGAAAAAAAGCTATTATGACCATTTGATACAGAAAAGACCAATACAATTAGGAGGGTTTTGAAAAGTTTCTTTTTTTTTTCCCACTTATGATCATGTATATGCTTTTCCTTGTTTTGGAAAGAAACTAATTCACTCAACTTAAACAAGTCAAAAAATCAGCAGATTAGTGATATATATATATATATATATATAAAGGGGAAGATACTCACATTTGTAGCATCAAATATTATGCCTTAATTATTATTGTTATTATTATTAATATTATTAATAAGATTATTATTATTATTGTGGACATGGTACTCTTTTGAAAACTAACTTGCCATGTATGGTACGCACATCATTATACCGGATACATTTAATATTCTTATAAAAAAATTAAATGTTATATTTAATAACTTTGTTTATTATAGAATATTAAGAATACCAAAAAAATTAAAAATAAATGTGTTTTTACAATTTTTACAAAATTATAAGGATCTGATTAACATATATTGATTATTATAGAATTAAAAAAGACTAAAATTAAAAACACATTAATATTTAATATTTCATGGATTATATATTACATCTTGTAGTATTTTCTTTCACCTGTACATTATTAATAATATAATTTGTAGACTGTCACTTTAAAATGAACTTAACTTTTTATAGTTTTATACAAAAGAAATGTCATATCACTATTTAAATATGAACATGAATTGTCATGGATAAGGATAATATATCAAATTACGATGTCAAGGATTAGTTCAGAATTATCACGTTCGGTAGCGATAAACATCAATTGCCATGTCAGCTAACAAATGGATAAGCGCTTGACCTTTTACATTAATGACAATATTAATTAATTATAAATAACATTTTATAGATAATATTAATTAGTTATTAATAATATTTATATTAATTATTATTTTATAAAATATCACAATTTCACATATATAGTAAAAAATGTTAAATATCTAAAATTTTCCTAGCACTTGAATTAATGACACTATTCATAAATAATACTATAATTTAAAATTTAAAATTTAAAATTGTGTTAAAAATAATTATGAAATATTTAAGTAAATTTTTTTTTACATTTAATTAATGTTAATATTAGTTAGTTATTCAATAAATTCATTTTATTATTTACATTAACAATCAGTCTTAACAATACCTCAATTTACCATATATGAAAGTAAAATATTAGATATGTTGACCTTTACATTAATGAAACTATTAATTGAATATTAATAACCTTTTGTATTATTAATTATATTAATTAATAATTATTTATATCACAATTTCTCATATTAAAAAGTAAAATATTAAATATTAAATTATTTTAATGTTATTGATAAAAAAAGCAATTAGTTTTATTTGGTTTATATAAAGTAAAAATAAAAATTTAAATATAAATAGCTTAACAGAAGTAACATAACTTGATTAATATTACTTGAATTATTTTTAATTAATATTAAATTATTAAAATTTTATTAACTAATTAATATTTAAACCAATAAATTTTACACGAATCAAGTAATCCCTAATTGAGAAATATTAAAAAAATAAAATAGAAATAAAAAAAAATTTTATTTTTATATATATTAAGTATTAAAGTTATTTAATAAATATAATTAAATTATTTTAACCTTTATATTGATGGTATTTTAGTAAAAGGCGAAGAATAATTCACCTTGTGCATATTAAATATTAAATGTGCTTTGTGTGTGTGTGTCTTTTTTAGTATAAAGTAGTAAGTTTATCATGAAAAAAACTATATTAAGTATTAAATGTGCGTTATGTGTGTGTGTCTTTTTTCAATAATAAAGTAACTATTTAATTAGATAATTTAATTTATTTTAAATATTAAAGTGGATTCATTTTTATTCAAATTTTATTCTTATTATTATATAATAAATAAAATTATTAAGTATGACTTTCAAATTTTTCTGAAAATATTAAATATTTCCTGTATAACTAGGTGCATATCATACATGGTATGTTAATAATAATAATAATAATAATTAAGTGAAATATTTTGATGCTCTGAATGCAAGTCTCTTCCCCTATTATAAATATCTCTACCTCTCACTCTTTTCCCAATCATATGTTCTCTTTTATTCTTTGCAAATATACTCTCATTGAGATATCTACACCACCTCCGCAACCTTTGCTTTTGTTGGCCAATCACAAGAATTAGGGAATGGGAATGGTGCACAAGCTTGGGTCCTGAAGTCATACAAACCTTGCAAAGGCTTACTTTGTTCTCTTCTTTATCGGATAGTGTAAGACCCTCTATTTTGAGTATTTATACTTTGGTCCTTGGAGAATTTATAATTAGATTTTGGTCCTTTAAGTTTGGTTATTTGCATTTTAGTCCTTGGACTAGTCAAGGCTGAATTGGAATTCCGCATTTAAGAGCTTTTAAGGAGGTTTTGGAATTCAAATTTGAGATGGGGACATGATGGTTCGAGTTAGAGGCTTAAAAAAATATTAGTGTAAGAGTTTTAACAAGAAGAGCCTTGGTTTAGTGGTGGAGACTTAGGCATTTGATGGGCATGGCATGTGTTCGAATCCTAGTGAGGTATGTTTTAATTTTAATCAGATTTTTGGTGGTTAAAGGCTGAATTTCGAATTTGAATTGAGACATGAGATTAATGAGCAATAAATGGGTTTAAATGGAGTTTAATAGGAGTTATAATCAGATTCAAATTTGAAATTTAAACATGTGAGTAATGGAGAGTTAATGAGTGTTTTAATGGGTGATTAAATGGGGGTTATTGGGGGTTATTATTCTGAGTTAAGAGGAGAGTTATGGCAGAGGATTATGCTGAATAATGATGAGAATTTCGTGCATAAGAGAGCCTCTCACACTCAGGTTTCACCCTAGTCTCTTTTTGCTGCTGCTACCCAAAATCTGTTGCACTTTTGGCTCTTTCTTTCTGCTGTCTTCTTCTTCTGTTTTGCGGCTGTGTTCTCACCTTGGGAAGGTGTAAGACCACGTACAACCCTCTTAGTCCCTGAGGTTCCTTTCACTCCTGAAGGTCTGGGATTTGTACCTTGACCAATTCTCTCGATAAGGTTAGTATCCACTTTCATCTTTCGATTCGAAACCTAGTAATCCTCTTTGTGCAAATGGTTTTGTAGAAACTAGAGACCTTTGGATTTTGGTTTAGGAAATGATTCTAATCAGTTTTATAATGGGTTTTGAGTATGGAAGAAGTTGGTTTTCGAAAATTAGAGTTTGGAATTGATTTTGGGATGAAAAACACTTTTTCAGGGTTTCTGGCAGGGAGCCAACGCATGAGCGCTGGACTCCTAACGCCTGGGCGCTGAGGTTCTGCCCAGTTCGTGTTGCCAGACAGGGACCCAACGCTTGAGCGTTGGAAGCCAACGCTTGGGCGCTAGGCCCCTGACAGCAAGTTGCTGTTTTGCTAGTTTTGAGTTTAATTCTTGTGAAATCGGTTTCTGGTCTTTTCCTTGATTGTTGATGATTGTGGACATGTTTTATCATGTTAGGTTGAAGGACAAGACCAAGCAAAGGATTAAAAGGTAAGGGTAACTCTGGGTCTAGATAGAGTCAGTGGTGCTTACTACGCCTTGATGATTGTAAATTACTCTATGTTTGTGATGATGAGATGAATGGTATTGTGATGCATGCTGGGATTATTATCAGTGAATATAACATGTTGGATTTGAGATTGATGATTATGATGTGATGATGTTGAGATGAATATGAGGGTGATTATTTTGTCATAATGGCAATTGTTGATTCATGTTGATGTTGAACATGTTGTCATGGCATATGCATTGTTGTAGGTTGACGACAGGGGTGGTGGTTAACCACGGAACTGTCAAAGCAGTGGGTGGTGGGTAACCACAAAGCTGCTGAGAATGGTGGGGTGGCGGTGTAACCACGTGACCAAACAGGCCGATGGTGTGATGGGTAATCACGGGACTGTGCCTGAGGACATTGGGGTGACGGTTAGTCACAAGATTGTCCGGTTCCTCTTGGAACGATGATTTGGCCATAGTTGTGCATTTAGCATTTGAGGTTCATGCATAAACTGGATTGATGTTGTAAAATAAGAAAATAATTTATGTTGATAATATGGTTGTTGTTAATTATTTTCTCCCCTTTCAACATGCTGTTTGGTATTTGTTGTTTGTTCTCGAGTTAACCCTTTCTGTTTGTGTTTGGGCGCTTAACGCCAGAAAATAGATAGGGTGTTGATCGTCGTCTCTTGAAGAAGCTTGATGGAATCAGAGTGCGCAGCGGAATCGTGGGAGAAATTTGAAGAAGATGATTGATGTCTTAGGACTTTCCGCTATTTTATTCTATTTTATTTTTTGGGCTCGCTGTTGAGCAATTTTCCTTATTGTAATATTTTCCTCGTTTTGCTTCCGCGTAGTAATTATTATTTATGGGGAAAATTATTACTTATATTATTTTTAAGTAAATAAGAGAGACGAAAACCTTTTAAGAAAAATGAGTTGTTTTCTGAGAGGTTTTTAATTTCCGCGTTTTTACCATGTAACCCTCAACCCAAAATTGGGGTGTTACAGATAGTGTCTATGTGTTGATTATTAGGCTATATGTTACTTAACTACCATCATTTGAATTGCAGAGTTTTGTTCCAACTTCCGTAGCTGAGTATGAGTGTTTTTATGTTGCAGGTTCCTCCATGGTTCGACTTTGACCTTATTACAGTTACAGGTACCCTTTTTCCGTATTTTATACCACCTAAATTTTAGGTGTTGATTGTTTGATTTCTTATGCTAAGTGCTAGTCCTAATATTCATGTGTATTCAACTTTTTTGTGGGTGTTTCCTTGCTAAATGTAATAAATTTAAATATATTAAAATGAAAATATTTAAAATGATTAAAATTAGTTTTAACTTTTTATGTTTTCCAAACTTAAAACCAAAAGTCATATTGAACGGGGCCTAATGAATTTAGCATCAATTTTTTTTAAAATCTCAAGTCTTAGATTCCACTACACACATTTTCTCTCAAACCGAAGCGTTCCTTTTTCATACACTAAATATACAAATTCTATATATATAAAAAAATAATATGCTCTTCACTGTAGCTAGCAAAGCATCCCAAAAAATAACATTTACAAATAAGGTCCTCATTCGGTGTAGGAATAGACTTCTATAGAAACAGGTCCCTTTAAATGTCGTCATGTTGTATTATCTCTTGTATTTGTTTATCTTTTTTATATCTAGCCTTGTGAACCCAAACTTATGGGTCTATATCAATTCAGCTTCTTTAGCAGCTGGTAGGACAACGTTTCTCACTTTTAAAAATCCCAGCACCCTTTCTATAGAAGAGAACAGGGACCGGAAATAACCTTGTCCTTCGTAATTATTAAGATATGCCAGTAAGGGAAGCTCTGATACTTCTTGCCCTTGCACATGAAATACGCCAGTGCAAACCACCGTTTCATTGACAGCGAGCATCGCACAATGCATTATTCCAAAATCATGATCCTCAATTCTCCACACGTGAATCATTTCTATAATTAAATCAAGCTCTATAGTAGTACATATTATTTCATGAAACTGCAAATGGAAGATAACAACATCTTTTGAAAATAATGAACTAATCTCATTTGGATAAACCAAGTTCCACTTCAAAACCGTCCATTTTATATTTAGACCAGCCTCACTTTCTATGCATTTTCCTTCATGCTTCTTTTTATTCAAAATTAGTGGTGAATATGGAAGATTCACCTCCCCATGAGCCCCCAAACTTACTAGAGTGTATGAATTTGATCACAATCTGAGCATCATAACCAATTACCTTCAAGAATTTCCTTCAAGCTTAGCATGTTATGATCCTTCAAACACCGAACATGGTATTCCCTCTCACACTGATCACAAATAATTACTGTTCGAGGACGAAATACTTCTTTGCTAAAATCTTGGCCACCGCACAATGCACACCCACCATAGTCAACTTTATAAATTTTGACAACACAAGTTCTATTATTCATATGTTCTAGAGGATCAACACATGAATTCCTTAAAACTTCCAAAGAATAGGAAGGGACCTATGGCGGCTAGAAGAGCTGCAGCAATGAATCCTCTAGAACAGATAAACCAGAGAAGCATTCGTATTGTCAAAATTTATAAGGGTGACCACGGTGGGTATGCACTGTGCAGTGACCTAGATATAAACAAAGAAATATTTGGTCCTCGAACTTTAATTATTTGTGATCAGTGTGACAAGGAATACCAAGTTGGGTGTTTGAAGGATAGTAACATGCAAAGCCTGTACGAATTTTTGGAAGACGAGTGGTTATGCTGCTTAGATTGTGATCAAATTCATATGCTCTAGAGAATTTGGGGGCTCATTGGGATGTGAATCTTCCATATTCACTCCTAATTTTGAATAAATGTAAGCATGAAGTTAAAGGCATTGAACGTGAGGCTTGCCTGAATATAAAATGGAGGATTTTGAAGTTGAACTTGGTTTATCCTGGTGAGATTAGTTCATTATTTTCAAAAGATGTTGCTATCATCCATGAGCAGCTTCATGAAATAATAGATACTACTACAGAGCTTGATTTAATTGTAGAAATGATTCACGTGTGGAGAGTTGAGGATCACGATTTTGGCAGAATGTATTGTGCGATGCTCGCTGTCAACGAAGTGACGGTTTGCACTAGCTTATTTCATGTGCAAGGGAAAGAAGTATCAGAGCTTCCCTTTGTGGCATATCTTGTTGATTACAAAGTACAAGGTTACTTCGGGTCCCTGTTCTCTTCTATCAAGGGGTGCTGAATTTTTAAATGTGAGAAACGTTGTCCAACCTGCTGCTAAAGAAGCTGAATCAATATAGACCTGTAAGTTTGGGATCAGAAGGCTAGATATAAAAAGGATAAACAAATACAAGAGATAGTACAACATGGTGGCATTTAAAGTGACCTGTTTCTACATAAGCTTATTCCTGCACTGTAATGAGGACCTCATTTGCAAATGTTATTTTTTGGGCTGCTTTGCTGGGTACAATGTATAACATACTCTTTTTTATATATATAGAATTTTTATATTTAGTGTACGGAAAAAGAAGGTTTAGGATCCAAAGATAAGGTGTGTAGTGGAACCCAGGACTTGGGATTTTTAAAAATTTGCAAAACTTGACTTTAGAATCTATTATGAGGAGAATCTAGAATGAGAAGATTTTGGGTATCAAATTTGATTATAAGTAAAGATAATTTGATGCAAACATGTCATAAAACGACAAAAATAAAACATCCACCAAGAAGTTGAGTACACAAGGAAAATCGAGGAAGGAAGAAAGTGTAAATCAGGTCTCGTCCTTGGACTCGGCTGAGGTTTTGATGAAGACAAACACCTCACAAAAAGAAGAAAGACTTCAGAAAAGAAAAGAAAGACTTCAAGAAGACTTCAAGAAAGAAAGGAACAAAAAGAAGAAAGACTTCACGAAGACTTCAGAAAAGGAAGGAAGACTTTAAGAAGACTTCAAAGAAGACTTTAGAGAAGAAAGACTTCAAGAACCGGCTCAGAATGTCAAGATCAAACATGAAGGTTCTAGTTTTAAGTAAGTCTTGTCAACTTAGTGTGCTATGCTTTATTAAGGTTTAATTGCATTTGAAGGCTCATTAAAGATCAACTAATTGAGTATAATATGTTCTCACAAGTAAGACTTGGTAGGAACACTCAATTAGGGTTTAAGATGGTTAAAACTGAGTTTTGGACTATCTGTAATCGATTACAGGTTGTGTGTAATCGATTACACAGTTTGAAATTTGAATTCAAACTGCAACGACTAGTGTAATCGATTATACTAACTGCTGTAATCGATTACCAGCACGACAAAAGTGCTTTTTAATGAACCAATGTGTCTCACAACGTTTGGGAAGCATTGTAATGGTTCATAGGCAACCTCTAGTGCCTAATATATGTTGTTTCACGAACCAATATGTCCCAAGTCATTTGGGAGACATTGCAATGGTTCATTAACAACCGTTAGTGCATTGGATGTGTTGTTTCATGAACCAATGCATCCCAAGTCTTTTGAGAAGCATTGCAATGGTTCATGAACAATCACTAGTGACTATAAATAGTCCATGAATACTCAGAAACAAGTATGACTTGTGCCACAACTTTCACATTCATTAGAGTCATCATTCTGAGTTCTTGTTCTCTAAATGTCAAAGAACACTTATGTTGTTCAACTATTGAGAACTCAGAATTATTAAGAAGCCTTCATTGTAATTGCCTGGAGCATACAAACTAAGATCAATCCATCTTGTCTAAAGGATTGTATCAGCCATTGTAAAGGCATCTTCTTCTTCATCTCTTGAATCTGGTTGATTCATTCACCGTGGTTGTCGGTGGTTGTAAAAAGGTCCATCGTGGTGTTCGATGGTTGTGAAAAAGGTTCTTTGAATCGGGTTTGATTCAAAGTCCGCCGTAGGTTTCGGCGTCATCAGTTGGTGGTTTGCCATCTGAGGTTTGACAAGAGTTCTTAGGGTTCTTGGTGTAAGAACTTGTAAGGAATCTTGATCATTGTAAATCTTCACTGTGTGATTCAGTGGAGTGATTCTTCAGAAAGTGGTTTGCTTTCTGGTATAGTGGAAAATCTCTGTGTGATAAGAGGACTGGACGTAGCCTTCTGGGATTGAAGGTGAACCAGGATAAAATCCTTGTGTGTTCTTCTTATCCTTCATCTTTTACTTTCAAGCAATCTTCAATTCCGCTGCAATCACAACTATCGTTTCGTGATCATCATTATCTTGAAAGTAGTAATTTCAATAAGGCGAAAATCGGGGCAACTCTGATTCACCCCCCTCTCAGGTTGCTATCTATACTAACAGAAAGGGCGAGAAGGAGAAGAGAAAGTCGCTCTCCATCCGCCACGATGTCACAAACCTCTGTGGGCTGAAGATCGAAGCCTTCGACATCAGCAACAAAGAACCTAGAATAGAATTGAGGCGAGTAGCATTAGTTTACTGCTCGCCATCACCCCATGCTGGTATTTCCTTCAACCAGATTTCAGAGAACACGAGTGGGAGCCAAGTATAATGACAAGGAAGAGAACAACGACACTGAAGACACCAATTCGTCCTCCTTCACGCTCAGTCAACGTAGCAGTGGCTGATACATCGGTCTGGTTCTGACAAAGACATACCCGATTCAGACCAAAGTCGCCACCATATTTATGTTGATGATCGGAGGAGAGCAGTAGAGGCAACAACAGAGGATACGATGGTGTTCGTCATCTCATAACCTGAGCAAAGAAAACCATCAACGTCATAGCCAAGATGGCTGGCAAATTTGATGCCATTCGCGCTCTCTAGTTTTTGTTAGTACAGATAGCAACCTGAGAGGGGGGGTGAATCAGAGTTGCCCCGATTTTCGCGTAATAGTACCGAACGACTTTCAGCGCAATTAGAGTTGTAACGTACGAGCGTTATTGCAGCGGAATATTGTAATTGCTTGAAAGTAAAAGATGAAGGATGAAGGAAATGACACAGAGAGTTTTATCCTGGTTCACCTTCAATCCACCGAAGGCTACATCCAGTCCCTCAAAGAAACCCCTTGAGGATTTTTCCACTATTGATAAAAATCACTTACAAGTTCCTAACCCAAGGACCCCAAGAATTTCTACCAATATCCTGTGAAAGCAAACCACTTTCAACAGCCCCTGAAAGCAAACCGCTTTCAGTTCCTGAAGGAAAACCACCCTCAGACCTTGAAGACTAACCCGCCTTCAATCGAACAACCCTTAACCGAATACCACGGTGAAGTTATAATCCCTCAGAAAGATTACCACTTTCTGAAGAACCACTCCACTGAATTCCACAGTGAAGATTTCCCATGATCGAGTACTCTTAACGAATGCTTGCACCAAGGACCCTAAGATATCTTATCAATCTTCCTGAAGCAACCCACTTCTGATTGATCAAGTCTTCTTAGCAATACTTGTGCCAAGGACCCTAAGAGAACCATCATGCCTCAGAAAGCAAACCACTTTCTGATGACACCGTATTACCACGGTGGACTTTGAATCAAACCTGATTCAAAGGGCCTTTTCACAACCACCAAAAACTATGGTGAATGAATCAACATGATTCAAATAAAAGAAGAAGAAGATGCCTTTTCTATGGCTAATTCAATCCTTTAGACAAGAAGGATTGATCTTAGTTTGTATGCTCCAGGCAATTACAATGAAGGCTCTTCCATTCTGAGTTTCTCAAATGTTGAACATCATGAGTGTTCTTATGAAAATGAGAGAACCGAAACTCAGAATGATGACTTTTATGAATATGAAAGTTATGGACCAAGTCATTGATGTTTCTGAGTGTCTAGGGACTTTATATAGGCACTAGAGGTTGTCCATGAACCAACACAACCTTTCCAAACTGGTTTGAGACACAATGGTTCATGAAATAACACATCTGTCGACCAGGTAATCGATTACTGAAAACTGGTAATCGATTACTCTATGCCTGGTAATCGATTACTGGAAACTGGTAATCGATTACGCTATGCCTGACTGACAGGTAATAGATTACTGACTGCCAGGTAATCTATTACTGCAAGTCTGAAACTCAGTTTTAACCATCTTAAACCCTAATTGAGTGTTCCTACCAAGTTTAACTTCTGAGAACATATCGTACTCAATTAGTTGATCTTTCATGAGCCTTCAAATGCAATTAAACCTTAATAAAGCATAGCACACTAAGTTGACAAGACTTACTTAAAACTAGAACCTTCATGTTTGATCTTGACATTATACCGGATACATTTAATATTCTTATAAAAAAATTAAATGTTATACTTAATAACTTTGTTTATTATAGAATATTATGAATACAAAATAATTAAAAATAAATGTGTTTTTACTATTTTTACAAAATTTAAAGGATCTGATTAAAATATATTGAATATTATAGAATTAAAAAAGACTAAAATTAAAAACACATTAATATTTAATATTTCATGGATTATATATTACATCTTGTAGTATTTTCTTGCAACTGTACATTATTAATAATATAATTTGTAGACTGACACTTTAAAAGGAACTTAACTTTTTATAGTTTTATACAAAAGAAATGTCATATCATTATTTAAATATGAACATGAATTGTCATGGATAAGGATAATATATAAAATTACGATGTCAAGGATAAGTTCAGAATTATTACGTTCGGTAGCGATAAACATCACTTGCCATGTCAGCTAACAAATGGATAAGCGCTTGACCTTTTACATTAATGACAATATTAAATAATTATAAATAACATTTTCTAGATAATATTAATAAGTTATTAATAATATTTATATTAATTATTATTTTATAAAATATCACAATTTCACATATATAGTAAAAAATATTAAATATCTAAAATTTCCCTAACACTTGAATTAATGACACTATTCATTAATAATACTCTAATTAAAAATTTAAAATTTAAAATTGTGTTAAAATTAATTATGAAATATTTAAGTAATTTTTTTTACATTTAATTAATGTTAATATTAGTTAGTTATTCAATCAGTCTTAACAATACCTCAATTTATCGTATATGAAAGTAAAATATTAAATATGTTGACCTTTACATTTATGAAACTATTAATTGAACATTAATAACCTTTTGTATTATTAATTATATTAATTAATAATTATTTATATCACAATTTCTCATATTAAAAAGTAAAATATTAAATATTAAATTATTTTAATGTTATTGATAAAAAAAGCAATTAGTTTTATTTGGTTAATATAAAGTAAAAATAAATATTTAAATATAAATAGCTTACCTTTACATTTATGAAACTATTAATTGAACATTAATAACCTTTTGTATTATTAATTATACTAATTAATAATTATTTATATCACAATTTCTCATATTAAAAAGTAAAATATTAAATATTAAATTATTTTAATGTTATTGATAAAAAAAGCAATTAGTTTTATTTGGTTAATATAAAGTAAAAATAAATATTTAAATATAAATAGCTTAACAGGAGTAACATAACCTGATTAATATTACTTGAATTATTTTTAATTAATATTAAATTATTAAAATGTTATTAACTAATTAATATTTAAACCAATAAATTTTACACGAATCAAGTAATCCCAAATTGAGAAATATTAAAAAAATAAAATAGAAATAAAAAACATTTTTATTTTTATACATATTAAGTATTAAAGTTATTTAATAAATATAATTAAATTATTTTAACCTTTATATTAATGGTATTTTAGTAAAAGGCGAAAGAATAGTTCGCCTTGTGCATATTTAATATTAAATGTGCGTTCTGTGTGTGTGTGTCTTTTTTAGTATATAGTAGTAAGTTTATCATGAAAAAAACTATATTAAGTATTAAATGTGCGTTATGTGTGTGTGTCTTTTTTTAATAATAAAGTAACTATTTAATTAGATAATTTAATTTATTTTAAATATTAAAGTGGATTCATTTTTATCCAAATTTTATTCTTATTATTATATAATAAATAAAATTATTAAGTATGACTTTTAAATTTTTCTGAAAATATTAAATATTTCCTGTATAACTAGGTGCATATCATACATGGTATGTTAATAATAATAATAATAATAATTATAAATAATAATTAAGTGAAATATTTTGATGCTCTGAATGCAAGTCTCTTCCGCTATTATAAATGGACAGGGCGAGCGCCCATGCACGTATCAGGGGCGGTTGGGCTCATTCCTCGATGTGCGGCGCGGATCGCGCGCCGACGGTTAGATTAGGGTTAGTCTAGGCGGTAGGGGAAAACCTGTAATAGGCCTAGGCCTTGGACTTTGTAACGAATGTGTTGGGCCAATCTTGACAGCCCATAGACTTGATGTTAGTCAGTTATCATTAGTGGCTCTACTCCCTATAAATAGCCAAGGGAGACTACTGTAAAGGGGTTAACAATTTTTATTAATCAAGGAGGATATTCAGTTCTTTCCTATTGTGTTATTTTCCCAGAACATTTTTGGCGCCGTCTGTGGGGAAGGTAAACCAAACCCTACGCACTCTAAACCTAGCTATGTCAGGCGCTGGCCGTCGTGGGTGAGGTCGCGGTCGAGGAGGACGAACGGCTGGCCGTCAGCCTGAGCCGCCTCCCACGCCTCCGCCAACCCCTACCCCAAACCCAGGATCGCCGCAAGCGGTCCCTATTCCGGATGCGGTAAAGCATCTAGTATTGGATACGTATTCTGGCGAGTCGGATCCTAAGGAGCATTTACAGGCGTTTATGACCAAGATGGTGATTAGTCAGGCGCCTGATGCGGTTCGATGTAGATTGTTTTCGTCAACACTGAAGGGGACGGCGTTGGCTTGGTTTTCTAAATTACCAACGCATTCCATAAATAGCTTCACCGAATTTTCATGTAAGTTCCTATCACATTTTGCTGCGAGCAGGAGTCAGAGGGTAACGACGGGTGCGTTATTCAACATTTTTTAGGAAGCGTCAGAAACTCTAAAGCAGTATATGGCGAGGTTCAATGCCACACTGGTACGGATCGAGGATCCCCCCCAAGAAACATGTGTGAATGCCTTTAAGCAAGGCTTGCGGGTGGGTGCCCTGAACAATAAGCTTAGCAGGCGCCCGCCACGCGACATGGCGGACCTCTGGGCCCGTGTCCATGACTTCATATTAGAGGAAGAGGATGATGAACAGAAGAGAACGCGGGATATGTTGGACGCGCCACCAAGGGGGCATGAAGGGAAAGGAAAGCAGGGGGATGTGTTTGCTCAACGGGATGCTCCAAGGGCTAACCGTAGTAACCCGTACCAGACAGCCGCCTTCGCTAATCAGCAGCGTCGACACAATGTAGCCCGCCCAGAAGCTGGACCGCGGGCAACGCCTCAACGTCAGGCGCCACAGCCAATGGCTTCAGTACCTCGTTATTCTCCGGTGGCCCACCGGGCAAAGGTACCGTTGGCGGTTGGTCTCTCTCAGATATTGACAGAAAATAGAGAGACTAATTTGATTGCTCGCCCTTATCCTCCCAAACGTCCCCCACCAAACGTAGACACCCGGAGATGGTGTGAATATCATGGCGTCTTGGGCCATGACACGGACGACTGTGTTACCATACAACGAGAGGTTGAGCGATTGATAAAGGCGGGTCATCAGGGCCAGTACGTCAAGACCGTGTCCGCCCCAGGCGCGGGGCGATCTGGACAAGCTTCTAGGCGTGCGGATTATGGCGACGCAGATGGAGAAGCAACAATGGGAGACCCGGAGGGAACTGTCAACTGCATTTCCGGAGGCTTCAATGATGAATCTAGTGCGAGTCGCAAGAGGTATGTACGCCAGGCGCACGCCACGGTGCATTCCGTCCAAGAGGAAAAATTTGAGTTCCAACATCCCAACATCATTTTCACCAGCGAGGATTTCAAAGGGGTGCTACCACACAAGGGCGACCCCGTTGTGGTGCAGCTGCGAATCAACAATTATGATGTGAGGCGAGTGCTTTTGGATCAAGGAAGTTCGGCAGACATAATATATGGCGACGCATTTGAGAAGATGGGTCTTAAGGAGGGCGCGCTAACTCCTTATGCGGGATCGCTAATCGGGTTTACTGGCGAGCGTGTGGTGCCCTGAGGATGTGTGGAGTTAAAAACAGTCTTTGGATTGGAAGGATTTGCTAAGACGGTCTTCGTTAAATACATTGTTCTCGCATGTAAGTCTTCTTATAATGTTTTAATTGGGCGTGACACTTTAAATCAGATCTGTGCAGTTATTTCAACAAAGCATCTAAAAGTGAAGTATCCATTGCCCAATGGACGCGTCGGAACCCTGGCGGTTGACCAAATTAGAGCGCGAGAATGCTACAGGGAGAGCGTTGCAAATTATGGGACGCAGAACGCCAGGGTTGGACATCGGTGCTATGAGATTAGTGACGAAAGTACACTGGACCCCAGAATGGAGGCACCAGATTCTCGCCCTTGTCCCATCGAGGAAACAAAAACAGTGAAGGTAGGGCAACGAATGTTGAAGGTAGGAACACAACTGACACCTGTTCAGGAAAATCGCTTGACTCGCCTACTGGAAGAGAATCTGGATCTATTTTCTTGGACGCTCAAGGACGTTCCGGGCATTAGTTCAAACGTGATTTGTCACAGGTTGGCGATTAAGGAAGACGTTAAGCCAGTCGCCCAAGCACGAAGGAAAATGGGTGAGGAACGAACGAAAGTAATCGAAGTAGAGACAGCAAAGCTTAAAGAAGCAAACTTCATCAGGGAGGTTAAATACCCTACATGGTTGGCGAATGTGGTGTTAGTTAAAAAAGCGAATGGAAAATGGCGTATGTGTACTGATTACACGGATTTGAATAAGGCGTGCCCGAAGGATGCGTATCCTTTGCCCAATATTGATAAACTCGTTGATGGGGCTTCGGGGAACGAAGTGCTTAGCCTCATGGACGCCTTCTCAGGTTATAATCAAATACGCATGCATCCACAAGATGAAGAGAAGACAGCGTTCATGACTCCCAAGATCAACTATTGTTATCAAACCATGCCTTTCGGACTCAAGAACGCTGGGGCGACCTATCAGCGACTGATGGATAAAGTGTTTGAGGAACAGGTAGGAAGAAATATGCAGGTTTACGTAGACGATATGATCGTGACATCAGTCAAAGCAGATGATCATTTGGCTGACCTGGGCGAGGCATTCGAGCAAGTGCGGCATTACAACATGTGTCTCAACCCAGACAAATGTTTTTTTGGGATTCTGGGAGGTAAATTCTTGGGCTTCATGGTAACGGTTAGGGGCATTGAGATTAACCCAGATAAGTGTAGGGCGATTCTGGAGATGGCTAGCCCATCTTCGGTGAAGGAGGTCCAGTGTCTAGCTGGAAAGATCGCTTCTCTGGCCCGTTTTCCACCACATGTCGGGGAGAAGGCGGCCCCATTCTTCAAATGTTTAAAGAAGAGCACAAAATTTGAGTGGACGTCTGAGTGTGAAGAGGCGTTTCAGCGGTTGAAGCTATTCTTGTCTAAACCGCCAGTGTTACAGAAGCCAATTGTTGGCGAGCCTTTATTGCTTTACTTTTCCATCACTGATCGTGCATTGGGTTCAGTTATCACGCAAGGAGTGGCGGGTGAGGTACGCATAATTTATTTTGTAAGTCATACTTTGCAGGGAGCTGAGAAGAGGTATCAGAGGATTGAGAAGGCGGCCTTGGCGGTTCTAGTTACAGCTCGCCGTTTGCGACCTTACTTTCAAAGTTTTCAAGTGAAGGTCAGAACTGACTTACCATTGAGGCAGGTGTTGCAGAAGCCTGACATCTCCGGGCGTTTGGTTGGATGGTCTGTAGAGTTGTCGGAATACGGTTTAATATATGAGGCGAGGGGTAAGGTCTCGCCGCAGAGGCTAGCGGAGTTCATAGCCGAGTTAACAATGGCGGGCGACGAACCAGGTTCGAAGGTATGGGTCTTGCATATTGATGGCTCGTCCAACATGCGTGGTAGTGGGGCGGGCATAATATTGACGGGCCCAAAAGAGATACAGATTTAACAGTCTCTCAGGTTTGAGTTTAAAGCTAGCAACAATCAGGCTGAGTATGAGGCGCTATTGGCAGGATTAAGGCTGGCAAAGGAACTGGAAATAGAAAACCTGGAAATCCGAAGTGATTCCCTCTTGGTGACTAATCAAATAAATGGTATCTATCAGGTTAAGGACCCACTATTGGAAAGGTATTTGAGTCGGGCACAGGAGTTGATGAGGGAGATTCAAACGGTGGGAATCAGCTATGTTCCTCGAGAACAGAATCAGCGGGCCGACTTGCTCGCCAAACTCGCCAGTACAAGGCGACCTGGAAATTATAGATCCGTCATCCACGAAGTAATGCATTCTCCTAGTATTGACAGGGTAGAGCAGGTATGTGTGGTGGTTAAAGCGCATAATTGGATGTCTCCAATTATAGAGGCATTGACTGAGTCCTCGGAAGGCGCGTCGACGGTCGGGCCCGAGAAAAGGCGGGCCGCTAGTTATTTCACGATGATACAAGGCAAATTGTATAGGCGGGGCTTCTCAGCGCCTCTGTTGAAATGTGTCACTGAGGATCAGGCTCAAGACCTGATGAAAGAAGTACATGAGGGTACGTGTGCCAGTCATATTGGGGGCAGATCGCTGGGAGCAAAAATTTTGAGGGATGGGTTCTACTGGCCAACTCTGAGGAAGGATTGCCAATTATACGTGAAAAAGTGTGACAAATGTCAGATATTTGCAGATTTGCATAGGGCACCCCCGGAGTTAATGGCGACTATATCTTCCCTATGGCCATTTGCCCTCTGGGGAGTTGATTTAGTCGGGCCATTCCCGCCTGCAAGGTCACAATTTAAATACATCCTGGTAGCTGTGGATTATTTTACTAAGTGGATAGAGGCAGAACCATTAGCTACCATCACCTCTGAGAAAGTTAAAAAGTTTTATTTTCAAAGACTCATTTGCAGGTTTGGCGTGCCGCAAGCAATCATATCTGATAATGGGACTCAATTCTCTAGTCAGGCGACCAAGGATTTCTGTGAGGAGTGGGGAATTCAGAATCGCTTTAATTCGGTCTAGCACCCTCAGACCAATGGCCAGGCAGAGGCCGCCAATAAAGTCGTTCTGGCAGGATTAAAGAAGCGTCTTGATGAAGCGAAAGGGCGTTGGTTGGAAGAATTGCCTATAGTATTCTGGTCGTACAACACCACGCCTCAGTCGACCACGGGAGAAACGCCCTTCAAGTTAACCTATGGTTCAGACGCTATGCTGCCGGTCGAAATAAAGAACAAAGCATGGCGGGCGGTAGCTACCGATCCGGAACATAATCAAAACAATTTATTGGTTAGTTTGGACCTGGCCCCAGAAGTGAGAGAAGAGGCTCGCCTCAGAGGAGAAGCCATGAAGCAACGTATATCCAGAAGATATGATTCACGGGTTGTTCCGCGAGTAATGAGCGTTGGCGATTTGGTCTTGCGCAGGCAAACAGGTACCACGGATGTTAACAAGCTGACACCTAATTGGGAAGGTCCTTTCAAGATTACAGAAGCTCTGGGCAATGGGGCGTATCATTTGGCAGATTTGTTTGGCAAAGGAATCCCGAGGTCTTGGAACGCCACTCATCTTAGGCATTATTACAGTTAATTGTGTATTTTGTTGGCGCCCTTATGTTGGTGGCCAAGCTCTGAGCTAGCAGTTATTTTATTTCAATAAAGGTAGCATATTCAGTTTATGAAAAGATAGAAATTTTGGGCCCATAGAGGGCCCAGCCCAAACAATTCCAAACTTTTGTAGATACAAAGCAAGAGCGCGGAGGACTTCCCTCGTTGTCTTAAGGACTCGGGAGGGTAAGATCTGACGAGGCGACCCTTGTAACAAAATTCGGCCGCCCCATATGTCAATACAATGCAAATTGGCGCAAATATGGGCTCGCCCGAATAAGCACGCTTGACAACCGAGGCCCAGTGGCGGTCTAAATCCCAAGGCCCAGTAGTGGTCTAAATTCCAAGGCCCAGTAGTGGTCTAAATTCCAAGGCCCAGTGGCGGTCTAAATTCCAAGGCCCATAGAGGGTCTAAATTCCATTTTACAGATTAAGCGGTCCAGTGGTGACAAAATATATTTCTTTGCCGCTTCCAAGATGCCAAGGGGGAAATCATACTCTCTAGCCTGGGGCATTGTCCCGTTTTCCAGGCGCGAAGGCGCGGTGCGTGAACGGTGGCTCCCTTGGAACGGTGGGGCGCGACCCTTGTGCGATACGGCGAAGAAAGCGCAGCCTTGATCGAAGAAGATCGAGCACGTCTATTGAGCCAAGCCTCGGGCAACCCCAGCGGCCACTGGGATCTGAGCAAAATTCTCACTGAGCAGAAGCCTCGCCATACGAGCAAAAGCCTTGATCGAATTAAATCAAGCCAAAGTCTCACCGGAATAAGGTCGAGCGAAAGCCCCGCCTTGAGCGGGCCAAAGCCTCATAACAGACAACTAGCACAAACACAGGGCGTGCGGGTCATCACGTGACTCATAAAATTTCTAGCCTCTGGCCGCCCTAGCTACGTAAGACCGAGCACCCCCAAGCCTCGTTAGAAGAGTCATGTAAGTACGACTCGTTACGCGAGCGGAAACCATGCGTGCAACAAAGGTCCAATGGCGGCCTAGTGTGTCACTTTTACCATGGCCTAGACGCGCCCTCAAGCTTTATTTCTTCAAAACAATGATCCCATCGCGGCTTCAAAATTATTTATTTTAAAATGGTCCAGTGGCGACCCAAAAGTTATTTCTTTCAGAATAATGCCCTTGTGGCGACCTAGAAAATTATTTGTTTCAAAGTATGGGCTTAGACGCGCCTCCAAGTTCAATTATTTCAAAACGATAGTCTCATCGGCTACGCCATTATTTTAAGATGACGGATATTACGGAAGGTAACCCAAAAGATGGTCTAATATTTTAAAATGTTTTCGAAGGTTCCCGAATGTTGATTTTAGTGTATTCTGGAAAGCTGATGGATTTTACGAACAGTTAGGTTGTCTAAAAAGTTTGTGCTAACAACTTAAGAACATTGTTTCCTAAGTGTTTCGAACAAATATCATGTGTAATGAGAAAGAGACGAAATACAATGGGCTAGACAAACGTTAACATTTCATTACAGTATGCAGGAAAGTACATAGGGTGGACTTAAAGAAGTCAGCAAAAGCAAAGGGGGAGAGCGATTAGCAACACAAAAAAAGAGGGGGGAAAAAGGCACGCCCGTCAATGTCGCTCAAGATTGTTCGTCAAACTCGCCATCGTCGGGCCCGTCCGCGGATTCATCTTCAGAGTCTTCGCCCTCAATCCCAGTGGGGGTGACATTTTTCCACTTTCCCATTGCTGAGAGGTCAGCTTTCGGAAAAAGGAATCGCACTTGAGCCTTAGCAATGTTGAAGACAATGGTGTACTGCTTCAAACTTTCTACTTCGAAGTCTCTTTCCAGAGCGGCTAAGTCTGCAGAGATTGAGGCGGCTTTCTCGTCGGCGACCTTTACCTTTTCCTCAGCTTCGGCAACCGTCTTGCTGGCGTCCAGTTTCATTTGCTCAGCACTCGCTTTGGCCTTGGCAACTTACTCTTCTAAAGCTTTGTTCTTAGTCCGGAACATGGCTTCTAAGTCTTGCCTCATTGCCAAGAACTCAGCGTCTCGGGCAGTCTTTTCGGCGGCCAGAGCCTCCTGGTGGCGCGCCTCCGCATCAGCCATTTGCTTCTGCCAGTCATCCTTTTCTGCTCTTAGGGCTTC
This sequence comes from Acmispon strigosus, assembly GCA_030819835.1. Lineage (NCBI taxonomy): Eukaryota > Viridiplantae > Streptophyta > Magnoliopsida > Fabales > Fabaceae > Acmispon > Acmispon strigosus. The sequence continues at coordinate 27,701,306 of JAUAMA010000004.1, read as the reverse complement.
CAATTCGGAAACCATCTCCCGGGCGAGGTTGGGGCAGATATTGGCGTCCTCCAAGTCTTTTCGCTGCTGTTCCATGGTCGCTGATAATTTGGCGACCCTCGAGGATAAAGACTGGGCTTGTTTGGTGCGTTGGGCGAGCGCCTCTTTTGCTTCTTCATACCTTCTCACGAGTGTGTAACTCCAACTGATGGAAGCAATGTGGCCACGCATGATCCTATCACCCATACCGCGCGGTATTGTACTAATTGGATGCCCTAAATACTTGTCGAAGCACAGTGAGTCTTCAAAATAAGCAAAGTCTTCATATTCCACGGCGTCCTCCACCACATTTTTTGGTTGATCTCCCGTGGCGGCGGCTCCCTCGCCAGCTTCAGTGGCGTGCTCTTCGGTAACCACTTCTTTTCCCTTCGGGGCGCGCTTATACTTGTGACGCTTACGGGGCGGCCTGGTTTGGTCAGGAACAGATTTTCCCACCACCGCTTCAGAGTTTGGCACGCCATCATACGGGGTATCCCGCGTAAAGGCCTGGCGCGTCTCCGTGGTAGCATTGGTGGTGGGGATCGCCACAGGAATAGTGGACTCTTCAGCCGCCTTCTTTTTTGCTTCCTTTGCCAAGCGGGCAAGATCAGCTCGGGAAATTTGGTGCCTTTTCACTGTTAAAAAAAAATTATATGATGATGAGAAAATGTTAAATTTGAAATATGGTGGAGCATCAAGTTGTTGTATATAAAGATAAACTCACTCAAGTGGTCCTCGGCGGCGCCTTCACCCTCTGCATGAAGCAGCTCGCCAAGGTCGATCTGGGAGGCGCTCCCCAAATACCTAATGATCGCCCAATCCTCCCAGGTAAGGTGCCCGTCCTCTACACTGAGGGTATATTTGGGTGACTCGGTCCAGTACGGCGGGAACCGCATAACGCCAATGTCGTCATGGCGAAGAAGAAGGGGAATATCGGGGCTGTCGACGACTTTAAAGAATCGCGACTTCCATTGATCGTGTGTATTACTCTTCCACGCCTTGAATCGGGCTTTTGAGGGTTTGGCGGTTAAAACTACCCAAGAGCTGGTGGGTGCTACTGCTAATCCTTTTTTGCTAGGCGGGACACATTTGTAAAAATAGAAAAAGTATTCATACTTAGGGGTAATTCCTAAAGCTTTACAAAGAATTTCGAATCCTCGGATGAGAAGGGAAGGCGGATGCCGAAATCTTCAAACATATAAAAATAAGCAAAGAAAAAATGAGGGGAATGGGCGGCGGCCCGGGCGTCACAGACGCGGTCGGTTATGGAGCAGGGGCGGGTGATAAGATTTGCGTCATAGTTGTCACTGCAGATACCGCCAAGGTGGGTAATGAAATCTTTTAGGTGTTGGGCGTCTGTAAAGGAAGGTGATATGGAGGTGACCTTTGTCGAGACGAGACCTGCCTGGACGGGCCTAGGAAGCGAATCTTCATAAATAAGGAGTTTGGTTTTAGGAGATAGAGGCGCCTTGTTGGCGGGCGCGGTGGAGGTTCCGACGCCGGATTGGTCATCGGAAGTAGTAAAAAGGGGTGGTTGTTCCGGGTTTTGGTGGTCAGCGCTACCAGAAGATGAAGGGCCAACCGTTTCAGGGTCCATTACAGGGTTCGAAGTGTGAAAATAATAATTAAATCAAGAAAAAGGACAAAGGAAGCAGAAAATGTACTAATGGTTGAGAAGAAGAGAGTTTTGCAAGCAAGGTTGCACGTTGGCACAACTCCGGCACGGAGGAAGCGAAGAGCAGGGGCTGAGAGAGGAGTGGGGGTCTGAGTTCGCGCGGTCTGAAGAAATGCCAAGAAAAGAGAAGGGTTCAGGTAAAAGGGGGGTTTTATAGAGGAGGTGAGGAAGAAGAAGGGGCATAACAGTTGGAGCCCTCGAGTGGGAAATTAAGAGGGGACACAAATTTTGAGGTACAGTTAAGTCCCATCATTGAAGTTACATTTCCAAGCGTAATGATGGCTATTAAAGTAGAGACGGCGCGCGTGGGAAAAAACCCTAGGTAAGGGATTGTCAAAGGTCGCGAATGCGAAGCAAAGGTGGAGAGGATGACGTGTGAGTATCCCTTGGAGTATCTGGCGAGACATAAATCAAGGTAAGTAATTTAAGTTATTTAGATTATTTAAAGATGATGGTGCGTTACTTTTGTAGCCGACACAGAAATAGGTTCTGGAAGAGGGAGCAATTTGAGACGACATCTCCTAAGGCGAGCCACTTTTCTTTCTCAAGACGCTTTTCAATGGCGGAGTCTTTTCATCCAAAGACGCACTTACATCACTCACCGCGTCCGAACCTAAGGCGACTCATTTCCTTATGAAGATGTACTCTTTTTCCTTCACCAGTTTTTTGTCCCATTGGGTTTTGCCTGGGAAGGTTTTGATGAGGCATGCTTTATAGGGATGAACGCTCGAGGGAAACGTTGGTTGAAATCATGTGGCGAGCATTGCAGCAAATTGACGTCCGTACAAGGCGTATGGCAAATACATGATATTCAAGGCGAGTCAAAGACACTTCGCCTTCAGTTTTCAAGCTTGTGTCTGGTGGGCTTGTGGGCTGATACCCCCGGTTTGATAAAGTGTCGAAGGCGTCCTTCGAAGGCAATGTGAAGACACTTCTCTTTCGCACCTCAAGCTCATGTCTTGTGGGCTTGTGGACAGGGCGAGCGCCCATGCGCGTATCAGGGGCGGTTGGGCTCATTCCTCGATGTGCGGCGCGGATCGCACGCCGACGGTTAGATTAGGGTTAGTCTAGGCGGTAGGGGCAAACCTGTAATAAGCCTAGGCCTTGGACTTTGTAACGAATGTGTTGGGCCAATCTTGACAGCCCATAGACTTGATGTTAGTCAGTTATCATTAGTGGCTCTACTCCCTATAAATAGCCAAGGGAGACTACTGTAAAGGGGTTAACAATTTTTATTAATCAAGGAGGATATTCAGTTCTTTCCTATTGTGTTATTTTCCCAGAACAATAAATATCTCTACCTCTCACTCTTTTCCCAATCATATGTTCTCTTTTATTCTTTGCAAATATATTCTCACTGAGATATCTACACCACCTCCACAACCTTTGCTTTTGTTTGCCAATCACAAGAATTAGGGAATGGGAATGGTGCACAAGCTTGGGTCTTGAAGTCATACAAACCTTGCAAAGGCTTACTTTGTTCTCTTCTTTATCGGATAGTGTCTATGTGCTGATTATTAGGCTATATGTTACTTAACTACCATCATTTGAATTGCAGAGTTTTGTTCCAACTTCCGTAGCTGAGTATGAGTGTTTTTATGTTGCAGGTTCCTCCATGGTTCGAATTTGACCTTATTACAGTTACAGGTACACTTTTTCCGTATTTTATACCACCTAAATTTTAGGTGTTGATTGTTTGATTTCTTATGCTAAGTGCTAGTCCTAATATTCATGTGTATTCAACTTTTTTGTGGGTGTTTCCTTGCTAAATGTAATAAATTTAAATATATTAAAATGAAAATATTTAAAATGATTAAAATTAGTTTTAACTTTTTATGTTTTCCAAACTTAAAACCAAAAGTCATATTGAACGGGGCCTAATGAATTTAGCATCAAATTTTTTTAAAATCTCAAGTCTTAGATTCCACTACACACATTTTCTCTCAAACCGAAGCGATCCTTTTTCATACACTAAATATACAAATTCTATATATATAAAAAAATAATATGCTCTTCACTGTACCTAGCAAACCATCCCAAAAAATAACATTTGCAAATAAGGTCCTCATTCGGTGTAGGAATAGACTTCTATAGAAACAGGTCCCTTTAAATGTCGTCATGTTGTATTATCTCTTGTATTTGTTTATCTTTTTTATATCTAGCCTTGTGAACCCAAACTTATGGGTCTATATCAATTCAGCTTCTTTAGCAGCTGGTAGGACAACGTTTCTCACTTTTAAAAATCCCAGCACCCTTTCGATGGAAGAGAACAGGGACCGGAAATAACCTTGTCCTTCGTAATTATTAAGATATGCCACTTAGGGAAGCTCTGATACTTCTTGCCCTTGCACATGAAATACGCCAGTGCAAACCACCGTTTCATTGACAGCGAGCATCGCACAATGCATTATTCCAAAATCATGATCCTCAATTCTCCACACGTGAATCATTTCTATAATTAAATCAAGTTCTATAGTAGTACATATTATTTCATGAAACTGCAAATGGAAGATAACAACATCTTTTGAAAATAATGAACTAATCTCATTAGGATAAACCAAGTTCCACTTCAAAACCGTCCATTTTATATTTAGACCAGCCTCACTTTCTATGCATTTTCCTTCATGCTTCTTTTTATTCAAAATTAGCGGTGAATATGGAAGATTCACCTCCCCATGAGCCCCCAAACTTACTAGAGTGTATGAATTTGATCACAATCTGAGCATCATAACTAATTACCTTCAAGAATTTCCTTCAAGCTTAGCATGTTATGATCCTTCAAACACCCAACATGGTATTCCCTCTCACACTGATCACAAATAATTACTGTTCGAGGACGAAATACTTCTTTGCTAAAATCTTGGCCACCGCACAATGCACACCCACCATAGTCAACTTTATAAATTTTGACAACACAAGTTCTATTATTCATATGTTCTAGAGGATCAACACACGAATTCCTTAAAACTTCCAAAGCATATGAAGGGACCTATGGCGGCTGGAAGTGTTGCAGCAGTGAATCCTCTAGAACAGATAAACCAGAGAAGCATTCGTATTGTCAAAATTTATAAGGGTGACCACGGTGGGTGTGCACTGTGCAGTGACCTAGATATAAACAAAGAAATATTTGGTCCTCGAACATTAATTATTTGTGATCAGTGTGACAAGGAATACCAAGTTGGGTGTTTGAAGGATAGTAACATGCAAAGCCTATAGGAATTTTTGGAAGATGATTGGTTATGCTGCTTAGATTATGATCAAATTCATACGCTCTAGAGAATTTGGGGGCTCATGGGGATGTGAATATTCCATATTCACTCCTAATTTTGAATAAATGTATGCATGAAAGTAAAGGCATAGAAAGTGAGGCAGGCCTGAATATAAAATGGGGGATTTTGAAGTTGAACTTGGTTTATCCTGGTGAGATTAGTTCATTATTTTCAAAAGATGTTGCTATCTTCCATGAGCAGTTTCATGAAATAATAGATACTACTACAGAGCTTGATTTAATTATAGAAATGATTCACGTGTGGAGAGTTGAGGATCACGATTTTGGCAGAATGTATTGTGCGATGCTCTCTGTCAACGAAGTGACGGTTTGCACTAGCTTATTTCATGTGCAAGGGAAAGAAGTATCAGAGCTTCCCTTTGTGGCATATCTTATTGATTACAAAGTACAAGGTTACTTCGGGTCCCTGTTCTCTTCCATCAAAGGGGTGTTGGGATTTTTAAATGTTAGAAACGTTGTCCAACCTGCTACTAAAGAAGCTGAATCAATATAGACCTGTAAGTTTGGGATCAGAAGGCTAGATATAAAAAGGATAAACAAATACAAGAGATAGTACATCATGGTGGCATTTAAAGTGACATGTTTCTCCATAAGCTTAATCCTGCACTGTAATGAGGACCTCATTTGCAAATGTTATTTTTTGGGCAGCTTTGCTGGGTACAATGGATAACATACACTTTTTTATATATATAGAATTTTTATATTTAGTGTACGGAAAAAGAAGGTTTAAGATCCAAAGATAAGGTGTGTAGTGGAACCCAGGACTTGGGATTTTTAAAAATTTGCAAAACTTGACTTTAGAATCTATTATGATGAGAATCTAGAATGAGAAGATTTTGGGTGTCAAATTTGACTATAAGTAAAGATAATTTGGTGCAAACATGTCATAAAACGACAAAAATAAAACATCCACCAAGAAGTTGAGTACACAAGGAAAATCGAGGAAGGAAGAAAGGGCGAGAAGGAGAAGAAGATCAGGTCAGGGAAGAGGAAGTCGCTCTCCATCCGCCATGATGTCACAAACCTCTGTGGGCTGAAGATCGAAGCCTTCAACATCAGCAACAAAGAACCTAGAATAGAATTGAGGCGAGTAGCATTGGTTTACTGCTCGCCATCACCCCATGCTGGAATTTCCTTCAACCAGATTTCGGAGAACACGAGTGGGAGCCAAGTATGATGACAAGGAAGAGAACAACAACACTGAAGACACCAATTCTTCCTCCTTCAATCTTAGTCAACGTAGCAGTGGCTGATACATCGGTCTGGTTCTGACAAAGACATACCCGATTCAGACCAAAGTCGCCACCACTTTTATGTTGATGATCGGAAGAGAGCAGTAGAGGCAACCATAGAGGATACGATGCTGTTCGTCATCTCATTACATGAGCAAAGAAAACTATCAACGTCATAGCCAAGATGGCTGGCAAATTTGATGCCATTCGCGCTCTCTAGTTTTTCCCTGATATTTACTTCACGCTCTTAATCCTTTTTTGAAATTTATGCTTCTGAGTGTTCATGCCTTGATTCTTTTTTGTTTGATGTTCAAATAGCAGATTTACACTTTGCAAAGAAGGTGCTCGAGAATATGCCTCAACGACAAGTAACTTCTTGGGACGTCATAATGTCAGAGTTATTGCGGTATGTGGGTTCCCTACGTAATAAGGTGACTTGCCCAACTTGGCCAGCGACATGGTCGCTGAACGACACTTAGCTTGGTAGCAGAGGTTACGACGACTTGTAGGCCACAATCTCAAGTTTGATTCGTTACTGGCCCACTTACTGTCCCGGCTCAACAATCACAGAGAATCCACAGTTCTTGGATATTTGGTTCACTCTATCCCTATTTCCTTCATGTTTAAACTTTGATGCTTGTTACATGTCCCACGAAAGAGTCAAATGTTATTTTCCTTGAAATACCCTAGCAGTTTTTACGCCTACCACCTGTTTGATAAAATATCAGACTGAATCCACACTCATATTTTGAAGATAAAATGTTTGAAAAGAAATTGAGACCTCCATTACTAATAGCATATGTCTGAAAGTTATTGAGGAAATGTCTAAATAAGTTATATATCCTGTTTTCATTATAGTTTTCTTGCCTGGAGAGAAGTTTGATTAATTTCCCTTTGGATCCTCCTAAGACTATACTTTCAACGCCAGAACATTGAATGTGTTTTAGCAATTTTTTTAAGTGATTCAATATGAGAAGCTCCTGATTGGGTCAACTATTTGGATTCTAACAATATGAGAGTATTTATGTTTAAGATTTGAAGCATGTTTCTCATCTTGTCATCATAAGAAGGTGGCTTTGGAAAACTGTGGCAAGGTGTTGTATTTTATTTTGCATGTTGGTGCTGTTCTGAGTCTGACTTATTGCTTGACTAAGATGAATTAACCGCTTGGACAATAGAGATAAGTTGGGTGAATTTGAATTTATAGTGTGTCTTGACTGATCACTCGCTATTGTAAGTTGTGCTTTAGATTATATGATGATTGCTCAACGTGCTGTGAAGGTTGTTTCATGTATTTATCTCCGATAAACGATCTCATGAACCCTAGAATTGTGATTGTCATGTGTGTTGGTTTCCAGGTAGCAGAATTTAGTTCAGTTGTCTTGCTGCTTGCTTAATTGATCATCTTTGTTAATAGGCTTGGAACATCTGAAGGTGCAAGAAACACACAAGAAAGGGGGGGTTTGAATTGTGTGACCATTTTTTTTAAAACTTATTCGATAGGTCTTAAAAGTTAATTACTAGTTTTCAAAATGATTTATTCATGATGCAAGCATGAGTATGAATACAGCGGAAAGGTAATGTAACATGAATAATAAAGCACACATGATTTTTATCCTGGTTTACCCCCATAATTGACAGGGCTACGTCCAGTCCTTGGCTTCACCAAGATTTTCACTATTTAACCATATAGTACAAGTATTATCAGGGACATCTCCCAACAAGTATTCTAAGGACTTCTCCTAATACTTGATAGGAGAACTCCTTACAATACTTGTTGGGAGAAGTCCCTGATAATACTTGTACAATTTGTTTTAAATAGTGAAAAATCTTGGTGAAGTCAAGGACTGGACGTAGCCTTGTCAATTATGGGGGTGAACCAGAATAAAAATCATGTGTGCTTTACTTTTCATGTTATGTTATATTTTCCTCTGCATACATGCATATTTGCATAATGAATAACTCTCTTTGAAAACCAATAATTAACGTTTATTATTGAAAGAAGTTTTCAAAATAAGTCACACAATTCAAACCCCCCCCCCCTTTCTTGTGTGTTTCTTGCACCATCAAGACACACTTCATCTTCGTGCCTCAAACTTGGTGTCTTATGGGCTTGTGGACCAGGCGAACACCTTCCCCTGGGGGCGGGCCATGAAGACTTCTGAAGACACACTTCGCTTTCATACTTCAAACTTGGTGTCTTGTGGGCTTGTGGACTGGGCGAGTGCCCTTGCCCAGTAGTAGGGCGACCCAGTGGCTCGACAGGGCGACCCAGTGGCGCGACAGGGCGACCCAGTGGCTCGACAGGGCGACCCAAGCTGCTTTAGTGGGGTATATTTGTAACATAAGGGGGGTAATAATTTGTAATGTATTGGGCTCGATTCCCGAGGCCCATAGGCCTGCTAGGATTCAAGATATTTATGACTCCTCCCCCTATAAATAGCTAGTAGGGGGCTCATGTAAAAGGGTCTTGATTTGTCTCTTAATACTCTAATAATAACTTCGATACCTCTGTGCATTTGTAGAAAGGCTATCGCACACAAATAAAGTCTATTCATAAAAGACACAGCATGTTCTTCTAAAGAAAACAAGTATTTAAATGACTGCTTTTACACACTTGAAAGTGATAGGAATGATCGAATAAGACAAATGGTGCAAAATAAACTAATTTCCACACCCAAAAATCAGTACTCGCTGACCCTTATACCCTCCCCAGATTTGTATCACAAGCATGCATGACAAGGCCACCAAATTCATCCAAGCAAGCCTTCAAAGTCAGACACCAAATTTTTTGAATTCTTCCAAGTATACCTCCTGCTTATGAAGAGAAGAAGGATAAGAAGTATTTGTAAAGGTGGAAAAAACCAAGAAGATCAATCACACAATCAAAGGTTTTTCATTATCAAAGAAAACGTTTGAACCTTCAGACGCTATAAGTTATGAAATATTTTGAACTTAATATGTGAGCCATGAACTAGTGCAACTCTTTTTCATTTTTGAAACATTCTCTCCAATGACCACCCTTTAAATTTGATTTTTGCGAGCCCTGAGATAGTAATAAACCCAGAATGGGAAGATAAAACATATTATAAGAAATTTTACATGCTTATTATCATATCAAACTATATGAAAAATAGAAGACACGAGTAAGAGTAAGATAAATGAAGTAGAATTTAACTTCTTGGATTGAAAGAAATCATCAGAAAAATATAAACTAACATATTTAACCTTGGCTGCTACTAATAATTGAAAAACTATAACTGTATTATAGCCTGACTTTTGAGAAAGAGGAGCTAGAAGTGTGTCTTGAAGATTGTAGACTCAAAACTGAAGTAATCTAAGTCAAAGCAGCAAAAGAAAGAAAAAAAAAAGAAAAAAAGCTATTATGACCATTTGATACAGAAAAGACCAATACAATTAGGAGGGTTTTGAAAAGTTTCTTTTTTTTTCCCACTTATGATCATGTATATGCTTTTCCTTGTTTTGGAAAGAAACTAATTCACTCAACTTAAACAAGTCAAAAAATCAGCAGATTAGTGATATATATATATATATATATATATATATATATATATATAAATAAAGGGGAAGATACTCACATTTGTAGCATCAAATATGATGCCTTAATTATTATTGTTATTATTATTAATATTATTAATATGATTATTATTATTATTATTATTATCATTATTATTATTATTATTATTATTATTATTATTATTATTGTGGACATGGTACTATTTTGAAAACTAACTTGCCATGTATGGTATGCACATCATTATACCGGATACATTTAATATTCTTATAAAAAAATTAAATGTTATACTTAAATTAAAAAAGACTAAAATTAAAAACACATTAATGTTTAATATTTCATGGATTATATATTACATCTTGTAGTATTTTCTTTCACCTGTACATTATTAATAATATAATTTGTAGACTGACACTTTAAAAGGAACTTAACTTTTTATAGTTTTATACAAAAGAAATGTCATATCACTATTTAAATATGAACATGAATTGTCATGGATAAGGATAATATATCAAATTACGATGTCAAGGATAAGTTCAGAATTATCACGTTCTGTAGCGATAAACATCAATTGCCATGTCTGTGAAGAAGGTCTTGCTCCTGACCCTAGCTGTGGTTTTGATAACGACAAACTCATCAACAAAAAGAAGAAAAGAAGACTTCAAAGAAACAAGCACTACAAGTCCATCAATAGTCTAGAAGTCTTAGTATTAGGTGAGTTATGCTTCCAAAGGTCTATTAAAGCATAAAGGCTCTTAAAACACCTAATCTAATCAAGCTAAGTGTTTTCATAACTTAAAAGAAGTAGAAAACCTTAAGCCAGTCTCAAAGAATCAAGTTTCTGGAAAATGGGCTTCTGTGTAATCGATTGCAGCTTTCTGATAATCGATTACACCTAGGCAAGTAATCGATTACTCATGGCTTGTAATCAATTACATGTTTGAAATTCAAATTCAAACTGAAACGGTCATTTGTGTAATCGATTACACTAAGTGTGGTAATCGATTACCAGAACGAAAAAGTGCATCTTTTCATGAACCATTGTGTCCCAAACCTTTTGAAAAGGGTTGTGATGGTTCAAGGACGTTTCCCTTGCCTATATAAAGTCCATTTGAGTCCAGAAAACATAACATACACAAGACACAACAAAAGACAACACATTACACATGAGAAAACACCATTAGGCCAAAATTTGTCAAAATTATTTCATCTTTTAGAACTTAAACCTTTTGGAGCCTAAATTCTGAGTTCATGATCTTCATGTCAATAAGAACACTTTAGTTGTTCATATCTTGAAGAACTCAGAGTTGTATTATGCTTAAAAGCCTTAAAGCATAATTTCTCATGATCAATCCAATTGTATGTTAAAGGATTGATACAGCCAATTGTAACATCTTCTTCATCTCTTTCTGTAAGATTGAGTTTTCACCGTGGTATTCGGTGAAAGATTGTTGTCACTGAAAGTGGTATACTTTCATGGTTGTAATTGAAGGTGGTTTAGCCTTCAAAGTCTGAGGGTGGTTTGCCTTCAGGAATTGAAAGCAGTTTGCTTTCAGGGGCTGTTGAAAGTGGTTTGCTTTCACAGGATATTGGTAGAAATTCTTGGGGTCCTTGGGTTAGGAACTTGTAAGAGATTTTTATCAATAGTGGAAAAACCCTTGATAATGAAATTGCAAGTGTACAATTTACTATCGCGTAATATAAAAGATTATCGAACCCAAGGGATAGGTGTTCTTATTATTATAAAATTTAGTACTAAAACAGAAAAATAAAAGATGAATATTTGTTGTTGGTTTGAGAACTAGAAAGAAACAATAGCATAAAATAATAGAATAAAGAGATGATAAACATTAAGCTCTTGGGTTGGTTTACATAGTCTATAAAAACATGCTAGAAATTTCCTACTAAATTCCTGAATTATAAAACCATTATCATGATGCTATAGCCTAGTGTAACTACAAGTTAATTCCTTAAGCATTGTAGATCTTTCTTTTTAATTACTAAACCCAATTCCTTGGTACCTAGTTAACTAAAGAAGAAGATGAAGAAGATGTTCAGGCCAACATAAAGTTACGTCCTTCCTAATTCCTTAGCGAAGTATACTTATAACCTTTTTTATTACCTAGTTCCCTTACTACTCACCAAATGGCCTTATGTAATAAGTAATAAGCAAAACCTCTTGGGATCCACAAGATAGAAATAAAGCATAAGGTAATAAAACATGAATGGAAATAAAATTCAGAAATGTAGAAAAAGACTAGAACATGTATTATAAACTAAAACAACCCAAAAACTTAAAGAAGAAGTTAGCCAAGCATGGCTAAAAGAATCATTGAATTACCCTGGATAGGAGCTCAAGTATGGCTTCCCACAAGTCCTAGGAACAATGATCTTTGAGGGAGAAAGAGAGAATACTTGTTGTATTCTATGAAGGTGTGTTTTTCAAGTGCAAGTTGCCTCCCTATTTATAGCAAAAAATCTGGCCTCAGCAATTAAATCCCACTTCCAGGCCGAGGCCCAGCGCTTGAGCGCTGGGTTCGAGCGCTGCAGCGCTGGCTACTGATTCTTCAACTTCAAGCTTTTCCTTCCTTCTTCATGGTAGTGGGTTTTGAATGCCATAAAAACCCACTTATCAGCCCTTTAATCAATTCTGAAACCTCTCCTCCACTATCATCAATCCTCCACTCATCCTTTAATCCTTTTTTCCATGTGCTTAATTTAGAGAGTTGCTTCATATTCCTCTTTTTTACTTTTAGTCCTCTCTTGGTTAGCACTCCAATTCAAGCCCTTGAATTCTCTCAATCTTCACTTTTAGCCCTCCACTCTTGAACTTTCACATTTTGGACCTTGATTTCCTGAAACTTTACAAAGTGGTCCCTGGACAAAAATTATAACTAAACCAGCTTTTCCTAAAAATACAAAATAACTAGAAAAATTCCTAAAAATATAAAATAAAGCTAGAAAATCTAATAAAATCTAATAAAATCTAATCTACATGCAAAATGCAAAATAAATATAAAATCTACATAAAAACAATAAAAAACCTACATGAGACTCAAAAATAATAAAATAAAAAGACTAAAAAGACCCTAAAATTATCATATAAAATCCACTCATCACACCACTATACCCAACGACAGCTTGTCCTCAAGCGACAAAACTTAAGGAAAAACTCGTCCCTGAGTTTTGAGAAAGTTTTTATCCGATTGAAATATGATAATTTTCCAGAAAGCTTAGCGGATAAGGAAGACATGCATGTTTAATAGACAAAGAATCAAGAAAGTTAGGCTTGGCTTTTAACATGTTTGAGTTCATCAAATAAGCTCACAAAATGATATTCTCCATGAAAACAAGAAAGCTCAATAGTCCTGCCTATAATTCAAATCAAAACTGAAGTAAAGCAACCAAGTGATGTTGAAGAGATTTTTAAGGTTGTAATTTGGCCAAAGGGTTGAACAATTCAAGGTGTGGATTTCAAGAAATTGGAAACTCTAATGGCTGACTCAGAAGTTGTTGTTAAGTGATTTTCCTTGACTAAGAGCTTTAAACATTTCAACACAAGGGTCCTCTCAATTTTTCTCCTTTTTCCTTTTTTTTTTCTTTTTTTTTTGAACAAAGTAGTGGAATGTATGGGATGAATGACTTGAATTTTACTCCCCTCATACTCTTTCTCACCCCACTACTTAATTATTTTTCTAAGGCACATACCTTATTTTTTCCAACTTTTTTCTTCTTTTTTTTTTTTTTTTTTTAAGAGAGAAACCCACAAACATAGCTCTAACAAATTCAGCACATGAATCACAATAACAACTTTAAGAATTATCACACAAAGTAGGCTCCAAAGAATGACTCTTTTAAGGCTCAAAAGGGGCTACTAGTGGATATAACATTTCAAGCAAAAACCTGAGTTTTCAAAAATGCCTATAATCTCTTCTCAACTCACAAAGTGTACAAAACTCCAATCAACATGTAATACAAGGCAGAAAAATTTCACAATCAAGAATTCAGAGTCCTCAGCTCTCAGAAAAAGATAGGGTAAGTGGTACCCTTTTAGAACTCAGAAAAACCTTGCCAACAACCCAACAATCAAGATATCAAAAATCCTTTCTACAGCATGCAATCCTAACCGCTTCAAAACATAGAACTTTTTTCACAAAGCAGTTCAATCAGATAAAGCATTCACAAAGCTATAGCAACATCAGAATGGATAATATACTCAAGACTCATGCAAAAATAAAACAGAAAAAAAACTAAAAATAAAACTAAAAACTATAAAAACAAAAACTAACAAGCTGGTATAGTAACAAATTTTCCACAAAGGTCCAAGGGAACCTCAATGTAAAAATCAATGTGAACACTAAAGTTCAAGAGGGTTCTTCCTCCTTTTGGTACCTATCCTGTAACATTGAACAAACAAAAGTCTCACAAGTAGAAACTTGCTTGACTTGTTAGTTCCAAAAATCAGCACAAACAAGATCATGGGTTGAAAAATTTGTGTCCACCTTAAAAACAAGAATTCTTGAGTTCCCGAAAATTAAAACCAGTTCAGAACCAAGGGAAAACTCAAAGAACCTTAAAACTTTCAAGAAAATGGTGAACACAATTTATTAAAACTAAAAACAGCAAAAAGTAAAAACAGCAAACTGCCCGAGCTCCAGCGCTTGAGCGTTGGGGATACCAACGCTGGGGCGCTGGAATTAAAATAAAAACTGGGCATCAGAGGTCCCAGCGCCTGAGCGCTGGGTTCCAACGCTATGGCGCTGGAAATTAAAAAATAAAAAGCTGGGATTCCAGGGGCCTAGCGCATGAGCGCTAGCCCTCCAGCGCTGGAGCGCTGGAAACTACTGGAATCAGAGGTGATAAGCAGGGGCCTAACGCTTGAGCGTTGGCCTCCAGCGCTCCAGCGCTGGCCTCGCCTGCAGCAAAAACATAAAATTTCTTTTCTTTTATTTATGTACAAGAGTTGTGCAAAAATTAAAAAGACAGAAACATAAACTATCCTAAGTTGGGTTGTCTCCCAACCAGCTCATTGTTAAGGTCCGAGATAGACCCTTCCACTAATCACTTTCAACCGGGGTCTATTACAAAATTCTTTAGACCCGGCAAATCATGCATATTTTGGCACAAAAGCAACATGGTGCCACATGAATTTTCAGCTAACAAGGTAACAACATTTAAATTAAAAATGGAAGGAATAAATAAATTTTCCCTTCCCTGTTCTGCTCCTTGCTTTTCTGAACCTATAGCATAGGTTCCTTGAGGTTCTTATTCCTCTATTTCCAATTTGTCTTTAAGGACAAATTCTACAATGAAGGTTGCTTTCACCTCCTCTTTTTGAACCACGAGTTCATTTTCATGAACAAGTGGTTGTTGTTTATCCCCGGGCTGCCTCATTATAATGCCTTGTATCTTTATTTGTAGAATCTCCCTGGCCTTACATTCTTGCTCAGGACTTGGCAAAAATCCGGATTTTCTCTTGCAATCTATTTCAGAGTAAAACTCGTTAACTAGAGTGAAGATATCCTGCTTCGACTTCTCATATTCCTTTTCAACCTCAGCCCGAATTTTTTCCTTCCTTTGCTCGAATGTTTCAGCCATTGCTATACCTGACAATACTTAGCAAACAAAATTAGCAGCACCAGTTCATCACAATTTTTTTATATATACTTTTTTTCTCTTTTTTTTAATATATATATAAACAAGAAGTACTAAATAAAATAAAAATAAGAACTTGAAAGAACCTATCCCCGGCAACGGCGCCAAAAAATTGATAATGAAATTGCAAGTGTAAAATTTACTATCGCGTAATATAAAAGATTATCGAACCCAAGGGATAGGTATTCTTATTATTATAAAATTTAGTACTAAAACAGAAAAATAAAAGATGAATATTTGTTGTTGGTTTGAGAACTAGAAAGAAACAATAGCATAAAATAATAGAATAAAGAGATGATAAACATTAAGCTCTTGGGTTGGTTTACATAGTCTATAAAAACATGCTAGAAATTTCCTACTAAATTCCTGAGTTATAAAACCATTATCATGATGCTATAGCCTAGTGTAACTACAAGTTAATTCCTTAAGCATTGTAGATCTTTCTTTTTAATTACTAAACCCAATTCCTTGGTACCTAGTTAACTAAAGAAGAAGATGAAGAAGATGTTCAGGCCAACATAAAGTTACGTCCTTCCTAATTCCTTAGCGAAGTATACTTATAACCTTTTTTATTACCTAGTTCCCTTACTACTCACCAAATGGCCTTATGTAATAAGTAATAAGCAAAACCTCTTGGGATCCACAAGATAGAAATAAAGCATAAGGTAATAAAACATGAATGGAAATAAAATTCAGAAATGTAGAAAAAGACTAGAACATGTATTATAAACTAAAACAACCCAAAAACTTAAAGAAGAAGTTAGCCAAGCATGGCTAAAAGAATCATTGAATTACCCTGGATAGGAGCTCAAGTATGGCTTCCCACAAGTCCTAGGAACAATGATCTTTGAGGGAGAAAGAGAGAATACTTGTTGTATTCTATGAAGGTGTGTTTTTCAAGTGCAAGTTGCCTCCCTATTTATAGCAAAAAATCTGGCCTCAGCAATTAAATCCCACTTCCAGGCCGAGGCCCAGCGCTTGAGCGCTGGGTTCTAGCGCTGCAGCGCTGGCTACTGATTCTTCAACTTCAAGCTTTTCCTTCCTTCTTCATGGTAGTGGGTTTTGAATGCCATAAAAACCCACTTATCAGCCCTTTAATCAATTCTGAAACCTCTCCTCCACTATCATCAATCCTCCACTCATCCTTTAATCCTTTTTTCCATGTGCTTAATTTAGAGAGTTGCTTCATATTCCTCTTTTTTACTTTTAGTCCTCTCTTGGTTAGCACTCCAATTCAAGCCCTTGAATTCTCTCAATCTTCACTTTTAGCCCTCCACTCTTGAACTTTCACATTTTGGACCTTGATTTCCTGAAACTTTACAAAGTGGTCCCTGGACAAAAATGATAACTAAACCAGCTTTTCCTAAAAATACAAAATGACTAGAAAAATTCCTAAAAATATAAAATAAAGCTAGAAAATCTAATAAAATCTAATCTACATGCAAAATGCAAAATAAATATAAAATCTACATAAAAACAATAAAAAACCTACATGAGACTCAAAAATAATAAAATAAAAAGACTAAAAAGACCCTAAAATTATCATATAAAATCCACTCATCAACCCTCAAGGGGTTTTCTTGAGGGACTGGACGTAGCCTTCGGTGGATTGAAGGTGAACTAGGATAAACTCTTGTGTGTGATTTCCTTTATCCTTCATATTTACTTTCAAGTAACGCTCAATTCCGCTGCAATCATAACGATCATTTCTTGATCATCGTAAACTTGAAAGTAACAATTTCAATAAGGCGAAAATTGGGGCAACACTGATTCACCCCCCCCCCCTCTCAGGTCGCTATCTGTACTAACAATTGGTATCAGAGCGGAAGTTTAGGTAAGTTATTCCTAAGATCCGGGAAAAGATGGCATCCTCTTCCAATCATGGAACAAATGAAGGATTCAACATAAACAGGCCACCATTCTTCAATGGAGAACATTATGACTTCTGGAAAATCAAGATGAAGATATTCATAAAGTCATTAGACGCAGGAATATGGAAAGCCATTGAAGAAGGTCCCTTTGTGCCTGTAACAACAGATGAAGAAGGAACTTCACAACTAAAATCAGAAAGTACTTGGAGTGAAGAAGAAAAGAAGAAGGTTCAATATGATCTCAAAGGAATGAACATCCTTACATCTGCTCTTGGCATGGACGAATTTTTCAAAGTATCAACGTGCACTTCATCAAAAGAAATATGGGATACGTTGATGGTGACTCATGAAGGAACAGATGAAGTCAAGAGATCAAAGATCAATACTTTATCTCAGGAGTATGAAATGTTCAGAATGCTTCCAGGAGAAAAGGTATTAGATATGCAAAAACGATTCACTCATTTGATTAATCATTTGATTGCTCTTGGAAAAAACATTTCACACAGTGACTTGAACATGAAAGTTCTAAGATCACTTACAAGAGTATGGCAACCAAAAGTTACAGCCATATCTGAGAAGAAGAGTTTATCAAATATGACTCTTGCAACTCTTTTTGGAAAACTCCAAGAACATGAGTTGGAATTGAATCGTTTAGAAGAGCATGAACTATTAGAACAGATAGCAACCTGAGAGGGGGGGGGGGTGAATCAGTGTTGCCCCAATTTTCGCCTTATTGAAATTGTTACTTTCAAGTTTATGATGATCACGAAATGATCGTTGTGATTGCAGCGGATATGAACGATACTTGAAAGTAAATGTGAATGATGAAGAGAATCACACACAAGATTTTATTCTGGTTCACCTTCAATCCACCGAAGGCTACGTCCAGTCCCTCAAGAAAACCCCTTGAGGATTTTTCCACTATTGATAAAATTTCTTACAAGTTCCTAACCCAAGGACCCCAAGAATTTCTACCAATATCCTGTGAAAGCAAACCACTTTCAACAGCCCCTGAAAGCAAACCGCTTTCAGTTCCTGAAGGCAAACCACCCTCAGACCTTGAAGACAACCTTGTCTTCAATCGAAACCCTGAAAGCAAACCACTTTCAGTGACAACAACCTTTCACCGAATACCACGGTGAATAACTCAATCTTACAGAAAGAGATGAAGTAGATATTACAATTGGCTGTTTCAATCCCTTAACACACAATTGGATTGAACATGAGAAATTATGCTTTAAGGCTTTTAAGCATAATACAATTCTGAGTTCTTCAAGATATGAACAACTAAAGTGTTCTTATAAACATGAAGATCATGAACTCAGAATTTAGGCTCCAAAAGATGAACTAATTTTGACAAAGCTTTGGCCTAATGTGTTTTTCTCATGTGTAATGTGTATATTTCGTGTGTGTTGTGTGTTGTGTGTTTTCTGGACTCAAATGGTCTTTATATAGGCAAGGGAAACGTCCTTGAACCATCACAACCCTTTTCAAAAGGTTTGGGACACAATGGTTCATGAAAAGATGCACTTTTTCGTTCTGGTAATCGATTACCATACTTAGTGTAATCGATTACACAAGTGACCGTTTCAGTTTGAATTTGAATTTCAAACATGTAATCGATTACAAGACTTGAGTAATCGATTACTTGCCTGGGTGTAATCGATTACCATAATGGTGTAATCGATTACACAGAAGCCCATTTTCCAGAAACTTGATCTTTGAAACTTGCTTAAGGTTTTCTACTTCTTTTAAGTTATGAAAACACTTAGCTTGATTAGATTAGGTGTTTTAAGAGCCTTTATGCTTTAATTGATGGACTTCTAGACTATTGATGGACTTGAGTGCTTGATTCTTTGAAGTCTTCTTTTCTTCTTTTTGTTGATGAGTTTGTCGTCATCAAAACCACAGCCAGGGTCAGGAGCATGACCTTCTTCACAATCTCCCCCTTTTTGATGATGGCATACACATTCTTGATACTTGAAGATCATATATGCATTCTTGATGCTTAACTCCCCCTATTTGATGGAATCTAGTACTTCTGATATTTCTCCCCCTTTCTAATGTACTCGTTGAATTCCTGCATATGATCTTTAAGAGCACAGAACCTTTCTCCCCCTTTTGACTTCATCAAAAAGAAGAAAAGGCCAAAAATGTACAGGCGTACACACAAGTATATATGGAAACATAAAGCATTGGGGGTAGGGGTAAATGTGAAATAGGAATAGAACATGATAATGCAAACATAGCAAGTCAAACGAAGAAATAAACAGCAAAACATCCAACAGTGCAGAAATTGGTCATAATCTAGACTATTACAAACCAAATAAAGCAAATAGTCAAAGAAAGAAATAAAAAAGTCTAGAGGTCAAATTCATCAAAGGAATCAAAGGAATCATGGGGAGAGGGAGCCATGCGATCAACACGAAGACTCAGACGATCCATATCAGCACGGAGAGTAGTGTACATGGATTCAACCCGACCTTCCATGTGATCGAACCTCTGATCAAAGTGAGTCCTCATATCGGCCAGATGAGAGAGAATGAGTTGAGTGGAGGCATCACCAAGCATAGAGGATGAAGGTCCTTCCTCAGAAGATGGTGGATAGAAAGCAGCAGGGGCAGGGGAGATTGGGACCTAAAAGAGCACCGGATGAAGGAAGTCCAAGGCAACGACCAAAAGATGAAAGGGAGTGTCGAATAAGAATCCCCTTCACAGAACTTTGAAATCCATCTTGCAGAGGTTCTAAGTTGCAATAAAAGACTTTTACTAGTTCAGGGTAGTAGGGATTGCACATAGAGATAAACTCCTCAAGGTTTTGGTAACGAAGATAGGCGGGAAATGTGTGACCATTTTCAACGAAGGAGTCCAAATCACCAAACAAAGGTTTACGGATGAGTTGATTGATAAATCGTGAAGCAAACCTAGTTCTTTGGTGTGTGGATGTGAGTAGCCTTGTAAGGTTCATGGGTCGAGAGGAACGAGAATGATAGGAATCCATAGTTGTTTGAGGATGAAATTAGAGAGGAGGATATGCAGCACCTTAAGAGGATTTTGGAGGATATGACTAATCAATACCTAAGGCTGGCTTAAATATCCCGAGCATGTAATCGATTACAGCATTTAAGTAATCCATTACGGAGCAGTTATGCCAAGTTTGAATTTCAAAAGATGGAGGGAAATTGAGATTCTGGCAATTTTTCGAGTATGTAATCGTTTACAGCAGTTAGGGTAATCGATTACATCAGTTACAAAGTTGAAAAATTTCAAATTTTGAATATGTAATCGATTATGGCAGTTAGGATAATCGATTACTCAGATAATTCTATCAGGCACGAGGACTGAGAACGTGAATAATCGATTACAGAACCTAGGGTAATCGATTACTAGGACATTTTTGTAAGTTCTAGGCTCTAGGATCCTATGTAACACATTTTCATATAGACACTTAAGCACATAATGCATATGAACATATAATTATTGTACAGTTTATGCAAATAACATGTTACCTTAAATGTCATGCTCGTCTAAAATTCCTAATTCTCTTCTTATCTTGAAAAATGATTCCTTAGGAAGAGGCTTAGTAAAGATATCTGCTAACTGATTATGTGTATCCACAAATGAAATCTCAATATCTTTCCTCATAACATGATCTCGAAGAAAATGATGTCGTATATCAATATGCTTAGTTCGAGAATGCATGATAGGGTTTTTAGTGAGATTAATGGCACTTGTGTTGTCACATTTGATTGGAATACAGCCCAGCTCTAAGCCATAATCTTTAAGTTGTTGTTTGAGCCATAGAGTTTGTGCACAACAACTTCCTGCAGCAATGTATTCTGCTTCTGCAGTACTTAGAGCAACACATGCTTGTTTCTTACAAGACCATGAAACAAGGGCATTTCCTAACAAATGACAAGTACCACTTGTACTTTTTCTTTCAGTTTTACAACCAGCATAATCAGAATCAGAATATCCAATCAAATCACAAACACTTCCTTTGGGATACCACAATCCAACATTTGTAGTTCCTTTCAAATATTTGAAAATCCGTTTAACAGAACTCAAATGTGATTCCCTAGGAGATGCTTGATATCTAGCACATAGACACACACTAAACATAATATCAGGTCTACTTGCAGATAAGTATAAAAGAGATCCGATCATACCTCTATATTTGGTAATACCAACTTGATTGCCGGATTCATCTTGATCTAAATATGTGTTAGACCCCATTGGTGTGGCTATGGCTTTGCAATCATCCAAATCATATTTCTTTAATAATTCCTTGCAAAAATTTGATTGGTTGATGAATATTCCATCACTTGATTGCTTGATTTGCAAACCAAGAAAGAAATTTAATTGTCCCATCATGGACATCTCAAATTCTTCTTGCATCATGTTAGAGAAATCCTTACAAAGAGATTCGTTAGTTGCACCAAAGATAATATCATCAACATAAATTTGAACTAATAGGGTACCTTTGGTTCTTTTGATGAACAAGGTTGTATCAGCCTTACCCTTTTGAAATCCTTTATCACAAAGGAAAGTACTTAATCTATCATACCAAGCACGAGGGGCTTGTTTAAGACCATAAAGTGCCTTCTTTATTCGGAAGACATGTGAAGGGAACTTTGGATCTTCAAATCCTGGAGGTTGCTTCACATAGACTTCTTCTTGAATGTATCCGTTCAGGAAAGCACTTTTGACGTCCATTTGATATAATGGGAAATTTAAAGAACAAGCATACGCCAATAATAGTCTTATGGCTTCCAACCTTGCTACTGGTGCATAAGTTTCATCAAAATCTATACCTTCTTCTTGATTATATCCTTGAGCAACTAATCTTGCTTTGTTCCTAACTATAATACCATTTTCATCTAACTTATTCCTAAATACCCACTTTGTTCCAATAACATGTTTGTCACTAGGCTTAGGGACAAGTTCCCAAACTTGATTCCTTTCAAATTGGTTTAGTTCTTCTTGCATTGCTACAATCCAATATTCATCTTCTAGAGCATCATTTACTTTTGATGGTTCTATCTGAGAGACGAAGGCCATATTCAAAACTGAATCATTTAAGCGTAGCCTTGTAGAAACGCCTCTAGAAATATCACCAATAATATTATCAACTGGGTGATCCCTATGGGTTCTCCATTCTTTTGGAAGTTGATAAGTATTACTTTCAATGTGCTCTTCTTGTATTGGATTCTGATCTCCATCCTTTTGAGAATCTTCATTTACAATAATATCATCTTCTTCATTATCTGGAAGATTGACTTTATCTTCTATTGAAGATTTAGATTCATCAAAAGAAACATGTATGGATTCTTCCACAGATAGAGTTTTCTTGTTAAATACTCTATATGCTTTGCTTGTTAAAGAATACCCAAGGAATATACCTTCATCAGATTTTTCATCAAACTTTCCAAGGTTTTCCTTTCCATTATTCAAGACAAAGCATTTTGATCCAAAAGCATGTAGATGAGAGATGTTTGGTTTCCTTCCTTTGTAGAGTTCATAGGGAGTTGTCTTAAGGATAGGCCTAATAAGAACTCTATTGGAAACATAGCAAGCAGTACTTACCGCATCAGCCCAGAAATATTTAGGGAGACTTGATTCACTCAGCATGGTTCTTGCTAATTCCTCAAGTAATCTATTCTTCCTTTCTACTACACCATTCTGTTGTGGTGTTCTCGGAGTAGAGAAATTATGTGATATTCCATTTTCATCACATAGTTCTTGGAATTGTTGATTCTGAAATTCTCCACCATGATCACTTCTTATAGAAGAGATCTTTAAAGACTTCTCATTTTGAACAAGCCTTGCATATCTCCGAGGCTTTTAGTTCTAGATGGTCCGAACAAGTCCATATGTAACAATTGAAGGGGTCTTGAGGTCGAAACTATGTTCTTTGGTTTGAAGGATGTTCTGGTTTGCTTCCCTTTTTGACATGCATCACAAAGCTTGTCTTTCTCGAATTTTATCTTTGGAAGCCCAACAACTAGATCATGCTTGACTAGTTTGTTTAAATGATCTATGTGAATATGAGCAAGTCTTCTATGCCATAGCCATGAATCATTATTATTCTTGGCCAAAAGGCATCTCACATTTTGTGGAATTTCTTCCAAGGAGATCATGAAGACTTTATTTACTTTATACCCTGAAAACTTAATTTCTTTAGTTTTCACATCTTTCACAACACATATATCATTAATAAAACCAACTTTCAAACCTTTATCACATAGTTGACTAATACTCAGAAGATTATGCATCAAACCATCAACGTAAAGAACTTTATCGATGACTGTTTGAGGGGGTGTGCCTATTCTTCCAATACCGAGTATTTTTCCCTTTTGATTGTTACCATATGTGAGAAACCTTTTTCCCTAGGTATAAGAAAAGAAAACTTGGTTTTGTCTCCTGTCATGTGTGATGAGCAGCCACTATCAAGATACCATAAATCCTTTGCTGCTTTCATACACACCTGCATGACAAAGTTCAGACATGGGTATTAGGAACCCAACAAGTTTTGGGTCCTTCTAAGTTAACATCCTTTCTAACCCAAATGTATTCCCTATTTTGTACTCCTACATGTTTGTAGTAACATCTACTAGGGGTATGTCCTACTTTGTTACAACATGTACAAGAGTAATAATTGTAACTAGAGGTTTGTCTAGGAGAGGGATGAATCTTCTTAGGAGGTCTATTTTGATTATTCTTCCTATTGTTTGTACTCCTAACAGGATTAATCTTACTGTTACTAGAAGATCCTAACACATGGTTTGGTTTTACAAACACAGTTTTCTTGACTTCCTTTGTCTTTGGGTGAGAAGTATATCCTAAACCTGATTTATTGTTTGAATGTCTTTGAACACTTAGTATATCATCTAACTTCTGTTTTCCTTTATTGAAGTTATTAACTCTTTGTTGAAGATTTTCTATCTTTTCTTCTAAAGAACTACACTTAGTGCATTTGTGAGTAATGTCTAACTTAGATTTTACTATATCTAGTTCTTCTTGTAAATTTCTACACTTACTTTCTAAGGATGAAATTAACTCATTTTTCCTAATGCTAACTTTAGAAAATTCTTGACATAATTTAAACATATTTTCCATGGTAAACTTTAAATCATGAAAAGATATAGAATTATCACTAACCTGGGAATCTTCAACATCAGAATCATGTGAGGCCATCAAAGCAACTTGTGCTTCTTCTTTATCAGAATCTGATGATGAACTTACTTCATTATCATCCCAAGCCAAATATGCTCTTCGAGTAGGTTGATCCTTTTTCTCGAATTTTTCTCTTAGACCATGTTTCTTCTTCTGAAGATTTGGACAATCTGACTTGAAATGTCCCGGTTTACCACACTCGAAACATGTAATCTTTTGAGATGAAGAAGATTCATTGTTCTTTTGGAAAGATTTGTTGTTGTTGAATTTCACACCTTTTCTCTTAAGAAACTTTCCAAAATTCTTTACTAGAAGATTCACATTTCCATTATCTTCTTCTTCAGAATCTGCATCATAATCTTCTTTGATGCTTTCTTTTGCTTTTAGGGAAATGGATCGATACTTCTTCTCATGTTGTTCATTTTCTTCCAAACGATTCAATTCCAACTCGTGTTCTTGGAGTTTTCCAAAAAGAGTTGCGAGAGTCATTTTTGATAAACTCTTCTTCTCTGAGATGGCTGTTACTTTTGGTTGCCATACTCTTGTAAGTGATCTTAGAACTTTCATGTTCAGATCACTGTTTGAAAATTGTCTACCAAGAGCAATCAAATGATTAATTAAATGAGTGAATCGTTTTTGCATATCTAATACCTTTTCTCCTGGAAGCATTCTGAACATTTCATATTCCTGAGATAGAGTATTGATCTTTGATCTCTTGACTTCATCTGTTCCTTCATGAGTCACCATCAACGTATCCCATATTTCTTTTGATGAAGTGCACGTTGATACTCTGAAAAATTCGTCCATGCCAAGAGCAGATGTAAGAATGTTCATTCCTTTGAGATCATGTTGAACCTTCTTCTTTTCTTCTTCACTCCAAGTACTTTCTGATTTTGGTTGTGAAGTTCCTTCTTCATCTGTTATTACAGGCACAAAGGGACCTTCTTCAATGACATTCCATATTCCTGCGTCTAATGACTTTATGAATATCTTCATCTTGATTTTCCAGAAGTCATAGTGTTCTCCATTGAAGAATGGTGGCCTGTTTATGTTATGTCCTTCACTTGTTCCATGATTGGAAGAGGATGCCATCTTTTCCCGGATCTTAGGAATAACTTACCTAAACTTCCGCTCTGATACTAATTGTTAGAACAGATAGCAACCTGAGAGGGGGGGGGGGGGTGAATCAGTGTTGCCCCAATTTTCGCCTTATTGAAATTGTTACTTTCAAGTTTATGATGATCACGAAATGATCGTTGTGATTGCAGCGGATATGAACGATACTTGAAAGTAAATGTGAAGGATGAAGAGAATCACACACAAGATTTTATCCTGGTTCACCTTCAATCCACCGAAGGCTACGTCCAGTCCCTCAAGAAAACCCCTTGAGGATTTTTCCACTATTGATAAAATTTCTTACAAGTTCCTAACCCAAGGACGCCAAGAATTTCTACCAATATCCTGTGAAAGCAAACCACTTTCAACAGCCCCTGAAAGCAAACCGCTTTCAGTTCCTGAAGGCAAACCACCCTCAGACCTTGAAGACAACCTTGTCTTCAATCGAAACCCTGAAAGCAAACCACTTTCAGTGACAACAACCTTTCACCGAATACCACGGTGAATAACTCAATCTTACAAAAAGAGATGAAGAAGATATTACAATTGGCTGTTTCAATCCTTTAACACACAATTGGATTGAACATGAGAAATTATGCTTTAAGGCTTTTAAGCATAATACAATTCTGAGTTCTTCAAGATATGAACAACTAAAGTGTTCTTATAAACATGAAGATCATGAACTAAGAATTTAGGCTCCAAAAGATTTAAGTTCTAAAAGATGAACTAATTTTGACAAAGCTTTGGCCTAATGTGTTTTTCTCATGTGTAATGTGTATATTTCGTGTGTGTTGTGTGTTTTCTGGACTCAAATGGTCTTTATATAGGCAAGGGAAACGTCCTTGAACCATCACAACCCTTTTCAAAAGGTTTGGGACACAATGGTTCATGAAAAGATGCACTTTTTCGTTCTGGTAATCGATTACCATACTTAGTGTAATCGATTACACAAGTGACCGTTTCAGTTTGAATTTGAATTTCAAACATGTAATCGATTACAAGACTTGAGTAATCGATTACTTGCCTGGGTGTAATCGATTACCATAATGGTGTAATCGATTACACAGAAGCCCATTTTCCAGAAACTTGATCTTTGAAACTTGCTTAAGGTTTTCTACTTCTTTTAAGTTATGAAAACACTTAGCTTGATTAGATTAGGTGTTTTAAGAGCCTTTATGCTTTAATAAACCTTTGGAAGCATAACTCACCTAATACTTAAGACTTCTAGACTATTGATGGACTTGAGTGCTTGATTCTTTGAAGTCTTCTTTTCTTCTTTTTGTTGATGAGTTTGTCGTAATCAAAACCACAGCCAGGGTCAGGAGCAAGACCTTCTTCACATGAACAACATGTGAAGAAGCATCGATCAATTTCTTTAAAGGCAAAAGAAAGCATCAAAGAAGATTATGATGCAGACTCTGAAGAAGAAGACAATGGAAATTTGAATCTTTTAGTAAAGAACTTTGGAAAGTTTCTTAAAAGGAAAATGTTAAATTTAACAACAATAAAGCCTTCCAAAGGAACAATGAGTCTTCTTCGTCTCAAAAGATTACATGTTTCGAGTGTGGCAAACCGGGACATTTCAAGTCAGATTGTCCAAATCTTCAGAAGAAGAAACATGGTCTAAGAGAGAAATTCGAGAAAAAGGATCAACCTACTCGAAGAGCATATTTGGCTTGGGATGATAATGAAGTAAGTTCATCATCAGATTCTGACAAAGAAGAAGCACAAGTTGCCTTGATGGCCTCACATGACTCAGATGTTGAAGATTCCCAGGTTAGTAATAATTCTATGTCTTCTCATGATTTAAAGTTTGCTATGGAGAATATGTTTAAATTATGTCAAGAATTTTCCAAGATTAGCACTAAGCAAAATGATTTGATTTCATCCTTAGAAAGTAAGTGTAGAACCTTACAAGAGGAATTAGACATAGTGAAATCTAAACTAGATATTACACATAAATGCACTAAGTGTAATTCTTTAGAAGAAAAGATAGATAATCTTCAACAAAGAGTAAATAACTTCAATAAAGGAAAACAGAAGTTAGATGATATTCTAAGTGTGCAAAGACATTCAAATAACAAATCAGGTCTAGGATATACTTCTCACCCAAAGACTAAGGAAGTCAAGAAAACTGTATTTGTAAAGCCAAACCATATGGTAGGATCTTCTAGTAACAAAAGGATTAATCCTGTTAGAAGTACATACAATAGGAAGAATACTCAAAATAGACACCCTAAGAAGATCCATTCCTCTCCTAGACAAACCTCTAGTTACAATCATTACTCTTGTACGTATTGTAACAAAGTAGGACATACCCCTAGCAGATGTTACTATAAACATGTAGGAGTACCAAATAGGGAATACTTTGGGTTAGAAAGGATGTTAACTTAGAAGGACCCAAAACTTGTTGGGTTCCTAATACCCATGTCTGAACTTTGTCATGTAGGTGTGTATGAAAGCAGCAAAGGATTTATGGTATCTTGATAGTGGCTGCTCATCACACATGACAGGAGACAAAACCAAGTTTTCATTTCTTATTCCTAGAGAAAAAGGTTTTGTCACATATGGTAACAATCAAAAGGGAAAGATACTCGGTATTGGAAGAATAGGCACACCCCCTCAAATATTCATCGATAAAGTTCTTTACGTTGATGGTTTGATGCATAATCTTCTGAGTATTAGTCAACTATGTGATAAAGGTTTGAAAGTTGGTTTTATTAATGATATATGTGTAGTAAAAGATGTGAAAACTAAAGAAATTAAGTTTTCTGGGTATAAAGTAAGTAAAGTCTTCATGATCTCCTTGGAAGAAATTCCACAAAATGTGAGATGCCTTTTGGCCAAGAACAATAGTGATTCATGGCTATGGCATAGAAGACTTGCTCATATACACATAGATCATTTAAACAAACTAGTCAAGCATGATCTGGTTATTGGGCTTCCAAAGATAAAATTCGAGAAAGACAAGCTTTGTGATGCATGTCAAAAGGGGAAGCAAACCAGAACATCCTTCAAATCAAAGAACATAGTTTCGACTTCAAGGCCCCTTCAATTGTTACATATGGATTTGTTCGGACCATCTAGAACTAAAAGCCTCGGAGGTAATTTCTATGCACTTGTTATTGTTGATGATTTCTCTAGATTTACATGGACATTATTTCTGCCTCATAAGAATGAAGCCTTCAATGCATTCAAGAGATATGCAAGGCTAGTTCAAAATGAGAAGTCTTTAAAGATCTCTTCTATTAGAAGTGATCATGGTGGAGAATTTCAGAATCAACAATTCCAAGAACTATGTGATGAAAATGGAATGTCACATAACTTCTCTACTCCGAGAACACCACAACAAAATGGTGTGGTAGAAAGGAAGAACAGATTACTTGAAGAATTAGCAAGAACCATGCTAAGTGAATCTAGTCTCCCTAAATATTTCTGGGCTGATGCTGTAAGTACTGCTTGCTATGTTTCCAATAGAGTTCTTATTAGACCTATTCTTAAGAAAACCCCCTATGAACTCTACAAAGGAAGGAAACCAAACATCTCTCATCTACATGCTTTTGGATCAAAATGCTTTGTCTTGAATAATGGAAAGGAAAACCTTGGAAAGTTTGATGAAAAATCTGATGAAGGTATATTCCTTGGTTATTCTCTAACAAGCAAAGCATATAGAGTTTTTAACAAGAAAACTCTATCTGTGGAAGAATCCATACATGTTTATTTTGATGAATCTAAATCTTCAATAGAAGATAGAGTTAATACTCCAGATATTGAAGAAGATGATATCATTGTAAATGAAGATTCTCAAAAGGATGAAGATCATAATCCAATACAAGAAGAGCACGTTGAAAATAATACTTATCAACTTCCAAAGGAATGGAGAACCCATAGGGATCATCCAGTTGATAATATTATTGGTGATATTTCTAGAGGCGTTTCTACAAGGCTACGCTTAAATAATTCAGTTTTGAATATGGCCTTTGTCTCTCAAATAGAACCATCAAGAGTAAATGATGCTCTAGAGGATGAGTATTGGATTGTAGCAATGCAAGAAGAACTAAACCAATTTGAAAGGAATCAAGTTTGGGAACTTGTCCCTAAGCCTAGTGATAAACATGTTATTGGAACAAAGTGGGTATTTAGGAATAAATTAGATGAAAATGGTATCATAGTTAGGAACAAAGCAAGATTAGTTGCTCAAGGTTATAATCAAGAAGAAGGTATAGATTTTGATGAAACTTATGCACCAGTAGCAAGGTTGGAAGCCATAAGACTGTTATTGGCGTATGCTTGTTCTTTAAATTTCCCATTATATCAAATGGACGTCAAAAGTGCTTTTCTTAACGGATACATTCAAGAAGAAGTCTATGTGAAGCAACCTCCAGGATTTGAAGATCCAAAGTTCCCTTCACATGTCTTCAAATTAAAGAAGGCACTCTATGGTCTTAAGCAAGCCCCTCGTGCATGGTATGATAGATTAAGTACTTTCCTTTGTGATAAAGGATTTCAAAAGGGTAAGGCTGATACAACCTTGTTCATCAAAAGAACCAAAGGTAATACCCTATTAGTTCAAATTTATGTTGATGATATCATCTTTGGTGCAACTAACGAATCTCTTTGTAAGGATTTCTCTAACATGATGCAAGAAGAATTTGAGATGTCCATGATGGGACAATTAAATTTCTTTCTTGGTTTGCAAATCAAGCAATCACACGATGGAATATTCATCAATCAATCAAAGTTTTGCAAGGAATTATTAAAGAAATATGATTTGGATGATTGCAAAGCCATAGCCTGGGGTCTAGCACATATTTAGATCAAGATGAATCCGGTAATCAAGTTGATATTACCAAATATAGAGGTATGATCGGATCTCTTCTATACTTAACTACAAGTAGACCTGATATTATGTTTAGTGTGTGTCTCTGTGCTAGATATCAAGCATCTCCTAGGGAATCACATTTGAGTTCTGTTAAACGAATTTTTAAATATTTGAAAGGAACTACAAATGTTGGATTGTGGTATCCCAAAGGAAGTGTTTGTGATTTGATTGGGTATTCTGATTCTGATTATGCTGGTTGTAAAACTGAAAGAAAAAGTACAAGTGGTACTTGTCACTTGTTAGGAAATGTCCTTGTTTCTTGGTCTTGTAAGAAACAAGCATGTGTTGCTCTAAGTACTGCAGAAGCAGAATACATTGCTGCAGGAAGTTGTTGTGCACAAACTCTATGGCTCAAACAACAACTCAAAGATTATGACTTAGAGCTGGGCTGCATTCCAATCAAATGTGACAACACAAGTGCCATTAATCTCACTAAAAACCCTATCATGCATTCTCGAACTAAGCATATTGATATACGACATCATTTTCTTCGAGATCATGTTATGAGGAAAGATATTGAGATTTCATTTGTGGATACACATAATCAATTAGCAGATATCTTTACTAAGCCTCTTCCTAAGGAATCATTCTTCAAGATAAGAAGAGAATTAGGCATATTAGATGAGCATGACATTTAACGTAACATATTATTTGCATAATCTTTATGATGATTATATGTTTATATGCATTATGAGCTTAAATGTTTATCTAAAAATGTGTTACATAAGACTCTAGAGCTTAGAACTTATGAAATTGTCATAGTAATTGATTACCATAGGTCTTGTAATCGATTATCCACGATCTCAGTCCTCGTGCCTGTTGAAATTCCGTCAGTAATCGATTACCCTAACTGCTGTAATCGATTACTCATTCAAAATTTGAATATTTTCAAATTTGAAACTGCCGTAATCGATTACCCTAACTGTTGTAATCGATTACACACACGATTTTCTCTATAAAATCAGTATTTGTCTATTGTCTTTAGCCTACCTTTCTACATATACAATCCATCTTCTTCTACGTCTTGTTTCGCCATGAGATCTCTTCCACGTCCTTCAAATGTCTCCTCTCCAATCAATGCTCCTCGACGGGAATCCTCCACTGATCCTTTGGTGCTGTCTCGCTATCGCATCGATGTTCAAACAAATGCTGCATCGGCTGGACTGACTCCATTTTATACCATTCCTTCGAATTTCTCACAAGAAACCAAGGTCATCCTCGAACGAATGGACATCCTGTCACTTCGTCTCTCTCAAAGATTGGGACAACTGGAAGACACCATTCGATCTCGATTTCTGCTTGTGGA
Source organism: Acmispon strigosus (assembly GCA_030819835.1). Taxonomy (NCBI): domain Eukaryota; kingdom Viridiplantae; phylum Streptophyta; class Magnoliopsida; order Fabales; family Fabaceae; genus Acmispon; species Acmispon strigosus. The sequence goes on along the minus strand of JAUAMA010000004.1, from coordinate 27,669,551 downwards.
AAATCGCATCGAGGCGGTACACTCCTTCATGCGCAAAGAAATTGAGAGTCTCCAGGACATTGACCCTTCTGAGAATTCTGAGGATTCTAGTCAAGCTTAAGTTCTGAAGTCTTGTGTCTACATATAGTTATCTACTTACTATTAAGATTTCCCTATTTTAGCAAAAAAAAGGCTCTATCTCTTGTTGTAATCCCTCTACTACATATGTTTATTATGTTTTACCATGTGTAACTTTTGCATTTGCTCTTTTATATATATATAAGTGCTGGTTATTCATGTTTTACATATTTACCCCTATCCCCTATGTTTTATTTTGCAATATATACTTGTGTGTATGCCTGTACATTTTTGGCCTTTTCTTCTTTTTGATGAAGTCAAAAGGTGGAGAAAGGTTCTGTGCTCTTAAAGATCATATGCAGGAATTCCACAAGTACTTTAGAAAGGGGAAGAAATGCTAGATATACTAGATTCCATCAAACAGGGGAAGTTCTGCATCACAAATGCATATATGATCTTCAAGTATCAAGAATGTGTTTGCCATCATCAAAAAGGGGGAGATTGTGAAGAAGGTCTTGCTCCTGACCCTGACTGTGGTTTTGATGACGACAAACTCATCAACAAAAAGAAGAAAAGAAGACTTCAAAGAAACAAGCACTACAAGTCCATCAATAGTCTAGAAGTCTTAGTATTAGGTGAGTTATGCTTCAAAAGGTCTATTAAAGCATAAAGGCTCTTAAAACACCTAATCTAATCAAGCTAAGTGTTTTCATAACTTAAAAGAAGTAGAAAACCTTAAGCCAGTCTCAAAGAATCAAGTTTCTGGAAAATGGGCTTCTGTGTAATCGATTGCAGCTTTCTGGTAATCGATTACACCTAGGCAAGTAATCGATTACTCATGGCTTGTAATCGATTACATGTTTGAAATTCAAATTCAAACTGAAACGGTCATTTGTGTAATCGATTACACTAAGTGTGGTAATCAATTACCAGAACGAAAAAGTGCATCTTTTCATGAACCATTGTGTCCCAAACCTTTTGAAAAGGGTTGTGATGGTTCAAGGACGTTTCCCTTGCCTATATAAAGTCCATTTGAGTCCAGAAAACATAACATACACAAGACACAACAAAAGACAACACATTACACATGAGAAAACACCATTAGGCCAAAACTTTGTCAAAATTAGTTCATCTTTTAGAACTTAAACCTTTTGGAGCCTAAATTCTTAGTTCATGATCTTCATGTCAATAAGAACACTTTAGTTGTTCATATCTTGAAGAACTCAGAGTTGTATTATGCTTAAAAGCCTTAAAGCATAATTTCTCATGATCAATCCAATTGTATGTTAAAGGATTGATACAGCCAATTGTAACATCTTCTTCATCTCTTTCTGTAAGATTGAGTTTTCACCGTGGTATTCGGTGAAAGGTTGTTGTCACTGAAAGTGGTATACTTTCAGGGTTGTAATTGAAGGTGGTTTAGCCTTCAAAGTCTGAGGGTGGTTTGCCTTCAGGAACTGAAAGCGGTTTGCTTTCAGGGGCTGTTGAAAGTGGTTTGCTTTCACAGGATATTGGTATAAATTCTTGGGGTCCTTGGGTTAGGAACTTGTAAGAGATTTTTATCAATAGTGGAAAAATCCTCAAGGGGTTTTCTTGAGGGACTGGACGTAGCCTTCGGTGGATTGAAGGTGAACCAGGATAAACTCTTGTGTGTGATTTCTTTTATCCTTCATATTTACTTTCAAGTAACGCTCAATTCCGCTGCAATCATAACGATCATTTCGTGATCATCGTAAACTTGAAAGTAACAATTTCGATAAGGCGAAAATTGGGGCAACACTGATTCACCCCCCCCTCTCAGGTTGCTATCTGTACTAACAATGTCAGCTAACAAATGGATAAGCTCTTGACCTTTTACATTAATGACAATATTAATTAATTATAAATAACATTTTATAGATAATATTAATTAGTTATTAATAATATTTATATTAATTATTATTTTATAAAATATCACAATTTCACATATATAGTAAAAAATATTAAATATCTAAAATTTCCCTAACACATGAATTAATACACTATTCATTAATAATACTATAATTTAAAATTTAAAATTTAAAATTGTGTTAAAAATAGTTATGAAATATTTAAGTAAATCTTTTTTTTACATTTAATTAATGTTAATATTAGTTAGTTATTCAAAAAATTCATTTTATTAATTATATTAACAATCAGTCTTAACAATACCTCAATTTATCATATATGAAAGTAAAATATTAAATATGTTGACCATTACATTAATGAAACTATTAATTGAACATTAATAACCTTTTGTATTATTAATTATATTAACTAATAATTATTTATATCACAATTTCTCATATTAAATTATTTTAATGTTATTGATAAAAAAAGCATTTTGTTTTATTTGGTTAATATAAAGTAAAAATAAATATTTAAATATAAATAGCTTAACAGAAGTAACATAACCTGATTAATATTACTTGAATTATTTTTAATTAATATTAAATTATTAAAAAGTTACTAACTAATTAATATTTAAACCAATAAATTTTACACGAATCAAGTTATCCCAAATTGGGAAATATTAAATAAATAAAATAGAAATAAAAAAAAATTATTTTTATATATATTAAGTATTAAAGTTATTTAATAAATATAATTAAATTATTTTAAACTTTATATTAATGGTATTTTAGTAAAAGGCGAAAGAATAGTTCGCCTTGTGCATATTAAATATTAAATGTGCGTTCTGTGTGTGTGTCTTTTTTAGTATATAGTAGTAAGTTTATCATGAAAAAAACTATATTAAGTATTAAATGTGCGTTATGTGTGTGTGTCTTTTTTTAATAATAAAGTAACTATTTAATTAGATAATTTAATTTATTTTAAATATTAAAGTGGATTCATTTTTATTCAAATTTTATTCTAATTATTATATAATAAATAAAATTATTAAGTATGACTTTTAAATTTTTCTGAAAATATTAAATATTTCATGTATAACAAGGTGCATATCATAATTATTAAGTATGACTTTTAAATTTTTCTGAAAATATTAAATATTTCCTGTATAACTAGGTGCATATCATACATGGTATGTTAATAATAATAATAATAACAATTAAGTGAAATATTTTGATGCTCTGAATGCAAGTCTCTTCCCCTATTATAAATATCTCTACCTCTCACTCTTTTCTCAATCATATGTTCTCTTTTATTCTTTGCAAATATATTCTCACTGAGATATCTAAACCACCTCCACAACCTTTGCTTTTGTTGGCCAATCACAAGAATTAGTGAATGGGAATGGTGCACAAGCTTGGGTCCTGAAGTCATACAAACCTTGCAAAGGCTTACTTTGTTCTCTTCTTTATCGGATAGTGTCTATGTGTTGATTATTAGGCTATATGTTACTTAACTACCATCATTTGAATTGCAGAGTTTTGTTCCAACTTCCGTAGCTGAGTATGAGTGTTTTTATGTTGCAAGTTCCTCCATGGTTTGACTTTGACCTTATTACAGTTACAGGTACCCTTTTTCCGTATTTTTTACCACCTAAATTTTAGGTGTTGATTGTTTTATTTCTTATGCTAAGTGCTAGTCCTAATATTCACGTGTATTCAACTTTTTTGTGGGTGTTTCCTTGCTAAATGTAATAAATTTAAATATAATAAAATGAAAATATTTAAAATGATTAAAATTAGTTTTAACATTTTATGTTTTCCAAACTTAAAACCAAAAGTCATATTGAACGGGGTCTAATGAATTTAGCATCAATTTTTTTTTTAAATCTCAAGTCTTAGATTCCACTACACACATTTTCTCTCAAACCGAAGCGTTCATTTTTCATACACTAAATATACAAATTCTATATATAAAAAATAATAATATGCACTTCACTGTACCTAGCAAAGCATCCCAAAAAATAACATTTGCAAATAAGGTCCTCATTCGGTGTAGGAATAGACTTCTATAGAAACATGTCCCTTTAAATGTCGTCATGTTGTATTATCTCTTGTATTTGTTTATCTTTTTTATATCTAGCCTTGTGAACCCAAACTTATGGGTCTATATCAATTCAGCTTCTTTAGCAGCTGGTAGGACAACGTTTCTTTAGCAGCTTCTCTCCACTGCTAACTGTTTAACCTCAATAGAAGCATTATTGCTCTCCTGATGCCCTAGGATGGGAACTGCCTCTTCAATCAAAGATTCTTCATTTCCAAAATCTTCTACAAATTGAAGCTGAGCAATTTCTTGACTCCTTATTTGATGTCCCCGACTTTGACAATCCTATCCAAATTGATGACGAATCTGAACCTGATCCTAACGCTGACATCTCTTGCTTAGCTCTTGATTTCAGTCGTCTCAAGTTGACTGATGTTGAAAGCGATCTTCGTCTGCCTCTTGGTCAAAGTCAACCGACGCTTTCACTGTTACCCCAGGTAGATGCCCACTTTAATACATCTATTAATACCTCCTACCTGTCCCCACCGGAATGTTTCCATAAAAGTATGGATCTGGATCTCAACCTTGCACCTCCGGGTTTCTTCACTTCTGATTCAGGCATGTCTTTCCATCAGATCTATTCCATGCCCAGTAACCCTCCTAGATCCAGTTCAGTCTTGGGCAAGCGCAAGCGCTCACACGATGCACCCAATGCTCACCTTCTATGAGATCTCTGTCTTCAAGCATTTGGGTTCCCATTTTGCTTTAAGGCTGGTTTGTGGCTTCCCCATGGATGTTCTCATTCTCATTCTGATATATGAATACACATGGAAAAAATGTGGGTCACTATCAACTAATTTGGCGTTGCAAACGTGTTCATTTGCGGAGTAGGGAAGGGTTATAAGGTCGGGACCATAGTTATATGAGCAGAGCCCGCCTATTTTGTCACTAAATGCTCTTATTATAATGGGGTCAGACCAGACGGGAAATACAGAGATGACCTTTTGGGCGCCTAGACCTATCTGGACGGGACGAGGGAGTGACTCCTCGTAGGCCCGGAGTTTAGTGGTGGGAAAAAGAGGTGGTTTCGGTTGTTCAGCGGCGGTGCCGACACCGGAGGTAGAGGTAGACTCCATTAAAACAAAAAGAGATGAAGAAAGACAAGTTGAGAAAGAGGAGCTAGAAGTGTGTCTTGAAGATTGTAGATTCAAAACTGAAGTTATCTAAGTCAAAGCAGCAAAAGAAAAAAATAAAGAAAAAAAGCTATTATTACAATTTGATACAGAAAAGACCAATACAATTATGAGGGTTTTGAAAAGTTTCTTTTTTTTCCCACTTATGATCATGTATATGCTTTTCCTTGTTTTGGAAAGAAAGTAATTCACTCAACTTAAACAAAGCAAAAAATCAGCAGAATAGTGATATATATATATATATATATATATATATATATATATATATATATATATATAAAGGGGAAGATACTCACATTTGTAGCATCAAATATTATGCCTTAATTATTATTGTTATTATTATTAATATGATTATTATTATTATTGTGGACATGGTACTCTTTTGAAAACTAACTTGCCATGTATGGGATGCACATCATTATACCGGATACATTTAATATTCTTATAAAAAAATATTATACTTAATAACTTTGTTTATTATAGAATATTAAGAATACAAAATAATTAAAAATAAATGCGTTTTAACTATTTTTACAAAATTTAAAGGATCTAATTAAAATATATTGATTATTATAGAATTAAAAAAGACTAAAATTAAAATCACATTAATATTTAATATTTCATGGATTATATATTACACCTTGTAGTATTTTCTTTCACCTGTACATTATTAATAATATAATTTTTAGATTGACACTTTAAAAGGAACTTAACTTTTTATAGTTTTATACAAAAGAAATGTCATATCACTATTTAAATATGAACATGAATTGTTATGGATAAGGATAATATATCAAATTACGATGTCAAGGATAAGTTCAGAATTATCTCGTTCAGTAGCGATAAACATCAATTGCCATGTCAGCTAACAAATGGATAAGCGCTTCACCTTTTACATTAATAAAAATATTAATTAATTATAAATAACATTTTATAGATAATATTAATTAGTTATTAATAATATTTATATGATTATTATTTTATAAAATATCTCAATTTCACATATATAGTAAAAAATATTAAATATCTAAAATTTCCCTAACACTTGAATTAATGACACTATTAATCACATAATACTAAAATTTAAAATTTAAAATTGTGTTAAATAATAATTATGAAATATTTAAGTAAATATTTTTTTGACATTTAATTAATGTTAATAATAGTTAGTTATTCAAAAAATTCATTTTATTAATTATATTAACAATCAGTCTTAACAATACCTCAATTTATCATATATGAAAGTAAAATATTAAATATGTTGACCTTTACATTAACGAAACTATTAATTGATCATTAATAACCTTTTATGTTATTAGTTATATTAATTAATAATTATTTATATCACAATTTCTCATATTAAAAAGTAAAATACTAAATATTAAATTATTTTAATGTTATTGATTAAAAAAGGAATTAGTTTTATTTGGTTAATATAAAGTAAAAATTAATAATTAAATATAAATAGCTTAACAGAAGTAACATAACCTGATTAATATTATTTCAATTATTTTTAATTAATATTAAATTATTAAAATGTTATTAACTATTTAATATTTAAACCAATAAATTTTACACGAATCAAGTAATCACAAATTGAGAAATATTAAAAAAATAAAATAGAAATAAAAATTATTTTTATTTTTATATATATTTAGTATTGAAGTTATTTAATAAATATAATTAAATTATTTTAACCTTTATATTAATGGTATTTTAGTAAAAGGTGAAAGAATAGTTCGCCTTGTGCATATTAAATGGCACTATGATGAACTTACTACTATTAATTAAAAAAACCATAAAATGGCTTTTTAGTATATAGTAGTAAGTTTATCGTCAAAAAAACAATATTAAGTATTAAATGTGCGTTTTTTGTGTGTGTCTTTTTTTAATAATAAAGTAACTATTTAGTTAGATATTTTAATTTATTTTAAATATTAAAGTTGATTCATTTTTATTCAAATTTTATTCTTATTATTATATAATCAATGAAATTATTAAGTTTGACATTTAAATTTTTCTAAAAATATTATATATTTCTGGTATAACTAGGCTCATATCAGTTTCTGCAGGTAGGGCTCGTGGTCTGGGGGTCAAGAGGCCCCGTGGCCGACCCAGGAAGGAGGTTAGGTGTCCGGAGCCTTCCTCTCCCTTTTGCTCTATTTTGGAGGCCGGGGCGGGAGATGATAGAGACGATGGTCTCGCTTTCGCGCCTGTCGCGCCTGAGACTCCTTTGCCTCCGAGTGTGTTAACGAGAGCTAGGCGTGCCATTGCGGTTGGTAAACAGGTGGGTGTTGTTTTCGAGTGCCCTGACAGCGTGGCAGTTAAGCATATTGCGGCTCAAATCTTGGAGCGTAGGATGGCGTAGGCTCCGTTCCTTTCTGTGCAGGTGTTGTTTTTTGGGATCTTGTTGTATTGGTGGTTGTTCTCTGTCTGGTTGGGGTTGTGATTAGGAGGCCGGGCTTAGAGGTGATGGGAGTTGTGATTTGTTGTCTTGCTGTAGTGGCGTCTGTTCCAGGTTGAGGCGTTTGTCTTGGTTTGGAGAAGGTCGTAGGGCCTGTGGTTTGCGTTTTGGGATCTTGGGTTTTTGTGTTTTGGCTATCGTTTGTTTTGGGTGGGGCTTTGTATATCCTCTTTTTGTCTGGTGCTGCCTTTCCTCTCCTGCTTTTATGGTGGGAGGGCAGCACTCTTGATGCTTTGCCGCCCATTGTCATATTTTTATATAATTTCGCTTTCTAAAAAAATAAATAATAATAATAATAATAATAATAATTAAGTAAAACATTTTGATGCTCTGAATGCAAGTCTCTTCCCCTATTATAAATATCTCTATCTCTCACTCTTTTCCCAATCATATGTTCTCTTTTCTTTGCAAATATATTCTCACTGAGATATCTACACCACCTCCACAACCTTTACTTTTGTTGGCCAATCACAAGAATTAGAGAATGGGAATGGTGCACATGCTTGGGTCCTGATGTCATACAAACCTTGCAAAGGCTTACTTTGTTCTCTTCTTTATCGGATCGTGTATATGTGTTGATTATTAGGCTATATGTTACTTAACTACCATCATTTGAATTGTAGAGTTTTGTTCCAACTTCCGTAGCTGAGTACGAGTGTTTTTATGTTGCAGGTTCCTCCATGGTTCGACTTTGACCTTATTACTGTTACAGGTACCCTTTTTCCGTATTTTATACCACCTAAATTTTAGGTGTTGATTTGTTTTATTTCTTATGCTAAGTGCTAGTCCTAATATTCATGTGTATTCAACTTTTTTGTGGGTGTTTCCTTGCTAAATGTAATAAATTTAAATATATTAAAATCTGTATTAAAATGAAAATATTTAAAATGATTAAAATTAATATCCATACATTTTTTTGTAAACTGAAAAATTAGTTTTAATTTTTTATGTTTTCCAAACTTAAAACCAAAAGTCATATTGAACGGGGCCTAATGAATTTAGGATCAAATTTTTTTAAAATCTCAAGTCTTAGATTCCACTACACACCTTTTCTCTCAAACTGAAGCGTTCCTTTTTCATACACTAAATATACAAATTCTATTTATATAAAAATATAATATGCTCTTCACTGTACCTAGCAAAGCATCCCAAAAAATAACATTTGCAAATAAGGTCCTCATTATAGTGTAGGAATAGACTTCTATGGAAACAGGTCCCTTTAAATGTCGTCATGTTGTATTATCTCTTGTATTTGTTTATCTTTTTTATATCTAGCCTTGTGAACCCAAACTTATGGGTCTATATCAATTCAGCTTCTTTAGCAGCTGGTAGGACAACGTTTCTCACTTTTAAAAATCCCAGCACCCTTTCTATGGAAGAGAACAGGGACCGGAAATAACCTTGTCCTTCGTAATTATTAAGATATGCCACTAAGGGAAGCTCTGATACTTCTTGCCCTTGCACATGAAATACGCCAGTGCAAACCACCGTTTCATTTACAGCGAGCATCGCACAATGCATTATTCCAAAATCATGATCCTCAATTCTCCACACGTGAATCATTTCTATAATTAAATCAAGCTCTGTAGTAGTACCTATTATTTCATGAAACTGCTCATGGAAGATAGCAACATCTTTTGAAAATAATGAACTAATCTCATTAGGATAAACCAAGTTCCACTTCAAAACCCTCCATTTTATATTTAGACCAGCCTCACTTTCTATGAATTTTCCTTCATGCTTCTTTATATTCAAAATTAGTAGTGAATATGGAAGATTCACCTCCCCATGAGCCCCAAAATTTACTAGAGCATATGAATTTGATCACAATCTGAGCATCAAAACCAATTACCTTCCCGAATTTCCTTTAGGCTTAGCATGTTATGATTCTTCAAACACCCAACATGGTATTCCCTCTCACACTGATCACAAATAATCACTGTTCGAGGATGAAAGACTTCTTTGCTAAAATCTTGGCTACCGCACAATGCACACCCACCATAGTCAACTTTATAAATTTTGACAACACGAGTTCTTCTCCTATTCATATGTTCTAGAGGATCAACACATGAATTCCTTAAAACTTCCAAAGCATATGAAAGGACCTATGGCGGCTGGAAGGCTGCAGCAGTGAATCCTCTAGAACAGATAAACCAGAGAAGCATTCGTATTGTCAAAATTTATATGGGTGACCATGGTGGGTGTGCACTGTGCAGTGACCTAGATATAAACAAAGATATATTTGGTCCTCGAACATTAATTATTTGTGATCAGTGTAACAGGGAATACCAAGTTGGGTGTTTGAAGGATAGTAACATGAAAAGCCTGTAGGAATTTTTGGAAGATGATTGGTTATGCTGCTCAGATGGTGATCAAATTCATACGCTCTAGAGAATTTGGGGGCTCATGGGGATGTGAATCTTCCATATTCACTCCTAATTTTGAATAAATGTAAGCATGAAGGAAAAGGCATAAAAAGTGAGGCTGGTCTGAATATAAAACGGAGGATTTTGAAGTGGAACTTGGTTTATCCTAATGAGATTAGGTCATTATTTTCAAAACATGTTGCTATCTTCCATGCGCAGTTTCATGAAATATTACATGCTACTACAGAGCTTGATTTAATTATAGAAATGATTCATGTGTGGAGAGTTGAGGATCACGATTTTGGAAGAATGTATTGTGCGATGCTCGCTGTCAACGAAGTGACGGTTTGTACTAGCTTATTTCATGTGCAAGGGAAAGAAGTATTAGAGCTTCCCTTAGTGGCATATCTTATTGATTACGAAGTACAAGGTTACTTCGGGTCCCTGTTCTCTTCCATCAAAGAGGTGCTAGGATTTTTAAATGTGAGAAACGTTGTCCAACCTGCCGCTAAAGAAGCTGAATCAATATAGACCCGTAAGTTTGGGATTAGAAGGCTAGATATAAAAAAGATAAACAAATACAAGAGATAGTACAACATGGTGGCATTTAAAGTGACCTGTTTCTACATAAGCTTATTCCCGCACTATAATGAGGACCTCATTTGCAAATGTTAATTTTTGGGCTACTTTGCTGGGTACAATGGATAACATACTCTTTTTTATATATAAAGAATTTGTATATTTAGTCTACGGAAAAAGAAGGTTTAGGATCCAGAGAACAGGTGTGTAGTGGAACCCAGGGCTTGGGATTTTTAAAAATTTGCAAAACTTGACTTTAGAATCTATTATGAGGAGAATGTAGAATGAGAAATTTGGGGTGTCAAATTTGACTATAAGTAAAGATAATTTGAAGCAAACATGTCATAAAATGACAAAAATAAAACATCCACCAAGAAATTGAATAAACAAGGAAAATCGAGGAAGGAAGAAAGGGCAAGAAGGAGAAGAAAATCAGGTCAGGGAAGAGGAAGCCGCTCTTCATCCGCCACGATGTCACGAACCTCCGTGGGCTGAATATCGAAGCCTTCGACTTCAGCAACAAAGAACCCAGAATAGAATTGAGGCGAGTAGCATTAGTTTACTGCTCGCCATCACCCCACGCTGGAATTTCCTTCAACCAGATTCCAGAGAACACGAGTGGGAGCCAAGTATGATGACAAGGAAGAGAACAACGACACCGAAGACGCCAATTCTTCCTCCTTCACGCTCAGTCAACGTAGCAGTGGCTGATACATCGGTCTGGTTCTGACAAAGACATAGCCGATTCAGACCAAAGTCGCCACCACTCCCATGTTGATGATCGGAAGAGAGCAGTAGAGGCAACAACAGAGGATACGATGGTGTTCGTCGTCTCATAACCTGAGCAAAGAAAACCATCAACGCCATAGCCAAGATGGCTGGCAAATTTGATGCCATTCGCGCTCTCTAGTTTTTCCCTGATATTTTCTTCATGTTCTTAATCCGTTATGAAATTTATGCTTCTGAGTGTTCATGCCTTGATTTTTTTTGTTTGATGTTCAAATAGCAGATTTACACTTTGCACAGAAGGTGCCCGAGAATATGCCTCAGCGAAAAGTAACTTCTTGGGATGTCATAACGTCAGAGTCATCGCGATATGTGGGTTCCCTGCGTAATAAGGTGACTCGCCCAACTTGGCCAGTGGCATGGTCGCTGAACGACACTTAGCTTGGTAGCAGAGGTTACGACGAATTGGAGGCCACAATCTCAAGGTTGATTCGCTACTAGCCCACTTACTGTCCCGGCTCAACAATCACAGAGAAGCCACAGTGCTTGGATATTTGGTTCACTCTATCCCTAACTCCTTCATGTTTAAACTTTGATGCATGTTACATGATGAGTGGATTTTATATGATAATTTTAGGGTCTTTTTAGTCTTTTTATTTTATTATTTTTGGGTCTCATGTAACTCATGTAGGTTTTTTATTGTTTTTATGTAGATTTTATATTTATTTTGCATTTTGCATGTAGATTAGATTTTATTAGATTTTCTAGCTTTATTTTATATTTTTAGGAGTTTTTCTAGTTATTTTGTATTTTTAGGAAAAGCTGGTTTAGTTATCATTTTTGTCCAGGGACCAATATGTAAAGTTTCAGGAAGTCAGGGACCAAATTGTAAAAGTTCAAGAGTGGAGGACTTAAAGTGAAGATTGAGAGAATATGAGGGCTTGAATTGAAGTGCTAACCAAGAGAGGACCAAAGTGAAAAAGAAGAATATGAAGAATCACTCTCTAATTTAGCACATGGAAAAAATGTTTAAAGAATTGATGTTAGTGGAGGAAGGGTTTCAGAATTGAACAAGGCTGGTTAGTGGCTTTTTATGGCCATCAAAACCCACTACCATGAATGAAGAAGGAAGGAAAAGCTTGAAGATGAAGAAGCAGCGTCCCAGCGCTCAAGCGTTGGGATCCCAGAGCTCCAGCGCTGGGGTTCTGACTAGATGATGAGTCAGATGTTGACCCAGCGCCCAAGCGTTGGAAAGCCAGCGCTCAAGCGCTGGGCCTCGGATAGAAAGTGGATTTTTAATGCATCCTAGCGCCCATGCGTTGGGAATGCCAGCGCTCAAGCGCTGGAGGCTGGAATTTTACTATAAATAGGACCCTTTTCTTCACTTGTAAGACACACCATCTTAGAATACAACAAGTATTCTCTCTTTCTCCCTTTTGAGCATTGTTCCTAGGACTTGTGGGAAGCCATATTTGAGCTCCTATCCAGGGTAATTCAATGACTCCTTTAGCCATGCTTGGCTAAATTCTTCTTTAAGTTTTTGGGTTGTTTTAGTTTATAATACATGTTCTAGTTATTTCTTACATTTCTGAATTTTATTTTCATTCATGTTTTATTACCTTATGCTTTATTTCTATCTTGATGATCACAAGAGGTTTAGCTTATTGCTTATTACATAAGGCCATTTGGTGAGTAGTAAGGGAACTAGGTAATAAAAAAGGTTATAAGTATACTTCGCTAAGGAATTAGGAAGGACGTAACTTTATGTTGGCCTGAACATCTTCTTCATCTTCTTCTTTAGTTAACTAGGTACCAAGGAATTGGGTTTAGTAATTAAAAAGAAAGATCTACAATGCTTAAGGAATTAACTTGTAGTTACACTAGGCTATAGCATCATGAAAATGGATTTAAAATTCAGAAATTAAGTAGTAGATTTCTAGCATGTTTTATAGACTATGTAAACCAACCCAAATGCTTAAGCTTTATCATCTTTACTTCTTTTTATTTTATTGCTATATCTTGTTTCAACCATCAACAATATATCATTTTATTTTTCTGCACAAGTACTAAATATTATATTAATAAGAACACCTATCCCTTGGGTTCGATCTTTTTACTACGCGATAGACAATCGTGCACTTGCGATTCAGCTATCATTACATGTCCCACGAAAGAGTCGAATGTTTTTTTTCCTTCAAATACCCTAGCAGTTTTTACGCCTACCACCTGTTTGATAAAATGTTAGACTGAATCTACACTCATATTTTGAAGATAAAATGTTTGAAAAGAATTTGAGACCTCTATTACTAATAGCATATGGCTGAAAGTTATTGAGGAAATGTCTAAATAAGTTATATATCATGTTTTCATTACAGTTTTCTTGCCTGGAGAGAAGTTTGATTAATTTCCCTTTGGATCCTCTTAAGACTATACTTTCAACGCCAGAACATTGAATGTGTTTTAGCAATTTTTTTAAGTGATTCAATATGAGAAGCTCCTGATTGGGTCAACTGTTTGGGTTCTAATAATATGAGAGTATTTATGTTTAAGATTTGAAGCATGTTTCTCATCTTGTCATCATAAGAAGGTGTCATTGGAAAACTGTGGCAAGGTGTTGTATTTTATTTTGCATGTTGGTGTTGTTCTGAGTCTGACGAAAGCATTCATGTGAAGACAGTCTGGTGACTCACGGAAGATAAAGCAGTGACTTCAAATAACAAACATCCTTTTCGAAGACACTCTATCTGCTAGGCACTCTCAAGTCAAAGTCCACTTCAGGAAGCTGAAACAGTCCAGTGCCTGAACCAACAGTGATCAACAGGAAAACTGTTTCATCTAAAGCTGAATGAGTATGACAGCTCATGAAGAAATGCCTCTAGCTTTGAAGCTTCTCTAGCATCATATAAAGAAGTTGTGGACCAACTCACTTAAATGGAGAACTTTAGTGGAAGCAAAAGAAAAGGAAAGATTCAGTCTTCTACAAGTCAAGAATATTCCCAACCTTAAGAAGGACTGAATAAAGAAAGACCGTCTGCCGATGCAAGCCACTCAGTAACGGAATTCTAAATATTATATGGAGACTGCGTCTGCCAAATCATAAGGAAGAATTCGTCTGCTCAAGCATCAGAATGCGCCAAAGGTACAAATGTCAAGAGATGTGCATTACGAGGATATTAGTTCAACAGAAGAATTAAAGAAATTATTCACCTAGCTCTGAAGAGTTCATCCAAAGTAATTGCTTCTCGGATCAAAAGACGTCTACCTCGTCTGCATATTAAATAAAGCACTGGAAATGGCAGAAAGAAGAAAGGGACACAATTAATACAATATTCCTTGGTCCCACTCCTTTTCTACTTTTCCTCAAATCAAGCTGACATTGCAAAATCAACGATAAGAATCTCTGAGCACCGTACTCATTCAACGGTCGAAATTCAAATATTTGATCAGAGCATTTGATGGGCACCAGCTGGCACGCACTGGGGTATAATGGTCAAACAAATACCACAGTTGGAATTCTAGAGCATTAAATACATAAGACATAGCTCAAGGCTACTTGCTCAAATGGATCCAGACGATGTCAACCCAGGCAAATTAATGCTTCGCAGATCGTGTCTCAGACCTACTGAAAAATGCAGAATTAGCCGTTACTCACAGCAGAGGAAGTCGGAGCACTAACGGACAAGTTTTCTCTCCTTCTGTGGAAGAAGAACAAAGATCTTCAACTGAAGATATATATAGAGAATCCTGCTTCCGTAGCAACTTGGCGACTTAGACTCAAACTTTCATATCTCAACTAAGTTTGCCCAAAGAACCAAGACTTCATTGGTTCCAACTCAGAACGCTTCAAGCCAACCCTCATCTGAGTTGTGTTGCTCATGTGTGTGATGAAATTACAGAGCGTTACTCTCATCCTATCTCACACACACAACCCAAAACAGAGAACCCAAATGTCTATCCTCTCTGTAAATACGAGCTTCAATTCTTCTACCCACTCTTATTGAAAAGAACTATTTTAGAAAAACACACCCTTGTAAAAGGCGTCAGGAGAAGTCCTGTAAAATACTTGTGAGGAGAAGTCCTGATAATACTTGTAAGGAGGAGTCCTCATAATACTTGATAGGAGAAGTCCTTACAATACTTGTTGGGAGAAGTCCCTGATAATACTTATACTATTTGTTTTAAATAGTGGAAAATCTTGGTGAAGCCAAGGACTGGACGTAGCCTTGTCGATTATGGGGGTGAACCAGGATAAAAATCATGTGTGCTTTACTTTTCATGTTATGTTATATTTTCCTCTGCATACATGCATATTTGCATAATGAATAACTCTCTTTGAAAACTAATAATTAACGTTTATCATTGAAAGAAGTTTTCAAAATAAGTCACACAATTCAAACCCCCCCTTCTTGTGTGTTTCTTGCACCTTTAAGACACACTTCATCTTCATGACTCAGACTTGGTGTCTTATAGGCATTTGGACCAGGCGAGCACCTTCCCCTGGGGGCGGGCCATGAAGTCTTCTGAAGACACACTTCGCTTTCATACTTCAAACTTGGTGTCTTGTAGGCTTGTGGACTAGGCGAGTGCCCTTGCCCAGTAGTAGGGCGACCCAGTGGCTGGACAAGGCGACCCCAGCTGCTTTAGGGGGGTATATTTGTAACATAAGGGGGGTAATAATTTGTAATGTATTGGGCTCGATTCCCGAGGCCCATAGGCCTGCTAGGATTCAAGATATTTATGACTCCTCCCCCTATAAATAGCTAGTAGGGGGCTCATGTAAAAGGGTCTTGATTTGTCTCTTAATACTCTAATAATAACACTTTTCTCCTATACTGTCTCATTTCGAAAACATAACTTCGATACCTCTGTGCACTTGTAGAAAGGCTATCGCACACAAATAAAGTCTACTCATAAAAGACACAGCATGTTCTTCTAAAGAAACATGGATTTAAATGACTGCTTTTACACACTTGAAAGTGATAGGAATAATCAGATAAGACAAATGGTGCAAAATAAACTAATTTCCACACCCAAAAATCAGTACTCGCTGACCCTTATACCCTCCCCAGATTTTGTATCACAAGCATGCATGACATGGCCACCAAATTCATCCAAGCTAGCCTTCAAAATCAGACACCAATTTTTTTGAATTCTTCCAAGTATACCTCCTGCTTATGAAGAGAAGAAGGATAAGAAGTATTTGTAAAGGTGGAAAAAACCAAGAAGATCAATCACACAATCAAAGGTTTTTCATTATCAAAGAAAACTTTTGAACCTTCAGACGCTATAAGTTATGAAATATTTTGAACTTAGTATGTGAGCCGTGAACTAGTGCAATTCTTTTTCATTTTTGAAACATTCTCTCCAATGACCACCCTTTAAATTTGATTTTTGCGAGCCCTGAGATAGTAATAAACCCAGAATGGGAAGATAAAACATATTATAAGAAATTTTACATGCTTATTATCATATCAAACTATATGCAAAATAGAAGACATGACTAAGAGTAAGATTAATGAAGTAGAATTTAACTTCTGGGATTGAAAGAAATCATCAGAAAAATATAAACTAACATATTTAACCTTAGCTGCTACTAATAATTGAGATTTTTTAACTGTATTATAGCCTGACTTTTGAGAAAGAGGAGCTAGAACTGTGTCTTGAAGATTGTAGACTCAAAACTGAAGTAATCTAAGTCAAAGCAGCAAAAGAAAGAAAAAAAGAAAAAAAGCTATTATGACCATTTGATACAGAAAAGACCAATACAGTTAGGAGGGTTTTGAAAAGTTTCTTTTTTTTCCCCCACTTATGCATGTATATGCTTTTCCTTGTTTTGGAAAGAAACTAATTCACTCAACTTAAACAAGTCAAAATGTCAGCAGATTAGTGAGTGATATATATATATATATATATATATATATATATATATATATATATATATATATATATAAAGGGGAAGATACTCACATTTGTAGCATCAAATATGATGCCTTAATTATTATTGTTATTATTATTAATATGATTATTATTATTATTGTGGACATGGTACTCTTTTGAAAACTAACTTGCCATGTATGGTATGCACATCATTATACCGGATACATTTAATATTCTTATAAAAAAATTAAATGTTATACTTAATAACTTTGTTTATTATAGAATATTAAGAATACAAAATAATTAAAAATAAATGTGTTTTTACTATTTTTACAAAATTTAAAGGATCTGATTAAAATATATTGATTATTATAGAATTAAAAAAGACTAAAATGAAAAACACATTAATATTTAATATTTCATGGATTATATATTACATCTTGTATTATTTTCTTTCACCTGTACATTATTAATAATATAATTTGTAGACTGACACTTTAAAAGGAACTTAACTTTTTATAGTTTTATACAAAAGAAATGTCATATCACTATTTAAATATGAACATGAATTGTCATGGATAAGGACAATATATCAAATTACGATGTCAAGGATAAGTTCAGAATTATCACGTTCGGTAGCGATAAACATCAATTGCCATGTCAGCTAACAAATGGATAAGCACTTGACCTTTTACATTAATGACAATATTAATTAATTGTAAATAAAATTTTATAGATAATATTAATTAGTTAATAATAATATTTATATTAATTATTATTTTATAAAATATCACAATTTCACATATATAGTAAAAAATATTAAATATCTAAAATTTCCCTAACACTTGAATTAATGACACTATTCATTAATAATACTATTAATTTAAAATTTAAAATTGTGTTAAAAATAATTATGAAATATTTAACTAATTTTTTTTTACATTTAATTAATGTTAATATTAGATAGTTATTCAATAAATTCATTTTATTAATTATATTAACAATCAGTCTTAACAATACCTCAATTTATCATATATGAAAGTAAAATAATAAATATGTTGACCTTTACATTAATGAAACTATTAATTGAACATTAATAACCTTTTGTATTATTAATTATATTAATTAATAATTATTTATATCACAATTTCTCATATTAAAAAGTAAAATATTAAATACTAAATTATTTTAATGTTATTGATAAAAAAAGCAAACAGTTTTATTTGGTTAATATAAAGTAAAAATAAATATTTAAATATAAATAGCTTAACAGAAGTAACCTGATTAATATTACTTGAATTATTTTTAATTAATATTAAACAATTAAAATGTTATTAACTAATTAATATTTAAACCAATAAATTTTACACGAATCAAGTAATCCCAAATTGAGAAATATTAAAAAAATAAAATAGAAATAAAAAACATTTTTGTTTTTATATATATTAAGTATTAAAGTTATTTAATAAATATAATTAAATTATTTTAACCTTTATATTAATGGTATTTTAGTAAAAGGCGAAAGAATAGTTCGCCTTGTGCATATTAAATATTAAATGTGCGTTGTGTGTGTGTGTCTTTTTTAGTATATAGTAGTAAGTTTATCATGAAAAAAACTATATTAAGTATTAAATGTGCGTTATGTGTGTGTGTCTTTTTTTAATAATAAAGTAACTATTTAATTAGATAATTTAATTTATTTTAAATATTAAAGTGGATTCATTTTTATTCAAATTTTATTCTTATTATTATATACTTTATAAAATTATTAAGTATGACTTTTAAATTTTTCTGAAAATATTAAATATTTCCTGTATAACTAGGTGCATATCATACATGGTATGTTAATAATAATAATAATAATAATAATAATAATAATAATTAAGTGAAATATTTTGATGCTCTGAATGCAAGTCTCTTCCCCTATTATAAATATCTCTACCTCTCACTCTTTTCCCAATCACATGTTCTCTTTTATTCTTTGCAAACATATTCTCACTGAGATATCTACACCACCTCAACAACCTTTGCTTTTGTTGGCCAATCACAAGAATTAGGGAATGGGAATGGTGCACAAGCTTGGGTCCTGAAGTCATACAAACCTTGCAAAGGCTTACTTTGTTCTCTTCTTTATCGGATAGTGTCTATGTGTTGATTATTAGGCTATATGTTACTTAACTACCATCATTTGAATTGCAGAGTTTTGTTCCAACTTCCGTAGCTGAGTATGAGTGTTTTTATGTTGCAGGTTCCTCCATGGTTCGACATTGACCTTATAACAGTTACAGGTACCCTTTTTCCGTATTTTATACCACCTAAATTTTTGGTGTTGATTGTTTTATTTCTTATGCTAAGTGCTAGTCCTAATATTCATGTGTATTCAACTTCTTTGTGGGTGTTTCCTTGCTAAATGTAATAAATTTAAATATATTAAAATCTGTATTAAAATGAAAATATTTAAAATGATTAAAATTAATATCCATACATTTTTTTGTAAACTGAAAAATTAGTTTTAATTTTTTATGTTTTCCAAACTTAAAACCAAAAGTCATATTGAACGGGGCCTAATGAATTTAGGATCAAATTTTTTTAAAATCTCAAGTCTTAGATTCCACTACACACCTTTTCTCTCAAACTGAAGGGTTCCTTTTTCATACACTAAATATACAAATTCTATTTATATAAAAATATAATATGCTCTTCACTGTACCTAGCAAAGCATCCCAAAAAATAACATTTGCAAATAAGGTCCTCATTATAGTGTAGGAATAGACTTCTATGGAAACAGGTCCCTTTAAATGTCGTCATGTTGTATTATCTCTTGTATTTGTTTATCTTTTTTATATCTAGCCTTGTGATCCCAAACTTATGGGTCTATATCAATTCAGTTTCTTTAGCAGCTGGTAGGACAACGTTTCTCACTTTTAAAAATCCCAGCACCCTTTCTATGGAAGAGAACAGGGACCGGAAATAACCTTGTCCTTCGTAATTATTAAGATATGCCACTAAGGGAAGCTCTGATACTTCTTGCCCTTGCACATGAAATACGCCAGTGCAAACCACCGTTTCATTTACAGCGAGCATCGCACAATGCATTATTCCAAAATCATGATCCTCAATTCTCCACACGTGAATCATTTCTATAATTAAATCAAGCTCTATCGTAGTACATATTATTTCATGAAACTGCTCATGGAAGATAACAACATCTTTTGAAAATAATGAACTAATCTCATTAGGATAAACCAAGTTCTACTTCAAAACCGTCCATTTTATATTTAGACCAGCCTAACTTTCTATGCATTTTCCTTCATGCTTCTTTTTATTCAAAATTAGCGGTGAATATGGAAGATTCACCTCCCCATGAGCCCCCAAATTTACTAGAGTGTATGAATTTGATCACAATTTGAGCATCATAACCAATTACCTTCAAGAATTTCCTTCAAGCTTAGCATGTTATGATCCTTCAAACACCCAACATGGTATTCCCTCTCACACTGATCACAAATAATTACTGTTCGAGGACGAAATACTTCTTTGCTAAAATCTTGGCCACCGCACAATGCACACCCACCATATTCAACTTTATAAATTTTGACAACACAAGTTCTATTATTCATATGTTCTAGAGGATCAAAACATGAATTCCTTAAAACTTCCAAAGCATATGAAGGGACCTATGGCGGCTGGAAGAGCTGCAGCAGTGAATCCTCTAGAACAGATAAACCAGAGAAGCATTCGTATTGTCAAAATTTATAAGGGTGACCACGGTGGGTGTGCACTGTGCAGTGAGCTAGATATAAACAAAGAAATATTTGGTCCTCAAACATTAATTATTTGTGATCAGTGTGACAGGGAATACCAAGTTGGGTGTTTGAAGGATAGTAACATGCAAAGCCTGAAGGAATTTTTGGAAGATGATTGGTTATGCTGCTTAGATTGTGATAAAATTCATACGCTCTAGAGAATTTGCGGGCTCATGGGGATGTGAATCTTCCATATTCACTCCTAATTTGGAATAAATGTAAGCATGAAGGTAAAAGCATAGAAAGTGTGGCTGGCCTGAATAAAAATTGGAGGATTTTGAAGTTGAACTTGGTTTATCCTGATGAGATTAGTTCATTATTTTCAAAAGATGTTGCTATCTTCCATGATCAGTTTCATGAAATTATAGATACTACTATAGAGCTTGATTTAATTATAGAAATGATTCACGTGTGGAGAGTTGAGGATCACGATTTTGGCAGAATGTATTGTGCGATGCTCTCTGTCAACGAAGTGACGGTTTGCACTAGCTTATTTCATGTGCAAGGGAAAGAAGTATCAGAGCTTCCCTTTGTGGCATATCTTATTGATTACAAAGTACAAGGTTACTTCGGGTCCCTGTTCTCTTCCATCAAAGGGGTGCTGGGATTTTTAAATGTGAGAAACGTTGTCCAACCTGCTCCTAAACAAGCTGAATCAATATAGACCTGTAAGTTTGGGATCAGAAGGATAGATATAAAAAGGATAAACAAATACAAGAGATAGTACAACATGGTGGCATTTAAAGTGACCTGTTTCTACAAAAGCTTATTCCTGCATTGTAATGAGGACCTCATTTGCAAATGTTATTTTTTGGGCTGCTTTGCTGGGTACAATGGATAACATACTCTTTTTTATATAAATAGAAATTTTATATTTAGTGTACGGAAAAAGAAGGTTTAGGATCCAAAGATAAGGTGTGTAGTGGAACCCAGGACTTGGGATTTTTAAAAATTTTCAAAACTTGACTTTAGAATTTATTAAGAGGAGAATCTAGAATGAGAAGATTTTGGGTGTCAAATTTGACTGTAAGTAAAGATAATTTGATGCAAACATGTCATAAAACGACAAAAATAAAACATCCACCAAGAAGTTGAGTACACAAGGAAAATAGAGAAAGGAAGAAAGGGCGAGATGGATAAGAAGATCAGGTCAGGGAAGAGGAAGTCGCTCTCCATCCGCCACGATGTCACAAACCTCTGGGGGCTGAAGATCGAAGCCTTCGACATAAGCAACAAAGAACCTAGAATAGAATTGAGGCGAGTAGAATTGGTTTACTGCTCGCCATCACCCCATGCTGGAATTTCCTTCAACCAGATTTCAGAGAACACGAGTGGGAGCCAAGTATGATGACAAGGAAGAGAACAACGACACTGAAGACACCAATTCGTCCTCCTTCACACTTAGTCAACGTAGCAGTGGCTGATACATCGGTCTGGTTCTGACAAAGACATACCCGATTCAGACCAAAGTCGCCACCACTTTTATGTTGATGATCGGAAGAGAGCAGTAGAGGCAACAACAGAGGATACGATGGTGTTCGTCATCTCATAACCTGAGCAAAGAAAACCATCAACGTCATAGCCAAGATGGCTGGAAAATTTGATGCCATTTGCGCTCTCTAGTTTTTCCCTGATATTTACTTCATGCTCTTAATCCTTTTTGAAATTTATGCTTCTGAGTGTTCATGCCTTGATTTTTTTTTGTTTGATGTTCAAATAGCAGATTTACACTTTGCACAGAAGGTGCTCGAGAATATGCCTCAACGACAAGTAACTTCTTGGGACGTCATAATGTCAGAGTCATTGCGATATGTGCGTTCCCTGCGTAATAAGGTGACTCGCCCAACTTGGCCAGCGACATGGTCGCTGAACGACACTTAGCTTGATAGCAGAGGTTACGACGACTTGTAGGCCACAATCTCAAGTTTGATTCTCTACTAGCCCACTTACTGTCCCGGCTCAACAATCACAGAGAATCCACAATGCTTGGATATTTGGTTCACTCTATCCCTAACTCCTTCATGTTTAAGCTTTGATGCTTGTTACATGTCCCATGAAAGAGTCAAATGTTATTTTCCTTGAAATACCCTAGCAGTTTTTACGCCTACCACCTGTTTGATAAAATGTCAGACTGAATCTACACTCATATTTTGAAGATAAAATGTTTGAAAAGAATTTGAGACCTCTATTACTAATAGCAAATGGCTGAAAGTTATTGAGGAAATGTCTAAATAAGTTATATATCATGTTTTCATTATAGTTTTCTTTCCTGGAGAGAAGTTTGATTAATTTCCCTTTGGATCCTCCTAAGACTATACTTTCAACGCCAGAACATTGAATGTGTTTTAGCAATTTTTTTAAGTGATCCTATATGAGAAGCTCCTGATTGGGTCAACTGTTTGGATTCTAACAATATAAGAGTATCTATATTTAAGATTTGAAGCATGTTTCTCATCTTGTCATCATAAGAAGGTGGCTTTGGAAAACTGTGGCAAGGTGTTGTATTTTATTTTGCATGTTGGTGCTGTTCTGAGTCTGACTTATTGCTTGACTAAGATGAATTAACCGCTTGGACAATAGAGATAAGTTGTGTTAATTTGAATTTATAGTGTGTCTGGACTGATCACTCGCTATTGTAAGATGTGCTTTAGATTATATGATGATTGCTCAACGTGCTGTGAAGGTTGTTTCATGTATTTATCTCTGATAAACGATCTCATGAACCCTAGAATTGTGATTGTCATGTGTGTTGGTTTCCAGGTAGCAGAATTTAGTTCAGTTGTCTTGCTGCTTGCTTAATTGATCATCTTTGTTAATAGGCTTGGAACATCTGAAGGTGCAAGAAACACACAAGAAAGGGGGGTTTGAATTGTGTGACCAAATTTTTTTTTTTAAAAACTTATTCGATAGGTCTTAAAAGTTAATTACTGGTTTTCAAAATGATTTATTCATGATGCAAGCATGAGTATGAATACAGCGGGAAGGTAATGTAACATGAATAATAAAGCACACATGATTTTTATCCTGGTTCACCCCCATAATCGACTGGGCTACGTCCAGTCCTTGGCTTCACCAAGATTTTCACTATTTAACCATATAGTACAAGTATCATCAGGGACTTCTCCCAACAAGTATTCTAAGAACTTCTCCCAATAGGAGAAGTCCTTACAATACTTGTTGGGAGAAGTCCCTGATGATACTTGTACTATTTGTTTTAAATAGTCGAAAATCTTGGTGAAGCCTAGGACTGGACGTAGCCTTGTCGATTATGGGGGTGAACCAGGATAAAAATCATGTGTGCTTTACTTTTCATGATATGTTATATTTTCCTCTGCATACATGCATATTTGCATCATGAATAACTCTCTTTGAAAACCAATAATTAACATTTATTATTGAAAGAAGTTTTCAAAATAAGTCACACAATTCAAACCCCCCCTTTCTTGTGTGTTTCTTGCACCTTCAAGACACACTTCATCTTCGTGCGTCAGACTTGGTGTCTTATGGGTTTGTGGACCAGGCGAGCACCTTCCCTTGGGGGCGGGCCATGAAGACTTCTGAAGACACACTTCGCTTTCATTCTTCAAACTTGGTGTCTTGTGGGCTTGTGGGCTTGTGGACTGGGCGAGTGCCCTTGCCCAGTAGTAGGGCGACCCAGTGGCTCGACAAGGCGACCCCAGCTGCTTTAGGGGGGTATATTTGTAACATAAGGGGGGTAATAATTTGTAGTGTATTGGGCTCGATTCCCGAGGCCCACAGCCTGCTAGGATTCAAGATATTTATGACTCCTCCCCCTATAAATAGCTAGAAGGGGGCTCATGTAAAAGGGTCTTGATTTGTCTCTTAATACTCTAATAATAACACTTTTCTACTATACTGTCTCATTCCGAGAACATAACTTCGATACCTCTGTGCACTTGTAGAAAGGCTATCGCACACAAATAAAGTCTACTCATAAAAGACACAGCATGTTCTTCTAAAGAAAACATGGATTTAAATGACTGCTTTTACACACTTGAAAGTGATAGGAATAATCGGATAAGACAAATGGTGAAAAATAAACTAATTTCCACACCCCAAAAATCAGTACTCGCTGACCCTTATACCCTCCCCAGATTTGTATCACAAGCATGCATGACATGGCCACCAAATTCATCCAAGCTAGCCTTCAAAGTCAGACACCAATTTTTTTGAATTCTTCCAAGTATACCTCCTGCTTATGAAGAGAAGAAGGATAAGAAGTATTTGTAAAGGTGGAAATAACCAAGAAGATCAATCACACAATCAAAGGTTTTTCATTATCAAAGAAAACTTTTGAACCTTCAGACGCTATAAGTTATGAAATATTTTGAACTTAATATGTGAGCCATGAACTAGTGCAGTTCTTTTTCATTTTTGAAACATTCTCTCCAATGACCACCCTTTAAATTTGATTTTTGCGAGCCCTGAGATAGTAATAAACCCAGAATGGGAAGATAAAACATATTATAAGAAATTTTACATGCTTATTATCATATCAAACTACATGCAAAGTAGAAGATATGACTAAGAGTAAGATTAATGAAGAAGAATTTAACTTCTTGGATTGAAAGAAATCATCAGAAAAATATAAACTAACATATTTAACATTAGCTGCTACTAATAATTGAAAAACTTTAACTGTATTTTAGCCTGACTTTTGAGAAAGAGGAGCTAGAAGTGTGTCTTGAAGATTGTAGACTCAAAACTGAAGTAATCTAAGTCAAAGCAGCAAAAGAAAGAAAAAAAGAAAAAAAGCTATTATGACCATTTGATACAGGAAAGACCAATACAATAACGAGGGTTTTGAAAAGTTTTTTTTTTCCCACTTATGATCATGTATATGATTTTCCTTGTTTTGGAAAGAAACTAATTCACTCAACTTAAACAAGTCTAAAAATCAGCAGATTAGTGATATATATATATATATATAGATAGATATATATATATATATATATATATATATATATATATATATATAAAGGGGAAGATACTCACGTTTGTAGCATCAAATATGATGCCTTAATTATTATTGTTATTATTATTAATATTATTAATATGATTATTATTATTATTGTGGACATGGTACTCTTTTAAAAACTAACTTGCCATGTATGGTATACACATCATTATACCGAATACATTTAATATTCTTATAAAAAAATTAAATTTTATACTTAATAACTTTGTTTATTATAGAATATTAAGAATACAAAATAATTAAAAATAAATGTGTTTTTACTATTTTTACAAAATTTAAAGGATCTGATTAAAATATATTGATTATTATAGAATTAAAAAAGACTAAAATTAAAAACACATTAATATTTAATATTTCATGGATTATATATTACATCTTGTAGTATTTTCTTTCACCTGTACATTATTAATAATATAATTTGTAGACTGACACTTTAAAAGGAACTTAACTTTTTATAGTTTTATACAAAAGAAATGTCATATCACTATTTAAATATGAACATGAATTGTCATGGATAAGGATAATATATCAAATTACGATGTCAAGGATAAGTTCAGAATTATTACGTTCGGTAGCGATAAACATCAATTGCCATGTCAGCTAACAAATGGATAAGCGCTTGACCTTTTACATTAATGACAATATTAATTAATTATAAATAACATTTTATAGATAATATTAATAAGTTATTAATAATATTTATATTAATTATTATTTTATAAAATATCACAATTTCACATATATAGTAAAAAATATTAAATATCTAAAATTTCCCTAACACTTGAATTAATGGCACTATTCATTAATAATACTCTAATTAAAAATTTAAAATTTAAAATTGTGTTAAAAATAATTATGAAATATTTAAGTAATTTTTTTTACATTTAATTAATGTTAATAATAGTTAGTTATTCAATAAATTCATTTTATTAATTACATTAACAATCAGTCTTAACAATACCTCAATTTATCATATATGAAAGTAAAATATTAAATATGTTGACCTTTACATTTATGAAACTATTAATTGAACATGAATAACCTTTTGTATTATTAATTATATTAATTAATAATTATTTATATCACAATTTCTCATATTAAAAAGTAAAATATTAAATATTAAATTATTTTAATGTTATTGATAAAAATAGCAATTAGTTTTATTTGGTTAATATAAAGTAAAAATAAATATTTAAATATAAGTAGCTTAACAGGAGTAACATAACCTCATTAATATTACTTGAATTATTTTTAATTAATATTAAATTATTAAAATGTTATTAACTAATTAATATTTAAACCAATAAATTTTACACGAATCAAGTAATCCCAAATTGAGAAATATTAAACAAATAAAATAGAAATAAAAAACATTTTTATTTTTATATATATTAAGTGTTAAAGTTATTTAATAAATATAATTAAATTATTTTAACCTTTATATTAATGGTATTTTAGTAAAAGGCGAAAGAATAGTTCGCCTTGTGCATATTAAATATTAAATGTGCGTTCTGTGTGTGTGTCTTTTTTAGTATATAGTAGTAAGTTTATCATGAAAAAAACTATGTTAAGTATTAAATGTGCGTTATGTGTGTGTGTCTTTTTTTAATAATAAAGTAACTATTTAATTAGATAATTTAATTTATTTTAAATATTAAAGTGGATTCATTTTTATTCAAATTTTATTCTTATTATTATATAATAAATAAAATTATTAAGTATGACTTTTAAATTTTTCTGAAAATATTAAATATTTCCTGTATAACTAGGTGCATATCATACATGGTATGTTAATAATAATAATAATAATAATTAAGTGAAATATTTTGATGCTCTGAATGCAAGTCTCTTCCCCTATTATAAATATCTCTACCTCTCACTCTTTTCCCAATCATATGTTCTCTTTCATTCTTTGCAAATATATTCTCACTGAGATATCTACACCACCTCCACAACCTTTGCATTTGTTTGCCAATCACAAGAATTAGGGAATGGGAATGGTGCAAAAGCTTGGGTCCTGAAGTCATACAAACCTTGCAAAGGCTTACTTTGTTCTCTTCTTTATCGGATAGTGTCTATGTGCTGATTATTAGGCTATATGTTACTTAACTACCATCATTTGAATTGCAGAGTTTTGTTCCAACTTCCGTAGCTGAGTATGAGTGTTTTTATGTTGCAGGTTCCTCCATGGTTCGACTTTGACCTTATTACAGTTACATGTACCCTTTTTCCGTATTTTATACCACCTAAATTTTAGGTGTTGATTGTTTGATTTCTTATGCTAAGTGCTAGTCCTAATATTCATGTGTATTCAACTTTTTTGTGGGTGTTTCCTTGCTAAATGTAATAAATTTAAATATATTAAAATGAAAATATTTAAAATGATTAAAATTAGTTTTAACTTTTTATGTTTTCCAAACTTAAAACCATAAGTCATATTGAACGGGGCCTAATGAATTTAGCATCAATTTTTTTTAAAATCTCAAGTCTTAGATTCCACTACACACATTTTCTCTCAAACCGAAGCGTTCCTTTTTCATACACTAAATATACAAATTCTATATATATAAAAAAATAATATGCACTTCACTGTACCTAGCAAAGCATCCCAAAAAATAACATTTGCAAATAAGGTCCTCATTCGGTGTAGGAATAGACTTCTATAGAAACAGGTCCCTTTAAATGTCGTCATGTTGTATTATCTCTTGTATTTGTTTATCTTTTTTATATCTAGCCTTGTGAACCCAAACTTATGGGTCTATATCAATTCAGCTTCTTTAGCAGCTGGTAGGACAACGTTTCTCACTTTTAAAAATCCCAGCACCCTTTCTATGGAAGAGAACAGGGACTAGAAATAACCTTATCCTTCGTAATTATTAAGATATGCCACTAAGGGAAGCTCTGATACTTCTTGCCCTTGCACATGAAATACGCCAGTGCAAACCACCGTTTCATTGACAGCGAGCATCGCACAATGCATTATTCCAAAATCATGATCCTCAATTCTCCACACGTGAATCATTTCTATAATTAAATCAAGCTCTATAGTTGTACATATTATTTCATGAAACTGCTCATGGAAGATAACAACATCTTTTGAAAATAATGAACTAATCTCATTAGGATAAACCAAGTTCCACTTCAAAACCGTCCATTTTATATTTAGACCAGCCTCACTTTCTATGCATTTTCCTCCATGCTTCTTTTTATTCAAAATTAGCGGTGAATATGGAAGATTCACCTCCCCATGAGCCCCCAAATTTACTAGAGTGTATGAATTTGATCACAATCTGAGCATCATAACCAATTACCTTCAAGAATTTCCTTCAAGCTGAGCATGTTATGATCCTTCAAACACCCAACATGGTATTCCCTCTCACACTGATCACAAATAATTACTGTTCGAGGATGAAATACTTCTTTGCTAAAATCTTGGCCACCGCACAATGCACACCCACCATAGTCAACTTTATAAATTTTGACAACACAAGTTCTATTATTCATATGTTCTAGAGGATCAACACATGAATTCCTTAAAACTTCCAAAGCATATGAAGAGACCTATGGCGGCTGGAAGAGCTGCAGCAGTGAATCCTCTAGAACAGATAAACTAGAGAAGCATTCGTATTGTCAAAATTTATAAGGGTGACCACGGTGGGTGTGCACTGTGCAGTGACCTAGATATAAACAAAGAAATATTTGGTCCTCGAACATTAATTATTTGTGATCATTGTGACAAGGAATACCAAGTTGGGTGTTTGAAGGATAGTAACATGCAAAGCCTGTAGGAATTCTTGGAAGATGATTGGTTATGCTGCTTAGATTGTGATCAAATTCATATGCTCTAGAGAATTTGGGGGCTCATGGGGATGTGAATCTTCCATATTCACTCCTAATTTTGAATAAATGCAAGCATGAAGGTAAAGGCATAAAAAGTGAGGCTGGCCTGAATATAAAATGGAGGATTTTGAAGTTGAACTTGGTTTATCCTGGTGAGATTAGTTCATTATTTTCAAAATATGTTGCTATCATCCATGAGCAGCTTCATGAAATAATAGATACTACTACAGAGCTTGATTTAATTATAGAAATGATTCACGTGGGGAGAGTTGAGGATCACGATTTTGGCAGAATGTATTGTGCGATGCTCGCTGTCAACGAAGTGACGGTTTGCACTAGCTTATTTCATGTGCAAGGGAAAGAAGTATCAGAGCTTCCCTTTGTGGCATATCTTGTTGATTAAAAAGTACAAGGTTACTTCGGGTCCCTGTTCTCTTCCATCAAAGGGGTGCTGGGACTTTTATATGTGAGAAACGTTGTCCAACCTGATGCTAAAGAAGCTGAATCAATATAGACCTGTAAGTTTGGGATCAGAAGGCTAGATATAAAAAGGATAAACAAATACAAGAGATAGTACATCATGGTGGCATTTAAAGTGACTTGTTTCTCCATAAGCTTATTCCTGCACTGTAATGAGGACCTCATTTGCAAATGTTATTTTTTGGGCTGCTTTGTTGGGTACGATGGATAACATACTCTTTTTTATATATATAGAATTTTTATATTTAGTGTACGGAAAAAGAAGGTTTAGGATCCAAAGATAAGGTGTGTAGTGGAACCCAGGACTTGGGATTTTTAAAAATTTGCAAAACTTGACTTTAGAATCTATTATAAGGAGAATCTAGAATGAGAAGATTATGGGTGTCAAATTTGACTATAAGTAAAGATAATTTGATGCAAACATGTCATAAAACGACAAAAATAAAACATCCACCAAGAAGTTGAGTACACAAGGAAAATCGAGGAAGGAAGAAAGGGCAAGAAGGAGAAGAAGATCAGGTCAGGGAAGAGGAAGTCGCTCTCCATCCGCCATGATGTCACAAACCTCTGTGGGCTGAAGATCGAAGCGTTCGACATCAGCAACAAAGAACCTAGAATAGAATTGAGGCGAGTAGCATTGGTTTATTGCTCGCCATCACCCTATGCTGGAATTTCCTTCAACCAGATTTCGGAGAACACGAGTGGGAGCCAAGTATGATGACAAGGAAGAGAACAACGACACTAAAGACACTAATTCGTCCTCCTTCACGCTTAGTCAACGTAGCAGTGGCTGATACATCGGTCTGGTTCTAACAAAGACATACCCGATATTTACTTCATGCTCTTAATCCTTTTTGAAATTTATGCTTCTGAGTGTTCATGACTTGATTTTTTTTTTGTTTGATGTTCAAATAGCAGATTTACACTTTGCACAGAAGGTGCTCGAGAATATGCCTCAACGACAAGTAACTTCTTGGGACGTCATAATGTCAGAGTCATTGCGATATGTGGGTTCCCTGCGATATGAATAATAAAGCACACATGATTTTTATCCTGGTTTACCCCCATAATTGACAGGGCTACGTCTAGTCCTTGGTTTCACCAAGATTTTCACTATTTAACCAAATAGTACAAGTATTATCAGGGACATCTCCCAACAAGTATTCTAAGGACTTCTCCTAATACTTGATAGGAGAAGTCCTTACAATACTTGTTGGGAGAAGTCCCTGATAATACTTGTACTATTTGTTTTAAATAGTGGAAAATCTTGGTGAAGCCAAGGACTGGACGTAGCCTTGTCAATTATGGGGGTGAACCAGAATAAAAATCATGTGTGCTTTACTTTTCATGTTATGTTATATTTTCCTCTGCATACATGCATATTTGCATAATGAATAACTCTCTTTGAAAACCAATAATTAACGTTTATTATTAAAAGAAGTTTTCAAAATAAGTCACACAATTCAAACCCCCCCTTTCTTGTGTGTTTCTTGCACCATCATGACACACTTCATCTTCGTGCCTCAAACTTGGTGTCTTATGGGCTTGTGGACCAGGCGAGCACCTTCCCCTGGGGGCGGGCCATGAAGACTTCTGAAGACACACTTCGCTTTCATACTTCAAACTTGGTGTCTTGTGGGCTTGTGGACTGGGCGAGTGCCCTTGCCCAGTAGTAGGGCGACCCAGTGGCTCGACAGGGCGACCCCAGCTGCTTTAGGGGGGTATATTTGTAACATAAGGGGGTAATAATTTGTAATGTATTGGGCTTGATTCCCGAGGCCCATAGGCCTGCTAGGATTCAAGATATTTATGACTCCTCCCCCTATAAATAGCTAGTAGGTGTGAAGAAGGTCTTGCTCCTGACCCTGGCTGTGGTTTTGATGACGACAAACTCATCAACAAAAAGAAGAAAAGAAGACTTCAAAGAAACAAGCACTACAAGTCCATCAATAGACTAGAAGTCTTAGTATTAGGTGAGTTATGCTTCCAAAGGTCTATTAAAGCATAAAGGATCTTAAAACACCTAATCTAATCAAGCTAAGTGTTTTCATAACTTAAAAGAAGTAGAAAACCTTAAGCCAGTCTCAAAGAATCAAGTTTCTGGAAAATGGGCTTCTGTGTAATCGATTGCAGCTTTCTGGTAATCGATTACACCTAGGCAAGTAATCGATTACTCATGGCTTGTAATCGATTACATGTTTGAAATTCAAATTCAAACTGAAACGGTCATTTGTGTAATCGATTACACTAAGTGTGGTAATCGATTACCAGAACGAAAAAGTGCATCTTTTCATGAACCATTGTGTCCCAAACCTTTTGAAAAGGGTTGTGATGGTTCAAGGACGTTTCCCTTGCCTATATAAAGTCCATTTGAGTCCAGAAAACACAACATACACAAGACACAACAAAAGACAACACATTACACATGAGAAAATACCATTAGGCCAAAACTTTGTCAAAATTAGTTCATCTTTTAGAACTTAAACCTTTTGGAGCCTAAATTCTGAGTTCATGATCTTCATGTCAATAAGAACACTTTAGTTGTTCATATCTTGAAGAACTCAGAATTGTATTATGCTTAAAAGCCTTAAAGCATAATTTCTCATGATCAATCCAATTGTATGTTAAAGGATTGATACAGCCAATTGTAACATCTTCTTCATCTCTTTCTGTAAGATTGAGTTTTCACCGTGGTATTCGGTGAAAGGTTGTTGTCACTGAAAGTGGTATACTTTCAGGGTTGTAATTGAAGGTGGTTTAGCCTTCAAAGTCTGAGGGTGGTTTGCCTTCAGGAACTGAAAGCGGTTTGCTTTCAGGGGCTGTTGAAAGTGGTTTGCTTTCAAAGGATATTGGTAGAAATTCTTGGGGTCCTTGGGTTAGGAACTTGTAAGAGATTTTTATCAATAGTGGAAAAATCCTCAAGGGGTTTTCTTGAGGGACTGGACGTAGCCTTCGGTGGATTGAAGGTGAACCAGGATAAACTCTTGTGTGTGATTTCCTTTATCCTTCATATTTACTTTCAAGTATCGCTCAATTCCGCTGCAATCATAACGATCATTTCATGATCATCGTAAACTTGAAAGTAACAATTTCAATAAGGCGAAAATTGGGGCAACACTGATTCACCCCCCCCCCCTCTCAGGTTGCTATCTGTACTAACAGTTGGTATCAGAGCGGAGGTTTAGGTAAGTTATTCCTAAGATCCGGGAAAAGATGGCATCCTCTTCCAATCATGGAACAAATGAAGGATTCAACATAAACAAGCCACCATTCTTCAATGGAGAACATTATGACTTCTGGAAAATCAAGATGAAGATATTCATAAAGTCATTAGACGCAGGAATATGGAAAGCCATTGAAGAAGGTCCCTTTGTGCCTGTAACAACAGATGAAGAAGGAACTTCACAACCAAAATCAGAAAGTACTTGGAGTGAAGAAGAAAAGAAGAAGGTTCAATATGATCTCAAAGGAATGAACATCCTTACATCTGCTCTTGGCATGGATGAATTTTTCAGAGTTTCAACGTGCACTTCATCAAAAGAAATATGGGATACGTTGATGGTGACTCATGAAGGAACATATGAAGTCAAGAGATCAAAGATCAATACTTTATCTCAGGAGTATGAAATATTCAGAATGCTTCCAGGAGAAAAGGTATTAGATATGCAAAAACGATTCACTCATTTGATTAATCATTTGATTGCTCTTGGAAAACAATTTTCAAACAGTGACTTGAACATGAAAGTTCTAAGATCACTGATAATGAAATCGCAAGTGTACGATTAACTATCGCGTAATAAAAAGATCGAACCCAAGGGATAGGTGTTCTTATTATTATAAAATTTAGTACTTAAACAGGAAAATAAAAAGAAATATTTGATGAAAGTTTGTTTAAGGTAGCACATGGAATAGCAATGAAATAAAAGAGAATAAGATGATAGAGAATAAGCTCTTGGGTTGGTTTACATAGTCTATATAATATGCTAGTAAGTTCCTACTTAATTTCTGAATTTTAAATCTAATTTCATGATGCTATAGCCTAGTGTATCTACAAGTTAATTCCTTACACATTGTAGAACTTTCTTTCTAATTACTAAATTCAATTCCTTGCAACTTAGTTAACTAGAGAAGAAGATGAAGATGAAATTCAAGCCAACATAAAGTTACGTCCTTCCTAATTCCTTAGTGAAGTATACTTATAACCTTTTTTAAATCCTAGGTCCCTTACTACTTACCAATTTCCATTCGAATAAGTAATAAGCAAGAAATCTTTTGCGCATAAGATGAATGAAGAGCAAGGAAATAAAACATGAAATAGAAGTAATATTCAGAAAGGTAAAAACAAACTAAAACATAAATATAAACTACTACAACCCAAGAAACTTAAAGAAGAATTAGCCAAGCATGGCTAAAAGAATCATTGAATTACCCTCGATAGGAGCTCAAGTTTGGCTTCCCACAATTCCTAGGAACAATGATCTTTGAGGGAGAAAGAGAGAATACTTGTTGTATTCTAAGAAGGTGTGTCTTACAAGTGAAGAAAAGGGTCCTATTTATAGTAAAATTCCAGCCTCCAGCGCTTGAGCGCTGGCATTCCCAACGCATGGGCGCTAGGATGCATTAAAAATCCACTTTCTGTTCGAGGCCCAGCGCTTGAGCGCTGGCTTTCCAACGCTTGGGCGCTGGGTCAACATCTGACTCGTCATCCAGTCAGAACCCCAGCGCTGGAGCGCTGGGATCCCAACGCTGGAGCGCTAGGACGCTGCTTCTTCATCTTCAAGCTTTTTCTTCCTTCTTCATTCATGGTAGTGGGTTTTGATGGCCATAAAAAGCCACTACTCAGCCTTGTTTAATTCTGAAACCTTTCCTCCACTAACATCAATTCTTTCAACATTATTTTCCATGTGCTAATTAGAGAGTGATTCTTCATATTCTTCTTTTTCACTTTGGTCCTCTCTTGGTTTGCACTTCAATTCAAGCCCTCATATTCTCTCAATCTTCACTTTAAGTCCTCCACTCTTGAACTTTTACAATTTGGTCCCTGACTTCCTGAAACTTTACACATTGGTCCCTGGACAAAAATGATAACTAAACCAGCTTTTTCTAAAAATACAAAATAACTAGAAAAATTCCTAAATATATAAAATAAAGCTAGAAAATCTAATAAAATCTAATCTACATGCAAAATGAAAAATAAATAGAAAATCTATATAAAAAGACTAAAAAAACCTATATGTGACTCAAAAATAATAAAATAAAAAGACTAAAAATAGCCTAAAAACATCATATAAAATCCACTCATCACACCACTATACCCAACGACAGCTTGTCCTCAAGCGACAAAACTTAAAGAAAAACTCGTCCCTGGGTTTTGAGAAAGTTTTATCTGATTAAACATGAAGCACAAAAACCTTTCAAAGAAAGCTTAGCTGATAAGGAAGACATGCATGTTTTATAGACAAAGAATCAAGAAAGTTAGGCTTGGCTTTTAACATGTTTGAGTTCATCAATTAAGCTCACAAAATGATATCTCCATGAAAACAAGAAAGCTCAATAATTCTGCCTATCATTCAAATCAAAACTGAAATAAAGCAACCAAGTGACTTTGAAGAGATTTTTAAGGTTGTAACTTGGCCAAAGGGTTGAACAATTCAGGGTGTGGATTTCAAGAAATTGGCAACTCTAATGGCTGACTCAGAAACTTGTTGTTAAGTGATTTTTCTTGACTAAGAGCTTAAACAAATTAACACAAGGGTTCTCTCAATTTTTCTCTTTTCTTTTTTTGAACAAAGTAGTGGAATGTATGGGATGAATGACTTGAATTTTACTCCCCTCATACTCTTTCTCACCCCACTACTTCATTGTTTTTCTGAGGCACATACCTTATTTTTTCAACTTTTCCCTCATCTTTTTTTTTTTTTTTTTTAGAGAGAAACCCACAAACATAGCTCTAACAATTTAGCACATGAATCACAATAACAACTTTAAGAATTATCACACAAATTAGGCTCCGAAGAATGACTCTTTTAAGGCTCAAAAGGGGCTACTAGTGGATATAACATTTCAAGCAAAAATCTGAGTTTTCAAAAATGCCTATAATCTCTTCTCAACTCACAAAGTGTACAAAACTCCAATCAACATGCAACACAAGGCAGAAAAATAACACAATCATGCATTCAGAGACCTCAGCCCTCAGAAAAAGATAGGGTAAGTGGTACCCTTTTTAGAACTCAGAAAAAGACTTTGCCAACAACCAAAACAATCAAGATATCAAAAATCCTTTCTACAGCATGCAATCCTAACTGTTTCAAAACATAGAGCCTTTTCACAATGCAGTTCAATCAGATAAAGCATTTCACAAAGCTATAGCAACATTCAGAATGGATAATATACTCAAGACTCATGCAAAAAGAAAACAGAAAAACTAAACTAAACTAAAAATAAAACTAAAAACTATAAAAACAAAAACAAAAACTAAGAAGCTGGTATAGTAACAAATTTTCCACAAAGGTCCAAGGGAACCTCAATGTAAAAATCAATTCGAACATTCAAGTTCAAGAGGGTTCTTCCTCTTTTGGGTACCTATCCTGTAACATTGAACAAACAAAAAGTCTCACAAGCAGAAACTTGCTTGACTTGTTAGTTCCAAAAACAGCACAAAAGCTCATGGGTTGAAAAATTTGTGTCCACCTTTTAAAAACAAGAATTCTTGAGTTCCCCAAAAAATTAAAACCAGTTTAGAACCAAGGGAAAACTCAAAGAACCTTAAAACTTCCAGACAATGGTGAACACAAAATTTATTAAAAACTAAAAACAGCAAACAAAAGCAAAAACAGCAAACTGCCCGAGCTCCAGCGCTTGAGCGTTGGGGGTGCCAACGCTTGGGCGCTGGATTAAAACAGAAACTGGGCAATCAGAGGTGCAAAGCAGGGGCCTAACGCTTGAGCGTTGGCCTCCAGCGCTGGAGCGCTGGCCTCTCCTGCAGCAAAACATAGAGTTTTTTTTTATTTATTTACAAGAGTAGTACAAGAAATTTAAAACAGAAAAATAAACTATCCTAAGTTGGGTTGTCTCCCAACCAGCTCAATGTTAAGGTCCGAGATAGACCCTTCAATAATCACTTTTCAACCGGGGTCTATTACAAAATTCTTTAGACCCCGCAAATCATGCATATTTTGGCACAAGTACAACATGGTGCCAAATGATTTTTCAGCTAACAAGGCAACAATATTCAAATTAAAAATGGAAGAGATAAATAAATTCTCCCTTCCCTGTTCTGTTCCTTGCTTTCCTGAACCTATAGCATAGGTTCCTTGAGGTTCATCTTCCTCCATCTCCAATTTGTCTTTAAGGACAAATTCTACAATGAAGGTTGCTTTCACCTCCTCTTTTTGAACCACGAGTTCATTTTCATGAACAAGTGGTTGTTGTTCATCCCCGGGCTGCCTCATTAGAATGCCTTGTATCTTTACTTGTAGAATCTCCCTGGCCTTACATTCTTGCTCAAGACTTGGCAAAAATCCGGTTTTTCTCTTGCAATCTAAATCGGAGTAAAACTCGTTAATTAGAGTGAAGATATCCTGCTTCATCTTCTCATATTCCTTTTCAACCTCAGCCCGGATTTTTGCCTCCCGTTGTTCGAATTTTTCAGCCATGATTCCTGACAATACTCAGCAAACAAAATTAGCAGCACCAGTTCATCACAATTTTTTTATATATATATATATATATTTTTTTTTTTATATATAAATATATAAACAAGAAGTACTAAATAAAATAAAAATAAGAACTTGAAAGAACCTATCCTCGGCAACGACGCCAAAAACTTGATAATGAAATCACAAGTGTACGATTAACTATCGCGTAATAAAAAGATCGAACCCAAGGGATAGGTGTTCTTATTATTATAAAATTTAGTACTTAAACAGGAAAATAAAAAGAAATATTTGATGAAAGTTTGTTTAAGGTAGCACATGGAATAGCAATGAAATAAAAGAGAATAAGATGATAGAGAATAAGCTCTTGGGTTGGTTTACATAGTCTATATAATATGCTAGTAAGTTCCTACTTAATTTCTGAATTTTAAATCTAATTTCATGATGCTATAGCCTAGTGTATCTACAAGTTAATTCCTTACACATTGTAGAACTTTCTTTCTAATTACTAAATTCAATTCCTTGCAACTTAGTTAACTAGAGAAGAAGATGAAGATGAAATTCAAGCCAACATAAAGTTACGTCCTTCCTAATTCCTTAGTGAAGTATACTTATAACCTTTTTTAAATCCTAGGTCCCTTACTACTTACCAATTTCCATTCGAATAAGTAATAAGCAAGAAATCTTTTGTGCATAAGATGAATGAAGAGCAAGGAAATAAAACATGAAATAGAAGTAATATTCAGAAAGGTAAAAACAAACTAAAACATAAATATAAACTACTACAACCCAAGAAACTTAAAGAAGAATTAGCCAAGCATGGCTAAAAGAATCATTGAATTACCCTCGATAGGAGCTCAAGTTTGGCTTCCCACAATTCCTAGGAACAATGATCTTTGAGGGAGAAAGAGAGAATACTTGTTGTATTCTAAGAAGGTGTGTCTTACAAGTGAAGAAAAGGGTCCTATTTATAGTAAAATTCCAGCCTCCAGCGCTTGAGCGCTGGCATTCCCAACGCATGGGCGCTAGGATGCATTAAAAATCCACTTTCTGTCCGAGGCCCAGCGCTTGAGCGCTGGCTTTCCAACGCTTGGGCGCTGGGTCAACATCTAACTCATCATCCAGTCAGAACCCCAGCGCTGGAGCGCTGGGACGCTGCTTCTTCATCTTCAAGCTTTTTCTTCCTTCTTCATTCATGGTAGTGGGTTTTGATGGCCATAAAAAGCCACTACTCAGCCTTGTTTAATTCTGAAACCTTTCCTCCACTAAAATCAATTCTTTCAACATTATTTTCCATGTGCTAATTAGAGAGTGATTCTTCATATTCTTCTTTTTCACTTTGGTCCTCTCTTGGTTAGCACTTCAATTCAAGCCCTCATATTCTCTCAATCTTCACTTTAAGTCCTCCACTCTTGAACTTTTACAATTTGGTCCCTGACTTCCTGAAACTTTACACATTGGTCCCTGGACAAAAATGATAACTAAACCAGCTTTTTCTAAAAATACAAAATAACTAGAAAAATTCCTAAAAATATAAAATAAAGCTAGAAAATCTAATAAAATCTAATCTACATGCAAAATGAAAAATAAATAGAAAATCTATATAAAAAGACTAAAATAACCTATATGTGACTCAAAAATAATAAAATAAAAAGACTAAAAATAGCCTAAAAACATCATATAAAATCCACTCATCAATCACTTACAAGAGTATGGCAACCAAAAGTTACAGCCATATCTGAGAAGAAGAGTTTATCAAATATGACTCTTGCAACTCTTTTTGGAAAACTCCAAGAACATGAGTTGGAATTGAATCGTTTAGAAGAGCATGAACAACATGAGAAGAAGCATCGATCAATTTCTTTAAAGGCAAAAGAAAGCATCAAAGAAGATTATGATGCAGACTCTGAAGAAGAAGACAATGGAAATTTGAATCTTCTAGTAAAGAACTTTGGAAAGTTTCTTAAAAGGAAAAATGTTAAATTTAACAACAATAAAGCCTTCCAAAGGAACAATGAGTCTTCTTCATCTCAAAAGATTACATGTTTCGAGTG
Organism: Acmispon strigosus; assembly: GCA_030819835.1. NCBI lineage: Eukaryota > Viridiplantae > Streptophyta > Magnoliopsida > Fabales > Fabaceae > Acmispon > Acmispon strigosus. The sequence continues at coordinate 27,629,543 of JAUAMA010000004.1, read as the reverse complement.
TGGCAAACCGGGACATTTCAAGTCAGATTGTCCAAATCTTCAGAAGAAGAAACATGGTCTAAAAGAGAAATTCGAGAAAAAGGATCAACCTACTCGAAGAGCATATTTGGCTTGGGATGATAATGAAGTAAGTTCATCATCAGATTCTGACAAAGAAGAAGCACAAGTTGCCTTGATGGCCTCACATGACTCAGATGTTGAAGATTCCCAGGTTAGTAATAATTCTATGTCTTCTCATGATTTAAAGTTTGCTATGGAGAATATGTTTAAATTATGTCAAGAATTTTCCAAGATTAGCACTAAGCAAAATGATTTGATTTCATCCTTAGAAAGTAAGTGTAGAACCTTACAAGAGGAATTAGACATAGTGAAATCTAAACTAGATATTACACATAAATGCACTAAGTGTAATTCTTTAGAAGAAAAGATAGATAATCTTAAACAAAGAGTAAATAACTTCAATAAAGGAAAACAGAAGTTAGATGATATTCTAAGTGTGCAAAGACATTCAAATAACAAATCAGGTCTAGGATATACTTCTCACCCAAAGACTAAGGAAGTCAAGAAAACTGTATTTGTAAAGCCAAACCATATGGTAGGATCTTCTAGTAACAAAAGGATTAATCCTGTTAAAAGTACATACAATAGGAAGAATACTCAAAATAGACACCCTAAGAAGATCCATTCCTCTCCTAGACAAACCTCTAGTTACAATCATTACTCTTGTACGTATTGTAACAAAGTAGGACATACCCCTAGCAGATGTTACTATAAACATGTAGGAGTACCAAATAGGGAATACATTTGGGTTAGAAAGGATGTTAACTTAGAAGGACCCAAAACTTGTTGGGTTCCTAATACCCATGTCTGAACTTTGTCATGTAGGTGTGTATGAAAGCAGCAAAGGATTTATGGTATCTTGATAGTGGCTGCTCATCACTCATGGCAGGAGACAAAACCAAGTTTTCATTTCTTATACCTAGAGAAAAAGGTTTTGTCACATATGGTAACAATCAAAAGGGAAAGATTCTCGGTATTGGAAGAATAGGCACACCCCCTCAAACAGTCATCGATAAAGTTCTTTACGTTGATGGTTTGATGCATAATCTTCTGAGTATTAGTCAACTATGTGATAAAGGTTTGAAAGTTGGTTTTATTAATGATATATGTGTAGTAAAAGATGTGAAAACTAAAGAAATTAAGTTTTCTGGGTATAAAGTAAATAAAGTCTTCATGATCTCCTTGGAAGAAATTCCACAAAATGTGAGATGCCTTTTGGCCAAGAACAATAGTGATTCATGGCTATGGCATAGAAGACTTGCTCATATACACATAGATCATTTAAACAAACTAGTCAAGCATGATCTGGTTATTGGGCTTCCAAAGATAAAATTCGAGAAAGACAAGCTTTGTGATGCATGTCAAAAGGGGAAGCAAACCAGAACATCCTTCAAATCAAAGAACATAGTTTCGACTTCAAGGCCCCTTCAATTGTTACATATGGATTTGTTCGGACCATCTAGAACTAAAAGCCTCGGAGGTAATTTCTATGCACTTGTTATTGTTGATGATTTCTCTAGATTTACATGGACATTATTTCTGCCTCATAAGAATGAAGCCTTCAATGCATTCAAGAGATATGCAAGGCTAGTTCAAAATGAGAAGTCTTTAAAGATCTCTTCTATTAGAAGTGATCATGGTGGAGAATTTCAGAATCAACAATTTCAAGAACTATGTGATGAAAATGGAATATCACATAACTTCTCTACTCCGAGAACACCACAACAAAATGGTGTGGTAGAAAGGAAGAACAGATTACTTGAAGAATTAGCAAGAACCATGATAAGTGAATCTAGTCTCCCTAAATATTTCTGGGCTGATGCTGTAAGTACTGCTTGCTATGTTTCCAATAGAGTTCTTATTAGACCTATTCTTAAGAAAACCCCCTATGAACTCTACAAAGGAAGGAAACCAAACATCTCTCATCTACATGCTTTTGGATCAAAATGCTTTGTCTTGAATAATGGAAAGGAAAACCTTGGAAAGTTTGATGAAAAATCTGATGAAGGTATATTCCTTGGTTATTCTCTAACAAGCAAAGCATATAGAGTTTTTAACAAGAAAACTCTATCTGTGGAAGAATCCATACATGTTTCTTTTGATGAATCTAAATCTTCAATAGAAGATAGAGTTAATACTCCAAATATTGAAGAAGATGATATCATTGTAAATGAAGATTCTCAAAAGGATGAAGATCATAATCCAATACAAGAAGAGCACGTTGAAAATAATACTTATCAACTTCCAAAGGAATGGAGAACCCATAGGGATCATCCAGTTGATAATATTATTGGTGATATTTCTAGAGGCGTTTCTACAAGGCTACGCTTAAATAATTCAGTTTTGAATATGGCCTTTGTCTCTCAAATAGAACCATCAAGAGTAAATAATGCTCTAGAGGATGAGTATTGGATTGTAGCAATGCAGGAAGAACTAAACCAATTTGAAAGGAATCAAGTTTGGGAACTTGTCCCTAAGCCTAGTGATAAACATGTTATTGGAACAAAGTGGGTATTTAGGAATAAATTAGATGAAAATGGTATCATAGTTAGGAACAAAGCAAGATTAGTTGCTCAAGGTTATAATCAAGAAGAAGGTATATATTTTGATGAAACTTATGCACCAGTAGCAAGGTTGGAAGCCATAAGACTGTTATTGGCGTATGCTTGTTCTTTAAATTTCCCATTATATCAAATGGACGTCAAAAGTGCTTTTCTTAACGGATACATTCAAGAAGAAGTCTATGTGAAGCAACCTCCAGGATTTGAAGATCCAAAGTTCCCTTCACATGTCTTCAAATTAAAGAAGGCACTCTATGGTCTTAAGCAAGCCCCTCGTGCATGGTATGATAGATTAAGTACTTTCCTTTGTGATAAAGGATTTCAAAAGGGTAAGGCTGATACAACCTTGTTCATCAAAAGAACCAAAGGTAATACCCTATTAGTTCAAATTTATGTTGATGATATCATCTTTGGTGCAACTAACGAATCTCTTTGTAAGGATTTCTCTAACATGATGCAAGAAGAATTTGAGATGTCCATGATGGGACAATTAAATTTCTTTCTTGGTTTGCAAATCAAGGAATCACACGATGAAATATTCATCAATCAATCAAAGGTTTTCCTTGAACCATCACAACCCTTTTCAAAAGGTTTGGGACACAATGGTTCATGAAAAGATGCACTTTTTCGTTCTGGTAATCGATTACCACACTTAGTGTAATCGATTACACAAATGACCGTTTCAGTTTGAATTTGAATTTCAAACATGTAATCGATTACAAGCAATGGGTAATCGATTACTTGCCTAGGTGTAATCGATTACCAGAAAGCTGCAATCGATTACACAGAAGCCCATTTTCCAGAAACTTGATTCTTTGAGACTAGCTTAAGGTTTTCTACTTCTTTTAAGTTATGAAAACACTTAGCTTAATTAGATTAGGTGTTTTAAGAGCCTTTATGATTTAATAGACCTTTGGAAGCATAACTCACCTAATACTAAGACTTCTAGACTATTGATGGACTTGTAGTGCTTGTTTCTTTGAAGTCTTCTTTTCTTCTTTTTGTTGATGAGTTTGTCGTCATCAAAACCACAGCCAGGGTCAGGAGCAAGACCTTCTTCACAGTTGCTTGATATGGTTTGCCAAAGTGATGAACATTTCTTCAACCGGTAGAGAGTGAGTTCGTCTGGCAATGCTTTTTCTTCTGGTTCTCAGAGGCAGCAATTAATGCAAGTGTATTCCAGCTAATAAGGCAATTAATGCTTCTGACCAGAGGATTTGAATTCTGCCGTTGAAAAGATACGATGATCAGAGGATTTCACCGTTAATTCAGTAAAAAGCAACTTGATTTAAGGAATGTCGGAGAATTTGAATCTTCAAGGTATATGGCGCTTAATTCTGTCTCTTTCGTATTTAATGCTCTGATCCACAAGAGGTGCTTTGACAACTCATCTTGGTTTAGACAAACGATCTCTTCTGAGCAGATTCTTTTCGTATCAGTCTTCAATTATTACTTCTTAGTCAACCTCTATGTTTGACTTGGAATGAACCGGACAGACTCTTCAGGCGGACGAAATTTACTTTGAGAGAGGCTTCAGTTCTTATAGCCGGACGGACTTTTCCTTTGCTTTTTGATAATGGTTGCAGCATGCCTTCCGTTCATAAGAGTCCCTGAATGTAGAATTCTTCAAAGAAAATTAGTGACTCTTAACGAAATTGTTATTTATCAAAATAGGTTAATTCATTTGGATATTTTTCTCTAACAAAAAATATAAACTAACATATTTAACCTTGGCTGCTACTAATAATTGAAAAACTATAACTGTATTATAGCCTGACTTTTGAAAAAGAGGAGCTAGAAGTGTGTCTTGAAGATTGTAGACTCAAAACTGAAGTACTCTAAGTCAAAGCAGCAAAAGAAAGAAAAAAAGAAAAAAAGCTATTATGACCATTTGATACAGAAAAGACCAATACAATTAGGAGGGTTTTGAAAAGTTTCTTTTTTTTTCCCACTTATGATCATGTATATATTTTTCCTTGTTTTGGAAAGAAACTAATTCACTCAACTTAAACAAGTCAAAAAATCAGCAGATTAGTGATATATATATATATATAAAGGGGAAGATACTCACATTTGTAGCATCAAATATGATGCCTTAATTATTATTGTTAGTATTATAAATATTATTAATATGATTATTATTATTATTATTATTATTATTATTGTGGACATGGTACTCTTTTGAAAACTAACTTGCCATGTATGGTATGCACATCATTATACCGGATACATTTAATATTCTTATAAAAAAATTAAATGTTATACTTAAATTAAAAAAGACTAAAATTAAAAACACAATAATATTTAATATTTCATGGATTATATATTACATCTTGTAGTATTTTCTTTCACCTGTACATTATTAATAATATAATTTGTAGACTGACACTTTAAAAGGAACTTAACTTTTTATAGTTTTATACAAAAGAAATGTCATATCACTATTTAAATATGAACATGAATTGTCATGGATAAGGATAATATATCAAATTACGATGTCAAGGATAAGTTCAGAATTTTCACGTTCTGTAGCAATAAACATCAATTGCCATGTCAGCTAACAAATGGATAAGCGCTTGACCTTTTACATTAATGACAATATTAATTAATTATAAATAACATTTTATAGATAATATTAATTAGTTATTAATAATATTTATATTAATTATTATTTTATAAAATATCACAATTTCACATATATAGTAAAAAATATTAAATATCTAAAATTTCCCTAACACATGAATTAATGACACTATTCATTAATAATACTATAATTTAAAATTTAAAATTTAAAATTGTGTTAAAAATAATTATGTAATATTTAAGTAAATCTTTTTTTTACATTTAATTAATGTTAATATTTGTTAGTTATTCAAAAAATTCATTTTATTAATTATATTAAAAATCAGTCTTAACAATACCTCAATTTATCATATATGAAAGTAAAATATTAAATATGTTGACCATTACATTAATGAAACTATTAATTGAACATTAATAACCTTTTGTATTATTAATTATATTAATTAATAATTATTTATATCACAATTTCTCATATTAAAAAGTAAAATATTAAATATTAAATTATTTTAATGTTATTGATAAAAAAAGCATTTTGTTTTATTTGGTTAATATAAAGTAAAAATAAATATTTAAATATAAATAGCTTAACAGAAGTAACATTAATATTACTTGAATTATTTTTAATTAATATTAAATTATTAAAAAGTTACTAACTAATTAATATTTAAACCAATAAATTTTACACGAATCAACTAATCCCAAATTGAGAAATATTAAAAAAATAAAATAGAAATAAAAAAAATATTTATTTTTATATATATTAAGTGTTAAAGTTATTTAATAAATATAATTAAATTATTTTAAACTTTATATTAATGGTATTTTAGTAAAAGGCGAAAGAATAGTTCGCCTTGTGCATATTAAATATTAAATGTGCGTTCTGTGTGTGTGTCTTTTTTAGTATATAGTAGTAAGTTTATCATGAAAAAAACTATATTAAGTATTAAATGTGCGTTATGTGTGTGTGTCTTTTTTTAATAATAAAGTAACTATTTAATTAGATAATTTAATTTATTTTAAATATTAAAGTGGATTCATTTTTATTCAAATTTTATTCTTATTATTATATAATAAATAAATTTACTAAGTATGATTTTTAAATATTTCTGAAAATATTAAATATTTCCTATATAACTAGGTGCATATCATATATGGTATGTTAATAATAATAATAATAATAATTAAGTGAAATATTTTGATGCTCCGAATGCAAGTCTCTTCCCCTATTATAAATATCTCTACCTCTCACTCTTTTCCCAATCATATGTTCTCCTTTATTCTTTGCAAATATATTCTCACTGACATATCTAAACCACGTCCACAACCTTTGCTTTTGTTGGCCAATCACAAGAATTAGGGAATGGGAATGGTGCACAAGCTTGGGTCCTGAAGTCATACAAACCTTGCAAAGGCTTACTTTGTTCTCTTCTTTATCGAATAGTGTCTATGTGTTGATTATTAGGCTATATGTTACTTAACTACCATCATTTGAATTGCAGAGTTTTGTTCCAACTTCCGTAGCTAAGTATGAGTGTTTTTATGTTGCAAGTTCCTCCATGGTTTGACTTTGACCTTATTACAGTTACAGGTACCTTTTTTCCGTATTTTATACCACCTAAATTTTAGGTGTTGATTGTTTTATTTCTTATGCTAAGTGCTAGTCCTAATATTCACGTGTATTCAACTTTTTTGTGGGTGTTTCCTTGCTAAATGTAATAAATTTAAATATAATAAAATGAAAAAATTTAAAATGATTAAAATTAGTTTTAACTTTTTATGTTTTCCAAACTTAAAACCAAAAGTCATATTGAACGGGGTCTAATGAATTTAGCATCAATTTTTTTTTAAAATCTCAAGTCTTAGATTCCACTACACACATTTTCTCTCAAACCGAAGCGTTCCTTTTTCATACACTAAATATAGAAATTCTATATATATAAAAAAATAATATGCTCTTCACTGTACCTAGCAAAGCATACCAAAAAATAACATTTGCAAATAAGGTCCTCATTCGGTGTAGGAATAGACTTCTATAGAAACAGGTCCCTTTAAATGTCGTCATGTTGTATTATCTCTTGTATTTCTTTATCTTTTTTATATCTAGCCTTGTGAACCCAAACTTATGGGTCTTTATCAATTCAGCTTCTTTAGCAGCTGGTAGGACAACGTTTCTCACTTTTAAAAATCCCAGCACCCTTTCTATGGAAGAGAACAGGGACCGGAAATAACCTTGTCCTTCGTAATTATTAAGATATGCCACTAAGGGAAGCTCTGATACTTCTAGCCCTTGCACATGAAATACGCCAGTGCAAACCACCGTTTCATTGACAGCGAGCATCGCACAATGCATTATTCCAAAATCATGATCCTCAATTCTCCACACGTGAATCATATCTATAATTAAATCAAGCTCTATAGTAGTGCATATTATTTCATGAAACTGCTCATGGAAGATAACAACATCTTTTGAAAATAATGAACTAATCTCATTAGGATAAACCAAGTTCCACTTCAAAACCGTCCATTTTATATTTAGACCAGCCTCACTTTCTATGCATTTTCCTTCATGCTTCTTTTTATTCAAAATTAGCGGTGAATATGGAAGATTCACCTCCCCATGAGCCCCCAAATTTACTAGAGTGTATGAATTTGATCCCAATCTGAGCATCTTAACCAATTACCTTCAAGAATTTCCTTCAAGCTTAGCATGTTATGATCCTTCAAACACCCAACATGGTATTCCCTCTCACACTGATCACAAATAATTACTGTTCGAGGACGAATACTTCTTTGCTAAAATCTTGGCCACCTCACAATGCACACCCACCATAGTCAACTTTATAAATTTTGACAACACAAGTTCTATTATTCATATGTTCTAGAGGATCAACACATGAATTCCTTAAAACTTCCAAAGCATATGAAGGGACCTATGGCGGCTGGAAGAGCTACAGCAGTGAATCCTCTAGAACAGATAAACAAGAGAAGCATTCGTATTGTCAAAATTTATAAGGGTGACCACGGTGGGTGTGCACTGTGCAGTGACCTAGATATAAACAAAGAAATATTTGGTCCTCGAACATTAATTATTTGTGATCAGTGTGACAGGGAGTACCAAGTTGGGTGTTTGAAGGATAGTAACATGCAAAGCCTGTAGGAATTTTTGGAAGATGATTGGTTATGCTGCTTAGATTGTGATCAAATTCATACGCTTTAGAGAATTCGGGGGCTCATGGGGATGTGAATCTTCCATATTCACTCCTAATTTTGAATAAATGTAAGCAGGAAGGTAAAGGCATAGAAAGTGAGGCTGGCCTGAATATAAAATGGAGGATTTTGAAGTTGAACTTGGTTTATCCTGGTGAGATTAGTTCATTATTTTCAAAAGATGTTGCTATCTTCCATGAGCAGTTTCATGAAATAATAGATACTACTATGGAGCTTGATTTAATTATAGAAATGATTCACGTGTGGAGAGTTGAGGATCACGATTTTGGCAGAATGTATTGTGCGATGCTCTCTGTCAACGAAGTGACGGTTTGCACTAGCTTATTTCATGTGCAAGGGAAAGAAGTATCAGAGCTTCCCTTTGTGGCATATCTTATTGATTACAAAGTACAAGGTTACTTCGGGTCCCTGTTCTCTTCCATCAAAGGGGTGCTGGGATTTTTAAATGTGAGAAACGTTGTCCAACCTGCTGCTAAAGAAGCTGAATCAATATAGACCTGTAAGTTTGGGATCAGAAGGCTAGATATAAAAAGGATAAACAAATACAAGAGATAGTACAACATGGTGGCATTTAAAGTGACCTGTTTCTACATAAGCTTATTCCTGCACTGTAATGAGGACCTCATTCGCAAATGTTATTTTTTGGGCTGCTTTGCTGGGTACTGATAGCGGAATCGCAAGTGTACGATTAACTATCGCGTAGTAAAAAGATCGAACCCAAGGGATAGGTGTTCTTATTAATATAATATTTAGTACTTGTGCAGAAAAATAAAGATGAATATATGTTGTTGGTTTTATAGCAAGCAAGAAAAATAACATAAAATAAAGAAGTGATAAATATGATGAGAATTAAGTTCTTGGGTTGGTTTACATAGAATATAAAATATGCTAGCAAGTATCTACTTAATTTCTGAATTTTAAATCCAAGTTCAAGATGCTATAGCCTATTATATCTACAAGTTAATCTCTTACACATAGTAGAACTTTCTTTTTAATTACTAAACCCAATTTCTTGCAATCTAGTTAACTAAAGAAGAAGATGAAGATGAAGTTCAGGCCAACACAAAGCTACGTCTATCCTAATCTCTTAGCGATATATACTTATAGCCTTTTTTAATCCTAGATCCCTTAATACTTACCAATTCTCGTTCGTATAAGCAGTAAGCAAGAACACTTGTGATCATCAAGATAAAATGAAGAACAAGGAATTAAAACAAGAACTGGAAATAATATTCAGAAAGGTAGAAACAATACTAAAACATAAATTATAGACTACTACAACCCAAGAAACTTAAAGAAGAAGTTAGCCAAGCATGGCTAAAAGATTCATTGAATTACCCTGGATAGGAGCTCAAGTTTGGCTTCCCACAATTCCTAGGAACAATGATCTTAAGGAGGAAAGAAGAATACTTGTTGTATTCTGAAATGGTGTGTTCTACAAGTGAAGAAAAGGGTCCTATTTATAGTAAAAATCCAGCCTCCAGCGCTTGAGCGCTGGAATTCCCAACGCTTGGGCGCTGGCAGGCATTAAAAATCAACTTCCAGACCGAGGGCCAGCGCTTGAGCGCTGGCTTCCCAGCGCTGCAGCGCTGGGCACTGCTGTTTCAGCTCCAAGCTTTTCCTTCCTTCTTCATGGTAGTGGGTTTTGAATGCCTTAAAAATCCACTTATCAGCCCTTAATCAATTCTGAAACCTTCTCCCCACTACCATTAATCCTTCAACATAATTTCCCATGTGCTAATTTAGAGAGTGATTCTTCATATTCTTCTTTTCCACTTTTAGTCCTCTCTTGGTTAGCACTCCAATTCAAGCCCTTTAATTCTCTCAATCTTCACTTTTAGTCCTCCACTCATGAACTTTCACATTTTGGTCCTTGATTTCCTGAAACTTTACAAATCGGTCCCTGGACAAAAATGATAACTAAACCAGCTTTTCCTAAAAATATAAAATAGCTATAAAAATTCCTAAAAATATAAAATAAAGGTAGAAAAACAAATAAAATCTAATCTACATGCAAAATGCAAAATAAATATAAAATCTACATAAAAATAACAAAAAACCTATATGTGACTCAAAAATAATAAAATAAAAAGACTAAAAACTACCTAAAAACATCATATAATATCCACTCATCAGGTACAATGGATAACATACTCTTTTTTATATATATAGAATTTTTATATTTAGTGTACGGAAAAAGAAGGTTTAGGATCCAAAGATAAGGTGTGTAGTGGAACCCAGGACTTGGGATTTTTAAAAATTTGCAAAACTTGACTTTAGAATCTATAATGAGGAGAATCTAGAATCAGAAGATTTTGGGTGTCAAATTTGACTATAAGTAAAGATATTTGATGCAAACATGTCATAAAACGACAAAAATAAAACATCCACCAAGAAGTTGAGTACATAAGGAAAATCGAGGAAGGAAGAAAGGGCGAGAAGGAGAAGAAGATCAGGTCAGAGAAGAGGAAGTTGCTCTCCATCCGCCACGATGTCACAAACCTCTGTGGGCTGAAGATCGAAGCCTTCGACATCAGCAACAAAGAACCTAGAATAGAATTGAGGCGAGTAGCATTGGTTTACTGCTCACCATCACCCCATGCTGGAATTTCCTTCAACCAGATTTCAGAGAACACGAGTTGGAGCCAAGTATGATGACAAGGAAGAGAACAACGACACTGAAGACACCAATTCGTCCTCCTTCACGCTCAATCAACGTAGCAGTGGCTGATACATCGGTCTGGTTCTGACAAAGACATACCCGATTCAGACCAAAGTCGCCACCACTTTTATGTTGATGATCGGAAGAGAGCAGTAGAGGCAACAACAGAGGATACGATGGTGTTCGTCATCTCATAACCTGAGCAAAGAAAACCATCAACGTCATAGCCAAGATGGCTGGTAAATTTGATGCCATTCGCGCTCTCTAGTTTTTCCCTGATATTTACTTCATGCTCTTAATCCTTTTTGAAATTTATGCTTCTGAGTGTTCATGCCTTGATTTTTTTTTTTTGATGTTCAAATAGCAGATTTACACTTTGCACATAAGGTGCTCGAGAATATGCCTCAACGACAAGTAACTTCTTGGGACGTCATAATGTCAGAGTCATTGCGATATGTGGGTTCCCTGCGTAATAAGGTGACTCGCCCAACTTGGCCAGCGACATGGTCGCTGAACGACACTGAGCTTGGTAGCAGAGGTTACGACGACTTGTAGGCCACAATCTCAAGTTTGATTCGCTACTAGCCCAATTACTGTCCCAGCTCAACAATCACAGAGAATCCACAGTGCTTGGATATTTGGTTCACTCTATCCCTATCTCCTTCTGGTTTAAACTTTGATGCTTGTTACATGTCCCACGAAAGAGTCAAATGTTACTTTCCTTGAAATACCCTAGCAGTTTTTACGCCTACCACCTGTTTGATAAAATGTCAGCCTGAATCTACACTCATATTTTGAAGATATAATGTTTGAAAAGAATTTGAGACCTCTATTACTAATAGCATATGGCTGAAAGTTCTTGAGGAAATGTCTAAATAAGTTATATATCCTGTTTTCATTATAGTTTTCTTGCCTGGAGAGAAGCTTGATTAATTTCCCTTTGGATCCTCCTAAGACTATACTTTCAACGCCAGAACATTGAATGTGTTTTAGCAATTTTTTTATGTGATTCAATATGAGAAGCTCCTGATTGGGTCAACTGTTTGGATTCTAACAATATGAGAGTATTTATGTTTAAGATTTGAAGCATGTTTCTCATCTTGTCATCATAAGAAGGTGGCTTTGGAAAACTGTGGAAAGGTGTTGTATTTTATTTTGCATGTTGGTGCTGTTCTGAGTCTGACTTATTGCTTGACTAAGATGAATTAACCGCTTGGACAATAGAGATAAGTTGGGTGAATTTGAATTTATAGTGTGTCTTGACTGATCACTCGCTATTGTAAGATGTGCTTTAGATTATATGATGATTGCTCAACGTGTTGTGAAGGTGGTTTCATGTATTTATCTATGATAAACGATCTCATGAACCCTAGAATTGTGATTGTCATGTGTGTTGGTTTCCAGGTAGCAGAATTTAGTTCAGTTGTCTTGCTGCTTGCTTAATTGATCATCTTTGTTAATAGGCTTGGAACATCTGAAGGTGCAAGAAACACACAAGAAAGGGGGGGTTTGAATTGTGTGACCATTTTTTTTTAAAACTTATTCGATAGGTCTTAAAAGTTAATTACTGGTTTTCAAAATGATTTATTCATGATGGAAGCATGAGTATGAATATAGCGGCAAGGTAGTGTAACATGAATAATAAAGCACACATGATTTTTATCCTGGTTCACCCCCATAATTGACAGGGCTACGTCCAGTCCTTGGCTTCACCAAGATTTTGACTATTTAACCAAATTGTACAAGTATTATTAGGGACTTCTCCCAAAAAGTATTCTAAGGACTTCTCCTATCAAGTATTCGAAGGACTTCTCCTTACAAGTATTATCAGGACTCCTCCTTACAAGTATTATACAGGACTTCTCCTGACACCTTTTTCAGGGTTTTTCTTTTCTACAATAGTTCTCTTCTAATAAGAGTGGGTTAGAAGAAATGAAGAGCAGAAAACAGAGAGATCATAAGCAAGTTGGTCTCTGTTTTAAGTTATGTGTGTGGGATAGGATGAGAGTAATACTCTATAAGTTTTCCACACACATAAGCAACTCAACTCAGGTTATGATATGACTTGAAGTTTCCTGAGTTGGAACCAAGAATGTCTTGGTCCTTTGGATGAACTAGTTTGAGATATGTAAAATTGAATTCTAGTCGCCAAGTTGCTACGGAAGAAGGATTCTCTATATATGTCTTCAGTTGAAGATCCTTGTTCTTCCTTCACAGAAGGAGTGAAAACCTGCCCGTTAGTGCTCCGGCTTCCTCTGCTGTGAGTAACGGCTAATTCTGCATTTTTCAGCAGGTCTGAGACACGATGTGAGAAGCATTGATTTGCCTGGGTTGACGTCGTCTGGCTCCATGCTGAGCGAGTAGCCTTGAGCTAGTTCCTCTGTATTTAATGCGTGAAGATCCAGCTGTGATATTTGTTTTGACCTTTATACCCCAGTGCATGCCAGCTAATGCTCATCACGTGCTTTGTTCAGATGTTTGAATTTCGACCGTTGAACGTGTACGGTGCTAAGAGATTCTTGCCGTTGATTCCGCGATGTCAGCTTGATTTGAGGAAAAGCAGAAAAGCAGTGGGACCAAGGAATATTGTGTTGAATGTGTCCCTTTCTACATTCTGCCATTGTCAGTACATCAATAAATATGCATACGAGGTAGACATCTTTTGATCCAAGAAGCAATTATTCAAGATGAGGAGAATAACTTCTTTAATTCTTCTGTTGAACGAATATCCTCGTAAACCACGTTTCTTGATATTTGTACCTTTGGTGTAATATGATGCTTGAGCGAATGGATTCTTCCTTAGAGTCTGGCAGACGTAGTCTCCATACAATGTTTAAGATTCCGTTGCGAAGTGATTTGTATTGGCAGACGATTTTTCTTCATTCAGTTCTTCTTAAGAATTAGAATCTTCTTGGCTTGTAGAGGACTGAATCTTATTTTTCCTTTTGATTCCAATGAAGTTCTCCATCTGAGAGAGTTGATCCACAACTTCTTTATATGATGCTAGAGAAGCTTCGAAGTCAAAGGTGTTTCTTCATAAGTTGTCATGCTCTTTCAGCTTTAGATGAAGCAGTCTTTCTTTTGATCACTGTAGGTTTAAGTGGCGGACTGTTTCAGCTTCTTAAAGTAGACTTTGACTTGATTTGCAGAGTTTGATGGAGTGTCCTTGAGAGAGGATGTTGCTGTTTGCAATTTCTGCTTCTTCCTTCGTGAGTTGCCAGACTGCCTTATACATGAATGCCTTCCTTTGTATATCTTTGACAGTGTATCCTTCAAGGTGACCGGACGGACTCTTTTGGTGGACTAATTCTCTTGATGATGCTTTGAGATTCATTCAGTTCCTTTAGTAGATAGTCATTCCTGTGCATGAGAATTTTCACTATGTTAGGACTTTTATCTCTGACAATATTAAACCTTAAAGAAATTGTTAATTATCAAAACATAATAATTCATTTAATTATTTGACTCTAACAACATCTACTGCTTTTTCATAATATAAATGTATCTTTGGCTTCTGTCATTCTTAATTGCATTTGAAACTGCTAGAATGTTTGTCTCCTGCTTTAATTTTCATGTTGCATGTGGAAAGTAATTTTATCTAGATTTTGTGTGGCATTTTCGTTACATGAAAAGAACCTGAATAATTGTGAATTGTTTGAACTTATTTTGTCTGTCACATATAATGGGGACTGATTGCTAACTATGTTCTTGGCTAGTTGTTGGACCTTTAAAAACTGTTTGGCATGCGGCTCTCTGTACTATATCTAATCTCCTTCAGACTTGTTTATCGTAATTATTTATGTTGTGTGATTAAGTGGTTATGGTTGGTTTTCCAAAAATTGTCTTGCTTCAAAAACATATTGGGTCAATCATTGTTAGCTAATAAGTGTAGAGAATATTAGTGATTTAAGTATTTATTGCAGATATGAAAAAGAGTAAATGCATAAAGTTTGTGGACATATGAATTTCTATGCTACTTTTCTATTACACATTCTTCACGTACATGAGATGGAGTTTCAATTTGAGTAAGGCCTTTAACATTTTTCTTCTACTACAAAGTTCTGAGCCCATTGAAGTTTAAATGTCCAAACCTGGAGTACCATAACCATGAGGAATCTGGAATAGATGATTTGAGGCAGGTTTGATCTTTAACATTTTTTGATTTGAATTTGAACATTATATTTCCAAACATCTTGACGGCAACAACTAGTCCCTCCTTTGGATCATGAATTTGACAAGATCCATTTTCGTGTGCAATTTTACAACCCGTTTCTAGCAACTGTCCTAGGCGGATCAAATTGCTTTTAAGTTCTGGTACATAGAACACATCACCTATATTCTGCATCTAATTGTTCATCTGCACTTCAACACTTCGTGTCATGTGGTTGCTGAACCCATAATCAAGGGCATTCCCATTGAAATTGGCCAAATTTATGACAGTTGTAGCATTCAATGGATGTCCTGCCAAAGCTTCCTTCTCGGGTGCCACGACCCCGTCCCCTTCCTCTTCCTATAAAGCTTCCATGACCTCTACGTTTTCCATAAAAATTTCCTTCGTGAATCACTTTGAGAGCTTTCTCTTCCTCAATATGATTTGACATATGTTGTTCATGCACCAACGGTGAACTTTGTAATTCATCTACTGAAATTGTATTCATGGCATCAGATTCTTCTGTCGAACATACCACATAATCAAACTTAGAGATCATAGAGCATAGAATCTTCTCTATGACTGTCACATCTTCTAGCTTCTCTCCATGCTTCCTCACTCGGTTTGCGAAATACTCATCAACATATTCTCCAACTTTCATGTGCAAAATTTCAAATTCGTTACAAAGAGCTTGTAATTGAGCATGCTTGACTCTACTTGTACCTTGATACTTCTTCTTCAAGGAGTCCCATATGTCTTTGGCAGTGTCCTTCTGGAGGATTTAGGATAGTCTCAAGAACAACTTGATCAATTGCTTGATATAAGTAATTATTTGCTTTCAGATCCTTCAACTTCAAGTCATTTCTTGTCTTCAACTGTGCTTCAGTCAAGAATGATATTATTATAAGGTTTCATCAAAAAATCAACACGGACTGTTTGAGATTTATACTGATATGTATTGTTAATATACAATTAATGAAATGGTTTCTGCTAATGATTATGTATCTAATTTAAAGTTTATCTTCTAAAAATATTTTTGAATAGATTATGAGGTGAAATGTTTATTTCCAAAGTAATGATATGAGACCTAGTTTTTCTTCAAAAGCTTTTTTTTTTCTTTGATAGTTGTTTGATAATTAGCGTCCCCTTTGGACTTAACTAATTTTAGTGATTGGCATATGTGACTGTTGCTTTCAATTTTGCTTATGCACATGTACGGTGTGATAAAGATACCATTTATTTTCCATTGGATTAGAGTACGAAGATGACCATTTGATAGATAGAAACATGAGTTGATTTGTTTATTGAGAGTTTCCTTTAGTATGTTTATTACTATCTTTGCTCACAAGTTTTAAAGGGAAACAAGAAAAATAATTTACTGTGTATGTTTTTACACACATAGAGAGTTTGAAAAAAATTTCAATGCTCTTCCATTGATAAAGAACCATGGTTCCTTGTTATGGTTCAAAGCTTTCTTATATGAAGCTTATTCAGAATGGTATTGTTTAATGTGATAATTTATTAATCTATACATAGGATACATGTAATGTTGATATAAACATGATAGCTTCCATATTTGGCAAATTGACTTTGATGGTTAAGTCTAAAGTTATCCATGATGTGACAATTTAGATGGAAACATAGTTGGCATGAGATAGCATTTTTTGAGAAACTCACATACATTTAAGATTGCAATAAAGTTACTTGCTTCATCTCTCACATGATGATCTTTTAATATATTTCAATTCCAATAGTTGTTTTGGCTTGCCAATTTTGAGACAACTAAAAGCTGTTTTGAAACACATGTTGATGAAAGATGAAACAAGGAAAAATATGAAACATATTCTCAGTGAAGAGATAATGGTCCAGTGGCGACCTAAATAGTTACTCTCAATGAAGAGGCAATGGTCCAGTGGCGACCTCGACACCTACTTCGATGCAACCAAGGGTCTTAAAAACCCCTATCTTTGGTGTCCTCACCTCGCAAGAGTTTGGTGGCGGCATGGAGGTTCGCCTGGGACGGCATGCGCGACCCTTGTGCAAAACACATTTAGCTACATAGGTTTTTGGCTACCAAGACTTTGGTAGCATGAAACGAGCGACTGATTGGCCTCCAAATATTTTGGTGCAAAATGACAACAAATTTCGAATATTTCCTAGTTATTTTCCAATTAAACAATAGCAAAATATTATCAAATTTTTAATTTCCTAGCTTTGTAGCTATCAAAATTCCTAGAAATCTCTGAGGTAAATTCTAGCCAAAGTGAAATGTAAATTCTGAGCTAATCCGTAGCTAATCTCTAGCGGTTAATTGATTGCAAATGGTGCAATTCACTCTCATTGATGGAAAAAAGATATTGATCAACCACTTCCAACAATTTCATACACACTAATGACTGGGGGTATAAAGGTCTTTTTAACTTTCTTTTTCTTTGTTTTTATTTGAGTCTCATGTAGTTTTTATTTAATTTGTTAGAGTTTTTATTTTATTTTTGCATTTTCATATAGGTTAGTAATTATTTTGTTTTTAGGCCTTTTTAGTTACGTTTTATTAGAGTTTTGGTCCTTTTTATGTTTTTGGTCATTATTGGGCTGTTTATGGGTGCTTTGATGAAGAATGATGGAGAATAATGAAGAAAAGTTGAATGGGTTTTGGATTAAGTGAAAAATTGAAGCAACAAGCAAGGAAAACATGTGCTAAATGATCAAATGATGATTGTTTCAGCTGTTGCAAAAGGAGGAATGAAGCCAACTAAAGCCCCTTAATTGCCATCAAGTTTGCCATCAAGAAGGAGAGCAAAGGAGTTGAAGCATCAGACAAGCTCAATGCCTGAGCATTGGCAAGCCAACGCTCATGCGTTGGCTCTCTGCCTGGAGCCTAAAATAGCAATTATTTCCAACTCCCATGCGTTGGTGGGCCAACGCTCATGCATTGAGCCCCTGCCTGGCCTCGTGCAAATTCATTTAATTCCAATGCTCATGCGTTGAGGTGCTGGCAGGAAATTGTTATAAGTAGCTGCTTTCTCTCCTTTGTAAAATATACCTGGATACACTTTCTTACTCTTGAACACCTTATTTCTGAGCTTTCCTGGAAAGCCCTTTGGAGCACTCAATTCAGGTTTTTATATTTATCATGTCTTTTCTAGCCATGTTAGGCTAGTTTTCTTTTGTATTTCGGTTGTTGTGAATCTTCATAAAACTATGTTCTAAGTTTCTGTTTATTATATGAATGAAGCTCAGTTCTTAGTATCTTTTTCCCCATGTTAATATTATTCTTGCTGTACACAAGTTTACGTTACTTGATTCTTGCAGAACGGTAGTTGGTAAGTTTCAAGGGAAATGGGAATTTGATTGATTGATTTTCTGCTACTTAGGCATAATGGTAGAAATTTTTAGTGTTGGGATGAACTTAGAACTTATAATGCTTCAATTGAATTAGCTAATCACTAAGGTATTAGGGTTGGTAATTGCTATTGAATGTTCTATTTGATTAAGGAATTAACAAGTAGGAAATCTATGCTAGATCACCTAAGAACATGTTCTAATTTCATATGTTAAATTGATTATGAAAAACTTACAGGTTTAGCGGTTAGGGAGACCCACGAACTTGTGGGTGCCACGTCCAACCCCTTCTTTTTTGGGGGGACGCACTTATAAAAAAAGAAAAAGTACTCGTGAGTTGGGAGTCACCCCAAGGGTATCACACAAAATTTCAAACCCCCTGATGAATGCCCAAGAGTTAGGGCTCAGTTGGGTGGGGGCGACTAAAAGAGCCTTTAGTACCTCACAAATAAAAGGTGAGAAGGGAAGGCGAACGCCAAGATCTTCAAAGATATATGAATACACATGGAAAATATGTGGGTCACTATCAACTAATTTGGCGTTGCAAACGCATTCATTTGCGGAGCAGGGAAGGGTTATAAGGTCGGGCCCATAGTTATCTGAGCAGAGCCTGCCTATTTTGTCACTAAATGCTCTTATTATAATGGGGTCAGACCAGACGGGAAATACAGAGATGACCTTTTGGGCGCCTAGACCTATCTGGACGGGACGAGGGAGTGACTCCTCGTAGGCCTGGAGTTTAGTGGTGGGAGAAAGAGGTGGTTTCGGTTGTTCACCGGCGGTGCCGACACCGGAGGTAGAGGTACACTCCATTAAAACAGAAAGAGATGAAGAAAGACAAGTTGAGAAAGAGGAGCTAGAAGTGTGTCTTGAAGATTGTAGATTCAAAACTGAAGTTATCTAAGTCAAAGCAGCAAAAGAAAAAAATTAAGAAAAAAAGCTATTATTACCATTTGATACAGAAAAGACCAATACAATTATGAGGGCTTTGAAAAGTTTCTTTTTTTTCCCACTTATGATCATGTATATGCTTTTCCTTGTTTTGGAAATAAAGTAATTCACTCAACTTAAACAACGCAAAAAATCAGCAGAATAGTGATATATATATATATATATATATATATATATATATATATATATATATATATATATAAATAAAGGGGAAGATACTCACATTTGTAGCATCAAATATTATGCCTTAATTATTATTGTTATTATTATTAATATTATTAATATGATTATTATTATTATTGTGGACATGGTACTCTTTTGAAAACTAACTTGCCATGTATGGGATGCACGTCATTATACCGGATACATTTAATATTCTTATAAAAAAAATGTTATACTTAATAACTTTGTTTATTATAGAATATTAAGAATACAAAATAATTAAAAATAAATGCGTTTTAACTATTTTTACAAAATTTAAAGGATCTAATTAAAATATATTGATTATTATAGAATTAAAAAAGACTAAAATTAAAATCACATTAATATTTAATATTTCATGGATTATATATTACATCTTGTAGTATTTTCTTTCACCTGTACATTATTAATAATATAATTTTTAGATTGACACTTTAAAAGGAACTTAACTTTTTATAGTTTTATACAAAAGAAATGTCATATCACTATTTAAATATGAACATGAATTGTCATGGATAAGGATAATATATCAAATTACGATGTCAAGGATAAGTTCAAAATTATCTCGTTCAGTAGCTATAAACATCAATTGCCATGTCAGCTAACAAATGGATAAGCGCTTGACCTTTTACATTAATAAAAATATTAATTAATTATAAATAACATTTTAGAGATAATATTAATTAGTTATTAATAATATTTGTGTTGATTATTATTTTATAAAATATCTCAATTTCACATATATAGTAAAAAAATATTAAATATCTAAAATTTCCCTAACACTTGAATTAATGACGCTATTAATCACATAATACTAAAATTTAAAATTTAAAATTGTGTTAAATAATAATTATGAAATATTTAAGCAAATATTTTTTTGAAATTTAATTAATGTTAATATTAGTTAGTTATTCAAATAATTCATTTTATTAATTATATTAACAATCAGTCTTAACAATACCTCAATTTATCATATATGAAAGTAAAATATTAAATATGTTGACCTTTATATTAACGAAACTTTTAATTGATCATTAATAACCTTTTATATTATTAGTTATATTAATTAATAATTATTTATATCACAATTTCTCATATTAAAAAGTAAAATACTAAATATTAAATTATTTTAATGTTATTGATTAAAAAAGGAATTAGTTTTATTTGGTTAATATAAAGTAAAAATTAATATTTAAATATAAATAGCTTAACAGAAGTAACATAACCTGATTAATATTATTTCAATTATTTTTAATTAATATTAAATTATTAAAATGTTATTAACTAATTAATATTTAAACCAATAAATTTTACATGAATCAAGTAATCACAAATTGAGAAATATTAAAAAAATAAAATAAAAATAAAAAACATTTTTATTTTTATATATATTTAGTATTAAAGTTATTTAATAAATATAATTAAATTATTTTAACCTTTATATTAATGGTATTTTAGTAAAAGGCGAAAGAATAGTTCGCCTTGTGCATATTAAATGGCACTATGATGAACTTACTACTATTAATTAAAAAAACCATAAAATGGCTTTTTAGTATATAGTAGTAAGTTTATCATCAAAAAAACAATATTAAGTATTAAATGTGCGTTTTTTGTGTGTGACTTTTTTTAATAATAAAGTAACTATTTAATTAGATATTTTAATTTATTTTAAATATTAAAGTTGATTCATTTTTATTCAAATTTTATTCTTATTATTATATAATCAATGAAATTATTAAGTATGACATTTAAATTTTTCTAAAAATATTAAATATTTCTGGTATAACTAGGCTCATATCATACATGGTATGTTAATAATAATAATAATAATAATAATAATAATAATAATAATTAAGTAAAACATTTTGATGCTCTGAATGCAAGTCTCTTCCCCTATTATAAATATCTCTATCTCTCACTCTTTTCCCAATCATATGTTCTCTTTTCTTCTTTGCAAATATATTCTCACTGAGATATCTACACCACCTCCACAACCTTTACTTTTGTTGGCCAATCACAAGAATTAGAGAATGGGAATGGTGCACATGCTTGGGTCCTGATGTCATACAAACCTTGCAAAGGCTTACTTTGTTCTATTCTTTATCGGATCGTGTATATGTGTTGATTATTAGGCTATATGTTACTTAACTACCATCATTTGAATTGTAGAGTTTTGTTCCAACTTCCGTAGCTGAGGACGAGTGTTTTTATGTTGCAGGTTCCTCCATGGTTCGACTTTGACCTTATTACTGTTACAGGTACCCTTTTTCCGTATTTTATACCACCTAAATTTTAGGTGTTGATTTGTTTTATTTCTTATGCTAAGTGCTAGTCCTAATATTCATGTGTATTCAACTTTTTTGTGGGTGTTTCCTTGCTAAATGTAATAAATTTAAATATATTAAAATCTGTATTAAAATGAAAATATTTAAAAAGATTAAAATTAATATCCATACATTTTTTTTTAAACTGAAAAATTAGTTTTAATTTTTTACGTTTTCCAAACTTAAAACCAAAAGTCATATTGAACGGGGCTTAATGAATTTAGGATCAAATTTTTTTAAAATCTCAAGTCTTAGATTCCACTACACACCTTTTCTCTCAAACTGAAGCATTCCTTTTTCATACACTAAATATACAAATTCTATTTATATAAAAATATAATATGCTCTTCACTGTACCTAGCAAAGCATCCCAAAAAATAACATTTGCAAATAAGGTCCTCATTATAGTGTAGGAATAGACTTCTATGGAAACAGGTCCCTTTAAAGGTCGTCATGTTGTATTATCTCTTGTATTTGTTTATCTTTTTTATATCTAGCCTTGTGAACCCAAACTTATGGGTTATATCAATTCAGCTTCTTTAGCAGCTGGTAGGACAACGTTTCTCACTTTTAAAAATCCCAGCACCCTTTCTATGGAAGAGAACAGGGACCGGAAATAACCTTGTCCTTCGTAATTATTAAGATATGCCTCTAAGGGAAGCTCTGATACTTCTTGCCCTTGCACATGAAATACGCCAGTGCAAACCACCGTTTCATTTACAGCGAGCATCGCACAATGCATTATTCCAAAATCATGATCCTCAATTCTCCACACGTGAATCATTTCTATAATTAAATCAAGCTCTGTAGTAGTACCTATTATTTCATGAAACTGCTCATGGAAGATAGCAACATCTTTTGAAAATAATGAACTAATCTCATTAGGATAAACCAAGTTCCACTTCAAAACCCTCCATTTTATATTTAGACCAGCCTCACTTTCTATGCATTTTCCTTCATGCGTCTTTTTATTCAAAATTAGTAGTGAATATGGAAGATTCACCTCCCCATGAGCCCCAAAATTTACTAGAGCATATGAATTTGATCACAATTTGAGCATCAAAACCAATTACCTTCCAGAATTTCCTTTAGGCTTAGCATGTTATGATTCTTCAAACACCCAACATGGTATTCCCTCTCACACTGATCACAAATAATCACTGTTCGAGGACGAAAGACTTCTTTGCTAAAATCTTGGCCACCGCACAATGCACACCCACCATAGTCAACTTTATAAATTTTGACAACACGAGTTCTTCTCCTATTCATATGTTCTAGAGGATCAACACATGAATTCCTGAAAACTTCCAAAGCATATGAAGGGACCTATGGCGGCTGGAAGGCTGCAGGAGTGAATCCTCTAGAACAGATAAACCAGAGAAGCATTCGTATTGTCAAAATTTATATGGGTGACCATGGTGGGTGTGCACTGTGCAGTGACCTAGATATAAAAAAAGAAATATTTGGTCCTCGAACATTAATTATTTGTGATCAGTGTAACATGGAATACCAAGTTGGGTGTTTGAAGGATAGTAACATGTAAAGCCTGTAGGAATTTTTGGAAGATGATTGGTTATACTTCTCAGATGGTGATCAAATTCATACGCTCTACAGAAATTGGGGGCTCATGGGGATGTCAATCTTCCATATTCACTCCTAATT
Organism: Acmispon strigosus; assembly: GCA_030819835.1. Classification (NCBI taxonomy): domain Eukaryota; kingdom Viridiplantae; phylum Streptophyta; class Magnoliopsida; order Fabales; family Fabaceae; genus Acmispon; species Acmispon strigosus. Next base: position 27,605,819 of record JAUAMA010000004.1, on the reverse strand, counting down.
TTGAATAAATGTAAGCATGAAGGAAAAGGCATAAAAAGTGAGGCTGGTCTGAATATAAAATGGAGGATTTTGAAGTGGAACTTGGTTTATCCTAATGAGATTAGTTCATTATTTTCAAAACATGTTGCTATCTTCCATGCACAGTTTCATGAAATATTACATACTACTACAGAGCTTGATTTAATTATAGAAATGATTCATGTGTGGAGAGTTGACGATCACGATTTTGGCAGAATGTATTGTGCGATGCTCGCTGTCAACGAAGTGACGGTTTGTACTAGCTTATTTCATGTGCAAGGGAAAGAAGTATTAGAGCTTCCCTTAGTGGCATATCGTATTGATTACGAAGTACAAGGTTACTTCGGGTCCCTGTTCTCTTCCATCAAAGAGGTGCTAGGATTTTTAAATGTGAGAAACGTTGTCCAACCTGCCGCTAAAGAAGATGAATCAATATAGACCCGTAAGTTTGGGATCAGAAGGCTAGATATAAAAAAGATAAACAAATACAAGAGATAGTACAACATGGTGGCATTTAAAGTGACCTGTTTCTACAGAAGCTTATTCCTGCACTATAATGAGGACCTCATTTGCAAATGTTAATTTTTGGGCTACTTTGCTGGGTACAATGGATAACATACTCTTTTTTATATATAAAGAATTTGAATATTTAGTCTACGGAAAAAGAAGGTTTAGGATCCAGAGAAAAGGTGTGTAGTGGAACCCAGGGCTTGGGATTTTTAAAAATTTGCAAAACTTGACTTTAGAATCTATTATGAGGAGAATGTAGAATGAGAAATTTTGGGTGTCAAATTTGACTATAAGTAAAGATAATTTGATGCAAACATGTCATAAAACGACAAAAATAAAACATCCACCAAGAAATTGAATACACAAGGAAAATCGAGGAAGGAAGAAAGGGCAAGAAGGAGAAGAAAATTAGGTCAGGGAAGAGGATGCCACTCTTCATCCGCCACGATGTCACGAACCTCCGTGGGCTGAATATCGAAGCCTTCGACATCAGCAACAAAGAACCCAGAATAGAATTGAGGTGAGTAGCATTGGTTTACTGCTCGCCATCACCCCACGCTGGAATTTCCTTCAACCAGATTCCAGAGAACACGAGTGGGAGCCAAGTATGATGACAAGGAAGAGAACAACGACACCGAAGACGCCAATTCGTCCTCCTTCACGCTCAGTCAACGTAGCAGTGGCTGATACATCAGTCTGCTTCTGACAAAGACATAGCCGATTCAGACCAAAGTCGCCACCACTCCCATGTTGATGATCGGAAGAGAGCAGTAGAGGCAACAACAGAGGATACGATGGTGTTCATCTTCTCATAACCTGAGCAAAGAAAACCATCAACGCCATAGCCAAGATGGCTGGCAAATTTGATGCCATTCGCGCTCTCTAGTTTTTCCCTGATATTTTCTTCATGCTCTCAATCCGTTATGAAATTTATGCTTCTGAGTGTTCATGCCTTGATTTTCTTTGTTTAATGTTCAAATAGCATATTTACACTTTGCACAGAAGGTGCTCGAGAATATGCCTCAGCGAAAAGTAACTTCTTGGGATGTCATAACGTCAGAGTCATCACGATATGTGGGTTCCCTGCGTAATAAGGTGACTCGTCCAACTTGGCCAGCGGCATGGTCGCTGAACGACACTTAGCTTGGTAGCAGAGGTTACGATGAATTGGAGGCCACAATCTCAAGGTTGATTCGCTACTAGCGCACTTACTGTCCCGGCTCAACAATCACAGAGAATCCACAGTGCTTGGATATTTGGTTCACTTTATCCCTAACTCCTTCATGTTTAAACTTTGATGCATGTTACATGTCCCACGAAAGAGTCGAATGTTTTTTTCCGTCAAATACCCTAGCAGTTTTTACGCCTACCACCTGTTTGATAAAATGTTAGACTGAATCTACACTCATATTTTGAAGATAAAATGTTTGAAAAGAATTTGAAACCTCTATTACTAATAGCATATGGCTGAAAGTTATTGAGGAAATGTCTAAATAAGTTATATATCATGTTTTCATTACAGTTTTCTTGCCTAGAGAGAAGTTTGATTAATTTCCCTTTGGATCCTCCTAATACTATACTTTCAACGCCAGAACATTGAATGTGTTTTAGCAATTTTTTTAAGTGATTCAATATGAGAAGCTCCTGATTGGGTCAACTGTTTGGGTTCTAACAATATGAGAGTATTTATGTTTAAGATTTGAAGCATGTTTCTCATCTTGTCATCATAAGAAGGTGTCATTGGAAAACTGTGGCAAGGTGTTGTATTTTATTTTGCATGTTGGTGCTGTTCTGAGTCTGACGAAAGCATTCATGTGAAGACAGTCTGGTGACTCACGGAAGATAAAGCAATGACTTCAAATAACAAACATCCTTTTCGAAGAAACTCTATCTGCTAGGCACTCTCAAGTCAAAGTCCACTTCAGGAAGCTGAAACAGTCCAGTTCCTGAACCAACAGTGATCAACAAGAAGACTGTTTCATCTAAAGCTGAATGAGTATGACAGCTCATGAAGAAATGCCTCTAGCTTTGAAGCTTCTCTAGCATCATATAAAGAAGTTGTGGACCAACTCACTTAAATGGAGAACTTTAGTGGAAGCAAAAGAAAAGGAAAGATTCAGTCTTCTACAAGTCAAGAATATTCCCAACCTTAAGAAGGACTGAATAAAGAAAGACCGTCTGCCGATGCAAGCCACTCAGTAACGGAATTCTAAATATTATATGGAGACTGCGTCTGCCAAATCATAAGGAAGAATTCGTCTGCTCAAGCATCAGAATGCGCCAAAGGTACAAATGTCAAGAGATGTGCATTACGAGGATATTAGTTCAACAGAAGAATTAAAGAAATTATTCACCTAGCTCTGAAGAGTTCATCCAGAGTAATTGCTTCTCGGATCAAAAGACGTCTACCTCGTCTGCATATTAAATAAAGCACTGGCAATGGCAGAAAGAAGAAAGGGACACAATTAATACAATATTCCTTGGTCCCACTCCTTTTCTACTTTTCCTCAAATCAAGCTGACATTGCGAAATCAACGGTAAGAATCTCTGAGCACCGTACTCATTCAACTGCCGAAATTCAAATATTTGATCAGAGCATTTGATGGGCACCAGCTGGCACGCACTGGGGTATAATGGTCAAACAAATACCACAGTTGGAATTCTAGAGCATTAAATACATAAGACATAGCTCAAGGCTACTTGCTGAAATGGAGCCAGACGATGTCAACCCAGGAAAATCAATGCTTCGCAGATCGTGTCTCAGACCTGCTGAAAAATGCAGAATTAGCCGTTACTCACAGCAGAGGAAGTCGGAGCACTAACGGACAAGTTTTCTCTCCTTCTATGGAAGAAGAACGAAGATCTTCAACTGAAGATATATATAGAGAATCCTGCTTCCGTAGCAACTTGGCGACTTAGACTCAAACTTTCATATCTCAACTAAGTTTTCCCAAAGAACCAAGACTTCATTGGTTCCAACTCAGAACGCTTCAAGCCAACCCTCATCTGAGTTGTGTTGCTCATGTGTGTGATGAAATTACAGAGCGTTACTCTCATCCTATCTCACACACACAACCCAAAACAGAGAACCCAAATGTTTATCCTCTCTATAAATCCGAGCTTCAATTCTTCTACCCACTCTTATTGAAGAGAACTATTGTAGAAAAACACACCCTTGTCAATTATGGGGGTGAACCAGGATAAAAATCACGTGTGCTTTACTTTTCATGTTATGTTATATTTTCCTCTGCATACATGCATATTTGCATAATGAATAACTCTCTTTGAAAACCAATAATTAACGTTTATCATTGAAAGAAGTTTTCAAAATAAGTCACACGATTCAAACCCCCCCTTCTTGTGTGTTTCTTGCACCTTCAAGACACACTTCATCTTCATAACTCAGACTTGGTGTCTTATGGGCATGTGGACCAGGCGAGCACCTTCCCCTGGGGGCGGGCCATGAAGACTTCTGAAGACACACTTCGCTTTCATACTTCAAACTTGGTGTCTTGTGGGCTTGTGGACTGGGCGAGTGCCCTTGCCCAGTAGTAGGGCGACCCAGTGGCTCGACAGGGCGACCCCAGCTGCTTTAGGGGGGTATATTTGTAACATAAGGGGGGTAATAATTTGTAATGTATTGGGCTCGATTCCCGAGGCCCATAAGCCTGCTAGGATTCAAGATATTTATGACTCCTCCCCCTATAAATAGCTAGTAGGGGGCTCATGTAAAAGGGTCTTGATTTGTCTCTTAATACTCTAATAATAACACTTTTCTCCTATACTATCTCATTCCGAGAACATAACTTCGATACCTCTGTGCACTTGTAGAAAGGCTATCGCACACAAATAAAGTCTACTCATAAAACACACAGCATGTTCTTCTAAAGAAAACATGGATTTAAATGACTGCTTTTACACACTTGAAAGTGATAGGAATAATCAGATAAGACAAATGGTGCAAAATAAACTAATTTCCACACCCAAAAATCAGTACTCGCTGACCCTTATACCCTCCCCAGATTTGTATCACAAGCATGCATGACATGGCCACCAAATTCATCCAAGCTAGCCTTCGAAGTCAGACACCAATTTTTTTGAATTCTTCCAAGTATACCTCCTACTTATGAAGAGAAGAAGGATAAGAAGTATTTGTAAAGGTGGAAAATGTTAGTTCAGATAGCAACCTGAGAGGGGGGGGGTGAATCAGTGTTGCCCCGATTTTTGCCTTATTGAAATTGTTACTTTCAAGATGATGATAATCACAGGACGATTGTTGTGATTTCAGCGGAATAGAGTATTGCTTGAAAGTAAAAGATGAATGATGAAGGAAATAACACACAAGGTTTTATCCTGGTTCACCTTCAATCCACCGAAGGCTACGTCCAGTCCCTTAAAGAAACCCTTTGAGGATTTTTCCACTATTGATAAAAATCTCTTACAAGTTCCTAATCCAAGGACCCCAAGAATTTCTACCAATACCCTGTGAAAGCAAACCACTTTCAACAGTCCCTGAAAGCAAACCGCTTTCAGTTCCTGAAGGCAAACCACCCTCAGACCTTGAAGGCTAAACCACCTTCAATCAATACCCTGAAAGTATACCACTTTCAGTGACAACAACCCTTCACCGAATACCACGGTGAAAACTCAATCTTACAGAAAGAGATGAAGAAGAGTTTACAATTTGGCTGTATCAATCCTTTAACATGAAAATGGATTGATCATGAGAATTTATGCTTTAAGGCTTTTAAGCATAATACAATTCTGACGCTGTAAGTTATGAAATATTTTGAACTTAATATGTGAGCCGTGAACTAGTGCAATTCTTTTTCATTTTTGAAACATTCTCTCCAATGACCACCCTTTAAATTTGATTTTTGCGAGCCCTGAGATAGTAATAAACCCAGAATGGGAAGATAAAACATATTATAAGAAATTTTACATGCTTATTATCATATCAAACTATATGCAAAACAGAAGACATGACTAAGAGTAAGATTAATGAAGTAGAATTTAACTTCTTGGATTGAAAGAAATCATCAGGAAAATATAAACTAACATATTTAACCTTAGCTGCTAATAATAATTGAACATATTTAACTGTATTATAGCCTGACTTTTGAGAAAGAGGAGCTAGAAGTGTGTCTTGAAGATTGTAGACTCAAAACTGAAGTAATCTAAGTCAAAGCAGCAAAAGAAAGACAAAAAGAAAAAAAGCTATTATGACCATTTGATACAGAAAAGACCAATACAATTAGGAGGATTTTGAAAAGTTTCTTTTTTTCCCCCTTCTTATGCATGTATATGCTTTTCCTTGTTTTGGAAAGAAACTAATTCACTCAACTTAAACAAGTCAAAATATCAGCAGATTAGTGAGTGATATATATATATATATATAAAGGGGAAGATACTCACATTTGTAGCATCAAATATGATGCCTTAATTATTATTGTTATTATTATTAATATTATTAATATGATTATTATTATTATTGTGGACATGGTACTCTTTTGAAAGCTAACTTGCCATGTATGGTATGCACATCATTATACCGGATACATTTAATATTCTTATAAAAAAATTAAATGTTATACTTAATAACTTTGTTTATTATAGAATATTAAGAATACACAATAATTAAAAATAAATGTGTTTTAACTATTTTTACAAAATTTAAAGGATCTGATTAAAGTAAATTGATTATTATAGAATTAAAAAAGACTAAAATTAAAAACACATTAATATTTAATATTTCATGGATTATATATTACATCTTGTATTATTTTCTTTCACCTGTACATTATTAATAATATAATTTGTAGACTGACACTTTAAAAGGAATTTAACTTTTTATAGTTTTATACAAAAGAAAAGTCCTATCACTATTTAAATATGAACATGAAATGTCATGAATAAGGATAATATATCAAATTACGATGTCAAGGATAAGTTCAAAATTATCACGTTCGGTAGCGATAAACATCAATTGCCATGTCAGCTAACAAATGGATAAGCACTTGACCTTTTACATTAATGACAATATTAATTAATTGTAAATAACATTTTATAGATAATATTAATTAGTTATTAATAATATTTATATTAATTATTATTTTATAAAATATCACAATTTCACATATATAGTAAAAAATATTAAATATCTAAAATTTCCCTAACACTTGAATTAATGACACTATTCATTAATAATACTATAATTTTAAATTTAAAATTTAAAATTGTCTTAAATAATAATTATGAAATATTTAAGCAAATATTTTTTTGAAATTTAATTAATGTTAATATTATTTAGTTATTCAATAAATTCATTTTATTAATTATATTAACAATCAGTCTTAACAATACCACAATTTATCATATATGAAAGTAAAATAATAAATATGTTGACCTTTACATTAATGAAACTATTAATTGAACATTAATAACCTTTTGTATTATTAATTATATTAATTAATAATTATTTATATCACAATTTCTCATATTAAAAAGTAAAATATTAAATACTAAATTATTTTAATGTTATTGATAAAAAAAAGCAATCAGTTTTATTTGGTTAATATAAAGTAAAAATAAATATTTAAATATAAATAGCTTAACAGAAGTAACATAACCTGATTAATATTTCTTGAATTATTTTTAATTAATATTAAACAATTAAAATGTTATTAACTAATTAATATTTAAACCAATAAATTTTACACGAATCAAGTAATCTCAAATTGAGAAATATTAAAAAAATAAAATAGAAATAAAAAATATTTTAATTTTTATATATATTAAGTATTATAGTTATTGAATAAATATAATTAAATTATTTTAACCTTTATATTAATGGTATTTTAGTAAAAGGCGAAAGAATAGTTCGCCTTGTGCATATTAAATATTAAATGTGCGTTCTGTGTGTGTGTCTTTTTTAGCATATAGTAGTAAGTTTATCATGAAAAAAACTATATTAAGTATTAAATGTGCATTATGTGTGTGTGTCTTTTTTTAATATTAAAGTAACTATTTAATTAGATAATTTAATTTATTTTAAATATTAAAGTGGATTCATTTTTATTCAAATTTTATTCTTATTATTATATAATAAATAAAATTATTAAGTATGACTTTTATATTTTTCTGAAAATATTAAATATTTCCTGTATAACTAGGTGCATATCATACATGGTATGTTAATAATAATAATAATAATAATTAAGTGAAATATTTTGATGCTCTGAATGCAAGTCTCTTCCCCTATTCTAAATATCTCTACCTCTCACTCTTTTCCCAATCACATGTTCTCTTTTATTCTTTGCAAATATATTCTCACTGAGATATCTACACCACCTCCACAACCTTTGCTTTTGTTGGCCAATCACAAGAATTAGGGAATGGGAATGGTGCACAAGCTTGGGTCCTGAAGTCATACAAACCTTGCAAAGGCTTACTTTGTTCTCTTCTTTATCGGATAGTGTCTATGTGTTGATTATTAGGCTATATGTTACTTAACTACCATCATTTGAATTGCAGAGTTTTGTTCCAACTTCCGTAGCCGAGTATGAGTGTTTTTATGTTGCAGGTTCCTCCATGGTTCGACATTGACCTTATTACAGTTACAGGTACCCTTTTTCCGTATTTTATACCACCTAAATTTTAGGTGTTGATTGTTTTATTTCTTATGCTAAGTGCTAGTCCTAATATTCATGTGTATTCAACTTTTTTGTGGGTGTTTCCTTGCAAAATGTAATAAATTTAAATATATTAAAATGAAAATATTTAAAATGATTAAAATTAGTTTTAACTTTTTGTGTTTTCCAAACTTAAAACCAAAAGTCATATTGAACGGGGCCTAATGAATTTAGCATCAAAATTTTTTAAAATCTCAAGTCTTCGATTCCACTACACACTTTTTCTCTCAAACCGAAGCGTTCCTTTTTCATAAACTAAATATACAAATTCTATATATATAAAAAAATAATATGCTCTTCACTGTACCTAGCAAAGCATCCCAAAAAATAACATTTGCAAATAAGGTCCTCATTCGATGTAGGAATAGACTTCTATAGAAACAGGTCCCTTTAAATGTCGTCATGTTGTATTATCTCTTGTATTTGTTTATCTTTTGTATATCTAGCCTTGTGAACCCAAACTTATGGGTCTATATCAATTCAGCTTCTTAAGCAGCTGGTAGGACAACGTTTCTCACTTTTAAAAATCCCAGCACCCTTTCTATGGAAGAGAACAGGGACCGGAAATAACCTTGTCCTTCGTAATTATCAAGATATGCCACTAAGGGAAGCTCTGGTACTTCTTGCCCTTGCACATGAAATACGCCAGTGCAAACCATCGTTGCATTGACAGCAAGCATCGCACAATGCATTATTCCAAAACCATGATCCTCAATTCTCCACACGTGAATCATTTCTATAATTAAATCAAGCTCTATAGTAGTACATATTATTTCATGAAACTGGTCATGGAAGATAACAACATCTTTTGAAAATAATGAACTAATCTCATTAGGATAAACCAAGTTCCACTTCAAAACTGTCCATTTTATATTTAGACCAGCCTCACTTTCTATGCATTTTCGTTCATGCTTCATTTTATTCAAAATTAGCAGTGAATATGGAAGATTCACCTCCCCATGAGCCCCCAAATTTACTAGAGTATATGAATTTGATCACAATTTGAGCATCATAACCAATTACCATCAAGAATTTCCTTCAAGCTTAGCATGTTATGATCCTTCAAACACCCAACATGGTATTCCCTCTCACACTGATCACAAATAATTACTGTTCGAGGACGAAATACTTCTTTGCTAAAATCTTGGCCACCGCACAATGCACACCCACCATAGTCAACTTTATAAATTTTGACAACACAAGTTCTATTATTCATATGTTCTAGAGGTTCAAACCATGAATTCCTTAAAACTTTCAAAGCATATGAAGGGATCTATGGCGGCTGGAAGAGCTGCAGCAGTGAATCCTCTAGAACAGATAAACCAGAGAAGCATTCGTATTGTCAAAATTTATAAGGGTGACCACGGTGGGTGTGCACTGTGCAGTGACCTAGATATAAACAAAGAAATATTTGGTCCTCGGACATTAATTATTTGTGATCAGTTTGACAGGGAATACCAAGTTGGATGTTTGAAGGATAGTAACATGCAAAGCCTGTAGGAATTTTTGGAAGATGATTGGTTATGCTGCTTAGATTTTGATCAAATTCATACGCTCTAGAGAATTTGGGGGCTCATGGGGATGTGAATCTTCCATATTCACTCCTAATTTTGAATAAATGTAAGCATGAAGGTAAAGGCATAGAAAGTGAGGCTGGCCTGAATAAAAAATGGAGGATTTTGAAGTTGAACTTGGTTTATCCTGGTGAGATTAGTTCATTATTTTCAAAAGATGTTGCTATCTTCCATGAGCAGTTTCATGAGATTAAAGATACTACTACAGAGCTTGATTTAATTATAGAAATGATTCACGTGTGGAGAATTGAGGATCACAATTTTGGCAGAATGTATTGTGCAATGCTCGCTGTCTACGAAGTGACGGTTTGCACTAGCTTATTTCATGTGCAAGGGAAAGAAGTATCAGAGCTTCCCTTTGTGGCATATCTTATTGATTACAAAGTACAAGGTTACTTCGGGTCCCTGTTCTCTTCCATCAAAGGGGTGCTGGGATTTTTAAATGTGAGAAACGTTGTCCAACCTGCTGCTAAAGAAGCTGAATCCATATAGACCTGTAAGTTTGGGATAAGAAGGATAGATATAAAAAGGATAAACAAATACAAGAGATAGTACAACATGGTGGCATTTAAAGTGACCTGTTTCTACATAAGCATATTCCTGCATTGTAATGAGGACCTCATTTGCAAATGTTATTTTTTGGGCTGCTTTGCTGGGTACAATGGATAACATACTCTTTTTTATATATATAGAATTTTTATATTTAGTGTACGGAAAAAGAAGGTTTAGGATCCAAAGATAAGGTGTGTAGTGAAACCCAGGACTTGGGATTTTTAAAAATTTTCAAAACTTTACTTTAGAATTTATTATGAGGAGAATCTAGAATGAGAAGATTTTGGGTGTCAAATTTGACTATAAGTAAAGATAATTTGATGCAAACATGTCATAAAACGACAAAAATAAAACATCCACCAAGAAGTTGAGTACACAAGGAAAATCGAGGAAGGAAGAAAGGGCGAGAAGGATAAGAAGATCAGGTCAGGGAAGAGGAAGTCGCTCTCCATCTGCCACGATGTCACAAACCTCTAGGGGCTGAAGATCGAAGCCTTCGACATCAGCAACAAAGAACCTAGAATAGAATTGAGGCGAGTAGCATTGGTTTACTGCTCGCCATCACCCCATGCTGGAATTTCCTTCAACCAGATTTCAGAGAACTCGAGTGGGAGCCAAGTATGATGACAAGGAAGAGAATAACGACACTGAAGACACCAATTCGTCCTCCTTCACGCTCAGTCAACGTAGCAGTGGCTGATACATCGGTCTTGTTCTGACAAAGACATACCCGATTCAGACCAAAGTCGCCACCACTTTTATGTTGATGATCGGAAGAGAGCAGTAGAGGCAACAACAGAGGATACGATGGTCTTCATCATCTCATAACCTGCGCAAAGAAAACCATCAACGTCATAGCCAAGATGGCTGGCAAATTTGATGCCATTTGCGCTCTCTAGTTTTTCCCTGATATTTACTTCATGCTCTTAATCCTTTTTGAAATTTATGCTTCTAAGTGTTCATGCCTTGATTTTTTTTTGTTTGATGTTCAAATAGCAGATTTACACATTGCACAGAAGGTGCTCGAGAATATGCCTCAACGACAAGTAACTTCTTGGGACGTCATAATGTCAGAGTCATTGCGATATGTGGGTTCCCTGCGTAATAAGGTGACTCGCCCAACTTGGCCAGCGACATGGTCGCTGAACGACACTTAGCTTGGTAGCAGAGGTTACGACAACTTGTAGGCCACAATCTCAATTTTGATTCGCTACTAGCCCACTTACTGTCCCGGCGCAACAATCGCAGAGAATCCATAGTGCTTGGATATTTTGTTCACTCTATCCCTAACTCCTTCATGTTTAAACTTTGATTCTTGTTACATGTCCCACGAAAGAGTCAAATGTTATTTTGCATGTTGGTGTTGTTCTGAGTCTGACTTATTGCTTGACTAAGATGAATTAACCGCTTGGACAATAGAGATAAGTTGGGTTAATTTGAATTTATAGTGTGTCTTGACTGATCACTCGCTATTGTAAGATGTGCTTTAGATTATATGATGATTGCTCAACGTGCTGTGAAGGTTGCTTCATGTATTTATCTCTGATAAACGATCTCATGAACCCTAGAATTGTGATTGTCATGTGTGTTGGTTTCCATGTGGCAGAATTTAGTTCCGTTGTCTTGCTGCTTGCTTAATTGATCATCTTTGTTAATAGGCTTGGAACATCTGAAGGTGCAAGAAACACAAGAAAGGGGGGTTTGAATTATGTGACCATTTTTTTTTAAAACTTATTCGATAGGTCTTAAAAGTTAATTACTGGTTTTCAAAATGATTTATTCATGATGCAAGCATGAGTATGAATACAGCGGGAAGGTAATGTAACATGAATAATAAAGCACACATGATTTTTATCCTGGTTCACCCCCATAATCGACAGGGCTACGTCCAGTCCTTGGCTTCACCAAGATTTTCACTATTTAACCAAATAGTACAAGTATTATCAGGGACTTCTCCCAACAAGTATTCTAAGGACTTCTCCTAATACTTACAATACTTGTTGGGAGAAGTCCCTAATAATACTTGTACTATTTGTTTTAAATAGTGGAAAATCTTGGTGAAGCCAAGGACTGGACGAAGCCTTGTCGATTATGGGGGTGAACCAGGATAAAAATCATGTGTGCTTTACTTTTCATGTTATGTTATATTTTCCTCTGCATACATGCATATTTGCATAATGATTAACTCTCTTTGAAACCCAATAATTAACGTTTATTATTGAAAGAAGTTTTCAAAATAAGTCACACAATTCAAACCCCCCCTTTCTTGTGTGTTTCTTGCACCTTCAAGACACACTTCATCTTCGTGCCTCAGACTTGGTGTCTTATGGGCTTGTGGACCAAGCGAGCACCTTCCCCTGGGGGCGGGCCATGAAGACTTCTGAAGACACACTTCGCTTTCATACTTCAAACTTGGTGTCTTGTGGGCTTGTGGACTGGGCGAGTGCCCTTGCCCAGTAGTGTGAAGAAGGTCTTGCTCCTGACCCTGGCTGAGGTTTTGATGACGACAAACTCATCGACAAAAAGAAGAAAAGAAGACTTAGAGGAAACAGCGCTACAAAGTCTATCAATTACCTAGAAGTCTTAGTTTAGGTGAGTTATGCTTACAAAGGTCTCTCAAAGCATAAAGGCTCTTTAAAACACCTAAACTAATCAAGCTTAATGTTTTCACAACTTAAAAGAAGTAGAAAAACTTAAGCCGATCTTAAAAGATCAAGTTTCTGGAAGATGGACTTCAGTGTAATCGATTTCAGCTTTCTGGTAATCGATTACACCTAGGCAAGTAATCGATTACCACTTGCTTGTAATCGATTACATGTTTGAATTTGAAATTCAAACTGAAACGGCTATTAGTGTAATGGATTACACTAAATGTTGTAATCGATTACCAGCACGAAAAGTTGCATCTTTTCATGAACCATTGTGTCTCAAACCTTTTGGGAAAGGTTGCATTGGTTCAAGTACGTTTCCCTTGCCTATATAAAGTCCATTTGAGTCCAGAACACAAAAACACATGAGAATACAACATTAGGCCAAAGCTTTGTCAAAATTAGTTCATTAAGTCTTTTAGAACTTAAACTTTCAAGAGCCTAAGTTCTGAGTTCATGATCTTCATGTTTATAAGAACACTTTAGTTGTTCATATCTTGAGGAACTCAGAATCTTGTTATGCTTAAAAGCCTTAAAGCATAAATTCTCATGATCAATCCACTTGTATGATAAATGATTGATTCAGCCAATTGTAAACTCTTCTTCATCTCTTTCTGTAAGATTGAGTATTCACCGTGGATCTCGGTGAAGGGTTGTTGGTACTGAAAGTGGTATACTTTCAGGGTGTTAATTGAAGGGGGTTTAGCCTTCAAGGTCTGAGGGTGGTTTGCCTTCAGGAACTGAAAGTGGTTTGCTTTCAGGGGCTGTGGAAAGTGGTATACTTTCACAGGATGTTGATAGAAATTCTTAGGGTCCTTGGTATAAGAACTTGTAAGAGATTTTTATCAATAATGGAAAAATCCTCAAGGGATTTTCTTGAGGGACTGGACGTAGCCTTCGGTGGATAGAAGGTGAACCAGGATAAAATTTTGTGTGTGTGAATTCTTCTATCCTTCATCTTTACTTTCAAGCAACGCTTAATTCTGCTGCAATCACAATTATCGTTTTGTGATCATCATTATCTTGAAAGTAATAATTTCAATAAGGCGAAAATCGGGGCAACTCTGATTCACCCCCCCCTCTCAGGTTGCTATCTGTAATAACAATTGGTATCAGAGCGGAAGTTTAGGTAAGTTATTCCTAAGATCCGGGTAAAGATGGCATCCTCTTCCAATCATGGAACCAGTGAAGGATTCAACATAAACAGGCCACCATTCTTCAATGGAGAACACTATGACTTCTGGAAAATCAAGATGAAAATATTCATAAAGTCATTAGACGCAGGAATTTGGAAAGCCATTCAAGAAGGTCCCTTTGTGCCTGTAGCAGAAGTAGAAGGAAGTTCACAACCAAAACCAGAAAGTACTTGGAGTGAAGAAGAAAAGAAGAAGGTTCAATATGATCTCAAAGGAATGAACATTCTTACATCTGCTCTTGGCATGTATGAGTTTTTCTGAGTATCAACGTGCACTTCGTCGAAAGAAATATGGGATACGTTGATGGTGACTCACGAAGGAACAGATGAAGTCAAGAGATCAAAGATCAATACTCTATCTCAAGAATATGAAATGTTCAGAATGCTTCCAAGAGAGAAGGTATTAGATATGCAAAAACGATTCACTCATTTGATTAATCATTTGATTGCTCTTGGCAAACAATTTTCAAATAGTGACTTGAACATGAAAGTTCTAAGATCACTTACAAGAGTATGGCAACCAAAAGTTACAGCCATCTCAGAGAAGAAGAGTTTATCAAATATGACTCTTGCAACTCTCTTTGGAAAACTCCAAGAACACGAGTTGGAATTGAATCGTTTAGAAGAGCATGAACAACATGAGAAGAAGTATCGATCCATTTCCCTAAAGGCAAAAGAAAGCGTCAAAGAGGATTATGATGCAGATTCTGAAAAAGAAGACAATGCGAACTTGAATCTTCTAGTAAAGAACTTTGGAAAGTTTCTTAAAAGAAAATGTATGAAATTTAACAACAACAGATCTTTCCAAAGAAACAATGAGTCTTCTTCCTCTCAAAAGATCACATGCTTCGAATGTGGCAAGCCTGGAC
Organism: Acmispon strigosus; assembly: GCA_030819835.1. NCBI lineage: Eukaryota > Viridiplantae > Streptophyta > Magnoliopsida > Fabales > Fabaceae > Acmispon > Acmispon strigosus. The sequence continues at coordinate 27,590,762 of JAUAMA010000004.1, read as the reverse complement.
ACTTCAAGTTGGAATGTCCAAATCTTCAAAAGAAGAAACATGGTCTAAGAGAAAAATTTGAAAAGAAGGATCAACCCACACGAAGAGCATACTTGGCTTGGGATGATAATGAAGTAAGTTCATCATCAGATTCTGACAAAGAAGAAGCACAAGTCGCATTGATGGCCTCACATGATTCAGATGTTGAAGATTCCCAGGTTAGTGACAATTCTATGTCTTTTCATGATTTAAAGTTTACTATGGAAAATATGTTTAAATTATGTCAAGAATTTTCTAAGGTTAGCACTAGGCAAAATGATTTAATTTCATCCTTAGAGAGTAAGTGTAGAACTTTACAAGAAGAACTAGACGTAGTAAAATCAAAGTTAGAGAGTACACATAAATGCACTAAGTGTAGTTCTTTAGAAGAAAAGATAGATAATCTTCAACAAAGAGTTCATAACTTCAATAAAGGAAAACAGAAGTTAGATGATATTCTAAGTGTGCAAAGGAATTCAAACAATAAGTCAGGTCTAGGATATACTTTTCACCCAAAGACAAAAGAAGTCAAGAAAACTGTGTTTGTAAAACCAAACAAAGTGGAAGGATCTTCTAAAAATACTAAGATTAACTCTTTTAGGAGTATGAACAATAGGAAGAATAATCCTCATAGACCTCCTAAGAAGATTCATCCCTCTCCTAGGCAAACATCTACTTACAATCATTATTCTTGTACTTATTGTAACAAAATAGGACATACCCCTAGTAGATGTTACTACAAAAATGTTGGAGTACCAAATAGGGAATACATATGGGTTAGAAAGGATGTTAACTTAGAAGGACCCAAAACTTATTGGGTTCCTAATACCCATGTCTGAACTTTGTCATGTAGGTGTGTATGAAAGCAGCAAAGGATTTATGGTATCTTGATAGTGGCTGCTCATCACACATGACAGGAGACAAAACCAAGTTTTCTTTTCTTATACCTAGGGAAAAAGGTTTTGTCACATATGGAAACAATCAAAAGGGAAAGATACTCGGTGTTGGAAGAATGGGCACACCCCCTCAAACAGTCATCGATAAAGTTCTTTACGTTGATGGTTTGATGCATAATCTTCTGAGTATCAGTCAACTATGTGACAAAGGTTTAAAAGTTGGTTTCATTGATGATATATGTGTAGTAAAATATGTGAAAACTAAAGAAGTTAAGTTTTCTGGTTATAAAGTCAATAAAGTCTTCATGACCTCCTTGGAAGAAATTCCACAAAATGTAAGATGTATTTTGGCCAAGAACAATAGTGATTCATGGCTATGGCATAGAAGACTTGCTCATATACACATAGATCATTTAAACAAACTAGTCAAGCATGATCTAGTTGTTGGGCTTCCAAAGATAAGATTCGTGAAAGACAAGCTTTGTGATGCATGTCAAAAAGGGAAGCAAACCAGAACGTCTTTCAAACCAAAGAACATAGTTTCGACTTCAAGACCCCTTCAATTGCTACATATGGATTTTTTCGGACCTTCAAGAACAAAAAGCCTCGGAGGTAATTTCTATGCACTTGTTATTGTTGATGATTTCTCTAGATTTACATGGACATTATTTTTGCCTCATAAGAATGAAGCCTTCAACGCATTTAAGAGATATGCAAGGCTAGTTCAAAATGAGAAGTATTTAAAGATCTCTTCTATTAGAAGTGATCATGGTGGAGAATTTCATAATCATCAATTTCAAGAACTATGTGATGAAAATGGAATATCACATAATTTCTCTACTCCGAGAACACCACAACAAAATGGTGTTGTAGAAAGGAAGAACAGATTACTTGAAGAATTATCAAGAACCATGCTAAGTGAATCAAGTCTTCCTAAATATTTCTGGGCTGATGCTATAAGTACTGCTTGCTATGTTTCCAATAGAGTTCTTATTAGACAAATTCTGAAGAAAACCCCCTATGAACTCTACAAAGGAAGGAAACCAAATATCTCTCATCTACATGCTTTTGGATCCAAATGCTTTGTCTTGAATAATGGAAAGGAAAACCTCGGTAAGTTTGATGAAAAATATGATGAAGGTATATTCCTTGGTTATTCTCTAACAAGCAAAGCATATAGAGTCTTTAACAAGAAAACTCTATCTGTAGAAGAATCCATACATGTTTCCTTTGATGAGTCTAAATCTGATGAGTCTAAATCTTCAATAGAAGATATAGTCAATCTTCCAGATAATGAAGAAGAAAATATCATTATCAATGTAGACTCTCAAAAGGAAAGAGATCAAAATCCAATACAAGTAGAGCACATTGAAGATAACACTTATCAACTTTCAAAAGAATGGAGAATCCATAGGGATCATCCAGTTGATAATATCATTGGTCATATTTCTAGAGGCGTTTCTACAAGGCTACGCTTAAATGATTCTGTTTTGAATATGGCCTTTGTCTCTCAAATAGAACCCTCAAAAGTAAATGATGCTCTAGAGGATGAGTATTGGATTATGGCAATGCAGGAAGAATTAAACCAATTTGAAAGGAATCAAGTTTGGGAACTTGCTCCTAAGCCCACTGACTAGAAGATCATAGGAACACAGTAGGAACTATAAAAATAACAAACATAATCGTTAAGAAGATAATTTTCTTATATGTCTTAAATACTTGCATAATTTTTGGGTGAACATATATGCTTACATGCTTAATTCATGTCTTAAATTTATGATTGCATTTATCTAATTTACCTATGTGCTTAAACACATGTCTTATGTTAGTTCTTATCATTATATACTTGTATAATCTTTTCCTACATGATTACATGTCTTATTTGATTATGTGCTTAAGTGTTCTTTTGGAAATGTGTTACATAGGATTATATAGGTTAGAACTTATATAATGACCTTGTAATTGATTACCATAGGCTTATTAATCGATTACCCCTGTTCTTAGTCCTCATGCTTATTTAATTTCTCTGAGTAATCGATTACTATAACTGGTATAATCGATTACATATTCGAAATTTGAAATTTTTCAAATTTTGGACTGCAAGTAATCGATTACATTAACTGCTGTAATCGATTACAGTTGCAATTTTGAATTTTATTTAAAATTCAAATAGTGGTAATCGATTACACAACTGCCTGTAATCGATTACCAATTCGATAATATAAGTATCTCTGGTTAGTTTTCATAATCGATTACACTATTCTTCTTCCCTCTCCTCTCCTCGACGCCGAACTGGTTTTGCCCACCTTTCTCCTTCGTTTCTTGCTCAAATTCAGAACCAATTGGTGGGTTTTGCTCGTCCTTCTCCTCTCTTGCCTCTCAACCCATTCGGATTTTCCAATTTGGTCTCTACCCAAAAACCCTTTTTCGAATCCTAGCCTTTCCCAAATCCGAAAATGGCTTCTTCTTCCTCTCGCAGACACCGGTCGAAGAATCTCTCCATGAATACCCTTGACCTATCACGCCTTCTTGTCACGGAGGAACAAAAGGAACGATTCTTGGCCTATTACCTTGAAAGGTTGATTCTTCTTCCCAAGTATGGTGACTTGAACTCCTTCATCAACACTGGACTTCTCTTCCCATCTCTCCTCGACTTCCAAGGCCTTGATGAATTTGTTGGTTTCACGGGTACGTATTATCCTGAACTTGTCAAAGTCTTTTATTGCAATTTGGTCAAGAGGGGTGGCAAAATCTGTTCATCAGTCAAAGGGGTTGATATTTCTTTGACTCAAGAGAAATTGGGCACTTTACTGACGATTCCCTATGTTGGAGCCCGGCTAAGCCCTGAGATTACGTGTCCATGGGCTGATTATGATAAGAAGTCTTTTTATCTATCTCTGTGTCGATTTTCTGAGGAGGAGATACAGTTGAAGAAGCAATGAACGGAGGCCAACCGTTCTAGAGATATCCTTGTTGTTGGATATCTCACTGTAGAGGATCGTTTACTTCATTATTTGATAAGCTATGTTCTTCTCCCTCAGTCCTCTAACCATGCTCAGATTAGTGGTTTGGAGTTACAAATCATATATGGTCTGAAGCATAATGAAGCAATTAATTCGGCTTATCTGGTCATGATTCACATGCTGCTTCACAAGGACAGAACTGGTCCTCTTCCTTATGCTCCTGTGATTACTCTTATTCTGAAGAACTTTGGGATTTCTACGCATGGAGAGTATGCACAGGTCATGGATGCTAAATCTCAGGGGATTGACATGGAAATTCTGAACAAGATGGGGATTTTCAGGGATATTGATGGTACTTTCAGGCACAAATCAGATTTGGGTCCTGACACGACCCAGGCTCCTGCCCCTGCTGCTTTCTGTCCACCATCCTCTGAGAGTGTTCCTTCGTCCTCTACGGATGCCGATGCCTCTACTCAACTCATCCTCTCTCATTTGGCTGATATGAGGACACACTTTGATCAGAGGTTCGATCACATGGAAGGTCGGGTCGAGTCCATGTACACCACTGCTCGTGCTGATATGGATCGCCTCAGTCTTCGTGTCGATCGCATGGCTCCCTCTACTCATGACTCTCCTGACTCGTCTGAAGATTTTGATGAGTTTTAGTTCTTTTTATGCTTTCATTAGACATACTATTTTATTTGGTTTGTAATAGCATAGTCTAAAACTCTTCACTGCACTGTTGGATGTTTTCTTTTATTCGCTATGTTTGGATGATTGTGGTTTATCATTGTTTTACATCTTTACCCCCATACCCTTGCTTTATTTCGAAATGTATACTTGTATGGATGCATGCCTGTTTTTGGCCTTTTCTTCTTTTTGATGAAGTCAAAAGGGGGAGAAAGGTTCTGTGCTCTTAAAGATTATATGCAGGAATTCAACAAGTGAATTAGAAAGGGGAGAAATACTGGATTACATCAAACAGGGGGAGTTCTTCAACAGAAATGCATATATGATCTTCAAGTATCAAGAATGTGTTTGCCATCATCAAAAAGGGGGAGATTGTGAAGAAGGTCTTGCTCCTGACCCTGGCTGAGGTTTTGATGACGACAAACTCATCGACAAAAAGAAGAAAAGAAGACTTAGAGGAAACAGTGCTACAAAGTCTATCAATTACCTAGAAGTCTTATTTTAGGTGAGTTATGCTTACAAAGGTCTCTCAAAGCATAAAGGCTACTTAAAACACCTAAACTAATCAAGCTTAATGTTTTCACAACTTAAAAGAAGTAGGAAAACTTAAGCCGATCTTAAAAGATCAAGTTTCTCGAAGATGGACTTCAGTGTAATCGATTTCATCTTTCTGGTAATCGATTACACCTAGGCAAGTAATCGATTACAACTTGCTTGTAATCGATTACATGTTTGAATTTGAAATTCAAACTGAAACGGCTATTAGTGTAAACGATTAGACTAAATGTTGTAATCGATTACCAGCACGAAAAGTTGCATCTATTCATGAACCATTGTGTCTCAAACCTTTTGGGAAAGGTTGCATTGGTTCAAGGACGTTTCTCTTGCCTATATAAAGTCCATTTGAGTCCAGAACACAAAAACACATGAGAATACAACATTAGGCCAAAGCTTTGTCAAAATTAGTTCATTAAGTCTTTTAGAACTTAAACTTTCAAGAGCCTAAGTTCTGAGTTCATGATCTTCATGTTTATAAGAACACTTTAGTTGTTCATATCATGAGGAACTCAGAATCTTGTTATGCTTAAAATCCTTAAAGCATAAATTCTCATGATCAATCCACTTGTATGATAAATGATTGATTCAGCCAATTGTAAACTCTTCTTCATCTCTTTCTGTAAGATTGAGTATTCACCGTGGATCTCGGTGAAGGTTTGTTGGTACTGAAAGTGGAATACTTTCAGGGTGTTGATTGAAGGTGGTTTAGCCTTCAAGGTCTGAGGGTGGTTTGCCTTCAGGAACTGAAAGTGGTTTGCCTTCAGGAACTGAAAGTGGTTTGCTCTCAGGGGCTGTGGAAAGTGGTATACTTTCACAGGAAGTTGATAGAAATTCTTAGGGTCCTTGGTATACGAACTTGTAAGAGATTTTTATCAATAGTGGAAAAATCCTCAAAGGATTTTCTTGAGGGACTGGACGTAGCCTTCAGTGGATACAAGGTAAACCAGAATAAAATTTTGTGTGTGTGAATTCTTCTATCCTTCATCTTTACTTTCAAGCAACGCTTAATTCCGCTGCAATCACAACTATCGTTTTGTGATCATCATTATCTTGAAAGTAATAATTTCAATAAGGCGAAAATCGGGGCAACTCTGATTCATCCCCCCCTCTCAGGTTGCTATCTGTAATAACAAGTAGTAGGGCGACCCAGTGGCTCGACAGAGCGACCCTAGCTGCTTTAGGGGGGTATATTTGTAACATAAGGGGGGTAATAATTTGTAATGTATTGGGCTCGATTCCCGAGGCCCATAGGCCTGCTAGGATTCAAGATATTTATGACTCCTCCCCCTATAAATAGCTAGTAGGGGGCTCATGTAAAAGGGTCTTGATTTGTCTCTTAATACTCTAATAATAACACTTTTCTCCTATACTGTCTCATTCCGAGAACATAACTTCGATACCTCTGTGCACTTGTAGAAAGGCTATCGCACACAAATAAAGTCTACTCATAAAAGACACAGCATATTCTTGTAAAGAAAACATGGATTTAAATGACTGCTTTTACACACTTGAAAGTGATAGGAATAATCAGATAAGACAAATGGTGCAAAATAAACTAATTTCCACACCCAAAAATCAGTACTCGCTGACCCTTATACCCACCCCAGATTTGTATCACAAGCATGCATGACATGGCCACCAAATTCATCCAAGCTAGCCTTCAAAGTCAGACACCAATTTTTTTGAATTCTTCCAAGTATACCTCCTACTTATGAAGAGAAGAAGGATAAGAAGTATTTGTAAAGGTGGAAAAAACCAAGAAGATCAATCACACAATCAAAGGTTTTTCATTATCAAAGTAAACTTTTGAACCTTCAGACGCTATAACTAATGAAATATTTTGAACTTAATATGTGAGCCATGAACTAGTGCAATTCTTTTTCATTTTAGAAACATTCTCTCCAATGACCACCCTTTAAATTTGATTTTTGCAGGCCCTGAGATAGTAATAAACCCAGAATGGGAAGATAAAACATATTATAAGAAATTTTACATGCCTATTATCATATCAAACTACATGCAAAATAGAAGACACGACTAAGAGTAAGATTAATGAAGTAGAATTTAACTTCTTGGATTGAAAGAAATCATCAGAAAAATATAAACTAACATATTTAACCTTAGCTGCTACTAATAATTGAAAAACTTTAACTCTATTATAGCCTGACTTTTGAGAAAGAGGAGCTAGAAGTGTGTCTTGAAGATTGTAGACTCAAAACTGAAGTAATCTAAGTCAAAGCAGCAAAAGAAAGAAAAAAAAGAAAAAAAGCTATTATGACCATTTGATACAGAAAAGACCAATACAATTAGGAGGGTTTTAAAAAGTTTCTTTTTTTTTTCCCACTTATGCTTTTCCTTGTTTTGGAAAGAAACTAATTCACTCAACTTAAACAAGTCAAAAAATCAGCATATTAGTGATATATATATACATATAGAGGAAGATACTCACATTTGTAGCATCAAATATGATGCCTTAATTATTATTGTTATTATTATTAATATGATTATTATTATTATTGTGGACATGGTACTCTTTTGAAAGCTAACTTGCCATGTATGGTATGCACATCATTATACCGGATACAAAATGTTATACTTAATAACTTTGTTTATTATAGAATATTAAGAATACAAAATAATTAAAAATAAATGTGTTTTTACTATTTTAACAAAATTTAAAGGATCTAATTAAAATATATTGATTATTATAGAATTAAAAAGGACTAATTTTAAAAACACATTAATATTTAATATTTCATGGATTATATATTACATCTTGTAGTATTTTCTTTCACCTGTACATTATTAATAATATAATTTGTAGACTGACACTTTAAAAGGAACTTAACTTTTTATAGTTTTATACAAAAGAAATGTCATATCACTATTTAAATATGAACATGAATTGTCATGGATAAGGATAAGTTCAGAATTATCACGTTCGGTAGCGATAAACATCAATTGCCATGTCAGCTAACAAATGGATAAGCGCTTGACCTTTTACATTAATGACAATATTTATTAATTATAAATAACATTTTATAGATAATATTAATTAGTTATTAATAATATTTATATTAATTATTATTTTACAAGATATCACAATTTCCCATATATAGTAAAAAATATTAAATATCTAAAATTTCCCTAACACTTGAATTAATGACACTATTCATTAATAATACTTTAATTTAAAATTTAAAATTTAAAATTGTGTTAAAAATAATTATGAAATATTTAAATAATTTTTTTTTTCATTTAATTAATGTTAATATTAGTTAGTTATTCAATAAATTCATTTTATTAATTATATTAACAATCAGTCTTAACAATACCTCAATTTATCATATATGAAAGTAAAATATTAAATATGTTGACCTTTACATTAATGAAACTATTAATTGAACATTAATAACCTTTTGTATTATTAATTATATTAATTAATAATTATTTATATCACAATTTCTCATATTAAAAAGTAAAATATTAAATATTAAATTATTTTAATGTTATTGATAAAAAAAGCATTTTGTTTTATTTGGTTAATATAAAGTAAAGGTAAATATTTAAATATAAATAGCTTAACAGAAGTAACATAACCTGATTAATATTACTTGAATTATTTTTAATTAATATTAAATTATTAAAAAGTTACTAACTAATTAATATTTAAACCAATAAATTTTACACGAATCAAGTAATCCCAAATTGAAAAATATTAAAAAATTAAAATAGAAATAAAAGACATTTTTATTTTTATATATATTAAGTATTAAAGTTATTTAATAAATATAATTAACTTATTTTAACCTTTATATTAATGGTATTTTAGTAAAAGGCGAAAGAATAGTTCGCCTTGTGCATATTAAATATTAAATGTGCGTTCTGTATGTGTGTCTTTTTTAGTATATTGTAGTAAGTTTATCATGAAAAAAACTATATTAAGTATTAAATGTGCGTTATGTGTGTGTGTCTTTTTTTAATAATAAAGTAACTATTTAATTAGATAATTTAATTTATTTTAAATATTAAAGTGGATTCATGTTTATTCAAATTTTATTCTTATTATTATATAATAAATAAAATTATTAAGTATGACTTTTAAATTTTTCTGAAAATATTAAATATTTCCTGTGTAACTAGGTGCATATCATACATGGTATGTTAATAATAATAATAATAATAATAATAATAATTAAGTCAAATATTTTGATGCTCTGTATGCAAGTCTCTTCCCCTATTATAAATATCTCTACCTCTCACTCTTTTCCCAATCATATGTTCTCTTTTATTCTTTGCAAGTATATTCTCACTGAGATATCTACACCACATCCACAACCTTTGCTTTTGTTGGCCAATCACAAGAATTAGGGAATGGGAATGGTGCACAAGCTTGGGTCCTGAAGTCATACAAACCTTGCAAAGGCTTACTTTGTTCTCTTCTTTATCGGATAGTGTCTATGTGTTGATTATTAGGCTATATGTTACTTAACAACCATCATTTGAATTGCAGAGTTTTTTTCCAACTTCCGTAGCTGAGTATGAGTGTTTTTATGTTGCAGGTTCCTCCATGGTTCGACTTTGACCTTATTACAGTTACAGGTACCCTTTTTCCGTATTTTATACCACCTAAATTTTAGGTGTTGATTGTTTTATTTCTTATGCTAAGTGCTAGTCCTAATATTCATGTGTATTCAACTTTTTTGTGGGTGTTTCCTTGTTAAATGTAATAAATTTAAATATATTAAAATGAAAATATTTAAAATGATTAAAATTAGTTTTAACTTTTTGTGTTTTCCAAACTTAAAACCAAAAGTCATATTGAACGGGGCCTAATGAATTTAGCATCAAAATTTTTTAAAATCTCAAGTCTTAGATTCCACTACACACATTTTCTCTCAAACCGAAACGTTCCTTTTTCATACACTAAATATACAAATTCTATATATATAAAAATATAATATGCTCTTCACTGTACCTAGCAAAGCATCCCAAAAAATAACATTTGCAAATAAGGTCCTCATTCGGTGTAGGAATAGAATTCTATAGAAACAGGTCCCTTTAAATGTCGTCATGTTGTATTATCTCTTGTATTTGTTCAGCTGGTAGGACAACGTTTCTCACTTTTAAAAATCCGAGCACCCTTTCTATGGAAGACAACAGGGAGCGGAAATAACCTTGTCCTTCGTAATTATTAAGATATGCCAGTAAGGGAAGCTCTGATACTTCTTGCCCTTGCACATAAAACATCCACCAAGAAGTTGAGTACACAAGGAAAATCGAGGAAGGAAGAAAGGGCGAGAAGGAGAAGAAGATCAGGTCAGGGAAGAGGAAGTCGCTCTCCATCCGCCACGATGTCACAAACCTCTGTGGGCTGAAGATCGAAGCCTTTTACATCAGCAACAAAGAACCTAGAATAGAATTGAGACGAGTAGCATTGGTTTACTGCTCGCCATCACCCCATGCTGGAATTTCCTTCAACCAGATTTCAGAGAACACGAGTGGGAGCCAAGTATGAGACAAGGAAGAGAACAACGACACAGAAGACACCAATTCCTCCTCCTTTACGCTCAGTCAATGTAGCAGTGGCTGATACATCGGTCTGGTTTTGACAAAGACATACCCGATTCAGACCAACGTCGCCACCACTTTTATGTTGATGATCGGAAGAGAGCAGTAGAGGCAACAACAGAGGATACGATGGTGTTCGTCATCTCATAACCTGATCAAAGAAAACCATCAACGCCATAGCCAAGTTGGCTGGCAAATTTGATGCCATTCGCGCTCTCTAGTTTTTCCCTGATATTTACTTCATGCTCTTAATCCTTTTTGAAATTTATGCTTCTGAGTGTTCATGCCTTGATTTTTTTTTTGTTTGATGTTCAAATAGCAGATTTACACTTTGCACAGAAGGTTCTCGAGAATATGCCTCAACGACAAGTAACTTCTTGGGACGTCATAATGTCAGAGTCATTGCGATATGTGGGTTCCCTGCGTAATAAGGTGACTCGCCCAACTTGGCAAGCGACATGGTCGCTGAACGACACTTAGCTTGGTAGAAGAGGTTACGAAGACTTGTAGGCCACAATCTCAAGTTTGATTCGCTACTAGCCCACTTACTATCCCGGCTCAACAATCACAGAGAATCCACAGTGCTTGGATATTTGGTTCACTCTATCCCTAACTCCTTTATGTTTAAACTTTGATGCTTGTTTCATGTCCCACGAAAGAGTCAAATGTTATTTTCCTTGAAATACCCTAGCAGTTTTTACGCCTACCACCTGTTTGATAAAATGTCAGACTGAATCTACACTCATATTTTGAAGATAAAATGTTTGAAAAGAATTTGAGACCTCTATTACGAATAGCATATGGCTGAAAGTTATTGAGGAAATGTCTAAATAAGTTATATATCATGTTTTCATTATAGTTTTCTTGCCTGGAGAGAAGTTTGGTTAATTTCCCTTTGGATCCTCCTAAGACTATACTTTCAACGCCAGAACATTGAATGTGTTTTAGCAATTTTTTTAAGTGATTCAATATGAGAAGCTCCTGATTGGGTCAACTGTTTGGATTCTAACAATATGAGAGTATTTATGTTTAAGATTTGAAGCATGTTTCTCATCTTGTCATCATAAGAAGGTGGCTTTGGAAAACTGTGGCAAGGTGTTGTGATTTATTTTGCATGTTGGTGTTGTTCTGAGTCTGACTTATTGCTTGACTAAGATGAATTAACCGCTTGGACAGTAGAGATAAGTTGGGTGAATTTGAATTTATAGTGTGTCTTGACTGATCACTCGCTATTGTAAGATGTGCTTTAGATTATATGATGATTGCTCAACGTGCTGTGAAGGTTGTTTCATGTATTTATCTCTGATAAACGATCTCCTGAACCCTAGAATTGTGATTGTCATGTGTGTTGGTTTCCAGGTAGCAGAATTTAGTTCAGTTGTCTTGCTGCTTGCTTAATTGATCATCTTTGTTAATAGGCTTGGAACATCTGAATGTGCAAGAAACACACAAGAAAGGGGGAGTTTGAATTGTGTGACCATTTCTTTTTAAACTTATTCGATAGGTCTTAAAAGATAATTACTGGTTTTCAAAATGATTTATTCATGATGCAAGCATGAGTATGAATACAGCGGAAAGGTAATGTAACATGAATAATAAAGCACACATGATTTTTATCCTGGTTCACCCCCATAATCGACAGGGCTACGTCCAGTCCTTGGCTTCACCATGATTTTCACTATTTAACCAAATAGTACAACTATTATCATGGACTTCTCCCGACAAGTATTCTTAGGACTTCTCCTAAGACTAGATAGGAGAAGTCCTTACAATACATGTTGGGAGTAGTCCCTGATAATACTTGTACTATTTGTTTTAAATAGTGGAAAATCTTGGTGAAGCCAAGGACTGGACTTAGCCTTGTCGATTATGGGGGTGAACCAGGATAAAAATCATGTGTGCTTTACTTTTCATGTTATGTTATATTTTCCTCTGCATACATGCATATTTGCATAATGAATAACTCTCTTTGAAAACCAATAATTAACGTTTATCATTGAAAGAAGTTTTCAAAATAAGTCACACAATTCAAACCCCCCCTTTCTTGTGTGTTTCTTGCACCTTCAAGACACACTTCATCTTCGTGCCTCAGACTTGGTGTCTTATGGGCTTGTGGACCAGGCGAGCACCTTCCCTTGGGGGCGGGCCATGAAGACTTCTGAAGACACACTTCGCTTTCATACTTCAAACTTGGTGTCTTGTGGACTGGGCGAGTGCCCGGGCCCAGTAGTAGGGGGCTCATGTAAAAGGGTCTTGATTTGTCTCTTAATACTCTAATAATAACACTTTTCTCCTATACTGTCTCATTCCGAGAACATAACTTCGATACCTCTGTGCACTTGTAGAAAGGCTATCGCACACAAATAAAGTCTACTCATAAAAGACACAACATGTTCTTCTAAAGAAAACATGGATTTAAATGACTGCTTTTACACACTTGAAAGTGATAGGAATAATCGGATAAGACAAATGGTGCAAAATAAACTAATTTCCACACCCAAAAATCAGTACTCGCTGACCCTTATACCCTCCCCAGATTTGTATCACAAGCATGCATGACATGGCCACCAAATTCATCCAAGCTAGCCTTCAAAGTCAGACACCAATTTTTTTGAATTCTTCCAAGTATACCTCCTGCTTATGAAGAGAAGAAGGATAAGAAGTATTTGTAAAAGTGGAAAAAAACCAAGAAGATCAATCACACAATCAAAGGCTTTTCATTATCAAAGAAAATTTTTGAACCTTCAGACGCTATAAGTTATGAAATATTTTGAACTTAATATGTGAGCCGTGAACTAGTGCAATTCTTTTTCATTTTTGAAACATTCTCTCCAATGACCACCCTTTAAATTTGATTTTTGCGAGCCCTGAGATAGTAATAAACCCAGAATGGGAAGATAAAACATATTATAAGAAATTTTACATGCTTATTATCATATCAAACTACATGCAAAATAGAATACATGACTAAGAGTAAGATTAATGAAGAAGAATTTAACTTCTTGGATTGAAAGAAATCATCAGAAAAATATAAACTAACATATTTAACCTTAGCTGCTACTAATAATTGAAAAACTTTAACTGTATTATAGCCTGACTTTTGAGAAAGAGGAGCTAGAAGTGTGTCTTGAAGATAGTAGACTCAAAACTGAAATAATCTAAGTCAAAGCAGCAAAAGAAAGAAAAAAAGAAAAAAAGCTATTATGACCATTTTATACAGAATAGACCAATACAATTAGGAGGGTGTTGAAAAGTTTCTTTCTTTTTCCCACTTATGATCATGTATATGCTTTTCCTTGTTTTGGAAAGAAACTAATTCACTCAACTTAAACAAGTCAAAATATCAGCAGATTAGTGAGTGATATATATATATATATATATATAAAGGGGAAGATACTCACATTTGTAGCATCAAATATGATGCCTTAATTATTATTGTTATTATTATTAATATTATTAATAAGATCATTATTATTATTGTGGACATGGTACTCTTTTGAAAACTAACTTGCCATGTATGGTACGCACATCATTATACCGGATACATTTAATATTCTTATAAAAAAATTAAATGTTATACTTAATAACTTTGTTTATTATAGAATATTAAGAATACCAAAAAAATTAAAAATAAATCTGTTTTTACAATTTTTACAAAATTTAAAGGATCTGATTAAAATATACTGATTATTATAGAATTAAAAAAGACTAAAATTAAAAACACATTAATATTTAATATTTCATGGATTATATATTACATCTTGTAGTATTTTCTTTCACCTGTACATTATTAATAATATAATTTGTAGACTGACACTTTAAAAGGAACTTAACTTTTTATAGGTTTATACAAAAGAAATGTCATATCACTATTTAAATATGAACATGAAATGTCATGGATAAGGATAATATATCAAATTACGATGTCAAGGATTAGTTCAGAATTATCACGTTCGGTAGCGATAAACATCAATTGCCATGTCAGCTAACAAATGGATAAGCGCTTGACCTTTTACATTAATGACAATATTAATTAATTATAAATAACATTTTATAGATAATATTAATTAGTTATTAATAATATTTATATTAATTATTATTTTATAAAATATCACAATTTCAATAAAAAATGTTAAATATCTAAAATTTTCCTAACACTTGAATTAATGACACTATTCATAAATAATACTATAATTTAAAATTTAAAATTTAAAATTGTGTTAAAAATAATTATGAAATATTTAAGTAAATACTTTTTTTACATTTAATTAATGTTAATATTAGTTAGTTATTCAATAAATTCATTTTATTAATTACATTAACAATCAGTCTTAACAATACCTCAATTTACCATATATGAAAGTAAAATATTAGATACGTTGACCTTTACATTAATGAAACTATTAATTGAACATTAATAACCTTTTGTATTATTAATTATATTAATTAATAATTATTTATATCACAATTTCTCATATTAAAAAGTAAAATATTAAATATTAAATTATTTTAATGTTATTGATAAAAAAAGCATTTAGTTTTATTTGGTTAATATAAAGTAAAAATAAAAATTTAAATATAAATAGTTTAACAGAAGTAACATAACTTGATTAATATTACTTGAATTATTTTTAATTAATATTAAATTATTAAAATGTTATTAACTAATTAATATTTAAACCAATAAATTTTACACGAATCAAGTAATCCCTAATTGAGAAATATTAAAAAAATAAAATAGAAATAAAAAACATTTTTATTTTTATATATATTAAGTATTAAAGTTATTTAATAAATATAATTAAATTATTTTAACCTTTATATTGATGGTATATTAGTAAAAGGCGAAGAATAATTAGCCTTGTGCATATTAAATATTAAATGTGCTTTGTGTGTGTGTCTTTTTTTGTATATAGTAGTAAGTTTATCATGAAAAAAACTATATTAAATATTAAATGTGCGTTATGTGTGTGTGTCTTTTTTTAATAATAAAGTAACTATTTAATTAGATAATTTAATTTATTTTAAATATTAAAGTGGATTCATTTTTATTAAAATTTTATTCTTATTATTATATAATAAATAAAATTATTAAGTATGACTTTTAAATTTTTCTGAAAATATTAAATATTTCCTGTATAACTAGGTGCATATTGGTATGTTAATAATAATAATAATAATAATTAAGTGAAAGATTTTGATGCTCTGAATGCAAGTCTCTTCCCCTATTATAAATATCTCTACCTCTCACTCTTTTCCCAATCATATATTCTCTTTTATTCTTTGCAAATATACTCTCATTGAGATATCTACACCACCTCCACAACCTTTGCTTTTGCTGGCCAATCACAAGAATTAGGGAATGGGAATGGTGCACAAGCTTGGGTCCTGAAGTCATACAAACCTTGCAAAGGCTTACTTTGTTCTCTTCTTTATCGGATAGTGTCTATGTGTTGATTATTAGGCTATATGTTACTTAACAACCATCATTTGAATTGCAAAGTTTTGTTCCAACTTCCGTAGCTGAGTATGAGTGTTTTTATGTTGCAGGTTCCTCCATGGTTCGACTTTGACCGTATTACAGTTACAGGTACCCTTTTTCCGTATTTTATACCACCTAAATTTTAGGTGTTGATTGTTTTATTTCGTATGCTAAGTGCTAGTCCTAACATTCATATGTATTCAACTTTTTTTGTGGGTGTTTCTTTGCTAAATGTAATAAATTTAAATATAATAAAATGAAAATATTTAAAATGATTAAAATTAGTTTTAACTTTTTTTGTTTTCCAAACTTAAAACCAAAAGTCATATTGAACAGGGCCTAATGAATTTAGCATCAAATTTTTTTAAAATCTCAAGTCTTAGATTCCACTACACACATTTTCTCTCAAACCGAAGCGTTCCTTTTTCATACACTAAATATACAAATTCTATATATATATAAAAATAATATGCTCTTCACTGTACCTAGCAAGGCATCCCAAAAAATAACATTTGCAAATAAGGTCCTCATTCGGTGTAGGAATAGACTTCTATAGAAACAGGTCCCTTTAAATGTCGTCATGTTGTATTATCTCTTGTATTTGTTTATCTTTTTTATATCTAGCCTTGTGAACCCAAACTTATGGGTCTATATCAATTCAGCTTCTTTAGCAGCTGGTAGGACAACGTTTATCACTTTTAAAAATCCCAGCACCCTTTCTATGGAAGAGAACAGGGACCGGAAATAACCTTGTCCTTCGTAATTATTAAGATATGCCACTAAGGGAAGCTCTGATACTTCTAGCCCTTGCACATGAAATACGCCCGTGCAAACCACCGTTTCATTGACAGCGAGCATCGCACAATGCATTATTCCAAAATCATGATCCTCAATTCTCCACACGTGAATCATTTCTATAATTAAATCACGCTCTATAGTAGTACATATTATTTCATGAAACTGCAAATGGAAGATAACAACATCTTTTGAAAATAATGAACTAATCTCATTAGGATAAACCAAGTTCCACTTCAAAACCGTCCATTTTATATTTAGACCAGCCTCACTTTCTATGCATTTTCCTTCATGCTTCTTTTTATTCAAAATTAGCGGTGAATATGGAAGATTCACCTCCCCATGAGCCCCCAAACTTACTAGAGTGTATGAATTTGATCATAATCTGAGCATCATAACCAATTACCTTCAAGAATTTCCTTCAAGCTTAGCATGATATGATCCTTCAAACACCCAACATGGTATTCCCTCTCACACTGATCACAAATAATTATTGTTCGAGGACGAAATACTTCTTTGCTAAAATCTTGGCCACCGCACAATGCACACCCACCATAGTCAACTTTATAAATTTTGACAACACAAGTTCTATTATTCATATGTTCTAGAGGATCAACTCATGAATTCCTTAAAACATCCAAAGAATAGGAAGGGACCTATGGCGGCTGGAAGAGCTGCAGCAGTGAATCCTCTAGAACAGATAAACCAGAGAAGCATTCGTATTGTCAAAATTTATAAGGGTGACCACGGTGGGTGTGCACTGTGCAGTGACCTAGATATAAACAAGGAAATATTTGGTCCTCGAACATTAATTATTTGTGATCAGTGTGACAAGGAATACCAAGTTGGGTGTTTGAAGGATAGTAACATGCAAAGCCTGTACGAATTTTTAGAAGATAATTGGTTATGCTGCTTAGATTGTGATCAAATTCATATGCTCTAGAGAATTTGGGGGCTCATTGGGATGTGAATTTGCCAAACTTGACTTTAGAATCTATTATGAGGAGAATCTAGAATGAGAAGATTTTGGGTGTCAAATTTGACTATAAGTAAAGATAATTTGATGCAAACATGTCATAAAACGACAAAAATAAAATATCCACCAAGAAGTTGAGTACACAAGGAAAATCGAGGAAGGAAGAAAGTGTAAATCAGGTCTCATCCTTGGACTCGGCTGAGGTTTTGATGAAGACAAACACATCACAAAAAGAAGAAAGACTTGAGAAAAGAAAAGGAAGACTTCAAGAAATAAAGGAACAAAAAGAAGAAAGACTTCACGAAGACTTCAGAAAAGGAAGGAAGACTTTAAGAAGACTTCAGAGAAGAAAGACTTCAAGAACCGGCTCAGAACGTCAAGATCAAACATGAAGGTTTTAGTTTTAAGTAAGTCTTGTCAACTTAGTGTTCTATGCTTTATTAAGGTTTAATTGCATTTGAAGGCTCATTAAAGATCAACTAATTGAGTATAATATGTTCTCACAAGTAAGACTTGGTAGGAACACTCAATTAGGGTTTAAGATGGTTAAAACTGAGTTTTGGACTATCTGTAATCGATTACAGGTTGTGTGTAATCGATTACACAGTTTGAAATTTGAATTCAAACTGCAACGACTAGTGTAATCGATTACACTAACTGCTGTAATCGATTACCAACACGACAAAAGTGCTTTTTAATGAACCAATGTGTCTCACAACGTTTGCGAAGCATTGTAATGGTTCATAGGCAACCTCTAGTGCCTAATATATGTTGTTTCACGAACCAATATGTCCCAAGTCATTTGGGAAACATTGCAATGGTTCATTAACAACCGTTAGTGCATTGGATGTGTTGTTTCATGAACCAATGCATCCCAAGTCTTTTGAGAAGCATTGCAATGGTTCATGAACAATCACTAGTGCCTATAAATAGTCCATGAATACTCAGAAACAAGTATGACTTGTGCCACAACTTTCACATTCATTAGAGTCATCATTCTGAGTTCTTGTTCTCTAAATGTCAAAGAACACTTATGCTGTTCAACTATTGAGAACTCAGAATTATTAAGAAGCCTTCATTGTAATTTCCTGGAGCATACAAACTAAGATCAATCCATCTTGTCTAAA
This sequence comes from Acmispon strigosus, assembly GCA_030819835.1. Lineage (NCBI taxonomy): Eukaryota > Viridiplantae > Streptophyta > Magnoliopsida > Fabales > Fabaceae > Acmispon > Acmispon strigosus. The sequence continues at coordinate 27,571,686 of JAUAMA010000004.1, read as the reverse complement.
GGATTGTATCAGCCATTGTAAAGGCATCTTCTTCTTCATCTCTTGAATCTGGTTGATTCATTCACCGTGGTTGTCGGTGGTTGTAAAAAGGTCCATCGTGGTGTTCGATGGTTGTGAAAAAGGTTCTTTGAATCGGGTTTGATTCAAAGTCCGCCGTAGGTTTCGGCGTCATCAGTTGGTGGTTTGCCATCTGAGGTTTGACAAGAGTTCTTAGGGTTCTTGGTGTAAGAACTTGTAAGGAATATTGATCATTGTAAATCTTCACTGTGTGATTCAGTGGAGTGATTCTTCAGAAAGTGGTTTGCTTTCTCGTATAGTGGAAAATCTCTGTGTGATCAGAGGACTGGACGTAGCCTTCTGGGATTGAAGGTGAACCAGGATAAAATCCTTGTGTGTTCTTCTTATCCTTCATCTTTTACTTTCAAGCAATCTTCAATTCCGCTGCAATCACAACTATTGTTTCGTGATCATCATTATCTTGAAAGTAGTAATTTCAATAAGGCGAAAATCGGGGCAACTCTGATTCACCCCCCCTCTCAGGTTGCTATCTATACTAACAGAAAGGGCGAGAAGGAGAAGAAGATCAGGTCAGGGAAGAGAAAGTCGCTCTCCATCCGCCACGATGTCACAAACCTCTGTGGGCTGAAGATCGAAGCCTTCGACATCAGCAACAAAGAACCTAGAATAGAATTGAGGCGAGTAGCATTAGTTTACTGCTCGCCATCACCCCATGCAGGAATTTCCTTCAACCAGATTTCAGAGAACACGAGTGGGAGCCAAGTATGATGACAAGGAAGAGAACAACGACACTGAAGACACCAATTCGTCCTCCTTCACGCTCAGTCAACGTAGCAGTGGCTGATACATCGGTCTGGTTCTGACAAAGACATACCCGATTCAGACCAAAGTCGCCACCTTATTTATGTTGATGATTGGAAGAGAGCAGTAGAGGCAACAACAGAGGATACGATGGTGTTCGTCATCTCATAACCTGAGAAAAGAAAACCATCAACGTCATAGCCAAGATGGCTGGAAAATTTGATGCCATTCGCGCTCTCTAGTTTTTCCCTGATATTTACTTCATGCTCTTGATCCTTTTTGAAATTTATGCTTCTGAGTGCATGCCTTGATTTTTTTTTTGTTTGATGTTCAAATAGCAGATTTACACTTTGCACAGAAGGTGCTCGAGAATATGCCTCAACGACAAGTAACTTCTTGGGACGTCATAATGTCAGAGTCATTGCGATATGTGGGCTCCCTACGTAATAAGGTGACTCGCCCAACTTGGCCAGCGACATGGTCGCTGAACGACACTTAGCTTGGTAGCATAGGTTACGATAGGAGAAGTCCTTACAATACTTGTTGGGAGAAGTCCCTGATAATAATTTTACTATTTGTTTTAAATAGTGGAAAATCTTGGTGAAGCCAAGGACTGGACGTAGCCTTGTCGATTATGGGGGTGAACCAGGATAAAAATCATGTGTGCTTTACTTTTCATGATATGTTATATTTTCCTCTGCATACATGCATATTTGCATCATGAATAACTCTCTTTGAAAACCAATAATTAACGTTTATTATTGAAAGAAGTTTTCGAAATAAGTCACACAATTCAAACCCCCCCTTTCTTGTGTGTTTCTTGCACCTTCAAGACACACTTCATCTTCGTGCGTCAGGCTTGGTGTCTTTTGGGCTTGTGGACCAGGCAAGCACCTTCCCTTGGGGGCGGGCCATGAAGACTTCTGAAGACACACTTCGCTTTCATACTTCAAACTTGGTGTCTTGTGGGCTTGTGAGCTTGTGGACTGGGCGAGTACCCTTGCCCAGTAGTAGGGCGACCCAGTGGCTCGACAGGGCAACCCAGTGGCTCGACAGGGCGACCCCAGCTGCTTTAGGGGGGTATATTTGTAACATAAGGGGGGTAATAATTTGTAGTGTATTGGGATCGATTCCCGAGGCCCACAGGCCTGCTAGGATTCAAGATATTTATGACTCATCCCCCTATAAATAGCTAGTAGGGGGCTCATGTAAAAGGGTCTTGATTTGTCTCTTAATACTCTAATAATAACACTTTTCTCCTATATTGTCTCATTCCGAGAACATAACTTCGATACCTCTGTGCACTTGTAGAAAGGCTATCGCACACAAATAAAGTCTACTCATAAAAGACACAGCATGTTCTTCTAAAGAAAACATGGATTTAAATGACTGCTTTTACACACTTGAAAGTGATAGGAATAATCGGATAAGACAAATGGTGCAAAATAAACTAATTTCCACACCCAAAAATCAGTACTCGCTGACCCTTATACCCTCCCCAGATTTGTATCACAAGCATGCATGACATGGCCACCAAATTCATCCAAGCTAGCCTTCAAAGTCAGACACCAATTTTTTTGAATTCTTCCAAGTATACCTCCTGCTTATGAAGAGAAGAAGGATAAGAAGTATTTGTAAAGGTGGAAATAACCAAGAAGATCAATCACACAATCAAAGGTTTTTCATTATCAAAGAAAACTTTTGAACCTTCAGACGCTATAAGTTATGAAATATTTTGAACTTAATATGTGAGCCATGAACTAGTGCAATTCTTTTTCATTTTTGAAACATTCTCTCCAATGACCACCCTTTAAATTTGATTTTTGCGAGCCCTGAGATAGTAATAAACCCAGAATGGGAAGATAAAACATATTATAAGAAATATTACATGCTTATTATCATATCAAACTACATGCAAAGTAGAAGACATGACTAAGAGTAAGATTAATGAAGAAGAATTTAACTTCTTGGATTGAAAGAAATCATCAGAAAAATATAAACTAACATATTTAACCTTAGCTACTACTAATAATTGAAAAACTTTAACTGTATTTTAGCCTGACTTTTGAGAAAGAGGAGCTAGAAGTGTGTCTTGAAGATTGTAGACTCAAAACTAAAGTAATCTAAGTCAAAGCAGCAAAAGAAAAAAAAAAAGAAAAAAAGCTATTATGACCATTTGATACAGGAAAGACCAATACAATTAGGAGGGTTTTGAAAAGTTTTTTTTTTCCCACTTATGATCATGTATATGATTTTACTTGTTTTGGAAAGAAACTAATTCACTCAACTTAAACAAGTCTAAAAATCAGCAGATTAGTGATATATATATATATATATATATATATATATATATATATATATATAAAGGGGAAGATACTCACGTTTGTAGCATCAAATATGATGCCTTAATTATTATTGTTATTATTATTAATATTATTAATATGATTATTATTATTATTGTGGACATGGTACTCTTTTGAAAACTAACTTGCCATGTATGATATGCACATCATTATACCGGATACATTTAATATTCTTATAAAAAAATTAAATGTTATACTTAATGACTTTTTTTATTATAGAATATTAAGAATACAAAATAATTAAAAATAAATGTGTTTTTACTATTTTTACAAAATTTAAAGGATCTGATTAAAATATATTGATTATTATAGAATTAAAAAAGACTAAAATTAAAAACACATTAATATTTAATATTTCATGGATTATATATTACATCTTGTAGTATTTTCTTTCACCTGTACATTATTAATAATATAATTTGTAGACTGACACTTTAAAAGGAACTTAACTTTTTATAGTTTTATACAAAAGAAATGTCATATCACTATTTAAATATGAACATGAATTGTCAAGGATAAGGATAATATATCAAATTACGATGTCAAGGATAAGTTCAGAATTATTACGTTCGGTAGTGATAAACATCAATTGTCATGTCAGCTAACAAATGGATAAGCGCTTGACCTTTTACATTAATGACAATATTAAATAATTATAAATAACATTTTATAGATAATATTAATAAGTTATTAATAATATTTATATTAATTATTATTTTATAAAATATCACAATTTCACATATATAGTAAAAAATATTAAATATCTAAAATTTCCCTAACACTTGAATTAATGACACTATTCATTAATAATACTCTAATTAAAAATTTAAAATTGTGTTAAAAATAATTATGAAATATTTAAGTAATTTTTTTTTTACATTTAATTAATGTTAATATTAGTTAGTTATTCAATAAATTCATTTTATTAATTACATTAACAATCAGTCTTAACAATACCTCAATTTATCATATATGAAAGTAAAATATGAAATATGTTGACCTTTACATTTATGAAACTATTAATTGAACATTAATAACCTTTTGTATTATTAATTATATTAATTAATAATTATTTATATCACAATTTCTCATATTAAAAAGTAAAATATTAAATATTAAATTATTTTAATGTTATTGATAAAAAAAGCAATTAGTTTTATTTGGTTAATATAAAGTAAAAATTAATATTTAAATCTAAATAGCTTAACAGGAGTAACATAACCTGATTAATATTACTTGAATTATTTTTAATTAATATTAAATTATTAAAATGTTATTAACTAATTAATATTTAAACCAATAAATTTTACACGAATTAAGTAATCCCAAATTGAGAAATATTAAAAAAATAAAATAGAAATAAAAAACATTTTTATTTTTATATATATTAAGTATTAAAGTTATTTAATAAATATAATTAAATTATTTTCACCTTTATATTAATGGTATTTTAGTAAAAGGCGAAAGAATAGTTCGTCTTGTGCATATTAAATATTAAATGTGCTTTCTGTGTGTGTGTGTCTTTTTTAGTATATAGTAGTAAATTTATCATGAAAAAAACTATATTAAGTATTAAATGTGCGTTATGTGTGTGTGTCTTTTTTTAATAATAAAGTAACTATTTAGTTAGATAATTTAATTTATTTTAAATATTAAAGTGGATTCTTTTTTATTCAAATTTTATTCTTATTATTATATAATAAATAAAATTATTAAGTATGACTTTTAAATTTTTCTGAAAATATTAAATATTTCCTGTATAACTAGGTGCATATCATACATGGTATGTTAATAATAATAATAATAATAATAATAATAATAATAATAATAATAATAATAATAATAATAATAATAATTAAGTGAAATATTTTGATGCTCTGAATGCAAGTCTCTTCCCCTATTATAAATATCTCTACCTCTCACTCTTTTCCCAATCATATGTTCTCTTTTATTCTTTGCAAATATATTCTCACTGAGATATCTACACCACCTCCACAACCTTTGCTTTTGTTTGCCAATCACAAGAATTAGGGAATGGGAATGGTGCACAGGCTTGGGTCCTAAAGTCATACAAACCTTGCAAAGGCTTACTTTGTTCTCTTCTTTATCGGATAGTGTCTATGTGCTGATTATTAGGCTATATGTTACTTAACTACCATCATTTGAATTGCAGAGTTTTGTTTCAACTTCCGTAGCTGAGTATGAGTGTTTTTATGTTGCAGGTTCCTCCATGGTTCGAATTTGACCTTATTACAGTTACAGGTACCCTTTTTCCGTATTTTATACCACCTAAATTTTAGGTGTTGATTGTTTGATTTCTTATGCTATGTGCTAGTCCTAATATTCATGTGTATTCAAATTTTTTGTGGGTGTTTCCTTGCTAAATGTAATAAATTTAAATATATTAAAATGAGAATATTTAAAATGATTAAAATTAGTTTTAACTTTTTATGTTTTCCAAACTTAAAACCAAAAGTCATATTGAACGGGGCCTAACGAATTTGGCATCAAAATTTTTTAAAATCTCAAGTCTTAGATTCCACTACACACATTTTCTCTCAAACCGAAGCGTTCCTTTTTCATACACTAAATATACAAATTCTATATATATAAAAAAATAATATGCTCTTCACTGTACCTAGCAAAGCATCCCAAAAAATAACATTTGCAAATAAGGTCCTCATTCGGTGTAGGAATAGACTTCTATAGAAACAGGTCCCTTTAAATGTCGTCATGTTGTATTATCTCTTGTATTTGTTTATCTTTTTTATATCTAGCCTTGTGAACCCAAACTTATGGGTCTATATCAATTCAGCTTCTTTAGCAGCTGGTAGGACAACGTTTATCACTTTTAAAAATCCCAGCACCCTTTCTATGGAAGAGAACAGGGACCGGAAATAACCTTGTCCTTCGTAATTATTAAGATATGCCACTAAGGGAAGCTCTGATACTTCTAGCCCTTGCACATGAAATACGCCAGTGCAAACCACCGTTTCATTGACAGCGAGCATCGCACAATGCATTATTCCAAAATCATGATCCTCAATTCTCCACACGTGAATCATTTCTATAATTAAATCACGCTCTATAGTAGTACATATTATTTCATGAAACTGCAAATGGAAGATAACAACATCTTTTGAAAATAATGAACTAATCTCATTAGGATAAACCAAGTTCCACTTCAAAACCGTCCATTTTATATTTAGACCAGCCTCACTTTCTATGCATTTTCCTTCATGCTTCTTTTTATTCAAAATTAGCGGTGAATATGGAAGATTCACCTCCCCATGAGCCCCCAAACTTACTAGAGTGTATGAATTTGATCATAATCTGAGCATCATAACCAATTACCTTCAAGAATTTCCTTCAAGCTTAGCATGATATGATCCTTCAAACACCCAACATGGTATTCCCTCTCACACTGATCACAAATAATTATTGTTCGAGGACGAAATACTTCTTTGCTAAAATCTTGGCCACCGCACAATGCACACCCACCATAGTCAACTTTATAAATTTTGACAACACAAGTTCTATTATTCATATGTTCTAGAGGATCAACTCATGAATTCCTTAAAACATCCAAAGAATAGGAAGGGACCTATGGTGGCTGGAAGAGCTGCAGCAGTGAATCCTCTAGAACAGATAAACCAGAGAAGCATTCGTATTGTCAAAATTTATAAGGGTGACCACGGTGGGTGTGCACTGTGCAGTGACCTAGATATAAACAAGGAAATATTTGGTCCTCGAACATTAATTATTTGTGATCAGTGTGACAAGGAATACCAAGTTGGGTGTTTGAAGGATAGTAACATGCAAAGCCTGTACGAATTTTTAGAAGATAATTGGTTATGCTGCTTAGATTGTGATCAAATTCATATGCTCTAGAGAATTTGGGGGCTCATGGGGATGTGAATCTTCCATATTCACTCCTAATTTTGAATAAATGTAAGCATGAAGGAAAAGGCATAGAAAGTGAGGCTGGCCTGAACATAAAATGGAGGATTTTGAAGTTGAACTTGGTTTATCCTGGTGAGATTAGTTCATTATTTTCAAAAGATGTTGCTATCTTCCATGAGCAGTTTCATGAAATAATAGATACTACTATGGAGCTTGATTTAATTATAGAAATGATTCACGTGTGGAGAGTTGAGGATCACGATTTTGGCAGAATGTATTGTGCGATGCTCTCTGTCAACGAAGTGACGGTTTGCACTAGCTTATTTCATGTGCAAGGGAAAGAAGTATCAGAGCTTCGCTTTGTGGCATATCTTATTGATTACAAAGTACAAGGTTACTTCGGGTCCCTGTTCTCTTCCATCAAAGGGGTGCTGGGATTTTTAAATGTGAGAAACGTTGTCCAACCTGCTGCTAAAGAAGCTGAATCAATATAGACCTGTAAGTTTGGGATCAGAAGGCTATATATAAAAAGGATAAACAAATACAAGAGATAGTACAACATGGTGGCATTTAAAGTGACTTGTTTCTACATAAGCTTATTCCTGCACTCTAATGAGGACCTCATTTGCAAATGTTATTTTTTGGGCTGCTTTGCTAGGTACAATGGATAACAAACTCTTTTTTATATATATAGAGTTTTTATATTTAGTGTACGGAAAAAGAAGGTTTAGGATCCAAAGATAAGGTGTGTAGTGGAACCCAGGACTTGGGATTTTTAAAAATTTGCAAAACTTGACTTTAGAATCTATTATGAGGAGAATCTAGAATGAGAAGATTTTGGGTGTCAAATTTGACTATAAGTAAAGATAATTTGATGCAAACATGTCATAAAACGAAAAAAATAAAACATCCACCAAGAAGTTGAGTACACAAGGAAAATCGAGGAAGGAAGAAAGGGCGAGAAGGAGAAGAAGATCAGGTCAGGGAAGAGGAAGTCGCTCTCCATCCGCCACGATGTCACAAACCTCTGTGGGCTGAAGATCGAAGCCTTCGACATCAGCAACAAAGAACCTAGAATAGAATTGAGGCGAGTAGCATTGGTTTACCGCTCGCCATCACCCCATGCTGGAATTTCCTTCAACCAGATTTCAGAGAACACGAATGGGAGCCAAGTATGATGACAAGGAAGAGAACAACGACACTGAAGACACCAATTCGTCCTCCTTCACGCTCAGTCAACGTAGCAGTGGCTGATACATCGGTCTGGTTCTGACAAAGACATACCCGATTCAGACCAAAGTCGCCACCACTTTTATGTTGATGATCGGAAGAGAGCAGTAGAGGCAACAACAGAGGATATGATGGTGTTCGTCATCTCATAACCTGAGCAAAGAAAACCATCAACGTCATAGCCAAGATGGCTGGCAAATTTGATGCCATTCGCGCTCTCGAGTTTTTCCCTGATATTTACTTCATGCTCTTAATCCTTTTTGAAATTTATGCTTCTGAGTGTTCATCCCTTGATTTTTTTTTTGTTTGATGTTCAAATAGCAGATTTACACTTTGCACAGAAGGTGCTCGAGAATATGCCTCAACGACAAGTAACTTCTTGGGACGTCATAATGTCAGAGTCATTGCGATATGTGGGTTCCCTGCGTAATAAGGTGACTCGCCCAACTTGGCCAGCGACATGGTCGCTGAACGACACTTAGCTTGGTAGCAGAGGTTACGACGACTTGTAGGCCACAATCTCAAGTTTGATTCGCTACTAGCCCACTTACTGTCCCGGCTCAACAATCACAGAGAATCCACAGTGCTTGGATATTTGGTTCACTCTATCCCTATCTCCTTCATGTTTAAACTTTGATGCTTGTTACATGTCCCACGAAAGAGTCAAATGTTATTTTCCTTGAAATACCCTAGCAGTTTTTACGCTTACCACCTGTTTGATAAAATGTCAGACTGAATCTACACTCATATTTTGAAGATAAAATGTTTGAAAAGAATTTGAGACCTCTATTACTAATAGCATATGGCTAAAAGTTATTGAGGAAATGTCTAAATAAGTTATATGTCATGTTTTCATTATAGTTTTCTTGCCTGGAGAGAAGCTTGATTAATTTCCCTTTGGATCCTCCTAAGACTATACTTTCAACGCCAGAACATTGAATGTGTTTTAGCAATTTTTTTAAGTGATTCAATATGAGAAGCTCCTGATTGGGTCAACTGTTTGGATTCTTACAATATGAGAGTATTTATGTTTAAGATTTGAAGCATGTTTCTCATCTTGTCATCATAAGAAGGTGGCTTTGGAAAACTGTGGCAAGGTGTTGTATTTTATTTTGCATGTTGGTGCTGTTCTGAGTCTGACTTATTGCTTGACTAAGATGAATTAACCGCTTGGACAATAGAGATAAGTTGGGTAAATTTGAATTTATAGTGTGTCTTGATTGATCACTCGCTATTGTAAGATGTGCTTTAGATTATATGATGATTGCTCAACGTGCTGTGATGGTGGTTTCATGTATTTATCTCTGATAAACGATCTCATGAACCCTAGAATTGTGATTGTCATGTGTGTTGGTTTCCAGTTAGCAGAATTTAGTTCAGTTGTCTTGCTGCTTGATTAATTGATCATCTTTGTTAATAGGCTTGGAACATCTGAAGGTGCAAGAAACACACAAGAAAGGGGGGGTTTGAATTGTGTGACCATTTTTTTTTAGAACTTATTTGATAGGTCTTAAAAGTTAATTACTGGTTTTCAAAATGATTTATTCATGATGCAAGCATGAGTATGAATATAGCGGAAAGGTAATGTAACATGAATAATAAAACACACATGATTTTTATCCTGGTTCACCCCTATAATTGACAGGGCTACGTCCAGTCCTTGGCTTCACAAAGATTTTCACTATTTAACCAAATAGTACAAGTATTATCAGGGACTTCTCCCAACAAGTATTCTAAGGACTTCTCCTAACAAGAATAACTTATTTAATTCTTCTGTTGAACGAATATCCTTGTAAACCACATTTCTTGATATTTGTACCTTTGGTGTAATCTGATGCTTGAGCGAACGGATTCTTCCTTAGAGTCTGGCAGACGTAGTCTCCATACAATGCTTAAGATTCCGCTGCGAAGTGATTTGTATTGGCAGACGATTTTTCTTCATTCAGTTCTTCTTAACGATTAGAATCTTCTTGGCTTGTAGAGGACTGAATCTTCTTTTTCCTTTTGATTCCAATGAAGTTCTCCATCTGAGAGAGTTGATCCACAACTTCTTTATATGATGCTAGAGAAGCTTCGAAGTCAAAGGTGTTTCTTCATAAGTTGTCATGCTCTTTCAGCTTTAGATGAAGCAGTCTTTCTTTTGATCACTGTAGGTTTAAGTGGCGGACTGTTTCAGCTTCTTAAAGTAGACTTTGACTTGATCGTGCAGAGTTTGATGGAGTGTCCTTGAGAGAGGATGTTGCTGTTTGCAATTTCTGCTTCTTCCTTCGTGAGTTGCCAGACTGCCTTATACATGAATGCCTTCCTTTGTATATCCTTGACAGTGTATCCTTCAAGGTGACCGGACGGACTCTTCTGGTGGACTAATTCTCTTGATGATGCTTTGAGATTCATTCAGTTCCTTTAGTAGATAGTCATTCCTGTGCATGAGAATTTTCACTATGTTAGGAATTTTATCTCTGACTATATTAAACCTTAAAGAAATTGTTAATTATCAAAACATAATAATTCATTTAATTATTTGACTCTAACAATCTTCCCCTTTTTGATAATGACAATTTCTTCGGAAAAAGGTTTATTTGTGATTATGTTTATCGATTAAGCATCTTGTCATTTTTCAGATCATTTTTCAGATAATACAGAAATAGTTTTTCTTCAGGATATTTTAGTGTATAGAAAAACATGATCGTTATTTTAATAGTACTTAGACTTAGACAAGAACATTTTTGTTTTTAGGCGGACGGTTTTGATTTCTTGAGTTTACCTACCTTTGCTCCCCCTAAATCTGATGTTCCTGAAATAATTTTTGTGTCTAACATATCTTTTTCTAAATAAGCTCCCCCTGAACTGATGTTGATGCTATTGAGTCTTAACTGTGTTTAGGATATTCTATCATCATGGATATTCTATCATCATCTCTTTGTTGCTAACATTTTCTGTGATATTTTATCATCATCTCTTTGTTGCTATGCTAACATTTTTTGTGATATTTTATCATCATCTCTTTGTTGCTAACATTTTCTGTCTCTTTTTCCTTACCTCATTCTTCTCCCCCTTTGGCATTATCAAAAAGAAATAAGCGATAAATAAATAGCGATATTTAAATTGATGAGGCAGTAAATAGCAAGCACTGATAATATATGGATAACTTGCAGTCAGTAAAGATGAGAAAAAGAATAGATTGTGCAAGATAAAGAGGTAAAGGTATAGAGATTAGTCATGTTGCTGCTGATGTTGCTCAATGTAGCGCCACACCAATCCTTCTAGAATCTCAAATCCTGCGTCCATCTTGTCAGAAAGTCTTTGGGACACAGTGTCAATGTGATTGAACGCATCTCTACGCAGTTCTTTATTTTCCTTAGAAGCATTTGAGCACCCTGTATCTATTCTTGTTGACAGTTGCATCACAGCAGCTCTGGCATCGAAGGAACTTTCAGCTGATGAAGGCATGTTTGTGGTCTTTGATTCAGGGATTTCCTCAGCTTGAGAAAGGTTACTCTTTGGGAGAGCAAATGATATAGGTTGGGTAGTGGTAACCTCAACATCCTGGGCAACTGGTGAGGTTTCAGTGGTAGGTGTTTCTCATGAAGAAGATGGAGATGAGTGGTTTGGACTTTTCTCAGTGTCGGAGGATGTGGTGAATATATCTTGGGGTATGGTGATAACTTGAGGCAAGGGGATGGTTGGTGCATATGATGGGTGATTGTTGGAAGGTGCATTGGCAGTTGATAGAAGCTCAGGTCGCGGTCTTGCAGTAAGTAGAATGAGCAACCATGATCCATGTTGAAATATAATGCTTTTAACATTATGAATCAGTCCAAATGGAATGGTACTCAGATGAACTGGTCTGAATACAGACAGTTCCCACTCATGGTGAAAGATGCCGTACCTGGTCCTTTGAGCAAATGCAATTTGTAAACCATCCATAACGGGAGGAGACCAGAGTCGGGCTAGAATACAAAAGTTGAATCCTAGGAGTTCCATCATCAAGTGTGGAGCATAGACGGCATTCTCAATTTTAAGCATTCTGGGAATCTGCAAGGAAGAAGGAGTTACGTCCGACGCGTCGTCCTTGGAACATGAGCAAGAAAGACTCTTGCAGTGTTCTGCGAGGATTTCATGGAAGCAGAAACTTGCACATCATCATCCTGATTGTAACACCCCAATTTTTGGGTTGAGGGTCACATAGTAATTACGCGGAAAATATACTTTGAAACCTCTCAAAACACTCAAGTTCCAAAGATCAACGTCACTCGATATTAATAATTAATAATTATCCCATAATAGAATTATAATCATCTCAACGCGGTAAAGTTCCAAAATAATTAAAGTGGCACCGACATGTGCAAATAAACCAAACGTCGCTAAAATATAAGAAAATTACAACTTCTTTATTTTTCTTGAATCTTCCTCGCCACCTGTTCAATCTTCAAGTCACCGCTCCTGGACCTCATTGTCCTAATCATCTATGGCGTTAAGCGCCCAAACAAATCAAACAAACAAGCAGAAAGGGTTAACTCGGAAATCAAGAAAAATACATACAACAATTGCGATTAAAAATAGAATGAGCACAATTGACCAAAAGAATCAATACAATGCAACCATAATATCAACATAAATTATTTTCTCATTATACAACATCAATCCAGTTTATGCATGAACCTCAAATGCTAAATGCACAACTATGGCCAAATCATCGTTCCAAGAGGAACCGGACAGTCTTGTGACTAACCGTGACCCCAATGTCCTCAGGCACAGTCCCGTGATTACCCATCACACCATCGGCCTGTTTGGTCACGTGGTTACACCGCCACCCCACCATTCTCAGCAGCTCTTTGGTTACCCACCACCCACTGCTTTGACAGTTCCGTGGTTAACCACCACCCCTGTCGTCAACCTACAACAATGCATATGCCATGACCACATAATCATCATCCTCATAATCATCATTTCATGAACATATACAGCATGCTAAATTTATTAACCATGATTCCAGCAACAAGTTCTTAAAGCTGCACGCAACCGAATTCACAAAACAACATACAACAATCACAACAACAAGGATAATCCTAATAAAAACGAGTTACCCTTACATCATCGTCATCTTCAATATATCATGTAAACAATTCTCAGTTTCAAGCATCACAATACCAACAATTTCATCTTCATAAACAGAATAATTTCCCGGAAATAAAATCATGGTAAACACAACTGACTCTATCTAGACCCAGAGTTACCCTTACCTTTTAATCCTTTGCTTGGTCTTGTCCTTCAACCTAACATGATAAAACATGTCCACACTCTCGAGAATTATGTAGGGAGTCACGTGATCAAGCTTGAATTGGGAAAAGAAGGTTGTACCCAAAAACAGAAACGGTAAGGACTTAGATTGAGTTTTCGAACATGAAAAGGATTCAGAAATGACTGAAGAGGAAGCCTTACCGAACTCAACTAAGAACCTCTGAGTTTAAGAAGGTTGGACGTGCCTTCCCAAGGTGAGAACGCAGCAGCAAAACAGAAGAAGAAGATAGCAGAAAGAAAGGGCCAAACGTGCAGCAGATTTTGGGCAGCAGCAGCAAAATAAAACTAGGGTGAAATCTGATTGTGAAAGACTCTCTTATGCACGAAATTCACCCTCAAAGTAACCCCCAAAACTCAGAAATAATTCCCCCATAACTCAGAAATAACTCCCCCATAATGACCCCTCATTAACCCCATTTAATCACCCATTAAAACACCCATTAACTCTCCATTACTCACATGTTTAAATTTCAAATTCAAATCTGATTGTAACTCCTATTAAACTCCATTTAAACCCATTTATTGCTCATTAATCTCATGTCTCAATTTAAATTCGAATTCAGCCTTTAACCACCAAAAATCTGATTAAAATTAAAACATACCTCACTAGGATTCGAACACAAACCATTCCCATCAAATGCCTAAGTCTCCACCACTAAACCAAGGCTCTTCTTGTTAAAAATCTTACACCAATATTCTTTTAAGCCTCTAACTCGAACCATCATGTTCCTATTTCAAATTTGAATTCCAAAACCTCCTTAAAAGCTCTTAAATGCGGAATTCCAATCCAGCCTTGACTAGTCCAAGGACTAAAATGCAAATGTCCAAACTTAAAGGAACAAAACCTAATTATAAATTCTCCAAGGACCAAAGTATAATTACTCAAAACTTGAGGGTCTTACACTGATCATCCCCAGGTGCAGATGCTTCCTTGGAGACTCTTTGCTGAGAGGCCAGTATCTCATTCAGAGATATTTCCGGATCATCAACATGATCATTTATATTTTCAGCTCCAGTCTTCTGCTTCTTTTTCTTTGGTTGTGTCTTCTTTGATGCTCTGGTTTTTGTACGCTGCTTAGCACTCTCTTTTGAAGAGCTCTTCTTCACTGTAGTCGGACGAAGTTCCTCCTGAATCGCTGACTTTTCTGCTTCTTTATCAACGAAGCATGATGCAGTTACTTTGTCTTGGTTCAGTTGTTTATCGTCAAGTGGACGATTCATAACTTCAAGTGGCTCTGGCAATTGAACTGGACTTGAAGGAGCTACTGATGAGGTTTGAGGAGTCTGACCTTGCGCTTGTGGGATCTCATCGTTGTCCAGAGTGGATTCACTATCGGATTGGCTTCCGATGCGTTGAGGTTGTCGTACATATTCTGGATCAACAATCTCCTTGTATTTTAGGATCCTTGATGAGATATGTTTCCCCCATCTCTTAGCGCTCTTCGCACAATTTGGTCTCCACATAGGAGTGTAATAAGGGCGAAGTGAATCAGTTCTGAGTTTTACCCTTACCCAATGGTGGTCATCGATATTACAGAGAACTGCAATAATGGGAGGGATGAAGGCTGGACTAGCTAAGGGTAGATAGGTGCATGACTTCCTTAGACTTACGGTTACCAGTATGATTTTGAAAGTGCTTACAGCCAACAAACCCATGTCAGGGACAGTGAACCATTTAGGAAATAGAGCAAGTTCCCCTTCAGGTAAGTTCAGTGCATCCATTATCCGCTCGAAATGTTGCTCAGATTCCATCATTCCGGCATATACAGAGTGATGAGCTTTAAGTTCTTCTACCATCTCAACCCTATAGCAGGCCATTCATTCTCATTGACTCCAAGCCATTGAGCAATGCAACGAAAGCCACAGTTTCCATCATCTACCACGTCAATAATGTCTTCCACATATTCGTGGAATAGTGGAGGGATATAAGAGAGATATTTTAAGAGAGAGGGTGAGGGATGATCAACCTTTGGAGCCACTCTCAGAGGTCCTTCTTTTACTCTTTTTACCAACGAAGCTATCGGCATTGAGTCTTCATCATCACCTGATGAAGTTGCATTTTGTCTGGTGGTGTTGGTTGTTGCCTTCACAAGGCGTCTTCGCTTTGGTTCTGGCACGGATGACGGTAAGACCCTAGTTGCCTCATCTGATTCTGCAGTATTACGCTTCTTGATTGGTGGTTGTGCAGTTGGGATAGTTTGCTTCTTTGTTCTTGACGCTCTGGTTTTTGGAGGAGACGGTTGAACTTCTGGTGCTTGCTTGGCTTCTTCATTTTCATCCAGTTGCTTCTTTTCCCATTTGGAGAGCATCTTCCTTGGAACCCCAGAGAAGTCAATCTTTAGATTCATCCGTTTGACGTCCCCAAACCTGACGGGTGTTGGGTAGATGTAATCTTGAGCAATGAACTCACTCTGAAGTTTCTCTTCAGTAACTAATCCCTTCAGCCCCATGATCTTGGTAATGAGTGCACCATAGGGAAGATTTGACACGGAACTCTCAATGGTTCCCACCATGTGATGAAAAATCAGAGAGGGCAGGTTGATCTTTTGCATATTGCTCATCTGGTAGAGTGCCCAGTGAGACATCTTATTTACAAGATCTCGGGCTCCTTCTCTAGGGAAAACGATCTTGCTGATAACGGCGTGTGGAAACTTGTATTCTTCCACTAGGTTATTGACTGAGTTTCCATGTATCTTGGAGTCTTCCTTCAAGATACAATTGTTGTTTATGGTTGATGTTTCCCACTTCGGGGAGTAGTGAACTCCGTCATTCACATCCACTTCTAATGCTAGAGCAATGTCTTCAGGACAGATTTCAGTTATCATCCTCATGCATCTGCTCACGATGGTTCGAGGGTTTTTCTTCACAGCGCACTGATAGAACTCCTTTACCAAGGATTCAAGAACAGGGGTTTCTGACACTTTCATGAGTTGCACCCAGTCTTGAAATGATACGAGACTTAGTCCGGCAACCTTGGCATATTGGAAGCGATTAAGCTCAAGATACCTTGGTGATACGAGTTCCCTTTCACCTAGGTCAGAGAATTTCTTAGCCCCAATCTTCATGACTTGTTCACGACAGTTGGCGTCAACATTCTTCTTTCTCAATTCAAGAACAGCTTCTTGTGCTTGAGTAATCTTGAGCTTGACGGTGGTTTGCTTCTTTGGTGCCATTTGAGAAATCTGCAGAAAGAGGTTAGAGAGTACAAGCAGAGAATAACAAAGGTTCTGAGGTGCAAGTGAGTTGAGATGTGAGTGTGAGGCTTCCACTCTCAAATTCTTTTGTTAAGGTTGATTAGAAGGCAGACAGTCTTACTCGTTTTATGGTAGGAAATGATTGCCTGTGCATTTGATGTGAGGTAGCAAGTATCGCATGCGCATTAAGTAAAATTGATAAATGTGCAGTTATGGCAGTTGAGGATTTAATGCGTGTTAAGAACGCTTGAGTACGTGGAACGATAAAGTTGTTTACCTGTGACCCAGAAGTGGATGTTTTAACGTGTCCTTTCGGTTGAACCCAGACGTTCTCACTTGGATGTCTTTTGATTGATCACCGGACGGTGACTCAATCTCAGTTCGATAGCTCTTGGCGATGGACTTTATTTGTGACAGATGTAGTATTTTGAGTGCTCCTTTGAGATACTCAATATGTGCATTTCTTCACTCTTTTACTTTCTTCTCTTGATCTCCATGTTTGATCAGCTTTTGTTGATCGTCATTGTAGTAAGTTTCTTCACTGTGAGTTCCTGCAGCAGAAGTCATTGTGCACTTTTGTGGTACCCGGGTTTTTCTTGGGTCCAGAGGGTTAGTCCTTTATTCACACGATTGTAAACATCAGTGTTTGAGTGTCATGATCAAAGTAGAACGAATTTTCAAAGGCTTAAGCCGATATACAGATGTGTATGCATTTCAAGACATTGACTATTTATGATGTCATTTGAAAATATTATGCAGGTTTGATATAACAACAGAAACTTTGTTCCTTTTATGTGGATGAAAATTTGAAATAATACAGAATTTTCTTGACTTCCGAGCTTATCTTAATCAGAGAATAATTAAAATTAGAGGACATATATTCAGTTTTTCCTTTCTTTAATATACTACTAATTTTACTTAAGTTAGAACAGGTAAGGGAATAGTTGCAGCTTGATAATCATGAATTCAGAATTACCTCATTTATATTTCTAATGGTCACATGCTGTATCAACTGTTTTCAATCTTCGAATGATGTTGTTTCGATCAGGAAGATGATGAGTTTATACTTCTCTTTAAGAAGGGCTTGATTTTCTCACAAATTTGCTGGAGGATCCGCCAAAGATGGGCTGAGCTGGAAGGTCAGGATTCCTCATTAGCTTCCTCTTCTTGGATGAGCATAGATTTCTTTGTGCTTTATCAATTCATCTCTGATTATCTTCTTTTAATCCGGTTTACTCCTTTCTTGAGTTGGTTTCTTTGAGATGTTCTACCGGCACTATCGTTTGGATCATGGTTGCTTTTTGAGGAGAACATCGATTACCATAGATCTTCATACTCTGCATCAGTGAAGATGTTAGTCCTTTTCAAAGTGGTTAGGCTCTGATACAAATTGAAGGTGCAAGAAACACACAAGAAAAGGGGGGTTTGAATTGTGTGACCATTTTTTTTTTTAAAACTTATTCGATAAGTCTTAAAATTTAATTATTGGTTTTCAAAATGATTTATTCATGATGCAAGCATGAGTATGAATACATCGGAAAGTTAATGTAACATGAATAATAAAGCACACATGATTTTTATCCTGGTTCACCCCCATAATCGACAGGGGTACGTCCAGTCCTTGGCTTCACCAAGATTTTCACTATTTAACCAAATAGTACAAGTATTATCAAGGACTACTCCCAAAAAGTATTCTAAGGACTTCTCCTATCAAGTATTCGAAGGACTTCTCCTTACAAGTATTATCAGGACTCCTCCTTACAAGTATTATACTGGACTTCTCCTGACACCTTTTTCAGGGTTTTTCTTTTCTACAATAGTTCTCTTCTAATAAGAGTGGGTAGAAGAAATGAAGAGCAGAAAACAGAGAGATCATAAGCAAGTCGGTCTCTGTTTTAAGCTATGTGTGTGGGATAGGATGAGAGTAATACTCTATAAGTTTTCCACAGACATAAGCAACTCAACTCAGGTTATGATATGACTTGAAGTTTCCTGAGTTGGAACCAAGAATGTCTTGGTCCTTTGGACGAACTAGTTTGAGATATGTAAAGTTGAATTCTAGTCGCCAAGTTGCTACGGAAGCAGGATTCTCTATATATATCTTCAGTTGAAGATCCTTGTTCTTCCTTCACAGAAGGAGTGAAAACCTGCCCGTTAGTGCTCCGGCTTCCTCTGCTGTGAGTAACGGCTAATTTTGCATTTTTCAGCAGGTCTGAGACACGATGTGAGAAGCATTGATTTGCCTCGGTTGACGTCGTCTGGCTCCATGCTGAGCGAGTAGCCTTGAGCTAGTTCCTCTGTATTTAATGCGTGAAGATCCAGCTGTGATATTTGTTTTGACCATTATACCCCAGTCCATGCCAGCTAATGCTCATCACGTGCTTTGCTCAGATGTTTGAATTTCGACCGTTGAACGTGTATGGTGCTAAGAGATTCTTGCCGTTGATTCCGTGATGTCAGCTTGATTTGAGGAAAAGCAGAAAAGCAGTGGGACCAAGGAATATTGTGTTGATTGTGTCCCTTTCTACTTTCTGCCATTGTCAGTACATCAATAAATATGCAGACGAGGTAGACATCTTTTGATCCAAGAAGCAATTATTCAAGATGAGGAGAATAACTTCTTTAATGCTTCTGTTGAACGAATATCCTCGTAAACCACATTTCTTGATATTTGTACCTTTGGTGTAATCTGATGCTTGAGCGAACGGATTCTTCCTTAGAGTCTGGCAGACGTAGTCTCCATACAATGCTTAAGATTCCGCTGCGAAGTGATTTGTATTGGCAGACGATTTTTCTTCATTCAGTTCTTTTTAACGATTAGAATCTTCTTGGCTTGTAGAGGACTGAATCTTCTTTTTCCTTTTGATTCCAATGAAGTTCTCCATCTGAGAGAGTTGATCCACAACTTCTTTATATGATGCTAGAGAAGCTTCGAAGTCAAAGGTGTTTCTTCATAAGTTGTCATGCTCTTTCAGCTTTAGATGAAGCAGTCTTTCTTTTGATCACTGTAGGTTTAAGTGGCGGACTGTTTCAGCTTCTTAAAGTAGACTTTGACTTGATCGTGCAAAGTTTGATGGAGTGTCCTTGAGAGAGGATGTTGCTGTTTGCAATTTCTGCTTCTTCCTTCGTGAGTTGCCAGACTGCCTTATACATGAATGCCTTCCTTTGTATATCCTTGACAGTGTATCCTTCAGGGTGACCGGACGGACTCTTCTGGTGGACTAATTCTCTTGATGATGCTTTGAGATTCATTCAGTTCCTTTAGTAGATAGTCATTCCTGTGCATGAGAATTTTCACTATGTTAGGAATTTTATCTCTGACAATATTAAACCTTAAAGAAATTGTTAATTATCAAAACATAATAATTCATTTAATTATTTGACTCTAACAACATCTACTGCTTTTTCATAATATAAATGTATCTTTGGCTTCTGTCATTCTTAATTGCATTTGAAACTGCTAGAATGTTTGTCTCCTGCTTTAATTTTCATGTTGCATGTGGAAAGTAATTTTATCTAGATTTTGTGTGGCATTTTCGTAACATGAAAAGAACATGAATAATTGTGAATTGTTTGAACTTATTTTGTCTGTCACATATAATGGGAACTGATTGCTAACTATGTTCTTGGCTAGTTGTTGGACCTTTAAAAACTGTTTGGCATGCGGCGCTCTGTACTATATCTAATCTCCTTCAGACTTGTTTATCGTAATTATTTATGTTGTGTGATTAAGTGGCTATGGTTGGTTTTCCAAAAATTGTCTTGCTTCAAAAACATATTGGGTCAATCATTGTTAGCTAATAAGTGTAGAGAATATTAGTGATTTAAGTATTTATTGCAGATATGAAAAAGAGTAAATGCATAAAGTTTGTGGACATATGAATTTCTATGCTTCTTTTCAATTACACATTCTTCACGTACATGAGATGGAGTTTCAATTTGAGTAAGGCCTTTAACATTTTTCTTCTACTACAAAGTTCTGAGCCCATTGAAGTTTAAATGTCCAAACCTGGAGTACCATAACCATGAGGAATCTGGAATAGATGATTTGAGGCAGGTTTGATCTTTAACATTTTTTGATTTGAATTTGAACATTATATTTCCAGACATCTTGACGGCAACAACTAGTCCCTCCTTTGGATCATGAATTTGACAAGATCCATTTTCGTGTGCAATTTTTCAACCCGTTTCTAACAACTGTCCTAGGCGGATCAAATTGCTTTTAAGTTCTGGTACATAGAACACATCACCTATATTCTGCATCTAATTGTTCATCTGCACTTCAACACTTCGTGTCATGTGGTTGCTGAACCCATAATCAAGGGCATTCCCATTGAAATTGGCCAAATTTATGACAGTTGTAGCATTCAATGGATGTCCTGCCAAAGCTTCCTTCTCGGGTGCCACGACCCCGTCCCCTTCCTCTTCCTATAAAGCTTCCATGACCTCTACGTTTTCCAGAAAAATTTCCTTCGTGAATCACTTTGAGAGCTTTCTCTTCCTCAATATGATTTGACATATGTTGTTCATGCACCAACGGTGAACTTTGTAATTCATCTACTGAAATTGTATTCATGGCATCAGGTTCTTCTGTCGAACATACCACATAATCAAACTTAGAGATCATAGAGCATAGAATCTTCTCTATGACTGTCACATCTTCTAGCTTCTCTCCATGCTTCCTCACCCGGTTTGCGAAATACTCATCAACATATTCTCCAACTTTCATGTGCAAAATTTCAAATTCGTTACAAAGAGCTTGTAATTGAGCATGCTTGACTCTACTTGTACCTTGATACTTCTTCTTCAAGGAGTCCCATATGTCTTTGGCAGTGTCCTTCTGGAGGATTTAGGATAGTCTCAAGAACAACTTGATCAATTGCTTGATATAAGTAATTATTTGCTTTCAGATCCTTCAACTTCAAGTCATTTCTTGTCTTCAACTGTGCTTTAGTCAAGAATGATATTATTATAAGGTTTCATCAAAAAATCAACACGGACTGTTTGAGATTTATACTGATATGTATTGTTAATATACAATTAATGAAATGGTTTCTGCTAATGATTAGTATCTAATTTAAAGTTTATCTTCTAAAAATATTTTTGAATAGATTATGAGGTGAAATGTTTATTTCCAAAGTAATGATATGAGACCTAGTTTTTATTCAAAAGCTTTTTTTTTCTTTGATAGTTGTTTGATAATTAGCGTCCCCTTTGGACTTAACTAATTTTAGTGATTGGCATATGTGACTGTTGCTTTCAATTTTGCTTATGCACATGTACGGTGTGATAAAGATACCATTTATTTTCCATTGGATTAGAGTACGAAGATGACCATTTGATAGATAGAAACATGAGTTGATTTGTTTATTGAGAGTTTCCTTTAGTATGTTTATTACTATCTTTGCTCACAAGTTTTAAAGGGAAACAAGAACAATAATTTACTGTGTATGTTTTTACACACATAGAGAGTTTGAAAAAAATTTCTATGCTCTTCCATTGATAAAGAACCATGGTTCCTTGTTATGGTTCAAAGCTTTCTTATATTAAGCTTATTCAGAATGGTATTGTTTAATGTGATAATTTATTAATCTATACATAGGATACATGTAATGTTGATATAAACATGATAGCTTCCATATTTGGCAAATTGACTTTGATGGTTAAGTCTAAAGTTATCCATGATGTGACAATTTAGATGGAAACATAGTTGGCATGAGATAGCATTTTTTGAGAAACTCACATACATTTAAGATTGCAATAAAGTTACTTGCTTCATGCTCTCACATGATGATCTTGTAATATATTTCAATTCCAATAGTTGTTTTGGCTTGCCAATTTTGAGACAACTAAAAGCTGTTTTGAAACACATGTTGATGAAAGATGAAACAAGGAAAAATATGAAACATATTCTCAGTGAAGAGATAATGGTCCAGTGGCAACCTAAATAGTTACTCTCAATGAAGAGGCAATGGTCCAGTGGCGACCTCGACACCTACTTCGATGCAACCAAGGGTCTTAAAAACCCCTATCTTTGGTGTCCTCACCTCGCAAGAGTTTGGGGGCGGCATGGAGGTTCGCCTGGGACGGCATGGAGGTTCGCCTGGGACGGCATGCGTGTTGACCCGGGTTTTAGGGCTATTTTCATATTTATTTTGCATATAGATCCGTAGGTTAATTAGGATTTTGATTCATTTTTCACTCATTTTGGTCTCATATCATACATTTTTGTATTTCTAGGTTGTTCTATGTTTGTATCTATTTATTAGACATTTTTTATGGCTTTTCTGTGATTTTTCTGGTTTCAGGTGTCTGGCGCGCTCGCCCCAGGAAGCTGGCGCGCTCGCCCCCGAGACAGAGAGCAGTTTTTACACAGCAGTCTGGCGCGCTCGCCCCAGGAAGCTGGCGCGCTCGCCCCAATTGGGCGCGCTCGCCCCAGGATGCTGGCGCGCTCGCCCCCGAGACAGAGAGTAGGAGCTGGTTTTACCCAAGTTGGCGCGCTCGCCCCAGAAAGCTGGCGCGCTCGCGCCGGCGTCGCAGATTCCAAAATCTGCTATATAATTTGGATCTAATTTTAGGTTTTGGGGGGTTGATGGTGGAGAGGTGCGGCCAAGCACTTGGAGGCCGGTGCTAGGGCACCATGGAGGAGTCATGCATCCCCTCCGGAAGGCCATGGTTCCGTTTCACCTTGGGTTCTATCTTCCTTCTCTTCCCTCTCTTCCCCTCCTATGTTGTTTGATTCTATTTTGGTACTTTGGATGATGTAATTTGATTCACTCTTGTTTAATACATCTTTATGCAATTGTTATGATGGGTTTTCATGGTTGGGTGTTGCTCTCTATGTTTAATGCTTCATTTGGTCAATTGGTGAAATCTAAAGCTTGTATTGATTCATAGATATATTGGAAAATTGATATGGATTGATGTATGCTTGGTTATGGAAGAGGGAAATGCACTCATGTCTTGGGTTTGTTAGTTTCTCTTTGTGCTTCATGTATCTCTTGATCATGTGATGATTTTTAAGGCTTGCATGACAAAAGGGATTTTGGTGTGAGTTTAGTAAATGAGAGGAACCGCCCTTTGCACTAGTTAACTTAAGAATGAATTGTCTTAGGCTAGGTGAGGTCTTCTAGGTGAAGATGGGATACACTCACCACTAGGTAGGAATATCTTGAGTTGGGAACGAGGTCTTAACCGAGTGACTAGTCGGGATACTCACCACTAGGATAGGAGTACCTAGGCGGGAATCAATGGGATTTCATGAGTGACGGTCATAGATTCCATCCACTGGGACATGAACTTCTTGGGTTAGAAACGGAGCTTAGGGTATGTCTCATCAAGAGAATTTATGCTACAATGCGCCTTTTGGGATTGTTAGGACTTAAGGGATTAAGGCTAGGTTCTCAATTGGTAGGCTTTGCTTAATTAAGGAGTTAGTTAGGTAAATAGCTCTTACCGGCATCTTAAATGTTAAATCCATCTTATATGAGTGTCTTGGTTGAGAACAAGTTGTGGATTAAGTAACATCATTTCGTAAGTACGCTTTCCTCTTTGTTTACCTCCGTCAACTTCTTTTATCGCTTTCTTTATTGTTGTTCTCATTTAGAATAATTATCACATTTTGAACCGCTTATTCAACGTCTAGCTAGTGAGATTAATACGTAGCAACACAATCCCTGTGGAGACGACAAAACCCGATACTATACTATGATTGAGTCTTGAAAGGGATTTGATAGTAGTTAGTGGAGGAAAACCTCTTTTCATCATGCATATCTCTTTCATCAAAATGGCGCCGTTGCCGGGGATTGTGCTTTCCGTTACTATTAGTTAAACTAGTCAGGTGTTGATTTGAGCTTTGTTATAGTGTGCATTTAGTTTGTTTTTCTCCTATGTGTCAATTCAACTGATTTGTTCTTGTTCTAATTGCTTGTTGTGGCCTGATCAACTATAACATGATATGAGGTTTGGAATTCTGTGAACCTGACTTAGAATGAATCAGCTAGTGAATTTAATGTCAATTAGGTTCATTAGTCATGAATTGATGATTTGATGCATAGAATGTTGAGTCCTTGTGTGTTTTAGAGTCTCATGCATTTTTATTTTTATTTTTTGTGTTATGCACTATGTGGGATGCAATGAATGTGAGATTTTAGTGGTATTTTTGATGTGTTCGTTCATGTGCAAGAACTTGGTGTTTTTCTGAAAAGTGTAACAGAGGTTGGAGGGCCCAACAGTTGAAGAAGTTCTGGTGCTATCATGTTTTCAACCTACATGGAATAGACAGGGAAGTAATTCTAAACCACATTTCTCCTTTTAGTTGCATTTTAGATCACAATTCATATTTCTTGTACACACTAGTGCTGCACATGCCCTATTTCCTAGGATTGCATACCCTTCTGCTGAGGCTTTGTTTTTATTGTTTGCTCTGGGTTTGATGCTTGCTCTTTTATAAAAAGGTGATGCATGGGTGAATGAATCTTGTAGGACATGTGAAGGTCTAAGCGGCGGGGACTTGAGCGATTTTTGGGAAAGTGCAGTGAAGTTGTTAGGGATACCAATTTTGTGGGGATAATGCATGAAGTATAGCTTCCTTTTAACCTTTATATTGGGTTTACACTTTTTTTGGCTGTGAGGTTAATAAAAGGGCACACATGTGGAAAAAATAGAGTAAAGTGCAAAAAGTATAAAGACGAGGGAAGGATGTGAGTAAGGGAATGGGACGTACTTGCACCACTGAGCATACCCCCAATCATATCCCTACCTTGTTTGCAAAAGAAAAAAATTAACTCGGAGTTGGTAATAACTGTGAAGGGTTTAAAAAAAAAAGAAAAAGAAAATATATTAACCCGGAGTTGGTAATAACTATGAGGGGTTTTAAAAAGATACGTGTGTGCTCATAATACAAAAAGACCGTTAGCTATCATTAGTGTATTCTCAATATGAGGTTGGGGAATTAGGAGCTGATTGTAAAAACCCACATCTTGGTGTTCTTTGTGATTTTTATTTGCATCTACTAAAGGTTACTCTGTTCCCTAGCTTGATTCCTTGCATGAACTATCTTGAAGAACTTATCCCATGTGTTCTGTGTTAAGTTTTTGTTTGCTAGCATCTTACCTAGAGCTTATGTTCTTGAGCTTGAGGACAAGCTTACTTGAGTTTTTACGCTTGAGGGCAAGCTGTCGTTGGGTATAGTGGTGTGTTGACCCGGGTTTTAGGGCTATTTTCATATTTATTTTGCATATAGATCCGTAGGTTAATTAGGATTTTGATTCATTTTTCACTCATTTTGGTCTCATATCATACATTTTTGTATTTCTAGGTTGTTCTATGTTTGTATCTATTTATTAGACATTTTTTATGGCTTTTCTGTGATTTTTCTGGTTTCAGGTGTCTGGCGCGCTCGCCCCAGGAAGCTGGCGCGCTCGCCCCCGAGACAGAGAGCAGTTTTTACACAGCAGTCTGGCGCGCTCGCCCCAGGAAGCTGGCGCGCTCGCCCCAATTGGGCGCGCTCGCCCCAGGATGCTGGCGCGCTCGCCCCCGAGACAGAGAGTAGGAGCTGGTTTTACCCAAGTTGGCGCGCTCGCCCCAGAAAGCTGGCGCGCTCGCGCCGGCGTCGCAGATTCCAAAATCTGCTATATAATTTGGATCTAATTTTAGGTTTTGGGGGGTTGATGGTGGAGAGGTGCGGCCAAGCACTTGGAGGCCGGTGCTAGGGCACCATGGAGGAGTCATGCATCCCCTCCGGAAGGCCATGGTTCCGTTTCACCTTGGGTTCTATCTTCCTTCTCTTCCCTCTCTTCCCCTCCTATGTTGTTTGATTCTATTTTGGTACTTTGGATGATGTAATTTGATTCACTCTTGTTTAATACATCTTTATGCAATTGTTATGATGGGTTTTCATGGTTGGGTGTTGCTCTCTATGTTTAATGCTTCATTTGGTCAATTGGTGAAATCTAAAGCTTGTATTGATTCATAGATATATTGGAAAATTGATATGGATTGATGTATGCTTGGTTATGGAAGAGGGAAATGCACTCATGTCTTGGGTTTGTTAGTTTCTCTTTGTGCTTCATGTATCTCTTGATCATGTGATGATTTTTAAGGCTTGCATGACAAAAGGGATTTTGGTGTGAGTTTAGTAAATGAGAGGAACCGCCCTTTGCACTAGTTAACTTAAGAATGAATTGTCTTAGGCTAGGTGAGGTCTTCTAGGTGAAGATGGGATACACTCACCACTAGGTAGGAATATCTTGAGTTGGGAACGAGGTCTTAACCGAGTGACTAGTCGGGATACTCACCACTAGGATAGGAGTACCTAGGCGGGAATCAATGGGATTTCATGAGTGACGGTCATAGATTCCATCCACTGGGACATGAACTTCTTGGGTTAGAAACGGAGCTTAGGGTATGTCTCATCAAGAGAATTTATGCTACAATGCGCCTTTTGGGATTGTTAGGACTTAAGGGATTAAGGCTAGGTTCTCAATTGGTAGGCTTTGCTTAATTAAGGAGTTAGTTAGGTAAATAGCTCTTACCGGCATCTTAAATGTTAAATCCATCTTATATGAGTGTCTTGGTTGAGAACAAGTTGTGGATTAAGTAACATCATTTCGTAAGTACGCTTTCCTCTTTGTTTACCTCCGTCAACTTCTTTTATCGCTTTCTTTATTGTTGTTCTCATTTAGAATAATTATCACATTTTGAACCGCTTATTCAACGTCTAGCTAGTGAGATTAATACGTAGCAACACAATCCCTGTGGAGACGACAAAACCCGATACTATACTATGATTGAGTCTTGAAAGGGATTTGATAGTAGTTAGTGGAGGAAAACCTCTTTTCATCATGCATATCTCTTTCATCAATGCGCGACCCTTGTGCAAAACACATTTAGCTACATAAGTTTTTGGCTACCAAGACTTTGGTAGCATGAAACGAGCGACTGATTGGCCTCCAAATATTTTGGTGCAAAATGACAGCAAATTTCGAATATTTCCTAGTTATTTTCCAATTAAACAATAGCAAAATATTATCAAATTTTTAATTTCCTAGCTTTGTAGCTATCAAAATTCCTAGAAATCTCTGAGGTAAATTCTAGCCAAAGTGAAATGTAAATTTCGAGCTAATCCATAGCTAATCTCTAGCGGTTAATTGATTGCAAATGGTGCAATTCACTCTCATTGATGGAAAAAAGATATTGATCAACCACTTCCAACAATTTCATACACACTGATGACTGCGGGTATAAAGGTCTTTTTACTTTCTTTTTCTTTGTTTTTATTTTCTTTTTATTTGAGTCTCATGTAGTTTTTATTTAATTTGTTAGAGTTTTTATTTTATTTTTGCATTTTCATATAGGTTAGTAATCATTTTGTTTTTAGGCCTTTTTAGTTAGGTTTTATTAGAGTTTTGGTCCTTTTTATGTTTTTGGTCATTATTGGGCTGTTTACGGGTGCTTTGATGAAGAATGATGGAGAATAATGAAGAAAAGTTGAATGGGTTTTGGATTAAGTGAAAAATTGAAGCAACAAGCAAGGAAAACATGTGCTAAATGATCAAATGATGATTGTTTCAGCTGCTGCAAAAGGAGGAATGAAGCCAACTAAAGCCCCTTAATTGCCATCAAGTTTGCCATCAAGAAGGAGAGCAAAGGAGTTGAAGCATCAGACAAGCTCAATGCCTGAGCATTGGCAAGCCAACGCTCATGCGTTGGCTCTCTGCCTGGAGCCTAAAATAGCAATTATTTCCAACTCCCATGCGTTGGTGGGCCAACGCTCATGCGTTGAGCCCCTGCCTGGCCTCGTGCAAATTCATTTAATTCCAACGCTCATGCGTTGAGGTGCTGGCAGGAAATTGTTATAAGTAGCTGCTTTCTCTCCTTTGTAAAATATACCTGGATACACTTTCTTACTCTTGAACACCTTATTTTTGAGCTTTCCTGGAAAGCCCTTTGGAGCACTCAATTCAGGTTTTTATATTTATCATGTCTTTTCTAGCCATGTTAGGCTAGTTTTCTTTAGTATTTCGGTTGTTGTGAATCTTCATAAGACTATGTTCTAAGTTTCTGTTTATTATATGAATGAAGCTCAGTTCTTACTATCTTTTTCCCCATGTTAATATTATTCTTGCTGTACACAAGTTTACGTTACTTGATTCTTGCAGAACGGTAGTTGGTAAGTTTCGAGGGAAATGGGAATTTGATTGATTGATTTTCTGCTACTTAGGCATAATGGTAGAAATTTTTAGTGTTGGGATGAACTTAGAACTTATAATGCTTCAATTGAATTAGCTAATCACTAAGGTATTAGGGTTGGTAATTGCAATTGAATGTTCTATTTGATTAAGGAATTAACAAGTAGGAAATCTATGCTAGATCACCTAAGAACATGTTCTAATTTCATATGTTAAATTGATTATGAAAAACTTACAGGTTTAGCGGCTAGGGAGACCCACGAACTTGTGGGTGCCACATCCAACCCATTCTTGTTTGGGGGGACGCACTTATTAAAAAAGAAAAAGTACTCGTGAGTTGGGAGTCACCCCAAGGGTATCACACTAAATTTCAAACCCCCTGATGAATGCCCAAGAGTTAGGGCTCAGCTGGGTGGGGGCGACTAAAAGAGCCTATAGTACCTCACAAATAAAAGGTGAGAAGGGAAGGCGAACGCCAAGATCTTCAAAGATATATGAATACACATGGAAAAAATGTGGGTCACTATCAACTAATTTGGCATTGCAAACGCGTTCATTTGCGGAGCAGGGAAGGGTTATAAGGTCGGGCCCGTAGTTATCTGAGTAGAGCCCGCCTATTTTGTCACTAAATGCTCTTATTATAATGGGGTCAGACCAGACGGGAAATACAGAGATGACCTTTTGGGCGCCTAGACCTATCTGGACGGGACGAGGGAGTGACTCCTCGTAGGCCCGGAGTTTAGTGGTGGGAGAAAGAGGTGGTTTCGGTTGTTCACCGGCGGTGCCGACACCGGAGGTAGAGGTAGACGCCATTAAAACAGAAAGAGATGAAGAAAGACAAGTTGAGAAAGAGGAGCTAGAAGTGTGTCTTGAAGATTGTAGATTCAAAACTGAAGTTATCTAAGTCAAAGCAGCAAAAGAAAAAAATAAAGAAAAAAAAGCTATTATTACCATTTGATACAGAAAAGACCAATACAATTATGAGGGTTTTGAAAAGTTTCTTTTTTTTCCCACTTATGATCATGTATATGCTTTTCCTTGTTTTGGAAAGAAAGTAATTCACTCAACTTAAACAACGCAAAAAATCAGCAGAATAGTGATATATATATATATATAAAGGGGAAGATACTCACATTTGTAGCATCAAATATTATGCCTTAATTATTATTGTTATTATTATTAATATTATTAATATGATTATTATTATTATTGTGGACATGGTACTCTTTTGAAAACTAACTTGCCATGTATGGGATGCACATCATTATACCGGATACATTTAATATTCTTATAAAAAAAATGTTATACTTAATAACTTTGTTTATTATAGAATATTAAGAATACAAAATAATTAAAAATAAATGCGTTTTAACTATTTTTACAAAATTTAAAGGATCTAATTAAAATATATTGATTATTATAGAATTAAAAAAGACTAAAATTAAAATCACATTAATATTTAATATTTCATGGATTATATATTACACCTTGTAGTATTTTCTTTCACCTGTACATTATTAATAATATAATTTTTAGATTGACACTTTAAAAGGAACTTAACTTTTTATAGTTTTATACAAAAGAAATGTCATATCACTATTTAAACATGAACATGAATTGTTATGGATAAGGATAATATATCAAATTACGATGTCAAGGATAAGTTCAGAATTATCTCGTTCAGTAGCGATAAACATCAATTGCCATGTCAGCTAACAAATGGATAAGCGCTTCACCTTTTACATTAATAAAAATATTAATTAATTATAAATAACATTTTATAGATAATATTAATTAGTTATTAATAATATTTATGTTGATTATTATTTTATAAAACATCTCAATTTCACATATATAGTAAAAAATATTAAATATCTAAAATTTTCCTAACACTTGAATTAATGACACTATTAATCACATAATACTAAAATTTAAAATTGTGTTAAATAATAATTATGAAATATTTAAGAAAATATTTTTTTGACATTTAATTAATGTTAATATTAGTTAGTTATTCAAAAAATTCATTTTATTAATTATATTAACAATACCTCAATTTATCATATATGAAAGTAAAGTATTAAATATGTTGACCTTTACATTAACGAAACTATTAATTGATCATTAATAACCTTTTATACTATTAGTTATATTAATTAATAATTATTTATATCACAATTTCTCATATTAAAAAGTAAAATACTAAATATTAAATTATTTTAATGTTATTGATTAAAAAAGGAATTAGTTTTATTTGGTTAATATAAAGTAAAAATTAATATTTAAATATAAATAGCTTAACAGAAGTTACATAAATATTATTTCAATTATTTTTAATTAATATTAAATTATGAAAATGTTATTAACTAATTAATATTTAAACCAATAAATTTTACACGAATCAAGTAATCACAAATTGAGAAATATTAAAAAAATAAAATAGAAATAAAAAACATTTTTATTTTTATATATATTTAGTATTGAAGTTATTTAATAAATATAATTAAATTATTTTAACCTTTATATTAATGGTATTTTAGTAAAAGGCGAACGAATAGTTCGCCTTGTGCATATTAAATGGCACTATGATGAACTTACTACTATTAATTAAAAAAACCATAAAATGGCTTTTTAGTATATAGTAGTAAGTTTATCATCAAAAAAACAATATTAAGTATTAAATGTGCGTTTTTTGTGTGTGTCTTTTTTTAATAATAAAGTAACTATTTAATTAGATATTTTAATTATTTTTAAATATTAAAGTTGATTCATTTTTATTCAAATTTTATTCTTATTATTGTATAATCAATGAAATTATTAAGTATGACATTTAAATTTTTCTAAAAATATTAAATATTTCTGGTATAACTAGGCTCATATCAGTTTCTGCAGGTAGGGCTCGTGGTCTGGGGGTCAAGAGGCCCCGTGGCCGACCCAGGAAGGAGGTTAGGTGTCCGGAGCCTTCCTCTCCCTTTTGCTCTATTTTGGAGGCCGGGGCGGGAGATGATAGAGACGATGGTCTCGCTTTCGCGCCTGTCGCGCCTGAGACTCCTTTGCCTCCGAGTGTGTTAACGAGAGCTAGGCGTGCCATTGCGGTTGGTAAACAGGTGGGTGTTGTTTTCGAGTGCCCTGACAGCGTGGCAGTTAAGCATATTGCGGCTCAAATCTTGGAGCGTAGGATGGCGTAGGCTCCGTTCCTTTCTGTGCAGGTGTTGTTTTTTGGGATCTTGTTGTATTGGTGGGTGTTCTCTGTCTGGTTGGGGTTGTGATTAGGAGGCCGGGCTTAGAGATGATGGGAGTTGTGATTTGTTGTCTTGCTGTAGCGGCGTCTGTTCCAGGTTGAGGCGTTTGTCTTGGTTTGGAGAAGGTCGTAGGGCCTGTGGTTTGCGTTTTGGGATCTTGGGTTTTTGTGTTTTGGCTATCGTTTGTTTTGGGTGGGGCTTTGTATATCCTCTTTTTGTCTGGTGCTGCCTTTCCTCTCCTGTTTTTATGGTGGGAGGGCAACACTCTTGATGCTTTACCGGCCATTGTCATATTTTTATATAATTTCGCTTTCTAAAAAAAATAAAAAAAATAATAATAATAATAATAATAATTAAGTAAAACATTTTGATGCTCTGAATGCAAGTCTCTTCCCCTATTATAAATATCTCTATCTCTCACTCTTTCCCCAATCATATGTTCTCTTTTCTTCTTTGCAAATATATTCTCACTGAGATATCTACACCACCTCCACAACCTTTACTTTTGTTGGCCAATCACAATAATTAGAGAATGGGAATGGTGCACATGCTTGGGTCCTGATGTCATACAAACCTTGCAAAGGCTTACTTTGTTCTCTTCTTTATCGGATCGTGTATATGTGTTGATTATTAGGCTATATGTTACTTAACTACCACCATTTGAATTGTAGAGTTTTGTTCCAACTTCCGTAGCTGAGTACGAGTGTTTTTATGTTGCAGGTTCCTCCATGATTCGACTTTGACCTTATTACTGTTACAGGTACCCTTTTTCCGTATTTTATACCACCTAAATTTTAGGTGTTGATTTGTTTTATTTCTTATGCTAAGTGCTAGTCTTAATATTCATGTGTATTCAACTTTTTTGTGGGTGCTTCCTTGCTAAATGTAATAAATTTAAATATATTAAAATCTGTATTAAAATGAAAATATTTAAAATGATTAAAATTAAAATCCATACATTTTTTTAAACGGAAAAATTAGTTTTAATTTTTTATGTTTTCCAAACTTAAAACCAAAAGTCATATTGAACGGGGCCTAATGAATTTAGGATCAATTTTTTTTAAAATCTCAAGTCTTAGATTCCACTACACACCTTTTCTCTCAAACTGAAGCGTTCCTTTTTCATACACTAAATATACAAATTCTATTTATATAAAAATATAATATGCTCTTCACTGTACCTAGCAAAGCATCCCAAAAAATAACATTTGCAAATGAGGTCCTCATTATTGTGTTGGAATAGACTTCTATGGAAACAGGTCCCTTTAAATGTCGTCATGTTGTATTATCTCTTGTATTTGTTTATCTTTTTTATATCTAGCCTTGTGAACCCAAACTTATGGGTCTATATCAATTCAGCTTCTTTAGCAGCTGGTAGGACAACGTTTCTCACTTTTAAAAATCCCAGCACCCTTTCTATGGAAGAGAACAGGGACCGGAAATAACCTTGTCCTTCGTAATTATTAAGATATGCCACTAAGGGAAGCTCTGATACTTCTTTCCCTTGCACATGAAATACGCCAGTGCAAACCACCGTTTCATTTACAGCGAGCATCGCACAATGCATTATTCCAAAATAATGATCCTCAATTCTCCACACGTGAATCATTTCTATAATTAAATCAAGCTCTGTAGTAGTACCTATTATTTCATGAAACTGCTCATGGAAGATAGCTACATCTTTTGAAAATAATGAACTAATCTCATTAGGATAAACCAAGTTCCACTTCTAAACCCTCCATTTTATATTTAGACCAGCCTCACTTTCTATGCATTTTCCTTCATGCTTCTTTTTATTCAAAATTAGTAGTGAATATGGAAGATTCACCTCCCCATGAGCCCCAAAATTTACTAGAGCATATGAATTTGATCACAATCTGAGCATCAAAACCAATTACCTTCCAGAATTTCCTTTAGGCTTAGCATGTTATGATTCTTCAAACACCCAACATGGTATTCCCTGTCACATTGATCACAAATAATCACTGTTCGAGGACGAAATACTTCTTTGCTAAAATCTTCGCCACCGCACAATGCACACCCACCATAGTCAACTCTATAAATTTTGACAACACGAGTTCTTCTCCTATTCATATGTTCTAGAGGATCAACACATGAATTCCTTAAAACTTCCAAAGCATATGAAGGGACCTATGGCAGCTGGAAGGCTGCAGCAGTGAATCCTCTAGAACAGATAAACCAGAGAAGCATTCGTATTGTCAAAATTTATATAGGTGACCATGGTGGGTGTGCACTGTGCAGTGACCTAGATATAAACAAAGATATATTTGGTCCTCGAACATTAATTATTTGTGATCAGTGTAACAGGGAATACCAAGTTGGGTGTTTGAAGGATAGTAACATGCAAAGCCTGTAGGAATTTTTGGAAGATGATTGGTTATGCTGCTCAGATGGTGATCAAATTCATACGCTCTAGAGAATTTAGGGGCT
This sequence comes from Acmispon strigosus, assembly GCA_030819835.1. Lineage (NCBI taxonomy): Eukaryota > Viridiplantae > Streptophyta > Magnoliopsida > Fabales > Fabaceae > Acmispon > Acmispon strigosus. The sequence continues at coordinate 27,536,992 of JAUAMA010000004.1, read as the reverse complement.
CATGGGGATGTGAATCTTCCATATTCACTGATAGCGGAATCGCAAGTGTACGATTTACTATCGCGTAATATAAAAAGATCGAACCCAAGGGATAGGTGTTCTTATTATTATAATATTTAGTACTTAAACAGAAATTAAAAGATGAATAGATGTTGTTGTTTTTTTTGAACAAGATATAGCAATAAAATGATAAGAAATAAAGATGATAAGAATTAAGCTTCTCGGGTTGATTTACATAGTCTATAAAAATGCTAGCAAGTTCCTACTTATTTTCTTAATTTTAAATCCATGTCCATGATGCTATAACCTAGAATTTCTACATCCTAATGATCTTAAGAAATGTAGAACTTTCTTCCTAATTACTAAATACATGATCTTGTAATTTAGTTAACCAGAAAAGGAGATGAAGCATGAATTCGGGCCAACATAAGGTTACGTCTATCCTAATGATCTTTAGAGATATATACTTATAACCTTTTTTAGATCCTAGTTCCCTTACTACTCATCAAATGATCTTATGACATAAGTAATAAGTAAAACTTCTTGTGTACAGCAAGACAACAATATGAGCAAGGAAATAAAACAAGAACTGAAAATAAAACTCAGAAAGGTAGAAACAAAACTAAAACATAATTTATAAACTACTACAACCCAAGAAACTTAAAGAAGAATTAGCCAAGCATGGCTAAATGAGTCATTGAATTACCCTGGATAGGAGCTCAAATATGGCTTCCCACAAGTCCTAGGAACAATGCTCAAGAGGGAGAAAGAGAGAATACTTGTTGTATTCTCAGAAGGTGTGCTTTACAAGTGAAGAGGAGGGTCCTATTTATAGTAAAAATCCAGCCTCCAACGCTTCAGCGCTAGAATTCCCAACGCTTGGGCGCTGGGAGCATTAAAAATCCACTGCCAGACCGAAAGCCAACGCATGAGCGCTGGCTTCCCAGCGCTGCAGCGCTGGGACCTGCTGTTTCAGCTCCAAGTTTTCCTTCCTTCTTCATGGTTAGTGGGATTTGAATGCCATCAAAAGCCACTACTCAGCCCTTGTTTAATTCTGAAACTCCTCCTCCACTATCATCAATTCCTTCAACATTATTTTCCATGTGCTAAATTAGAGAGTGATTCTTCATATTCTTCTTTTTCACTTTGGTCCTCTCTTGGTTAGCACTTCAATTCAAGCCCTCATACTCTCTCAATCTTCACTTTAAGTCCTCCACTCTTGAACTTTTACAATTTGGTCCCTGACTTCCTGAAACTTTACACATTGGTCCCTGGACAAAAATGATAACTAAACCAGCTTTTCCTAAAAATACAAAATAACTAGAAAAATTCCTAAAAATATAAAATAAAGCTAGAAAATCTAATAAAATCTAATCTACATGCAAAATGCAAAATAAATATAAAATCTACATAAAAACAATAAAAAACCTACATGAGACTCAAAAATAATAAAATAAAAAGACTAAAAAGACCCTAAAATTATCATATAAAATCCACTCATCATTCACTCCTAATTTTGAATAAATGTAAGCATGAAGGAAAAGGCATAAAAAGTGAGGCTGGTCTGAATATAAAATGGAGGATTTTGAAGTGGAACTTGGTTTATCCTAATGAGATTATTTCATTATTTTCAAAACATGTTGCTATCTTCCATGCGCAGTTTCATGAAATATTACATACTACTACAGAGCTTGATTTAATTATAGAAATGATTCATGTGTGGAGAGTTGAGAATCACGATTTTGGCAGAATGTATTGTGCGATGCTCGCTGTCAACGAAGTGACGGTTTGTACTAGCTTATTTCATGTGCAAGGGAAAGAAGTATTAGAGCTTCCCTTAGTTGCATATCTTATTGATTACGAAGTACAAGGTTACTTCGGGTCCCTGTTCTCTTCCATCAAAGAGGTGCTAGGATTTTTAAATGTGAGAAACGTTGTCCAACCTGCCGCTAAAGAAGCTGAATCAATATAGACCCGTAAGTTTGGGATCAGAAGGCTAGATATAAAAAAGATAAACAAATACAAGAGATAGTACAACATGGTGGCATTTAAAGTGACCTGTTTCTACAGAAGCTTATTCCCGCACTATAATGAGGACCTCATTTGCAAATGTTAATTTTTGGGCTACTTTGCTGGGTACAATGGATAACATACTCTTTTTTATATATAAAGAATTTGTATATTTAGTCTACCGAAAAAGAAGGTTTAGGATCCAGAGAAAAGGTGTGTAGTGGAACCCAGGGCTTGGGATTTTTAAAAATTTGCAAAACTTGACTTTAGAATCTATTATGAGGAGAATGTAGAATGAGAAATTTTGGGTGTCAAATTTGACTATAAGTAAAGATAATTTGATGCAAACATGTCATAAAATGACAAAAATAAAACATCCACCAAGAAATTGAATACACAAGGAAAATCGAGGAAGGAAGAAAGGGCAAGAAGGAGAAGAAAATCAGGTCAGGGAAGAGGAAGCCGCTCTTCATCTGCCACGATGTCACGAACCTCCGTGGGCTGAATATCGAAGCCTTCGACATCAGCAACAAAGAACCCAGAATAGAATTGAGGCGAGTAGCATTGGTTTACTGCTCGCCATCACCCCACGCTGGAATTTCCTTCAACCAGATTCCAGAGAACACGAGTGGGAGCCAAGTATGATGACAAGGAAGAGAACAACGACACCGAAGACGCCAATTCGTCCTCCTTCACGCTCAGTCAATGTAGCAGTGGCTGATACATCGGTCGGGTTCTGACAAAGACATAGCCGATTCAGACCAAAGTCGCCACCACTCCCATGTTGATGATCGGAAGAGAGCAGTAGAGGCAACAACAGAGGATACGATGGTGTTCGTCGTCTCATAACTTGAGCAAAGAAAACCATCAACGCCATAGCCAAGATGGCTGGCAAATTTGATGCCATTCGCGCTCTCTAGTTTTTCCCTGATATTTTCTTCATGCTCTTAATCCGTTATGAAATTTATGCTTCTGAGTGTTCATGCCTTGATTTTTTTTGTTTGATGTTCAAATAACAGATTTACACTTTGCACAGAAGGTGCTCGAGAATATGCCTCAGCGAAAAGTAACTTCTTGGGATGTCATAACGTCAGAGTCATCGCAATATGTGGGTTCCCTGCGTAATAAGGTGACTCGCCCAACTTGGCCAGCGGCATGGTCGCTGAACGACACTTAGCTTGGTAGCAGAGGTTACGACGAATTGGAGGCCACAATCTCAAGGCTGATTCGCTACTAGCCCACTTACTATCCCGGCTCAACAATCACAGAGAATCCACAGTGCTTGGATATTTGGTTCACTCTATCCCTAACTCCTTCATGTTTAAACTTTGATGCATGTTACATGTCCCACGAAAGAGTCGAATGTTTTTTTCCTTCAAATACCCTAGCAGTTTTTACGCCTACCACCTGTTTGATAAAATGTTAGACTGAATCTACACTCATATTTTAAAGATAAAATGTTTGAAAAGAATTTGAGACCTCTATTACTAATAGCATATGGCTGAAAGTTATTGAGGAAATGTCTAAATAAGTTATATATCATGTTTTCATTACAGTTTTCTTTCCTGGAGAGAAGTTTGATTAATTTCCCTTTGGGTCCTCCTAAGACTATACTTTCAACGCCAGAACATTGAATGTGTTTTAGCAATTTTTTTAAGTGATTCAATATGAGAAGCTCCTGATTGGGTCAACTGTTTGGGTTCTAATAATATGAGAGTATTTATGTGTAAGATTTGAAGCATGTTTCTCATCTTGTCATCATAAGAAGGTGTCATTGGAAAACTGTGGCAAGGTGTTGTATTTTATTTTGCATGTTGGTGCTGTTCTGAGTCTGACGAAAGCATTCATGTGAAGACAGTCTGGTGACTCACGGAAGATAAAGCAGTGACTTCAAATAACAAACATCCTTTTCGAAGACACTCTATCTGCTAGGCACTCTCAAGTCAAAGTCCACTTCAGGAAGCTGAAACAGTCCAGTTCCTGAACCAACAGTGATCAACAGGAAGACTGTTTCATCTTAAGCTGAATGAGTATGACAGCTCATGAAGAAATGTCTCTAGCTTTGAAGCTTCTCTAGAATCATATAAAGAAGTTGTGGACCAACTCACTTAAATGGAGAACTTTAGTGGAAGCAAAAGAAAAGGAAAGATTCAGTCTTCTACAAGTCAAGAATATTCCCAACCTTAAGAAGGACTGAATAAAGAAAGACCGTCTGCCGATGCAAGCCACTCAGTAACGGAATTCTAAATATTATATGGAGACTGCATCTGCCAAATCATAAGGAAGAATTCGTCTGCTCAAGCATCAGAATGCGCCAAAGGTACAAATGTCAAGAGATGTGCATTACGAGGATATTAGTTCAACAGAAGAATTAAAGAAATTATTCACCTAGCTCTGAAGAGTTCATCCAGAATAATTTCTTCTCGGATCAAAAGACTTCTACCTCGTCTGCATATTAAATAAAGCACTGGCAATGGCAGAAAGAAGAAAGGGACACAATTAATACAATATTCCTTGGTCCCACTGCTTTTCTACTTTTCCTCAAATCAAGCTGACATTGCGAAATCAACGGCAAGAATCTCTGAGCACCGTACTCATTCAACGGTCAAATTCAAATATTTGATCAGAGCATTTGATGGGCACCAGCTGGCACGCACTGGGGTATAATGGTCAAACAAATACCACAGCTGGAATTCTAGAGCATTAAATACATAAGACATAGCTCAAGGCTACTTGCTCAAATGGAGCCAGACGATGTCAACCCAGGAAAATCAATGCTTCGCAGATCGTGTCTCAGACCTGCTGAAAAATGCAGAATTAGCCGTTACTCACAACAGAGGAAGTCGGAGCACTAACGAACAAGTTTTCTCTCCTTCTGTGGAAGAAGAACGAAGATCTTCAACTGAAGATATATATAGAGAATCCTGCTTCCGTAGCAACTTGGCAACTTAGACTCAAACTTTCATATGTCAACTAAGTTTGCCCAAAGAACCAAGACTTCATTGGTTCCAACTCAGAACGCTTCAAGCCAACCCTCATCTGAGTTGTGTTGCTCATGTGTGTGATGAAATTACAGAGCGTTACTCTCATCCTATCTCACACACACAACCCAAAACAGAGAACCCAAATGTCTATCCTCTCTGTAAATCCGAGCTTCAATTCTTCTACCCACTCTTATTGAAGAGAACTATTGTAGAAAAACACACCCTTGTAAAAGGCGTCAGGAGAAGTCCTGTAAATTACTTGTGAGGAGAAGTCCTGATAATACTTGTAAGGAGGAGTCCTCATAATACTTGATAGGAGAAGTCCTTACAATACTTGTTGGGAGAAGTCCCTGATAATACTTATACTATTTGTTTTAAATAGTGGAAAATCTTGGTGAAGCCAAGGACTGGACGTAGCCTTGTCGATTATGGGGGTGAACCAGGATAAAAATCATGTGTGCTTTACTTTTCATGTTATGTTATATTTTCCTCTGCATACATGCATATTTGCATAATGAATAACTCTCTTTGAAAACCAATAATTAACGTTTATCATTGAAAGAAGTTTTCAAAATAAGTCACACAATTCAAACCCCCCCTTCTTGTGTGTTTCTTGCACCTTCAAGACACACTTCATCTTCATGCCTCAGACTTGGTGTCTTATGGGCATGTGGACCAAGCGAGCACCTTCCCCTGGGGGCGGGCCATGAAGACTTCTGAAGACACACTTCGCTTTCATACTTCAAACTTGGTGTCTTGTGGGCTTGTGGACTGGGCGAGTGCCCTTGCCTAGTAGTAGGGCGACCCCAGCTGCTTTAGGGGGGTATATTTGTAACATAAGGGGGGTAATAATTTGTAATGTATTGGGCTCGATTCCCGAGGCCCATAGGCCTGCTAGGATTCAAGATATTTACGACTCCTCCCCCTATAAATAGCTAGTAGGGGGCTCATGTAAAAGGCTCTTGATTTGTCTCTTAATACTCTAATAATAACACTTTTCTCCTATACTGTCTCATTCCGAGAACATAACTTCGATACCTCTGTGCACTTGTAGAAAGGCTATCTCACACAAATAAAGTCTACTCATAAAAGACACAGCATGTTCTTCTAAAGAAAACATGGATTTAAATGACTGCTTTTACACACTTGAAAGTGATAGGAATAATCAGATAAGACAAATGGTGCAAAATAAACTAATTTCCACACCCAAAAATCAGTACTCGCTGACCCTTATACCCTCCCCAGATTTTGTATCACAAGCATGCATGACATGGCCACCAAATTCATCCAAGCTAGCCTTCAAAGTCAGACACCAATTTTTTTGAATTCTTCCAAGTATACCTCCTGCTTATGAAGAGAAGAAGGATAAGAAGTATTTGTAAAGGTGGAAAAAACCAAGAAGAATCACACAATCAAAGGTTTTTCATTATCAAAGAAAACTTTTGAACCTTCAGACGCTATAAGTTATGAAATATTTTGAACTTTATATGTGAGCCGTGAACTAGTGCAATTCTTTTTCATTTTTGAAACATTCTCTCCAATGACCACCCTTTAAATTTGATTTTTGCGAGCCCTGAGATAGTAATAAACCCAGAATGGGAAGATAAAACATATTATAAGAAATTTTACATGCTTATTATCATATCAAACTATATGCAAAATAGAAGACATGACTAAGAGTAAGATTAATGAAGTAGAATTTAACTTCTTGGATTGAAAGAAATCATCAGAAAAATATAAACTAACATATTTAACTTTAGCTGCTACTAATAATTGAGATTTTTTAACTGTATTATAGCCTGACTTTTGAGAAAGAGGAGCTAGAAGTGTCTCTTGAAGATTATAGACTCAAAACTGAAGTAATCTAAGTCAAAGCAGCAAAAGAAAGAAAAAAAGAAAAAAAGCTATTATGACCATTTGATACAGAAAAGACCAATACAATTAGGAGGGTGTTGAAAAGTTTCTTTTTTTCCCCCAACTTATGCATGTATATGCTTTTCCTTGTTTTGGAAAGAAACTAATTCACTCAACTTAAACAAGTCAAAATGTCAGCAGATTAGTGAGTGATATAAATATATATATATATATATATATATATATATATATATATATATATATATATATATAAAGGGGAAGATACTCACATTTGTAGCATCAAATATGATGCCTTAATTATTATTGTTATTATTATTAATATTATTAATATGATTATTATTATTATTGTGGACATGGTACTCTTTTGAAAACTAACTTGCCATGTATGGTATGCACATCATTATACCGGATACATTTAATATTCTTATAAAAAAATTAAATGTTATACTTAATAACTTTGTTTATTATAGAATATTAAGAATACAAAATAATTAAAAATAAATGTGTTTTTACTATTTTTACAAAATTTAAAGGATCTGATTAAAATATATTGATTATTATAGAATTAAAAAAGACTAAAATTAAAAACACATTAATATTTAATATTTCATGGATTATATATTACATCTTGTATAATTTTCTTTCACCTGTACATTATTAATAATATAATTTGTAGACTGACACTTTAAAAGGAACTTAACTTTTTATAGTTTTATACAAAAGAAATGTCATATCACTATTTAAATATGAACATGAATTGTCATGGATAAGGATAATATATCAAATTACGATGTCAAGGATAAGTTCAGAATTATCACGTTCGGTAGCGATAAACATCAATTGCCATGTCAACTAACAAATGGATAAGCACTTGACCTTTTACATTAATGACAATATTAATTAATTGTAAATAACATTTTATAGATAATATTAATTAGTTATTAATAATATTTATATTAATTATTATTTTATAAAATATCACAATTTCACATATATAGTAAAAAAATATTAAATATCTAAAATTTCCCTAACACTTGAATTAATGACACTATTCATTAATAATACTATAATTTAAAATTTAAAATTTAAAATTGTGTTAAAAATAATTATGAAATATTTAACTAATTTTTTTTTACATTTAATTAATGTTAATATTAGTTAGTTATTCAATAAATCCATTTTATTAATTATATTAACAATCAGTCTTAACAATACCTCAATTTATCTTATATGAAAGTAAAATAATAAATATGTTGACCTTTACATTAATGAAACTATTAATTGAACATTAATAACCTTTTGTATTATTAATTATATTAATTAATAATTATTTATATCACAATTTCTCATATTAAAAAGTAAAATATTAAATACTAAATTATTTTAATGGTATTGATAAAAAAAGCAAACAGTTTTATTTGGTTAATATAAAGTAAAAATAAACATTTAAATATAAATAGCTTAACAGAAGTAACATAACCTGATTAATATTACTTGAATTATTTTTAATTAATATTAAACAATTAAAATGTTATTAACTAATTAATATTTAAACCAATAAATTTTACACGAATCAAGTAATCCCAAATTGAGAAATATTAAAAAAATAAAATAGAAATAAAAAACATTTTTATTTTTATATATATTAAGTATTAAAGTTATTTAATAAATATAATTAAATTATTTTAACCTTTATATTAATGGTATTTTAGTAAAAGGCGAAAGAATAGTTCGCCTTGTGCATATTAAATATTAAATGTGCGTTCTGTGTGTGTGTCTTTTTTAGTATATAGTAGTAAGTTTATCATGAAAAAAACTATATTAAGTATTAAATGTGCGTTATGTGTGTGTGTCTTTTTTTAATAATAAAGTAACTATTTAATTAGATAATTTAATATATTTTAAATATTAAAGTGGATTCATTTTTATTCAAATTTTATTCTTATTATTATATAATAAATAAAATTATTAAGTATGACTTTTAAATTTTTCTGAAAATATTAAAAATTTCCTGTATAACTAGGTGCATATCATACATGGTATGTTAATAATAATAATAATAATAATAATAATAATAATAATAATAATAATAATAATAATAATAATAATTAAGTGAAATATTTTGATGCTCTGAATGCAAGTCTCTTCCCCTATTATAAATATCTCTACCTCTCACTCTTTTCCCAATCACATGTTCTCTTTTATTCTTTACAAATATATTCTCACTGAGATATCTACACCACATCCACAACCTTTGCTTTTGTTGGCCAATCACAAGAATTAGGGAACGGGAATGGTGCACAAGCTTGGGTCCTGAAGTCATACAAACCTTGCAAAGGCTTACTTTGTTCTCTTCTTTATCGGATAGTGTCTATGTGTTGATTATTAGGCTATATGTTACTTAACTACCATCATTTGAATTGCAGAGTTTTGTTCCAACTTCCGTAGCTGAGTATGAGTGTTTTTATGTTGCAGGTTCCTCCATGGTTCGACGTTGACCTTATTACAGTTACAGGTACCCTTTTTCCGTATTTTATGCCACCTAAATTTTAGGTGTTTATTGTTTTATTTCTTATGCTAAGTGCTAGTCCTAATATTCATGTGTATTCAACTTTTTTGTGGGTGTTTCCTTGCTAAATGTAATAAATTTAAATATATTAAAATGAAAATATTTAAAATGATTAAAATTAGTTTTAACTTTTTGTGTTTTCCAAACTTAAAACCAAAAGTCATATTGAACGGGGCCTAATGAATTTAGCATCAAATTTTTTTAAAATCTCAAGTCTTAGATTCCACTACACACATTTTCTCTCAAACCGAAGCGTTCCTTTTTCATACACTAAATATACAAATTCTATATATATAAAAAAATAATATGCTCTTCACTGTACCTAGCAAAGCATCCCAAAAAATAACATTTGCAAATAAGGTCCTCATTCGGTGTAGGAATAGACTTCTATAGAAACAGGTCCCTTTAAATGTCGTCATGTTGTATTATCTCTTGTATTTGTTTATCTTTTTTATATCTAGCCTTGTGAACCCAAACTTATGGGTCTATATCAATTCAGCTTCTTTAGCAGCTGGTAGGACAACGTTTCTCACTTTTAAAAATCCCAGCACCCTTTCTATGGAAGAGAACAGGGACCGCAAATAACCTTGTCCTTCGTAATTATTAAGATATGCCACTAAGGGAAGCTCTGGTACTTCTTGCCCTTGCACATGAAATATGCCAGTGCAAACCACCGTTTCATTGACAGCAAGCATCGCACAATGCATTATTCCAAAACCATGATCCTCAATTCTCCACACGTGAATCATTTCTATAATTAAATCAAGCTCTATAGTAGTACATATTATTTCATGAAACTGCTCATGGAAGATTGTTAGAACAGATAGCAACCTGAGAGGGGGGGTGAATCAGTGTTGCCCCAATTTTCGCCTTATTGAAATCGTTACTTTCAAGTCTATGATGATCACGAGATGATCTTTGTGATTGCAGCGGATATGAACAATACTTGAAAGTAAATGTGAAGGATAAAGAGAATCACACACAAGATTTATCCTGGTTCGCCTTCAATCCACCGAAGACTACGTCCAGTCCCTCAAGAAAACCCCTTGAGGATTTTTCCACTATTGATAAGAATTTCTTACAAGTTCCTAACCCAAGGACCCTAAGAACTTCTACCAATATCCTGTGAAAGCAAACCGCTTTCAACAGCCCCTGAAAGCAAACCACTTTCAGTTCCTGAAGGCAAACCACCCTCAGACCTTGAAGACAAACTTGTCTTCAATCAAAACCCTGAAAGCAAACCACTTTCAGTGACAACAACCCTTCACCGAATACCACGGTGAAAAACTCAATCTTACAGAAAGAGATGAAGAAGATATTACACTTGGCTGTTTCAATCCTTTAACACACAATTGGATTGAACATGAGAAATTATGCTTTAAGGCTTTTAAGCATAATACAATTCTGAGTTCTTCAAGATATGAACAACAAATGTGTTCTTGTAAACATGAAGATCATGAACTCAGAATTTAGGCTCCAAAAGATTTAAGTTCTAAAAGATGAACCAATTTTGAAAGAGCTTTGGCCTAATGTGTTTTTCTCATGTGAAATGTGTCTATTTCGTGTGTGTTGTGTGTTCTATGTTGTTGTTGTGTTTTCTGGACTCAAATGGTCTTTATATAGGCAAGGGAAACGTCCTTGAACCATCACAACCCTTTTCAAAAGGTTTGGGACACAATGGTTCATGAAAAGATGCACTTTTTCGTTCTGGTAATCGATTACCATACTTAGTGTAATCGATTACACAAGTGACCGTTTCAGTTTGAATTTGAATTTCAAACATGTAATCGATTACAAGACTTGAGTAATCGATTACTTGCCTTGGTGTAATCGATTACCATAATGGTGTAATCGATTACACAGAAGCCCATTTTCCAGAAACTTATTCTTTGAGACTTGCTTAAGGTTTTCTACTTCTTTTAAGTTATGAAAACACTTAGCTTGATTAGATTAGGTGTTTTGAGAGCCTTTATGCTTTAATAAACCTTTAGAAGCATAAATCACCTAATTCTAAGACTTCTAGACTTATTGATGAACTTGAGTGCTTGATTCTTTGAAGTCTTCTTTTCTTCTTTTTGTTGATGAGTTTGTCGTCATCAAAACCACAGCCAGGGTCAGGAGCAAGACCTTCTTCACAATCTCCCCCTTTTTGATGATGGCAAACACATACTTGACTCTTTGAAGATCATTTATGCATTCGTGATGCTTAACTCCCCCTATTTGATAGAATCTAGTATTTCTGATATTTCTCCCCCTTTCTAATGTACTTGTTGAATTCCTGCATATGATCTTTAAAGAGCACATAACCTTTCTCCCCCTTTTGACTTCATCAAAAAGAAGAAAAGGCCAAAAATTGTACAGGCATACATACAAGTATATTGAAACATAAAGCATGGGGAAAATAGGGGTAAACATGTAAAACATGAACCAAAACATAATTGTCCAAACATAGCAAGTTATCAAAACATCCAACAGTGCAGAAAGTAGTCATAATCTAAACTATTACAAACCACATAAAGCAAATAGTCAATGAAAGAGATAAGCAAGTCTAGAGGTCAAATTCATCAGAGGAATCAAAGGAATCATGAGGAGAAGGAGCCATGCGATCAATACGAAGACTCAGACGATCCATATCAGCACGAAGAGTAGTGTACATGGATTCAACCCGACCTTCCATGTGATCAAACCTCTGATCAAAGTGAGTCCTCATATCGGCCAAATGAGAGAGAATAAGTTGAGTGGAGGCATCACCAAGCAGAGAGGATGAAGGTCCTTCTTCAGAAGATGGTGGATAGAAAGCAGCAGGGGCAGGAGCCTGGGTGGTGTCAGGACCCAAATCTGATTTGTGACGGAAAGTGTCATCAACATCCTTGAAAATCCCCATCTTGTTCAGAATTTCCATATCAATCCTCTGTGCCTTAGTATCCATAACCTGAGCAAACTCCCCATGTGTAGAAATTCCAAAATTCTTCAAAATGAGAGTAATAATAGGAGCATAGGGAAGAGGACCAGATCTATCCTTGTGTATCAACATGTGTATCATAACCAAATGAGCCCAATTAATGGATTCATTATGTTTCAGCCCATAAATAATTTGTAACTCTAGATCACTAATCTGGGCATGGTTAGAGGATTGAGGAAGAAGAACATAACTAATCAAATAATGAAGCAGACGATCTTCAACAGTAAGATATCCAACAGCAAGGATATCCCTAGAGCGGTTGGCTTCTGCCCGCTGCTTCTTCAAAAGAATCTCTTCCTCAGAAAATCGACACAAGGATAAATAAAAAGATTTCTTGTCATAATCAGCCCATGGACATGCTTTCTCAGGACTTAATCGTTCTCCAACATAGGGAATTTTTAGAAGAGTTCCCAGTTGTTCTTGAGTCAAAGAGATATCAATTCCCTTGACTGATGAGCAGATTTTCCCACCTCTTTTTACCAAATTGCAATAAAATACTTTAACCAATTCAGGATAGTACGTACCCGACAAGCCAACGAAATCATCAAGTCCTTGAAAATCAAGGAGAGAAGGGAAGAGGAATCCAGCATTGATGAACGAGTTGACATCGGCATACTTGGGAGGAAGGATGGGTCTTTCCAAAAAGTAAGCCAAAAATCGGTCCTTTTGCTCCTCTGTGACAAGAAGCCGTGAAAGATCAAGAGTGTTCATGGTGAGGTTCTTCGAGCGGTGTCGGCGTGAAGAAGAGGCCATTTTTCAGACTGAAATTTTTAGGGTTTTGAGAAAGGGGTTTCTGGGGAAGGCCGAATTTGTCAACTTGAAGGGATGGAGAAGAAGGAGAGGGAAAAACTAAGCAAAACCCACTAATTTGTTCTGAGTTTGAGCAAGAAACGAGAGAGAATGAGGGAGATAACCAGTTCGGCGACGAGGGAAGAAGAAAGGGGAAAGGCCGTGTAATCGATTAAGTGTTCTGACCCAAGGAACTTATATTATCGATTTGGTAATCGATTACAGTAAGTTGTGTAATCGATTACCGCTTTTCGAATTTTGAATAAAATTCAAAATAGCAGTAGTAATCGATTACAGCAGTTGATGTAATCGATTACCTGAAGTCCAAAATTCGAAATTTCTAAAATTCAACTATGTAATCGATTATGGAAGTTAGAGTAATCGATTACTCAGAGGAATTTAATAATCAACAGGACTGAAAACAGGGGTAATCAATTGATAAGCCAAAGATAATTGATTGCATGAACATTTTTATAAGTTCTATGTAACACATGTTCATATATAAAGATTTCAGCACAAAATCAATTATGACAAGCAAGCACATATGAAACATTCAATCAATTATAGAGAGGCTTATATTAAGGCATTTTTAGTAGTATTATAGAACAAATATCTTAAGCCTATTTAAAGAAGATAACTATGAATATATGAATGTCTATACTTATCCATAATCTAACTAGGTAATTTCTAAAAAACTAGTATAAACATATACTTAGAGAAGCATTTTATTATTGTTTCTACTGTTTTTCTTATGATTTTCTAGACACTGTGCTTAGGAGCAAGTTCTCAAACTTGATTCCTTTCAAATTGGTTTTAGTTCTTCCTTCATTGCTACAATCCAATACTCATCCTCTAGAGCATCATTTACTTTTGATGGTTCTATCTGAGAGACAAAGGCCATATTCAAAACTGAATCATTCAAGCGTAGCCTTGTAGAAAAGCCTCTAGAGATATCACCAATAATATTATCAACTGGATGATCCCTATGGGTTCTCCATTCTTTTGGAAGTTGATAAGTATTACTTTCAGTGTCCTCTTCTTGTATTGGATTCTGATCTTCATCCTTTTGAGAATCTTCATTTATAATTATGTCATCTTCTTCATTATCTGGAAGATTGACTTTATCTTCTATTGAAGATTTAGATTCATCAAAAGTAACATGTATGGATTCTTCCACGGATAGAGTTTTCTTGTTAAAGACTCTATATGCTTTGCTTGTTAGAGAATAACCAAGGAATATACCTTCATCAGATTTTTCATCAAACTTACCAAGGTTTTCCTTTCCATTATTCAAGACAAAGCATTTTGATCCAAAAGCATGTAGATGAGAGATATTTGGTTTCCTTCCTTTGTAGAGTTCATAGGGTGTTTTCTTAAGGATAGGTCTAATAAGAACTCTATTGGAAACATAGCAAGCAGTACTTACAGCATCAGCCCAGAAATATTTAGGGAGACTAGATTTACTTAACATGGTTCTTGCTAATTCTTCAAGTAACCTATTCTTCCTTTCTACTACACCATTTTGTTGTGGTGTTCTCGGAGTAGAGAAGTTATGTGATATTCCATTTTCATCACATAATTCTTGGAATTGTTGATTCTGAAATTCTCCACCATGATCACTTCTAATAGAAGAGATCTTTAAAGACTTCTCATTTTGAACTAGCCTTGCATATCTTTTGAATGCATTGAAGGCTTCATTCTTATGAGGTAGAAATAAAGTCCAAGTAAATCTAGAGAAATCATCAACAATAACAAGAGCATAGAAATTACCTCCGAGGCTTTTAGTTCTAGAAGGTCCGAACAAATCCATATGTAACAATTTAAGGGGTCTTGAGGTCGAAACTATGTTCTTTGGTTTGAAGGATGTTCTGGTTTGCTTCCCTTTTTGACATGCATCACAAAGCTTGTCTTTCTCGAATTTTATCTTTGGAAGCCCAACAACTAGATCATGCTTGACTAGTTTGTTTAAATGATCTATGTGAATATGTGCAAGTCTTCTATGCCATAGCCATGAATCACTATTGTTCTTGGCTAATAGGCATCTCACATTTTGTGGAATTTCTTCCAATGAGATCATGAAGACTTTGTTTACTTTATATCCAGAAAACTTAATTTCTTTAGTTTTCACATCTTTCACAACACATATATCATTAATAAAACCTACTTTCAAACCTTTATCACATAGTTGACTAATACTCAGAAGATTATGCATCAAACCATCAACGTAAAGAACTTTATCGATGATTGTTTGAGGGGGTGTGCCTATTCTTCCAATACCGAGTATTTTTCCCTTTTGATTTTTACCATATGTGACGAAACCTTTTTCCCTAGGTATAAGAAAAGAAAACTTGGTTTTGTCTCCTGTCATGTGTGATGAGCAGCCACTATCAAGATACCATAGATCCTTTGCTGCTTTCATACACACCTACATGACAAAGTTCAGACATGGGTATTAGGAACCCAACAAGTTTTGGGTCCTTCTAAGTTAACATCCTTTCTAACCCAAAAATACTCCCTATTTGGTACTCCTATATGTTTGTAATAGCATCTAGTAGGGGTATGTCCTATTTTGTTACAATAGGTACAAGAGTAATGATTGTAACTAGAGGTTTGTCTAGGAGAGGAATGAATCTTCTTAGGAGGTCTATTTTGATTAATCTTCCTATTGTTTGTACTCTTAACAGGATTAATCTTACTGTTACTAGAAGATCCTAAAACATGGTTTGGTTTTACAAAAATAGTTTTCCTAACCTCTTTTGTCTTTGGGTGAGAAGTATATCCTAAACCTGACTTATTGTTTGAATGTCTTTGAACACTTAGGATATCATCTAACTTCTGTTTTCCTTTATTGAAGTTATTTACTCTTTGTTGAAGATTTTCTATCTTTTCTTCTAAGGAACTGCACTTAGTGCATTTGTGAGTAATGTCTATCTTAGATTTTACTACATCTAGTTCTTCTTGTAAATTTCTACATTTACTTTCTAGGGAAGAAATTATCTCATTTTGCTTAGTGCTAACTTTAGAAAATTCTTGACATATTTTAAACATATTTTCCATGGTAAACTTTAAATCATGAAAAGATATAGAATTCTCACTAACCTGGGAATCTTCAACATCAGAATCATGTGAGGCCATCAAAGCAACTTGTGCTTCTTCTTTATCAGAATCAGATGATGAACTTACTTCATTATCATCCCAAGCCAAATATGCTCTTCGAATAGGTTGATCTCTTTTCTCAAATTTCTCTCTTAGACCATGTTTCTTCTTCTGAAGATTTGGACAATCTAACTTGAAATGTCCCGGTTTGCCACACTCGAAACATGTAGTCTTTTGAGATGAAGAAGATTCATTGTTCCTTTGGAAGACTTTATTGTTGTTAAATCTAACATTTTTCTTTTTAAGAAACTTTCCAAAGTTCTTCACTAGAAGATTTAGATTTCCATTGTCTTCTTCTTCAGAATCTGCATCATAATCTTCTTTGATGCTTTCTTTTGCTTTTAGGGAAATTGACCGATACTTCTTCTCATGTTGTTCATACTCTTCTAGACGATTCAATTCTAACTCATGTTCTTGGAGTTTTCCAAAGAGAGTTGCAAGAGTCATATTTGATAAACTCTTCTTCTCTGAGATGGCTGTTACTTTTGGTTGCCATACTCTTGTAAGTGATCTTAGAACTTTCATGTTCAAGTCACTGTTTGAAAATTGTCTACCAAGAGCAATCAAATGATTAATTAAATGAGTGAATCGTTTTTGCATGTCTAATACCTTTTCTCCTGGAAGCATTCTGAACATTTCATATTCTTGAGATAGAGTATTGATCTTTGATCTCTTGACTTCATCTGTTCCTTCATGAGTCACCATCAATGTATCCCATATTTCTTTTGATGAAGTGCATGTTGATACTCTGAAAAATTCATCCATGCCAAGAGCAGATGTAAGAATGTTCATTCCTTTGAGATCATGTTGAACTTTCTTCTTTTCTTCTTCACTCCAAGTACTTTCTGGTTTTGGTTGTGAAGTTCCTTCTTCATTTGTTACAGGCACAAAGGGTCCTTCTTCAATGACTTTCCATATTCCTGAGTCTAATGACTTTATGAATATCTTCGTCTTGATTTTCCAGAATTCATAGTGTTCTCCATTGAAGAAAGGTGGCCTGTTTATGTTATGTCCTTCACTTGTTCCATGATTGGAAGAGGATGCCATCTTTTCCCGGATCTTAGGAATAACTTACCTAAACTTCCGCTCTGATACCAATTGTTAGAACAGATAGCAACCTGAGAGGGGGGGTGAATCAGTGTTGCCCCAATTTTCGCCTTATTGAAATCGTTACTTTCAAGTCTATGATGATCACGAGATGATCTTTGTGATTGCAGCGGATATGAACAATACTTGAAAGTAAATGTGAAGGATAAAGAGAATCACACACAAGATTTATCCTGGTTCGCCTTCAATCCACCGAAGACTACGTCCAGTCCCTCAAGAAAACCCCTTGAGGATTTTTCCACTATTGATAAGAATTTCTTACAAGTTCCTAACCCAAGGACCCTAAGAAATTCTACCAATATCCTGTGAAAGCAAACCGCTTTCAACAGCCCCTGAAAGCAAACCACTTTCAGTTCCTGAAGGCAAACCACCCTCAGACCTTGAAGACAAACTTGTCTTCAATCAAAACCCTGAAAGCAAACCACTTTCAGTGACAACAACCCTTCACCGAATACCACGGTGAAAAACTCAATCTTACAGAAAGAGATGAAGAAGATATTACACTTGGCTGTTTCAATCCTTTAACACACAATTGGATTGAACATGAGAAATTATGCTTTAAGGCTTTTAAGCATAATACAATTCTGAGTTCTTCAAGATATGAACAACAAATGTGTTCTTGTAAACATGAAGATCATGAACTCAGAATTTAGGCTCCAAAAGATTTAAGTTCTAAAAGATGAACCAATTTTGAAAGAGCTTTGGCCTAATGTGTTTTTCTCATGTGAAATGTGTCTATTTCGTGTGTGTTGTGTGTTCTATGTTGTTGTTGTGTTTTCTGGACTCAAATGGTCTTTATATAGGCAAGGGAAACGTCCTTGAACCATCACAACCCTTTTCAAAAGGTTTGGGACACAATGGTTCATGAAAAGATGCACTTTTTCGTTCTGGTAATCGATTACCATACTTAGTGTAATCGATTACACAAGTGACCGTTTCAGTTTGAATTTGAATTTCAAACATGTAATCGATTACAAGACTTGAGTAATCGATTACTTGCCTTGGTGTAATCGATTACCATAATGGTGTAATCGATTACACAGAAGCCCATTTTCCAGAAACTTATTCTTTGAGACTTGCTTAAGGTTTTCTACTTCTTTTAAGTTATGAAAACACTTAGCTTGATTAGATTAGGTGTTTTGAGAGCCTTTATGCTTTAATAAAACTTTAGAAGCATAACTCACCTAATTCTAAGACTTCTAGACTTATTGATGAACTTGAGTGCTTGATTCTTTGAAGTCTTCTTTTCTTCTTTTTGTTGATGATTTTGTCGTCATCAAAACCACAGCCAGGGTCAGGAGCAAGACCTTCTTCACAAAGATAACAACATCTTTTGAAAATAATGAACTAATCTCATTAGGATAAACCAAGTTCCACTTCAAAACCGTCCATTTTATATTTAGACCAGCCTCACTTTCTATGCATTTTCCTTCATGCTTCTTTTTATTCAAAATTAGCGGTGAATATGGAGGATTCACCTCCCCATGAGCCCCCAAATTTACTAGAGTGTATGAATTTGATCACAATTTGAGCATCATAACCAATTACCTTCAAGAATTTCCTTCAAGCTTAGCATGTTATGATCCTTCAAACACCCAACATGGTATTCCCTCTCACACTGATCACAAATAATTACTGTTCGAGGATGAAATACTTCTTTGCTAAAATCTTGGCCACCGCACAATGCACACTCACCATAGTCAACTTTATAAATTTTGACAACACAAGTTCTATTATTCATATGTTCTAGAGGATCAAAACATGAATTCCTTAAAAACTTCCAAAGCATATGAAGGGACCTATGGCGGCTGGAAGAGCTGCAGCAGTGAATCCTCTAGAACAGATAAACCAGAGAAGCATTCGTATTGTCAAAATTTATAAGGGTGACCACGATGGGTGTGCACTGTGCAGTGACCTAGATATAAACAAAGAAATATTTGGTCCTCGAACATTAATTATTTGTGATCAGTGTGACAGGGAATACCAAGTTGGGTGTTTGAAGGATAGTAACATGCAAAGCCTATAGGAATTTTTGGAAGATGATTGGTTATGCTGCTTAGATTGTGATCAAATTCATACGCTCTAGAGAATTTGGGGGCTCATGGGGATGTGAATCTTCCATATTCACTCCTAATTTTGAATAAATGTAAGCATGAAGGTAAAAGCATAGAAAGTGAGGCTGGCCTGAATAAAAAATGGAGGATTTTGAAGTTGAACTTGGTTTATCCTGGTGAGATTAGTTCATTATTTTCAAAAGATGTTGCTATCTTCCATGATCAGTTTCATGAAATAATAGATACTACTACAGAGCTTGATTTAATTATAGAAATGATTCACGGGTGGAGAGTTGAGGATCACGATTTTGGCAGAATGTATTGTAAGACCCTCTATTTTCAGAATTTATATTCTTGGTCCCTGAGGTTGGAGTATTTATGTTTTTGTCCATGGTTGACTTTTGGTCAACGTTAAGCTTTGTGTTAGATGATATTGTTTTGTATTAATCACAAAGATTTTGGAAGAATATATATATATTTTTTTTAACTGCTAGAAAATATATCTTCTAGTGGGAGTATTTTGGGTCAAACCATTTTAGGAACCTAAATTAGATATATATATTAGAGAGATGTTTATTACATGTACGTAACATATGTTATTTTGTTATAAATGATTACTTATTTTTTTAAAATAAAAATAAAAATAATAGATATGTGGGAAACGGCAGTGGCCGTGTAAATGTTTTGTTTTTTTAATTGGTTGTTATCCTATTTTATCGTGTCATCAGATTAAAGAGTTTGAGTTTGAAAATTTTAGATATAATGTTTTAAGGTAATTATATCTTCAATAATTCAAGATTGGTTTGTTTAAGATATAAGAAAGTTTGTTATTGGTTAAAAATCCAAAATAAAGAGTTATAGATATTTGTTATTTTTAGTGGTTATAATTATTTAAAAAGAAATAGAAAGAAAAAAAAAATCCGATTCTCCTCTCTCGTTTCTCTGCGTTCTATTTCTTCTTTCTTCTCCTCTCTCCCTCGCGGTTCTTCTTCTCCCTGCCTTGGAAGCCGTCGGCCACCACCATCACGAACCGCCGTCGCCATCATGGCGTGCCACCACCGTGCCTCCTTTTAGTCACCATCGCCGCCCCTGCGACCTTCTCCTTTGCGTTGTGGAAACGCCACCACCGCGCCTTCTCTCCCTTTTTCGAGCCACACCGCGACGTCGATGGAGAAACCAGCAGCACCATCGTGCTCCCCTCGCCGTCTGCAGCAAAACCCCTAAGGTAATTTGATGAACCACCGTCGTTGGCCGCCCTAGCCGCCGCCTTGGAGCTCGTTTTCCGACCAAACCCTTTGGCTTTTGGGAAAACCGCCACCACCACGTTGATCCTCGCCATGAGCAAAAGAAGAACCAGTGGCTATTTTCCGTCGCCGCAGTGCTCCTCCGTGGAGGGCGATTTCCGGCGTCCTCTCCGGCGACCTCTGTTGCCAGAACCGGTGTGCTTTCCTCGAAGCTCTTCCTCTCCTCTCTTCGAATCCGCAGCTTAATGTTACAGAAGAGAGATTGATGGTCCCTACAGGGAAGAAGGATTCAGACAAAGCGAGGAGGACTTGGAGCTTTGATTTCGTGGCTGTGGACTTGAAGAAGACAAAAATTGAAATGTTTCTTGCACGGTTGAGCGTGGAGCCGGTGCGATTCTACATTAGAAGGTAAGAGTAACTTCTTTCTTAGGAATCAATTGTCGTTTGTGAGTGCTTTTAATCTTGTTCTTGAAATTCTGATTGAACTTGGCTTTTGATAATATTGTTAGTTGCTGCTGTACATGTTATAATTGAGACATAATGATAATAAGAGATGAGGATTTGAAGTTGATATTTATATAACATGTTGTTGGAATTGATTTGAGATGATATGTAAGCATGTGCTATTATATGACAATGTTTAAAGAACTATTGGTTCGCTTGTTGAATTATTTATTGGGATTATCATGGACTGTTGGTTCATGTATTTTGGAGGATCATATTGTCATAATCACATGCATTACTAGGTGTTTTGGTATGATGTGACGGTAAATTGTCCCGTGGGATCATCCGGAGGGATTGATGTGGCGGATATTCGTCCCGCGTGATCTTCCCTACAAGGGCAATGTGGTGGATACTCGTCCCACGTGATTGTCCTACTCTGATGGAGCAAAGCTTGGCCATAGATTTGTGCATATAATTATATAAGAGCTAACTAGCATATTTCATGATTTGGTGATAACATGCTCTAATTTCTACTGTTGTTTCATAAATGAAGTTGTTAGTTATTTAAGATGTTGTTACTGAAATTTGTGACTGTAATTACTGTAATTTACTGGATATAAATATGTACTGTGTGATGTTTCTGTTTTTCTTAATTATCACGTAGTGATAATTATCTATTTGTTGTTTTCGAAGTTAACCCTTTACTGTTTGTTTGTGTGTTGATTGGGCGCTTAACGCCAGATGAACAGCGCGGCGAGTAAATTAAGGATGCAATGTTAGACGAGGAAAGTGAAGATGGAGTTGTGAAGATGAAGTTTTATTATATTTTTTTTTATTCAAAGACTTAGAAGAATTTTATGTTGTTAATAATCTACTTTAATTCTTCCGTTAGGTTATGGTAATTAAGGGGTTATTATTGTTAAATATTTATTTGAGCGACGAATTTGCTTTTGAAAAATTGAGTGACCCTTTTGAGAGGTTTTATGAAACTTATTTCCGCGTAATTATAATGTGATCCTTCAATTCAAAATTGGGGCGTTACATGTATTGTGCGATGCTCGCTGTCAAAGACGTGACGGTTTGCACTAGCTTATTTCATGTGCAAGGGAAAGAAGTATCAGAGCTTCCCTTTGTGGCATATCTTATTGATTACAAAGTACAAGGTTACTTCGGGTCCCTGTTCTCTTCCATCAAAGGGGTGCTGGGACTTTTAAATGTGAGAAACGTTGTCCAACCTGCTCCTAAAGAAGCTGAATCAATATAGACCTGTAAGTTTGGGATCAGAAGGATAGATATAAAAAGGATAAACAAATACAAGAGATAGTACAACATGGTGGCATTTAAAGTGACCTGTTTCTACAAAAGCTTATTCCTGCATTGTAATGAGGACCTCATTTGCAAATGTTATTTTTTGGGCTGCTTTGCTGGGTACAATGGATAACATACTCTTTTTTATATAAATAGAATTTTTATATTTAGTGTACGGAAAAAGAAGGTTTAGGATCCAAAGATAAGGTGTGTAGTGGAACCCAGGACTTGGGATTTTTAAAAATTTTCAAAACTTGACTTTAGAATTTATTAAGAGGAGAATCTAGAATGAGAAGATTTTGGGTGTCAAATTTGACTATAAGTAAAGATAATTTGATGCAAACATGTCATAAAACAACAAAACTAAAACATCCACCAAGAAGTTGAGTACACAAGGAAAATCGAGAAAAGGAAGAAAGGGCGAGATGGATAAGAAGATCAGGTCAGGGAAGAGGAAGTCGCTCTCCATCTGCCACGATGTCACAAACCTCTGGGGGCTGAAGATCGAAGCCTTCGACATCAGCAACAAAGAACCTAGAATAGAATTGAGGCGAGTAGCATTGGTTTACTGCTCGCCATCACCCCATGCTGGAATTTCCTTCAACCAGATTTCAGAGAACACGAGTGGGAGCCAAGTATGATGACAAGGAAGAGATCAACGACACTGAAGACACCAATTCGTCCTCCTTCACGCTCAGTCAACGTAGCAGTGGCTGATACATCGGTCTTGTTCTGATAAAGACATACCCGATTCAGACCAAAGTCGCCACCACTTTTATGTTGATGATCGGAAGAGAGCAGTAGAGGCAACAACAGAGGATTCGATGGTCTTCATCATCTCATAACCTGCGCAAAGAAAACCATCAACGTCATAGCCAAGATGGCTGGCAAATTTGATGCCATTTGCGCTATCTAGTTTTTCCCTGATATTTACTTCATGCTCTTAATCCTTTTTGAAATTTATGCTTCTGAGTGTTCATGCCTTGATTTTTTTTTGTTTGATGTTCCAATAGCAGATTTACACATTGCACAGAAGGTGCTCGAGAATATGCCTCAACGACAAGTAACTTCTTGGGACGTCATAATGTCAGAGTCATTGCGATATGTGGGTTCCCTGCGTAATAAGGTGACTCGACCTACTTGGCCAGCGACATGGTCGCTGAACGACACTTAGCTTGGTAGCAGAGGTTACGACAACTTGTAGGCCACAATCTCAAGTTTGATTCGCTACTAGCCCACTTATTGTCCCGGCGCAACAATCGCAGAGAATCCATAGTGCTTGGATATTTTGTTCACTCTATCCCTAACTCCTTCATGTTTAAACTTTGATTCTTGTTACATGTCCCACGAAAGAGTCAAATGTTATTTTCCTTGAAATACCCTAGCAGTTTTTACGCCTACCACCTGTTTGATAAAATGCCAGACTGAATCTACACTCATATTTTGAAGATAAAATGTTTGAAAAGAATTTGAGACCTCTATTACTAATAGCATATGGCTGAAAGTTATTGAGGAAATGTTTAAATAAGTTATATATCATGTTTTCATTATAGTTTTCTTGCCTGGAGAGATGTTTGATTAATTTCCCTTTGGATCCTCCTAAGACTATACTTTCAACGCCAGAACATTGAATGTGTTTTAGCAAATTTTTTAAGTGATTCAATATGAGAAGCTCCTGATTGGGTAACTGTTTGGATTCTAACAATATGAGAGTACTTATGTTTAAGATTTGAAGCATGTTTCTCATCTTGTCATCATAAGAAGGTGGCTTTGGGAAACTGTGGCAAGGTGTTGTATTTTATTTTGCATGTTGGTGTTGTTCTGAGTCTGACTTATTGCTTGACTAAGATGAATTAACCGCTTGGACAATAGAGATAAGTTGGGTTAATTTGAATTTATAGTGTGTCTTGACTGATCACTCGCTATTGTAAGATGTGCTTTAGATTATATGATGATTGCTCAACGTGCTGTGAAGGTTGCTTCATGTATTTATCTCTGATAAACGATCTCATGAACCCTATAATTGTGATTGTCATGTGTGTTGGTTTCCAGGTAGCAGAATTTAGTTCAGTTGTCTTGCTGCTTGCTTAATTGATCATCTTTGTTAATATGCTTGGAACATCTGAAGGTGCAAGAAACACACAAGAAAGGGGGGGTTTGAATTGTGTGACCATTTTTTTTTTTTTTAAAACTTATTCGATAGGTCTTAAAAGTTAATTACTGGTTTTCAAAATGATTTATTCATGATGCAAGCATGAGTATGAATACAACGGGAAGGTAATGTAACATGAATAATAAAACACACATGATTTTTATCCTGGTTCACCCCCATAATCGACAGGGCTACGTCCAGTCCTTGGCTTCACCAAGATTTTCACTATTTAACCAAATAGTACAAGTATTATCAGGGACTTCTCCCAACAAGTATTCTAAGGACTTCTCCTAATACTTGATAGGAGAAGTACTTATAATACTTGTTGGGAGAAGTCCCTAATAATACTTGTACTATTTGTTTTAAATAGTGGAAAATCTTGGTGAAGCCAAGGACTGGACGAAGCCTTGTCGATTATGGGGGTGAACCAGGATAAAAATCATGTGTGCTTTACTTTTCATGTTATATTATATTTTCCTCTGCATACATGCATATTTTCATAATGAATAACTCTCTTTGAAAACCAATAATTAACGTTTATTATTGAAAGAAGTTTTCAAAATAAGTCACACAATTCAAACCCCCCCTTTCTTGTGTGTTTCTTGCACCTTCAAGACACACTTCATCTTCGTGCCTCAGACTTGGTGTCTTATGGGCTTGTGGACGAGACGAGCACCTTCCCCTGGGGGCGGGCCATGAAGACTTCTGAAGACACACTTCGCTTTCATACTTTAAACTTGGTGTCTTGTGGGCTTGTGGACTGGGCGAGTGCCCTTGCCCAGTAGTGTGAAGAAGGTCTTGCTCCTGACCCTGGCTGAGGTTTTGATGACGAAAAACTTATCGACAAAAAGAAGAAAAGAAGACTTAGAGGAAACAGCGCTACAAAGTCTATCAATTACCTAGAAGTCTTAGTTTAGGTGAGTTATGCTTACAAAGGTCTCTCAAAGCATAAAGGCTCTTTAAAGCACGTAAACTAATCAAGCTTAATGTTTTCACAACTTAAAAGAAGTAGAAAAACTTAAGCCGATCTTAAAAAATCAAGTTTCTGGAAGATGGACTTCAGTGTAATCGATTTCAGCTTTCTGGTAATCGATTACACCTAGGCAAGTAATCGATTACCACTTGCTTGTAATCGATTACATGTTTGAATTTGAAATTCAAACTGAAACGGCTAGTAGTGTAATGGATTACACTAAATGTTGTAATCGATTACCAGCACGAAAAGTTGCATCTTTTCATGAACCATTGTGTCTCAAACCTTTTGGGAAAGGTTGCATTGGTTCAAGGACGTTTCCCTTGCCTATATAAAGTCCATTTGAGTCCAGAACACAAAAACACATGAGAATACAACATTAGGCCAAAGCTTTGTCAAAATTAGTTCATTAAGTCTTTTAGAACTTAAACTTTCAAGAGCCTAAGTTCTGAGTTCATGATCTTCATGTTTATAAGAACACTTTAGTTGTTCATATCTTGAGGAACTCAGAATCTTGTTATGCTTAAAATCCTTAAAGCATAAATTCTCATGATCAATCCACTTGTATGATAAAGGATTGATTCAGCCAATTGTAAACTCTTCTTCATCTCTTTCTGTAAGATTGAGTATTCACCGTGGATCTCGGTGAAGGGTTGTTGGAACTGAAAGTGGTATACTTTCAGGGTGTTGATTGAAGGTGGTTTAGCCTTCAAGGTCTGAGGGTGGTTTGCCTTCAGGAACTGAAAGTGGTTTGCTTTCAGGGGCTGTGGAAAGTGGTATACATTCACAGGTTGTTGATAGAAATTTTTAGGGTCCTTGGTATAAGAACTTGTAAGAGATTTTTATCAATAGTGGAAAAATCCTCAAGGGATTTTCTTGAGGGACTGGACGTAGCCTTCGGTGGATAGAAGGTGAACCAGGATAAAATTCTGTGTGTGTGAATTCTTCTATCCTTCATCTTTACTTTCAAGCAACGCTTAATTCCGCTGCAATCACAATTATCGTTTTGTGATCATCATTATCTTGAAAGTAATAATTTCAATAAGGCGAAAATCGGGGCAACTCTGATTCACCCCCCCTCTCAGGTTGCTATCTGTAATAACAATTGGTATCACAGCGGAAGTTTAGGTAAGTTATTCCTAAGATCCGGGAAAAGATGGCATCCTCTTCCAATCATGGAACCAGTGAAGGATTCAACATAAACAGGCCACCATTCTTCAATGGAGAACACTATGACTTCTGGAAAATCAAGATGAAAATATTCATAAAGTCATTAGACGCAGGAATTTGGAAAGCCATTGAAGAAGGTCCCTTTGTGCCTGTAGCAGAAGTAGAAGGAAGTTCACAACCAAAACCAGAAAGTACTTGGAGTGAAGAAGAAAAGAAGAAGGTTCAATATGATCTCAAAGGAATGAACATTCTTACATCTGCTCTTGGCATGGATGAGTTTTTCAGAGTATCAACGTGCACTTCATCGAAAGAAATATGGGATATGTTGATGGTGACTCACGAAGGAACAGATGAAGTCAAGAGATCAAAGATCAATACTCTATCTCAAGAATATGAAATGTTCAGAATGCTTCCAGGAGAGAAGGTATTAGATATGCAAAAACGATTCACTCATTTGATTAATCATTTGATTTCTCTTGGCAAACAATTTTCAAATAGTGACTTGAACATGAAAGTTCTAAGATCACTTACAAGAGTATGGCAACCAAAAGTTACAGCCATCTCAAAGAAGAGTTTATCAAATATGACTCTTGCAACTCTCTTTGGAAAACTCCAAGAACACGAGTTGGAATTGAATCGTTTAGAAGAGCATGAACAACATGAAAAGAAGTATCGATCCATTTCCCTAAAGGCAAAAGAAAGCGTCAAAGATGATTATGATGCAGATTCTGGAAAAGAAGACAATGGGAACTTGAATCTTCTAGTAAAGAACTTTGGAAAGTTTCTTAAAAGAAAAGGTATGAAATTTAACAACAACAGATCTTTCCAAAGAAAAAATGAGTCTTCTTCCTCTCAAAAGATCACATGCTTCGAATGTGGCAAGCCTGGACACTTCAAGTTGGAATGTCCAAATCTTCAAAAGAAGAAACATGGTCTAAGAGAAAAATTCGAAAAGAAGGATCAACCCACACGAAGAGCATACTTGGCTTGGGATGATAATGAAGTAAGTTCATCATCAGATTCTGACAAAGAAGAAGCACAAGTCGCATTGATGGCCTCACATGACTCAGATGTTGAAGATTCCCAGGTTAGTGACAATTCTATGTCTTTTCATGATTTAAAGTTTACTATGGAAAATATGTTTAAATTATGTCAAGAATTTTCTAAGGTTAGCACTAGGCAAAATGATTTAATTTCATCCTTAGAAAGTAAGTGTAGAACTTTACAAGAAGAACTAGACGTAGTAAAATCAAAGTTAGAGAGTACACATAAATGCACTAAGTGTAGTTCTTTAGAAGAAAAGATAGATAATCTTCAACAAAGAGTTCATAACTTCAATAAAGGAAAACAGAAGTTAGATGATATTCTAAGTGTGCAAAGGAATTCAAACAATAAGTTAGGTCTAGGATATACTTTTCACCCAAAGACAAAAGAAGTCAAGAAAACTGTGTTTGTAAAACCAAACAAAGTGGAAGGATCTTCTAAAAACACTAAGATTAACTCTTTTAGGAGTATGAACAATAGGAAGTGTAAATCAAGTCTCGTCCTTGGACTCGACTAAGGTTTTGATGAAGACAAACACATCACAAAAAGAAGAAAGACTTCAGAAGAGAAAAGGAAGACTTCAAGAAAGAAAGGAACAAAAATAAGAAAGACTTCAAGAAGACTTAAGAGAAGAAAGACTTCAAGAACCAGGCTCAGAGCGTCAAGATCAAAACATGAAGGTTCTAGTTTTAAGTAAGTCTTGTCAACTTAGTGTGCTATGCTTTATTAAGGTTTAATTGCATTTGAAGGCTCATAAAAGATCAACTAATTGAGTACGATATGTTCTCACAAGTAAAACTTGGTAGGAACACTCAATTAGGCTTTAAACAGTCAAAAACTGAGTTCTGGACTGTCTGTAATCGATTACAGATGTGTGTAATCGATTACAGGAAGTGTGTAATCGATTACAGGAAGTGTGTAATCGATTACCAAGTTTGAAATTTGAATTCAAACTTTAACGGCATGATGTAATCGATTACACTAACTGCTGTAATCGATTACCAAGTCGACAGATGTGTTTTTCATGAACCATTGTGTCTCAAACCGGTTGGGAAAGGTTGTGTTGGTTCATGGACGACCTCTAGTGCCTATATAAAGTCCTTAGACACTCAGAAACATCAATGACTTGGTCCATAACTTTCATATTCATTAAAGTCATCATTCTGAGTTTCGGTTCTCTCATTTTCATAAGAACACTCATGATGTTCAACATTTGAGAAACTCAAAATGGAAGAGCCTTCATTGTAATGGCCTGGAGCATACAAACTAAGATCAATCCATCTTGTCTAAGGGATTGAATTTAGCCATAGGAAAGGCATCTTCTTCTTCTTCCATTTGAATCATGTTGATTCTTTCACCGTAGTTTTCGGTGGTTGTAAAAAGGCCCTTTGAATCAAGTTTGATTCAAAGTCCACCGTGGTAATGCGGTGTCATCAGAAAGTGGTTTGCTTTCTGAGGCATGATGGGTTCTCTTAGGGTTCTTGGCAAAAGCATTCGTTAAGAAGACTTGATCAATCAGAAGTGGGTTGCTTCAGGAAGATTGATAAGATATCTTAGGGTCCTTGGTGCAAGCATTCGTTAAGAGTACTCGATCATGGGAAATCTTCACTGTGGAATTCAGTGGAGTGGTTCTTCAGAAAGTGGTAATCTTTCTGAAGGGATCCTAACTTCACCGTGGTATTCGGTGAAGGGTTGTTCGATTGAAGGCGGGTTAGTCTTCAAGGTCTGAGGGTGGTTTGCCTTCAGGAAGTGAAAGCGGTTTGCTTTCAGGGGCTGTTGAAAGTGGTTTACTTTCACAGGATATTGGTAGGAATTCTTGGGGTCCTTGGGTTAGGAACTTGTAAGAAATTCTTATCAATAGTGGAAAAATCCTCAAGGGGTTTTCTTGAGGGACTGGACGTAGTCTTCGGTGGATTGAAGGCGAACCAGGATAAATCTTGTGTGTGATTCTCTTTATCCTTCACATTTACTTTCAAGTATTGTTCATATCCGCTGCAATCACAACGATCAATTCGTGATCATCATAAACTTGAAAGTAACGATTTCAATAAGGCGAAAATTGGGGCAACACTGATTCACCCCCCCTCTCAGGTTGCTATCTGTACTAACAATTGGTATCAGAGCGGAAGTTTAGGTAAGTTATTCCTAAGATCCGGGAGAAGATAGCATCCTCATCTACAACAAGTACCAATGAAGGATTCAACATAAACAGGCCACCATTCTACAATGGAGAACTCTACAATTTCTGGAATATCAAGATGATGATCTTCATAAAGCTATTAGACGCGGAAATCTGAAAAGTCATTGAAGAAGATCTCCTTGGGCCTGTAGTAGAAGTTGAAGGAAGTTCACAATCAGAACCAGAAAACACATGAAGTGACAAAGAAAAGAAGAAAGTTCATCATGACTTAAAAAGGTATGAACATCTAGACTTCAGTCCTTGGTATGAAGAAATTCCTAGGGTATCTACTTGCAAATCTTCAAAAGGAATATGGGATACTTTAATGGTTGCACACGAAGGGACTGATGAAATCAAAAGATTCAAAGATCAATATATTCTATCACAAGAATATGAGATGTTCAGAATATTGCCTGGAGAAAGCATACTTGATATGCAAAAGCGGTTCACACGATTATTGAATCACTTGGTTGTTCTTGGTAAGGAATTCTCTTATTATGCCATAAACATGAAAATGTTAAGATCCCTTACAAGAACATGGCAACCAAAAGAACACTGCTCTCTCAAAGAAGAAAAGTCTATCCAACATGACTCTAGCTACTCCTTTGGAAAACTTCAAGAACATGATTTGAAGTTAAACAAACTTGAGCAATATGAGAACAACAAAAAGAGACATTGGTCTGTTGCTCTAAAAGCCAAAGAAAGCATCAATGATGAATACGATGCAGAGTCACAAGATGATAAGAACATGGTCCTAATTGTCAAGATTTTTCGAAGGTTCTTACAAAGAAAAGGTATGAAATCTACAAGTCTTCAAAAGGGAAATAAAGCCTCCTTCTCTTCACAAAAGATCACATGTTGTGAATATGGAAAATCTGGTCATATCAAATATGATTGTCCAAACATTCAAAAGAAGAAGCATTGACTAAAGGAGAAGTTTGAAAAGAAGGATTCAAACTCCAAAGAAAAGCATACATTTCTTGGGATGACAATGACGTAGGCTCAGACTCAGAATCAAAGAAGGAAGAAGCACACTTTGCATTAATGGCATCTCAGAATTCTGACAAGGAAAATATCCAGGTTAGTACCAGTACTTCTTCTTCTAGTGATTTAGAATATGCTATAGAAAGTCTTTTTAAGATGTGTCGTAATGCTTCTAAAGTTAGTGTTAAAATGCTATTATTTCATCCTTGGAAGAAAAATGTCAAATGCTTCAAAAGGAATTAGATGATGTTAAAACTCTTGAAAGTAAACACATGCATGCTAAGTTCTTCTAGAAATATGAACTATAGGAACTACCCACAAAATGTCCCAAAACAATCCTAAAGATTCATTACTTAAGATTAGAAGAGAATTAGGTATATTAGATAAACATGATAGTTAAAATAATGTGGTATTTACATAATCTTTATGTGAACTTACATGATTGCATGTATTTAGATTGATTATGTGCTTAAATGTTCATCTAGAAATGTGCTACATAGGACTTGATAGTTTTAGAACCTATAAAAATGTCTTTGTAATCGATTACCATAGGTCCTGTAATCGATTAACCCTGTTCACAGTCCTCGTGCCTGTTAGAATCTTCTAAGTAATCGATTACCATAACTGCTATAATCGATTACATGTTCAAAGTTTGAATTTTTCTAAATTTAAACTGCCAGTAATCGATTACCCAACTGCTGTAATCGATTATTCTCAAAATGTTCCAAGACATCCTAGGAGACATTATGATATGCTTAGATATAATATATAATGAAGGTTAGAGATTATATACTTGTAGTTATTGCAAAAGAATAGAATATACCTCTAGTAGATGTTATTATAGGAATATAGGATTATCAAGTGGGAAATATATGTGGGTTGAGAAGACAACAAATAACATAGGACCCAAAGCAACTTGAGCATCTAAACATTCCCTTCTGAAAAATTTGTTTTTGTGTATGAAAGCAGTAAAGAATTTATGGTATCTTGATAATGGCTGTTCATCACACATGTTTGGAGACAAAACAAAAATTTCATCTCATACCTTGAGAAAGGATATGTAACATATGGGAATAATGAAAAAGGGAAAATACTTGGCATAGGAAAAATAGGAACGCCTTCTCAAACAATATTAAATAGAGCCATCTAAAGTACATAATGCTTTAGAAGATGAGAACGGGATTCTAACCATGCAAGGATAGTTGAACCAGTTTAAGAGAAACCAAGTATGGATATTGGCCCCCTGACCTAATGATAAGCATATTATTGAAACCAAATGGGTGTTTAGGAACAAACTAGATGAACATGGAATCATAGTTAGAAATTAGGATAGATTAGTAGTACAAGGTTATAATCAGAAAGAAGGTATAGATTTTGATTAGACATATGTACCAATTGCTTGGTTAGAAGCAATTAGACTTCTATTGAGTATAGTTACTCGCTTAACTTCCAACTTTATCAAACGGATGTTAAGAGCGGTTTCATGAATGGATACATTCAAGAAGAAGTCTATGTGAAGCAACCTCTTGGCTTTGGAGATCCAAAGTTTTCCTTCACATGTCCTCATCTTAAAGAAAGCTTTATATGATCTAAAGCAAGCACTATGGACATTGATTGCAAATCAAGCAATCTGAAAATTGGATATTCACCAATCAATCCAAGTTCTATAAAGAACCTCTGAAGAAATATGACTTGGATGATTACAAAGTGATACCCACATCAATAAGGATCAAGCACTTATCTAGATCAAGATGAATCATTTACTCCAGTAGAGATTACCAAATATAGAGCCCTTGTCTACACTCTCTGAAACTTGTCCTCCAAAACAAAGAAGACAAACTTGGAAGACAATAAAGCAAGTTCATCATCCAATTCAGAAAATGGAGGAGTATGTCTTGCTTTGATGGTAACACATCATTCTAATGATGGTAATAAAGAGGTTAGTAATGCAATTTCATATGATAATTTACAAAGTACTTTCTATAGATTGCATGATAGTTTCTTGAGTGTTTATGAAGTATATGCATATCATAGTAGGGTCATCTCATCTCTACAAAGTAAAACTAAAAGCATGCAAGATGAATTAGATCAAGTAAAATCTAGAATAGATATTCAAAGTGATGTTTCATCTTTAGATACATGCATAACTTTTGAGTCAAGGATTGATGCATTAAAACAAGTGGTAAACAAAGGAACAAGATGATATGGATAAGTTGTTATATAATCAAAGACACGCCTTTCATAAAAGTGATTTAGATTTATCTAATCATAGTCATCCTAATGATGTTAGGAAAATCACTTTTAGACCAAGAAGTTCTATAACTTTGGTCACTCAAGAAGAATACATGATGGTGTTCTACTTAGAAAGGCATGTAT
Organism: Acmispon strigosus; assembly: GCA_030819835.1. NCBI lineage: Eukaryota > Viridiplantae > Streptophyta > Magnoliopsida > Fabales > Fabaceae > Acmispon > Acmispon strigosus. The sequence continues at coordinate 27,503,612 of JAUAMA010000004.1, read as the reverse complement.
CAAATCTTTCTATCATCTTAAGGAAAAAGTGTCTAACATGAAATTTAAGTGTTCCTATTATTCTCCTAATTATCAAAGAAACGACGGAATTCCCAAATGAAAGATTCATATGGGATGTGAGAGGAACTAATCCAAAAGGTTCCAAAGACTATTGGGTATCTCTAAAATACCTTTAAGCCTATTGTGCAAATGTGTTTGAAGACCTTGTGATCTAAAATGTCATATACAAAGGATGGTCTTTCAAAACACAAATTTAGAATGTGGTATTGGTAAGAGAAACTCTAAAAACTTCATATCTTTCAAATAATATAAAGTACAAGAGTAATGCATTCTTAGGCATCTGCATTTACATCATAGTAATCTGTTAGATATATCCTTCATGCAGTACCTATCAAGTCTGGAAATCCAAAGTTTTCAGACATGATAATCGATTACATACAGTCAGTAATCGGTTACAGGGATATTTTGGCCCAGGATTATTTCAGAAAGCTTCAGTAAACGATTACTGGAAGTCTATAATTAATTCTATCAGGGCTGAAAATGGAAAATAGTTAACTTTCAGAGTTTGGCTTATGTTTTCATATATTTTGGGTTGTAATAGTTTAGACATAACTTTTAGATGGTTTGAATTCTGCTTGTATGTTTAAAATTTCTATGGTTATGCTTTAATTGCGTGTGATGCATAAGTTTCAAAAGTACTGTCTTGCACACCCCCACTCCCTATGATTCAAATGTCTATACTACTTGTTAGCAATGTATGCTTGGACTTGTCTTCTTTTTGATGAAGTCAAAAGGGGGAGAAAGGGTCATGTGCTTTGTAAAGACTTACTTATAAGAAAAGCTACAAGTGGAACAAAAGGGGGGAGAAAAGTGTTGATACACATTATCGTTTTGACATCAAAATATTTGCCATTATGCTTCCCTTTATTTCTATTATCCTGGAATACTTTGTATGGCTTTTTCTTCTTTTTGATGATGTCAAAAGGGGGAGAAAAGTCTTGTGTATGCTTGATCATTTTCAGGATACTGTGCTTCATTTGCAAAACAAAGGGGGAGATATAATTGCAAAACCAAGGGGGAGATACAAGACAAGAAAGAAAGTCTAATGATCCATCAATGTTCAAGCATGATGTTTGTCATCATCAAAAAGGGGGAGATTGTAAATCAAGTCTCGTCCTTGGACTCGACTAAGGTTTTGATGAAGACAAACACATCACAAAAAGAAGAAAGACTTCAGAAGAGAAAAGGAAGACTTCAAGAAAGAAAGGAACAAAAAGAAGAAAGACTTCAAGAAGACTTCAAGAAGACTTAAGAGAAGAAAGACTTCAAGAACCAGGCTCAGAGCGTCAAGATCAAAACATGAAGGTTCTAGTTTTAAGTAAGTCTTGTCAACTTAGTGTGCTATGCTTTATTAAGGTTTAATTGCATTTGAAGGCTCATAAAAGATCAACTAATTGAGTACGATATGTTCTCACAAGTAAAACTTGGTAGGAACACTCAATTAGGCTTTAAACAGTCAAAAACTGAGTTCTGGACTGTCTGTAATCGATTACAGATGTGTGTAATCGATTACAGGAAGTGTGTAATCGATTACAGGAAGTGTGTAATCGATTACCAAGTTTGAAATTTGAATTCAAACTTCAACGGCATGATGTAATCGATTACACTAACTGCTGTAATCGATTACCAAGTCGACAGATGTGTTTTTCATGAACCATTGTGTCTCAAACCGGTTGGGAAAGGTTGTGTTGGTTCATGGACGACCTCTAGTGCCTATATAAAGTCCTTAGACACTCAGAAACATCAATGACTTGGTCCATAACTTTCATATTCATTAAAGTCATCATTCTGAGTTTCGGTTCTCTCATTTTCATAAGAACACTCATGATGTTCAACATTTGAGAAACTCAGAATGGAAGAGCCTTCATTGTAATGGCCTGGAGCATACAAACTAAGATCAATCCATCTTGTCTAAGGGATTGAATTTAGCCATAGGAAAGGCATCTTCTTCTTCTTCCATTTGAATCATGTTGATTCTTTCACCGTAGTTTTCGGTGGTTGTAAAAAGGCCCTTTGAATCAAGTTTGATTCAAAGTCCACCGTGGTAATGCGGTGTCATCAGAAAGTGGTTTGCTTTCTGAGGCATGATGGGTTCTCTTAGGGTTCTTGGCACAAGCATTCGTTAAGAAGACTTGATCAATCAGAAGTGGGTTGCTTCAGGAAGATTGATAAGATATCTTAGGGTCCTTGGTGCAAGCATTCGTTAAGAGTACTCGATCATGGGAAATCTTCACTGTGGAATTCAGTGGAGTGGTTCTTCAGAAAGTGGTAATCTTTCTGAAGGGATCCTAACTTCACCGTGGTATTCGGTGAAGGGTTGTTCGATTGAAGGCGGGTTAGTCTTCAAGGTCTGAGGGTGGTTTGCCTTCAGGAACTAAAAGCGGTTTGCTTTCAGGGGCTGTTGAAAGTGGTTTACTTTCACAGGATATTGGTAGGAATTCTTGGGGTCCTTGGGTTAGGAACTTGTAAGAAATTCTTATCAATAGTGGAAAAATCCTCAAGGGGTTTTCTTGAGGGACTGGACGTAGTCTTCGGTGGATTGAAGGCGAACCAGGATAAATCTTGTGTGTGATTCTCTTTATCCTTCACATTTACTTTCAAGTATTGTTCATATCCGCTGCAATCACAACGATCAATTCGTGATCATCATAAACTTGAAAGTAACGATTTCAATAAGGCGAAAATTGGGGCAACACTGATTCACCCCCCTCTCAGGTTGCTATCTGTACTAACAGGAAGAATAATCCTCATAGACCTCCTAAGAATATTCATCCCTCTCCTAGGCAAACATCTACTTACAATCATTATTCTTGTACTTATTGTAACAAAATAGGACATACCCCTAGTAGATGTTACTACAAAAATGTTGGAGTACCAAATAGGGAATACATATGGGTTAGAAAGGATGTTAACTTAGAAGGACCCAAAACTTATTAGGTTCCTAATACCCATGTCTGAACTTGGTCATGTAGGTGTGTATGAAAGCAGCAAAGGATTTATGGTATCTTGATAGTGGCTGCTCATCACACATGATAGGAGACAAAACCAAGTTTTCTTTTCTTATACCTAGGGAAAAAGGTTTTGTCACATATGGAAACAATCAAAAGGGAAAGATACTCAGTATTGGAAGAATAGGCACACCCCCTCAAACAGTCATCGATAATGTTCTTTACGTTGATGGTTTGATGCATAATCTTCTGAGTATCAGTCAACTATGTGACAAAGGTTTGAAAGTTGGTTTCATTGATGATATATGTGTAGTAAAAGATGTGAAAACTAAAGAAGTCAAGTTTTCTGGTTATAAAGTCAATAAAGTCTTCATGATCTCCTTGGAAGAAATTCCACAAAATGTAAGATGTATTTTGGCCAAGAACAATAGTGCTGGTAGCGACCAAAACCAAATGGTTTCACCGCACGCTTAATCTCGTAGTTCAACCTGTCGATAAATTGTTCGCACATGTAACCCTCATCGACCCGGTCTCGGAAAAACCTGTAATGTCTTGCTAAAGATTCCAACTTAGCAGCATATTCACCCACAGACATGCTCCCCTGCTTAAGATCAGAAAATTCCTTCTCGCGGGCAGCTCTGGCGCTCATGGGGAAGTATTTGGCCAAGAATGCCCTCTTAAAGGACTCCCAATTGATATCCTGAAAATCGGCCTCCATCATCGCCTTAGCACCGTGCCACCAGTGCTCAGCTTCTCCTGATAGCAGGTACGCAGCGTAGTTCACCCTGGTTGCAGCAAGGGTCTTAAGAAAGGAAAAAAATTTCTCCATCTCCTGCAGCCACAGATCTGCCTCCTCTGGGTTGTAGCCTCCCGAAAACCTCGGCGGGTCTTGCCTCTTGAAGTCATTCAGCCCCTTGGTCTCGGCCGCAGCTTGATCTCTCTCGGCCTGCTGAGCCTGTGCAGCAGCAGCCTCAGTCGCACGGTTGGCCGCTTCCTCAGCACGAGCAGTAGCCTCCGCAGCCGCCCTGTTGGCCTCTTCCTCCGCACGAGTAGCATTAGCGGTTGCCTGTTGCGCCAACAGTGTGGTCAAACTGTTAAGGGCGGCGGCTACCTGATTCATTGCGTTAGAGTCTGCCATTTCCGTATTCTGATTCGCTAGTCTCTTACTCCTGCTCATAAGGAAACTAGTGGTTAAACACAAGAACAAAATGAAAGAAGAGGAAAAAAAATAAAACTTAGTCAGATACATAACACTTAGATCGCTCACTAAGAAAACAATCTCAGGCAAGGGGTGTACTAAACAATCAATCACAAAGTTCTTCCTTCGATTGACACCCCGTCAATCAATCTCAGAATGCAATTTCCCCACAGCGCTGGTTATCTCAACCATCGCTCTGATACCACAAATGTAACGCCCCGATTTTATATTGAGGGATCACATTATAATTACGCGGAAATAAGTTTCTTAAAACCTCTCAAAAGGGTCACTCAATTACTTTTCAAAATCAAAAGCGTCGCTCAAATAAATATTTAAATACCATAACCCATAAATCATTATAATCTAGCGGAATAATTAAAATAAATAGTGACAACATAACTTCTAAGTCAAAAAAAAACCAAAAAACCAAAACAGAAAATAAAACTCCAAGTTCTCCACGCTTCAGCTCCATCAATCTCCCGAAATCACTCAATGCGCTGCTCATCTGTGGCGTTAAGCGCCCAAGAAAACACACAAACAAAACAAGAAAGGGTTAACTTCGAAAAATAAAAATATTAATCACCATTATGTGATAATTAAAAGAAAACAGCACTAAATACAGCATACAATAGAATACAGCAGCAACAAATACAGTAAACAGATTACTGTACGAAATCAGGATACAGCAGTAGCATAAAACAGAAACAGGACGCAGCAGCATTAAAATACAGTAACAGAACAGATACAGCAGAAATAAAATACAACAGTGAAAACAGAAACAGCAGGAACAGCAATACAGAACAGCAGTTTAAAAAAAAACAGTAAACATAATGAAATACAGCAGTATAATATTTAGCAATAACAACCTCAAGGTTCAATACCATCCTCTTGAATAACAATCAACTCCACTTATAATACCACAAGAAAATTAGAGCATGTTATCAATCAAGTCAAGAAATGTTAGTTAGTTCTTACGTAACTATATGCATAAATCTATGGCCAAGTTTTGCTCCATCGAGAAGGCAACCCCGTGGGACAAATATCCACCACATTGCCCTAGTAAGGGAGATCACGCGGGACAATTATCCGCCACATCTACCCTCCGGATGATCCCACGGGACAAATCCCCGTCACATCATACCAAAACACCTAGTGATGCATGTGATTATGACAATATGATCCTCCAAAATAAATGAACCAACAGTTCTTTGAAACATTGTCATACAACAGCACATGCTTATATAAGATCTCAAATCAATTCCAACATGTTATACAGTATCAACTTCAAATCCTCATCTCTTATTATCATTAGGTCTCAATTAAAACATATACAACAGCAAATAACAAAATTATCAAACCCGAGTTCAATCAAAATTTCAAAACAGGATTAAAACACTCACAAACGACAACCGATTACTAAGAAAGAAGTAACCCTTACCTTCTCGGGTTTCGCATCCAATTCCAAGTTCAACCTATTATTTAATCAGTAAAAGCCTAATTAATATCTCATAAAAAAATGGAAGAAAAATCCCTGAAACCAAATAATTCACAAAAACAGAAAAACAGCACTGGGCTGGCAGGGGCCCAGCGCTTGTGCGCTGGTATGCCAACGCTCATGCGTTGGCTCCTTGCCTGGGAAATAATTCCCAGCGCCCAGGCGTTGAGGTGCCAACGCTCATGCGTTGGCTCTCTGTCCAGGGCAACCAGAACGTCATTTTTCCACTGTTTTAAGTCCCGAAAGTGATTTTCATGACGAATCTTTACCAGAATCAATTCCTAACTATTATACATCATTTCCTAGAGTCCTAACATGTTAAATCAATTATTTCCTCACTTCGTTCTCCAATTTAAATTAAGTGGTGAATATAAGGGTTTCAACATTAGAGAGCAAGTTTTGTCAACACTATCCTAACCACATGCCAATCTATCGTGGGGAAAAGGTACCAACCTAGAATTTAGACAATTTTCAGAGAAGGATGGTGGTCCACTCTGAGTTCTTGTCCCAGTCGTCCATGGCAACGGCGATGGCGACGGCGAATTTCCCGAACACTGAAACTTGGGGTGACGGAATTCCTTGATAGAACCGGGAAAACAAGACAGCAAGAGAGGCATAAGAATTTACTCAGAACATGGTTCATCAACCACGAAATTCATGGAGTTCAGGGGTAAAACTTTCTTACCGTGGACTACAACCAAAAGGAAAGGAAGGTCCTTGTGCTACCTAGAGAGTGGCTCAAAATAACAGCAGGGGAAAGTGTGAGAAACTCGAGTAGATCAGCACCTATGAGAAGAAATTATTTGGCTTGTCTTCCTCCCTCAATAGGGAAGGTTCAACAGCAACAGAGGTAGGAAACAGGGGAACTTTGAAGAAAAACGCAGCAGCAGAAACAGGAACGTGCAGCAGCTCTTTTGATGGCAAATAGGAGCAATTTTGTTTTAGGGTGTAAGCTGATTGTGTGCCCCTTTATGAGCACGAAATTTACCCTAAAATATCTCTCAATCTCTCAGGAATAACCACCCATGATTCCCTCTATCTTTCCCTTAATTATCTCAACACACAAGTTCAAATTTAAATTTGAAAAAAATCAGATTTTTTCCTATTAAAAAGAGCTGTTCGAAAATTATGGATTTTATAAAAGAAATCAGAAATCTCCTTCCCTAGGTTTCGAACCTTAGTCTTCTAAATCAATTGCTTAAGTCTCAACCACTAAGCCACAACTCATCTTGTTGCAAGTAAGCAAATAAATTCCCTTAAACCAAGGGCCAGCAGAACACAATATCAATAATTAAAGTATCAAAACTTAATTATCTTAAATTCCAAGGTCAATTGCAAACTACAAATATTTGAAAGGACCAAAGTGTAACTAAGAAAAGAAAATAGATGGTCTTACAATTCCACCCCCCTACAACATGTTTCGTCCTCGAAACTAGGAACCGAGAAATAAATCAGGGTATTGTTCTTTCATCTTTTCTTCCAACTCCCATGTGGCATCTCCCGTGGTCTGGTTCCAAATCACTTTCACCAACGGAATCTCTTTGTTCTTCAACTGTTTCACCCTCCGATCAGCAATCGTGATTGGTGGAACCTCGAACGTCAAGTTCTCTCTCAACTGGACATCATCCTGGGTGATGACATGCGATGGGTCGGAAATGTACTTCCGCAACTGGGACACATGCAAAACATTGTGAATCCTGGACAAGAAGGGTGGCAAGGCAATGCGATACGCCACCGATCCAACTCTCTCGATGATTTCATATGGCCCGATAAACTTCGGTGTCAGCTTCTTCGATTTAATCGCCCTCCCGACTCCAATAGTTGGGGTAACACGAAGGAATACGTGCTCTCCTGGTGCAAACTCCAACTCCCTTCGCCGGTTGTCGGCATAGCTCTTCTGCCGACTTTGAGATGTATTCATTTTTTCCCTTATCTACCTCACCTTCTCTGTCGTTTGTTGGACCAACTCTGACCCAACTAGCAAATGTTCCCCATCTTGGAACCAACACAACGGTGTTCTGCATCTCCTCCCGTACAAAGCCTCGTATCGAGCCATCCCAATGCTGGCATGGAAACGGTTGTTATAGGTGAACTCAGTCAATGGCAGTAACTCATCCCAGCTCCCCTGGTTATCAAGCACGCAAGCCCGAAGGAGATCCTCTAGTGTCTGAATCGTCCTCTCCGTTTGTCCGTCAGTCTGCGGATGGTAAGCAGAACTCAAACTCAACCTCGAACCAAAAGCCCCCTGCAGAGCCTTCCAGAAGTGTGAAGTGAACTTCGGATCTCTGTCGGAAACTATGGTCGAGGGGACCCCGTGTAGACGCACGATCTCCGCAATATAGACCTCGGCAAGCCGTTCCACCTTATAAGTGGTCCTTACCGGTATAAAGTGTGCAGACTTCGTCAACCTGTCAACAATCACCCATATGGAATCGAATCTCTTCCGAGTCAGTGGTAAAGCAACCACAAAATCCATGGAGATGCTGTCCCACTTCCACTCGGGTACCTCTAGAGATTGCATCAGCCCTGCGGGGGCTTCTGATGCTCAACCTTCGCCTTCTGACAAGTCAGGCATGCAGCGACATACTCAGCGACATTTCGCTTCATACCTGACCACCAAAAGTTCAACTTTAGATCCTGATACATTTTCGTTGCACCGGGATGAAGACTCAGCCTGCTCTTGTGACCTTCGTCAAGGATCACCCGCCTCAACTCAGCATCACTTGGGACACACACTCGTCCCTTGAAACGCAAAATACCATCAGCACCTACTGCAAAATCTGGTGCCTTACCAGCATTAACCATCTCTCTCTTCTCAATCAGCTCCTTGTCTTGCATCTGCTTGTCTCTGATCTTCTGTAACAAATCACTGGAAACTGTGACCATCCCGAAACTCAGCTTTCCGGGGGTCACCTTGACATCCAAACTCAAATCACGAAAAGTCTCGATCAACTCAAGCTCTTTAATCATCAGAGAGGAAACATGAATAGCCTTACGACTGAGGGCATCAGCCACCACGTTCGCCTTACCTGGATGATACTGCAAGGTGAACTCATAATCTTTTAAGAACTCCATCCAGCGTCTCTGCCTCATGTTTAGGTCTTTCTGATCGAACAAGTATTTTAAACTCTTATGGTCGCTGAAGATCGTGAACGTGCTCCCATATAAGTAGTGTCTCCAAATCTTGAGAGCAAAGACCACCGCTGCAAGCTCCAGATCATGCGTTGGATAGTTTCGTTCATGAACCTTCAGCTGCCTTGATGCATAGGCCACTGCCTTCCGGTTCTGCATTAGCACACAACCCAAACCCGAGTAGGAAGCATCACAGTAAACCTCGTAAGGATCTTCACACTGTGGTAGTGCCAACACAGGTGCGGTTGTCAAACGTCGCTTCATCTCCTGAAAACTGGACTCACACTCTTCTGTCCAGGCAAACGGCTGATTCTTCCTTGTCAGCTTCGTCAAAGGCCCTGCGATTTTTGCAAAACCTTCGATGAACCTTCGTTAGTAACCAGCTAAACCCACAAAACTTCTGATGTCAGTAGCGGTCTTCGGCTCTTCCCACAACATGACTGCCTCAACCTTACTTGGGTCGACAGCAATGCCCTCCTTGGAGATTACATGACCCAAGAACTTAACTTCCTCCAACCAGAATTCGCACCTGGCCGCGTTCGCAAACAACGTCTTCTCACGCAGAACAGTTAACACCTGACGCAGATGTTCCTCGTGCTCCTCTTGGCTCCTCGAATAGATCAAAATGTCGTCGATGAAAACGACTACGAACCTGCACGGAAAAGGTTAAGATCTTGTGCACAAACATACAAGATCAAAAGATTCATTAAGAAGACAGTCACAAACCTGTCTAGGAAGGAATTGAAGATTCTATTCATATAGTCCATGAATACCGCTGGTGCATTCGTAACTCCAAATGGCATCACTAGATACTCATAGTGTCCATAGCGAGTACGGAATGTCGTCTTCTGAATATCAACTTCCTTTACCCGAATCTGGTGATACCCAGATCGCAAGTCGATCTTCGAGAAAACAGCCGCTCCTCGAAGTTGGTCCATCAAGTCGTCGATCCTAGGCAAAGGATAATGATTCTTCACCGTCACCTTGTTCAGTTGTCTGTAGTCAACGCACAGTCTTGACCTGCCATCCTTCTTCTTCACAAGTAGCACAGGTGCTCCCCATGGGGAAACACTAGGTCGAATGAAACCTTTCGCCAAAAGGTCGTCGAGTTGGCTCTTCAATTCTGCTAGCTCTGCCGGTGCCATTCGAAACGGCGCAATGGATATCGGCCCGGTTCCTGGAACCACGTCAATGGAAAACTCCACGTCACGGACAGGGGGTATTCCCGGCACATCCTCCGGAAACACATCAGCAAAGTCACGAACTTCCTGTACATCCTGTGCGCCATCTGCTGGAAATTCTCCTTCGCTTGCCGCCAACAAGGCTTTCAAAGCTCCTCTTCTAAGGGAGGACTTCGAAAGGTAGGAATGAAGAAATTCTGACATCTTCGTGTCAGGGACGACTACCTCCTTATTGGCGCAATCCAATAGCACATGGTGATGAGAAAGCCAGTCCATGCCTATGATTACGTCCAATTGTTTAAGGGGTAGGCAGATTAAGTTCGCAACAAACTCTCTATCCCGGAACATCAAGGGGCAATTCAAACAAACCGAAGTTGCAGTCAAACTTTCGGCGGCAGGGATAGACACCACCAAGTCGAACGGCAACTCCGACACAGGAAAATCAAGTTTCTCCACACAATCAATAGAAATGAACAAATGGGTAGCACCCGAATCAAACAATACAATCAAAGACGTACCCGCGATATCGCAGTGATCCTTAATCAAGCCCTCAGAATCCTCAGTAGCTTCACCGGTAATGTTGAAGACTCTGCCGTGTGCAACTGGTTTCTTTCCACGAACTGCATTCACTGTACTCTCGACCTTTGGTACACGACAATCCTTGGCGGCATGGCCCGGTTTCTGACAATTCCAGCAAATGAGGGACTTCTCTCCATAGCTATTCGCATAGTGACCCTTTTGGTTGCACTTAAAACAGACAACATCCTCCATCGGTCTCTGAGCTCCTCGAAATCCCCTGTTGCCTCCAGCTGGTCGGTTGGACCCAAAAGCACGCCCCTTAGCCTGGGGCCCCTGGTACGGCTTCTTTCCCTTGTCTACTCTGACTGGTTGGGACCTGGTTGGTCCACCACTTCCCTGTGACTTGCTCTGTTGCGCATCAATAATCTCAATGTCCTTGGCCTTCTCCACCAACTGCTGGTAGCGACCAAAACCAAATGGTTTCACCGCACGCTTAATCTCGTAGTTCAGCCCGTCGATAAATCGTTCGCACATGTAACCCTCATCGACCCGGTCTCGGAAAAACCTGTAATGTCTTGCTAAAGATTCCAACTTAGCAACATATTCACCCACAGACATGCTCCCCTGCTTAAGATCAGAAAATTCCTTATCGCGGGCAACTCTGGCGCTCATGGGGAAGTATTTGGCCAAGAATGCCCTCTTAAAGGACTCCCAATTGATATCCTGAAAATCGGCCTCCATCATCGCCTTAGCACCGTGCCACCAGTGCTCAGCTTCTCCTGACAGCAGGTACGCAGCGTAGTTCACCCTGGTTGCAGCAGGGGTCTTAAGAAAGGAAAAAAAATTCTCCATCTCCTGCAGCCACAGATCTGCCTCCTCTGGGTTGTAGCCTCCCGAAAACCTCGGCGGGTCTTGCCTCTTGAAGTCATTCAGCCCCTTCGTCTCGGCCGCAGCTTGATCTCTCTCGGCCTGCTGAGCCTGTGCAGCAGCAGCCTCAGTCGCATGGTTGGCCGCTTCCTCCGCACGAGTAGCATTAGCGGTTGCCTGTTGCGCCAACAGTGTGGTCAAACTGTTAAGGGCGGCGGCTACCTGATTCATTGCGTTAGAGTCTGCCATTTCCGTATTCTGATTCGCTAGTCTCTTACTCCTGCTCATAAGGAAACTAGCGGTTAAACAGAAGAACAAAATGAAAGAAGAGGAAAAAAAATAAAACTTAGTCAGATACATAACACTTAGATCGCTCACTAAGAAAACAATCTCAGGCAAGGGGTGTACTAAACAATCAATCACAAAGTTCTTCCTTCGATTGACACCCCGTCAATCAATCTCAGAACGCAATTTCCCCACAGCGCTGGTTATCTCAACCATCGCTCTGGTACCACAAATGTAACGCCCCGATTTTATGTTGAGGGATCACATTATAATTACGCGGAAATAAGTTTCTTAAAACCTCTCAAAAGGGTCACTCAATTACTTTTCAAAATCAAAAGCGTCGCTCAAATAAATATTTAAATACCATAACCCATAAATCATTATAATCTAGCGGAATAATTAAAATAAATAGTGACAACATAACTTCTAAGTAAAAAAAAAACCAAAAAAACAAAACAGAAAATAAAATTCCAAGTTCTCCACGCTTCGGCTCCATCAATCTCCCGAAATCACTCAATGCGCTGCTCATCTGTGGCGTTAAGCGCCCAAGAAAACACACAAACAAAACAAGAAAGGGTTAACTTCGAAAAATAAAAATATTAATCACCATTATGTGATAATTAAAAGAAAACAGCACTAAATACAGCATACAACAGAATACAGCAGCAACAAATACAGTAAACAGATTACTGTACGAAATCAAGATACAGCAGTAGCATAAAACAGAAACAGGACGCAGCAGCATTAAAATACAGTAACAGAACAGATACAGCAGAAATAAAATACAACAGTGAAAACAGAAACAGCAGGAACAGCAATACAGAACAGCAGTTTAAAAAAAAACAGAAAACAGAATGAAATACAGCAGTATAATATTCTGCAATAACAACCTCAAGGTTCAATACCATCCTCTTGAATAACAATCAACTCCACTTATAATACCACAAGAAAATTAGAGCATGTTATCAATCAAGTCATGAAATGTTAGTTAGTTCTTACGTAACTATATGCATAAATCTATGGCCAAGTTTTGCTCCATCGAGCAGGACAACCCCGTGGGACAAATATCCACCACGTTGCCCTAGTAAGGGAGATCACGCGAGACAAATATCCGCCACATCTACCCTCCGGATGATCCCACGGGACAAATCCCCGTCACATCATACCAAAACACCTAGTGATGCATGTGATTATGACAATATGATCCTCCAAAATAAATGAACCAACAGTTCTTTGAAACATTGTCATACAACAGCATATGCTTATATAAGATCTCAAATCAATTCCAACATGTTATACAGTATCAACTTCAAATCCTCATCTCTTATTATCATTTGGTCTCAATTAAAACATATACAACAGCAAATAACAAAATTATCAAACCCGAGTTCAATCAAAATTTCAAAACAGGATTAAAACACTCACAAACGACAACCGATTACTAAGAAAGAAGTTACCCTTACCTTCTCGGGTTTCGCATCCAATTCCAAGTTCAACCTATTATTTAATCAGTAAAAGCCTAATTAATATCTTATAAAAAAATGGAAGAAAAATCCCTGAAACCAATTAATTCACAAAAACAGAAAAACAGCACTGGGCTGGCAGGGGCCCAGCGCTCATGCGCTGGGATGCCAACGCTCATGCGTTGGCTCCCTGCCTGGGAAATAATTCCCAGCGCCCAGGCGTTGAGGTGCCAACGCTCATGCGTTGGCTCTCTGTCCAGGGCGACCAGAACGTCGTTTTTCCACTGTTTTAAGTCCCAAAAGTGATTTTCATGACGAATCTTTACCAGAATCAATTCCTAACTATTATACATCATTTCCCACAGTCCTAACATGTTAAATCAATTATTTCCTCACTTCGTTCTCCAATTTGAATTAAGTGGTGAATATAAGGGTTTCAACATTAGAGAGCAAGTTTTGTCAACACTATCCTAACCACATGCCAATCTATCGTGGGGAGAAGGTACCAACCTAGAATTTAGACAATTTTCAGAGAAGGATGGTGGTCCACTCTGAGTTCTTGTCCCTGTCGTCTATGGCAACGGCGATGGCGACGGCGAATTTGCCGAACACTGAAACTTGGGGTGACGGAAGTCCTTGATAGAACCGGGAAAACAAGACAGCAAGAGAGGCATAAGAATTTACTCAGAACATGGTTCATCAACCACGAAATTCATGGAGTTCAGGGGTATTACTTTCTTACCGTGAACTACAACCAAAAGGAAAGGAAGGTCCTTGTGCTACCTAGAGAGTGGCTCAAAATAGCAGCAGGGGAAAGTGTGAGAAACTCGAGTAGAGCAGCACCTATGAGAAGAAATTATTTGGCTTGTCTTCCTCCCTCAATAGGGAAGGTTCAACAGCAACAGAGGTAGGAAACAGGGGAACTTTGAAGCAGAACGCAGCAACAGAAACAGGAACGTGCAGCAGCTCTTTTGACGGCAACTAGGCGCAATTTTGTTTTAGGGTGTAAGCTGATTGTGTGCCCCTTTATGAGCACAAAATTTAGGTGTTGTCTAAGGTGAACTGCCAATTAAGTAGTGCACCGTGCACCACTAGCTGTTGGCCAATAAGATCGCGCCAAGTGTCCAGCTAAGTAACCGGTAACCGGTTCTATAAGTTATTTTATTTTTATAATTTATTATAATTTTAATTTATTAATTACTATAAAGCCCTTTCTCTATGTTAATCTTCCTTTTATAATTCATTTTTACATATTTTTTTTAAAAAAATTGGGTAAAAATGTAATTAACTAATTATTATTATTATAATTTTTTTAAAATATCAGGTAAAAAAACCTACTGTAGCATGTCATTTATAGTGGTGCACGGTGCACCACTTAGGGTGCAAGTGCACCCTAGAAGCCACTCAAAATTTACCCTAAAATATCTCTCAATCTCTCAGGAATAACCACCCATGATTCCCTCTATCTTTCCCTTAATTATCTCAACACACAAGTTCAAATTTAAATTTGAAAAAAATAAGATTTTTTCCTGTTAAAAAGGGCTGTTCGAAAATTATGGATTTTATAAAAGAAATCAGAAATCTCCTTCCCTTGGTTTCGAACCTTAGTCTTGTAAATCAAATGCTTAAGTCTCAACCACTAAGCCACAACTCATCTTGTTGCAAGTAAGCAAATAAATTCCCTTAAACCAAGGGCCAGAACACAATATCAATAATTAAAGTATCAAAACTTAATTATCTTAAATTCCAAGGTCAATTGCAAACTACAAATATTTTAAAGGACCAAAGTGTAACTAAGAAAATAAAATAGAGGGTCTTACAATTTCTCTAGATTTACATGGACATTATTTTTGCCTCATAAGAATGAAGCCTTCAACGCATTTAATAGATATGCAAGGCTAGTTCAAAATGAGAAGTCTTTAAAGATCTCATCTATTAGAAGTGATCATGGTGGAGAATTTCAGAATCATCAATTTCAAGAACTATGTGATGAAAATGGAATATCACATAATTTCTCTACTCCGAGAACACCACAACAAAATGGTGTTGTAGAAAGGAAGAACAGATTACTTGAAGAATTATCAAGAACCATGCTAAGTGAATCAAGTCTTCCTAAATATTTCTGGGCTGATGCTGTAAGTACTTCTTGCTATGTTTCCAATAGAGTTCTTATTAGACCAATTCTGAAGAAAACCCCCTATGAACTCTACAAAGGAAGGAAACCAAATATCTCTCATCTACATGCTTTTGGATCCAAATGCTTTGTCTTGAATAATGGAAAGGAAAACCTTGGTAAGTTTGATGAAAAATCTGATGAAGGTATATTCCTTGGTTATTCTCTAACAAGCAAAGCACGTAGAGTCTTTAACAAGAAAACTCTATCTGTAGAAGAATCCATACATGTTTCCTTTGATGAGTCTAAATCTTCAATAGAAGATATAGTCAATCTTCCAAATAATGAAGAAGAAAATATCATTATCAATGAAGACTCTCAAAAGGAAAGAGATCAAAATCCAATACAAGTAGAGCACATTGAAGATAACACTTATCAACTTCCAAAAGAATGGAGAATCCATAGGGATCATCCAGTTGATAATATCATTGGTGATATTTCTAGAGGCGTTTCTACAAGGCTACGCTTAAATGATTCTGTTTTGAATATGGCCTTTGTCTCTCAAATAGAACCCTCAAAAGTAAATGATGCTCTGGAGGATGAGTATTGGATTATGGCAATGCAGGAAGAATTAAACCAATTTGAAAGGAATCAAGTTTGGGAACTTGCTCCTAAGCCCACTGACTAGAAGATCATAGGAACACATTAGGAACTATAAAAATAACAAACATAATCGTTAAGAAGATAATTTTCTTATATGTCTTAAATACTTGCATAATTTTTGGGTGAACATATATGCTTACATGCTTAATTCATGTCTTAAATTTATGATTGCATTTATCTAATTTACCTAGGTGCTTAAACACATGTCTTATGTTAGTTCTTATCATTATATACTTGTATAATCTTTTCCTACATGATTACATGTCTTATTTGATTATGTGCTTAAGTGTTCTTTTGGAAATGTGTTACATAGGATTATATAGGTTAGAACTTATAAAATGACCTTGTAATTGATTACCATAGGCTTATTAATCGATTACCCCTGTTCTTAGTCCTCATGCTTATTTAATTTCTCTGAGTAATCGATTACTATAACTGGTATAATCGATTACATATTCGAAATTTGAAATTTTTCAAATTTTGGACTGCAAGTAATCGATTACATTAACTGCTGTAATCGATTACAGTTGCAATTTTGAATTTTATTTAAAATTCAAATAGTGGTAATCGATTACACAACTGCCTGTAATCGATTACCAATTCGATAATATAAGTATCTCTGGTCAGTTTTCATAATCGATTACACTATTCTTCTTCCCTCTCCTCTCCTCGACGTCGAACTGGTTTTGCCCACCTTTCTCCTTCGTTTCTTGCTCAAATTCAGAACCAATTGGTGGGTTTTGCTCGTCCTTCTCCTCTCTTGCCTCTCAACCCATTCGGATTTTCCAATTTGGTCTCTACCCAAAAACCCTTTTTCGAATCCTAGCCTTTCCCAAATCCGAAAATGGCTTCTTCTTCCTCTCGCAGACACCGGTCGAAGAATCTCTCCATGAATACCCTTGATCTATCACGTCTTCTTGTCACGGAGGAACAAAAGGAACGATTCTTGGCCTATTACCTTGAAAGGCTGATTCTTCCTCCCAAGTATGGTGACTTGAACTCCTTCATCAACACTGGACTTCTCTTCCCATCTCTCCTCGACTTCCAAGGCCTTGATGAATTTGTTGGCTTCACGGGTACGTATTATCCTGAACTTGTCAAAGTCTTTTATTGCAATTTGGTCAAGAGGGGTGGCAAAATCTGTTCATCGGTCAAAGGGGTTGATATTTCTTTGACTCAAGAGCAATTGGGCACTTTACTGACGATTCCCTATGTTGGAGCCCGGCTAAGCCCTGAGATTACGTGTCCATGGGCTGATTATGATAAGAAGTCTTTTTATTTATCTCTGTGTCGATTTTCTGAGGAGGAGATACAGTTGAAGAAGCAACGAACGGAGGCCAACCGTTCTAGAGATATCCTTGCTGTTGGATATCTCACTGTAGAGGATCGTTTACTTCATTATTTGATAAGCTATATTCTTCTCCCTCAGTCCTCTAACCATGCTCAGATTATTGATTTGGAGTTACAAATCATATATGGTCTGAAGCATAATGAAGCAATTAATTCGGCTTATCTGGTCATGATTCACATGCTGCTTCACAAGGACAGAACTGGTCCTCTTCCTTATGCTCCTGTGATTACTCTTATTCTGAAAAACTTTGGGATTTCTACGCATGGAGAGTATGCACAGGTCATGGATGATAAATCTCAGAGGATTGACATGGAAATTCTGAACAAGATGGGGATTTTCAGGGATATTGATGGTACTTTCAGGCACAAATCAGATTTGGGTCCTGACACTACCCAGGCTCCTGCCCCTGCTGCTTTCTGTCCACCATCCTCTGAGAGTGGTCCTTCGTCCTCTGCGGATGCCGATGCCTCTACTCAACTCATCCTCTCTCATTTGGCTGATATGAGGACACACTTTGATCAGAGGTTCGATCACATGGAAGGTCGGGTCGAGTCCATGTACACCACTGTTCGTGCTGATATGGATCGCCTCAGTCTTCGTGTCGATCACATGGCTCCCTCTACTCATGACTCTCCTGACTCGTCTGAAGATTTTGATGAGTTTTAGTTCTTTTTATGCTTTCATTAGACATACTATTTTATTTGGTTTGTAATAGCATAGTCTAAAACTCTTCACTGCACTGTTGGATGTTTTCTTTTATTCGCTATGTTTGGATGATTGTGGTTTATCATTTTCTTACATCTTTACCCCCATACCCTTGCTTTATTTCGAAATGTATACTTGTATGGATGCATGCCCGTTTTTGGCCTTTTCTTCTTTTTGATGAAGTCAAAAGGGGGAGAAAGGTTCTGTGCTCTTAAAGATTATATGCAGGAATTCAACAAGTGAATTAGAAAGGGGGAGAAATACTGGATTACATCAAACAGGGGGAGTTCTTCAACAGAAATTCATATATGATCTTCAAGTATCAAGAATGTGTTTGCCATCATCAAAAAGGGGGAGATTGTGAAGAAGGTCTTGCTCCTGACCCTGGCTGAGGTTTTGATGACGACAAACTCATCGACAAAAAGAAGAAAAGAAGACTTAGAGGAAACAACGCTACAAAGTCTATCAATTACCTAGAAGTCTTAGTTTAGGTGAGTTATGCTTACAAAGGTCTCTCAAAGCATAAAGGCTCTTTAAAACACCTAAACTAATCAAGCTTAATGTTTTCACAACTTAAAAGAAGTAGGAAAACTTAAGCCGATCTTAAAAGATCAAGTATCTGGAAGATGGACTTCAGTGTAATCGATTTCAGCTTTCTGGTAATCGATTACACCTAGGCAAGTAATCGATTACCACTTGCTTGTAATCGATTACATGTTTGAATTTGAAATTTAAACTGAAACGGCTATTAGTGTAATCGATTACACTAAATGTTGTAATCGATTACCAGCACGAAAAGTTGCATCTTTTCATGAACCATTGTGTCTCAAACCTTTTGGGAAAGGTTGCATTGGTTCAAGGACGTTTCCCTTGCCTATATAAAGTCCATTTGAGTCCAGAACACAAAAACACATGAGAATACAACATTAGGCCAAAGCTTTGTCAAAATTAGTTCATTAAGTCTTTTAGAACTTAAACTTTCAAGAGCCTAAGTTCTGAGTTCATGATCTTCATGTTTATAAGAACACTTTAGTTGTTCATATCATGAGGAACTCAGAATCTTGTTATGCTTAAAAGCCTTAAAATCCTTCATCTTTACTTTAAAGCAACGCTTAATTCTGCTGCAATCACAACTATCGTTTTGTGATCATCATTATCTTGAAAGTAATAATTTCAATAAGGCGAAAATCGGGGCAACTCTGATTCACCGCCCCCCCTCTCAGGTTGCTATCTGTACTAACAAGTAGTAGGGCGACCCAGTGGCTTGACAGGGCGACCCAGTGGCTCGACAGGGCGACCCCAGCTGCTTTAGGGGGGTATATTTGTAACATAAGGGGGGTAATAATTTGTAATGTATTGGGCTCTCCAATGACCACCCTTTAAATTTGATTTTTGCGAGCCCTGAGATAGTAATAAACCCAGAATGGGAAGATAAAACATATTATAAGAAATTTTACATGCTTATTATCATATCAAACTACATGCAAAGTAGAAGACATGACTAAGAGTAAGATTCATGAAGAAGAATTTAACTTCTTGGATTGAAAGAAATCATCAGAAAAATATAAACTAACATATTTAACCTTAGCTGCTACTAATAATTGAAAAACTTTAACTGTATTATAGCCTGACTTTTGAGAAAGAGGAGCTAGAAGTGTGTCTTGAAGATTGTAGACTCAAAACTGAAGTAATCTAAGTCAAAGCAGCAAAAGAAAGACAAAAAGAAAAAAAGCTATTATGACTATTTTATACAGAAAAGATCAATACAATTAGGAGGGTTTTGAAAAGTTTCTTTTTTTTTCCCACTTATGATCATGTATACGATTTTCCTTGTTTTGGAAAGAAACTAATTCACTCAACTTAAACAAGTCTAAAAATCAGCAGATTAGTGATATATATATATATATATATATATATATATATATATATATATATATATATATATATATATATATATAAAGGGGAAGATACTCACATTTGTAGCATCAAATATGATGCCTTAATTATTATTGTTATTATTATTAATATTATTAATATGATTGTTATTATTATTGTGGACATGGTACTCTTTTGAAAACTAACTTGCCATGTATGGTATGCACATCATTATACCGGATACATTTAATATTCTTATAAAAAAATTAAATGTTATACTTAATAACTTTATTTATTATAGAATATTAAGAATACAAAATAATTAAAAATAAATGTGTTTTTACTATTTTTACAAAATTTAAAGGATCTGATTAAAATATATTGATTATTATAGAATTAAAAAAGACTAAAATTAAAAACACATTAATATTTAATATTTCATGGATTATATATTACATCTTGTAGTATTTTCTTTCACCTGTACATTATTAATAATATAATTTGTAGACTGACACTCTAAAAGGAACTTAACTTTTTATAGTTTTATACAAAAGAAATGTCATATCACTATTTAAATATGAACATGAATTGTCATGGATAAGGATAATATATCAAATTACGATGTCAAGGATAAGTTCAGAATTATCACGTTCGGTAGCGATAAACATCAATTGCCATGTCAGCTAACAAATGGATAAACGCTTGACCTTTTACATTAATGACAATATTAATTAATTATATATAACATTTTATAGATAATATTAATTAGTTATTAATAATAGTTATATTAATTATTATTTTATAATATATCACAATTTCACATATATAGTAAAAAATATTAAATATCTAAAATTTCCCTAACACTTGAATTAATGACACTATTCATTAATAATACTATAATTTAAAATTTAAAATTTAAAATTGTGTTAAAAATAATTATGAAATATTTAAGTAAATTTTTTTTTACATTTAATTAATGTTAATATTAGTTAGTTATTCAAAAAATTCATTTTATTAATTATATTAACAATCATTCTTAACAATACCTCAATTTATCATATATGAAAGTAAAATATTAAATATGTTGACCTTTACATTAATGAAACTATTAATTGAACATTAATAACCTTTTGTATTATTAATTATATTAATTAATAATTATTTATATCACAATTTCTCATATTAAAAAGTAAAATATTAAATATTAAATTATTTTAATGTTATAGATAAAAAAAGCATTTAGTTTTATTTTAATGTTAACAGAAGTAACATAACCTGATTAATATTACTTGAATTATTTTTAATTAATATTAAATTATTAAAATGTTATTAACTAATTAATATTTAAACCAATAAATTTTACAGGAATCAAGTAATCCCAAATTGAGAAATATTAAAAAAATAAAATAGAAATAAAAAACATATTTATTTATATATATATATTAAGTATTAAAGTTATTTAATAAATATAATTAAATTATTTTAACCTTTATATTAATGGTATTTTAGTAAAAGGCGAAAGAATAGTTCGCCTTGTGCATATTAAATATTAAATGTGCGTTCTGTGTGTGTGTCTTTTTTAGTTTATAGTAGTAAGTTTATCATGAAAAAAACTATATTAAGTATTAAATGTGCGTTATGTGTGTGTGTCTTTTTTTAATAATAAAGTAACTATTTAATTAGATAATTTAATTTATTTTAAATATTAAAGTGGATTCATTTTTATTCAAATTTTTTTCTTATTATTATATAATAAATAAAATTATTAAGTATGACTTATAAATTTTTCAGAAAATATTAAATATTTCCTGTATAACTAGGTGCATATCAAACATAGTATGTTAATAATAATAATAATAAAGTGAAATATTTTGATGCTCTGAATGCAAGTCTCTTCCCTTATTATAAATATATCTACCTCACACTCTTTTCCCAATCATATGTTCTCTTTTATTCTTTGCAAATATATTCTCACTAAGATATCTACACCACCTCCACAACCTTTGCTTTTGTTGGCCAATCACAAGAATTAGGGAATGAGAATGGTGCACAAGCTTGGGTCCTGAAGTCATACAAACCTTGCAAAGGCTTACTTTGTTCTCTTCTTTATCGTATAGTGTCTATGTGTTGATTATTAGGCTATATGTTACTTAACTACCATCATTTGAATTGCAAAGTTTTGTTCCAACTTCCGTAGCTGAGTATGAGTGTTTTTATGTTGCAAGTTCCTCCATGGTTTGACTTTGACCTTATTACAGTTACAGGTACCCTTTTTCCGTATTTTATACCACCTAAATTTTAGGTGTTGATTGTTTTATTTCTTATGCTATGTGCTAGTCCTAATATTCACGTGTATTCAACTTTTTTGTGGGTGTTTCCTTGCTAAATGTAATAAATTTAAATATAATAAAATGAAAATATTTAAAATGATTAAAATTAGTTTTAACTTTTTATGTTTTCCGAACTTAAAACCAAAAGTCATATTGAACGGGGCCTAAAGAATTTAGCATCAAATTTTTTTAAAATCTCAAGTCTTAGATTCCACTACACACATTTTCTCTCAAACCGAAGCGTTCCTTTTTCATACACTAAATATACAAATTCTATATATATAAAAAAATAATATGCTGTTCACTGTACCTAGCAAAGCATCCCAAAAAATAACATTTGCAAATAAGGTCCTCATTCGGTGTAGGAATAGACTTCTATAGAAACAGGTCCCTTTAAATGTCGTCATGTTGTATTATCTCTTGTATTTGTTTATCTTTTTTATATCTAGCCTTGTGAACCCAAACTTATGGGTCTATATCAATTCAGCTTCTTTAGCAGCTGGTAGGACAACGTTTCTCACTTTTAAAAATCCCAGCACCCTTTCTATGGAAGAGAACAGGGACCGGAAATAACCTTGTCCTTCGTAATTATTAAGATATGCAACTAAGGGAAGCTCTGATACTTCTTGCCCTTGCACATGAAATACGCCAGTGCAAACCACCGTTTCATTGACAGCGAGCATCGCACAATGCATTATTCCAAAATCATGATCCTCAATTCTCCACACGTGAATCATTTCTATAATTAAATCAAGCTCTATAGTAGTACATATTATTTCATGAAACTGCTCATGGAAGATAACAACATCTTTTGAAAATAATGAACTAATCTCATTACGATAAACCAAGTTCCACTTCAAAACCGTCCATTTTATATTTAGACCAGCCTCACTTTCTATGCATTTTCCTTCATGCTTCTTTTTATTCAAAATTAGCGGTGAATATGGAAGATTCACCTCCGCATGAGCCCCCAAATTTACTAGAGTGTATGAATTTGATCACAATCTGAGCATCATAACCAATTACCTTCAAGAATTTCCTTCAAGCTGAGCATGTTATGATCCTTCAAACACCCAACATGGTATTCCCTCTCACACTGATCACAAATAATTACTATTCGAGGATGAAATACTTCTTTGCTAAAATCTTGGCCACCGCACAATGCACACCCACCATAGTCAACTTTATAAATTTTGACAACACAAGTTCTATTATTCATATGTTCTAGAGGATCAACACATGAATTCCTTAAAACTTCCAAAGCATATGAAGAGACCTATGGCGGCTGGAAGAGCTGCAGCAGTGAATCCTCTAGAACAGATAAACCAGAGAAGCATTCGTATTGTCAAAATTCATATGGGTGACCACGGTGGGTGTGCACTGTGCAGTGACCTAGATATAAACAAAGAAATATTTGGTCCTCGAACATTTATTATTTGTGATCATTGTGACAAGGAATATCAAGTTGGGTGTTTGAAGGATAGTAACATGCAAAGCCTGTAGGAATTCTTGGAAGATGATTGGTTATGCTGCTTAGATTGTGATCAAATTCATATGCTCTAGAGAATTTGGGGGCTCATGGGGATGTGAATCTTCCATATTCACTCCTAATTTTGAATAAATGCAAGCATGAAGGTAAAGGCATAGAAAGTGAGGCTGGCCTGAATATCAAATGGAGGATTTTGAAGTTGAACTTGGTTTATCCTCGTGAGATTAGTTCATTATTTTCAAAATATGTTGCTATCATCCATGAGCAGCTTCATGAAATAATAGATACTACTACAGAGCTAGATTTAATTATAGAAATGATTCACGTGGGGAGAGTTGAGGATCACGATTTTGGCAGAATGTATTGTGCGATGCTCGCTGTCAACGAAGTGACGGTTTGCACTAGCTTATTTCATGTGCAAGGGAAAGAAGTATCAGAGCTTCCCTTTGAGGCATATCTTGTTGATTAAAAAGTACAAGGTTACTTCGGGTCCCTGTTCTCTTCCATCAAAGGGGTGCTGGGACTTTTATATGTGAGAAACGTTGTCCAACCTGATGCTAAAGAAGCTGAATCAACATAGACCTGTAAGTTTGGGATCAGAAGGCTAGATATAAAAAAGATAAAAAAATACAAGAGATAGTACATCATGGTGGCATTTAAAGTGACTTGTTTCTCCATAAGCTTATTCCTGCACTGTAATGAGGACCTCATTTGCAAATGTTATTTTTTGGGATGCTTTGTTGGGTACAATGGATAACATACTCTTTTTTATATATATAGAATTTTTATATTTAGTGTACGGAAAAAGAAGGTTTAGGATCCAAAGATAAGGTGTGTAGTGGAACCCAGGACTTGGGATTTTTAAAAATTTGCAAAACTTGACTTTAGAATCTATTATAAGGAGAATCTAGAATGAGAAGATTATGGGTGTCAAATTTGACTATAAGTAAAGATAATTTGATGCAAACATGTCATAAAACGACAAAAATAAAACATCCACCAAGAAGTTGAGTACACAAGGAAAATCGAGGAAGGAAGAAAGGGCGAGAAGGAGAAGAAGATCAGGTCAGGGAAGAGGAAGTCGCTCTCCATCCGCCACGATGTCACAAACCTCTGTGGGCTGAAGATCGAAGCCTTCGACATCAGCAACAAAGAACCTAGAATAGAATTGAGGCGAGTAGCATTAGTTTACAGCTCGCCATCACCCCATGCTGGAATTTCCTTCAACCAGATTTCACAGAACACGAGTGGGAGCCAAGTATGATGACAAGGAAGAGAACAACGACACTGAAGACACCAATTCGTCCTCCTTCACACTTAGTCAACGTAGCAGTGGCTGATACATCGGTCTGGTTCTGACAAAGACATACCCGATTCAGACCAAAGTCACCACCACTTTTATGTTGATGATCGGAAGAGAGCAGTAGAGACAACAACAGAGGATACGATGGTGTTCGTCATCTCATAACCTGAGCAAAGAAAACCATCAACGTCATAGCCAAGATGGCTGGAAAATTTGATGCCATTTGCGCTCTCTAGTTTTTCCCTGATATTTACTTCATGCTCTTAATCCTTTTTGAAATTTATGCTTCTGAGTGTTCATGCCTTGATTTTTTTTTTGTTTGATGTTCAAATAGCAGATTTACACTTTGCACAGAAGGTGCTCGAGAATATGCCTCAACGACAAGTAACTTCTTGGAACGTCATAATGTCAGAGTCATTGCGATATGTGCGTTCCCTGCGTAATAAGGTGACTCGCCCAACTTGGCCAGCGACATGGTCGCTGAACGACACTTAGCTTGATAGCAGAGGTTACGACGACTTGTAGGCCACAATCTCAAGTTTGATTCTCTACTAGCCCACTTACACTCCCGGCTCAACAATCACAGAGAATCCACAATGCTTGGATATTTGGTTCACTCTATCCCTAACTCCTTCATGTTTAAGCTTTGATGCTTGTTACATGTCCCATGAAAGAGTCAAATGTTATTTTCCTTGAAATACCCTAGCAGTTTTTACGCCTACCACCTGTTTGATAAAATGTCAGACTGAATCTACACTCATATTTTGAAGATAAAATGTTTGAAAAGAATTTGAGACCTCTATTACTAATAGCAAATGGCTGAAAGTTATTGAGGAAATGTCTAAATAAGTTATATATCATGTTTTCATTATAGTTTTCTTTCCTAGAGAGAAGTTTGATTAATTTCCCTTTGGATCCTCCTAAGACTACACTTTCAACGCCAGAACATTGAATGTGTTTTAGCAATTTTTTTAAGTGATTATATATGAGAAGCTCCTGATTGGGTCAACTGTTTGGATTCTAACAATATGAGAGTATTTATATTTAAGATTTGAAGCATGTTTCTCATCTTGTCATCATAAGAAGGTGGCTTTGGAAAACTGTGGCAAGGTGTTGTATTTTATTTTGCATGTTGGTGCTGTTCTGAGTCTGACTTATTGCTTGACTAAGATGAATTAACCGCTTGGACAATACAGATAAGTTGGGTTAATTTGAATTTATAGTGTGTCTTGACTGATCACTCGCTATTGTAAGATGTGCTTTAGATTATATGATGATTTCTCAACGTGCTGTGAAGGTTGTTTCCTGTATTTATCTCTAATAAACGATCTCATGAACCCTAGAATTGTGATTGTCATGTGTGTTGGTTTCCAGGTAGCAGATTTTAGTTCAGTTGTCTTGCTGCTTGCTTAATTGATCATCTTTGTTAATAGGCTTGGAACATCTGAAGGTGCAAGAAACACACAAGAAAGGGGGGGTTTGAATTGTGTGACCAAATTTTTTTTTTTAAAAACTTATTCGATAGGTCTTAAAAGTTAATTACTGGTTTTCAAAATGATTTATTCATGATGCAAGCATGAGTATGAATACAGCGGGAAGGTAATGTAACATGAATATTAAAGCACACATGATTTTTATCCTGGTTCACCCCCATAATCGACTGGGCTACGTCCAGTCCTTGGCTTCACCAAGATTTTCACTATTTAACCATATAGTACAAGTATCATCAGGGACTTCTCCCAACAAGTATTCTAAGAACTTCTCCCAATAGGAGAAGTCCTTACAATACTTGTTGGGAGAAGTCCCTGATGATACTTGTACTATTTGTTTTAAATAGTCGAAAATCTTGGTGAAGCCTAGGACTGGACGTAGCCTTGTCGATTATGGGGGTGAACCAGGATAAAAATCATGTGTGCTTTACTTTTCATGATATGTTATATTTTCCTCTGCATACATGCATATTTGCATCATGAATAACTCTCTTTAAAAACCAATAATTAACATTTATTATTGAAAGAAGTTTTCAAAATAAGTCACACAATTCAAACCCCCCCTTTCTTGTGTGTTTCTTGCACCTTCAAGACACACTTCATCTTCGTGCGTCAGACTTGGTGTCTTATGGGTTTGTGGACCAGGCGAGCACCTTCCCTTGGGGGCGGGCCATGAAGACTTCTGAAGACACACTTCGCTTTCATACTTCAAACTTGGTGTCTTGTGGGCTTGTGGGCTTGTGGACTGGGCGAGTGCCCTTGCCCAGTAGTAGGGCGACCCAGTGGCTCGACAGGGCGACCCCAGCTGCTTTACGGGGGTATATTTGTAACATAAGGGGGGTAATAATTTGTAGTGTATTGGGCTCGATTCCCGAGGCCCACAGGCCTGCTAGGATTCAAGATATTTATGACTCCTCCCCCTATAAATAGCTAGAAGGGGGCTCATGTAAAAGGGTCTTGATTTGTCTCTTAATACTCTAATAATAACACTCTTCTACTATACTGTCTCATTCCGAGAACATAACTTCGATACCTCTGTGCACTTGTAGAAAGGCTATCGCACACAAATAAAGTCTACTCATAAAAGACACAGCATGCTCTTCTAAAGAAAACATGGATTTAAATGACTGCTTTTACACACTTGAAAGTGATAGGAATAATCGGATAAGACAAATGGTGCAAAATAAACTAATTTCCACACCCCAAAAATCAGTACTCGCTGACACTTATACCCTCCCCAGATTTGTATCACAAGCATGCATGACATGGCCACCAAATTCATCCAAGCTAGCCTTCAAAGTCAGACACCAATTTTTTTGAATTCTTCCAAGTATACCTCCTGCTTATGAAGAGAAGAAGGATAAGAAGTATTTGTAAAGGTGGAAATAACCAAGAAGATAAATCACACAATCAAAGGTTTTTCATTATCAAAGAAAACTTTTGAACCTTCAGACGCTATAAGTTATGAAATATTTTGAACTTAATATGTGAGCCATGAACTAGTGCAGTTCTTTTTCATTTTTATAACATTCTCTCCAATGACCACCCTTTAAAATTGATTTTTGCGAGCCCTGAGATAGTAATAAACCCAGAATGGGAAGATAAAACATATTATAAGAAATTTTACATGCTTATTATCATATCAAACTACATGCAAAGTAGAAGATATGACTAAGAGTAAGATTAATGAAGAAGAATTTAACTTCTTGGATTGAAAGAAATCATCAGAAAAATATAAACTAACATATTTAACATTAGCTGCTACTAATAATTGAAAAACTTTAACTGTATTTTAGCCTGACTTTTGAGAAAGAGGAGCTAGAAGTGTGTCTTGAAGATTGTTGACTCAAAACTGAAGTAATCTAAGTCAAAGCAGCAAAAGAAAGAAAAAAAAGAAAAAAAGCTATTATGACCATTTGATACAGGAAAGACCAATACAATAACGAGGGTTTTGAAAAGTTTTTTTTTTCCCACTTATGATCATGTATATGATTTTCCTTGTTTTGGAAAGAAACTAATTCACTCAACTTAAACAAGTCTAAAAATCAGCATATTAGTGATATATATATATATATATATATATATATATATATATATATATATATATATATATATAAAGGGGAAGATACTCACGTTTGTAGCATCAAATATGATGCGTTAATTATTATTGTTATTATTATTAATATTATTAATATGATTATTATTATTATTGTGGACATGGTACTCTTTTGAAAACTAACTTGCCATGTATGGTTTACATATCATTATACCGAATACATTTAATATTCTTATAAAAAAATTAAATTTTATACTTAATAACTTTGTTTATTATAGAATATTAAGAATACAAAATAATTAAAAATAAATGTGTTTTTACTATTTTTACAAAATTTAAAGGATCTGATTAAAATATATTGATTATTATAGAATTAAAAAAGACTAAAATTAAAAACACATTAATATTTAATATTTCATGGATTATATATTACATCTTGTAGTATTTTCTTTCACCTGTACATTATTAATAATATAATTTGTAGACTGACACTTTAAAAGGAACTTAACTTTTTATAGTTTTATACAAAAGAAATGTCATATCACTATTTAAATATGAACATGAATTGTCATGGATAAGGATAATATATCAAATTACGATGTCAAGGATAAGTTCAGAATTATTACGTTCGGTAGCGATAAACATCAATTGCCATGTCAGCTAACAAATGGATAAGCGCTTGACGTTTTACATTAATGACAATATTAATTAATTATAAATATCATTTTATAGATAATATTAATAAGTTATTAATAATATTTATATTAATTATTATTTTATAAAATATCACAATTTCACATATATAGTAAAAAATATTAAATATCTAAAATTTCCCTAACACTTGAATTAATGACACTATTCATTAATAATACTCTAATTAAAAATTTAAAATTTAAAATTGTGTTAAAAATAATTATGAAATATTTAAGTAATTTTTTTTTACATTTAATTAATGTTAATATTAGTTAGTTATTCAATAAATTCATTTTATTAATTACATTAACAATCAATCTTAACAATACCTCAATTTATCATATATGAAAGTAAAATATTAAATATGTTGACCTTTACATTTATGAAACTATTAATTGAACATTAATAACCTTTTGTATTATTAATTATATTAATTAATAATTATTTATATCACAATTTCTCATATTAAAAAGTAAAATATTAAATATTAAATTATTTTAATGTTATTGATAAAAATAGCAATTAGTTTTATTTGGTTAATATAAAGTAAAAATAAATATTTAAATATAAGTAGCTTAACAGGAGTAACATAACCTGATTAATATTACTTGAATTATTTTTAATTAATATTAAATTATTAAAATGTTATTAACTAATTAATATTTAAACCAATAAATTTTACACGAATCAAGTAATCCCAAATTGAGAAATATTAAACAAATAAAATAGAAATTAAAAACATTTTTATTTTTATATATATTAAGTATTAAAGTTATTTAATAAATATAATTAAATTATTTTAACCTTTATATTAATGGTATTTTAGTAAAAGGCGAAAGAATAGTTCGCCTTGTGCATATTAAATATTAAATGTGCGTTCTGTGTGTGTGTCTTTTTTAGTATATAGTAGTAAGTTTATCATGAAAAAAACTATGTTAAGTATTAAATGTGCGTTATGTGTGTGTGTCTTTTTTTAAAAATAAAGTAACTATTTAATTAGATAATTTAATTTATTTTAAATATTAAAGTGGATTCATTTTTATTCAAATTTTATTCTTATTATTATATAATAAATAAGAATAGTTCGCCTTCTTGCCCTTGCACATGAAATACGCCAGTGCAAACCACCGTTTCATTGACAGCGAGCATCGCACAATGCATTATTCCAAAATCATGATCCTCAATTCTCCACACGTGAATCATTTCTATAATTAAATCAAGCTCTATAGTAGTACATATTATTTCATGAAACTGCTCATGGAAGATAACAACATCTTTTGAAAATAATGAACTAATCTCATTAGGATAAACCAAGTTCCACTTCAAAACCGTCCATTTTATATTTAGACCAGCCTCACTTTCTATGCATTTTCCTTCATGCTTCTTTTTATTCAAAATTAGCGGTGAATGTGGAAGATTCACCTCCCCATGAGCCCCCAAATTTACTAGAGTGTATGAATTTGATCACAATCTGAGTATCATAACCAATTACCTTCAAGAATTTCCTTCAAGCTTAGCATGCTATGATCCTTCAAACACCCAACATGGTATTCCCTCTCACACTGATCACAAATAATTACTGTTCGAGGACGAAATACTTCTTTGCTAAAATCTTGGCCACCGCACAATGCACACCCACCATAGTCAACTTTATAAATTTTGACAACACAAGTTCTATTATTCATATTTTCTAGAGGATCAACACATGAATTCCTTAAAACTTCCAAAGCATATGAAGGGACCTATGGCGGCTGGAAGTGTTGCAGCAGTGAATCCTCTAGAACAGAAAAACCAGAGAAGCATTCTTATTGTCAAAATTTATAAGGGTGACCACGGTGGGTGTGCACTGTGCAGTGACCTAGATATAAACAAAGAAATATTTGGTCCTCGAACATTAATTATTTGTGATCAGTGTGACAAGGAATACCAAGTTGGGTGTTTGAAGGATAGTAACATGCAAAGCCTGTAGGAATTTTTGGAAGATGATTGGTTATGCTGCTTAGATTGTGATCAAATTCATACGCTCTAGAGAATTTTGGGGCTCATCGGGATGTGAGCCTTCCATATTCACTCCTAATTTTGAATAAATGTAAGCATGAAAGTAAAGGCATAGAAAGTGAGGCTGGCCTGAATATAAAATGGAGGATTTTGAAGTTGAACTTGGTTTATCCTGGTGAGATTAGTTCATTATTTTCAAAAGATGTTGCTATCTTCCATGATCAGTTTCATGAAATAATAGATACTACTACAGAGCTTGATTTAATTATAGAAATGATTCACGTGTGGAGAGTTGAGGATCACAATTTTGGCAGAATGTATTGTGCGATGCTCTCTGTCAACGAAGTGACGGTTTGCACTAGCTTATTTCATGTGCAAGGGAAAGAAGTATCAGAGCTTCCCTTTGTGGCATATCTTATTGATTACAAAGTACAAGGTTACTTCGGGTCCCTGTTCTCTTCCATCAAAGGGGTGCTGGGATTTTTAAATGTGAGAAACGTTGTCCAACTTGCTGCTAAAGAAGCTGAATCGATATAGACCTGTAATTTTGGGATCAGAAGGCTAGATATAAAAAGGATAAACAAATACAAGAGATAGTACATCATGGTGGCATTTAAAGTGACCTGTTTCTCCATAAGCTTAATCCTGCACTGTAATGAGGACCTCATTTGCAAATGTTATTTTTTGGGCAGGTTTGCTGGGTACAATGGATAACATACACTTTTTTTTATATATAGAATTTTTATATTTAGTGTACGGAAAAAGAAGGTTTAAGATCCAAAGATAAGGTGTGTAGTGGAACCCAGGACTTCGGATTTTTAAAAATTTGCAAAACTTGACTTTAGAATCTATTATGAGGAGAATCTAGAATGAGAATATTTTGGGTGTCAAATTTGACTATAAGTAAAGATAATTTGGTGCAAACATGTCATAAAACGACAAAAATAAAACATCCACCAAGAAGTTGAGTACACAAGGAAAATCGAGGAAGGAAGAAAGGGCGAGAAGGAGAAGAAGATCAGGTCAGGGAAGAGGAAGTCGCTCTCCATCCGCCACGATGTCACAAACCTCTGTGGGCTGAAGATCGAAGCCTTCCACATCAGCAACAAAGAACCTAGAATAGAATTGAGGCGAGTAGCATTGGTTTATTGCTCGCCATCACCCCATGCTGGAATTTCCTTCAACCAGATTTCGGAGAACACGAGTGGGAGCCAAGTATGATGACAAGGAAGAGAACAACGACACTAAATACACTAATTCGTCCTCCTTCACGCTTAGTCAACGTAGCAGTGGCTGATACATCGGTCTGGTTCTAACAAACACATACCCGATATTTACTTCATGCTCTTAATCCTTTTTGAAATTTATGCTTCTGAGTGTTCATGCCTTTATTTTTTTTTGTTTGATGTTCAAATAGCAGATTTACACTTTGCACAGAAGGTGCTCGAGAATATGCCTCAACGACAATACTTGATAGGAGAAGTCCTTACAATACTTGTTGGGAGAAGTCCCTGATAATACTTGTACTATTTGTTTTAAATAGTGGAAAATCTTGGTGAAGCCAAGGACTGGACGTAGCCTTGTCAATTATGGGGGTGAACCAGAATAAAAATCATGTGTGCTTTACTTTTCATGTTATGTTATATTTTCCTCTGCATACATGCATATTTGCATAATGAATAACTCTCTTTGAAAACCAATAATTAACGTTTATTATTAAAAGAAGTTTTCAAAATAAGTCACACAATTCAAACCCCCTCTTTCTTGTGTGTTTCTTGCACCAACATGACACACTTCATCTTCGTGCCTCAAACTTGGTGTCTTATGGGCTTGTGGACCAGGCGAGCACCTTCCCCTGGGGGCGGGCCATGAAGACTTCTGAAGACACACTTCGCTTTCATACTTCAAACTTGGTGTCTTGTGGGCTTGTGGACTGGGCGAGTGCCCTTGCCCAGTAGTAGGGCGACCCAGTGGCTCAACAGGGCGACCCCAGCTGCTTTAGGGGGGTATATTTGTAACATAAGGGGGGTAATAATTTGTAATGTATTGGGCTTGATTCCCGAGGCCCATAGGCCTGCTAGGATTCAAGATATTTATGACTCCTCCCCCTATAAATAGCTAGTAGGTGTGAAGAAGGTCTTGCTCCTGACCCTGACTTTGGTTTTGATGACGACAAACTCATCAACAAAAAGAAGAAAATAAGACTTCAAAGAAACAAGCACTACAAGTCCATCAATAGTCTAGAAGTCTTAGTATTAGGTGATTTATGCTTCCAAAGGTCTATTAAAGCATAAAGGCTCTTAAAACACCTAATCTAATCAAGCTAAGTGTTTTCATAACTTAAAAGAAGTAGAAAACCTTAAGCCAGTCTCAAAGAATCAAGTTTCTGGAAAATGGGCTTCTGTGTAATCGATTGCAGCTTTCTGGTAATCGATTACACCTAGGCAAGTAATCGATTACTCATGGCTTGTAATCGATTACATGTTTGAAATTCAAATTCAAACTGAAACGGTCATTTGTGTAATCGATTACACTAAGTGTGGTAATCGATTACCAGAACGAAAAAGTGCATCTTTTCATGAACCATTGTGTCCCAAACCTTTTGAAAAGGGTTGTGATGGTTCAAGGACGTTTCCCTTGCCTATATAAAGTCCATTTGAGTCCAGAAAACACAACATACACAAGACACAACAAAAGACAACACATTACACATGAGAAAACACCATTAGGCCAAAACTTTGTCAAAATTAGTTCATCTTTTAGAACTTAAACCTTTTGGAGCCTAAATTCTGAGTTCATGATCTTCATGTCAATAAGAACACTTTAGTTGTTCATATCTTGAAGAACTCAGAATTGTATTATGCTTAAAAGCCTTAAAGAATAATTTCTCATGATCAATCCAATTGTATGTTAAAGGATTGATACGGCCAATTGTAACATCTTCTTCATCTCTTTCTGTACGATTGAGTTTTCACTGTGGTATTCGGTGAAAGGTTGTTATCACT
Source organism: Acmispon strigosus (assembly GCA_030819835.1). Taxonomy (NCBI): domain Eukaryota; kingdom Viridiplantae; phylum Streptophyta; class Magnoliopsida; order Fabales; family Fabaceae; genus Acmispon; species Acmispon strigosus. Next base: position 27,469,393 of record JAUAMA010000004.1, on the reverse strand, counting down.
GAAAGTGGTATACTTTCAGGGTTGTAATTGAAGGTGGTTTAGCCTTCAAAGTATGAGGGTGGTTTGCCTTCATTGAACAAACAAAAAGTCTCACAAGCAGAAACTTGCTTGACTTGTTAGTTCCAAAAACAGCACAAAAGCTCATGGGTTGAAAAATTTGTGTCCACCTTTTAAAAACAAGAATTCTTGAGTTCCCCAAAAAATTAAAACCAGTTTAGAACCAAGGGAAAACTCAAAGAACCTTAAAACTTCCAGACAATGGTGAACACAAAATTTATTAAAAACTAAAAATAGCAAACAAAAGCAAAAACAGCAAACTGCCCGAGCTCCAGCGCTTGAGCGTTGGGGGTGCCAACGCTTGGGCGCTGGATTAAAACAGAAACTGGGCAATCAGAGGTGCAAAGCAGGGGCCTAACGCTTGAGCGTTGGCCTCCAGCGCTGGAGCGCTGGCCTCTCCTGTAGCAAAACATAGAGTTTTTATTTATTTATTTACAAGAGTAGTACAAGAAATTTAAAACAGAAAAATAAACTATCCTAAGTTGGGTTGTCTCCCAACCAGCTCAATGTTAAGGTCCGAGATAGACCCTTCAATAATCACTTTTCAACCGGGGTCTATTACAAAATTCTTTAGACCCCGCAAATCATGCATATTTTGGCACAAGTACAACATGGTGCCAAATGATTTTTCAGCTAACAAGGCAACACTATTCAAATTAAAAATGGAAGAGATAAATAAATTCTCCCTTCCCTGTTCTGTTCCTTTCTTTCCTGAACCTATAGCATAGGTTCCTTGAGGTTCATCTTCCTCCATCTCCAATTTGTCTTTAAGGACAAATTCTACAATGAAGGTTGCTTTCACCTCCTCTTTTTGAACCACGAGTTCATTTTCATGAACAAGTGGTTGTTGTTCATCCCCGGGCTGCCTCATTAGAATGCCTTGTATCTTTACTTGTAGAATCTCCCTGGCCTTACATTCTTGCTCAGGACTTGGCAAAAATCCGGTTTTTCTCTTGCTATCTAAATCAGAGTAAAACTCGTTAATTAGAGTGAAGATATCCTGCTTCATCTTCTCATATTCCTTTTCAACCTCAGCCCATATTTTTGCCTCCCGCTGTTCAAATTTTTCAGCCATGATTCCTGACAATACTCAGCAAACAAAATTAGCAGCACCAGTTCATCACAATTTTTTATATATATTTTTTCTTTTTTTTTATATATAAATATATAAACAAGAAGTACTAAATAAAATAAAAATAAGAACTTGAAAGAACCTATCCCCGGCAACGGCGCCAAAAACTTGATAATGAAATCGCAAGTGTACGATTAACTATCGCGTAATAAAAAGATCGAACCCAAGGGATAGGTGTTCTTATTATTATAAAATTTAGTACTTAAACAGGAAAATAAAAAGAAATATTTGATGAAAGTTTGTTTAAGGTAGCACATGGAATAGCAATGAAATAAAAGAGAATAAGATGATAGAGAATAAGCTCTTGAGTTGGTTTACATAGTCTATATAATATGCTAGTAAGTTCCTACTTAATTTCTGAATTTTAAATCTAATTTTATGATGCTATAGCCTAGTGTATCTACAAGTTAATTCCTTACACATTGTAGAACTTTCTTTCTAATTACTAAATTCAATTCCTTGCAACTTAGTTAACTAGAGAAGAAGATGAAGATGAAATTCAGGCCAACATAAAGTTACGTCCTTCCTGTGAAGAAGGTCTTGCTCCTGACCCTGGCTGTGGTTTTGATGACGACAAACTCATCAACAAAAAGAAGAAAAGAAGACTTCAAAAGAATCAAGCACTCAAGTCCATCAATAGTCTAGAAGTCTTAGAATTAGGTGAGTTATGCTTCCAAAGGTTTATTAAAGCATAAAGGCTCTTAAAACACCTAATCTAATCAAGCTAAGAGTTTTCATAACTTAAAAGAAGTAGAAAACCTTAAGCAAGTCTCAAAGATCAAGTTTCTGGAAAATGGGCTTCTGTGTAATCGATTACACCATTATGGTAATCGATTACACCAAGGTAAGTAATCGATTACTCCAGTCTTGTAATCGATTACATGTTTGAAATTCAAATTCAAACTGAAACGGTCACTTGTGTAATCGATTACACTAAGTATGGTAATCGATTACCAGAACGAAAAAGTGCATCTTTTCATGAACCATTGTGTCCCAAACCTTTTGAAAAGGGTTGTGATGGTTCAAGGACGTTTCCCTTGCCTATATAAAGACCATTTGAGTCCAGAAAACACAACACACACAACACACACGAAATATACACATTTCACATGAGAAAAACACATTAGGCCAAAGCTCTTTCAAAATTAGTTCATCTTTTAGAACTTAAATCTTTTGGAGCCTAAATTCTGAGTTCATGATCTTCATGTTTACAAGAACACATTAGTTGTTCATATCTTGAAGAACTCAGAATTGTATTATGCTTAAAAGCCTTAAAGCATAATTTCTCATGTTCAATCCAATTGTGTGTTAAAGGATTGAAACAGCCGATTGTAATATCTTCTTCATCTGTTTCTGTAAGATTGAGTTTTTCACCGTGGTATTCGGTGAAGGGTTGTTGTCACTGAAAGTGGTTTACTTTCAGGGTTTTCATTGAAGGTGGTTTAGCCTTCAAGGTCTGAGGGTGGTTTGCCTTCAGGAACTGAAAGCGGATTGCTTTCAGGGGCTGTTGAAAGCGGTTTGCTTTCACAGGATATTGGTAGAAGTTCTTGGGGTCCTTGGGTTAGGAACTTGTAAGAAATTCTTATCAATAGTGGAAAAATCCTCAAGGGGTTTTCTTGAGGGACTGGACGTAGTCTTCGGTGGATTGAAGGCGAACCAGGATAAATCTTGTGTGTGATTCTCTTTATCCTTCACATTTACTTTCAAGTATTGTTCATATCCGCTGCAATCACAACGATCAATTCGTGATCATCATAAACTTGAAAGTAACGATTTCAATAAGGCGAAAATTGGGGCAACACTGATTCACCCCCCCTCTCAGGTTGCTATCTGTTCTAACAATTGGTATCAGAGCGAAGGTTTAGGTAAGTTATTCCTAAGATCCGGGAAAAGATGGCATCCTCTTCCAATCATGGAACAAATGAAGGATTCAACATAAACAGGCCACCATTTTTCAATGGAGAACATTATGACTTCTGGAAAATCAAGATGAAGATATTCATAAAGTCATTAGACTCAGGAATATGGAAAGCCATTGAAGAAGGACCCTTTGTGCCTGTAACAACAAATGAAGAAGGAACTTCACAACCAAAATCAGAAAGTACTTGGAGTGAAGAAGAAAAGAAGAAGGTTCAATATGATCTCAAAGGGATGAACATCCTTACATCTGCTCTTGGCATGGACGAATTTTTCAGAGTATCAACGTGCACTTCATCGAAAGAAATATGGGATACGTTGATGGTGACTCATGAAGGAACAGATGAAGTCAAGAGATCAAAGATCAATACTCTCTCTCAGGAATATGAAATGTTCAGAATGCTTCCAGGAGAAAAGGTATTAGATATGCAAAAACGATTCACTCATTTAATTAATCATTTGATTGCTCTTGGAAAACAATTTTCAAATAGTGACTTGAACATGAAAGTTCTAAGATCACTTACAAGAGTATGGCAACCAAAAGTCACAGCCATCTCTGAGAAGAAGAGTTTATCAAATATGTCTCTTGCAACTCTGTTTGGAAAACTCCAAGAACATGAGTTGGAATTGAATCGTTTAGAAGAGCATGAACAACATGAGAAGAAGTATCGATCAATTTCCTTAAAGGCAATGGAAAGCATCAAAGAAGATTATGATGCGGATTCTGAAGAAGAAGATGAAAATTTAAATCTTCTAGTCAAGAACTTTGGAAAGTTTCTTAAAAGAAAAAGTGTTAAATTCAACAATAAATCTTTCCAAAGAAACAATGATCCCTCTTCGTCACAAAAGATCACTTGTTTCGAATGTGGTAAACCTGGACACTTCAAATCAGATTGTCCAAATCTTCAGAAGAAGAGACATTGTCTAAGAGAAAAGTTTGAAAAGAAGGATCAATCTACACGAAAAGCATATTTGGCTTGGGATGATAATGAAGTAAGTTCATCATCAGACTCTGACAAAGAAGAAGCACAAGTTGCTTTAATGGCCTCACATGATTCAGACATTGAAGATTCTCAGGTGTGTATGAAAGCAGCAAAGGATTTATGGTATCTTGATAGTGGCTGCTCATCACACATGACAGGAGACAAAACCAAATTTTCATTTCTTATACCTAGAGAGAAAGGTTTTGTCACATATGGTAACAATCAAAAGGGAAAGATACTCGGTATTGGAAGAATAGGCACACCCCCTCAAACAGTCATCGATAAAGTTCTTTACGTTGATGGTTTGATGCATAATCTTCTGAGTATTAGTCAACTATGTGATAAGGGTTTGAAAGTTGGTTTTATTAATGATATATGTGTAGTAAAAGATGTGAAAACTAAAGAGATTAAGTTTTCTGGGTATAAAGTAAACAAAGTCTTCATGATCTCATTGGAAGAAATTCCACAAAATGTGAGAAGCCTTTTGGCCAAGAACAATAGTGATTCATGGCTATGGCATAGAAGACTTGCTCATATTCACATAGATCATTTAAACAAACTAGTCAAACATGATCTGGTTATTGGGCTTCCAAAAATGAAATTCGAAAAAGACAAGCTCTGTGATGCATGTTAAAAGGGAAAGCAAACCAGAACATCCTTCAAACCAAAGAACATAGTTTCGACAACAAGACCCCTTCAATTGTTACATATGGATCTGTTCGGACCATCTAGAACAAAAAGTCTCAGAGGTAATTTCTATGCACTTGTTATTGTTGATGATTTCTCTAGATTCACTTGGACTTTATTTCTACCTCATAAGAATGAAGCCTTCAATGCATTCAAAAGATATGCAAGGCTAGTTCAAAATGAGAAGTCTTTAAAGATCTCTTCTATTAGAAGTGATCATGGTGGAGAATTTCAGAATCAACAATTCCAAGAACTATGTGATGAAAACGGAATATCACATAATTTCTCTACTCCGAGAACACCACAACAAAATGGTGTTGTAGAAAGGAAGAACAGATTACTTGAAGAATTAGCAAGGACAATGCTAAGTGAATCAAGTCTCCCTAAATACTTCTGGGCTGATGTTGTAAGTACTGCTTGCTATGTTTCCAATAGAGTTCTCATTAGACCTATTCTTAAGAAAACTCCCTATGAACTCTACAAAGGAAGGAAACCAAATATCTCTCATCTACATGCTTTTGGATCAAAATGCTTTGTCTTGAATAATGGAAAGGAAAACCTTGGTAAGTTTGATGAAAAATCTGATGAAGGTATATTCCTTGGATATTCTTTAACAAGCAAAGCATATAGAGTCTTTAACAAGAAAACTCTATCCGTGGAAGAATCCATACATGTTTCTTTTGATGAATCTAAATCTTCAATAGAAGATAAAGTCAATCTTCCGGATAATGAAGAAGATGACATCATTATAAATGAAGATTCTCAAAAAGATGGAGATCAAAATTCAATACAAGAAGAGCACATTGAAGATAATACTTATCAACTTCCAAAAGAATGGAGAACCCATAGGGATCATCCAGTTGATAATATTATTGGTGATATCTCTAGAGGCGTCTCTACAAGGCTACGCTTGAATGATTCAGTTTTGAATATGGCCTTTGTCTCTTAGATAGAACCATCAAAAGTAAATGATTCTCTAGAGGATGAGTATTGGATTGTAGCAATGCAGGAAAAATTAAACCAGTTTGAAAGGAATCAAGTTTGGGAACTTGTCCCTAAGCCTAGTGATAAACACATTATTGGAACAAAGTGGGTATTTAGAAATAAGTTAGATGAAAATGGCATTATAGTTAGAAATAAAGCAAGATTGGTTGCTCAAGGTTATAATCAAGAAGAAGGTATAGATTTTGATGAAACATATGCACCCGTAGCAAGATTAGAAGCCATAAGATTGTTATTAGCGTATGCTTGCTCTTTAAACTTCCCATTGTATCAAATGGACGTCAAAAGTGCCTTCCTGAAAGGATATATTCAAGAAGAAGTGTATGTGAAGCAACCTCCAGGATTTGAAGATCCAAAGTTTCCTTCACATGTCTTCAGACTAAAGAAAGCACTCTATGGTCTTAAGCAAGCCCCTCGTGCATGGTATGATAGGTTAAGTACTTTCCTTTGTGATAAAGGATTTCAAAAAGGTAAGGCTGATACAACCTTGTTCATCAAAAGAACCAAAGGTAATACCTTACTTGTTCAAATTTATGTTGATGATATTATCTTTGGTGCAACTAACAAATCTCTTTGCAAAGATTTCTCTAACATGATGCAAGAAGAATTTGAGATGTCCATGATGGGACAATTAAATTTCTTTCTTGGTTTGCAAATCAAGCAATCAAATGATGGAATATTCATCAATCAATCAAAGTTTTGCAAGGAATTATTAAAGAAATATGATTTAGATGATTGCAAAGCCATAGCCACACCAATGGGGTCTAATACATATCTAGATCAAGATGAATCCGGTGTTCAAGTTGACATCACTAAATATAGAGGTATGATCGGATCTCTTTTGTACTTAACTGCAAGTAGACCTGATATTATGTTTAGTGTATGTCTATGTGCTAGATATCAAGCATCTCCTAGGGAATCACGTTTGAGTTCTGTTAAGCGGATTTTCAAATATTTGAAAGGAACTACAAATGTTGGTTTGTGGTATCCCAAAGGAAGTGTTTGTGATTTGATTGGATATTCTGATTCTGATTATGCTGGTTGTAAAACTGAAAGAAAGAGTACAAGTGGTACTTGTCACCTTTTAGGAAATGCTCTTATTTCATGGTCTTGTAAGAAACAAGCATGTGTTGCTCTAAGTACTGCAGAAGCAGAATATATTGCTGTAGGAAGTTGTTGTGCACAAACTCTATGGCTCAAACAACAACTCAAAGATTATGGCTTAGAGCTGGGCTGCATTTCTATCAAGTGTGACAACACAAGTGCCATTAATCTCACTAAAAACCCTATCATGCATTCTCGAACTAAGCATATTGATATACGACATCATTTTCTTCGAGATCATGTTATGAGGAAAGATATAGAGATTTCTTTTGTAGATACACATAATCAACTAGCAGATATCTTTACTAAACCTCTTTCTAAGGAATCATTTTATAAGATAAGAAGAGAGTTAGGCATTTTAGATGAGCATGATACTTAAGTTAACATGTTATTTGCACGATCTTTATGATAAATATGTGTTTACATGCCTTTAGATAGATTATGTAATCAAGTGTTTTATAGGAAAAGTGTTACATAGGAATCTAGAGCCTAGAACTTGTAAAAATGTCCTAGTAATCAATTACCCTAGGATTTGTAATCGATTATCCTTGTTCTCAGTCCTCGTGCCTATTGACATTTCTTCAGTAATCAATTACTCTAACTGATGTAATCGATTACCCATTCAAAATTTGAAAAATTTTCAAACTTGAAACTGCTGTAATCGATTACCATAACTGTCGTAATCGATTACACGCACGATTTTCTCTATATAATCAGCATTTGTCTTCTGCCCTTTTGCCTACCTTCCTTCATATACAATCTTTTTTCTCTAAGACTTGTTTCGCCATGGGGTCTCTTCCACGTCCTTCAAATGTATCCTCTCCAATCAATGTTTCTCGAAGGGAATCCTCCACAGACCCTCTAGTGTTGTCTCGCTATCGCATTGATGTTCAAACCAATGCTGCATCGGCTGGATTATCTCCCTTTTATACCATTCCTTCAAATTTCTCACAAGAAACCAAGGTTATACTAGAAAGGATGGATATCTTGTCACTCCGTCTTTCTCAGAAGTTGGGCCAACTGGAGGATACCATTCGATCTCGCTTTATACTTGTGGAACATCGCATAGAGGCCATGCATTCCTTCATGCGTAAGGAAATTGAGAGCCTTCAAGAACTTGACCCTTCTGAGAACTCTGAAGATTCTAGTCACGCTTAAGTTCTGAAGTCTTGTGTCTCCATATAATTATCTACTTACTATTAGGATTTCCCTATTTTCCCAAAACAGCTTTATCTATTTGTTGTAATCTCTCTACTACATATGTTTGATATATCTTACTATGTATAACTTATGTATTTGCTCTCTTATATATATATCTATGTAAGTGCTGGTTATTCATGTTTTACATGTTTACCCCTATTCCCCCATGCTTTATGGTTCAATATACTTGTATGTATGCCTGTACATTCTTTGGCCTTTTCTTCTTTTTGATGAAGTCAAAAGGGGGAGAAAGGTTCCGTGCTTTTAAAGATCATATGCAGGAATTCAACAAGTACACTAGAAAGGGGGAGAAAAATCAGAAATACTAAATTCCATCAAATAGGGGGAGTTAAGTATCAAGAATGCACATATGATCTTCAAAGTTTCAAGTATGTGTTTGCCATCATCAAAAAGGGGGAGATTGTGAAGAAGGTCTTGCTCCTGACCCTGGCTGTGGTTTTGATGACGACAAACTCATCAACAAAAAGAAGAAAAGAAGACTTCAAAAGAATCAAGCACTCAAGTCCATCAATAGTCTAGAAGTCTTAGAATTAGGTGAGTTATGCTTCCAAAGGTTTATTAAAGCATAAAGGCTCTTAAAACACCTAATCTAATCAAGCTAAGAGTTTTCATAACTTAAAAGAAGTAGAAAACCTTAAGCAAGTCTCAAAGATCAAGTTTCTGGAAAATGGGCTTCAGTGTAATCGATTACACCATTATGGTAATCGATTACACCAAGGCAAGTAATCGATTACTCCAGTCTTGTAATCGATTACATGTTTGAAATTCAAATTCAAACTAAAACGGTCACTTGTGTAATCGATTACACTAAGTATGGTAATCGATTACCAGAACGAAAAAGTGCATCTTTTCATGAACCATTGTGTCCCAAACCTTTTGAAAAGGGTTGTGATGGTTCAAGGACGTTTCCCTTGCCTACATAAAGACCATTTGAGTCCAGAAAACACAACACACACAACACACACGAAATATACACATTTCACATGAGAAAAACACATTAGGCCAAAGCTCTTCCAAAATTAGTTCATCTTTTAGAACTTAAATCTTTTGGAGCCTAAATTCTGAGTTCATGATCTTCATGTTTACAAGAACACATTAGTTGTTCATATCTTGAAGAACTCAGAATTGTATTATGCTTAAAAGCCTTAAAGCATAATTTCTCATGTTCAATCCAATTGTGTGTTAAAGGATTGAAACAGCCGATTGTAATATCTTCTTCATCTCTTTCTGTAAGATTGAGTTTTTCACCGTGGTATTCGGTGAAGGGTTGTTGTCACTGAAAATGGTTTACTTTCAGGGTTTTCATTGAAGGTGGTTTAGCCTTCAAGGTCTGAGGGTGGTTTGCCTTCAGGAACTGAAAGCGGTTTGCTTTCAGGGGCTGTTGAAAGCGGTTTGCTTTCACAGGATATTGGTAGAAGTTCTTGGGGTCCTTGGGTTAGGAACTTGTAAGAAATTCTTATCAATAGTGGAAAAATCCTCAAGGGGTTTTCTTGAGGGACTGGACGTAGTCTTCGGTGGATTGAAGGCGAACCAGGATAAATCTTGTGTGTGATTCTCTTTATCCTTCACATTTACTTTCAAGTATTGTTCATATCCGCTGCAATCACAACGATCAATTCGTAATCATCATAAACTTGAAAGTAACGATTTCAATAAGGCGAAAATTGGGGCAACACTGATTCACCCCCCCCCCTCTCAGGTTGCTATCTGTTCTAACACTTCCTAATTCCTTAGTGAAGTATACTTATAACCTTTTTTAAATCCTAGGTCCCTTACTACTTACCAATTTCCATTCGAATAAGTAATAAGCAAGAAATCTTTTGCGCATAAGATGAATGAAGAGCAAGGAAATAAAACATGAAATAGAAGTAATATTCAGAAAGGTAAAAACAAACTAAAACATAAATATAAACTACTACAACCCAAGAAACTTAAAGAAGAATTAGCCAAGCATGGCTAAAAGAATCATTGAATTACCCTCGATAGGAGCTCAAGTTTGGCTTCCCACAATTCCTAGGAACAATGATCTTTGAGGGAGAAAGAGAGAATACTTGTTGTATTCTAAGAAGGTGTGTCTTACAAGTGAAGAAAAGGGTCCTATTTATAGTAAAATTCCAGCCTCCAGCGCTTGAGCGCTGGCATTCCCAACGCATGGGTGCTAGGATGCATTAAAAATCCACTTTCTGTCCGAGGCCCAGCGCTTGAGCGCTGGCTTTCCAACGCTGGGGCGCTGGGTCAACATCTGACTCATCATCTAGTCAGAACCCCAGCGCTGGAGCGCTGGGATCCCAACGCTGGAGCGCTGGGACACTGCTTCTTCATCTTCAAGCTTTTTCTTCCTTCTTCATTCATGGTAGTGGGTTTTGATGGCCATAAAAAGCCACTACTCAGCCTTGTTTAATTCTGAAACCTTTCCTCCACTAACATCAATTCTTTCAACATTATTTTCCATGTGCTAATTAGAGAGTGATTCTTCATATTCTTCTTTTTCACTTTGGTCCTCTCTTGGTTAGCACTTCAATTCAAGCCCTCATATTCTCTCAATCTTCACTTTAAGTCCTCCACTCTTGAACTTTTACAATTTGGTCCCTGACTTCCTGAAACTTTACACATTGGTCCCTGGACAAAAATGATAACTAAACCAGCTTTTTCTAAAAATACAAAATAACTAGAAAAATTCCTAAAAATATAAAATAAAGCTAGAAAATCTAATAAAATCTAATCTACATGCAAAATGAAAAATAAATAGAAAATCTATATAAAAAGACTAAAAAAACCTATATGTGACTCAAAAATAATAAAATAAAAAGACTAAAAATAGCCTAAAAACATCATATAAAATCCACTCATCACACCACTATACCCAACGACAGCTTGTCCTCAAGCGACAAAACTTAAAGAAAAACTCGTCCCTGGGTTTTGAGAAAGTTTTATCTGATTAAACATGAAGGACAAAAACCTTTCAAAGAAAGCTTAGCAGATAAGGAAGATATGCATGTTTTATAGACAAAGAATCAAGAAAGTTAGGCTTGGCTTTTAACATGTTTGAGTTCATCAATTAAGCTCACAAAATGATATTCTCCATGAAAACAAGAAAGCTCAATAATTCTACCTATCATTCAAATCAAAACTGAAATAAAGCAACCAAGTGACTTTGAAGAGATTTTTAAGGTTGTAACTTGGCCAAAGGGTTGAACAATTCAGGGTGTGGATTTCAAGAAATTGGCAACTCTAATGGCTGACTCAGAAACTTGTTGTTAAGTGATTTTTCTTGACTAAGAGCTTAAACAAATTAACACAAGGGTTCTCTCAATTTTTCTCTTTTCTTTTTTTGAACAAAGTAGTGGAATGTATGGGATGAATGACTTGAATTTTACTCCCCTCATACTCTTTCTCACCCCACTACTTCATTGTTTTTCTAAGGCACATACCTTATTTTTTCAACTTTTCCTTCATCTTTTTTTTTTTTTTTTTTTTTTTAGAGAGAAACCCACAAACATAGCTCTAACAATTTAGCACATGAATCACAATAACAACTTTAAGAATTATCACACAAAGTAGGCTCCAAAGAATGACTCTTTTAAGGCTCAAAAGGGGCTACTAGTGGATATAACATTTCAAGCAAAAATCTGAGTTTTCAAAAATGCCTATAATCTCTTCTCAACTCACAAAGTGTACAAAACTCCAATCAACATGCAACACAAGGCAGAAAAATCTCACAATCATGCATTCAGAGACCTCAGCCCTCAGAAAAAGATAGGGTAAGTGGTACCCTTTTTAGAACTCAGAAAAAGACTTTGCCAACAACCAAAACAATCAAGATATCAAAAATCCTTTCTACAGCATGCAATCCTAACTGTTTCAAAACATAGAGCCTTTTCACAATGCAGTTCAATCAGATAAAGCATTTCACAAAGCTATAGCAACATTCAGAATGGATAATATACTCAAGACTCATGCAAAAAGAAAACAGAAAAACTAAACTAAACTAAAAATAAAACTAAAAACTATAAAAACAAAAACAAAAACTAAGAAGCTGGTATAGTAACAAATTTTCCACAAAGGTCCAAGGGAACCTCAATGTAAAAATCAATTCGAACATTCAAGTTCAAGAGGGTTCTTCCTCTTTTGGGTACCTATCCTGTAACATTGAACAAACAAAAAGTCTCACAAGCAGAAACTTGCTTGACTTGTTAGTTCCAAAAACAGCACAAAAGCTCATGGGTTGAAAAATTTGTGTCCACCTTTTAAAAACAAGAATTCTTGAGTTCCCCAAAAAATTAAAACCAGTTTAGAACCAAGGGAAAACTCAAAGAACCTTAAAACTTCCAGACAATGGTGAACACAAAATTTATTAAAAACTAAAAACAGCAAACAAAAGCAAAAACAGCAAACTGCCCGAGCTCCAGCGCTTGAGCGTTGGGGGTGCCAACGCTTGGGCGCTGGATTAAAACAGAAACTGGGCAATCAGAGGTGCAAAGCAGGGGCCTAACGCTTGAGCGTGGGCCTCCAGCGCTGGAGCGCTGGCCTCTCCTGCAGCAAAACATAGAGTTTTTTTATATTTATTTTTAAGAGTAGTACAAGAAATTTAAAACAGAAAAATAAACTATCCTAAGTTGGGTTGTCTCCCAACCAGCTCAATGTTAAGGTCCGAGATAGACCCTTCAATAATCACTTTTTAACCGGGGTCTATTACAAAATTCTTTAGACCCCGCAAATCATGCATATTTTGGCACAAGTACAACATGGTGCCAAATGATTTTTCAGCTAACAAGGCAACACTATTCAAATTAAAAATGGAAGAGATAAATAAATTCTCCCTTCCCTGTTCTGTTCCTTTCTCTCCTGAACCTATAGCATAGGTTCCTTGAGGTTCATCTTCCTCCATCTCCAATTTGTCTTTAAGGACAAATTCTACAATGAAGGTTGCTTTCACCTCCTCTTTTTGAACCACGAGTTCATTTTCATGAACAAGTGGTTGTTGTTCATCCCCGGGCTGCCTCATTAGAATGCCTTGTATCTTTACTTGTAGAATCTCCCTGGCCTTACATTCTTGCTCAGGACTTGGCAAAAATCCGGTTTTTCTCTTGCAATCTAAATCGGAGTAAAACTCGTTAATTAGAGTGAAGATATCCTGCTTCATCTTCTCATATTCCTTTTCAACCTCAGCCCAGATTTTTGCCTCCCGCTGTTCAAATTTTTCAGCCATGATTCCTGACAATACTCAGCAAACAAAATTAGCAGCACCAGTTCATCACAATTTTTTTATATATATTTTTTCTTTTTTTTTATATATAAATATATAAACAAGAAGTACTAAATAAAATAAAAATAAGAACTTGAAAGAACCTATCCCCGGCAACGGCGCCAAAAACTTGATAATGAAATCGCAAGTGTACGATTAACTATCGCGTAATAAAAAGATCGAACCCAAGGGATAGGTGTTCTTATTATTATAAAATTTAGTACTTAAACAGGAAAATAAAAAGAAATATTTGATGAAAGTTTGTTTAAGGTAGCACATGGAATAGCAATGAAATAAAAGAGAATAAGATGATAGAGAATAAGCTCTTGGGTTGGTTTACATAGTCTATATAATATGCTAGTAAGTTCCTACTTAATTTCTGAATTTTAAATCTAATTTCATGATGCTATAGCCTAGTGTATCTACAAGTTAATTCCTTACACATTGTAGAACTTTCTTTCTAATTACTAAATTCAATTCCTTGCAACTTAGTTAACTAGAGAAGAAGATGAAGATGAAATTCAGGCCAACATAAAGTTACGTCCTTCCTAATTCCTTAGTGAAGTATACTTATAACCTTTTTTAAATCCTAGGTCCCTTACTACTTACCAATTTCCATTCGAATAAGTAATAAGCAAGAAATCTTTTGCGCATAAGATGAATGAAGAGCAAGGAAATAAAACATGAAATAGAAGTAATATTCAGAAAGGTAAAAACAAACTAAAACATAAATATAAACTACTACAACCCAAGAAACTTAAAGAAGAATTAGCCAAGCATGGCTAAAAGAATCATTGAATTACCCTCGATAGGAGCTCAAGTTTGGCTTCCCACAATTCCTAGGAACAATGATCTTTGAGGGAGAAAGAGAGAATACTTGTTGTATTCTAAGAAGGTGTGTCTTACAAGTGAAGAAAAGGGTCCTATTTATAGTAAAATTCCAGCCTCCAGCGCTTGAGCGCTGGCATTCCCAACGCATGGGCGCTAGGATGCATTAAAAATCCACTTTCTGTCCGAGGCCCAGCGCTTGAGCGCTGGCTTTCCAACGCTTGGGCGCTGGGTCAGCATCTGACTCATCATCCAGTCAGAACCCCAGCGCTGGAGCGCTGGGATCCCAACGCTGGAGCGCTGGGACGCTGCTTCTTCATCTTCAAGCTTTTTCTTCCTACTTCATTCATGGTAGTGGGTTTTGATGGCCATAAAAAGCCACTACTCAGCCTTGTTTAATTCTGAAACCTTTCCTCCACTAACATCAATTCTTTCAACATTATTTTCCATGTGCTAATTAGAGAGTGATTCTTCATATTTTTCTTTTTCACTTTGGTCCTCTCTTGGTTAGCACTTCAATTCAAGCCCTCATATTCTCTCAATCTTCACTTTAAGTCCTCCACTCTTGAACTTTTACAATTTGGTCCCTGACTTCCTAAAACTTTACACATTGGTCCCTGGACAAAAATGATAACTAAACCAGCTTTTTCTAAAAATACAAAATAACTAGAAAAATTCCTAAAAATATAAAATAAAGCTAGAAAATCTAATAAAATCTAATCTACATGCAAAATGAAAAATAAATAGAAAATCTATATAAAAAGACTAAAAAAACCTATATGTGACTCAAAAATAATAAAATAAAAAGACTAAAAATAGCCTAAAAACATCATATAAAATCCACTCATCAATCACTTACAAGAGTATGGCAACCAAAAGTTACAGCCATATCTGAGAAGAAGAGTTTATCAAATATGACTCTTGCAACTCTTTTTGGAAAACTCCAAGAATATGAGTTGGAATTGAATCGTTTAGAAGAGCATGAACAACATGAGAAGAAGCATCGATCAATTTCTTTAAAGGCAAAAGAAAGCATCAAAGAAGATTATGATGCAGACTCTGAAGAAGAAGACAATGGAAATTTGAATCTTCTAGTAAAGAACTTTGGAAAGTTTCTTAAAAGGAAAAATGTTAAATTTAACAACAATAAAGCCTTCCAAAGGAACAATGAGTCTTCTTCATCTCAAAAGATTACATGTTTCGAGTGTGGAAAACCGGGACATTTCAAGTCAGATTGTCCAAATCTTCAGAAGAAGAAACATGGTCTAAAAGAGAAATTCGAGAAAAAGGATCAACCTACTCGAAGAGCATATTTGGCTTGGGATGATAATGAAGTAAGTTCATCATCAGATTCTGACAAAGAAGAAGCACAAGTTTCCTTGATGGCCTCACATGACTCAGATGTTGAAGATTCCCAGGTTAGTAATAATTCTATGTCTTCTCATGATTTAAAGTTTGCTATGGAGAATATGTTTAAATTATGTCAAGAATTTTCCAAGATTAGCACTAAGCAAAATGATTTGATTTCATCCTTAGAAAGTAAGTGTAGAACCTTACAAGAGGAATTAGACATAGTGAAATCTAAACTAGATATTACACATAAATGCACTAAGTGTAATTCTTTAGAAGAAAAGATAGATAATCTTCAACAAAGAGTAAATAACTTCAATAAAGGAAAACAGAAGTTAGATGATATTCTAAGTGTGCAAAGACATTCAAATAACAAATCAGGTCTAGGATATACTTCTCACCCAAAGACTAAGGAAGTCAAGAAAACTGTATTTGTAAAGCCAAACCATATGGTAGGATCTTCTAGTAACAAAAGGATTAATCCTGTTAAAAGTACATACAGTAGGAAGAATACTCAAAATAGACACCCTAAGAAGATCCATTCCTCTCCTAGACAAACCTCTAGTTACAATCATTACTCTTGTACGTATTGTAACAAAGTAGGACATACCCCTAGCAGATGTTACTATAAACATGTAGGAGTACCAAATAGGGAATACATTTGGGTTAGAAAGGATGTTAACTTAGAAGGACCCAAAACTTGTTGGGTTCCTAATACCCATGTCTGAACTTTGTCATGTAGGTGTGTATGAAAGCAGCAAATGATTTATGGTATCTTGATAGTGGCTGCTCATCACACATGGCAGGAGACAAAACCAAGTTTTCATTTCTTATACCTAGTGAAAAAGGTTTTGTCACATATGGTAACAATCAAAAGGGAAAGATTCTCGGTATTGGAAGAATAGGCACACCCCCTCAAACAGTCATCGATAAAGTTCTTTACGTTGATAGTTTGATGCATAATCTTCTGAGTATTAGTCAACTATGTGATAAAGGTTTGAAAGTTGGTTTTATTAATGATATATGTGTAGTAAAAGATGTGAAAACTAAAGAAATTAAGTTTTCTGGGTATAAAGTAAATAAAGTCTTCATGATCTCCTTGGAAGAAATTCCACAAAATGTGAGATGCCTTTTGGCCAAGAACAATAGTGATTCATGGCTATGGCATAGAAGACTTGCTCATATACACATAGATCATTTAAACAAACTAGTCAAGCATGATCTGGTTATTGGGCTTCCAAAGATAAAATTCGAGAAAGACAAGCTTTGTGATGCATGTCAAAAGGGGAAGCAAACCAGAACATCCTTCAAATCAAAGAACATAGTTTCGACTTCAAGGCCCCTTCAATTGTTACATATGGATTTGTTCGGACCATCTAGAACTAAAAGCCTCGGAGGTAATTTCTATTCACTTGTTATTGTTGATGATTTCTCTAGATTTACATGGACATTATTTCTGCCTCATAAGAATGAAGCCTTCAATGCATTCAAGAGATATGCAAGGCTAGTTCAAAATGAGAAGTCTTTAAAGATCTCTTCTATTAGAAGTGATCATGGTGGAGAATTTCAGAATCAACAATTCCAAGAACTATGTGATGAAAATGGAATATCACATAACTTCTCTACTCCGAGAACACCACAACAAAATGGTGTGGTAGAAAGGAAGAACAGATTACTTGAAGAATTAGCAAGAACCATGATAAGTGAATCTAGTCTCTGTAAATCAAGTCTCGTCCTTGGACTCGACTGAGGTTTTGATGAAGACAAACACATCACAAAAAGAAGAAAGACTTCAGAAGAAAGAAGAAAAACTTCAAGAAGACTTCAAGAAGACTTAAGTGAAGAAAGACTTCAAGAACCAGACTCAGAACGTCAAGATCAAAACATGAAGGTTCTAGTTTTAAGTAAGTCTTGTCAACTTAGTGTGCTATGCTTTATTAAGGTTCATATTGCACTTGAAGGCTCATGAAAGATCAACTAATTGAGTACGATATGTTCTCACAAGTAAAACTTGGTAGGAACACTCAATTAGGTTTTAAACAGTCAAAAACTGAGTTTTGGACTGTCTGTAATCGATTACAGATGTGTGTAATCGATTACAGGATGTGTGTAATCGATTACCACAAGTGTGTAATCGATTACCAAGTTTGAAATTCAAATTCAAACTTCAACGGCATGGTGTAATCGATTACACTAACTGTGGTAATCGATTACCAGGTCGACAGATGTGTTATTTCATGAACCATTGTGTCTCAAACCGATTGGGAAAGGTTGTGTTGGTTCATGGACGACCTCTAGTGCCTATATAAAGTCCTTAGACACTCAGAAAAATTAATGACTTGGTCCATAACTTTAATATTCATTTAAGTCATCATTCTGAGTTTCGATTCTCTCATTTTCATAAGAACACTCATGATGTTCAACATTTGAGAAACTCAGAATGGAAGAGCCTTCATTGTAATTGCCTGGAGCATACAAACTAAGATCAATCCTTCTTGTCAAAAGGATTGAATCATGCATAGAAAAGGCATCTTCTTCTTCTTCCATTTGAATCATGTTGATTCTTTCACCGTAGTTTTCGGTGGTTGTAAAAAGGCCCTTTGAATCAAGTTTGATTCAAAGTCCACCGTGGTACTGCGGTGTCATCAGAAAGTGGTTTGCTTTCTGAGGCGTGATGGGTCCTCTTAGGGTCCTTGGCACAAGCATTCGTTAAGAAGACTTGATCAATCAGAAGTGGGTTGCTTCAGGAAGATTGATAAGATATCTTAGGGTCCTTGGTGCAAGCATTCGTTAAGAGTACTCGATCATGGAAAATCTTCATTGTGGAATTCAGTGGAGTGGTTCTTCAGAAAGTGGTAATCTTTCTGAGGGATCCTAACTTCACCGTGGTATTCGGTGAAGGGTTGTACGATTGAAGGCGGGTTAGTCTTCAAGGTCTGAGGGTGGTTTGCCTTCAGGAACTGAAAGCGGTTTGCTTTCAGGGGCTGTTGAAAGTGGTTTGCTTTCACAGGTTATTGGTAGAAATTCTTGGGGTCCTTGGGTTAGGAACTTGTAAGAAATTCTTATCAATAGTGGAAAAATCCTCAAGGGGTTTTCTTGAGGGACTGGACGTAGTCTTCAGTGGATTGAAGGCGAACCAGGATAAATCTTGTGTGTGATTCTCTTTATCCTTCACATTTACTTTCAAGTATTGTTCATATCCGCTGCAATCACAACGATCAATTCGTGATCATCATAAACTTGAAAGAAACGATTTCAATAAGGCGAAAATTGGGGCAACACTGATTCACCCCCCCTCTCAGGTTGCTATCTGTTCTAACAATTGGTATCAGAGCGGAAGTTTAGGTAAGTTATTCCTAAGATCCGGGAAAAGATAGCATCCTCATCTACAACAAGTACCAATGAAGGATTCAACATAAACAGGCCACCATTCTACAATGGAGAACACTACGATTTCTGGAATATCAAGATGATAATCTTCATAAAGTCATTAGACGCGGGAATCTGGAAAGTCATTGAAGAAGATCCCTTTGTGCCTGTAGTAGAAGTTGAAGGAAGTTCACAATCAGAACCAGAAAACACATGGAGTGACAAAGAAAAGAAGAAAGTTCATCATGACTTAAAAAGGTATGAACATCTAGACTTCAGTCCTTGGTATGAAGAAATTCCTTAGATTATCTACTTGCAAATCTTCAAAAGGAATATGGGATACTTTAATGGTTATACACGAAGGGACTGATGAAGTCAAAAGATTCAAAGATCAATATATTCTATCACAAGAATATGAGATGTTCAGAATATTGCCTGGAGAAAGCATACTTGATATTCAAAAGCGGTTCACACGATTATTGAATCACTTGGTTGTTCTTGGTAAGGAATTCTCTTATTATGCCATAAACATGAAAATGTTAATATCCCTTACAAGAACATGGCAACCAAAAGAACACTGCTCTCTCAAAGAAGAAAAGTCTCTCCAACATGACTCTGGCTACTCCTTTGGAAAACTTCAAGAACATGATTTGAAGTTAAACAGACTTGAGCAATATGAGAACAACGAAAAGAGACATCGGTCTATTGCTCTAAAAGCCAAAGAAAGCATCAATGATGAATATGATGCAGAGTCACAAGATGATAAGAACATGGTCTTAATAGTCAAGAATTTTTCAAAGGTTCTTACAAAGAAAAGGTATGAAGTCTACAAGTTTTCAAAAAGGGAAATAAAGCCTCCTTCTCTTCACAAAAGATCACATGTTGTGAATATGGAAAATCTGGTCATATCAAATATAATTGTCCAAACATTGAAAAGAAGAAGCATTGACTAAATGAGAAGTTTGAAAAGAAGGATTCAAACTCCAAAAAAAAGCATACATTTCTTGGGATGACAATGACGTAGGCTCAGACTCAGAATCAAAGAAGCAAGAAGCACACTTTGCATTAATGGCATCTCAGAATTCTAACAAGGAAAATATCCAGGTTAGTACCGGTACTTCTTCTTCTAGTGATTTAGAATATGCTATAGAAAGTCTTTTTAAGATGTGTCGTAGTACTTCTAAATTTAGTGATAAACATTATTTCATCTTTTGAAGAAAAATGTCAAATGTTTCAAAAGGATTTAGATGAAGTTAATTCTCTTAGAAGTAAACACATACATGCTAGTTCTTCTAGAAATATGAACTATAGGAACTACCTACAAAATGTCCCAAAAACAATCCTAAAGATTCATTCTATAAGATTAGAAGAGAACTAGGTATTTTAGATGAACATGATATAGTTAGATATTTGTTTAAATATGTGTTTATATGTTTTAATTACATTGCATGATTTTTGAACTTATATGCTTACATGCTTGATTCACAAATTAAAATTATGATTGCATGTATCTAAGTTGCTTATATGCTTAAATGTTCTTCTAGTAATGTATTTCATGGGAATTTTTAGTTTAGAACATATTAACTGTCCTGGTAATCGATTAACATACATACTGTAATCGATTAACCCTGTCTGCAGTCCTCGTGCCTCATTAGTTGCCTAAGGTAATCGATTACCTCAACCTCTGTAATCGATTACATACTCATGATATATAATCAAAGCATAAAAATTTCAATAGGAATTATTCTCAAATTGTTCCAAGACAACCTAGGAGACTTTATGATATGCTTAGATATAATATGAAGGTTATAGACTATATGCTCATAGTTATTGCAATAGAATAGGACATACTTCTAGTAGAAATCATTATAGGAATATCAAGTGGGCAATGTATGTGAGTGGATAAGACAAACAATAACCTAGAACCCAAAGCAACTTAAGTTCTTAATATTCCTTTATGAGAAATTTGCTTTGTAAGTGTGTATGAAAATAGCAAAGGGTTTTATGATATCTTGTTAATGGCTACACATCACATATGATTGGAGACAAAACAAATTTTTCTTATATCTCATACCTAGGAAAAAGGGGATGTGTCTCATATGAGAATAATGGAAAAGGGATAATTGCTTAAGCATAGGAAAAATAGGTATACCTTCTAGATAGAGCCATCTAGAGTACATAATGCTTTAGGAAATAAGTACTGGATTCAAGCCACAAGAGTTGAACTAGTTTGAGAAAAACCTAGTATGGATATCGGTTCCCTAAGTAATAAGTATATCATTAAAGCCAAGTAGATACTTAGGAACAAATTAGAAAAACAAGAAATCATAAGATAGAAAATTAGGCTAGATTAGTAGCACAAGGTTATAAGCTTGAAAGAAGGATTATGAGAAAAGGGGTTCCAAAACAAAGAAGACAAACTTGAATGACAATAGAGCAAGTTCATCATTCAACTCAAAATGAGGAAGCATGTTTAGCTTTAATGGCAACACATCATTCTGATGAAGAGGTTAGTAATGCAATTTCATATGTTAAATTATAAATTATCTTTGTTAGATTGCATGATAATTTCTTGAACATATATAAAGTTTATGCACATTAAAATGGGATCATCTCATTCTTACAAAACTAAAAGGACTTAAATTGAATAGTAATACATTCTTAGGCATTTGCATAGTTCTCTGTTAGAGATATTCTTCATGATGTGCCTATTATGTCTGAATTTCCAAGTTCTTAGTCATATTAATCGATTACATAGGATTAGTAATCAATTACAGGGATTATTCTGGCCCTGTTTCCTTTCCAGAAAGGAGGGTAATCGATTAACCATGTAGTGTAATCGATTACCTCCTCAAAATTTGAATTAGCATTCAAATTTTCCAGTATGTAATCGATTACATAAGAGATAGTAATCGATTACATTCCCGATAGTATAAGTATTTCTGGGTTTTTCTGCTCTTAATCGATTACAGCCCCCTTCTGGTTTCTTCTCTTTCGTGCGGCACCAGCACCTCTGTTTTCCCCTTATCTTCCACAATTCTTGTTCGTTTTCAAGAATTCTTTGTGGGATTTGCTCCTAATATCCATCTCCATCTATTCACACCACCAATTGTTGTTGAATTGGTCTGTATCAAAAAGCCCCAATTCGGTCCTACTAAACCCTAGAACCCGAAAATTCTTAAAATCAGCTTCCATGGCCTCTTCCTCACGTAAACCTCTTCGTTCTAAGAACCCATCCATGGATGCTTTGGACCTCTCAAGGCTGTTGGCAACTGAAGAACAGAAACAACGATTTCTTGCTCATTTTCTTGATCGACCAGTTCTTACACCAAAGTATGGTGCTCTGGATTCTTTCTTGACAGCAGGGATGACATTTCCAACATTGCTTAATCATCAGGGACTTGACTCGTTCATTGAGATTAAAGTTGGGAGAATGTCTGTCCATTCCTAGCACCGGAGCAAAATTAGGTTCTGAATTGCCTTGCCCATGGGAAGATTATGATAAGCGATCATTTTATTTATCTCTATGTCGCTTCACTGAAGAGAAAATTCAGTCTAAAAAGCAGAGAGTTGATGCCAACCGGTCTAGAGACACCCTTGCTGTTGGATTTCTCACTGTTGAAGACAGAATGCTTCACTACTTGCTCAGTTATGTGATCTTACCTCAAAGTTCTAATCATGCTCAGATAAGCGATCTAGAGTTACAAATTCTATATGGCATGGTTAATCAAAAGTCTATTAATTGGGCTTATTTGGTAATGATACACATGATGATGCATAAGGAAAGAACTAGCCCTCTTCCATTTGCTTCTGCAATTTCTATCATTCTGAAGAAGAAGGGTGTTCCTACTCATGGTGAATATTCTGTTAAAATGGATGGTAAGACTCAGCGCATTGATCTGAACATCCTGAACAAAATGGGATTCATTCAGGATGATGATGGGTTCTTCAGGAACAAATCTGATCTACCATCTGAGGATCATCCTGCTCCTACTCCTGCAGCATTCTTTCCTCCTTCTGAGAGTGTTCCTTCATCATCTTCTGGTACTGATGCCTCTACACAACTCATCCTTTCTCATCTGGCTGACATGCGGGCACACTTTGATCAGCGGTTAGATTATATACAAGGACAGGTCGAATCCATGTATACCACTCTCCGAGCGGATATGGATCGTCTTAGTCTTCGTGTTGATCGCATGGCTCCCTCTACCCATGACTCTTTTGATCTCTATGATAATTCTGAAGATTTCTAGACTATTTCTATCTTTATTTAGACTATATCTATTTTCATTCAGACTATTTATTTTGAGGATTGTAATAGTTTAGACTTATCTTGTGGATGTTTGGTTCTTGCTTGCACGTTTAATTATGTTTTTTGAACTTAACTAGTTATGCTTTAAATTACGTGTGATGCATAAGTTTCTATATAATATCTTGCTTACCCCACTCCCCATGTCTTAAATATCTATACTACTTGTTAGCATGTGTGGATTATGCTTGGACTCATCTTCCTTTTTGATGAAGTCAAAAGGGGGAGAAAGGGTCCTGTGCTTTGTAAAGATTATTTACAAGAAAGGCTACAAGTGGAACAAAAAGGGGGAGAAAAGGGAGAAAAGTTCAAAAGGGAGAAAAGTTCTAATGCATATTATGCCTCTCTTTATTTCTATTATCTTGGAATATTTTGTATGGCTTTATCTTCTTTTTGATGATGTCAAAAGGGGGAGAAAAGTCTTGTGTATGCTTGATCATTTTTAGGATACTGTGCTTCGTTTACAAAACAAAGGGGGAGAAATAATTGCAAAATCAAGGGGGAGATACAAGACAAGAAAGAAAGTCTAAATGATCCATCAATGTTCAAGCATGATGTTTGTCATCATCAAAAAGGGGGAGATTGTAAATCAAGTCTCGTCCTTGGACTCGACTGAGGTTTTGATGAAGACAAACACATCACAAAAAGAAGAAAGACTTCAGAAGAAAGAAGAAAAACTTCAAGAAGACTTCAAGAAGACTTAAGTGAAGAAAGACTTCAAGAACCAGACTCAGAACGTCAAGATCAAAACATGAAGGTTCTAGTTTTAAGTAAGTCTTGTCAACTTAGTGTGTTATGCTTTATTAAGGTTCATATTGCACTTGAAGGCTCATGAAAGATCAACTAATTGAGTACGATATGTTCTCACAAGTAAAACTTGGTAGGAACACTTAATTAGGTTTTAAACAGTCAAAAACTGAGTTCTGGACTGTCTGTAATCGATTACAGATGTGTGTAATCGATTACAGGATGTGTGTAATCGATTACCACAAGTGTGTAATCGATTACCAAGTTTGAAATTCAAATTCAAACTTCAACGGCATGGTGTAATCGATTACACTAACTGTGGTAATCGATTACCAGGTCGACAGATGTGTTATTTCATGAACCATTGTGTCTCAAACCATTTGGGAAAGGTTGTGTTGGTTCATGGACGACCTCTAGTGCCTATATAAAGTCCTTAGACACTCAGAAACATTAATGACTTGGTCCATAACTTTAATATTCATTTAAGTCATCATTCTGAGTTTCGATTCTCTCATTTTCATAAGAACACTCATGATGTTCAACATTTGAGAAACTCAGAATGGAAGAGCCTTCATTGTAATGGCCTGGAGCATACAAACTAAGATCAATCCTTCTTGTCAAAAGGATTGAATCATGCATAGAAAAGGCATCTTCTTCTTCTTCTATTTAAATCATGTTGATTCATTCACCATAGTTTTTGGTGGTTGTAAAAAAGGCCCTTTGAATCAAGGTTGATTCAAAGTCCACCGTGGTAATGCGGTGTCATCAGAAAGTGGTTTGCTTTCTGAGGCATGATGGGTCCTCTTAGGGTTCTTGGCACAAGCATTCGTTAAGAAGACTTGATCAATCAGAAGTGGGTTGCTTCAGGAAGATTGATAAGATATCTTAGGGTCCTTGGTGCAAACATTCGTTAAGAGTACTCGATCATGGGAAATCTTCACTGTGGAATTCAGTGGAGTGGTTCTTCAGAAAGTGGTAATCTTTCTGAGGGATTCTAACTTCACCGTGGTATTCGGTGAAGGGTTGTTCGATTGAAGGCGGATTAGTCTTCAAGGTCTGAGGGTGGTTTGCCTTCAGGAACTGAAAGTGGTTTGCTTTCAGGGGCTGTTGAAAGCGGTTTGCTTTCACAGGATATTGGTAGAAGTTCTTGGGGTCCTTGGGTTAGGAACTTGTAAGAAATTCTTATCAATAGTGGAAAAATTCTCAAGGGGTTTTCTTGAGGGACTGGACGTAGTCTTCAGTGGATTGAAGGCGAACCAGGATAAATCTTGTGTGTGATTCTCTTTATCCTTCACATTTACTTTCAAGTATTGTTCATATCCGCTGCAATCACAACGATCAATTCGTGATCATCATAAACTTGAAAGTAACGATTTCAATAAGGCGAAAATTGGGGCAACACTGATTCACCCCCCCCCCTCTCAGGTTGCTATCTGTTCTAACAGTCTCCCTAAATATTTCTGGGCTGATGTTGTAAGTACTTATTAGAGTTCTTATTAGACCTATTCTTAAGAAAACCCCCTATGAACTCTACAAAGGAAGGAAACCAAACATCTCTCATCTACATGCTTTTGGATCAAAATGCTTTGTCTTGAATAATGGAAAGGAAAACCTTGGAAAGTTTGATGAAAAATCTGATGAAGGTATATTCCTTGGTTATTCTCTAACAAGCAAAGCATATAGAGTTTTTAACAAGAAAACTCTATCTGTGGAAGAATCCATACATGTTTCTTTTGATGAATCTAAATCTTCAATAGAAGATAGAGTTAATACTCCAAATATTGAAGAAGATGATATCATTGTAAATGAAGATTCTCAAAAGGATGAAGATCATAATCCAATACAAGAAGAGCACGTTGAAAATAATACTTATCAACTTCCAAAGGAATGGAGAACCCATAGGGATCATCCAGTTGATAATATTATTGGTGATATTTCTAGAGGCGTTTCTACAAGGCTACGCTTAAATAATTCAGTTTTGAATATGGCCTTTGTCTCTCAAATAGAACCATCAAGAGTAAATAATGCTCTAGAGGATGAGTATTGGATTGTAGCAATGCAGGAAGAACTAAACCAATTTGAAAGGAATCAAGTTTGGGAACTTGTCCCTAAGCCTAGTGATAAACAAGTTATTGGAACAAAGTGGGTATTTAGGAATAAATTAGATGAAAATGGTATCATAGTTAGGAACAAAACAAGATTAGTTGCTCAAGGTTATAATCAAGAAGAAGGTATAGATTTTGATGAAACTTATGCACCAGTAGCAAGGTTGGAAGCCATAAGACTGTTATTGGCGTATGCTTGTTCTTTAAATTTCCCATTATATCAAATGGACGTCAAAAGTGCTTTTCTTAACGGATACATTCAAGAAGAAGTCTATGTGAAGCAACCTCCAGGATTTGAAGATCAAAAGTTCCCTTCACATGTCTTCAAATTAAAGAAGGCACTCTATGGTCTTAAGCAAGCCCCTCGTGCATGGTATGATAGATTAAGTACTTTCCTTTGTGATAAAGGATTTCAAAAGGGTAAGGCTGATACAACCTTGTTCATCAAAAGAACCAAAGGTAATACCCTATTAGTTCAAATTTATGTTGATGATATCATCTTTGGTGCAACTAATGAATCTCTTTGTAAGGATTTCACTAACATGATGCAAGAAGAATTTGAGATGTCCATGATGGGACAATTAAATTTCTTTCTTGGTTTGCAAATCAAGCAATCACACGATGGAATATTCATCAATCAATCAAAGTTTTGCAAGGAATTATTAAAGAAATATGATTTGGATGATTGCAAAGCCATAGCCACACCAATGGGGTCTAACACATATTTAGATCAAGATGAATCCGGTAATCAAGTTGATATTACCAAATATAGAGGTATGATCGGATCTTTCTATACTTAACTACAAGTAGACCTGATATTATGTTTAGTGTGTGTCTATGTGCTAGATATCAAGCATCTCCTATGGAATCACATTTGAGTTCTGTTAAACGAATTTTTAAATATTTGAAAGGAACTACAAATGTTGGATTGTGGTATCCCAAAGGAAGTGTTTGTGATTTGATTGGGTATTCTGATTCTGATTATGCTGGTTGTAAAACTGAAAGAAAAAGTACAAGTGGTATTTGTCACTTGTTAGGAAATGCCCTTGTTTCTTGGTCTTGTTAGAAACAAGCATGTGTTGCTTTAAGTACTGCAGAAGCAGAATACATTGCTGCAGGAAGTTGTTGTGCACAAACTCTATGGCTCAAACAACAACTCAAAGATTATGGCTTAGAGCTGGGCTGCATTCCAATCAAATGTGACAACACAAGTGCCATTAATCTCACTAAAAACCCTATCATGCATTCTCGAACTAAGCATATTGATATAAGACATCATTTTCTTCGAGATCATGTTATGAGGAAAGATATTGAGATTTCATTTGTGGATACACATAATCAATTAGCAGATATCTTTACTAAGCCTCTTCCTAAGGAATCATTCTTCAAGATAAGAAGAGAATTAGGCATATTAGATGAGCATGACATTTAAGGTAACATGTTATTTGCATAATCTTTATGATGATTATATGTTTATATGCATTTAGATAGATTATATGCTTAAATGTTTATATGAAAATGTGTTACTTAAGATTCTAGAGCCTAGAACTTATAAAATTGTCATCGTAATCGATTACCATAGGTCCTGTAATCGATTATCCACGCTCTAAGTCCTCGTGCCTGCTAGAACTATTTGAGTAATCGATTATCATAACTGCTATAATCGATTACATGTTCAAAATTTGAAATTTTTCAAATTTACAACTAATGTAATCGATTACCCTAACTGTCGTAATCGATTACATACTCGAAAAACTGCCAGAATTTTAGTTTTCCCTCCTCTTTTTAAAATTCAAACTTGGAATAACTTCTCTGTAATCGATTACCTAACTGCTGTAATCGATTACATGCTCAAGATATTTAAACCAGCCTTAGATGTTGATCCATCATATCCTCCAAAATCATTCTAAGTTCTGATTTCTAATATCCACGACAACATGTCTTTCTCTCCGTGCCTATCCTCAGCTTTTTGTCCTCTCAATCCACTAAATTTCTCCCGTCTTCTTCCCACTTCTGATGAGAAAACTCGATTTATTTCTCACTTTCTCAAACAAACAATTCGAACCCCCACTTATGCTAACTTAGATTCTTTCATCGAAGCCGGTCTAACATTTCCCGCTTTACTCGGAGATCAATATCTTGATAATTTCATTACATCAACCATACCCTACTATCCAGAGTTAGTCAAAGTGTTCTACTGTAACTTGGAAGTTGCAGGCACCAATATTACCTCTTCTGTAAAAGGGACTCCTATTCAGTACTCTCTTATTTCTCTTGGCAAATGCTTGGGCCTTCCATTCACTGGTGCCGAGTTGGGAACAAATCTGCCCTGTCCCTGGCCTGACTATAACTCTGACTCCTTTTATCGCACTTTGTGCCGCTTTACTCCTTCAGAGGTTCAAAAACTTCATCCTCCTCGTACCAAAACCTGTCCCTTTCATGTTGATGTCCTTACCACCACCAACCACCTGCTTCATTATTTTGTTCATCACATCCTTCTGCCTCAGGAAGATCTTCATGCTCATATTAGTGAGTTAGAACTCCAAGTTTTATATGGCATTCTTCATGGTCATGCCATTAACTGGACCTTCCTGGTGATGCATCATATGCTTGCTTGCCGGACTAAAGCACAGTCATTTCCCTACGCTACCAGTATCACTCGTCTTCTCCTTCATTCTGGTGTTCCCATTGCCATGTCACATGATGTTCGTTCTGTAACCTACAAATGTATTAATTCTAGGATACTGTCTAGTTTAGGCTTATTTCATGATTATGGAATTGATACTCTTTCGTGGTTGCTTCATTATGACGGTATTGACACAGTGTCCGATGATGAAGACATGTCTGATGACTATTAGACTTATAGGCTATTATCTACTTCACTGCTGCTGCTTGTAACTTATGCATTTGCTTTCGTCTATATATATTATCAGTCTTTTATCCTTGATTTTCATATTTACCCCTACCCCCCATGCTTTATGTTACTGATGAGTGGATTTTATATGATGTTTTTAGGGTGTTTTTAGTCTTTTTATTTTATTATTTTTGAGTCACATATAGGTTTTTTATTTTTTTATGTAGATTTTATATTTATTTTACATTTGGCATGTAGATTAGATTTTATTAGATTTTCTAGCTTTATTTTATATTTTTAGGAATTTTTCTAGTTATTTTGTATTTTTAGAAAAAGCTGGTTTAGTTATCATTTTTGTCCAGGGACCAATATGTAAAGTTTCAGGAAGTCAGGGACCAAATTGTAAAATTTCAAGAGTGGAGGACTAAAAGTGAAGATTGAGAGAATATGAGGGCTTGAATTGAAGTGCTAACCAAGAGAGGACCAAAGTGGAAAAGAAGAATATGAAGAATCACTCTCTAATTTAGCACATGGAAAATAATGTTGAAGGAATTGATGATAGTGGAGGAGGAGCTTCAAAATTAAACAAGGGCTAAGTAGTGGCTTTTGATGGCATTCAAATCCCACTAACCATGAAGAAGGAAGGAAAACTTGGAGCTGAAATAGCAGGTCCCAGCGCTGCAGCGCTGGGAAGCCAGCGCTCATGCGCTGGCCCTCGATCTGACAGTGGATTTTTAATGCTTCCAGCGCCCAAGCGTTGGGAATTCTAGCGCTGAAGCGTTGGAGGCTGGATTTTTACTATAAATAGGACCCTCCTCTTCACTTGTAAAACACCCATCTTAGAACACAACAAGTGTTCCTCTTTCTCCCCCAAGAACATTGTTCCTAAGAATTGTGGGAAGCCATATTTGAGCTCCTAGTCCAGGGTAATTCAATGCTTCTTTTGGCCATGCTTGGCTAATTCTCTTTAAGTATTTTGGGTTGTGTTAGCTTATTAATTTATGTTTTAGTTTTCTTTTATTGGTTTCTGAATAATATTCAAAGTTCATGTTTTATTACCTTGCTCTTCATTAATCTTAGTGCACAAAAGATTTCATGCTTTCTACTTATGCATAAGGCCATTTGGTAAGTAGTAAGGGAAATAGGAAATAAAAAAGGTTATAAGTATACATTTCTTAAGGCTATAAGGATGGACGTAGCTTTGTGTTGGCCCGAATTCCTTCTTCATCTTCTTTTCTGATTAACTAATAACCAAGGCTATGGAGTTAGTAATTAGGAAAGAAAGGTCTACATTTCTTAAGGCTATTAGGATGTAGAAACTCTAGGCTATAGCACCATGAATCTTTGTTTGGAATACAGAAATAAAATAGAAGTTTGCAAGCATAAATTATAAGTTATACAATGCAACCCAGATGCTTATTTTTATCATCATCTCTTCTTTTATATTTTATTCTTTTTATGTTCTTGTTCCAGAAACCAAAATGCAAAATATGTCCTTTTATTTTTCTGCTTAAGCTCTAAACAAATTAGTAATTAGACACCTATCCCTGTGGGATCGACAATCTTTTATATTACGCGATAGTTAATCGTACACTTGCGATTTGGCTATCAAGTTTTTGGCGCCGTTGTCGGGGATAGGTTTTGTTCTTTTTATTATTTTGTTTAGTGCTTTTTATATTAAAAAAAAAGAAAAAAAAATATTAAAAATTGTGATGAACTGGTGCTGCTAATTTTGTTTGCTAAGTATTTTCAGGTATAGCAATGGCTGAAACATTCGAGCAAAGGGAGGCAAAAATCCGGGTAAACCTTGAAAAGGAATATGAGAAGAAAAAGCAAGATGTTTTCACTTTAGTTGACGAATTCTATTCTGATTAAAAGTGTAAGCGAAATGCGGGATTTTTGCCAACCCCTGAGCAAGAATGTAAGGCCATGGAAGAATTACAAGGGAAGATACAAAGAATTCTAAGGAGGCGGCCCAAGGATGAACAACAACCACATGTTCATGAAGGTGAACTTGTGGTACAAAAAGAGGAGGTAAAAGAAACTTCCATTGCAAAATTTGTCTTTGAAGACAAATTGGAGATGGAGGAAGAAGAACCTCAAGGAACCTATGCTATAGGTTCACAATGGCAAGGAAAAGAACAAGGAAGGGAAAATTTATTTATTCCTTCCATTTTTAATTTGAATGTTGTTGCCTTGCTAGATGAAAATTCATTGGGCACTATGTTGTACTTGTGCCAAAATATGCATGATTTGCGGGGTCTAATGAATTTTGTAATAGACCCCGGTTGAAAGTAATTAGTGGAAGGGTCTATCTCGGACCTAAACATTGAGCTGGTTGGGAGACAACCCAACTTAGGATAGTTTAAATTTTTGTCATTTAAATTTCTGCACAACTCTTGTAAATAAATAAAAGAAAAAAAAAATTCTATGTTTTTGCTGCAGGAGAGGCCAACGCTCCAGCGCTGGAGGCCAACGCTCCAGCGCTGGAGGCCAACGCTCAAGCGTTAGGCCCCTGCCTTACACCACTGATTGCCCAGTTTTTGCTTTTATCCAGCGCCCAAGCGTTGGCATCCCCAACGCTCAAGCGCTGGAGCTCGGGAAGTTTGCTGTTTTTGTTTTTATTTGCTGTTTTTAGTTTTTAATAAATTTTGTGTTCACCATTTTCTGAAATTTTTAAGGTTCTATGAGTCTTCCCTTGGTTCTAAACTGGTTTTTATTTTTGGGGAACTCAAGAATTCTTGTTTTTAAGGTGGACACAATTTTTCAACCCATGATCTTGTTTGTGCTGATTTTGGAACTAACAAGTCAAGCAAGCTTCTGCTTGTGAGACTTTTGTTTGTTCAATGTTACAGGATAGGTACCAAAAGGAGGAAGAACCCTCTTGAACTTAAGTGTTCAATTTGATTTTTGCATTGAGGTTCCCTTGGACTTTTGTGGAAAATTTGTTACTATACCAGCTTCTTAGTTTTTGTTTTTATTTTTATAGTTTTTAGCTTTATTTTTAGTTTAGTTTTTCTATTTTCTTTTTGCATGAGTCTTGAGTATATTATCCACTCTGAATGTTGCTATAGCTTTGTGAAATGCTTTATCTGATTGAACAGCTTTGTGTAAAAAGTTCTATGTTTTTTAGGCAGTTAGGATTGCATGCTGTAGAAAGGATTTTTGATATCTTGATTGTTTTGGTTGTTGGCAAAGTCTTTTTCTGAGTTCTAAAAAGGGTACCACTTACCCTATGTTTTTCTGAGAGCTGAGGTCTCTGAATGCATGATTGTAAGATTTTTCTGCCTTGTGTTGCATGTTGATTGGAGTTTTGTACACTTTGTGAGTTGAGAAGAGATTATAGGCATTTTTGAAAACTCAATTTTTTGCTTGAAATGTTATATCCACTAGTAGCCCCTTTTGAGCCTTAAAAGAGTCATTCTTTGGAGCCTACTTTGTGTGATAATTCTTAAAGTTGTTATTGTGATGCATGTGCTGCAATTGCTAGAGCTATGTTTGTTGGGTTTCTCTCTGAAAAAGAAGAAGGAAAAAATGAAAAAATAAGGTATGTGCCTTAGAAAAAATAATGAGGTAGTGGGGTGAGAAAGAGTATGAGGGGAGTAAAATTCAAGTCATTCATCCCATACATTCCACTACTTTGTTCAAAAAAAAAGAGAAAAGAGAAAAATTGAGAGGACCCTTGTGTAATTGTTGAAGCTCTTAAGTCAAGAAAAATCACTTAACAACGGATTCTGAGTCAGCCACTAGAGTTGCCAATTTCATGAAATTCACACCTTAAATTGTTCAACCCTTTGGCCAAGTTACAACCTTAAAAATCTCTTCAACATCACTTGGTTGCTTTACTTCAGTTTTGATTTGAATTATAGGCAGGATTATTGAGCTTTCTTGTTTTCATGGAGAATATCATTTTGTGAGCTTATTTGATGAACTCAAACATGTTAAAAAGCCAAGCCTAACTTTCTTGATTCTTTGTCTATAAAACATGCATGTCTTCCTTTTCTGCTAAGCTTTCTTTGAAAGGTTCTTGTGCTTCAAGTTGTAATCAGATAAACTTTCTCAAAACTCAGGGACGAGTTTTTCTTTAAGTTTTGTCGCTTGAGGACAAGCTGTCGTTGGGTATAGTGGTGTGATGAGTGGATTTTATATGATGTTTTTAGGGTGTTTTTAGTCTTTTTATTTTATTATTTTTGAGTCACATATAGGTTTTTTATTGTTTTTATGTAGATTTTATATTTATTTTGCATTTGGCATGTAGATTAGATTTTATTAGATTTTCTAGCTTTATTTTATATTTTTAGGAATTTTTCTAGTTATTTTGTATTTTTAGAAAAAGCTGGTTTAGTTATCATTTTTGTCCAGGGACCAATATGTAAAGTTTCAGGAAGTCAGGGACCAAATTGTAAAAGTTCAAGAGTGGAGGACTAAAAGTGAAGATTGAGAGAATATGAGGGCTTGAATTGAAGTGCTAACCAAGAGAGGACCAAAGTGGAAAAGAGGAATATGTAGAATCACTCTCTAATTTAGCACATGGAAAATAATGTTGAAGGAATTGATGATAGTGGAGGAGGAGTTTCAGAATTAAACAAGGGCTGAGTAGTGGCTTTTGATGGCATTCAAATCCCACTAACCATGAAGAAGGAAGGAAAACTTGGAGCTGAAACAGCAGGTCCCAGCGCTGCAGCGCTGGGAAGCCAGCGCTCATGTGCTGGCCCTCGATCTGACAGTGGATTTTTAATGCTTCCAGCGCCCAAGCGTTGGGAATTCTAGCGCTGAAGCGTTGGAGGCTGGATTTTTACTATAAATAGGACCCTCCTCTTCACTTGTAAAACACCCATCTTAGAACACAACAAGTGTTCCTCTTTCTCCCCCAAGAACATTGTTCCTAGGAATTGTGGGAAGCCATATTTGAGCTCCTAGTCCAGGGTAATTCAATGCTTCTTTTAGCCATGCTTGGCTAATTCTCTTTAAGTATTTTGGGTTGTGTTAGCTTATTAATTTATGTTTTAGTTTTCTTTTATTGGTTTCTGAATAATATTCAAAGTTCATGTTTTATTACCTTGCTCTTCATTAATCTTAGTGCACAAAAGATTTCATGCTTTCTACTTATGCATAAGGCCATTTGGTAAGTAGTAAGGGAAATAGGAAATAAAAAAAGGTTATAAGTATACATTTCTTAAGGCTATAAGGATGGACGTAGCTTTGTGTTGGCCCGAATTCCTTCTTCATCTTCTTTTCTGATTAACTAATAACCAAGGCTATGGAGTTAGTAATTAGGAAAGAAAGGTCTACATTTCTTAAGGCTATTAGGATGTAGAAACTCTAGGCTATAGCACCATGAATCTTTGTTTGGAATTCAGAAATAAAATAGAAGTTTGCAAGCATAAATTATAAGTTATACAATGCAACCCAAATGCTTATTTTTATCATCATCTCTTCTTTTATATTTTATTCTTTTTATGTTCTTGTTCCAGAAACCAAAATGCAAAATATGTCCTTTTATTTTTCTGCTTAAGCTCTAAACAAATTAGTAATTAGACACCTATCCCTGTGGGATCGACAATCTTTTATATTACGCGATAGTTAATCGTACACTTGCGATTTGGCTATCAGTTACAATATACTTGTATGGACATATGTATGCCAGTACATTTTTGGCCTTTTCTTCTTTTTGATGACGTCAAAAGGGGGAGAAAGGTTCTGTGCTCTGCTCTTAATGATCATATGCAGGAATTCAACAAGTACTTTAGAAAGGGGGAGAAATATCAGAAATACTAGATTCCATCAAACAGGGGGAGTTCTGCATCACAAATGCATATATGATCTTCAAGTATCAAGAAAGTGTTTGCCATCATCAAAAAGGGGGAGATTGTGAAGAAGGTCTTGCTCCTGACCCTGGCTGTGGTTTTGATGACGACAAACTCATCAACAAAAAGAAGAAAAGAAGACTTCAAAGAAACAAGCACTACAAGTCCATCAATAGTCTAGAAGTCTTAGTATTAGGTGAGTTATGCTTCCAAAGGTCTATTAAAGCATAAAGGCTCTTAAAAAGCCTAATCTAATCAAGCTAAGTGTTTTCATAACTTAAAAGAAGTAGAAAACCTTAAGCCAGTCTCAAAGAATCAAGTTTCTGGAAAATGGGCTTCTGTGTAATCGATTGCAGCTTTCTGGTAATCGATTACACCTAGGCAAGTAATCGATTACTCATGGCTTGTAATCGATTACATGTTTGAAATTCAAATTCAAACTGAAACGGTCATTTGTGTAATCGATTACACTAAGTGTGGTAATCGATTACCAGAACGAAAAAGTGCATCTTTTCATGAACCATTGTGTCCCAAACCTTTTGAAAAGGGTTGTGATGGTTCAAGGACGTTTCTCTTGCCTATATAAAGTCCATTTGAGTCCAGAAAACACAACATACACAAGACACAACAAAAGACAACACATTACACATGAGAAAACACCATTAGGCCAAAACTTTGTCAAAATTAGTTCATCTTTTAGAACTTAAACCTTTTGGAGCCTAAATTCTGAGTTCATGATCTTCATGTCAATAAGAACACTTTAGTTGTTCATATCTTGAAGAACTCAGAATTGTATTATGCTTAAAATCCTTAAAGCATAATTTCTCATGATCAATCCAATTGTATGTTAAAGGATTGATACAGCCAATTGTAACATCTTCTTCATCTCTTTCTGTAAGATTGAGTTTTCACCGTGGTATTCGGTGAAAGGTTGTTGTCACTGAAAGTGGTATACTTTCAGGGTTGTAATTGAAGGTGGTTTAGCCTTCAAATTCTGAGGGTGGTTTGCCTTCAGGAACTGAAAGCGGTTTGCTTTCAGGGGCTGTTGAAAGTGGTTTGCTTTCACAGGATATTGGTAGATATTCTTGGGGTCCTTGGGTTAGGAACTTGTAAGAGATTTTTATCAATAGTGGAAAAATCGTCAAGGGGTTTTCTTGAGGGACTGGACGTAGCCTTCGGTGGATTGAAGGTGAACCAGGATAAACTCTTGTGTGTGATTTCCTTTATCCTTCATATTTACTTTCAAGTATCGCTCAATTCCGCTGCAATCATAACGATCATTTCGTGATCATCGTAAACTTGAAAGTAACAATTTCAATAAGGCGAAAATTGGAGCAACACTGATTCACCCCCCCTCTCAGGTTGCTATCTGTACTAACAGTAGGGGGCTCATGTAAAAGGGTCTTGATTTATCTCTTAATACTCTAATAATAACACTTTTCTCCTATACTGTCTCATTCCGAGAACATAACTTCGATACCTCTGTGCACTTGTAGAAAGGCTATCGCACACAAATAAAGTCTATTCATAAAAGACACAGCATGTTCTTCTAAAGAAAACAAGGATTTAAATGACTGCTTTTACACACTTGAAAGTGATAGGAATAATCGAATAAGACAAATGGTGCAAAATAAACTAATTTCCACACCCAAAAATCAGTACTCGCTGACCCTTATACCCTGCCCAGATTTGTATCACAAGCATGCATGACAAGGCCACCAAATTCATCCAAGCTATCCTTCAAAGTCAGACACCAAATTTTTTGAATTCTTCCAAGTATACCTCCTGCTTATGAAGAGAAGAAGGATAAGAAGTATTTGTAAAGGTGGAAAAAACCAAGAAGATCAATCACACAATCAAAGGTTTTTCATTATCAAAGAAAACTTTTGAACCTTCAGACGCTATAAGTTATGAAATATTTTGAACTTAATATGTGAGCCATGAACTAGTGCAATTCTTTTTCATTTTTGAACATTCTCTCCAATGATCACCCTTTAAATTTGATTTTTGCGAGCCCTGAGATAGTAATAAACCCAGAATGGGAAGATAAAACATATTATAATAAATTTTACATGCTTATTATCATATCAAACTATATGAAAAATAGAAGACACGAGTAAGAGTAAGATAAATGAAGTAGAATTTAACTTCTTGGATTGAAAGAAATCATCAGAAAAATGATATTAATAAAATCACACAAGAAAGGGGGGGTTTGAATTGTGTGTGTGACTTTTGAAAGTTTTTCGCAGAATACTATTTATAAGTTTGAAAGCGTTTAAATAAAACGTGCAGCGGAAATATACTTAGAGCATAAATAGTAAAGCACACAAGACATTTATCCTGGTTCACCCTTAAAATCGATAGGGCTACGTCCAGTCCTTGGCTATACCAAGATTTTCCACTATTTCGACTGAATAGTACAAGTGTTCTCAGGGACTTCTCCCAGTATTCTGAGGACTGCTCCTTTACAAGTTTTCTCAGGACTTCTCCTTTATCTCTCAAGTATTCGACAGGACTTCTCCCAATTCTTTTACAAGAAGGTTGGTTTTCTACAAGGATCTCTTCACAAAGAGTGGGTAGAAAATATGAGGTTCTAGGTTCAGAGATGATATTTAAGTTTGATTTTCCGAAGAGGTAGTGTGAGAAGAATAAGAGTTTTCACTCTATGAAGATTTCACACAAGTTGGCGACTAAACTCAGAAGAATAGAAAGTCTAGAGTTACTGAGTGTTCTTGGCTGAAGCTTGTTCAAATTGTAGATTGACTTGAAGGATTTGAATGCTTTGATAGTGTGTAAGTTGCCAAGTTCAAAATGATGCAGAGGACACTATTTATATCTTCAGTAGGATGATAACTGGATGGGCTGATGAAGATCTTCAAAAATAGTTCCGTTGGAGATTTGTTTGATTGTGAGTAACGGATACTTCTGCAACTTGTTGCTGTTAGTACAGATAGCAACCTGAGAGGGGGGGGGGGTGAATCAGTGTTGCCCCAATTTTCGCCTTGTTGAAATTGTTACTTTCAAGTTTACGATGATCACGAAATGATCGTTATGATTGCAGCGGAATTGAGCGATACTTGAAAGTAAATATGAAGGATAAAGGAAATCACACACAAGAGTTTATCCTGGTTCACCTTCAATCCACCGAAGGCTACGTCCAGACCCTCAAGAAAACCCCTTGAGGATTTTTCCACTATTGATAAAAATCTCTTACAAGTTCCTAACCCAAGGACCCCAAGAATTTCTACCAATATCCTGTGAAAGCAAACCACTTTCAACAGCCCCTGAAAGCAAACCGCTTTCAGTTCCGGAAGGCAAACCACCCTCAGACCTTGAAGGCTAAACCACCTTAAATTGAAACCCTGAAAGTAAACCACTTTCAGTGACAACAACCCTTCACCGAATACCACGGTGAAAAACTCAATCTTACAGAAAGAGATGAAGAAGATGTTACAATTGGCTGTATCAATCCTTTAACATACAATTGGATTGATCATGAGAAATTATGCTTTAAGGCTTTTAAGCATAATACAATTCTGAGTTCTTCAAGATATGAAAAACTAAAGTGTTCTTATTGACATGAAGATCATGAACTCAGAATTTAGGCTCCAAAAGATTTAAGTTCTAAAAGATGAACTAATTTTGACAAAGTTTTGGCCTAATGGTGTTTTCTCATGTGTAATGTGTTGTCTCTTGTTGTGTCTTGTGCATGTTATGTTTTCTGGACTCAAATGGACTTTATATAGGCAAAGGAAACGTCCTTGAACCATCACAACCCTTTTCAAAAGGTTTGGGACACAATGGTTCATGAAAAGATGCACTTTTTCGTTCTGGTAATCGATTACCACACTTAGTGTAATCGATTACACAAATGACCGTTTCAGTTTGAATTTGAATTTCAAACATGTAATCGATTACAAGCAATGGGTAATCGATTACTTGCCTAGGTGTAATCGATTACCAGAAAGCTGCAATCGATTACACAGAAGCCCATTTTCCAGAAACTTGATTCTTTGAGACTAGCTTAAGGTTTTCTACTTCTTTTAAGTTATGAAAACACTTAGCTTAATTAGATTAGGTGTTTTAAGAGCCTTTATGCTTTAATAGACCCTTGGAAGCATAACTCACCTAATACTAAGACTTCTAGACTATTGATAGACTTGTAGTGCTTGTTTCTTTGAAGTCTTCTTTTCTTCTTTTTGTTGATGAGTTTGTCGTCATCAAAACCACAGCCAGGGTCAGGAGAAAGACCTTCTTCACAGTTGCTTGATATGGTTTGCCAAAGTGATGAACATTTCTTCAACCGGTAGAGAGTGAGTTCGTCTGGCAATGCTTTTTCTTCTGGTTCTCAGAGGCAGCAATTAATGCAAGTGTATTCCAGCTAATAAGGCAATTAATGCTTCTGACCAGAGGATTTGAATTCTTCCGTTGAAAAGATACGATGATCAGAGGATTTCACCGTTAATTCAGTAAAAAGAAACTTGATTTAAGGAATGTCGGAGAATTTGAATCTTCAAGGTATATGGCGCTTAATTCTGTCTCTTTCGTATTTAATGCTCTGATCCACAAGAGGTGCTTTGACAACTCATCTTGGTTTAGACAAACGATCTCTTCTGAGCAGATTCTTTTCGTATCAGTCTTCAATTATTACTTCTTAGTCAACCTCTATGTTTGACTTGGAATGAACCGGACAGACTCTTCAGGCGGACGAAATTTACTTTGAGAGAGGCTTCAGTTCTTATAGACGGACGGACTTTTCCTTTGCTTTTTGATAATGGTTGCAGCATGCCTTCCGTTCATAAGAGCCCCTGAATGTAGAATTCTTCAAAGAAAATTAGTGACTCTTAACGAAATTGTTATTTATCAAAATAGGTTAATTCATTTGGATATTTTTCTCTAACAAAAAATATAAACTAACATATTTAACCTTGGCTGCTACTAATAATTGAAAAACTATAACTGTATTATAGCCTGACTTTTGAAAAAGAGGAGCTAGAAGTGTGTCTTGAAGATTGTAGACTCAAAACTGAAGTACTCTAAGTCAAAGCAGCAAAAGAAAGAAAAAAAGAAAAAAAGCTATTATGACCATTTGATACAGAAAAGACCAATACAGAAAAAAAGCTATTATTAATATTATTAATATGATTATTATTATTATTATTATTATTATTGTGGACATGGTACTCTTTTGAAAACTAACTTGCCATGTATGGTATGCACGTCATTATACCGGATACATTTAATATTCTTATAAAAAAATTAAATGTTATACTTAAATTAAAAAAGACTAAAATTAAAAACACATTAATATTTAATATTTTATGGATTATATATTACATCTTGTAGTATTTTCTTTCACCTGTACATTATTAATAATATAATTTGTAGACTGACACTTTAAAAGGAACTTAACTTTTTATAGTTTTATACAAAAGAAATGTCATATCACTATTTAAATATGAACATGAATTGTCATGGATAAGGATAATATATCAAATTACGATGTCAAGGATAAGTTCAGAATTTTCACGTTCTGTAGCAATAAACATCAATTGCCATGTCAGCTAACAAATGGATAAGCGCTTGACCTTTTACATTAATGACAATATTAATTAATTATAAATAACATTTTATAGATAATATTAATTAGTTATTAATAATATTTATATTAATTATTATTTTATAAAATATCACAATTTCACATATATAGTAAAAAATATTAAATATCTAAAATTTCCCTAACACACGAATTAATGACACTATTCATTAATAATACTATAATTTAAAATTTAAAATTTAAAATTGTGTTAAAAATAATTATGTAATATTTAAGTAAATCTTTTTTTTACATTTAATTAATGTTAATATTTGTTAGTTATTCAAAAAATTCATTTTATTAATTATATTAAAAATCAGTCTTAACAATACCTCAATTTATCATATATGAAAGTAAAATATTAAATATGTTGACCATTACATTAATGAAACTATTAATTGAACATTAATAACCTTTTGTATTATTAATTATATTAATTAATAATTATTTATATCACAATTTCTCATATTAAAAAGTAAAATATTAAATATTAAATTATTTTAATGTTACTGATAAAAAAAGCATTTTGTTTTATTTGGTTAATATAAAGTAAAAATAAATATTTAAATATAAATAGCTTCACAGAAGTAACATTAATATTACTTGAATTATTTTTAATTAATATTAAATTATTAAAAAGTTACTAACTAATTAATATTTAAACCAATAAATTTTACACGAATCAAGTAATCCCAAATTGAGAAATATTAAAAAAATAAAATAGAAATAAAAAAAATATTTATTTTTATATATATTAAGTGTTAAAGTTATTTAATAAATATAATTAAATTATTTTAAACTTTATATTAATGGTATTTTAGTAAAAGGCGAAAGAATAGTTCGCCTTGTGCATATTAAATATTAAATGTGCGTTCTGTGTGTGTGTCTTTTTTAGTATATAGTAGTAAGTTTATCATGAAAAAAACTATATTGAGTATTAAATGTGCGTTATGTGTGTGTGTCTTTTTTTAATAATAAAGTAACTATTTAATTAGATAATTTAATTTATTTTAAATATTAAAGTGGATTCATTTTTATTCAAATTTTATTCTTATTATTATATAATAAATAAAATTATTAAGTATGATTTTTAAATTTTTCTGAAAATATTAAATATTTCCTATATAACTAGGTGCATATCATACATGGTATGTTAATAATAATAATAATAATAATTAAGTGAAATATTTTGATGCTCTGAATGCAAGTCTCTTCCCCTATTATAAATATCTCTACCTCTCACTCTTTTCCCAATCATATGTTCTCTTTTATTCTTTGCAAATATATTCTCACTGAGATATCTAAACCACCTCCACAACCTTTGCTTTTGTTGGCCAATCACAAGAATTAGGGAATGGGAATGGTGCACAAGCTTGGGTCCTGAAGTCATACAAACCTTGCAAAGGCTTACTTTGTTCTCTTCTTTATCGGATAGTGTCTATGTGTTGATTATTAGGCTATATGTTACTTAACTACCATCATTTGAATTGCAGAGTTTTGTTCCAACTTCCGTAGCTGAGTATGAGTGTTTTTATGTTGCAAGTTCCTCCATGGTTTGACTTTGACCTTATTACAGTTACAGGTACCTTTTTTCCGTATTTTATACCACCTAAATTTTAGGTGTTGATTGTTTTATTTCTTATGCTAAGTGCTAGTCCTAATATTCACGTGTATTCAACTTTTTTGTGGGTGTTTCCTTGCTAAATGTAATAAATTTAAATATAATAAAATGAAAAAATTTAAAATGATTAAAATTAGTTTTAACTTTTTATGTTTTCCAAACTTAAAACCAAAAGTCATATTGAACGGGGTCTAATCAATTTAGCATCAATTTTTTTTTTTTAAATCTCAAGTCTTAGATTCCACTACACACATTTTCTCTCAAACCGAAGCGTTCCTTTTTCATACACTAAATATAGAAATTCTATATATATATAAAAATAATATGCTCTTCACTGTACCTAGCAAAGCATCCCAAAAAATAACATTTGCAAATAAGGTCCTCATTCGGTGTAGGAATAGACTTCTATAGAAACAGGTCCCTTTAAATGTCGTCATGTTGTATTATCTCTTGTATTTGTTTATCTTTTTTATATCTAGCCTTGTGAACCCAAACTTATGGGTCTATATCAATTCAACTTCTTTAGCAGCTGGTAGGACAACGTTTCTCACTTTTAAAAATCCCAGCACCCTTTCTATGGAAGAGAACAGGGACCGGAAATAACCTTGTCCTTCGTAATTATTAAGATATGCCACTAAGGGAAGCTCTGATACTTCTAGCCCTTGCACATGAAATACGCCAGTGCAAACCACCGTTTCATTGACAGCGAGCATCGCACAATGCATTATTCCAAAATCATGATCCTCAATTCTCCACACGTGAATCATTTCTATAATTAAATCAAGCTCTATAGTAGTGCATATTATTTCGTGAAACTGCTCATGGAAGATAACAACATCTTTTGAAAATAATGAACTAATCTCATTAGGATAAACCAAGTTCCACTTCAAAACCGTCCATTTTATATTTAGACCAGCCTCACTTTCTATGCATTTTCGTTCATGCTTCTTTTTATTCAAAATTAGCGGTGAATATGGAAGATTCACCTCCCCATGAGCCCCCAAATTTACTAGAGTGTATGAATTTGATCACAATCTGAGCATCATAACCAATTACCTTCAAGAATTTCCTTCAAGCTTAGCATGTTATGATCCTTCAAACACCCAACATGGTATTCCCTCTCACACTGATCACAAATAATTACTGTTCGAGGACGAATACATCCTTGCTAAAATCTTGGCCACCTCACAATGCACACCCACCATAGTCAACTTTATAAATTTTGACAACACAAGTTCTATTATTCATATGTTCTAGAGGATCAACACATGAATTCCTTAAAACTTCCAAAGCATATGAAGGGACCTATGGCGGCTGGAAGAGCTACAGTAGTGAATCCTCTAGAACAGATAAACAAGAGAAGCATTCATATTGTCAAAATTTATAAGGGTGACCACAGTGGGTGTGCACTGTGCAGTGACCTAGATATAAACAGAGAAATATTTGGTCCTCGAACATTAATTATTTGTGATCAGTGTGACAGGGAATACCAAGTTGGGTGTTTGAAGGATAGTAACATGCAAAGCCTGTAGGAATTTTTGGAAGATGATTGGTTATGCTGCTTAGATTGTGATCAAATTCATACGCTCTAGAGAATTTGGGGGCTCATGGGGATGTGAATCTTCCATATTCACTCCTAATTTTGAATAAATGTAAGCTTGAAAGTAAAGGCATAGAAAGTGAGGCTGCCCTGAATATAAAATGGAGGATTTTGAAGTTGAACTTGGTTTATCCTGGTGAGATTAGTTCATTATTTTCAAAAGATGTTGCTATCTTCCATGAGCAGTTTCATGAAATAATAGATACTACTATGGAGCTTGATTTAATTATAGAAATGATTCACGTGTGGAGAGTTGAGGATCACGATTTTGGCAGAATGTATTGTGCGATGCTCTCTGTCAAC
Source organism: Acmispon strigosus (assembly GCA_030819835.1). Classification (NCBI taxonomy): domain Eukaryota; kingdom Viridiplantae; phylum Streptophyta; class Magnoliopsida; order Fabales; family Fabaceae; genus Acmispon; species Acmispon strigosus. The sequence goes on along the minus strand of JAUAMA010000004.1, from coordinate 27,425,556 downwards.
GAAGTGACGGTTTGCACTAGCTTATTTCATGTGCAAGGGAAAGAAGTATCAGAGCTTCCCTTTGTGGCATATCTTATTGATTACAAAGTACAAGGTTACTTCGGGTCCCTGTTCTCTTCCATCAAAGGGGTGCTGGGATTTTTAAATGTGAGAAACGTTGTCCAACCTGCTGCTAAAGAAGCTGAATCAATATAGACCTGTAAGTTTGGGATCAGAAGGCTAGATATAAAAAGGATAAACAAATACAAGAGATAGTACAACATGGTGGCATTTAAAGTGACCTGTTTCTACATAAGCTTATTCCTGCACTGTAATGAGGACCTCATTCGCAAATGTTATTTTTTGGGCTGCTTTGCTGGGTACTGATAGCGGAATCGCAAGTGTACGATTAACTATCGCGTAGTAAAAAGATCGAACCCAAGGGATAGGTGTTCTTATTAATATAATATTTAGTACTTGTGCAGAAAAATAAAGATGAATATATGTTGTTGGTTTTATAGCAAGCAAGAAAAATAACATAAAATAAAGAAGTGATAAATATGATGAGAATTAAGTTCTTGGGTTGGTTTACATAGAATATTAAATATGCTAGCAAGTATCTACTTAATTTTTGAATTTTAAATCCAAGTTCAAGATGCTATAGCCTATTATATCTACAAGTTAATCTCTTACACATTGTAGAACTTTCTTTTTAATTACTAAACCCAATTTCTTGCAATCTAGTTAACTAAAGAAGAAGATGAAGATGAAGTTCAGGCCAACACAAAGCTACGTCTATCCTAATCTCTTAGCGATATATACTTATAGCCTTTTTTAATCCTAGATCCCTTAATACTTACCAATTCTCATTCGTATAAGCAATAAGCAAGAACACTTGTGATCATCAAGATAAAATGAAGAACAAGGAATTAAAACAAGAACTGGAAATAATATTCAGAAAGGTAGAAACAATACTAAAACATAAATTATAGACTACTACAACCCAAGAAACTTAAAGAAGAAGTTAGCCAAGCATGGCTAAAAGATTCATTGAATTACCCTGGATAGGAGCTCAAGTTTGGCTTCCCACAATTCCTAGGAACAATGATCTTAAGGAGGAAAGAAGAATACTTATTGTATGCTGAAATGGTGTGTTCTACAAGTGAAGAAAAGGGTCCTATTTATAGTAAAAATCCAGCCTCCAGCGCTTGAGCGCTGGAATTCCCAACGCTTGGGCGCTGGCAGGCATTAAAAGTCCACTTCCAGACCGACGGCCAGCGCTGCAGCGCTGGGCACTGCTGTTTCAGCTCCAAGCTTTTCCTTCCTTCTTCATGGTAGTGGGTTTTGAATGCCTTAAAAATCCACTTATCAGCCCTTAATCAATTCTGAAACCTTCTCCCCACTACCATTAATCCTTCAACATAATTTCCCATGTGCTAATTTAGAGAGTGATTCTTCATATTCTTCTTTTCCACTTTTAGTCCTCTCTTGGTTAGCACTCCAATTCAAGCCCTTTAATTCTCTCAATCTTCACTTTTAGTCCTCCACTCATGAACTTTCACATTTTGGTCCTTGATTTCCTGAAACTTTACAAATCGGTCCCTGGACAAAAATGATAACTAAACCAGCTTTTCCTAAAAATATAAAATAGCTATAAAAATTCCTAAAAATATAAAATAAAGGTAGAAAAACAAATAAAATCTAATCTACATGCAAAATGCAAAATAAATATAAAATCTACATAAAAATAACAAAAAACCTATATGTGACTCAAAAATAATAAAATAAAAAGACTAAAAACTACCTAAAAACATCATATAATATCCACTCATCAGGTACAATGGATAACATACTCTTTTTTATATATATAGAATTTTTATATTTAGTGTACGGAAAAAGAAGGTTTAGGATCCAAAGATAAGGTGTGTAGTGGAACCCAGGACTTGGGATTTTTAAAAATTTGCAAAACTTGACTTTAGAATCTATAATGAGGAGAATCTAGAATCAGAAGATTTTGGGTGTCAAATTTGACTATAAGTAAAGATATTTGATGCAAACATGTCATAAAACGACAAAAATAAAACATCCACCAAGAAGTTGAGTACATAAGGAAAATCGAGGAAGGAAGAAAGGGCGAGAAGGAGAAGAAGATCAGGTCAGGGAAGAGGAAGTTGCTCTCCATCCGCCACGATGTCACAAACCTCTGTGGGCTAAAGATCGAAGCCTTCGACATCAGCAACAAAGAACCTAGAATAGAATTGAGGCGAGTAGCATTGGTTTACTGCTCGCCATCACCCCATGCTGGAATTTCCTTCAACCAGATTTCAGAGAACACGAGTTGGAGCCAAGTATGATGACAAGGAAGAGAACAACGACACTGAAGACACCAATTCGTCCTCCTTCACGCTCAGTCAACGTAGCAGTGGCTGATACATCGGTCTGGTTCTGACAAAGACATACCCGATTCAGACCAAAGTCGCCACCACTTTTATGTTGATGATCGGAAGAGAGCAGTAGAGGCAACAACAGAGGATACGATGGTGTTCGTCATCTCATAACCTGAGCAAAGAAAACCATCAACGTCATAGCCAAGATGGCTGGCAAATTTGATGCCATTCGCGCTCTCTAGTTTTTCCCTGATATTTACTTCATGCTCTTAATCCTTTTTGAAATTTATGCTTCTGAGTGTTCATGCCTTGATTTTTTTTTTGTTTGATGTTCAAATAGCAGATTTATACTTTGCACATAAGGTGCTCGAGAATATGCCTCAACGACAAGTAACTTCTTGGGACGTCATAATGTCAGAGTCATTGCGATATGTGGGTTCCCTGCGTAATGAGGTGACTCGCCCAACTTGGCCAGCGACATGGTTGCTGAACGACACTGAGCTTGGTAGCAGAGGTTACGACGACTTGTAGGCCACAATCTCAAGTTTGATTCGCTACTAGCCCAATTACTGTCCCGGCTCAACAATCACAGAGAATCCACAGTGCTTGGATATTTGGTTCACTCTATCCCTATCTCCTTCTGGTTTAAACTTTGATGCTTGTTACATGTCCCACGAAAGATTCAAATGTTACTTTCCTTGAAATACCCTAGAAGTTTTTACGCCTACCACCTGTTTGATAAAATGTCAGCCTGAATCTACACTCATATTTTGAAGATATAATGTTTGAAAAGAATTTGAGACCTCTATTACTAATAGCATATGGCTGAAAGTTCTTGAGGAAATGTCTAAATAAGTTATATATCCTGTTTTCATTATAGTTTTCTTGCCTTGAGAGAAGCTTGATTAATTTCCCTTTGGATCCTCCTAAGACTATACTTTCAACGCCAGAACATTGAATGTGTTTTAGCAATTTTTTTAAGTGATTCAATATGAGAAGCTCCTGATTGGGTCAACTGTTTAGATTCTAACAATATGAGAGTATTTATGTTTAAGATTTGAAGCATGTTTCTCATCTTGTCATCATAAGAAGGTGGCTTTGGAAAACTGTGGCAAGGTGTTGTATTTTATTTTGCATGTTGGTGTTGTTCTGAGTCTGACTTATTGCTTGACTAAGATGAATTAACCGCTTGGACAATAGAGATAAGTTGGGTGAATTTAAATTTATAGTGTGTCTTGACTGATCACTCGCTATTGTAAGATGTGCTTTAGATTATATGATGATTGCTCAACGTGCTGTGAAGGTGGTTTCATGTATTTATCTCTGATAAACGATCTCATGAACCCTAGAATTGTGATTGTCATGTGTGTTGGTTTCCAGGTAGCAGAATTTAGTTCAGTTGTCTTGCTGCTTGCTTAATTGATCATCTTTGTTAATAGGCTTGGAACATCTGAAGGTGCAAGAAACACACAAGAAAGGGGGGGTTTGAATTGTGTGACCATTTTTTTTTTAAAACTTATTCGATAGGTCTTAAAAGTTAATTACTGGTTTTCAAAATGATTTATTCATGATGCAAGCATGAGTATGAATATAGGTGAAAGGTAATGTAACATGAATAATAAAGCACACATGATTTTTATCCTGGTTCACCCCCATAATTGACAGGGCTACGTCCAGTCCTTGGCTTCACCAAGATTTTGACTATTTAACCAAATAGTACAAGTATTATCAGGGACTTCTCCCAAAAAGTATTCTAAGGACTTCTCCTATCAAGTATTCGAAGGACTTCTCCTTACAAGTATTATCAGGACTCCTCCTTACAAGTATTATACAGGACTTCTCCTGACACCTTTTTCAGGGTTTTTCTTTTCTACAATAGTTCTCTTCTTATAAGAGTGGGTTAGAAGAAATGAAGAGCAGAAAACAGAGAGATCATAAGCAAGTTGGTCTCTGTTTTAAGTTATGTGTGTGGGATAGGATGAGAGTAATACTCTATAAGTTTTCCACACACATAAGCAACTCAACTCAGGTTATGACATGACTTGAAGTTTCCTGAGCTGGAACCAAGAATGTCTTGGTCCTTTGGATGAACTAGGTTGAGATATGTAAAATTGAATTCTAGTCGCCAAGTTGCTACGGAAGCAGGATTCTCTATATATATCTTCAGTTGAAGATCCTTGTTCTTCCTTCACAGAAGGAGTGAAAACCTACCCGTTAGTGCTCCGGCTTCCTCTGTTGTGAGTAACGGCTAATTCTGCATTTTTCAGCAGGTCTGAGACACGATCTGAGAAGCATTGATTTTCCTGGGTTGACGTCGTCTGGCTCCATGCTGAGCGAGTAGCCTTGAGCTAGTTCCTCTATATTTAATGCATGAAGATCCAGTTGTGATATTTGTTTTGACCATTATACCCCAGTGCATGCCAGATAATGCTCATCACGTGCTTTGTTCAGATGTTTGAATTTTGACCGTTGAACGTGTACGGTGCTAAGAGATTCTTGCCGTTGATTCCGCGATGTCAGCTTGATTTGAGGAAAAGCAGAAAAGTAGTGGGACCAAGGAATATTGTGTTGAATGTGTCCCTTTCTACATTCTGCCATTGTCAGTACATCAATAAATATGCATACGAGGTAGACATCTTTTGATCCAAGAAGCAATTATTCAAGATGAGGAGAATAACTTCTTTAATTCTTCTGTTGAACGAATATCCTCGTAAACCACGTTTCTTGATATTTGTACCTTTGGTGCAATCTGATGCTTGAGCGAACGGTTTTTTCCTTAGAGTCTGGCAGACGTAGTCTCCATACAATGCTTAAGATTCCGCTGCGAAGTGATTTGTATTGGCAGACGATTTTTCTTCATTCAGTTTTTCTTAAGGATTAGAATCTTCTTGGCTTGTAGAGGACTGAATCTTCTTTTTCCTTTTGATTCCAATGAAGTTCTCCATCTGAGAGAGTTGATCCACAACTTCTTTATATGATGCTAGAGAAGCTTCGAAGTCAAAGGTGTTTCTTCATAAGTTGTCATGCTCTTTCAGCTTTAGGTGAAGCAGTCTTTCTTTTGATCACTGTAGGTTTAAGTGGCGGACTGTTTCAGCTTCTTAAAGTAGACTTTGACTTGATCGTGCAGAGTTTGATGGAGTGTCCTTGAGAGAGGATGTTGCTGTTTTCAATTTCTGCTTCTTCCTTCGTGAGTCGTCAGACTGCCTTATACATGCATGCCTTCCTTTGTATATCTTTGACAATGTATCCTTCAGGGTGACCGGACGGACTCTTCTGGTGGACTAATTCTCTTGATGATGCTTTGAGATTCATTCAGTTCCTTTAGTAGATAGTCATTCCTGTGCATGAGAATTTTCACTATGTTAGGAATTTTATCTCTGACTATATTAAACTTTAAAGAAATTGTTAATTATCAAAATATAATAATTCATTTAATTATTTGACTCTAACAACATCTACTGCTTTTTCATAATATAAATGTATCTTTGGCTTCTGTCATTCTTAATTGCATTTGAAACTGCTAGAATGTTTGTCTCCTGCTAGAATGTTTGTCTCCTGCTTTAATTTTCACTGTAGGTTTAATTCTTTGGAAAAAGGTTTATTTGAGATTATGTTTATCGATTAAGCATCTTGTCATTTTTCAGATCATTTTTCAGATAATACAGAAATAGTTTTTCTTCAGGATATTTTAGTGTATAGAAAAACATGATCGTTCTTTTAATAGTACTTAGACTTAGACAAGAACATTTTTGTTTTTAGGCGGACGGTTTTGATTTCTTGAGTTTACCTACCTTTGCTCCCCCTAAATCTGATGTTCCTTAAATAATTTTTGTGTCTAACATATGTTTTTCTAAATAAGCTCCCCCTGAACTGATGCTGATGCTATGGAGTCTTAACTGTGTTTAGGATATTCTATCATCATGGATATTCTATCATCATCTCTTTGTTGCTAACATTTTCTGTGATATTTTATCATCATCTCTTTGTTGCTATGCTAACATTTTTTGTGATATTTTATCATCATCTCTTTGTTGCTAACATTTTCTGTCTCTTTTTCCTTACCTAATTCTTCTCCCCCTTTGGCATTATCAAAAAGAAATAAGCGATAAATAAATAGCGATATTTAAATTGATGAGGCAGTAAATAGCAAGCACTGATAATATATGGATAACTTGCAGTCAGTAAAGATGAGAAAAAGAATAGATTGTGCAAGATAAAGAGGTAAAGGTATAGAGATTAGTCATGTTGCTGCTGATGTTGCTCAATGTAGCGCCGCACCAATCCTTCTAGAATCTCAAATCCTGCGTCCATCTTGTCAGAAAGTCTTTGGGACACAGTGTCAATGTGATTGAACGCATCTCTACGCAGTTCTTTATTTTCCTTAGAAGCATTTGAGCACCCTGTATCTATTCTTGTTGACAATTCCATCACAGCAGCTCTGGCATCGAAGGAATTTTCAGCTGATGAAGGCATGTTTGTGGTCTTTGATTCAGGGATTTCCTCAGCTTGAGAAAGGTTACTCTTTGGGAGAGCAAATGATATAGGTTGGGCAGTGGTAACCTCAGCATCCTGGGCAACTGGTGAGGTTTCAGTGGTAGGTTTTTCTCGTGAAGAAGATGGAGATGAGTGGTTTGGACTTTTCTCAGAGTCGGAGGATGTGGTGAATATATCTTGGGGTATGGTGAAAACTTGAGGCAAGGGGATGGTTGGTGCATATGATGGGTGATGAGTGGATTTTATATGATGTTTTTAGGTAGTTTTTAGTCTTTTTATTTTATTATTTTTGAGTCACATATAGGTTTTTTATTGTTTTTATGTAGATTTTATATTTATTTTGCATTTTGCATGTAGATTAGATTTTATTTGTTTTTCTAGCTTTATTTTATATGTTTAGGAATTTTTCTAGTTATTTTGTATTTTTTAGAAAAAGCTGGTTTAGTTATCATTTTTGTCCAGGGACCAATGTGTAAAGTTTCAGGAAGTCAGGGACCAAATTGTAAAAGTTCAAGAGTGGAGGACTTAAAGTGAAGATTGAGAGAATATGAGGGCTTGAATTGAAGTCCTAACCAAGAGAGGACCAAAGTGAAAAAGAAGAATATGAAGAATCACTCTCTAATTAGCACATGGAAATAATGTTGAAAGAATTGATGTTAGTGGAGGAAAGGTTTCAGAATTAAACAAGGCTGAGTAGTGGCTTTTTATGGCCATCAAAACCCACTACCATGAATGAAGAAGGAAGAAAAAGCTTGAAGATGAAGAAGCAGCGTCCCAACGCTCCAGCGTTGGGATCCCAGCGCTCGAGCGCTTGGGTTCTGACTAGATGATGAGTCAGATGTTGACCCAGCGCCCAAGCGTTGGAAAGCCAGCGCTCAAGCGTTGGGCCTCGGACAGAAAATGGATTTTTAATGCATCCTAGCGCCCATGCGTTGGGAATGCCAGCGCTCAAGCGCTGGAGGCTGGAATTTTACTATAAATAGGACCCTTTTCTTCACTTGTAAGACACCTACTTAGAATACAACAAGTATTCTCTCTTTCTCCCTCTTGAGCATTGTTCCTAGGACTTGTGGGACGCCATATTTGAGCTCCTATCCAGGGTAATTCAATGTCTCCTTTAGCCATTCTTGGCTAAATTCTTCTTTAAGTTTTTGGGTTGTTTTAGTTTATAATACATGTTCTAGTTATTTCTTACATTTCTGAATTTTATTTCCATTCATGTTTTATTACCTTATGCTTAATTTCTATCTTGTGGATCCCAAGAGGTTTTACTTATTACTTATTACATAAGGCCATTTGGTGAGTAGTAAGGGAACTAGGTAATAAAAAAGGTTATAAGTATACTTCGCTAAGGAATTAGGAAGGACGTAACTTTATGTTGGCCTGAACATCTTCTTCATCTTCTTCTTTAGTTAACTAGGTGCCAAGGAATTGGGTTTAGTAATTAAAAAGAAAGATCTACAATGCTTAAGGAATTAACTTGTAGTTACACTAGGCTATAGCATCATGATAATGGTTTTATAATTCAGGAATTTAGTAGGAAATTTCTAGCATGTTTTTATAGACTATGTAAACCAACCCAAGAGCTTAATGTTCATCATCTCTTTTTCTTATTATTTTATGCTATTGTTTCTTTCTAGTTCTCAAACCAACAACAAATATTCATCTTTTATTTTTCTGTTTTAGTACTAAATTTTATAATAATAAGAAAACCTATCCCTTGGGTTCGATCTTTTTATATTACGCGATAGTTTAATCGTGCACTTGCGATTTATATTATCAAGTTTTTGGCGCCGTTGCCGGGGATAGGTTCTTTCAAGTTCTTATTTTTATTTTATTTAGTACTTCTTGTGTATATACATATAAAAAAAAATATAAAAAAATTGTATTGAGTAGGTGCTATTAACTTCTTTGGCTTGTTTGCATGGTAGGACATTTTGAATTGGACCCTGAAATTGAAAGAACTTTGCATCGCAGATTAGCGGAGAAAAGGAGATTAGCAAGGGCCATGGCTGAAACACAAGCACAAATGGAGGAGCGCCTCCTTGCTGAATACAATGCAAGGGTAGAAGATGAGGTCCAAGCTAGACTTCAAAGGCTGAGAGAGGAGGAGGAAGAGCAGAATGCTAATCGCTCTCTTCGTGATATCACAGCTCCCCAGGTAGATTACAATTTTGAAGGTAGTATTGTGGTTCCGGAGGATGCTTTGCCAAACTTCCAGATTCCTCCACACTTCATCTCTTTGGTAAGTCAAAACCAATTTGGTGGAAGTGTAAATGAAGACTGCCATACACATCTGGAGCGATTCACTAGGCAATGCTCCACCTTAAGGAGAAATGATGCTCACTTGGATACGGTAAGACTAATGCTGTTTCCATTTTCCTTAAGAGATGTGGCAGAGGAGTGGCTATCTTCTCAACCACTCAGAAGCATTACTTCATGGGATGATTTGGCTGAAAAATTCACGGCCAAATTTTTTCCTTACAACCGCATAAGGAAATTGAAGCAGGAAATCAACTCCTTCATTCAACAAGATGCTGAAAACCTGTATGAGACATGGGAGAGGTTCAAGGGACTTCTCAGAAGGTGCCCAGGTCATAACATGTCTATCGCAGATTAGGTAGAGAAATTTTATGCTGCTTTGAATGATTATACCAGGGACAAATTGGATACTGCAGCAAGTGGGGCATTCGATGCTTTGCCACCACAAGGAGCTCTTGATTTAATCAACAAGCTTGCTGCAAGAGCTGCTCATTCAAACCAGGACCGGGCAATAAGGAAAGGTATTTATGAGGTTGATTCTTTTGAGTCCATTGTTGCTTCAAATAAACTTTTATCCAGGAAAGTTGATGCAATGGTCAAAAGAATGGAGGGGGTTCAACTGAGCCCGGAGGAGGCTGAATTAGAAGCTGAGGTAAAGGCTATGGGGAATTTTCAAAATTCCTATGGCAACACCTATAACCCAAGCTGGAGAAACCACCCCAATTTTTCTTGGAGAGATCAAGGGGGTGGTCAAGGAGAAGTCAGGCAACAATTTCAGAGGACATTCCAAAATCAGAGGCCACCAATGCCTTTGAATCCAAACCAGGGAAGAAAGAGTTTGGAAGAAATTGTTGGTGAAATAGGCCAACAAACTGTGCAATTTATGAATGAGACCAGGACAAGTGCCAAGAATCATGAAGCTTCCATTAGAAATTTGGAGGTCCAGGTAGGCCAGTTGGCCAAGACCATCTCAGAAAGGATTCCAGGTACTTTTCCGTCTGATACTCTTGTCAATCCAAAGGAAAATGTTGAGAATGTTTCTGCCATCACTCTTAGGAGTGGTAAGACTATGCCCGAAAGGGTAGTGGAAATTGAACAAGAGGTAAGTGGTGAAGAAAAAGAAAAAGAAAGGAATGTGCCTATTGTTGTTGAAAAAATTGCTGAAAATGTAATTCCTCCTTCTAAGAAAATTGGCAAAGTTCCATTTCCTAAAGCTTTAAAAATAATTTGGAAAAGCAATTCTCAAAATTTCTTGAGATTTTTAAAAGACTTCAAATTAACATTCCATTTTCTGAAGCTTTGGAACAAATGCCAATTTATGCTAAATTTATGAAGGACATTTTATTTAGAAGGAGGAAATTGAGTGAGATGGATGAAACTGTAATGTTAACTGAGGAGTGTTCAGCTATGGTTTTGAGGAAGTTGCCCCTAAAATTGAAGGATCCGGGGAGCTTCACTTTGCCTGTGGAAATTGAGGGACTACCAAATGCAACAGCTCTTTGTGATTTAGGAGCTTCTATAAACCTCATGCCACTCTCCATGTTTAGGAAATTGGACATGGGAGAGGCCACTCCTACTTTGATGTGTTTACAATTGGCGGACAGGTCAATTAAGTACCCCTATGGGGTGGCTGAAGATGTTTTGGTAAGGGTTGACAAGTTTGTCTTCCCGGTTGATTTTGTGATACTTGACATGGAAGAAGACTCCAAGGTACCATTAATTCTTGGGCGGCCATTCCTTGCTACAGGAAACGCCAAGATTAATGTAGCAGAAGGCCTCCTATCTTTGAAGGTAGGGGATGAAAAAGTGAAGTTTTCTGTATTCCGTACTTGTAAGCACTATGAGTGTGAAAGTGAGGATGAGTTCAAAGATGATGTTTGTAGCAAGAAAAGAAAAAGTACCCCCAATTGATTAAGGGGAAGGGTCTATCTCGGACCTTAACAATGAGCTGGTTGGGAGACAACCCAACTTAGGATAGTTTAAATTTTTGTCATTTAAATTTCTGCACAACTCTTGTAAATAAATAAAAGAAAAGAAATTTTATGTTTTTGCTGCAGGCGAGGCAAGCGCTCGAGCGCTGGAGGCCAATGCTCAAGCGTTAGGCCCCTGCTTCACAACCTCTGATTCCAGTTGATCCCAACGCTTAGGCGTTGGAGGGCTAGCGCTCATGCGCTAGGCCCCTGGAATCCCAGTTTTATTCTCTGATTTCCAGCGTCACAGTGCTGGAAACCCAGCGCTCAAGCGCTGGGACCTCTGATGCCCAGTAATTGTTTTAATTCCAGCGCCCAAGCGTTGGTATCCCCAACGCTCAAGCGCTGGAGCTCGGGCAGTTTGCTATTTTTGCTTCTGTTTGCTGTTTTTTTAATAAATTTTGTGTTCACCATTTTCTGGAAGTTTTAAGATTGTATGAGTTTTCCCTTGGTTCTAAACTGGTTTTAATTTTTGGGAACTCAAGAACTCTTGTTTTTAAGGTGGACACAAATTTTGCAACCCATGATCTTTTGTGCTGATTTTGGAACTAACAAGTCAAGCAAGCTTCTGCTTGTGAGACTTTTGTTTGTTCAATGTTACAGGATATGTACCAAAAGGAGGAAGAACCCTCTTGAACTTGAGTGTTCAAATTGATTTTTGCATTGAGGTTCCCTTGGACCTTTGTGGAAAATTTGTTACTATACCAGCTTCTTAGATTTTGTTTTTCTTTATAGTTTTTAGTTTTATTTTTAGCTTAGTTTTTTTTTATGTTTTATTTTTGCATGAGTCTTCAATATATTATCCATTCTGAATGTTGCTATAGCGTTGTGAAATGCTTTATCTGATTGAACTGCTTTGTGAAAAGTTCTATGTTTTTAAGCAGTTAGGATTGCATGCTGTAGAAAGGATTTTTGATATCTTGATTGTTGGGTTGTTGGCAAAAGTTTTTCTGATTTCTAAAAAGGGTACCACTTACCCTATCTTTTTCTGAGAGCTGAGGACTCTGAATTCTTGATTGTAAAATTTTTCTGCCTTGTGTTACATGTTGATTGGAGTTTTGTGTACTTTGTGAGTTGAGAAGAGATTATAGGCATTTTTGAAAACTCAGATTTTTGCTTGAAATGTTATATCCACTAGTAGCCCCTTTTTGAGCCTTAAAAGAGTCATTCTTTGGAGCCTACTTTGTGTGATAAATTTTGAAGTTGTTATTGTGATTCATGTGCTAAAATTGTTAGAGCTATGTTTGAGGGTTTCTCTCTAAAAAAGATGAAGAAAAAAATAAGGTATGTGCCTTAGAAAAAAATAATGAAGTAGTGGGGTGAGAAAGAGTATGAGGGGAGTAAAATTCAAGTCATTCATCCCATACATTCCACTACTTTGTTCAAAAAAAAAAAGAAAAGGAAAAATTGAGAGGACCCTTGTGCTGAATTGTTGAAGCTCTTAAGTCAAAGAAAAATTACTTAACAACAACTTTTGAGTCAGCCATTAGAGTTTCCAATTTCTTGAAATCCACACCTTGAATTGTTCAACCCTTTGGCCAAGTTACAACCTTAAAAATCTCTTCAACATCACTTGGTTGCTTTACTTCAGTTTTGATTTGAATTATAGGCAGGATTATTGAGCTTTCTTGTTTTTCATGGAGAATATCATTTTGTGAGCTTAATTGATGAACTCAAACATGTTAAAAGCCAAGCCTAACTTTCTTGATTCTGTGTCTTTAAAACATGCATGTCTTCCTTTTCTGCTAAGCTTTCTTTGAAAGGTTCTTGTGCTTCATGTTTTAATCAGATAAACTTTCTCAAAACTCAGGGACGAGTTTCTCTTTAAGTTTTGTTGCTTGAGGACAAGCTGTCGTTGGGTATAGTGGTGTGATGAGTGGATTTTATATGATGTTTTTAGGTAGTTTTTAGTCTTTTTATTTTATTATTTTTGAGTCACATATAGGTTTTTTATTGTTTTTATGTAGATTTTATATTTATTTTGCATTTTGCATGTAGATTAGATTTTATTTGTTTTTGTAGCTTTATTTTATATTTTTAGGAATTTTTCTAGTTATTTTGTATTTTTTAGAAAAAGCTGGTTTAGTTATCATTTTTGTCCAGGGACCAATGTGTAAAGTTTCAGGAAGTCAGGGACCAAATTGTAAAAGTTCAAGAGTGGAGGACTTAAAGATAAGATTGAGAGAATATGAGGGCTTGAATTGAAGTAGTAACCAAGAGAGGACCAAAGTGAAAAAGAAGAATATGAAGAATCACTCTCTAACTAGCACATGGAAATAATGTTGAAAGAATTGATGTTAGTGGAGGAAAGGTTTCAGAATTAAACAAGGCTGAGTAGTGGCTTTTTATGGCCATCAAAACCCACTACCATGAATGAAGAAGGAAGAAAAAGCTTGAAGATGAAGAAGCAGCGTCCCAACGCTCCAGCGTTGGGATCCCAGCGCTCCAGCGCTGGGGTTCTGACTGGATGATGAGTCAGATGTTGACCTAACGCCCAAGCGTTGGAAAGCCAGCGGCCAAGCGTTGGAAAGCCAGCGCTCAAGCGTTGGGCCTCGGACAGAAAGTGGATTATTAATGCATCCTAGCGCCCATGCGTTGGGAATGCCAGCGCTCAAGCGCTGGAGGCTGGAATTTTACTATAAATAGGACCCTTTTCTTCACTTGTAAGACACCTACTTAGAATACAACAAGTATTCTCTCTTTCTCCCTCTTGAACATTGTTCCTAGGACTTGTGGGACGCCATATTTGAGCTCCTATCCAGGGTAATTCAATGTCTCCTTTAGCCATGCTTGGCTAAATTCTTCTTTAAGTTTTTGGGTTGTTCTAGTTTATAATACATGTTCTAGTTATTTCTTACATTTTTGAATTTTATTTCCATTCATGTTTTATTACCTTATGCTTAATTTCTATCTTGTGGATCGCAAGAGGTTTTACTTATTACTTATTACATAAGGCCTTTTGGTGAGGGAACTAGGTAATAAAAAAGGTTATAAGTATACTTCGCTAAGGAATTAGGAAGGACGTAACTTTATGTTGGCCTGAACATCTTCTTCATCTTCTTCTTTAGTTAACTAGGTGCCAAGGAATTGGGTTTAGTAATTAAAAAGAAAGATCTACAATGCTTAAGGAATTAACTTGTAGTTACACTAGGCTATAGCATCATGATAATGGTTTTATAATTCAGGAATTTAGTAGGAAATTTCTAGCATGTTTTTATAGACTATGTAAACCAACCCAAGAGCTTAATGTTCATCATCTCTTTTTCTTATTATTTTATGCTATTGTTTCTTTCTAGTTCTCAAACCAACAACAAATATTCATCTTTTATTTTTCTGTTTTAGTACTAAATTTTATAATAATAAGAACACCTATCCCTTGGGTTCGATCTTTTTATATTACGTGATAGTTTAATCGTGCACTTGCGATTTATATTATCAATGGGTGATTGTTGGAAGGTGCATTGGCAGTTGACAGAAGCTCAGGTCGCGGTCTTGCAGTAAGTAGAATGAGCAACCATGATCCATGTTGAAATATAATGCTTTTAACATTATGAATCAGTCCAAATGGAATGGTACTCAGATGAACTGGTCTAAATACAGACAGTTCCCACTCATGGTGAAAGATGTCGTACCTGGTCCTTTGAGCAAATGCAATTTGTAAACCATCCATAGCGGGAGGAGACCAGAGTCGGGCTAGAATACAAAAGTTGAATCCCAGGAGTTCCATCATCAAGTGTGGAGCATAGACGGCATTCTCAATTTTAAGCATTCTGGGAATCTGCAAGGAAGAAGGAGTTAACGTCCGACGCGTCCTCCTTGGAACATGAGCAAGAAAGACTCTTGCAGTGTTCTGCGAGGATTTCATGGAAGCAGAAACTTGCACATCATCATCCTGATCATCCCTAGGTGCAGATGCTTCCTTGGAGACTCTTTGCTGAGAGGCCAGTATCTCATTCAGAGATATTTCCGGATCATCAACATGATCATTTATATTTTCAGCTCCAGTCTTCTGCTTCTTTTTCTTTGGTTGTGTCTTCTTTGATGCTCTGGTTTTTGTACGCTGCTTAGCACTCTCTTTTGAAGAGCTCTTCTTCACTGTAGTCGGACGAAGTTCCTCCTGAATCACTGACTTTTCTGCTTCTTTATCAACGAAGCATGCTGCAGTTTCTTTGTCTTGGTTCAGTTGTTTATCGTCCAGTGGACGATTCATAACTTCAAGTGGCTCTGGAAATTGAACTGGACTTGAAGGAGCTACTGATGAGGTTTGAGGAGTCTGAGCTTGCGCTTGTGGGATCTCATCGCTGTCCAGAGTGGATTCACTATCGGATTGGCTTCCGATGCGTTGAGGTTGTCGTACATATTCTGGATCAACAATCTCCTTATATTTTAGGATTCTTGATGAGATATGTTTCCCCCATCTCTTAGCGCTCTTTGCACAATTTGGTCTCCACATAGGAGTGCAATAAGGGAGAAGTGAATCATTTCTGAGTTTTACCCTTACCCAATGGTGGTCATCGATATTACAGAGAACTGCAATAATGGGAGGGATGAAGGCTGGACCAGCTAAGGGTAGATAGGTGCATGACTTCCTTAGACTTACGGTTACCAGTATGATTTTGAAAGTGCTTACAGCCAACAAACCCATGTCAGGGACAGTGAACCATTTAGGAAATAGAGCAAGTTCCCCTTCAGGTAAGTTCAGTGCATCCATCATCCGCTCGAAATGTTGCTCAGATTCCATCATTCCGGCATATACAGAGTGATGAGCTTTGAGTTCTTCTATCATCTCAACCCTATAGCAGGCCATTCATTCTCATTGACTGCAAGCCATTGAGCAATGCAACGAAAGCCACAGTTTCCATCATCTACCACGTCAATAATGCCTTCCACATATTCGTGGAATAGTGAAGGGATATAAGAGAGAGGGTGAGGGATGATCAACCTTTGGAGCCACTCTCAGAGGTCCTTCTTTTACTCTTTTTACCAACGAAGCTATCGGCATTGAGTCTTCATCATCACCTGATGAAGCTGCGTTTTGTCTGGTGGTGTTGGTTGTTGCCTTCACAAGGCGTCTTCGCTTTGGTTCTGGCATGGATGACAGCAAGACCCTAGTTGCCTCATCTGATTCTGGAGTATTACGCTTCTTGATTGGTGGTTGTGCAGTTGGGATAGTTTGCTTCTTTGTTCTTGACGCTCTGGTTTTTGGAGGAGACGGTTGAACTTCTGGTGCTTGCTTGGCTTCTTCATTTTCATCCAGTTGCTTCTTTTCCCATTTGGAGAGCATCTTCCTTGGAACCCCAGAGAAGTCAATCTTTAGATTCATCCGTTTGACGTCCCCAAACCTGACGGGTGTTGGGTAGATGTAATCTTGAGCAATGAACTCACTCTGAAGTTTCTCTTCAGTAACTAATCCCTTCAGCCCCATGATCTTGGTAATGAGAGCACCATAGGGAAGATTTGACACGGGACTCTCAATGGTTCCCACCATGTGATGAAAAATCAGAGAGGGCAGGTTGATCTTTTGCATATTGCTCATCTGGTAGAGTGCCCAGTGAGACATCTTATTTACAAGATCTTGGGCTCCTTCTTTAGGGAAAACGATCTTGCTGATAACGGCGTGTGGAAACTTGTATTCTTCCACTAGGTTATTGACTGAGTTTCCATGTATCTTGGAGTCTTCCTTCCAGATACAATTGCTTTTTATGGTTGATGTTTCCCACTTCGGGGAGTAGTGAACTCCATCATTCACATCCACTTCTAATGCTAGAGCAATGTCTTCAGGACAGATTTCAGTTATCATCCTCATGCACCTGCTCACGATGGTCCGAGGGTTTTTCTTCACAGCGCACTGATAGAACTCCTTTACCAAGGGTTCAAGAACAGGGGTTTCTGACACTTTCATGAGTTGCACCCAGTCTTGAAATAATACGAGACTTAGTCCGGCAACCTTGGCATATTGGAAGCGATTAAGCTCAAGATACCTTGGTGATACGAGTTCCCTTTCGCCTAGGTCAGAGAATTTCTTAGCCCCAATCTTCATGACTTGTTCATGACAGTTGGCGTCAACATTCTTCTTTCTCAATTCAAGAACAGCTTCTTGTGCTTGAGTAAGCTTGAGCTTGACGGTGGTTTGCTTCTTTGGTGCCATTTGAGAAATCTGCAGAAAGAGGTTAGAGAGTACAAGCAGAGAAGAGCAAAGGTTATGAGGTGCAAGTGAGTTGAGATGTGAGTGTGAGGCTTCCACTCTCAAATTCTTTTGTTAAGGTTGATTAGAAGGCAGACAGTCTTACTCGTTTTATGGTAGGAAATGATTGCCTGCGCATTTGATGTGAGGTAGCAAGTATCGCATGCGCATTAAGTAAAAATTGATAAATGTGCAGTTATGGCAGTTGAGGATTTAATGCGTGTTAAGAACGCTTGAGTACGTGGAACGATACAGCTGTTTACCTGTCACCCAGAAGTGGATGTTTTAACGTGTCCTTTCGGTTGAACCCAGACGTTCTCACTTGGATGTCTTTTGATTGATCACCGGACGGTGACTCAATCTCAGTTCGATAGCTCTTGGCGATGGACTTTATTTGTGACAGATGTAGTATTTTGAGTGCTCCTTTGAGATACTCAATATGTGCATTTCTTCACTCTTTTACTTTCTTCTCTTGATCTCCATGTTTGATCAGCTTTTGTTGATCGTCATTGTAGTAAGTTTCTTCACTGTGAGTTCCTGCAGCAGAAGTCATTGTGCACTTTTGTGGTACCCGAGTTTTTCTTGGGTCCAGAGGGTTAGTCCTTTATTCACACGATTATAAACATTAGTGTTTGAGTGTCATGATCAAAGTAGAACGAATTTTCAAAGGCTTAAGCCGATATACAGATGTGTATGCATTTCAAGACATTGACTATTTATGATGGCATTTGAAAATATTATGCAGGTTTGATATAACAACAGAAACTTTGTTCCTTTTATGTGGATTAAAATTTGAAATAATACAGAATTTTCTTGACTTCCAACCTTATCTTAATCAGAGAATAATTAAAATTAGAGGACAGATGTTCAGTTTTTCCTTTCTTTAATATACTACTAATTTTACTTAAGTTAGAACAGGTAAGGGAATAGTTGCAGCTTGATAATCATGAATTCAGAATTACCTCATTTATATTTCAAATGGTCACATGCTGTATCAACTGTTTTCAATCTTCGAATGATGTTGTTTCGATCAGGAAGATGATGAGTTTATACTTCTCTTTAAGAAGGGCTTGATTTTCTCACAAATTTGCTGGAGGATCCGCCAAAGATGGGCTGAGCTGGAAGGTCAGGATTCCTCATTAGCTTCCTCTTCTTGGATGAGCATAGATTTCTTTGTGCTTTATCAATTCATCTCTGATTATCTTCTTTTAATCCGGTTTACTCCTTTCTTGAGTTGGTTTCTTTGAGATGTTCTACCAGCACTATCGTTTGGATCATGGTTGCTTTTTGAGGAGAACATCGATTACCATAGATCTTTATACTCTGCATCAGTGAAGATGTTAGTCCTTTTCAGAGTGGTTAGGCTCTGATACAAATTGAAGGTGCAAGAAACACACAAGAAAGGGGAGGTTTGAATTGTGTGACCATTTTTTTTTTAAAACTTATTCGATAGGTCTTAAAAGTTAATTACTGGTTTTCAAAATGATTTATTCATGATGCAAGCATGAGTATGAATACATCGGAAAGTTAATGTAACATGAATAATAAATCACACATGATTTTTATCCTGGTTCACCCCCATAATCGACAGGGCTACGTCCAGTCCTTGGCTTCACCAAGATTTTCACTATTTAACCAAATAGTACAAGTATTATCAGGGACTTCTCCCAACAAGTATTCTAAGGACTCCTCCTATCAAGTATTCGAAGGACTTCTCCTTACAAGTATTATCAGGACTCCTCCTTACAAGTATTATATTGGACTTCTCCTGACACCTTTTTCAGGGTTTTTCTTTTCTACAATAGTTCTCTTCTAATAAGAGTGGGTAGAAGAAATGAAGAGCAGAAAACAGAGAGATCATAAGCAAGTTGGTCTCTGTTTTAAGTTATGTGTGTGGGATAGGATGAGAGTAATACTCTATAAGTTTTCCACACACATAAGCAACTCAACTCAGGTTATGATATGACTTGAAGTTTCCTGAGTTGGAACCAAGAATGTCTTGGTCCTTTGGACGAACTAGTTTGAGATATGTAAAATTGAATTCTAGTCGCCAAGTTGCTACGGAAGAAGGATTCTCTTTATATATCTTCAGTTGAAGATCCTTGTTCTTCCTTCACAAAAGGAGTGAAAACCTGCCCGTTAGTGCTCCGGCTTCCTCTGCTGTGAGTAACGGCTAATTCTGCATTTTTCAGCAGGTCTGAGACACGATGTGAGAAGCATTGATTTGCCTGGGTTGACGTCGTCTGACTCCATGCTGAGCGAGTAGCCTTGAGCTAGTTCCTCTGTATTTAATGCGTGAAGATCCAGCTGTGATATTTGTTTTGACCATTATACCCCAGTGCATGCCAGCTAATGCTCATCACGTGCTTTGTTCAGATGTTTGAATTTCGACCGTTGAATGTGTATGGTACTCAGAGATTCTTGCCGTTAATTCCGCGATGTCAGCTTGATTTGAGGAAAAGCAGAAAAGCAGAAAAGCAGTGGGACCAAGGAATATTGTGTTGATTGTGTCCCTTTCTACTTTCTGCCATTGTCAGTACATCAATAAATATGCAGACGAGGTAGACATCTTTTGAACGAATATCCTCGTAAACCACATTTCTTGATATTTGTACCTTTGGTGTAATATGATGCTTGAGCGAATGGATTCTTCCTTAGAGTCTGGCAGACGTAGTCTCCATACAATGCTTAAGATTCCGTTGCGAAGTGATTTGTATTGGCAGACGATTTTTCTTCATTCAGTTCTTCTTAAGAATTAGAATCTTCTTGGCTTGTAGAGGACTGAATCTTATTTTTCCTTTTGATTCCAATGAAGTTCTCCATCTGAGAGAGTTGATCCACAACTTCTTTATATGATGCTAGAGAAGCTTCGAAGTCAAAGGTGTTTCTTCATAAGTTGTCATGCTCTTTCAGCTTTAGATGAAGCAGTCTTTCTTTTGATCACTGTAGGTTTAAGTGGCGGACTGTTTCAACTTCTTAAAGTAGACTTTGACTTGATTTGCAGAGTTTGATGGAGTGTCCTTGAGAGAGGATGTTGCTGTTTGCAATTTCTGCTTCTTCCTTCGTGAGTTGCCAGACTGCCTTATACATGAATGCCTTCCTTTGTATATCTTTGACAGTGTATCCTTCAAGGTGACCGGACGGACTCTTTTGGTGGACTAATTCTCTTGATCATGCTTTGAGATTCATTCAGTTCCTTTAGTAGATAGTCATTCCTGTGCATGAGAATTTTCACTATGTTAGGAATTTTATCTCTGACAATATTAAACCTTAAAGAAATTGTTAGTTATCAAAACATAATAATTCATTTAATTATTTGACTCTAACAACATCTACTGCTTTTTCATAATATAAATGTATCTTTGGCTTCTGTCATTCTTAATTGCATTTGAAACTGCTAGAATGTTTGTCTCCTGCTTTAATTTTCATGTTGCATGTGGAAAGTAATTTTATCTAGATTTTGTGTGGCATTTTCATTACATGAAAAGAACCTGAATAATTGTGAATTGTTTGAACTTATTTTGTCTGTCACATATAATGGGGACTGATTGCTAACTATGTTCTTGGCTAGTTGTTGGACCTTTAAAAACTGTTTGGCATGCGGCTCTCTGTACTATATCTAATCTCCTTCAGACTTGTTTATCGTAATTATTTATGTTGTGTGATTAAGTGGTTATGGTTGGTTTTCCAAAAATTGTCTTGCTTCAAAAACATATTGGGTCAATCATTGTTAGCTAATAAGTGTAGAGAATATTAGTGATTTAAATATTTATTGCAGATATGAAAAAGAGTAAATGCATAAAGTTTGTGGACATATAAATTTCTATGCTACTTTTCTATTACACATTCTTCACGTACATGAGATGGAGTTTCAATTTGAGTAAGGCCTTTAACATTTTTCTTTTACTACAAAGTTCTGAGCCCATTGAAGTTTAAATGTCCAAACCTGGAGTACCATAACCATGAGGAATCTGGAATAGATGATTTGAGGCAGGTTTGATCTTTAACATTTTTTGATTTGAATTTGAACATTATATTTCCAAACATCTTGACGGCAACAACTAGTCCCTCCTTTGGATCATGAATTTGACAAGATCCATTTTCGTGTGCAATTTTACAACCCGTTTCTAGCAACTGTCCTAGGCGGATCAAATTGCTTTTAAGTTCTGGTACATAGAACACATCACCTATATTCTGCATCTAATTGTTCATCTGCACTTCAACACTTCGTGTCATGTGGTTGCTGAACCCATAATCAAGGGCATTCCCATTGAAATTGGCCAAATTTATGACAGTTGTAGCATTCAATGGATGTCCTGCCAAAGCTTCCTTCTCGGGTGCCACGACCCCGTCCCCTTCCTCTTCCTATAAAGCTTCCATGACCTCTACGTTTTCCAGAAAAATTTCCTTCGTGAATCACTTTGAGAGCTTTCTCTTCCTCAATATGATTTGACATATGTTGTTCATGCACCAACGGTGAACTTTGTAATTCATCTACTGAAATTGTATTCATGGCATCAGATTCTTCTGTCGAACATACCACATAATCAAACTTAGAGATCATAGAGCATAGAATCTTCTCTATGACTGTCACATCTTCTAGCTTCTCTCCATGCTTCCTCACTCGGTTTGCGAAATACTCATCAACATATTCTCCAACTTTCATGTGCAAAATTTCAAATTCGTTACAAAGAGCTTGTAATTGAGCATGCTTGACTCTACTTGTACCTTGATACTTCTTCTTCAAGGAGTCCCATATGTCTTTGGCAGTGTCCTTCTGGAGGATTTAGGATAGTCTCAAGAACAACTTGATCAATTGCTTGATATAAGTAATTATTTGCTTTCAGATCCTTCAACTTCAAGTCATTTCTTGTCTTCAACTGTGCTTCAGTCAAGAATGATATTATTATAAGGTTTCATCAAAAAATCAACACAGACTGTTTGAGATTTATATTGATATGTATTGTTAATATACAATTAATGAAATGGTTTCTGCTAATGATTATGTATCTAATTTAAAGTTTATCTTCTAAAAATATTTTTGAATAGATTATGAGGTGAAATTTTTATTTCCAAAGTAATGATATGAGACCTAGTTTTTATTCAAAAGCTTTTTTTTTCTTTGATAGTTGTTTGATAATTAGCGTCCCCTTTGGACTTAACTAATTTTAGTGATTGGCATATGTGACTGTTGCTTTCAATTTTGCTTATGCACATGTACGGTGTGATAAAGATACCATTTATTTTCCATTGGATTAGAGTACGAAGATGACCATTTGATAGATAGAAACATGAGTTGATTTGTTTATTGAGAGTTTCCTTTAGTATGTTTATTACTATCTTTGCTCACAAGTTTTAAAGGGAAACAAGAACAATAATTTACTGTGTATGTTTTTACACACATAGAGAGTTTGAAAAAAATTTCAATGCTCTTCCATTGATAAAGAACCATGGTTCCTTGTTATGGTTCAAAGCTTTCTTATATGAAGCTTATTCAGAATGGTATTGTTTAATGTGATAATTTATTAATCTATACATAGGATACATGTAATGTTGATATAAACATGATAGCTTCCATATTTGGCAAATTGACTTTGATGGTTAAGTCTAAAGTTATCCATGATGTGACAATTTAGATGGAAACATAGTTGGCATGAGATAGCATTTTTTGAGAAACTCACATACATTTAAGATTGCAATAAAGTTACTTGCTTCATGCTCTCACATGATGATCTTTTAATATATTTCAATTCCAATAGTTGTTTTGGCTTGCCAATTTTGAGACAACTAAAAGCTGTTTTGAAACACATGTTGATGAAAGATGAAACAAGGAAAAATATGAAACATATTCTCAGTGAAGAGATAATGGTCCAGTGGCGACCTAAATAGTTACTCTCAATGAAGAG
The DNA here is from genome assembly GCA_030819835.1 of Acmispon strigosus. NCBI lineage: Eukaryota > Viridiplantae > Streptophyta > Magnoliopsida > Fabales > Fabaceae > Acmispon > Acmispon strigosus. The sequence continues at coordinate 27,402,374 of JAUAMA010000004.1, read as the reverse complement.
GCAATGGTCCAGTGGCGACCTCGACACCTACTTCGATGCAACCAAGGGTCTTAAAAACCCCTATCTTTGGTGTCCTCACCTCGCAAGAGTTTGGGGGCGGCATGGAGGTTCGCCTGGGACGGCATGCGCGACCCTTGTGCAAAACACATTTAGCTACATAAGTTTTTGGCTACCAAGACTTTGGTAGCATGAAACGAGCGACTGATTGGCCTCCAAATATTTTGGTGCAAAATGACAACAAATTTCGAATATTTCCTAGTTATTTTCCAATTAAACAATAGCAAAATATTATCAAATGTTTAATTTCCTAGCTTTGTAGCTATCAAAATTCCTAGAAATCTCTGAGGTAAATTCTAGCCAAAGTGAAATGTAAATTCCGAGCTAATCCGTAGCTAATCTCTAGCGGTTAATTGATTGCAAATGGTGCAATTCACTCTCATTGATGGAAAAAAGATATTGATCAACCACTTCCAACAATTTCATACACACTAATGATTGGGGGTATAAAGGTCTTTTTACTTTCTTTTTCTTTGTTTTTATTTGAGTCTCATGTAGTTTTTATTTAATTTGTTAGAGTTTTTATTTTATTTTTGCATTTTCATATAGGTTAGTAATTATTTTGTTTTTAGGCCTTTTTAGTTAGGTTTTATTAGAGTTTTGGTCCTTTTTATGTTTTTGGTCATTATTGGGCTGTTTATGGGTGCTTTGATGAAGCATGATGGAGAATAATGAAGAAAAGTTGAATGGGTTTTGGATTAAGTGAAAAATTGAAGCAACAAGCAAGGAAAACATGTGCTAAATGATCAAATGATGATTGTTTCAGCTGTTGCAAAAGGAGGAATGAAGCCAATTAAAGCCCCTTAATTGCCATCAAGTTTGCCATCAAGAAGGAGAGCAAAGGAGTTGAAGCATCAGACAAGCTCAATGCCTGAGCATTGGCAAGCCAACGCTCATGCGTTGGCTCTCTGCCTGGAGCCTAAAATATCAATTATTTCCAACTCCCATGCGTTGGTAGGCCAACGCTCATCCGTTGAGCCCCTGCCTGGCCTCGTGCAAATTCATTTAATTCCAATGCTCATGCGTTGAGGTGCTGGCAGGAAATTGTTATAAGTAGCTGCTTTCTCTCCTTTGTAAAATATACCTGGATACACTTTCTTACTCTTGAACACCTTATTTCTGAGCTTTCCTGGAAAGCCCTTTGGAGCACTCAATTCAGGTTTTTATATTTATCATGTCTTTTCTAGCCATGTTAGGCTAGTTTTCTTTAGTATTTCAGTTGTTGTGAATCTTCATAAGACTATGTTCTAAGTTTTTGTTTATTATATGAATGAAGCTCAGTTCTTAGTATCTTTTTCCCCATGTTAATATTATTCTTGCTGTACACAAGTTTACGTTACTTGATTCTTGCAGAACGGTAGTTGGTAAGTTTCGAGGGAAATGGGAATTTGATTGATTGATTTTCTGCTACTTAGGCATAATGGTAGAAATTTTTAGTGTTGGGATGAACTTAGAACTTATAATGCTTCAATTGAATTAGCTAATCACTAAGGTATTAGGGTTGGTAATTGCAATTGAATGTTCTATTTGATTAAGGAATTAACAAGTAGGAAATCTATGCTAGATCACCTGAGAACATGTTCTAATTTCATATGTTAAATTGATTATGAAAAACTTACAGGTTTAGCGGTTAGGGAGACCCACGAACTTGTGGGTGCCACGTCCAACCCCTTCTTTTTTGGGGGGACGCACTTATAAAAAAAGAAAAAGTACTCGTGAGTTGGGAGTCACCCCAAGGGTATCACACAAAATTTCAAACCCCCTGATGAATGCCAAAGAGTTAGGGCTCAGTTGGGTGGGGGCGACTAAAAGAGCCTTTAGTACCTCACAAATAAAAGGTGAGAAGGGAAGGCGAACGCCAAGATCTTCAAAGATATATGAATACACATGGAAAATATGTGGGTCACTATCAACTAATTTGGCGTTGCAAACGCGTTCATTTGCGGAGCAGGGAAGGGTTATAAGGTCGGGCCCATAGTTATCTGAGCAGAGCCCGCCTATTTTGTCACTAAATGCTCTTATTATAATGGGGTCAGACCAGACGGGAAATACAGAGATGACCTTTCGGGCGCCTAGACCTATCTGGACGGGACGAGGGAGTGACTCCTCGTAGGCCCGGAGTTTAGTGGTGGGAGAAAGAGGTGGTTTCGGTTGTTCACCGGCGGTGCCGACACCGGAGGTAGAGGTACACTCCATTAAAACAGAAAGAGATGAAGAAAGACAAGTTGAGAAAGAGGAGCTAGAAGTGTGTCTTGAAGATTGTAGATTCAAAACTGAAGTTATCTAAGTCAAAGCAGCAAAAGAAAAAAATTAAGAAAAAAAGCTATTATTACCATTTGATACAGAAAAGACCAATACAATTATGAGGGTTTTGAAAAGTTTCTTTTTTTTCCCACTTATGATCATGTATATGCTTTTCCTTGTTTTGGAAATAAAGTAATTCACTCAACTTAAACAACGCAAAAAATCAGCAGAATAGTGATATATATATATATATAAAGGGGAAGATACTCACATTTGTAGCATCAAATATTATGCCTTAATTATTATTGTTATTATTATTAATATTATTAATATGATTATTATTATTATTGTGGACATGGTACTCTTTTGAAAACTAACTTGCCATGTATGGGATGCACGTCATTATACCGGATACATTTAATATTCTTATAAAAAAAATGTTATACTTAATAACTTTGTTTATTATAGAATATTAAGAATACAAAATAATTAAAAATAAATGCGTTTTAACTATTTTTACAAAATTTAAAGGATCTAATTAAAATATATTGATTATTATAGAATTAAAAAAGACTAAAATTAAAATCACATTAATATTTAATATTTCATGGATTATATATTACATCTTGTAGTATTTTCTTTCACCTGTACATTATTAATAATATAATTTTTTGATTGACACTTTAAAAGGAACTTAACTTTTTATAGTTTTATACAAAAGAAATGTCATATCACTATTTAAATATGAACATGAATTGTCATGGATAAGGATAATATATCAAATTACGATGTCAAGGATAAGTTCAGAATTATCTCGTTCAGTAGCGATAAACATCAATTGCCATGTCAGCTAACAAATGGAAAAGCGCTTGACCTTTTACATTAATAAAAATATTAATTAATTATAAATAACATTTTAGAGATAATATTAATTAGTTATTAATAATATTGGTGTTGATTATTATTTTATAAAATATCTCAATTTCACATATATAGTAAAAAATATTAAATATCTAAAATTTCCCTAACACTTGAATTAATGACACTATTAATCACATAATACTAAAATTTAAAATTTAAAATTGTGTTAAATAATAATTATGAAATATTTAAGCAAATATTTTTTTGAAATTTAATTAATGTTAATATTAGTTAGTTATTCAAATAATTCATTTTATTAATTATATTAACAATCAGTCTTAACAATACCTCAATTTATCATATATGAAAGTAAAATATTAAAAATGTTGACCTTTACATTAACGAAACTATTAATTAGTCATTAATAACCTTTTATATTATTAGTTATATTAATTAATAATTATTTATATCACAATTTCTCATATTAAAAAGTAAAATACTAAATATTAAATTATTTTAATGTTATTGATTAAAAAAGGAATTAGTTTTATTTGGTTAATATAAAGTAAAAATTAATATTTAAATATAAATAGCTTAACAGAAGTAACATAACCTGATTAATATTATTTCAATTATTTTTAATTAATATTAAATTATTAAAATGTTATTAACTAATTAATATTTAAACCAATAAATTTTACACGAATCAAGTAATCACAAATTGAGAAATATTAAAAAAATAAAATAGAAATAAAAAACATTTTTATTTTTATAGATATTTAGTATTAAAGTTATTTAATAAATATAATTAAATTATTTTAACCTTTATATTAATGGTATTTTAGTAAAAGGCGAAAGAATAGTTCGCCTTGTGCATATTAAATGGCACTATGATGAACTTACAACTATTAATTAAAAAAACCATAAAATGGCTTTTTAGTATATAGTAGTAAGTTTATCATCAAAAAAACCATATTAAGTATTAAATGTGCGTTTTTTGTGTGTGTCTTTTTTTAATAATAAAGTAACTATTTAATTAGATATTTTAATTTATTTTAAATATTAAAGTTGATTCATTTTTATTCAAATTTTATTCTTATTATTATATAATCAATGAAATTATTAAGTATGACATTTAAATTTTTCTAAAAATATTAAATATTTCTAGTATAACTAGGCTCATATCATACATGGTATGTTAATAATAATAATAATAATAATAATAATAATAATAATAATAATAATAATAATAATAATAATAATAATAATTAAGTAAAACATTTTGATGCTCTGAATGCAAGTCTCTTCCCCTATTATAAATATCTCTATCTCTCACTCTTTTCCCAATCATATGTTCTCTTTTCTTCTTTACAAATATATTCTCACTGAGATATCTACACCACATCCACAACCTTTACTTTTGTTGGCCAATCACAAGAATTAGAGAATGGGAATGGTGCACATGCTTGGGTCCTGATGTCATACAAACCTTGCAAAGGCTTACTTTGTTCTCTTCTTTATCGGATCGTGTATATGTGTTGATTATTAGGCTATATGTTACTTAACTACCATCATTTGAATTGTAGAGTTTTGTTCCAATATCCGTAGCTGAGTACGAGTGTTTTTATGTTGCAGGTTCCTCCATGGTTCGACTTTGACCTTATTACTGTTACAGGTACCCTTTTTCCGTATTTTATACCACCTAAATTTTAGGTGTTGATTTGTTTTATTTCTTATGCTAAGTGCTAGTCCTAATATTCATGTGTATTCAACTTTTTTGTGGGTGTTTCCTTGCTAAATGTAATAAATTTAAATATATTAAAATCTGTATTAAAATGAAAATATTTAAAATGATTAAAATTAATGTCCATACATTTTTTTTTAAACTGAAAAATTAGTTTTAATTTTTTATGTTTTCCAAACTTAAAACCAAAAGTCATATAGAACGGGGCCGAATGAATTTAGGATCAAATTTTTTTAAAATCTCAAGTCTTAGATTCCACTACACACCTTTTCTCTCAAACTGAAGCGTTCCTTTTTCATACACTAAATATACAAATTCTATTTATATAAAAATATAATATGCTCTTCACTGTACCTAGCAAAGCATCCCAAAAAATAACATTTGCAAATAAGGTCCTCATTATAGTGTAGGAATAGACTTCTATGGAAACAGGTCCCTTTAAATGTCGTCATGTTGTATTATCTCTTGTATTTGTTTATCTTTTTTATATCTAGCCTTGTGAACCCAAACTTATGGGTCTATATCAATTCAGCTTCTTTAGCAGCTGGTAGGACAACGTTTCTCACTTTTAAAAATCCCAGCACCCTTTCTATGGAAGAGAACAGGGACCGGAAATAACCTTGTCCTTCGTAATTATTAAGATATGCCACTAAGGGAAGCTCTGATACTTCTTGCCCTTGCACATGAAATACGCTAGTGCAAACCACCGTTTCATTTACAGCGAGCATCGCACAATGCATTATTCCAAAATCATGATCCTCAATTCTCCACACGTGAATCATTTCTATAATTAAATCAAGCTCTATAGTAGTACCTATTATTTCATGAAACTGCTCATGGAAGATAGCAATATCTTTTGAAAATAATGAACTAATCTCATTAGGATAAACCAAGTTCCACTTCAAAACCCTCCATTTTATATTTAGACCAGCCTCACTTTCTATGCATTTTCGTTCATGCTTCTTTTTATTCAAAATTAGTAGTGAATATGGAAGATTCACCTCCCCATGAGCCCCAAAATTTACTAGAGCATATGAATTTGATCACAATTTGAGCATCAAAACCAATTACCTTCCAGAATTTCCTTAAGGCTTAGCATGTTATGATTCTTCAAACACCCAACATGGTATTCCCTCTCACACTGATCACAAATAATCACTATTCGAGGACGAAAGACTTCTTTGCTAAAATCTTGGCCACCGCACAATGCACACCCACCATAGTCAACTTTATAAATTTTGACAACACGAGTTCTTCTCCTATTCATATGTTCTAGAGGATCAACACATGAATTCCTTAAAACTTCCAAAGCATATGAAGGGACCTATGGCGGCTGGAAGGCTGCAGTAGTGAATCCTCTAGAACAGATAAACCAGAGAAGCATTCGTATTGTCAAAATTTATATGGGTGTGCACTGTGCAGTGACCTAGATATAAAAAAAGAAATATTTGGTCCTCGAACATTAATTATTTGTGATCAGTGTAACATGGAATACCAAGTTGGGTGTTTGAAGGATAGTAACATGCAAAGCCTGTAGGAATTTTTGGAAGATAATTGGTTATGCTTCTCAGATGGTGATCAAATTCATACGCTCTAAAGAATTTGGGGGCTCATGGGGATGTCAATCTTCCATATTCACTCCTAATTTTGAATAAATGTAAGCATGAAGGAAAAGGCATAAAAAGTGAGGCTGGTCTGAATATAAAATGGAGGATTTTGAAGTGGAACTTGGTTTATCCTAATGAGATTAGTTCATTATTTTCAAAACATGTTGCTATCTTCCATGCGCAGTTTCATGAAATATTACATACTACTACAGAGCTTGATTTAATTATAGAAATGATTCATGTGTGGAGAGTTGACGATCACGATTTTGGCAGAATGTATTGTGCGATGCTCTCTGTCAACGAAGTGACGGTTTGTACTAGCTTATTTCATGTGCAAGGGAAATAAGTATTAGAGCTTCCCTTAGTGGTATATCTTATTGATTACGAAGTACAAGGTTACTTCGGGTCCCTGTTCTCTTCCATCAAAGAGGTGCTAGGATTTTTTGTCCAACCTGCCGCTAAAGAAGCTGAATCAATATAGACCCGTAAGTTTGGGATCAGAAGGCTAGATATAAAAAAGATAAACAAATACAAGAGATAGTACAACATGGTGGCATTTAAAGTGACCTGTTTCTACAGAAGCTTATTCCTGCACTATAATGAGGACCTCATTTGCAAATGTTAATTTTTGGGCTACTTTGCTGGGTACAATGGATAACATACTCTTTTTTATATATAAAGAATTTGAATATTTAGTCTACGGAAAAAGAAGGTTTAGGATCCAGAGAAAAGGTGTGTAGTGGAACCCAGGGCTTGGGATTTTTAAAAATTTGCAAAACTTGACTTTAGAATCTATTATGAGGAGAATGTAGAATGAGAAATTTTGGGTGTCAAATTTGACTATAAGTAAAGATAATTTGATGCAAACATGTCATAAAACGACAAAAATAAAACATCCACCAAGAAATTGAATACACAAGGAAAATCGAGGAAGGAAGAAAGGGCAAGAAGGAGAAGAAAATTAGGTCAGGGAAGAGGAAGCCGCTCTTCATCCGCCATGATGTCACGAACCTTCGTGGGCTGAATATCGAAGCCTTCGACATCAGCAACAAAGAACCCAGAATAGAATTGAGGTGAGTAGCATTGGTTTACTGCTCGCCATCACCCCACGCTGGAATTTCCTTCAACCAGATTCCAGAGAACACGAGTGGGAGCCAAGTATGATGACAAGGAAGAGAACAACGACACTGAAGACGCCAATTCGTCCTCCTTCACGCTCAGTCAACGTAGCAGTGGCTGATACATCAGTCTGCTTCTGACAAAGACATAGCCGATTCAGACCAAAGTGGCCACCACTCCCATGTTGATGATCGGAAGAGAGCAGTAGAGGCAACAACAGAGGATACGATGGTGTTCGTCGTCTCATAACCTGAGCAAAGAAAACCATCAACGCCATAGCCAAGATGGCTGGCAAATTTGATGCCATTCGCGCTCTCTAGTTTTTCCCTGATATTTTCTTCATGCTCTCAATCTGTTATGAAATTTATGCTTCTGAGTGTTCATGCCTTGATTTTCTTTGTTTAATGTTCAAATAGCAGATTTACACTTTGCACAGAAGGTGCTCGAGAATATGCCTCAGCGAAAAGTAACTTCTTGGGATGTCATAACGTCAGAGTCATCGCGATAGGTGGGTTCCCTGCGTAATAAGGTGACTCGTCCAACTTGGCCAGCGGCATGGTCGCTGAACGACACTTAGCTTGGTAGCAGAGGTTACGATGAATTGGAGGCCACAATCTCAAGACTATACTTTCAACACCAGAACATTGAATGTGTTTTAGCAATTTTTTTAAGTGATTCAATATGAGAAGCTCCTGTTTGGGTCAACTGTTTGGGTTCTAATAATATGAGAGTATTTATGTTTAAGATTTGAAGCATGTTTCTCATCTTGTCATCATAAGAAGGTGTCATTGGAAAACTGTGGCAAGGTGTTGTATTTTATTTTGCATGTTGGTGCTGTTCTGAGTCTGACGAAAGCATTCATGTGAAGACAGTCTGGTGACTCACGGAAGATAAAGCAGTGACTTCAAATAACAAACATCCTTTTCGAAGACACTCTATCTGCTAGGCACTCTCAAGTCAAAGTCCACTTCAGGAAGCTGAAACAGTCCAGTGCCTGAACCAACAGTGATCAACAAGAAGACTGTTTCATCTAAAGCTGAATGAGTATGACAGCTCATGAAGAAATGCCTCTAGCTTTGAAGCTTCTCTAGCATAATATAAAGAAGTTGTGGACCAACTCACTTAAATGGAGAACTTCAGTGGAAGCAAAAGAAAAGGAAAGATTCAGTCTTCTACAAGTCAAGAATATTCCTAACCTTAAGAAGGACTGAATAAAGAAAGACCGTCTGCCGATGCAAGCCACTCAGTAACGGAATTCTAAATATTATATGGAGACTGCGTCTGCCAAATCATAAGGAAGAATTCGTCTGCTCAAGCATCAGAATGCGCCAAAGGTACAAATGTCAAGAGATGTGCATTACGAGGATATTAGTTCAACAGAAGAATTAAAGAAATTATTCACCTAGCTCTGAAGAGTTCATCCAGAGTAATTGCTTCTCGGATCAAAAGACGTCTACCTCGTCTGCATATTAAATAAAGCACTGGCAATGGCAGAAAGAAGAAAGGGACACAATTAATACAATATTCCTTGGTACCACTCCTTTTCTACTTTTCCTCAAATCAAGCTGACATTGCGAAATCAACAGTAAGAATCTCTGAGCACCGTACTCATTCAACTGTCGAAATTCAAATATTTGATCAGAGCATTTGATGGGCACCAGCTGGCATGCACTGGGGTATAATGGTCAAACAAATACCACAGCTGGAATTCAAGAGCATTAAATACATAAGACATAGCTCAAGGCTACTTGCTCAAATGGAGCCAGACGATGTCAACCCAGGCAAATCAATGCTTCGCAGATCGTGTCTCAGACCTGCTGAAAAATGCAGAATTAGCCGTTACTCACAGCAGAGGAAGTCGGAGCACTAACGGACAAGTTTTCTCTTCTTCTGTGGAAGAAGAACGAAGATCTTCAACTGAAGATATATATAGAGAATCCTGCTTCCGTAGCAACTTGGCGACTTAGACTCAAACTTTCATATCTCAACTAAGTTTGCCCAAAGAACCAAGACTTCATTGGTTCCAACTCAAAACGCTTCAAGCCAACCCTCATCTGAGTTGTGTTGCTCATGTGTGTGATGAAATTACAGAGCGTTACTCTCATCCTATCTCACACACACAACCCAAAACAGAGAACCCAAATGTCTATCCTCTCTGTAAATCCGAGCTTCAATTCTTCTACCCACTCTTATTGAAGAGAACTATTGTAGAAAAACACACCCTTGTCGATTATGGGGGTGAACCAGGATAAAAATCACGTGTGCTTTACTTTTCATGTTATGTTATATTTTCCTCTGCATACATGCATATTTGCATAATGAATAACTCTCTTTGAAAACCAATAATTAACGTTTATCATTGAAAGAAGATTTCAAAATAAGTCACACAATTCAAACCCCCCCTTCTTGTGTGTTTCTTGCACCTTCAAGACACACTTCATCTTCATGCCTCAGACTTGGTGTCTTATGGGCATGTGGACCAGGCGAGCACCTTCCCCTGGGGGCGGGCCATGAAGACTTCTGAAGACACACTTCGCTTTCATACTTCAAACTTGGTGTCTTGTGGGCTTGTGGACTAGGCGAGTGCCCTTGCCCAGTAGTAGGGCGACCCAGTGGCTCGACAGGGTGACCCCAGCTGCTTTAGGGGGGTATATTTGTAACATAAGGGGGGGTAATAATTTGTAATGTATTGGGCTCGATTCCCGAGGCCCATAAGCCTGCTAGGATTCAAGATATTTATGACTCCTCCCCCTATAAATAGCTAGTAGGGGGCTCATGTAAAAGGGTCTTGATTTGTCTCTTAATACTCTAATAATAACACTTTTCTCCTATACTGTCTCATTCCGAGAACATAACTTCGATACCTCTGTGCACTTGTAGAAAGGCTATCGCACACAAATAAAGTCTACTCATAAAAGACACAGCATGTTCTTCTAAAGAAAACATGGATTTAAATGACTGCTTTTACACACTTGAAAGTGATAGGAATAATCAGATAAGACAAATGGTGCAAAATAAACTAATTTCCACACCCAAAAATCAGTACTCGCTGACCCTTATACCCTCCCCAGATTTTGTATCACAAGCATGCATGACATGGCCACCAAATTCATCCAAGCTAGCCTTCGAAGTCAGACACCAATTTTTTTGAATTCTTCCAAGTATACCTCCTGCTTATGAAGAGAAGAAGGATAAGAAGTATTTGTAAAGGTGGAAAATGTTAGTTCAGATAGCAACCTGAGAGGGGGGGGGTGAATCAGTGTTGCCCCGATTTTTGCCTTATTGAAATTGTTACTTTCAAGATGATGATAATCACAGGACAATTGTTGTGATTTCAGCGGAATAGAGTATTGCTTGAAAGTAAAAGATGAATGATGAAGGAAATAACACACAAGGTTTTATCCTGGTTCACCTTCAATCCACCGAAGGCTACGTCCAGTCCCTCAAAGAAACCCTTTGAGGATTTTTCCACTATTGATAAAAATCTCTTACAAGTTCCTAATCCAAGGACCCCAAGAATTTCTACCAATACCCTGTGAAAGCAAACCACTTTCAACAGTCCCTGAAAGCAAACCGCTTTCAGTTCCTGAAGGCAAACCACCCTCAGACCTTGAAGGCTAAACAACCTTCAATCAATACCCTGAAAGTATACCACTTTCAGTGACAACAACCCTTCACCGAATACCACGGTGAAAATCAATCTTACAGAAAGAGATGAAGAAGAGTTTACAATTTGGCTGTATCAATCCTTTAACATGAAAATGGATTGATCATGAGAATTTATGCTTTAAGGCTTTTAAGTATAATACAATTCCGAGTTCTTCAAGATATGAACAACTAAAGTGTTCTTATAGACATGAAGATCATGAACTCAGAATTTAGGCTCTAAAATGTTTAAGTTCTAAAAGATGAACTAATTTTGACAAAGCTTTGGCCTAATGTTGTATTCTCATGTGTTGTGTGTTGTCTCTCGTGTTCTGGACTCAAATGGACTTTATATAGGCAAGGGAAACGTCCTTGAATCATCACAACCCTTTTCAAAAGGTTTGGGACACAATGGTTCATGAAAAGATGCAACTTTTCATTCTGGTAATCGATTACATCACTTAGTGTAATCGATTACACTAATAGCCGTTTCAGTTTGAATTTGAATTTCAAACATTTAATCGATTACAAACAACAAGTAATCGATTACTTGCCTAGGTGTAATCGATTACTAGAATCCTGAAATCGATTACACTGAAGTCCATCTTCTAGAAACTTGATCCTTTGAGATCTGCTTAAGGTTTTCTACTTCTTTTAAGTTATGAAAACACTTAGCTTAATTAGATTAGGTGTTTTAAGAGCCTTTATGCTTTAATAGACCTTTAGAAGCATAACTCACCTAAACTAAGACTTCTAGACTATTGATTGAACTTTGTAGCGTTGTTTCTTCGAAGTCTTCTTTTCTTCTTTTTGTTGATGAGTTTTTCGTCATCAAAACCACAGTCAGGGTCAGGAGCAAGACCTTCTTCACAGAAAAAACCAAGAAGATCAATCACACAATCAAAGGTTTTTCATTATCAAAGAAAACTTTTGAACCTTCAGACGCTGTAAGTTATGAAATATTTTGAACTTAATATGTGAGCCGTGAACTAGTGCAATTCTTTTTCATTTTTGAAACATTCTCTCCAATGACCACCCTTTAAATTTGATTTTTGCGAGCCCTGAGATAGTAATAAACCCAGAATGGGAAGATAAAACATATTATAAGAAATTTTACATGCTTATTATCATATCAAACTATATGAAAAATAGAAGACATGACTAAGAGTAAGATTAATGAAGTAGAATTTAACTTCTTGGATTGAAAGAAATCATCAGGAAAATATAAACTAACATATTTAACCTTAGCTGCTACTAATAATTGAACATATTTAACTGTATTATAGCCTGACTTTTGAGAAAGAGGAGCTAGAAGTGTGTCTTGAAGATTGTAGACTCAAAACTGAAGTAATCTAAGTCAAAGCAGCAAAAGAAAGAAAAAAAGAAAAAAAGCTATTATGACCATTTGATACAGAAAAGACCAATACAATTAGGAGGATTTTGAAAAGTTTCTTTTTTTCCCCCCACTTATGCATGTATATGCTTTTCCTTGTTTTGGAAAGAAACTAATTCACTCAACTTAAACAAGTCAAAATATCAGCAGATTAGTGAGTGATATATATATATATATATATATATATATATATATATATATATATATATATATATATATATATATATATATATAAAGGGGAAGATACTCACATTTGTAGCATCAAATATGATGCCTTAGTTATTATTGTTATTATTATTAATATTATTAATATGATTATTATTATTATTGTGGACATGGTACTCTTTTGAAAGCTAACTTGCCATGTATGGTATGCACATCATTATACCGGATACATTTAATATTCTTATAAAAAAAATTAATGTTATACTTAATAACTTTGTTTATTATAGAATACTAAGAATACAAAATAATTAAAAATAAATGTGTTTTTACTATTTTTACAAAATTTAAAGGATCTGATTAAAGTAAATTGATTATTATAGAATTAAAAAAGACTAAAATTAAAAACACATTAATATTTAATATTTCATGGATTATATATTACATCTTGTATTATTTTCTTTCACCTGTACATTATTAATAATATAATTTGTAGACTGACACTTTAAAAGGAACTTAACTTTTTATAGTTTTATACAAAAGAAATGTCATATCACTATTTAAATATGAATATGAAATGTCATGGATAAGGATAATATATCAAATTACGATGTCAAGGATAAGTTCAAAATTATCATGTTCGGTAGCGATAAACATCAATTGCCATGTCAGCTAACAAATGGATAAGCACTTGACCTTTTACATTAATGACAATATTAATTAATTGTAAATAAAATTTTATAGATAATATTAATTAGTTATTAATAATATTTATATTAATTATTATTTTATAAAATATCACAATTTCACATATATAGTAAAAAATATTAAATATCTAAAATTTCCCTAACACTTGAATTAAAGACACTATTCATTAATAATACTATAATTTAAAATTTAAAATTTAAAATTGTGTTAAATAATAATTATGAAATATTTAAGCAAATAATTTTTTGAAATTTAATTAATGTTAATATTATTTAGTTATTTAATAAATTCATTTTATTAATTATATTAACAATTAGTCTTAACAATACCACAATTTATCATATATGAAAGTAAAATAATAAATATGTTGACCTTTACATTAATGAAACTATTAATTGAACAATAATAACCTTTTGTATTATTAATTATATTAATTAATAATTATTTATATCACAATTTCTCATATTAAAAAGTAAAATATTAAATACTAAATTATTTTAATGTTGTTGATAAAAAAAAGCAATCAGTTTTATTTGGTTAATATAAAGTAAAAATAAATATTTAAATATAAATAGCTTAACAGAAGTAACATAACCTGATTAATATTACTTGAATTATTTTTAATTAATATTAAACAATTAAAATGTTATTAACTAATTAATATTTAAACCAATAAATTTTACACGAATCAAGTAATCCCAAATTAAGAAATATTAAAAAAATAAAATAGAAATAAAAAACATTTTAATTTTTATATATATTAAGTATTAAAGTTATTGAATAAATATAATTAAATTATTTTAACCTTTATATTAATGGTATTTTAGTAAAAGGCGAAAGAATAGTTTGCCTTGTGCATATTAAATATTAAATGTGCGTTCTGTGTGTGTGTCTTTTTTAGTATATAGTAGTAAGTTTATCATGAAAAAAACTATATTAAGTATTAAATGTGCGTTATGTGTGTGTGTCTTTTTTTAATAATAAAGTAACTATTTAATTAGATAATTTAATTTATTTTAAATATTAAAGTGGATTCATATTTATTCAAATTTTATTCTTATTATTATATAATAAATAAAATTATTAAGTATGACTTTTAAATTTTTCTGAAAATATTAAATATTTCCTTTATAACGAGGTGCATATCATACATGGTATGTTAATAATAATAATAATAATAATAATAATTAAGTGAAATATTTTGATGCTCTGAATGCAAGTCTCTTCCCCTATTCTAAATATCTCTACCTCTCACTCTTTTCCCAATCACATGTTCTCTTTTATTCTTTGCAAATATATTCTCACTGAGATATCTACACCACCTCCACAACCTTTGCTTTTGTTGGCCAATCACAAGAATTAGGGAATGGGAATGGGAATGGTGCACAAGCTTGGGTCCTGAAGTCATACAAACCTTGCAAAGGCTTACTTTGTTCTCTTCTTTATCGGATAGTGTCTATGTGTTGATTATTAGGCTATATGTTACTTAACTACCATCATTTGAATTGCAGAGTTTTGTTCCAACTTCCGTAGCTGAGTATGAGTGTTTTTATGTTGCAGGTTCCTCCATGGTTCGACATTGACCTTATTACAGTTACAGGTACCCTTTTTCCGTATTATATACCACCTAAATTTTAGGTGTTGATTGTTTTATTTCTTATGCTAAGTGCTAGTCCTAATATTCATGTGTATTCAACTTTTTTGTGGGTGTTTCCTTGCTAAATGTAATAAATTTAAATATATTAAAATGAAAATATTTAAAATGATTAAAATTAGTTTTAACTTTTTGTGTTTTCCAAACTTAAAACCAAAAGTCATATTGAACGGGGCCTAATGAATTTAGCATCAAAATTTTTTAAAATCTCAAGTCTTAGATTCCACTACACACTTTTTCTCTCAAACCGAAGCGTTCCTTTTTAATAAACTAAATATACAAATTCTATATATATAAAAAAATAATATGCTCTTCACTGTACCTAGCAAAGCATCCCAAAAAATAACATTTGCAAATAAGGTCCTCATTCGGTGTAGGAATAGACTTCTATAAAAACAGGTCCCTTTAAATGTCGTCATGTTGTATTATCTCTTGTATTTGTTTATCTTTTGTATATCTAGCCTTGTGAACCCAAACTTATGGGTCTATATCAATTCAGCTTCTTTAGCAGCTGGTAGGACAACGTTTCTCACTTTTAAAAATCCCAGCACCCTTTATATGGAAGAGAACAGGGACCGGAAATAACCTTGTCCTTCGTAATTATTAAGATATGCCACTAAGGGAAGCTCTGGTACTTCTTGCCCTTGCACATGAAATACGCCAGTGCAAACCACCGTTGCATTGACAGCAAGCACCGCACAATGCATTATTCCAAAACCATGATCCTCAATTCTCCACACGTGAATCATTTCTATAATTAAATCAAGCTCTATAGTAGTACATATTATTTCATGAAACTGCTCATGGAAGATAACAACATCTTTTGAAAATAATGAACTAATCTCATTAGGATAAACCAAGTTCCACTTCAAAACCGTCCATTTTATATTTAGACCAGCCTCACTTTCTATGCATTTTCCTTCATGCTTCATTTTATTCAAAATTAGCAGTGAATATGGAAGATTCACCTCCCCATGAGCCCCCAAATTTACTAGAGTATATGAATTTGATCACAATTTGAGCATCATAACCAATTACCTTCAAGAATTTCCTTCAAGCTTAGCATGTTATGATCCTTCAAACACCCAACATGGTATTCCCTCTCACACTGATCACAAATAATTACTGTTCGAGGACGAAATACTTCTTTGCTAAAATCTTGGCCACCGCACAATGCACACCCACCATAGTCAACTTTATAAATTTTGACAACACAAGTTCTATTATTCATATGTTATAGAGGTTCAAAACATGAATTCCTTAAAACTTCCAAAGCATATGAAGGGATCTATGGCGGCTGGAAGAGCTGCAGCAGTGAATCCTCTAGAACAGATAAACCAGAGAAGCATTCATATTGTTAAAATTTATAAGGGTGACCACGGTGGGTGTGCACTGTGCAGTGACCTAGATATAAACAAAGAAATATTTGGTCCTCGGACATTAATTATTTGTGATCAGTTTGACAGGGAATACCAAGTTGGGTGTTTGAAGGATAGTAACATGCAAAGCCTGTAGGAATTTTTGGAAGATGATTGGTTATGCTGCTTAGATTTTGATCAAATTCATACGCTCTAGAGAATTTGGGGGCTCATGGGGATGTGAATCTTCCATATTCACTCCTAATTTTGAATAAATGTAAGCATGAAGGTAAAGGCATAGAAAGTGAGGCTGGCCTGAATAAAAAATGGAGGATTTTGAAGTTGAACTTGGTTTATCCTGGTGAGATTAGTTCATTATTTTCAAAAGATGTTGCTATCTTCCATGAGCAGTTTCATGAAATAATAGATACTACTACAGAGCTTGATTTAATTATAGAAATGATTCACGTGTGGAGAGTTGAGGATCACGATTTTGGCAGAATGTATTTGCGATGCTCGCTGTCAACGAAGTGACGGTTTTCACTAGCTTATTTCATGTGCAAGGGAAAGAAGTATCAGAGCTTCCCTTTGTGGCATATCTTATTGATTACAAAGTACAAGGTTACTTCGGGTCCCTGTTCTCTGCCATCAAAGGGGTGCTGGGATTTTTAAATGTGAGAAACGTTGTCCAACCTGCTGCTAAAGAAGCTGAATCAATATAGACCTGTAAGTTTGGGATCAGAAGGCTAGATATAAAAAGGATAAACAAATACAAGAGATAGTACAACATGGTGGCATTTAAAGTGACCTGTTTCTACATAAGCTTATTCCTGCATTGTAATGAGGACCTCATTTGCAAATGTTATTTTTTGGGCTGCTTTGCTGGGTACAATGGATAACATACTCTTTTTTATGTATATAGAATTTTTATATTTAGTGTACGGAAAAAGAAGGTTTAGGATCCAAAGATAAGGTGTGTAGTGAAACCCAGGACCTGGGATTTTTAAAAAATTTCAAACCTTGACTCTAGAATTTATTATGAGGAGAATCTAGAATGAGAAGATTTTGGGTGTCAAATTTGACTATAAGTAAAGATAATTTGATGCAAACATGTCATAAAACGACAAAAATAAAACATCCACCAAGAAGTTGAGTACACAAGGAAAATCGAGGAAGGAAGAAAGGGCGAGAAGGATAAGAAGATCAGGTCAGGGAAGAGGAAGTCGCTCTCCATCTGCCATGATGTCACAAACCTCTGGGGGCTGAAGATCGAAGCCTTCGACATCAGCAACAAAGAACCTAGAATAGAATTGAGGCGAGTAGCATTGGTTTACTGCTCGCCATCACCCCATGCTGGAATTTCCTTCAACCAGATTTCAGAGAACTCGAGTGGGAGCCAAGTATGATGACAAGGAAGAGAATAACGACACTGAAGACACCAATTCGTCCTCCTTCACGCTCAGTCAACGTAGCAGTGGCTGATACATCGGTCTTGTTCTGACAAAGACATACCCGATTCAGACCAAAGTCGCCACCACTTTTATGTTGATGATCGGAAGAGAGCAGTAGAGGCAACAACAGAGGATACGATGGTCTTCATCATCTCATAACCTACGCAAAGAAAACCATCAACGTCATAGCCAAGATGGCTGGCAAATTTGATGCCATTTGCGCTCTCTAGTTTTTCCCTGATATTTACTTCATGCTCTTAATCCTTTTTCAAATTTATGCTTCTGAGTGTTCATGCCTTGATTTTTTTTTGTTTGCTGTTCAAATAGCAGATTTACACATTGCACAGAAGGTGCTCGAGAATATGCCTCAACGACAAGTAACTTCTTGGGACGTCATAATGTCAGAGTCATTGCGATATGTGGGTTCCCTTCGTAATAAGGTGACTCGCCCAACTTGGCCAGCGACACGGTCGCTGAACGACAATTAGCTTGGTAGCAGAGGTTACGACAACTTGTAGGCCACAATCTCAAGTTTGATTCGCTACTAGCCCACTTACTGTCCCGGCGCAACAATCGCAGAGAATCCATTATGCTTGGATATTTTGTTCACTCTATCCCTACCTCCTTCATGTTTAAACTTTGATTCTTGTTACATGTCCCACGAAAGAGTCAAATGTTATTTTGCATGTTGGTGTTGTTTTGAGTCTGACTTATTGCTTGACTAAGATGAATTAACGGCTTGGACAATAGAGATAAGTTGGGTTAATTTGAATTTATAGTGTGTCTTGACTGATCACTCGCTATTGTAAGATGTGCTTTAGATTATATGATGATTGCTCAACGTGCTGTGAAGGTTGCTTCATGTATTTATCTCTGATAAACGATCTCATGAACCCTAGAATTGTGATTGTCATGTGTGTTGGTTTCCATGTGGCAGAATTTAGTTCCGTTGTCTTGCTGCTTGCTTAATTGATCATCTTTGTTAATAGGCTTGGAACATCTGAAGGTGCAAGAAACACACAAGAAAGGGGGGGTTTGAATTGTGTGACCATTTTTTTTTTTAAAACTTATTCGATAGGTCTTAAAAGTTAATTACTGGTTTTCAAAATGATTTAGTCATGATGCAAGCATGAGTATGAATACAGCGGGAAGGTAATGTAACATGAATAATAAAGCACACATGATTTTTATCCTGGTTCACCCCCATAATCGACAGGGCTACGTCCAGTCCTTGGCTTCACCAAGATTTTCACTATTTAACCAAATAGTACAAGTATTATCAGGGACTTCTCCCAACAAGTATTCTAAGGAGTTCTCCTAATACTTGATAGGAGAAGTACTTACAATACTTGTTGGGAGAAGTCCCTAATAATACTTGTAATATTTGTTTTAAATAGTGGAAAATCTTGGTGAAGCCAAGGACTGGACGAAGCCTTGTCGATTATGGGGGTGAACCAGGATAAAAATCATGTGTGCTTTACTTTTCATGTTATGTTATATTTTCCTCTGCATACATGAATATTTGCATAATGAATAACTCTCTTTGAAACCCAATAATTAACGTTTATTATTGAAAGAAGTTTTCAAAATAAGTCACACAATTCAAACCCCCCCTTTCTTGTGTGTTTCTTGCACCTTCAAGACACACTTCATCTTCGTGCCTCAGACTTGGTGTCTTATGGGCTTGTGGACCAAGCGAGCACCTTCCCCTGGGGGCGGGCCATGAAGACTTCTGAAGACACACTTCGCTTTCATACTTCAAACTTGGTGTCTTGTGGACTTGTGGACTGGGCGAGTGCCCTTGCCCAGTAGTGTGAAGAAGGTCTTGCTCCTGACCCTGGCTGAGATTTTGATGACGACAAACTCATCGACAAAAAGAAGAAAAGAAGACTTAGAGGAAACAGCGCTACAAAGTCTATCAATTACCTAGAAGTCTTAGTTTAGGTGAGTTATGCTTACAAAGGTCTCTCAAAGCATAAAGGCTCTTTAAAACACCTAAACTAATCAAGCTTAATGTTTTCACAACTTAAAAGAAGTAGAAAAACTTAAGCCGATCTTAAAAGATCAAGTTTCTGGAAGATGGACTTCAGTGTAATCGATTTCAGCTTTCTGGTAATCGATTACACCTAGGCAAGTAATCGATTACCACTTGCTTGTAATCGATTACATGTTTGAATTTGAAATTCAAACTGAAACGGCTATTAGTGTAGTGGATTACACTAAATGTTGTAATCGATTACCAGCACGAAAAGTTGCATCTGTTCATGAACCATTGTGTCTCAAACCTTTTGGGAAAGGTTGCATTGGTTCAAGGACGTTTCCCTTGCCTATATAAAATCCATTTGAGTCCAGAACACAAAAACACATGAGAATACAACATTAGGCCAAAGCTTTGTCAAAATTAGTTCATTAAGTCTTTTAGAACTTAAACTTTCAAGAGCCTAAGTTCTGAGTTCATGATCTTCATGTTTATAAGAACACTTTAGTTGTTCATATCTTTAGGAACTCAGAATCTTGTTATGCTTAAAAGCCTTAAAGCATAAATTCTCATGATCAATCCACTTGTATGATAAATGATTGATTCAGCCAATTGTAAACTCTTCTTCATCTCTTTCTGTAAGATTGAGTATTCACCGTGGATCTCGGTGAAGGGTTGTTGGTACTGAAAGTGGTATACTTTCAGGGTGTTAATTGAAGGTGGTTTAGCCTTCAAGGTCTGAGGGTGGTTTGCCTTCAGGAACTGAAAGTGGTTTGCTTTCAGGGGCTGTGGAAAGTGGTATACTTTCACAGGTTGTTGATAGAAATTCTTAGGGTCCTTGGTATAAGAACTTGTAAGAGATTTTTATCAATAATGGAAAAATCCTCAAGGGATTTTCTTGAGGGACTGGACGTAGCCTTCGGTGGATAGAAGGTGAACCAGGATAAAATTTTGTGTGTGTGAATTCTTCTATCCTTCATCTTTACTTTCAAGCAACGCTTAATTCTGCTGCAATCACAATTATCGTTTTGTGATCATCATTATCTTGAAAGTAATAATTTCAATAAGGCAAAAATCGGGGCAACTCTGATTCACCCCCCCCCTCTCAGGTTGCTATCTGAAATAACAATTGGTATCAGAGCGGAAGTTTAGGTAAGGTATTCCTAAGATCCGGGAAAAGATGGCATCCTCTTCCAATCATGGAACCAGTGAAGGATTCAACATAAACAGGCCACCATTCTTCAATGGAGAACACTATGACTTCTGGAAAATCAAGATGAAAATATTCATAAAGTCATTAGACGCAGGAATTTGGAAAGCCATTGAAGAAGGTCCCTTTGTGCCTGTAGCAGAAGTAGAAGGAAGTTCACAACCAAAACCAGAAAGTACTTGGAGTGAAGAAGAAAAGAAGAAGGTTCAATATGATCTCAAAGGAATGAACATTCTTACATCTGCTCTTGGCATGGATGAGTTTTTCTGAGTATCAACGTGCACTTCGTCAAAAGAAATATGGGATACGTTGATGGTGACTCACGAAGGAACAGATGAAGTCAAGAGATCAAAGATCAATACTCTATCTCAAGAATATGAAATGTTCAGAATGCTTCCAGGAGAGAAGGTATTAGATATGCAAAAACGATTCACTCATTTGATTAATCATTTGATTGCTCTTGGCAAACAATTTTCAAATAGTGACTTGAACATGAAAGTTCTAAGATCACTTACAAGAGTATGGCAACCAAAAGTTACAGCCATCTCACAGAAGAAGAGTTTATCAAATATGACTCTTGCAACTCTCTTTGGAAAACTCCAAGAACACGAGTTGGAATTGAATCGTTTAGAAGAGCATGAACAACATGAGAAGAAGTATCGATCCATTTCCCTAAAGGCAAAAGAAAGCGTCAAAGATGATTATGATGCAGATTCTGAAAAAGAAGACAATGCGAACTTGAATCTTCTAGTAAAGAACTTTGGAAAGTTTCTTAAAAGAAAATGTATGAAATTTAACAACAACAGATCTTTCCAAAGAAACAATGAGTCTTCTTCCTCTCAAAAGATCACATGCTTCGAATGTGGCAAGCCTGGACACTTCAAGTTGGAATGTCCAAATCTTCAAAAGAAGAAACATGGTCTAAGAGAAAAATTTGAAAAGAAGGATCAACCCACACGAAGAGCATACTTGGCTTGGGATGATAATGAAGTAAGTTCATCATCAGATTCTGACAAAGAAGAAGCACAAGTCGCATTGATGGCCTCACATGATTCAGATGTTGAAGATTCCCAGGTTAGTGACAATTCTATGTCTTTTCATGATTTAAAGTTTACTAACGAAATTATGTTTAAATTATGTCAAGAATTTTCTAAGGTTAGCACTAGGCAAAATGATTTAATTTCATCCTTAGAAAGTAAGTGTAGAACTTTACAAGAAGAACTAGACGTAGTAAAATCAAAGTTAGAGAGTACACATAAATGCACTAAGTGTAGTTCTTTAGAAGAAAAGATAGATAATCTTCAACAAAGAGTTCATAACTTCAATAAAGGAAAACAGAAGTTAGATGATATTCTAAGTGTGCAAAGGAATTCAAACAATAAGTCAGGTCTAGGATATACTTTTCACCCAAAGACAAAAGAAGTCAAGAAAATTGTGTTTGTAAAACCAAACAAAGTGGAAGGATCTTCTAAAAATACTAAGATTAACTCTTTTAGGAGTATGAACAATAGGAAGAATAATCCTCATAGACCTCCTATGAAGATTCATCCCTCTCCTAGGCAAACATCTACTTACAATCATTATTCTTGTACTTATTGTAACAAAATAGGACATACCCCTAGTAGATGTTACTACAAAAATGTTGGAGTACCAAATAGGGAATACATATGGGTTAGAAAGGATGTTAACTTAGAAGGACCCAAAACTTATTGGGTTCCTAATACCCATGTCTGAACTTTGTCATGTAGGTGTGTATGAAAGCAGCAAAGGATTTATGGTATCTTGATAGTGGCTGCTCATCACACATGACAGGAGACAAAACCAAGTTTTCTTTTCTTATACCTAGGGAAAAAGGTTTTGTCACATATGGAAACAATCAAAAGGGAAAGATACTCGGCATTGGAAGAATGGGCACACCCCCTCAAACAGTCATCGATAAAGTTCTTTACGTTGATGGTTTGATGCATAATCTTCTGAGTATCAGTCAACTATGTGACAAAGGTTTGAAAGTTGGTTTCATTGATGATATATGTGTAGTAAAATATGTGAAAACTAAAGAAGTTAAGTTTTCTGGTTATAAAGTCAATAAAGTCTTCATGATCTCCTTGGAAGAAATTCCACAAAATGTAAGATGTATTTTGGCCAAGAACAATAGTGATTCATGGCTATGGCATAGAATACTTATCATGCCACCTTTTTGTTTTTTCCTTGTAGATCCTAGCATTGTGATATGCTTGGAGTCTAAATTCATCCAGCTCATGTACCTGTACCTGTCTTTTATCCCCAGCTTCTTTGGGATCCATGTTAAATTGTTTCAAAGCCCAAAAGGCTTTATGCTCAAGTTCCACAGGTAAATGACAAGTCTTACCATAAACTAACTGATAAGGAGAGGTTCCAATAGGAGTTTTAAACGCAGTTCGGTAAGCCCACAAGGTGTCATCTAATTTTTTTGACCAATCCTTCCTTGAGGTACCAACTGTTTTTTCCAAAATCCTTTTTAACTCCCTATTAGAAACCTCTACTTGTCCACTAGTTTGGGGGTGATAGGGGGTAGCAATTTTATGATTAACACCATATTTTTTCAAAAGAGTTTCAAAAGCTTTATTACAAAAATGCTTACCTCCATCACTGATAATTGCCCTTGGCACCCCAAATCTAGTGAAGATCTTTTTCTTTAGAAAATCCAGAACCACTTTGCCATCATTTGTGGGAAGGGCAGATGCTTCAACCCACTTAGAAACATAGTCAACAGCAACCAAAATATATTGGCAACCAAAAGAAGGTGGAAAAGGTCCCATGAAATCAATGCCCCAAACATCAAAAAGCTCAACTTCCAAAATCATTTTTTGGGGCATCTCATTCCTTCTTGAGATATTACCAGTTCGTTGACACCGATCACACCTTACCACAAATTCTCTACTATCTTTGAAGATAGTAGGCCAATAAAAACCACTTTGGAGGACTTTAGCTGCAGTCCTTTCACCTGAAAAATGGCCTCCATAATCGGAGCCATGGCAATGCCATAAAATAGCCTCAAATTCTTTTTCTGGAATACACCTTCTAATGATCCCATCAGAACATTCTCTAAACAAATAAGGTTCATCCCAGAAAAAGAATTTGGCATCATGCAGAAATTTCTTCTTTTGTTGCCAAGTTAAATCAGAAGGCAACACTCCAGCAGCTTTAAAATTAGCTAAATGTACATACCAGGGAGATATTTCTTGAACAGCTAAGAGCTTCTCATCTGGGAACTCCTCTTGAATAGGAATTGGGCTGGAGTTCCCCTCTTCAAGTCTTGACAAATGGTCTGCAACACCATTGTCTTTCCCTTTTCTGTCCACAATTTCAAGATCAAACTCTTGCAAGAGTAAGATCCACCTGATCAACCTGGGTTTAGCTTCCTGCTTAGCAAACAAGTACTTCAATGCAGCATGGTCAGTATGCACAATAACTTTAGTACCCAAAACGTAAGGTCTGAATTTATCTAAAGCATAAACTACACTCAACAACTCCTTTTCAGTTGTAGCATAATTTTTTTGAGCTTCATTCAGAACCTTACTAGCATAGTAAATTACATGCAAAACTTTACCATTTTTCTGACAAAGAACAGCCCCTAATGCATTATCGCTAGCATCACACATAACTTCAAAAGGCAAATCCCATTGGGGAGCAATAATGATAGGGGCTGAAACAAGTTTTTCCTTCAATAATTTAAAAGCAGCCAAACACTCATTATTAAAGATAAAAGGAGCCTCTTTTTCAAGGAGATTTGTCATAGGCTTAGCAATTTTAGAAAAATCTTTTATAAATCGCCTATAAAAACCTGCATGACCAAGAAAGCTTCTTATACCTTTAACATTGGTGGGAGGAGGTAGATTTTCAATAATCTCAGTTTTAGCTTTGTCTACCTCAATCCCTTTTTCAGAAATCTTGTGCCCAAGCACAATGCCATCTTTTACCATAAAATGACATTTTTCCCAATTAAGTACCAAATTCTTTTCTTGGCACCTAACTAGAATCCTTTCCAAATTGCCCAAACACTTGTCAAAATTGGGGCCATACACAGAAAAATCATCCATGAACACTTCCATACATTCACCAATTAAATCATAAAAAATAGCAAACATACATCTTTGGAAGGTTCCTGGAGCATTACACAAGCCAAAAGGCATTCTTTTATAAGCAAACACCCCAAAGGGGCAAGTAAAAGCAGTTTTTTCTTGATCCTTGGGATCAACAACAATTTGATTGTATCCTGAATATCCATCCAAGAAACAATAAAACTCATGGCCAGCCAACCTGTCAAGCATTTGATCAATAAAGGGAAGGGGGAAATGATCTTTCCGGGTGGCAGAATTTAGCCTCCGGTAATCTATACAAACCCTCCATCCAGTTACCTTCCTGGTGGGAATCAATTCATTGTTCTCATTGGGAACCACTGTAATTCCCCCTTTTTTGGGAACTACCTGAACGGGACTAACCCATTCACTATCAGAAATGGGATAGATGATCCCTGCATCAAGCAATTTAATCACTTCTTTCCTTACCACCTCTTTCATGGCAGGATTAAGTCTTCTTTGGGGTTGGACCACAGGTTTAACTTATTCTTCTAAAAAAATTTTATGCATACAAACAGTGGGGCTTATGCCCTTAATGTCCTCAATAGTCCAACCCAAAGCAGATTTATGAGCTCTAAGAATTCTTACCAGTTTTTCTTCTTCAAGAGGAGAGAGGGAACTACTCACAATGACAGGTTTATTGTTACCTTCTTCAAGAAATACATATTTAAGGGTTGAAGGTAAGGGCTTCAATTCCCTCTTTTCCTCTTGAACTTCTACTTCTCTTTTCAGCTCTTCTACCCAATTTTTTCTCGAAGGGAAAAATTGGGCAGCTTCCAGATATCTTGCCATTTCAATGACCTGTTCGTCATTGCTTTCAATATCTTCAAAGTCCAACCCCTCAGAGATTATAGTCTCTAAAGGATCTTCTTTCCACATGGCAACAAACTGTTAGGCAGAAATTTTTTTTTTATTTTTTAATATAAAAAGCACTAAACAAAATAATAACAAGAAAAGAACCTATCCCCGGCAACGGCGCCAAAAACTTGATACCCAAATCGCAAGTGTACGATTCAATATCGCGTAATAAAAAGATCGAACCCAAGGGATAGGTTTCTTATTATTATTATATTTAGTACTTGTGCAGAAAATTTAAGAGATGAATATTTGATGTTGGTTTTTAGAGCAAGCAAGAACAATAGCATAAAATAATAAAGAGATAAGATGAGGAGAAATAAGTTCTTGGGTTGAATTACATAGTCTACAAATATGCTAGCAAGTTCCTACTTAATTTCTAAGTCCATTTTCATGATGCTATAGCCTAGTATATCTACAAGTTAATTCCTTACACATTGTAGAACTTTCTTTCTAATTACTAAATTCAATTCCTTGCAACTTAGTTAACTAGAGAAGAAGATGAAGAAGAATTTCAGGCCAACATAGAGTTACGTCCATCCTAATTCCTTAGTGATGTATACTTATAACCTTTTTAAATCCTAGGTCCCTTACTACTTACCAATTTCCATTCGTATAAGTAATAAGCAAGAATTCTCATGCGCATTAAGAAGAGTGAAGAACAAGGAAATAAAACATGAAAGGAAATATTATTCAGAAAGGTAGAAGCAAACTAAAACATAGATATAAACTATAACAACCCAAGAAACTTAAAAAGAATTAGCCAAGCATGGCTAAAAGAGTCATCGAATTACCCTGGATAGGAGCTCAAGTATGACTTCCCACAATTCCTAGGAACAATGATCTTTAAGGAGGAAAGAAGAACACTTGTTGTATTCTGAATAGGTGTCTCTTACAAGTGAAGAAAAGCTCACTATTTATAGCAAAAACCTGACCTCCAGCGCTTGGGCGCTGGCATTCCCAACGCTTGGGCGCTGGGAAGCATTAAAATCCAACGTGCAGAAATAGGCCCAGCGCTTGAGCGTTGGGACTTCCAACGCTGCAGTGCTGGGACGAACACTGGCAGCTTTTTCTTGGATTCCTTTCTTCTTCAATGGTGGAATTGATTGGCTTAATTAGGCTCATTCAGCCCCTAATAAGTTCTGAAACTCCTTCCTTCCACCATTAATCCTTCAAACCTTATTTTACATGTGCTCAAATCAAAGAGAGTTGCTTCACATTCTTCAATTCACTTCAAGTCCTCTCTTTGTTAGAACTTCAATTCTGGCCCTTTGACTCCTTCAAACTTCACTTTTCATCCTCCACTCTTGAACTTTTACACTTTGATCCTTTAATTCCTGAAACTTTACAAATCGGTCCCTGGACAAAAATGATAACTATACCAGCTTTTCCTAAAAATATAAAATAGCTATAAAAATTCCTAAAAATATAAAATAAAGTTAGAAAAACAAATAAAAGCTAATCTATATGCAGAATGCAAAATAAATATAAAATCTATGTAAAAATAATAAAAATCCTATATGTGACTCAAAAATAATAAAATAAAAAGACTAAAAACAACCTAAAAACATCATATATTATCCTATCATCAATCATCAATTTCAAGAACTATGTGATGAAAATGGAATATCACATAATTTCTCTACTCCGAGAACACCACAACAAAATGGTGTTGTAGAAAGGAAGAACAGATTACTTGAAGAATTATCAAGAACCATGCTAAGTGAATCAAGTCTTCCTAAATATTTCTGGGCTGATGCTATAAGTACTGCTTGCTATGTTTCCAATAGAGTTCTTATTAGACAAATTCTGAAGAAAACCCCCTATGAACTCTACAAAGGAAGGAAACCAAATATCTCTCATCTACATGCTTTTGGATCCAAATGCTTTGTCTTGAATAATGGAAAGGAAAACCTTGGTAAGTTTGATGAAAAATATGATGAAGGTATATTCCTTGGTTATTCTCTAACAAGCAAAGCATATAGAGTCTTTAACAAGAAAACTCTATCTGTAGAAGAATCCATACATGTTTCCTTTGATGAGTCTAAATCTGATGAGTCTAAATCTTCAATAGAAGATATAGTCAATCTTCCAGATAATGAAGAAGAAAATATCATTATCAATGAAGACTCTCAAAAGGAAAGAGATCAAAATCCAATACAAGTAGAGCACATTGAAGATAACACTTATCAACTTTCAAAAGAATGGAGAATCCATAGGGATCATCCAGTTGATAATATCATTGGTGATATTTCTAGAGGCGTTTCTACAAGGCTACGCTTAAATGATTCTGTTTTGAATATGGCCTTTGTCTCTCAAATAGAACCCTCAAAAGTAAATGATGCTCTGGAGGATGAGTATTGGATTATGGCAATGCAGGAAGAATTAAACCAATTTGAAAGGAATCAAGTTTGGGAACTTGCTCCTAAGCCCACTGACTAGAAGATCATAGGAACACAGTAGGAACTATAAAAATAACAAACATAATCGTTAAGAAGATAATTTTCTTATATGTCTTAAATACTTGCATAAATTTTGGGTGAACATATATGCTTACATGCTTAATTCATGTCTTAAATTTATGATTGCATTTATCTAATTTACCTATGTGCTTAAACACATGTCTTATGTTAGTTCTTATCATTATATACTTGTATAATCTCTTCCTACATGATTACATGTCTTATTTGATTATGTGCTTAAGTGTTCTTTTGGAAATGTGTTACATAGGATTATATAGGTTAGAACTTATAAAATGACCTTGTAATTGATTACCATAGGCTTATTAATCGATTACCCCTGTTCTTAGTCCTCATGCTTATTTAATTTCTCTGAGTAATCGATTACTATAACTGGTATAATCGATTACATATTCGAAATTTGAAATTTTTCAAATTTTGGACTGCAAGTAATCGATTACATTAACTGCTGTAATCGATTACAGTTGCAATTTTGAATTTTATTTAAAATTCAAATAGTGGTAATCGATTACACAATTGCCTGTAATCGATTACCAATTCGATAATATAAGTATCTCTGGTTAGTTTTCACAATCGATTACACTATTCTTCTTCCCTCTCCTCTCCTCGACGCCGAACTGGTTTTGCCCACCTTTCTCCTTCGTTTCTTGTTCAAATTCAGAACCAATTGGTGGGTTTTGCTCGTCCTTCTCCTCTCTTGCCTCTCAACCCATTCGGATTTTCCAATTTGGTCTCTACCCAAAAACCCTTTTTCGAATCCTAGCCTTTCCCAAATCCGAAAATGGCTTCTTCTTCCTCTCGCAGACACCGATCGAAGAATCTCTCCATGAATACCCTTGACCTATCACGCCTTCTTGTCACGGAGGAACAAAAGGAACGATTCTTGGCCTATTACCTTGAAAGGTTGATTCTTCTTCCCAAGTATGGTGACTTGAACTCCTTCATCAACACTGGACTTCTCTTCCCATCTCTCCTCGACTTCCAAGGCCTTGATGAATTTGTTGGCTTCACGGGTACGTATTATCCTGAACTTGTCAAAGTCTTTTATTGCAATTTGGTCAAGAGGGGTGGCAAAATCTGTTCATCAGTCAAAGGGGTTGATATTTCTTTGACTCAAGAGCAATTGGGCACTTTACTGACGATTCCCTATGTTGGAGCCCGGCTAAGCCCTGAGATTACGTGTCCATGGGCTGATTATGATAAGAAGTCTTTTTATCTATCTCTGTGTCGATTTTCTGAGGAGGAGATACAGTTGAAGAAGCAACGAACGGAGGCCAACCGTTCTAGAGATATCCTTGCTGTTGGATATCTCACTGTAGAGGATCGTTTACTTCATTATTTGATAAGCTATGTTCTTCTCCCTCAGTCCTCTAACCATGCTCAGATTAGTGGTTTGGAGTTACAAATCATATATGGTCTGAAGCATAATGAAGCAATTAATTCGGCTTATCTGGTCATGATTCACATGCTGCTTCACAAGGACAGAACTGGTCCTCTTCCTTATGCTCCTGTGATTACTCTTATTCTGAAGAACTTTGGGATTTCTACGCATGGAGAGTATGCACAGGTCATGGATGCTAAATCTCAGGGGATTGACATGGAAATTCTGAACAAGATGGGGATTTTCAGGGATATTGATGGTACTTTCAGGCACAAATCAGATTTGGGTCCTGACACGACCCAGGCTCCTGCCCCTGCTGCTTTCTGTCCACCATCCTCTGAGAGTGGTCCTTCGTCCTCTGCGGATGTCGATGCCTCTACTCAACTCATCCTCTCTCATTTGGCTGATATGAGGACACACTTTGATCAGAGGTTCAATCACATGGAAGGTCGGGTCGAGTCCATGTACACCATTGTTCGTGCTGATATGGATCGCCTCAGTCTTCGTGTCGATCGCATGGCTCCCTCTACTCATGACTCTCCTAACTCGTCTGAAGATTTTGATGAGTTTTAGTTCTTTTTATGCTTTCATTAGACATAATATTTTATTTGGTTTGTAATAGCATAGTCTAAAACTCTTCACTGCACTGTTGGATGTTTTCTTTTATTCGCTATGTTTGGATGATTGTGGTTTATCATTGTTTTACATCTTTACCCCCATACCCTTGCTTTATTTCGAAATGTATACTTGTATGGATGCATGCCTGTTTTTGGCCTTTTCTTCTTTTTGATGAAGTCAAAAGGGGGAGAAAGGTTCTGTGCTCTTAAAGATTATATGCAGGAATTCAACAAGTGAATTAGAAAGGGGGAGAAATACTGGATTACATCAAACAGGGGGAGTTCTTCAACAGAAATGCATATATGATCTTCAAGTATCAAGAATGTGTTTGCCATCATCAAAAAGGGGGAGATTGTGAAGAAGGTCTTGCTCCTGACCCTGGCTGAGGTTTTGATGACGACAAACTCATCGACAAAAAGAAGAAAAGAAGACTTAGAGGAAACAGCGCTACAAAGTCTATCAATTACCTAGAAGTCTTATTTTAGGTGAGTTATGCTTACAAAGGTCTCTCAAAGCATAAAGGCTACTTAAAACACCTAAACTAATCAAGCTTAATGTTTTCACAACTTAAAAGAAGTAGGAAAACTTAAGCCGATCTTAAAAGATCAAGTTTCTCGAAGATGGACTTCAGTGTAATCGATTTCAGCTTTCTGGTAATCGATTACACCTAGGCAAGTAATCGATTACCACTTGCTTGTAATCGATTACATGTTTGAATTTGAAATTCAAACTGAAACGACTATTAGTGTAAACGATTAGACTAAATGTTGTAATCGATTACCAGCACGAAAAGTTGCATCTTTTCATGAACCATTGTGTCTCAAACCTTTTGGGAAAGGTTGCATTGGTTCAAGGACGTTTCTCTTGCCTATATAAAGTCCATTTGAGTCCAGAACACAAAAACACATGAGAATACAACATTAGGCCAAAGCTTTGTCAAAATTAGTTCATTAAGTCTTTTAGAACTTAAACTTTCAAGAGCCTAAGTTCTGAGTTCATGATCTTCATGTTTATAAGAACACTTTAGTTTTTCATATCTTTAGGAACTCAGAATCTTGTTATGCTTAAAAGCCTTAAAGCATAAATTCTCATGATCAATCCACTTGTATGATAAATGATTGATTCAGCCAATTGTAAACTCTTCTTCATCTCTTTCTGTAAGATTGAGTATTCACCGTGGATCTCGGTGAAGGGTTGTTGGTACTGAAAGTGGAATACTTTCAGGGTGTTGATTGAAGGTGGTTTAGCCTTCAAAGTCTGAGGGTGGTTTGCCTTCAGGAACTGAAAGTGGTTTGCCTTCAGGAACTGAAAGTGGTTTGCTTTCAGGGGATGTGGAAAGTGGTATACTTTCACAGGAAGATGATAGAAATTCTCAGGGTCCTTGGTATACGAACTTGTAAGATATTTTTATCAATAGTGGAAAAATCCTCAAGGGATTTTCTTGAGGGACTGGACGTAGCCTTCAGTGGATAGAAGGTGAACCAGAATAAAATTTTGTGTGTGTGAATTCTTCTATCCTTCATCTTTACTTTCAAGCAACGCTTAATTCCGCTGCAATCACAACTATCGTTTTGTGATCATCATTATCTTGAAAGTAATAATTTCAATAAGGCGAAAATCGGGGCAACTCTGATTCACCCCCCCTCTCAGGTTGCTATCTGTACTAACAAGTAGTAGGGCGACCCAGTGGCTCGACAGAGCGACCCTAGCTGCTTTAGGGGGTATATTTGTAACATAAGGGGGGTAATAATTTGTAATGTATTGGGCTCGATTCCCGAGGCCCATATGCCTGCTAGGATTCAAGATATTTATGACTCCTCCCCCTATAAATAGCTAGTAGGGGGCTCATGTAAAAGGGTCTTGATTTGTCTCTTAATACTCTAATAATAACACTTTTCTCCTATACTGTCTCATTCCGAGAACATAACTTCGATACCTCTGTGCACTTGTAGAAAGGCTATCGCACACAAATAAAGTCTACTCATAAAAGACACAACATGTTCTTCTAAAGAAAACATGGATTTAAATGACTGCTTTTACACATTTGAAAGTGATAGGAATAATCAGATAAGACAAATGGTGCAAAATAAACTAATTTCCACACCCAAAAATCAGTACTTGCTGACCCTTATACCCACCCCAGATTTGTATCACAAGCATGCATGACATGGCCACCAAATTCATCCAAGTTAGACTTCAAAGTCAGACACCAATTTTTTTGAATTCTTCCAAGTATACCTCCTACTTATGAAGAGAAGAAGGATAAGAAGTATTTCTAAAGGTGGAAAAAACCAAGAAGATCAATCACACAATCAAAGGTTTTTCATTATCAAAGAAAACTTTTGAACCTTCAGACGCTATAACTAATGAATTATTTTGAACTTAATATGTGAGCCATGAACTAGTGCAATTCTTTTTCATTTTAGAAACATTCTCTCCAATGACCACCCTTTAAATTTGATTTTTGCAGGCCCTGAGATAGTAATAAACCCAGAATGGGAAGATAAAACATATTATAAGAAATTTTACATGCTTATTATCATATCAAACTACATGCAAAATAGAAGACATGACTAAGAGTAAGATTAATGAAGTAGAATTTAACTTCTTGGATTGAAAGAAATCATCAGAAAAATATAAACTAACATATTTAACCTTAGCTGCTACTAATAATTGAAAAACTTTAACTCTATTATAGCCTGACTTTTGAGAAAGAGGAGCTAGAAGTGTGTCTTGAAGATTGTAGACTCAAAACTGAAGTAATCTAAGTCAAAGCAGCTAAAGAAAGAAAAAAAAGAAAAAAAGCTATTATGACCATTTGATACAGAAAAGACCAATACAATTAGGAGGGTTTTAAAAAGTTTCTTTTTTTTTTTTTCCCACTTATGCTTTTCCTTGTTTTGGAAAGAAACTAATTCACTCAACTTAAACAAGTCAAAAAATCAGCAGCTTAGTGATATATATATATATATATATATATATATATATATATATATAGGGGAAGATACTCACATTTGTAGCATCAAATATGATGCCTTAATTATTATTGTTATTATTATTAATATGATTATTATTATTATTGTGGACATGGTACTCTTTTGAAAGCTAACTTGCCATGTATGGTATGCGCATCATTATACCGGATACATTTAATATTCTTATAAAAAAATTAAATGTTATACTTAATAACTTTGTTTATTATAGAATATTAAGAATACAAAATAATTAAAAATAAATGTGTTTTTACTATTTTTACAAAATTTAAAGGATCTAATTAAAATATATTGATTATTATAGAATTAAAAAGGACTAATTTTAAAAACACATTAATATTTAATATTTCATGGATTATATATTACATCTTGTAGTATTTTCTTTCACCTGTACATTATTAATAATATAATTTGTAGACTGACACTTTAAAAGGAACTTAACTTTTTATAGTTTTATACAATAGAAATGTCATATCACTATTTAAATATGAACATGAATTGTCATGGATAAGGATAATATATCAAATTACGATGTCAAGGATAAGTTCAGAATTATCACGTTCGGTAGCGATAAACATCAATTGCCATGTCAGCTAACAAATGGATAAGCGCTTGACCTTTTACATTAATGACAATATTAATTAATTATAAATAACATTTTATAGATAATATTAATTAGTTATTAATAATATTTATATTAATTATTATTTTACAAGATATCACAATTTCCCATATATAGTAAAAAATATTAAATATCTAACATTTCCCTAACACTTGAATTAATGACACTATTCATTAACAATACTTTAATTTAAAATTTAAAATTTAAAATTGTGTTAAAAATAATTATGAAATATTTAACTAATTTTTTTTTTTCATTTAATTAATGTTAATATTAGTTAGTTATTCAATAAATTCATTTTATTAATTATATTAACAATCAGTCTTAACAATACCTCAATTTATCATATATGAAAGTAAAATATTAAATATGTTGACCTTTACATTAATGAAACTGTTAATTGAACATTAATAACCTTTTGTATTATTAATTATATTAATTAATAATTATTTATATCACAATTTCTCATATTAAAAAGTAAAATATTAAATATTAAATTATTTTAATGTTATTGATAAAAAAAGCATTTTGTTTTATTTGGTTAATATAACGTAAAAGTAAATATTTAAATATAAATAGCTTAACAGAAGTAACATAACCTGATTAATATTACTTGAATTATTTTTAATTAATATTAAATTATTAAAAAGTTACTAACTAATTAATATTTAAACCAATAAATTTTACACGAATCAAGTAATCCCAAATTGAGAAATATTAAAAAATTAAAATAGAAATAAAAAACATTTTTATTTTTATATATATTAAGTATTAAAGTTATTTAATAAATATAATTAACTTATTTTAACCTTTATATTAATGGTATTTTAGTAAAAGGCGAAAGAATAGTTCGCCTTATGCATATTAAATATTAAATGTGCGTTCTGTATGTGTGTCTTTTTTAGTATATTGTAGTAAGTTTATCATGAAAAAAATCTATATTAAGTATTAAATGTGCGTTATGTGTGTGTGTCTTTTTTTAATAATAAAGTAACTATTTAATTAGATAATTTAATTTATTTTAAATATTAAAGTGGATTCATGTTTATTCAAATTTTATTCTTATTATTATATAATAAATAAAATTATTAAGTATGACTTTTAAATTTTTCTGAAAATATTAAATATTTCCTGTGTAACTAGGTGCATATCATACATGGTATGTTAATAATAATAATAATAATAATTAAGTCAAATATTTTGATGCTCTGTATGCAAGTCTCTTCCCCTATTATAAATATCTCTACCTCTCACTCTTTTCCCAATCATATGTTCTCTTTTATTCTTTGCAAATATATTCTCACTGAGATATCTACACCACATCCACAACCTTTGCTTTTGTTGGCCAATCACAAGAATTAGGGAATGGGAATGGTGCACAAGCTTGGGTCCTGAAGTCATACAAACCTTGCAAAGGCTTACTTTGTTCTCTTCTTTATCGGATAGTGTCTATGTGTTGATTATTAGGCTATATGTTACGTAACAACCATCATTTGAATGGCAGAGTTTTTTTCCAACTTCCGTAGCTGAGTATGAGTGTTTTTATGTTGCAGGTTCCTCCATGGTTCGACTTTGACCTTATTACAGTTACAGGTACCCTTTTTCCGTATTTTATACCACCTAAATTTTAGGTGTTGATTGTTTTATTTCTTATGCTAAGTGCTAGTCCTAATATTCATGTGTATTCAACTTTTTTGTGGGTGTTTCCTTGCTTAATGTAATAAATTTAAATATATTAAAATGAAAATATTTAAAATGATTAAAATTAGTTTTAACTTTTTGTGTTTTCCAAACTTAAAACCAAAAGTCATATTGAACGGGGCCTAATGAATTTAGCATCAAAATTTTTTAAAATCTCAAGTCTTAGATTCCACTACACACATTTTCTCTCAAACCGAAACGTTCCTTTTTCATACACTAAATATACAAATTCTATATATATAAAAATATAATATGCTCTTCACTGTACCTAGCAAAGCATCCCAAAAAATAACATTTGCAAATAAGGTCCTCATTCGGTGTAGGAATGGAATTCTATAGAAACAGGTCCCTTTAAATGTCGTCATGCTGTATTATCTCTTGTATTTGTTTATCTTTTTTATATCTAGCCTTGTGAACCCAAACTTATGGGTCTATATCAATTCAGCTTCTTTAGCAGCTGGTAGGACAACGTTTCTCACTTTTAAAAATCCGAGCACCCTTTCTATGGAAGACAACAGGGAGCGGAAATAACCTTGTCCTTCGTAATTATTAAGATATTCCAGTAAGGGAAGCTCTGATACTTCTTGCCCTTGCACATAAAATACGCTAGTGCAAACCACCGTTTCATTAACAGCGAGCATCGCACAATGCATTATTCCAAAATCATGATCCTCAATTCTCCACACGTGAATCATTTCTATAATTAAATCAAGCTCTATAGTAGTACATATTATTTCATGTAACTGCTCATGGAAGATAACAACATCTTTTGAAAATGATGAACTAATCTCATTAGGATAAACCAAGTTCCACTTCAAAACTGTCCATTTTATATTTACACCAGCCTCACTTTCTATGCATTTTCCTTCATGCTTCTTTTTATTCAAAATTAGCGGTGAATATGGAAGATTCACCTCCCCATGAGCCCCCAAATTTACTAGAGTGTATGAATTTGATCACAATCTGAGCATCATAACCAATTACCTTCAAGAATTTCCTTCAAGCTTAGCACGTTATGATCCTTCAAACACCCAACATGGTATTCCCTCTCACACTGATCACAAATAATTACTGTTCGAGGATGAAATGCTTCTTTGCTAAAATCTTGGCCACCGCACAATGCACACCCACCATAGTCAACTTTATAAATTTTGACAACACAAGTTCTATTATTCATATGTTCTAGAGGATCAACACATGAATTCCTTAAAACTTCCAAAGAATATGAAGGGACCTATGGCGGCTGGAAGAGCTGCAGCAGTGAATCCTCTAGAACAGATAAACCAGAGAAATTCGTATTGTCAAAATTTATAAGGGTGACCACGGTGGGTGTGCACTGTGCAGTGACCTAGATATAAACAAAGAAATATTTGGTCCTCGGACATTAATTATTTGTGATCAGTTTGACAGGGAATACCAAGTTGGGTGTTTGAAGGATAGTAACATGCAAAGCCTGTAGGAATTTTTGGAAGATGATTGGTTATGCTGCTTAGATTTTGATCAAATTCATACGCTCTAGAGAATTTGGGGGCTCATGGGGATGTGAATCTTCCATATTCACTCCTAATTTTGAATAAATGTAAGCATGAAGGTAAGGCATAGAAAGTGAGGCTGGCCTGAATATAAAATGGAGGATTTTGAAGTTGAACTTGGTTTATCCTGGTGAGATTAGTTCATTATTTTCAAAAGATGTTGCTATCTCCATGAGCATTTTCATGAAATAATAGATACTACTACAGAGCTTGATTTAATTATAGAAATGATTCACGTGTGGAGAGTTGAGGATCACGATTTTGGCAGAATGTATTGTGCGATGCTCGTTGTCAACGAAGTGAGGGTTTGCACTAGCTTATTTCATGTGCAAGGGAAAGAAGTACCAGAGCTTCCTTTTGTGGCATATCTTGTTGATTACGAAGTACAAGGTTACTTCGGGTCACTGTTCTCTTCCATAAAAGGGGTGGTGGGATTTTTAAATGTGAGAAACGTTGTCCAACCTGCTGCTAAAGAAGCTGAATCAATATAGACCTGTAAGTTTGGGATCAGAAGGCTAGATATAAAAAGGATAAACAAATACAAGAGATAGTACAACATGGTGGCATTTAAAGTGACCTGTTTCTACATAAGCATATTCCTGCACTGTAATGAGGACCTCATTTGCAAATGTTATTTTTTGGGCTGCTTTCCTGGGTTCAATGGATAACATACTCTTTTATATATATATATATATAGAATTTTTATATTTAGTGTACGGAAAAAGAAGGTTTAGGATCCAAAGATAAGGTGTGTAGTGGAACCCAGGACTTGGGATTTTTAAAAATTTGCCATACTTGACTTTAGAATCTATTATGAGGAGAATCTAGAATGAGAAGATTTTGGGTGTCAAATTTGACTATAAGTAAAGATAATTTGATGCAAAAATGTCATAAAACGACAAAAATAAAACATCCACCAAGAAGTTGAGTACACAAGGAAAATCGAGGAAGGAAGAAAGGGCGAGAAGGAGAAGAAGATCAGGTCAGGGAAGAGGAAGTCGCTCTCCATCCGCCACGATGTCACAAACCTCTGTGGGCTGAAGATCGAAGCCTTCGACATCAGCAACAAAGAACCTAGAATAGAATTGAGACGAGTAGCATTGGTTTACTGCTCGCCATCACCCCATGCTGGAATTTCCTTCAACCAGATTTCAGAGAACACGAGTGGGAGCCAAGTATGATGACAAGGAAGAGAACAACGACACAGAAGACACCAATTCGTCCTCCTTCACGCTCAGTCAATGTAGCAGTGGCTGATTCATCGGTCTGGTTCTGACAAAGACATACCCGATTCAGACCAACGTCGCCACCACTTTTATGTTGATGATCGGAAGAGAGCAGTAGAGGCAACAACAGAGTATACGATGGTGTTCGTCATCTCATAACCTGATCAAAGAAAACCATCAACGCCATAGCCAAGTTGGCTGGCAAATTTGATGCCATTCGCGCTCTCTAGTTTTTCCCTGATATTTACTTCATGCTCTTAATCCTTTTTGAAATTTATGCTTCTGAGTGTTCATGCCTTGATTTTTTTTTGTTTGATGTTCAAATAGCAGATTTACACTTTGCACAGAAGGTTCTCGAGAATATGCCTCAACGACAAGTAACTTCTTGGGACGTCATAATGTTAGAGTCATTGCGATATGTGGGTTCCCTGCGTAATAAGGTGACTCGCCCAACTTGGCCAGCGACATGGTCGCTGAACGACACTTAGCTTGGTAGAAGAGGTTACGAAGACTTGTAGGCCACAATCTCAAGTTTGATTCGCTACTAGCCCACTTACTATCCCGGCTCAACAATCACAGAGAATCCACAGTGCTTGGATATTTGGTTCACTCTATCCCTAACTCCTTTATGTTTAAACTTTGATGCTTGTTACATGTCCCACGAAAGAGTCAAATGTTATTTTCCTTGAAATACCCTAGCAGTTTTTACGCCTACCACCTGTTTGATAAAATGTCAGACTGAATCTACACTCATATTTTGAAGATAAAATGTTTGAAAAGAATTTGAGACCTCTATTACGAATAGCATATGGCTGAAAGTTATTGAGGAAATGTCTAAATAAGTTATATATCATGTTTTCATTATAGTTTTCTTGCCTGGAGAGAAGTTTGATTAATTTCCCTTTGGATCCTCCTAAGACTATACTTTCAACGCCAGAACATTGAATGTGTTTTAGCAATTTTTTTAAGTGATTCAATATGAGAAGCTCCTGATTGGGTCAACTGTTTGGATTCTAACAATATGAGAGTATTTATGTTTAAGATTTGAAGCATGTTTCTCATCTTGTCATCATAAGAAGGTGGCTTTGGAAAACTATGGCAAGGTGTTGTATTTTATTTTGCATGTTGGTGCTGTTCTGAGTCTGACTTATTGCTTGACTAAGATGAATTAACCGCTTGGACAGTAGAGATAAGTTGGGTGAATTTGAATTTATAGTGTGTCTTGACTGATCACTCGCTATTGTAAGATGTGCTTTAGATTATATGATGATTGCTCAACGTGCTGTGAAGGTTGTTTCATGTATTTATCTCTGATAAACGATCTCCTGAACCCTAGAATTGTGATTGTCATGTGTGTTGGTTTCCAGGTAGCAGAATTTAGTTCAGTTGTCTTGCTGCTTGCTTAATTGATCATCTTTGTTAATAGGCTTGGAACATCTGAATGTGCAAGAAACACACAAGAAAGGGGGGGTTTGAATTGTGTGACCATTTTTTTTTTAAACTTATTCGATAGGTCTTAAAAGTTAATTACTGGTTTTCAAAATGATTTATTCATGATGCAAGCATGAGTATGAATACAGCGGAAAGGTAATGTAACATGAATAATAAAGCACACATGAGTTTTATCCTGGTTCACCCCCATAATCGACAGGGCTACGTCCAGTCCTTGGCTTCACCATGATTTTCACTATTTAACCAAATAGTACAACTATTATCAGGGACTTCTCCCGACAAGTATTCTAAGGACTTCTCCTAATACTTGATAGGAAAAGTCCTTACAATACATGTTGGGAGTAGTCCCTGATAATACTTGTACTATTTGTTTTAAATAGTGGAAAATCTTGGTGAAGCCAAGGACTGGACTTAGCCTTGTCGATTATGGGGGTGAACCAGGATAAAAATCATGTGTGCTTTACTTTTCATGTTATGTTATATTTTCCTCTACATACATGCATATTTTCATAATGAATAACTCTCTTTGAAAACCAATAATTAACGTTTATCATTGAAAGAAGTTTTCAAAATAAGTCACACAATTCAAACCCCCCCTTTCTTGTGTGTTTCTTGCACCTTCAAGACACACTTCATCTTCGTGCCTCAGACTTGGTGTCTTATGGGCTTGTGGACCAGGCGAGCACCTTCCCCTGGGGGGCGGGCCATGAAGACTTTTGAAGACACACTTCGCTTTCATACTTCAAACTTGGTGTCTTGTGGACTGGGCGAGTGCCCTGGCCCAGTAGTAGGGCGACCCAGTGGCTCGACAGGGCGACCCCAGCTTCTTTAGGGGAGTATATTTGTAACAAAAGGGGGGTAATAATTTGTAATGTATTGGGCTCGATTCCCGAGGCCCATAGGCCTGCTAGGATTCAAGATATTTATGACTCCTCCCCCTATAAATAGCTAGTAGGGGGCTCATGTAAAAGAGTCTTGATTTGTCTCTTAATACTCTAATAATAACACTTTTCTCCTATACTGTCTCATTCCGAGAACATAACTTCGATACCTCTGTGCACTTGTAGAAAGGCTATCGCACACAAATAAAGTCTACTCATAAAAGACACAACATGTTCTTCTAAAGAAAACATGGATTTAAATGACTGCTTTTACACACTTGAAAGTGATAGGAATAATCGGATAAGACAAATGGTGCAAAATAAACTAATTTCCACACCCAAAAATCAGTACTCGCTGACCCTT
Source organism: Acmispon strigosus (assembly GCA_030819835.1). Taxonomy (NCBI): domain Eukaryota; kingdom Viridiplantae; phylum Streptophyta; class Magnoliopsida; order Fabales; family Fabaceae; genus Acmispon; species Acmispon strigosus. Next base: position 27,360,960 of record JAUAMA010000004.1, on the reverse strand, counting down.
ATACCCTCCCCAGATTTGTATCACAAGCATGCATGACATGGCCACCAAATTCATCCAAGCTAGCCTTCAAAGTCAGACACCAATTTTTTTGAATTCTTCCAAGTATACCTCCTGCTTATGAGCCGTGAACTAGTGCAATTCTTTTTCATTTTTGAAACATTCTCTCCAATGACCACCCTTTAAATTTGATTTTTGCGAGCCCTGAGATAGTAATAAACACAGAATGGGAAGATAAAACATATTATAAGAAATTTTACACGCTTATTATCATATCAAACTACATGCAAAACAGAATACATGACTAAGAGTAAGATTAATGAAGAAGAATTTAACTTCTTGGATTGAAAGAAATCATCAGAAAAATATAAACTAACATATTTAACCATAGCTGCTACTAATAATTGAAAAACTTTAACTGTATTATAGCCTGACTTTTGAGAAAGAGGAGCTAGAAGTGTGTCTTGAAGATAGTAGACTCAAAACTGAAATAATCTAAGTCAAAGCAGCAAAAGAAAGAAAAAAAGAAAAAAAGCTATTATGACCATTTTATACAGAAAAGACCAATACAATTAGGAGGGTTTTGAAAAGTTTCTTTTTTTTTCCCACTTATGATCATGTATATGCTTTTCCTTGTTTTGGAAAGAAACTAATTCACTCAACTTAAACAAGTCAAAAAATCAGCAGATTAGTGATATATATATATATATATATATATATATATATATATATAAAGGGGAAGATACTCACATTTGTAGCATCAAATATGATGCCTTAATTATTATTGTTATTATTATTAATATTATTAATAAGATTATTATAATTATTGTGGACATGGTACTCTTTTGAAAACTAACTTGCCATGTATGGTACGCACATCATTATACCGGATACATTTAATATTCTTATAAAAAAATTAAATGTTATACTTAATAACTTTGTTTATTATAGAATATTAAGAATACCAAAAAATTTAAAAATAAATCTGTTTTTACAATTTTTACAAATTTTAAAGGATCTGATTAAAATATATTGATTATTATAGAATTAAAAAAGACTAAAATTAAAAAAACTTTAATATTTAATATTTCATGGATTATATATTACATCTTGTAGTATTTTCTTTCACCTGTACATTATTAATAATATAATTTGTAGACTGACACTTTAAAAGGAACTTAACTTTTTATAGTTTTATACAAAAGAAATGTCATATCACTATTTAAATATGAACATGAAATGTCATGGATAAGGATAATATATCAAATTACGATGTCAAGGATTAGTTCAGAATTATCACGTTCGGTAGCGATAAACATCAATTGCCATGTCAGCTAACAAATGGATAAGCGCTTGACCTTTTACATTAATGACAATATTAATTAATTATAAATAACATTTTATAGATAATATTAATTAGTTATTAATAATATTTATATTAATTATTATTTTATAAAATATCACAATTTCACATATATAGTAAAAAATGTTAAATATCTAAAATTTTCCTAACACTTGAATTAATGACACTATTCATAAATAATACAATAATTTAAAATTTAAAATTTAAAATTGTGTTAAAAATAATTATGAAATATTTAAGTAAATATTTTTTTTACATTTAATTAATGTTAATATTAGTTAGTTATTCAATAAATTCATTTTATTAATTACATTAACAATCAGTCTTAACAATACCTCAATTTACCATATATGAAAGTAAAATATTAGATATGTTGACCTTTACATTAATGAAACTATTAATTGAACATTAATAACCTTTTGTATTATTAATTATATTAATTAATAATTATTTATATCACAATTTCTCATATTAAAAAGTAAAATATTAAATATTAAATTATTTTAATGTTATTGATAAAAAAAGCATTTAGTTTTATTTGGTTAATATAAAGTAAAAATAAAAATTTAAATATAAATAGTTTAACAGAAGTAACATAACTTGATTAATATTACTTGAATTATTTTTAATTAATATTAAATTATTAAAATGTTATTAACTAATTAATATTTAAACCAATAAATTTTAAACGAATCAAGTAATCCCTAATTGAGAAATATTAAAAAAATAAAATAGAAATAAAAAACATTTTTATTTTTATATATATTAAGTATTAAAGTTATTTAATAAATATAATTAAATTATTTTAACCTTTATATTGATGGTATATTAGTAAAAGGCGAAGAATAATTAGCCTTGTGCATATTAAATATTAAATGTGCTTTGTGTGTGTGTGTCTTTTTTAGTATATAGTAGTAAGTTTATCATGAAAAAAACTATATTAAATATTAAATGTGCGTTATGTGTGTGTGTCTTTTTTTAATAATAAAGTAACTATTTAATTAGATAATTTAATTTATTTTAAATATTAAAGTGGATTCATTTTTATTAAAATTTTATTCTTATTATTATATAATAAATAAAATTATTAAGTATGACTTTTAAATTTTTCTGAAAATATTAAATATTTCCTTTATAACTAGGTGCATATCATACATGGTATGTTAATAATAATAATAATAATAATTAAGTGAAATATTTTGATGCTCTGAATGCAAGTCTCTTCCCCTATTATAAATATCTCTACCTCTCACTCTTTTCCCAATCATATATGTGTTGATTACAAAACTTGCAAAGGCTTACTTTGTTCTCTTCTTTATCGGATAGTGTCTATGTGTTGATTATTAGGCTATATGTTACTTAACTACCATCATTTGAATTGCAAAGTTTTGTTCCAACTTCCGTAGCTGAGTATGAGTGTTTTTATGTTGCAGGTTCCTCCATGGTTCGACTTTGACCTTATTACAGTTACAGGTACCCTTTTTCCGTATTTTATACCACCTAAATTTTAGGTGTTGATTGTTTTATTTCTTATGCTAAGTGCTAGTCCTAACATTCATGTGTATTCAACTTTTTTGTGGGTGTTTCTTTGCTAAATGTAATAAATTTAAATTTAATAAAATGAAAATATTTAAAATGATTAAAATTAGTTTTAACTTTTTGTGTTTTCCAAACTTAAAACCAAAAGTCATATTGAACGGGGCCTAATGAATTTAGCATCAAAATTTTTTAAAATCTCAAGTCTTAGATTCCACTACACACATTTTCTCTCAAACCGAAACGTTCCTTTTTCATACACTAAATATACGAATTCTATATATATAAAAATATAATATGCTCTTCACTGTACCTAGCAAAGCATCCCAAAAAATAACATTTGCAAATAAGGTCCTCATTCGGTGTAGGAATGGAATTCTATAGAAACAGGTCCCTTTAAATGTCGTCATGCTGTATTATCTCTTGTATTTGTTTATCTTTTTTATATCTAGCCTTGTGAACCCAAACTTATGGGTCTATATCAATTCAGCTTCTTTAGCAGCTGGTAGGACAACGTTTCTCACTTTTAAAAATCCGAGCACCCTTTCTATGGAAGACAACAGGGAGCGGAAATAACCTTGTCCTTCGTAATTATTAAGATATGCCAGTAAGGGAAGCTCTGATACTTCTTGCCCTTGCACATAAAATACGCTAGTGCAAACCACCGTTTCATTAACAGCGAGCATCGCACAATGCATTATTCCAAAATCATGATCCTCAATTCTCCACACGTGAATCATTTCTATAATTAAATCAAGCTCTATAGTAGTACATATTATTTCATGTAACTGCTCATGGAAGATAACAACATCTTTTGAAAATAATGAACTAATCTCGTTAGGATAAACCAAGTTCCACTTCAAAACCGTCCATTTTATATTTAGACCAGCCTCACTTTCTATGCATTTTCCTTCATGCTTCTTTTTATTCAAAATTAGCGGTGAATATGGAAGATTCACCTCCCCATGAGCCCCCAAACTTACTAGAGTGTATGAATTTGATCACAATCTGAGCATCATAACCAATTACCTTCAAGAATTTCCTTCAAGCTTAGCATGTTATGATCCTTCAAACACCCAACATGGTATTCCCTCTCACACTGATCACAAATAATTACTGTTCGAGGACGAAATACTTCTTTGCTAAAATCTTGGCCACCGCACAATGCACACCCACCATAGTCAACTTTATAAATTTTGACAACACAAGTTCTATTATTCATATGTTCTAGAGGATCAACACATGAATTCCTTAAAACATCCAAAGAATAGGAAGGGACCTATGGCGGCTGGAAGAGCTGCAGCAGTGAATCCTCTAGAACAGATAAACCAGAGAAGCATTCGTATTGTCAAAATTTATAAGGGTGACCACGGTGGGTGTGCACTGTGCAGTGACCTAGATATAAACAAAGAAATATTTGGTTCTCGAACATTAATTATTTGTGATCGGTGTGACAAGGAATACCAAGTTGGGTGTTTGAAGGATAGTAACATGCAAAGCGTGTACGAATTTTTAGAAGATGATTGGTTATGCTGCTTAGATTGTGATCAAATTCATATGCTCTAGAGAATTTGGGGGCTCATTGGGATGTGAATCTTCCATATTCACTCCTAATTTTGAATAAATGTAAGCATGAAGTTAAAGGCATTGAACGTGAGGCTGGCCTGAATATAAAATAGAGGATTTTGAAGTTGAACTTGGTTTATCCTGGTGAGATTAGTTCATTATTTTCAAAAGATGTTGCTATCATCCATGAGCAGCTTCATGAAATAATAGATACTACTACAGAGCTTGATTTAATTGTAGAAATGATTCACGTGTGGAGAGTTGAGGATCATGATTTTGGCAGAATGTATTGTGCGATGCTCTCTGTCAACGAAGTGGTGGTTAGCACTAGCTTATTTCATGTGCAAGGGAAAGAAGTATCAGAGCTTCCCTTTGTGGCATATCTTGTTGATTACAAAGTACAAGGTTACTTCGGGTCCCTGTTCTCTTCCATCAAAGGGGTGCTGGGATTTTTAAATGTGAGAAACGTTGTCCAACCTGCTGCTAAAGAAGTTGAATCAATATAGACCTGTAAGTTTGGGATCAGAAGGCTAGATATAAAAAGGATAAACAAATACAAGAGATAGTACAACATGGTGGCATTTAAAGTGACCTGTTTCTACATAAGCTTATTCCTGCACTGTAATGAGGACCTCATTTGCAAATGTTATTTTTTGGGCTGCTTTGCTGGGTACAATGGATAACATACTCTTTTTTTTATATATAGAATTTTTATATTTAGTGTACGGAAAAAGAAGGTTTAGGATCCAAAGATAAGGTGTGTAGTGGAACCCAGGACTTGGGATTTTTAAAAATTTGGAAAACTTGACTTTAGAATCTATTATGAGGAGAATCTAGAATGAGAAGATTTTGGGGATCAAATTTGATTATAAGTAAAGATAATTTGATGCAAACATGTCATAAAACGACAAAAATAAAATATCCACCAAGAAGTTGAGTACACAAGGAAAATCGAGGAAGGAAGAAAGTGTAAATCCTGTCTCGTCCTTGGACTCGGCTGAGGTTTTGATGAAGACAAACACATCACAAAAAGAAGAAAGACTTCAGAAAAGAAAAGGAAGACTTCAAGAAATAAAGGAACAAAAAGAAGAAAGACTTCACGAAGACTTCAGAAAAGGAAGGAAGACTTTAAGAAGACTTCAGAGAAGAAAGACTTCAAGAACCGGCTCAGAACGTCAAGATCAAACATGAAGGTTTTAGTTTTAAGTAAGTCTTGTCAACTTAGTGTGCTATGCTTTATTAAGGTTTAATTGCATTTGAAGGCTCATTAAAGATCAACTAATTGAGTATAATATGTTCTCACAAGTAAGACTTGGTAGGAACACTCAATTAGGGTTTAAGATGGTTAAAACTGAGTTTTGGACTATCTGTAATCGATTACAGGTTGTGTGTAATCGATTACACAGTTTGAAATTTGAATTCAAACTGCAACGACTAGTGTAATCGATTACACTAACTGCTGTAATCGATTACCAACACGACAAAAGTGCTTTTTAATGAACCAATGTGTCTCACAACGTTTGCGAAGCATTGTAATGGTTCATAGGAAACCTCTAGTGCCTAATATATGTTGTTTCACGAACCAATATGTCCCAAGTCATTTGGGAAACATTGCAATGGTTCATTAACAACCGTTAGTGCATTGGATGTGTTGTTTCATGAACCAATGCATCCCAAGTCTTTTGAGAAGAATTGCAATGGTTCATGAACAATCACTAGTGCCTATAAATAGTCCATGAATACTCAGAAACAAGTATGACTTGTGCCACAACTTTCACATTCATTAGAGTCATCATTCTGAGTTCTTGTTCTCTAAATGTCAAAGAACACTTATGCTGTTCAACTGTTGAGAACTCAGAATTATTAAGAAGCCTTCATTGTAATTGCCTGGAGCATACAAACTAAGATCAATCCATCTTGTCTAAAGGATTGTATCAGCCATTGTAAAGGCATCTTCTTCTTCATCTCTTGAATCTGGTTGATTCATTCACCGTGGTTGTCGGTGGTTGTAAAAAGGTCCATCGTGGTGTTCGATGGTTGTGAAAAAGGTTCTTTGAATCGGGTTTGATTCAAAGTCCGCCGTAGGTTTCGGCGTCATCAGTTGGTGGTTTGCCATCTGAGGTTTGACAAGAGTTCTTAGGGTTCTTGGTGTAAGAACTTGTAAGGAATCTTGATCATTGTAAATCTTCACTGTGTGATTCAGTGGAGTGATTCTTCAGAAAGAGGTTTGCTTTCTGGTAGAGTGGAAAGTCTCTGTGTGATCAGAGGACTGGACGTAGCCTTCTGGGATTGAAGGTGAACCAGGATAAAATCCTTGTGTGTTCTTCTTATCCTTCATCTTTTACTTTCAAGCAATCTTCAATTCCGCTGCAATCACAACTATCGTTTCGTGATCATCATTATCTTGAAAGTAGTAATTTCAATAAGGCGAAAATCGGGGCAACTCTGATTCACCCCCCCTCTCAGGTTGCTATCTATACTAACAGAAAGGGCGAGAAGGAGAAGAAGATCAGGTCAGGGAAGAGAAAGTCGCTCTCCATCCGCCACGATGTCACAAACCTCTGTGGGCTGAAGATCGAAGCCTTCGACATCAGCAACAAAGAACCTAGAATAGAATTGAGGCGAGTAGCATTAGTTTACTGCTCGCCATCACCCCATGCTGGAATTTCCTTCAACCAGATTTCAGAGAACACGAGTGGGAGCCAAGTATGATGACAAGGAAGAGAACAACGACACTGAAGACACCAATTCGTCCTCCCTCACGCTCAGTCAACGTAGCAGTGGCTGATACATCGGTCTGGTTCTGACAAAGACATACCCGATTCAGACCAAAGTCGCCACATTATTTATGTTGATGATCGGAAGAGAGCAGTAGAGGCAACAACAGAGGATACGATGGTGTTCGTCATCTCATAACCTGAGAAAAGAAAACCATCAACGTCATAGGCAAGATGGCTGGAAAATTTGATGCCATTCGCGCTCTCTAGTTTTTCCCTGATATTTACTTCATGCTCTTGATCCTTTTTGAAATTTATGCTTCTGAGTGCATGCCTTGATTTTTTTTTTGTTTGATGTTCAAATAGCAGATTTACACTTTGCACAGAAGGTGCTCGAGAATATGCCTCAACGACAAGTAACTTCTTGGGACGTCATAATGTCAGAGTCATTGCGATATGTGGGCTCCCTACGTAATAAGGTGACTCGCCCAACTTGGCCAGCGACATGGTCGCTGAACGACACTTAGCTTGGTAGCATAGGTTACGATGACTTGTAGGCCACAATCTCAAGTTTGATTCGCTACTAGCCCACTTACTGTCCCGGCTCAACAATCACAGAGAATCCACAGTGCTTGGATATTTGGTTCACTCTATCCCTAACTCCTTCATGTTTAAGGTTTGATGCTTGTTACATGTCCCATGAAAGAGTCAAATGTTATTTTCCTTGAAATACCCTAGCAGTTTTTACGCCTACCACCTGTTTGATAAATTGTCAGACTGAATCTACACTCATATTTTGAAGATAAAATGTTTGAAAAGAATTTGAGACCTCTATTACTAATAGAAAATGGCTGAAAGTTATTGAGGAAATGTCTAAATAAGTTATATATCATGTTTTCATTATAGTTTTCTTTCCTGGAGAGAAGTTTGATTAATTTCCCTTCGGATCCTCCTAAGACTATACTTTCAACGCCAGAACATTGAATGTGTTTTAGCAATTTTTTTAAGTGATTCTATATGAGAAGCTCCTGATTGGGTCAACTGTTTGGATTCTAACAATATGAGAGTATTTATATTTAAGATTTGAAGCATGTTTCTCATCTTGTCATCATAAGAAGGTGGCTTTGGAAAACTGTGGCAAGGTGTTGTATTTTATTTTGCATGATTGCTCAACGTGCTGTGAAGGTTGTTTCATGTATTTATCTTTGATAAATGATCTCATGAACCCTAGAATTGTGATTGTCATGTGTGTTGGTTTCCAGGTAGCAGAATTTAGTTCAGTTGTCTTGCTGCTTGCTTAATTGATCATCTTTGTTAATAGGCTTGGAACATCTGAAGGTGCAAGAAACACACAAGAAAGGGGGGGGGGGGGGTTGAATTGTGTGACTAATTTTATTTTTTTAAAAATTATTCGATAGGTCTTAAAAGTTAGTTACTGGTTTTCAAAATGATTTATTCATGATGCAAGCATGAGTATGAATACAGCGGGAAGGTAATGTAACATGAATAATAAAGCACACATGATTTTTATCCTGGTTCACCCCCATAATCGACTGGGCTACGTCCAGTCCTTGGCTTCACCAAGATTTTCACTATTTAACCAAATAGTACAAGTATCATCAGGGACTTCTCCCAACAAGTATTCTAATAACTTCTCCTAATACTTGATAGGAGAAGTCCTTACAATACTTGTTGGGAGAAGTCCCTGATAATAATTTTACTATTTGTTTTAAATAGTGGAAAATCTTGGTGAAGCCAAGGACTGGACGTAGCCTTGTCGATTATGGGGGTGAACCAGGATAAAAATCATGTGTGCTTTACTTTTCATGATATGTTATATTTTCCTCTGCATACATGCATATTTTCATCATGAATAACTCTCTTTGAAAACCAATAATTAACGTTTATTATTGAAAGAAGTTTTCGAAATAAGTCACACAATTCAAACCCCCCCTTTCTTGTGTGTTTCTTGTACCTTCAAGACACACTTCATCTTCGTGCGTCAGGCTTGGTGTCTTTTGGGCTTGTGGACCAGGCGAGCACCTTCCCTTGGGGGCGGGCCATGAAGACTTCTGAAGACACACTTCGCTTTCATACTTCAAACTTGGTGTCTTGTGGGCTTGTGCGCTTGTGGACTGGGCGAGTACCCTTTCCCAGTAGTAGGGCGACCCAGTGGCTCGACAGGGCAACCCAGTGGCTCGACAGGGCGACCCCAGCTGCTTTAGCGAGGTATATTTGTAACATAAGGGGGGCAATAATTTGTAGTGTATTGGGATCAATTCCCGAGGCTCACAGGCCTGCTAGGATTCAAGATATTTATGACTCATCCCCCTATAAATAGCTAGTAGGGGGCTCATGTAAAAGGGTCTTGATTTGTCTCTTAATACTCTAATAATAACACTTTTCTCCTATATTGTCTCATTCCGAGAACATAACTTCGATACATCTGTGCACTTGTAGAAAGGCTATCGCACACAAATAAAGTCTACTCATAAAAGATACAGCATGTTCTTCTAAAGAAAACATGGATTTAAATGACTGCTTTTACACACTTGAAAGTGATAGGAATAATCGGATAAGACAAATGGTGCAAAATAAACTAATTTCCACACCCAAAAATCAGTACTCGCTGACCCTTATACCCTCCCCAGATTTGTATCACAAGCATGCATGACATGGCCACCAAATTCATCCAAGCTAGCCTTCAAAGTCAGACACCAATTTTTTTGAATTCTTCCAAGTATACCTCCTGCTTATGAAGAGAAGAAGGATAAGAAGTATTTGTAAAGGTGGAAATAACCAAGAAGATCAATCACACAATCAAAGGTTTTTCATTATCAAAGAAAACTTTTGAACCTTCATACGCTATAAGTTATGAAATATTTTGAACTTAATATGTGAGCCATGAACTAGTGCAATTCTTTTTCATTTTTGAAACATTCTCTCCAATGACCACCCTTTAAATTTGATTTTTGCGAGCCCTGAGATAGTAATAAACCCAGAATGGGAAGATAAAACATATTATAAGAAATTTTACATGCTTATTATCATATCAAACTACATGCAAAGTAGAAGACATGACTAAGAGTAAGATTAATGAAGAAGAATTTAACTTCTTGGATTGAAAGAAATCATCAGAAAAATATAAACTAACATATTTAACCTTAGCTACTACTAATAATTGAAAAACTTTAACTGTATTTTAGCCTGACTTTTGAGAAAGAGGAGCTAGAAGTGTGCCTTGAAGATTGTAGACTCAAAACTAAAGTAATCTAAGTCAAAGCAGCAAAAGAAAGAAAAAAAGAAAAAAAGCTATTATGACCATTTGATACAGGAAAGACCAATACAATTAGGAGGGTTTTGAAAAGTTTTTTTTTTCCCACTTATGATCATGTATATGATTTTCCTTGTTTTGGAAAGAAACTAATTCACTCAACTTAAACAAGTCTAAAAATCAGCAGATTAGTGATATATATATATATATATATATATATATATATATATATATAAAGGGGAAGATACTCACGTTTGTAGCATCAAATATGATGCCTTAATTATTATTGTTATTATTATTAATATTATTAATATGATTATTATTATTATTGTGGACATGGTACTCTTTTGAAAACTAACTTGCCATGTATGATATGCACATCATTATACCGGATACATTTAATATTCTTATAAAAAAATTAAATGTTATACTTAATAACTTTGTTTATTATAGAATATTAAGAATATAAAATAATTAAAAATAAATGTGTTTTTACTATTTTTACAAAATTTAAAGGATCTGATTAAAATATATTGATTATTATAGAATTAAAAAAGACTAAAATTAAAAACAAATTAATATTTAATATTTCATGGATTATATATTACATCTTGTAGTATTTTCTTTCACCTGTACATTATTAATAATATAATTTGTAGACTGACACTTTAAAAGGAACTTAACTTTTTATAGTTTTATACAAAAGAAATGTCATATCACTATTTAAATATGAACATGAATTGTCATGGATAAGGATAATATATCAAATTACGTTGTCAAGGATAAGTTCAGAATTATTACGTTCGGTAGCGATAAACATCAATTGCCATGTCAGCTAACAAATGGATAAGCGCTTGACCTTTTACATTAATGACAATATTAAATAATTATAAATAACATTTTATAGATAATATTAATAAGTTATTAATAATATTTATATTAATTATTATTTTATAAAATATCACAATTTCACATATATAGTAAAAAATATTAAATATCTAAAATTTCCCTAACACTTGAATTAATGACACTATTCATTAATAATACTCTAATTAAAAATTTATAATTGTGTTAAAAATAATTATGAAATATTTAAGTAATTTTTTTTTACATTTAATTAATGTTAATATTAGTTAGTTATTCAATAAATTCATTTTATTAATTACATTAACAATCAGTCTTAACAAAACCTCAATTTATCATATATGAAAGTAAAATATTAAATATGTTGACCTTTACATTTATGAAACTATTAATTGAACATTAATAACCTTTTGTATTATTAATTATATTAATTAATAATTATTTATATCACAATTTCTCATATTAAAAAGTAAAATATTAAATATTAAATTATTTTAATGTTATTGATAAAAAAGCAATTAGTTTTATTTGGTTAATATAAAGTAAAAATTAATATTTAAATCTAAATAGCTTAACAGGAGTAACATAACCTGATTAATATTACTTGGATTATTTTTAATTAATATTAAATTATTAAAATGTTATTAACTAATTAATATTTAAACCAATAAATTTTACACGAATTAAGTAATCCCAAATTGAGAAATATTAAAAAAATAAAATAGAAATAAAAAACATTTTTATTTTTATATATATTAAGTATTAAAGTTATTTAATAAATATAATTAAATTATTTTCACCTTTATATTAATGGTATTTTAGTAAAAGGCGAAAGAATAGTTCGTCTTGTGCATATTAAATATTAAATGTGCGTTCTGTGTGTGTGTGTCTTTTTTAGTATATAGTAGTAAATTTATCATGAAAAAAACTATATTAAGTATTAAATGTGCGTTATGTGTGTGTGTCTTTTTTTAATAATAAAGTAACTATTTAATTAGATAATTTCATTTATTTTAAATATTAAAGTGGATTCATTTTTATTCAAATTTTATTCTTATTATTATATAATAAATAAAATTATGAAGTATGACTTTTAAATTTTTCTGAAAATATTAAATATTTCCTGTATAACTAGGTGCATATCATACATGGTATGTTAATAATAATAATAATAATAATAATAATAATAATAATAATAATAATAATAATAATAATAATAATTAAGTGAAATATTTTGATGCTCTGAATGCAAGTCTCTTCCCCTATTATAAATATCTCTACCTCTCACTCTTTTCCCAATCATATGTTCTCTTTTATTCTTTGCAAATATATTCTCACTGAGATATCTACACCACCTCCACAACCTTTGCTTTTGTTTGACAATCACAAGAATTAGGGAATGGGAATGGTGCACAAGCTTGGGTCCTGAAGTCATACAAACCTTGCAAAGGCTTACTTTGTTCTCTTCTTTATCGGATAGTGTCTATGTGCTGATTATTAGGCTATATGTTACTTAACTACCATCATTTGAATTGCAGAGTTTTGTTCCAACTTCCGTAGCTGAGTATGAGTGTTTTTATGTTGCAGGTTCCTCCATGGTTCGACTTTGACCTTATTACAGTTACAGGTACCCTTTTTCCGTATTTTATACCACCAAAATTTTAGGTGTTGATTGTTTGATTTCTTATGCTATGTGCTAGTCCTAATATTCATGTGTATTCAACTTTTTTGTGGGTGTTTCCTTGCTAAATGTAATAAATTTAAATATATTAAAATGAAAATATTTAAAATGATTAAAATTAGTTTTAACTTTTTATGTTTTCCAAACTTAAAACCAAAAGTCATATTGAACGGGGCCTAATGAATTTAGCATCAAAATTTTTTAAAATCTCAAGTCTTAGATTCCACTACACACATTTTCTCTCAAACCGAAGCGTTCCTTTTTCATACACTAAATATACAAATTCTATATATATAAAAAAATAGTATGCTCTTCACTGTACCTAGCAAAGCATCCCAAAAAATAACATTTGCAAGTAAGGTCCTCATTCGGTGTAGGAATAGACTTCTATAGAAACAGGTCCCTTTAAATGTCGTCCTGTTGTATTATCTCTTGTATTTGTTTATCATTTTTATATCTAGCAGCGCCCTTTCTATGGAAGAGAACAAGGACTGTAAATAACCTTATCCTTCGTAATTATTAAGATACGCCACTAAGGGAAGCTCTGATACTTCTTGCCCTTGCACATGAAATACGCTAGTGCAAACCACCGTTTCATTGACAGCGAGCATCGCACAATGCATTATTCCAAAATCATGATCCTCAATTCTCCACACGTGAATCATTTCTATAATTAAATCAAGCTCTATAGTAGTACATATTATTTCATGAAACTGCTCATGGAAGATAACCACATCTTTTGAAAATAATGAACTAATCTCATTAGGATAAACCAAGTTCCACTTCAAAACCGTCCATTTTATATTTAGACCAGCCTCACTTTCTATGCATTTTCCTTCATGCTTCTTTTTATTCAAAATTATCGGTGAATGTGGAAGATTCACCTCCCCATGAGCCCCCAAATTTACTAGAGTGTATGAATTTGATCACAATCTGAGTATCATAACCAATTACCTTCAAGAATTTCCTTCAAGCTTAGCATGTTATGATCCTTCAAACACCCAACATGGTATTCCCTCTCACACTGATCACAAATAATTACTGTTCGAGGACGAAATACTTCTTTGCTAAAATCTTGGCCACCGCACAATGCACACCCACCATAGTCAACTTTATAAATTTTGACAACACAAGTTCTATTATTCATATGTTCTAGAGGATCAACACATGAATTCCTTAAAACTTCCAAAGCATATGAAGGGACCTATGGCAGCTGGAAGTGTTGCAGCAGTGAATCCTCTAGAACAGAAAAACCAGAGAAGCATTCTTATTGTCAAAATTTATAAGGGTGACCACGGTGGGTGTGCACTGTGTAGTGACCTAGATATAAACAAAGAAATATTTGGTCCTCGAACATTAATTATTTGTGATCAGTGTGACAAGGAATACCAAGTTGGGTGTTTGAAGGATAGTAACATGCAAAGCCTGTAGGAATTTTTGGAAGATGATTGGTTATGCTGCTTAGATTGTGATCAAATTCATACGCTCTAGAGAATTTGGGGGCTCATCGGGATGTGAGCCTTCCATATTCACTCCTAATTTTGAATAAATGTAAGCATGAAAGTAAAGGCATAGAAAGTGAGGCTGGCCTGAATATAAAATGGAGGATTTTGAAGTTGAACTTGGTTTATCTTGGTGAGATTAGTTCATTATTTTCAAAAGATGTTGCTATCTTCCATGAGCAGTTTCATGAAATAATAGATACTACTACAGAGCTTGATTTAATTATAGAAATGATTCACGTGTGGAGAGTTGAGGATCACAATTTTGGCAGAATGTATTGTGCGATGCTCTCTGTCAACGAAGTGACGGTTTGCACTAGCTTATTTCATGTGCAAGGGAAAGAAGTATCAGAGCTTCCCTTTGTGGCATATCTTATTGATTACAAAGTACAAGGTTACTTCGGGTCCCTGTTCTCTTCCATCAAAGGGGTGCTGGGATTTTTAAATGTGAGAAACGTTGTCCAACTTGCTGCTAAAGAAGCTGAATCAATATAGACCTGTAAGTTTGGGATCAGAAGGCTAGATATAAAAAGGATAAACAAATACAAGAGATAGTACATCATGGTGGCATTTAAAGTGACCTGTTTCTCCATAAGCTTAATCCTGCACTGTAATGAGGACCTCATTTGCAAATGTTATTTTTTGGGCAGCTTTGCTGGGTACAATGGATAACATACACTTTTTTTTATATATAGAATTTTTATATTTAGTGTACGGAAAAAGAAGGTTTAAGATCCAAAGATAAGGTGTGTAGTGGAACCCAGGACTTCGGATTTTTAAAAATTTGCAAAACTTGACTTTAGAATCTATTATGAGGAGAATCTAGAATGAGAATATTTTGGGTGTCAAATTTGACTATAAGTAAAGATAATTTGGTGCAAACATGTCATAAAACGACAAAAATAAAACATCCACCAAGAAGTTGAGTACACAAGGAAAATCGAGGAAGGAAGAAAGGGCGAGAAGGAGAAGAAGATCAGGTCAGGGAAGAGGAAGTCGCTCTCCATCCGCCACGATGTCACAAACCTCTGTGGGCTGAAGATCGAAGCCTTCCACATCAGCAACAAAGAACCTAGAATAGAATTGAGGCGAGTAGCATTGGTTTATTGCTCGCCATCACCCCATGCTGGAATTTCCTTCAACCAGATTTCGGAGAACACGAGTGGGAGCCAAGTATGATGACAAGGAAGAGAACAATGACACTAAAGACACTAATTCGTCCTCCTTCACGCTTAGTCAATGTAGCAGTGGCTGATACATCGGTCTGGTTCTAACAAAGACATACCCGATATTTACTTCATGCTCTTAATCCTTTTTGAAATTTATGCTTCTGAGTGTTCATGCCTTGATTTTTTTTTGTTTGATGTTCAAATAGCAGATTTAAACTTTGCACAGAAGGTGCTCGAGAATATGCCTCAACGACAAGTAACTTCTTGGGACGTCATAATGTCAGAGTCATTGCGATATGTGCGTTCCCAGCGATATGAATAATAAAGCACACATGATTTTTATCCTGGTTTACCCCCATAATTGACAGGGCTACGTCCAGTCCTTGGTTTCACCAAGATTTTCACTATTTAACCAAATAGTACAAGTATTACCAGGGACATCTCCCAACAAGTATTCTAAGGACTTCTCCTAATACTTGATAGGAGAAGTCCTTACAATACTTGTTCGGAGAAGTCCCTGATAATACTTGTACTATTTGTTTTAAATAGTGGAAAATCTTGGTGAAGCCAAGGACTGGACGTAGCCTTGTCAATTATGGGGGTGAACCAGAATAAAAATCATGTGTGCTTTACTTTTCATGTTATGTTATATTTTCCTCTGCATACATGCATATTTTCATAATGAATAACTCTCTTTGAAAACCAATAATTAACGTTTATTATTAAAAGAAGTTTTCAAAATAAGTCACACAATTCAAAGCCCCCCTTTCTTGTGTGTTTCTTGCACCATCATGACACACTTCATCTTCGTGCCTCAAACTTGGTGTCTCATGGGCTTGTGGACCAGGCGAGCACCTTCCCTTGGGGGCGGGCCATGAAGACTTCTGAAGACACACTTCGCTTTCATACTTTAAACTTGGTGTCTTGTGGGCTTGTGGACTGGGCGAGTGCCCTTGCCCAGTAGTAAGGCGACCCAGTGGCTCGACAGGGCGACCCAGTGGCTCGACAGGGCGACCCCAGCTGCTTTAGGGGGGTATATTTGTAACATAAGGGGGGTAATAATTTGTAATGTATTGGGCTTGATTCCCGAGGCCCATAGGCCTGCTAGGATTCAAGATATTTATGACTCCTCCCCCTATAAATAGCTAGTAGGTGTGAAGAAGGTCTTGCTCCTGACCCTGACTTTGGTTTTGATGACGACAAACTCATCAACAAAAAGAAGAAAATAAGACTTCAAAGAAACAAGCACTACAAGTCCATCAATAGTCTAGAAGTCTTAGTATTAGGTGAGTTATGCTTCCAAAGGTCTATTAAAGCATAAAGGCTCTTAAAACACCTAATCTAATCAAGCTAAGTGTTTTCATAACTTAAAAGAAGTAGAAAACCTTAAGCCAGTCTCAAAGAATCAAGTTTCTGGAAAATGGGCTTCTGTGTAATCTATTGCAGCTTTCTGGTAATCGATTACACCTAGGCAAGTAATCGATTACTCATGGCTTGTAATCGATTACATGTTTGAAATTCAAATTCAAACTGAAACGGTCATTTGTGTAATCGATTACACTAAGTGTGGTAATCGATTACCAGAACGAAAAAGTGCATCTTTTCATGAACCATTGTGTCCCAAACCTTTTGAAAAGGGTTGTGATGGTTCAAGGACGTTTCCCTTGCCTATATAAAGTCTATTTGAGTCCAGAAAACACAACATACACAATACACAACAAAAGACAACACGTTACACATGAGAAAACACCATTAGGCCAAAACTTTGTCAAAATTAGTTCATCTTTTAGAACTTAAACCTTTTGGAGCCTAAATTCTGAGTTCATGATCTTCATGTCAATAAGAACACTTTAGTTGTTCATATCTTGAAGAACTCAGAATTGTATTATGCTTAAAAGCCTTAAAGCATAATTTCTCATGATCAATCCAATTGTATGTTAAAGGATTGATACAGCCAATTGTAACATCTTCTTCATCTCTTTCTGTAAGATTGAGTTTTCACCGTGGTATTCGGTGAAAGGTTGTTGTCACTGAAAGTGGTATACTTTCAAGGTTGTAATTGAAGGTGGTTTAGCCTTCAAAGTCTGAGGGTGGTTTGCCTTCAGGAACTGAAAGCGGTTTGCTTTCAGGGGCTGTTGAAAGTGGTTTGCTTTCACAGGATATTGGTAGAAATTCTTGGGGTCCTTGGGTTAGGAACTTGTAAGAGATTTTTATCAATAGTGGAAAAATCCTCAAGGGGTTTTCTTGAGGGACTGGACGTAGCCTTCGGTGGATTGAAGGTGAACCAGGATAAACTCTTGTGTGTGATTTCCTTTATCCTTCATATTTACTTTCAAGTATCGCTCAATTCCGCTGCAATCATAACGATCATTTCATGATCATCGTAAACTTGAAAGTAACAATTTCAATAAGGCGAAAATTGGGGCAACACTGATTCACCCCCCCCTCTCAGGTTGCTATCTGTACTAACAGTTGGTATCAGAGCGGAGGTTTAGGTAAGTTATTCCTAAGATCCGGGAAAAGATGGCATCCTCTTCCAATCATGGAACAAATGAAGGATTCAACATAAACAGGCCACCATTCTTCAATGGAGAACATTATGACTTCTGGAAAATCAAGATGAAGATATTCATAAAGTCATTAGACGCAGGAATATGGAAAGCCATTGAAGAAGGTCCCTTTGTGCCTGTAACAACAGATGAAGAAGGAACTTCACAACCAAAATCAGAAAGTACTTGGAGTGAAGAAGAAAAGAAGAAGGTTCAATATGATCTCAAAGGAATGAACATCCTTACATCTGCTCTTGGCATGGACGAATTTTTCAGAGTATCAACGTGCACTTCATCAAAAGAAATATGGGATACGTTGATGGTGACTCATGAAGGAACAGATGAAGTCAAGAGATCAAAGATCAATACTTTATCTCAGGAGTATGAAATATTCAGAAGGCTTCCAGGAGAAAAGGTATTAGATATGCAAAAACGATTCACTCATTTGATTAATCATTTGATTGCTCTTGGAAAACAAATTTCAAACAGTGACTTGAACATGAAAGTTCTAAGATCACTGATAATGAAATCGCAAGTGTACGATTAACTATCGCGTAATAAAAAGATCGAACCCAAGGGATAGGTGTTCTTATTATTATAAAATTTAGTACTTAAACAGGAAAATAAAAAGAAACATTTGATGAAAGTTTGTTTAAGGTAGCACATGGAATAGCAATGAAATAAAAGAGAATAAGATGATAGAGAATAAGCTCTTGGGTTGGTTTACATAGTCTATATAATATGCTAGTAAGTTCCTACTTAATTTCTGAATTTTAAATCTAATTTCATGATGCTATAGCCTAGTGTATCTACAAGTTAATTCCTTACACATTGTAGAACTTTCTTTCTAATTACTAAATTCAATTCCTTGCAACTTAGTTAACTAGAGAAGAAGATGAAGATGAAATTCAGGCCAACATAAAGTTACGTCCTTCCTAATTCCTTAGTGAAGTATACTTATAACCTTTTTTAAATCCTAGGTCCCTTACTACTTACCAATTTCCATTCGAATAAGTAATAAGCAAGAAATCTTTTGCGCATAAGATGAATGAAGAGCAAGGAAATAAAACATGAAATAGAAGTAATATTCAGAAAGGTAAAAACAAACTAAAACATAAATATAAACTACTACAACCCAAGAAACTTAAAGAAGAATTAGCCAAGCATGGCTAAAAGAATCATTGAATTACCCTCGATAGGAGCTCAAGTTTGGCTTCCCACAATTCCTAGGAACAATGATCTTTGAGGGAGAAAGAGAGAATACTTGTTGTATTCTAAGAAGGTGTGTCTTACAAGTGAAGAAAAGGGTCCTATTTATAGTAAAATTCCAGCCTCCAGCGCTTGAGCGCTGGCATTCCCAACGCATGGGCGCTAGGATGCATTAAAAATCCACTTTCTGTCCGAGGCCCAGCGCTTGAGCGCTGGCTTTCCAACGCTTGGGCGCTGGGTCAACATCTGACTCATCATCCAGTCAGAACCCCAGCGCTGGAGCGCTGGGATCCCAGCGCTGGAGCGCTGGGATCCCAACGCTGGAGCGCTGGGACGCTGCTTCTTCATCTTCAAGCTTTTTCTTCCTTCTTCATTCATGGTAGTGGGTTTTGATGGCCATAAAAAGCCACTACTCAGCCTTGTTTAATTCTGAAACCTTTCCTCCACTAACATCAATTCTTTCAACATTATTTTCCATGTGCTAATTAGAGAGTGATTCTTCATATTCTTCTTTTTCACTTTGGTCCTCTCTTGGTTAGCACTTCAATTCAAGCCCTCATATTCTCTCAATCTTCACTTTAAGTCCTCCACTCTTGAACTTTTACAATTTGGTCCCTGACTTCCTGAAACTTTACACATTGGTCCCTGGACAAAAATGATAACTAAACCAGCTTTTTCTAAAAATACAAAATAACTAGAAAAATTCCTAAAAATATAAAATAAAGCTAGAAAATCTAATAAAATCTAATCTACATGCAAAATGAAAAATAAATAGAAAATCTATATAAAAAGACTAAAAAAACCTATATGTGACTCAAAAATAATAAAATAAAAAGACTAAAAATAGCCTAAAAACATCATATATAATCCACTCATCAATTACTTACAAGAGTATGGCAACCAAAAGTTATAGCCATATCTGAGAAGAAGAGTTTATCAAATATGACTCTTGCAACTCTTTTTGGAAAACTCCAAGAACATGAGTTGGAATTGAATCGTTTAGAAGAGCATGAACAACATGAGAAGAAGCATCGATCAATTTCTTTAAAGGCAAAAGAAAGCATCAAAGAAGATTATGATGCAGACTCTGAAGAAGAAGACAATGGAAATTTGAATCTTCTAGTAAAGAACTTTGGAAAGTTTCTTAAAAGGAAAAATGTTAAATTTAACAACAATAAAGCCTTCCAAAGGAACAATGAGTCTTCTTCATCTCAAAAGATTACACATGTTTCGAGTGTGGCAAACCGGGACATTTCAAGTCAGATTGTCTAAATCTTCAGAAGAAGAAACATGGTCTAAAAGAGAAATTCGAGAAAAAGGATCAACCTACTCGAAGAGCATATTTGGCTTGGGATGATAATGAAGTAAGTTCATCATCAGATTCTGACAAAGAAGAAGCACAAGTTGCCTTGATGGCCTCACATGACTCAGATGTTGAAGATTCCCAGGTTAGTAATAATTCTATGTCTTCTCATGATTTAAAGTTTACTATGGAGAATATGTTTAAATTATGTCAAGAATTTTCCAAGATTAGCACTAAGCAAAATGATTTGATTTCATCCTTAGAAAGTAAGTGTAGAACCTTACAAGAGGAATTAGACATAGTGAAATCTAAACTAGATATTACACATAAATGCACTAAGTGTAATTCTTTAGAAGAAAAGATAGATAATCTTCAACAAAGAGTAAATAACTTCAATAAAGGAAAACAGAAGTTAGATGATATTCTAAGTGTGCAAAGACATTCAAATAACAAATCAGGTCTAGGATATACTTCTCACCCAAAGACTAAGGAAGTCAAGAAAACTGTATTTGTAAAGCCAAACCATATGGTAGGATGTTCTAGTAACAAAAGGATTAATCCTGTTAAAAGTACATACAATAGGAAGAATACTCAAAATAGACACCCTAAGAAGATCCATTCCTCTCCTAGACAAACCTCTAGTTACAATCATTACTCTTGTACGTATTGTAACAAAGTAGGACATACCCCTAGCAGATGTTACTATAAACATGTAGGAGTACCAAATAGGGAATACATTTGGGTTAGAAAGGATGTTAACTTAGAAGGACCCAAAATTTGTTGGGTTCCTAATACCCATGTCTGAACTTTGTCATGTAGGTGTGTATGAAAGCAGCAAAGGATTTATGGTATCTTGATAGTGGCTGCTCATCACACATGGCAGGAGACAAAACCAAGTTTTCATTTCTTATACCTAGAGAAAAAGGTTTTGTCACATATGGTAACAATCAAAAGGGAAATATTCTCGGTATTGGAAGAATAGGCACACCCCCTCAAACAGTCATCGATAAAGTTCTTTACGTTGATGGTTTGATGCATAATCTTCTGAGTATTAGTCAACTATGTGATAAAGGTTTGAAAGTTGGTTTTATTAATGATATATGTGTAGTAAAAGATGTGAAAACTAAAGAAATTAAGTTTTCTGGGTATAAAGTAAATAAAGTCTTCATGATCTCCTTGGAAGAAATTCCACAAAATGTGAGATGCCTTTTGGCCAAGAACAATAGTGATTCATGGCTATGGCATAGAAGACTTGCTCATATACACATAGATCATTTAAACAAACTAGTCAAGCATGATCTGGTTATTGGGCTTCCAAAGATAAAATTCGAGAAAGACAAGCTTTGTGATGCATGTCAAAAGGGGAAGCAAACCAGAACATCCTTCAAATCAAAGAACATAGTTTCGACTTCAAGGCCCCTTCAATTGTTACATATGGATTTGTTCGGACGATCTAGAACTAAAAGCCTCGGAGGTAATTTCTATTCACTTGTTATTGTTGATGATTTCTCTAGATTTACATGGACATTATTTCTGCCTCATAAGAATGAAGCCTTCAATGCATTCAAGAGATATGCAAGGCTAGTTCAAAATGAGAAGTCTTTAAAGATCTCTTCTATTAGAAGTGATCATGGTGGAGAATTTCAGAATCAACAATTCCAAGAACTATGTGATGAAAATGGAATATCACATAACTTCTCTACTCCGAGAACACCACAACAAAATGGTGTGGTAGAAAGGAAGAACAGATTACTTGAAGAATTAGCAAGAACCATGATAAGTGAATCTAGTCTCCCTAAATATTTCTGGGCTGATGCTGTAAGTACTGCTTGCTATGTTTCCAATAGAGTTCTTATTAGACCTATTCTTAAGAAAACCCCCTATGAACTCTACAAAGGAAGGAAACCAAACATCTCTCATCTACATGCTTTTGGATCAAAATGCTTTGTCTTGAATAATGGAAAGGAAAACCTTGGAAAGTTTGATGAAAAATCTGATGAAGGTATATTCCTTGGTTATTCTCTAACAAGCAAAGCATATAGAGTTTTTAACAACAAAACTCTATCTGTGGAAGAATCCATACATGTTTCTTTTGATGAATCTAAATCTTCAATAGAAGATAGAGTTAATACTCCAAATATTGAAGAAGATGATATCATTGTAAATGAAGATTCTCAAAAGGATGAAGATCATAATCCAATACAAGAAGAGCACGTTGAAAATAATACTTATCAACTTCCAAAGGAATGGAGAACCCATAGGGATCATCCAGTTGATAATATTATTGGTGATATTTCTAGAGGCGTTTCTACAAGGCTACGCTTAAATAATTCAGTTTTGAATATGGCCTTTGTCTCTCAAATAGAACCATCAAGAGTAAATAATGCTCTAGAGGATGAGTATTGGATTGTAGCAATGCAGGAAGAACTAAACCAATTTGAAAGGAATCAAGTTTGGGAACTTGTCCCTAAGCCTAGTGATAAACATGTTATTGGAACAAAGTGGGTATTTAGGAATAAATTAGATGAAAATGGTATCATAGTTAGGAACAAAGCAAGATTAGTTGCTCAAGGTTATAATCAAGAAGAAGGTATAGATTTTGATGAAACTTATGCACCAGTAGCAAGGTTGGAAGCCATAAGACTGTTATTGGCGTATGCTTGTTCATTAAATTTCCCATTATATCAAATGGACGTCAAAAGTGCTTTTCTTAACGGATACATTCAAGAAGAAGTCTATGTGAAGCAACCTCCAGGATTTGAAGATCCAAAGTTCCCTTCACATGTCTTCAAATTAAAGAAGGCACTCTATGCTCTTAAGCAAGCCCCTCGTGCATGGTATGATAGATTAAGTACTTTCCTTTGTGATAAAGGATTTCAAAAGGGTAAGGCTGATACAACCTTGTTCATCAAAAGAACCAAAGGTAATACCCTATTAGTTCAAATTTATGTTGATGATATCATCTTTGGTGCAACTAACGAATCTCTTTGTAAGGATTTCTCTAACATGATGCAAGAAGAATTTGAGATGTCCATGATGGGACAATTAAATTTCTTTCTTGGTTTGCAAATCAAGCAATCACACGATGGAATATTCATCAATCAATCAAAGTTTTGCAAGGAATTATTAAAGAAATATGATTTGGATGATTTCAAAGCCATAGCCACACCAATGGGGTCTAACACATATTTAGATCAAGATGAATCCGGTAATCAAGTTGATATTACCAAATATAGAGGTATGATCGGATCTCTTCTATACTTAACTGCAAGTAGACCTGATATTATGTTTAGTGTGTGTCTATCTGCTAGATATCAAGCATCTCCTAGGGAATCACATTTGAGTTCTGTTAAACGAATTTTTAAATATTTGAAAGGAACTACAAATGTTGGATTGTGGTATCCCAAAGGAAGTGTTTGTGATTTGATTGGGTATTCTGATTCTGATTATGCTGGTTGTAAAACTGAAAGAAAAAGTACAAGTGGTACTTGTCACTTGTTAGGAAATGCCCTTGTTTCTTGGTCTTGTAAGAAACAAGCATGTGTTGCTTTAAGTACTGCAGAAGCAGAATACATTGCTGCAGGAAGTTGTTGTGCACAAACTCTATGGCTCAAACAACAACTCAAAGATTATGGCTTAGAGCTGGGCTGCATTCCAATCAAATGTGACAACACAAGTGCCATTAATCTCACTAAAAACCCTATCATGCATTCTCGAACTAAGCATATTGATATAAGACATCATTTTCTTCGAGATCATGTTATGAGGAAAGATATTGAGATTTCATTTGTGGATACACATAATCAATTAGCAGATATCTTTACTAAGCCTCTTCCTAAGGAATCATTCTTCAAGATAAGAAGAGAATTAGGCATATTAGATGAGCATGACATTTAAGGTAACATGTTATTTGCATAATCTTTATGATGATTATATGTTTATATGCATTTAGATAGATTATATGCTTAAATGTTTATATGAAAATGTGTTACTTAAGATTCTAGAGCCTAGAACTTATAAAATTGTCATCGTAATCGATTACCATAGGTCCTGTAATCGATTATCCACGCTCTAAGTCCTCGTGCCTGCTAGAACTATTTGAGTAATCGATTATCATAACTGCTATAATCGATTACATGTTCAAAATTTGAAATTTTTCAAATTTACAACTAATGTAATCGATTACCCTAACTGTCGTAATCGATTACATACTCGAAAAACTGCCAGAATTTCAGTTTTCCCTCCTCTTTTTAAAATTCAAACTTGGAATAACTTCTCTGTAATCGATTACCTAACTGCTGTAATCGATTACATGCTCAAGATATTTAAACCAGCCTTAGATATTGATCCATCATATCCTCCAAAATCATTCTAAGTTCTGATTTCTAATATCCACGACAACATGTCTTTCTCTCCGTGCCTATCCTCAGCTTTTTGTCCTCACAATCCACTAAATTTCTCCCGTCTTCTTCCCACTTCTGATGAGAAAACTCGATTTATTTCTCACTTTCTCAAACAAACAATTCGAACCCCCACTTATGCTAACTTAGATTCTTTCATCGAAGCCGGTCTAACATTTCCCGCTTTACTCGGAGATCAATATCTTGATAATTTCATTACATCAACCATACCCTACTATCCAGAGTTAGTCAAAGTGTTCTACTGTAACTTGGAAGTTGCAGGCACCAGTATTACCTCTTCTGTAAAAGGGACTCCTAGTCAGTACTCTCTTATTTCTCTTGGCAAATGCTTGGGCCTTCCATTCACTGGTGCCGAGTTGGGAACAAATCTGCCCTGTCCCTGGCCTGACTATAACTCTGACTCCTTTTATCGCACTTTGTGCCGCTTTACTCCTTCAGAGGTTCAAAAACTTCATCCTCCTCGTACCAAAACCTGTCCCTTTCATGTTGATGTCCTTACCACCACCAACCACCTGCTTCATTATTTTGTTCATCACATCCTTCTGCCTCAGGAAGATCTTCATGCTCATATTAGTGAGTTAGAACTCCAAGTTTTATATGGCATTCTTCATGGTCATGCCATTAACTGGACCTTCCTGGTGATGCATCATATGCTTTCTTGCCGGACTAAAGCACAATCATTTCCCTACGCTACCAGTATCACTCGTCTTCTCCTTCATTCTGGTGTTCCCATTGCCATGTCACATGATGTTCGTTCTGTAACCTACAAATGTATTAATTCTAGGATACTGTCTAGTTTAGGCTTATTTCATGATTATGGAATTGATACTCTTTCGTGGTTGCTTCATTACGATGGTATTGACACAGTGTCCGATGATGAAGACATGTCTGATGACTATTAGACTTATAGGCTATTATCTACTTCACTGCTGCTGCTTGTAACTTATGCATTTGCTTTCGTCTATATATATTATCAGTCTTTTATCCTTGATTTTCATATTTACCCCTACCCCCCATGCTTTATGTTACAATATACTTGTATGGATATATGTATGCCAGTACATTTTTGGCCTTTTCTTCTTTTTGATGACGTCAAAAGGGGGAGAAAGGTTCTGTGCTTTGCTCTTAAAGATCATATGCAGGAATTCAATAAGTACTTTAGAAAGGGGGAGAAATATCAGAAATACTAGATTCCATCAAACAGGGGGAGTTCTGCATTACAAATGCATATATGATCTTCAAGTATCAAGAAAGTGTTTGCCATCATCAAAAAAGGGGAGATTGTGAAGAAGGTCTTGCTCCTGACCCTGGCTGTGGTTTTGATGACGACAAACTCATCAACAAAAAGAAGAAAAGAAGACTTCAAAGAAACAAGCACTACAAGTCCATCAATAGTCTAGAAGTCTTAGTATTAGGTGAGTTATGCTTCCAAAGGTCTATTAAAGCATAAAGGCTCTTAAAACACCTAATCTAATCAAGCTAAGTGTTTTCATAACTTAAAAGAAGTAGAAAACCTTAAGCCAGTCTCAAAGAATCAAGTTTCTGGAAAATGGGCTTCTGTGTAATCGATTGCAGCTTTCTGGTAATCGATTACACCTAGGAAAGTAATCGATTACTCATGGCTTGTAATCGATTACATGTTTGAAATTCAAATTCAAACTGAAACGGTCATTTGTGTAATCGATTATCTACTTTGAAGGCTAGCTTGGATGAATTTGGTGGCCTTGTCATGCATGGTTGTGATACAAATCTGGGCAGGGTATAAGGGTCAGCGAGTACTGATTTTGAATTTCAAACATGTAATCGATTACAAGCAATGGGTAATCGATTACTTGCCTAGGTGTAATCGATTACCAGAAAGCTGCAATCGATTACACAGAAGCCCATTTTCCAGAAACTTGATTCTTTGAGACTAGCTTAAGGTTTTCTACTTCTTTTAAGTTATGAAAACACTTAGCTTAATTAGATTAGGTGTTTTAAGAGCCTTTATGCTTTAATAGACCTTTGGAAGCATAACTCACCTAATAGTAAGACTTCTAGACTATTGATGGACTTGTAGTGCTTGTTTCTTTGAAGTCTTCTTTTCTTCTTTTTGTTGATGAGTTTGTCGTCATCAAAACCACAGCCAGGGTCAGGAGCAAGACCTTCTTCACAGTTGCTTGATATGGTTTGCCAAAGTGATGAACATTTCTTCAACCGGTAGAGAGTGAGTTCGTCTGGCAATGCTTTTTCTTCTGGTTCTCAGAGGCAGCAATTAATGCAAGTGTATTCCAGCTAATAAGGCAATTAATGCTTCTGACCAGAGGATTTGAATTCTGCCGTTGAAAAGATACGATGATCAGAGGATTTCACCGTTAATTCAGTAAAAAGAAACTTGATTTAAGGAATGACGGAGAATTTGAATCTTCAAGGTATATGGCGCTTAATTCTGTCTCTTTTGTATTTAATGCTCTGATCCACAAGAGGTGCTTTGACAACTCATCTTGGTTTAGACAAACGATCTCTTCTGAGCAGATTCTTTTCGTATCAGTCTTCAATTATTACTTCTTACTCAACCTCTATGTTTGACTTGGAATGAACCGGACAGACTCTTCAGGCGGACGAAATTTACTTTGAGAGAGGCTTCAGTTCTTATAGCCGGACGGACTTTTCCTTTGCTTTTTGATAATGGTTGCAGCATGCCTTCCGTTCATAAGAGTCCCTGAATGTAGAATTCTTCAAAGAAAATTAGTGACTCTTAACGAAATTGTTACTTATCAAAATAGGTTAATTCATTTGGATATTTTTCTCTAACAAAAAATATAAACTAACATATTTAACCTTGGCTGCTACTAATAATTGAAAAACTAGAACTGTATTATAGCCTGACTTTTGCAAAAGAGGAGCTAGAAGTGTGTCTTGAAGATTGTAGACTCAAAACTGAAGTACTCTAAGTCAAAGCAGCAAAAGAAAGAAAAAAAGAAAAAAAGCTATTATGACCATTTGATACAGAAAAGACCAATACAATTAGGAGGGTTTTGAAAAGTTTCTTTTTTTTTCACACTTATGATCATGTATATGTTTTTCCTTGTTTTGGAAAGAAACTAATTCACTCAACTTAAACAAGTCAAAAAATCAGCAGATTAGTGATATATATATATATGTATAAAGGGGAAGATACTCACATTTGTAGCATCAAATATGATGCCTTAATTATTATTGTTAGTATTATTAATATGATTATTATTATTATTATTATTATTATTATTATTATTATTATTATTATTATTATTATTATTATTATTATTATTATTATTATTATTATTATTATTATTATTATTATTATTGTGGACATGGTACTCTTTTGAAAACTAACTTGCCATGTATGGTATGCACATCATTATACATGGTATGTTAATAATAATAATAATAATAATTAAGTGAAATATTTTGATGCTCTGAATGCAAGTCTCTTCCCCTATTATAAATATCTCTACCTCTCACTCTTTTCCCAATCATATGTTCTCTTTTATTATTTGCAAATATATTCTCACTGAGATATCTAAACCACCTCCACAACCTTTGCTTTTGTTGGCCAATCACAAGAATTAGGGAATGAGAATGGTGCACAAGCTTGGGTCCTGAAGTCATACAAACCTTGCAAAGGCTTACTTTGTTCTCTTCTTTATCGGATAGTGTCTATGTGTTGATTATTAGGCTATATGTTACTTAACTACCATCATTTGAATTGCAGAGTTTTGTTCCAACTTCCGTAGCTGAGTATGAGTGTTTTTATGTTGCAAGTTCCTCCATGGTTTGACTTTGACCTTATTACAGTTACAGGTACCTTTTTTCCGTATTTTATACCACCTCAATTTTAGGTGTTGATTGTTTTATTTCTTATGCTAAGTGCTAGTCCTAATATTCACGTGTATTCAAATTTTTTGTGGGTGTTTCCTTGCTAAATGTAATAAATTTAAATATAATAAAATGAAAAAATTTAAAATGATTAAAATTAGTTTTAACTTTTTATGTTTTCCAAACTTAAAACCAAAAGTCATATTGAACGGGGTCTAATGAATTTAGCATCAATTTTTTTTTAAAAATCTCAAGTCTTAGATTCCACTACACACATTTTCTCTCAAACCGAAGCGTTCCTTTTTCATACACTAAATATAGAAATTCTATATATATATATATAAATAATATGCTCTTCACTGTACCTAGCAAAGCATCCCAAAAAATAACATTTGCAAATAAGGTCCTCATTCGGTGTAGGAATAGACTTCTATAGAAACAGGTCCCTTTAAATGTCGTCATGTTGTATTATCTCTTGTATTTGTTTATCTTTTTTATATCTAGCCTTGTGAACCCAAACTTATGGGTCTATATCAATTCAGCTTCTTTAGCAGCTGGTAGGACAACGTTTCTCACTTTTAAAAATCCCAGCACCCTTTCTATGGAAGAGAACAGGGACCGGAAATAACCTTGTCCTTCGTAATTATTAAGATATGCCACTAAGGGAAGCTCTGATACTTCTAGCCCTTGCACATGAAATACACCAGTGCAAACTACCGTTTCATTGACAGCGAGCATCGCACAATGCATTATTCCAAAATCATGATCCTCAATTCTCCACACGTGAATCATTTCTATAATTAAATCAAGCTCTATAGTAGTGCATATTATTTCATGAAACTGCTCATGGAAGATAACAACATCTTTTGAAAATAATGAACTAATCTCATTAGGATAAACCAAGTTCCACTTCAAAACCGTCCATTTTATATTTAGACCAGCCTCACTTTCTATGCATTTTCGTTCATGCTTCTTTTTATTCAAAATTAGCGGTGAATATGGAAGATTCACCTCCCCATGAGCCCCCAAATTTACTAGAGTGTATGAATTTGATCACAATCTGAGCATCATAACCAATTACCTTCAAGAATTTCATTCAAGCTTAGCATGTTATGATCCTTCAAACACCCAACATGGTATTCCCTCTCACATTGATCACAAATAATTACTGTTCGAGGACGAATACATCCTTGCTAAAATCTTGGCCACCTCACAATGCACACCCACCATAGTCAACTTTATAAATTTTGACAACACAAGTTCTATTATTCATATGTTCTAGAGGATCAACACATGAATTCCTTAAAACTTCCAAAGCATATGAAGGGACCTATGGCGGCTGGAAGAGCTACAGCAGTGAATCCTCTAGAACAGATAAACAAGAGAAGCATTCATATTGTCAAAATTTATAAGGGTGACCACAGTGGGTGTGCACTGTGCAGTGACCTAGATATAAACAGAGAAATATTTGGTCCTCGAACATTAATTATTTGTGATCAGTGTGACAGGGAATACCAAGTTGGGTGTTTGAAGGATAGTAACCTGCAAAGCCTGTAGGAATTTTTGGAAGATGATTGGTTATGCTGCTTAGATTGTGATCAAATTCATACGCTCTAGAGAATTTGGGGGCTCATGGGGATGTGAATCTTCCATATTCACTCCTAATTTTGAATAAATGTAAGCTTGAAAGTAAAGGCATAGAAAGTGAGGCTGCCCTGAATATAAAATGGAGGATTTTGAAGTTGAACTTGGTTTATCCTGGTGAGATTAGTTCATTATTTTCAAAAGGTGTTGCTATCTTCCATGAGCAATTTCATGAAATAATAGATACTACTATGGAGCTTGATTTAATTATAGAAATGATTCACGTGTGGAGAGTTGAGGATCACGATTTTGGCAGAATGTATTGTGCGATGCTCTCTGTCAACGAAGTGACGGTTTGCACTAGCTTATTTCATGTGCAAGGGAAAGAAGTATCAGAGCTTCCCTTTGTGGCATATCTTATTGATTACAAAGTACAAGGTTACTTCGGGTCCCTGTTCTCTTCCATCAAAGGGGTGCTGGGATTTTTAAATGTGAGAAACGTTGTCCAACCTGCTGCTAAAGAAGCTGAATCAATATAGACCTGTAAGTTTGGGATCATAAAGCTAGATATAAAAAGGATAAACAAATACAAGAGATAGTACAACATGGTGGCATTTAAAGTGACCTGTTTCTACATAAGCTTATTCCTGCACTGTAATGAGGACCTCATTCGCAAATGTTATTTTTTGGGCTGCTTTGCTGGGTACTGATAGCGGAATTGCAAGTGTACGATTAACTATCGCGTAGTAAGAAGATCGAACCCAAGGGATAGGTGTTCTTATTAATATAATATTTAGTACTTGTGCAGAAAAATAAAGATGAATATATGTTGTTGGTTTTATAGCAAGCAAGAAAAATAACATAAAATAAAGAAGTGATAAATATGATGAGAATTAAGTTCTTGGGTTGGTTTACATAGAATATAAAATATGCTAGCAAGTATCTACTTAATTTCTGAATTTTAAATCCAAGTTCAAGATGCTATAGCCTATTATATCTACAAGTTAATCTCTTACACATTGTAGAACTTTCTTTTTAATTACTAAACCCAATTTCTTGCAATCTAGTTAACTAAAGAAGAAGATGAAGATGAAGTTCAGGCCAACACAAAGCTACGTCTATCCTAATCTCTTAGCGATATATACTTATAGCCTTTTTTAATCCTAGATCCCTTAATACTTACCAATTCTCATTCGTATAAGCAATAAGCAAGAACATTTGTGATCATCAAGATAAAATGAAGAACAAGGAATTAAAACAAGAACTGGAAATAATATTCAGAAAGGTAGAAACAATACTAAAACATAAATTATAGACTACTACAACCCAAGAAACTTAAAGAAGAAGTTAGCCAAGCATGGCTAAAAGATTCATTGAATTACCCTGGATAGGAGCTCAAGTTTGGCTTCCCACAATTCCTAGGAACAATGATCTTAAGGAGGAAAGAAGAATACTTGTTGTATTCTGAAATGGTGTGTTCTACAAGTGAAGAAAAGGGTCCTATTTATAGTAAAAATCCAGCCTCCAGCGCTTGAGCGCTGGAATTCCCAACGCTTGGGCGCTGGCAGGCATTAAAAATCCACTTCCAGATCGAGGGCTAGCGCTTGAGCGCTGGCTTCCCAGCGCTGCAGTGCTGGGCACTGCTGTTTCAGCTCCAAGCTTTTCCTTCCTTCTTCATGGTAGTGGGTTTTGAATGCCTTAAAAATCCACTTATCAGCCCTTAATCAATTCTGAAACCTTCTCCCCACTACCATTAATCCTTCAACATAATTTCCCATGTGCTAATTTAGAGAGTGATTCTTCATATTCTTCTTTTCCACTTTTAGTCCTCTCTTGGTTAGCACTCCAATTCAAGCCCTTTAATTCTCTCAATCTTCACTTTTAGTCCTCCACTCATGAACTTTCACATTTTGGTCCTTGATTTCCTGAAACTTTACAAATCGGTACCTGGACAAAAATGATAACTAAACCAGCTTTTCCTAAAAATATAAAATAGCTATAAAAATTCCTAAAAATATAAAATAAAGGTAGAAAAACAAATAAAATCTAATCTACATGCAAAATGCAAAATAAATATAAAATCTACATAAAAATAACAAAAAACCTATATGTGACTCAAAAATAATAAAATAAAAAGACTAAGAACTACCTAAAAACATCATATAATATCCACTCATCAGGTACAATGGATAACATACTCTTTTTTATATATATAGAATTTTTATATTTAGTGTACGGAAAAAGAAGGTTTAGGATCCAAAGATAAGGTGTGTAGTGGAACCCAGGACTTGGGATTTTTAAAAATTTGCAAAACTTGACTTTAGAATCTATAATGAGGAGAATCTAGAATCAGAAGATTTTGGGTGTCAAATTTGACTATAAGTAAAGATATTTGATGCAAACATGTCATAAAACGACAAAAATAAAACATCCACCAAGAAGTTGAGTACATAAGGAAAATCGAGGAAGGAAGAAAGGGCGAGAAGGAGAAGAAGATCAGGTCAGGGAAGAGGAAGTTGCTCTCCATCCGCCACGATGTCACAAACCTCTGTGGGCTGAAGATCGAAGCCTTCGACATCAGCAACAAATAACCTAGAATAGAATTGAGGCGAGTAGCATTGGTTTACTGCTCGCCATCACCCCATGCTGGAATTTCCTTCAACCAGATTTCAGAGAACACGAGTTGGAGCCAAGTATGATGACAAGGAAGAGAACAACGACACTGAAGACACCAATTCGTCCTCCTTCACGCTCAGTCAACGTAGCAGTGGCTGATACATCGGTCTGGTTCTGACAAAGACATACCCGATTCAGACCAAAGTCGCCACCACTTTTATGTTGATGATCGGAAGATAGCAGTAGAGGCAACAACAGAGGATACGATGGTGTTCGTCATCTCATAACCTGAGCAAAGAAAACCATCAACGTCATAGCCAAGATGGCTGGCAAATTTGATGCCATTCGCGCTCTCTAGTTTTTCCCTGATATTTACTTCATGCTCTTAATCCTTTTTGAAATTTATGCTTCTGAGTGTTCATGCCTTGATTTTTTTTTTGTTTGATGTTCAAATAGCAGATTTACACTTTGCACATAAGGTGCTCGAGAATATGCCTCAACGACAAGTAACTTCTTGGGACGTCATAATGTCAGAGTCATTGCGATATGTGGGTTCCCTGCGTAATAAGGTGACTCGCCCAACTTGGCCAGTGACATGGTCGCTGAATGACACTGAGCTTGGTAGCAGAGGTTACGACGACTTGTAGGCCACAATCTCAAGTTTGATTCGCTACTAGCCCAATTACTGTCCCGGCTCAACAATCACAGAGAATCCACAGTGCTTGGATATTTGGTTCACTCTATCCCTATCTCCTTCTGGTTTAAACTTTGATGCTTGTTACATGTCCCATGAAAGAGTCAAATGTTACTTTCCTTGAAATACCCTAGCAGTTTTTACGCCTACCACCTGTTTGATAAAATGTCAGCCTGAATCTACACTCATATTTTGAAGATATAATGTTTGAAAAGAATTTGAGACCTCTATTACTAATAGCATGTGGCTGAAAGTTCTTGAGGAAATGTCTAAATAAGTTATATATCCTGTTTTCATTATAGTTTTCTTGCCTGGAGAGAAGCTTGATTAATTTCCCTTTGGATCCTCCTAAGACTATACTTTCAACGCCAGAACATTGAATGTGTTTTAGCAATTTTTTTAAGTGATTCAATATGAGAAGCTCCTGATTGGGTCAACTGTTTGGATTCTAACAATATGAGAGTATTTATGTTTAAGATTTGAAGCATGTTTCTCATCTTGTCATCATAAGAAGGTGGCTTTGGAAAACTGTGGCAAGGTGTTGTATTTTATTTTGCATGTTGGTGCTGTTCTGAGTCTGACTTATTGCTTGACTAAGATGAATTAACCGCTTGGACAATAGAGATAAGTTGGGTGAATTTGAATTTATAGTGTGTCTTGACTGATCATGTATTTATCTCTGATAAACGATCTCATGAACCCTAGAATTGTGATTGTCATGTGTGTTGGTTTCCAGGTAGCAGAATTTAGTTCAGTTGTCTTGCTGCTTGCTTAATTGATCATCTTTGTTAATAGGCTTGGAACATCTGAAGGTGCAAGAAACACACAAGAAAGGGGGG
Organism: Acmispon strigosus; assembly: GCA_030819835.1. NCBI lineage: Eukaryota > Viridiplantae > Streptophyta > Magnoliopsida > Fabales > Fabaceae > Acmispon > Acmispon strigosus. The sequence continues at coordinate 27,326,239 of JAUAMA010000004.1, read as the reverse complement.
GTTTGAATTGTGTGACCATTTTTTTTTTAAAACTTATTCGATAGGTCTTAAAAGTTAATTACTGGTTTTCAAAATGATTTATTCATGATGCAAGCATGAGTATGAATATAGCGGAAAGGTAATGTAACACGAATAATAAAGCACACATGATTTTTATCCTGGTTCACCCCCATAATTGACAGGGCTACGTCCAGTCCTTGGCTTCACCAAGATTTTGACTATTTAACCAAATAGTACAAGTATTATCAGGGACTTCTCCCAAAAAGTATTCTAAGGACTTCTCCTATCAAGTATTCGAAGGACTTCTCCTTACAAGTATTATAAGGACTCCTCCTTACAAGTATTATACAGGACTTCTCCTGACACCTTTTTCAGGGGTTTTCTTTTCTACAATAGTTCTCTTCTAATAAGAGTGGGTTAGAAGAAATGAAGAGCAGAAAACAGAGAGATCATAAGCAAGTTGGTCTCTGTTTTAAGTTATGTGTGTGGGATAGGATGAGAGTAATACTCTATAAGTTTTCCACACACATAAGCAACTCAACTCAGGTTATGACATGACTTGAAGTTTCCTGAGCTGGAACCAAGAATGTCTTGGTCCTTTGGATGAACTAGGTTGAGATATGTAAAACTGAATTCTAGTCACCAAGCTGCTACGGAAGCAGGATTCTCTATATATATCTTCAGTTGAAGATCCTTGTTCTTCCTTCACAGAAGGAGTGAAAACCTACCCGTTAGTGCTCCGGCTTCCTCTGCTGTGAGTAACGGCTAATTCTGCATTTTTCAGCAGGTCTGAGACACGATCTGAGAAGCATTGATTTTCCTGGGTTGACGTCGTCTGGCTCCATGCTGAGCGAGTAGCCTTGAGCTAGTTCCTCTGTATTTAATGCGTGAAGATCCAGCTGTGATATTTGTTTTGACCATTATACCCCAGTGCATGCCAGCTAATGCTCATCACGTGCTTTGTTCAGATGTTTGAATTTCGACCGTTGAACGTGTACGGTGCTAAGAGATTCTTGCCGTTGATTCCGCGATGTCAGCTTGATTTGAGGAAAAGCAGAAAAGTAGTGGGACCAAGGAATATTGTGTTGAATGTGTCCCTTTCTACATTCTGCCATTGTCAGTACATCAATAAATATGCATACGAGGTAGACATCTTTTGATCCAAGAAGCAATTATTCAAGATGAGGAGAATAACTTCTTTAATTCTTCTGTTGAACGAATATCCTCGTAAACCACGTTTCTTGATATTTGTACCTTTGGTGCAATCTGATGCTTGAGCGAACGGATTTTTCCTTAGAGTCTGGCAGACGTAGTCTCCATACAATGCTTAAGATTCCGCTGCGAAGTGATTTGTATTGGCAGACGATTTTTCTTCATTCAGTTCTTCTTAAGGATTATAATCTTCTTGGCTTGTAGAGGACTGAATCTTCTTTTTCCTTTTGATTCCAATGAAGTTCTCCATCTGAGAGAGTTGATCCACAACTTCTTTATATGATGCTAGAGAAGCTTCGAAGTCAAAGGTGTTTCTTCATAAGTTATCATGCTCTTTCAGCTTTAGGTGAAGCAGTCTTTCTTTTGATCACTGTAGGTTTAAGTGGCGGACTGTTTCAGCTTCTTAAAGTAGACTTTGACTTGATCGTGCAGAGTTTGATGGAGTGTCCTTGAGAGAGGATGTTTCTGTTTTCAATTTCTGCTTCTTCCTTCGTGAGTCGCCAGACTGCCTTATACATGAATGCCTTCCTTTGTATATCTTTGACAATGTATCCTTCAGGGTGACCGGACGGACTCTTCTGGTGGACTAATTCTCTTGATGATGCTTTGAGATTCATTCAGTTCCTTTAGTAGATAGTCATTCCTGTGCATGAGAATTTTCACTATGTTAGGAATTTTATCTCTGACAATATTAAACCTTAAAGAAATTGTTAACTATCAAAACATAATAATTCATTTAATTATTTGACTCTAACAACATCTACTGCTTTTTCATAATATAAATGTATCTTTGGCTTCTGTCATTCTTAATTGCATTTGAAAATGCTAGAATGTTTGTCTCCTGCTAGAATGTTTGTCTCCTGCTTTAATTTTCACTGTAGGTTTAATTCTTTGGAAAAAGGTTTATTTGAGATTATGTTTATCGATTAAGCATCTTGTCATTTTTCAGATCATTTTTCAGATAATACAGAAATAGTTTTTCTTCAGGATATTTTAGTGTATAGAAAAACATGATCGTTCTTTTAATAGTACTTAGACTTAGACAAGAACAATTTTGTTTTTAGGCGGACGGTTTTGATTTCTTGAGTTTACCTACCTTTGCTCCCCCTAAATCTGATGTTCCTTAAATAATTTTTGTGTCTAACATATGTTTTTCTAAATAAGCTCCCCCTGAACTGATGCTGATGCTATGGAGTCTTAACTGTGTTTAGGATATTCTATCATCATGGATATTCTATCATCATCTCTTTGTTGCTAACATTTTCTGTGATATTTTATCATCATCTCTTTGTTGCTATGCTAACATTTTTTGTGATATTTTATCATCATCTCTTTGTTGCTAACATTTTCTGTCTCTTTTTCCTTACCTAATTCTTCTCCCCCTTTGGCATTATCAAAAAGAAATAAGCGATAAATAAATAGCGATATTTAAATTGATGAGGCAGTAAATAGCAAGCACTGATAATATATGGATAACTTGCAGTCAGTAAAGATGAGAAAAAGAATAGATTGTGCAAGATAAAGAGGTAAAGGTATAGAGATTAGTCATGTTGCTGCTGATGTTGCTCAATGTAGCGCCGCACCAATCCTTCTAGAATCTCAAATCCTGCGTCCATCTTGTCAGAAAGTCTTTGGGACACAGTGTCAATGTGATTGAACGCATCTCTATGCAGTTCTTTATTTTCCTTAGAAGCATTTGAGCACCCTGTATCTATTCTTGTTGACAATTCCATCACAGCAGCTCTGGCATCGAAGGAATTTTCAGCTGATGAAGGCATGTTTGTGGTCTTTGATTCAGGTATTTCCTTAGCTTGAGAAAGGTTACTCTTTGGGAGAGCAAATGATATAGGTTGGGCAGTGGTAACCTCAGCATCCTGGGCCACTGGTGAGGTTTCAGTGGTAGGTGTTTCTCGTGAAGAAGATGGAGATGAGTGGTTTGGACTTTTCTCAGAGTCGGAGGATGTGGTGAATATATCTTCGGGTATGGTGATAACTTGAGGCAAGGGGATGGTTGGTGCATATGATGGGTGATGAGTGGATTTTATATGATGTTTTTAGGTAGTTTTTAGTCTTTTTATTTTATTATTTTTGAGTCACATATAGGTTTTTTATTGTTTTTATGTAGATTTTATATTTATTTTGCATTTTGCATGTAGATTATATTTTATTTGTTTTTCTAGCTTTATTTTATATTTTTAGCAATTTTTCTAGTTATTTTGTATTTTTTAGAAAAAGCTGGTTTAGTTATCATTTTTGTCCAGGGACCAATGTGTAAAGTTTCAGGAAGTCAGGGACCAAATTGTAAAAGTTCAAGAGTGGAGGACTTAAAGTGAAGATTGAGAGAATATGAGGGCTTGAATTGAAGTGCTAACCAAGAGAGGACCAAAGTGAAAAAGAAGAATATGAAGAATCACTCTCTAATTAGCACATGGAAATAATGTTGAAAGAATTGATGTTAGTGGAGGAAAGGTTTCAGAATTAAACAAGGCTGAGTAGTGGCTTTTTATGGCCATCAAAACCCACTACCATGAATGAAGAAGGAAGAAAAAGCTTGAAGATGAAGAAGCAGCGTCCCAACGCTCCAGCGTTGGGATCCCAGCGCTCCAGCGCTGGGGTTCTGACTGGATGATGAGTCAGATGTTGACCCAGCGCCCAAGCGTTGGAAAGCCAGCGCTCAAGCGTTGGGCCTCGGACAGAAAGTGGATTTTTAATGCATCCTAGCGCCCATGCGTTGGGAATGCCAGCGCTCAAGCGCTGGAGGCTGGAATTTTACTATAAATAGGACCCTTTTCTTCACTTGTAAGACACCTACTTAGAATACAACAAGTATTCTCTCTTTCTCCCTCTTGAGCATTGTTCCTAGGACTTGTGGGACACCATATTTGAGCTCCTATCCAGGGTAATTCAATGTCTCCTTTAGCCATGCTTGGCAAAATTCTTCTTTAAGTTTTTGGGTTGTTTTAGTTTATAATACATGTTCTAGTTATTTCTTACATTTCTGAATTTTATTTCCATTCATGTTTTATTACCTTATGCTTAATTTCTATCTTGTGGATCCCAAGAGGTTTTACTTATTACTTATTACATAAGGTCATTTGGTGAGTAGTAAGGGAACTAGGTAATAAAAAAGGTTATAAGTATACTTCGCTAAGGAATTAGGAAGGACGTAACTTTATGTTGGCCTGAACATCTTCTTCATCTTCTTCTTTAGTTAACTAGGTGCCAAGGAATTGGGTTTAGTAATTAAAAAGAAAGATCTACAATGCTTAAGGAATTAACTTGTAGTTACACTAGGCTATAGCATCATGATAATGGTTTTATAATTCAGGAATTTAGTAGGAAATTTCTAGCATGTTTTTATAGACTATGTAAACCAACCCAAGAGCTTAATGTTCATCATCTCTTTTTCTTATTATTTTATGCTATTTTTTCTTTCTAGTTCTCAAACCAACAACAAATATTCATCTTTTATTTTTCTGTTTTAGTACTAAATTTTATAATAATAAGAACACCTATCCCTTGGGTTCGATCTTTTTATATTACGCGATAGTTTAATCGTGCACTTGCGATTTATATTATCAATGGGTGATTGTTGGAAGGTGCATTGGCAGTTGACAGAAGCTTAGGTCGCGGTCTTGCAGTAAGTAGAATGAGCAACCATGATCCATGTTGAAATATAATGCTTTTAACATTATGAATCAGTCCAAATGGAATGGTACTCAGATGAACTGGTCTGAATACAGACAGTTCCCACTCATGGTGAAAGATGTCGTACCTGGTCCTTTGAGCAAATGCAATTTGTAAACCATCCATAGCGGGAGGAGACCAGAGTCGGGCTAGAATACAAAAGTTGAATCCCAGGAGTTCCATCATCAAGTGTGGAGCATAGACGGCATTCTCAATTTTAAGCATTCTGGGAATCTGCAAGGAAGAAGGAGTTAACGTCCGACGCGTCCTCCTTGGAACATGAGCAAGAAAGACTCTTGCAGTGTTCTGCGAGGATTTCATGGAAGCAGAAACTTGCACATCATCATCCTGATCATCCCTAGGTGCAGATGCTTCCTTGGAGACTCTTTGCTGAGAGGCCAGTATCTCATTCAGAGATATTTCCGGATCATCAACATGATCATTTATATTTTCAGCTCCAGTCTTCTGCTTCTTTTTCTTTGGTTGTGTCTTCTTTGATGCTCTGGTTTTTGTACGCTGCTTAGCACTCTCTTTTGAAGAGCTCTTCTTCACTGTAGTCGGACGAAGATCCTCCTGAATCGCTGACTTTTCTGCTTCTTTATCAACGAAGCATGCTGCAGTTTCTTTGTCTTGGTTCAGTTGTTTATCGTCCAGTGGACGATTCATAACTTCAAGTGGCTCTGGAAATTGAACTGGACTTGAAGGAGCTACTGATGAGGTTTGAGGAGTCTGAGCTTGCGCTTGTGGGATCTCATCGCTGTCCAGAGTGGATTCACTGTCGGATTGGCTTCCGATGCGTTGAGGTTGTCGTACATATTCTGGATCAACAATCTCCTTATATTTTAGGATCCTTGATGAGATATGTTTCCCCCATCTCTTAGCGCTCTTCGCACAATTTGGTCTCCACATAGGAGTGAAATAAGGGAGAAGTGAATCATTTCTGAGTTTTACCCTTACCCAATGGTGGTCATCGATATTACAGAGAACTGCAATAATGGGAGGGATGAAGGCTGGACCAGCTAAGGGTAGATAGGTGCATGACTTCCTTAGACTTACGGTTACCAGTATGATTTTGAAAGTGCTTACAGCCAACAAACCCATGTCAGGGACAGTGAACCATTTAGGAAATAGAGCAAGTTCCCCTTCAGGTAAGTTCAGTGCATCCATTATCCGCTCGAAATGTTGCTCAGATTCCATCATTCCGGCATATACAGAGTGATGAGCTTTGAGTTCTTCTATCATCTCAACCCTATAGCAGGCCATTCATTCTCATTGACTGCAAGCCATTGAGAAATGCAACGAAAGCCACAATTTCCATCATCTACCACGTCAATAATGTCTTCCACATATTCGTGGAATAGTGAAGGGATATAAGAGAGATATTTTAAGAGAGAGGGTGAGGGATGATCAACCTTTGGAGCCACTCTCAGAGGTCCTTCTTTTACTCTTTTTACCAACGAAGCTATCGGCATTGAGTCTTCATCATCACCTGATGAAGCTGCGTTTTGTCTGGTGGTGTTGGTTGTTTCCTTCACAAGGCGTCTTCGCTTTGGTTCTGGCATGGATGACAGCAAGACCCTAGTTGCCTCATCTGATTCTGGAGTATTACGCTTCTTGATTGGTGGTTGTGCAGTTGGGATAGTTTGCTTCTTTGTTCTTGACGCTCTGGTTTTTGGAGGAGACGGTTGAACTTCTGGTGCTTGCTTGGCTTCTTCATTTTCATCCAGTTGCTTCTTTTCCCATTTGGAGAGCATCTTCCTTGGAACCCCAGAGAAGTCAATCTTTAGATTCATCCGTTTGACGTCCCCAAACCTGACGGGTGTTGGGTAGATGTAATCTTGAGCAATGAACTCACTCTGAAGTTTCTCTTCAGTAACTAATCCCTTCAGCCCCATGATCTTGGTAATGAGAGCACCATAGGGAAGATTTGACACGGGACTCTCAATGGTTCCCACCATGTGATGAAAAATCAGAGAGGGCAGGTTGATCTTTTGCATATTGCTCATCTGGTAGAGTACCCAGTGAGACATCTTATTTACAAGATCTCGGGCTCCTTCTTTAGGGAAAACGATCTTGCTGATAACGGCGTGTGGAAACTTGTATTCTTCCACTAGGTTATTGACTGAGTTTCCATGTATCTTGGAGTCTTCCTTCCAGATACAATTGCTGTTTATGGTTGATGTTTCCCACTTCGGGGAGTAGTGAACTCCGTCATTCACATCCACTTCTAATGCTAGAGCAATGTCTTCAGGACAGATTTCAGTTATCATCCTCATGCACCTGCTCACGATGGTCCGAGGGTTTTTCTTCACAGCTCACTGATAGAACTCCTTTACCAAGGGTTCAAGAACAGGGGTTTCTGACACTTTCATGAGTTGCACCCAGTCTTGAAATAATACGAGACTTAGTCCGGCAACCTTGGCATATTGGAAGCGATTAAGCTTAAGATACCTTGGTGATACGAGTTCCCTTTCGCCTAGGTCAGAGAATTTCTTAGCCCCAATCTTCACTGTGAGTTCCTGCAGCAGAAGTCATTGTGCACTTTTGTGGTACTCGAGTTTTTCTTGGGTCCAGAGGGTTAGTCCTTTATTCACATGATTATAAACATTAGTGTTTTAGTGTCATGATCAAAGTAGAACGAATTTTCAAAGGCTTAAGCCGATATACAGATGTGTATGCATTTCAAGACATTGACTATTTATGATGGCATTTGAAAATATTATGCAGGATTGATATAACAACAGAAACTTTGTTCCTTTTATGTGGATTAAAATTTGAAATAATACAGAATTTTCTTGACTTCCAAGCTTATCTTAATCAGAGAATAATTAAAATTAGAGGACAGATATTTAGTTTTTCCTTTCTTTAATATACTACTAATTTTACTTAAGTTAGAACAGGTAAGGGAATAGTTGCAGCTTGATAATCATGAATTCATAATTACCTCATTTATATTTCAAATGGTCACATGCTGTATCAACTGTTTTCAATCTTCGAATGATGTTGTTTCGATCAGGAAGATGATGAGTTTATACTTCTCTTTAAGAAGGGCTTGATTTTCTCACAAATTTGCTGGAGGATCCGCCAAAGATGGGCTGAGCTGGAAGGTCAGGATTCCTCATTAGCTTCCTCTTCTTGGATGAGCATAGATTTCTTTGTGCTTTATCAATGCATCTCTGATTATCTTCTTTTAATCCGGTTTACTCCTTTCTTGAGTTGGTTTCTTTGAGATGTTCTACCGGCACTATCATTTGGATCATGGTTGCTTTTTGAGGAGAACATCGATTACCATAGATCTTTATACTCTGCATCAGTGAAGATGTTAGTCCTTTTCAGAGTGGTTAGGCTCTGATACAAATTGAAGGTGCAAGAAACACACAAGAAAGGGGAGGTTTGAATTGTGTGACCATTTTTTTTTTAAAACTTATTCGATAGGTCTTAAAAGTTAATTACTGGTTTTCAAAATGATTTATTCATGATGCAAGCATGAGTATGAATACATCGGAAAGTTAATGTAACATGAATAATAAATCACACATGATTTTTATCCTGGTTCACCCCCATAATCGACAGGGCTACGTCCAGTCCTTGGCTTCACCAAAATTTTCACTATTTAACCAAATAGTACAAGTATTATCAGGGACTTCTCCCAACAAGTATTCTAAGGACTTCTCCTATCAAGTATTCGAAGGACTTCTCCTTACAAGTGTTATCAGGACTCCTCCTTACAAGTATTATACTGGACTTCTCCTGACACCTTTTTCAGGGTTTTTCTTTTCTACAATAGTTCTCTTCTAATAAGAGTGGGTAGAAGAAATGAAGAGCAGAAAACAGAGAGATCATAAGCAAGTTGGTCTCTGTTTTAAGTTATGTGTGTGGGATAGGATGAGAGTAATACTCTATAAGTTTTCCACACACATAAGCAACTCAACTCAGGTTATGATATGACTTGAAGTTTCCTGAGTTGGAACCAAGAATGTCTTGGTCCTTTGGACGAACTAGTTTGAGATATATAAAATTGAATTCTAGTCGCCAAGTTGCTACGGAAGAAGGATTCTCTATATATATCTTCAGTTGAAGATCCTTGTTCTTCCTTCACAAAAGGAGTGAAAACCTGCCCGTTAGTGCTCCGGCTTCCTCTGCTGTGAGTAACGGCTAATTCTGCATTTTTCAGCAGGTCTGAGACACGATGTGAAAAGCATTGATTTGCCTGGGTTGACGTCGTCTGACTCCATGCTGAGCGAGTAGCCTTGAGCTAGTTCCTCTGTATTTAATGCGTGAAGATCCAGCTGTGATATTTGTTTTGACCATTATACCCCAGTGCATGCCAGCTAATGCTCATCACGTGCTTTGTTCAGATGTTTGAATTTCGACCGTTGAACGTGTACGGTGCTCAGAGATTCTTGCCGTTAATTCCGCGATGTCAGCTTGATTTGAGGAAAAGCAGAAAAGCAGTGGGACCAAGGAATATTGTGTTGATTGTGTCCCTTTCTACTTTCTGCCATTGTCAGTACATCAATAAATATGCAGACGAGGTAGACATCTTTTGATCCAAGAAGCAATTATTCAAGATGAGGAGAATAACTTCTTCAATGCTTCTGTTGAACGAATATCCTCGTAAACCACATTTCTTGATATTTGTACCTTTGGTGTAATATGATGCTTGAGCGAATGGATTCTTCCTTAGAGTCTGGCAGACGTAGTCTCCATACAATGCTTAAGATTCCGTTGCGAAGTGATTTGTATTGGCAGACGATTTTTCTTCATTCAGTTCTTCTTAAGAATTAGAATCTTCTTGGCTTGTAGAGGACTGAATCTTATTTTTCCTTTTGATTCCAATGAAGTTCTCCATCTGAGAGAGTTGATCCACAACTTCTTTATATGATGCTAGAGAAGCTTCGAAGTCAAAGGTGTTTCTTCATAAGTTGTCATGCTCTTTCAGCTTTAGATGAAGCAGTCTTTCTTTTGATCACTGTAGGTTTAAGTGGCGGACTGTTTCAGCTTCTTAAAGTAGACTTTGACTTGATTTGCAGAGTTTGATGGAGTGTCCTTGAGAGAGGATGTTGCTGTTTGCAATTTCTGCTTCTTCCTTCGTGAGTTGCCAGACTGCCTTATACATGAATGCCTTCCTTTGTATATCTTTGACAGTGTATCCTTCAAGGTGACCGGACGGACTCTTTTGGTGGACTAATTCTCTTGATGATGCTTTGAGATTCATTCAGTTCCTTTAGTAGATAGTCATTCCTGTGCATGAGAATTTTCACTATGTTAGGAATTTTATCTCTGACAATATTAAACCTTAAAGAAATTGTTAACTATCAAAACATAATAATTCATTTAATTATTTGACTCTAACAACATCTACTGCTTTTTCATAATATAAATGTATCTTTGGCTTCTGTCATTCTTAATTGCATTTGAAACTGCTAGAATGTTTGTCTTTTTCATGTTGCATGTGGAAAGTAATTTTATCTAGATTTTGTGTGGCATTTTCGTTACATGAAAAGAACCTGAATAATTGTGAATTGTTTGAACTTGTTTTGTCTGTCACATATAATGGGGACTGATTGCTAACTATGTTCTTGGCTAGTTGTTGGACCTTTAAAAACTGTTTGGCATGCGGCTCTCTGTACTATATCTAATCTCCTTCAGACTTGTTTATCGTAATTATTTATGTTGTGTGATTAAGTGGTTATGGTTGGTGTGCAATTTTACAACCCGTTTCTAGCAACTGTCCTAGGCGGATCAAATTGCTTTTAAGTTCTGGTACATAGAACACATCACCTATATTCTGCATCTAATTGTTCATCTGCACTTCAACACTTCGTGTCATGTGGTTGCTGAACCCATAATCAAGGGCATTCCCATTGAAATTGGCCAAATTTATGACAGTTGTAGCATTCAATGGATGTCCAACTCCCATGCGTTGGTGGGCCAATGCTCATGCGTTGAGCCCCTGCCTGGCCTCGTGCAAATTCATTTAATTCCAATGCTCATGCGTTGAGGTGCTGGCAGGAAATTGTTATAAGTAGCTGTTTTCTCTCCTTTGTAAAATATACCTGGATACACTTTCTTACTCTTGAACACCTTATTTCTGAGCTTTCCTGGAAAGCCCTTTGGAGCACTCAATTCAGGTTTTTATATTTATCATGTCTTTTCTAGCCATGTTAGGCTAGTTTTCTTTAGTATTTCGGTTGTTGTGAATCTTCATAAGACTATGTTCTAAGTTTCTGTTTATTATATGAATGAAGCTCAGTTCTTAGTATCTTTTTCCCCATGTTAATATTATTCTTGCTGTACACAAGTTTACGTTACTTGATTCTTGCAGAACGGTAGTTGGTAAGTTTCGAGGGAAATGGGAATTTGATTGATTGATTTTCTGCTACTTAGGCATAATGGTAGAAATTTTTAGTGTTGGGATGAACTTAGAACTTATAATGCTTCAATTGAATTAGCTAATCACTAAGGTATTAGGGTTGGTAATTGCAATTGAATGTTCTATTTGATTAAGGAATTAACAAGTAGGAAATCTATGCTAGATCACCTAAGAACATGTTCTAATTTCATATGTTAAATTGATTATGAAAAACTTACAGGTTTAGCGGTTAGGGAGACCCACGAACTTGTGGGTGCCACGTCCAACCCCTTCTTTTTTGGGGGGACGCACTTATAAAAAAAGAAAAAGTACTCGTGAGTTGGGAGTCACCCCAAGGGTATCACACAAAATTTCAAACCCCCTGATGAATGCCCAAGAGTTAGGGCTCAGTTGGGTGGGGGCGACTAAAAGAGCCTTTAGTACCTCACAAATAAAAGGTGAGAAGGGAAGGCGAACGCCAAGATCTTCAAAGATATATGAATACACATGGAAAATATGTGGGTCACTATCAACTAATTTGGCGTTGCAAACGCGTTCATTTGCGGAGCAGGGAAGGGTTATAAGGTCGGGCCCATAGTTATCTGAGCAGAGCCCGCCTATTTTGTCACTAAATGCTCTTATTATAATGGGGTCAGACCAGACGGGAAATACAGAGATGACCTTTTGGGCGCCTAGACCTATCTGGACGGGACGAGGGAGTGACTCCTCGTAGGCCCGGAGTTTAGTGGTGGGAGAAAGAGGTGGTTTCGGTTGTTCACCGGCGGTGCCGACACCGGAGGTAGAGGTACACTCCATTAAAACAGAAAGAGATGAAGAAAGACAAGTTGAGAAAGAGGAGCTAGAAGTGTGTCTTGAAGATTGTAGATTCAAAACTGAAGTTATCTAATCAAAGCAGCAAAAGAAAAAAATTAAGAAAAAAAGCTATTATTACCATTTGATACAGAAAAGACCAATATAATTATGAGGGTTTTCAAAAGTTTCTTTTTTTTCCCACTTATGATCATGTATATGCTTTTCCTTGTTTTGGAAATAAAGTAATTCACTCAACTTAAACAACGCAAAAAATCAGCAGAATAGTGATATATATATATATATATATATATATATATATAAAGGGGAAGATACTCACATTTGTAGCATCAAATATGATGCCTTAATTATTATTGTTATTATTATTAATATTATTAATATGATTATTATTATTATTATTGTGGACATGGTACTCTTTTGAAAACTAACTTGCCATGTATGGGATGCACGTCATTATACCGGATACATTTAATATTCTTATAAAAAAAATGTTATACTTAATAACTTTGTTTATTATAGAATATTAAGAATACAAAATAATTAAAAATAAATGTGTTTTTACTATTTTTACAAAATTTAAAGGATCTGATTAAAGTAAATTGATTATTATAGAATTAAAAAAGACTAAAATTAAAATCACATTAATATTTAATATTTCATGGATTATATATTACATCTTGTAGTATTTTCTTTCACCTGTACATTATTAATAATATAATTTTTAGATTGACACTTTAAAAGGAACTTAACTTTTTATAGTTTTATACAAAAGAAATGTCATATCACTATTTAAATATGAACATGAATTGTCATGGATAAGGATAATATATCAAATTACGATGTCAATGATAAGTTCAGAATTATCTCGTTCAGTAGCGATAAACATCAATTGCCATGTCAGCTAACAAATGGAAAAGCGCTTGACCTTTTACATTAATAAAAATATTAATTAATTATAAATAACATTTTAGAGATAATATTAATTAGTTATTAATAATATTTGTGTTGATTATTATTTTATAAAATATCTCAATTTCACATATATAGTAAAAAATATTAAATATCTAAAATTTCCCTAACACTTGAATTAATGACACTATTAATCACATAATACTAAAATTTAAAATTTAAAATTGTGTTAAATAATAATTATGAAATATTTAAGCAAATATTTTTTTGAAATTTAATTAATGTTAATATTAGTTAGTTATTCAAATAATTCATTTTATTAATTATATTAACAATCAGTCTTAACAATACCTCAATTTATCATATATGAAAGTAAAATATTAAATATGTTGACCTTTACATTAACAAAACTATTAATTGATCATTAATAACCTTTTATATTATTAGTTATATTAATTAATAATTATTTATATCACAATTTCTCATATTAAAAAGTAAAATACTAAATATTAAATTATTTTAATGTTATTGATTAAAAAAGGAATTAGTTTTATTTGGTTAATATAAAGTAAAAATTAATATTTAAATATAAATAGCTTAACAGAAGTAACATAACCTGATTAATATTATTTCAATTATTTTTAATTAATATTAAATTATTAAAATGTTATTAACTAATTAATATTTAAACCAATAAATTTTACACGAATCAAGTAATCCCAAATTAAGAAATATTAAAAAAATAAAATAGAAATAAAAAACATTTTAATTTTTATATATATTAAGTATTAAAGTTATTGAATAAATATAATTAAATTATTTTAACCTTTATATTAATGGTATTTTAGTAAAAGGCGAAAGAATAGTTCGCCTTGTGCATATTAAATATTAAATGTGCGTTCTGTGTGTGTGTCTTTTTTAGCATATAGTAGTAAGTTTATCATGAAAAAAACTATATTAAGTATTAAATGTGCATTATGTGTGTGTGTCTTTTTTTAATAATAAAGTAACTATTTAATTAGATAATTTAATTTATTTTAAATATTAAAGTGGATTCATTATTATTCAAATTTTATTCTTATTATTATATAATAAATAAAATTATTAAGTATGACTTTTAAATTTTTCTGAAAATATTAAATATTTCCTGTATAACTAGGTGCATATCATACATGGTATGTTAATAATAATAATAATAATAATAATAATAATAATAATAATAATAATAATTAAGTGAAATATTTTGATGCTCTGAATGCAAGTCTCTTCCCCTATTCTAAATATCTCTACCTCTCTCTCTTTTCCCAATCACATGTTCTCTTTTATTCTTTGCAAATATATTCTCACTGAGATATCTACACCACCTCCACAACCTTTGCTTTTGTTGGCCAATCACAAGAATTAGGGAATGGGAATGGTGCACAAGCTTGGGTCCTGAAGTCATACAAACCTTGCAAAGGCTTACTTTGTTCTCTTCTTTATCGGATAGTGTCTATGTGTTGATTATTAGGCTATATGTTACTTAACTACCATCATTTGAATTGCAGAGTTTTGTTCCAACTTCCGTAGCTGAGTATGAGTGTTTTTATGTTGCAGGTTCCTCCATGGTTCGACATTGACCTTATTACAGTTACAGGTACCCTTTTTCCGTATTTTATACCACCTAAATTTTAGGTGTTGATTGTTTTATTTCTTATGCTAAGTGCTAGTCCTAATATTCATGTGTATTCAACTTTTTTGTGGGTGTTTCCTTGCTAAATGTAATAAATTTAAATATATTAAAATGAAAATATTTAAAATGATTAAAATTAGTTTTAACTTTTTGTGTTTTCCAAACTTAAAACCAAAAGTCATATTGAACGGGGCCTAATGAATTTAGCATCAAATTTTTTTAAAATCTCAAGTCTTAGATTCCACTACACACTTTTTCTCTCAAACCGAAGCGTTCCTTTTTCATAAACTAAATATACAAATTCTATATATATAAAAAAATAATATGCTCTTCACTGTACCTAGCAAAGCATCCCAAAAAATAACATTTGCAAATAAGGTCCTCATTCGGTGTAGGAATAGACTTCTATAGAAACAGGTCCCTTTAAATGTCGTCATGTTGTATTATCTCTTGTATTTGTTTATCTTTTGTATATCTAGCCTTGTGAACCCAAACTTATGGGTCTATATCAATTCAGCTTCTTTAGCAGCTGGTAGGACAACGTTTCTCACTTTTAAAAATCCCAGCACCCTTTCTATGGAAGAGAACAGGGACCGGAAATAACCTTGTCCTTCGTAATTATTAAGATATGCCACTAAGGGAAGCTCTGGTACTTCTTGCCCTTGCACATGAAATACGCCAGTGCAAACCACCGTTGCATTGACAGCAAGCATCGCACAATGCATTATTCCAAAACCATGATCCTCAATTCTCCACACGTGAATCATTTCTATAATTAAATCAAGCTCTATAGTAGTACATATTATTTCATGAAACTGCTCATGGAAGATAACAACATCTTTTGAAAATAATGAACTAATCTCATTAGGATAAACCAAGTTCCACTTCAAAACCGTCCATTTTATATTTAGACCAGCCTCACTTTCTATGCATTTTCCTTCGTGCTTCATTTTATTCAAAATTAGCAGTGAATATGGAAGATTCACCTCCCCATGAGCCCCCAAATTTACTAGAGTATATGAATTTGATCACAATTTGAGCATCATAACCAATTACCTTCAAGAATTTCCTTCAAGCTTAGCATGTTATGATCCTTCAAACACCCAACATGGTATTCCCTCTCACACTGATCACAAATAATTACTGTTCGAGGACAAAATACTTCTTTGCTAAAATCTTGGCCACCGCACAATGCACACCCACCATAGTCAACTTTATAAATTTTGACAACACAAGTTCTATTATTCATATGTTCTAGAGGTTCAAAACATGAATTCCTTAAAACTTCCAAAGCATATGAAGGGATCTATGGCGGCTGGAAGAGCTGCAGCAGTGAATCCTCTAGAACAGATAAACCAGAGAAGCATTCGTATTGTCAAAATTTATAAGGGTGACCACGGTGGGTGTGCACTGTGCAGTGACCTAGATATAAACAAAGAAATATTTGGTCCTCGGACATTAATTATTTGTGGTCAGTTTGACAGGGAATACCAAGTTGGGTGTTTGAAGGATAGTAACATGCAAAGCCTGTAGGAATTTTTGGAAGATGATTGGTTATGCTGCTTAGATTTTGATCAAATTCATACGCTCTAGAGAATTTGGGGGCTCATGGGGATGTGAATCTTCCATATTCACTCCTAATTTTGAATAAATGTAAGCATGAAGGTAAAGGCATAGAAAGTGAAGCTGGCCTGAATAAAAAATGGAGGATTTTGAAGTTGAACTTGGTTTATCCTGGTGAGATTAGTTCGTTATTTTCAAAAGATGTTGCTATCTTCCATGAGCAGTTTCATGAAATAATAGATACTACTACAGAGCTTGATTTAATTATAGAAATGATTCACGTGTGGAGAGTTGCGGATCACGATTTTGGCAGAATGTATTGTGCGATGCTCGCTGTCAACGAAGTGACGGTTTTCACTAGCTTATTTCATGTGCAAGGGAAAGAAGTATCAGAGCTTCCCTTTGTGGCATATCTTATTGATTTCAAAGTACAAGGTTACTTCGGGTCCCTGTTCTCTTCCATCAAAGGGGTGCTGGGATTTTTAAATGTGAGAAACGTTGTCCAACCTGCTGCTAAAAAAGCTGAATCAATATAGACCTGTAAGTTTGGGATCAGAAGGATAGATATAAAAAGGATAAACAAATACAAGAGATAGTACAACATGGTGGCATTTAAAGTGACCTGTTTCTACATAAGCTTATTCCTGCATTGTAATGAGGACCTCATTTGCAAATGTTATTTTTTGGGCTGCTTTGCTGGGTACAATGGATAACATACTCTTTTTTATATATATAGAATTTTTATATTTAGTGTACGGAAAAAGAAGGTTTAGGATCCAAAGATAAGGTGTGTAGTGAAACCCAGGACTTGGGATTTTTAAAAAATTTCAAAACTTGACTTTAGAATTTATTATGAGGAGAATCTAGAATGAGAAGATTTTGGGTGTCAAATTTGACTATAAGTAAAGATAATTTGATGCAAACATGTCATAAAACGACAAAAATAAAACATCCACCAAGAAGTTGAGTACACAAGGAAAATCGAGGAAGGAAGAAAGGGCGAGAAGGATAAGAAGATCAGGTCAGGGAAGAAGAAGTCGCTCTCCATCTGCCACGATGTCACAAACCTCTGGGGGCTGAAGATCGAAGCCTTCGACATCAGCAACAAAGAACCTAGAATAGAATTGAGGCGAGTAGCATTGGTTTACTGCTCGCCATCACCCCATGCTGGAATTTCCTTCAACCAGATTTCAGAGAACTCGAGTGGGAGCCAAGTATGATGACAAGGAAGAGAATAACGACACTGAAGACACAAATTCGTCCTCCTTCACGCTCAGTCAACGTAGCAGTGGCTGATACATCGGTCTTGTTCTGACAAAGACAAACCCGATTCAGACCAAAGTCGCCACCACTTTTATGTTGATGATCGGAAGAGAGCAGTAGAGGCAACAACAGAGGATACGATGGTCTTCATCATCTCATAACCTGCGCAAAGAAAACCATCAACGTCATAGCCAAGATGGCTGGCAAATTTGATGCCATTTGCGCTCTCTAGTTTTTCCCTGATATTTACTTCATGCTCTTAATCCTTTTTGAAATTTATGCTTCTGAGTGTTCATGCCTTGATTTTTTTTTGTTTGATGTTCAAATAGCAGATTTACATATTGCACAGAAGGTGCTCGAGAATATGCCTCAACGACAAGTAACTTCTTGGGACGTCATAATGTCAGAGTCATTGCGATATGTGGGTTCCCTGCGTAATAAGGTGACTCGCCCAACTTGGCCAGCGACATGGTCGCTGAACGACACTTAGCTTGGTAGCAGAGGTTACGACAACTTGTAGGCCACAATCTCAAGTTTGATTCGCTACTAGCCCATTTACTGTCCCGGCGCAACAATCGCAGAGAATCCATAGTGCTTGGATATTTTGTTCACTCTATCCCTAACTCCTTCATGTTTAAACATTGATTCTTGTTACATGTCCCACGAAAGAGTCAAATGTTATTTTGCATGTTGGTGTTGTTCTGAGTCTGACTTATTGCTTGACTAAGATGAATTAACCGCTTGGACAATAGAGATAAGTTGGGTTAATTTGAATTTATAGTGTGTCTTGACTGATCACTCGCTATTGTAAGATGTGCTTTAGATTATATGATGATTGCTCAACGTGCTGTGAAGGTTGCTTCATGTATTTATCTCTGATAAACGATCTCATGAACCCTAGAATTGTGATTGTCATGTGTGTTGGTTTCCATGTGGCAGAATTTAGTTCCGTTGTCTTGCTGCTTGCTTAATTGATCATCTTTGTTAATAGGCTTGGAACATCTGAAGGTGCAAGAAACACACAAGAAAGGGGGGTTTGAATTGTGTGACCATTTTTTTTTTAAAACTTATTCGATAGGTCTTAAAAGTTAATTACTGGTTTTCAAAATGATTTATTCATGATGCAAGCATGAGTATGAATACAGCGGGAAGGTATTGTAACATGAATAATAAAGCACACATGATTTTTATCCTGGTTCACCCCCATAATCGACAGGGCTACGTCCAGTCCTTGGCTTCACCAAGATTTTCACTATTTAACCAAATAGTACAAGTATTATCAGGGACTTCTCCCAACAAGTATTCTAAGGACTTCTCCTAATACTTGATAGGAGAAGTACTTACAACACTTGTTGGGAGAAGTCCCTAATAATACTTGTACTATTTGTTTTAAATAGTGGAAAATCTTGGTGAAGCCAAGGACTGGACGAAGCCTTGTCGATTATGGGGGTGAACCAGGATAAAAATCATGTGTGCTTTACTTTTCATGTTATGTTATATTTTCCTCTGCATACATGCATATTTGCATAATGAATAACTCTCTTTGAAACCCAATAATTAACGTTTATTATTGAAAGAAGTTTTCAAAATAAGTCACACAATTCAAACCCCCCCTTTCTTGTGTGTTTATTGCACCTTCAAGACACACTTCATCTTCGTGCCTCAGACTTGGTGTCTTATGGGCTTGTGGACCAAGCGAGCACCTTCCCCTGGGGGCGGGCCATGAAGACTTCTGAAGACACACTTCGCTTTCATACTTCAAACTTGGTGTCTTGTGGGCTTGTGGACTGGGCGAGTGCCCTTGCCCAGTAGTGTGAAGAAGGTCTTGCTCCTGACCCTGGCTGAGGTTTTGATGACGACAAACTCATCGACAAAAAGAAGAAAAGAAGACTTAGAGGAAACAGCGCTACAAAGTCTATCAATTACCTAGAAGTCTTAGTTTAGGTGAGTTATGCTTACAAAGGTCTCTCAAAGCATAAAGGCTCTTTAAAACACCTAAACTAATCAAGCTTAATGTTTTCACAACTTAAAAGAAGTAGAAAAACTTAAGCCGATCTTAAAAGATCAAGTTTCTGGAAGATGGACTTCAGTGTAATCGATTTCAGCTTTCTGGTAATCGATTACACCTAGGCAAGTAATCGATTACCACTTGCTTGTAATCGATTACATGTTTGAATTTGAAATTCAAACTGAAACGGCTATTAGTGTAATGGATTACACTAAATGTTGTAATCGATTACCAGCACGAAAAGTTGCATCTTTTCATGAACCATTGTGTCTCAAACCTTTTGGGAAAGGTTGCATTGGTTCAAGGACGTTTCCCTTGCCTATATAAAGTCCATTTGAGTCCAGAACACAAAAACACATGAGAATACAACATTAGGCCAAAGCTTTGTCAAAATTAGTTCATTAAGTCTTTTAGAACTTAAACTTTCAAGAGCCTAAGTTCTGAGTTCATGATCTTCATGTTTATAAGAACACTTTAGTTGTTCATATCTTGAGGAACTCAGAATCTTGTTATGCTTAAAAGCCTTAAAGCATAAATTCTCATGATCAATCCACTTGTATGATAAATGATTGATTCAGCCAATTGTAAACTCTTCTTCATCTCTTTCTGTAAGATTGAGTATTCACCGTGGATCTTGGTGAAGGGTTGTTGGTACTGAAAGTGGTATACTTTCAGGGTGTTAATTGAAGGTGGTTTAGCCTTCAAGGTCTGAGGGTGGTTTGCCTTCAGGAACTGAAAGTGGTTTGCTTTCAGGGGCTGTGGAAAGTGGTATACTTTCACAGGTTGTTGATAGAAATTCTTAGGGTCCTTGGTATAAGAACTTGTAAGAGATTTTTATCAATAATGGAAAAATCCTCAAGGGATTTTCTTGAGGGACTGGACGTAGCCTTCGGTGGATAGAAGGTGAACCAGGATAAAATTTTGTGTGTGTGAATTCTTCTATCCTTCATCTTTACTTTCAAGCAACGCTTAATTCCGCTGCAATCACAATTATCGTTTTGTGATCATCATTATCTTGAAAGTAATAATTTAAATAAGGCGAAAATCGGGGCAACTCTGATTCACCCCCCCCCTCTCAGGTTGCTATCTGTAATAACAATTGGTATCAGAGCGGAAGTTTAGGTAAGTTATTCCTAAGATCCGGGAAAAGATGGCATCCTCTTCCAATCATGGAACCAGTGAAGGATTCAACATAAACAGGCCACCATTCTTCAATGGAGAACACTATGACTTCTGGAAAATCAAGATGAAAATATTCATAAAGTCATTAGACGCAGGAATTTGGAAAGCCATTGAAGAAGGTCCCTTTGTGCCTGTAGCAGAAGTAGAAGGAAGTTCACAACCAAAACCAGAAAGTACTTGGAGTGAAGAAGAAAAGAAGAAGGTTCAATATGATCTCACAGGAATGAACATTCTTACATCTGCTCTTGGCATGGATGAGTTTTTCTGAGTATCAACATGCACTTCGTTGAAAGAAATATGGGATACGTTGATGGTGACTCACGAAGGAACAGATGAAGTCAAGAGATCAAAGATCAATACTCTATCTCAAGAATATGAAATGTTCAGAATGCTTCCAGGAGAGAAGGTATTAGATATGCAAAAACGATTCACTCATTTGATTAATCATTTGATTGCTCTTGGCAAACAATTTTCAAATAGTGACTTGAACATGAAAGTTCTAAGATCACTTACAAGAGTATGGCAACCAAAAGTTACAGCCATCTCAGAGAAGAAGAGTTTATCAAATATGACTCTTGCAACTCTCTTTGGAAAACTCCAAGAACACGAGTCGGAATTGAATCGTTTAGAAGAGCATGAACAACATGAGAAGAAGTATCGATCCATTTCCCTAAAGGCAAAAGAAAGCGTCAAAGATGATTATGATGCAGATTCTGAAAAAGAAGACAATGCGAACTTGAATCTTCTAGTAAAAAACTTTGGAAAGTTTCTTAAAAGAAAATGTATGAAATTTAACAACAACAGATCTTTCCAAAGAAACAATGAGTCTTCTTCCTCTCAAAAGATCACATGCTTCGAATGTGGCAAGCCTGGACACTTCAAGTTGGAATGTCCAAATCTTCAAAAGAAGAAACATGGTCTAAGAGAAAAATTTGAAAAGAAGGATCAACCCACACGAAGAGCATACTTGGCTTGGGATGATAATGAAGTAAGTTCATCATCAGATTCTGACAAAGAAGAAGCACAAGTCGCATTGATGGCCTCACATGATTCAGATGTTGAAGATTCCCAGGTTAGTGACAATTCTATGTCTTTTCATGATTTAAAGTTTACTATGGAAAATATGTTTAAATTATGTCAAGAATTTTCTAAGGTTAGCACTAGGCAAAATGATTTAATTTCATCCTTAGAAAGTAAGTGTAGAACTTTACAAGAAGAACTAGACGTAGTAAAATCAAAGTTAGAGAGTACACATAAATGCACTAAGTGTAGTTCTTTAGAAGAAAAGATAGATAATCTTCAACAAAGAGTTCATAAATTCAATAAAGGAAAATAGAAGTTAGATGATATTCTAAGTGTGCAAAGGAATTCAAACAATAAGTCAGGTCTAGGATATACTTTTCACCCAAAGACAAAAGAAGTCAAGAAAACTGTGTTTGTAAAACCAAAC
Organism: Acmispon strigosus; assembly: GCA_030819835.1. Classification (NCBI taxonomy): domain Eukaryota; kingdom Viridiplantae; phylum Streptophyta; class Magnoliopsida; order Fabales; family Fabaceae; genus Acmispon; species Acmispon strigosus. The sequence goes on along the minus strand of JAUAMA010000004.1, from coordinate 27,304,107 downwards.
AAAGTGGAAGGATCTTCTAAAAATACTAAGATTAACTCTTTTAGGAGTATGAACAATAGGAAGAATAATCCTCATAGACCTCCTAAGAAGATTCATCCCTCTCCTAGGCAAACATCTACTTACAATCATTATTCTTGTACTTATTGTAACAAAATAGGACATACCCCTAGTAGATGTTACTACAAAAATGTTGGAGTACCAAATAGGGAATACATATGGGTTATAAAGGATGTTAACTTAGAAGGACCCAAAACTTATTGGGTTCCTAATACCCATGTCTGAACTTTGTCATGTAGGTGTGTATGAAAGCAGCAAAGGATTTATGGTATCTTGATAGTGGCTGCTAATCACACATGACAGGAGACAAAACCAAGTTTTCTTTTCTTATACCTAGGGAAAAAGGTTTTGTCACATATGGAAACAATCAAAAGGGAAAGATACTCGGTATTGGAAGAATGGGCACACCCCCTCAAACAGTCATCGATAAAGTTCTTTACGTTGATGGTTTGATGCATAATCTTCTGAGTATCAGTCAACTATGTGACAAAGGTTTGAAAGTTGGTTTCATTGATGATATATGTGTAGTAAAATATGTGAAAACTAAAGAAGTTAAGTTTTCTGGTTATAAAGTCAATAAAGTCTTCATGATCTCCTTGGAAGAAATTCCACAAAATGTAAGATGTATTTTGGCCAAGAACAATAGTGATTCATGGCTATGGCATAGAAGACTTGCTCATATACACATAGATCATTTAAAATAACTAGTCAAGTATGATCTAGTTGTTGGGCTTCCAAAGATAAGATTCGAGAAAGACAAGCTTTGTGATGCATGTCAAAAAGGGAAGCAAACCAGAACGTCTTTCAAACCAAAGAACATAGTTTCGACTTCAAGACCCCTTCAATTGCTACATATGGATTTGTTCGGACCTTCAAGAACAAAAAGCCTCGGAGGTAATTTCTATGCACTTGTTATTGTTGATGATTTCTCTAGATTTACATGGACATTATTTTTGCCTCATAAGAATGAAGCCTTCAACGCATTTAAGAGATATGCAAGGCTAGTTCAAAATGAGAAGTATTTAAAGATCTCTTCTATTAGAAGTGATCATGGTGGAGAATTTCATAATCATCAATTTCAAGAACTATGTGATGAAAATGGAATATCACATAATTTCTCTACTCCGAGAACACCACAACAAAATGGTGTTGTAGAAAGGAAGAACAGATTACTTGAAGAATTATCAAGAACCATGCTAAGTGAATCAAGTCTTCCTAAATATTTCTGGGCTGATGCTATAAGTACTGCTTGCTATGTTTCCAATAGAGTTCTTATTAGACAAATTCTGAAGAAAACCCCCTATGAACTCTACAAAGGAAGGAAACCAAATATCTCTCATCTACATGCTTTTGGATCCAAATGCTTTGTCTTGAATAATGGAAAGGAAAACCTTGGTAAGTTTGATGAAAAATATGATGAAGGTATATTCCTTGGTTATTCTCTAACAAGCAAAGCATATAGAGTCTTTAACAAGAAAACTCTATCTGTAGAAGAATCCATACATGTTTCCTTTGATGAGTCTAAATCTGATGAGTCTAAATCTTCAATAGAAGATATAGTCAATCTTCCAGATAATGAAGAAGAAAATATCATTATCAATGAAGACTCTCAAAAGGAAAGAGATCAAAATCCAATACAAGTAGATCACATTGAAGATAACACTTATCAACTTTCAAAAGAATGGAGAATCCATAGGGATCATCCAGTTGATAATATCATTGGTGATATTTCTAGAGGCGTTTCTACAAGGCTACGCTTAAATGATTCTGTTTTGAATATGGCCTTTGTCTCTCAAATAGAACCCTCAAAAGTAAATGATGCTCTGGAGGATGAGTATTGGATTATGGCAATGCAGGAAGAATTAAACCAATTTGAAAGGAATCAAGTTTGGGAACTTGCTCCTAAGCCCACTGACTAGAAGATCATAGGAACACAGTAGGAACTATAAAAATAACAAACATAATCGTTAAGAAGATAATTTTCTTATATGTCTTAAATACTTGCATAATTTTTGGGTGAACATATATGCTTACATGCTTAATTCATGTCTTAAATTTATGATTGCATTTATCTAATTTACCTATGTGCTTAAACACATGTCTTATGTTAGTTCTTATCATTATATACTTGTATAATCTTTTCCTACATGATTACATGTCTTATTTGATTATGTGCTTAAGTGTTCTTTTGGAAATGTGTTACATAGGATTATATAGGTTAGAACTTATAAAATGACCTTGTAATTGATTACCATAGGCTTATTAATCGATTACCCCTGTTCTTAGTCCTCATGCTTATTTAATTTCTCTGAGTAATCGATTACTATAACTGGTATAATCGATTACATATTCAAAATTTGAAATTTTTCAAATTTTGGACTGCAAGTAATCGATTACATTAACTGCTGTAATCGATTACAGTTGCAATTTTGAATTTTATTTAAAATTCAAATAGTGGTAATCGATTACACAACTGCCTGTAATCGATTACCAATTCGATAATATAAGTATCTCTGGTTAGTTTTCACAATCGATTACACTATTCTTCTTCCCTCTCCTCTCCTCGACGCCGAACTGGTTTTGCCCACCTTTCTCCTTCGTTTCTTGCTCAAATTCAGAACCAATTGGTGGGTTTTGCTCGTCCTTCTCCTCTCTTGCCTCTCAACCCATTCGGATTTTCCAATTTGGTCTCTACCCAAAAACCCTTTTTCGAATCCTAGCCTTTCCCAAATCCGAAAATGGCTTCTTCTTCCTCTCGCAGACACCGATCGAAGAATCTCTCCATGAATACCCTTGACCTATCACGCCTTCTTGTCACGGAGGAACAAAAGGAACGATTCTTGGCCTATTACCTTGAAAGGTTGATTCTTCTTCCCAAGTATGGTGACTTGAACTCCTTCATCAACACTGGACTTCTCTTCCCATCTCTCCTCGACTTCCAAGGCCTTGATGAATTTTTTGGCTTCACGGGTACGTATTATCCTGAACTTGTCAAAGTCTTTTATTGCAATTTGGTCAAGAGGGGTGGCAAAATCTGTTCATCAGTCAAAGGGGTTGATATTTCTTTGACTCAAGAGCAATTGGGCACTTTACTGACGATTCCCTATGTTGGAGCCCGGCTAAGCCCTAAGATTACGTGTCCATGGGCTGATTATGATAAGAAGTATTTTTATCTATCTCTGTGTCGATTTTCTGAGGAGGAGATACAGTTGAAGAAGCAACGAACGGAGGCCAACCGTTCTAGAGATATCCTTGCTGTTGGATATCTCACTGTAGAGGATCGTTTACTTCATTATTTGATAAGCTATGTTCTTCTCCCTCAGTCCTCTAACCATGCTCAGATTAGTGGTTTGGAGTTACAAATCATATATGGTCTGAAGCATAATGAAGCAATTAATTCGGCTTATCTGGTCATGATTCACATGCTGCTTCACAAGGACAGAACTGGTCCTCTTCCTTATGCTCCTGTGATTACTCTTATTCTGAAGAACTTTGGGATTTCTACGCATGGAGAGTATGCACAAGTCATGGATGCTAAATCTCAGGGGATTGACATGGAAATTCTGAACAAGATGGGGATTTTCAGGGATATTGATGGTACTTTCAGGCACAAATCAGATTTGGGTCCTGACACGACCCAGGCTCCTGCCCCTGCTGCTTTCTGTCCACCATCCTCTGAGAGTGGTCCTTCGTCCTCTACGGATGCCGATGCCTCTACTCAACTCATCCTCTCTCATTTGGCTGATATGAGGACACACTTTGATCAGAGGTTCCATCACATGGAAGGTCGGGTCGAGTCCATGTACACCACTGTTCGTGCTGATATGGATCGCCTCAGTCTTCGTGTCGATCGCATGGCTCCCTCTACTCATGACTCTCCTGACTCGTCTGAAGATTTTGATGAGTTTTAGTTCTTTTTATGCTTTCATTAGACATACTATTTTATTTGGTTTGTAATAGCATAGTCTAAAACTCTTCACTGCACTGTTGGATGTTTTCTTTTATTCGCTATGTTTGGATGATTGTGGTTTATCATTGTTTTACATCTTTACCCCCATACCCTTGCTTTATTTCGAAATGTATACTTGTATGGATGCATGCCTGTTTTTGGCCTTTTCTTCTTTTTGATGAAGTCAAAAGGGGGAGAAAGGTTCTGTGCTCTTAAAGATTATATGCAGGAATTCAACAAGTGAATTAGAAAGGGGGAGAAATACTGGATTACATCAAACAGGGGGAGTTCTTCAACAGAAATGCATATATGATCTTCAAGTATCAAGAATGTGTTTGCCATCATCAAAAAGGGGGAGATTGTGAAGAAGGTCTTGCTCCTGACCCTGGCTGAGGTTTTGATGACGACAAACTCATCGACAAAAAGAAGAAAAGAAGACTTAGAGGAAACAGCGCTACAAAGTCTATCAATTACCTAGAAGTCTTATTTTAGGTGAGTTATGCTTACAAAGGTCTCTCAAAGCATAAAGGCTACTTAAAACACCTAAACTAATCAAGCTTAATGTTTTCACAACTTAAAAGAAGTAGGAAAACTTAAGCCGATCTTAAAAGGTCAAGTTTCTCGAAGATGGACTTCAGTGTAATCAATTTCAGCTTTCTGGTAATCGATTACACCTAGGCAAGTAATCGATTACCACTTGCTTGTAATCGATTACATGTTTGAATTTGAAATTCAAACTGAAACGGCTATTAGTGTAAACGATTAGACTAAATGTTGTAATCGATTACCAGCACGAAAAGTTGCATCTTTTCATGAACCATTGTGTCTCAAACCTTTTGGGAAAGGTTGCATTGGTTCAAGGACGTTTCTCTTGCCTATATAAAGTCCATTTGAGTCCAGAACACAAAAACACATGAGAATACAACATTAGGCCAAAGCTTTGTCAAAATTAGTTCATGAAGTCTTTTAGAACTTAAACTTTCAAGAGCCTAAGTTCTGAGTTCATGATCTTCATGTTTATAAGAACACTTTAGTTGTTCATATCATGAGGAACTCAGAATCTTGTTATGCTTAAAATCCTTAAAGCATAAATTTTCATGATCAATCCACTTGTGTGATAAATGATTGATTCAGCCAATTGTAAACTCTTCTTCATCTCTTTCTGTAAGATTGAGTATTCACCGTGGATCTCGGTGAAGGGTTGTTGGTACTGAAAGTGGAATACTTTCAGGGTGTTGATTGAAGGTGGTTTAGCCTTCAAGGTCTGAGGGTGGTTTGCCTTCAGGAACTGAAAGTGGTTTGCCTTCAGGAACTGAAAGTGGTTTGCTTTCAGGGGCTGTGGAAAGTGGTATACTTTCACAGGAAGTTGATAGAAATTCTTAGGGTCCTTGGTATACGAACTTGTAAGAGATTTTTATCAATAGAGGAAAAATCCTCAAGGGATTTTCTTGAGGGACTGGACGTAGCCTTCAGTGGATAGAAGGTGAACCAGAATAAAATTTTGTGTGTGTGAATTCTTCTATCCTTCATCTTTACTTTTAAGCAACGCTTAATTCCGCTGCAATCACAACTATGGTTTTGTGATCATTATTATCTTGAAAGTAATAATTTCAATAAGGCGAAAATCGGGGCAACTCTGATTCACCCCCCCCCCCCTCTCAGGTTGCTATCTGTACTAACAAGTAGTAGGGCGACCCAGTGGCTCGACAGAGCGACCCTAGCTGCTTTAGGGGGTATATTTGTAACATAAGGGGGGTAATAATTTGTAATGTATTGGGCTCGATTCCCGAGGCCCATAGGCCTGCTAGGATTCAAGATATTTATGACTCCTCCCCCTATAAATAGCTAGTAGGGGGCTCATGTAAAAGGGTCTTGATTTGTCTCTTAATACTCTAATAATAACACTTTTCTCCTATACTGTCTCTTTCCGAGAACATAACTTCGATACCTCTGTGCACTTGTAGAAAGGCTATCGCACACAAATAAAGTCTACTCATAAAAGACACAGCATGTTCTTCTAAAGAAAACATGGATTTAAATGACTGCTTTTACACACTTGAAAGTGATAGGAATAATCAGATAAGAAAAATGGTGCAAAATAAACTAATTTCCACACCCAAAAATCAGTACTCGCTGACCCTTATACTCACCCCAGATTTGTATCACAAGCATGCATGAAATGGCCACCAAATTCATCCAAGCTAGCCTTCAAAGTCAGACACCAATTTTTTTGAATTCTTCCAAGTATACCTCCTGCTTATGAAGAGAAGAAGGATAAGAAGTATTTGTAAAGGTGGAAAAAACCAAGAAGATCAATCACACAATCAAAGGTTTTTCATTATCAAAGAAAACTTTTGAACCTTCAGACGCTATAACTAATGAAATATTTTGAACTTAATATGTGAGCCATGAACTAGTGCAATTCTTTTTCATTTTAGAAACATTCTCTCCAATGACCACCCTTTAAATTTGATTTTTGCAGGCCCTGAGATAGTAATAAACCCAGAATGGGAAGATAAAACATATTATAAGAAATTTTACATGCTTATTATCATATCAAACTACATGCAAAATAGAAGACATGACTAAGAGTAAGATTAATGAAGTAGAATTTAACTTCTTGGATTGAAAGAAATCATCAGAAAAATATAAACTAACATATTTAACTTTAGCTGCTACTAATAATTGAAAAACTTTAACTCTATTATAGCCTGACTTTTGAGAAAGAGGAGCTAGAAGTGTGTCTTGAAGATTGTAGACTCAAAACTGAAGTAATCTAAGTCAAAGCATCAAAAGAAAGAAAAAAAGAAAAAAAGCTATTATGACCATTTGATACAGAAAAGACCAATACAATTAGGAGGGTTTTAAAAAGTTTCTTTTTTTTTTCCCACTTATGCTTTTCCTTGTTTTGGAAAGAAACTAATTCACTCAACTTAAACAAGTCAAAAAATCAGCAGCTTAGTGATATATATATATATATATATATATATATATATATATATATATATATATATATATATATAGAGGGGAAGATACTCACATTTGTAGCATCAAATATGATGCCTTAATTATTATTGTTATTATTATTAATATGATTATTATTATTATTGTGGACATGGTACTCTTTTGAAAGCTAACTTGCCATGTATGGTATGCACATCATTATACCGGATACATTTAATATTCTTATAAAAAAATTAAATGTTATACTTAATAACTTTGTTTATTATAGAATATTAAGAATACAAAATAATTAAAAATAAATGTGTTTTTACTATTTTTACAAAATTTAAAGGATCTAATTAAAATATATTGATTATTATAGAATTAAAAAGGACTAATTTTAAAAACACATTAATATTTAATATTTCATGGATTATATATTACATCTTGTAGTATTTTCTTTCACCTGTACATTATTAATAATATAATTTATAGACTGACACTTTGAAAGGAACTTAACTTTTTATAGTTTTATACAAAAGAAATGTCATATCACTATTTAAATATGAACATGAATTGTCATGGATAAGAATAATATATCAAATTACGATGTCAATGATAAGTTCAGAATTATCACGTTCGGTAGCGATAAATATCAATTGCCATGTCAGCTAACAAATGGATAAGCGCTTGACCTTTTACATTAATGACAATATTAATTAATTATAAATAACATTTTATAGATAATATTAATTAGTTATTAATAATATTTATATTAATTATTATTTTACAAGATATCACAATTTCCCATATATAGTAAAAAATATTAAATATCTAAAATTTCCCTAACACTTGAATTAATGACACTATTCATTAATAATACTTTAATTTAAAATTTAAAATTTAAAATTGTGTTAAAAATAATTATGAAATATTTAACTAATTTTTTTTTTCATTTAATTAATGTTAATATTAGTTAGTTATTCAATAAATTCATTTTATTAATTATATTAACAATCAGTCTTAACATTACCTCAATTTATCATATATGAAAGTAAAATATTAAATATGTTGACCTTTACATTAATGAAACTATTAATTGAACATTAATAACCTTTTGTATTATTAATTATATTAATTAATAATTATTTATATCACAATTTCTCATATTAAAAAGTAAAATATTAAATATTAAATTATTTTAATGTTATTGATAAAAAAAGCATTTTGTTTTATTTGGTTAATATAAAGTAAAAGTAAATATTTAAATATAAATAGCTTAACAGAAGTAACATAACCTGATTAATATTACTTGAATTATTTTTAATTAATATTAAATTATTAAAAAGTTACTAACTAATTAATATTTAAACCAATAAATTTTACACGAATCAAGTAATCCCAAATTGAGAAATATTAAAAGATTAAAATAGAAATAAAAAACATTTTTATTTTTATATATATTAAGTATTAAAGTTATTTAATAAATATAATTAACTTATTTTAACCTTTATATTAATTGTATTTTAGTAAAAGGCGAAAGAATAGTTCGCCTTGTGCATATTAAATATTAAATGTGCGTTCTGTATGTGTGTCTTTTTTAGTATATTGTAGTAAGTTTATCATGAAAAAAACTATATTAAGTATTAAATGTGCGTTATGTGTGTGTGTCTTTTTTTAATAATAAAGTAACTATTTAATTAGATAATTTAATTTATTTTAAATATTAAAGTGGATTCATGTTTATTCAAATTTTATTCTTATTATTATATAATAAATAAAATTATTAAGTATGACTTTTAAATTTTTCTGAAAATATTAAATATTTCCTGTGTAACTAGGTGCATATCATACATGGTATGTTAATAATAATAATAATAATAATTAAGTCAAATATGTTGATGCTCTGTATGCAAGTCTCTTCCCCTATTATAAATATCTCTACCTCTCACTCTTTTCCCAATCATATGTTCTCTTTTATTCTTTGCAAATATATTCTCACTGAGATATCTACACCACATCCACAACCTTTGCTTTTTTTGGCCAATCACAAGAATTAGGGAATGGAAATGGTGCACAAGCTTGGGTCCTGAAGTCATACAAACCTTGCAAAGGCTTACTTTGTTCTCTTCTTTATCGGATAGTGTCTATGTGTTGATTATTAGGCTATATGTTACTTAACAACCATCATTTGAATTGCAGAGTTTTTTTCCAACTTCCGTAGCTGAGTATGAGTGTTTTTATGTTGCAGGTTCCTCCATGGTTCGACTTTGACCTTATTACAGTTACAGGTACCCTTTTTCCGTATTTTATACCACCTAAATTTTAGGTGTTGATTGTTTTATTTCTTATGCTAAGTGCTAGTCCTAATATTCATGTGTATTCAACATTTTTGTGGGTGTTTCCTTGCTAAATGTAATAAATTTAAATATATTAAAATGAAAATATTTAAAATGATTAAAATTAGTTTTAACTTTTTGTGTTTTCCAAACTTAAAACCAAAAGTCATATTGAACGGGGCCTAATGAATTTAGCATCAAAAATTTTTAAAATCTCAAGTCTTAGATTCCACTACACACATTTTCTCTCAAACCGAAACGTTCCTTTTTCATACACTAAATATACAAATTCTATATATATAAAAATATAATATGCTCTTCACTGTTCCTAGCAAAGCATCCCAAAAAGTAACATTTGCAAATAAGGTCCTCATTCGGTGTAGGAATAGAATTCTATAGAAACAGGTCCCTTTAAATGTCGTCATGTTGTATTATCTCTTGTATTTGTTTATCTTTTTTATATCTAGCCTTGTGAACCCAAACTTATGGGTCTATATCAATTCAGCTTCTTTAGCAGCTGGTAGGACAACGTTTCTCACTTTTAAAAATCCGAGCACCCTTTCTATGGAAGACAACAGGGAGCGGAAATAACCTTGTCCTTCGTAATTATTAAGATATGCCAGTAAGGGAAGCTCTGATACTTCTTGCCCTTGCACATAAAATACGCTAGTGCAAACCACCGTTTCATTAACAGCGAGCATCGCACAATGCATTATTCCAAAATCATGATCCTCAATTCTCCACAGGTGAATCATTTCTATAATTAAATCAAGCTCTATAGTAGTACATATTATTTCATGTAACTGCTCATGGAAGATAACAACATCTTTTGAAAATAATGAACTAATCTCATTAGGATAAACCAAGTTCCACTTCAAAACTGTCCATTTTATATTTACACCAGCCTCACTTTCTATGCATTTTCCTTCATGCTTCTTTTTATTCAAAATTAGCGGTGAATATGGAAGATTCACCTCCCCATGAGCCCCCAAATTTACTAGAGTGTATGAATTTGATCACAATCTGAGCATCATAACCAATTACCTTCTAGAATTTCCTTCAAGCTTAGCATGTTATGATCCTTCAAACACCCAACATGGTATTCCCTCTCACACTGATCACAAATAATTACTGTTCGAGGATGAAATGCTTCTTTGCTAAAATCTTGGCCACCGCACAATGCACACCCACCATAGTCAACTTTATAAATTTTGACAACACAAGTTCTATTATTCATATGTTCTAGAGGATCAACACATGAATTCCTTAAAACTTCCAAAGAATATGAAGGGACCTATGGCGGCTGGAAGAGCTGCAGCAGTGAATCCTCTAGAACAGATAAACCAGAGAAGCATTCGTATTGTCAAAATTTATAAGGGTGACCACGGTGGGTGTGCAGTGTGCAGTGACCTAGATATAAACAAAGAAATATTTGGTCCTCGAACATTAATTATTTGTGATCAGTGTGACAGGGAATACCAAGTTGGGTGTTAGAAGGATAGTAACATGCATAGCCTGTAGGAATTTTTGGAAGATGATTGGTTATGCTGCTTAGATTGTGATCAAATTCATACGCTCTAGAGAATTTGGGGGCTCATGGGGATGTGAATCTTCCATATTCACTCCTAATTTTTAATAAATGTAAGCATGAAGGTAAGGCATAGAAAGTGAGGCTGGCCTGAATATAAAATGGAGGATTTTGAAGTTGAACTTGGTTTATCCTGGTGAGATTAGCTCATTATTTTCAAAAGATGTTGCTATCTCCATGAGCATTTTCATGAAATAATAGATACTACTACAGAGCTTGATTTAATTATAGAAATGATTCACGTGTGGAGAGTTGAGGATCACGATTTTGGCAGAATGTATTGTGCGATGCTCGTTGTCAACGAAGTGAGGGTTTGCACTAGCTTATTTCATGTGCAAGGGAAAGAAGTACCAGAGCTTCCCTTTGTGGCATATCTTGTTGATTACGAAGTACAAGGTTACTTCGGGTCACTGTTCTCTTCCATAAAAGGGGTGGTGGGATTTTTAAATGTGAGAAACGTTGTCCAACCTGCTGCTAAAGAAGCTGAATCAATATAGACCTGTAAGTTTGGGATCAGAAGGCCAGATATAAAAAGGATAAACAAATACAAGAGATAGTACAACATGGTGGCATTTAAAGTGACCTGTTTCTACATAAGCTTATTCCTGCACTGTAATGAGGACCTCATTTGCAAATGTTATTTTTTGGGCTGCTTTCCTGGGTACAATGGATAACATACTCTTTTTTATATATATAGAATTTTTATATTTAGTGTACGGAAAAAGAAGGTTTAGGATCCAAGGATAAGGTGTGTAGTGGAACCCAGGACTTGGGATTTTTAAAAATTTGCCAAACTTGACTTTAGAATCTATTATGAGGAGAATCTAGAATGAGAAGATTTTGGGTGTCAAATTTGACTATAAGTAAAGATAATTTGATGCAAACATGTCATAAAACGACAAAAATAAAACATCCACCAAGAAGTTGAGTACACAAGGAAAATCGAGGAAGGAAGAAAGGGCGAGAAGGAGAAGAAGATCAGGTCAGGGAAGAGGAAGTCGCTCTCCATCCGCCACGATGTCACAAACCTCTATGGGCTGAAGATCGAAGCCTTCGACATCAGCAACAAAGAACCTAGAATAGAATTGAGACGAGTGGCATTGGTTTACTGCTCGCCATCACCCCATGCTGGAATTTCCTTCAACCAGATTTCAGAGAACACGAGTGGGAGACAAGTATGATGACAAGGAAGAGAACAACGACACAGAAGACACCAATTTGTCCTCCTTCACGCTCAGTCAATGTAGCAGTGGCTGATACATTGGTCTGGTTCTGACAAAGACATACCCGATTTAGACCAACGTCGCCACCACTTTTATGTTGATGATCGGAAGAGAGCAGTAAAGGCAACAACAGAGGATACGATGGTGTTCGTCATCTCATAACCTGATCAAAGAAAACCATCAACGCCATAGCCAAGTTGGCTGGCAAATTTGATGCCATTCGCGCTCTCTAGTTTTTCCCTGATATTTACTTCATGCTCTTAATCCTTTTTGAAATTTATGCTTCTGAGTGTTCATGCCTTGATTTTTTTTTTGTTTGATGTTCAAATAGCAGATTTACACTTTGCACAGAAGGTTCTCGAGAATATGCCTCAACGACAAGTAACTTCTTGGGACGTCATAATGTCAGAGTCATTGCGATATGTGGGTTCCCTGCGTAATAAGGTGACTCGCCCAACTTGGCCAGCGACATGGTCGCTGAACGACACTTAGCTTGGTAGAAGAGGTTACGAAGACTTGTAGGCCACAATCTCAAGTTTGATTCGCTACTAGCCCACTTACTATCCCGGCTCAACAATCACAGAGAATCCACAGTGCTTGGATATTTGGTTCACTCTATCCCTAACTCCTTTATGTTTAAACTTTGATGCTTGTTACATGTCCCACGAAAGAGTCAAATGTTATTTTCCTTGAAATACCCTAGCAGTTTTTACGCCTACCACCTGTTTGATAAAATGTCAGACTGAATCTACACTCATATTTTGAAGATAAAATGTTTGAAAAGAATTTGAGACCTCTATTACGAATAACATATGGCTGAAAGTTATTGAGGAAATTTCTTAAGAAGTTATATATCATGTTTTCATTATAGTTTTCTTGCCTGGAGAGAAGTTTGATTAATTTCCCTTTGGATCCTCCTAAGACTATACTTTCAACGCCAGAACATTGAATGTGTTTTAGCAATTTTTTTAAGTGATTCAATATGAGAAGCTCCTGATTGGGTCAACTGTTTGGATTCTAACAATATGAGAGTATTTATGTTTAAGATTTGAAGCATGTTTCTCATCTTGTCATCATAAGAAGGTGGCTTTGGAAAACTGTGGCAAGGTGTTGTATTTTATTTTGCATGTTAATGCTGTTCTGAGTCTGACTTATTGCTTGACTAAGATGAATTAACCGCTTGGACAGTAGAGATAAGTTGGGTGAATTTGAATTTATAGTGTGTCTTGACTGATCACTCGCTATTGTAAGATGTGCTTTAGATTATATGATGATTGCTCAACGTGCTGTGAAGGTTGTTTCATTTATTTATCTCTGATAAACGATCTCCTGAACCCTAGAATTGTGATTGTCATGTGTGTTGGTTTCCAGGTAGCAGAATTTAGTTCAGTTGTCTTGCTGCTTGCTTAATTGATCATCTTTGTTAATAGGCTTGGAACATCTGAATGTGCAAGAAACACACAAGAAAGGGGGGGTTTGAATTGTGTGACCATTTTTTTTTAAACTTATTCGATAGGTCTTAAAAGTTAATTACTGGTTTTCAAAATGATTTATTCATGATGCAAGCATGAGTATGAATACAACGGAAAGGTAATGTAACATGAATAATAAAGCACACATGATTTTTATCCTGGTTCACCCCCATAATCGACAGGGCTACGTCCAGTCCTTGGCTTCACCATGATTTTCACTATTTAACCAAATAGTACAACTATTATCAGGGACTTCTCCCGACAAGTATTCTAAGGACTTCGCCTAATACTTGATAGGCGAAGTCCTTACAATACATGTTGGGAGTAGTCCCTGATAATACTTGTACTATTTGTTTTAAATAGTGGAAAATCTTGGTGAAGCCAAGGACTGGACTTAGCCTTGTCGATTATGGGGGTGAACCAGGATAAAAATCATGTGTGCTTTACTTTTCATGTTATGTTATATTTTCCTCTGCATACATGCATATTTGTATAATGAATAACTCTCTTTGAAAACCAATAATTAACGTTTATCATTGAAAGAAGTTTTCAAAATAAGTCACACAATTCAAACCCCCCCTTTCTTGTGTGTTTCTTGCACCTTCAAGACACACTTCATCTTCGTGCCTCAGACTTGGTGTCTTATGGGCTTGTGAACCAGGCGAGCACCTTCCCCTGGGGGCGGGCCATGAAGACTTCTGAAGACACACTTCGCTTTCATACTTCAAACTTGGTGTCTTGTGGACTGGGCGAGTGCCCTGGCCCAGTAGTAGGGCGACCCAGTGGCTCGACAGGGCGACCCCAGCTTCTTTAGGGGAGTATATTTGTAACAAAAGGGGGTTAATAATTTGTAATGTATTGGGCTCGATTCCCGAGGCCCATAGGCCTGCTAGGATTCAAGATATTTATGACTCCTCCCCCTATAAATAGCTAGTAGGGGGCTCATGTAAAAGGGTCTTGATTTGTCTCTTAATACTCTAATAATAACACTTTTCTCCTATACTGTCTCATTCCGAGAACATAACTTCGATACCTCTGTGCACTTGTAGAAAGGCTATCGCACACAAATAAAGTCTACTCATAAAAGACACAACATGTTCTTCTAAAGAAAACATGGATTTAAATGACTGCTTTTACACACTTGAAAGTGATAGGAATAATCGGATAAGACAAATGGTGCAAAATAAACTAATTTCCACACCAAAAAATGAGTACTCGCTGACCCTTATACCCTCCCCAGATTTGTATCACAAGCATGCATGACATGGCCACCAAATTCATCCAAGCTAGCCTTCAAAGTCAGACACCAATTTTTTTGAATTCTTCCAAGTATACCTCCTGCTTATGAAGAGAAGAAGGATAAGAAGTATTTGTAAAAGTGGAAAAAAACCAAGAAGATCAATCACACAATCAAAGGTTTTTCATTATCAAAGAAAACTTTTGAACCTTCAGACGCTATAAGTTATGAAATATTTTGAACTTAATATGTGAGCCGTGAACTAGTGCAATTCTTTTTCATTTTTGAAACATTCTCTCCAATGACCACCCTTTAAATTTGATTTTTGCGAGCCCTGAGATAGTAATAAACCCAGAATGGGAAGATAAAACATATTATAAGAAATTTTACATGCTTATTATCATATCAAACTACATGCAAAATAGAATACATGACTAAGTGTAAGATTAATGAAGAAGAATTTAACTTCTTGGATTGAAAGAAATCATCCGAAAAATATAAACTAACATATTTAACCTTAGCTGCTACTAATAATTGAAAAACTTTAACTGTATTATAGCCTGACTTTTGAGAAAGAGGAGCTAGAAGTGTGTCTTGAAGATAGTAGACTCAAAACTGAAATAATCTAAGTCAAAGCAGCAAAAGAAAGAAAAAAAGAAAAAAATCTATTATGACCATTTTATACAGAAAAGACCAATACAATTAGGGGGGTTTTGAAAAGTTTCTTTTTTTTTTCCCACTTATGATCATGTATATGCTTTTCCTAGCTTTGGAAAGAAACTAATTCACTCAACTTAAACAAGTCAAAAAATCAGCAGATTAGTGATATATATATATATATATAAAGGGGAAGATACTCACATTTGTAGCATCAAATATGATGCCTTAATTATTATTGTTATTATTATTAATATTATTAATAAGATTATTATTATTATTATTATTATTATTGTGGACATGGTACTCTTTTGAAAACTAACTTGCCATGTATGGTACGCACATCATTATACCGGATACATTTAATATTCTTATAAAAAAATTAAATGTTATACTTAATAACTTTGTTTATTATAGAATATTAAGAATACCAAAAAAATTAAAAATAAATGTGTTTATACAATTTTTACAAAATATAAAGGATCTGATTAAAATATATTGATTATTATAGAATTAAAAAAGACTCAAATTAAAAACACATTAATATTTAATATTTCATGGATTATATATTACATCTTGTAGTATTTTCTTTCACCTGTACATTATTAATAATATAATTTGTAGACTAACACTTTAAAAGGAACTTAACTTTTTATAGTTTTATACAGAAGAAATGTCATATCACTATTTAAATATGAACATGAAATGTCATGGATAAGGATAATATATCAAATTACGATGTCAAGGATTAGTTCAGAATTATCACATTCGGTAGCGATAAACATCAATTGCCATGTCAGCTAACAAATGGATAAGCGCTTGACCTTTTACATTAATGACAATATTAATTAATTATAAATAACATTTTATAGATAATATTAATTAGTTATTAATAATATTTATATTAATTATTATTTTATAAAATATCACAATTTCACATATATAGTAAAAAATGTTAAATATCTAAAATTTTCCTAACACTTGAATTAATGACACTATTCATAAATAATACTATAATTTAAAATTTCAAATTTAAAATTGTGTTAAAAATAATTATGAAATATTTAAGTAAATATTTTTTTTTACATTTAATTAATGTTAATATTAGTTAGTTATTCAATAAATTCATTTTATTAATTACATTAACAATCAGTCTTAACAATACCTCAATTTACCATATATGAAAGTAAAATATTAGATATGTTGACCTTTACATTAATGAAACTATTAATTGAACATTAATAACCTTTTGTATTATTAATTATATTAATTAATAATTATTTATATCACAATTTCTCATATTAAAAAGTAAAATATTAAATATTAAATTATGTTAATGTTATTGATAAAAAAGCATTTAGTTTTATTTGGTTAATATAAAGTAAAAATAAAAATTTAAATTTAAATAGTTTAACAGAAGTAACATAACTTGATTAATATTACTTGAATTATTTTTAATTAATATTAATTTATTAAAATGTTATTAACTAATTAATATTTAAACCAATAAATTTTACACGAATCAAGTAATCCCTAATTGAGAAATATTAAAAAAATAAAATAGAAATAAAAAACATTTTTATTTTTATATATATTAAGTATTAAAGTTATTAAATAAATATAATTAAATTATTTTAACCTTTATATTGATGGTATATTAGTAAAAGGCGAAGAATAATTAGCCTTGTGCATATTAAATATTAAATGTGCTTTGTGTGTGTGTGTCTTTTTTAGTATATAGTAGTAAGTTTATCATGAAAAAAACTATATTAAATATTAAATGTGCGTTATGTGTGTGTGTCTTTTTTTAATAATAAAGTAACTATTTAATTAGATAATTTAATTTATTTTAAATATTAAAGTGGATTCATTTTTATTAAAATTTTATTCTTATTATTATATAATAAATAAAATTATTAAGTATGACTTTTAAATTTTTCTGAAAATATTAAATATTTCCTGTATAACTAGGTGCATATCATACATGGTATGTTAATAATAATAATAATAATAATTAAGTGAAATATTTTGATGCTCTGAATGCAAGTCTCTTCCCCTATTATAAATATCTCTACCTCTCACTCTTTTCCCTATCATATATTCTCTTTTATTCTTTGCAAATATACTCTCATTGAGATATCTACACCACCTCCACAACCTTTGCTTTTGTTGGCCAATCACAAGAATTAGGGAATGGGAATGGTGCACAAGCTTGGGTCCTGAAGTCATACAAACCTTGCAAAGGCTTACTTTGTTCTCTTCTTTATCGGATAGTGTCTATGTGTTGATTATTAGGCTATATGTTACTTAACTACCATCATTTGAATTGCAGAGTTTTGTTCCAACTTCCGTAGCTGAGTATGAGTGTTTTTATGTTGCAGGTTCCTCCATGGTTCGACTTTGACCTTATTACAGTTACAGGTACCCTTTTTCCGTATTTTATACCACCTAAATTTTAGGTGTTGATTGTTTTATTTCTTATGCTAAGTGCTAGTCCTAACATTCATGTGTATTCAAGTTTTTTGTGGGTGTTTCTTTGCTAAATGTAATAAATTTAAATTTAATAAAATGAAAATATTTAAAATGATTAAAATTAGTTTTAACTTTTTTTGTTTTCCAAACTTAAAACCAAAAGTCATATTGAACGGGGCCTAATGAATTTAGCATCAAATTTTTTTAAAATCTCAAGTCTTAGATTCCACTACACACATTTTCTCTCAAACCGAAGCGTTCCTTTTTCATACACTAAATATACAAATTCTATATATATAAAAAAATAATATGCTCTTCACTGTACCTAGCAAGGCATCCCAAAAAATAACATTTGCAAATAAGGTCCTCATTCGGTGTAGGAATAGACTTCTATAGAAACAGGTCCCTTTAAATGTCGTCATGTTGTATTATCTCTTGTATTTGTTTATCTTTTTTATATCTAGCCTTGTGAACCCAAACTTCTGGGTCTATATCAATTCAGCTTCTTTAGCAGCTGGTAGGACAACGTTTATCACTTTTAAAAATCCCAGCACCCTTTCTATGGAAGAGAACAGGGACCGGAAATAACCTTGTCCTTCGTAATTATTAAGATATGCCACTAAGGGAAGCTCTGATACTTCTTGCCCTTGCACATGAAATACGCCAGTGCAAACCACCGTTTCATTGACAGCGAGCATCGCACAATGCATTATTCCAAAATCATGATCCTCAATTCTCCACACGTGAATCATTTCTATAATTAAATCAAGCTCTATAGTAGTACATATTATTTCATGAAACTGCAAATGGAAGATAACAACATCTTTTGAAAATAATGAACTAATCTCATTAGGATAAACCAAGTTCCACTTCAAAACCGTCCATTTTATATTTAGACCAGCCTCACTTTCTATGCATTTTCCTTCATGCTTCTTTTTATTCAAAATTAGCGGTGAATATGGAAGATTCACCTCCCCATGAGCCCCCAAACTTACTAGAGTGTATGAATTTGATCACAATCTGAGCATCATAACCAATTACCTTCAAGAATTTCCTTCAAGCTTAGCATGTTATGATCCTTCAAACACCCAACATGGTATTCCCTCTCACACTGATCACAAATAATTACTGTTCGAGGACGAAATACTTCTTTGCTAAAATCTTGGCCACCGCACAATGCACACCCACCATAGTCAACTTTATAAATTTTGACAACACAAGTTCTATTATTCATATGTTCTAGAGGATCAACACACGAATTCCTTAAAACTTCCAAAGCATATGAAGGGACCTATGGCGGGTGGAAGTGTTGCAGCAGTGAATCCTCTAGAACAGATAAACCAGAGAAGCATTCGTATTGTCAAAATTTATAAGGGTGACCACGGTGGGTGTGCACTGTGCAGTGACCTAGATATAAACAAAGAAATATTTGGTCCTCGAACATTAATTATTTGTGATCAGTGTGACAAGGAATACCAAGTTGGGTGTTTGAAGGATAGTAACATGCAAAGCCTGTAGGAATTATTGGAAGATGATTGGTTATGCTGCTTAGATTGTGATCAAATTCATACGCTCTAGAGAATTTGGGGGCTCATGGGGATGTGAATCTTCCACATTCACTCCTAATTTTGAATAAATGTAAGCATGAAAGTAAAGGCATAGAAAGTGAGGCTGGCCTGAATATAAAATAGAGGATTTTGAAGTTGAACTTGGTTTATCCTGGTGAGATTAGTTCATTATTTTCAAAAGATGTTGCTATCTTCCATGAGCAGCTTCATGAAATAATAGATACTACTACAGAGCTTGATTTAATTGTAGAAATGATTCACATGTGCGATGCTCGCTGTCAACGAAGTGACGGTTAGCACTAGCTTATTTCATGTGCAAGGGAAAGAAGTATCAGAGCTTCCCTTTGTGGCATATCTTGTTGATTACAAAGTACAAGGTTACTTCGGGTCCCCGTTCTCTTCCATCAAAAGGGTGCTGGGATTTGTAAATGTGAGAAACGTTGTCCAACCTGCTGCTAAAGAAGCTGAATCAATATAGACCTGTAAGTTTGGGATCAGAAGGCTAGATATAAAAAGTATAAACAAATACAAGAGATAGTACATCATGGTGGCATTTAAAGTGACCTGTTTCTCCATAAGCTTAATCCTGCACTGTAATGAGGACCTCATTTGCAAATGTTATTTTTTGGGCAGCTTTGCTGGGTACAATGGATAACATACACTTTTTTTTATATATAGAATTTTTATATTTTGTGTACGGAAAAAGAAGGTTTAAGATCCAAAGATAAGGTGTGTAGTGGAACCCAGGACTTGGGATTTTTAAAAATTTGCAAAACTTGACTTTAGAATCTATTATGAGGAGAATCTAGAATGAGAAGATTTTGGGTGTCAAATTTGACTATAAGTAAAGATAATTTGGTGCAAACATGTCATAAAACGACAAAAATAAAACATCCACCAAGAAGTTGAGTACACAAGGAAAATCGAGGAAGGAAGAAAGGGCGAGAAGGAGAAGAAGATCAGGTCAGGGAAGAGGAAGTCGCTCTCCATCTGCCACGATGTCACAAACCTCTGTGGGCTGAAGATCGAAGCCTTCAACATCAGCAACAAAGAACCTAGAATAGAATTGAGGCGAGTAGCATTGGTTTACTGCTCGCCATCACCCCATGCTGGAATTTCCTTCAACCAGATTTCGGAGAACACGAGTGGGAGCAAAGTATGATGACAAGGAAGAGAACAACGACACTGAAGACACCAATTCGTCCTCCTTCACGCTTAGTCAACGTAGTAGTGGCTGATACATCGATCTGGTTCTGACAAAGACATATGATGAGTGGATATTATATGATGTTTTTAGGTTGTTTTTAGTCTTTTTATTTTATTATTTTTGTGTCACATATAGGTTTTTTATTATTTTTATGTAGTTTTTATATTTATTTTGCGTTTTGCATGTAGATTAGATTGTATTTGTTTTTCTAGCTTTATTTTATATTTTTAGGATTTTTATAGCTATTTTATATTTTTAGGAAAAGCTGGTTTAGTTATCATTTTTTGTCCAGGGACCAATTTGTAAAGTTTCAGGAAATCAGGGACCAAAATGTGAAAGTTCAAGAGTGGAGGACTAAAAGTGAAGACTGAGAGAATTCAAAGGGCCATAATTGAAGTGCTAACAAAGAGAGGACTCAAAATGGAAATCAAGAATATGAAGCAACACACTTTGAATTAAGCACATGGAAAATAAGGATTAAAGGATGAGTGGAGAATTGATGGTAGTGGGAAGGGGTTTTCAAAAGTTAATTGGTGGCCAATGAAGGTCATAATGGCCATCAACTCCTCCACCATTGAAAGGCAATTTTTTGCTATAAATAGGAGTGCTCATCCTTTGTAAAAAACACACCTCTTAGAATACAACAAGTATTCTCTCTTTCTCCCTCTTGAGCATTGTTCCTAGGACTTGTGGGAAGCCATATTTGAGCTCCTATCCAGGGTAATTCAATGTCTCCTTTAGCCATGCTCGGCTAAATTCTTTTTAAGTTTTTGGGTTGTTTTAGTTTATAATTCATGTACTAGTTTTCTTTTACATTTCTGAATAATATCTTCAATTCATGTTTTATTTCTTTGTTCTTCATTAATCTTGTGATCAAAAGATTTCTTGCTTTCTACTTATGTCATAAGGCCATTTGGTAAGTAGTAAGGGAAATAGGTAATAAAAAAGGTTATATGTTTGCATTTCTTAAGGCTATAAGGATGTACGTAACTTTGTGTTGGCCCGAATTCTTTCTTCATCTTCTTCTCTAATTAACTAATAACCAAGGCTATGGAGTTAGTAATTAGGTAAGAAAGTTCTACATTTCTTAAGGCTATTAGGATGTAGAAATTTAGGCTATAGCACCATGAATATGAATTTAAAGTTCAGAAATTTAGTAAGAGTTTTCTAGCATGTTTTATAAATTATGTAAATCAACCCAAGAGCTTAAATTCTACTCATCTTATTCTATTTTATTTTTCTATGCTTTTTCTTTCATCTTGTCCTAAACCAAACATCAACCATATCATTTTATTTTTATAGCACAAGTACTAAATTAAATATTAATAAGAACACCTATCCCTTGGGTTCGATCTTTTGTATTACGCGATAGTTTAATCGTACACTTGCGATTTTCCTTATCAACATACCCGATTCAGACCAAAGTCGCCACCACTTTTATGTTGATGATCGGAAGAGAGCAGTAGAGGCAACAATAGAGGATACGATGGTGTTCGTCATCTCATAACATGAGCAAAGAAAACCATCAACGTCATAGCCAAGATGGCTGGCAAATTTGATGCGATTCGCGCTCTCTAGTTTTTCCCTGATATTTACTTCACGCTCTTAATCCTTTTTTGAAATTTATGCTTCTGAGTGTTCATGCCTTGATTTTTTTTGTTTGATGTTCAAATAGCAGATTTACACTTTGCACAGAAGGTGCTCGAGAATATGCCTCAACGACAAGTAACTTCTTGGGACGTCATAATGTCAGAGTCATTGCGGTATGTGGGTTCCCTACGTAATAAGGTGACTCGCCCAACTTGGCCAGCGACATGGTCGCTGAATGACACTTAGCTTGGTAGCAGAGGTTACGACGACTTGTAGGCCACAATCTCAAGTTTAATTCGCTACTGGCCCACTTACTGTCCCGGCTCAACAATCACAGAGAATCCACAGTGCTTGGATATTTGGTTCACTCTATCCCTATCTCCTTCATGTTTAAACTTTGATGCTTGTTACATGTCCCACGAAAGAGTCAAATGTTATTTTCCTTGAAATACCCTAGCAGTTTTTACGCTTACCACCTGTTTGATAAAATGTCAGACTGAATCTACACTCATATTTTGAAGATAAAATGTTTGAAAAGAATTTGAGACCTCTATTACTAATAGCATATGGCTAAAAGTTATTGAGGAAATGTCTAAATAAGTTATATATCATGTTTTCATTATAGTTTTCTTGCCTGGAGAGAAGCTTGATTAATTTCCCTTTGGATCCTCCTAAGACTATACTTTCAACGCCAGAACATTGAATGTGTTTTAGCAATTTTTTTAAGTGATTCAATATGAGAAGCTCCTGATTGGGTCAACTGTTTGGATTCTTACAATATGAGAGTATTTATGTTTAAGATTTGAAGCATGTTTCTCATCTTGTCATCATAAGAAGGTGGCTTTGGAAAACTGTGGCAAGGTGTTGTATTTTATTTTGCATGTTGGTGCTGTTCTGAGTCTGACTTATTGCTTGACTAAGATGAATTAACCGCTTGGACAATAGAGATAAGTTGGGTGAATTTGAATTTATAGTGTGTCTTGATTGATCACTCGCTATTGTAAGATGTGCTTTAGATTATATGATGATTGCTCAACGTGCTGTGAAGGTGGTTTCATGTATTTATCTCTGATAAACGATCTCATGAACCCTAGAATTGTGATTGTCATGTGTGTTGGTTTCCAGGTAGCAGAATTTAGTTCAGTTGTCTTGCTGCTTGATTAATTGATCATCTTTGTTAATAGGCTTGGAACATCTGAAGGTGCAAGAAACACACAAGAAAGGGGGGGTTTGAATTGTGAGACCATTTTTTTTTTAAAACTTATTCGATAGGTCTTAAAAGTTAATTACTGGTTTTCAAAATGATTTATTCATGATGCAAGCATGAGTATGAATATAGCGGAAAGGTAATGTAACATGAATAATAAAGCACACATGATTTTTATCCTGGTTCACCCCCATAATTGACAGGGCTACGTCCAGTCCTTGGCTTCACAAAGATTTTCACTATTTAACCAAATAGTACAAATATTATCAGGGACTTCTCCCAACAAGTATTCTAAGGACTTCTCCTATCAAGTATTCGAAGGACTTCTCCTATCAAGTATTCGAAGGACTTCTCCTTACAAGTATTATCAGGACTCCTCCTTACAAGTATTATACAGGACTTCTCCTGACACCTTGTTCAGGGTTTTTCTTTTCTACAATAGTTCTCTTCTAATAAGAGTGGGTAGAAGAAATGAAGAGCAGAAAACAGAGAGATCATAAGCAAGTTGGTCTCTGTTTTAAGTTATGTGTGTGGGATAGGATGAGAGTAATACTCTAAAAGTTTTCCACACACATAAGCAACTCAACTCAGGTTATGATATGACATGAAGTTTCCTGAGCTGGAACCAAGAATGTCTTGGTCCTTTGGACGAACTAGGTTGAGATATGTAAAATTGAATTCTAGTCGCCAAGTTGCTACGGAAGCAGGATTCTCTATATATATCTTCAGTTGAAGATCCTTGTTCTTCCTTCACAGAAGGAGTGAAAACCTGCCCGTTAGTGCTCCGGCTTCCTCTGCTGTGAGTAACGGCTAATTCTGCATTTTTCAGCAGGTCTGAGACACGATCTGAGAAGCATTGATTTTCCTGGGTTGACGTCGTCTGGCTCCATGCTGAGCGAGTAGCCTTGAGCTAGTTCCTCTGTATTTAATGCGTGAAGATCCAGCTGTGATATTTGTTTTGACCATTATACCCCAGTCCATGCCAGCTAATGCTCATCACGTGCTTTGCTCAGATGTTTGAATTTCGACCGTTGAACGTGTACGGTGCTAAGAGATTCTTGCCGTTGATTCCGCGATGTCAGCTTGATTTGAGGAAAAGCAGAAAAGCAGTGGGACCAAGGAATATTGTGTTGATTGTGTCCCTTTCTACTTTCTGCCATTGTCAGTACATCAATAAATTTGCAGACGAGGTAGACATCTTTTGATCCAAGAAGCAATTATTCAAGATGAGGAGAATAACTTCTTTAATGCTTCTGTTGAACGAATATCCTCGTAAACCACATTTCTTGATATTTGTACCTTTGGTGTAATCTGATGCTTGAGCGAACGGATTCTTCCTTAGAGTCTGGCAGACGTAGTCTCCATACAATGCTTAAGATTCCGCTGCGAAGTGATTTGTATTGGCAGACGATTTTTCTTCATTCAGTTCTTCTTAACGATTAGAATCTTCTTGGCTTGTAGAGGACTGAATCTTCTTTTTCCTTTTGATTCCAATGAAGTTCTCCATCTGAGAGAGTTGATCCACAACTTCTTTATATGATGCTAGAGAAGCTTCGAAGTCAAAGGTGTTTCTTCATAAGTTGTCATGCTCTTTCAGCTTTAGATGAAGCAGTCTTTCTTTTGATCACTGTAGGTTTAAGTGGCGGACTGTTTCAGCTTCTTAAAGTAGACTTTGACTTGATCGTGCAGAGTTTGATGGAGTGTCCTTGAGAGAGGATGTTGCTGTTTGCAATTTTTGCTTCTTCCTTCGTGAGTTGCCAGACTGCCTTATACATGAATGCCTTCCTTTGTATATCCTTGACAGTGTATCCTTCAAGGTGACCGGACGGACTCTTCTGGTGGACTAATTCTCTTGATGATGCTTTGAGATTCATTCAGTTCCTTTAGTAGATAGTCATTCCTGTGCATGAGAATTTTCACTATGTTAGGAATTTTATCTCTGACAATATTAAACCTTAAAGAAATTGTTAATTATCAAAACATAATAATTCATTTAATTATTTGACTCTAACAACATCTACTGCTTTTTCATAATATAAATGTATCTTTGGCTTCTGTCATTCTTAATTGCATTTGAAACTGCTAGAATGTTTGTCTCCTGCTTTAATTTTCATGTTGCATGTGGAAAGTAATTTTATCTAGATTTTGTGTGGCATTTTCGTTACATGAAAAGAACATGAATAATTGTGAATTGTTTGAACTTATTTTGTCTGTCACATATAATGGGAACTGATTGCTAACTATGTTCTTGGCTAGTTGTTGGACCTTTAAAAACTGTTTGGCATGCGGCTCTCTGTACTATATCTAATCTCCTTCAGACTTGTTTATCGTAATTATTTATGTAGTGTGATTAAGTGGCTATGGTTGGTTTTCCAAAAATTGTCTTGCTTCAAAAACATATTGGGTCAATCATTGTTAGCTAATAAGTGTAGAGAATATTAGTGATTTAAGTATTTATTGCAGATATGAAAAAGAGTAAATGCATAAAGTTTGTGGACATATGAATTTCTATGCTTCTTTTCAATTACACATTCTTCACGTACATGAGATGGAGTTTCAATTTGAGTAAGGCCTTTAACATTTTTCTTCTACTACAAAGTTCTGAGCCCATTGAAGTTTAAATGTCCAAACCTGGAGTACCATAACCATGAGGAATCTGGAATAGATGATTTGAGGCAGGTTTGATCTTTAACATTTTTTGATTTGAATTTGAACATTATATTTCCAGACATCTTGACGGCAACAACTAGTCCCTCCTTTGGATCATGAATTTGACAAGATCCATTTTCGTGTGCAATTTTTCAACCCGTTTCTAGAACATGTCCTAGGCGGATCAAATTGCTTTTAAGTCCTGGTACATAGAACACATCACCTATATTCTGCATCTAATTGTTCATCTGCACTTCAACACTTCGTGTCATGTGGTTGCTGAACCCATAATCAAGGGCATTCCCATTGAAATTGGCCAAATTTATGACAGTTGTAGCATTCAATGGATGTCCTGCCAAAGCTTCCTTCTCGGGTGCCACGACCCCGTCCCCTTCCTCTTCCTATAAAGCTTCCATGACCTCTACGTTTTCCAGAAAAATTTCCTTCGTGAATCACTTTGAGAGCTTTCTCTTCCTCAATATGATTTGACATATGTTGTTCATGCACCAACGGTGAACTTTGTAATTCATCTACTGAAATTGTATTCATGGCATCAGATTCTTCTGTCGAACATACCACATAATCAAACTTAGAGATCATAGAGCATAGAATCTTCTCTATGACTGTCACATCTTCTAGCTTCTCTCCATGCTTCCTCACCCGGTTTGCGAAATACTCATCAACATATTCTCCAACTTTCATGTGCAAAATTTCAAATTCGTTACAAAGAGCTTGTAATTGAGCATGCTTGACTCTACTTGTACCTTGATACTTCTTCTTCAAGGAGTCCCATATGTCTTTGGCAGTGTCCTTCTGGAGGATTTAGGATAGTCTCAAGAACAACTTGATCAATTGCTTGATATAAGTAATTATTTGCTTTCAGATCCTTCAACTTCAAGTCATTTCTTGTCTTCAACTGTGCTTCAGTCAAGAATGATATTATTATAAGGTTTCATAAAAAAATCAACACGGACTGTTTGAGATTTATACTGATATGTATTGTTAATATACAATTAATGAAATGGTTTCTGCTAATGATTAGTATCTAATTTAAAGTTTATCTTCTAAAAATATTTTTGAATAGATTATGAGGTGAAATGTTTATTTCCAAAGTAATGATATGAGACCTAGTTTTTATTCAAAAGCTTTTTTTTTCTTTGATAGTTGTTTGATAATTAGCGTCCCCTTTGGACTTAACTAATTTTAGTGATTGGCATATGTGACTGTTGCTTTCAATTTTGCTTATGCACATGTACGGTGTGATAAAGATACCATTTATTTTCCATTGGATTAGAGTACGAAGATGACCATTTGATAGATAGAAACATGAGTTGATTTGTTTATTGAGAGTTTCCTTTAGTATGTTTATTACTATCTTTGCTCACAAGTTTTAAAGGGAAACAAGAACAATAATTTACTGTGTATGTTTTTACACACATAGAGAGTTTGAAAAAAATTTCTATGCTCTTCCATTGATAAACAACCATGGTTCCTTGTTATGGTTCAAAGCTTTCTTATATTAAGCTTATTCAGAATGGTATTGTTTAATGTGATAATTTATTAATCTATACATAGGATACATGTAATGTTGATATAAACATGATAGCTTCCATATTTGGCAAATTGACTTTGATGGTTAAGTCTAAAGTTATCCATGATGTGACAATTTAGATGGAAACATAGTTGGCATGAGATAGCATTTTTTGAGAAACTCACATACATTTAAGATTGCAATAAAGTTACTTGCTTCATGCTCTCACATGATGATCTTGTAATGTATTTCAATTCCAATAGTTGTTTTGGCTTGCCAATTTTGAGACAACTAAAAGCTGTTTTGAAACACATGTTGATGAAAGATGAAACAAGGAAAAATATGAAACATATTCTCAGTGAAGAGATAATGGTCCAGTGGCGAGCTAAATAGTTACTCTCAATGAAGAGGCAATGGTCCAGTGGCGACCTCGACACCTACTTCGATGCAACCAAGGGTCTTAAAAACCCCTATCTTTGGTGTCCTCACCTCGCAAGAGTTTGGGGGCGGCATGGAGGTTCGCCTGGGACGGCATGCGCGACCCTTGTGCAAAACACATTTAGCTACATAAGTTTTTGGCTACCAAGACTTTGGTAGCATGAAATGAGCGACTGATTGGCCTCCAAATATTTTGGTGCAAAATGACAGCAAATTTCAAATATTTCCTAGTTATTTTCCAATTAAACAATAGCAAAATATTATCAAATTTTTAATTTCCTAGCTTTGTAGCTATCAAAATTCCTAGAAATCTCTGAGGTAAATTCTAGCCAAAGTGAAATGTAAATTTCGAGCTAATCCATAGCTAATCTCTAGCGGTTAATTGATTGCAAATGGTGCAATTCACTCTCATTGATGGAAAAAAGATATTGATCAACCACTTCCAACAATTTCATACACACTGATGACTGCGGGTATAAAGGTCTTTTTACTTTCTTTTTCTTTGTTTTTATTTTCTTTTTATTTGAGTCTCATGTAGTTTTTATTTAATTTGTTAGAGTTTTTATTTTATTTTTGCATTTTCATATAGGTTAGTAATTATTTTGTTTTTAGGCCTTTTTAGTTAGGTTTTATTAGAGTTTTGGTCCTTTTTATGTTTTTGGTCATTATTGGGCTGTTTATGGGTGCTTTGATGAAGAATGATGGAGAATAATGAAGAAACGTTGAATGGGTTTTGGATTAAGTGAAAAATTGAAGCAACAAGCAAGGAAAACATGTGCTAAATGATCAAATGATGATTGTTTCAGCTGTTGCAAAAGGAGGAATGAAGCCAACTAAAGCCCCTTAATTGCCATCAAGTTTGCCATCAAGAAGGAGAGCAAAGGAGTTGAAGCATCAGACAAGCTCAATGCCTGAGCATTGGCAAGCCAACGCTCATGCGTTGGCTCTCTGCCTGGAGCCTAAAATAGCAATTATTTCCAACTCCCATGCGTTGGTGGGCCAACGCTCATGCGTTGAGCCCCTGCCTGGCCTCGTGCAAATTCATTTAATTCCAACGCTCATGCGTTGAGGTGCTGGCAGGAAATTGTTATAAGTAGCTGCTTTCTCTCCTTTGTAAAATATACCTGGATACACTTTCTTACTCTTGAACACCTTATTTCTGAGCTTTCCTGGAAAGCCCTTTGGAGCACTCAATTCAGGTTTTTATATTTATCATGTCTTTTCTAGCCATGTTAGGCTAGTTTTCTTTAGTATTTCGGTTGTTGTGAATCTTCATAAGACTATGTTCTAAGTTTCTGTTTATTATATGAATGAAGCTCAGTTCTTAGTATCTTTTTCCCCATGTTAATATTATTCTTGCTGTACACAAGTTTACGTTACTTGATTCTTGCAGAACGGTAGTTGGTAAGTTTCGAGGGAAATGGGAATTTGATTGATTGATTTTCTGCTACTTAGGCATAATGGTAGAAATTTTTAGTGTTGGGATGAACTTAGAACTTATAATGCTTCAATTGAATTAGCTAATCACTAAGGTATTAGGGTTGGTAATTGCAATTGAATGTTCTATTTGATTAAGGAATTAACAAGTAGGAAATCTATGCTAGATCACCTAAGAACATGTTCTAATTTCATATGTTAAATTGATTATGAAAAACTTACAGGTTTAGCGACTAGGGAGACCCACGAACTTGTGGGTGCCACATCCAACCCATTCTTGTTTGGGGGGACGCACTTATAAAAAAAGAAAAAGTACTCGTGAGTTGGGAGTCACCCCAAGGGTATCACACTAAATTTCAAACCCCCTGATGAATGCCCAAGAGTTAGGGCTCAGTTGGGTGGGGGCGACTAAAAGAGCCTTTAGTACCTCACAAATAAAAGGTGAGAAGGGAAGGCGAACGCCAAGATCTTCAAAGATATATGAATACACATGGAAAAAATGTGGGTCACTATCAACTAATTTGGCATTGCAAACGCGTTCATTTGCGGAGCAGGGAAGGGTTATAAGGTCGGGCCCATAGTTATCTGAGTAGAGCCCGCCTATTTTGTCACTAAATGCTCTTATTATAATGGGGTCAGACCAGACGGGAAATACAGAGATGACCTTTTGGGCGCCTAGACCTATCTGGACGGGACGAGGGAGTGACTCCTCGTAGGCCCGGAGTTTAGTCTTGGGAGAAAGAGGTGGTTTCGATTGTTCACCGGCGGTGCCGACACCGGAGGTAGAGGTAGACGCCATTAAAACAGAAAGAGATGAAGAAAGACAAGTTGAGAAAGAGGAGCTAGAAGTGTATCTTGAAGATTGTAGATTCAAAACTGAAGTTATCTAAGTCAAAGCAGCAAAAGAAAAAAATAAAGAAAAAAAGCTATTATTACCATTTGATACAGAAAAGACCAATACAATTATGAGGGTTTTGAAAAGTTTCTTTTTTTTCCCACTTGTCATCATGTATATGCTTTTCCTTGTTTTGGAAAGAAAGTAATTCACTCAACTTAAACAACGCAAAAAATCAGCAGAATAGTGATATATATATATAAAGGGGAAGATACTCACATTTGTAGCATCAAATATTATGCCTTAATTATTATTGTTATTATTATTAATATTATTAATATGATTATTATTATTATTGTGGACATGGTACTCTTTTGAAAACTAACTTGCCATGTATGGGATGCACATCATTATACCGGATACATTTAATATTCTTATAAAAAAAATGTTATACTTAATAACTTTGTTTATTATAGAATATTAAGAATACAAAATAATTAAAAATAAATGCGTTTTAACTATTTTTACAAAATTTAAAGGATCTAATTAAAATAAATTGATTATTATAGAATTAAAAAAGACTAAAATTAAAATCACATTAATATTTAATATTTCATGGATTATATATTACACCTTGTAGTATTTTCTTTCACCTGTACATTATTAATAATATAATTTTTAGATTGACACTTTAAAAGGAACTTAACTTTTTATAGTTTTATACAAAAGAAATGTCATATCACTATTTAAACATGAACATGAATTGTTATGGATAAGGATAATATATCAAATTACGATGTCAAGGATAAGTTCAGAATTATCTCGTTCAGTAGCGATAAACATCAATTGCCATGTCAGCTAACAAATGGATAAGCGCTTCACCTTTTACATTAATAAAAATATTAATTAATTATAAATAACATTTTATAGATAATATTAATTAGTTATTAATAATATTTATGTTGATTATTATTTTATAAAACATCTCAATTTCACATATATAGTAAAAAATATTAAATATCTAAAATTTCCCTAACACTTGAATTAATGACACTATTAATCACATAATACTAAAATTTAAAATTTAAAATTGTGTTAAATAATAATTATGAAATATTTAAGTAAATATTTTTTTGACATTTAATTAATGTTAATATTAGTTAGTTATTCAAAAAATTCATTTTATTAATTATATTAACAATCAGTCTTAACAATACCTCAATTTATCATATATGAAAGTAAAATATTAAATATGTTGACCTTTACATTAACGAAACTATTAATTGATCATTAATAACCTTTTATATTATTACTTATATTAATTAATAATTATTTATATCACAATTTCTCATATTAAAAAGTAAAATACTAAATATTAAATTATTTTAATGTTATTGATTAAAAAAGGAATTAGTTTTATTTGGTTAATATAAAGTAAAAATTAATATTTAAATATAAATAGCTTAACAGAAGTAACATAACCTGATTAATATTATTTCAATTATTTTTAATTAATATTAAATTATTAAAATGTTATTAACTAATTAATATTTAAACCAATAAATTTTACACGAATCAAGTAATCACAAATTGAGAAATATTAAAAAAATAAAATAGAAATAAAAAACATTTTTATTTTTATATATATTTAGTATTGAAGTTATTTAATAAATATAATTAAATTATTTTAACCTTTATATTAATGGTATTTTAGTAAAAGGCGAAAGAATAGTTCGCCTTGTGCATATTAAATGGCACTATGATGAACTTACTACTATTAATTAAAAAAACCATAAAATGGCTTTTTAGTATATAGTAGTAAGTTTATCATCAAAAAAACAATATTAAGTATTAAATGTGCGTTTTTTGTGTGTGTCTTTTTTTAATAATAAAGTAACTATTTAATTAGATATTTTAATTATTTTTAAATATTAAAGTTGATTCATTTTTATTCAAATTTTATTCTTATTATTATATAATCAATGAAATTATTAAGTATGACATTTAAATTTTTCTAAAATATTAAATATTTCTGGTATAACTAGGCTCATATCAGTTTCTGCAGGTAGGGCTCGTGGTCTGGGGGTCAAGAGGCCCCGTGGCCGACCCAGGAAGGAGGTTAGGTGTCCGGAGCCTTCCTCTCCCTTTTGCTCTATTTTGGAGGCCGGGGCGGGAGATGATAGAGACGATGGTCTCGCTTTCGCACCTGTCGCGCCTGAGACTCCTTTGCCTCCGAGTGTGTTAACGAGAGCTAGGCGTGCCATTGCGGTTGGTAAACAGGTGGGTGTTGTTTTCGAGTGCCCTGACAGCGTGGCAGTTAAGCATATTGCGGCTCAAATCTTGGAGCGTAGGATGGCGTAGGCTCCGTTCCTTTCTGTGCAGGTGTTGTTTTTTGGGATCTTGTTGTATTGGTGGGTGTTCTCTGTCTGGTTGGGGTTGTGATTAGGAGGCCGGGCTTAGAGGTGATGGGAGTTGTGATTTGTTGTCTTGCTGTAGCGGCGTCTGTTCCAGGTTAAGGCGTTTGTCTTGGTTTGGAGAAGGTCGTAGGGCCTGTGGTTTGCGTTTTGGGATCTTGGGTTTTTGTGTTTTGGCTATCGTTTGTTTTGGGTGGGGCTTTGTATATCCTCTTTTTGTCTGGTGCTGCCTTTCCTCTCCTGTTTTTATGGTGGGAGGGCAACACTCTTGATGCTTTGCCGGCCATTGTCATATTTTTATATAATTTCGCTTTCTAAAAAAAATAAAAAAAATAATAATAATAATAATAATAATAATAATAATAATTAAGTAAAACATTTTGATGCTCTGAATGCAAGTCTCTTCCCCTATTATAAATATCTCT
Source organism: Acmispon strigosus (assembly GCA_030819835.1). Taxonomy (NCBI): domain Eukaryota; kingdom Viridiplantae; phylum Streptophyta; class Magnoliopsida; order Fabales; family Fabaceae; genus Acmispon; species Acmispon strigosus. The sequence continues at coordinate 27,270,869 of JAUAMA010000004.1, read as the reverse complement.
ATCTCTCACTCTTTTCCCAATCATATGTTCTATTTTCTTCTTTGCAAATATATTCTCACTGAGATATCTACACCACCTCCACAACCTTTACTTTTGTTGGCCAATCACAAGAATTAGAGAATGGGAATGGTGCACATGCTTGGGTCCTGATGTCATACAAACCTTGCAAAGGCTTACTTTGTTCTCTTCTTTATCGGATCGTGTATATGTGTTGATTATTAGGCTATATGTTACTTAACTACCACCATTTGAATTGTAGAGTTTTGTTCCAACTTCCATAGCTGAGTACGAGTGTTTTTATGTTGCAGGTTCCTCCATGATTCGACTTTGACCTTATTACTGTTACAGGTACCCTTTTTCCGTATTTTATACCACCTAAATTTTAGGTGTTGATTTGTTTTATTTCTTATGCTAAGTGCTAGTCCTAATATTCATGTGTATTCAACTTTTTTGTGGGTGTTTCCTTGCTAAATGTAATAAATTTAAATATATTAAAATCTGTATTAAAATGAAAATATTTAAAATGATTAAAATTAAAATCCATACATTTTTTTAAACGGAAAAATTAGTTTTAATTTTTTATGTTTTCCAAACTTAAAACCAAAAGTCATATTGAACGGGGCCTAATGAATTTAGGATCAAATTTTTTTAAAATCTCAAGTCTTAGATTCCACTACACACATTTTCTCTCAAACTGAAGCGTTCCTTTTTCATACACTAAATATACAAATTCTATTTATATAAAAATATAATATGCTCTTCACTGTACCTAGCAAAGCATCTCAAAAAATAAAATTTGCAAATGAGGTCCTCATTATAGTGTAGGAATAGACTTCTATGGAAACAGGTCCCTTTAAATGTCGTCATGTTGTATTATCTCTTGTATTTATTTATCTTTTTTATATCTAGCCTTGTGAACCCAAACTTATGGGTCTATATCAATTCAGCTTCTTTAGCAGCTGGTAGGACAACGTTTCTCACTTTTAAAAATCCCAGCACCCTTTCTATGGAAGAGAACAGGGACCGGAAATAACCTTGTCCTTCGTAATTATTAAGATATGCCACTAAGGGAAGCTCTGATTTTTCTTTCCCTTGCACATGAAATACGCCAGTGCAAACCACCGTTTCATTTACAGCGAGCATCGCACAATGCATTATTCCAAAATCACGATCCTCAATTCTCCACACGTGAATCATTTCTATAATTAAATCAAGCTCTGTAGTAGTACCTATTATTTCATGAAACTGCTCATGGAAGATAGCAACATCTTTTGAAAATAATGAACTAATCTCATTAGGATAAACCAAGTTCCACTTCAAAACCCTCCATTTTATATTTAGACCAGCCTCACTTTCTATGCATTTTCCTTCATGCTTCTTTTTATTCAAAATTAGTAGTGAATATGGAAGATTCACCTCCCCATGAGCCCCAAAATTTACTAGAGCATATGAATTTGATCACAATCTGAGCATCAAAACCAATTACCTTCCAGAATTTCCTTTAGGCTTAGCATGTTATGATTCTTCAAACACCCAACATGGTATTCCCTCTCACACTGATCACAAATAATCACTGTTCGAGGACGAAAGACTTCTTTGCTAAAATCTTGGCCACCGCACAATGCACACCCACCATAGTCAACTCTATAAATTTTGACAACACGAGTTCTTCTCCTATTCATATGTTCTAGAGGATCAACACATGAATTCCTTAAAACTTCCAAAGCATATGAACGGACCTATGGCGGCTGGAAGGCTGCAGCAGTGAATCCTCTAGAACAGATAAACCAGAGAAGCATTCGTATTGTCAAAATTTATATGGGTGACCATGGTGGGTGTGCACTGTGCAGTGACCTAGATATAAACAAAGATATATTTGGTCCTCGAACATTAATTATTTGTGATCAGTGTAACAGGGAATACCAAGTTGGGTGTTTGAAGGATAGTAACATGCAAAGCCTGTAGGAATTTTTGGAAGATGATTGGTTATGCTGCTCAGATGGTGATCAAATTCATACGCTCTAGAGAATTTAGGGGCTCATGGGGATGTGAATCTTCCATATTCACTCCTAATTTTGAATAAATGTAAGCATGAAAGAAAAGGCATAAAAAGTGAGGCTGGTCTGAATATAAAATGGAGGATTTTGAAGTGGAACTTGGTTTATCCTAATGAGATTAGTTCATTATTTTCAAAACATGTTGCTATCTTCCATGCGCAGTTTCATGAAATATTACATACTACTACAGAGCTTGATTTAATTATAGAAATGATTCATGTGTGGAGAGTTGAGAATCACGATTTTGGCAGAATGTATTGTGCGATGCTCGCTGTCAACGAAGTGACGGTTTGTACTAGCTTATTTCATGTGCAAGGGAAAGAAGTATTAGAGCTTCCCTTAGTTGCATATCTTATTGATTACGAAGTACAAGGTTACTTCGGGTCCCTGTTCTCTTCCATCAAAGAGGTGCTAGGATTTTTAAATGTGAGAAACGTTGTCCAACCTGCCGCTAAAGAAGCTGAATCAATATAGACCCGTAAGTTTGGGATCAGAAGGCTAGATATAAAAAAGATAAACAAATACAAGAGATAGTACAACATGGTGGCATTTAAAGTGACCTGTTTCTACAGAAGCTTATTCCCGCACTATAATGAGGACCTCATTTGCAAATGTTAATTTTTGGGCTACTTTGCTGGGTACAATGGATAACATACTCTTTTTTATATATAAAGAATTTGTATATTTAGTCTACGGAAAAAGAAGGTTTAGGATCCAGAGAAAAGGTGTGTAGTGGAACCCAGGGCTTGGGATTTTTAAAAATTTGCAAAACTTGACTTTAGAATCTATTATGAGGAGAATGTAGAATGAGAAATTTTGGGTGTCAAATTTGACTATAAGTAAAGATAATTTGATGCAAACATGTCATAAAATGACAAAAATAAAACATCCACCAAGAAATTGAATACACAAGGAAAATCGAGGAAGGAAGAAAGGGCAAGAAGGAGAAGAAAATCAGGTCAGGGAAGAGGAAGCTGCTCTTCATCTGCCACGATGCCACGAACCTCCGTGGGCTGAATATCGAAGCCTTCGACATCAGCAACAAAGAACCCAGAATAGAATTGAGGCGAGTAGCATTGGTTTACTGCTCGCCATCACCCCACGCTGGAATTTCCTTCAACCAGATTCCAGAGAACACGAGTGGGAGCCAAGTATGATGACAAGGAAGAGAACAACGACACCGAAGACGCCAATTCGTCCTCCTTCACGCTCAGTCAACGTAGCAGTGGCTGATACATCGGTCGGGTTCTGACAAAGACATAGCCGATTCAGACCAAAGTCGCCACCACTCCCATGTTGATGATCGGAAGAGAGCAGTAGAGGCAACAACAGAGGATACGATGGTGTTCATCGTCTCATAACCTGAGCAAAGAAAACTATCAACGCCATAGCCAAGATGGCTGGCAAATTTGATGCCATTCGCGCTCTCTAGTTTTTCCCTGATATTTTCTTCATGCTCTTAATCCGTTATGAAATTTATGCTTCTGAGTGTTCCTGCCTTGATTTTTTTTGTTGATGTTCAAATACCAGATTTACACTTTGCACAGAAGGTGCTCGAGAATATGCCTCAGCGAAAAGTAACTTCTTGGGATGTCATAACGTCAGAGTCATCGCGATATGTGGGTTCCCTGCGTAATAAGGTGACTCGCCCAACTTGGCCAGCGACATGGTCGCTGAACGACACTTAGCTTGGTAGCAGAGGTTACGACGAATTGGAGGCCACAATCTCAAGGTTGATTCGCTACTAGCCCACTTACTATCCCGGCTCAACAATCACAGAGAATCCACAGTGCTTGGATATTTGGTTCACTCTATCCCTAACTCCTTCATGTTTAAACTTTGATGCTTGTTACATGTCCCACGAAAGAGTCGATTGTTTTTTTCCTTCAACCCTAGCAGTTTTTACGCCTACCACCTGTTTGATAAAATGTTAGACTGAATCTACACTCATATTTTAAAGATAAAATATTTGAAAAGAATTTGAGACCTCTATTACTAATAGCATATGGCTGAAAGTTATTGAGGAAATGTCTAAATAAGTTATATATCATGTTTTCATTACAGTTTTCTTTCCTGGAGAGAAGTTTGATTAATTTCCCTTTGGATCCTCCTAAGACTATACTTTCAACGCCAGAACATTGAATGTGTTTTAGCAATTTTTTTAAGTGATTCAATATGAGAAGCTCCTGATTGGGTCAACTGTTTGGGTTCTAATAATATGAGAGTATTTATGTTTAAGATTTGAAGCATGTTTCTCATCTTGTCATCATAAGAAGGTGTCATTGGAAAACTGTGGCAAGGTGTTGTATTTTATTTTGCATGTTGGTGCTGTTCTGAGTCTGACGAAAGCATTCATGTGAAGACAGTCTGGTGACTCACGGAAGATAAAGCAGTGACTTCAAATAACAAACATCCTTTTCGAAGACACTCTATCTGCTAGGCACTCTCAAGTCAAAGTCCACTTCAGGAAGCTGAAACAGTCCAGTTCCTGAACCAACAGTGATCAACAGGAAGACTGTTTCATCTAAAGCTGAATGAGTATGACAGCTCATGAAGAAATGCCTCTAGCTTTGAAGCTTCTCTAGAATCATATAAAGAAGTTGTGGACCAACTCACTTAAATGGAGAACTTTAGTGGAAGCAAAAGAAAAGGAAAGAATCAGTCTTCTACAAGTCAAGAATATTCCCAACCTTAAGAAGGACTGAATAAAGAAAGACCGCCTGCCGATGGAAGCCACTCAGTAACGGAATTCTAAATATTATATGGAGACTGCGTCTGCCAAATCATAAGGAAGAATTCGTCTGCTCAAGCATCACAATGCGCCAAAGGTACAAATGTCAAGAGATGTAAATTACGAGGATATTAGTTCAACAGAAGAATTAAAGAAATTATTCACCTAGCTCTGAAGAGTTGATCCAGAATAATTGCTTCTCGGATCAAAAGACGTCTACCTCGTCTGCATATTAAATAAAGCACTGGAAATGGTAGAAAGAAGAAAGGGACACAATTAATACAATATTCCTTGGTCCCACTGCTTTTCTACTTTTCCTCAAATCAAGCTGACATTGCGAAATCAACGGCAAGAATCTCTGAGCACCGTACTCATTCAACGGTCAAATTCAAATATTTGATCAGAGCATTTGATGGGCACCAGCTGGCACGCACTGGGGTATAATGGTCAAACAAATACCACAGCTGGAATTCTAGAGCATTAAATACATAAGACATAGCTCAAGGCTACTTGCTCAAATGGAGCCAGACGATGTCAACCCAGGCAAATCAATGCTTCGCAGATCGTGTCTCAGACCTGCTGAAAAATGCAGAATTAGCCGTTACTCACAGCAGAGGAAGTCGGAGCACTAACGGACAGGTTTTCTCTCCTTCTGTGGAAGAAGAACGAAGATCTTCAACTGAAGATATATATAGAGAATCCTGCTTCCGTAGCAACTTGGCAACTTAGACTCAAACTTTCATATGTCAACTAAGTTTGCCCAAAGAACCAAGACTTCATTGGTTCCAACTCAGAACGCTTCAAGCCAACCCTCATCTGAGTTGTGTTGCTCATGTGTGTGATGAAATTACAGAGCGTTACTCTCATCCTATCTCACACACACAACCCAAAACAGAGAACCCAAATGTCTATCCTCTCTGTAAATCCGAGCTTCAATTCTTCTACCCACTCTTATTGAAGAGAACTATTGTAGAAAAACACACCCTTGTAAAAGGCGTCAGGAGAAGTCCTGTAAAATACTTGTGAGGAGAAGTCCTGATAATACTTGTAAGGAGGAGTCCTCATAATACTTGATAGGAGAAGTCCTTACAATACTTGTTGGGAGAAGTCCCTGATAACACTTATACTATTTGTTTTAAATAGTGGAAAATCTTGGTGAAGCCAAGGACTGGACGTAGCCTTGTCGATTATGGGGGTGAACCAGGATAAAAATCATGTGTGCTTTACTTTTCATGTTATGTTATATTTTCCTCTACATACATGCATATTTAGATAATGAATAACTCTCTTTGAAAACCAATAATTAACGTTTATCATTGAAAGAAGTTTTCAAAATAAGTCACACAATTCAAACCCCCCCTTCTTGTGTGTTTCTTGCACCTTCAAGACACACTTCATCTTCATGCCTCAGACTTGGTGTCTTATGGGCATGTGGACCAGGCGAGCACCTTCCCCTGGGGGCGGGCCATGAAGACTTCTGAAGACACACTTCGCTTTCATACTTCAAACTTGGTGTCTTGTGGGCTTGTGGACTGGGCGAGTGCCCTTGCCCAGTAGTAGGGCGACCCAGTGGCTCGACAGGGCGACCCCAGCTGCTTTAGGGGGGTATATTTGTAACATAAGGGGGGTAATAATTTGTAATGTATTGGGCTCGATTCCCGAGGCCCATAGGCCTGCTAGGATTCAAGATATTTACGACTCCTCCCCCTATAAATAGCTAGTAGGGGGCTCATGTAAAAAGGGTCTTGATTTGTCTCTTAATACTCTAATAATAACACTTTTCTCCTATACTGTCTCATTCCGAGAACATAACTTCGATACCTCTGTGCACTTGTAGAAAGGCTATCGCACACAAATAAAGTCTACTCATAAAAGACACAGCATGTTCTTCTAAAGAAAACATGGATTTAAATGACTGCTTTTACACACTTGAAAGTGATAGAAATAATCAGATAAGACAAATGGTGCAAAATAAACTAATTTCCACACCCAAAAATCAGTACTCGCTGACCCTTATACCCTCCCCAGATTTTGTATCACAAGCATGCATGACATGGCCACCAAATTCATCCAAGCTAGCCTTCAAAGTCAGACACCAATTTTTTTGAATTCTTCCAAGTATACCTCCTGCTTATGAAGAGAAGAAGGATAAGAAGTATTTGTAAAGGTGGAAAAAACCAAGAAGATCAATCACACAATCAAAGGTTTTTCATTATCAAAGAAAACTTTTGAACCTTCAGACGCTATAAGTTATGAAATATTTTGAACTTAATATGTGAGCCGTGAACTAGTGCAATTCTTTTTCATTTTTGAAACATTCTCTCCAATGACCACCCTTTAAATTTGATTTTTGCGAGCCCTGAGATAGTAATAAACCCAGAATGGGAAGATAAAACATATTATAAGAAATTTTACATGCTTATTATCATATCAAACTATATGCAAAATAGAAGACATGACTAAGAGTAAGATTAATGAAGTAGAATTTAACTTCTTGGATTGAAAGAAATCATCAGAAAAATATAAACTAACATATTTAACTTTAGCTGCTACTAATAATTGAGATTTTTTAACTGTATTATAGCCTGACTTTTGAGAAAGAGGAGCTAGAAGTGTGTCTTGAAGATTATAGACTCAAAACTGAAGTAATCTAAGTCAAAGCAGCAAAAGAAAGAAAAAATGAAAAAAAGCTATTATGACCATTTGATACAGAAAAGACCAATACAATTAGGAGGGTGTTGAAAAGTTTCTTTTTTTTCCCCTACTTATGCATGTATATGCTTTTCCTTGTTTTGGAAAGAAACTAATTCACTCAACTTAAACAAGTCAAAATGTCAGCAGATTAGTGAGTGATATAAATATAAATATATATATATATATATATATATATATATATATAAAGGGGAAGATACTCACATTTGTAGCATCAAATATGATGCCTTAATTATTATTGTTATTATTATTAATATTATTAATATGATTATTATTATTATTGTGGACATGGTAATCTTTTGAAAACTAACTTGCCATGTGTGGTATGCACATCATTATACCGGATACATTTAATATTCTTATAAAAAAATTAAATGTTATACTTAATAACTTTGTTTATTATAGAATATTAAGAATACAAAATAATTAAAAATAAATGTGTTTTTACTATTTTTACAAAATTTAAAGGATCTGATTAAAATATATTGATTATTATAGAATTAAAAAAGACTAAAATTAAAAACACATTAATATTTAATATTTCATGTATTATATATTACATCTTGTATAATTTTCTTTCACCTGTACAATATTAATAATATAATTTGTAGACTGACACTTTAAAAGGAACTTAACTTTTTATAGTTTTATACAAAAGAAATGTCATATCACTATTTAAATATGAACATGAATGGTCATGGATAAGGATAATATATCAAATTACGATGTCAAGGATAAGTTCAGAATTATCACGTTCGGTAGCGATAAACATCAATTGCCATGTCAGCTAACAAATGGATAAGCACTTGACCTTTTACATTAATGACAATATTAATTAATTGTATATAACATTTTATAGATAATATTAATTAGTTATTAATAATATTTATATTAATTATTATTTTATAAAATATCACAATTTCACATATATAGTAAAAAAATATTAAATATCTAAAATTTCCCTAACACTTGAATTAATGACACTATTCATTAATAATACTATAATTTAAAATTTAAAATTTAAAATTGTGTTAAAAATAATTATGAAATATTTAACTAATTTTTTTTTTTACATTTAATTAATGTTAATATTAGTTAGTTATTCAATAAATCCATTTTATTAATTATATTAACAATCAGTCTTAACAATACCTCAATTTATCTTATATGAAAGTAAAATAATAAATATGTTGACCTTTACATTAATGAAACTATTAATTGAACATTAATAACCTTTTGTATTATTAATTATATTAATTTATAATTATTTATATCACAATTTCTCATATTAAAAAGTAAAATATTAAATACTAAATTATTTTAATGTTATTGATAAAAAAAGCAAACAGTTTTATTTGGTTAATATAAAGTAAAAATAAATATTTAAATATAAATAGCTTAACAGAAGTAACATAACCTGATTAATATTACTTGAATTATTTTTAATTAATATTAAACAATTAAAATGTTATTAACTAATTAATATTTAAACCAATAAATTTTACACGAATCAAGTAATCCCAAATTGAGAAATATTAAAAAAATAAAATAGAAATAAAAAACATTTTTATTTTTATATATATTAAGTATTAAAGTTATTTAATAAATATAATTAAATAATTTTAACCTTTATATTAAGGGTATTTTAGTAAAAGGCGAAAGAATAGTTCGCCTTGTGCATATTAAATATTAAATGTGCGTTCTGTGTGTGTGTCTTTTTTAGTATATAGTAGTAAGTTTATCATGAAAAAAACTATATTAAGTATTAAATGTGCGTTATGTGTGTGTGTCTTTTTTTAATAATAAAGTAACTATTTAATTAGATAATTTAATATATTTTAAATATTAAAGTGGATTCATTTTTATTCAAATTTTATTCTTATTATTATATAATAAATAAAATTATTAAGTATGACTTTTAAATTTTTCTGAAAATATTAAAAATTTCCTGTATAACTAGGTGCATATCATACATGGTATGTTAATAATAATAATAATAATAATAATAATAATAATAATAATAATAATTAAGTGAAATATTTTGATGCTCTGAATGCAAGTCTCTTCCCCTATTATAAATATCTCTACCTCTCACTCTTTTCCCAATCACATGTTCTCTTTTATTCTTTACAAATATATTCTCACTGAGATATCTACACCACATCCACAACCTTTGCTTTTGTTGGCCAATCACAAGAATTAGGGAATGGGAATGGTGCACAAGCTTGGGTCCTGAAGTCATACAAACCTTGCAAAGGCTTACTTTGTTCTCTTCTTTATCGGATAGTGTCTATGTGTTGATTATTAGGCTATATGTTACTTAACTACCATCATTTGAATTGCAGAGTTTTGTTCCAACTTCCGTAGCTGAGTATGAGTGTTTTTATGTTGCAGGTTCCTCCATGGTTCGACGTTGACCTTATTACAGTTACAGGTACCCTTTTTCCGTATTTTATGCCACCTAAATTTTAGGTGTTGATTGTTTTATTTCTTATGCTAAGTGCTAGTCCTAATATTCATGTGTATTCAACTTTTTTGTGGGTGTTTCCTTGCTAAATGTAATAAATTTAAATATATTAAAATGAAAATATTTAAAATGATTAAAATTAGTTTTAACTTTTTGTGTTTTCCAAACTTAAAACCAAAAGTCATATTGGACGGGGCCTAATGAATTTAGCATCAAAATTTTTTAAAATCTCAAGTCTTAGATTCCACTACACACATTTTCTCTCAAACCGAAGCGTTCCTTTTTCATACACTAAATATACAAATTCTATATATATAAAAAAATAATATGCTCTTCACTGTACCTAGCAAAGCATCCCAAAAAATAACATTTGCAAATAAGGTCCTCATTCGGTGTAGGAATAGACTTCTATAGAAACAGGTCCCTTTAAATGTCGTCATTTTGTATTATCTCTTGTATTTGTTTATCTTTTTTATATCTAGCCTTGTGAACCCAAACTTATGGGTCTATATCAATTCAGCTTCTTTAGCAGCTGGTAGGACAACGTTTCTCACTTTTAAAAATCCCAGCACCCTTTCTATGGAAGAGAACAGGGACCGGAAATAACCTTGTCCTTCGTAATTATTAAGATATGCCACTAAGGGAAGCTCTGGTACTTCTTGCCCTTGCACATGAAATACGCCAGTGCAAACCACCGTTTCATTGACAGCAAGCATCGCACAATGCATTATTCCAAAACCATGATCCTCAATTCTCCACACGTGAATCATTTCTATAATTAAATCAAGCTCTATAGTAGTACATATTATTTCATGAAACTGCTCATGGAAGATAACAACATCTTTTGAAAATAATGAACTAATCTCATTAGGATAAACCAAGTTCCACTTCAAAACCGTCCATTTTATATTTAGACCAGCCTCACTTTCTATGCATTTTCCTTCATGCTTCTTTTTATTCAAAATTAGCGGTGAATATGGAAGATTCAACTCCCCATGAGCCCCCAAATTTACTAGAGTGTATGAATTTGATCACAATTTGAGCATCATAACCAATTACCTTCAAGAATTTCCTTCAAGCTTAGCATGTTATGATCCTTCAAACACCCAACATGGTATTCCCTCTCACACTGATCACAAATAATTACTGTTCGAGGACGAAATACTTCTTTGCTAAAATCTTGGCCACCGCACAATGCACACCCACCACAGTCAACTTTATAAATTTTGACAACACAAGTTCTATTATTCATATGTTCTAGAGGATCAAAACATGAATTCCTTAAAAACTTCCAAAGCATATGAAGGGATCTATGGCGGCTGGAAGAGCTGCAGCAGTGAATCCTCTAGAACAGATAAACCAGAGAAGCATTCGTATTGTCAAAATTTATAAGGGTGACCACGGTGGGTGTGCACTGTGCAGTGACCTAGATATAAACAAAGAAATATTTGGTCCTCGAACATTAATTATTTGTGATCAGTGTGACAGGGAATACCAAGTTGGGTGTTTGAAGGATAGTAACATGCAAAGCCTATAGGAATTTTTGGAAGATGATTGGTTATGCTGCTTAGATTGTGATCAAATTCATACGCTGTAGAGAATTTGGGGGCTCATGGGGATGTGAATCTTCCATATTCACTCCTAATTTTGAATAAATGTAAGCATGAAGGTAAAAGCATAGAAAGTGAGGCTGGCCTGAATAAAAAATGGAGGATTTTGAAGTTTAACTTGGTTTATCCTGGTGAGATTAGTTCATTATTTTCAAAAGATGTTGCTATCTTCCATGATCAGTTTCATGAAATAATAGATACTACTACAGAGCTTGATTTAATTATAGAAATGATTCACGGGTGGAGAGTTGAGGATCACGATTTTGGCAGAATGTATTGTAAGACCCTCTATTTTCAGAATTTATATTCTTGGTCCCTGAGGTTGGAGTATTTATGTTTTTGTCCATGGTTGACTTTTGGTCAACGTTGAGCTTTGTGTTAGATGATATTGTTTTGTATTAATCACAAAGATTTTGGAAGAATATATATGTTTTTTTTTAACTGCTAGAAAATATATCTTCTAGTGGGAGTATTTTGGGTCAAACCATTTTAGGAACCTAAATTAGATATATATATTAGAGAGATGTTTATTACATGTACGTAACATATGTTATTTTGTTATAAATGATTACTTATTTTTTTAAAATAAAAATAAAAATAATAGATATGTGGGAAACGGCAGTGGCCGTGTAAATGTTTTGTTTTTTTAATTGGTTGTTATCCTATTTTATCGTGTCATCAGATTAAAGAGTTTGAGTTTGAAAATTCTAGATATAATGTTTTAAGGTAATTATATCTTCAATAATTCAAGATTGGTTTGTTTAAGATATAAGAAAGTTTGTTATTGGTTAAAAATCCAAAATAAAGAGTTATAGATATTTGTTATTTTTAGTGGTTATAATTATTTAAAAAGAAATAGAAAGAAAAAAAAATCTGATTCTCCTCTCTCGTTTCTCTGCGTTCTGTTTCTTCTTTCTTCTCCTCTCTCCCTCGCGGTTCTTCTTCTCCCTGCCTTGGAAGCCGTCGGCCACCACCATCACGAACCGCCGTCGCCATCATGGCGTGCCACCACCGTGCCTCCTTTTAGTCACCATCGCCGCCCCTGCAACCTTCTCCTTTGCGTTGTGGAAACGCCACCACCGCGCCTTCTCTCCCTTTTTCCAGCCACACCGCGACGTCGATGGAGAAACCAGCAGCACCATCGTGCTCCCCTCGCCGTCAGCAGCAAAACCCCTAAGGTAATTTGATGAACCACCGTCGTTGGCCGCCCTAGCCGCCGCCTTGGAGCTCGTTTTCCGACCAAACCCTTTGGCTTTTGGGAAAACCGCCACCACCACGTTGATCCTCGCCATGAGCAGAAGAAGAACCAGTGGCTATTTTCCGTCGCCGCCGTGCTCCTCCGTGGAGGGCGATTTCCGGCGTCCTCTCCGGCGACCTCTGTTGCCAGAACCGGTGTGCTTTCCTCGAAGCTCTTCCTCTCCTCTCTTCGAATCTGCAGCTTAATGTTACAGAAGAGAGATTGATGGTCCCTACAGGGAAGAAGGATTCAGACAAAGCGAGGAGGACTTGGAGCTTTGATTTCGTGGCTATGGACTTGAAGAAGACAAAAATTGAAATGTTTCTTGCACGGTTGAGCGTGGAGCCGGTGCGATTCTACATTAGAAGGTAAGGGTAACTTCTTTCTTAGGAATCAATTGTCGTTTGTGAGTGCTTTTAATCTTGTTCTTGAAATTCTGATTGAACTTGGCTTTTGATAATATTGTTAGTTGCTGCTGTACATGTTATAATTGAGACATAATGATAATAAGAGATGAGGATTTGAAGTTGATATTTATATAACATGTTGTTGGAATTGATTTGAGATGATATGTAAGCATGTGCTATTATATGACAATGTTTAAAGAACTATTGGTTCGCTTGTTGAATTATTTATTGGGATTATCATGGACTGTTGGTTCATGTATTTTGGAGGATCATATTGTCATAATCACATGCATTACTAGGTGTTTTGGTATGATGTGACGGTAAATTGTCCCGTGGGATCATCCGGAGGGATTGATGTGGCGGATATTCGTCCCGCGTGATCTTCCCTACAAGGGCAATGTGGTGGATACTCGTCCCACGTGATTGTCCTGCTCTGATGGAGCAAAGCTTGGCCATAGATTTGTGCATATAGTTATATAAGAGCTAACTAGCATATTTCATGATTTGGTGATAACATGCTCTAATTTCTACTGTTGTTTCATAAATGAAGTTGTTAGTTATTTAAGATGTTGTTACTGAAATTTGTGACTGTAATTACTGTAATTTACTGGATATAAATATGTACTGTGTGCTGTTTCTGTTTTTCTTAATTATCACGTAGTGATAATTATCTATTTGTTGTTTTCGAAGTTAACCCTTTACTGTTTGTTTGTGTGTTGATTGGGCGCTTAACGCCAGATGAACAGCGCGGCGAGTAAATTAAGGATGCAATGTTAGACGAGGAAAGTGAAGATGGAGTTGTGAAGATGAAGTTTTATTATATTTGTTTTTATTCAAAGACTTAGAAGAATTTTATGTTGTTAATAATCTACTTTAATTCTTCCGTTAGGTTATGGTAATTAAGGGGTTATTATTGTTAAATATTTATTTGAGCGACGAATTTGCTTTTGAAAAATTGAGTGACCCTTTTGAGAGGTTTTATGAAACTTATTTCCGCGTAATTATAATGTGATCCTTCAATTCAAAATTGGGGCGTTACATGTATTGTGCGATGCTCGCTGTCAACGAAGTGACGGTTTGCACTAGCTTATTTCATGTGCAAGTGAAAGAAGTATCAGAGCTTCCCTTTGTGGCATAACTTATTGATTACAAAGTACAAGGTTACTTCGGGTCCCTGTTCTCTTCCATCAAAGGGGTGCTGGGATTTTTAAATGTGAGAAACGTTGTCCAACCTGCTCCTAAAGAAGCTGAATCAATATAGACCTGTAAGTTTGGGATCAGAAGGATAGATATAAAAAGGATAAACAAATACAAGAGATAGTACAACATGGTGGCATTTAAAGTGACCTGTTTCTACAAAAGCTTATTCCTGCATTGTAATGAGGACCTCATTTGCAAATGTTACTTTTTGGGCTGCTTTGCTGGGTACAATGGATAACATACTCTTTTTTATATAAATAGAATTTTTATATTTAGTGTACGGAAAAAGAAGGTTTAGGATCCAAAGATAAGGTGTGTAGTGGAACCCAGGACTTGGGATTTTTAAAAAATTTCAAAACTTGACTTTAGAATTTATTAAGAGGAGAATCTAGAATGAGAAGATTTTGGGTGTCAAATTTGACTATAAGTAAAGATAATTTGATGCAAACATGTCATAAAACAACAAAACTAAAACATCCACCAAGAAGTTGAGTACACAAGGAAAATCGAGAAAGGAAGAAAGGGCGAGATGGATAAGAAGATCAGGTCAGGGAAGAGGAAGTCGCTCTCCATCTGCCACGATGTCACAAACCTCTGGGGGCTGAAGATCGAAGCCTTCGACATCAGCAACAAAGAACCTAGAATAGAATTGAGGCGAGTAGCATTGGTTTACTGCTCGCCATCACCCCATGCTGGAATTTCCTTCAACCAGATTTCAGAGAACACGAGTGGGAGCCAAGTATGATGACAAGGAAGAGAACAACGACACTGAAGACACCAATTCGTCCTCCTTCACGCTCAGTCAACGTAGCAGTGGCTGATACATCGGTCTTGTTCTGATAAAGACATACCCGATTCAGACGAAAGTCGCCACCACTTTTATGTTGATGATCGGAAGAGAGCAGTAGAGGCAACAACAGAGGATTCGATGGTCTTCATCATCTCATAACCTGCGCAAAGAAAACCATCAATGTCATAGCCAAGATGGCTGGCAAATTTGATGCCATTTGCGCTCTCTAGTTTTTCCCTGATATTTACTTCATGCTCTTAATCCTTTTTGAAATTTATGCTTCTGAGTGTTCATGCCTTGATTTTTTTTTGTTTGATGTTCCAATAGCAGATTTACACATTGCACAGAAGGTGCTCGAGAATATGCCTCAATGACAAGTAACTTCTTGGGACGTCATAATGTCAGAGTCATTGCGATATGTGGGTTCCCTGCGTAATAAGGTGACTCGCCCAACTTGGCCAGCGACATGGTCGCTGAACGACACTTAGCTTGGTAGCAGAGGTTACGACAACTTGTAGGCCACAATCTCAAGTTTGATTCGCTACTAGCCCACTTACTGTCCCGGCGCAACAATCGTAGAGAATCCAAAGTGCTTGGATATTTTGTTCACTCTATCCCTAACTCCTTCATGTTTAAACTTTTATTCTTGTTACATGTCCCACGAAAGAGTCAAATGTTATTTTCCTTGAAATACCCTAGCAGTTTTTACGCCTACCACCTGTTTGATAAAATGCCAGACTGAATCTACACTCATATTTTGAAGATAAAATGTTTGAAAAGAATTTGAGACCTCTATTACTAATAGCATATGGCTGAAAGTTATTGAGGAAATGTTTAAATAAGTTATATATCATGTTTTCATTATAGTTTTCTTGCCTGGAGAGATGTTTGATTAATTTCCCTTTGGATCCTCCTAAGACTATACTTTCAACGCCAGAACATTGAATGTGTTTTAGCAAATTTTTTAAGTGATTCAATATGAGAAGCTGCTGATTGGGTAACTGTTTGGATTCTAACAATATGAGAGTACTTATGTTTAAGATTTGAAGCATGTTTCTCATCTTGTCATCATAAGAAGGTGGCTTTGGAAAACTGTGGCAAGGTGTTGTATTTTATTTTGCATGTTGGTGTTGTTCTGAGTCTGACTTATTGCTTGACTAAGATGAATTAACCGCTTGGACAATAGAGATAAGTTGGGTTAATTTGAATTTATAGTGTGTCTTGACTGATCACTCGCTATTGTAAGATGTGCTTTAGATTATATGATGATTGCTCAACGTGCTGTGAAGGTTGCTTCATGTATTTATCTCTGATAAACGATCTCATGAACCCTAGAATTGTGATTGTCATGTGTGTTGGTTTCCAGGTAGCAGAATTTAGTTCAGTTGTCTTGCTGCTTGCTTAATTGATCATCTTTGTTAATATGCTTGGAACATCTGAAGGTGCAAGAAACACACAAGAAAGGGGGGGTTTGAATTGTGTGACCATTTTTTTTTTAAAACTTATTCGATAGGTCTTAAAAGTTAATTACTGGTTTTCAAAATGATTTATTCATGACGCAAGCATGAGTATGAATACAACGGGAAGGTAATGTAACATGAATAATAAAGCACACATGATTTTTATCCTGGTTCACCCCCATAATCGACAGGGCTACGTCCAGTCCTTGGCTTCACCAAGATTTTCACTATTTAACCAAATAGTACAAGTATTATCAGGGACTTCTCCCAACAAGTATTCTAAGGACTTCTCCTAATACTTGATAGGAGAAGTACTTATAATACTTGTTGGGAGAAGTCCCTAATAATACTTGTACTATTTGTTTTAAATAGTGGAAAATCTTGGTGAAGCCAAGGACTGGACGAAGCCTTGTCGATTATGGGGGTGAACCAGGATAAAAATCATGTGTGCTTTACTTTTCATGTTATATTATATTTTCCTCTGCATACATGCATATTTTCATAATGAATAACTCTCTTTGAAAACCAATAATTAACGTTTATTATTGAAAGAAGTTTTCAAAATAAGTCACACAATTCAAACCCCCCCTTTCTTGTGTGTTTCTTGCACCTTCAAGACACACTTCATCTTCGTGCCTCAGACTTGGTGTCCTATGGGCTTGTGGACCAGGCGAGCACCTTCCCCTGGGGGCGGGCCATGAAGACTTCTGAAGACACACTTCGCTTTCATACTTCAAACTTGGTGTCTTGTGGGCTTGTGGACTGGGCGAGTGCCCTGGCCCAGTAGTGTGAAGAAGGTCTTGCTCCTGACCCTGGCTGAGGTTTTGATGACGAAAAACTTATCGACAAAAAGAAGAAAAGAAGACTTAGAGGAAACAGCGCTACAAAGTCTATCAATTACCTAGAAGTCTTAGTTTAGGTGAGTTATGCTTACAAAGGTCTCTCAAAGCATAAAGGCTCTTTAAAGCACGTAAACTAATCAAGCTTAATGTTTTCACAACTTAAAAGAAGTAGAAAAACTAAAGCCGATCTTAAAAAATCAAGTTTCTGGAAGATGGACTTCAGTGTAATCGATTTCAGCTTTCTGGTAATCGATTACACCTAGGCAAGTAATCGATTACCCCTTGCTTGTAATCGATTACATGTTTGAATTTGAAATTCAAACTGAAACGGCTAGTAGTGTAATGGATTACACTAAATGTTGTAATCGATTACCAGCACGAAAAGTTGCATCTTTTCATGAACCATTGTGTCTCAAACCTTTTGGGAAAGGTTGCATTGGTTCAAGGACGTTTCCCTTGCCTATATAAAGTCCATTTGAGTCCAGAACACAAAAACACATGAGAATACAACATTAGGCCAAAGCTTTGTCAAAATTAGTTCATTAAGTCTTTTAGAACTTAAACTTTCAAGAGCCTAAGTTCTGAGTTCATGATCTTCATGTTTATAAGAACACTTTAGTTGTTCATATCTTGAGGAACTCATAATCTTGTTATGCTTAAAATCCTTAAAGCATAAATTCTCATGATCAATCCACTTGTATGATAAAGGATTGATTCAGCCAATTGTAAACTCTTCTTCATCTCTTTCTGTAAGATTGAGTATTCACCGTGGATCTCGGTGAAGGGTTGTTGGTACTGAAAGTGGTATACTTTCAGGGTGTTGATTGAAGGTGGTTTAGCCTTCAAGGTCTGAGGGTGGTTTGCCTTCAGGAACTGAAAGTGGTTTGCTTTCAGGGGCTGTGGAAAGTGGTATACTTTCACAGGTTGTTGATAGAAATTTTTAGGGTCCTTGGTATAAGAACTTGTAAGAGATTTTTATCAATAGTGGAAAAATCCTCAAGGGATTTTCTTGAGGGACTGGACGTAGCCTTCGGTGGATAGAAGGTGAACCAGGATAAAATTCTGTGTGTGTGAATTCTTCTATCCTTCATCTTTACTTTCAAGCAACGCTTAATTCCGCTGCAATCACAATTATCGTTTTGTGATCATCATTATCTTGAAAGTAATAATTTCAATAAGGCAAAAATCGGGGCAACTCTGAGTCACCCCCCCCTCTCAGGTTGCTATCTGTAATAACAATTGGTATCACAGCGGAAGTTTAGGTAAGTTATTCCTAAGATCCGGGAAAAGATGGCATCCTCTTCCAATCATGGAACCAGTGAAGGATTCAACATAAACAGGCCACCATTCTTCAATGGAGAACACTATGACTTCTGGAAAATCAAGATGAAAATATTCATAAAGTCATTAGACGCAGGAATCTGGAAAGCCATTGAAGAAGGTCCCTTTGTGCCTGTAGAAGAAGTAGAAGGAAGTTCACAACCAAAACCAGAAAGTACTTGGAGTGAAGAAGAAAAGAAGAAGGTTCAATATGATCTCAAAGGAATGAACATTCTTACATCTGCTCTTGGCATGGATGAGTTTTTCAGAGTATCAACGTGCACTTCATCGAAAGAAATATGGGATACGTTGATGGTGACTCACGAAGGAACAGATGAAGTCAAGAGATCAAAGATCAATACTCTATCTCAAGAATATGAAATGTTCAGAATGCTTCCAGGAGAGAAGGTATTAGATATGCAAAAACGATTCACTCATTTGATTAATCATTTGATTTCTCTTGGAAAACAATTTTCAAATAGTGACTTGAACATGAAAGTTCTAAGATCACTTACAAGATTATGGCAACCAAAAGTTACAGCCATCTCAAAGAAGAGTTTATCAAATATGACTCTTGCAACTCTCTTTGGAAAACTCCAAGAACACGAGTTGGAATTGAATCGTTTAGAAGAGCATGAACTACATGAAAAGAAGTATCGATCCATTTCCCTAAAGGCAAAAGAAAGCGTCAAAGATGATTATGATGCAGATTCTGAAAAAGAAGACAATGGGAACTTGAATCTTCTAGTAAAGAACTTTGGAAAGTTTCTTAAAAGAAAAGGTATGAAATTTAACAACAACAGATCTTTCCAAAGAAAAAATGAGTCTTCTTCCTCTCAAAAGATCACATGCTTCGAATGTGGCAAGCCTGGACACTTCAAGTTGGAATGTCCAAATCTTCAAAAGAAGAAACATGGTCTAAGAGAAAAATTTGAAAAGAAGGATCAACCCACACGAAGAGCATACTTGGCTTGGGATGATAATGAAGTAAGTTCATCATCAGATTCTGACAAAGAAGAAGCACAAGTCGCATTGATGGCCTCACATGATTCAGATGTTGAAGATTCCCAGGTTAGTGACAATTCTATGTCTTTTCATGATTTAAAGTTTACTATGGAAAATATGTTTAAATTATGTCAAGAATTTTCTAAGGCTAGCACTAGGCAAAATGATTTAATTTCATCCTTAGAAAGTAAGTGTAGAACTTTACAAGAAGAACTAGACGTAGTAAAATCAAAGTTAGAGAGTACACATAAATGCACTAAGTGTAGTTCTTTAGAAGAAAAGATAGATAATCTTCAACAAAGAGTTCATAACTTCAATAAAGGAAAACAGAAGTTAGATGATATTCTAAGTGTGCAAAGGAATTCAAACAAAAAGTTAGGTCTAGGATATACTTTTCACCCAAAGACAAAAGAAGTCAAGAAAACTGTGTTTGTAAAACCAAACAAAGTGGAAGGATCTTCTAAAAACACTAAGATTAACTCTTTTAGGAGTATGAACAATAGGAAGAATAATCCTCATAGACCTCCTAAGAAGATTCATCCCTCTCCTAGGCAAACATCTACTTACAATCATTATTCTTGTACTTATTGTAACAAAATAGGACATACCCCTAGTAGATGTTACTACAAAAATGTTGGAGTACCAAATAGGGAATACATATGGGTTAGAAAGGATGTTAACTTAGAAGGACCCAAAACTTATTGGGTTCCTAATACCCATGTCTGAACTTTGTCATGTAGGTGTGTATGAAAGCAACAAAGGATTTATGGTATCTTGATAGTGGCTGCTCATCACACATGACAGGAGACAAAACCAAGTTTTCTTTTCTTATACCTAGGGAAAAAGGTTTTGTCACATATGGAAACAATCAAAAGGGAAAGATACTCGGTATTGGAAGAATAGGCACACCCCCTCAAACAGTCATCGATAAAGTTCTTTACGTTGATGGTTTGATGCATAATCTTCTGAGTATCAGTCAACTATGTGACAAAGGTTTGAAAGTTGGTTTCATTGATGATATATGTGTAGTAAAAGATGTGAAAACTAAAGAAGTTAAGTTTTCTGGTTATAAAGTCAATAAAGTCTTCATGATCTCCTTGGAAGAAATTCCACAAAATGTAAGATGTATTTTGGCCAAGAACAATAGTGCTGGTAGCGACCAAAACCAAATGGTTTCACCGCACGCTTAATCTCGTAGTTCAGCCCGTCGATAAATCGGTAGCACATGTAACCCTCATCGACCCGGTCTCGGAAAAACCTGTAATGTCTTGCTAAAGATTCCAACTTAGCAGCATATTCACCCACAGACATGCTCCCCTGCTTAAGATCAGAAAATTCCTTCTCGCGGGCAGCTCTGGCGCTCATGGGGAAGTATTTGGCCAAGAATGCTGATGAGTGGATTTTATATGATGTTTTTAGGGTGTTTTTAGTCTTTTTATTTTATTATTTTTGAGTCACATATAAGTTTTATTGTTTTTATGTAGATTTTATATTTATTTTGCATTTGGCATGTAGATTAGATTTTATTAGATTTTCTAGCTTTATTTTATATTTTTAGGAATTTTTCTAGTTATTTTGTATTTTTAGAAAAAGCTGGTTTAGTTATCATTTTTGTCCAGGGACCAATATGTAAAGTTTCAGGAAGTCAGGGACCAAATTGTAAAAGTTCAAGAGTGGAGGACTAAAAGTGAAGATTGAGAGAATATGAGGGCTTGAATTGAAGTGCTAACCAAGAGAGGACCAAAGTGGAAAAGAAGAATATGAAGAATCACTCTCTAATTTAGCACATGGAAAATAATGTTGAAGGAATTGATGATAGTGGAGGAGGAGTTTCAGAATTAAACAAGGGCTGAGTAGTGGCTTTTGATGGCATTCAAATCCCACTAACCATGAAGAAGGAAGGAAAACTTGGAGCTGAAACAGCAGGTCCCAGCGCTGCAGCGCTGGGAAGCCAGCGCTCATGCGCTGGCCCTCGATCTGACAGTGGATTTTTAATGCTTCCAGTGCCCAAGCGTTGGGAATTCTAGCGCTGAAGCGTTGGAGGCTGGATTTTTACTATAAATAGGACCCTCC
Organism: Acmispon strigosus; assembly: GCA_030819835.1. Lineage (NCBI taxonomy): Eukaryota > Viridiplantae > Streptophyta > Magnoliopsida > Fabales > Fabaceae > Acmispon > Acmispon strigosus. The sequence continues at coordinate 27,248,958 of JAUAMA010000004.1, read as the reverse complement.
TCTTCACTTGTAAAACACACCATCTTAGAACACAACAAGTGTTCCTCTTTCTCCCCCAAGAACATTGTTCCTAGGAATTGTGGGAAGCCATATTTGAGCTCCTAGTCCAGGGTAATTCAATGCTTCTTTTAGCCATGCTTGGCTAATTCTCTTTAAGTATTTTGGGTTGTGTTAGCTTATTATTTTATGTTTTAGTTTTCTTTTATTTGTTTCTGAATAATATTCAAAGTTCATGTTTTATTACCTTGTTCTTCATTAATCTTAGTGCACAAAAGATTTCATGCTTTCTACTTATGCATAAGGCCATTTGGTAAGTAGTAAGGGAAATAGGAAATAAAAAAGGTTATAAGTATACATTTCTTAAGGCTATAAGGATGGACGTAGCTTTGTGTTGGCCCGAATTCCTTCTTCATCTTCTTTTCTGATTAACTAATAACCAAGGCTATGGAGTTAGTAATTAGGAAAGAAAGGTCTACATTTCTTAAGGCTATTAGGATGTAGAAACTCTAGGCTATAGCACCATGAATCTTTGTTTGGAATTCATAAATAAAATAGAAGTTTGCTAGCATAAATTATAAGTTATACAATGCAACCCAAATGCTTATTTTTATCATCATCTCTTCTTTTATATTTTATGCTTTTTATGTTCTTGTTCCAGAAACCAAAATGCAAAATTTTATTTTTCTACTTAAGCTCTAAAAAAATTAGTAATTAGACACCTATCCCTGTGGGATCGACAATCTTTTATATTACGCGATAGTTAATCGTACACTTGCGATTTCCGCTATCAAATGCCCTCTTAAAGGACTCCCAATTGATATCTTGAAAATCGGCCTCCATCATCGCCTTAGCACCGTGCCACCAGTGCTCAGCTTCTCCTGATAGCAGGTACGCAGCGTAGTTCACCCTGGTTGCAGCAAGGGTCTTAAGAAAGGAAAAAAATTTCTCCATCTCCTGCAGCCACAGATCTGCCTCCTCTGGGTTGTAGCCTCCCGAAAACCTCGGCGGGTCTTGCCTCTTGAAGTCATTCAGCCCCTTGGTCTCGGCCGCAGCTTGATCTCTCTCGGCCTGCTGAGCCTGTGCAGCAGCAGCCTCAGTCGCACGGTTGGCCGCTTCCTCAGCACGAGCAGTAGCCTCCGCAACCGCCCTGTTGGCCTCTTCCTCCGCACGAGTAGCATTAGCGGTTGCCTATTGCGCCAACAGTGTGGTCAAACTGTTAAGGGCGGCGGCTACCTGATTCATTGCGTTAGAGTCTGCCATTTCCGTATTCTGATTCGCTAGTCTCTTACTCCTGCTCATAAGGAAACTAGTGGTTAAACACAAGAACAAAATGAAAGAAGAGGAAAAAAAAATAAAACTTAGTCAGATACATAACACTTAGATCGCTCACTAAGAAAACAATCTCAAGCAAGGGGTGTACTAAACAATCAATCACAAAGTTCTTCCTTCGATTGACACCCCGTCAATCAATCTCATAACGCAATTTCCCCACAGCGATGGTTATCTCAACCATCGCTCTGATACCACAAATGTAACGCCCCGATTTTATATTGAGGGATCACATTATAATTACGCGGAAATAAGTTTCTTAAAACCTCTCAAAAGGGTCACTTAATTACTTTTCAAAATCAAAAGCGTCGTTCAAATAAATATTTAAATACCATAACCCATAAATCATTATAATCTAGCGGAATAATTAAAATAAATAGTGACAACATAACTTCTAAGTAAAAAAAAAAAACCAAAAAAACAAAACAGAAAATAAAATTCCAAGTTCTCCACGCTTCGGCTCCATCAATCTCCCGAAATCACTCAATGCGCTGCTCATCTGTGGCGTTAAGCGCCCAAGAAAACACACAAACAAAACAAGAAAGGGTTAACTTCGAAAAATAAAAATATTAATCACCATTATGTGATAATTAAAAGAAAACAGCACTAAAGACAGCATACAACAGAATACAGCAGCAACAAATACAGTAAACAGATTACTGTACGAAATCAGGATACAGCAGTAGCATAAAACAGAAACAGGACGCAGCAGCATTAAAATACAGTAACAGAACAGATACAGCAGAAATAAAATACAACAGTGAAAACAGAAACAGCAGGAACAGCAATACAGAACAGCAGTTTAAAAAAAAACAGAAAACAGAATGAAATACAGCAGTATAATATTCAGCAATAACAACCTCAAGGTTCAATACCATCCTCTTGAATAACAATCAACTCCACTTATAATACCACAAGAAAATTAGAGCATGTTATCAATCAAGTCATGAAATGTTAGTTAGTTCTTACGTAACTATATGCATAAATCTATGGCCAAATTTTGCTCCATCGAGCAGGACAACCCCGTGGGACAAATATCCACCACGTTGCCCTAGTAAGGGAGATCACGCGGGACAAATATCCGCCACATCTACCCTCCGGATGATCCCACGGGACAAATCCCCGTCACATCATACCAAAACACCTAGTGATGCATGTGATTATGACAATATGATCCTCCAAAATAAATGAACCAACAGTTCTTTGAAACATTGTCATACAACAGCATATGCTTATATAAGATCTCAAATCAATTCCAACATGTTATACAGTATCAACTTCAAATCCTCATCTCTTATTATCATTAGGTCTCAATTAAAACATATACAACAGCAAATAACAAAATTATCAAACCCGAGTTCAATCAAAATTTCAAAACAGGATTAAAACACTCACAAACGACAACCGATTACTAAGAAAGAAGTTACCCTTACCTTCTCGGGTTTCGCATCCAATTCCAAGTTCAACCTATTATTTAATCAGTAAAAGCCTAATTAATATCTCATAAAAAAATGGAAGAAAAATCCCTGAAACCAATTAATTCACAAAAACAGAAAAACAGCACTAGGCTGGCAGGGGCCCAGCGCTTGTGCGCTGGGATGCCAACGCTCATGCGTTGGCTCCCTGCCTGGGAAATAATTCCCAGCGCCCAGGCGTTGAGGTGCCAACGCTCATGCGTTGGCTCTCTGTCCAGGGCGACCAGAACGTCGTTTTTCCACTGTTTTAAGTCCCAAAAGTGATTTTCATGACGAATCTTTACCAGAATCAATTCCTAACTATTATACATCATTTCCCAGAGTCCTGACATGTTAAATCAATTATTTCCTCACTTCGTTCTCCAATTTAAATTAAGTGGTGAATATAAGGGTTTCAACATTAGAGAGTATGTTTTGTCAACACTATCCTAACCACATGCCAATCTATCGTGGGGAGAAGGTACCAACCTAGAATTTAGACAATTTTCAGAGAAGGATGGTGGTCCACTCTGAGTTCTTGTCCCAGTCGTCTATGGCAACGGCGATGGCGACGGCGAATTTCCCGAACACTGAAACTTGGGGTGACGGAAGTCCTTGATAGAACCGGGAAAACAAGACAGCAAGAGAGGCATAAGAATTTACTCAGAACATGGTTCATCAACCACGAAATTCATGGAGTTCAGGGGTATTACTTTCTTACCGTGGACTACAACCAAAAGGAAAGGAAGGTCCTTGTGCTACCTAGAGAGTGGCTCAAAATAGCAGCAGGGGAAAGTGTGAGAAACTCGAGTAGAGCAGCACCTATGAGAAGAAATTATTTGGCTTGTCTTCCTCCCTCAATAGGGAAGGTTCAACAGCAACAGAGGTAGGAAACAGGGGACTTTGAAGCAGAACGCAGCAGCAGAAACAGGAACGTGCAGCAGCTCTTTTGACGGCAAATAGGAGCAATTTTGTTTTAGGGTGTAAGCTGATTGTGTGCCCCTTTATGAGCACGAAATTTAGGTGTTGTCTAAGGTGAACTGCCAATTAAGTAGTGCACCGTGCACCACCAGCTGTTGGCCAATAAGATCGCGCCAAGTGTCCAGCTAAGTAACCGGTAACTGGTTCTACAAGTTATTTTATTTTTATAATTTATTATAATTTTAATTTATTAATTACTATAAAGCCCTTTCTCTATGTTAATCTTCTTTTTATAATTCATTTTTACATATTTTTTTTAAAAAAATTGGGTAAAAATGTAATTAACTAATTATTATTATTTTAATTTTTTTTAAATATCAGGTAAAAAAACCTGCTGTAGCATGTCATTTATAGTGGTGCACGGTGCACCACTTAGGGTGCAAGTGCACCCTAGAAGCCACCCGAAATTTACCCTAAAATATCTCTCAATCTCTCAGGAATAACCACCCATGATTCCCTCTAATCTTTCCCTTAATTATCTCAACACACAAGTACAAATTTAAATTTGAAAAAAATCAGATTTTTTCCTGTTAAAAAGAGCTGTTCGAAAATTATGGATTTTATAAAAGAAATCAGAAATCTCCTTCCCTTGGTTTCGAACCTTAGCCTTGCAAATCAAATGCTTAAGTCTCAACCACTAAGCCACAACTCATCTTGTTGCAAGTAAGCAAATAAATTCCCTTAAACCAAGGGCCAGAACACAATATCAATAATTAAAGTATCAAAACTTAATTATCTTAAATTCCAAGGTCAATTGCAAACTACAAATATTTGAAAGGACCAAAGTGTAACTAAGAAAAGAAAATAGAGGGTCTTACAATTTCTCTAGATTTACATGGACATTATTTTTGCCTCATAAGAATGAAGCCTTCAACGCATTTAAGAGATATGCAAGGCTAGTTCAAAATGAGAAGTCTTTAAAGATCTCATCTATTAGAAGTGATCATGGTGGAGAATTTCAGAATCATCAATTTCAAGAACTATGTGATGAAAATGGAATATCACATAATTTCTCTACTCCGAGAACACCACAACAAAATGGTGTTGTAGAAAGGAAGAACAGATTACTTGAAGAATTATCAAGAACCATGCTAAGTGAATCAAGTCTTCCTAAATATTTCTGGGCTGATGCTGTAAGTACTTCTTGCTATGTTTCCAATAGAGTTCTTATTAGACCAATTCTGAAGAAAACCCCCTATGAACTCTACAAAGGAAGGAAACCAAATATCTCTCATCTACATGCTTTTGGATCCAAATGCTTTGTCTTGAATAATGGAAAGGAAAACCTTGGTAAGTTTGATGAAAAATCTGATGAAGGTATATTCCTTGGTTATTCTCTAACAAGCAAAGCATATAGAGTCTTTAACAAGAAAACTCTATCTGTAGAAGAATCCATACATGTTTCCTTTGATGAGTCTAAATCTTCAATAGAAGATATAGTCAATCTTCCAGATAATGAAGAAGAAAATATCATTATCAATGAAGACTCTCAAAAGGAAAGAGATCAAAATCCAATACAAGTAGAGCACATTGAAGATAACACTTATCAACTTCCAAAAGAATGGAGAATCCATAGGGATCATCCAGTTGATAATATCATTGGTGATATTTCTAGAGGCGTTTCTACAAGGATACGCTTAAATGATTCTGTTTTGAATATGGCCTTTGTCTCTCAAATAGAACCCTCAAAAGTAAATGATGCTCTGGAGGATGAGTATTGGATTATGGCAATGCAGGAAGAATTAAACCAATTTGAAAGGAATCAAGTTTGGGAACTTGCTCCTAAGCCCACTGACTAGAAGATCATAGGAACACAGTAGGAACTATAAAAATAACAAACATAATCGTTAAGAAGATAATTTTCTTATATGTCTTAAATACTTGCATAATTTTTGGGTGAACATATATGCTTACATGCTTAATTCATGTCTTAAATTTATGATTGCATTTATCTAATTTACCTAGGTGCTTAAACACATGTCTTATGTTAGTTCTTATCATTATATACTTGTATAATCTTTTCCTACATGATTACATGTCTTATTTGATTATGTGCTTAAGTGTTCTTTTGGAAATGTGTTACATAGGATTATATAGTTTAGAACTTATAAAATGACCTTGTAATTGATTACCATATGCTTATTAATCGATTACCCCTGTTCTTAGTCCTCATGCTTAATTAATTTCTCTGAGTAATCAATTACTATAACTGGTATAATCGATTACATATTCGAAATTTGAAATTTTTCAAATTTTGGACTGCAAGTAATCGATTACAGTTGCAATTTTGAATTTTATTTAAAATTCAAATAGTGGTAATCGATTACACAACTGCCTGTAATCGATTACCAATTCGATAATATAAGTATCTCTGGTCAGTTTTCATAATCGATTACACTATTCTTCTTCCCTCTCCTCTCCTCGACGCCGAACTGGTTTTGCCCACTTTTCTCCTTCGTTTCTTGCTCAAATTCAGAACCAATTGGTGGGTTTTGCTCGTCCTTCTCCTCTCTTTCCTCTCAACCCATTCGGATTTTCCAATTTGGTCTCTACCCAAAAACCCTTTTTCGAATCCTAGCCTTTCCCAAATCCGAAAATGGCTTCTTCTTCCTCTCGCAGACACCGGTCGAAGAATCTCTCCATGAATACCCTTGACCTATCACGTCTTCTTGTCACGGAGGAACAAAAGGAACGATTCTTGGCCTATTACCTTGAAAGGCTGATTCTTCGTCCCAAGTATGGTGACCTGAACTCCTTCATCAACACTGGACTTCTCTTCCCATCTCTCCTCGACTTCCAAGGCCTTGATGAATTTGTTGGCTTCACGGGTACGTATTATCCTGAACTTGTCAAAGTCTTTTATTGCAATTTGGTCAAGAGGGGTGGCAAAATCTGTTCATCAGTCAAAGGGGTTGATATTTCTTTGACTCAAGAGAAATTGGGCACTTTACTGACGATTCCCTATGTTGGAGCCCGGCTAAGCCCTGAGATTACGTGTCCATGGGCTGATTATGATAAGAAGTCTTTTTATCTATCTCTGTGTCGATTTTCTGAGGAGGAGATACAGTTGAAGAAGCAACGAACGGAGGCCAACCGTTCTAGAGATATCCTTGCTGTTGGATATCTCACTGTAGAGGATCGTTTACTTCATTATTTGATAAGCTATGTTCTTCTCCCTCAGTCCTCTAACCATGCTCAGATTAGTGATTTGGAGTTACAAATCATATATGGTCTGAAGCATAATGAAGCAATTAATTCGGCTTATCTGGTCATGATTCACATGCTGCTTCACAAGGACAGAACTGGTCCTCTTCCTTATGCTCCTGTGATTACTCTTATTCTGAAGAACTTTGGGTTTTCTACGCATGGAGAGTATGCACAGGTCATGGATGCTAAATCTCAGAGGATTGACATGGAAATTCTGAACAAGATGGGGATTTTCAGGGATATTGATGGTACTTTCAGGCACAAATCAGATTTGGGTCCTAACACTACCCAGGCTCCTGCCCCTGCTGCTTTCTGTCCACCATCCTCTGAGAGTGGTCCTTCGTCCTTTGCGGATGCCGATGCCTCTACTCAACTCATCCTCTCTCATTTGGCTGATATGAGGACACACTTTGATCAGAGATTCGATCACATGGAAGGTCGGGTCGAGTCCATGTACACCACTGTTCGTGCTGATATGGATCGCCTCAGTCTTCGTGTCGATCGCATGGCTCCCTCTACTCATGACTCTCCTGACTCGTCTGAAGATTTTGATGAGTTTTAGTTCTTTTTATGCTTTCATTAGACATACTATTTGTAAATCAAGTCTCGTCCTTGGACTCGACTGAGGTTTTGATGAAGACAAACACATCACAAAAAGAAGAAAGACTTCAGAAGAAAGAAGAAAAACTTCAAGAAGACTTAAGTGAAGAAAGACTTCAAGAACCAGACTCAGAACGTCAAGATCAAAACATGAAGGTTCTAGTTTTAAGTAAGTCTTGTCAACTTAGTGTGCTATGCTTTATTAAGGTTCATATTGCACTTGAAGGCTCATGAAAGATCAACTAATTGAGTACGATATGTTCTCACAAGTAAAACTTGGTAGGAACACTCAATTAGGTTTTAAACAGTCAAAAACTGAGTTCTGGACTGTCTGTAATCGATTACAGATGTGTGTAATCGATTACAGGATGTGTGTAATCGATTACCACAAGTGTGTAATCGATTACCAAGTTTGAAATTCAAATTAAAACTTCAACGGCATGGTGTAATCGATTACACTAACTGTGGTAATCGATTACCAGGTCGACAGATGTGTTATTTCATGAACCATTGTGTCTCAAACCATTTGGGAAAGGTTGTGTTGGTTCATGGACGAACTCTAGTGCCTATATAAAGTCCTTAGACACTCAGAAACATCAATGACTTGGTCCATAACTTTCATATTCATTAAAGTCATCATTCTGAGTTTCGATTCTCTCATTTTCATAAGAACACTCATGATGTTCAACATTTGAGAAACTCAGAATGGAAGAGCCTTCATTGTAATGGCCTGGAGCATACAAACTAAGATCAATCCTTCTTGTCAAAAGGATTGAATCATGCATAGAAAAGGCATCTTCTTCTTCTTCTATTTAAATCATGTTGATTCATTCACCATAGTTTTTGGTGGTTGTAAAAAAGGCCCTTTGAATCAAGGTTGATTCAAAGTCCACCGTGGTAATGCGGTGTCATCAGAAAGTGGTTTGCTTTTTGAGGCATGATGGGTCCTCTTAGGGTTCTTGGCACAAGCATTCGTTAAGAAGACTTGATCAATCAGAAGTGGGTTGCTTCAGGAAGATTGATAAGATATCTTAGGGTCCTTGGTGCAAACATTCGTTAAGAGTACTCGATCATGGGAAATCTTCACTGTGGAATTCAGTGGAGTGGTTCTTCAGAAAGTGGTAATCTTTCTGAGGGATTCTAACTTCACCGTGTTATTCGGTGAAGGGTTGTTCGATTGAAGGCTGATTTGTCTTCAAGGTCTGAGGGTGGTTTGCCTTCAGGAACTGAAAGCGGTTTGCTTTCAGGGGCTGTTGAAAGCGGTTTGCTTTCACAGGATATTGGTAGAAGTTCTTGGGGTCCTTGGGTTAGGAACTTGTAAGAAATTCTTATCAATAGTGGAAAAATCCTCAAGGGGTTTTCTTGAGGGACTGGACGTAGTCTTCAGTGGATTGAAGGCGAACCAGGATAAATCTTGTGTGTGATTCTCTTTATCCTTCACATTTACTTTCAAGTATTGTTCATATCCGCTGCAATCACAACGATCAATTCGTGATCATCATAAAGTTGAAAGTAACGATTTCAATAAGGCGAAAATTGGGGCAACACTGATTCACCCCCCCCCCCCCTCTCAGGTTGCTATCTGTTCTAACAATTGGTATCAGAGCGGAAGTTTAGGTAAGTTATTCCTAAGATCCGGGAGAAGATAGCATCCTCATCTACAACAAGTACCAATGAAGGATTCAACATAAACAGGCCATCATTCTACAATGGAGAACTATACGATTTCTGGAATATCAAGATGATGATCTTCATAAAGGCATTAGACGCAGGAATCTGGAAAGTCATTAAAGAAGATCTCCTTGGGCCTGTAATAGAAGTTGAAGGAAGTTTACAATCAGAACCAGAAAACACATGGAGTGACAAAGAAAAGAAGAAAGTTCATCATGACTTAAAAAGAATATGAGATGTTCAGAATATTGCCTGGAGAAAGCATACTTTATATGCAAAAGCGGTTCACACGTTTATTGAATCACTTGGTTGTTCTTGGTAAGGAATTCTCTTATTATGCCATAAACATGAAAATGTTAAGATCCCTTACAAGAACATGGCAACCAAAAGAACACTGCTCTCTCAAAGAAGAAAAGTCTCTCCAACATGACTCTGGCTACTCCTTTGGAAAACTTCAAGAACATGATTTGAAGTTAAACAGACTTGAGCAATATGAGAACAACAAAAAGAGACATCGGTCTGTTGCTCTAAAAGCCAAAGAAAGCATCAATGATGAATATGATGCAGAGTCACAAGGTGATAAGAACATGGTCTTAATAGTCAAGAATTTTTCAAAGGTTCTTACAAAGAAAAGAAGAAGCATGGACTAAAGGAGAAGTTTGAAAAGAAGGATTCAAACTCCAGAAAAGCGTACATTTCTTGGGATGACAATGACGTCGGCTCAGACTCAGAATTAGAAAAGGAAAAAGCACACCTTGCATTAATGGCATCTCAGAATTCTGACAAGGAAAATATCCAGGTTAGTACCAACACTTCTATTTCTAATAAGTTATAATATCCTATGGAAAGTTTCTTTAAGATGTGTAATAGTATCTCTAAATTTAGTGATAAAATGCTATTAGTTCATCTTTAGTAGAAAAATGTCAAATGCTTCAAATGGAATTAGATATGTTTAGTCTCTTAGGAGTAAACACTTGCATGCTAGTTCTTCTAGAAATATGAACTATAGGACTACCCTCAAATGTCCCTAAACAATCCTAAAGATTCAGTCTTTAAGATTAAAAGAAAATTAGGCATTTTAGATGAACATGATATTTAATTAGATATTTATCTAAGTATGTGATTATATGTTACATTGCATGATCTTTATGTAAACTTATTTGATTACATTGATTATATGATTATATGTTCCTCTAGAAATATGTTACATAGGAATTTATAGGTTAGAACTTATAAAAATGTCCTAGTAATCGATTACCATATACCTGTAATCGATTAACCCTGTTCTCAGTCCTCGTGCCTGTTAAAATCATCTAAGTAATCGATTACCATAACTGCTGTAATCGATTACATACTCATGCTATATAATCAAAGCATAAGAGTTTCAATAGGAATTATTCTCATATTGTTCCAAGATAACCTAGGAGATATTATGATATGCTTAGACTATTAAGACAAACAATAACCTAGAATCCAAAACAATTTAGGCTTTTAACATTCCCTCATAAGAATTTGTTTTGTAAGTGTGTATGAAAAACAACAAAGGATTTATAATATCTTGATAATGGCTGCATATCACACATGATTGGAGACAAAACAAAATCTTTATATCTTATATGAGAATAATGAAAAAGGGGTAATTTCTTAGCAAAAGAAAAATAGGTACGCCTTCTCAAACCATACTAAAATAGAGCCGTCTAGAGTACATAATCCTTTAGGAGATAAGTACTGAATTCAAGCCACAAGAGTTGAACTAGTTTGAGAAAAACCTAGTATGTATATCGGTTTCCTAAATAATAAGTATATCATTAAAGCCAAATAGATGTTTAGGAACAAATTAGAAGAACAAGAAATCATAAATATAAAATTAGGCTAGATCAGTAGCACAAGGTTATAAACTTGAAGAAGGTATATGAGAAAAAGGGTTCCAAAACAAAGAAGACAAACTTGGAAGACAATAAAGCAAGTTCATTATTCAATTCAAAAATGGAGAAGCATATCTCATTTTAATGACAACACATCATTCTGATGACAAAAACAAAGAGGTTAGTAATGCAATTTCATATGTTAAATTATATAGTTTCTTTGTTAGATTGCATGACAGTTTCTTGAACATATATGAAGTTTATGCACATTAAGGTAGGATCATCTCATCCTTACAAAACTAAAAGGCATTAAATTGAATAGTAATGCATTCTTAGGCATTTGTATTTACATTATAGTTCTCTGTTAGAGATATTCTTCATGCTGTGCCTATTATGTCTGAATTTTCAAGTTTTAGTCATATTAATCGATTACATAGGATTAATAATCGATTACAGGGATTATACTGGCCCTGTTTCTTTTCCAGAAAGGAGGGTAATCAATTACCCATGTAGTGTAATCGATTACCTCCTCGAATTTGAATCTTTATTCAAATTTGCTTACATGTAATAGATTACATAAAAGGTAGTAATCGATTACATGCCCGATAATATATATTTTTCTGGGTTTTATACTCATAATCGATTACATCCCCTCTGGTTCCTTCTCTCTCTCTCGTGCGACACCAGCACTTCGTTTTTCCTCATATCTTCCACAATTCTTGTTCGTTTTCAATAATTCTTTGTGGGTTTTGCTCCTAATATCCATCTACATCTATTCATACTACCAATTGTTGTTGAATTGGTCTGTATCAAAAAGCCCCAATTCGGCCCTGCTAAACCCTAGAACTCGAAAATTCTCAAATTCAGCTTCCATGGCCTCTTCCTCACGTAAAACTCTTCGTTCTAAGAACCCATCCATGGATGCTTTGGACCTCTCAAGGCTGTTGGCAACTGAAGAACAGAAACAACGATTTCTTGCTCATTTTCTTGATCGACCAGTTCTTACACCAAAGTATGGTGCTCTGGATTCTTTCTTGACAGCAGGGATGACATTTCCAACATTGCTTAATCATCAGGGACTTGACTCGTTCATTGAGATTAAAGTTGGGAGAATGTCTGTCCATTCCTAGCACCGGAGCAAAATTAGGTTCTGAATTGCCTTGCCCATGGGAAGATTATAATAAGCGATCATTTTATTTATCTCTATGTCGCTTCACTGAAGAGCAAATTCAGTCTAAAAAGCAGAGAGTTGATGCCAACCGGTCTAGAGACACCCTTGCTGTTGGGTTTCTCACTGTTGAAGACAGAATGCTTCACTACTTGCTCAGTTATGTGATCTTACCTCAAAGTTCTAATCATGCTCAGATAAGCGATCTAGAGTTACAAATTCTATATGGCATGGTTAATCAAAAGTCTATTAATTGGGCTTATTTGGTAATGATACACATGATGATGCATAAGGAAAGAACTAGCCCTCTTCCATTTGCTTCCGCAATTTCTATCATTCTGAAGAAGAAGGGTGTTCCTACTCATGGTGAATATTCTGTTAAAATGGATGGTAAGACTCAGCGCATTGATCTGAACATCCTGAACAAAATGGGATTCATTCAGGATGATGATGGGTTCTTCAGGAACAAATCTGATCTACCATCTGAGGATCCTCCTGCTCCTACTCCTGCAGCATTCTTTCCTCCTTCTGAGAGTGTTCCTTCATCATCTTCTGGTACTGATGCCTCTACATAACTCATCCTTTCTCTTCTGGCTGACGGGCACACTTTGATCAGCGGTTAGATTATATACAAGGACAGGTCGAATCCATGTACACCACTCTCCGAGCGGATATGGATCGTCTTAGTCTTCGTGTTGATCGCATGGCTCCCTCTACCCATGACTCTTTTGATCTCTCTGATAATTCTGAAGATTTCTAGACTATTTCTATCTTTATTTAGACTATATCTATTTTCATTCAGACTATTTATTTTGAGGATTGTAATAGTTTAGACTTATCTTGTGGATGTTTGGTTCTTGCTTGCACGTTTAATTATGTTTTTTGAACTTAACTAGTTATGCTTTAAATTACGTGTGATGCATAAGTTTCTATATAATATCTTGCTTACCCCACTCCCCATGTCTTAAATATCTATACTACTTGTTAGCATGTGTGGATTATGCTTGGACTCATCTTCCTTTTTGATGAAGTCAAAAGGGGGAGAAAGGGTCCTGTGCTTTGTAAAGATTATTTACAAGAAAGGCTACAAGTGGAACAAAAAGGGGGAGAAAAGGGAGAAAAGTTCAAAAGGGAGAAAAGTTCTAATGCATATTATGCCTCTCTTTATTTCTATTATCTTGGAATATTTTGTATGGCTTTATCTTCTTTTTGATGATGTCAAAAGGGGGAGAAAAGTCTTGTGTATGCTTGATCATTTTTAGGATACTGTGCTTCGTTTACAAAACAAAGGGGGAGAAATAATTGCAAAACCAAGGGGGAGATACAAGACAAGAAAGAAAGTCTAAATGATCCATCAATGTTCAAGCATGATGTTTGTCATCATCAAAAAGGGGGAGATTGTAAATCAAGTCTCGTCCTTGGACTCGACTGAGGTTTTGATGAAGACAAACACATCACAAAAAGAAGAAAGACTTCAGAAGAAAGAAGAAAAACTTCAAGAAGACTTAAGTGAAGAAAGACTTCAAGAACCAGACTCAGAACGTCAAGATCAAAACATGAAGGTTCTAGTTTTAAGTAAGTCTTGTCAACTTAGTGTGCTATGCTTTATTAAGGTTCATATTGCACTTGAAGGCTCATGAAAGATCAACTAATTGAGTACGATATGTTCTCACAAGTAAAACTTGGTAGGAACACTCAATTAGGTTTTAAACAGTCAAAAACTGAGTTCTGGACTGTCTGTAATCGATTACAGATGTGTGTAATCGATTACAGGATGTGTGTAATCAATTACCACAAGTGTGTAATCGATTACCAAGTTTGAAATTCAAATTCAAACTTCAACGGCATGGTGTAATCGATTACACTAACTGTGGTAATCGATTACCAGGTCGACAGATGTGTTATTTCATGAACCATTGTGTCTCAAACCATTTGGGAAAGGTTGTGTTGGTTCATGGACGACCTCTAGTGCCTATATAAAGTCCTTAGACACTCAGAAACATCAATGACTTGGTCCATAACTTTCATATTCATTAAAGTCATCATTCTGAGTTTCGATTCTCTCATTTTCATAAGAACACTCATGATGTTCAACATTTGAGAAACTCAGAATGGAAGAGCCTTCATTGTAATGGCCTGGAGCATACAAACTAAGATCAATCCTTCTTGTCAAAAGGATTGAATCATGCATAGAAAAGGCATCTTCTTCTTCTTCTATTTAAATCATGTTGATTCATTCACCATAGTTTTTGGTGGTTGTAAAAAAGGCCCTTTGAATCAAGGTTGATTCAAAGTCCACCGTGGTAATGCGGTGTCATCAAAAAGTGGTTTGCTTTCTGAGGCATGATGGGTCCTCTTAGGGTTCTTGGCACAAGCATTCGTTAAGAAGACTTGATCAATCAGAAGTGGGTTGCTTCAGGAAGATTGATAAGATATCTTAGGGTCCTTGGTGCAAACATTCGTTAAGAGTACTCGATCATGGGAAATCTTCACTGTGGAATTCAGTGGAGTGGTTCTTCAGAAAGTGGTAATCTTTCTGAGGGATTCTAACTTCACCGAGGTATTCGGTGAAGGGTTGTTCGATTGAAGGCGGATTAGTCTTCAAGGTCTGAGGGTGGTTTGCCTTCAGGAACTGAAAGCGGTTTGCTTTCAGGGGCTGTTGAAAGCGGTTTGCTTTCACAGGATATTGGTAGAAGTTCTTGGGGTCCTTGGGTTAGGAACTTGTAAGAAATTCTTATCAATAGTGGAAAAATCCTCAAGGGGTTTTCTTGAGGGACTGGACGTAGTCTTCAGTGGATTGAAGGCGAACCAGGATAAATCTTGTGTGTGATTCTCTTTATCCTTCACATTTACTTTCAAGTATTGTTCATATCCGCTGCAATCCTAACGATCAATTCGTGATCATCATAAACTTGAAAGTAACGATTTCAATAAGGCGAAAATTGGGGCAACACTGATTCACCCCCCCCTCTCAGGTTGCTATCTGTTCTAACAATTGGTATCAGAGCGGAAGTTTAGGTAAGTTATTCCTAAGATCCGGGAGAAGATAGCATCCTCATCTACAACAAGTACCAATGAAGGATTCAACATAAACAGGCCATCATTCTACAATGGAGAACTATACGATTTCTGGAATATCAAGATGATGATCTTCATAAAGGCATTAGACGCAGGAATCTGGAAAGTCATTAAAGAAGATCTCCTTGGGCCTGTAATAGAAGTTGAAGGAAGTTTACAATCAGAACCAGAAAACACATGGAGTGACAAAGAAAATAAGAAAGTTCATCATGACTTAAAAAGAATATGAGAAGTTCAGAATATTGCCTGGAGAAAGCATACTTTATATGCAAAAGCGGTTCACACGTTTATTGAATCACTTGGTTGTTCTTGGTAAGGAATTCTCTTATTATGCCATAAACATGAAAATGTTAAGATCCCTTACAAGAACATGGCAACCAAAAGAACACTGCTCTCTCAAAGAAGAAAAGTCTCTCCAACATGACTCTGGCTACTCCTTTGGAAAACTTCAAGAACATGATTTGAAGTTAAACAGACTTGAGCAATATGAGAACAACAAAAAGAGACATCGGTCTGTTGCTCTAAAAGCCAAAGAAAGCATCAATGATGAATATGATGCAGAGTCACAAGGTGATAAGAACATGGTCTTAATAGTCAAGAATTTTTCAAAGGTTCTTACAAAGAAAAGAAGAAGCATGGACTAAAGGAGAAGTTTGAAAAGAAGGATTCAAACTCCAGAAAAGCGTACATTTCTTGGGATGACAATGACGTCGGCTCAGACTCAGAATTAGAAAAGGAAAAAGCACACCTTGCATTAATGGCATCTCAGAATTCTGACAAGGAAAATATCCAGGTTAGTACCAACACTTCTATTTCTAATAAGTTATAATATCCTATGGAAAGTTTCTTTAAGATGTGTAATAGTATCTCTAAATTTAGTGATAAAATGCTATTAGTTCATCTTTAGTAGAAAAATGTCAAATGCTTCAAATGGAATTAGATATGTTTAGTCTCTTAGGAGTAAACACTTGCATGCTAGTTCTTCTAGAAATATGAACTATAGGACTACCCTCAAATGTCCCTAAACAATCCTAAAGATTCAGTCTTTAAGATTAAAAGAAAATTAGGCATTTTAGATGAACATGATATTTAATTAGATATTTATCTAAGTATGTGATTATATGTTACATTGCATGATCTTTATGTAAACTTATTTGATTACATTGATTATATGATTATATGTTCCTCTAGAAATATGTTACATAGGAATTTATAGGTTAGAACTTATAAAAATGTCCTAGTAATCGATTACCATATACCTGTAATCGATTAACCCTGTTCTCAGTCCTCGTGCCTGTTAAAATCATCTAAGTAATCGATTACCATAACTGCTGTAATCGATTACATACTCATGCTATATAATCAAAGCATAAGAGTTTCAATAGGAATTATTCTCATATTGTTCCAAGATAACCTAGGAGATATTATGATATGCTTAGACTATTAAGACAAACAATAACCTAGAATCCAAAACAATTTAGGCTTTTAACATTCCCTCATAAGAATTTGTTTTGTAAGTGTGTATGAAAAACAACAAAGGATTTATAATATCTTGATAATGGCTGCATATCACACATGATTGGAGACAAAACAAAATCTTTATATCTTATATGAGAATAATGAAAAAGGGGTAATTTCTTAGCAAAAGAAAAATAGGTACGCCTTCTCAAACCATACTAAAATAGAGCCGTCTAGAGTACATAATCCTTTAGGAGATAAGTACTGAATTCAAGCCACAAGAGTTGAACTAGTTTGAGAAAAACCTAGTATGTATATCGGTTTCCTAAATAATAAGTATATCATTAAAGCCAAATAGATGTTTAGGAACAAATTAGAAGAACAAGAAATCATAAATATAAAATTAGGCTAGATCAGTAGCACAAGGTTATAAACTTGAAGAAGGTATATGAGAAAAAGGGTTCCAAAACAAAGAAGACAAACTTGGAAGACAATAAAGCAAGTTCATTATTCAATTCAAAAATGGAGAAGCATATCTCATTTTAATGACAACACATCATTCTGATGACAAAAACAAAGAGGTTAGTAATGCAATTTCATATGTTAAATTATATAGTTTCTTTGTTAGATTGCATGACAGTTTCTTGAACATATATGAAGTTTATGCACATTAAGGTAGGATCATCTCATCCTTACAAAACTAAAAGGCATTAAATTGAATAGTAATGCATTCTTAGGCATTTGTATTTACATTATAGTTCTCTGTTAGAGATATTCTTCATGCTGTGCCTATTATGTCTGAATTTTCAAGTTTTAGTCATATTAATCGATTACATAGGATTAATAATCGATTACAGGGATTATACTGGCCCTGTTTCTTTTCCAGAAAGGAGGGTAATCAATTACCCATGTAGTGTAATCGATTACCTCCTCGAATTTGAATCTTTATTCAAATTTGCTTACATGTAATAGATTACATAAAAGGTAGTAATCGATTACATGCCCGATAATATATATTTTTCTGGGTTTTATACTCATAATCGATTACATCCCCTCTGGTTCCTTCTCTCTCTCTCGTGCGACACCAGCACTTCGTTTTTCCTCATATCTTCCACAATTCTTGTTCGTTTTCAATAATTCTTTGTGGGTTTTGCTCCTAATATCCATCTACATCTATTCATACTACCAATTGTTGTTGAATTGGTCTGTATCAAAAAGCCCCAATTCGGCCCTGCTAAACCCTAGAACTCGAAAATTCTCAAATTCAGCTTCCATGGCCTCTTCCTCACGTAAAACTCTTCGTTCTAAGAACCCATCCATGGATGCTTTGGACCTCTCAAGGCTGTTGGCAACTGAAGAACAGAAACAACGATTTCTTGCTCATTTTCTTGATCGACCAGTTCTTACACCAAAGTATGGTGCTCTGGATTCTTTCTTGACAGCAGGGATGACATTTCCAACATTGCTTAATCATCAGGGACTTGACTCGTTCATTGAGATTAAAGTTGGGAGAATGTCTGTCCATTCCTAGCACCGGAGCAAAATTAGGTTCTGAATTGCCTTGCCCATGGGAAGATTATAATAAGCGATCATTTTATTTATCTCTATGTCGCTTCACTGAAGAGCAAATTCAGTCTAAAAAGCAGAGAGTTGATGCCAACCGGTCTAGAGACACCCTTGCTGTTGGGTTTCTCACTGTTGAAGACAGAATGCTTCACTACTTGCTCAGTTATGTGATCTTACCTCAAAGTTCTAATCATGCTCAGATAAGCGATCTAGAGTTACAAATTCTATATGGCATGGTTAATCAAAAGTCTATTAATTGGGCTTATTTGGTAATGATACACATGATGATGCATAAGGAAAGAACTAGCCCTCTTCCATTTGCTTCCGCAATTTCTATCATTCTGAAGAAGAAGGGTGTTCCTACTCATGGTGAATATTCTGTTAAAATGGATGGTAAGACTCAGCGCATTGATCTGAACATCCTGAACAAAATGGGATTCATTCAGGATGATGATGGGTTCTTCAGGAACAAATCTGATCTACCATCTGAGGATCCTCCTGCTCCTACTCCTGCAGCATTCTTTCCTCCTTCTGAGAGTGTTCCTTCATCATCTTCTGGTACTGATGCCTCTACATAACTCATCCTTTCTCTTCTGGCTGACGGGCACACTTTGATCAGCGGTTAGATTATATACAAGGACAGGTCGAATCCATGTACACCACTCTCCGAGCGGATATGGATCGTCTTAGTCTTCGTGTTGATCGCATGGCTCCCTCTACCCATGACTCTTTTGATCTCTCTGATAATTCTGAAGATTTCTAGACTATTTCTATCTTTATTTAGACTATATCTATTTTCATTCAGACTATTTATTTTGAGGATTGTAATAGTTTAGACTTATCTTGTGGATGTTTGGTTCTTGCTTGCACGTTTAATTATGTTTTTTGAACTTAACTAGTTATGCTTTAAATTACGTGTGATGCATAAGTTTCTATATAATATCTTGCTTACCCCACTCCCCATGTCTTAAATATCTATACTACTTGTTAGCATGTGTGGATTATGCTTGGACTCATCTTCCTTTTTGATGAAGTCAAAAGGGGGAGAAAGGGTCCTGTGCTTTGTAAAGATTATTTACAAGAAAGGCTACAAGTGGAACAAAAAGGGGGAGAAAAGGGAGAAAAGTTCAAAAGGGAGAAAAGTTCTAATGCATATTATGCCTCTCTTTATTTCTATTATCTTGGAATATTTTGTATGGCTTTATCTTCTTTTTGATGATGTCAAAAGGGGGAGAAAAGTCTTGTGTATGCTTGATCATTTTTAGGATACTGTGCTTCGTTTACAAAACAAAGGGGGAGAAATAATTGCAAAACCAAGGGGGAGATACAAGACAAGAAAGAAAGTCTAAATGATCCATCAATGTTCAAGCATGATGTTTGTCATCATCAAAAAGGGGGAGATTGTAAATCAAGTCTCGTCCTTGGACTCGACTGAGGTTTTGATGAAGACAAACACATCACAAAAAGAAGAAAGACTTCAGAAGAAAGAAGAAAAACTTCAAGAAGACTTAAGTGAAGAAAGACTTCAAGAACCAGACTCAGAACGTCAAGATCAAAACATGAAGGTTCTAGTTTTAAGTAAGTCTTGTCAACTTAGTGTGCTATGCTTTATTAAGGTTCATATTGCACTTGAAGGCTCATGAAAGATCAACTAATTGAGTACGATATGTTCTCACAAGTAAAACTTGGTAGGAACACTCAATTAGGTTTTAAACAGTCAAAAACTGAGTTCTGGACTGTCTGTAATCGATTACAGATGTGTGTAATCGATTACAGGATGTGTGTAATCAATTACCACAAGTGTGTAATCGATTACCAAGTTTGAAATTCAAATTCAAACTTCAACGGCATGGTGTAATCGATTACACTAACTGTGGTAATCGATTACCAGGTCGACAGATGTGTTATTTCATGAACCATTGTGTCTCAAACCATTTGGGAAAGGTTGTGTTGGTTCATGGACGACCTCTAGTGCCTATATAAAGTCCTTAGACACTCAGAAACATCAATGACTTGGTCCATAACTTTCATATTCATTAAAGTCATCATTCTGAGTTTCGATTCTCTCATTTTCATAAGAACACTCATGATGTTCAACATTTGAGAAACTCAGAATGGAAGAGCCTTCATTGTAATGGCCTGGAGCATACAAACTAAGATCAATCCTTCTTGTCAAAAGGATTGAATCATGCATAGAAAAGGCATCTTCTTCTTCTTCTATTTAAATCATGTTGATTCATTCACCATAGTTTTTGGTGGTTGTAAAAAAGGCCCTTTGAATCAAGGTTGATTCAAAGTCCACCGTGGTAATGCGGTGTCATCAAAAAGTGGTTTGCTTTCTGAGGCATGATGGGTCCTCTTAGGGTTCTTGGCACAAGCATTCGTTAAGAAGACTTGATCAATCAGAAGTGGGTTGCTTCAGGAAGATTGATAAGATATCTTAGGGTCCTTGGTGCAAACATTCGTTAAGAGTACTCGATCATGGGAAATCTTCACTGTGGAATTCAGTGGAGTGGTTCTTCAGAAAGTGGTAATCTTTCTGAGGGATTCTAACTTCACCGAGGTATTCGGTGAAGGGTTGTTCGATTGAAGGCGGATTAGTCTTCAAGGTCTGAGGGTGGTTTGCCTTCAGGAACTGAAAGCGGTTTGCTTTCAGGGGCTGTTGAAAGCGGTTTGCTTTCACAGGATATTGGTAGAAGTTCTTGGGGTCCTTGGGTTAGGAACTTGTAAGAAATTCTTATCAATAGTGGAAAAATCCTCAAGGGGTTTTCTTGAGGGACTGGACGTAGTCTTCAGTGGATTGAAGGCGAACCAGGATAAATCTTGTGTGTGATTCTCTTTATCCTTCACATTTACTTTCAAGTATTGTTCATATCCGCTGCAATCCTAACGATCAATTCGTGATCATCATAAACTTGAAAGTAACGATTTCAATAAGGCGAAAATTGGGGCAACACTGATTCACCCCCCCCCTCTCAGGTTGCTATCTGTTCTAACAATTGGTATCAGAGCGGAAGTTTAGGTAAGTTATTCCTAAGATCCGGGAGAAGATAGCATCCTCATCTACAACAAGTACCAATGAAGGATTCAACATAAACAGGCCATCATTCTACAATGGAGAACTATACGATTTCTGGAATATCAAGATGATGATCTTCATAAAGGCATTAGACGCAGGAATCTGGAAAGTCATTAAAGAAGATCTCCTTGGGCCTGTAATAGAAGTTGAAGGAAGTTTACAATCAGAACCAGAAAACACATGGAGTGACAAAGAAAATAAGAAAGTTCATCATGACTTAAAAAGAATATGAGAAGTTCAGAATATTGCCTGGAGAAAGCATACTTTATATGCAAAAGCGGTTCACACGTTTATTGAATCACTTGGTTGTTCTTGGTAAGGAATTCTCTTATTATGCCATAAACATGAAAATGTTAAGATCCCTTACAAGAACATGGCAACCAAAAGAACACTGCTCTCTCAAAGAAGAAAAGTCTCTCCAACATGACTCTGGCTACTCCTTTGGAAAACTTCAAGAACATGATTTGAAGTTAAACAGACTTGAGCAATATGAGAACAACAAAAAGAGACATCGGTCTGTTGCTCTAAAAGCCAAAGAAAGCATCAATGATGAATATGATGCAGAGTCACAAGGTGATAAGAACATGGTCTTAATAGTCAAGAATTTTTCAAAGGTTCTTACAAAGAAAAGAAGAAGCATGGACTAAAGGAGAAGTTTGAAAAGAAGGATTCAAACTCCAGAAAAGCGTACATTTCTTGGGATGACAATGACGTAGGCTCAGACTCAGAATTAGAAAAGGAAAAAGCACACCTTGCATTAATGGCATCTCAGAATTCTGACAAGGAAAATATCCAGGTTAGTACCAACACTTCTATTTCTAATAAGTTAGAATATCCTATGGAAAGTTTCTTTAAGATGTGTAATAGTATCTCTAAATTTAGTGATAAAATGCTATTAGTTCATCTTTAGTAGAAAAATGTCAAATGCTTCAAATGGAATTAGATGATGTTTAATCTCTTAGGAGTAAACACTTGCATGCTAGTTCTTCTAGAAATATGAACTATAGGACTACCCTCAAATGTCCCAAAACAATCCTAAAGATTCAGTCTTTAAGATTAAAAGAAAATTAGGCATTTTAGATGAACATGATATTTAATTAGATATTTATCTAAGTATGTGATTATATGTTACATTGCATGATCTTTATGTAAACTTATTTGATTACATTGATTATATGATTATATGTTCCTCTAGAAACTTGAAAGTAACGATTTCAATAAGGCGAAAATTGGGGCAACACTGATTCACCCCCCCCCCCTCTCAGGTTGCTATCTGTTCTAACACTATTTTATTTGGTTTGTAATAGCATAGTCTAAAACTCTTCACTGCACTGTTGGATGTTTTCTTTTATTCGCTATGTTTGGATGATTGTGGTTTATCATTTTTTTACATCTTTACCCCCATACCCTTGCTTTATTTCGAAATGTATACTTGTATGGATGCATGCCCGTTTTTGGCCTTTTCTTCTTTTTGATGAAGTCAAAAGGGGGAGAAAGGTTCTGTGCTCTTAAAGATTATATGCAGGAATTCAACAAGTGAATTAGAAAGGGGGAGAAATACTGGATTACATCAAACAGGGGGAGTTCTTCAACAGAAATTCATATATGATCTTCAAGTATCAAGAATGTGTTTGCCATCATCAAAAAGGGGAAGATTGTGAAGAAGGTCTTGCTCCTGACCCTGGCTGAGGTTTTGATGACGACAAACTCATCGACAAAAAGAAGAAAACAAGACTTAGAGGAAACAGCGCTACAAAGTCTATCAATTACCTGGAAGTCTTAGTTTAGGTGAGTTATGCTTACAAAGGTCTCTCAAAGCATAAAGGCTCTTTAAAACACCTAAACTAATCAAGCTTAATGTTTTCACAACTTAAAAGAAGTAGGAAAACTTAAGCCGATCTTAAAAGATCAAGTTTCTGGAAGATGGACTTCAGTGTAATCGATTTCAGCTTTCTGGTAATCGATTACACCTAGGCAAGTAATCGATTACCACTTTCTTGTAATCGATTACATGTTTGAATTTGAAATTCAAACTGAAACGGCTATTAGTGTAATCGATTACACTAAATGTTGTAATCGATTACCAGCACGAAAAGTTGCATCTTTTCATGAACCATTGTGTCTCAAACCTTTTGGGAAAGGTTGCATTGGTTCAAGGACATTTCCCTTGCCTATATAAAGTCCATTTGAGTCCAGAACACAAAAACACATGAGAATACAACATTAGGCCAAAGCTTTGTCAAAATTAGTTCATTAAGTCTTTTAGAACTTAAACTTTCAAGAGCCTAAGTTCTGAGTTCATGATCTTCATGTTTATAAGAACACTTTAGTTGTTCATATCATGAGGAACTCAGAATCTTGTTATTCTTAAAAGCCTTAAAGCATAAATTCTCATGATCAATCCACTTGTATGATAAATGATTGATTCAGCCAATTGTAAACTCTTCTTCATCTCTTTCTGTAAGATTGAGTATTCACTGTGGATCCTGGTGAAGGGTTGTTGGTACTGAAAGTGGTATACTTTCAGGGTTTTGATTTAAGGTGGTTTAGCCTTCAAGGTCTGAGGGTGGTTTGCCTTCAGGAACTGAAAGTGGTTTGCTTTCAGGGGCTGTGGAAAGTGGTATACTTTCACAGGAAGTTGATAGAAATTCTTAGGGTCCTTGGTATAAGAACTTGTAAGAGATTTTTATCAATAGTGGAAAAATCCTCAAGGGATTTTCTTGAGGGACTGGACGTAGCCTTTGTTAGAACAGATAGCAACCTGAGAGGGGGGGGTGAATCAGTGTTGCCCCAATTTTCGCCTTATTGAAATTGTTACTTTCAAGTTTATGATGATCACGAGTTGATCTTTGTGATTGCAGCGGATATGAACAATACTTGAAAGTAAATGTGAAGGATAAACAGAATCACACACAAGATTTATCCTGGTTCGCCTTCAATCCACCGAAGACTACGTCCAGTCCCTCAAGAAAACCCCTTGAGGATTTTTCCACTATTGATAAGAATTTCTTACAAGTTCCTAACCCAAGGACCCCAAGAACTTCTACCAATATCCTGTGAAAGCAAACCGCTTTCAACAGCCCCTGAAAGCAAACCACTTTCAGTTCCTGAAGGCAAACCACCATCAGACCTTGAAGACAAACTTGTCTTCAATCAAGACCCTGAAAGCAAACCACTTTCAGTAACAACAACCCTTCACCGAATACCACGGTGAAAAAACTCAATCTTACAGAAAGAGATGAAGAAGATATTACACTTGGCTGTTTCAATCCTTTAACACACAATTGGATTGAACATGAGAAATTATGCTTTAAGGCTTTTAAGCATAATACAATTCTGAGTTCTTCAAGATATGAACAACTAATGTGTTCTTGTAAACATGAAGATCATGAACTCAGAATTTAGGCTCCAAAAGATTTAGGTTCTAAAAGATGAACCAAATTTGAAAGAACTTTGGCCTAATGTGTTTTTCTCATGTGGAATGTGTCTATTTCGTGTGTGTTGTGTGTTCTATTGTGTTGTTCTGTTTTCTGGACTCAAATGGTCTTTATATAGGCAAGGGAAACGTCCTTGAACCATCACAACCCTTTTCAAAAGGTTTGGGACACAATGGTTCATGAAAAGACACACTTTTTCGATCTGGTAATCGATTACCATACTTAGTGTAATCGATTACACAAGTGACCGTTTCAGTTTGAATTTGAATTTCAAACATGTAATCGATTACAAGACTGGAGTAATCGATTACTTGCCTTGGTGTAATCGATTACCATAATGGTGTAATCGATTACACAGAAGTCCATTTTCCGGAAACTTATTCTTTGAGACTTGCTTAAGGTTTTCTACTTCTTTTAAGTTATGAAAACACTTAGCTTGATTAGATTAGGTATTTTGAGAGCCTTTATGCTTTAATAAACCTTTAGAAGCATAACTCACCTAATTCTAAGACTTCTAGACTATTGATGGACTTGAGTGCTTGATTTCTTTGAAGTCTTCTTTTCTTCTTTTTGTTGATGAGTTTGTCGTCATCAAAACCACAGCCAGGGTCAGGAGCAAGACCTTCTTCACAGCCTTCGGTGGATAGAAGGTGAACCAAGATAAAATTCTGTGTGTGTGAATTCTTCTATCCTTCATCTTTACTTTCAAGCAACGCTTAATTCTGCTGCAATCACATCTATCGTTTTGTGATCATCATTATCTTGAAAGTAATAATTTCAATAAGGCGAAAATTGGGGCAACTCTGATTCACCCCCCCTCTCAGGTTGCTATCTGTACTAACAAGTAGTAGGGCGACCCAGTGGCTTGACAGGGCGACCCAGTGGCTCGACAGGGCGACCCCAGCTGCTTTAGGGGGGATATTTGTAACATAAGGGGGGTAATAATTTGTAATGTATTGGGCTCTCCAATGACCACCCTTTAAATTTGATTTTTGCGAGCCCTGAGATAGTAATAAACCCAGAATGGGAAGATAAAACATATTATAAGAAATTTTACATGCTTATTATCATATCAAACTACATGCAAAGTAGAAGACATAACTAAGAATAAGATTAATGAAGAAGAATTTAACTTCTTGGATTGAAAGAAATCATCAGAAAAATATAAACTAACATATTTAACCTTAGCTGCTACTAATAATTGAAAAACTTTAACTGTATTATAGCCTGACTTTTGATAAAGAGGAGCTAGAAGTGTGTCTTGAAGATTGTAGACTCAAAACTGAAGTAATCTAAGTCAAAGCAGCAAAAGAAAGACAAAAAGAAAAAAAGCTATTATGACTATTTTATACAGAAAAGACCAATACAATTAGGAGGGTTTTGAAAAGTTTCTTTTTTTTTCCCACTTATGATCATGTATACGATTTTCCTTGTTTTGGAAAGAAACTAATTCACTCAACTTAAACACGTTTAAAAATCAGCAGATTAGTGATATATATATATATATATATATATATATATATATATATAAATAAAGGGGAAGATACTCACATTTGTAGCATCAAATATGATGCCTTAATTATTATTGTTATTATTATTAATATTATTAATATGATTATTATTTTTATTGTGGACATGGTACTCTTTTGAAAACTAACTTGCCATGTATGGTATGCACATCATTATACCGGATACATTTAATATTCTTATAAAAAAATTAAATGTTATACTTAATAACTTTGTTTATTATAGAATATTAAGAATACAAAATAATTAAAAATAAATGTGTTTTTACTATTTTTACAAAATTTAAAAGATCTGATTAAAATATATTGATTATTATAGAATTAAAAAAGACTAAAATTAAAAACACATTAATATTTAATATTTCATGGATTATATATTACATCTTGTAGTATTTTCTTTCACCTGTACATTATTAATAATATAATTTGTAGACTGACACTCTAAAAGGAACTTAACTTTTTATAGTTTTATACAAAAGAAATGTCATATCACTATTTAAATATGAACATGAATTGTCATGGATAAGGATAATATATCAAATTACGATGTCAAGGATAAGTTCAGAATTATCACGTTCGGTAGCGATAAACATCAATTGCCATGTCAGCTAACAAATGGATAAGCGCTTGACCTTTTACATTAATGACAATATTAATTAATTATATATAACATTTTATAGATAATATTAATTAGTTATTCATAATATTTATATTAATTATTATTTTATAATATATCACAATTTCACATATATAGTAAAAAATATTAAATATCTAAAATTTCCCTAACACTTGAATTAATGACACTATTCATTAATAATACTATAATTTAAAATTTAAAATTTAAAATTGTGTTAAAAATAATTATGAAATATTTAAGTAAATTTTTTTTTACATTTAATTAATGTTAATATTAGTTAGTTATTCAAAAAATTCATTTTATTAATTATATTAACAATCATTCTTAACAATACCTCAATTTATCATATATGAAAGTAAAATATTAAATATGTTGACCTTTACATTAATGAAACTATTAATTGAACATTAATAACCTTTTGTATTATTAATTATATTAATTAATAATTATTTATATCACAATTTCTCATAAAATATTAAATATTAAATTATTTTAATGTTATAGATAAAAAAAGCATTTAGTTTTATTTTAATGTTAACAGAAGTAACATAACCTGATTAATATTACTTGAATTATTTTTAATTAATATTAAATTATTAAAATGTTATTAACTAATTAATATTTAAACCAATAAATTTTACAGGAATCAAGTAATCCCAAATTGAGAAATATTAAAAAAATAAAATAGAAATAAAAAACATATTTATTTATATATATATTAAGTATTAAAGTTATTATATAAATATAATTAAATTATTTTAACCTTTATATTAATGGTATTTTAGTAAAAGGCGAAAGAATAGTTCGCCTTGTGCATATTAAATATTAAATGTGCGTTCTGTGTGTGTGTCTTTTTTAGTTTATAGTAGTAAGTTTATCATGAAAAAAACTATATTAAGTATTAAATGTGCGTTATGTGTGTGTGTCTTTTTTTAATAATAAAGTAACTATTTAATTAGATAATTTAATTTAAAGTGGATTCATTTTTATTCAAATTTTTTTCTTATTATTATATAATAAATAAAATTATTAAGTATGACTTATAAATTTTTCTGAAAATATTAAATATTTCCTGTATAACTAGGTGCATATCATACATGGTATGTTAATAATAATAATAATAATTAAGTGAAATATTTTGATGCTCTGAATGCAAGTCTCTTCCCTTATTATAAATATCTCTACCTCTCACTCTTTTCCCAATCATATGTTCTCTTTTATTCTTTGCAAATATATTCTCACTAAGATATCTACACCACCTCCACAACCTTTGCTTTTGTTTGCCAATCACAAGAATTAGGGAATGGGAATGGTGCACAAGCTTGGGTCCTGAAGTCATACAAACCTTGCAAAGGCTTACTTTGTTCTCTTCTTTATCGGATAGTGTCTATGTGCTGATTATTAGGCTATATGTTACTTAACTACCATCATTTGAATTGCAGAGTTTTGTTCCAACTTCCGTAGCTGAGTATGAGTGTTTTTATGTTGCAGGTTCCTCCATGGTTCGACTTTGACCTTATTACAGTTACAGGTACCCTTTTTCCGTATTTTATACCACCTAAATTTTAGGTGTTGATTGTTTGATTTCTTATGCTAAGTGCTAGTCCTAATATTCATGTGTATTCAACTTTTTTGTGGGTGTTTCCTTGCTAAATGTAATAAATTTAAATATATTAAAATGAAAATATTTAAAATGATTAAAATTAGTTTTAACTTTTTATGTTTTCCAAACTTAAAACCAAAAGTCATATTGAACGGTGCCTAAAGAATTTAGCATCAAATTTTTTTAAAATCTCAAGTCTTAGATTCCACTACACACATTTTCTCTCAAACCGAAGCGTTCCTTTTTCATACACTAAATATACAAATTCTATATATATAAAAAAATAATATGCACTTCATTGTACCTAGCAAAGCATCCCAAAAAATAACATTTGCAAATAAGGTCCTCATTCGGTGTAGGAATAGACTTCTATAGAAACAGGTCCCTTTAAATGTCGTCATGTTGTATTATCTCTTGTATTTGTTTATCTTTTTTATATCTAGCCTTGTGAACCCAAACTTATGGGTCTATATCAATTCAGCTTCTTTAGCAGCTGGTAGGACAACGTTTCTCACTTTTAAAAATCCCAGCACCCTTTCTATGGAAGAGAACAGGGACTGGAAATAACCTTATCCTTCGTAATTATTAAGATATGCCACTAAGGGAAGCTCTGATACTTCTTGCCCTTGCACATGAAATACGCCAGTGCAAACCACCGTTTCATTGATAGCGAGCATCGCACAATGCATTATTCCAAAATCATGATCCTCAATTCTCCACACGTGAATCATTTCTATAATTAAATCAAGCTCTATAGTAGTACATATTATTTCATGAAACTGCTCATGGAAGATAACAACATCTTTTGAAAATAATGAACTAATCTCATTAAGATAAACCAAGTTCCACTTCAAAACCGTCCATTTTATATTTAGACCAGCCTCACTTTCTATGCATTTTCCTTCATGCTTCTTTTTATTCAAAATTAGCGGTGAATATGGAAGATTCACCTCCCCATGAGCCCCCAAATTTACTAGAGTGTATGAATTTGATCACAATCTGAGTATCATAACCAATTACCTTCAAGAATTTCCTTCAAGCTTAGCATGTTATGATCCTTCAAACACCCAACATGGTATTCCCTCTCACACTGATCACAAATAATTACTGTTCGAGGACGAAATACTTCTTTGCTAAAATCTTGGCCACCGGACAATGCACACCCACCATAGTCAACTTTATAAATTTTGACAACACAAGTTCTATTATTCATATGTTCTAGAGGATCAACACATGAATTCCTTAAAACTTCCAAAGCATATAAAGGGACCTATGGCGGCTGGAAGTGTTGCAGCAGTGAATCCTCTAGAACAGAAAAACCTGAGAAGCATTCTTATTGTCAAAATTTATAAGGGTGACCACGGTGGGTGTGCACTGTGCAGTGACCTAGATATAAACAAAGAAATATTTGGTCCTCGAACATTAATTATTTGTGATCAGTGTGACTAGGAATACCAAGTTGGGTGTTTGAAGGATAGTAACATGCAAAGCCTGTAGGAATTTTTGGAAGATGATTGGTTATGTTGCTTAGATTGTGATCAAATTCATACGCTCTAGAGAATTTGGGGGCTCATGGGGATGTGAATCTTCCATATTCACTCCTAATTTTGAATAAATGCAAGCATGAAGGTAAAGGCATAGAAAGTGAGGCTGGCCTGAATATAAAATGGAGGATTTTGAAGTTGAACTTGGTTTATCCTGGTGAGATTAGTTCATTATTTTCAAAAGATGTTGCTATCTTCCATGAGCAGTTTCATGAAATAATAGATACTACTACGGAGCTTGATTTAATTATAGAAATGATTCACGTGTGGATCACAATTTTGGCAGAATGTATTGTGCGATGCTCTCTGTCAACGAAGTGACGGTTTGCACTAGCTTATTTCATGTGAAAGGGAAAGAAGTATCAGAGCTTCCCTTTGTGGCATATCTTATTGATTACAAAGTACAAGGTTACTTCGGGTCCCTGTTCTCTTCCATCAAAGGGGTGCTGGGATTTTTAAATGTGAGAAACGTTGTCCAACTTGCTGCTAAAGAAGCTGAATCAATATAGACCTGTAAGTTTGGGATTAGAAGGCTAGATATAAAAAGGATAAACAAATACAAGAGATAGTACATCATGGTGGCATTTAAAGTGACCTGTTTCTCCATAAGCTTAATCCT
This sequence comes from Acmispon strigosus, assembly GCA_030819835.1. NCBI lineage: Eukaryota > Viridiplantae > Streptophyta > Magnoliopsida > Fabales > Fabaceae > Acmispon > Acmispon strigosus. Next base: position 27,218,136 of record JAUAMA010000004.1, on the reverse strand, counting down.
GCACTGTAATGAGGACCTCATTTGCAAATGTTATTTTTTGGGCAGCTTTGCTGGGTACAATGGATAAACCATACTGGAATTTGTTAGAACAGATAGCAACCTGAGAGGGGGGGGTGAATCAGTGTTGCCCCAATTTTCGCCTTATTGAAATCGTTACTTTCAACTTTATGATGATCACGAATTGATCGTTGTGATTGCAGCGGATATGAACAATACTTGAAAGTAAATGTGAAGGATAAAGAGAATCACACACAAGATTTATCCTGGTTCGCCTTCAATCCACTGAAGACTACGTCCAGTCCCTCAAGAAAACCCCTTGAGGATTTTTCCACTATTGATAAGAATTTCTTACAAGTTCCTAACCCAAGGACCCCAAGAACTTCTACCAATATCCTGTGAAAGCAAACCGCTTTCAACAGCCCCTGAAAGCAAACCGCTTTCAGTTCCTGAAGGCAAACCACCCTCAGACCTTGAAGACTAATCCGCCTTCAATCGAACAACCCTTCACCGAATACCACGGTGAAGTTAGAATCCCTCAGAAAGATTACCACTTTCTGAAGAACCACTCCACTGAATTCCACAGTGAAGATTTCCCATGATCGAGTACTCTTAACGAATGTTTGCACCAAGGACCCTAAGATATCTTATCAATCTTCCTGAAGCAACCCACTTCTGATTGATCAAGTCTTCTTAACGAATGCTTGTGCCAAGAACCCTAAGAGGACCCATCATGCCTCAGAAAGCAAACCACTTTCTGATGACACCGCATTACCACGGTGGACTTTGAATGAACCTTGATTCAAAGGGCCTTTTTTACAACCACCAAAACCTATGGTGAATGAATCAACATGATTTAAATAGAAGAAGAAGAAGATGCCTTTTCTATGCATGATTCAATCCTTTTGACAAGAAGGATTGATCTTAGTTTGTATGCTCCAGGCCATTACAATGAAGGCTCTTCCATTCTGAGTTTCTCAAATGTTGAACATCATGAGTGTTCTTATGAAAATGAGAGAATCGAAACTCAGAATGATGACTTTAATGAATATGAAAGTTATGGACCAAGTCATTGATGTTTCTGAGTGTCTAAGGACTTTATATAGGCACTAGAGGTCGTCCATGAACCAACACAACCTTTCCCAAATGGTTTGAGACACAATGGTTCATGAAATAACACATCTGTCGACCTGGTAATCGATTACCACAGTTAGTGTAATCGATTACACAATGCCGTTGAAGTTTGAATTTGAATTTCAAACTTGGTAATCGATTACACACTTGTGGTAATCGATTACACACATCCTGTAATCGATTACACACATCTGTAATCGATTACAGACAGTCCAGAACTCAGTTTTTGACTGTTTAAAACCTAATTGAGTGTTCCTACCAAGTTTTACTTGTGAGAACATATCGTACTCAAATAGTTGATCTTTCATGAGCCTTCAAGTGCAATATGAACCTTAATAAAGCATAGCACACTAAGTTGACAAGACTTACTTAAAACTAGAACCTTCATGTTTTGATCTTGACGTTCTGAGTCTGGTTCTTGAAGTCTTTCTTCACTTAAGTCTTCTTGAAGTCTTCTTGAAGTTTTTCTTCTTTCTTCTGAAGTCTTTCTTCTTTTTGTGATGTGTTTGTCTTCATCAAAACCTCAGTCGAGTCCAAGGACGAGACTTGATTTACAGAATTTCCTTCAACCAGATTTCGGAGAACACGAGTGGGAGCCAAGTATGATGACAAGGAAGAGAACAACGACACTAAAGACACTAATTCATCCTCCTTCACGCTTAGTCAACGTAGCAATGGCTGATACATCGGTCTGGTTCTAACAAAGACATACCCGATATTTACTTCATGCTCTTAATCCTTTTTGAAATTTATGCTTCTGAGTGTTCATGCCTTGATTTTTTTTTGTTTGATGTTCAAATAGAAGATTTACACTTTGCACAGAAGGTGCTCGAGAATATGCCTCAACGACAAGTAACTTCTTGGGACGTCATAATGTCAGAGTCATTGCGATATGTGGGTTCCCTGCGATATGAATAATAAAGCACACATGATTTTTATCCTGGTTTACCCCCATAATTGACAGGGCTACGTCCAGTCCTTGGTTTCACCAAGATTTTCACTATTTAACCAAATAGTACAAGTATTATCAGGGACATCTCCCAACAAGTATTCTAAGGACTTCTCCTAATACTTGATAGGAGAAGTCCTTACAATACTTGTTGGGAGAAGTCCCTGATAATACTTGTACTATTTGTTTTAAATAGTGGAAAATCTTGGTGAAGCCAAGGACTGGACGTAGCCTTGTCAATTATGGGGGTGAACCAGAATAAAAATCATGTGTGCTTTACTTTTCATGTTATGTTATATTTTCCTCTGCATACATGCATATTTGCATAATGAATAACTCTCTTTGAAAACCAATAATTAACGTTTATTATTAAAAGAAGTTTTCAAAATAAGTCACACAATTCAAACCCCCCCTTTCTTGTGTGTTTCTTGCACCATCATGACACACTTCATCTTCGTGCCTCAAACTTGGTGTCTTATGGGCTTGTGGACCAGGCGAGCACCTTCCCCTGGGGGCGGGCCATGAAGACTTCTGAAGACACACTTCGCTTTCATACTTCAAACTTGGTGTCTTGTGGGCTTGTGGACTGGGCGAGTGCCCTTGCCCAGTAGTAGGGCGACCCAGTGGCTCGACAGGGCGACCCAGTGGCTCGACAGGGCGACCCCAGCTGCTTTAGGGGGGTATATTTGTAACATAAGGGGGGTAATAATTTGTAATGTATTGGGCTTGATTCCGGAGGCCCATAGGCCTGCTAGGATTCAAGATATTTATGACTCCTCCCCCTATAAATAGCTAGTAGGTGTGAAGAAGGTCTTGCTCCTGACCCTGGCTGTGGTTTTGATGACGACAAACTCATCAACAAAAAGAAGAAAAGAAGACTTCAAAGAAACAAGCACTACAAGTCCATCAATAGTCTAGAAGTCTTAGTATTAGGTGAGTTATGCTTCCAAAGGTCTATTAAAGCATAAAGGCTCTTAAAACACCTAATCTAATCAAGCTAAGTGTTTTCATAACTTAAAAGAAGTAGAAAACCTTAAGCCAGTCTCAAAGAATCAAGTTTCTGGAAAATGGGCTTCTGTGTAATCGATTGCAGCTTTCTGGTAATCGATTACACCTAGGCAAGTAATCGATTGCTCATGGCTTGTAATCGATTACATGTTTGAAATTCAAATTCAAACTGAAACGGTCATTTGTGTAATCGATTACACTAAGTGTGGTAATCGACTACCAGAATGAAAAAGTGCATCTTTTCATGAACCATTGTGTCCCAAACCTTTTGAAAAGGGTTGTGATGGTTCAAGGACGTTTCCCTTGCCTATATAAAGTCCATTTGAGTCCAGAAAACACAACATACACAAGACACAACAAAAGACAACACATTACACATGAGAAAACACCATTATGCCAAAACTTTGTCAAAATTAGTTCATCTTTTAGAACTTAAACCTTTTGGAGCCTAAATTCTGAGTTCATGATCTTCATGTCAATAAGAACACTTTAGTTGTTCATATCTTGAAGAACTCAGAATTGTATTATGCTTAAAAGCCTTAAAGCATAATTTCTCATGATCAATCCAATTGTATGTTAAAGGATTGATACAGCCAATTGTAACATCTTCTTCATCTCTTTCTGTAAGATTGAGTTTTCACCGTGGTATTCGGTGAAAGGTTGTGTTCACTGAAAGTGGTATACTTTCAGGGTTGTAATTGAAGGTGGTTTAGCCTTCAAAGTCTGAGGGTGGTTTGCCTTCAGGAACTGAAAGCGGTTTGCTTTCAGGGGCTGTTGAAAGTGGTTTGATTTCACAGGATATTGGTAGAAATTCTTGGGGTCCTTGGGTTAGGAACTTGTAAGAGATTTTTATCAATAGTGGAAAAATCCTCAAGGGGTTTTCTTGAGGGACTGGACGTAGCCTTCGGTGGATTGAAGGTGAACCAGGATAAACTCTTGTGTGTGATTTCCTTTATCCTTCATATTTACTTTCAAGTATCGCTCAATTCCGCTGCAATCATAACGATCATTTCATGATCATCGTAAACTTGAAAGTAACAATATCAATAAGGCGAAAATTGGGGCAACACTGATTCACCCCCCTCCCCCTCTCAGGTTGCTATCTGTACTAACAGTTGGTATCAGAGCGGAGGTTTAGGTAAGTTATTCCTAAGATCCGGGAAAAGATGGCATCCTCTTCCAATCATGGAACAAATGAAGGATTCAACATAAACAGGCCACCATTCTTCAATGGAGAACATTATGACTTCTGGAAAATCAAGATGAAGATATTCATAAAGTCATTAGACGCAGGAATATGGAAAGCCATTGAAGAAGGTCCCTTTGTGCCTGTAACAATAGATGAAGAAGGAACTTCACAACCAAAATCAGAAAGTACTTGGAGTGGAGAAGAAAAGAAGAATGTTCAATATGATCTCAAAGGAATGAACATCCTTACATCTGCTCTTGGCATGGACGAATTTTTCAGAGTATCAACGTGCACTTCATCAAAAGAAATATGGGATACGTTGATGGTGACTCATGAAGGAATAGATGAAGTCAAGAGATCAAAGATCAATACTTTATCTCAGGAGTATGAAATATTAAGAATGCTTCCAGGAGAAAAGGTATTAGATATGCAAAAACAATTCACTCATTTGATTAATCATTTGATTGCTCTTGGAAAAAAAAATTCAAACAGTGACTTGAACATGAAAGTTCTAAGATCACTGATAATGAAATCGCAAGTGTACGATTAACTATCGCGTAATAAAAAGATCGAACCCAAGGGATAGGTGTTCTTATTATTATAAAATTTAGTACTTAAACAGGAAAATAAAAAGAAATATTTGATGAAAGTTTGTTTAAGGTAGCACATGGAATAGCAATGAAATAAAAGAGAATAAGATGATAGAGAATAAGCTCTTGGGTTGGTTTACATAGTCTATATAATATGCTAGTAAGTTCCTACTTAATTTCTGAATTTTAAATCTAATTTCATGATGCTATAGCCTAGTGTATCTACAAGTTAATTCCTTACACATTGTAGAACTTTCTTTCTAATTACTAAATTCAATTCCTTGCAACTTAGTTAACTAGAGAAGAAGATGAAGATGAAATTCAGGCCAACATAAAGTTACGTCCTTCCTAATTCCTTAGTGAAGTATACTTATAACCTTTTTTAAATCCTAGGTCCCTTACTACTTACCAATTTCCATTCGAATAAGTAATAAGCAAGAAATCTTTTGTGCATAAGATGAATGAAGAGCAAGGAAATAAAACATGAAATAGAAGTAATATTCAGAAAGGTAAAAACAAACTAAAACATAAATATAAACTACTACAACTCAAGAAACTTAAAGAAGAATTAGCCAAGCATGGCTAAAAGAATCATTGAATTACCCTCGATAGGAGCTCAAGTTTGGCTTCCCACAATTCCTAGGAACAATGATCTTTGAGGGAGAAAGAGAGAATACTTGTTGTATTCTAAGAAGGTGTGTCTTACAAGTGAAGAAAAGGGTCCTATTTATAGTAAAATTCCAGCCTCCAGCGCTTGAGCGCTGGCATTCCCAACGCATGGGTGCTAGGATGCATTAAAAATCCACTTTCTGTCCGAGGCCCAGCGCTTGAGCGCTGGCTTTCCAACGCTTGGGCGCTGGGTCAACATCTGACTCATCATCCAGTCAGAACCCCAGCGCTGGAGCGCTGGGATCCCAGCGCTGGAGCGCTGGGACGCTGCTTCTTCATCTTCAAGCTTTTTCTTCCTTCTTCATTCATGGTAGTGGGTTTTGATGGCCATAAAAAGCCACTACTCAGCCTTGTTTAATTCTGAAACCTTTCCTCCACTAACATCAATTCTTTCAACATTATTTTCCATGTGCTAATTAGAGAGTGATTCTTCATATTCTTCTTTTTCACTTTAGTCCTCTCTTGGTTAGCACTTCAATTCAAGCCCTCATATTCTCTCAATCTTCACTTTAAGTCCTCCACTCTTGAACTTTTACAATTTGGTCCCTGACTTCCTGAAACTTTACACATTGGTCCCTAGACAAAATTGATAACTAAACCAGCTTTTTCTAAAAATACAAAATAACTAGAAAAATTCCTAAAAATATAAAATAAAGCTAGAAAATCTAATAAAATCTAATCTACATGCAAAATGAAAAATAAATACAAAATATATATAAAAAGACTAAAAAAAGCTATATGTGACTCAAAAATAATAAAATCAAAAGACTAAAAATAGCCTAAAAACATCATATAAAATCCACTCATCACACCACTATACCCAACGACAGCTTGTCCTCAAGCGACAAAACTTAAAGAAAAACTCGTCCCTGGGTTTTGAGAAAGTTTTATCTGATTAAACATGAAGCACAAAAACCTTTCAAAGAAAGCTTAGCAGATAAGGAAGACATGCATGTTTTATAGACAAAGAATCAAGAAAGTTAGGCTTGGCTTTTAACATGTTTGAGTTCATCAATTAAGCTCACAAAATGATATTCTCCATGAAAACAAGAAAGCTCAATAATTCTGCCTATCATTCAAATCAAAACTGAAATAAAGCAACCAAGTGACTTTGAAGAGATTTTTAAGGTTGTAACTTGGCCAAAGGGTTGAACAATTCAGGGTGTCGATTTCAAGAAATTGGCAACTCTAATGGCTGACTCAGAAACTTGTTGTTAAGTGATTTTTCTTGACTAAGAGCTTAAACAAATTAACACAAGGGTTCTCTCAATTTTTCTCTTTTCTTTTTTTGAACAAAGTAGTGGAATGTATGGGATGAATGACTTGAATTTTACTCCCCTCATACTCTTTCTCACCCCACTACTTCATTGTTTTTCTAAGGCACATACCTTATTTTTTCAACTTTTCCTTCATCTTTTTTTTTTTTATTTTTTTTTTTTTTTTTTTTTTATTTTTTTTAGAGAGAAACCCACAAACATAGCTCTAACAATTTAGCACATGAATCACAATAACAACTTTAAGAATTATCAGACAAAGTAGGCTCCAAAGAATGACTCTTTTAAGGCTCAAAAGGGGCTACTAGTGGATATAACATTTCAAGCAAAAATCTGAGTTTTCAAAAATGCCTATAATCTCTTCTCAACTCACAAAGTGTACAAAACTCCAATCAACATGCAACACAAGGCAGAAAAATCTCACAATCATGCATTCAGAGACCTCAGCCCTCAGAAAAAGATAGGGTAAGTGGTACCCTTTTTAGAACTCAGAAAAAGACTTTGCCAACAACCAAAACAATCAAGATATCAAAAATCCTTTCTACAGCATGCAATCCTAACTGTTTCAAAACATAGAGCCTTTTCACAATGCAGTTCAATCAGATAAAGCATTTCACAAAGCTATAGAAACATTTAGAATGGATAATATACTCAAGACTCATGCAAAAAGAAAACAGAAAAACTAAACTAAACTAAAAATAAAACTAAAAACTATAAAAACAAAAACAAAAACTAAGAAGCTGGTATAGTAACAAATTTTCCACAAAGGTCCAAGGGAACCTCAATGTAAAAATCAATTCGAACATTCAAGTTCAAGAGGGTTCTTCCTCTTTTGGGTACCTATCCTGTAACATTGAACAAACAAAAAGTCTCACAAGCAGAAACTTGCTTGACTTGTTAGTTCCAAAAACAGCACAAAAGCTCATGGGTTGAAAAATTTGTGTCCACCTTTTAAAAACAAGAATTCTTGAGTTCCCCAAAAAATTAAAACCAGTTTAGAACCAAGGGAAAACTCAAAGAACCTTAAAACTTCCAGACAATGGTGAACACAAAATTTATTAAAAACTAAAATCAGCAAACAAAAGCAAAAACAGCAAACTGCCCGAGCTCCAGCGCTTGAGCGTTGGGGGTGCCAACGCTTGGGCGCTGGATTAAAACAGAAACTGGGCAATCAGAGGTGCAAAGCAGGGGCCTAACGCTTGAGCGTTGGCCTCCAGCGCTGGAGCGCTGGCCTCTCCTGCAGCAAAACATAGAGTTTTTATTTATTTATTTACAAGAGTAGTACAAGAAATTTAAAACAGAAAAATAAACTATCCTAAGTTGGGTTGTCTCCCAACCAACTCAATGTTAAGGTCCGAGATAGACCCTTCAATAATCACTTTTCAACCGGGGTCTATTACAAAATTCTTTAGACCCCGCAAATCATGCATATTTTGGCACAAGTACAACATGGTGCCAAATGATTTTTCAGCTAACAAGGCAACACTATTCAAATTAAAAATGGAAGAGATAAATAAATTCTCCCTTCCCTGTTCTGTTCCTTTCTTTCCTGAACCTATAGCATAGGTTCCTTGAGGTTCATCTTCCTCCATCTCCAATTTGTCTTTAAGGACAAATTCTACAATGAAGGTTGCTTTCACCTCCTCTTTTTGAACCACGAGTTCATTTTCATGAACAAGTGGTTGTTGTTCATCCCCGGGCTGCCTCATTAGAATGCCTTGTATCTTTACTTGTAGAATCTCCCTGGCCTTACATTCTTGCTCAGGACTTGGCAAAAATCCGGTTTTTCTCTTGCAATCTAAATCGGAGTAAAACTCGTTAATTAGAGTGAAGATATCCTGCTTCATCTTCTCATATTCCTTTTCAACCTCAGCCCAGATTTTTGCCTCCCGTTGTTCGAATTTTTCAGCCATGATTCCTGACAATACTCAGCAAACAAAATTAGCAGCACCAGTTCATCACAATTTTTTTATATAAATTTTTTCTTTTTTTTATATATAAATATATAAACAAGAAGTACTAAATAAAATAAAAATAAGAACTTGAAAGAACCTATCCCCAGCAACGGCGCCAAAAACTTGATAATGAAATCGCAAGTGTACGATTAACTATCGCGTAATAAAAAGATCGAACCCAAGGGATAGGTGTTCTTATTATTATAAAATTTAGTACTTAAACAGGAAAATAAAAAGAAATATTTGATGAAAGTTTGTTTAAGGTAGCACATGGAATAGCAATGAAATAAAAGAGAATAAGATGATAGAGAATAAGCTCTTGGGTTGGTTTACATAGTCTATATAATATGCTAGTAAGTTCCTACTTAATTTCTGAATTTTAAATCTAATTTCATGATGCTATAGCCTAGTGTATCTACAAGTTAATTCCTTACACATTGTAGAACTTTCTTTCTAATTACTAAATTCAATTCCTTGCAACTTAGTTAACTAGAGAAGAAGATGAAGATGAAATTCAGGCCAACATAAAGTTACGTCCTTCCTAATTCCTTGGTGAAGTATACTTATAACCTTTTTTAAATCCTAGGTCCCTTACTACTTACCAATTTCCATTCGAATAAGTAATAAGCAAGAAATCTTTTGCGCATAAGATGAATGAAGAGCAAGGAAATAAAACATGAAATAGAAGTAATATTCAGAAAGGTAAAAACAAACTAAAACATAAATATAAACTACTACAACCCAAGAAACTTAAAGAAGAATTAGCCAAGCATGGCTAAAAGAATCATTGAATTACCCTCGATAGGAGCTTAAGTTTGGCTTCCCACAATTCCTAGGAACAATGATCTTTGAGGGAGAAAGAGAGAATACTTGTTGTATTCTAAGAAGGTGTGTCTTACAAGTGAAGAAAAGGGTCCTATTTATAGTAAAATTCCAGCCTCCAGCGCTTGAGCGCTGGCATTCCCAACGCATGGGCGCTAGGATGCATTAAAAATCCACTTTCTGTCCGAGGCCCAGCGCTTGAGCGCTGGCTTTCCAACGCTTGGGCGCTGGGTCAACATCTGACTCATCATCCAGTCAGAACCCCAGCGCTGGAGCGCTGGGATCCCAACGCTGGAGCGCCGGGACGCTGCTTCTTCATCTTCAAGCTTTTTCTTCCTTCTTCATTCATGGTAGTGGGTTTTGATGGCCATAAAAAGCCACTACTCTGCCTTGTTTAATTCTGAAACCTTTCCTCCACTAACATCAATTCTTTCAACATTATTTTCCATGTGCTAATTAGAGAGTGATTCTTTATATTCTTCTTTTTCACTTTGGTCCTCTCTTGGTTAGCACTTCAATTCAAGCCCTCATATTCTCTCAATCTTCACTTTAAGTCCTCCACTCTTGAACTTTTACAATTTGGTCCCTGATTTCCTGAAACTTTACACATTGGTCCCTGGACAAAAATGATAACTAAACCAGCTTTTTCTAAAAAAACAAAATAACTAGAAAAATTCCTAAAAATATAAAATAAAGCTAGAAAATCTAATAAAATCTAATCTACATGCAAAATGAAAAATAAATAGAAAATCTATATAAAAAGACTAAAAAAACCTATATGTGACTCAAAAATAATAAAATAAAAAGACTAAAAATAGCCTAAAAACATCATATAAAATCCACTCATCAATCACTTACAAGAGTATGGAAACCAAAAGTTACAGCCATATCTGAGAAGAAGAGTTTATCAAATATGACTCTTGCAACTCTTTTTGGAAAACTCCAAGAACATGAGTTGGAATTGAATCGTTTAGAAGAGCATGAACAACATGAGAAGAAGCATCGATCAATTTCTTTAAAGGCAAAAGAAAGCATCAAAGAAGATTATGATGCAGACTCTGAAGAAGAAGACAATGGAAATTTGAATCTTCTAGTAAAGAACTTTGGAAAGTTTCTTAAAAGGAAAAATGTTAAATTTAACAACAATAAAGCCTTCCAAAGGAACAATGAGTCTTCTTCATCTCAAAAGATTACATGTTTCGAGTGTGGCAAACCGGGACATTTCAAGTCAGATTGTCCAAATCTTCAGAAGAAGAAACATGGTCTAAAAGAGAAATTCGAGAAAAAGGATCAACCTACTCGAAGAGCATATTTGGCTTGGGATGATAATGAAGTAAGTTCATCATCAGATTCTGACAAAGAAGAAGCACAAGTTGCCTTGATGGCCTCACATGACTCAGATGTTGAAGATTCCCAGGTTAGTAATAATTCTATGTCTTCTCATGATTTAAAGTTTGCTATGGAGAATATGTTTAAATTATGTCAAGAATTTTCCAAGATTAGCACTAAGCAAAATGATTTGATTTCATCCTTAGAAAGTAAGTGTAGAACCTTACAAGAGGAATTAGACATAGTGAAATCTAAACTAGATATTACACATAAATGCACTAAGTGTAATTCTTTAGAAGAAAAGATAGATAATCTTCAACAAAGAGTAAATAACTTCAATAAAGGAAAACAGAAGTTAGATGATATTCTAAGTGTGCAAAGACATTCAAATAACAAATCAGGTCTAGGATATACTTCTCACCCAAAGACTAAGGAAGTCAAGAAAACTGTATTTGTAAAGCCAAACCATATGGTAGGATCTTCTAGTAACAAAAGGATTAATCCTGTTAAAAGTACATACAATAGGAAGAATACTCAAAATAGACACCCTAAGAAGATCCATTCCTCTCCTAGACAAACCTCTAGTTACAATCATTACTCTTGTACGTATTGTAACAAAGTAGCACATACCCCTAGTAGATGTTACTATAAACATGTAGGAGTACCAAATAGGGAATACATTTGGGTTAGAAAGGATGTTAACTTAGAAGGACCCAAAACTTGTTGGGTTCCTAATACCCATGTCTGAACTTTGTCATGTAGGTGTGTATGAAAGCAGCAAAGGATTTATGGTATCTTGATAGTGGCTGCTCATCACACATGGCAGGAGACAAAACCAAGTTTTCATTTCTTATACCTAGATAAAAAGGTTTTGTCACATATGGTAACAATCAAAAGGGAAAGATTCTCGGTATTGGAAGAATAGGCACACCCCCTCAAACAGTCATCGATAAAGTTCTTTACGTTGATGGTTTGATGCATAATCTTCTGAGTATTAGTCAACTATGTGATAAAGGTTTGAAAGTTGGTTTTATTAATGATATATGTGTAGTAAAAGATGTGAAAACTAAAGAAATTAAGTTTTCTGGGTATAAAGTAAATAAAGTCTTCATGATCTCCTTGGAAGAAATTCCACAAAATGTGATATGCCTTTTGGCCAAGAACAATAGTGATTCATGGCTATGGCATAGAAGACTTGCTCATATACACATAGATCATTTAAACAAACTAGTCAAGCATGATCTGGTTATTGGGCTTCCAAAGATAAAATTCGAGAAAGACAAGCTTTGTGATGCATGTCAAAAGGGGAAGCAAACCAGAACATCCTTCAAATCAAAGAACATAGTTTCGACTTCAAGGCCCCTTCAATTGTTACATATGGATTTGTTCGGACCATCTAGAACTAAAAGCCTCGGAGGTAATTTCTATTCACTTGTTATTGTTGATGATTTCTCTAGATTTACATGGACATTATTTCTGCCTCATAAGAATGAAGCCTTCAATGCATTCAAGAGATATGCAAGGCTAGTTCAAAATGAGAAGTCTTTAAAGATCTCTTCTATTAGAAGTGATCATGGAGGAGAATTTCAGAATCAACAATTCCAAGAACTATGTGATGAAAATGGAATATCACATAACTTCTCTACTCCGAGAACACCACAACAAAATGGTGTGGTAGAAAGGAAGAACAGATTACTTGAAGAATTAGCAAGAACCATGATAAGTGAATCTAGTCTCCCTAAATATTTCTGGGCTGATGCTGTAAGTACTGCTTGCTATGTTTCCAATAGAGTTCTTATTAGACCTATTCTTAAGAAAACCCCCTATGAACTCTACAAAGGAAGGAAACCAAACATCTCTCATCTACATGCTTTTGGATCAAAATTCTTTGTCTTGAATAATGGAAAGGAAAACCTTGGAAAGTTTGATGAAAAATCTGATGAAGGTATATTCCTTGGTTATTCTCTAACAAGCAAAGCATATAGAGTTTTTAACAAGAAAACTCTATCTGTGGAAGAATCCATACATGTTTCTTTTGATGAATCTAAATCTTCAATAGAAGATAGAGTTAATACTCCAAATATTGAAGAAGATGATATCATTGTAAATGAAGATTCTCAAAAGGATGAAGATCATAATCCAATACAAGAAGAGCACGTTGAAAATAATACTTATCAACTTCCAAAGGAATGGAGAACCCATAGGGATCATCCAGTTGATAATATTATTGGTGATATTTCTAGAGGCGTTTCTACAAGGCTACGCTTAAATAATTCAGTTTTGAATATGGCCTTTGTCTCTCAAATAGAACCATCAAGAGTAAATAATGCTCTAGAGGATGAGTATTGGATTGTAGCAATGCAGGAAGAACTAAACCAATTTGAAAGGAATCAAGTTTGGGAACTTGTCCCTAAGCCTAGTGATAAACATGTTATTGGAACAAAGTGGGTATTTAGGAATAAATTAGATGAAAATGGTATCATAGTTAGGAACAAAGCAAGATTAGTTGCTCAAGGTTATAATAAAGAAGAAGGTATAGATTTTGATGAAACTTATGCACCAGTAGCAAGGTTGGAAGCCATAAGACTGTTATTGGCGTATGCTTGTTCTTTAAATTTCTCATTATATCAAATGGACGTCAAAAGTGCTTTTCTTAACGGATACATTCAAGAAGAAGTCTATGTGAAGCAACCTCCAGGATTTGAAGATCCAAAGTTCCCTTCACATGTCTTCAAATTAAAGAAGGCACTCTATGGTCTTAAGCAAGCCCCTCGTGCATGGTATGATAGATTAAGTACTTTCCTTTGTGATAAAGGATTTCAAAAGGGTAAGGCTGATACAACCTTGTTCATCAAAAGAACCAAAGGTAATACCCTATTAGTTCAAATTTATGTTGATGATATCATCTTTGGTGCAACTAACGAATCTCTTTGTAAGGATTTCTCTAACATGATGCAAGAAGAATTTGAGATGTCCATGATGGGACAATTAAATTTCTTTCTTGGTTTGCAAATCAAGCAATCACACGATGGAATATTCATCAATCAATCAAAGTTTTGCAAGGAATTATTAAAGAAATATGATTTGGATGATTGCAAAGCCATAGCCACACCAATGGGGTCTAACACATATTTAGATCAAGATGAATCCGGTAATCAAGTTGATATTACCAAATATAGAGGTATGATCGGATCTCTTCTATACTTAACTGCAAGTAGACCTGATATTATGTTTAGTGTGTGTCTATGTGCTAGATATCAAGCATCTCCTAGGGAATCACATTTGAGTTCTGTTAAACGAATTTTTAAATATTTGAAAGGAACTACAAATGTTGGATTGTGGTATCCCAAAGGAAGTGTTTGTGATTTGATTGGGTATTCTGATTCTGATTATGCTGGTTGTAAAACTGAAAGAAAAAGTACAAGTGGTACTTGTCACTTGTTAGGAAATGCCCTTGTTTCTTGGTCTTGTAAGAAACAAGCATGTGTTGCTTTAAGTACTGCAGAAGCAGAATACATTGCTGCAGGAAGTTGTTGTGCACAAACTCTATGGCTCAAACAACAACTCAAAGATTATGGCTTAGAGCTGGGCTGCATTCCAATCAAATGTGACAACACAAGTGCCATTAATCTCACTAAAAACCCTATCATGCATTCTCGAACTAAGCATATTGATATAAGACATCATTTTCTTTGAGATCATGTTATGAGGAAAGATATTGAGATTTCATTTGTGGATACACATAATCAATTAGCAGATATCTTTACTAAGCCTCTTCCTAAGGAATCATTCTTCAAGATAAGAAGAGAATTAGGCATATTAGATGAGCATGACATTTAAGGTAACATGTTATTTGCATAATCTTTATGATGATTATATTTTTATATGCATTTAGATAGATTATATGCTTAAATGTTTATATGAAAATGTGTTACTTAAGATTCTAGAGCCTAGAACTTATAAAATTGTCATCGTAATCGATTACCATAGGTCCTGTAATCGATTATCCACGCTCTAAGTCCTCGTGCCTGCTAGAACTATTTGAGTAATCGATTATCATAACTGCTATAATCGATTACATGTTCAAAATTTGAAATTTTTCAAATTTACAACTAATGTAATCGATTACCCTAACTGTCGTAATCGATTACATACTCGAAAAACTGCCAGAATTTCAGTTTTCCCTCCTCTTTTTAAAATTCAAACTTGGAATAACTTCTCTGTAATCGATTACCTAACTGCTGTAATCGATTACATGCTCAAGATATTTAAACCAGCCTTAGATGTTGATCCATCATATCCTCCAAAATCATTCTAAGTTCTGATTTCTAATATCCACGACAACATGTCTTTCTCTCCGTGCCTATCCTCAGCTTTTTGTCCTCACAATCCACTAAATTTCTCCCGTCTTCTTCCCACTTCTGATGAGAAAACTCGATTTATTTCTCACTTTCTCAAACAAACAATTCGAACCCCCACTTATGCTAACTTAGATTCTTTCATCGAAGCCGGTCTAACATTTCGCGCTTTACTCGGAGATCAATATCTTGATAATTTCATTACATCAACCATACCCTACTATCCAGAGTTAGTCAAAGTGTTATACTGTAACTTGGAAGTTGCAGGCACCAGTATTACCTCTTCTGTAAAAGGGACTCCTATTCAGTACTCTCTTATTTCTCTTGGCAAATGCTTGGGCCTTCCATTCACTGGTGCCGAGTTGGGAACAAATCTGCCCTGTCCCTGGCCTGACTATAACTCTGACTCCTTTTATCGCACTTTGTGCCGCTTTACTCCTTCAGAGGTTCAAAAACTTCATCCTCCTCGTACCAAAACCTGTCCCTTTCATGTTGATGTCCTTACCACCACCAACCACCTGCTTCATTATTTTGTTCATCACATCCTTCTGCCTCAGGAAGATCTTCATGCTCATATTAGTGAGTTAGAACTCCAAGTTTTATATGGCATTCTTCATGGTCATGCCATTAACTGGACCTTCCTGGTGATGCATCATATGCTTGCTTGCCGGACTAAAGCACAATCATTTCCCTACGCTACCAGTATCACTCGTCTTCTCCTTCATTCTGGTGTTCCCATTGCCATGTCACATGATGTTCGTTCTGTAACCTACAAATGTATTAATTCTAGGATATTGTCTAGTTTAGGCTTATTTCATGATTATGGAATTGATACTCTTTCGTGGTTGCTTCATTACGACGGTATTGACACAATGTCCGATGATGAAGACATGTCTGATGACTATTAGACTTATAGGCTATTATCTACTTCACTGCTGCTGCTTGTAACTTATGCATTTGCTTTCGTCTATATATATTATCAGTCTTTTATCCTTGATTTTCATATTTACCCCTACCCCCCATGCTTTATGTTACAATATACTTGTATGGATATATGTATGCCAGTACATTTTTGGCCTTTTCTTCTTTTTGATGACGTCAAAAGGGGGAGAAAGGTTCTGTGCTCTGCTCTTAAAGATCATATGCAGGAATTCAACAAGTACTTTAGAAAGGGGGAGAAATATCAGAAATACTAGATTCCATCAAACAGGGGGAGTTCTGCATCACAAATGCATATATGATCTTCAAGTATCAAGAAAGTGTTTGCCATCATCAAAAAGGGGGAGATTGTGAAAAAGGTCTTGCTCCTGACCCTGGCTGTGGTTTTGATGACGACAAACTCATCAACAAAAAGAAGAAAAGAAGACTTCAAAGAAACAAGCACTACAAGTCCATCAATAGTCTAGAAGTCTTAGTATTAGGTGAGTTATGCTTCCAAAGGTCTATTAAAGCATAAAGGCTCTTAAAACACCTAATCTAATCAAGCTAAGTGTTTTCATAACTTAAAAGAAGTAGAAAACCTTAAGCCAGTCTCAAAGAATCAAGTTTCTAGAAAATGGGCTTCTGTGTAATCGATTGCAGCTTTCTGGTAATCGATTACACCTAGGCAAGTAATCGATTACTCATGGCTTGTAATCGATTACATGTTTGAAATTCAAATTCAAACTGAAACGGTCATTTGTGTAATCGATTACACTAAGTGTGGTAATCGATTACCAGAACGAAAAAGTGCATCTTTTCATGAACCATTGTGTCCCAAACCTTTTGAAAAGGGTTGTGATGGTTCAAGGACGTTTCCCTTGCCTATATAAAGTCCATTTGAGTCCAAAAAACACAATATACACAAGACACAACAAAAGACAACACATTACACATGAGAAAACACCATTAGGCCAAAACTTTGTCAAAATTAGTTCATCTTTTAGAACTTAAACCTTTTGGAGCCTAAATTCTGAGTTCATGATCTTCATGTCAATAAGAACACTTTAGTTGTTCATATCTTGAAGAACTCAGAATTGTATTATGCTTAAAAGCCTTAAAGCATAATTTCTCATGATCAATCCAATTGTATGTTAAAGGATTGATACAGCCAATTGTAACATCTTCTTTATCTCTTTCTGTAAGATTGAGTTTTCACCGTGGTATTCGGTGAAAGGTTGTTGTCACTGAAAGTGGTATACTTTCAGGGTTGTAATTGAAGGTGGTTTAGCCTTCAAAGTCTGAGGGTGGTTTGCCTTCAGGAACTGAAAGCGGTTTGCTTTCAGGGGCTGTTGAAAGTGGTTTGCTTTCACAGGATATTGGTAGAAATTCTTGGGGTCCTTGGGTTAGGAACTTGTAAGAGATTTTTATCAATAGTGGAAAAATCCTCAAGGGGTTTTCTTGAGGGACTGGACGTAGCCTTCGGTGGATTGAAGGTGAACCAGGATAAACTCTTGTGTGTGATTTCCTTTATCCTTCATATTTACTTTCAAGTATCGCTCAATTCCGCTGCAATCATAACGATCATTTCGTGATCATCGTAAACTTGAAAGTAACAATTTCAATAAGGCGAAAATTGGGGCAACACTGATTCACCCCCCCTCTCAGGTTGCTATCTGTACTAACAGTAGGGGGCTCATGTAAAAGGGTCTTGATTTGTCTCTTAATACTCTAATAATAACACTTTTCTCCTATACTGTCTCATTCCGAGAACATAACTTCGATACCTCTGTGCACTTGTAGAAAGGCTATCGCACACAAATAAAGTCTATTCATAAAAGACACAGCATGTTCTTCTAAAGAAAACAAGGATTTAAATGACTGCTTTTACACACTTGAAAGTGATAGGAATAATCGAATAAGACAAATGGTGCAAAATAAACTAATTTCCACACCCAAAAATCAGTACTCGCTGACCCTTATACCCTACCCAGATTTGTATCACAAGCATGCATGACAAGGCCACCAAATTCATCCAAGCTAGCCTTCAAAGTCAGACACCAAATTTTTTGAATTCTTCCAAGTATACCTCCTGCTTATGAAGAGAAGAAGGATAAGAAGTATTTGTAAAGGTGGAAAAAACCAAGAAGATCAATCACACAATCAAAGGTTTTTCATTATCAAAGAAAACTTTTGAACCTTCAGACGCTATAAGTTATGAAATATTTTGAACTTAATATGTGAGCCATGAACTAGTGCAATTCTTTTTCATTTTTGAAACATTCTCTCCAATGACCACCCTTTAAATTTGATTTTTGCGAGCCCTGAGATAGTAATAAACCCAGAATGGGAAGATAAAACATATTATAATAAATTTTACATGCTTATTATCATATCAAACTATATGAAAAATAGAAGACACGAGTAAGAGTAAGATAAATGAAGTAGAATTTAACTTCTTGGATTGAAAGAAATCATCAGAAAAATGATATTAATAAAATCACACAAGAAAGGGGGGGTTTGAATTGTGTGTGTGACTTTTGAAAGTTTTTCACAGAATACTATTTATAAGTTTGAAAGCGTTTAAATAAAACGTGCAGCGGAAATATACTTAGAGCATAAATAGTAAAGCACACAAGCTATTTATCCTGATTCACCCTTAAAATCGATAGGGCTACGTCCAGTCCTTGGCTATACCAAGATTTTCCACTATTTCGACTGAATAGTACAAGTGTTCTCAGGGACTTCTCCCAGTATTCTGAGGACTGCTCCTTTACAAGTTTTCTCAAGACTTCTCCTTTATCTCTCAAGTATTCGACAGGACTTCTCCCAATTCTTTTACAAGAAGGTTGGTTTTTTACAAGGATCTCTTCACAAAGAGTAGGTAGAAAATATGAGGTTCTAAGTTCAGAGATGATATTTAAGTTTGATTTTCCGAAGAGGTAGTGTGAGAAGAATAAGAGTTTTCACTCTATGAAGATTTCACACAAGTTGGCGACTAAACTCAGAAGAATAGAAAGTCTAGAGTTACTGAGTGTTCTTGGCTGAAGCTTGTTCAAATTGTAGATTGACTTGAAGGATTTGAATGCTTTGATAGTGTGTAAGTCGCCAAGTTCAAAATGATGCAGAGGACACTATTTATATCTTCAGTAGGATGATAACTGGATGGGCTGATGAAGATCTTCAAAAATAGTTCCGTTGGAGATTTGTTTGATTGTGAGTAACGGATACTTCTGCAACTTTTTGCTGTTAGTACAGATAGCAACCTGAGAGGGGGGGTGAATCAGTGTTGCCCCAATTTTCGCCTTGTTGAAATTGTTACTTTCAAGTTTACGATGATCACGAAAAGATCGTTATGATTGCAGCGGAATTGAGCGATACTTGAAAGTAAATATGAAGGATAAAGGAAATCACACACAAGAGTTTATCCTGGTTCACCTTCAATCCACCGAAGGCTACGTCCAGTCCCTCAAGAAAACCCCTTGAGGATTTTTCCACTATTGATAAAAATCTCTTACAAGTTCCTAACCCAAGGACCCCAAGAATTTCTACCAATATCCTGTGAAAGCAAACCACTTTCAACAGCCCCTGAAAGCAAACCGCTTTCAGTTCCGGAAGGCAAACCACCCTCAGACCTTGAAGGCTAAACCACCTTCAATTGAAACCCTGAAAGTAAACCACTTTCAGTGACAACAACCCTTCACCGAATACCACGGTGAAAAACTCAATCTTACAGAAAGAGATGAAGAAGATGTTACAATTGGCTGTATCAATCCTTTAACATACAGTTGGATTGATCATGGGAAATTATGCTTTAAGGCTTTTAAGCATAATACAATTCTGAGTTCTTCAAGATACGAACAACTAAAGTGTTCTTATTGACATGAAGATCATGAACTCAGAATTTAGGCTCCAAAAGATTTAAGTTCTAAAATATGAACTAATTTTGACAAAGTTTTGGCCTAATGGTGTTTTCTCATGTGTAATGTGTTGTCTCTTGTTGTGTCTTGTGCATGTTATGTTTTCTGGACTCAAATGGACTTTATATAGGCAAGGGAAACGTCCTTGAACCATCACAACCCTTTTCAAAAGGTTTGGGACACAATGGTTCATGAAAAGATGCACTTTTTCGTTCTGGTAATCGATTACCACACTTAGTGTAATCGATTACACAAATGACTGTTTCAGTTTGAATTTGAATTTCAAACATGTAATCGATTACAAGCAATGGGTAATCGATTACTTGCCTAGGTGTAATCGATTACCAGAAACCTGCAATCGATTACACAGAAGCCCATTTTCCAGAAACTTGATTCTTTGAGACTAGCTTAAGGTTTTCTACTTCTTTTAAGTTATGAAAACACTTAGCTTAATTAGATTAGGTGTTTTAAGAGCCTTTATGCTTTAATAGACCTTTGGAAGCATAACTCACCTAATACTAAGACTTCTAGACTATTGATGGACTTGTAGTGCTTGTTTCTTTGAAGTCTTCTTTTCTTCTTTTTGTTGATGAGTTTTTCGTCATCAAAACCACAGCCAGGGTCAGGAGCAAGACCTTCTTCACAGTTGCTTGATATGGTTTGCCAAAGTGATGAACATTTCTTCAACCGGTAGAGAGTGAGTTCGTCTGGCAATGCTTTTTCTTCTGGTTCTCAGAGGCAGCAATTAATGCAAGTGTATTCCAGCTAATAAGGCAATTAATGCTTCTGACCAGAGGATTTGAATTCTGCCGTTGAAAAGATACGATGATCAGAGGATTTCACCGTTAATTCAGTAAAAAGCAACTTGATTTAAGGAATGTCGGAGAATTTGAATCTTCAAGGTATATGGCGCTTAATTCTGTCTCTTTCGTATTTAATGCTCTGATCCACAAGAGGTGCTTTGACAACTCATCTTGGTTTAGACAAACGATCTCTTCTGAGCAGATTCTTTTCGTATCAGTCTTCAATTATTACTTCTTAGTCAACCTCTATGTTTGACTTGGAATGAACCGGACAGACTCTTCAGGCGGACGAAATTTACTTTGAGAGAGGCTTCAGTTCTTATAGCCGGACGGACTTTTCCTTTGCTTTTTGATAATGGTTGCAGCATGCCTTCCGTTCATAAGAGTCCCTGAATGTAGAATTCTTCAAAGAAAATTAGTGACTCTTAACGAAATTGTTATTTATCAAAATAGGTTAATTCATTTGGATATTTTTCTCTAACAAAAAATATAAACTAACATATTTAACCTTGGCTGCTACTAATAATTGAAAAACTATAACTGTATTATAGCATGACTTTTGAAAAAGAGGAGCTAGAAGTGTGTCTTGAAGATTGTAGACTCAAAACTGAAGTACTCTAAGTCAAAGCAGCAAAAGAAAGAAAAAAAGAAAAAAAGCTATTATGACCATTTGATACAGAAAAGACCAATACAATTAGGAGGGTTTTGAAAAGTTTCTTTTTTTTTTCCCACTTATGATCATGTATATGTTTTTCCTTGTTTTGGAAAGAAACTAATTCACTCAACTTAAACAAGTCAAAAAATCAGCAGATTAGTGATATATATATATATATATAAAGGGGAAGATACTCACATTTGTAGCATCAAATATGATGCCTTAATTATTATTGTTAGTATTATTAATATTATTAATATGATTATTATTATTATTATTATTATTATTATTATTATTATTATTATTATTATTATTATTATTATTATTATTATTATTATTATTATTGTGGACATGGTACTCTTTTGAAAACTAACTTGCCATGTATGGTATGCACATCATTATACCGGATACATTTAATATTCTTATAAAAAAATTAAATGTTATACTTAAATTAAAAAAGACTAAAATTAAAAACACATTAATATTTAATATTTCAGGGATTATATATTACATCTTGTAGTATTTTCTTTCACCTGTACATTATTAATAATATAATTTGTATCTGACACTTTAAAAGGAACTTAACTTTTTATAGTTTTATACAAAAGAAATGTCATATCACTATTTAAATATGAACATGAATTGTCATGGATAAGGATAATATATCAAATTACGATGTCAAGGATAAGTTCAGAATTTTCACGTTCTGTAGCAATAAACATCAATTGCCATGTCAGCTAACAAATGGATAAGCGCTTGACCTTTTACATTAATGACAATATTAATTAATTATAAATAAAATTTTATAGATAATATTAATTAGTTATTAATAATATTTATATTAATTATTATTTTATAAAATATCACAATTTCACATATATAGTAAAAAATATTAAATATCTAAAATTTCCCTAACACATGAATTAATGACACTATTCATTAATAATACTATAATTTAAAATTTAAAATTAAAATTGTGTTAAAAATAATTATGTAATATTTAAGTAAATCTTTTTTTTACATTTAATTAATGTTAATATTTGTTAGTTATTCAAAAAATTCATTTTATTAATTATATTAAAAATCAGTCTTAACAATACCTCAATTTATCATATATGAAAGTAAAATATTAAATATGTTGACCATTACATTAATGAAATCATTAATTGAACATTAATAACCTTTTGTATTATTAATTATATTAATTAATAATTATTTATATCACAATTTCTCATATTAAAAAGTAAAATATTAAATATTAAATTATTTTAATGTTATTGATAAAAAAAGCATTTTGTTTTATTTGGTTAATATAAAGTAAAAATAAATATTTAAATATAAATAGCTTAACAGAAGTAACATTAATATTACTTGAATTATTTTTAATTAATATTAAATTATTAAAAAGTTACTAACTAATTAATATTTAAACCAATAAATTTTACACGAATCAAGTAATCCCAAATTGAGAAATATTAAAAAAATAAAATAGAAATAAAAAAAATATTTATTTTTATATATATTAAGTGTTAAAGTTATTTAATAAATATAATTAAATTATTTTAAACTTTATATTAATGGTATTTTAGTAAAAGGCGAAAGAATAGTTCGCCTTGTGCATATTAAATGTTAAATGTGCGTTCTGTGTGTGTGTCTTTTTTAGTATATAGTAGTAAGTTTATCATGAAAAAAACTATATTAAGTATTAAATGTGCGTTATGTGTGTGTGTCTTTTTTTAATAATAAAGTAACTATTTAATTAGATAATTTAATTTATTTTAAATATTAAAGTGGATTCATTTTTATTCAAATTTTATTCTTATTATTATATAATAAATAAAATTATTAAGTATGATTTTTAAATTTTTCTGAAAATATTAAATATTTCCTATATAACTAGGTGCATATCATACATGGTATGTTAATAATAATAATAATAATAATAATTAAGTGAAATATTTTGATGCTCTGAATGCAAGTCTCTTCCCCTATTATAAATATCTCTACCTCTCACTCTTTTCCCAATCATATGTTCTCTTTTATTCTTTGCAAATATATTCTCACTGAGATATCTAAACCACCTCCACAACCTTTGCTTTTGTTGGCCAATCACAAGAATTAGGGAATGGGAATGGTGCACAAGCTTGGGTCCTGAAGTCATACAAACCTTGCAAAGGCTTACTTTGTTCTCTTCTTTATCGGATAGTGTCTATGTGTTGATTATTAGGCTATATGTTACTTAACTACCATCATTTGAATTGCAGAGTTTTGTTCCAATTTCCGTAGCTGAGTATGAGTGTTTTTATGTTGCAAGTTCCTCCATGGTTTGACTTTGACCTTATTACAGTTACAGGTACCTTTTTTCCGTATTTTATACCACCTTAATTTTAGGTGTTGATTGTTTTATTTCTTATGCTAGGTGCTAGTCCTAATATTCACGTGTATTCAACTTTTTTGTGGGTGTTTCCTTGCTAAATGTAATCAATTTAAATATAATAAAATGAAAAAATTTAAAATGATTAAAATTAGTTTTAACTTTTTATGTTTTCCAAACTTAAAACCAAAAGTCATATTGAACGGGGTCTAATGAATTTAGCATCAATTTTTTTTTTAAAATCTCAAGTCTTAGATTCCACTACACACATTTTCTCTCAAACCGAAGCGTTCCTTTTTCATACACTAAATATAGAAATTCTATATATATATAAAAATAATATGCTCTTCACTGTACCTAGCAAAGCATCCCAAAAAATAACATTTGCAAATAAGGTCCTCATTCGGTGTAGGAATAGACTTCTATAGAAACAGGTCCCTTTAAATGTCGTCATGTTGTATTATCTCTTGTATTTGTTTATCTTTTTTATATCTAGCCTTGTGAACCCAAACTTATGGGTCTATATCAATTCAGCTTCTTTAGCAGCTGGTAGGACAACGTTTCTCACTTTTAAAAATCCCAGCACCCTTTCTATGGAAGAGAACAGGGACCGGAAATAACCTTGTCCTTCGTAATTATTAAGATATGCCACTAAGGGAAGCTCTGATACTTCTAGCCCTTGCACATGAAATACGCCAGTGCAAACCACCGTTTCATTGACAGCGAGCATCGCACAATGCATTATTCCAAAATCATGATCCTCAATTCTCCACACGTGAATCATTTCTATAATTAAATCAAGCTCTATAGTAGTGCATATTATTTCATGAAACTGCTCATGGAAGATAACAACATCTTTTGAAAATAATGAACTAATCTCATTAGGATAAACCAAGTTCCACTTCAAAACCGTCCATTTTATATTTAGACCAGCCTCACTTTCTATGCATTTTCGTTCATGCTTCTTTTTATTCAAAATTAGCGGTGAATATGGAAGATTCACCTCCCCATGAGCCCCCAAATTTACTAGAGTGTATGAATTTGATCACAATCTGAGCATCATAACCAATTACCTTCAAGAATTTCCTTCAAGCTTAGTATTTTATGATCCTTCAAACACCCAACATGGTATTCCCTCTCACACTGATCACAAATAATTACTGTTCGAGGACGAATACATCCTTGCTAAAATCTTGGCCACCTCACAATGCACACCCACCATAGTCAACTTTATAATTTTTGACAACACAAGTTCTATTATTCATATGTTCTAGAGGATCAACACATGAATTCCTTAAAACTTCCAAAGCATATGAAGGGACCTATGGCGGCTGGAAGAGCTACAGCAGTGAATCCTCTAGAACAGATAAACAAGAGAAGCATTCATATTGTCAAAATTTATAAGGGTGACCACAGTGGGTGTGCACTGTGCAGTGACCTAGATATAAACAGAGAAATATTTGGTCCTCGAACATTAATTATTTGTGATCAGTGTGACAGGGAATACCAAGTTGGGTGTTTGAAGGATAGTAACATGCAAAGCCTGTAGGAATTTTTGGAAGATGATTGGTTATGCTGCTTAGATTGTGATCAAATTCATACGCTCTAGAGAATTTGGGGGCTCATGGGGATGTGAATCTTCCATATTCACTCCTAATTTTGAATAAATGTAAGCTTGAAAGTAAAGGCATAGAAAGTGAGGCTGCCCTGAATATAAAATGGAGGATTTTGAAGTTGAACTTGGTTTATCCTGGTGAGATTAGTTCATTATTTTCAAAAGATGTTTCTATCTTCCATGAGCAGTTTCATGAAATAATAGATACTACTATGGAGCTTGATTTAATTATAGAAATGATTCACGTGTGGAGAGTTGAGGATCACGATTTTGGCAGAATGTATTGTGCGATGCTCTCTGTCAACGAAGTGACGGTTTGCACTAGCTTATTTCATGTGCAAGGGAAAGAAGTATCAGAGCTTCCCTTTGTGGCATATCTTATTGATTACAAAGTACAAGGTTACTTCGGGTCCCTGTTCTCTTCCATCAAAGGGGTGCTGGGATTTTTAAATGTGAGAAACGTTGTCCAACCTGCTGCTAAAAAAGCTGAATCAATATAGACCTGTAAGTTTGGGATCAGAAGGCTAGATATAAAAAGGATAAACAAATACAAGAGATAGTACAACATGGTGGCATTTAAAGTGACCTGTTTCTACATAAGCTTATTCCTGCACTGTAATGAGGACCTCATTCGCAAATGTTATTTTTTGGGCTGCTTTGCTGGGTACTGATAGCGGAATCGCAAGTGTACGATTAACTATCGCGTAGTAAAAAGATCGAACCCAAGGGATAGGTGTTCTTATTAATATAATATTTAGTACTTGTGCAGAAAAATAAAGAAAAATAACATAAAATAAAGAAGTGATAAATATGATGAGAATTAAGTTCTTGGGTTGGTTTACATAGAATATAAAATATGCTAGCAAGTATCTACTTAATTTCTGAATTTTAAATCCAAGTTCAAGATGCTATAGCCTATTATATCTACAAGTTAATCTCTTACACATTGTAGAACTTTCTTTTTAATTACTAAACCCAATTTCTTGCAATCTAGTTAACTAAAGTAGAAGATGAAGATGAAGTTCAGGCCAACACAAAGCTACGTCTATCCTAATCTCTTAGCGATATATACTTATAGCCTTTTTTAATCCTAGATCCCTTAATACTTACCAATTCTCATTCGTATAAGCAATAAGCAAGAACACTTGTGATCATCAAGATAAAATGAAGAACAAGGAATTAAAACAAGAACTGGAAATAATATTCAGAAAGGTAGAAACAATACTAAAACATAAATTATAGACTACTACAACCCAAGAAACTTAAAGAAGAAGTTAGCCAAGCATGGCTAAAAGATTCATTGAATTACCCTGGATAGGAGCTCAAGTTTGGCTTCCCACAATTCCTAGGAACAATGATCTTAAGGAGGAAAGAAGAATACTTGTTGTATTCTGAAATGGTGTGTTCTACAAGTGAAGAAAAGGGTCCTATTTATAGTAAAAATCCAGCCTCCAGCGCTTGAGCGCTGGAATTCCCAACGCTTGGGCGCTGGCAAGCATTAAAAATCCACTTCCAGACCGAGGGCCAGCGCTTGAGCGCTGGCTTCCCAGCGCTGCAGCGCTGGGCACTGCTGTTTCAGCTCCAAGCTTTTCCTTCCTTCTTCATGGTAGTGGGTTTTGAATGCCTTAAAAATCCACTTATCAGCCCTTAATCAATTCTGAAACCTTCTCCCCACTACCATTAATCCTTCAACATAATTTCCCATGTGCTAATTTAGAGAGTGATTCTTCATATTCTTCTTTTCCACTTTTAGTCCTCTCTTGGTTAGCACTCCAATTCAAGCCCTTTAATTCTCTCAATCTTCACTTTTAGTCCTCCACTCATGAACTTTCACATTTTGGTCCTTGATTTCCTGAAACTTTACAAATCGGTCCATGGACAAAAATGATAACTAAACCAGCTTTTCCTAAAAATATAAAATAGCTATAAAAATTCCTAAAAATATAAAATAAAGGTAGAAAAACAAATAAAATCTAATCTACATGAAAAATACAAAATAAATATAAAATCTACATAAAAATAACAAAAAACCTATATGTGACTCAAAAATAATAAAATAAAAAGACTAAAAACTACCTAAAAACATCATATAATATCCACTCATCAGGTACAATGGATAACATACTCTTTTTTATATATATAGAATTTTTATATTTAGTGTACGGAAAAAGAAGGTTTAGGATCCAAAGATAAGGTGTGTAGTGGAACCCAGGACTTGGGATTTTTAAAAATTTGCAAAACTTGACTTTAGAATCTATAATGAGGAGAATCTAGAATCAGAAGATTTTGGGTGTCAAATTTGACTATAAGTAAAGATATTTGATGCAAACATGTCATAAAACGACAAAAATAAAACATCCACCAAGAAGTTGAGTACATAAGGAAAATCGAGGAAGGAAGAAAGGGCGAGAAGGAGAAGAAGATCAGGTCAGGGAAGAGGAAGCTGCTCTCCATCCGCCACGATGTCACAAACCTCTGTGGGCTGAAGATCGAAGCCTTCGACATCAGCAACAAAGAACCTAGAATAGAATTGAGGCGAGTAGCATTGGTTTACTGCTCGCCATCACCCCATGCTGGAATTTCCTTCAACCAGATTTCAGAGAACACGAGTTGGAGCCAAGTATGATGACAAGGAAGAGAACAACGACACTGAAGACACCAATTCGTCCTCCTTCACGCTCAGTCAACGTAGCAGTGGCTGATACATCGGTCTGGTTCTGACAAAGACATACCCGATTCAGACCAAAGTCGCCACCACTTTTATGTTGATGATCGGAAGAGAGCAGTAGAGGCAACAACAGAGGATACGATGGTGTTCGTCATCTCATAACCTGAGCAAAGAAAACCATCAACGTCATAGCCAAGATGGCTGGCAAATTTGATGCATTCGCGCTCTCTAGTTTTTCCCTGATATTTACTTCATGCTCTTAATCCTTTTTGAAATTTATGCTTCTGAGTGTTCATGCCTTGATTTTTTTTTGTTTGATGTTCAAATAGCAGATTTACACTTTGCACATAAGGTGCTCGAGAATATGCCTCAACGACAAGTAACTTCTTGGGACGTCATAATGTCAGAGTCATTGCGATATGTGGGTTCCCTGCGTAATAATGTGACTCGCCCAACTTGGCCAGCGACATGGTCGCTGAACGACACTGAGCTTGGTAGAAGAGGTTACGACGACTTGTAGGCCACAATCTCAAGTTTGATTCGCTACTAGCCCACTTACTGTCCCGGCTCAACAATCACAGAGAATCGACAGTGCTTGGATATTTGGTTCATTCTATCCCTATCTCCTTCTGGTTTAAACTTTGATGCTTGTTACATGTCCCACGAAAGAGTCAAATGTTACTTTCCTTGAAATACCCTAGCAGTTTTTACGCCTACCACCTGTTTGATAAAATGTCAGCCTGAATCTACACTCATATTTTGAAGATATAATGTTTGAAAAGAATTTGAGACCTCTATTACTAATCACATATGGATGAAAGTTCTTGAGGAAATGTCTAAATAAGTTATATATCCTGTTTTCATTATAGTTTTCTTGCCTGGAGAGAAGCTTGATTAATTTCCCTTTGGATCCTCCTAAGACTATACTTTCAACGCCTGAACATTGAATGTGTTTTAGCAATTTTTTTAAGTGATTCAATATGAGAAGCTCCTGATTGGGTCAACTGTTTGGATTCTAACAATATGAGAGTATTTATGTTTAAGATTTGAAGCATGTTTCTCATCTTGTCATCATAAGAAGGTGGCTTTGGAAAACTGTGGCAAGGTGTTGTATTTTATTTTGCATGTTGGTGTTGTTCTGAGTCTGACTTATTGCTTGACTAAGATGAATTAACCGCTTGGACAATAGAGATAAGTTGGGTGAATTTGAATT
The DNA here is from genome assembly GCA_030819835.1 of Acmispon strigosus. Classification (NCBI taxonomy): domain Eukaryota; kingdom Viridiplantae; phylum Streptophyta; class Magnoliopsida; order Fabales; family Fabaceae; genus Acmispon; species Acmispon strigosus. Next base: position 27,188,696 of record JAUAMA010000004.1, on the reverse strand, counting down.
TATAGTGTGTCTTGACTGATCACTCGCTATTGTAAGATGTGCTTTAGATTATATGATTATTGCTCAACGTGCTGTGAAGGTGGTTTCATGTATTTATCTCTGATAAACGATCTCATGAACCCTAGAATTATGATTGTCATGTGTGTTGGTTTCCAGGTAGCAGAATTTAGTTCAGTTGTCTTGCTGCTTGCTTAATTGATCATCTTTGTTAATAGGCTTGGAACATTTGAAGGTGCAAGAAACACACAAGAAATGGGGGGTTTGAATTGTGTGACCATTTTTTTTTTAAAACTTATTCGATAGGTCTTAAAAGTTAATTACTGGTTTTCAAAATGATTTATTCATGATGCAAGCATGAGTATGAATATAGCGGAAAGGTAATGTAACATGAATAATAAAGCACACATGATTTTTATCCTGGTTCACCCCCATAATTGACAGGGCTACGTCCAGTCCTTGGCTTCACCAAGATTTTGACTATTTAACCAAATTGTACAAGTATTATCAGGGACTTCTCCCAAAAAGTATTCTAAGGACTTCTCCTATAAAGTATTTGAAGGACTTCTCCTTACAAGTATTATCAGGACTCCTCCTTACAAGTATTATACAGGACTTCTCCTGACACCTTTTTCAGGGTTTTTCTTTTCTACAATAGTTCTCTTCTAATAAGAGTGGGTTAGAAGAAATGAAGAGCAGAAAACAGAGAGATCATAAGCAAGTTGGTCTCTGTTTTAAGTTATGTGTGTGGGATAGGATGAGAGTAATACTCTATAAGTTTTCCACACACATAAGCAACTCAACTCAGGTTATGATATGACTTGAAGTTTCCTGAGCTGGAACCAAGAATGTCTTGGTCCTTTGGATGAACTAGGTTGAGATATGTAAAATTGAATTCTAGTCGCCAAGTTGCTACGGACGCAGGATTCTCTATATATATCTTCAGTTGAAGATCCTTGTTCTTCCTTCATAGAAGGAGTGAAAACCTACCCGTTAGTGCTCCGGCTTCCTTTGCTGTGAGTAACGGCTAATTCTGCATTTTTCAGCAGGTCTGAGACACGATCTGAGAAGCATTGATTTTCCTGGGTTGACGTCGTCTGGCTCCATGCTGAGCGAGTAGCCTTGAGCTAGTTCCTCTATATTTAATGCGTGAAGATCCAGCTGTGATATTTGTTTTGACCATTATACCCCAGTGCATGCCAGCTAATGCTCATCACGTGCTTTGTTTAGATGTTTGAATTTCGACCGTTGAACGTGTACGGTGCTAAGAGATTCTTGCCGTTGATTCCGCGATGTCAGCTTGATTTGAGGAAAAGCATAAAAGTAGTGGGACCAAGGAATATTGTGTTGAATGTGTCCCTTTCTACATTCTGCCATTGTCAGTACATCAATAAATATGCATACGAGGTAGACATCTTTTGATCCAAGAAGCAATTATTCAAGATGAGGAGAATAACTTCTTTAATTCTTCTATTGAACGAATATCCTCGTAAACCACGTTTCTTGATATTTGTACCTTTGGTGCAATCTGATGCTTGAGCGAACGGATTTTTCCTTAGAGTCTGGCAGACGTAGTCTCCATACAATGCTTAAGATTCCGCTGCGAAGTGATTTGTATTGGCAGACGATTTTTCTTCATTCAGTTCTTCTTAAGGATTAGAATCTTCTTGGCTTGTAGAGGACTGAATCTTCTTTTTCCTTTTGATTCCAATGAAGTTCTCCATCTGAGAGAGTTGATCCACAACTTCTTTATATGATGCTAGAGAAGCTTCGAAGTCAAAGGTGTTTCTTCATAAGTTGTCATGCTCTTTCAGCTTTAGGTGAAGCAGTCTTTCTTTTGATCACTGTAGGTGTAAGTGGCGGACTGTTTCAGCTTCTTAAAGTAGACTTTGACTTGATCGTGCAGAGTTTGATGGAGTGTCCTTGAGAGAGGATGTGGCTGTTTTCAATTTCTGCTTCTTCCTTCGTGAGTCGCCAGACTGCCTTATACATGAATGCCTTCCTTTGTATATCTTTGACAATGTATCCTTCAGGGTGACCGGACGGACTCTTCTGGTGGACTAATTCTCTTGATGATGCTTTGAGATTCATTCAGTTCCTTTAGTAGATAGTCATTCCTGTGCATGAGAATTTTCACTATGTTAGGAATTTTATCTCTGACTATATTAAACCTTAAAGAAATTGTTAATTATCAAAATATAATAATTCATTTAATTATTTGACTCTAACAACATCTACTGCTTTTTCATAATATAAATGTATCTTTGGCTTCTGTCATTCTTAATTGCATTTGAAACTGCTAGAATGTTTGTCTCCTGCTAGAATGTTTGTCTCCTGCTTTAATTTTCACTGTAGGTTTAATTCTTTGGAAAAAGGTTTATTTGAGATTATGTTTATCGATTAAGCATCTTGTCATTTTTCAGATCATTTTTCAGATAATACAGAAATAGTTTTTCTTCAGGATATTTTAGTGTATAGAAAAACATGATCGTTCTTTTAATAGTACTTAGACTTAGACAAGAACATTTTTGTTTTTAGGCGGACGGGTTTGATTTCTTGAGTTTACCTACCTTTGCTCCCCCTAAATCTGATGTTCCTTAAATAATTTTTGTGTCTAACATATGTTTTTCTAAATAAGCTCCCCCTGAACTGATGCTGATGCTATGGAGTCTTAACTGTGTTTAGGATATTCTATCATCATGGATATTCTATCATCATCTCTTTGTTGCTAACATTTTCTGTGATATTTTATCATCATCTCTTTGTTGCTATACTAACATTTTTTGTGATATTTTATCATCATCTCTTTGTTGCTAACATTTTCTGTCTCTTTTTACTTACCTAATTCTTCTCCCCCTTTGGCATTATCAAAAAGAAATAAGTGATAAATAAATAGCGATATTTAAATTGATGAGGCAGTAAATAGCAAGCACTGATAATATATGGATAACTTGCAGTCAGTAAAGATGAGAAAAAGAATAGATTGTGCAAGATAAAGAGGTAAAGGTATAGAGATTAGTCATGTTGCTGCTGATGTTGCTCAATGTAGCGCCGCACCAATCCTTCTAGAATCTCAAATCCTGCGTCCATCTTGTCAGAAAGTCTTTGGGACACAGTGTCAATGTGATTGAACGCATCTCTACGCAGTTCTTTATTTTCCTTAGAAGCATTTGAGCACCCTGTATCTATTCTTGTTGACAATTCCATCACAGCAGCTCTGGCATCGAAGGAATTTTCAGCTGATGAAGGCATGTTTGTGGTCTTTGATTCAGGGATTTCCTCAGCTTGAGAAAGGTTACTCTTTGGGAGAGCAAATGATATAGGTTGGGCAGTGGTAACCTCAGCATCCTGGGCAACTGGTGAGGTTTCAGTGGTAGGTGTTTCTCGTGAAGAAGATGGAGATGAGTGGTTTGGACTTTTCTCAGAGTCGGAGGATGTGGTGAATATATCTTGGGGTATGGTGATAACTTGAGGCAAGGGGATGGTTGGTGCATATGATGGGTGATGAGTGGATTTTATATTATGTTTTTAGGTAGTTTTTAGTCTTTTTATTTTATTATTTTTGAGTCACATATAGGTTTTTTATTGTTTTTATGTAGATTTTATATTTATTTTGCATTTTGCATGTAGATTAGATTTTATTTGTTTTTCTAGCTTTATTTTATATTTTTAGGAATTTTTCTAGTTATTTTGTATTTTTTAGAAAAAGCTGGTTTAGTTATCATTTTTGTCCAGGGAACAATGTGTAAAGTTTCAGGAAGTCAGGGACCAAATTGTAAAAGTTCAAGAGTGGAGGACTTAAAGTGAAGATTGAGAGAATATGAGGGCTTGAATTGAAGTGCTAACCAAGAGAGGACCAAAGTGAAAAAGAAGAATATGAAGAATCACTCTCTAATTAGCACATGGAAATAATGTTGAAAGAATTGATGTTAGTGGAGGAAAGGTTTCAGAATTAAACAAGGCTGAGTAGTGGCTTTTTATGGCCATCAAAACCCACTACCATGAATGAAGAAGGAAGAAAAAGCTTGAAGATGAAGAAGCAGCGTCCCAACGCTCCAGCGTTGGGATCCCAGCGCTAGAGCGCTGGGGTTCTGACTGGATGATGAGTCAGATGTTGACCCAGCGCCCAAGCGTTGGAAAGCCAGCGCTCAAGCGTTGGGCCTCGGACAGAAAGTGGATTTTTAATGCATCCTAGCTCCCATGCGTTGGGAATGCCAGCGCTCAAGCGCTGGAGGCTGGAATTTTACTATAAATAGGACCCTTTTCTTCACTTGTAAGACACCTACTTAGAATACAACAAGTATTCTCTCTTTCTCCCTCTTGAGCATTGTTCCTAGGACTTGTGGGACGCCATATTTGAGCTCCTATCCAGGGTAATTCAATGTCTCCTTTAGCCATGCTTGGCTAAATTCTTCTTTAAGTTTTTTGGTTGTTTTAGTTTATAATACATGTTCTAGTTATTTCTTACATTTCTGAATTTTATTTCCATTCATGTTTTATTACCTTATGCTTAATTTCTATCTTGTGGATCCCAAGAGGTTTTACTTATTACTTATTACATAAGGCCATTTGGTGAGTAGTAAGGGAACTAGGTAATAAAAAAGGTTATAAGTATACTTCGCTAAGGAATTAGGAAGGACGTAACTTTATGTTGGCCTGAACATCTTCTTCATCTTCTTCTTTAGTTAACTAGGTGCCAAGGAATTGGGTTTAGTAATTAAAAAGAAAGATCTACAATGCTTAAGGAATTAACTTGTAGTTACACTAGGCTATAGCATCATGATAATGGTTTTATAATTCAGGAATTTAGTAGGAAATTTCTAGCATGTTTTTATAGACTATGTAAACCAACCCAAGAGCTTAATGTTCATCATCTCTTTTTCTTATTATTTTATGCTATTATTTCTTTCTAGTTCTCAAACCAACAACAAATATTCATCTTTTATTTTTCTGTTTTAGTACTAAATTTTATAATAATAAGAAAACCTATCCCTTGGGTTCGATCTTTTTATATTACGCGATAGTTTAATCGTGCACTTGCGATTTATATTATCAAGTTTTTGGCGCTGTTGCCGGGGATAGGTTCTTTCAAGTTCTTATTTTTATTTTATTTAGTACTTCTTGTGTATATACATATAAAAAAAAATATAAAAAGATTGTATTGAGTAGGTGCTATTAACTTCTTTGGCTTGTTTGCATGGTAGGACATTTTGAATTGGACCCTGAAATTGAAAGAACTTTGCATCGCAGATTAGCGGAGCAAAGGAGATTAGCAAGGGCCATGGCTGAAACACAAGCACAAATGGAAGAGCGCCTCCTTGCTGAATACAATGCAAGGGTAGAAGATGAGGTCCAAGCTAGACTTCAAAGGCTGAGAGAGGAGGAGGAAGAGCAGAATGCTAATCGCTCTCTTCGTGATATCACAGCTCCCCAGGTAGATTACAATTTTGAAGGGAGTATTGTGGTTCCGGAGGATGCTTTGCCAAACTTCCAGATTCCTCCACACTTCATCTCTTTGGTAAGTCAAAACCAATTTGGTGGAAGTGTAAATGAAGACTGCCATACACATCTGGAGCGATTCACTAGGCAATGCTCCACCTTAAGGAGAAATGATGCTCACTTGGATACGGTAAGACTAATGCTGTTTCCATTTTCCTTAAGAGATGTGGCAGAGGAGTGGCTATCTTCTCAACCACTCAGAAGCATTACTTCATGGGATGATTTGGCTGAAAAATTCACGGCCAAATTTTTTCCTTACAACCGCATAAGGAAGTTGAAGCAGGAAATCAACTCCTTCATTCAACAAGATGCTGAAAACCTGTATGAGACATGGGAGAGGTTCAAGGGACTTCTCAGAAGGTGCCCAGGTCATAACATGTCTATCGCAGATCAGGTAGAGAAATTTTATGCTGCTTTGAATGATTATACCAGGGACAAATTGGATACTGCAGCAAGTGGGGCATTCGATGCTTTGCCACCACAAGGAGCTCTTGATTTAATCAACAAGCTTGCTGCAAGAGCTGCTCATTCAAACCAGGACCGGGCAATAAGGAAAGGTATTTATGAGGTTGATTCTTTTGAGTCCATTGTTGCTTCAAATAAACTTTTATCCAGGAAAGTTGATGCAATGGTCAATGATGAGTGGATATTATATGATGTTTTTAGGTAGTTTTTAGTCTTTTTATTTTATTATTTTTGAGTCACATATAGGTTTTTTATTGTTTTTATGTAGATTTTATATTTATTTTGCATTTTGCATATATATTAGATTTTATTTGTTTTTCTACCTTTATTTTATATTTTTAGGAATTTTTATAGCAATTTTATATTTTTAGGAAAAGCTGGTTTAGTTATCATTTTTTGTCCAGGGACCAATTTGTAAAGTTTCAGGAAATCAAGGATCAAAGTGTAAAGTTCAAGAGTGGAGGATGAGAAGTGAAGATTGAAAGAGTTAAAGGGCCAGAATTTGAGTGCTAGCAAGGAGAGGACTAAAAGTGAAAAATAAGAATATGAAGCAACTCTCTCCAATTAAGCACATGGAAAATAAGGATTAAAGGATGAGTGGAGAATTGATGGTAGTGGGAAGGAGTTTTCAAAAGTTAATTGGTGGCCAATGAAGGCCATAATGGCCATCAACTCCTCCACCATTGAAATTTTTGCTATAAATAGGAGTGCTCATCCTTTGTAAAAGACACACCTCTTAGAATACAACAAGTATTCTCTCTTTCTCCCTTTTGAGCATTGTTCCTAGGACTTGTGGGAAGCCATATTTGAGCTCCTATCCAGGGTAATTCAATGACTCCTTTAGCCATGCTTGGCTAACTTCTTCTTTAAGTTTTTGGGTTGTTTTAGTTTATAATACATGTTCTAGTCTTTTTCTACATTTCTGAATATTATTTCCATTCATGTTTTATTTCTTTGTGCTTAATTTCTATCTTGATGATCACAAGAGGTTTTGCTTATTGCTTATTACATAAGGCCATTTGGTGAGTAGTAAGGGAACTAGGAAATAAAAAAGGTTATAAGTATACATCACTAAGGAATTAGGATGGACGTAACTTTATGTTGGCCCGAACATCTTCTTCATCTTCTTCTTTAGTTAACTAGGTACCAAGGAATTGGGTTTAGTAATTAAAAAGAAAGATCTACAATGCTTAAGGAATTAACTTGTAGTTACACTAGGCTATAGCATCATGAAAATGGATTTAAAATTCAGAAATTAAGTAGGAGATTTCTAGCATGTTTTATAGACTATGTAAACCAACCCAAGAGCTTAAGCTTCATCATCTTTAATTCTTTTTATTATATTGTTATACCTTGTTTCAACCATCAACAATATATCATTTTATTTTTCTGCACAAGTACTAGATATTATAATAATAAGAACACCTATCCCTTGGGTTCGATCTTTTTATACTACGCGATAGTCAATCGTGCACTTGCGATTTTACCTATCAGTCAAAAGAATGGAGGGGGTTCAACTGAGCCCGGAGGAGGCTGAATTAGAAGCTGAGGTAAAGGCTATGGGGAATTTTCAAAATTCCTATGGCAACACCTATAACCCAAGCTGGAGAAACCACCCCAATTTTTCTTGGAGAGATCAAGGGGGTGGTCAAGGAGAAGTCAGGCAACAATTCCAGAGGACATTCCAAAATCAGAGGCCACCAATGCCTTTGAATCCAAACCAGGGAAGAAAGAGTTTGGAAGAAATTGTTGGTGAAATAGGCCAACAAACTGTGCAATTTATGAATGAGACCAGGACAAGTGCCAAGAATCATGAAGCTTCCATTAGAAATTTGGAGGTCCAGGTAGGCTAGTTGGCCAAGACCATCTCAGAAAGGATTCCAGGTACTTTTCCGTCTGATACTCTTGTCAATCCAAAGGAAAATGTTGAGAATGTTTATGCCATCACTCTTAGGAGTGGTAAGACTATGCCCGAAAGGGTAGTGGAAATTGAACAAGAGGTAAGTGGTGAAGAAAAAGAAAAAGAAAGGAATGTGCCTATTGTTGTTGAAAAAATTGCTGAAAATGTAATTCCTCCTTCTAAGAAAATTGGCAAAGTTCCATTTCCTAAAGCTTTAAAAAAGAATTTGGAAAAGCAATTCTCAAAATTTCTTGAGATTTTTAAAAGACTTCAAATTAACATTCCATTTTCTGAAGCTTTGGAACAAATGCCAATTTATGCTAAATTTATGAAGGACATTTTATTTAGAAGGAGGAAATTGAGTGAGATGGATGAAACTGTAATGTTAACTAAGGAGTGTTCAGCTATGGTTTTGAGGAAGTTGCCCCAAAAATTGAAGGATCCGGGGAGCTTCACTTTGCCTGTGGAAATTGAGGGACTACCAAATGCAACAGCTCTTTGTGATTTAGGAGCTTCTATAAACCTCATGCCACTCTCCATGTTTAGGAAATTGGACATGGGAGAGGCCACTCCTACTTTGATGTGTTTACAATTGGCGGACAGGTCAATTAAGTACCCCTATGGGGTGGCTGAAGATGTTTTGGTAAGGGTTGACAAGTTTGTCTTCCCGGTTGATTTTGTGATACTTGACATGGAAGAAGACTCCAAGGTACCATTATTTCTTGGGCGGCCATTCCTTGCTACAGGAAACGCCAAGATTAATGTAGCAGAAGGCCTCCTATCTTTGAAGGTAGGGGATGAAAAAGTGAAGTTTTCTGTATTCCGTACTTGTAAGCACTATGAGTCTGAAAGTGAGGATGAGTTCAAAGATGATGTTTGTAGCAAGAAAAGAAAAAGTACCCCCAATTGATTAAGGGGAAGGGTCTATCTCGGACCTTAACAATGAGCTGGTTGGGAGACAACCCAACTTAGGATAGTTTAAATTTTTGTCATTTAAATTTCTGCACAACTCTTGTAAATAAATAAAAGAAAAGAAATTTTATGTTTTTGCTGCAGGCGAGGCAAGCGCTCGAGCGCTGGAGGCCAACGCTCAAGCGTTAGGCCCCTGCTTCACAACCTCTGATTCCAGTTGATCCCAACGCTTAGGCGTTGGAGGGCTAGCGCTCATGCGCTAGGCCCCTGGAATCCCAGTTTTATTCTCTGATTTCCAGCGCCACAGTTCTGGAAACCCAGCGCTCAGGCGCTGGGACCTCTGATGCCCAGTAATTGTTTTAATTCCAGCGCCCAAGCGTTGGTATCCCCAACGCTCAAGCGCTGGAGCTCGGGCAGTTTGCTGTTTTTGCTTCTGTTTGCTGTTTTTTTAATAAATTTTGTGTTCACCATTTTCTAGAAGTTTTAAGATTCTATGAGTTTTCCCTTGGTTCTAAACTGGTTTTAATTTTTGGGAACTCAAGAACTCTTGTTTTTAAGGTGGACATAAATTTTGGAACCCATGATCTTTTGTGCTGATTTTGGAACTAACAAGTCAAGCAAGCTTCTGCTTGTGAGACTTTTGTTTGTTCAATGTTACAGGATAGGTACCAAAAGGAGGAAGAACCCTCTTGAACTTGAGTGTTCAAATTGATTTTTGCATTGAGGTTCCCTTGGACCTTTGTGGAAAATTTGTTACTATACCAGCTTCTTAGATTTTGTTTTTCTTTATAGTTTTTAGTTTTATTTTTAGCTTAGTTTTTTTTCTGTTTTATTTTTGCATGAGTCTTCAGTATATTATCCATTCTGAATGTTGCTATAGCGTTGTGAAATGCTTTATCTGATTGAACTGCTTTGTGAAAAGTTCTATGTTTTTAAGCAGTTAGGATTGCATGCTGTAGAAAGGATTTTTGATATCTTGATTGTTGGGTTGTTGGCAAAAGTTTTTCTGAGTTCTAAAAAGGGTACCACTTACCCTATCTTTTTTTGAGAGCTGAGGACTCTGAATTCTTGATTGTAAATTTTTTTTGCCTTGTGTTACATGTTGATTGGAGTTTTGTATACTTTGTGAGTTGAGAAGAGATTATAGGCATTTTTGAAAACTCAGATTTTTTCTTGAAATGTTATATCCACTAGTAGCCCCTTTTTGAGCCTTAAAAGAGTCATTCTTTGGAGCCTACTTTGTGTGATAAATTTTGAAGTTGTTATTGTGATTCATGTGCTAAAATTGTTAGAGCTATGTTTGAGGGTTTCTCTCTAAAAAAGATGAAGAAAAAAATAAGGTATGTGCCTTAGAAAAAAATAATGAAGTAGTGGGGTGAGAAAGAGTATGAGGGGAGTAAAATTCAAGTCATTCATCCCATACATTCCACTACTTTGTTCAAAAAAAAAAAAAAAGGAAAAATTGAGAGGACCCTTGTGCTGAATTGTTGAAGCTCTTAAGTCAAAGAAAAATTACTTAACAACAACTTCTGAGTCAGCCATTAGAGTTGCCAATTTCTTGAAATCCACACCTTGAATTGTTCAACCCTTTGGCCAAGTTACAACCTTAAAAATCTCTTCAACATCACTTGGTTGCTTTACTTCAGTTTTGATTTGAATTATAGGCAGGATTATTGAGCTTTCTTGTTTTTCATGGAGAATATCATTTTGTGAGCTTAATTGATGAACTCAAACATGTTAAAAGCCAAGCCTAACTTTCTTGATTCTGTGTCTTTAAAACATGCATGTCTTCCTTTTCTGCTAAGCTTTCTTTGAAAGGTTCTTGTGCTTCATGTTTTAATCAGATAAACTTTCTCAAAACTCAGGGACGAGTTTCTCTTTAAGTTTTGTCGCTTGAGGACAAGCTGTCGTTGGGTATAGTGGTGTGATGAGTGGATTTTATATGATGTTTTTAGGTAGTTTTTAGTCTTTTTATTTTATTATTTTTGAGTCACATATAGGTTTTTTATTGTTTTTATGTAGATTTTATATTTATTTTGCATTTTGCATGTAGATTAGATTTTATTTGTTTTTCTAGCTTTATTTTATATTTTTAGGAATTTTTCTAGTTATTTTGTATTTTTTAGAAAAAGCTGGTTTAGTTATCATTTTTGTCCAGGGAACAATGTGTAAAGTTTCAGGAAGTCAGGGACCAAATTGTAAAAGTTCAAGAGTGGAGGACTTAAAGTGAAGATTGAGAGAATATGAGGGCTTGAATTGAAGTGCTAACCAAGAGAGGACCAAAGTGAAAAAGAAGAATACGAAGAATCACTCTCTAATTAGCACATGGAAATAATGTTGAAAGAATTGATGTTAGTGGAGGAAAGGTTTCAGAATTAAACAAGGCTGAGTAGTGGCTTTTTATGGCCATCAAAACCCACTACCATGAATGAAGAAGGAAGAAAAAGCTTGAAGATGAAGAAGCAGCGTCCCAACGCTCCAGCGTTGGGATCCCAGCGCTAGAGCGCTGGGGTTCTGACTGGATGATGAGTCAGATGTTGACCCAGCGCCCAAGCGTTGGAAAGCCAGCGCTCAAGCGTTGGGCCTCGGACAGAAAGTGGATTTTTAATGCATCCTAGCGCCCATGCGTTGGGAATGCCAGCGCTCAAGCGCTGGAGGCTGGAATTTTACTATAAATAGGACCCTTTTCTTCACTTGTAAGACACCTACTTAGAATACAACAAGTATTCTCTCTTTCTCCCTCTTGAGCATTGTTCCTAGGACTTGTGGGACGCCATATTTGAGCTCCTATCCAGGGTAATTCAATGTCTCCTTTAGCCATGCTTGGCTAAATTCTTCTTTAAGTTTTTTGGTTGTTTTAGTTTATAATACATGTTCTAGTTATTTCTTACATTTCTGAATTTTATTTCCATTCATGTTTTATTACCTTATGCTTAATTTCTATCTTGTGGATGCCAAGAGGTTTTACTTATTACTTATTACATAAGGCCATTTGGTGAGTAGTAAGGGAACTAGGTAATAAAAAATGTTATAAGTATACTTCGCTAAGGAATTAGGAAGGACGTAACTTTATGTTGGCCTGAACATCTTCTTCATCTTCTTCTTTAGTTAACTAGGTGCCAAGGAATTGGGTTTAGTAATTAAAAAGAAAGATCTACAATGCTTAAGGAATTAACTTGTAGTTACACTAGGCTATAGCATCATGATAATGGTTTTATAATTCAGGAATTTAGTAGGAAATTTCTAGCATGTTTTTATAGACTATGTAAACCAACCCAAGAGCTTAATGTTCATCATCTCTTTTTCTTATTATTTTATGCTATTGTTTCTTTCTAATTCTCAAACCAACAACAAATATTCATCTTTTATTTTTCTGTTTTAGTACTAAATTTTATAATAATAAGAACACCTATCCCTTGGGTTCGATCTCTTTATATTACGCGATAGTTTAATCGTGCACTTGCGATTTATATTATCAATGGGTGATTGTTTGAAGGTGCATTGGCAGTTGACAGAAGCTCAGGTCGCGGTCTTGCAGTAAGTAGAATGAGCAACCATGATCCATGTTGAAATATAATGCTTTTAACATTATGAATCAGTCCAAATGGAATGGTACTCAGATGAACTGGTCTGAATACAGACAGTTCCCACTCATGGTGAAAGATGTCGTACCTGGTCCTTTGAGCAAATGCAATTTGTAAACCATCCATAGCGGGAGGAGACCAGAGTCGGGCTAGAATACAAAAGTTGAATCCCAGGAGCTCCATCATCAAGTGTGGAGCATAGACGACATTCTCAATTTTAAACATTCTGGGAATCTGCAAGGAAGAAGGAGTTAACGTCCGACGCGTCCTCCTTGGAACATGAGCAAGAAAGACTCTTGCAGTGTTCTGCGAGGATTTCATGGAAGCAGAAACTTGCACATCATCATCCTGATCATCCCTAGGTGCAGATGCTTCCTTGGAGACTCTTTGCTGAGAGGCCAGTATCTCATTCAGAGATATTTCCGGATCATCAAAATGATCATTTATATTTTCAGCTCCAGTCTTCTGCTTCTTTTTCTTTGGTTGTGTCTTCTTTGATGCTCTTGTTTTTGTACGCTGCTTAGCACTCTCTTTTGAAGAGCTCTTCTTCACTGTAGTCGGACGAAGTTCCTCCTGAATCGCTGACTTTTCTGCTTCTTTATCAATGAAGCATGCTGCAGTTTCTTTGTCTTGGTTCAGTTGTTTATTGTCCAGTGGACGATTCATAACTTCAAGTGGCTCTGGAAATTGAACTGGACTTGAAGGAGCTACTGATGAGGTTTGAGGAGTCTGAGCTTGCGCTTGTGGGATCTCATCGCTGTCCAGAGTGGATTCACTATCGGATTGGCTTCCGATGCGTTGAGGTTGTCGTACATATTCTGGATCAACAATCTCCTTATATTTTAGGATCCTTGATGAGATATGTTTCCCCCATCTCTTAGCGCTCTTCGCATAATTTGGTCTCCACATAGGAGTGCAATAAGGGAGAAGTGAATCATTTCTGAGTTTTACCCTTACCCAATGGTGGTCATCGATATTACAGAGAACTGCAATAATGGGAGGGATGAAGGCTGGACCAGCTAAGGGTAGATAGGTGCATGACTTCCTTAGACTTACGGTTACCAGTATGATTTTGAAAGTGCTTACAGCCAACAAACCCATGTCAGGGACAGTGAACCATTTAGGAAATAGAGCAAGTTCCCCTTCAGGTAAGTTCAGTGCATCCATTAACCGCTCGAAATGTTGCTCAGATTCCATCATTCCGGCATATACAGAGTGATGAGCTTTGAGTTCTTCTATCATCTCAACCCTATAGCAGGCCATTCATTCTCATTGACTCCAAGCCATTGAGCAATGCAACGAAAGCCATAGTTTCCATCATCTACCACGTCAATAATGTCTTCCACATATTCGTGGAATAGTGAAGGGATATAAGAGAGATATTTTAAGAGAGAGGGTGAGGGATGATTAACCTTTGGAGCCACTCTCAGAGGTCCTTCTTTTACTCTTTTTACCAACGAAGCTATCGGCATTGAGTCTTCATCATCACCTGATGAAGCTGCATTTTGTCTGGTGGTGTTGGTTGTTGCCTTCACAAGGCGTCTTCGCTTTGGTTCTGGCATGGATGACAGCAAGACCCTAGTTGCCTCATCTGATTCTGGAGTATTACGCTTCTTGATTGGTGGTTGTGCAGTTGGGATAGTTTGCTTCTTTGTTCTTGACGCTCTGGTTTTTGGAGGAGACGGTTGAACTTCTGGTGCTTGCTTGGCTTCTTCATTTTCATCCAGTTGCTTCTTTTCCCATTTGGAGAGCATCTTCCTTGGAACCCCAGAGAAGTCAATCTTTAGATTCATCCGTTTGACGTCCCCAAACCTGACGGGTGTTGGGTAGATGTAATCTTGAGCAATGAACTCACTCTGAAGTTTCTCTTCAGTAACTAATCCCTTCAGCCCCATGATCTTGGTAATGAGAGCACCATAGGGAAGATTTGACACGGGACTCTCAATGGTTCCCACCATGTGATGAAAAATCAGAGAGGGCAGGTTGATCTTTTGCATATTGCTCTTCTGGTAGAGTGCCCAGTGAGACATCTTATTTACAAGATCTCGGGCTCCTTCTTTAGGGAAAACGATCTTGCTGATAACGGCGTGTGGAAACTTGTATTCTTCCACTAGGTTATTGACTGAGTTTCCATGTATCTTGGAGTCTTCCTTCCAGATACAATTGTTGTTTATGGTTGATGTTTCCCACTTCGGGGAGTAGTGAACTCCGTCATTCACATCCACTTCTAATGCTAGAGCAATGTCTTCAGGACAGATTTCAGTTATCATCCTCATGCACCTGCTCACGATGGTCCGAGGGTTTTTCTTCACAGCGCACTGATAGAACTCCTTTACCAAGGGTTCAAGAACAGGGGTTTCTGACACTTTCATGAGTTGCACCCAGTCTTGAAATAATACGAGACTTAGTCCGGCAACCTTGGCATATTGGAAGCGATTAAGCTCAAGATACCTTGGTGATACGAGTTCCCTTTCGCCTAGGTCAGAGAATTTCTTAGCCCCAATCTTCATGACTTGTTCATGACAGTTGGCGTCAACATTCTTCTTTCTCAATTCAAGAACAGCTTCTTGTGCTTGAGTAAGCTTGAGCTTGACGGTGGTTTGCTTCTTTGGTGCCATTTGAGAAATCTGCAGAAAGAGGTTAGAGAGTACAAGCAGAGAATAGCAAAGGTTCTGAGGTGCAAGTGAGTTGAGATGTGAGTGTGAGCCTTCCACTCTCAAATTATTTTGTTAAGGTTGATTAGAAGGCAGACAGTCTTACTCGTTTTATGGTAGGAAATGATTGCCTGCGCATTTGATGTGAGGTAGCAAGTATCGCATCCGCATTAAGTAAAAATTGATAAATGTGCAGTTATGGCAGTTGAGGATTTAATGCGTGTTAAGAACGCTTGAGTACGTGGAACGATACAGCTGTTTACCTGTGACCCAGAAGTGGATGTTTTAACGTGTCCTTTCGGTTGAACCCAGACGTTCTCACTTGGATGTCTTTTGATTGATCACCGGACGGTGACTCAATCTCAGTTCGATAGCTCTTGGCGATGGACTTTATTTGTGACAGATGTAGTATTTTGAGTGCTCCTTTGAGATACTCAATATGTGCATTTCTTCACTCTTTTACTTTCTTCTCTTGATCTCCATGTTTGATCAGCTTTTGTTGATCGTCATTGTAGTAAGTTTCTTCACTGTGAGTTCCTGCAGCAGAAGTCATTGTGCACTTTTGTGGTACCCGAGTTTTTCTTGGGTCCAGAGGATTAGTCCTTTATTCACACGATTATAAACAATAGTGTTTGAGTTTCATGATCAAAGTAGAACGAATTTTCAAAGGCTTAAGCCGATATACAGATGTGTATGCATTTCAAGACATTGACTATTTATGATGGCATTTGAAAATATTATGCAGGTTTGATATAACAACAGAAACTTTGTTCCTTTTATGTGGATTAAAATTTGAAATAATACAGAATTTTCTTGACTTCCAAGCTTATCTTAATCAGAGAATAATTAAAATTAGAGGATAGATATTCAGTTTTTCCTTTCTTTAATATACTACTAATTTTACTTAAGTTAGAACAGGTAAGGGAATAGTTGCAGCTTGATAATCATGAATTCAGAATTACCTCATTTATATTTCAAATGGTCACATGCTGTATCAACTGTTTTCAATCTTCGAATGATGTTGTTTCGATCAGGAAGATGATGAGTTTATACTTCTCTTTAAGAAGGGCTTGATTTTCTCACAAATTTGCTGGAGGATCCGCCAAAGATGGGCTGAGCTGGAAGGTCAGGATTCCTCATTAGCTTCCTCTTCTTGGATGAGCATAAATTTCTTTGTGCTTTATCAATTCATCTCTGATTATCTTCTTTTAATCCGGTTTACTCCTTTCTTGAGTTGGTTTCTTTGAGATGTTCTACCGGCACTATCGTTTGGATCATGGTTGCTTTTTGAGGAGAACATCGATTACCATAGATCTTTATACTCTGCATCAGTGAAGATGTTAGTCCTTTTCAGAGTGGTTAGGCTCTGATACAAATTGAAGGTGCAAGAAACACACAAGAAAGGGGAGGTTTGAATTGTGTGACCTTTTTTTTTAAAACTTATTCGATAGGTCTTAAAAATTAATTACTGGTTTTCAAAATGATTTATTCATGATGCAAGCATGAGTATGAATACATCGGAAAGTTAATGTAACATGAATAATAAATCACACATGATTTTTATCCTGGTTCACCCCCATAATCGACAGGGCTACGTCCAGTCCTTGGCTTCACCAAGATTTTCACTATATAACCAAATAGTACAAGTATTATCAGGGACTTCTCCCAACAAGTATTCTAAGGACTTCTTCTATCAAGTATTCGAAGGACTTCTCCTTACAAGTATTATCAGGACTCCTCCTTACAAGTATTATACTGGACTTCTCCTGACACCTTTTTCAGGGTTTTTCTTTTCTACAATAGTTCTCTTCTAATAAGAGTGGGTAGAAGAAATGAAGAGCAGAAAACAGAGACATCATAAGCAAGTTGGTCTCTGTTTTAAGTTATGTGTGTGGGATAGGATGAGAGTAATACTCTATAAGTTTTCCACACACATAAGCAACTCAACTCAGGTTAAGATATGACTTGAAGTTTCCTGAGTTGGAACCAAGAATGTCTTGGTCCTTTGGACGAACTAGTTTGAGATATGTAAAATTGAATTCTAGTCGCCAAGTTGCTACGGAAGAAGGATTCTCTATATATATCTTCAGGTTAAGATCCTTGTTCTTCCTTCACAAAAGGAGTGAAAACCTGCCCGTTAGTGCTCCGGCTTCCTCTGCTGTGAGTAACGGCTAATTCTGCATTTTTCAGCAAGTCTGAGACACGATGTGAGAAGCATTGATTTGCCTGGGTTGACGTCGTCTGACTCCATGCTGAGCGAGTAGCCTATAGCTAGTTCCTCTGTATTTAATGCGTGAAGATCCAGCTGTGATATTTGTTTTGACCATTATACCCCAGTGCATGCCAGCTAATGCTCATCACGTGCTTTGTTCAGATGTTTGAATTTCGACCGTTGAACGTGTACGGTGCTCAGAGATTTTTGCCGTTAATTCCGCGATGTCAGCTTGATTTGAGGAAAAGCAGAAAAGCAGTGGGACCAAGGAATATTGTGTTGATTGTGTCCTTTTCTACTTTCTGTAAATCAAGTCTCGTCCTTGGACTCGACTGAGGTTTTGATGAAGACAAACACATCACAAAAAGAAGAAAGACTTCAGAAGAAAGAAGAAAAACTTCAAGAAGACTTAAGTGAAGAAAGACTTCAAGAACCAGACTTAGAACGTCAAGATCAAAACATGAAGGTTCTAGTTTTAAGTAAGTCTTGTCAACTTAGTGTGCTATGCTTTATTAAGGTTCATATTGCACTTGAAGGCTCATGAAAGATCAACTAATTGAGTACGATATGTTCTCACAAGTAAAACTTGGTAGGAACACTCAATTAGGTTTTAAACAGTCAAAAACTGAGTTCTGGACTGTCTGTAATCGATTACAGATGTGTGTAATCGATTACAGGATGTGTGTAATCGATTACCACAAGTGTGTAATCGATTACCAAGTTTGAAATTCAAATTCAAACTTCAACGGCATGGTGTAATCGATTACACTAACTGTGGTAATCGATTACCAGGTCGACAGATGTGTTATTTCATGAACCATTGTGTCTCAAACCATTTGGGAAAGGTTGTGTTGGTTCATGGACGACCTCTAGTGCCTATATAAAGTCCTTAGACACTCAGAAACATCAATGACTTGGTCCATAACTTTCATATTCATTAAAGTCATCATTCTGAGTTTCGATTCTCTCATTTTCATAAGAACACTCATGATGTTCAACATTTGAGAAACTCAGAATGGAAGAGCCTTCATTGTAATTGCCTGGAGCATACAAACTAAGATCAAAGTCCACCGTGGTAATGCGGTGTCATCAGAAAGTGGTTTGCTTTCTGAGGCATGATGGGTCCTCTTAGGGTTCTTGGCACAAGCATTCGTTAAGAAGACTTGATCAATCAGAAGTGGGTTGCTTCAGGAAGATTGATAAGATATCTTAGGGTCCTTGGTGCAAACATTCGTTAAGAGTACTCGATCATGGGAAATCTTCACTGTGGAATTCAGTGGAGTGGTTCTTCAGAAAGTGGTAATCTTTCTGAGGGATTCTAACTTCACCGTGGTATTCGGTGAAGGGTTGTTCGATTGAAGGCGGATTAGTCTTCAAGGTCTGAGGGTGGTTTGCCTTCAGGAACTGAAAGCGTTTTGCTTTCAGGGGCTGTTGAAAGCGGTTTGCTTTCACAGGATATTGGTAGAAGTTCTTGGGGTCCTTGGGTTAGGAACTTGTAAGAAATTCTTATCAATAGTGGAAAAATCCTCAAGGGGTTTTCTTGAGGGACTGGACGTAGTCTTCAGTGGATTGAAGGCGAACCAGGATAAATCTTGTGTGTGATTCTCTTTATCCTTCACATTTACTTTCAAGTATTGTATCCGCTGCAATCACAACGATCAATTCGTGATCATCATAAACTTGAAAGTAACGATTTCAATAAGGCGAAAATTGGGGCAACACTGATTCACCCCCCCCTCTCAGGTTGCTATCTGTTCTAACACTTTCTGCCATTGTCAGTACATCAATAAATATGCAGACGAGGTAGACATCTTTTGATCCAAG
Source organism: Acmispon strigosus (assembly GCA_030819835.1). Lineage (NCBI taxonomy): Eukaryota > Viridiplantae > Streptophyta > Magnoliopsida > Fabales > Fabaceae > Acmispon > Acmispon strigosus. Next base: position 27,169,649 of record JAUAMA010000004.1, on the reverse strand, counting down.
AAGCAATTATTCAAGATGAGGAGAATAACTTCTTCAATGCTTCTGTTGAACGAATATCCTCGTAAACCACATTTCTTGATATTTGTACCTTTGGTGTAATATGATGCTTGAGCGAATGGATTCTTCCTTAGAGTCTGGCAGACGTAGTCTCCATACAATGCTTAAGATTCCGTTGCGAAGTGATTTGTATTGGCAGACGATTTTTCTTCATTCAGTTCTTCTTAAGAATTAGAATCATCTTGGCTTGTAGAGGACTGAATCTTATTTTTCCTTTTGATTCCAATGAAGTTCTCCATCTGAGAGAGTTGATCCACAACTTCTTTATATGATGCTAGAGAAGCTTCGAAGTCAAAGGTGTTTCTTCATAAGTTGTCATGCTCTTTCAGCTTTAGATGAAGCAGTCTTTCTTTTGATCACTATAGGTTTAAGTGGCGGACTGTTTCAGCTTCTTAAAGTAGACTTTGACTTGATTTGCAGAGTTTGATGGAGTGTCCTTGAGAGAGGATGTTGCTGTTTGCAATTTCTGCTTCTTCCTTCGTGAGTTGCCAGACTGCCTTATACATGAATGCCTTCCTTTGTATATCTTTGACAGTGTATCCTTCAAGGTGACCGGACGGACTCTTTTGGTGGACTAATTCTCTTGATGATGCTTTGAGATTCATTTAGTTCCTTTAGTAGATAGTCATTCCTGTGCATGAGAATTTTCACTATGTTAGGAATTTTATCTCTGACAATATTAAACCTTAAAGAAATTGTTAATTATCAAAACATAATAATTCATTTAATTATTTGACTCTAACAACATCTACTGCTTTTTCATTATATAAATGTATCTTTGGCTTCTGTCATTCTTAATTGCATTTGAAACTGCTAGAATGTTTGTCTCCTGCTTTAATTTTCATGTTGCATGTGGAAAGTAATTTTATCTAGATTTTGTGTGGCATTTTCGTTACATGAAAAGAACCTGAATAATTGTGAATTGTTTGAACTTATTTTGTCTGTCACATATAATGGGGACTGATTGCTAACTATGTTCTTGGCTAGTTGTTGGACCTTTAAAAACTGTTTGGCATGCGGCTCTCTGTACTATATCTAATCTCCTTCAGACTTGTTTATCGTAATTATTTATGTTGTTTGATTAAGTGGTTATGGTTGGTTTTCCAAAAATTATCTTGCTTCAAAAACATATTGGGTCAATCATTGTTAGCTAATAAGTGTAGAGAATATTAGTGATTTAAGTATTTATTGCAGATATGAAAAAGAGTAAATGCATAAAGTTTGTGGACATATGAATTTCTATGCTACTTTTCTATTACACATTCTTCACGTACATGAGATGGAGTTTCAATTTGAGTAAGGCCTTTAACATTTTTCTTCTACTACAAAGTTCTGAGCCCATTGAAGTTTAAATGTCCAAACCTGGAGTACCATAACCATGAGGAATTTGGAATAGATGATTTGAGGCAGGTTTGATCTTTAACATTTTTTGATTTGAATTTGAACATTATATTTCCAAACATCTTGACGGCAACAACTAGTCCCTCCTTTGGATCATGAATTTGACAAGATCCATTTTCGTGTGCAATTTTACAACCCGTTTCTAGCAACTGTCCTAGGCGGATCAAATTGCTTTTAAGTTCTGGTACATAGAACACATCACCTATATTCTGCATCTAATTGTTCATCTGCACTTCAACACTTCGTGTCATGTGGTTGCTGAACCCATAATCAAGGGCATTCCCATTGAAATTGGCCAAATTTATGACAGTTGTAGCATTCAATGGATGTCCTGCCAAAGCTTCCTTCTCAGGTGCCACGACCCCGTCCCCTTCCTCTTCCTATAAAGCTTCCATGACCTCTACGTTTTCCAGAAAAATTTCCTTCGTGAATCACTTTGAGAGCTTTCTCTTCCTCAATATGATTTGACATATGTTGTTCATGCACCGACGGTGAACTTTGTAATTCATCTACTGAAATTGTATTCATGGCATCAGATTCTTCTGTCGAACATACCACATAATCAAACTTAGAGATCATAGAGCATAGAATCTTCTCTATGACTGTCACATCTTCTAGCTTCTCTCCATGCTTCCTCACTCGGTTTGCGAAATACTCATCAACATATTCTCCAACTTTCATGTGCAAAATTTCAAATTCGTTACAAAGAGCTTGTAATTGAGCATGCTTGACTCTACTTGTACCTTGATACTTCTTCTTCAAGGAGTCCCATATGTCTTTGGCAGTGTCCTTCTGGAGGATTTAGGATAGTCTCAAGAACAACTTGATCAATTGCTTGATATAAGTAATTATTTGCTTTCAGATCCTTCAACTTCAAGTCATTTCTTGTCTTCAACTGTGCTTCAGTCAAGAATGATATTATTATAAGGTTTCATCAAAAAATCAACACGGACTGTTTGAGATTTATACTGATATGTATTGTTAATATACAATTAATAAAATGGTTTCTGCTAATGATTATGTATCTAATTTAAAGTTTATCTTCTAAAAATATTTTTGAATAGATTATGAGGTGAAATGTTTATTTCCAAAGTAATGATATGAGACCTAGTTTTTACTCAAAAGCTTTTTTTTTCTTTGATAGTTGTTTGATAATTAGCGTCCCCTTTGGACTTAACTAATTTTAGTGATTGGCATATGTGACTGTTGCTTTCAATTTTGCTTATGCACATGTACAGTGTGATAAAGATACCATTTATTTTCCATTGGATTAGAGTACGAAGATGACCATTTGATAGATAGAAACATGAGTTGATTTGTTTATTGAGAGTTTCCTTTAGTATGTTTATTACTATCTTTGCTCACAAGTTTTAAAGGGAAACAAGAACAATAATTTACTGTGTATGTTTTTACACACATAGAGAGTTTGAAAAAAATTTCAATGCTCTTCCATTGATAAAGAACCATGGTTCCTTGTTATGGTTCAAAGCTTTCTTATATGAAGCTTATTCAGAATGGTATTGTTTAATGTGATAATTTATTAATCTATACATAGGATACATGTAATGTTGATATAAACATGATAGCTTCCATATTTGGCAAATTGACTTTGATGGTTAAGTCTAAAGTTATCCATGATGTGACAATTTAGATGGAAACATAGTTGGCATGAGATAGCATTTTTTGAGAAACTCACATACATTTAAGATTGCAATAAAGTTACTTGCTTCATGCTCTCACATGATGATCTTTTAATATATTTCAATTCCAATAGTTGTTTTGGCTTGCCAATTTTGAGACAACTAAAAGCTGTTTTGAAACACATGTTGATGAAAGATGAAACAAGGAAAAATATGAAACATATTCTCAGTGAAGAGATAATGGTCCAGTGGCGACCTAAATAGTTACTCTCAATGAAGAGGCAATGGTCCAGTGGCGACCTCGACACCTACTTCGATGCAACCAAGGGTCTTAAAAACCCCTATCTTTGGTGTCCTCACCTCGCAAGAGTTTGGGGGCGGCATGGAGGTTCGCCTGGGACGGCATGCGCGACCCTTGTGCAAAACACATTTAGCTACATAAGTTTTTGGCTACCAAGACTTTGGTAGCATGAAACGAGCGACTGATTGGCCTCCAAATATTTTGGTGCAAAATGACAACAAATTTCGAATATTTCCTAGTTATTTTCCAATTAAACAATAGCAAAATATTATCAAATTTTTAATTTCCTAGCTTTGTAGCTATCAAAATTCCTAGAAATCTCTGAGGTAAATTCTAGCCAAAGTGAAATGTAAATTCCGAGCTAATCCGTAGCTAATCTCTAGCGGTTAATTGATTGCAAATGGTGCAATTCACTCTCATTGATGGAAAAAAGATATTGATCAACCACTTCCAACAATTTCATACACACTAATGACTGGGGGTATAAAGGTCTTTTTACTTTCTTTTTCTTTGTTTTTATTTGAGTCTCATGTAGTTTTTATTTAATTTGTTAGAGTTTTTATTTTATTTTTGCATTTTCATATAGGTTAGTAATTATTTTGTTTTTAGGCCTTTTTAGTTAGGTTTTATTAGAGTTTTGGACCTTTTTATGTTTTTGGTCATTATTGGGCTGTTTATGGGTGCTTTTATGAAGAATGATGGAGAATAATGAAGAAAAGTTGAATGGGTTTTGGATTAAGTGAAAAATTGAAGCAACAAGCAAGGAAAACATGTGCTAAATGATCAAATGATGATTGTTTCAGCTGTTGCAAAAGGAGGAATGAAGCCAACTAAAGCCCCTTAATTGCCATCAAGTTTGCCATCAAGAAGGAGAGCAAAGGAGTTGAAGCATCAGACAAGCTCAATGCCTGAGCATTGGCAAGCCAACGCTCATGCGTTGGCTCTCTGCCTGGAGCCTAAAATAGCAATTATTTCCAACTCCCATGCGTTGGTGGGCCAACGCTCATGCGTTGAGCCCCTGCCTAGCCTCGTGCAAATTCATTTAATTCCAATGCTCATGCGTTGAGGTGCTGGCAGAAAATTGTTATAAGTAGCTGCTTTCTCTCCTTTGTAAAATATACCTGGATACACTTTCTTACTCTTGAACACCTTATTTCTGAGCTTTCCTGGAAAGCCCTTTGGAGCACTCAATTCAGGTTTTTATATTTATCATGTCTTTTCTAGCCATGTTAGGCTAGTTTTCTTTAGTATTTCGGTTGTTGTGAATCTTCATAAGACTATGTTCTAAGTTTCTGTTTATTATATGAATGAAGCTCAGTTCTTAGTATCTTTTTCCCCATGTTAATATTATTCTTGCTGTACACAAGTTTACGTTACTTGATTCTTGCAGAACGGTAGTTGGTAAGTTTCGAGGGAAATGGGAATTTGATTGATTGATTTTCTGCTACTTAGGCATAATGGTAGAAATTTTTAGTGTTGGGATGAACTTAGAACTTATAATGCTTCAATTGAATTAGCTAATCACTAAGGTATTAGGGTTGGTAATTGCAATTGAATGTTCTATTTGATTAAGGAATTAACAAGTAGGAAATCTATGCTAGATCACCTAAGAACATGTTCTAATTTCATATGTTAAATTGATTATGAAAAACTTACAGGTTTAGCGGTTAGGGAGACCCACGAACTTGTGGGTGCCACGTCCAACCCCTTCTTTTTTGGGGGGACGCACTTATAAAAAAAGAAAAAGTACTCGTGAGTTGGGAGTCACCCCAAGGGTATCACACAAAATTTCAAACCCCCTGATGAATGCCCAAGAGTTAGGGCTCAGTTGGGTGGGGGCGACTAAAAGAGCCTTTAGTACCTCACAAATAAAAGGTGAGAAGGGAAGGCGAACGCCAAGATCTTCAAAGATATATGAATACACATGGAAAATATGTGGGTCACTATCAACTAATTTGGCGTTGCAAACGCGTTCATTTGCGGAGCAGGGAAGGGTTATAAGGTCGGGCCCATAGTTATCTGAGCAGAGCCCGCCTATTTTGTCACTAAATGCTCTTATTATAATGGGGTCAGACCAGACGGGAAATACAGAGATGACCTTTTGGGCGCCTAGACCTATCTGGACGGGACGAGGGAGTGACTCCTCGTAGGCCCGGAGTTTAGTGGTGGGAGAAAGAGGTGGTTTCGGTTGTTCATCGGCGGTGCTGACACCGGAGGTAGAGGTACACTCCATTAAAACAGAAAGAGATGAAGAAAGACAAGTTGAGAAAGAGGAGCTAGAAGTGTGTCTTGAAGATTGTAGATTCAAAACTGAAGTTATCTAAGTCAAAGCAGCAAAAGAAAAAAATTAAGAAAAAAAGCTATTATTACCATTTGATACAGAAAAGACCAATACAATTATGAGAGTTTTGAAAAGTTTCTTTTTTTTCCCACTTATGATCATGTATATGCTTTTCCTTGTTTTGGAAATAAAGTAATTCACTCAACTTAAACAACGCAAAAAATCAGCAGAATAGTGATATATATATATATATATATATATATATATATATATATATATATATATATATATATATATAAAGGGGCAGATACTCACATTTGTAGCATCAAATATTATGCCTTAATTATTATTGTTATTATTATTAATATTATTAATATGATTATTATTATTATTGTGGACATGGTACTCTTTTGAAAACTAACTTGCCATGTATGGGATGCACGTCATTATACCGGATACATATAATATTCTTATAAAAAAAATGTTATACTTAATAACTTTGTTTATTATAGAATATTAAGAATACAAAATAATTAAAAATAAATGCGTTTTAACTATTTTTACAAAATTTAAAGGATCTAATTAAAATATATTGATTATTATAGAATTAAAAAAGACTAAAATTAAAATCACATTAATATTTAATATTTCATGGATTATATATTACATCTTGTAGTATTTTCTTTTCCCTGTACATTATTAATAATATAATTTTTAGATTGACACTTTAAAAGGAACTTAACTTTTTATAGTTTTATACAAAAGAAATGTCATATCACTATTTAAATATGAACATGAATTGTCATGGATAAGGATAATATATCAAATTACGATGTCAAGGATAAGTTTAGAATTATCTCGTTCAGTAGCGATAAACATCAATTGCCATGTCAGCTAACAAATGGATAAGCGCTTGACCTTTTACATTAATAAAAATATTAATTAATTATAAATAGCATTTTAGAGATAATATTAATTAGTTATTAATAATATTTGTGTTGATTATTATTTTATAAAATATCTCAATTTCACATATATAGTAAAAAATATTAAATATCTAAAATTTCCCTAACACTTGAATTAATGACACTATTAATCACATAATACTAAAATTTAAAATTTAAAATTGTGTTAAATAATAATTATGAAATATTTAAGCAAATATATTTTTGAAATTTAATTAATGTTAATATTAGTTAGTTATTCAAAAAATTCATTTTATTAATTATATTAACAATCAGTCTTAACAATACCTCAATTTATCATATATGAAAGTAAAATATTAAATATGTTGACCTTTACATTAACGAAACTATTAATTGATCATTAATAACCTTTTATATTATTAGTTATATTAATTAATAATTATTTATATCACAATTTCTCATATTAAAAAGTAAAATACTAAATATTAAATTATTTTAATGTTATTGATTAAAAAAGGAATTAGTTTTATTTGGTTAATATAAAGTAAAAATTAATATTTAAATATAAATAGCTTAACAGAAGTAACATAACCTGATTAATATTATTTCAATTATTTTTAATTAATATTAAATTATTAAAATGTTATTAACTAATTAATATTTAAACCAATAAATTTTACACGAATCAAGTAATCACAAATTGAGAAATATTAAAAAAATAAAATAGAAATAAAAAACATTTTTATTTTTATATATATTTAGTATTAAAGTTATTTAATAAATATAATTAAATTATTTTAACCTTTATATTATTGGTATTTTAGTAAAAGGCGAAAGAATAGTTCGCCTTGTGCATATTAAATGGCACTATGATGAACTTACTACTATTAATTAAAAAAACCATAAAATGGCTTTTTAGTATATAGTAGTAAGTTTATAATCAAAAATACAATATTAAGTATTAAATGTGCGTTTTTTGTGTGTGTCTTTTTTTAATAATAAAGTAACTATTTAATTAGATATTTTAATTTATTTTAAATATTAATGTTGATTCATTTTTATTCAAATTTAATTCTTATTATTATATAATCAATGAAATTATTAAGTATGGCATTTAAATTTTTCTAAAAATATTAAATATTTCTGGTATAACTAGGCTCATATCATACATGGTATGTTAATAATAATAATAATAATAATAATAATAATAATAATAATAATAATAATAATAATAATAATAATAATAATAATTAAGTAAAACATTTTGATGCTCTGAATGCAAGTCTCTTCCCCTATTATAAATATCTCTATCTCTCACTCTTTTCCCAATCATATGTTCTCTTTTCTTCTTTGCAAATATATTCTCACTGAGATATCTACACCACCTCCACAACCTTTACTTTTGTTGGCCAATCACAAGAATTAGAGAATGGGAATGGTGCACATGCTTGGGTCCTGATGTCGTACAAACCTTGCAAAGGCTTACTTTGTTCTCTTCTTTATCGGATCGTGTATATGTGTTGATTATTAGGCTATATGTTACTTAACTACCATCATTTGAATTGTAGAGTTTTGTTCCAACTTCCGTAGCTGAGTACGAGTGTTTTTATGTTGCAGGTTCCTCCATGGTTCGACTTTGACCTTATTACTGTTACAGGTACCCTTTTTCCGTATTTTATACCACCTAAATTTTAGGTGTTGATTTGTTTTATTTCTTATGCTAAGTGCTAGTCCTAATATTCATGTGTATTCAACTTTTTTGTGGGTGTTTCCTTGCTAAATGTAATAAATTTAAATATATTAAAATCTGTATTAAAATGAAAATATTTAAAATGATTAAAATTAATATCCATACATTTTTTTTAAACTGAAAAATTAGTTTTAATTTTTTATGTTTTCCAAACTTAAAACCAAAAGTCATATTGAACGGGGCCTAATGAATTTAGGATCAAATTTTTTTAAAATCTCAAGTCTTAGATTCCACTACACACCTTTTCTCTCAAACTGAAGCGTTCCTTTTTCATACACTAAATATACAAATTCTATTTATATAAAAATATAATATGCTCTTCACTGTACCTAGCAAAGCATCTCAAAAAATAACATTTGCAAATAAGGTCCTCATTATAGTGTAGGAATAGACTTCTACGGAAACAGGTCCCTTTAAATGTCGTCATGTTGTATTATCTCTTGTATTTGTTTATCTTTTTTATATCTAGCCTTGTGAACCCAAACTTATGGGTCTATATCAATTCAGCTTCTTTAGCAGCTGGTAGGACAACGTTTCTCACTTTTAAAAATCCCAGCACCCTTTCTATGGAAGAGAACAGGGACCGGAAATAACCTTGTCCTTCGTAATTATTAAGATATGCCACTAAGGGAAGCTCTGATACTTCTTGCCCTTGCACATGAAATACGCCAGTGCAAACCACCGTTTCATTTACAGCGAGCATCGCACAATGCATTATTCCAAAATCATGATCCTCAATTCTCCACACGTGAATCATTTCTATAATTAAATCAAGCTCTGTAGTAGTACCTATTATTTCATGAAACTGCTCATGGAAGATAGCAACATCTTTTGAAAATAATGAACTAATCTCATTAGGATAAACCAAGTTCCACTTCAAAACCCTCCATTTTATATTTAGACCAGCCTCACTTTCTATGCATTTTCCTTCATGCTTCTTTTTATTCAAAATTAGTAGTGAATATGGAAGATTCACCTCCCCATGAGCCCCAAAATTTACTAGAGCATATGAATTTGATCACAATTTGAGCATCATAACCAATTACCTTCAAGAATTTCCTTTAGGCTTAGCATGTTATGATCCTTCAAACACCCAACATGGTATTCCCTCTCACACTGATCACAAATAATTACTGTTCGAGGACGAAATACTTCTTTGCTAAAATCTTGGCCACCGCACAATGCACACCCACCATAGTCAACTTTATAAATTTTGACAACACAAGTTCTATTATTCATATGTTCTAGAGGATCAAAACATGAATTCCTTAAAACTTCCAAAGCATATGAAGGGATCTATGGCGGCTGGAAGAGCTGCAGCAGTGAATCCTCTAGAACAGATAAACCAGAGAAGCATTCGTATTGTCAAAATTTATAAGGGTGACCACGGTGGGTGTGCACTGTGCAGTGACCTAGATATAAACAAAGAAATATTTGGTCCTGGGACATTAATTATTTGTGATCAGTTTGACAGGGAATACCAAGTTGGGTGTTTGAAGGATAGTAACATGCAAAGCCTATAGGAATTTTTGGAAGATGATTGGTTATGCTGCTTAGATTTTGATCAAATTCATACGCTCTAGAGAATTTGGGGGCTCATGGGGATGTGAATCTTCCATATTCACTCCAAATTTTGAATAAATGTAAGCATGAAGTTAAAGGCATAGAAAGTGAGGCTGGCCTGAATAAAAAATGGAGGATTTTGAAGTTGAACTTGGTTTATCCTGGTGAGATTAGTTCATTATTTTCAAAAGATGTTGCTATCTTCCATGAGCAGTTTCATGAAATAATAGATACTACTACAGAGCTTGATTTAATTATAGAAATGATTCACGTGTGGAGAGTTGAGGATCACGATTTTGGCAGAATGTATTGTGCGATGCTCGCTGTCAACGAAGTGACGGTTTGCACTAGCTTATTTCATGTGCAAGGGAAAGAAGTATCAGAGCTTCCCTTTGTGGCATATCTTATTGATTACAAAGTACAAGGTTACTTTGGGTCCCTGTTCTCTTCCATCAAAGGGGTGCTGGGATTTTTAAATGTGAGAAACGTTGTCCAACCTGCTGCTAAAGAAGCTGAATCAATATAGACCTGTAAGTTTGGGATCAGAAGGATAGACATAAAAAGGATAAACAAATACAAGAGATAGTACAACATGGTGGCATTTAAAGTGACCTGTTTCTACATAAGCTTATTCCTGCATTGTAATGAGGACCTCATTTGCAAATGTTATTTTTTGGGCTGCTTTGCTGGGTACAATGGATAACATACTCTTTTTTATATATATAGAATTTTTATATTTAGTGTACGGAAAAAGAAGGTTTAGGATCCAAAGATAAGGTGTGTAGTGAAACCCAGGACTTGGGATTTTTAAAAATTTTCAAAACTTGACTTTAGAATTTATTATGAGGAGAATCTAGAATGAGAAGATTTTGGGTGTTAAATTTGACTATAAGTAAAGTTAATTTGATGCAAACATGTCATAAAACGACAAAAATAAAACATCCACCAAGAAGTTGAGTACACAAGGAAAATCGAGGAAGGAAGAAAGGGCGAGAAGGATAAGAAGATCAGGTCAGGGAAGAGGAAGTCGCTCTCCATCTGCCACGATGTCACAAACCTCTGGGGGCTGAAGATCAAAGCCTTCGACATCAGCAACAAAGAACCTAGAATAGAATTGAGGCGAGTAGCATTGGTTTACTGCTCGCCATCACCCCATGCTGGAATTTCCTTCAACCAGATTTCAGAGAACTCGAGTGGGAGCCAAGTATGATGACAAGGAAGAGAATAACGACACTGAAGACACCAATTCGTCCTCCTTCACGCTCAGTCAACGTAGCAGTGGCTGATACATCGGTCTTGTTCTAACAAAGACATACCCGATTCAGACCAAAGTCGCCACCACTTTTATGTTGATGATCGGAAGAGAGCAGTAGAGGCAACAACAGAGGATACGATGGTCTTCATCATCTCATAACCTGCGCAAAGAAAACCATCAACGTCATAGCCAAGATGGCTGGCAAATTTGATGCCATTTGCGCTCTCAAGTTTTTCCCTGATATTTACTTCATGCTCTTAATCCTTTTTGAAATTTATGCTTCTGAGTGTTCATGCCTTGATTTTTTTTTGTTTGATGTTCAAATAGCAGATTTACACATTGCACAGAAGGTGCTCGAGAATATGCCTCAACGACAAGTAACTTCTTGGGACGTCATAATGTCAGAGTCATTGCGATATGTGGGTTCCCTGCGTAATAAGGTGACTCGCCCAACTTGGTCAGCGACATGGTCGCTGAACGACACTTAGCTTGGTAGCAGAGGTTACGACAACTTGTAGGCCACAATCTCAAGTTTGATTCGCTACTAGCCCACTTACTGTCCCGGCGCAACAATCGCAGAGAATCCATAGTGCTTGGATATTTTGTTCACTCTATCCCTAACTCCTTCATGTTTAAACTTTGATTCTTGTTACATGTCCCACGAAAGAGTCAAATGTTATTTTGCATGTTGGTGTTGTTCTGAGTCTGACTTATTGCTTGACTAAGATGAATTAACCGCTTGGACAATAGAGATAAGTTGGGTTAATTTGAATTTATAGTGTGTCTTGACTGATCACTCGCTATTGTAAGATGTGCTTTAGATTATATGATGATTGCTCAACGTGCTGTGAAGGTTGCTTCATGTATTTATCTCTGATAAACGATCTCATGAACCGTAGAATTGTGATTGTCATGTGTGTTGGTTTCCATGTAGCAGAATTTAGTTTCGTTGTCTTGCTGCTTGCTTAATTGATCATCTTTGTTAATAGGCTTGGAACATCTGAAGGTGCAAGAAACACACAAGAAAGGGGGGGTTTGAATTGTGTGACCATTTTTTTTTAAAACTTATTCGATAGGTCTTAAAAGTTAATTACTGGTTTTCAAAATGATTTATTCATGATGCAAGCATGAGTATGAATACAGCGGGAAGGTAATGTAACATGAATAATAAAGCACACATGATTTTTATCCTGGTTCACCCCCATAATCGACAGGGCTACGTCCAGTCCTTGGCTTCACCAAGATTTGCACTATTTAACCAAATAGTACAAGTATTATCAGGGACTTCTCCCAACAAGTATTCTAAGGACTTCTCCTAATACTTGATAGGAGAAGTACTTACAATACTTGTTGGGAGAAGTCCCTAATAATACTTGTACTATTTGTTTTAAATAGTGGAAAATCTTGGTGAAGCCAAGGACTGGACGAAGCCTTGTCGATTATGGGGGTGAACCAGGATAAAAATCATGTGTGCTTTACTTTTCATGTTATGTTATATTTTCCTCGGCATACATGCATATTTGCATAATGAATAACTCTCTTTGAAACCCAATAATTAACGTTTATTATTGAAAGAAGTTTTCAAAATAAGTCACACAATTCAAACCCCCCCTTTCTTGTGTGTTTCTTGCACCTTCAAGACACACTTCATCTTCGTGCCTCAGACTTGGTGTCTTATGGGCTTGTGGACCAGGCGAGCACCTTCCCCTGGGGGCGGGCCATGAAGACTTCTGAAGACACACTTCGCTTTCATACTTCAAACTTGGTGTCTTGTGGGCTTGTGGACTGGGCGAGTGCCCTTGCCCAGTAGTGTGAAGAAGGTCTTGCTCCTGACCCTGGCTGAGGTTTTGATGACGACAAACTCATCGATAAAAAGAAGAAAAGAAGACTTAGAGGAAACAGCGCTACAAAGTCTATCAATTACCTAGAAGTCTTAGTTTATGTGAGTTATGCTTACAAATGTCTCTCAAAGCATAAAGGCTCTTTAAAACACCTAAACTAATCAAGCTTAATGTTTTCACAACTTAAAAGAAGTAGAAAAACTTAAGCCGATCTTAAAAGATCAAGTTTCTGGAAGATGGACTTCAGTGTAATCGATTTCAGCTTTCTGGTAATCGATTACACCTAGGCAAGTAATCGATTACCACTTGCTTGTAATCGATTACATATTTGAATTTGAAATTCAAACTGAAACGGCTATTAGTGTAATCGATTACACTAAATGTTGTAATCGATTACAAGCACGAAAAGTTGCACCTTTTCATGAACCATTGTGTCTCAAACCTTTTGGGAAAGGTTCCATTGGTTCAAGGACGTTTCCCTTGCCTGTATAAAGTCCATTTGAGTCCAGAACACAAAAACACATGAGAATACAACATTAGGCCAAAGCTTTGTCAAAATTAGTTCATTAAGTCTTTTAGAACTTAAACTTTCAAGAGCCTAAGTTCTGAGTTCATGATCTTCATGTTTATAAGAACACTTTAGTTGTTCATATCTTGAGGAACTCAGAATCTTGTTATGCTTAAAAGCCTTAAAGCATAAATTCTCATGATCAATCCACTTGTATGATAAATGATTGATTCAGCCAATTGTAAACTCTTCTTCATCTCTTTCTGTAAGATTGAGTATTCACCGTGGATCTCGGTGAAGAGTTGTTGGTACTGAAAGTGGTATACTTTCAGGGTGTTAATTGAAGGTGGTTTAGCCTTCAAGGTCTGAGGGTGGTTTGCCTTCAGGAACTGAAAGTGGTTTGCTTTCAGGGGCTGTGGAAAGTGGTATACTTTCACAGGTTGTTGATAGAATTCTTAGGGTCCTTGGTATAAGAACTTGTAAGAGATTTTTATCAATAGTGGAAAAATCCTCAAGGGATTTTCTTGAGGGACTGGACGTAGCCTTCGGTGGATAGAAGGTGAACCAGGATAAAATTCTGTGTGTGTGAATTCTTCTATCCTTCATCTTTACTTTCAAGCAACGCTTAATTCCGCTGCAATCACAATTATCGTTTTGTGATCATCATTATCTTGAAAGTAATAATTTCAATAAGGCGAAAATCGGGGCAACTCTGATTCACCCCCCCCTCTCAGGTTGCTATCTGTAATAACAATTGGTATCAGAGCGGAAGTTTAGGTAAGTTATTCCTAAGATCCGGGAAAAGATGGCATCCTCTTCCAATCATAGAACCAGTGAAGGATTCAACATAAACAGGCCACCATTCTTCAATGGAGAACACTATGACTTCTGGAAAATCAAGGTGAAAATATTCATAAAGTCATTAGACGCAGGAATTTGGAAAGCCATTGAAGAAGGTCCCTTTGTGCCTGTAGCAGAAGTAGAAGGAAGTTCACAACCAAAACCAGAAAGTACTTGGAGTGAAGAAGAAAAGAAGAAGGTTCAATATGATCTCAAAGGAATGAACATTCTTACATCTGCTCTTGGCATTGATGAGTTTTTCTGAGTATCAACGTGCACTTCGTCGAAAGAAATATGGGATACGTTGATGGTGACTCACGAAGGAACAGATGAAGTCAAGAGATCAAAGATCAATACTCTATCTCAAGAATATGAAATGTTCAGAATGCTTCCAGGAGAGAAGGTATTAGATATGCAAAAACGATTCACTCATTTGATTAATCATTTGATTGCTCTTGGCAAACAATTTTCAAATAGTGACTTGAACATGAAAGTTCTAAGATCACTTACAAGAGTATGGCAACCAAAAGTTACAGCCATCTCAGAGAAGAAGAGTTTATCAAATATGACTCTTGCAACTCTCTTTGGAAAACTCCAAGAACACGAGTTGGAATTGAATCGTTTAGAAGACCATGAACAACATGAGAAGAAGTATCGATCCATTTCCCTAAAGGCAAAAGAAAGCGTCAAAGATGATTATGATGCAGATTCTGAAAAAGAAGACAATGCGAACTTGAATCTTCTAGTAAAGAACTTTGGAAAGTTTCTTAAAAGAAAATGTATGAAATTTAACAACAACAGATCTTTCCAAAGAAACAATGAGTCTTCTTCCTCTCAAAAGATCACATGCTTCGAATGTGGCAAGCCTGGACACTTCAAGTTGGAATGTCCAAATCTTCAAAAGAAGAAACATGGTCTAAGAGAAAAATTTGAAAAGAAGGATCAACCCACACGAAGAGCATACTTGGCTTGGGATGATAATGAAGTAAGTTCATCATCAGATTCTGACAAAGAAGAAGCACAAGTCGCATTGATGGCCTCACATGATTCAGATGTTGAAGATTCCCAGGTTAGTGACAATTCTATGTCTTTTCATGATTTAAAGTTTACTATGGAAAATATGTTTAAATTATGTCAAGAATTTTCTAAGGTTAGCACTAGGCAAAATGATTTAATTTTATCCTTAGAAAGTAAGTGTAGAACTTTACAAGAAGAACTAGACGTAGTAAAATCAAAGTTAGAGAGTACACATAAATGCACTAAGTGTAGTTCTTTAGAAGAAAAGATAGATAATCTTCAACAAAGAGTTCATAACTTCAATAAAGGAAAACAGAAGTTAGATGATATTATAAGTGTGCAAAGGAATTCAAACAATAAGTCAGGTCTAGGATATACTTTTCACCCAAAGACAAAAGAAGTCAAGAAAACTGTGTTTGTAAAACCAAACAAAGTGGAAGGATCTTCTAAAAATACTAAGATTAACTCTTTTAGGAGTAGGAACAATAGGAAGAATAATCCTCATAGACCTCCTAAGAAGATTCATCCCTCTCCTAGGCAAACATCTACTTACAATCATTATTCTTGTACTTATTGTAACAAAATAGGACATACCCCTAGTAGATGTTACTACAAAAATGTTGTAGTACCAAATAGGGAATACATATGGGTTAGAAAGGATGTTAACTTAGAAGGACCCAAAACTTATTGGGTTCCTAATACCCATGTCTGAACTTTGTCATGTAGGTGTGTATGAAAGCAGCAAAGGATTTATGGTATCTTGATAGTGGCTGCTCATCACACATGACAGGAGACAAAACCAAGTTTTATTTTCTTATACCTAGGGAAAAAGGTTTTGTCACATATGGAAACAATCAAAAGGGAAAGATACTCGGTATTGGAAGAATGGGCACACCCCCTCAAACAGTCATCGATAAAGTTCTTTACGTTGATGGTTTGATGCATAATCTTCTGAGTATCAGTCAACTATGTGACAAAGGTTTGAAAGTTGGTTTCATTGATGATATATGTGTAGTAAAATATGTGAAAACTAAAGAAGTTAAGTTTTCTGGTTATAAAGTCAATAAAGTCTTCATGATCTCCTTGGAAGAAATTCCACAAAATGTAAGATGTATTTTGGCCAAGAACAATAGTGATTCATGGCTATGGCATAGAATACTTTCTCATATACACATAGATCATTTAAACAAACTAGTCAAGCATGATCTAGTTGTTGGGCTTCCAAAGATAAGATTCGAGAAAGACAAGCTTTGTGATGCATGTCAAAAAGGGAAGCAAACCAGAACGTCTTTCAAACCAAAGAACATAGTTTCGACTTCAAGACCCCTTCAATTGTTACATATGGATTTGTTCGGACCTTCAAGAACAAAAAGCCTCGGAGGTAATTTCTATGCACTTGTTATTGTTGATGATTTCTCTAGATTTACATGGACATTATTTTTGCCTCATAAGAATGAAGCCTTCAACGCATTTAAGAGATATGCAAGGCTAGTTCAAAATGAGAAGTATTTAAAGATCTCTTCTATTAGAAGTGATCATGGTGGAGAATTTCATAATCATCAATTTCAAGAACTATGTGATGAAAATGGAATATCACATAATTTCTCTACTCCGAGAACACCACAACAAAATGGTGTTGTAGAAAGGAAGAACAGATTACTTGAAGAATTATCAAGAACCATGCTAAGTGAATCAAGTCTTCCTAAATATTTCTGGGCTGATGCTAT
The DNA here is from genome assembly GCA_030819835.1 of Acmispon strigosus. Lineage (NCBI taxonomy): Eukaryota > Viridiplantae > Streptophyta > Magnoliopsida > Fabales > Fabaceae > Acmispon > Acmispon strigosus. The sequence goes on along the minus strand of JAUAMA010000004.1, from coordinate 27,152,542 downwards.
AAGTACTGCTTGCTATGTTTCCAATAGAGTTCTTATTAGACAAATTCTGAAGAAAACCCCCTATGAACTCTACAAAGGAAGGAAACCAAATATCTCTCATCTACATGCTTTTGGATCCAAATGCTTTGTCTTGAATAATGGAAAGGAAAACCTTGGTAAGTTTGATGAAAAATATGATGAAGGTATATTCCTTGGTTATTCTCTAACAAGCAAAGCATATAGAGTCTTTAACAAGAAAACTCTATCTGTAGAAGAATCCATACATGTTTCCTTTGATGAATCTAAATCTGATGAGTCTAAATCTTCAATAGAAGATATAGTCAATCTTCCAGATAATGAAGAAGAAAATATCATTATCAATGAAGACTCTCAAAAGGAAAGAGATCAAAATCCAATACAAGTAGAGCACATTGAAGATAACACTTGTCAACTTTCAAAAGAATGGAGAATCCATAGGGATCATCCAGTTGATAATATCATTGGTGATATTTCTAGAGGCGTTTCTACAAGGCTACTCTTAAATGATTTTGTTTTGAATATGGCCTTTGTCTCTCAAATAGAACCCTCAAAAGTAAATGATGCTCTGGAGGATGAGTATTGGATTATGGCAATGCAGGAAGAATTAAACCAATTTGAAAGGAATCAAGTTTGGGAACTTGCTCCTAAGCCCACTGACTAGAAGATCATAGGAACACAGTAGGAACTATAAATATAACAAACATAATCGTTAAGAAGATAATTTTCTTATATGTCTTAAATACTTGCATAATTTTTGGGTGAACATATATGCTTACATGCTTAATTCATGTCTTAAATTTATGATTGCATTTATCTAATTTACCTATGTGCTTAAACACATGTCTTATGTTAGTTCTTATCATTATATACTTGTATAATCTTTTCCTACATGATTACATGTCTTATTTGATTATGTGCTTAAGTGTTCTTTTGGAAATGTGTTACATAGGATTATATAGGTTAGAACTTATAAAATGACCTTGTAATTGATTACCATAGGCTTATTAATCGATTACCCCTGTTCTTAGTCCTCATGCTTATTTAATTTCTCTGAGTAATCGATTACTATAACTGGTATAATCGATTACATATTCGAAATTTGAAATTTTTCAAATTTTGGACTGCAAGTAATCGATTACATTAACTGCTGTAATCGATTACAGTTGCAATTTTGAATTTTATTTAAAATTCAAATAGTGGTAATCGATTACACAACTGCCTGTAATCGATTACCAATTCGATAATATAAGTATCTCTGGTTAGTTTTCATAATCGATTACACTATTCTTCTTCCCTCTCCTCTCCTCGACGCCGAACTGGTTTTGCCCACCTTTCTCCTTCGTTTCTTGCTCAAATTCAGAACCAATTGGTGGGTTTTGCTCGTCCTTCTCCTCTCTTGCCTCTCAACCCATTCGGATTTTCCAATTTGGTCTCTACCCAAAAACCCTTTTTCGAATCCTAGCCTTTCCCAAATCCGAAAATGGCTTCTTCTTCCTCTCGTAGACACCGGTCGAAGAATCTCTGCATGAATACCCTTGACCTATCACGCCTTCTTGTCACGGAGGAACAAAAGGAACGATTCTTGGCCTATTACCTTGAAAGGCTGATTCTTCTTCCCAAGTATGGTGACTTGAACTCCTTCATCAACACTGGACTTCTCTTCCCATCTCTCCTTGACTTCCAAGGCCTTGATGAATTTGTTGGCTTCACGGGTACGTATTATCCTGAACTTGTCAAAGTCTTTTATTGCAATTTGGTCAAGAGGGGTCGCAAAATCTGTTCATCAGTCAAAGGGGTTGATATTTCTTTGACTCAAGAGCAATTGGGCACTTTACTGACGATTCCCTATGTTGGAGCCCGGCTAAGCCCTGGATTACGTGTCCATGGGCTGATTATGATAAGAAGTCTTTTTATCTATCTCTGTGTCGATTTTCTGAGGAGGAGATACAGTTGAAGAAGCAACGAACGGAGGCCAACCGTTCTAGAGATATCCTTGCTGTTGGATATCTCACTGTAGAGGATCGTTTACTTCATTATTTGATAAGCTATGTTCTTCTCCCTCAGTCCTCTAACCATGCTCAGATTAGTGGTTTGCAGTTACAAATCATATATGGTGTGAAGCATAATGAAGCAATTAATTCGGCTTATCTGGTCATGATTCACATGCTGCTTCACAAGGACAGAACTGGTCCTCTTCCTTATGCTCCTGTGATTACTCTTATTCTGAAGAACTTTGGGATTTCTACGCATGGAGAGTATGCACAGGTCATGGATGCTAAATCTCAGGGGATTGACATGGAAATTCTGAACAAGATGGGGATTTTCAGGGATATTGATGGTACTTTCAGGCACAAATCAGATTTGGGTCCTGACACGACCCAGGCTCCTGCCCCTGCTGCTTTCTGTCCACCATCCTCTAAGAGTGGTCCTTCGTCCTCTGCGGATGCCGATGCCTCTACTCAACTCATCCTCTCTCATTTGGCTTATATGAGGACACACTTTGATCAGAGGTTCGATCACATGGAAGGTCGGGTCGAGTCCATGTACACCACTGTTCGTGCTGATATGGATCGCCTCAGTCTTCGTGTCGATCGCATGGCTCCCTCTACTCATGACTCTCCTGACTCGTCTGAAGATTTTGTTGAGTTTTAGTTCTTTTTATGCTTTCATTAGACATACTATTTTATTTGGTTTGTAATAGCATAGTCTAAAACTCTTCACTGCACTGTTGGATGTTTTCTTTTATTCGCTATGTTTGGATGATTGTGGTTTATCATTGTTTTACATCTTTACCCCCATACCCTTGCTTTATTTCGAAATGTATACTTGTATGGATGCATGCCTGTTTTTGGCCTTTTCTTCTTTTTGATGAAGTCAAAAGGGGGAGAAAGGTTCTGTGCTCTTAAAGATTATATGCAGGAATTCAACAAGTGAATTAGAAAGGGGGAGAAATACTGGATTACATCAAACAGGGGGAGTTCTTCAACAGAAATGCATATATGATCTTCAAGTATCAAGAATGTGTTTGCCATCATCAAAAAGGGGGAGATTGTGAAGAAGGTCTTGCTCCTGACCCTGGCTGAGGTTTTGATGACGACAAACTCATCGACAAAAAGAAGAAAAGAAGACTTAGAGGAAACAGCGCTACAAAGTCTATCAATTACCTAGAATTCTTATTTTAGGTGAGTTATGCTTACAAAGGTCTCTCAAAGCATAAAGGCTACTTAAAACACCTAAACTAATCAAGCTTAATGTTTTCACAACTTAAAAGAAGTAGGAAAACTTAAGCCGACCTTAAAAGATCAAGTTTCTCGAAGATGGACTTCAGTGTAATCAATTTCAGCTTTCTGGTAATCGATTACACCTAGGCAAGTAATCGATTACCACTTGCTTGTAATCGATTACATGTTTGAATTTGAAATTCAAACTGAAACGGCTATTAGTGTAAACGATTAGACTAAATGTTGTAATCGATTACCAGCACGAAAAGTTGCATCTTTTCATGAACCATTGTGTCTCAAACCTTTTGGGAAAGGTTGCATTGGTTCAAGGACGTTTCTCTTGCCTATATAAAGTCCATTTGAGTCCAGAACACAAAAACACATGAGAATACAACATTAGGCCAAAGCTTTGTCAAAATTAGTTCATTAAGTCTTTTAGAACTTAAACTTTCAAGAGCCTAAGTTCTGAGTTCATGATCTTCATGTTTATAAGAACACTTTAGTTGTTCATATCATGAGGAACTCAGAATCTTGTTATGCTTAAAATCCTTAAAGCATAAATTCTCATGATCAATCCACTTGTATGATAAATGATTGATTCAGCCAATTGTAAACTCTTCTTCATCTCTTTCTGTAAGATTGAGTATTCACCGTGGATCTCGGTGAAGGGTTGTTGGTACTGAAAGTGGAATACTTTCAGGGTGTTGATTGAAGGTGGTTTAGCCTTCAAGGTCTGAGGGTGGTTTGCCTTCAGGAACTGAAAGTGGTTTGCCTTCGGGAACTGAAAGTGGTTTGCTTTCAGGGGCTGTCGAAAGTGGTATACTTTCACAGGAAGTTGATAGAAATTCTCAGGGTCCTTGGTATACGAACTTGTAAGAGATTTTTATCAATAGTGGAAAAATCCTCAAGGGATTTTCTTGAGGGACTGGACGTAGCCTTCAGTGGATAGAAGGTGAACCAGAATAAAATTTTGTGTGTGTGAATTCTTCTATCCTTCATCTTTACTTTCAAGCAACGCTTAATTCCGCTGCAATCACAACTATCGTTTTGTGATCATCATTATCTTGAAAGTAATAATTTCAATAAGGCGAAAATCGGGGCAACTCTGATTCACCCCCCCTCTCAGGTTGCTATCTGTACTAACAAGTAGTAGGGCGACCCAGTGGCTCGACAGAGCGACCCTAGCTGCTTTAGGGGGGTATATTTGTAACATAAGGGGGGGTAATAATTTGTAATGTATTGGGCTCGATTCCCGAGGCCCATAGGCCTGCTAGGATTCAAGATATTTATGACTCCTCCCCCTATAAATAGCTAGTAGGGGGCTATTGTAAAAGGGTCTTGATTTGTCTCTTAATACTCTAATAATAACACTTTTCTCCTATACTGTCTCATTCCGAGAACATAACTTCGATACCTCTGTGCACTTGTAGAAAGGCTATCGCACACAAATAAAGTCTACTCATAAAAGACACAGCATGTTCTTCTAAAGAAAACATGGATTTAAATGACTGCTTTTACACACTTGAAAGTGATAGGAATAATCAGATAAGACAAATGGTGCAAAATAAACTAATTTCCACACCCAAAAATCAGTACTCGCTGACCTTTATACCCTCCCCAGATTTGTATCACAAGCATGCATGACATGGCCACCAAATTCATCCAAGCTAGCCTTCAAAGTCAGACACCAATTTTTTTGAATTCTTCCAAGTATACCTCCTACTTATGAAGAGAAGAAGGATAAGAAGTATTTGTAAAGGTGGAAAAAACCAAGAAGATCAATCACACAATCAAAGGTTTTTCATTATCAAAGAAAACTTTTGAACCTTCAGACGCTATAACTAATGAAATATTTTGAACTTAATATGTGAGCCATGAACTAGTGCAATTCTTTTTCATTTTAGAAACATTCTCTCCAATGACCACCCTTTAAATTTGATTTTTGCAGGCCCTGAGATAGTAATAAACCCAGAATGGGAAGATAAAACATATTATAAGAAATTTTACATGCTTATTATCATATCAAACTACATGCAAAATAGAAGACATGACTAAGAGTAAGATTAATGAAGTAGAATTTAACTTCTTGGATTGAAAGAAATCATCAGAAAAATATAAACTAACATATTTAACCTTAGCTGCTACTAATAATTGAAAAACTTTAACTCTATTATAGCCTGACTTTTGAGAAAGAGGAGCTAGAAGTGTGTCTTGAAGATTGTAGACTCAAAACTTAAGTAATCTAAGTCAAAGCAGCAAAAGAAAGAAAAAAAAGAAAAAAAGCTATTATGACCATTTGATACAGAAAAGACCAATACAATTAGGAGGGTTTTAAAAAGTTTCTTTTTTTTTCCCACTTATGCTTTTCCTTGTTTTGGAAAGAAACTAATTCACTCAACTTAAACAAGTCAAAAAATCAGCAGATTAGTGATATATATATATATATATATATATATATAGGGGAAGATACTCACATTTGTAGCATCAAATATGATGCCTTAATTATTATTGTTATTATTATTAAAATGATTATTATTATTATTGTGGACATGGTACTCTTTTGAAAGCTAACTTGCCATGTATGGTATGCACATCATTATACCGGATACATTTAATATTCTTATAAAAAAATTAAATGTTATACATAATAACTTTGTTTATTATAGAATATTAAGAATACAAAATAATTAAAATAAATGTGTTTTTACTATTTTTACAAAATTTAAAGGATCTAATTAAAATATATTGATTATTATAGAATTAAAAAGGACTAATTTTAAAAACACATTAATATTTAATATTTCATGGATTATATATTACATCTTGTAGTATTTTCTTTCACCTGTACATTATTAATAATATAATTTGTAGACTGACACTTTAAAAGGAACTTAACTTTTTATAGTTTTATACAAAAGAAATGTCATATCACTATTTAAATATGAACATGAATTGTCATGGATAAGGATAATATATCAAATTACGATGTCAAGGATAAGTTCAGAATTATCACGTTCGGTAGCGATAAACATCAATTGCCATGTTAGCTAACAAATGGATAAGGGCTTGACCTTTTACATTAATGACAATATTAATTAATTATAAATAACATTTTATAGATAATATTAATTAGTTATTAATAATATTTATATTAATTATTATTTTACAAGATATCACAATTTCCCATATATAGTAAAAAATATTAAATATCTAAAATTTCCCTAACACTTGAATTAATGACACTATTCATTAATAATACTTTAATTTAAAATTTAAAATTTAAAATTGTGTTAAAAATAATTATGAAATATTTAACTAATTTTTTTTTCATTTAATTAATGTTAATATTAGTTAGTTATTCAATAAATTCATTTTATTAATTATGTTAACAATCAGTCTTAACAATACCTCAATTTATCATATATGAAAGTAAAATATTAAATATGTTGACCTTTACATTAATGAAACTATTAATTGAACATTAATAACCTTTTGTATTATTAATTATATTAATTAATAATTATTTATATCACAATTTCTCATATTAAAAAGTAAAATATTAAATATTAAATTATTTTAATGTTATTGATAAAAAAAGCATTTTGTTTTATTTGGTTAATATAAAGTAAAAGTAAATATTTAAATATAAATAGCTTAACAGAAGTAACATAACCTGATTAATATTACTTGAATTATTTTTAATTAATATTAAATTATTAAAAAGTTACTAACTAATTAATATTTAAACCAATAAATTTTACACGAATCAAGTAATCCCAAATTGAGAAATATTAAAAAATTAAAATAGAAATAAAAAACATTTTTATTTTTATATATATTAAGTATTAAAGTTATTTAATAAATATAATTAACTTATTTTAACCTTTATATTAATGGTATTTTAGTAAAAGGCGAAAGAATAGTTCGCCTTGTGCATATTAAATATTAAATGTGCGTTCTGTATGTGTGTCTTTTTTAGTATATTGTAGTAAGTTTATCATGAAAAAAACTATATTAAGTATTAAATGTGCGTTATGTGTGTGTGTCTTTTTTTAATAATAAAGTAACTATTTAATTAGATAATTTAATTTATTTTAAATATTAAAGTGGATTCATGTTTATTCAAATTTTATTCTTATTATTATATAATAAATAAAATTATTAAGTATGACTTTTAAATTTTTCTGAAAATATTAAATATTTCCTGTGTAACTAGGTGCATATCATACATGGTAAGTTAATAATAATAATAATAATAATAATAATAATTAAGTCAAATATTTTGATGCTTTGTATGCAAGTCTCTTCCCCTATTATAAATATCTCTACCTCTCACTCTTTTCCCAATCATATGTTCTCTTTTATTCTTTGCAAATATATTCTCACTGAGATATCTACACCACATCCACAACCTTTGCTTTTGTTGGCCAATCACAAGAATTAGGGAATGAGAATGGTGCACAAGCTTGGGTCCTGAAGTCATACAAACCTTGCAAAGGCTTACTTTGTTCTCTTCTTTATCGGATAGTGTCTATGTGTTGATTATTAGGCTATATGTTACTTAACAACCATCATTTGAATTGCAGAGTTTTTTTCCAACTTCCGTAGCTGAGTATGAGTGTTTTTATGTTGCAGGTTCCTCCATGGTTCGACTTTGACCTTATTACAGTTACAGGTACCCTTTTTCCGTATTTTATACCACCTAAATTTTAGGTGTTGATTGTTTTATTTCTTATGCTAAGTGCAAGTCCTAATATTCATGTGTATTCAACTTTTTTGTGGGTGTTTCCTTGCTAAATGTAATAAATTTAAATATATTAAAATGAAAATATTTAAAATGATTAAAATGAGTTTTAACTTTTGGTGTTTTCCAAACTTAAAACCAAAAGTCATATTGAACGGGGCCTAATGATCGGATAAGACAAATGGTGCAAAATAAACTAATTTCCACACCCAAAAATCAGTACTCGCTGACCCTTATACCCTCCCCAGATTTGTATCACAAGCATGCATGACATGGCCACCAAATTCATCCAAGCTAGCCTTCAAAGTCAGACACCAATTTTTTTGAATTCTTCCAAGTATACCTCCTGCTTATGAAGAGAAGAAGGATAAGAAGTATTTGTAAAAGTGGAAAAAAACCAAGAAGATCAATCACACAATCAAAGGTTTTTCATTATCAAAGAAAACTTTTGAACCTTCAGACGCTATAAGTTATGAAATATTTTGAACTTAATATGTGAGCCGTGAACTAGTGCAATTCTTTTTCATTTTTGAAACATTCTCTCCAATGACCACCCTTTAAATTTGATTTTTGCGAGCCCTGAGATAGTAATAAACCCAGAATGGGAAGATAAAACATATTATAAGAAATTTTACATGCTTATTATCATATCAAACTACATGCAAAATAGAATACATGACTAAGAGTAAGATTAATGAAGAAGAATTTAACTTCTTGGATTGAAAGAAATCATCAGAAAAATATAAACTAAGATATTTAACCTTAGCTGCTACTAATAATTGAAAAACTTTAACTGTATTATAGCCTGACTTTTGATAAAGAGGAGCTAGAAGTGTGTCTTGAAGATAGTAGACTCAAAACTGAAATAATCTAAGTCAAAGCAGCAAAAGAAAGAAAAAAAGAAAAAAAGCTATTATGACCATTTTATACAGAAAAGACCAATACAATTAGGAGGGTTTTGAAAAGTTTCTTTTTTTTTTCCCACTTATGATCATGTATATGCTTTTCCTTGTTTTGGAAAGAAACTAATTCACTCAACTTAAACAAGTCAAAAAATCAGCAGATTAGTGATATATATATATATATATATATATATATATATATATATATATAAAGGGGAAGATACTCACATTTGTAGCATCAAATATGATGCCTTAATTATTATTGTTATTATTATTAATTTTATTAATAAGATTATTATTATTATTGTGGACATGGTACTCTTTTGAAAACTAACTTGCCATGTATGGTACGCACATCATTATACCGGATACATTTAATATTCTTATAAAAAAATTAAATGTTATACTTAATAACTTTGTTTATTATAGAATATTAAGAATACCAAAAAAATTAAAAATAAATCTGTTTTTACAATTTTTACAAAATTTAAAGGATCTGATTAAAATATATTGATTATTATAGAATTAAAAAAGACTAAAATTAAAAACACATTAATATTTAATATTTCATGGATTATATATTACATCTTGTAGTATTTTCTTTCACCTGTACATTATTAATAATATAATTTGTAGACTGACACTTTAAAAGGAACTTAACTTTTTATAGTTTTATACGAAAGAAATGTCATATCACTATTTAAATATGAACATGAAATGTCATGGATAAGGATAATATATAAAATTACGATGTCAAGGATTAGTTCAGAATTATCACGTTCGGTAGCGATAAACATCAATTGCCATGTCAGCTAACAAATGGATAAGCGCATGACCTTTTACATTAATGACAATATTAATTAATTATAAATAACATTTTATAGATAATATTAATTAGTTATTAATATTTATATTAATTATTATTTTATAAAATATCACAATTTCACATATATAGTAAAAAATGTTAAATATCTAAAATTTTCCTAACACTTGAATTAATGACACTATTCATAAATAATACTATAATTTAAAATTTAAAATTTAAAATTGTGTTAAAAATAATTATGAAATATTTAAGTAAATATTTTTTTTACATTTAATTAATGTTAATATTAGTTAGTTATTCAATAAATTCATTTTATTAATTACATTAACAATCAGTCTTAACAATACCTCAATTTACCATATATGAAAGTAAAATATTAGATATGTTGACCTTTACATTAATGAAACTATTAATTGAACTTTAATAACCTTTTGTATTATTAATTATATTAATTAATAATTATTTATATCACAATTTCTCATATTAAAAAGTAAAATATTAAATATTAAATTATTTTAATGTTATTGATAAAAAAAGCATTTAGTTTTATTTGGTTAATATAAAATAAAAATAAAAATTTAAATATAAATAGCTTAACAGAAGTAACATAACTTGATTAATATTACTTGAATTATTTTTAATTAATATTAAATTATTAAAATTTTATTAACTAATTAATATTTAAACCAATAAATTTTACACGAATCAAGTAATCCCTAATTGAGAAATATTAAAAAAATAAAATAGAAATAAAAAACATTTTTATTTTTATATATATTAAGTATTAAAGTTATTTAATAAATATAATTAAATTATTTTAACCTTTATATTGATGGTATATTAGTAAAAGGCGAAGAATAATTAGCCTTGTGCATATTAAATATTAAATGTGCTTTGTGTGTGTGTCTTTTTTAGTATATAGTAGTAAGTTTATCATGAAAAAAACTATATTAAATATTAAATGTGCGTTATGTGTGTGTGTCTTTTTTTTGATAATAAAGTAACTATTTAATTAGATAATTTAATTTATTTTAAATATTAAAGTGGATTCATTTTTATTCAAATTTTATTCTTATTATTATATAATAAATAAAATTATTAAGTATGACTTTTAAATTTTTCTGAAAATATTAAATATTTCCTGTATAGCTAGGTGCATATCATACATGGTATGTTAATAATAATAATAATAATAATTAAGTGAAATATTTTGATGCTCTGAATGCAAGTCTCTTCCCCTATTATAAATATCTCTACCTCTAACTTTTTCCCCAATCATATGTTCTCTTTTATTCTTTGCAAATATATTCTCACTGAGATATCTACACCACATCCACAACCTTTGCTTTTGTTGGCCAATCACAAGAATTAGGGAATGAGAATGGTGCGCAAGCTTGGGTCCTGAAGTCATACAAACCTTGCAAAGGCTTACTTTGTTCTCTTCTTTATCGGATAGTGTCTATGTGTTGATTATTAGGCTATATGTTACTTAACAACCATCATTTGAATTGCAGAGTTTTTTTCCAACTTCCGTAGCTGAATATGAGTGTTTTTATGTTGCAGGTTCCTCCATGGTTCGACTTTGACATTATTACAGTTACAGGTACCCTTTTTCCGTATTTTATACCACCTAAATTTTAGGTGTTGATTGTTTTATTTCTTATGCTAAGTGCAAGTCCTAATATTCATGTGTATTCAACTTTTTTGTGGGTGTTTCCTTGCTAAATGTAATAAATTTAAATATATTAAAATGAAAATATTTAAAATGATTAAAATTAGTTTTAACTTTTGGTGTTTTCCAAACTTAAAACCAAAAGTCATATTGAACGGGGCCTAATGATCGGATAAGACAAATGGTGCAAAATAAACTAATTTCCACACCCAAAAATCAGTACTCGCTGACCCTTATACCCTCCCCAGATTTGTATCACAAGCATGCATGACATGGCCACCAAATTCATCCAAGCTAGCCTTCAAAGTCAGACACCAATTTTTTTGAATTCTTCCAAGTATACCTCCTGCTTATGAAGAGAAGAAGGATAAGAAGTATTTGTAAAAGTGGAAAAAAACCAAGAAGATCAATCACACAATCAAAGGTTTTTCATTATCAAAGAAAACTTTTGAACCTTCAGACGCTATAAGTTATGAAATATTTTGAACTTAATATGTGAGCCGTGAACTAGTGCAATTCTTTTTCATTTTTGAAACATTCTCTCCAATGACCACCCTTTAAATTTGATTTTTGCGAGCCCTAAGATAGTAATAAACCCAGAATGGGAAGATAAAACATATTATAAGAAATTTTACATGCTTATTATCATATCAAACTACATGCAAAATAGAATACATGACTAAGAGTAAGATTAATGAAGAAGAATTTAACTTCTTGGATTGAAAGAAATCATCAGAAAAATATAAACTAAGATATTTAACCTTAGCTGCTACTAATAATTGAAAAACTTTAACTGTATTATAGCCTGACTTTTGATAAAGAGGAGCTAGAAGTGTGTCTTGAAGATAGTAGACTCAAAACTGAAATAATCTAAGTCAAAGCAGCAAAAGAAAGAAAAAAAGAAAAAAAGCTATTATGACCATTTTATACAGAAAAGACCAATACAATTAGGAGGGTTTTGAAAAGTTTCTTTTTTTTTTCCCACTTATGATCATGTATATGCTTTTCCTTGTTTTGGAAAGAAACTAATTCACTCAACTTAAACAAGTCAAAAAATCAGCAGATTAGTGATATATATATATATATATATATATATATATATATATATATATATATATATATAAAGGGGAAGATACTCACATTTGTAGCATCAAATATGATGCCTTAATTATTATTGTTATTATTATTAATTTTATTAATAAGATTATTATTATTATTGTGGACATGGTACTCTTTTGAAAACTAACTTGCCATGTATGGTACGCACATCATTATACCGGATACATTTAATATTCTTATAAAAAAATTAAATGTTATACTTAATAACTTTGTTTATTATAGAATATTAAGAATACCAAAAAAATTAAAAATAAATCTGTTTTTACAATTTTTACAAAATTTAAAGGATCTGATTAAAATATATTGATTATTATAGAATTAAAAAAGACTAAAATTAAAAACACATTAATATTTAATATTTCATGGATTATATATTACATCTTGTAGTATTTTCTTTCACCTGTACATTATTAATAATATAATTTGTAGACTGACACTTTAAAAGGAACTTAACTTTTTATAGTTTTATACGAAAGAAATGTCATATCACTATTTAAATATGAACATGAAATGTCATGGATAAGGATAATATATAAAATTACGATGTCAAGGATTAGTTCAGAATTATCACGTTCGGTAGCGATAAACATCAATTGCCATGTCAGCTAACAAATGGATAAGCGCATGACCTTTTACATTAATGACAATATTAATTAATTATAAATAACATTTTATAGATAATATTAATTAGTTATTAATATTTATATTAATTATTATTTTATAAAATATCACAATTTCACATATATAGTAAAAAATGTTAAATATCTAAAATTTTCCTAACACTTGAATTAATGACACTATTCATAAATAATACTATAATTTAAAATTTAAAATTTAAAATTGTGTTAAAAATAATTATGAAATATTTAAGTAAATATTTTTTTTACATTTAATTAATGTTAATATTAGTTAGTTATTCAATAAATTCATTTTATTAATTACATTAACAATCAGTCTTAACAATACCTCAATTTACCATATATGAAAGTAAAATATTAGATATGTTGACCTTTACATTAATGAAACTATTAATTGAACATTAATAACCTTTTGTATTATTAATTATATTAATTAATAATTATTTATATCACAATTTCTCATATTAAAAAGTAAAATATTAAATATTAAATTATTTTAATGTTATTGATAAAAAAAGCATTTAGTTTTATTTGGTTAATATAAAATAAAAATAAAAATTTAAATATAAATAGCTTAACAGAAGTAACATAACTTGATTAATATTACTTGAATTATTTTTAATTAATATTAAATTATTAAAATGTTATTAACTAATTAATATTTAAACCAATAAATTTTACACGAATCAAGTAATCCCTAATTGAGAAATATTAAAAAAATAAAATAGAAATAAAAAACATTTTTATTTTTATATATATTAAGTATTAAAGTTATTTAATAAATATAATTAAATTATTTTAACCTTTATATTGATGGTATATTAGTAAAAGGCGAAGAATAATTAGCCTTGTGCATATTAAATATTAAATGTGCTTTGTGTGTGTGTCTTTTTTAGTATATAGTAGTAAGTTTATCATGAAAAAAACTATATTAAATATTAAATGTGCGTTATGTGTGTGTGTCTTTTTTTTGATAATAAAGTAACTATTTAATTAGATAATTTAATTTATTTTAAATATTAAAGTGGATTCATTTTTATTCAAATTTTATTCTTATTATTATATAATAAATAAAATTATTAAGTATGACTTTTAAATTTTTCTGAAAATATTAAATATTTCCTGTATAGCTAGGTGCATATCATACATGGTATGTTAATAATAATAATAATAATAATTAAGTGAAATATTTTGATGCTCTGAATGCAAGTCTCTTCCCCTATTATAAATATCTCTACCTCTAACTTTTTTCCCAATCATATGTTCTCTTTTATTCTTTGCAAATATATTCTCACTGAGATATCTACACCACATCCACAACCTTTGCTTTTGTTGGCCAATCACAAGAATTAGGGAATGAGAATGGTGCGCAAGCTTGGGTCCTGAAGTCATACAAACCTTGCAAAGGCTTACTTTGTTCTCTTCTTTATCGGATAGTGTCTATGTGTTGATTATTAGGCTATATGTTACTTAACAACCATCATTTGAATTGCAGAGTTTTTTTCCAACTTCCGTAGCTGAGTATGAGTGTTTTTATGTTGCAGGTTCCTCCATGGTTCGACTTTGACATTATTACAGTTACAGGTACCCTTTTTCCGTATTTTATACCACCTAAATTTTAGGTGTTGATTGTTTTATTTCTTATGCTAAGTGCTAGTCCTAACATTCATGTGTATTCAACTTTTTTGTGGGTGTTTCTTTGCTAAATGTAATAAATTTAAATATAATAAAATGAAAATATTTAAAATGATTAAAATTAGTTTTAACTTTTTTTGTTTTCCAAACTTAAAACCAAAAGTCATATTGAACGGGGCCTAATGAATTTAGCATCAAATTTTTTTAAAATCTCAAGTCTTAGATTCCACTACACACATTTTCTCTCAAACCGAAGCGTTCCTTTTTCATACACTAAATATACAAATTCTATATATATAAAAAAATAATATGCTCTTCACTGTACCTAGCAAGGCATCCCAAAAAATAACATTTGCAAATAAGGTCCTCATTAGGTGTAGGAATAGACTTCTATAGAAACAGGTCCCTTTAAATGTCGTCATGTTGTATTATCTCTTGTATTTGTTTATCTTTTTTATATCTAGCCTTGTGAACCCAAACTTATGGGTCTATATCAATTCAACTTCTTTAGCAGCTGATAGGACAACATTTATCACTTTTAAAAATCCCAGCACCCTTTCTATAGAAGAGAACAGGGACCGGAAATAACCTTTTCCTTCGTAATTATTAAGATATGCCACTAAGGGAAGCTCTGATACTTCTTGCCCTTGCACATGAAATACGCCAGTGCAAACCACCGTTTCATTGACAGCGAGCATCGCACAATGCATTATTCCAAAATCATGATCCTCAATTCTCCACACGTGAATCATTTCTATAATTAAATCAAGCTCTATAGTAGTACATATTATTTCATGAAACTGCAAATGGAAGATAACAACATCTTTTGAAAATAATGAACTAATCTCATTAGGATAAACCAAGTTCCACTTAAAAACCGTCCATTTTATATTTAGACCAGCCTCACTTTCTATGCATTTTCCTTCATGCTTCTTTTTATTCAAAATTAGCGGTGAATATGGAAGATTCACCTCCCCATGAGCCCCCAAACTTACTAGAGTGTATGAATTTGATCACAATATGAGCATCATAACCAATTACCTTCAAGAATTTCCTTCAAGCTTAGCATGTTATGATCCTTCAAACACCCAACATGGTATTCCCTCTCACACTGATCACAAATAATTACTGTTCGAGGACGAAATACTTCTTTGCTAAAATCTTGGCCACCGCACAATGCACACCCACCATAGTCAACTTTATAAATTTTGACAACACAAGTTCTATTATTCATATGTTCTAGAGGATCAACACATGAATTCCTTAAAACATCCAAAGAATAGGAAGGGACCTATGGCGGCTGGAAGAGCTGCAGCAGTGAATCCTCTAGAACAAATAAACCAGAGAAGCATTCGTATTGTCAAAATTTATAAGGGTGACCACGGTGGGTGTGCACTGTGCAATGACCTAGATATAAACAAAGAAATATTTGGTCCTCGAACATTAATTATTTGTGATCAGTGTGACAAGGAATACCAAGTTGGGTGTTTGAAGGATAGTAACATGCAAAGCCTGTACGAATTTTTAGAAGATGATTGGTTATGCTGCTTAGATTGTGATCAAATTCATATGCTCTAGAGAATTTGGGGGCTCATTGGGATGTGAATCTTCCATATTCACTCCTAATTTTTAATAAATGTAAGCATGAAGTTAAAGGCATTGAACGTGAGGCTGGCCTGAATATAAAATAGAGGATTTTGAAGTTGAACTTGGTTTATCCTAATGAGATTAGTTCATTATTTTCAAAAGATGTTGCTATCATCCATGAGCAGCTTCATGAAATAATAGATACTACTACAGAGCTTGATTTAATTGTAGAAATGATTCACGTGTGGAGAGTTGAGGATCATGATTTTGGCAGAATGTATTGTGCGATGCTCGCTGTCAACGAAGTGACGGTTAGGACTAGCTTATTTCATGTGCAAGGGAAAGAAGTATCAGAGCTTCCCTTTGTGGCATATCTTGTTGATTACAAAGTACAAGGTTACTTCGGGTCCCTGTTCTCTTCCATCAAAGGGGTGCTGGGATTTTTAAATGTGAGAAACGTTGTCCAACCTGCTGCTAAAGAAGTTGAATCAATATAGACCTGTAAGTTTGGGATCAGAAGGCTAGATATTAAAAGGATAAACAAATACAAGAGATAGTACAACATGGTGGCATTTAAAGTGACCTGTTTCTACATAAGCTTATTCCTGCACTGTAATGAGGACCTCATTTGCAAATGTTATTTTTTGGGCTGCTTTGCTGGGTACAATGGATAACATACTCTTTTTTTTATATATAGAATTTTTATATTTAGTGTACGGAAAAAGAAGGTTTAGGATCCAAAGATAAGGTGTGTAGTGGAACCCAGGACTTGGGATTTTTAAAAATTTGCAAAACTTGACTTTAGAATCTATTATGAGGAGAATCTAGAATGAGAAGATTTTGGGTATCAAATTTGATTATAAGTAAAGATAATTTGATGCAAACATGTCATAAAACGACAAAAATAAAATATCCACCAAGAAGTTGAGTACACAAGGAAAATCGAGGAAGGAAGAAAGTGTAAATCAGGTCTCGTCCTTGGACTCGGCTGAGGTTTTGATGAAGACAAACACATCACAAAAAGAAGAAAGACTTCAGAAAAGAAAAGGAAGACTTCAAGAAGACTTCAAGAAATAAAGGAACAAAAAGAAGAAAGACTTCACGAAGACTTCAGAAAAGGAAGGAAGACTTTAAGAAGACTTCAGAGAAGAAAGACTTCAAGAACCGGCTCAGAACGTCAAGATCAAACATGAAGGTTTTAGTTTTAAGTAAGTCTTGTCAACTTAGTGTGCTATGCTTTATTAAGGTTTAATTGCATTTGAAGGCTCATTAAAGATCAACTAATTGAGTATAATATGTTCTCACAAGTAATACTTGGTAGGAACACTCAATTAGGGTTTAAGATGGTTAAAACTGAGTTTTGGACTATCTGTAATCGATTACAGGTTGTGTGTAATCGATTACACAGTTTGAAATTTGAATTCAAACTGCAACGACTAGTGTAATCGATTACACTAACTGCTGTAATCGATTACCAACACGACAAAAGTGCTTTTTAATGAACCAATGTGTCTCACAACGTTTGGGAAGCATTGTAATGGTTCATAGGCAACCTCTAGTGCCTAATATATGTTGTTTCACGAACCAATATGTCCCAAGTCATTTGGGAAACATTGCAATGGTTCATTAACAACCGTTAGTGCATTGGATGTGTTGTTTCATGAACCAATGCATCCCAAGTCTTTTGAGAAGCATTGCAATGGTTCATGAACAATCACTAGTGCCTATAAATAGTCCATGAATACTCAGAAACATGTATGACTTGTGCCACAACTTTCACATTCATTAGAGTCATCATTCTGAGTTCTTGTTCTCTAAATGTCAAAGAACACTTATGCTGTTCAACTATTGAGAACTCAGAATTATTAAGAAGCCTTCATTGTAATTACCTGGAGCATACAAACTAAGATCAATCCATCTTGTCTAAAGGATTGTATCAGCCATTGTAAAGGCATCTTCTTCTTCATCTCTTGAATCTGGTTGATTCATTCACCGTGGTTGTCGGTGGTTGTAAAAAGGTCCATCGTGGTGTTCGATGGTTGTGAAAAAGGTTCTTTGAATCGGGTTTGATTCAAAGTCCGCCGTAGGTTTCGGCGTCATCAGTTGGTGGTTTGCCATCTGAGGTTTGACAAGAGTTCTTAGGGTTCTTGGTGTAAGAACTTGTAAGGAATCTTGATCATTGTAAATCTTCACTGTGTGATTCAGTGGAGTGATTCTTCAGAAAGTGGTTTGCTTTCTGGTATAGTGGAAAATCTCTGTGTGATCAGAGGACTGGACGTAGCCTTCTGGGATTGAAGGTGAACCAGGATAAAATCCTTGTGTGTTCTTCTTATCCTTCATCTTTTACTTTCAAGCAATCTTCAATTTCGCTGCAATCACAACTACCGTTTCGTGATCATCATTATCTTGAAAGTAGTAATTTCAATAAGGCGAAAATCGGGGCAACTCTGATTCACCCCCCCTCTCAGGTTGCTATCTATACTAACAGAAAGGGCGAGAAGGAGAAGAAGATCAGGTCAGGGAAGAGAAAGTCGCTCTCCATCCGCCACGATGTCACAAACCTCTGTGGGCTGAAGATCGAAGCCTTCGACATCAGCAACAAAGAACCTAGAATAGAATTGAGGCGAGTAGCATTAGTTTACTGCTCGCCATCACCCCATGCTGGAATTTCCCTCAACCAGATTTCCGAGAACACGAGTGGGAGCCAAGTATGATGACAAGGAAGAGAACAACGACACTGAAGACACCAATTCGTCCTCCTTCACGCTCAGTCAATGTAGCAGTGGCTGATACATCGGTCTGGTTCTGTCAAAGACATACCCGATTCAGACCAAAGTCGCCACCTTATTTATGTTGATGATCGGAAGAGAGCAGTAGAGGCAACAACAGAGGATACGATGGTGTTCGTCATCTCATAACCTGAGAAAAGAAAACCATCAACGTCATAGCCAAGATGGCTGGAAAATTTGATGCCATTCGCGCTCTCTAGTTTTTCCCTGATATTTACTTCATGCTCTTAATCCTTTTTGAAATTTATGCTTCTGAGTGCATGCCTTGATTTTTTATTTTTTTTTATGTTCAAATAGCAGATTTACACTTTGCACAGAAGGTGCTCGAGAATATGCCTCAACGACAAGTAACTTCTTGGGACGTCATAATGTCAGAGTCATTGCGATATGTGGGCTCCCTACGTAATAAGGTGACTCGCCCAACTTGGCCAGCGACATGGTCGCTGAACGACACTTAGCTTTGTAGCATAGGTTACGACGACTTGTAGGCCACAATCTCAAGTTTGATTCGCTACTAGCCCACTTACTGTCCCGGCTCAACAATCACAGAGAATCCACAGTGCTTGGATATTTGGTTCACTCTATCCCTAACTCCTTCATGTTTAAGCTTTGATGCTTGTTACATGTCCCATGAAAGAGTCAAATGTTATTTTCCTTGAAATACCCTAGCAGTTTTTACGCCTACCACCTGTTTGATAAATTGTCAGACTGAATCTACACTCATATTTTGAAGATAAAATGTTTGAAAAGAATTTGAGACCTCTATTACTAATAGAAAATGGCTGAAAGTTATTGAGGAAATGTCTAAATAAGTTATATATCATGTTTTCATTATAGTTTTCTTTCCTGGAGAGAAGTTTGATTAATTTCCCTTCGGATCCTCCTAAGACTATACTTTCAACGCCAGAACATTGAATGTGTTTTAGCAATTTTTTTAAGTGATTCTATATGAGAATCTCCTGATTGGGTCAACTGTTTGGATTCTAAAAATATGAGAGTATTTATATTTAAGATTTGAAGCATGTTTCTCATCTTGTCATCATAAGAAGGTGGCTTTGGAAAACTGTGGCAAGGTGTTGTATTTTATTTTGCATGATTGCTCAACGTGCTGTGAAGGTTGTTTCATGTATTTATCTCTGATAAATGATCTCATGAACCCTAGAATTGTGATTGTCATGTGTGTTGGTTTCCAGGTAGCAGAATTTAGTTCAGTTGTCTTGCTGCTTGCTTAATTGATCATCTTTGTTAATAGGCTTGGAACATCTGAAGGTGCAAGAATCACACAAGAAAGGGGGGGTTGAATTGTGTGACCAATTTTATTTTTTAAAAAATTATTCGATAGGTCTTAAAAGTTAGTTACTGGTTTTCAAAATGATTTATTCATGATGCAAGGATGAGTATGAATACAGCGGGAAGGTAATGTAACATGAATAATAAAGCACACATGATTTTTATCCTGGTTCACCCCCATAATCGACTGGGCTACGTCCAGTCCTTGGCTTCACCAATATTTTCACTATTTAACCAAATAGTACAAGTATCATCAGAAACTTCTCCCAACAAGTATTCTAAGAACTTCTCCTAATACTTGATAGGAGAAGTCCTTACAATACTTGTTGGGAGAAGTCCCTGATAATAATTTTACTATTTGTTTTAAATAGTGGAAAATCTTGGTGAAGCCAAGGACTGGACGTAGCCTTGTCGATTATGGGGGTTGATGAGTGGATTTTATATGATGTTTTTAGGGTCTTTTTAGTCTTTTTATTTTATTATTTTTGAGTCACATGTAGGTTTTTTTATTGTTTTTATGTAGATTTTATATTTATTTTGCATTTTGCATGTAGATTAGATTTTTTGTGTTTTTCTATCTTTATTTTATATTTTTAGGAATTTTTCTAGTTATTTTATATTTTTAGGAAAAGCTGGTTTAGTTATCATTTTTGTCCAGGGACCAATGTGTAAAGTTTCAGGAAGTCAGGGACCAAATTGTAAAAGTTCAAGAGTGGAGGACTTGAAGTGAAGATTGAGAGAATATGAGGGCTTGAATTGAAGTGCTAACCAAGGGGGGACCAAAGTGAAAAAGAAGAATATGAAGAATCACTCTCCAATTTAGCACATGGAAAAAATGCTTAAAGGAATTGATGTTAGTGGAGGAAGGGTTTCAGAATTGATCAAGGCTGGTTAGTGGCTTTTTATGGCCATCAAAACCCACTACCATGAATGAAGAAGGAAGGAAAAGCTTGAAGATGAAGAAGCAGCGTCCCGGCGCTCAAGCGTTGGGATCCCAGCGCTCCAGCGCTGGGGTTCTGACTAGATGATGAGTCAGATGTTGACCCAGCGCCCCAGCGTTGGAGAGCCAGCGCTCAAGCGCTGGGCCTCGGTCTGGAAGTGGGATTTTAATGCCTTCTAGCGCCCAAGCGTTGGGAATTCTAGCGCTGAAGCGTTGGAGGCTGGATTTTTACTATAAATAGGACATTTCTCTTCACTTGTAATACACACCTTTCTTAGAACACAACAAGTGTTCCTCTTTCTCCCTCAAGAACATTGTTCCTAGGAATTGTGGGAAGCCATATTTGAGCTCCTAGTCCAGGGTAATTCAATGCTTCTTTTAGCCATGCTTGGCTAATTCTTTTTAAGTATTTTGGGTTGTTTTAGTTTATAATCTATGTTTTAGTTTTCTTCTACTCTTCTGAATTTTATTGCTATAGTTCATGTTTTATTTACCTTGTTCTTAATGTTATCTTGGTGCACACAAGAGTTTTTTACTTATTGCTTATAACAATGGAAATTGGTAAGTAGTAAGGGACTTAGGAAATAAAAGAAGCTATATGACATATCACTAAGGTATTAGGATAGACTTAGCTTTATGTTGGCCTGAAAATTCTGTCTTCATCTTCTTCTTGGTTTTTTCTAGATTACAAGGTATTGAATTTAGTAATTGAGAAGAAAGTTCTACAATGCTTAAGGTATTAACTTGTAGAAACATTAGGCTATAGCATCATGACTTGGTACTAAAATTCAGAAATAAAGTAGTAGTTGCTAGCATATTTTATAAATTATATAAATCAACCCAAGTGCTTAAGATTCATCATCATCTCTTTTTCTTATCATTTTATTTGCTTATTTCTTTTTCTAAAAACAACAACATATTTTCATCTTTAAATTTCCGCACAAGTACTAAATCCTATATTAATAAGAACACCTTTCCCTTGAGTTCGATCTTTTTACTACGCGATAGTAAGTCGTACACTTGCGATTCCGCTATCAGGGGTGAACCAGGATAAAAATCATGTGTGCTTTACTTTTCTTGATATGTTATATTTTCCTCTGCATACATGCATATTTGCATCATGAATAACTCTATTTGAAAACCAATAATTAACATTTATTATTGAAAGAAGTTTTCGAAATAAGTCACACAATTCAAACCCCCCCCTTTCTTGTGTGTTTCTTGCACCTTCAAGACACACTTCATCTTCGTGCGTCAGGCTTGGTGTCTTTTGGGCTTGTGGACCAGGCGAGCACCTTCCCTTGGGGGCGGGCCATGAAGACTTCTGAAGACACACTTCGCTTTCATACTTCAAACTTGGTGTCTTGTGGGCTTGTGCGCTTGTGGACTGGGTGAGTACCCTTGCCCAGTAGTAGGGCGACCCAGTGGCTCGACAGGACAATCCAGTGGCTCGACAGGGCGACCCCATCTGCTTTAGGGGGGTATATTTGTAACATAAGGGGGGTAATAATTTGTAGTGTATTGGGATCGATTCCCGAGGCCCGCAGGCCTGCTAGGATTCAAGATATTTATGACTCATCCCCCTATAAATAGCTAGTAGGGGGCTCATGTAAAAGGGTCTTGATTTGTCTCTTAATACTCTAATAATAACACTTTTCTCCTATATTGTCTCATTCCGAGAACATAACTTCGATACCTCTGTGCACTTGTAGAAAGGCTATCGCACACAAATAAAGTCTACTCATAAAAGACACAGCATGTTCTTCTAAAGAAAACATGGATTTAAATGACTGCTTTTACACACTTGAAAGTGATAGGAATAATCGGATAAGACAAATGGTGCAAAATAAACTAATTTCCACACCCAAAAATCAGTACTCGCTGACCCTTATACCCTCCCCAGATTTGTATCACAAGCATGCATGACATGGCCACCAAATTCATCCAAGCTAGCCTTCAAAGTCAGACACCAATTTTTTTGAATTCTTCCAAGTATACCTCCTGCTTATGAAGAGAAGAAGGATAAGAAGTATTTGTAAAGGTGGAAATAACCAAGAAGATCAATCACACAATCAAAGGTTTTTCATTATCAAAGAAAACTTTTGAACCTTCAGACGCTATAAGTTATGAAATATTTTGAACTTAATATGTGAGCCATGAACTAGTGCAATTCTTTTTCATTTTTGAAACATTCTCTCCAATGACCACCCTTTAAATTTGATTTTTGCGAGCCCTGAGATAGTAATAAACCCAGAATGGGAAGATAAAACATATTATAAGAAATTTTACATGCTTATTATCATATCAAACTACATGCAAAGTAGAAGACATGACTAAGAGTAAGATTAATGAAGAAGAATTTAACTTCTTGGATTGAAAGAAATCATCAGAAAAATATAAACTAACATATTTAACCTTAGCTACTACTAATAATTGAAAAACTTTAACTGTATTTTAGCCTGACTTTTGAGAAAGAGGAGCTAGAAGTGTGTCTTGAAGATTGTAGACTCAAAACTGAAGTAATCTAAGTCAAAGCAGCAAAAGAAAGAAAAAAAGAAAAAAAGCTATTATGACAATTTGATACAGGAAAGACCAATACAATTAGGAGGGTTTTGAAAAGTTTTTTTTTCCCACTTATGATCATGTATATGATTTTCCTTGTTTTGGAAAGAAACTAATTCACTCAACTTAAACAAGTCTAAAAATCAGCAGATTAGTGATATATATATATATATATATATATATATATATATATATATATATATATATATATATATATATATATATATATATATATATATATATATATATAAAGGGGAAGATACTCACGTTTGTAGCATCAAATATGATGCCTTAATTATTATTGTTATTATTATTAATATTATTAATATGATTATTATTATTATTGTGGACATGGTACTCTTTTGAAAACTAACTTGCCATGTATGATATGCACATCATTATACCGGATACATTTAATATTCTTATAAAAAAATTAAATGTTATACTTAATAACTTTGTTTATTATAGAATATTAAGAATACAAAATAATTAAAAATAAATGTGTTTTTACTATTTTTACAAAATTTAAAGGATCTGATTAAAATATATTGATTATTATATACTTAAAAAAGACTAAAA
Organism: Acmispon strigosus; assembly: GCA_030819835.1. Taxonomy (NCBI): domain Eukaryota; kingdom Viridiplantae; phylum Streptophyta; class Magnoliopsida; order Fabales; family Fabaceae; genus Acmispon; species Acmispon strigosus. Next base: position 27,128,020 of record JAUAMA010000004.1, on the reverse strand, counting down.
TTAAAAACACATTAATATTTAATATTTCATGGATTATATATTACATCTTGTAGTATTTTCTTTCACCTGTACATTATTAATAATATAATTTGTAGACTGACACTTTAAAAGGAACTTAACTTTTTATAGTTTTATACAAAAGAAATGTCATATCACTATTTAAATATGAACATGAATTGTCATGGATAAGGATAATATATCAAATTACGATGTCAAGGATAAGTTCAGAATTATTACGTTCGGTAGCGATAAACATCAATTGCCATGTCAGCTTACAAATGGATAAGCGCTTGACCTTTTACATTAATGACAATATTAAATAATTATAAATAACATTTTATAGATAATATTAATAAGTTATTAATAATATTTATATTAATTATTATTTTATAAAATATCACAATTTCACATATATAGTAAAAAATATTAAATATCTAAAATTTCCCTAACACTTGAATTAATGACACTATTCATTAATAATACTCTAATTAAAAATTTAAAATTTAAAATTGTGTTAAAAATAATTATGGAATATTTAAGTAATTTTTTTTTACATTTAATTAATGTTAATATTAGTTAGTTATTCAATAAATTCATTTTATTAATTACATTAACAATCAGTCTTAACAATACCTCAATTTATCATATATGAAAGTAAAATATTAAATATGTTGACCTTTACATTTATGAAACTATTAATTGAACATTAATAACCTTTTGTATTATTAATTATATTAATTAATAATTATTTATATCACAATTTCTCATATTAAAAAGTAAAATATTAAATATTAAATTATTTTAATGTTATTGATAAAAAAAGCAATTAGTTTTATTTGTTTAATATAAAGTAAAAATTAATATTTAAATCTAAATAGCTTAACAGGAGTAACATAACCTGATTAATATTACTTGAATTATTTTTAATTAATATTAAATTATTAAAATGTTATTAACTAATTAATATTTAAACCAATAAATTTTACACGAATTAAGTAATCCCAAATTGAGAAATATTAAAAAAATAAAATAGAAATAAAAAACATTTTTATTTTTATATATATTAAGTATTAAAGTTATTTAATAAATATAATTAAATTATTTTCACCTTTATATTAATGGTATTTTAGTAAAAGGCGAAAGAATAGTTCGTCTTGTGCATATTAAATATTAAATGTGTGTTCTGTGTGTGTGTCTTTTTTAGTATATAGTAGTAAATTTATCATGAAAAAAACTATATTAAGTATTAAATGTGCGTTATGTGTGTGTGTCTTTTTTTAATAATAAAGTAATTATTTAATTAGATAATTTAATTTATTTTAAATATTAAAGTGGATTCATTTTTATTCAAATTTTATTCTTATTATTATATAATAAATAAAATTATTAAGTATGACTTTTAAATTTTTCTGAAAATATTAAATATTTCCTGTATAACTAGGTGCATATCATACATGGTATGTTAATAATAATAATAATAATAATAATAATAATAATAATAATAATAATAATAATAATAATAATAATAATAATTAAGTGAAATATTTTGATGCTCTGAATGCAAGTCTCTTCCCCTATTATTAATATCTCTACCTCTCACTCTTTTCCCAATCATATGTTCTCTTTTATTCTTTGCAAATATATTCTCACTGAGATATCTACACCACCTCCACAACATTTGCTTTTGTTTGCCAATCACAAGAATTAGGGAATGGGAATGGTGCACAAGCTTGGGTCCTAAAGTCATACAAACCTTGCAAAGGCTTACTTTGTTCTCTTCTTTATCGGATAGTGTCTATGTGCTGATTATTAGGCTATATGTTACTTAACTACCATCATTTGAATTGCAGAGTTTTGTTTCAACTTCCGTAGCTGAGTATGAGTGTTTTTATGTTGCAGGTTCCTCCATGGTTCGAATTTGACCTTACTACAGTTACAGGTACCCTTTTTCCGTATTTTATACCACCTAAATTTTAGGTGTTGATTGTTTGATTTCTTATGCTATGTGGTAGTCCTAATATTCATGTGTATTCAACTTTTTTGTGGGTGTTTCCTTGCTAAATGTAATAAATTTAAATATATTAAAATGAAAATATTTAAAATGATTAAAATTAGTTTTAACTTTTTATGTTTTCCAAACTTAAAACCAAAAGTCATATTGAACGGGGCCTAATGAATTTAGCATCAAATTTTTTTAAAATCTCAAGTCTTAGATTCCACTACACTTATTTTCTCTCAAACCGAAGCGTTCCTTTTTCATATAATAAATATACAAATTCTATATATATAAAAAAATAATATGCTCTTCACTGTACCTAGCAAAGCATCCCAAAAAATAACATTTGCAAATAAGGTCCTCATTCGGTGTAGGAATAGACTTCTATAGAAACAGGTCCCTTTAAATGTCGTCATGTTGTATTATCTCTTGTATTTGTTTATCTTTTTTATATCTAGCCTTGTGAACCCAAACTTATGGGTCTATATCAATTCAGCTTCTTTAGTAGCTGGTAGGACAACGTTTCTCACTTTTAAAAATCCCAGCACCCTTTCTATGGAAGAGAACAGGGACCGGAAATAACCTTGTCCTTCGTAATTATTAAGATATGCCACTAAGGGAAGCTCTGATACTTCTAGCCCTTGCACATGAAATACGCCAGTGCAAACCACCGTTTCATTGACAGCGAGCATCGCACAATGCATTATTCCAAAATCACGATCCTCAATTCTCCACACGTGAATCATTTCTATAATTAAATCAAGCTCTATAGTAGTACATATTATTTCATGAAACTGCTCATGGAAGATAACAACATCTTTTGAAAATAATGAACTAATCTCATTAGGATAAACCAAGTTCCACTTCAAAACCGTCCATTTTATATTTAGACCAGCCTCACTTTCTATGAATTTTCCTTCATGCTTCTTTTTATTCAAAATTAGCGGTGAATATGGAAGATTCACCTCCCCATGAGCCCCCAAATTTACTAGAGTGTATGAATTTGATCACAATCTGAGCATCATAACCAATTACCTTCAAGAATTTCCTTCAAGCTTAGCATGTTATGATCCTTCAAACACCCAACATGGTATTCCCTCTCACACTGATCACAAATAATTACTGTTCGAGGACAAAATACTTCTTTGCTAAAATCTTGGCCACCGCACAATGCACACCCACCATAGTCAACTTTATAAATTTTGACAACACAAGTTCTATTATTCATATGTTCTAGAGGATAAACACACGAATTCCTTAAAACTTCCAAAGCATATGAAGGGACCTATGGCGGCTGGAAGTGTTGCAGCAGTGAATCCTCTAGAACAGATAAACCAGAGAAGCATTCGTATTGTCAAAATTTATAAGGGTGACCACGGTGGGTGTGCACTGTGCACTGACCTAGATATAAACAGAGAAATATTTGGTCCTCGAACATTAATTATTTGTGATCAGTGTGACAAGGAATACCAAGTTGGGTGTTTGAAGGATAGTAACATGCAAAGCCTGTAGGAATTTTTGGAAGATGATTGGTTATGCTGCTTAGATTGTGATCAAATTCATACGCTCTAGAGAATTTGGGGGCTCATGGGGATGTGAATCTTCCATATTCTCTCCTAATTTTGAATAAATGTAAGCATGAAAGTAAAGGCATAGAAAGTGAGGCTGGCCTGAATATAAAATGGGGGATTTTGAAGTTGAACTTGGTTTATCCTGGTGAGATTAGTTCATTATTTTCAAAAGATGTTGCTATCTTCCATGAGCAGTTTCATGGAATAATAGATACTACTACAGAGCTTGATTTAATTATAGAAATGATTCACGTGTGGAGAGTTGAGGATCATGATTTTGGCAGAATGTATTGTGCGATGCTCTCTGTCAACGAAGTGACGGTTTGCACTAGCTTATTTCATGTGCAAGGGAAAGAAGTATCAGAGCTTCCCTTTGTGGCATATCTTATTGATTACAAAGTACAAGGTTACTTCGGGTCCCTGTTCTCTTCCATCAAAAGGGTGCTGGGATTTTTAAATGTGAGAAACGTTGTCCAACCTGCTGCTAAAGAAGCTGAATCAATATAGACCTGTAAGTTTGGGATCAGAAGGCTAGATATAAAAAGGATAAACAAATACAAGAGATAGTACATCATGGTGGCATTTAAAGTGACCTGTTTCTCCATAAGCTTAATCCTGCACTGTAATGAGGACCTCATTTGCAAATGTTATTTTTTGGGCAGCTTTGCTGGGTACAATGGATAACATACACTTTTTTATATATATAGAATTTTTATATTTAGTGTACGGAAAAAGAAGGTTTAAGATCCAAAGATAAGGTGTGTAGTGGAACCCAGGACTTGGGATTTTTAAAAATTTGCAAAACTTGACTTTAGAATCTATTATGAGGAGAATCTAGAATGAGAAGATTTTGGGTGTCAAATTTGACTATAAGTAAAGATAATTTGGTGCAAACATGTCATAAAACGACAAAAATAAAACATCCACCAAGAAGTTGAGTACACAAGGAAAATCGAGGAAGGAAGAAAGGGCGAGAAGGAGAAGAAGATCAGGTCAGGGAAGAGGAAGTCGCTCTCCATCCGCCACGATGTCACAAACCTCTGTGGGCTGAAGATCGAAGTCTTCAACATCAGCAACAAAGAACCTAGAATAGAATTGAGGCGAGTAGCATTGGTTTACTGCTCGCCATCACCCCATGCTGGAATTTCCTTCAACCAGATTTCGGAGAACACGAGTGGGAGCAAAGTATGATGACAAGGAAGAGAACAACGACACTGAAGACACCAATTCGTCCTCCTTCACTCTTAGTCAACGTAGCAGTGGCTGATACATCGGTCTGGTTCTGACAAAGACATATGATGAGTGGATATTATATGATGTTTTTAGGTTGGGGGGGTGAATCAGTGTTGCCCCAATTTTCGCCTAATTGAAATTGTTACTTTCAAGTTTATGATGATCACGAGTTGATCTTGTGATTGCAGCGGATATGAACAATGCTTGAAAGTAAATGTGAAGGATAAACAGAATCACACACAAGATTTTATCCTGGTTCGCCTTCAATCCACCGAAGACTACGTCCAGTCCCTCAAGAAAACCCCTTGAGGATTTTTCCACTATTGATAAGAATTTCTTACAAGTTCCTAACCCAAGGACCCCAAGAACTTCTATCAAAATCCTGTGAAAGCAAACCGCTTTCAACAGCCCTTGAAAGCAAACCGCTTTCAATTCCTGAAGGCAAACCACCCTCAGACCTTGAAGACAAACTTGTCTTCAACCAAAACCCTGAAAGCAAACCACTTTCAGTGACAACAACCCTTCACCGAATACCACGGTGAAAAACTCAATCTTACAGAAAGAGATGAAGAAGATATTACACTTGGCTGTTTCAATCCTTTAACACACAATTGGATTGAACATGAGAAATTATGCTTTAAGGATTTTAAGCATAATACAATTCTGAGTTCTTCAAGATATGAACAACTAATGTGTTCTTGTAAACATGAAGATCATGAACTCAGAATTTAGGCTCCAAAAGATTTAAGTTCTAAAAGGTGAACTTATTTTGAAAAAGCTTTGGCCTAATGTGTTTTTCTCATGTGAAATGTGTGAATTTCGTGTGTGTGTGTGTTCTATGTTGTTGTTCTTGTGTGTTATGTTTTCTGGACTCAAATGGTCTTTATATAGGCAAGGGAAACGTCCTTGAACCATCACAACCCTTTTCAAAAGGTTTGGGACACAATGGTTCATGAAAAGATGCAACTTTTCGTTCTGGTAATCGATTACCACACTTAGTGTAATCGATTACACAAGTGACCGTTTCAGTTTGAATTTGAATTTCAAACATGTAATCGATTACAAGACTGGAGTAATCGATTACTTGCCTTGGTGTAATCGATTACCATAATAGTGTAATCGATTACACAGAAGCCCATTTTCCAGAAACTTATTCTTTGAGTCTTGCTTAAGATTTTCTACTTCTTTTAAGTTATGAAAACACTTAGCTTGATTAGATTAGGTATTTTGAGAGCCTTTATGCTTTAATAAACCTTTAGAAGCATAACTCACCTAATTCTAAGACTTCTAGACTATTGATGGACTTGAGTGCTTGATTCCTTGAAGTCTTCTTTTCTTCTTTTTGTTGATGAGTTTGTCGTCATCAAAACCACAGCCAGGGTCAGGAGCAAGACCTTCTTCACAGTTTTTAGTCTTTTTATTTTATTATTTTTGAGTCACATATAGGTTTTTTATTATTTTTATGTAGTTTTTTTATTTATTTTGCATTTTGCATGTAGATTAGATTTTATTTGTTTTTCTAGCTTTATTTTATATTTTTAGGATTTTTATAGCTATTTTATATTTTTAGAAAAGCTGGTTTAGTTATCATTTTTTGTCCAGGGACCAATTTGTAAAGTTTCAGGAAATCAGGGACCAAAATGTGAAAGTTCAAGAGTGGAGGACTAAAAGTGAAGACTGAGAGAATTCAAAGGGCCATAATTGAAGTGCTAACAAAGAGAGGACTCAAAATGGAAATCAAGAATATGAAGCAACACTCTTTGAATTAAGCACATGGAAAATAAGGATTAAAGGATGAGTGGAGAATTGATGGTAGTGGGAAGGAGTTTTCAAAAGTTAATTGGTGGCCAATGAAGGTCATAATGGCCATCAACTCCTCCACCATTGAAAGGCAATTTTTTGCTATAAATAGGAGTGCTCATCCTTTGTAAAAAACACACATCTTAGAATACAACAAGTATTCTCTCTTTCTCCCTCTTGAGCATTGTTCCTAGGACTTGTGGGAAGCCATATTTGAGCTCCTATCCAGGGTAATTCAATGTCTCCTTTAGCCATGCTTGGCTAAATTCTTTTTAAGTTTTTGGGTTGTTTTAGTTTATAATTCATGTACTAGTTTTCTTTTACATTTCTGAATAATATCTTCAATTCATGTTTTATTTCTTTGTTCTTCATTAATCTTGTGATCAAAAGATTTCTTGCTTTCTACTTATGTCATAAGGCCATTTGGTAAGTAGTAAGGGAAATAGGAAATAAAAAAGGTTATATGTTTGCATTTCTTAAGGCTATAAGGATGTACGTAACTTTGTGTTGGCCCGGATTCTTTCTTCATCTTCTTCTCTAATTAACTAATAACCAAGGCTATGGAGTTAGTAATTAGGTAAGAAAGTTCTACATTTCTTAAGGCTATTAGGATGTAGAAATTTAGGCTATAGCACCATGAATATGAATTTAAAGTTCAGAAATTTAGTAAGAGTTTTCTAGCATGTTTTATAAATTATGTAAATCAACCCAAGAGCTTAAATTCTTCTCATCTTATTCTATTTTATTTTTCTATGCTTTTTCTTTCATCTTGTCCTAAACTAAACATCAACCATATCATTTTATTTTTATTGCACAAGTACTAAATTAAATATTAATAAGAACACCTATCCCTTGGGTTCGATCTTTTGTATTACGCGATAGTTTAATCGTACACTTGCGATTTTCCTTATCAACATACCCGATTCAGACCAAAGTCGCCACCACTTTTATGTTGATGATCGGAAGAGAGCAGTAGAGGCAACAATAGAGGATACGATGGTGTTCGTCATCTCATAACATGAGCAAAGAAAACCATCAACGTCATAGCCAAGATGGCTGGCAAATTTGATGCGATTCGCGCTCTCTAGTTTTTCCATGATATTTACTTCACGCTCTTAATCCTTTTTTGAAATTTATGCTTCTGAGTGTTCATGCCTTGATTTTTTTTTGTTTGATGTTCAAATAGCAGATTTACACTTTGCACAGAAGGTGCTCGAGAATATGCCTCAACGACAAGTAACTTCTTGGGACGTCATAATGTCAGAGTCATTGCGGTATGTGGGTTCCCTACGTAATAAGGTGACTCGCCCAACTTGGCCAGCGACATGGTCGCTGAACGACACTTAGCTTGGTAGCAGAGGTTACGACGACTTGTAGGCCACAATCTCAAGTTTGATTCGCTACTGGCCCACTTACTGTCCCGGCTCAACAATCACAGAGAATCCACAGTGCTTGGATATTTGGTTCACTCTATCCCTATCTCCTTCATGTTTAAAATTTGATGCTTGTTACATGTCCCACGAAAGAGTCAAATGTTATTTTCCTTGAAATACCCTAGCAGTTTTTACGCCTACCACCTGTTTGATAAAATGTCAGACTGAATCTACACTCATATTTTGAAGATAAAATGTTTAAAAAGAATTTGAGACCTCCATTACTAATAACTTATTGGAAAACTGTGGCAAGGTGTTGTATTTTATTTTGCATGTTGGTGCTGTTCTGAGTCTGACTTATTGCTTGACTAAGATGAATTAACCGCTTGGACAATAGAGATAAGTTGGGTGAATTTGAATTTATAGTGTGTCTTGACTGATCACTCGCTATTGTAAGATGTGCTTTAGATTATATGATGATTGCTCAACGTGCTGTGAAGATTGTTTCATGTATTTATCTCTGATAAACGATCTCATGAACCCTAGAATTGTGATTGTCATGTGTTTTGGTTTCCAGGTAGCAGAATTTAGTTCAGTTGTCTTGCTGCTTGCTTAATTGATCATCTTTGTTAATAGGCTTGGAACATCTGAAGGTGCAAGAAACACACAAGAAATGGGGGGTTTGAATTGTGTGACCATTTTTTTTTTTAAAACTTATTCGATAGGTCTTAAAAGTTAATTACTGGTTTTCAAAATGATTTATTCATGATGAAAGCATGAGTATGAATATAGCGGAAAGGTAATGTAACATGAATAATAAAGCACACATGATTTTTATCCTGGTTCACCCCCATAATTGACAGGGCTACGTCCAGTCCTTGGCTTCACAAAGATTTTCACTATTTAACCAAATAGTACAAGTATTATCAGGGACTTCTCCCAACAAGTATTCTAAGGACTTCTCCTATCAAGTATTCGAAGGACTTCTCCTATCATGTATTCGAAGGACTTCTCCTTACAAGTATTATCAGGACTCCTCCTTACAAGTATTATACAGGACTTCTCCTGACACCTTTTTCAGGGTTTTTCTTTTCTACAATAGTTCTCTTCTAATAAGAGTGGGTAGAAGAAATGAAGAGCAGAAAACAGAGAGATCATAAGCAAGTTTGTCTCTGTTTTAAGTTATGTGTGTGGGATAGGATGAGAGTAATACTCTATAAGTTTTCCACACACATAAGCAACTCAACTCAGGTTATGATATGACTTGAAGTTTCTTGAGCTAGAACCAAGAATGTCTTGGTCCTTTGGACGAACTAGGTTGAGATATGTAAAATTGAATTCTAGTCGCCAAGTTTCTAGGGAAGCAGGATTCTCTATATATATCTTCAGTTGAAGATCCTTGTTCTTCCTTCACAGAAGGAGTGAAAACCTGCCCGTTAGTGCTCCGGCTTCCTCTGCTGTGAGTAACGGCTAATTCTGCATTTTTCAGCAGGTCTGAGACACGATCTGAGAAGCATTGATTTTCCTGGGTTGACGTCATCTGGCTCCATGCTGAGCGAGTAGCCTTGAGCTAGTTCCTCTGTATTTAATGCATGAAGATCCAACTGTGATATTTGTTTTGACCATTATACCCCAGTGCATGCCAGCTAATGCTCATCACGTGCTTTGTTCAAATGTTTGAATTTCGACCGTTGAACGTGTTCGGTGCTAAGAGATTCTTGCCGTTGATTCCGCGATGTCAGCTTGATTTGAGGAAAAGCAGAAAAGCAGTGGGACCAAGGAATATTGTGTTGATTGTGTCCCTTTCTACTTTCTGCCATTGTCAGTACATCAATAAATATGCAGACGAGGTAGACATCTTTTGATCCAAGAAGCAATTATTCAAGATGAGGAGAATAACTTATTTAATTCTTCTGTTGAACGAATATCCTTGTAAACCACATTTCTTGATATTTGTACCTTTGGTGTAATCTGATGCTTGAGCGAACGGATTCTTCCTTAGAGTCTGGCAGACGTAGTCTCCATACAATGCTTCAGATTCCGCTGCGAAGTGATTTGTATTGGCAGACGATTTTTCTTCATTCAGTTCTTCTTAACGATTAGAATCTTCTTGGCTTGTAGAGGACTGAATCTTCTTTTTCCTTTTGATTCCAATGAAGTTCTCCATCCGAGAGAGTTGATCCACAACTTCTTTATATGATGCTAGAGAAGCTTCGAAGTCAAAGGTGTTTCTTCATAAGTTGTCATGCTCTTTCAGCTTTAGATGAAGCAGTCTTTCTTTTGATCACTGTAGGTTTAAGTGGTGGACTGTTTCAGCTTCTTAAAGTAGACTTTGACTTGATCGTGCAGAGTTTGATGGAGTGTCCTTGAGAGAGGATGTTGCTGTTTTCAATTTCTGCTTCTTCCTTCGTGAGTTGCCAGAGTGCCTTATACATGAATGCCTTCCTTTGTATATCTTTGACAATGTATCCTTCAGGGTGACCGGACGGACTCTTCTGGTGGACTAATTCTCTTGATGATGCTTTGAGATTCATTCAGTTCCTTTAGTAGATAGTCATTCCTGTGCATGAGAATTTTCACTATGTTAGGAATTTTATCTCTGACTATATTAAACCTTAAAGAAATAGTTAATTATCAAAACATAATAATTCATTTAATTATTTGACTCTAACAATCTTCACCTTTTTGATAATGACAATTTCTTTGGAAAAAGGTTTATTTGTGATTATGTTTATCGATTAAGCATCTTGTCATTTTTCAGATCATTTTTCAGATAATACAGAAATAGTTTTTCTTCAGGATATTTTAGTGTATAGAAAAACATGATCGTTATTTTAATAGTACTTAGACTTAGACAAGAACATTTTTGTTTTTAGGCGGACGGTTTTGATTTCTTGAGTTTACCTACCTTTGCTCCCCCTAAATCTGATGTTCCTGAAATAATTTTTGTGTCTAACATATCTTTTTCTAAATAAGCTCCCCCTGAACCGATGTTGATGCTATTGAGTCTTAACTGTGTTTAGGATATTCTATCATCATGGATATTCTATCATCATCTCTTTGTTGCTAACATTTTCTGTGATATTTTATCATCATCTCTTTGTTGCTATGCTAACATTTTTTGTGATATTTTATCATCATCTCTTTGTTGCTAACATTTTCTGTCTCTTTTTCCTTACCTAATTCTTCTCCCCCTTTGGCATTATCAAAAAGAAATAAGCGATAAATAAATAGCGATATTTAAATTGATGAGGCAGTAAATAGCAAGCACTGATAATATATGGATAACTTGCAGTCAGTAAAGATGAGAAAAAGAATAGATTGTGCAAGATAAAGAGGTAAAGGTATAGAGATTAGTCATGTTGCTGCTGATGTTGCTCAATGTAGCGCCGCACCAATCCTTCTAGAATCTCAAATCCTGCGTCCATCTTGTCAGAAAGTCTTTGGGACACAGTGTCAATGTGATTGAACGCATCTCTATGCAGTTCTTTATTTTCCTTAGAAGCATTTGAGCACCCTGTATCTATTCTTGTTGACAGTTCCATCACAGCAGCTCTGGCATCGAAGGAATTTTCAGCTGATGAAGGCATGTTTGTGGTCTTTGATTCAGGGATTTCCTCAGCTTGAGAAAGGTTACTCTTTGGGAGAGCAAATGATATAGGTTGGGTAGTGGTAACCTCAGCATCCTGGGCAACTGGTGAGGTTTTAGTGGTAGGTGTTTCTCATGAAGAAGATGGAGATGAGTGGTTTGGACTTTTCTCAGAGTCGGAGGATGTGGTGAATATATCTTGGGGTATGGTGATAACTTGAGGCAAGGGGATGGTTCGTGCATATGATGGGTGATTGTTGGAAGGTGCATTGGCAGTTGATAGAAGCTCAGGTCGCGGTCTTGCAGTAAGTAGAATGAGCAACCATGATCCATGTTGAAATATAATGCTTTTAACATTATGAATCAGTCCAAATGGAATGGTACTCAGATGAACTGGTCTGAATACAGACAGTTCCCACTCATGGTGAAAGATGTCGTACCTGGTCCTTTGAGCAAATGCAATTTGTAAACCATCCATAGCGGGAGGAGACCAGAGTCGGGCTAGAATACAAAAGTTGAATCCTAGGAGTTCCATCATCAAGTGTGGAGCATAGACGGCATTCTCAATTTTAAGCGTTCTGGGAATCTACAAGGAAGAAGGAGTTAACGTCCGACGCGTCCTCCTTGGAACATGAGCAAGAAAGACTCTTGCAGTGTTCTGCGAGGATTTCATGGAAGCAGAAACTTGCACATCATCATCCTGATCATCCCCAGGTGCAGATGCTTCCTTGGAGACTCTTTGCTGAGAGGCCAGTATCTCATTCAGAGATATTTCCGGATCATCAACATGATCATTTATATTTTCAGCTCCAGTCTTCTGCTTCTTTTTCTTTGGTTGTGTCTTCTTTGATGCTCTGGTTTTGTACGCTGCTTAGCACTCTCTTTTGAAGAGCTCTTCTTCACTGTAGTCGGACGAAGTTCCTCCTGAATCGCTGACTTTTCTGCTTCTTTATCAACGAAGCATGCTGCAGTTTCTTTGTCTTGGTTCAGTTGTTTATCGTCCAGTGAACGATTCATAACTTCAAGTGGCTCTGGCAATTGAACTGGACTTGAAGGAGCTACTGATGAGGTTTGAGGAGTCTGAGCTTGCGCTTGTGGGATCTCATCGCTGTCCAGAGTGGATTCACTATCGGATTGGCTTCCGATGCGTTGAGGTTGTCGTACATATTCTGGATCAACAATCTCCTTATATTTTAGGATCCTTGATGAGATATGTTTCCCCCATCTCTTAGGGTATGTTTGGTTCAAAGGAGGGAAGGGGAGGGGAGGGATTTTAATGGAGGGGAGGGGAAGGGAGGGGAGGGGAGGGGAGGGGAGGGATTTTAATACAAAACATGTTTGGTTCATAGGAGGGGAGGGGAGGGAAAATAACTTTTTTTTGTTTGGTTCACAAGGGGAGGGGAGGGATTTTATAATTAAATTACTTTTCTACCCCTTACTATTTTAAAAACAAATTTTAAAAACAGAAAACATTATAACCAAGAAATACTAGCAAACAAGATAAGTACATTTAAATGGAAAACAAAATATATACGAAATATGTAGCTACATAAATGGAAAGGGTCAAAAAAGAAAACAAGAATCACTGCAGAGCTGAGTGCTAATAAAGTGAAATGGGCAAAAAAGAAAACAAGAATCTCCAGAATTCATGTGACAAACTTATTTGGAAAATTAAATACCTTTTAACCAATCCACAATGTCCACAATATGAACACAAAGCACATGCATATAGACATAATCTTTTTCTTTTAACTTGCCCTTTTTTTTTTTGGTTTTATAGATCACTGCATTTCAAATGTGTTGCTTTGCTTGTGCCAGCACCTCTACCACTTCCCTCATGGTTGGTCTCTCCACACTGTGTTCATGAACACATAACATGGCCACAAAAAACACTTGCTTTGCTTCACCTAAAGGAATGTGACTTAGCCTCTCATCAAGGATCTTCATCACCATGTCTTGGTTCCAATTGGTCTGCATCTTGGTCCATTGAACAATGTCTAATCCTTTTTCCTCAAAATCCCCCACTGGTCTTCGCCCCGTTATGAGTTCTAGCAGCACCACTCCAAAGCTATAAACATCACTTTTCTCATCAACTTTCAATGTGTATGCATACTCTGCAACATCAAATTCAAATCAATAAAAAAATACTAGTGGGGGATAGCAAGAAAAGCCAGAGAAGAAAAGGAAAGACCGTTCAAATCCAACAAAACAAACTCAGCAACACTTTCAATCTCATAAAACAAGTCAAAAAGAAATCCAACAAAACAAAATCTGCAACACAGCAAAGTGGAAAAAGAGAAAAATGGAAAGGAGGAGAGAAGATGGAAACCTGGGGCTATGTGTGAGAAGTAGCGGCAGGGGGGGCGGATGGGCGGCAGAAGCGTCTGGCGGAAGGGCGGCGGACGGTGGACGGCGGACGGGCGGACGGGCGGCGGACGGCGGACTGCAGGGACGGCAGAGAAGCAGGAAGGACGATGGATTTGCAGTATGAGAGAAAGATATTGAGAAGTTTCAGCAATTTAGGTTTATTCAATTTGGGAATTACAAAATTTGGGTAAGGGTATTTTTGTCACAAAATCTATTTCCCTCCCAATCCCCCCACAATTGGAGGGACTAAAAAATTGAGTGAGGAGGGGTTCAAAACCCCTCCATTCCCCTCCCCTCCCCTCCTAAAAAATGAACCAAACAAGTAAACTTTAAAAAAATCCCTCCCCTCCCCTCCCCTTCCCTTCCTTCCCCTCCAACCAAACAATACCTTAGTGCTCTTCGCACAATTTGGTCTCCACATAGGAGTGTAATAAGGGAGAAGTGAATCATTTCTGAGTTTTACCCTTACCCAATGGTGGTCATCGATATTACAGAGAACTGCAATAATGGGAGGGATGAAGGCTGGACCAGCTAAGGGTAGATAGGTGCATGACTTCCTTAGACTTACGGTTACCAGTATGATTTTGAAAGTGCTTACAGCCAACAAACCCATGTCAGGGACAGTGAACCATTTAGGAAATAGAGCAAGTTCCCCTTCAGGTAAGTTTAGTGCATCCATTATCCGCTCGAAATGTTGCTCAGATTCCATCATTCCGGCATATACAGAGTGATGAGCTTTAAGTTCTTCTATCATCTCAAGAAAGGAGTGAACCATTTTGCATATTGCTCATCTGGTAGAGTGCCCAGTGAGACATCTTATTTACAAGATCTCGGGCTCCTTCTTTAGGGAAAACGATCTTGCTGATAACGGCGTGTGGAAACTTGTATTCTTCCACTAGGTTATTGACTGAGTTTCCATGTATCTTGGAGTCTTCCTTCCAGATACAATTGTTGTTTATGGTTGATGTTTCCCACTTCGGGGAGTAGTGAACTCCGTCATTCACATCCACTTCTAATGCTAGAGCAATGTCTTCAGGACAGATTTCAGTTATCATCCTCATGCATCTGCTCACGATGGTCTGAGGGTTTTTCTTCACAGCGCACTGATAGAACTCCTTTACCAAGGGTTCAAGAACAGGGGTTTCTGACACTTTCATGAGTTGCACCCAGTCTTGAAATGATACGAGACTTAGTCCGGCAACCTTGGCATATTGGAAGCGATTAAGCTCAAGATACCTTAGTGATACGAGTTCCCTTTCACCTAGGTCAGAGAATTTCTTAGACCCAATCTTCATGACTTGTTCACGACAGTTGGCGTCAACATTCTTCTTTCTCAATTCAAGAACAGCTCTTGTGCTTGAGTAATCTTGAGCTTGACGGTGGTTTACTTCTTTGGTGCCATTTGAGAAATCTGCAGAAAGAGGTTAGAGAGTACAAGCAGAGAATAACAAAGGTTCTGAGGTGCAAGTGAGTTGAGATGTGAGTGTGAGGCTTCCACTCTCAAATTCTTTTGTTAAGGTTGATTAGAAGGCAGACAGTCTTACTCGTTTTATGGTAGGAAATGATTGCCTGTGCATTTGATGTGAGGTAGCAAGTATCGCATGCGCATTAAGTAAAAATTGATAAATGTGCAGTTATGGCAGTTGAGGATTTAATGCGTGTTAAGAACGCTTGAGTACGTGGAACGATAAAGCTATTTACCTGTGACCCAGAAGTGGATGTTTTAACGTGTCCTTTCGGTTGAACCCAGACGTTCTCACTTGGATGTCTTTTGATTGATCACCGGACGGTGACTCAATCTCAGTTCGATAGCTCTTGGCGATGGACTTTATTTGTGACAGATGTAGTATTTTGAGTGCTCCTTTGAGATACTCAATATGTGCATTTCTTCACTCTTTTACTTTCTTCTCTTGATCTCCATGTTTGTTCAGCTTTTGTTGATCGTCATTGTAGTAAGTTTCTTCACTGTGAGTTCCTGCAGCAGAAGTCATTGTGCACTTTTGTGGTACCCGGGTTTTTCTTGGGTCCAGAGGGTTAGTCCTTTATTCACACGATTGTAAACATCAGTGTTTGAGTGTCATGATCAAAGTAGAACGAATTTTCAAAGGCTTAAGCCGATATACAGATGTGTATGCATTTCAAGACATTGACTATTTATGATGTCATTTGAAAATATTATGCAGGTTTGATATAACAACAGAAACTTTGTTCCTTTTATGTGGATGAAAATTTGAAATAATACAGAATTTTCTTGACTTCCGAGCTTATCTTAATCAGAGAATAATTAAAATTAGAGGACATATATTCAGTTTTTCCTTTCTTTAATATACTACTAATTTTACTTAAGTTAGAACAGGTAAGGGAATAGTTGCAGCTTGATAATCATGAATTCAGAATTACCTCATTTATATTTCAAATGGTCACATGCTGTATCAACTGTTTTCAATCTTCGAATGATGTTGTTTCGATCAGGAAGATGATGAGTTTATACTTCTCTTTAAGAAGGGCTTGATTTTCTCACAAATTTGCTGGAGGATCCGCCAAAGATGGGCTGAGCTGGAAGGTCAGGATTCCTCATTAGCTTCCTCTTCTTGGATGAGCATAGATTTCTTTGTGCTTTATCAATTCATCTCTGATTATCTTCTTTTAATCCGGTTTACTCCTTTCTTGAGTTGGTTTCTTTGAGATGTTCTACCGGCACTATCGTTTGGATCATGGTTGCTTTTTGAGGAGAACATCGATTACCATAGATCTTTATACTCTGCATCAGTGAAGATGTTAGTCCTTTTCAAAGTGGTTAGGCTCTGATACAAATTGAAGGTGCAAGAAACACACAAGAAAAGGGGGGTTTGAATTGTGTGACCATTTTTTTTTTAAAACTTATTCGATAAGTCTTAAAATTTAATTACTGGTTTTCAAAATGATTTATTCATGATGCAAGCATGAGTATGAATACATCGGAAAGTTAATGTAACATGAATAATAAAGCACACATGATTTTTATCCTGGTTCACCCCCATAATCGACAGGGCTACGTCCAGTCCTTGGCTTGACCAAGATTTTCACTATTTAACCAAATAGTACAAGTATTATCAAGGACTTCTCCCAACAAGTATTCTAAGGACTTCTCCTATCAAGTATTCGAAGGACTTCTCCTTACGAGTATTATCAGGACTCCTCCTTACAAGTATTATACTGGACTTCTCCTAACACCTTTTTCAGGGTTTTTCTTTTCTACAATAGTTCTCTTCTAATAAGAGTGGGTAGAAGAAATGAAGAGCAGAAAACAGAGAGATCATGAGCAAGTTGGTCTCTGTTTTAAGCTATGTGTGTGGGATAGGATGAGAGTAATACTCTATAAGTTTTCCACACACATAAGCAACTCAACTCAGGTTATGATATGACTTGAAGTTTCCTGAGTTGGAACCAAGAATGTCTTGGTCCTTTGGACGAACTAGTTTGAGATATGTAAAGTTGAATTCTAGTCGCCAAGTTGCTACAGAAGCAGGATTCTCTATATATATCTTCAGTTGAAGATCCTTGTTCTTCCTTCACAGAAGGAGTGAAAACCTGCCCGTTAGTGCTCCGGCTTCCTCTGCTGTGAGTAACGGCTAGCAGGTCTGAGACACGATGTGAGAAGCATTGATTTGCCTCGGTTGACGTCGTCTGGCTCCATGCTGAGCGAGTAGCCTTGAGCTAGTTCCTCTGTATTTAATGCGTGAAGATCCAGCTGTGATATTTCTTTTGACCATTATACCCGAGTCCATGCCAGCTAATGCTCATCACGTGCTTTGCTCAAATGTTTGAATTTCGACCGTTGAACGTGTACGGTGCTAAGAGATTCTTGCCGTTGATTCCGCGATGTCAGCTTGATTTGAGGAAAAGCAGAAAAGCAGTGGGACCAAGGAATATTGTGTTGATTGTGTCCCTTTCTACTTTCTGCCGTTGTCAGTACATCAATAAATATGCAGAAGAGGTAGACGTCTTTTGATCCAAGAAGCAATTATTCAAGATGAGGAGAATAACTTCTTTAATGCTTCTGTTGAACGAATATCCTCGTAAACCACATTTCTTGATATTTGTACCTTTGGTGTAATCTGATGCTTGAGCGAACGGATTCTTCCATAGAGTCTGGCAGACGTAGTCTCCATACAATGCTTAAGATTCCGCTGCGAAGTGATTTGTATTGGCAGACGATTTTTCTTCATTCAGTTCTTCTTAACGATTAGAATCTTCTTGGCTTGTAGAGGACTGAATCTTCTTTTTCCTTTTGATTCCAATGAAGTTCTCCATCTGAGAGAGTTGATCCACAACTTCTTTATATGATGCTAGAGAAGCTTCGAAGTCAAAGGTGTTTCTTCATAAGTTGTCATGCTCTTTCAGCTTTAGATGAAGCAGTCTTTCTTTTGATCACTGTAGGTTTAAGTGCCGGACTGTTTCAGCTTCTTAAAGTATACTTTGACTTGATCGTGCAGAGTTTGATGGAGTGTCCTTGAGAGAGGATGTTGCTGTTTGCAATTTCTGCTTCTTCCTTCGTGAGTTGCCAGACTGCCTTATACATGAATGCCTTCCTTTGTATATCCTTGACAGTGTATCCTTCAGGGTGACCGGACGGACTCTTCTGGTGGACTAATTCTCTTGATGATGCTTTGAGATTCATTTAGTTCCTTTAGTAGATAGTCATTCCTGTGCATGAGAATTTTCACTATGTTAGGAATTTTATCTCTGACAATATTAAACCTTAAAGAAATTGTTAATGATCAAAACATAATAATTCATTTAATTATTTGACTCTAACAACATCTACTGCTTTTTCATAATATAAATGTATCTTTGGCTTCTGTCATTCTTAATTGCATTTGAAACTGCTAGAATGTTTGTCTCCTGCTTTAATTTTCATGTTGCATGTGGAAAGTAATTTTATCAAGATTTTGTGTGGCATTTTCGTTACATGAAAAGAACATGAATAATTGTGAATTGTTTGAACTTATTTTGTCTGTCACATATAATGGGAACTGATTGCTAACTATGTTCTTGGCTAGTTGTTGGACCTTTAAAAACTGTTTGGCATGCGGCTCTCTGTACTATATCTAATCTCCTTCAGACTTGTTTATCGTAATTATTTATGTTGTGTGATTAAGTGGCTATGGTTGGTTTTCCAAAAATTGTCTTGCTTCAAAAACATATTGGGTCAATCATTGTTAGCTAATAAGTGTAGGGAATATTAGTGATTTAAGTATATATTGCAGATATGAAAAAGAGTAAATGCATAAAGTTTGTGGACATATAAATTTCTATGCTTCTTTTCAATTACACATTCTTCACGTACATGAGATGGAGTTTCAATTTGAGTAAGGGCTTTAACATTTTTCTTCTACTACAAAGTTCTGAGCCCATTGAAGTTTAAATGTCCAAACCTGGAGTACCATAACCATGAGGAATCTGGAATAGATGATTTGAGGCAGGTTTGATCTTTAACATTTTTTGATTTGAATTTGAACATTATATTTCCAGACATCTTGACGGTAACAACTAGTCCCTCCTTTGGATCATGAATTTGACAAGATCCATTTTCGTGTGCAATTTTTCAACCCGTTTCTAGCAACTGTCCTAGGCGGATCAAATTGCTTTTAAGTTCTGGTACATAGAACACATCACCTATAACTAAGGGAAGCTCTGATACTTCTTTCCCTTGCACATGAAATACGCCAGTGCAAACCACCGTTTCATTTACAGCGAGCATCGCACAATGCATTATTCCAAAATCATGATCCTCAATTCTCCACACGTGAATCATTTCTATAATTAAATCAAGCTCTGTAGTAGTACCTATTATTTCATGAAACTACTCATGGAAGATAGCAACATCTTTTGAAAATAATGAACTAATCTCATTAGGATAAATCAAGTTCCACTTCAAAACCCTCCATTTTATATTTAGACCAGCCTCACTTTCTATGCATTTTCCTTCATGTTTCTTTTTATTAAAAATTAGTAGTGAATATGGAAGATTCACCTCCCCATGAGCCCCAAAATTTACTAGAGCATATGAATTTGATCACAATCTGAGCATCAAAACCAATTACCTTCCAGAATTTCCTTTAGGCTTAGCATGTTATGATTCTTCAAACACCCAACATGGTATTCCCTCTCACACTGATCACAAATAATCACTATTCGAGGACGAAAGACTTCTTTGCTAAAATCTTGGCCACCGCACAATGCACACCCACCATAGTCAACTTTATAAATTTTGACAACACGAGTTCTTCTCCTATTCATATGTTCTAGAGGATCAACACATGAATTCCTTAAAACTTCCAAAGCATATGAAGGGACCTATGGCGGCTGGAAGGCTGCAGCAGTGAATCCTCTAGAACAGATAAACCAGAGAAGCATTCGTATTGTCAAAATTTATATGGGTGACCATGGTGGGTGTGCACTGTGCAGTGACCTAGATATAAACAAAGATATATTTGGTCCTCGAACATTAATTATTTGTGATCAGTGTAACAGGGAATACCAAGTTGGGTGTTTGAAGGATAGTAACATGCAAAGCCTGTAGGAATTTTTGGAAGATGATTGGTTATGCTGCTCAGATGGTGATCAAATTCATATGCTCTAGAGAATTTAGGGGCTCATGGGGATGTGAATCTTCCATATTCACTCCTAATTTTGAATAAATGTAAGCATGAAGGAAAAGGCATAAAAAGTGAGGCTGGTCTGAATATAAAATGGAGGATTTTGAAGTGGAACTTGGTTTATCCTAATGAGATTAGTTCATTATTTTCAAAACATGTTGCTATCTTCCATGCGCAGTTTCATGAAATATTACATACTACTACAGAGCTTGATTTAATTATAGAAATGATTCATGTGTGGAGAGTTGAGAATCACGATTTTGGCAGAATGTATTGTGCGATGCTCGCTGTCAACGAAGTGACGGTTTGTACTAGCTTATTTCATGTGCAAGGGAAAGAAGTATTAGAGCTTCCCTTAGTTGCATATCTTATTGATTACGAAGTACAAGGTTACTTCGGGTCCCTGTTCTCTTCCATCAAAGAGGTGCTAGGATTTTTAAATGTGAGAAACGTTGTCCAACCTGCCGCTAAAGAAGCTGAATCAATATAGACCCGTAAGTTTGGGATCAGAAGGCTAGATATAAAAAAGATAAACAAATACAAGAGATAGTACAACATGGTGGCATTTAAAGTGACCTGTTTCTACAGAAGCTTATTCCCGCACTATAATGAGGACCTCATTTGCAAATGTTAATTTTTGGGCTACTTTGCTGGGTACAATGGATAACATACTCTTTTTTATATATAAAGAATTTGTATATTTAGTCTACGGAAAAAGAAGGTTTAGGATCCAGAGAAAAGGTGTGTAGTGGAACCCAGGGCTTGGGATTTTTAAAAATTTGCAAAACTTGACTTTAGAATCTATTATGAGGAGAATGTAGAATGAGAAATTTTAGGTGTCAAATTTGACTATAAGTAAAGATAATTTGATGCAAACATGTCATAAAATGACAAAAATAAAACATCCACCAAGAAATTGAATACACAAGGAAAATCGAGGAAGGAAGAAAGGGCAAGAAGGAGAAGAAAATCAGGTCAGGGAAGAGGAAGCCGCTCTTCATCTGCTACGATGTCACGAACCTCCGTGGGCTGAATATCGAAGCCTTCGATATCAGCAACAAAGAACCCAGAATAGAATTGAGGCAAGTAGCATTGGTTTACTGCTCGCCATCACCCCACGCTGGAATTTCCTTCAACCAGATTCCAGAGAACACGAGTGGGAGCCAAGTATGATGACAAGGAAGAGAACAACGACACCGAAGACGCCAATTCGTCCTCCTTCACGCTCAGTCAACGTAGCAGTGGCTGATACATCGGTCGGGTTCTGACAAAGACATAGCCGATTCAGACCAAAGTCGCCACCACTCCCATGTTGATGATCGGAAGAGAGCAGTAGAGGCAACAACAGAGGATACGATGGTGTTCGTCGTCTCATAACCTGAGAAAAGAAAACCATCAACGCCATAGCCAAGATGGCTGGCAAATTTGATGCCATTCGCGCTCTCTAGTTTTTCCCTGATATTTTCTTTATGCTCTTAATCCGTTATGAAATTTATGCTTCTGAGTGTTCATGCCTTGATTTTTTTTGTTTGATGTTCAAATAGCAGATTTACACTTTGCACAGAAGGTGCTCGAGAATATGCCTCAGCGAAAAGTAACTTCTTGGGATGTCATAACGTCAGAGTCATCGCGATATGTGGGTTCCCTGCGTAATAAGGTGACTCGCCCAACTTGGCCAGCGGCATGGTCGCTGAACGACACTTAGCTTGGTAGCAGAGGTTACCACGAATTGGAGGCCACAATCTCAAGGTTGATTCGCTACTAGCCCACTTACTATCCCGGCTCAACAATCACAGAGAATCCACAGTGCTTGGATATTTGGTTCACTCTATCCCTAACTCCTTCATGTTTAAACTTTGATGCATGTTACATGTCCCACGAAAGAGTCGAATGTTTTTTTCCTTCAAATACCCTAGTAGTTTTTACGCCTACCACCTGTTTGATAAAATGTTAGACTGAATCTACACTCATATTTTAAAGATAAAATGTTTGAAAAGAATTTGAGACCTCTATTACTAATAGCATATGGCTGAAAGTTATTGAGGAAATGTCTAAATAAGTTATATATCATGTTTTCATTACAGTTTTCTTGCCTGGAGAGAAGTTTGATTAATTTCCCTTTGGATCCTCCTAAGACTATACTTTCAACGCCAGAACATTGAATGTATTTTAGCAATTTTTTTAAGTGATTCAATATGAGAAGCTCCTGATTGGGTCAACTGTTTGGGTTCTAATAATATGAGAGTATTTATGTTTAAGATTTGAAGCATGTTTCTCATCTTGTCATCATAAGAAGGTGTCATTGGAAAACTGTGGCAAGGTGTTGTATTTTATTTTGCATGTTGGTGCTGTTCTGAGTCTGACGAAAGCATTCATGTGAAGACAGTCTGGTGACTCACGGAAGATAAAGCAGTGACTTCAAATAACAAACATCCTTTTCGAAGACACTCTATCTGCTAGGCACTCTCAAGTCAAAGTCCACTTCAGGAAGCTGAAACAGTCCAGTTCCTGAACCAACAGTGATCAACAGGAAGACTGTTTCATCTAAAGCTGAATGAGTATGACAGCTCATGAAGAAATGCCTCTAGCTTTGAAGCTTCTCTAGAATCATATAAAGAAGTTGTGGACCAACTCACTTAAATGGAGAACTTTAGTGGAAGCAAAACAAAAGGAAAGATTCAGTCTTCTACAAGTCAAGAATATTCCCAACCTTAAGAAGGACTGAATAAAGAAAGACCGTCTGCCGATGCAAGCCACTCAGTAACGGAATTCTAAATATTATATGGAGACCGCGTCTGCCAAATCATAAGGAAGAATTCGTCTGCTCAAGCATCAGAATGCGCCAAAGGTACAAATGTCAAGAGATGTGCATTACGAGGATATTAGTTCAACCGAAGAATTAAAGAAATTATTCACCTAGCTCTGAAGAGTTCATCCAGAATAATTGCTTCTCGGATCAAAAGACGTCTACCTCGTCTGCATATTAAATAAAGCACTGGCAATGGCAGAAAGAAGAAAGGGACACAATTAATACAATATTCCTTGGTCCCACTGCTTTTCTACTTTTCCTCAAATCAAGCTGACATTGCGAAATCAACGGCAAGAATCTCTGAGCACCGTACTCATTCAACGGTCAAATTCAAATATTTGATCAGAGCATTTGATGGGCACCAGCTGGCACGCACTGGGGTATAATGGTCAAACAAATACCACAGCTGGAATTCTAGAGCATTAAATACATAAGACATAGCTCAAGGCTACTTGCTCAAATGGAGCCAGACGATGTCAACCCAGGCAAATCAATGCTTCGCAGATCGTGTCTCAGACCTGCTGAAAAATGCAGAATTAGCCGTTACTCACAGCAGAGGAAGTCGGAGCACTAACGGACAGGTTTTCTCTCCTTCTGTGGAAGAAGAACGAAGATCTTCAACTGAAGATATATATAGAGAATCCTGCTTCCGTAGCAACTTGGCAACTTAGACTCAAACTTTCATATGTCAACTAAGTTTGCCCAAAGAACCAAGACTTCATTGGTTCCAACTCAGAACGCTTCAAGCCAACCCTCATCTGAGTTGTGTTGCTCATGTGTGTGATGAAAGTACAGAGCGTTACTCTCATCCGATCTCACACACACAACCCAAAACAGAGAACCCAAATGTCTATCCTCTCTGTAAATCCGAGCTTCAATTCTTCTACCCACTCTTATTGAAGAGAACTATTGTAGAAAAACACACCCTTGTAAAAGGCGTCAGGAGAAGTCATGTAAAATACTTGTGAGGAGAAGTCCTGATAATACTTGTAAGGAGGAGTCCTCATAATACTTGATAGGAGAAGTCCTTACAATACTTGTTGGGAGAAGTCCCTGATAATACTTATACTATTTGTTTTAAATAGTGGAAAATCTTGGTGAAGCCAAGGACTGGACGTAGCCTTGTCGATTATGGGGGTGAACCAGGATAAAAATCATGTGTGCTTTACTTTTCATGTTATGTTATATTTTCCTCTGCATACATGCATATTTGCATAATGAATAACTCTCTTTGAAAACCAATAATTAACGTTTATCATTGAAAGAAGTTTTCAAAATAAGTCACACAATTCAAACCCCCCTTCTTGTGTGTTTCTTGCACCTTCAAGACACACTTCATCTTCATGCCTCAGACTTGGTGTCTTATGGGCATGTGGACCAGGCGAGCACCTTCCCCTGGGGGCGGGCCATGAAGACTTCTGAAGACACACTTCGCTTTCATACTTCAAACTTGGTGTCTTGTGGGCTTGTGGACTGGGCGAGTGCCCTTGCCCAGTAGTAGGGCGACCCAGTGGCTCGACAGGGCGACCCCAGCTGCTTTAGGGGGGTATATTTGTAACATAAGGGGGGTAATAATTTGTAATGTATTGGGCTCGATTCCCGAGGCCCATAGGCCTGCTAGGATTCAAGATATTTACGACTCCTCCCCCTATAAATAGCTAGTAGGGGGCTCATGTAAAAGGGTCTTGATTTGTCTCTTAATACTCTAATAATAACACTTTTCTCCTATACTGTCTCATTCCGAGAACATAACTTCGATACCTCTGTGCACTTGTAGAAAGGCTATCGCACACAAATAAAGTCTACTCATAAAAGACACAGCATGTTCTTCTAAAGAAAACATGGATTTAAATGACTGCTTTTACACACTTGAAAGTGATAGGAATAATCAGATAAGACAAATGGTGCAAAATAAACTAATTTCCACACCCAAAAATCAGTACTCGCTGACCCTTATACCCTCCCCAGATTTTGTATCACAAGCATGCATGACATGGCCACCAAATTCATCCAAGCTAGCCTTCAAAGTCAGACACCAATTTTTTTGAATTCTTCCAAGTATACCTCCTGCTTATGAAGAGAAGAAGGATAAGAAGTATTTGTAAAGGTGGAAAAAACCAAGAAGATCAATCACACAATCAAAGGTTTTTCATTATCAAAGAAAACTTTTGAACCTTCAGACGCTATAAGTTATGAAATATTTTGAACTTAATATGTGAGCCGTGAACTAGTGCAATTCTTTTTCATTTTTGAAACATTCTCTCCAATGACCACCCTTTAAATTTGATTTTTGCGAGCCCTGAGATAGTAATAAACCAAGAATGGGAAGATAAAACATATTATAAGAAATTTTACATGCTTATTATCATATCAAACTTTATGCAAAATAGAAGACATGACTAAGAGTAAGATTAATGAAGTAGAATTTAACTTCTTGGATTGAAAGAAATCATCAAAAAAATATAAACTAACATATTTAACTTTAGCTGCTACTAATAATTGAGATTTTTTAACTGTATTATAGCCTGACTTTTGAGAAAGAGGAGCTAGAAGTGTGTCTTGAAGATTATAGACTCAAAACTGAAGTAATCTAAGTCAAAGCAGCAAAAGAAAGAAAAAAAGAAAAAAAGCTATTATGACCATTTGATACATAAAAGACCAATACAATTAGGAGGGTGTTGAAAAGTTTCTTTTTTTTCCCCTACTTATGCATGTATATGCTTTTCCTTGTTTTGGAAAGAAACTAATTCACTCAACTTAAACAAGTCAAAATGTCAGCAGATTAGTGAGTGATATAAATATATATATATATATATATATATATATATATATATATATATATATAAAGGGGAAGATACTCACATTTGTAGCATCAAATATGATGCCTTAATTATTATTGTTATTATTATTAATATTATTAATATGACTATTATTATTATTGTGGACATGGTACTCTTTTGAAAACTAACTTGCCATGTATGGTATGCACATCATTATACCGGATACATTTAATATTCTTATAAAAAAATTAAATGTTATACTTAATAACTTTATTTATTATAGAATATTAAGAATACAAAATAATTAAAAATAAATGTGTTTTTACTATTTTTACAAAATTTAAAGGATCTGATTAAAATATATTGATTATTATAGAATTAAAAAAGACTAAAATTAAAAACACATTAATATTTAATATTTCATGGATTATATATTACATCTTGTATAATTTTCTTTCACCTGTACATTATTAATTATACAAAAGAAATGTCATATCACTATTTAAATATGAACATGAATTGTCATGGATAAGGATAATATATCAAATTACGATGTCAAGGATAAGTTCAGAATTATCACGTTCGGTAGCGATAAACATCAATTGCCATGTCAGCTAACAAATGGATAAGCACTTGACCTTTTACATTAATGACAATATTAATTAATTGTAAATAACATTTTATAGATAATATTAATTAGTTATTAATAATATTTATATTAATTAATATTTTATAAAATATCACAATTTCACATATATAGTAAAAAAATATTAAATATCTAAAATTTCCCTAACACTTGAATTAATGACACTATTCATTAATAATACTATAATTTAAAATTTAAAATTTAAAATTGTGTTAAAAATAATTATGAAATATTTAACTAATTTTTTTTTTTACATTTAATTAATATTAATATTAGTTAGTTATTCAATAAATTCATTTTATTAATTATATTAACAATCAGTCTTAACAATACCTCAATTTATCTTATATGAAAGTAAAATAATAAATATGTTGACCTTTACATTAATGAAACTATTAATTGAACATTAATAACCTTTTGTATTATTAATTATATTAATTAATAATTATTTATATCACAATTTCTCATATTAAAAAGTAAAATATTAAATACTAAATTATTTTAATGTTATTGATAAAAAAAGCAAACAGTTTTATTTGGTTAATATAAAGTAAAAATAAATATTTAAATATAAATAGCTTAACAGAAGTAACATAACCTGATTAATATTACTTGAATTATTTTTAATTAATATTAAACAATTAAAATGTTATTAACTAATTAATATTTAAACCAATAAATTTTACACGAATCAAGTAATCCCAAATTGAGAAATATTAAAAAAATAAAATAGAAATAAAAAACATTTTTATTTTTATATAGATTAAGTATTAAAGTTATTTAATAAATATAATTAAATTATTTTAACCTTTATATTAATGGTATTTTAGTAAAAGGCGAAAGAATAGTTCGCCTTGTGCATATTAAATATTAAATGTGCGTTATGTGTGTGTGTCTTTTTTAGTATATAGTAGTAAGTTTATCATGAAAAAAACTATATTAAGTATTAAATGTGCGTTATGTGTGTGTGTCTTTTTTTAATAATAAAGTAACTATTTAATTAGATAATTTAATATATTTTAAATATTAAAGTGGATTTATTTTTATTCAAATTTTATTCTTATTATTATATAATAAATAAAATTATTAAGTATGACTTTTAAATTTTTCTGAAAATATTAAAAATTTCCTGTATAACTAGGTGCATATCATACATGGTATGTTAATAATAATAATAATAATAATAATAATAATAATAATAACAATAATAATAATAATAATTAAGTGAAATATTTTGATGCTCTGAATGCAAGTCTCTTCCCCTATTATAAATATCTCTACCTCTCACTCTTTTCCCAATCACATGTTCTCTTTTATTCTTTACAAATATATTCTCACTGAGATATCTACACCACATCCACAACCTTTGCTTTTGTTGGCCAATCACAAGAATTAGGGAATGGGAATGGTGCACAAGCTTGGGTCCTGAAGTCATACAAACCTTGCAAAGGCTTACTTTGTTCTCTTCTTTATCAGATAGTGTCTATGTGTTGATTATTAGGCTATATGTTACTTAACTACCATCATTTGAATTGCAGAGTTTTGTTCCAACTTCCGTAGCTGAGTATGAGTGTTTTTATGTTGCAGGTTCCTCCATGGTTCGACGTTGACCTTATTACAGTTACAGGTACCCTTTTTCCGTATTTTATGCCACCTAAATTTTAGGTGTTGATTGTTTTATTTCTTATGCTAAGTGCTAGTCCTAATATTCATGTGTATTCAACTTTTTTGTGGGTGTTTCCTTGCTAAATGTAATAAATTTAAATATATTAAAATGAAAATATTTAAAATGATTAAAATTAGTTTTAACTTTTTGTGTTTTCCAAACTTAAAACCAAAAGTCATATTGAACGGGGCCTAATGAATTTAGCATCAAATTTTTTTAAAATCTCAAGTCTTAGATTCCACTACACACATTTTCTCTGAAACCGAAGCGTTCCTTTTTCATACACTAAATATACAAATTCTATATATATAAAAAAATAATATGCTCTTCACTGTACCTTGCAAAGCATCCCAAAAAATAACATTTGCAAATAAGGTCCTCATTCGGTGTAGGAATAGACTTCTATAGAAACAAGTCCCTTTAAATGTCGTCATGTTGTATTATCTCTTGTATTTGTTTATCTTTTTTATATCTAGCCTTGTGAACCCAAACTTATGGGTCTATATCAATTCAGCTTCTTTAGCAGCTGGTAGGACAATGTTTCTCACTTTTAAAAATCCCAGCACCCTTTCTATGGAAGAGAACAGGGACCGGAAATAACCTTGTCCTTCGTAATTATTAAGATATGCCACTAAGGGAAGCTCTGGTACTTCTTGCCCTTGCACATGAAATACGCCAGTGCAAACCACTGTTTCATTGACAGCAAGCATCGCACAATGCATTATTCCAAAACCATGATCCTCAATTCTCCACACATGAATCATTTCTATAATTAAATCAAGCTCTATAGTAGTACATATTATTTGATGAAACTGCTCATGGAAGATAACAACATCTTTTGAAAATAATGAACTAATCTCATTAGGATAAACCAAGTTCCACTTCAAAACCGTCCATTTTATATTTAGACCAGCCTCACTTTCTATGCATTTTCCTTCATGCTTCTTTTTATTCAAAATTAGGGGTGAATATGGAAGATTCACCTCCCCATGAGCCCCCAAATTTACTAGAGTGTATGAATTTGATCACAATTTGAGCATCATAACCAATTACCTTCAAGAATTTCCTTCAAGCTTAGCATGTTATGATCCTTCAAACACCCAACATGGTATTCCCTCTCACACTGATCACAAATAATTACTGTTCGAGGACAAAATACTTCTTTGCTAAAATCTTGGCCACCGCACAATGCACACCCACCATAGTCAACTTTATAAATTTTGACAACACAAGTTCTATTATTCATATGTTCTAGAGGATCAAAACATGAATTCCTTAAAAACTTCCAAAGCATATGAAGGGACCTATGGTGGCTGGAAGAGCTGCAGCAGTGAATCCTCTAGAACAGATAAACCAGAGAAGCATTCGTATTGTCAAAATTTATAAGGGTGACCACGGTGGGTGTGCACTGTGCAGTGATCTAGATATAAAAAAAGAAATATTTGGTCCTCGAACATTAATTATTTGTGATCAGTGTGACAGGGAATACCAAGTTGGGTGTTTGAAGGATAGTAACATGCAAAGCCTATAGGAATTTTTGGAAGATGATTGGTTATGCTGCTTAGATTGTGATCAAATTCATACGCTCTAGAGAATTTGGGGGTTCATGGGGATGTGAATCTTCCATATTCACTCCTAATTTTGAATAAATGTAAGCATGAAGGTAAAAGCATAGAAAGTGAGGCTGGCCTGAATAAAAAATGGAGGATTTTGAAGTTGAACTTGGTTTATCCTGGTGAGATTAGTTCATTATTTTCAAAAGATGTTGCTATCTTCCATGATCAGTTTCATGAAATAATAGATACTACTACAGATCTTGATTTAATTATAGAAATGATTCACGTGTGGAGAGTTGAGGATCACGATTTTGGCAGAATGTATTGTAAGACCCTCTATTTTCAGAATTTATATTCTTGGTCCCTGAGGTTGGAGTATTTATGTTTTTGTCCATGGTTGACTTTTGGTCAACGTTGAGCTTTGTGTTAGATGATATTGTTTTGTATTAATCACAAAGATTTTGGAAGAATATATATGTTTTTTTTTTAACTGCTAGAAAATATATCTTCTAGTGGGAGTATTTTGGGTCAAACCATTTTAGGAACCTAAATTAGATATATATATTAGAGAGATGTTTATTACATGTACGTAACATATGTTATTTTGTTATAAATGATTACTTATTTTCTTAAAATAAAAATAAAAATAATAGATATGTGGGAAACGGCAGTGGCCGTGTAAATGTTTTGTTTTTTTAATTGGTTGTTATCCTATTTTATCGTGTCATCAGATTAAAGAGTTTGAGTTTGAAAATTTTAGATATAATGTTTTAAGGTAATTATATCTTCAATAATTCAAGATTGGTTTGTTTAAGATATAAGAAAGTTTGTTATTGGTTAAAAATCCAAAATAAAGAGTTATAGATATTTGTTATTTTTAGTGGTTATAATTATTTAAAAAGAAATAGAGAAAAAAAAAAATCCGATTCTCCTCTCTCGTTTCTCTGCGTTCTGTTTCTTCTTTCTTCTCCTCTCTCCCTCGCGGTTCTTCTTCTCCCTGCCTTGGAAGCCGTCGGCCACCACCATCACGAACCGCCGTCGCCATCATGGCGTGCCACCACCGTGCCTCCTTTTAGTCACCATCGCCGCCCCTGCGACCTTCTCCTTTGCGTTGTGGAAACGCCACCACCGCGCCTTCTCTCCCTTTTTCCAGCCACATCGCGACGTCGATGGAGAAACCAGCAGCACCATCGTGCTCCCCTCGCCGTCCGCAGCAAAACCCCTAAGGTAATTTGATGAACCACCGTCGTTGGCCGCCCTAGCCGCCGCCTTGGAGCTCGTTTTCCGACCAAACCCTTTGGCTTTTGGGAAAACCGCCACCACCACGTTGATCCTCGCCATGAGCAGAAGAAGAACCAGTGGCTATTTTCCGTCGCCGCCGTCCTCCTCCGTGGAGGGCGATTTCCGGCGTCCTCTCCGGCGACCTCT
The DNA here is from genome assembly GCA_030819835.1 of Acmispon strigosus. Classification (NCBI taxonomy): domain Eukaryota; kingdom Viridiplantae; phylum Streptophyta; class Magnoliopsida; order Fabales; family Fabaceae; genus Acmispon; species Acmispon strigosus. Next base: position 27,096,565 of record JAUAMA010000004.1, on the reverse strand, counting down.
GTTGCCAGAACCGGTGTGCTTTCCTCGAAGCTCTTCCTCTCCTCTCTTCGAATCCGCAGCTTAATGTTACAGAAGAGAGATTGATGGTCCCTACAGGGAAGAAGGATTCAGACAAAGCGAGGAGGACTTGGAACTTTGATTTTGTGGCTGTGGACTTGAAGAAGACAAAAATTGAAATGTTTCTTGCACGGTTGAGCGTGGAGCCGGTGCGATTCTACATTAGAAGGTAAGGGTAACTTCTTTCTTAGGAATCAATTGTCGTTTGTGAGTGCTTTTAATCTTGTTCTTGAAATTCTGATTGAACTTGGCTTTTGATAATATTGTTAGTTGCTGCTGTACATGTTATAATTGAGACATAATGATAATAAGAGATGAGGATTTGAAGTTGATATTTATATAACATGTTGTTGGAATTGATTTGAGATGATATGTAAGCATGTGCTATTATATGACAATGTTTAAAGAACTATTGGTTCGCTTGTTGAATTATTTATTGGGATTATCATGGACTGTTGGTTCATGTATTTTGGAGGATCATATTGTCATAATCACATGCATTACTAGGTGTTTTGGTATGATGTGACGGTAAATTGTCCCGTGGGATCATCCGGAGGGATTGATGTGGCGGATATTCGTCCCGCGTGATCTTCCCTACAAGGGCAATGTGGTGGATACTCGTCCCACGTGATTGTCCTGCTCTGATGGAGCAAAGCTTGGCCATAGATTTGTGAATATAGTTATATAAGAGCTAACTAGCATATTTCATGATTTGGTGATAACATGCTCTAATTTCTACTGTTGTTTCATAAATGAAGTTGTTAGTTATTTAAGATGTTGTTACTGAAATTTGTGACTGTAATTACTGTAATTTACTGGATATAAATATGTACTGTGTGCTGTTTCTGTTTTTCTTAATTATCACGTAGTGATAATTATCTATTTGTTGTTTTCGAAGTTAACCCTTTACTGTTTGTTTGTGTGTTGATTGGGCGCTTAACGCCAGATGAACAGCGCGGCGAGTAAATTAAGGATGCAATGTTAGACGAGGAAAGTGAAGATGGAGTTGTGAAGATGAAGTTTTATTATATTTGTTTTTATTCAAAGACTTAGAAGAATTTTATGTTGTTAATAATCTACTTTAATTCTTCCGTTAGGTTATGGTAATTAAGGGGTTATTATTGTTAAATATTTATTTGAGCGACGAATTTGCTTTTGAAAAATTGAGTGACCCTTTTGAGAGGTTTTATGAAACTTATTTCCGCGTAATTATAATGTGATCCTTCAATTCAAAATTGGGGCGTTACATGTATTGTGCGATGCTCGCTGTCAACGAAGTGACGGTTTGCACTAGCTTATTTCATGTGCAAGGGAAAGAAGTATCAGAGCTTCCCTTTGTGGCATATCTTATTGATTACAAAGTACAAGGTTACTTCAGGTCCCTGTTCTCTTCCATCAAAGGGGTGCTGGGATTTTTAAATGTGAGAAACGTTGTCCAACCTGCTCCTAAAGAAGCTGAATCAATATAGACCTGTAAGTTTGGGATCAGAAGGATAGATATAAAAAGGATAAACAAATACAAGAGATAGTACAACATGGTGGCATTTAAAGTGACCTGTTTCTACAAAAGCTTATTCCTGCATTGTAATGAGGACCTCATTTGCAAATGTTATTTTTTGGGCTGCTTTGCTGGGTACAATGGATAACATACTCTTTTTTATATAAATAGAATTTTTATATTTAGTGTACGGAAAAAGAAGGTTTAGGATCCAAAGATAAGGTGTGTAGTGGAACCCAGGACTTGGGATTTTTAAAAATTTTCAAAACTTGACTTTAGAATTTATTAAGAGGAGAATCTAGAATGAGAAGATTTTGGGTGTCAAATTTGACTATAAGTAAAGATAATTTGATGCAAACATGTCATAAAACAACAAAACTAAAACATCCACCAAGAAGTTGAGTACACAAGGAAAATCGAGAAAGGAAGAAAGGGCGAGATGGATAAGAAGATCAGGTCAGGGAAGAGGAAGTCGCTCTCCATCTGCCACGATGTCACAAACCTCTGGGGGCTGAAGATCGAAGCCTTCGACATCAGCAATAAAGAACCTAGAATAGAATTGAGGCGATTAGCATTGGTTTACTGCTCGCCATCACCCCATGCTGGAATTTCCTCAACCAGGTTTCAGAGAACACGAGTGGGAGCTAAGTATGATGACAAGGAAGAGAACAACGACACTGAAGACACCAATTCGTCCTCCTTCACGCTCAGTCAACGTAGCAGTGGCTGATACATCGGTCTTGTTCTGATAAAGACATACCCGATTCAGACCAAAGTCGCCACCACTTTTATGTTGATGATCGGAAGAGAGCAGTAGAGGCAACAACAGAGGATTCGATGGTCTTCATCATCTCATAACCTGCGCAAAGAAAACCATCAACGTCATAGCCAAGATGGCTGGCAAATTTGATGCCATTTGCGCTCTCTAGTTTTTCCCTGATATTTACTTCATGCTCTTAATCCTTTTTGAAATTTATGCTTCTGAGTGTTCATGCCTTGATTTTTTTTTTGTTTGATGTTCCAATAGCAGATTTACACATTGCACAGAAGGTGCTCGAGAATATGCCTCAACGACAAGTAACTTCTTGGGACGTCATAATGTCAGAGTCATTGCGATATGTGGGTTCCCTGAACGACACTTAGCTTGGTAGCAGAGGTTACGACAACTTGTAGGCCACAATCTCAAGTTTGATTCGCTACTAGCCCACTTACTGTCCCGGCGCAACAATCGCAGAGAATCCATAGTGCTTGGATATTTTGTTCACTCTATCCCTAACTCCTTCATGTTTAAACTTTGATTCTTGTTACATGTCCCACGAAAGAGTCAAATGTTATTTTCCTTGAAATACCCTAGCAGTTTTTACGCCTACCACCTGTTTGATAAAATGCCAGACTGAATCTACACTCATATTTTGAAGATAAAATGTTTGAAAAGAATTTGAGACCTCTATTACTAATAGCATATGGCTGAAAGTTTTTGAGGAAATGTTTAAATAAGTTATATATCATGTTTTCATTATAGTTTTCTTTCCTGGAGAGATGTTTGATTAATTTCCCTTTGGATCCTCCTAAGACTATACTTTCAACGCCAGAACATTGAATGTGTTTTAGCAAATTTTTTAAGTGATTCAATATGAGAAGCTCCTGATTGGGTAACTGTTTGGATTCTAACAATATGAGAGTACTTATGTTTAAGATTTGAAGCATGTTTCTCATCTTGTCATCATAAGAAGGTGGCTTTGGAAAACTGTGGCAAGGTGTTGTATTTTATTTTGCATGTTGGTGTTGTTCTGAGTCTGACTTATTGCTTGACTAAGATGAATTAACCGCTTGGACAATAGAGATAAGTTGGGTTAATTTGAATTTATAGTGTTTCTTGACTGATCACTCGCTATTGTAACATGTGCTTTAGATTATATGATGATTGCTCAACGTGCTGTGAAGGTTGCTTCATGTATTTATCTCTGATAAACGATCTCATGAACCCTAGAATTGTGATTGTCATGTGTGTTGGTTTCCAGGTAGCAGAATTTAGTTCAGTTGTCTTGCTGCTTGCTTAATTGATCATCTTTGTTAATATGCTTGGAACATCTGAAGGTGCAAGAAACACACAAGAAAGGGGGGGTTTGAATTGTGTGACCATTTTTTTTTTAAAACTTATTCGATAGGTCTTAAAAGTTAATTACTGGTTTTCAAAATGATTTATTCATGATGCAAGCATGAGTATGAATACAACGGGAAGGTAATGTAACATGAATAATAAAGCACACATGATTTTTATCCTGGTTCACCCCCATAATCGACAGGGCTACGTCCAGTCCTTGGCTTCACCAAGATTTTCACTATTTAACCAAATAGTACAAGTATTATCAGGGACTTCTCCCAACAAGTATTCTAAGGACTTCTCCTAATACTTGATAGGAGAAGTACTTATAATACTTGTTGAGAGAAGTCCCTAATAATACTTGTACTATTTGTTTTAAATAGTGGAAAATCTTGGTGAAGCCAAGGACTGGACGAAGCCTTGTCGATTATGGGGGTGAACCAGGATAAAAATCATGTGTGCTTTACTTTTCATGTTATATTATATTTTCCTCTGCATACATGCCTATTTTAATAATGAATAACTCTCTTTGAAAACCAATAATTAACGTTTATTATTGAAAGAAGTTTTCAAAATAAGTCACACAATTCAAACCCCCCCTTTCTTGTGTGTTTCTTGCACCTTCAAGACACACTTCATCTTCGTGCCTCAGACTTGGTGTCTTATGGGCTTGTGGACCAGGCGAGCACCTTCCCCTGGGGGCGGGCCATGAAGACTTCTGAAGACACACTTCGCTTTCATACTTCAAACATGGTGTCTTGTGGGCTTGTGGACTGGGCGAGTGCCCTTGCCCAGTAGTGTGAAGAAGGTCTTGCTCCTGACCCTGGCTGAGGTTTTGATGACGAAAAACTCATCGACAAAAAGAAGAAAAGAAGACTTAGAGGAAACAGCGCTACAAAGTCTATCAATTACCTAGAAGTCTTAGTTTAGGTGAGTTATGCTTACAAAGGTCTCTCAAAGCATAAAGGCTCTTTAAAGCACGTAAACTAATCAAGCTTAATGTTTTCACAACTTAAAAGAAGTAGAAAAACTTAAGCCGATCTTAAAAGATCAAGTTTCTGGAAGATGGACTTCAGTGTAATCGATTTCAGCTTTCTGGTAATCGATTACACCTAGGCAAGTAATCGATTACCACTTGCTTGTAATCGATTACATGTTTGAATTTGAAATTCAAACTGAAACGGCTAGTAGTGTAATGGATTACACTAAATGTTGTAATCGATTACCAGCACGAAAAGTTGCATCTTTTCATGAACCATTGTGTCTCAAACCTTTTGGGAAAGGTTGCATTGGTTCAAGGACGTTTCCCTTGCCTATATAAAGTCCATTTGAGTCCAGAACACAAAAACACATGAGAATACAACATTAGGCCAAAGCTTTGTCAAAATTAGTTCATTAAGTCTTTTAGAACTTAAACTTTCAAGAGCCTAAGTTATGAGTTCATGATCTTCATGTTTATAAGAACACTTTAGTTGTTCATATCTTGAGGAACTCAGAATCTTGTTATGCTTAAAATCCTTAAAGCATAAATTCTCATGATCAATCCACTTGTATGATAAAGGATTGATTCAGCCAATTGTAAACTCTTCTTCATCTCTTTCTGTAAGATTGAGTATTCACCGTGGATCTCGGTGAAGGGTTGTTGGTACTGAAAGTGGTATACTTTCAGGGTGGTTTGCCTTCAGGGGCTGTGGGTGGTTTGCCTTCAGGAACTGAAAGTGGTTTGCTTTCAGGGGCTGTGGAAAGTGGTATACTTTCACAGGTTGTTGATAGAAATTTTTAGGGTCCTTAGTATAAGAACTTGTAAGAGATTTTTATCAATAGTGGAAAAATCCTCAAGGGATTTTCTTGAGGGACTGGACGTAGCCTTCGGTGGATAGAAGGTGAACCAGGATAAAATTCTTTGTGTGTGAATTCTTCTATCCTTCATCTTTACTTTCAAGCAACGCTTAATTCTGCTGCAATCACAATTATCGTTTTGTGATCATCATTATCTTGAAAGTAATAATTTCAATAAGGCGAAAATCGGGGCAACTCTGATTCACCCCCCCCTCTCAGGTTGCTATCTGTAATAACAATTGGTATCACAGCGGAAGTTTAGGTAAGTTATTCCTAAGATCCGGGAAAAGATGGCATCCTCTTCCAATCATGGAACCAGTGAAGGATTCAACATAAACAGGCCACCATTCTTCAATGGAGAACACTATGACTTCTGGAAAATCAAGATGAAAATATTCATAAAGTCATTAGACGCAGGAATTTGGAAAGCCATTGAAGAAGGTCCCTTTGTGCCTGTAACAGAAGTAGAAGGAAGTTCAAAACCAAAACCAGAAAGTACTTGGAGTGAAGAAGAAAAGAAGAAGGTTCAATATGATCTCAAAGGAATGAACATTCTTACATCTGCTCTTGGCATGGATGAGTTTTTCAGAGTATCAACGTGCACTTCATCGAAAGAAATATGGGATACGTTGATGGTGACTCACGAAGGAACAGATGAAGTCAAGAGATCAAAGATCAATACTCTATCTCAAGAATATGAAATGTTCAGAATGCTTCCAGGAGAAAAGGTATTAGATATGCAAAAACGATTCACTCATTTGATTAATCATTTGATTTCTCTTGGAAAACAATTTTCAAATAGTGACTTGAACATGAAAGTTCTAAGATCACTTACAAGAGTATGGCAACCAAAAGTTACAGCCATCTCAAAGAAGAGTTTATCAAATATGACTCTTGCAACTCTCTTTGGAAAACTCCAAGAACACGAGTTGGAATTGAATCGTTTAGAAGAGCATGAACAACATGAAAAGAAGTATCGATCCATTTCCCTAAAGGAAAAAGAAAGCGTCAAAGATGATTATGATGCAGATTCTGAAAAAGAAGACAATGGGAACTTGAATCTTCTAGTAAAGAACTTTGGAAAGTTTCTTAAAAGAAAAGGTATGAAATTTAACAACAACAGATCTTTCCAAAGAAAAAATGAGTCTTCTTCCTCTCTAAAGATCACATGCTTCGAATGTGGCAAGCCTGGACACTTCAAGTTGGAATGTCCAAATCTTCAAAAGAAGAAACATGGTCTAAGAGAAAAATTCGAAAAGAAGGATCAACCCACACGAAGAGCATACTTGGCTTGGGATGATAATGAAGTAAGTTCATCATCAGATTCTGACAAAGAAGAAGCACAAGTCGCATTGATGGCCTCACATGATTCAAATGTTGAAGATTCCCAGGTTAGTGACAATTCTATGTCTTTTCATGATTTAAAGTTTACTATGGAAAATATGTTTAAATTATGTCAAGAATTTTCTAAGGTTAGCACTAGGCAAAATGATTTAATTTCATCCTTAGAAAGTAAGTGTAGAACTTTACAAGAAGAACTAGACGTAGTAAAATCAAAGTTAGAGAGTACACATAAATGCACCAAGTGTAGTTCTTTAGAAGAAAAGATAAATAATCTTCAACAAAGAGTTCATAACTTCAATAAAGGAAAACAGAAGTTAGATGATATTCTAAGTGTGCAAAGGAATTCAAACAATAAGTTAGGTCTAGGATATACTTTTCACCCAAAGACAAAAGAAGTCAAGAAAACTGTGTTTGTAAAACCAAACAAAGTGGAAGGATCTTCTAAAAACACTAAGATTAACTCTTTTAGGAGTATGAACAATAGGAAGAATAATCCTCATAGACCTCCTAAGAAGATTCATCCCTCTCCTAGGCAAACATCTACTTACAATCATTATTCTTGTACTTATTGTAACAAAATAGGACATACCCCTAGTAGATGTTACTACAAAAATGTTGGAGTACCAAATAGGGAATACATATGGGTTAGAAAGGATGTTAACTTAGAAGGACCCAAAACTTATTGGGTTCCTAATACCCATGTCTGAACTTTGTCATGTAGGTGTGTATGAAAGCAGCAAAGGATTTATGGTATCTTGATAGTGGCTGCTCATCACACATGACAGGAGACAAAACCAAGTTTTCTTTTCTTATACCTAGGGAAAAAGGTTTTGTCACATATGGAAACAATCAAAAGGGAAAGATACTCGGTATTGGAAGAATAGGCACACCCCCTCAAACAGTCATCGATAAAGTTCTTTACGTTGATGGTTTGATGCATAATCTTCTGAGTATCAGTCAACTATGTGACAAAGGTTTGAAAGTTGGTTTCATTGATGATATATGTGTAGTAAAAGATGTGAAAACTAAAGAAGTTAAGTTTTCTGGTTATAAAGTCAATAAAGTCTTCATGATCTCCTTGGAAGAAATTCCACAAAATGTAAGATGTATTTTGGCCAAGAACAATAGTGCTGGTAGCGACCAAAACCAAATGGTTTCACCGCACGCTTAATCTCGTAGTTCAGCCCGTCGATAAATCGTTCGCACATGTAACCCTCATCGACCCGGTCTCGGAAAAACCTGTAATGTCTTGCTAAAGATTCCAACTTAGCAGCATATTCACCCACATACATGCTCCCCTGCTTAAGATCAGAAAATTCCTTCTCGCGGGCAGCTCTGGCGCTCATGGGGAAGTATTTGGCCAAGAATGCCCTCTTAAAGGACTCCCAATTGATATCCTGAAAATTGGCCTCCATCATCGCCTTAGCACCGTGCCACCAGTGCTCAGCTTCTCCTGATAGCAGGTACGCAGCGTAGTTCACCCTGGTTGCAGCAAGGGTCTTAAGAAAGGAAAAAAATTTCTCCATCTCCTGCAGCCACAGATCTGCCTCCTCTGGGTTGTAGCCTCCCGAAAACCTCGGCGGGTCTTGCCTCTTGAAGTCATTCAGCCCCTTGGTCTCGGCCGCAGCTTGATCTCTCTCGGCCTGCTGAGCCTGTGCAGCAGCAGCCTCAGTCGCACGGTTGGCCGCTTCCTCAGCACGAGCAGTAGCCTCCGCAGCCTCCCTGTTGGCCTCTTCCTCCGCACGAGTAGCATTAGCGGTTGCCTGTTGCGCCAACAGTGTGGTCAAACTGTTAAGGGCGGCGGCTACCTGATTCATTGCGTTAGAGTCTGCCATTTCCGTATTCTGATTCGCTAGTCTCTTACTCCTGCTCATAAGGAAACTAGCGGTTAAACAGAAGAACAAAATGAAAGAAGAGGAAAAAAAATAAAACTTAGTCAGATACATAACACTTAGATCGCTCACCAAGAAAACAATCTCAGGCAAGGGGTGTACTAAACAATCAATCACAAAGTTCTTCCTTCGATTGACACCCCGTCAATCAATCTCAGAACGCAATTTCCCCACAGCGCTAGTTATCTCAACCATCGCTCTGATACCACAAATGTAACGCCCCGATTTTATGTTGAGGGATCACATTATAATTACGCGGAAATAAGTTTCTTAAAACCTCTCAAAAGGGTCACTCAATTACTTTTCAAAATCAAAAGCGTCGCTCAAATAAATATTTAAATACCATAACCCATAAATCATTATAATCTAGCGGAATAATTAAAATAAATAGTGACAACATAACTTCTAAGTAAAAAAAAAAACCAAAAAAACAAAACAGAAAATAAAACTCCAAGTTCTCCACGCTTCAGCTCCATCAATCTCCCGAAATCACTCAATGCACTGCTCATCTGTGGCGTTAAGCGCCCAAGAAAACACACAAACAAAACAAGAAAGGGTTAACTTCGAAAAATAAAAATATTAATCACCATTATGTGATAATTAAAAGAAAACAGCACTAAATACAGCATACAACAGAATACAGCAGCAACAAATACAGTAAACAGATTACTGTACGAAATTAGGATACAGCAGTAGCATAAAACAGAAACAGGACGCAGCAGCATTAAAATACAGTAACAGAACAGATACAGCAGAAATAAAATACAACAGTGAAAACAGAAACAGCAGGAACAGCAATACAGAACAGCAGTTTAAAAAAAACAGAAAACAGAATGAAATACAGCAGTATAATATTCAGCAATAACAACCTCAAGGTTCAATACCATCCTCTTGAATAACAATCAACTCCACTTATAATACCACAAGAAAATTAGAGCATGTTATCAATCAAGTCATGAAATGTTAGTTAGTTCTTACGTAACTATATGCATAAATCTATGGCCAAGTTTTGCTCCATCGAGCAGGACAACCCCGTGGGACAAATATCCACCACGTTGCCCTAGTAAGGGAGATCACGCGGGACAAATATCCGCCACATCTACCCTCCGGATGATCCCACGGGACAAATCCCCGTCACATCATACCAAAACACCTAGTGATGCATGTGATTATGACAATATGATCCTCCAAAATAAATGAACCAACAGTTCTTTGAAACATTGTCATACAACAGCACATGCTTATATAAGATCTCAAATCAATTCCAACATGTTATACAGTATCAACTTCAAATCCTCATCTCTTATTATCATTAGGTCTCAATTAAAACATATACAACAGCAAATAACAAAATTATCAAACCCGAGTTCAATCAAAATTTCAAAACAGGATTAAAACACTCACAAACGACAACCGATTACTAAGAAAGAAGTTACCCTTACCTTCTCGGGTTTCGCATCCAATTCCAAGTTCAACCTATTATTTAATCAGTAAAAGCCTAATTAATATCTCATAAAAAAATGGAAGAAAAATCCCTGAAACCAATTAATTCACAAAAACAGAAAAACAGCGCGTTGGCTCCTTTCCTGGGAAATAATTCCCAGCGCCCAGGCGTTGAGGTGCCAATGCTCATGCGTTGGCTCTCTGTCCAGGGCGACCAGAACGTCATTTTTCCACAATTTTAAGTCCCAAAAGTGATTTTCATGACGAATCTTTACCAGAATCAATTCCTAACTATTATACATCATTTCCCAGAGTCCTAACATGTTTAATCAATTATTTCCTCACTTCGTTCTCCAATTTAAATTAAGTGGTGAATATATGGGTTTCAACATTAGAGAGCAAGTTTTGTCAACACTATCCTAACCACATGCCAATCTATCGTGGGGAGAAGGTACCAACCTAGAATTTAGACAATTTTCAGAGAAGGATGGTGGTCCACTCTGAGTTCTTGTCCCAGTCTTCCATGGCAACGGCGATGGCGACGGCGAATTTCCCGAACACTGAAACTTGGGGTGACGGAATTCCTTGATAGAACCGGGAAAACAAGACAGCAAGAGAGGCATAAGAATTTACTCAGAACATGGTTCATCAACCACGAAATTCATGGAGTTCAGGGGTAAAACTTTCTTACCGTGGACTACAACCAAAAGGAAAGGAAGGTCCTTGTGCTACCTAGAGAGTGGCTCAAAATAGCAGCAGGGGAAAGTGTGAGAAACTCGAGTAGAGCAGCACCTATGAGAAGAAATTATTTGGCTTGTCTTCCTCCCTCAATAGGGAAGGTTCAACTGCAACAGAGGTAGGAAACAGGGGAACTTTGAAGCAAAACGCAGCTGCAGAAACAGGAACGTGCAGCAGCTCTTTTGATGGCAAATAGGAGCAATTTTGTTTTAGGGTGTAAGCTGATTGTGTGCCCCTTTATGAGCACGAAATTTACCCTAAAATATCTCTCAATCTCTCAGGAATAACCACCCATGATTCCCTCTATCTTTCCCTTAATTATCTTAACACACAAGTTCAAATTTAAATTTGAAAAAAATCAGATTTTTTCCTGTTAAAAAGAGCTGTTCGAAAATTATGGATTTTATAAAAGAAATCAGAAATCTCCTTCCCTAGGTTTCGAACCTTAGTCTTCTAAATCAAATGCTTAAGTCTCAACCACTAAGCCACAACTCATCTTGTTGCAAGTAAGCAAATAAATTCCCTTAAACCAAGGGCCAGAACACAATATCAATAATTAAAGTATCAAAACTTAATTATCTTAAATTTCAAGGTCAATTGCAAACTACAAATATTTGAAAGGACCAAAGTGTAACTAAGAAAAGAAAATAGAGGGTCTTACAATTCCACCCCCTACAACAAGTTTCGTCCTCGAAACTAGGAACCGAGAAATAAATCAGGGTATTGTTCTTTCATCTTTTCTTCCAACTCCCATGTGGCATCTCCCGTGGTCTGGTTCCAAATCACTTTCACCAACGGAATCTCTTTGTTCTTCAACTGTTTCACCCTCCGATCAGCAATCGTGATCGGTGGAACCTCGAACGTCAAGTTCTCTCTCAACTGGACATCATCCTGGGTGATGACATGCAATGGGTCGGAAATGTACTTCCGCAACTGGGACACATGCAAAACATCGTGAATCCTGGACAAGAAGGGTGGCAAGGCAATGCGATACGCCACCGATCCAACTCTCTCGATGATTTGATATGGCCCGATAAACTTCGGTGTCAGCTTCTTCGATTTAATCGCCCTCCCGACTCCAGTAGTTGGGGTAACACGAAGGAATACGTGCTCTCCTGGTGCAAACTCCAACTCCCTTCCCCGGTTGTCGGCATAGCTCTTCTGCCGACTTTGAGATGTCTTCATTTTTTCCCTTATCTGCCTCACCTTCTCTGTCGTTTGTTGGACCAACTCTGACCCAACTAGAAAATGTTCCCCATCTTGGAACCAACACAACGGTGTTCTGCATCTCCTCCCGTACAAAGCCTCGTATGGAGCCATCCCAATGCTGGCATGGAAACTGTTGTTATAGGTGAACTCAATCAATGGCAGTAACTCATCCCAGCTCCCCTGGTTATCAAGCACGCAAGCCTGAAGGAGATCCTCTATTGTCTGAATCGTCCTCTCCGTTTGTCCGTCAGTCTGCGGATGGTAAGCAGAACTCAAACTCAACCTCGAACCAAAAGCCCCCTGCAGAGCCTTCCAGAAGTGTGAAGTGAACTTCGGATCTCTGTCGGAAACTATGGTCGAGGGGACCCCGTGTAGACGCACGATCTCCGCAATATAGACCTCGGCAAGCCGTTCCACCTTATAAGTGGTCCTTACCAGTATAAAGTGTGCAGACTTCGTCAACCTGTCAACAATCACCCATATGGAATCGAATCTCTTCCGAGTCAGTGGTAAAGCAACCACAAAATCCATGGAGATGCTGTCCCACTTCCACTCGGGTACCTCTAGAGATTGCATCAGCCCTGCGGGCTTCTGATGCTCAACCTTAGCCTTCTGACAAGTCAGGCGTGCAGCGACATACTCAGCGACATTTCGCTTCATCCCTGACCACCAAAAGTTCAACTTTAGATCCTGATACATTTTCGTTGCACCGGGATGAAGACTCAGCCTGCTCTTGTGACCTTCGTCAAGGATCACCCGCCTCAACTCAGCATCACTTGGGACACACACTCGTCCCTTGCAACGCAAAATACCATCAGCACCTACTGCAAAATCTGGTGCCTTACCAGCATTAACCATCTCTCTCTTCTCAATCAGCTCCTTGTATTGCATCTGCTTGTCTCTGATCTTCTGTAACAAATCACTGGAAACTGTGACCATCCCGAAACTCAGCTTTCCGGGGGTCACCTTGACATCCAAACTCAAATCACGAAAAGTCTCGATCAACTCAAGCTCTTTAATCATCAGAGAGGAAACATGAATAGCCTTACGACTGAGGGCATCAGCCACCACGTTCGCCTTACCTGGATGATACTGCAAGGTGAACTCATAATCTTTTAAGAACTCCATCCAGCGTCTCTGCCTCATGTTTAGGTCTTTCTGATCGAACAAGTATTTTAAACTCTTATGGTCGCTGAAGATCGTGAACGTGCTCCCATATAAGTAGTGTCTCCAAATCTTGAGAGCAAAGACCACCGCTGCAAGCTCCAGATCATGCGTTGGATAGTTTCGTTCATGAACCTTCAGCTGCCTTGATGCATAGGCCACTGCCTTCCGGTTCTGCATTAGCACACAACCCAAACCCGAGTAGGAAGCATCACAGTAAACCTCGTAAGGGTCTTCACACTGTGGTAGTTCCAACACAGGTGCGGTTGTCAAACGTCGCTTCATCTCCTGAAAACTGGACTCACACTCTTCTGTCCAGGCAAACGGCTGATTCTTCCTTGTCAGCTTCGTCAAAGGCCCTGCAATTTTTGCAAAACCTTCGATGTCAGTAGCGGTCTTCGGCTGTTCCCACAACATGACTGCCTCAACCTTACTTGGGTCGACAGCAATGCCCTCCTTGGAGATTACATGACCCAAGAACTTAACTTCCTCCAACCAGAATTCGCACTTGGCCGCGTTCGCAAACAACGTCTTCTCACGCAGAACAGTTAACACCTGACGCAGATGTTCCTCGTGCTCCTCTTGGCTCCTCGAATAGATCAAAATGTCGTCGATGAAAACGACTACGAACCTGCATGGAAAAGGTTAAGATCTTGTGCACAAACATACAAGATCAAAAGATTGATTAAGAAGACAGTCACAAACCTGTCTAGGAAGGAATTGAAGATTCTATTCATATAGTCCATGAATACCGTTGGTGCATTCGTAACTCCAAATGGCATCACTAGATACTCATAGTGTCCATAGCGAGTACGGAATGTCGTCTTCTGAATATCAACTTCCTTTACCCGAATCTGGTGATACCCAGATCGCAAGTCGATCTTCGAGAAAACAACCGCTCCTCGAAGTTGGTCCATCAAGTCGTCGATCCTAGGCAAAGGATAACGATTCTTCACCGTCACCTTGTTCAGTTGTCTGTAGTCAACGCACAGTCTTGACCTACCATCCTTCTTCTTCACAAGTAGCACAAGTGCTCCCCATGGGGAAACACTAGGTCGAAAGAAACCTTTCGCCAAAAGGTCGTCGAGTTGGCTCTTCAATTCTGCTAGCTCTGCCGGTGCCATTCGATACGGCGCAATGGATATCGGCCCAGTTCCTGGAACCACGTCAATGGAAAAATCCACGTCACGGACAGGGGGTATTCCCGGCACATCCTCTGGAAACACATCAGCAAAGTCACGAACTTCCTGTACATCCTGTGCGCCATCTGCTGAAAATTCTCCTTCGCTTGCCGCCAACAAGGCTTTCAAAGCTCCTCTTCTAAGGGAGGACTTCGAAAGGTAGGAATGAAGAAATTCTGACATCTTCGTGTCAGGGACGACTACCTCCTTATTGGCGCAATCCAGTAGCACATGGTGATGAGAAAGCCAGTCCATGCCTATGATTACGTCCAATTGTTTAAGGGGTAGGCAGATTAAGTTCGCAACAAACTCTCTATCCCGGAACATCAAGGGGCAATTCAAACAAACCGAAGTTGCAGTCAAACTTTCGGCGGCAGGGATAGACACCACCAAGTCGAACGGAAACTCCGACACAGGCAAATCAAGTTTCTCCACACAATCAATAGAAATGAACGAATGGGTAGCACCCTTATCAAACAATACAATCAAAGACGTACCCGCGATATCGCAGTGATCCTTAATCAAGCCCTCAGAATCCTTAGTAGCTTCACCGGTAAGGTTGTAGACTCTGCCGTGTGAAACTGGTTTCTTTCCACGAACTGCATTCACTGTACTCTCGACCTTTGGTACACGACAATCCTTGGCGGCATGGCCCGGTTTCTGACAATTCCAGCAAATGAGGGACTTCTCTCCACAGCTATTCGCATAGTGACCCTTTTGGTTGCACTTAAAACAGACAACATCCTCCATCGGTCTCTGAGCTCCTCGAAATCCCCTGTTGCCTCCAGCTGGTCGGTTGGACCCAAAACCACGCCCCTTAGCCTGGGGCCCCTGGTACGGCTTCTTTCCCTTGTCTACTCTGACTGGTTGGGACCTGGTTGGTCCACCACTTCCCTGTGACTTGCTCTGTTGCGCATCAATAATCTCAATGTCCTTGGCCTTCTCCACCAACTGCTGGTAGCGACCAAAACCAAATGGTTTCACCGCACGCTTAATCTCCTAGTTCAGCCCGTCGATAAATCGTTCACATATGTAACCCTCATTGACCCGGTCTCGGAAAAACCTGTAATGTCTTGCTAAAGATTCCAACTTAGCAGCATATTCACCCACAGACATGCTCCCCTGCTTAAGATCAGAAAATTCCTTATCGCGGGCAGCTCTGGCGCCCATGGGGAAGTATTTGGCCAAGAATGCCCTCTTAAAGGACTCCCAATTGATATCCTGAAAATCGGCCTCCATCATCGCCTTAGCACCGTGCCACCAGTGCTCAGCTTCTCCTGACAGCAGGTACGCAGCGTAGTTCACCCTGGTTGCAGCATGGGTCTTAAGAAAGGAAAAAAATTTCTCCATCTCCTGCAGCCACAGATCTGCCTCCTCTGGGTTGTAGCCTCCCGAAAACCTCGGCGGGTCTTGCCTCTTGAAGTCATTCAGCCCCTTGGTCTCGGCCGCAGCTTGATCTCTCTCGGCCTGCTGAGCCTGTGCAGTAGCAGCCTCAGTCGCACGGTTGGCCGCTTCCTCAGCACGAGCAGTAGCCTCCGCAGCCGCCCTGTTGGCCTCTTCCTCCGCACGAGTAGCATTAGCGGTTGCCTGTTGCGCCAACAGTGTGGTCAAACTGTTAAGGGCGGCGGCTACCTGATTCATTGCGTTAGAGTCTGCCATTTCTGTATTCTGATTCGCTAGTCTCTTACTCCTGCTCATAAGGAAACTAGCGGTTAAACAGAAGAACAAAATGAAAGAAGAGGAAAAAAAATAAAACTTAGTCAGATACATAACACTTAGATCGCTCACTAAGAAAACAATCTCAGGCAAGGGGTGTACTAAACAATCAATCACAAAGTTCTTCCTTCGATTGACACCCCGTCAATCAATCTCAAAACGCAATTTCCCCACAGCGCTGGTTATCTCAACCATCGCTCTGATACCACAAATGTAACGCCCCAATTTTATGTTGAGGGATCACATTATAATTACGCGGAAATAAGTTTCTTAAAACCTCTCAAAAGGGTCACTCAATTACTTTTCAAAATCAAAAGCGTCGCTCAAATAAATATTTAAATACCATAACCCATAAATCATTATAATCTAGCGGAATAATTAAAATAAATAGTGACAACATAACTTCTAAGTAAAAAAAAAACCAAAAAAACAAAACAGAAAATAAAATTCCAAGTTCTCCACGCTTCGGCTCCATCAATCTCCCGAAATCACTCAATGCGCTGCTCATATGTGGCGTTAAGCGCCCAAGAAAACACACAAACCAAACAAGAAAGGGTTAACTTCGAAAAATAAAAATATTAATCACCATTATGTGATAATTAAAAGAAAACAGCACTAAATACAGCATACAACAGAATACAGCAGCAACAAATACAGTAAACAGATTACTGTACGAAATCAGGATACAGCAGTAGCATAAAACAGAAACAGGACGCAGGAGCATTAAAATACAGTAACAGAACAGATACAGCAGAAATAAAATACAACAGTGAAAACAGAAACAGCAGGAACAGCAATACAGAACAGCAGTTTAAAAAAAAACAGAAAACAGAATGAAATACAGCAGTATAATATTCAGCAATAACAACCTCAAGGTTCAATACCATCCTCTTGAATAACAATCAACTCCACTTATAATACCACAAGAAAATTAGAGCATGTTATCAATCAAGTCATGAAATGTTAGTTAGTTCTTACGTAACTATATGCATAAATCTATGACCAAGTTTTGCTCCATCGAGCAGGACAACCCCGTGGGACAAATATCCACCACGTTGCCCTAGTAAGGGAGATCACGCGGGACAAATATCCGCCACATCTACCCTCCGGATGATCCCACGGGACAAATCCCCGTCACATCATACCAAAACACCTAGTGATGCATGTAATTATGACAATATGATCCTCCAAAATAAATGAACCAACAGTTCTTTGAAACATTGTCATACAACAGCACATGCTTATATAAGATCTCAAATCAATTCCAACATGTTATACAGTATCAACTTCAAATCCTCATCTCTTATTATCATTAGGTCTCAATTAAAACATATACAACAGCAAATAACAAAATTATCAAACCCGAGTTCAATCAAAATTTCAAAACAGGATTAAAACACTCACAAACGACAACCGATTACTAAGAAAGAAGTCACCCTTACCTTCTCGGGTTTCGCATCCAATTCCAAGTTCAACCTATTATTTAATCAGTAAAAGCCTAATTAATATCTCATAAAAAAAATGGAAGAAAAATCCCTGAAACCAATTAATTCACAAAAACAGAAAAACAGCACTGGGCTGGCTGGGGCCCAGCGCTTGTGCGCTGGGATGCCAACGCTCATGTGTTGGCTCCCTGCCTGGGAAATAATTCCCAGCGCCCAGGCGTTGAGGTGCCAACGCTCATGCGTTGGCTCTCTGTCCAGGGCGACCAGAACGTCATTTTTCCATTGTTTTAAGTCCCAAAAGGGATTTTCATGACGAATATTTACCAGAATCAATTCCTAACTATTATACATTATTTCCCAGAGTCCTAACATGTTAAATAAATTATTTCCTCACTTCGTTCTCCAATTTAAATTAAGTGGTGAATATAAGGGTTTCAACATTAGAGAGCAAGTTTTGTCAACACTATCCTAACCACATGCCAATCTATCATGGGGAGAAGGTACCAACCTAGAATTTAGACAATTTTCAGAGAAGGATGGTGGTCCACTCTGAGTTCTTGTCCCAGTCGTCTATGGCAACGGCGATGGCGACGGCGAATTTCCCGAACACTGAAACTTGGGGTGACGGAAGTCCTTGATAGAACCGGGAAAACAAGACAGCAAGAGAGGCATAAGAATTTACTCAGAACATGGTTCATCAACCACGAAATTCATGGAGTTCAGGGGTATTACTTTCTTACCGTGGACTACAACCAAAAGGAAATGAAGGTCCTTGTGCTACCTAGAGAGTGGCTCAAAATAGCAGCAGGGGAAAGTGTGAGAAACTCGAGTAGAGCAGCACCTATGAGAAGAAATTATTTGGCTTGTCTTCCTCCCTCAATAGGGAAGGTTCAACAGCAACAAAGGTAGGAAACAGGGGAACTTTGAAGCAGAACGCAGCAGCAGAAACAGGAACGTGCAGCAGCTCTTTTGACGGCAAATAGGAGCAATTTTGTTTTAGGGTGTAAGCTGATTGTGTGCCCCTTTATGAGCACGAAATTTAGGTGTTGTCTAAGGTGAACTGCCAATTAAGTATTGCACCGTGCACCACCAGCTGTTGGCCAATAAGATCGCGCCAAGTGTCCAGCTAAGTAACCGGTAACCGGTTCTACAAGTTATTTTATTTTTATAATTTATTATAATTTTAATTTATTAATTACTATAAAGTCCTTTCTCTATGTTAATCTTCTTTTTATAATTCATTTTTACATATTTTTTTTAAAAAAATTGGGTAAAAATGTAATTAACTAATTATTATTATTTTTTTTTTTAAAATATCAGGTAAAAAAACCTGCTGTAGCATGTCATTTATAGTGGTGCACGGTGCACCACATAGGGTGCAAGTGCACCCTAGAAGCCACCCGAAATTTACCCTAAAATATCTCTCAATCTCTTAGGAATAACCACCCATGATTCCCTCTATCTTTCCCTTAATTATCTCAACACACAAGTTGAAATTTAAATTTGGAAAAAATCAGATTTTTTCCTGTTAAAAAGAGCTGTTCGAAAATTATGGATTTTATAAAAGAAATCAGAAATCTCCTTCCCTTGGTTTCGAACCTTAGTCTTGTAAATCAAATGCTTAAGTCTCAACCACTAACCCACAACTCATCTTATTGCAAGTAAGCAAATAAATTCCCTTAAACCAAGGGCCAGAACACAATATCAATAATTAAAGTATCAAAACTTAATTATCTTAAATTCCAAGGTCAATTGCAAACTACAAATATTTGAAAGGACCAAAGTGTAACTAAGAAAAGAAAATAGAGGGTCTTACAATTTCTCTAGATTTACATGGACATTATTTTTGCCTCATAAGAATGAAGCCTTCAACGCATTTAAGAGATATGCAAGGCTAGTTCAAAATGAGAAGTCTTTAAAGATCTCATCTATTAGAAGTGATCATGGTGGAGAATTTCAGAATCATCAATTTCAAGAACTATGTGATGAAAATGGAATATCACATAATTTCTCTACTCCGAGAACACCACAACAAAATGGTGTTGTAGAAAGGAAGAACAGATTACTTGAAGAATTATCAAGAACCATGCTAAGTGAATCATGTCTTCCTAAATATTTCTGGGCTGATGCTGTAAGTACTTCTTGCTATGTTTCCAATAGAGTTCTTATTAGACCAATTCTGAAGAAAACCCCCTATGAACTCTACAAAGGAAGGAAACCAAATATCTCTCATCTACATGCTTTTGGATCCAAATGCTTTGTCTTGAATAATGGAAAGGAAAACCTTGGTAAGTTTGATGAAAAATCTGATGAAGGTATATTCCTTGGTTATTCTCTAACAAGCAAAGCATATAGAGTCTTTAACAAGAAAACTCTAACTGTAGAAGAATCCATACATGTTTCCTTTGATGAGTCTAAATCTTCAATAGAAGATATAGTCAATCTTCTAGATAATGAAGAAGAAAATATCATTATCAATGAAGACTCTCAAAAGGAAAGAGATCAAAATCCAATACAAGTAGAGCACATTGAAGATAACACTTATCAACTTCCAAAAGAATGGAGAATCCATAGGGATCATCCAGTTGATAATATCATTGGTGATATTTCTACAGGCGTTTCTACAAGGCTACGCTTAAATGATTCTGTTTTGAATATGGCCTTTGTCTCTCAAATAGAACCCTCAAAAGTAAATGATGCTCTGGAGGATGAGTATTGGATTATGGCAATGCAGGAAGAATTAAACCAATTTGAAAGGAATCAAATTTGGGAACTTGCTCCTAAGCCCACTGACTAGAAGATCATAGGAACACAGTAGGAACTATAAAAATAACAAACATAATCGTTAAGAAGATAATTTTCTTATATGTCTTAAATACTTGCATAATTTTTGGGTGAACATATATGCTTACATGCTTAATTCATGTCTTAAATTTATGATTGCATTTATCTAATTTACCTAGGTGCTTAAACACATGTCTTATGTTAGTTCTTATCATTATATACTTGTATAATCTTTTCCTACATGATTACATGTCTTATTTGATTATGTGCTTAAGTGTTCTTTTGGAAATGTGTTACATAGGATTATATAGGTTAGAACTTATAAAATGACCTTGTAATTGATTACCATAGGCTTATTAATCGATTACCCCTGTTCTTAGTCCTCATGCTTATTTAATTTCTCTGAGTAATCGATTACTATAACTGGTATAATCGATTACATATTCAAAATTTGAAATTTTTCAAATTTTGGACTGCAAGTAATCGATTACATTAACTGCTGTAATCGATTACAGTTGCAATTTTGAATTTTATTTAAAATTCAAATAGTGGTAATCGATTACACAACTGCCTGT
Source organism: Acmispon strigosus (assembly GCA_030819835.1). Classification (NCBI taxonomy): domain Eukaryota; kingdom Viridiplantae; phylum Streptophyta; class Magnoliopsida; order Fabales; family Fabaceae; genus Acmispon; species Acmispon strigosus. The sequence goes on along the minus strand of JAUAMA010000004.1, from coordinate 27,075,576 downwards.
AATCGACTACCAATTCGATAATATAAGTATCTCTGGTCAGTTTTCATAATCGATTACACTATTCTTCTTCCCTCTCCTCTCCTCGACGCCGAACTGGTTTTGCCCACCTTTCTCCTTCGTTTCTTGCTCAAATTCAGAACCAATTGGTGGGTTTTGCTCGTCCTTCTCCTCTCTTGCCTCTCAACCCATTTGGATTTTCCAATTTGGTCTCTACCCAAAAACCCTTTTTCGAATCCTAGCCTTTCCCAAATCCGAAAATGGCTTCTTCTTCCTCTCGCAGACACCGGTCGAAGAATCTCTCCATGAATACCCTTGACCTATCACGTCTTCTTGTCACGGAGGAACAAAAGGAACGATTCTTGGCCTATTACCTTGAAAGGCTGATTCTTCCTCCCAAGTATGGTGACTTGAACTCCTTCATCAACACTGGACTTCTCTTCCCATCGCTCCTCGACTTCCAAGGCCTTGATGAATTTGTTGGCTTCACGGGTACGTATTATCCTGAACTTGTCAAAGTCTTTTATTGCAATTTGGTCAAGAGGGGTGGCAAAATCTGTTCATCAGTCAAAGGGGTTGATATTTCTTTGACCCAAGAGCAATTGGGCACTTTACTGACGATTCCCTATGTTGGAGCCCGGCTAAGCCCTGAGATTACGTGTCCATGGGCTGATTATGATAAGAAGTCTTTTTATCTATCTCTGTGTCGATTTTCTGAGGAGGAGATACAGTTGAAGAAGCAACGAACGGAGGCCAACCGTTCTAGAGATATCCTTGCTGTTGGATATCTCACTGTAGAGGATCGTTAACTTCATTATTTGATAAGCTATGTTCTTCTCCCTCAGTCCTCTAACCATGCTCAGATTAGTGATTTGGAGTTACAAATCATATATGGTCTGAAGCATAATGAAGCAATTAATTAGGCTTATCTGGTCATGATTCACATGCTGCTTCACAAGGACAGAACTGGTCCTCTTCCTTATGCTCCTGTGATTACTCTTATTCTGAAGAACTTTGGGATTTCTACGCATGGAGAGTATGCACAGGTCATGGATGCTAAATCTCAGAGGATTGACATGGAAATTCTGAACAAGATGGGGATTTTCAGGGATATTGATGGTACTTTCAGGCACAAATCAGATTTGGGTCCTGACACTACCCAGGCTCCTGCCCCTGCTACTTTCTGTCCACCATCCTCTGAGAGTGGTCCTTCGTCCTCTGCGGATGCCGATGCCTCTACTCAACTCATCCTCTCTCATTTGGCTGATATGAGGACACACTTTGATCAGAGGTTCGATCACATGGAAGGTCGGGTCGAGTCCATGTACACCACTGTTCGTGCTGATATGGATCGCCTCAGTCTTCGTGTCGATCGCATGGCTCCCTCTACTCATGACTCTCCTGACTCGTCTGAAGATTTTGATGAGTTTTAGTTCTTTTTATGCTTTCATTAGACATACTATTTTATTTGGTTTGTAATAGCATAGTCTAAAACTCTTCACTGCACTGTTGGATGTTTTCTTTTATTCGCTATGTTTGGATGATTGTGGTTTATCATTTTTTTACATCTTTACCCCCATACCCTTGCTTTATTTCGAAATGTATACTTGTATGGATGCATGCCTGTTTTTGGCCTTTTCTTCTTTTTGATGAAGTCAAAAGGGGGAGAAAGGTTCTGTGCTCTTAAAGATTATATGCAGGAATTCAACAAGTGAATTAGAAAGGGGGAGAAATACTGGATTACATCAAACAGGGGGAGTTCTTCAACAGAAATTCATATATGATCTTCAAGTATCAAGAATGTGTTTGCCATCATCAAAAAGGGGGAGATTGTGAAGAAGGTCTTGCTCCTGACCTTGGCTGAGGTTTTGATGACGACAAACTCATCGACAAAAAGAAGAAAATAAGACTTAGAGGAAACAGCGCTACAAAGTCTATCAATTACCTAGAAGTCTTAGTTTAGGTGAGTTATGCTTACAAAGGTCTCTCAAAGCATAAAGGCTCTTTAAAACACCTAAACTAATCAAGCTTAATGTTTTCACAACTTAAAAGAAGTAGGAAAACTTAAGCCGATCTTACAAGATCAAGTTTCTGGAAGATGGACTTCAGTGTAATCGATTTCAGCTTTCTGGTAATCGATTACACCTAGGCAAGTAATCGATTACCACTTGTTTGTAATCGATTACATGTTTGAATTTGAAATTCAAACTGAAACGGCTATTAGTGTAATCGATTACACTAAATGTTGTAATCGATTACCAGCACGAAAAGTTGCATCTTTTCATGAACCATTGTGTCTCAAACCTTTTGGGAAAGGTTGCATTGGTTCAAGGACGTTTCCCTTGCCTATATAAAGTCCATTTGAGTCCAGAACACAAAAACACATGAGAATACAACATTAGGCCAAAGCTTTGTCAAAATTAGTTCATTAAGTCTTTTAGAACTTAAACTTTCAAGAGCCTAAGTTCTGAGTTCATGATCTTCATGTTTATAAGAACACCTTAGTTTTTCATATCATGAGGAACTCAGAATCTTGTTATGCTTAAAAGCCTTAAAGCATAAATTCTCATGATCAATCCACTTGTATGATAAATGATTGATTCAGCCAATTGTAAACTCTTCTTCATCTCTTTCTGTAAGATTGAGTATTCACCGTGGATCTCGGTGAAGGGTTGTTGGTACTGAAAGTGGTAGACTTTCAGGGTGTTGATTGAAGGTGGTTTAGCCTTCAAGGTCTGAGGGTGGTTTGCCTTCAGGAACTGAAAGTGGTTTGCCTTCAGGAACTGAAAGTGGTTTGCTTTCAGGGGCTGTGGAAAGTGGTATACTTTCACAGGAAGTTGATAGAAATTCTTAGGGTCCTTGGTATAAGAACTTGTAAGATATTTTTATCAATAGTGGAAAAATCCTCAAGGGATTTTCTTGAGGGACTGGACGTAGCCTTCGGTGGATAGAAGGTAAACCAGAATAAAATTTTGTGTGTGTGAATTCTTCTATCCTTCAACTTTACTTTCAAGCAACGCTTAATTCCGCTGCAATCACAACTATCGTTTTGTGATCATCATTATCTTGAAAGTAATAATTTCAATAAGGCGAAACTCTGATTCACCCCCCCCCTCTCAGGTTGCTATCTGTCCTAACAAGTAGTAGGGCGACCCAGTGGCTCGACAGGGCGACCCTAGCTGCTTTATGGGGGTATATTTTTAACAAAAGGGGGGTAATAATTTGTAATGTATTGGGCTCGGTTCCCGAGGCCCATAGGCCTGCTAGGATTCAAGATATTTATGACTCCTCCCCCTATAAATAGCTAGTAGGGGGCTCATGTAAAAGGGTCTTGATTTGTCTCTTAATACTCTAATAATAACACTTTTCTCCTATACTGTCTCATTCCGAGAACATAACTTCGATACCTCTGTGCACTTGTAGAAAGGCTATCGCACACAAATAAAGTCTACTCATAAAAGACACAGCATGTTCTTCTAAAGAAAACATGGATTTAAATGACTGCTTTTACACACTTGAAAGTGATAGGAATAATCAGATAAGACAAATGGTGCAAAATAAACTAATTTCCACACCCAAAAATCAGTACTCGCTGGCCCTTATACCCTCCCTAGATTTGTATCACAAGCATGCATGACATGGCCACCAAATTCATCCAAGCTAGCCTTCAAAGTCAGACACCAATTTTTTTGAATTCTTCCAAGTATACCTCCTACTTATGAAGAGAAGAAGGATAAGAAGTATTTGTAAAGGTGGAAAAAACCAAGAAGATCAATCACACAATCAATGGTTTTTCATTATCAAAGAAAACTTTTGAACCTTCAGACGCTGTAAGTTATGAAATATTTTGAACTTAATGTGTGAGCCATGAACTAGTGCAATTCTTTTTCATTTTAGAAACATTCTCTCCAATGACCACCTTTTAAATTTGATTTTTGCAGGCCCTGAGATAGTAATAAACCCAGAATGGGAAGATAAAACATATTATAAGAAATTTTACATGCTTATTATCATATCAAACTACATGCAAAATAGAAGACATGACTAAGAGTAAGATTAATGAAGTAGAATTTAACTTCTTGGATTGAAAGAAATCATCAGAAAAATATAAACTAACATATTTAACCTTAGCTGCTACTAATAATTGAAAAACTTTAACTCTATTATAGCCTGACTTTTGAGAAAGAGGAGCTAGAACTGTGTCTTGAAGATTGTAGACTCAAAACTGAAGTAATCTAAGTCAAAGCAGCAAAAGAAAGAAAAAAAAGAAAAAAAGCTATTATGACCATTTGATACAGAAAAGACCAATACAATTAGGAGGGTTTTAAAAAGTTTCTTTTTTTTTCCCACTTATGCTTTTCCTTGTTTTGGAAAGAAACTAATTCACTCAACTTAAACAAGTCAAAAAATCAGCAGATTAGTGATATATATATATATATATATAGGAAGATACTCACATTTGTAGCATCAAATATGATGCCTTAATTATTATTGTTATTATTATTAATATTATTAATATGATTATTATTATTATTATTGTGGACATGGTACTCTTTTGAAAGCTAACTTGCCATGTATGGTATGCACATCATTATACCGGATACATTTAATATTCTTATAAAAAAATTAAATGTTATACTTAATAACTTTGTTTATTATAGAATATTAAGAATACAAAATAATTAAAAATAAATGTGTTTTTACTAATTTTACAAAATTTAAAGGATCTAATTAAAATATATTGATTATTATAGAATTAAAAATGACTAAAATTAAAAGCACATTAATATTTAATATTTCATGGATTATATATTACATCTTGTAGTATTTTCTTTCACCTGTACATTATTAATAATATATTTTGTAGACTGACACTTTAAAAGGAACTTAACTTTTTATAGTTTTATACAAAAGAAATGCCATATCAATATTTAAATATGAACATGAATTGTCATGGATAAGGATAATATATCAAATTACGATGTCAAGGATAAGTTCAAAATTATCACGTTCTGTAGCGATAAACATCAATTGCCATGTCAGCTAACAAATGGATAAGCGCTTGACCTTTTACATTAATGACAATATTAATTAATTATAAATAACATTTTATAGATAATATTAATTAGTTATTAATAATATTTATATTAATTATTATTTTACAAGATATCCCAGTTTCCCATATATAGTAAAAAATATTAAATATCTAAAATTTCCCTAACACTTGAATTAATGACACTATTCATTAATAATACTTTAAATTAAAATTTAAAATTTAAAATTGTGTTTAAAATAATTATGAAATATTTAAATAAATTTTTTTTACATTTAATTAATGTTAATATTAGTTAGTTATTCAATAAATTCATTTTATTAATTATATTAACAATCAGTCTAAACAATACCTCAATTTATCATATATGAAAGTAAAATATTAAATATGTTGACCTCTACATTAATGAAACTATTAATTGAACATTAATAACCTTTTGTATTATTAATTATATTAATTAATAATTATTTATATCACAATTTCTCATATTAAAAAGTAAAATATTAAATATTAAATTATTTTAATGTTATTGATAAAAAAAGAAATAAGTTTTATTTGGTTAATATAAAGTAAAAATAAAATTTAAATATAAATATCTTAACAGAAGTAACATAACCTGATTAATATTACTTGAATTATTTTAAATTAATATTAAATTATTAAAATGTTATTAACTAATTAATATTTAAACCAATAAATTTTACACGAATCAAGTAATCCCAAATTGAGAAATATTAAAAAAATAAAATAGAAATAAAAAACATTTTTATTTTTATATATATTAAGTATTAAAGTTATTAAATAAATATAATTAAATTATTTTAACCTTTATATTAATGGTATTTTAGTAAAAGGCGAAAGAATAGTTCTCCTTGTGCATATTAAATATTAAATGTGCGTTCTGTATGTGTGTCTTTTTTAGTATATAGTAGTAAGTTTATCATGAAAAAAACTATATTAAGTATTAAATGTGCTTTATGTGTGTGTGTCTTTTTTTAATAATAAAGTAACTATTTAATTAGATAATTTAATTTATTTTAAAGATTAAAGTGGATTCATGTTTATTCAAATTTTATTCTTATTATTATATAATAAATAAAATTATTAAGTATGACTTTTAAATTTTTCTGAAAATATTAAATATTTCCTGTATAACTAGGTGCATATCATACATGGTATGTTAATAATAATAATAATAATAATTAAGTCAAATATTTTGATGCTCTGTATGCAAGTCTCTTCCCCTATTATAAATATCTCTACCTCTCACTCTTTTCCCAATCATATGTTCTCTTTTATTCTTTGCAAATATATTCTCACTGAGATATCTACACCACCTCCACAACCTTTGCTTTTGTTGGCCAATCACAAGAATTAGGGAATGGGAATGGTGCACAAGCTTGGGTCCTGAAGTCATACAAACCTTCCAAAGGCTTACTTTGTTCTCTTCTTTATCGGATAGTGTCTATGTGTTGATTATTAGGCTATATGTTACATAACTACCATCATTTGAATTGCAGAGTTTTGTTCCAACTTCCGTAGCTGAGTATGAGTGTTTTTATGTTGCAGGTTCCTCCATGGTTCGACTTTGACCTTATTACAGTTACAGGTACCCTTTTTCCGTATTTTATACCACCTAAATTTTAGGTGTTGATTGTTTTATTTCTTATGCTAAGTGCTAGTCCTAATATTCATGTGTATTCAACTTTTTTGTGGGTGTTTCCTTGCTAAATGTAATAAATTTAAATATATTAAAATGAAAATATTTAAAATGATTAAAATTAGTTTTAACTTTTTGTGTTTTCCAAACTTAAAACCAAAAGTCATATTGAACGGGGCCTAATGAATTTAGCATCAATTTTTTTTAAAATCTCAAGTCTTAGATTCCACTACACACATTTTCTCTCAAACCGAAACGTTCCTTTTTCATACACTAAATATACAAATTCTATATATATAAAAAAAATAATATGCTCTTCACTGTACCTAGCAAAGCATCCCAAAAAATAACATTTGCAAATAAGGTCCTCATTCGGTGTAGGAATAGAATTCTATAGAAACAGGTCCCTTTAAATGTCGTCATGTTGTATTATCTCTTGTATTTGTTTATCTTTTTTATATCTAGCCTTGTGAACCCAAACTTATGGGTCTATATCAATTCAGCTTCTTTAGCAGCTGGTAGGACAACGTTTCTCACTTTTAAAAATCCGAGCACCTTTTCTATGGAAGACAACAGGGACCGGAAATAACCTTGTCCTTCGTAATTATTAAGATATGCCAGTAAGGGAAGCTCTGATACTTCTTGCCCTTGCACATGAAATACGCCACTGCAAACCACCGTTTCATTGACAGCGAGCATCGCACAATGCATTATTCCAAAATCATGATCCTCAATTCTCCACACGTGAATCATTTCTATAATTAAATCAAGCTCTATAGTAGTATATATTATTTCATGAAACTGCTCATGGAAGATAACAACATCTTTTAAAAATAATGAACTAATCTCATTAGGATAAACCAAGTTCCACTTCAAAACCGTCCATTTTATATTTAGACCAGCCTCACTTTCTATGCATTTTCCTTCATACTTCTTTTTATTCAAAATTAGCGGTGAATATGGAAGATTCACCTCCCCATGAGCCCCCAAACTTACTAGAGTGTATGAATTTGATCACAATCTGAGCATCATAACCAATTTCCTTCAAGAATTTCCTTCAAGCTTAGCATGTTATGATCCTTCAAACACCCAACATGGTATTCCCTCTCACACTGATCACAAATAATTACTGTTCGAGGACGAAATACTTCTTTGCTAAAATCTTGGCCACCGCACAATGCACACCCACCATAGTCAACTTTATAAATTTTGACAACACAAGTTCTATTATTCATATGTTCTAGAGGATCAAAACATGAACTCCTTAAAACTTCCAAAGAAGGAAGGGACCTATGACGGCTGGAAGAGCTGCAGCAGTGAATCCTCTAGAACAGATAAACCAGAGAAGCATTCGTATTGTCAAAATTTATAAGGGTGACCACGGTGGGTGTGCACTGTGCAGTGACCTAGATATAAACAAAGAAATATTTGGTCCTCGAACATTAATTATTTGTGATCAGTGTGACAAGGAATACCAAGTTGGGTGTTTGAAGGATAGTAACATGCAAAGCCTGTACGAATTTTTGGAAGATGATTGGTTATGCTGCTTAAATTGTGATCAAATTCATATGCTCTAGAGAATTTGGGGGCTCATTGGGATGTGAATCTTCCATATTCACTCCTAATTTTGAATAAATGTAAGCATGAAGGTAAAGGCATTGAACGTGAGGCTGGCCTAAATATAAAATGGAGGATTTTGAAGTTGAACTTGGTTTATCCTGGTGAGATTAGTTCATTATTTTCAAAAGATGTTGCTATCATCCATGAGCAGCTTCATGAAATAATAGATACAGAGCTTGATTTAATTGTAGAAATGATTCACGTGTGGAGAGTTGAGGATCACGATTTTGGCAGAATGTATTGTGCGATGCTCGCTGTCAACGAAGTGACGGTTTGCACTAGCTTATTTCATGTGCAAGGGAAAGAAGTATCAGAGCTTCCCTTTGTGGCATATCTTGTTGATTACAAAGTACAAGGTTACTTCGGGTCCCTATTCTCTTCCATCAAAGGGGTGCTGGGATTTTTAAATGTGAGAAACGTTGTCCAACCTGCTGCTAAAGAAGCTGAATCAATATAGACCTATAAGTTTGGGATCAGAAGGCTAGATATAAAAAGGATAAACAAATACAAGAGATAGTACAACATGGTGGCATTTAAAGTGACCTGTTTCTACATAAGCTTATTCTTGCACTGTAATGAGGACCTCAATTGCAAATGTTATTTTTTGGGCTGCTCTGCTGGGTACAATGGATAACATACTCTTTTTTATATATATAGAATTTTTATATTTAGTGTACGGAAAAAGAAGGTTTAGGATCCAAAGATAAGGTGTGCAGTGGAACCCAGGACTTGGGATTTTTAAAAATTTGCAAAACTTGACTTTAGAATCTATTATGAGGAGAATCTAGAATGAGAAGATTTTGGGTATCAAATTTGATTATAAGTAAAGATAATTTGATGCAAACATGTCATAAAACGACAAAAATAAAACATCCACCAAGAAGTTGAGTACACAAGGAAAATCGAGGAAGAAAGAAAGTGTAAATCAGGTCTCGTCCTTGGACTCGGCTGAGGTTTTGATGAAGACAAACACATCACAAAAAGAAGAAAGACTTCAGAAAAGAAAAGGAAGACTTCAAGAAGACTTCAAGAAAGAAAGGAACAAAAAGAAGAAAGACTTCACGAAGACTTCAGAAAAGGAAGGAAGACTTTAAGAAGACTTCAAAGGAGACTTTAGAGAAGAAAGACTTCAAGAACCGGCTCAGAACGTCAAGATCAAACATGAAGGTTCTAGTTTTAAGTAAGTCTTGTCAACTTAGTGTGCTATGCTTTATTAAGGTTTAATTGCTTTTGAAGGCTCATTAAAGATCAACTAATTGAGTATAATATGTTCTCACAAGTAAGACTTGGTAGGAACACTCAATTAGGGTTTAAGATGGTTAAAACTGAGTTTTGGACTATCTGTAATCGATTACAGGTTGTGTGTAATCGATTACACAGTTTGAAATTTGAATTCAAACTGCAACGACTAGTGTAATCGATTACACTAACTGCTGTAATCGATTACCAGCACGACAAAAGTGCTTTTTAATGAACCAATGTGTCTCACAACGTTTGGGAAGCATTGTAATGGTTCATAGGCAACCTCTAGTTCCTAATATATGTTGTTTCACGAACCAATATGTCCCAAGTCATTTGGGAAACATTGCAATGGTTCATTAACAACCGTTAGTGCATTGGATGTGTTGTTTCATGAACCAATGCATCCCAAGTCTTTTAAGAAGCATTGCAATGGTTCATGAACAATCACTAGTGCGTATAAATAGTCCATGAATACTCAGAAACAAGTATGACTTGTGCCACAACTTTCACATTCATTAGAGTCATCATTCTGAGTTCTTGTTCTCTAAATGTCAAAGAACACTTATGCTGTTCAACTATTGAGAACTCAGAATTATTAAGAAGCCTTCATTGTAATTGCCTGGAGCATACAAACTAAGATCAATCCATCTTGTCTAAAGGATTGTATCAGCCATTGTAAAGGCATCTTCTTCTTCATCTCTTGAATCTGGTTGATTCATTCACCGTGGTTGTCGGTGGTTGTAAAAAGGTCCATCGTGGTGTTCGATGGTTGTGAAAAAGGTTCTTTGAATCGGGTTTGATTCAAAGTTCACTGTAGGTTTCGGCGTCATCAGTTGGTGGTTTGCCATCTGAGGTTTGACAAGAGTTCGTAGGGTTCTTGGTGTAAGAACTTGTAAGGAATCTTGATCATTGTAAATCTTCATTGTGTGATTCAGTGGAGTGATTCTTCAGAAAGTGGTTTGCTTTCTGGTATAGTGGAAAATCTCTGTGTGATAAGAGGACTGGACGTAGCCTTCTGGGGTTGGAGGTGAACCAGGATAAAATCCCTGTGTGTTCTTCTTATCCTTCATCTTTTACTTTCAAGCAATCTTCAATTCCGCTGCAATCACAACTATCGTTTCGTGATCATCATTATCTTGAAAGTATTAATTTCAATAAGGTGAAAATCGGGGCAACTCTGATTCACCCCCCTCTCAGGTTGCTATCTATACTAACAGAAAGGGCGAGAAGGAGAAGAAGATCAGGTCAGGGAAGAGGAAGTCGCTCTCCATCCGCCACGATGTCACAAACCTCTGTGGGATGAAGATCGAAGCCTTCGACATCAGCAACAAAGAACCTAGAATAGAATTGAGGCGAGTAGCATTAGTTTACTACTCGCCATCACCCCATGCTGGAATTTCCTTCAACCAGATTTTAGAGAACACGAGTGGGAGCCAAGTATGATGACAAGGAAGAGAACAATGACACTGAAGACACCAATTCGTCCTCCTCCACGCTCAGTCAACGTAGCAGTGGCTGATACATCGGTCTGGTTCTGACAAAGACATACCCAATTCAGACCAAAGTCACCACCACTTTTATGTTGATGATCGGAAGAGAGCAGTAGAGGCAACAACAGAGGATATGATGGTGTTCGTCATCTCATAACCTGAGCAAAGAAAACCATCAACGTCATAGCCAAGATGGCTGGCAAATTTGATGCCATTCGCGCTCTCTAGTTTTTCCCTGATATTTACTTCATGCTCTTAATCCTTTTTGAAATTTATGCTTCTGAGTGTTCATGCCTTGATTTTTTTTTGTTTGATGTTCAAATAGCAGATTTACACTTTGCACAGAAAGTGCTCGAGAATATGCCTCAACAACAAGCAACTTCTTGGGACGTCATAATGTCAGAGTCATTGCGATATGTGGGTTCCCTACGTAATAAGGTGACTCGCCCAACTTGGCCAGCGACATGGTCGCTGAACGACACTTAGCTTGGTAGCAGAGGTTACGACGACTTGTAGGCCACAATCTCAAGTTTGATTCGCTACTAGCCCACTTACTGTCCCGGCTCAACAATCACAGAGAATCCACAGTTCTTGGATATTTGGTTCACTCTACCCCTAACTCCTTCATGTTTAAGCTTTGATGCTTGTTACATGTCCCATGAAAGAGTCAAATGTTATTTTCCTTGAAATACCCTAGCAGTTTTTACGCCTACCACCTGTTTGATAAAATGTCAGACTGAATCTACACTCATATTTTGAAGATAAAATGTTTGAAAAGAATTTGAGACCTCTATTACTAATAGCATATGGCTGAAAGTTATTGAGGAAATGTCTAAATAAGTTATATATCATGTTTTCATTATAGTTTTCTTGCCTGGAGAGAAGTTTGATTAATTTCCCTTTGGATCCTCCTAAGACTATACTTTCAACGCCAGAACATTGTATGTGTTTTAGCAATTTTTTTAAGTGATTCAATATGAGAAGCTCCTGATTGGGTCAACTGTTTGGATTCTAACAATATGAGAGTATTTATGTTTAAGATTTGAAGCATGTTTCTCATCTTGTCATCATAAGAAGGTGGCTTTGGAAAACTGTGGCAAGGTGTTGTATTTTATTTTGCATGTTGGTGCTGTTCTGAGTCTGACTTATTGCTTGACTAAGATGAATTAACCGCTTGGACAATAGAGATAAGGTGGGTTAATTTGAATTTATAGTGTGTCTTGACTGATCACTCGCTATTGTAAGATGTGCTTTAGATTATATGATGATTGCTCAACGTGCTGTGAAGGTTGATTCATGTATTTATCTCTGATAAACGATCTCATGAACCCTAGAATCGTGATTGTCATGTGTGTTGGTTTCCAGGTAGCATAATTTAGTTCAGTTGTCTTGCTGCTTGCTTAATTGATCATCTTTGTTAATAGGCTTGGAACATCTGAAGGTGCAAGAAACACACAAGAAATGGGGGTTTGAATAGTGTGACCAATTTTTTTTTTTTTTTAAACTTATTCGATAGGTCTTAAAAGTTAATTACTGGTTTTCAAAATGATTTATTCATGATGCAAGCATGAGTATGAATACAGCGGGAAGGTAATGTAACATGAATAATAAAGCACACATGATTTTTATCCTGGTTCACCCCCATAATCGACTGGGCTACGTCCAGTCCTTGGCTTCACCAAGATTTTCACTATTTAACCAAATAGTACAAGTATCATCAGGGACTTCTCCCAACAAGTATTCTAAGAACTACTCCTAATACTTGATAGGAGAAGTCCTTACAATACTTGTTGGGAGAAGTCCCTGATAATACTTGTACTATTTGTTTTAAATAGTGGAAAATCTTGGTGAAGTCAATGACTGGACGTAGCCTTGTCGATTATGGGGGTGAACCAGGATAAAAATCATGTGTGCTTTACTTTTCATGTTATGTTATATTTTCCTCTGCATACATGCATATTTGCATAATAAATAACTCTCTTTGAAAACCAATAATTAACGTTTATTATTGAAAGAAGTTTTCAAAATAAGTCACACAATTCAAACCCCCCCTTTCTTGTGTGTTTCTTGCACCTTCAAGACACACTTCATCTTCGTGCCTCAGACTTGGTGTCTTATTGGCTTGTGGACCAGGCGATCACCTTCCCTTGGGGGCGGGCCATGAAGACTTCTGAAGACACACTTCGCTTTCATACTTCAAACTTGGTGTCTTGTGGGCTTGTGGGCTTGTGGACTGGGCGAGTGCCCTTTCCCAGTAGTAGGGCGACCTAGTGGCTCGACAGGGCGACCCCAGCTGCTTTAGGGGGGTATATTTGTAACATAAGGGGGGTAATAATTTTTAGTGTATTGGGCTCAATTCCCGAGGCCCATAGGCATGCTAGGATTCAAGATATTTATGACTTCTCCCCCTATAAATAGCTAGTAGGGGGCTCATGTAAAAGGGTCTTGATTTGTCTCTTAATACTCTAATAATAACACTTTTCTCCTATAGTGTCTCATTCCGAGAACATAACTTCGATACCTATGTGCACTTGTAGAAAGGCTATCGCACACAAATAAAGTCTACTCATAAAAGACACAGCATGTTCTTTTAAAGAAAACATGGATTTAAATGACTGCTTTTACACACTTGAAAGTGATAGGAATAATCGGATAAGACAAATGGTGCAAAATAAACTAATTTCCACACCCAAAAATCAGTACTCGCTGACTCTTATACCCTCCCCAGATTTGTATCACAAGCATGCATGACATGGCCACCAAATTCATCCAAGCTAGCCTTCAAAGTCAGACACCAATTTTTTTGAATTCTTCCAAGTATACCTCCTGCTTATGAAGAGAAGAAGGATAAGAAGTATTTGTAAAGGTGGAAATAACCAAGAAGATCAATCACACAATCAAAGGTTTTTCATTATCAAAGAAAACTGTTGAACCTTCAGACGCTATAAGTTATGAAATATTTTGAACTTAATATGTGAGCCATGAACTAGTGCAATTCTTTTTCATTTTTGAAACATTCTCTCCAATGACCACCCTTTAATTTTGATTTTTGCGAGCCCTGAGATAGTAACAAACCCAGAATGGGAAGATAAAACATATTATAAGAAATTTTACATGCTTATTATCATATCAAACTACATGCAAAGTAGAAGACACGAGTAAGAGTAAGATTAATGAAGAAGAATTTAACTTCTTGGATTGAAAGAAATCATCAGAAAAATATAAACTAACATATTTAACCTTAGCTGCTACTAATAATTGAAAAACTTTAACTGTATTATAGCCTGACTTTTGAGAAAGAGGAGCTTGAAGTGTGTCTTGATGATTGTAGACTCAAAACTGAAGTAATCTAAGTCAAAGCAGCAAAAGAAAGAAAAAAAGGAAAAAAGCTATTATGACCATTTTATACAGAAAAGACCAATACAATTAGGAGGGTTTTGAAAAGTTTCTTTTTTTTCCCACTTATGATCATGTATATGCTTTTCCTTGTTTTGGAAAGAAACTAATTCACTCAACTTAAACAAGTCTAAAAATCAGCAGATTAGTGATATATATATATATATATATATATATATATATATATATATATATATATATATATATATATATATATATATATAAAGGGGAAGATACTCACAATTGTAGCATCAAATATGATGCCTTAATTATTATTGTTATTATTATTAATATTATTAATATGATTATTATTATTATTGTGGACATGGTACTCTTTTGAAAACTAACTTGCCATGTATGGTATGCACATCATTATACCGGATACATTTAATATTCTTATAAAAAAATTAAATGTTATACTTAATAACTTTGTTTATTATAGAATATTAAGAATACAAAATATTTAAAAATAAATGTGTTTTTACTATTTTTACAAAATTTAAAGGATCTGATTAAAATATATTGATTATTATAGAAATAAAAAAGACTAAAATTAAAAACACATTAATATTTAATATTTCATGGATTATATATTACATCTTGTAGTATTTTCTTTCACCTGTACATTATTAATAATATAATTTGTAGACCGACACTTTAAAAAGAACTTAACTTTTTACAGTTTTATACAAAAGAAATGCCATATCACTATTTAAATATGAACATGAATTGTCATGGATAAGGATAATATATCAAATTACGATGTCAAGGATAAGTTCACAATTATTACGTTCGGTAGCGATAAACATCAATTGCCGTGTCAGCTAACAAATGGATAAGCGCATGACCTTTTACATTAATGACAATATTAATTAATTATAAATAACATTTTATAGATAATATTAAAAGTTATTAATAATATTTATATTAATTATTATTTTATAAAATATCACAATTTCACATATATAGTAAAAAATATTAAATATCTAAAATTTCCCTAACACTTGAATTAATGACACTATTCATTAATAGTACTCTATTTAAAATTTAAAATTTAAAATTGTGTTAAAAATAATTATGAAATAATTAAGTAATTTTTTTTACATTTAATTAATGTTAATATTAGTTAGTTATTCAATAAATTCATTTTATTAATTACATTAACAATCAGTCTTAACAATACCTCAACTTATCATATATGAAAGTAAAATATTAAATATGTTGACCTTTACATTAATGAAACTATTAATTGAACATTAATAACCTTTTGTATTATTAATTATATTAATTAATAATTATTTATATCACAATTTCTCATATTAAAAAGTAAAATATTAAATATTAAATTATTTTAATGTTATTGATAAAAAAAGAAATTAGTTTTATTTGGTTAATATAAAGTAAAAACAAAAATTTAAATATAAATAGCTTAACAGAAGTAACATAACCTGATTAATATTACTTGAATTATTTTTAATTAATATTAAATTATTAAAATGTTTTTTTTTAGAAAGCGAAAATATATATAAATAAATTAGTGGATGATACAGCACCAAGAGAGCTGCCCTCCCACCATAAAAACAGGAAAAGGGATGCAGCACCAAACAAAAAGAGAATATACAAAACCCCACCCAAAACAGACGATAGCCTAAATTATTAAAATGTTATTAACTAATTAATATTTAAACCAATAAATTTTACACGAGTCAAGTAATCCCAAATTGAGAAATATTAAAAAAATAAAATAGAAATAAAAAACATTTTTATTTTTATATATTAAGTATTAAAGTTATTAAATAAATATAATTAAATTATTTTAACCTTTATATTAATGGTATTTTAGTAAAAGGCGAAAGAATAGTTCGCCTTGTTAGAACAGATAGCAATCTGATAGGGGGGGTGAATCAGTGTTGCCCCAATTTTCGCCTTATTGAAATCGTTTCTTTCAAGTTTATGATGATCACGAATTGATCGTTGTGATTGCAGCGGATATGAACAATACTTGAAAGTAAATGTGAAGGATAAAGAGAATCACACATAAGATTTATCCTGGTTCGCCTTCAATCCACTGAGGACTACGTCCAGTCCCTCAAGAAAACCCCTTGAGGATTTTTCCACTATTGATAAGAATTTCTTACAAGTTCCTAACCCAAGGACCCCAAGAATTTCTACCAATAACCTGTGAAAGCAAACCACTTTCAACAGCCCCTGAAAGCAAACCGCTTTCAGTTCCTGAAGGCAAACCACCCTCAGACCTTGAAGACTAACCCGCCTTCAATCGAACAACCCTTCACCGAATACCACGGTGAAGTTAGGATCCCTCAGAAAGATTACCACTTTCTGAAGAACCACTCCACTGAATTCCACAATGAAGATTTTCCATGATCGAGTACTCTTAACGAATGCTTGCACCAAGGACCCTAAGATATCTTATCAATCTTCCTGAAGCAACCCACTTCTGATTGATCAAGTCTTCTTAACGAATGCTTGTGCCAAGGACCCTAAGAGGACCCATCACGCCTCAGAAAGCAAACCACTTTCTGATGACACCGCAGTACCACGGTGGACTTTGAATCAAACTTGATTCAAAGGGCCTTTTTACAACCACCGAAAACTACGGTGAAAGAATCAACATGATTCAAATGGAAGAAGAAGAAGATGCCTTTTCTATGCATGATTCAATCCTTTTGACAAGAAGGATTGATCTTAGTTTGTATGCTCCAGGCAATTACAATGAAGGCTCTTCCATTCTGAGTTTCTCAAATGTTGAACATCATGAGTGTTCTTATGAAAATGAGAGAATCGAAACTCAGAATGATGACTTAAATGAATATTAAAGTTATGGACCAAGTCATTAATGTTTCTGAGTGTCTAAGGACTTTATATAGGCACTAGAGGTCGTCCATGAACCAACACAACCTTTCCCAATCGGTTTGAGACACAATGGTTCATGAAATAACACATCTGTCGACCTGGTAATCGATTACCACAGTTAGTGTAATCGATTACACCATGCCGTTGAAGTTTGAATTTGAATTTCAAACTTGGTAATCGATTACACACTTATGGTAATCGATTACACACATCCTGTAATCGATTACACACATCTGTAATCGATTACAGACAGTCCAGAACTCAGTTTTTGACTGTTTAAAACCTAATTGAGTGTTCCTACCAAGTTTTACTTGTGAGAACATATCGTACTCAATTAGTTGATCTTTCATGAGCCTTCAAGTGCAATATGAACCTTAATAAAGCATAGCACACTAAGTTGACAAGACTTACTTAAAACTAGAACCTTCATGTTTTGATCTTGACGTTCTGAGTCTGGTTCTTGAAGTCTTTCTTCACTTAAGTCTTCTTGAAGTCTTCTTGAAGTTTTTCTTCTTTCTTCTGAAGTCTTTCTTCTTTTTGTGATGTGTTTGTCTTCATCAAAACCTCAGTCGAGTCCAAGGACGAGACTTGATTTACAATCTCCCCCTTTTTGATGATGACAAACATCATGCTTGAACATTGATGGATCATTTAGACTTTCTTTCTTGTCTTGTATCTCCCCCTTGGTTTTGCAATTATTTCTCCCCCTTTGTTTTGTAAATGAAGCACAGTATCCTAAAAATGATCAAGCATACACAAGACTTTTCTCCCCCTTTTGACATCATCAAAAAGAAGATAAAGCCATACAAAATATTCCAAGATAATAGAAATAAAGAGAGGCATAATATGCATTAGAACTTTTCTCCCTTTTGAACTTTTCTCCCTTTTCTCCCCCTTTTTGTTCCACTTGTAGCCTTTCTTGTAAATAATCTTTACAAAGCACAAGACCCTTTCTCCCCCTTTTGACTTCATCAAAAAGGAAGATGAGTCCAAGCATAATCCACACATGCTAACAAGTAGTATAGATATTTAAGACATGGGGAGTGGGGTAAGCAAGATATTATATAGAAACTTATGCATCACACGTAATTTAAAGCATAACTAGTTAAGTTCAAAAAACATAATTAAACGTGCAAGCAAGAACCAAACATCCACAAGATAAGTCTAAACTATTACAATCCTCAAAATAAATATTCTGAATGAAAATAGATATAGTCTAAATAAAGATAGAAATAGTCTAAAAATCTTCAGAATCATCAGAGAGATCAAAAGAGTCAAGGGTAGAGGGAGCCATGCGATCAACACGAAGACTAAGACGATCCATATCCGCTCGGAGAGTGGTGTACATGGATTCGACCTGTCCTTGTATATAATCTAACCGCTGATCAAAGTGTGCCCGCATGTCAGCCAGATGAGAAAGGATGAGTTGTGTAGAGGCATCAGTACCAGAAGATGATGAAGGAACACTCTCAGAAGGAGGAAAAAATGCTGCAGGAGTAGGAGCAGGAGGATCCTCAGATGGTAGATCATACTTGTTCCTGAAGAACCCATCATCATCCTGAATGAATCCCATTTTGTTCAGGATGTTCAGATCAATGCGCTGAGTCTTACCATCCATTTTAACAGAATACTCACCATGAGTAGGAACACCCTTCTTCTTCAGAATGATAGAAATTGCAAAAGCAAATGGAAGAGGGCTAGTTCTTTCCTTATGCATCATCATGTGAATCATTACCAAATAAGCCCAATTAATAGACTTTTGATTAACCATGCCATATAGAATTCGTAACTCTAGATCACTTATTTGAGCATGATTAGAACTTTGAGGTAAGATCACATAACTAAGCAAGTAGTGAAGCATTCTGTCTTCAACAATGAGAAACCCAACAGCAAGGGTGTCTCTAGAACGGTTTGCATCAACTCTCTGCTTTTTAGACTGAATTTGCTCCTCAGTGAAGCGACATAGAGATAAATAAAATGATCGCTTATCATAATCTTCCCATGGGCAAGGCAATTCAGAACCTAATTTTGCTCCGGTGCTAGGAATGGACAGACATTCTCCCAACTTTAATCTCAATGAACGAGTCAAGTCCCTGATGATTAAGCAGTGTTGGAAATGTCATCCCTGCTGTCAAGAAAGATTCCA
Organism: Acmispon strigosus; assembly: GCA_030819835.1. NCBI lineage: Eukaryota > Viridiplantae > Streptophyta > Magnoliopsida > Fabales > Fabaceae > Acmispon > Acmispon strigosus. The sequence continues at coordinate 27,056,098 of JAUAMA010000004.1, read as the reverse complement.
GAGCACCATACTTTGGTGTAAGAACTGGTCGATCAAGAAAATGAGCAAGGAATCGTTGTTTCTGTTCTTCAGTTGCCAACAGCCTTGAGAGGTCCAAAGCATCCATGGATGGGTTCTTAGAACGAAGAGGTTTACGTGAGGAAGAGGCCATGGAAGCTGATTTTAAGAATTTTCGGGTTCTAGGGTTTAGTAGGACCGAATTGGGGCTTTTTGATACAGACCAATTCAACAACAATTGGTAGTGTGAATAGATGGAGATGGATATTAGGAGCAAATCCCACAAAGAATTCTTGAAAACGAACAAGAATTGTGGAAGATAAGGGGAAAACAGAGGTGCTGGTGCCGCACGAAAGAGAAGAAACCAGAAGGGGGCTGTAATCGATTAAGAGCAGAAAAACCCAGAAATACTTATACTATCGGGAATGTAATCGATTACTATCTCTTATGTAATCGATTACATACTGGAAAATTTGAATGCTAATTCAAATTTTGAGGAGGTAATCGATTACACTACATGGTTAATCGATTACCCTCCTTTCTGGAAAGGAAACAGGGCCAGAATAATCCCTGTAATTGATTACTAATCCTATGTAATCGATTAATATGACTAAGAACTTGGAAATTCAGACATAATAGGCACATCATGAAGAATATCTCTAACAGAGAACTATGCAAATGCCTAAGAATGTATTACTATTCAATTTAAGTCCTTTTAGTTTTGTAAGAATGAGATGATCCCATTTTAATGTGCATAAACTTCATATATGTTCAAGAAATTATCATGCAATCTAACAAAGATAATTTATAATTTAACATATGAAATTGCATTACTAACCTCTTCATCAGAATGATGTGTTGCCATTAAAGCTAGACATGCTTCCTCATTTTGAGTTGAATGATGAACTTGCTCTATTGTCATCCAAGTTTGTCTTCTTTGTTTTGGAACCCCTTTTCTCATAATCCTTCTTTCAAGCTTATAACCTTGTGCTACTAATCTAGCCTAATTTTCTATCTTATGATTTCTTGTTTTTCTAATTTGTTCCTAAGTATCTACTTGGCTTTAATGATATACTTATTACTTAGGGAACCGATATCCATACTAGGTTTTTCTCAAACTAGTTCAATTCTTGTGGCTTGAATCCAATACTTATTTCCTAAAGCATTATGTACTCTAGATGGCTCTATTTAGAAGGTATACCTATTTTTCCTATGCTTAAGCAATTATCCCTTTTCCATTATTCTCATATGAGACATATCCCCTTTTTCCTAGGTATGAGATATAAGAAAAATTTGTTTTGTTTCCAATCATATGTGATGTGTAGCCATTAACAAGATATCATAAAACCCTTTGCTATTTTCATACACACTTACAAAGCAAATTTCTCATAAAGGAATATTAAGTACTTAAGTTGCTTTGGGTTCTAGGTTATTGTTTGTCTTATCCACTCACATACATTGCCCACTTGATATTCCTATAATGATTTCTACTAGAAGTATGTCCTATTCTATTGCAATAACTATGAGCATATAGTCTATAACCTTCATATTATATCTAAGCATATCATAATGTCTCCTAGGTTGTCTTGGAACAATTTGAGAATAATTCCTATTGAAATTTTTATGCTTTGATTATATATCATGAGTATGTAATCGATTACAGAGGTTGAGGTAATCGATTACCTTAGGCAACTAATGAGGCACGAGGACTGCAGACAGGGTTAATCGATTACAGTATGTATGTTAATCGATTACCAGGACAGTTAATATGTTCTAAACTAAAAATTCCCATGAAATACATTACTAGAAGAACATTTAAGCATATAAGCAACTTAGATACATGCAATCATAATTTTAATTTGTGAATCAAGCATGTAAGCATATAAGTTCAAAAATCATGCAATGTAATTAAAACATATAAACACATATTTAAACAAATATCTAACTATATCATGTTCATCTAAAATACCTAGTTCTCTTCTAATCTTATAGAATGAATCTTTAGGATTGTTTTTGGGACATTTTGTGGGTAGTTCCTATAGTTCATATTTCTAGAAGAACTAGCATGTATGTGTTTACTTCTAAGAGAATTAACTTCATCTAAATCCTTTTGAAACATTTGACATTTTTCTTCAAAAGATGAAATAATGTTTATCACTAAATTTAGAAGTACTACGACACATCTTAAAAAGACTTTCTATAGCATATTCTAAATCACTAGAAGAAGAAGTACTGGTACTAACCTGGATATTTTCCTTGTTAGAATTCTGAGATGCCATTAATGCAAAGTGTGCTTCTTCCTTCTTTGATTCTGAGTCTGAGCCTACGTCATTGTCATCCCAAGAAATGTATGCTTTTTTTTGGAGTTTGAATCCTTCTTTTCAAACTTCTCCTTTAGTCAATGCTTCTTCTTTTGAATGTTTGGACAATTATATTTGATATGACCAGATTTTCCATATTCACAACATGTGATCTTTTGTGAAGAGAAGGAGGCTTTATTTCCCTTTTTGAAAACTTGTAGACTTCATACCTTTTCTTTGTAAGAACCTTTGAAAAATTCTTGACTATTAAGACCACGTTCTTATCATCTTGTGACTCTGCATCATATTCATCATTGATGCTTTCTTTGGCTTTTAGAGCAATAGACCGATGTCTCTTTTCGTTGTTCTCATATTGCTCAAGTCTGTTTAACTTCAAATCATGTTCTTGAAGTTTTCCAAAGGAATAGCCAGAGTCATGTTGGAGAGACTTTTCTTCTTTGAGAGAGCAGTGTTCTTTTGGTTGCCATGTTCTTGTAAGGGATATTAACATTTTCATGTTTATGGCATAATAAGAGAATTCCTTACCAAGAACAACCAAGTGATTCAATAATCGTGTGAACCGCTTTTGAATATCAAGTATGCTTTCTCCAGGCAATATTCTGAACATCTCATATTCTTGTGATAGAATATATTGATCTTTGAATCTTTTGACTTCATCAGTCCCTTCGTGTATAACCATTAAAGTATCCCATATTCCTTTTGAAGATTTGCAAGTAGATAATCTAAGGAATTTCTTCATACCAAGGACTGAAGTCTAGATGTTCATACCTTTTTAAGTCATGATGAACTTTCTTCTTTTCTTTGTCACTCCATGTGTTTTCTGGTTCTGATTGTGAACTTCCTTCAACTTCTACTACAGGCACAAAGAGATCTTCTTCAATGACTTTCCAGATTCCCGCGTCTAATGACTTTATGAAGATTATCATCTTGATATTCCAGAAATCGTAGTGTTCTCCATTGTAGAATGGTGGCCTGTTTATGTTGAATCCTTCATTGGTACTTGTTGTAGATGAGGATGCTATCTTTTCCCGGATCTTAGGAATAACTTACCTAAACTTCCGCTCTGATACCAATTGTTAGAACAGATAGCAACCTGAGAGGGGGGCTGAATCAGTGTTGCCCCAATTTTCGCCTTATTGAAATCGTTTCTTTCAAGTTTATGATGATCACGAATTGATCGTTGTGATTGCAGCGGATATGAACAATACTTCAAAGTAAATGTGAAGGATAAAGAGAATCACACACAAGATTTATCCTGGTTCGCCTTCAATCCACTGAAGACTACGTCCAGTCCCTCAAGAAAACCCCTTGAGGATTTTTCCACTATTGATAAGAATTTCTTACAAGTTCCTAACCCAAGGACCCCAAGAATTTCTACCAATAACCTGTGAAAGCAAACCACTTTCAACAGCCCCTGAAAGCAAACCGCTTTCAGTTCCTGAAGGCAAACCACCCTCAGACCTTGAAGACTAACCCGCCTTCAATCGAACAACCCTTCACCGAATACCACGGTGAAGTTAGGATCCCTCAGAAAGATTACCACTTTCTGAAGAACCACTCCACTGAATTCCACAATGAAGATTTTCCATGATCGAGTACTCTTAACGAATGCTTGCACCAAGGACCCTAAGATATCTTATCAATCTTCCTGAAGCAACCCACTTCTGATTGATCAAGTCTTCTTAACGAATGCTTGTGCCAAGGACCCTAAGAGGACCCATCACGCCTCAGAAAGCAAACCACTTTCTGATGACACCGCAGTACCACGGTGGACTTTGAATCAAACTTGATTCAAAGGGCCTTTTTACAACCACCGAAAACTACGGTGAAAGAATCAACATGATTCAAATGGAAGAAGAAGAAGATGCCTTTTCTATGCATGATTCAATCCTTTTGACAAGAAGGATTGATCTTAGTTTGTATGCTCCAGGCAATTACAATGAAGGCTCTTCCATTCTGAGTTTCTCAAATGTTGAACATCATGAGTGTTCTTATGAAAATGAGAGAATCGAAACTCAGAATGATGACTTAAATGAATATTAAAGTTATGGACCAAGTCATTAATGTTTCTGAGTGTCTAAGGACTTTATATAGGCACTAGAGGTCGTCCATGAACCAACACAACCTTTCCCAATCGGTTTGAGACACAATGGTTCATGAAATAACACATCTGTCGACCTGGTAATCGATTACCACAATTAGTGTAATCGATTACACCATGCCGTTGAAGTTTGAATTTGAATTTCAAACTTGGTAATCGATTACACACTTATGGTAATCGATTACACACATCCTGTAATCGATTACACACATCTGTAATCGATTACAGACAGTCCAGAACTCAGTTTTTGACTGTTTAAAACCTAATTGAGTGTTCCTACCAAGTTTTACTTGTGAGAACATATCGTACTCAATTAGTTGATCTTTCATGAGCCTTCAAGTGCAATATGAACCTTAATAAAGCATAGCACACTAAGTTGACAAGACTTACTTAAAACTAGAACCTTCATGTTTTGATCTTGACGTTCTGAGTCTGGTTCTTGAAGTCTTTCTTCACTTAAGTCTTCTTGAAGTCTTCTTGAAGTTTTTCTTCTTTCTTCTGAAGTCTTTCTTCTTTTTGTGATGTGTTTGTCTTCATCAAAACCTCAGTCGAGTCCAAGGACGAGACTTGATTTACAGAGACTAGATTCACTTATCATGGTTCTTGCTAATTCTTCAAGTAATCTGTTCTTCCTTTTTACCACACCATTTTGTTGTGGTGTTCTCGGAGTAGAGAAGTTATTTGATATTCCATTTTCATCACATAGTTCTTGGAATTGTTGATTCTGAAATTCTCCACCATGATCACTTCTAATAGAAGAGATCTTTAAAGACTTCTCATTTTGAACTAGCCTTGCATATCTCTTGAATGCATTGAAGGCTTCATTCTTATGAGGCAGAAATAATGTCCATGTAAATCTAGAGAAATCATCAACAATAACAAGTGAATAGAAATTACCTCCGAGGCTTTTAGTTCTAGATGGTCCGAACAAATCCATATGTAACAATTGAAGGGGCCTTGAAGTCGAAACTATGTTCTTTGATTTGAAGGATGTTCTGGTTTGCTTCCCCTTTTGACATGCATCACAAAGCTTTTCTTTCTCGAATTTTATCTTTGGAAGCCCAATAACCAGATCATGCTTGACTAGTTTGTTTAAATGATCTATGTGTATATGAGCAAGTCTTCTATGCCATAGCCATGAATCACTATTGTTCTTGGCCAAAAGGCATCTCACATTTTGTGGAATTTCTTCCAAGGAGATCATGAAGACTTTATTTACTTTATACCCAGAAAACTTAATTTCTTTAGTTTTCACATCTTTTACTACACATATATCATTAATAAAACCAACTTTCAAACCTTTATCACATAGTTGACTAATACTCAGAAGATTATGCATCAAACCATCAACGTAAAGAACTTTATCGATGACTGTTTGAGGGGGTGTGCCTATTCTTCCAATACCGAGAATCTTTCCCTTTTGATTGTTACCATATGTGACAAAACCTTTTTCACTAGGTATAAGAAATGAAAACTTGGTTTTGTCTCCTTCCATGTGTGATGAGCAGCCACTATCAAGATACCATAAATCATTTGCTGCTTTCATACACACCTACATGACAAAGTTCAGACATGGGTATTAGGAACCCAACAAGTTTTGGGTCCTTCTAAGTTAACATCCTTTCTAACCCAAATGTATTCCCTATTTGGTACTCCTACATGTTTATAGTAACATCTGCTAGGGGTATGTCCTACTTTGTTACAATACGTACAAGAGTAATGATTGTAACTAGAGGTTTGTCTAGGAGAGGAATGGATCTTCTTAGGGTGTCTATTTTGAGTATTCTTCCTACTGTATGTACTTTTAACAGGATTAATCCTTTTGTTACTAGAAGATCCTACCATATGGTTTGGCTTTACAAATACAGTTTTCTTGACTTCCTTAGTCTTTGGGTGAGAAGTATATCCTAGACCTGATTTGTTATTTGAATGTCTTTGCACACTTAGAATATCATCTAACTTCTGTTTTCCTTTATTGAAGTTATTTACTCTTTGTTGAAGATTATCTATCTTTTCTTCTAAAGAATTACACTTAGTGCATTTATGTGTAATATCTAGTTTAGATTTCACTATGTCTAATTCCTCTTGTAAGGTTCTACACTTACTTTCTAAGGATGAAATCAAATCATTTTGCTTAGTGCTAATCTTGGAAAATTCTTGACATAATTTAAACATATTCTCCATAGCAAACTTTAAATCATGAGAAGACATAGAATTATTACTAACCTGGGAATCTTCAACATCTGAGTCATGTGAGGCCATCAAGGCAACTTGTGCTTCTTCTTTGTCAGAATCTGATGATGAACTTACTTCATTATCATCCCAAGCCAAATATGCTCTTCGAGTAGGTTGATCCTTTTTCTCGAATTTCTCTTTTAGACCATGTTTCTTCTTCTGAAGATTTGGACAATCTGACTTGAAATGTCCCGGTTTTCCACACTCGAAACATGTAATCTTTTGAGATGAAGAAGACTCATTGTTCCTTTGGAAGGCTTTATTGTTGTTAAATTTAACATTTTTCCTTTTAAGAAACTTTCCAAAGTTCTTTACTAGAAGATTCAAATTTCCATTGTCTTCTTCTTCAGAGTCTGCATCATAATCTTCTTTGATGCTTTCTTTTGCCTTTAAAGAAATTGATCGATGCTTCTTCTCATGTTGTTCATGCTCTTCTAAACGATTCAATTCCAACTCATGTTCTTGGAGTTTTCCAAAAAGAGTTGCAAGAGTCATATTTGATAAACTCTTCTTCTCAGATATGGCTGTAACTTTTGGTTGCCATACTCTTGTAAGTGATTGATGAGTGGATTTTATATGATGTTTTTAGGCTATTTTTAGTCTTTTTATTTTATTATTTTTGAGTCACATATAGGTTTTTTTAGTCTTTTTATATAGATTTTCTATTTATTTTTCATTTTGCATGTAGATTAGATTTTATTAGATTTTCTAGCTTTATTTTATATTTTTAGGAATTTTTCTAGTTATTTTGTATTTTTAGAAAAAGCTGGTTTAGTTATCATTTTTGTCCAGGGACCAATGTGTAAAGTTTTAGGAAGTCAGGGACCAAATTGTAAAAGTTCAAGAGTGGAGGACTTAAAGTGAAGATTGAGAGAATATGAGGGCTTGAATTGAAGTGCTAACCAAGAGAGGACCAAAGTGAAAAAGAAGAATATGAAGAATCACTCTCTAATTAGCACATGGAAAATAATGTTGAAAGAATTGATGTTAGTGGAGGAAAGGTTTCAGAATTAAACAAGGCTGAGTAGTGGCTTTTTATGGCCATCAAAACCCACTACCATGAATGAAGAAGGAAGAAAAAGCTTGAAGATGAAGAAGCAGCGTCCCAGCACTCCAGCGTTGGGATCCCAGCGCTCCAGCGCTGGGGTTCTGACTGGATGATGAGTCAGATGCTGACCCAGCGCCCAAGCGTTGGAAAGCCAGCGCTCAAGCGCTGGGCCTCGGACAGAAAGTGGATTTTTAATGCATCCTAGCGCCCATGCGTTGGGAATGCCAGCGCTCAAGCGCTGGAGGCTGGAATTTTACTATAAATAGGACCCTTTTCTTCACTTGTAAGACACACCTTCTTAGAATACAACAAGTATTCTCTCTTTCTCCCTCAAAGATCATTGTTCCTAGGAATTGTGGGAAGCCAAACTTGAGCTCCTATCGAGGGTAATTCAATGATTCTTTTAGCCATGGTTGGCTAATTCTTCTTTAAGTTTCTTGGGTTGTAGTAGTTTATATTTATGTTTTAGTTTGTTTTTACCTTTCTGAATATTACTTCTATTTCATGTTTTATTTCCTTGCTCTTCATTCATCTTATGCGCAAAAGATTTCTTGCTTATTACTTATTCGAATGGAAATTGGTAAGTAGTAAGGGACCTAGGATTTAAAAAAGGTTATAAGTATACTTCACTAAGGAATTAGGAAGGACGTAACTTTATGTTGGCCTGAATTTCATCTTCATCTTCTTCTCTAGTTAACTAAGTTGCAAGGAATTGAATTTAGTAATTAGAAAGAAAGTTCTACAATGTGTAAGGAAATAACTTGTAGATACACTAGGCTATAGCATCATGAAATTAGATTTAAAATTCAGAAATTAAGTAGGAACTTACTAGCATATTATATAGACTATGTAAACCAACCCAAGAGCTTATTCTCTATCATCTTATTCTCTTTTATTTCATTGCTATTCCATGTGCTACCTTAAACAAACTTTCATCAAATATTTCTTTTTATTTTCCTGTTTAAGTACTAAATTTTATAATAATAAGAACACCTATCCCTTGGGTTCGATCTTTTTATTACGCGATAGTTAATCGTACACTTGCGATTTCATTATCAAGTTTTTGGCGCCGTTGCCTGGGATAGGTTCTTTCAAGTTCTTATTTTTATTTTATTTAGTACTTCTTGTTTATATATTTATATATAAAAAAAAAAAAGAAAAAATATATATAAAAAAATTGTGATGAACTGGTGCTGCTAATTTTGTTTGCTGAGTATTGTCAGGAATCATGGCTGAAAAATTTGAACAGCGGGAGGCAAAAATCTGGGCTGAGGTTGAAAAGGAATATGAGAAGATGAAGCAGGATATCTTCACTCTAATTAACGAGTTTTACTCCGATTTAGATTGCAAGAGAAAAACCGGATTTTTGCCAAGTCCTGAGCAAGAATGTAAGGCCAGGGAGATTCTACAAGTAAAGATACAAGGCATTCTAATGAGGCAGCCCGGGGATGAACAACAACCACTTGTTCATGAAAATGAACTCGTGGTTCAAAAAGAGGAGGTGAAAGCAACCTTCATTGTAGAATTTGTCCTTAAAGACAAATTGGAGATGGAGGAAGATGAACCTCAAGGAACCTATGCTATAGGTTCAGGAAAGAAAGGAACAGAACAGGGAAGGGAGAATTTATTTATCTCTTCCATTTTTAATTTGAATAGTGTTGCCTTGTTAGCTGAAAAATCATTTGGCACCATGTTGTACTTGTGCCAAAATATGCATGATTTGCGGGGTCTAAAGAATTTTGTATAGACCCCGGTTGAAAAGTGATTATTGAAGGGTCTATCTCGGACCTTAACATTGAGCTGGTTGGGAGACAACCCAACTTAGGATAGTTTATTTTTCTGTTTTAAATTTCTTGTACTACTCTTAAAAATAAATAAATAAAAACTCTATGTTTTGCTGCAGGAGAGGCCAGCGCTCCAGCGCTGGAGGCCAACGCTCAAGCGTTAGGCCCCTGCTTTGCACCTCTGATTTCCCAGTTTCTGTTTTAATCCAGCGCCCAAGCGTTGGCACCCCCAACGCTCAAGCGCTGGAGCTCGGGCAGTTTGCTGTTTTTGCTTTTGTTTGCTGTTTTTAGTTTTTAATAAATTTTGTGTTCACCATTGTCTGGAAGTTTTAAGGTTCTTTGAGTTTTCCCTTGGTTCTAAACTGGTTTTAATTTTTTGGGGAACTCAAGAATTCTTGTTTTTAAAAGGTGGACACAAATTTTTCAACCCATGAGCTTTTGTGCTGTTTTTGGAACTAACAAGTCAAGCAAGTTTCTGCTTGTGAGACTTTTTGTTTGTTCAATGTTACAGGATAGGTACCCAAAAGAGGAAGAACCCTCTTGAACTTGAATGTTCGAATTGATTTTTACATTGAGGTTCCCTTGGACCTTTGTGGAAAATTTGTTACTATACCAGCTTCTTAGTTTTTGTTTTTGTTTTTATAGTTTTTAGTTTTATTTTTAGTTTAGTTTAGTTTTTCTATTTTCTTTTTGCATGAGTCTTGAGTATATTATCCATTCTGAATGTTGCTATAGCTTTGTGAAATGCTTTATCTGATTGAACTGCATTGTGAAAAGGCTCTATGTTTTGAAACAGTTAGGATTGCATGCTGTAGAAAGGATTTTTGATATCTTGATTGTTTTGGTTGTTGGCAAAGTCTTTTTCTGAGTTCTAAAAAGGGTACCACTTACCCTATCTTTTTCTGAGGGCTGAGGTCTCTGAATGCATGATTGTGAGATTTTTCTGCCTTGTGTTGCATGTTGATTGGAGTTTTGTACACTTTGTGAGTTGAGAAGAGATTATAGGCATTTTTGAAAACTCAGATTTTTGCTTGAAATGTTATATCCACTAGTAGCCCCTTTTGAGCCTTAAAAGAGTCATTCTTTGGAGCCTACTTTGTGTGATAATTCTTAAAGTTGTTATTGTGATTCATGTGCTAAATTGTTAGAGCTATGTTTGTGGGTTTCTCTCTAAAAAAAAAAAAAAAAAAAAAAAAAAAAGATGAAGGAAAATTTGAAAAAATAAGGTATGTGCCTTAGAAAAACAATGAAGTAATGGGGTGAGAAAGAGTATGAGGGGAGTAAAATTCAAGTCATTCATCCCATACATTCCACTACTTTGTTCAAAAAAAGAAAAGAGAAAAATTGAGAGAACATTAATAACCTTTTGTATTATTAATGAAACTATTAATTGAACATTAATAACCTTTTGTATTATTAATTATATTAATTAATAATTATTTATATCACAATTTCTCATATTAAAAAGTAAAATATTAAATATTAAATTATTTTAATGTTATTGATAAAAAAAGCATTTAGTTTTATTTGGTTAATATAAAGTAAAAATAAAAATTTAAATATAAATAGTTTAACAGAAGTAACATAACTTAATTAATATTACTTGAATTATTTTTAATTAATATTAAATTATTAAAATGTTATTAACTAATTAATATTTAAACCAATAAATTTTACACGAATCAAGTAATCCCTAATTGAGAAATATTAAAAAAATAAAATAGAAATAAAAAACATTTTTATTTTTATATATATTAAGTATTAAAGTTATTTAATAAATATAATTAAATTATTTTAACCTTTATATTGATGGTATATTAGTAAAAGGCGAAGAATAATTAGCCTTGTGCATATTAAATATTAAATGTGCTTTGTGTGTGTGTGTCTTTTTTAGTATATAGTAGTAAGTTTATCATGAAAAAAACTATATTAAATATTAAATGTGCGTTATGTGTGTGTGTCTTTTTTTAATAATAAAGTAACTATTTAATTAGATAATTTAATTTATTTTAAATATTAAAGTGGATTCATTTTTATTAAAATTTTATTCTTATTAACAACGTTTATCACTTTTAGAAATCCCAGCACCCTTTCTATGGAAGAGAACAGGGACCGGAAATAACCTTGTCCTTCGTAATTATTAAGATATGCCACTAAGGGAAGCTCTGATACTTCTAGCCCTTGCACATGAAATACGCCAGTGCAAACCACCGTTTCATTGACAGCGAGAATCGCACAATGCATTATTCCAAAATCGTGATCCTCAATTCTCCACACGTGAATCATTTCTATAATTAAATCAAGCTCTATAGTAGTACATATTATTTCATGAAACTGCTCATGGAAGATAACAGCATCTTTTGAAAATAATGAACTAATCTCATTAGGATAAACCAAGTTCCACTTCAAAACCGTCCATTTTATATTTAGACCAGCCTCACTTTCTATGCATTTTCGTTCATGCTTCTTTTTATTCAAAATTAGCGGTGAATATGGAAGATTCACCTCCCCATGAGCCCCCAAATTTACTAGAGTGTATGAATTTGATCACAATCTGAGCATCATAACCAATTACCTTCAAGAATTTCCTTCAAGCTTAGCATGTTATGATCCTTCAAACACCCAACATGTTATTCCCTCTCACAATGATCACAAATAATTACTGTTCGAGGACGAAATACTTCTTTGCTAAAATCTTGGTCACCACACTATGCACACCCACCATAGTCAACTTTATAAATTTTGACAACACAAGTTCTATTCTTCATATGTTCTAGAGGATCAACACATGAATTCCTTAAAACTTCCAAAGCATATGAAGGGACCTATGGAGGCTGGAAGAGCTGCAGCAGTGAATCCTCTAGAACAGATAAACCAGAGAAGCATTCGTATTGTCAAAATTTATAAGGGTGACCACAGTGGGTGTGCACTGTGCAGAGACCTAGATATAAACAAAGAAATATTTGGTCCTCGAACATTAATTATTTGTGATCAGTGTGACAGGGAATACCAAGTTGGGTGTTTGAAGGATAGTAACATGCAAAGCCTGTAGGAATTTTTGGAAGATGATTGGTTATGTGAAGAAGGTCTTGCTCCTGACCCTGGCTGTGGTTTTGATGACGAAAAACTCATCGACAAAAAGAAGAAAAGAAGACTTCGAAGAAACAGCGCTACAAAGTTCATCAATAGTCTAGAAGTCTTAGTTTAGGTGAGTTATGCTTCTAAAGGTCTATTAAAGCATAAAGGCTCTTAAAACACCTAAACTAATCAAGCTAAGTGTTTTCATAACTTAAAAGAAGTAGAAAACCTTAAGCCGATCTCAAAGGATCAAGTTTCTGGAAGATGGACTTAGTGTAATCGATTTCAGGATTCTGGTAATCGATTACACCTAGGCAAGTAATCGATTACCCATTGCTTGTAATCGATTACATGTTTGAATTTGAAATTCAAACTGAAACGGCTATTAGTGTAATCGATTACACTAAGTGATGTAATCGATTACCAGAACGAAAAGTTACATCTTTTCATTAACCATTGTGTCCCAAACCTTTTGGAAAGGGTTGTGTTGGTTCAAGGATGTTTCACTTGCCTATATAAAGTCCATTTGAGTCCAGAACACAACGACACATGAGAATACAACATTAGGCCAAAGCTTTGTCAAAATTAGTTCATCTTTTAGAACTTAAACCTTCAAGAGCCTAAATTCTGAGTTCATGATCTTCATGTTTATAAGAACACTTTAGTTGTTCATATCTTGAGGAACTCAGAATCATATTATGCTTAAAATCCTTAAAGCATAAATTCTCATGATCAATCCATTTCTATGTTAAAGGATTGATACAGCCAATTGTAAACTCTTCTTCATCTCTTTCTGTAAGATTGAGTTTTCACCGTGGTATTCGGTGAAGGGTTGTTGTCACTGAAAGTGGTATACTTTCAGGGTATTGATTGAAGGTGGTTTAGCCTTCAAGGTCTGAGGGTGGTTTGCCTTCAGGAACTGAAAGCGGTTTGCTTTCAGGGGCTGTTGAAAGTGGTTTGCTTTCACAGGATATTGGTAGAAATTCTTGGGGTCCTTGGGTTAGGAACTTGTAAGAGATTTTTATCAATAGTGGAAAAATCCTCAAGGGGTTTTCTTGAGGGACTGGACGTAGCCTTCGGTGGATTGAAGGTGAACTAGGATAAAACTCTGTGTGTTATTTCCTCCTTCCTTCATCTTTTACTTTCAAGCAATACTCAATTCCGCTGCAATCACAATAATCGTTTCGTGATTATCATCATCTTGAAAGTAACATTTTCAATAAGGCGAAAATCGGGGCAACACTGATTCACCCCCCCTCTCAGGTTGCTATCTGAACTAACAATTGGTATCAGAGCGGAAGTTTAGGTAAGTTATACCTAAGGTCCGGGAAAAGATGGCATCCTCTTCCAATCATGGAACCAGTGAAGGACACAACATAAACAGGCCACCATTCTTCAATGGAGAACACTATTCTGGAAAATCAAGATGAAGATATTCATAAAGTCATTAGACGCAGGAATTTGGAAAGCCATTGAAGAAGGTCCCTTTGTGCCTGTAGCAGAAGTAGAAGGAACTTCACAAGTAAAACCAGAAAGTACATGGAGTGAAGAAGAAAAGAAGAAGGTTCAATATGATCTCAAAGGAATGAACATCCTTACATCTGCCCTTGGCATGGATGAATTTTTCAGAGTAACAACGTGCACTACATCGAAAGAAATATGGGATACGTTGATGGTGACTCATGAAGGGACAGATGAAGTCAAGAGATCAAAGATCAATACTCTATCTCAAGAATATGAAATGTTCAGAATGCTTCCAGGAGAAAAGGTATTAGATATGCAAAAACGATTCACGCATTTAATTAATCATTTGATTGCTCTTGGTAGACAATTTTCAAACAGTGACTTGAACATGAAAGTTCTAAGATCACTTACAAGAGTATGGCAACCAAAAGTAACCGCCATCTCAGAGAAGAAGAGTTTATCAAAAATGACTCTTGCAACTCTTTTTGGAAAACTCCAAGAACACGAGTTGGAATTGAATCGTTTGGAAGAGAATGAACAACATGAGAAGAAGTATCGATCCATTTCCCTAAAAGCAAAAGAAAGCATCAAAGAAGATTATGATGCAGATTCTGAAGAAGAAGACAATGGGAATGTGAATCTTCTAGTAAAGAATTTTGGAAAGTTTCTTAAAAGAAAAGGTGTGAAATTCAACAACAAATATTTCCAAAGGAACAATGAGTCTTCTTCCTCTCAAAAGATCACATGCTTCGAATGTGGCAAGCCTGGACACTTCAAGTCAGAATGTCCAAATCTCCAGAAGAAGAAACATGGTCTAAGAGAAAAATTTGAAAAGAAGGATCAACCCAAACGAAGAGCATATTTGGCTTGGGATGATAATGAAGTAAGTTCATCATCAGACTCTGATAAAGAAGAAGCACAAGTTACTTTGATGGCCTCACATGATTCAGATGTTGAAGATTCCCAGGTTAGTGACAATTCTATATCTTTTCATGATTTAAAGTTTACTATGGAAAATATGTTTAAATTATGTCAAGAATTTTCTAAGGTTAGCACTAGGAAAAATGATTTGATTTCATCCTTAGAAAGTAAGTGTAGAACTTTACAAGAAGAACTAGACATAGTAAAATCTAAGTTAGATATTACTCATAAATGCACTAAGTGTAGTTCTTTAGAAGAAAAGATAGATAATCTTCAACAAAGAGTTCATAACTTCAATAAAGGAAAACAGAAGTTAGATGATATTCTAAGTGTTCAAAGACATTCAAACAATAAGTCAGGTTTAGGATATACTTCTTACCCAAAGACTAAGGAAGTCAAGAAAACTGTGATTGTAAAACCAAACATGATGGAAGGATCTTCTAAAAGCATTAAGACCAAATCTTTTAGGAGTATGAACAATAGGAAGAACAATCCTAATAGACCTTCTTAGAAGATCCATCCTACTCTTAGGCAAACATCTAGTTACAATCATTATTCTTGTACTTATTGTAACAAAATAGGACATACCCCTAGTAGATGTTACTACAAACATGTAGGAGTACCAAATAGGGAGTACATTTGGGTTAGAAAGGATGTTAACTTAGAAGGACCCAAAACTTGTTGGGTTCCTAATACCCATGTCTGAACTTTGTCATGTAGGTGTGTATGAAAGCAGCAAAGGATTTATGGTATCTTGATAGTGGCTGCTCATCACACATGACAGGAGACAAAACCAAGTTTTCTTTTCTTATACCTAGGGAAAAAGGTTTTGTCACATATGGTAACAATCAAAAGGGAAAGATACTCGGTATTGGAAGAATAGGCACACCCCCTCAAACAGTCATCGATAAAGTTCTTTACGTTGATGGTTTGATGCATAATCTTCTGAGTATCAGTCAGCTATGTGACAAAGGTTTGAAGGTTGGTTTCATTGATGATATATGTGTAGTAAAAGATGTGAAAACTAAAGAAATTAAGTTTTCTGGATATAAAGTAAATAAAGTCTTCATGATCTCATTGGATGAAATTCCACAAAACGTAAGATGCCTTTTGGCCAAGAACAATAGTGATTCATGGCAATGGCATAGAAGACTTGCTCATATACACATAGATCATTTAAACAAACTAGTCAAGCATGATCTAGTTGTTGGGCTTCCAATGATTAGATTCGAAAGAGACAAGCTTTGTGATGCATGTCAAAAAGGGAAGCAAACCAGAATGTTTTTCAAACCAAAGAACATAGTTTCGACTTCAAGGCCCCTTCAATTGCTACATATGGATTTGTTCGGACCTTCAAGAACAAAAAGCCTCGGAGGTAATTTCTATGCACTTGTTATTGTTGATGATTTCTCTAGATTTACATGGACGTTATTCTTGCCTCATAAGAATGAAGCCTTCAATGCATTCAAGAGATATGCAAGGCTAGTTCAAAATGAGAAGTCTTTAAAGATCTCTTCTATTAGAAGTGATCATGGTGGAGAATTTCAGAATCAACAATTTCAAGAACTATGTGATGAAAACGGAATATCACATAATTTCTCTACTCCGAGAACACCGCAACAAAATGGTGTTGTAGAAAGGAAGAACAGATTACTTGAAGAATTAGCAAGAACCATGCTAAGTGAATCAAGCCTTCCTAAATATTTCTGGGCTGATACTGTAAGTACTGCTTGCTATGTTTCCAATAGAGTTCTTATTAGACCTATACTGAAGAAAACCCCCTATGAACTCTACAAGGGAAGGAAACCAAATATCTCTCATCTACATGCTTTTGGATCAAAATGCTTTGTCTTGAATAATGGAAAGGAAAACCTTGGTAAGTTTGATGAAAAATCTGATGAAGGTATATTCCTTGGTTATTCTCTAACAAGCAAAGCATATAGAGTCTTTAACAAGAAAACTCTATCTGTGGAAGAATCCATACATGTATCTTTTGATGAATCTAAATCTTCAATAGAAGATAAAGTCAATCTTCCAGATAATGAAGAAGAAGATATCATTGTCAATGAAGATTCTCAAAAGGATAGAGATCAAAATCCAATAACAAGAAGAGCACATTGAAGATAATACTTATCAACTTCCAAAAGAATGGAGAACCCATAGGGATCATCCAGTTGATAATATTATTGGTGATATTTCTAGAGGCGTCTCTACAAGGATACGCTTAAATGATTCAGTTTTGAATATGGCCTTTGTCTCTCAAATAGAACCATCAAAAGTAAATGATGCTCTGGAGGATGAGTATTGGATTGTAGCAATGCAGGAAGAACTAAACCAATTTGAAAGGAATCAAGTTTGGGAACTTGTTCCAAAGCCTAGTGACAAGCATGTTATAGGAACAAAGTGGGTATTTAGAAATAAGTTAGATGAAAATGGTATCATAGTTAGGAACAAAGCAAGATTGGTTGCTCAAGGTTACAATCAAGAAGAAGGTATAGCTTTTGATGAAACCTATGCACCAGTAGCAAGGTTGGAAGCCATAAGACTTCTGTTGGCGTATGCTTGCTCTTTAAATTTCCCATTATATCAAATGGACGTCAAAAGTGCTTTCCTGAACGGATATATTCAAGAAGAATTCTATGTGAAGCAACCCCCAGGGTTTGAAGATCCAAAGTTCCCTTCACATGTCTTCAGATTAAAGAAGGCACTCTATGGTCTTAAGCAAGCCCCTCGTGCATGGTATGATAGATTAAGCACATTCCTTTGTGATAAAGGATTCCAAAAGGGTAAGGCTGACACAACCTTGTTCATCAAAAGGACCAAAGGTAATACTTTATTAGTTCAAATTTATGTTGATGATATTATCTTTAGTGCAACTAGCGAATCTCTGTATAGGGTATTCGGACGATTTAAGGGCTCTAGGTCAATTTTAAGGTCTTTTTGTAGACTCTAGGCTTTTAGACTGATCTTAGGGTTTTCAGCTTATTATTAGGTTTTAGGCTGGCTTTAGGGCTTCATGATCAACCTTACGGCTTTTGGCCGATTTCAGGGTATTTCCGCTGACTATAGTATATCGTATTTGGACGATTTATGGGCTCTGGGTCAATTTTATGGTTTTTCTGTAGACTCAAGGCATGTTATAATGTTTTAGGCCGACATTAGGGCTTTTAGATCAACTTTAGGGCTTTTGGCTGATTACGGGGTTTTTGGCCGATTTCAGGATTTTTCCGCTGACTGTAGTATAGGGTATTTGGGAGATTTAAGGGTTGTGGGTCAATTTTTTGGTTTTTCTGAAGACTCTTGGCTTTTAGACTGATTTTAGGGTTTTCGGCTTATTATAGGGTTTTAGGTCGGCTTTAAGGCTTTTGGGCGATTTCACGGTTTTCGGCCGATTTCCCAGTTTTTCCACTGACTATATAGTATAGGGTATTCGGAAGATTTAAGAACTATGGGTCAATTTTATGTTTTTTTCTGTAGTCTCTAGGCTTTAAGACTGATTTTAAGGTTTTCGGCTTATTATAGGGTTCTAGGCCGGCTTTAGGGCTTTCTATTCAACTTTTGGGCCGATTTCAGGCTTTTCGGCCGATTTTAGGGTTTTTTCGCTAACTGTAGTATAGGGTATTTGGAGGATTTATTGGCTCTGGGTCAATTATATGGTTTTTCTGTAGACTCTAGGCTTTTAGACTGATTTTATGGTTTTCGACTTATTATAGGGTTTTTGGCTGGCTTCAGGGCTTTTTGGTTAACTTTAGGGCTTGTGGCCTATTTCACGGTTTTTCAGCCGACTATAGTATCGGGTATTTGGACGATTTAAGGGCTCTGGGTCAACTTTATGGTTTTTCTGTAAACGCTAGGCTTTTAGACTGATTTTAGGATTTTCGGCCTATTATAGTGTTTTGGGCCGGCTTTAGGGCTTTTTGATCAACTTTAGGGTTTTTGGCCGCTTTCGGTGTTTTCGGCCAATTTCAAGGTTTTCCCGCTGACTATATTATGGGTATGTGGACGATTTAAGGGCTTTGGGTCAATTTTAAGGTTTTTCTATAGACTCTTGGCTTTTAGACTTATTTTAGGGTTTTTGGCTTGTTATAGTGTTTTAGGCCGGCTTTAGGGCTTTCAGATCAACTTTAGGGCTTTTGGCCGATTTCGGGATTTATAGTCGATTTTCAGGTTTTTCGGTCGATTTCTGGGTTTTTTCGCTGACTGTAGTATAGGGTATTTGGATGATTTAAGGGCTCTGGGTCAATTTTTTGGTTTTTCTGTAGACTCTAGGCTTTTATAGTGATATTAGGGTTTTCAGCTTATTATAGGGTTTTAGGCCGGCTTTAGGGCTTTCTGATCAACTTCAGGGCCTTTTGTCGATTTTAGGGTTTTTGGCCGATTTCAGGGTTTTCCGCTGACTATAGTGCAGGGTATTCGAACGATTTAAGGTCTCTGGGTAAATTTTATGGTTTTTTGGTAGACTCTAGGATTTTAGACTGATTTTAGGGTATTTGTCTTATTATAGGGTTTTAGGCCGACTTTAGGGCTTTCTGATCAACTTTAGGGTTTTGGCCGATTTTAGGGTTTTTCCGCTGACTATAGTATAGGTTATATGGACGATTTATGGGCTCTTGGTCAATTTTATAGTTTTTCTATAGACTCTAGGCATTAGACTGATTTAAGGGTTTTCGGTTTATTATAGGATTTTAGGACGGCTTCAGGGATTTTTTATCAACTTTAGAGCTTTCGGCCGATTTTAGGGCTTTGGGCCGATTTCAGGGATTTTCGGCCGATTTCAGGTTTTTTCCCATTGACTATAGTATACGGTATTTTGACGATTTAAGGGTCCGTATCAATTTTATGGTTTTTTTGTAGACTCTAGGATTTTGGACTAATTTTATGGTTTTCGGCTTATTCTAGGGTTTTAGGCCGACTTTAGGGCTTTCTGATCAACTTTAGGGCTTTTGGTCGATTTCAGGGTTTTCGGCCGATTTCAGGGTTTTTTTGATAACTATAGTATAGGGTATTTGGATGATTTAAGGGCTACGGGTAAATTTTATGGTTTTTCTATAGACTCTAGGCTTTTAGACTGATTTTAGGTTTTTCGGCTTATTATAGGGTTATAGGCCGCCTTTAGGGCTTTCTGATCAACTTTAGGGCTTTTGGCCGATTTCAGGGTTTTCGGTCAATTTCAGGGTTTTTCCGCTGACTTTTATTATAAGGTATATGGATTATTTAAGGGCTTTGGGTCAATTTTATGGTTTTTTTGAAGACTCAAGACTATAAGACTGATTTTCGGGTTTTTTCGCATATTATAGAGTTTTAGGCGGGCTTTAGGGCATTCTAATAAACTTTAGGGCTTTTGGCCGATTTCAGGGTTTTTTCACTGACTATGGTATAGGGTATTTGGACGATTGATGGGCTTTGAGTCAATTTTATGGTTTTTCTGTAGACTCTAGGCTCTCAGATTGATTTTAGGGTTTTTGGCTTATTATAGGGTTTTAGGCCGGCTTTAGGGGTTTCTTATCAACTTTAGGGGTTTTGGCTGATTTCAAGGTTTTCGGCCGATTTCAGGTTTTTCCGCTGACTATAGTATAGGGTATTTCGACGGTTTAAGAGCTCCAGGTCAATTTTATGGTTTTTCTGTAGACTCGAGAGGAGTTTATAAAGTCTCGGATCTGAAGATTACAACTCGTCACCAACCAGAAAGCCATGTTTGCATCTTCACGAATCCGCCTCCTTCTCGGGCTCATACCAGTTTGTGAACCCTATCTCCTACTGTCCCTATTCAATTCGCCTTTGCTGCCTTCTTCCCCTCTTGCTTCCCTGTTAGATAGTGATCCCTAACCATTTTCATCTTCCTCATTTGGTCCTGGGTCATGATGGTCGTCCCGGGGTTAGGGATCCTTTCCGCGCGGTGCTGGTGTTGGGGGCCGGATCCGCGTGCGGTTGTTGTCGTCATTGGTTGAAACAGTGAGGACACTAATGACTCTTGTTGTTCCTGTGTTTGTTCTTCCTCTGTTTCATGTACCATTGTGGTTTGTTGAACAGGTTCTGGACCTACAGTTTGAAGAGGAGGTTGTTCTACCGCAGCTGGTATAGGTTCCAGCAAATCCCAAGCTAGCGATGGTAAGGAACAAACGACGAAGTGGGGTCTCCTTGAAACTGTTTGAGGAGAGAAAAATAGAACACAAGGTATAATTTTGCAGATGGCGGCGGGATCAGTTCATAGGCCATGAATCCGAGATAGGTCACCAA
Organism: Acmispon strigosus; assembly: GCA_030819835.1. Lineage (NCBI taxonomy): Eukaryota > Viridiplantae > Streptophyta > Magnoliopsida > Fabales > Fabaceae > Acmispon > Acmispon strigosus. Next base: position 27,034,912 of record JAUAMA010000004.1, on the reverse strand, counting down.
AGTCATGGCTAGAAGTGCTTTAGCTGATATTATGTGTGTTGGACCAAAGTCTGTTCGAGAAACATTTACTGGCATAATCAGGTATGCTATGCTTTTACTCCTCCCATTTATTTCCCCGAAATATCTTAGTAACTTTGCTTTTCTATGCAACACTAGCTATTTATGGTACGGTATTATTTTAATTTGTTTTGCAAAAGATCATCTTATGCTTCTCTGTTCTTCAGAATGTTTGCACTTGCTTGTGGACTTGTCACCTTTTTATGTTTTAATTTTACGAAATCTTTGTTGTAAATGAAACAAATGCAGGGAGGCTGGCTGCCTCACAGTCACCACCACCCTTTACCTCCATTTGATCATTACCTCCTGTCCCATTGTTGGCTTTGGTGTAAGGTTGGTTAAGGCTTAATGTGGAGGACAAAGTGGTGGAACCTGGTTTTAGGTAGCCTTCTCTCCCATGTCTTCAACTGAAGGTGTGCATTATAATGCTGCATTGCTTGCTCATTAATCAATGTGCTAATACTTTTTAAAACGAATTAGCCATTCCTTAATGTGCCTGCTTCAAATTTGGGTTACTCTTCTTTCATAAATATCCTCTATATTCAAAGTTGTAATTTGTAGCGTTAGAGGGGCTTGAGCAGTTACATGGGAAAAAAGGAAGATAAGTGTTGGGGTAATTTTTGTTAGTATAAATTATATATGCTTGGAATTCCTTCATCTTTTGCTTGAACTTATTTTACTTTGTATGTGCATGCCTATGACTATCTCTATATAATGAATTGGTGCACTCTGTGGTGCCTCCTCTCAGGTGAAGGTATGGTACCTCCTACGAGGTGGACCAATAGAATGCATATAACGTGGCTTTTATTTTCTAGCAGAAATGTTTTTGAATATTGGGGTTTTCATAAAATAAAATTTATATTATTTACCACTAACCATAGTTGGTTTAACCCTGGTAAGTCATTTAATTGTGTAATTGCTCCTTTTCCCACCCGTTTGAACTGAAACCGTTCATCTTCCTTTGTTCTTCTTCTGTTTCAGTTTTCCTTCACTCTTAGTTACACTTCATTGGTTACAGAGTGAGACCTGGGAACTCCTTCCAGATTCCGGCGAACTCCTTCCAGATTCCGGCGACGAGAGCTGCGAACGCGATCATCCATCGATCAAGGTTCGTTTTTTGTTGTCACATTGTAGATCGTGGTTTTCATCCTGCATGTGTACGATTATGTGGGTTTTCTGGGTTTTCTGTGCACACATCAAACATGATTCTACAATTTATTGTTTCGTCCTATAATCTTGAGGATTTTCTGCTTATCTTGATGCTAAAGTTCCAATTTTTGAAAGTATTTTCGAGTCCCTGTTATGGTGTTGTGTTTATTTTCTTTAAACCTGACTTACACTTGTTCTGCGATTCAAGGGTTTCTTCAATTTTTTCGAAATGGCCTTTCGTTTTTCTATTTCTTATATTGATGGAGTCATCAACTTTTCAACCAATAGAAGCAACGAGTATTTTAACTTGAAACACAGTATCTAAATTGTGAAGACTGAAGAGGTGTGAGGTTGATGTGCATTCATTTTGGCATTCCTGTTGGTTTAGGAGTGAGGGTTTTTTTGGCTTCGAATGGTGTTTGATGACGCGCAGTAGTACTAAACATGGAAGTGTTTACTGTTGGGTGAAGTCTTCATTTTCCAAGTCAGTTATTTGATTGAATATCTGATTCTATTGTAATATAGGAAAGATGAAACCTGAGAAAAAGTCTGGTTTGAAAGACATTGTTGGCCCTGATTTTAGGACACAAATAGACATCAATTTGGTAATATCCATATGCCTCTGTTTTTCTTTCAAATCTGGTTGCATACTTGTTTGGGCTTGGTTAATCTTATTTTAGGTTCCTTCTATTTTGAATATACATAGGAGGACATGGAAATACCTCTTGTTTTTTATACGAGACACAGTTGTGAGATTGGAAGTAAGATTGAAGTTACAGATCCTGTAGGGAGTAAGATGGAATTTAGGTTATTCTATGGGAATAATGGAGTTCGTATTTGGGAATCAGTAAAAGTTATTGCTAATAAGTATGGGTTGAAAGAAAACCACTTTGCTGACTTCTATTACTGTGGATGGAACACGTTCCATGTGAAGATTTTAGATGCTATGTTGAATGAAATCAATTATGGGGTTGGCACTTCCCAAAGCCAACCTCATGAGGATGTTATGGTTGGGGTGGGAGGTGAGGATGCTATGGATGAGAGTGATGAAAGTGATGTGGGTGGTGAGAGTGATGAAGATGATGGAATTATTGCTGTTAGTATGGGTGATCCTGATGCAATAAGAGATGGGGCGGTCGAGGTGTATGAATTTGATAAGCTGGTATAAGTAAATCAGCAACTACAGGGACTCAAACCTTGGTGAGTTTTTATCCTGCCAAGTTTATACGCACACAAAAAAATGTAAAAAATGCTAAGTATAAATACTAATTAGTATCTTTCCAATTAGTACAATTTTAATCTTCATGGCCAAGTTCACCAGGATACATTGCAAATGTCGCGAACAAACGACCCATAACGAACCAAACTTAGCAAAGCATTCCATACTCACAACGCCAACCAACCAAAAGTTTAGAAGAAACTTTAAGTCTATTAATCACTTGACTAAAAAAGACAAAATAGCCACAATCAACGAGCATATAATGATGGCAATATGCATCTGCTCCCTCCTCCTATACTTAGAAATCACAGTTGGATTAAGGTCGTTCTCAGCTGCGATGCGTGGGTTCTGCGCGGGGGCTTCAGCTTCATGCGAGCTATGTGCATGGGCTTGAACAACACTTTCCCTAGGACCGTCGATCCAGTCGAAATAAACGCATGACTGCAAATATTTTCAAATATTTCATTAACTAAAGCCAGCTTGTAAACAAGTTTATTTACAGAAAAAATTGCATTTTACCTTGGAAGGACACTGATAGTATCTCCTTCCATAGTTTGCATTGGACCATGACGTCTTAAGCGACGGAGGCAAACCACAATTGCATAACCTTCCATCAGCATACAAATTCTTTCTTTGTGTGGAAGAAAATGTCTGGGATGCCATATTTTATATACTACAAAACAATTGCAATTGCAAACATATTTAAAAATAAAGACATGCAATTTAACCCTTTTATATTAAACACAATCGATTCCCATTCATAAACAAAAAATATTTTTTTTAGAAAGGATAAATAATGAAAGATAGATTCAAAGGGATAAGAGGAGCATAGTCCTCACAAAAAGGAAACTACAGCAAACACAGCCCTGATGATAGAACGCAGCAACACAGCCAAAAGAAAATGCAGCAACAAGGCACTATGATCTCCAGTGTTCCAATATTTAACCATGAAACAGCAAACAATCAGTATAGGCGCAGGCATCATATTGAAATGGTAGCTTTATACAAAGCAAAGGCGATGCAAGGAAAAAATATACCATGAAGTAACACCCAAATATACAAAAATAAGTCACAGACCAACCATGCATCAAGTTTCAAAATCATCACTGCCTAAATACTAAAGTCACTGCTTGTTTTTTTGCCGGCGAATAATTGTTACATGGAGAACATTGTTGTTCGTGTTATTAGGCCTGAAGTGAACCTTGTCCCCTGCCCTTAAATTGTTGTCCTTCACAAATTGATACCAATTCTTTCCAATGTGGCAATCACTTAAAGCCCCTTCTCGCTTCCTCCATTTCAGCTCGCAGGTATACCACTTTTGTTCAGGGGTTTGCAACAAGACGTGCTGCCAGTGTTGCCTAAGATGAATTTCACATTTCTCCTTGGAAGGGCCTGAAAAGGATTTTCAAAGTATTCAATAAGCTGGAGTTTTTTTTTTTTAAAAAAAAAAGAATGTGTACTAAATAGGTTTAGTGCGCAAACAAGCTTATGGCACAAACAAAGTGGATGAGGAAACTGGAATGAATGCCTTGGCATGTTTTTCCAGCATCACATGCTTCAGCAACAATGTCAACCTCCTGAGTTCCAATACCATCCCCTCCAGCAACAACATCAGCATCTCTAGTGTCAACATAATAATCTTGAGTCTTCAGACACATAGATTATGCGTGCTCCGTTTTTTAATACTCCCGCTTCCGTCCCAACAACTCTGCATTCTATCATCATTATCAAAATTTCTTGCCCTAATAGTTAATACTCCCGCTTCTGTGTCTGTGTCTCTTCCTCTCCTGTTCTCCCATCCACATTTCTTACCCTAAGCATAGGCGTCCGTTCAACATGGTGGGAAAGTACATGAAGTGTGATGAGTTGTTGAAGCAACACCAAGATAATCATGGCCCTTGCCGTAAGAATTTTAAATATGAATTCGTTAATGCACGCACCTGAACAGGCATTAACACCCCCCTTCGATTGAAATGAAAGGACATGTGCATCGAATGCATCTGAACATGCATTATCACACCCCTACGTCGAACAGGTTTCAGGAATGAAAAGACACACCCTAAACCCCTCTATCTGCCGCATGCAATGAAGGCTGTATAAATATTGATGACTATGCGTCAAATGTCACACCACCAAAAAAATCTTCCCTCAAGGTTAAAGCATTCCTCGCTCACAGCATTCCTGCATCGAAACAGTGGCTGGCAGTGGTTGTGGAAGCGAATTTCGCCAATTTAGAGTGCGGTGGACCGCTCCGGCAGTGAGCTTTTCAGACTAAATGTCACATATTCTAATTACTCTGTCCTCCTTCATTGCATTAGATATAACCATTTGTTGTGTGTACTTTATAGTGTGGTGCTCTGTATATTCTTGAGAATTTCTGGAGAGATAGGCACGACTCATTTGGATCCGCCATCACCATCCAAGATCCACATGGTCACTCTTTCCGCTGTCGGGTTAGGGTGTGGAGCGGCCGTGGTTTTTTGACAAATGATCTTACCAGATTGATCTGGCGACGTTACAACGTTAGACCCCCAATACTTCTGCACTTTCTTATGATCACACCTGATCGATTCGTGATGAGGATATACAACCTAGGAATGTACGAGGTGGTTTACCCATGGTTCATAAATGATGGTTATGCCTCTGATTTTGACCAGGCTCTTCCATCAGATGGCAGTGTTGACAACGCATAGGTTCTTAGAAGTTCTTGTTAGTTTATTATTGGGTCTTGTTATTTTTAGCTCTCTTGTTATTTTAGTTTCTTTCTTTGTCTTGTTATTTTTAGTTTTTAAGATTCCAGTATGAGTGTTATGTACATAAACAACTAATAAAATGCATAAATAAATATTTTCCAGCATCGTTAATTGGAAGTGTTTGCTCATGGAAGCTATTAGCGAAGTCCCTTGCTGTTTTTCTTGCCCTTCCTTTTTGCTGAGAGATATGTCAATTCCCTGGATCTTATTTTGCACCTCACCAGTATCCATTTTGTGGTCTGTATTGTTAGTCTTTACTTTGTCTACTTATCAATTGAATTATCTTTTCTAAATAAATAAATAAAATGCATTTTCCAGCACCAGTGGCCACTTAAACATGAGTTTAGTTTATCCTAAAAAGAGGATTCAACACTAATAATCTGTCAACAAAGACAAATTGTCATCCAACACTAAAAAATAGAACTCTGACAATAAAGATAAATTGTCATAAGTCATTTCTTCACTAGATAAATACAACAATGCGCAGTTAAATTTAGAAAAAATAAGGAGAGCCAGAAATAAAGCAGAAATCGGAGCACCGTTGACTTTAATATTCCAAACTTTACAAATAGGCTGGGATAACATTACAAAGAAAAAGAAATAAAGCGAGAGTTTTCTAATGCTTAACATATACTGCTTGATAAGATCTGCCATCCTACAGAGTTTGATTTTTATCTCAATAGTCATGCTGAAACTCAGGAAACCAGCAGAACTCCCCACATAGCGCGGGATGAAAACAATTTCAAAACATTTGAGCTGCGGGGGCTGACTAATAAGAAGATGCTACACCAGATAGCATAATTTTTTTTGTCAGCTACTACTTCTCACCTGTTTTGAAATTGTTTGCATCCCGCGATATGTGGGAAGTTATGCTGGTTCCTTGAATTCAAGCACGACTGTTGAGATAAAAATCAAATTATGTAGGAAGGCAGATCTTATCAAGCAGTGCATGTACTTATTGGCTGTGACATGAATCAGGTTACATGGGAGGATCCTGGAATCGATTCCATAGAAGTACAACACCGATGAGGAGAAGGAGCATATGCTTCTAGAACCTGATTTTTCTTCACAAAGATGGGTATGAAAGCTTCAATTCTGTAAACCTTAAATAGCATATGGAATATGATGGGGTGGTGTATTGAATTCATGTAACATAAATAGAGAAAGTGCCACATTCGATGTTTTCCCCATCACATTCAATTAGCACTACAATTTAGGTGGGCGGTGCGCAGTAAATATTAGTCGACGGTTTTCCTTTAGCCCCACGATCATCCATCTATCAAACGTTCCCTTACATCTTCCCTTTACCACCCACGATTGTCCATCTTGGTCTCAGTTTCGTAATCAATTTCAAGCTTCTGTTCACATAATCTTCAAGAAAGCTGAACGTAATAATTGTGGGGTGGAAGAAATACAATAAATCAGGGGCGGCGTGCATTAAACATCCAATATCATGGGAAAATGAATTACCAGGACTCATTTACCACGTTTTTGCTCTCAATTTCATTCAATATACAAGGCATTGATCACACCATTGCAATACTTCTGAAACTGAGTTATAAGAATGTTAAATTGGAGAAAATTATAAGATCAGTGAACTACTTGATGCCTACCTGATGGTGTTGAGTGTTTTCCATAGCCTATGACTATTAGATAGCTTTTTGGTGCAGTGTATTGATAACATGCAGAACATCATTAGATAGATTTCTTGTTTAAGTTGTTTTACTTTTACGGTTCTCAAGAAACATGTGTTGTTTAAGCTCTCATCTTAGACTCAGTTAAACCAAACAATCCCATGCTATAAAAATATTAAGCTTACCCCAATTTAACCCTTTGCATTCACTGCTTTTTCAATCCCAAAGTTCAGAACATCACATAATTGACTCAATCTTTTTTTTTAAAGCATGGCTAATCTTTTCATAGTAATTATTTGACTCAACATATATTTTTAATAAACTTCTATATAAGAATTGGAGAAAGGCACATTAGCTGCATCCTTCAAATTGGAAATCGATGCATACTAATAATATGAACTCTCCACAGACTGAAAAAACCATTACCAACAAAATAAAGGTCATGCCTTCATCAACCAAAATAATCAATCGTTAACCCTTACTGCCAAAATTTCTTTAAAGAAAATTAATCCATTTAACGCAAAAAATTAACCATAAAATTAACGAAGGACATGCCTTCACTTGTCCAGGAAAAATATCCAACAACCAAAAAAATAAGCTTATGCCTCTCTTGTCCACAAATTAATGCCTTACAAAAAACACCCAAAACTTAATAGGGGAAACCAAGTCACATAATCAATCTCAGCATGTCTGAGGGAGGGCCTTCTTCTTCTTATCAGCTTCAAGCAACCTGTGGTAGTAACCCAATGACTTCGACAAGACCATTCCTTGCAGCAGGTTGTATGAATGTAATTCAATTGTTGCAGCTAGTCTCAGTCTTGTGTAATTACTAACCTACAATTTATGTTGCTTCCAATTAGCAGATGAACTAAAAAATTTATGTCACACAAACAATGCTTCCAATTGGCAGACCAAATTAACAAAAGCGATTGTTACCTCAATGTTGTCGTATCTATCGACTTCCCCTCTTTCCATCCAAGTTGCAACCCAAACTCCACAGTCATTTCTGTTGAACATTTGGTTAGGAGTTGATTTACATTATGAGCTAAACCAGTACCAAACTAAAATGGTGATAACTTACGAATTAGGCTCTTGAACTCGTACTCTTTCAGGTATAAAAACTTTGAAGGATGAGACAATGGGTTTCGGGGTGTCCTTCAAATCGTAGAACGAGTTGTCTTGCAGTAGCTCCTCCAAGTAAATCCTCTGAGTAGAAAACAGTAATACCAGCAGTTAAAATGCAAATAGAATAAAGAGTCTTGGGATAGTATAAAACTATCTCCCAAAATCACACTTGCATCACACCCATATCATTCACATCAAATTTTGATGAGAGATGGTTTTCCATTTATAATTATATCACATGAGCATGCAAACTAACACACATACAAACAAAGGTTTTGTATGTTATTTTTTCATTTAAAACACAGCACTTGTTCCGATAATAATTCATTGTGGTTAAGGAAAACAGTAATACCAGCAGTTTGGTTTGCCTGATCCTGGATGCCATTCGGTTTTCGTCTGGGAAGCTATCCAGATATTTAACTTGTTGCTTCGTAAAATCAACCACCAACAGATACTAGTGTGTGTTATCGTCATTAACAGGTATAAATACCTAATTGGGGACAAATCATGTAAGCCAAGCATGACAAAAATGATAAAGCAATTGACAGATTAAATAGCAGTAAAAACTATGCAATTACCTGCCTGACCAGGTCAATTCTTCCCATGAAATGTTTCTGATAAAACCTTTTCATGGCATCAGGGTGGGTATTCCAGCTCAATACAGCTTGCTACAATATAAAGCACCACATGTAGAGACCATACAATTTCAATTACTTGTGTCACAATGGATAAAATGTAAAATAAAATAAAAAAGAGACTTAGGGCATTACAGAAAAGGTTGTAGGAAAAAACCAGTATGGTAGATTTTTCGTACGCGACTTCTCAGTTGCTATTAGCAGGCAGACAAGCAGGTTAAGGACATCTTGTCCCATTGGTTCCTTCGGCTTCAATGACTGGAGCATCCCTCTGGTGCCATCTATGATTGGGATTTCAGACTTTACTAACGCCTCTCTCCTGTGTTGAGTGTAAGCAATACATGTTAGGGGATGGAGATAACTGCAATCGGTATGAGGAGTTTGAAATGGATTTAGAAAAAATAGAGAGTAATTTTTCACTTACCAAGCACTGTCGTCCTTTTTTGTCTTCTTGAAGATGTATGATGCAACAGCGATATCAGTGTATGATAGTTGGAATGTAGCCTCTAGGGTGAAGATTTTGTTCAAGAACTACATAACACATAAAAAGAAAGGTGTTATGGTAAGTTTACTTGTCAATTGTACAGTTAGAAGATTTTGTTCAAGAACTACATAATACATAACTCAGTTAGACGTACAGGTGGAACAAAATCTGGGAGTGCTGCCTTAGGTGGGGTGAACAATTTCCTAACAAGAGTATTAGGGTTATAAACATTTGGTGTCATCTCTTCGGGGATTTCAGCACCCATGGTAGGCTTTTCAGGGTTTCCAGATGGTGTCCCTTCATCACAAGGTTGAGCAAACTTCTTCAAAATTTGATCAACAGCAGCATTCGCTGATGGCGAAGCAGTGACTTCGGGGGACACATGTGTCTTTGTTGATTGGTTTAGGAGCGTCGGTGTCAACCAACCAACACTTTGCAACACTGCCTCTATATTCTCCTCCATTTATTTAAGCTTGTCATCGACAGTACCTCCCTTGCTTAAGACCATAGAGTGCCTTCTTTAATCTGAAGACATGTGAAGGGAACTTTGGATCTTCAAATCCTGGAGGTTGCTTCACATAGACTTCTTCTTGAATGTATCCGTTCAGGAAAGCACTTTTGACGTCCATTTGATATAATGGGAAATTTAAAGAACAAGCATACGCCAATAATAGTCTTATGGCTTCCAACCTTGCTACTGGTGCATAAGTTTCATCAAAATCTATGCCTTCTTCTTGATTATACCCTTGAGCAACTAATCTTGCTTTGTTCCTAACTATAATACCATTTTCATCTAACTTATTCCCAAACACCCACTTTGTTCCAATAACATGTTTGTCACTAGGCTTAGGGAAAAGTTCCCAAACTTGATTCCTTTCAAATTGGTTTAGTTCTTCCTGCATTGCTACAATCCAATACTCATCCTCTAGAGCATCATTTACTTTTGATGGTTCTATTTGAGAGACAAAGGCCATATTCAAAACTGAATCATTTAAGCGTAGCCTTGTAGAAACGCCTCTAGAAATATCACCAATAATATTATCAACTGGGTGATCCCTATGGGTTCTCCATTCTTTTGGAAGTTGATAAGTATTACTTTCAATGTGCTCTTCTTGTATTGGATTCTGATCTCCATCCTTTTGAGAATCTTCATTTAAAATGATGTCATCTTCTTCATTATCTGGAAGATTGACTTTATCTTCTATTGAAGATTTAGATTCATCAAAAGTAACATGTATGGATTCTTCCACAGATAGAGTTTACTTGTTAAAGACTCTATATGCTTTACTTGTCAAAGAATACCCAAGGAATATACCTTCATCAGATTTTTCATCAAACTTACCAAGGTTTTCCTTTCCGTTATTCAAGACAAAGCATTTTGATCCAAAAGCATGTAGATGAGAGATGTTTGGTTTCCTTCCTTTGTAGAGTTCATAGGGTGTTTTCTTAAGGATAGGTCTAATAAGAACTCTATTGGAAACATAGCAAGCAGTACTTACAGCATCAGCCCAGAAATATTTAGGGAGACTTGATTCACTCAGCATGGTTCTTGCTAATTCCTCAAGTAATCTATTCTTTCTTTCTGCTACACCATTTTGTTGTGGTGTTCTCGGAGTAGAGAAGTTATGTGATATTCCATTTTCATCACATAGTTCTTGGAATTGTTGATTCTGAAATTCTCCACCATGATCACTTCTTATAGAAGAGATCTTTAAAGACTTCTCATTTTGAACAAGCCTTGCATATCTTTTGAATGCATTGAAGGCTTCATTCTTATGAGGAAGAAATAAAGTCCATGTAAATCTAGAGAAATCATCAACAATAACAAGTGCATAGAAATTACCTCCGAGGCTTTTAGTTCTAGAAGGTCCGAACAAATCCATATGTAACAATTGAAGGGGTCTTGAGGTCGAAACTATGTTCTTTGGTTTGAAGGATGTTCTGGTTTGCTTCCCTTTTTGACATGCATCACAAAGTTTGTCTTTCTCGAATTTTATCTTTGGAAGCCCAACGACTAGATCATGCTTGACTAGTTTGTTTAAATGATCTATGTGAATATGTGCAAGTCTTCTATGCCATAGCCATGAATCACTATTATTCTTGGCCAAAAGGCATCTCACATTTTGTGGAATTTCTTCCAATGAGATCATGAAGACTTTGTTTACTTTATATCCAGAAAACTTAATTTCTTTAGTTTTCACATCTTTCACAACACATATATCATTAATAAAACCAACTTTCAAACTTTTATCACATAGTTGACTAATACTCAGAAGATTATGCATCAAACCATCAACGTAAAGAACTTTATCGATGACTGTTTGAGGGGGTGTGCCTATTCTTCCAATACCGAGTATTTTTCCCTTTTGATTGTTACCATATGTGACGAAACCTTTTTCCCTAGGTATAAGAAAAGAAAACTTGGTTTTGTCTCCTGTCATGTGTGATGAGCAGCCACTATCAAGATACCATAAATCCTTTGCTGCTTTCATACACACCTACATGACAAAGTTCAGACATGGGTATTAGGAACCCAACAAGTTTTGGGTCCTTCTAAGTTAACATCCTTTCTAACCCAAATGTACTCCCTATTTGGTACTCCTACATGTTTGTAGTAGCATCTACTAGGGGTATGTCCTATTTTGTTACAATAAATACAAGAATAATGATTGTAACTGGAGGTTTGTCTAGGAGAGGGATGAATCTTCTTAGGAGGTCTATTTTGAATGTTCTTCCTATTGTTTGTACTCCTAACAAGATTAATCTTACTGTTACTAGAAGATCCTAAAACATGGTTTGGTTTTACAAACACAGTTTTCCTAACCTCTTTTGTCTTTGGGTGAGAAGTATATCCTAAACCTGATTTATTGTTTGAATGTCTTTGAACACTTAGGATATCATCTAACTTCTGTTTTCCTTTATTGAAGTTATTTACTCTTTGTTGAAGATTTTCTATCTTTTCTTCTAAAGAACTACACTTAGTGCATTTGTGAGTAATGTCTAACTTGGATTTTACTATATCTAGTTCTTCTTGTAAATTTCTACATTTACTTTCTAGGGAAGAAATTAACTCATTTTGCCTAGTGCTAACTTTAGAAAATTCTTGACATACTTTAAACATATTTTCCATGGTAAACTTTAAATCATGAAAAGATATAGAATTATCACTAACCTGGGAATCTTCAACATCAGAATCATGTGAGGCCATCAAAGCAACTTGTGCTTCTTCTTTATCAGAATCAGATGATGAACTTACTTCATTATCATCCCAAGCCAAATATGCTCTCCGAGTAGATTGATCCTTTTTCTCGAACTTCTCTCTTAGACCATGTTTCTTCTTCTTTTCTCCTGGAAGCATTCTGAACATCTCATATTCTTGAGATAGAGTATTGATCTTTGATCTCTTGACTTCATCTGTTCCTTCATGAGTCACCATCAACGTATCCCATATTTCTTTCGATGTAGTGCACGTTGAAACTCTGAAAAATTCATCCATGCCAAGAGCAGATGTAAGAATGTTCATTCCTTTGAGATCATGTTGAACCTTCTTCTTTTCTTCTTCACTCCAAGTACTTTCTGATTTTGGTTGTGAAGTTCCTTCTTCATCTGTTGTTACAGGCACAAAGGGACCTTCTTCAATGACTTTCCATATTCCTGCGTCTAATGACTTTATGAATATCTTCATCTTGATTTTCCAGAAGTCATAATGTTCTCCATTGAAGAATGGTGGCCTGTTTATGTTATGTCCTTCACTTGTTCCATGATTGGAAGAGGATGCCATCTTTTCCCGGATCTTAGGAGTAACTTACCTAAACTTCCGCTCTGATACCAATTGTTAAAACAGATAGCAACCTGAGAGGGGGGGTGAATCAGTGTTGCCCCAATTTTTGCCTTATTGAAATCGTTACTTTCAAGTTTATGATGATCACGAATTGATCGTTGTGATTGCAGCGGATATGAACAATACTTGAAAGTAAATGTGAAGGATAAAGAGAATCACACACAAGATTTATCCTGGTTCGCCTTCAATCCACTGAAGACTACGTCCAGTCCCTCAAGAAAACCCCTTGAGGATTTTTCCACTATTGATAAGAATTTCTTACAAGTTCCTAACCCAAGGACCCCAAGAACTTCTACCAATATCCTGTGAAAGCAAACCGCTTTCAACAGCCCCTGAAAGCAAACCGCTTTCAGTTCCTGAAGGCAAACCACCCTCAGACCTTGAAGGCTAAACCACCTTCAATGAAAACCCTGAAAGTAAACCACTTTCAGTGACAACAACCCTTCACCGAATACCACGGTGAAAAACTCAATCTTACAGAAAGAGATGAAGAAGATATTACAATTGGCTGTTTCAATCCTTTAACACACAATTGGATTGAACATGAGAATTTATGCTTTAAGGCTTTTAAGCATAATACAATTCTGAGTTCTTCAAAATATGAACAACTAATGTGTTCTTGTGAACATGAAGATCATGAACTCAGAATTTAGGCTCCAAAATATTTAAGTTCTAAAAGATGAACTAATTTTGAAAGAGCTTTGGCCTAATGTGTTTTTCTCATGTGAAATGTGTATATTTCGTGTGTGTTGTGTGTTGTATGTTTTCTGGACTCAAATGGTCTTTATATAGGCAAGGGAAACGTCCTTGAACCATCACAACCCTTTTCAAAAGGTTTGGGACACAATGGTTCATGAAAAGATGCACTTTTTCGTTCTGGTAATCGATTACCATACTTAGTGTAATCGATTACACAAGTGACCGTTTCAGTTTGAATTTGAATTTCAAACATGTAATCGATTACAAGACTGGAGTAATCGATTACTTGCCTTGGTGTAATCGATTACCATAATGATGTAATCGATTACACAGAAGCCCATTTTCCAGAAACTTGTTCTTTGAGACTTGCTTAAGGTTTTCTACTTCTTTTAAGTTATGAAAACTCTTAGCTTGATTAGGTTAGGTGTTTTAAGAGCCTTTATGCTTTAATAAACCTTTGGAAGCATAACTCACCTAATACTAAGACTTCTAGACTAATGATGGACTTGAGTGCTTGATTCTTTGAAGTCTTTTTTTCTTCTTTTTGTTGATGAGTTTGTCGTCATCAAAACCACAGCCAGGGTCAGGAGCAAGACCTTCTTCACATTTCTGCAATTGGAACAAATCCTCCTGTTCCTCTTACCCTTTTTCTTGCGCGGAGCACCCTTTGTTCTGACTATCGTTGGATCACCAATCACAAATAAGTTCTTAGGACCAGTATTTGGATGACGACGTTTCTCAAGTCTTGAAACCAGCTTGTATATGTCCTCAATAACACTTGAAAAGTCTTTAACATTGTCAGCAGCGTATTCAGAAAGAAAATTACATGCCGCAGAGATGGCACCTCTACGCAACATTTTCATTTTTTCAGCGTCAAGATCAGCGTTTGGAATTGAATGCATGTAGTCAACCTTGGCTGTCTTCAACCACCTTTTAGAGACAAGAATATCAGGGAATTCATTCATGTGCTCATTTCTCATGGCACATATAATGTGACGGAAGGGGATGCCAACATAATCAGATAACCCACATTCACATTCAAATTTGATCTGGCTCTTATCATATACAACAACGATCTCAGTGTTTGGTCTATCTATAGTGCTCATCTTTATCATCACTGTGTTGCCCAACTCTGTTCGTTCCACGACATTAAGAGCTAGAGCTTGCTCCATCACATGTCGGACTTCCCTAAACATATTTATTGTCAACAATTTTGCAGCTCCTTGTTCAATCTTCGACAAAGCAGTGGTTAATACAGGTTCACCATAGCTTGACCTAAAGTCTGAAACTAGCTCATTGTGTCTGTAATCATCCACAGCTCTCTCAAAGTTATATATGAAATTGAGCATGCTATTCTTACACTGCACAAACCTCTTAATAAAAGAGTTAATACCTTCACACAGGGAAGTAGTCCTAATACCAGCAAAAAAATTCTCTCTCATATATGCAGTTGCCCACATCTCCTTCATGCCATAAATCATTTTAATGCACTTGTGCTCTTGCATACCATACTTTTCCATCACATGAGCCCATTTTGATTTAAACCTTTCAGGAGTATAGTTCCCATAAATCAGAGTCTTAAACTCATCAAGAAATTCAGGAATCTTCACCTTCTTCAGAGCATTTTGCTGAATGTGTCATCCACATAGCCTGAGTAGAACTGGGAAAAAAACCTTTATTGCTTCACGCATAGATTTATCCCCATCCGTGACAAAAGCTTTAGGCTGCTTGCCAAACATTGCATCGGATAAGGTACGCAAAACCCACTTGTAGGTCTCAATACTCTCATCGGATACCAGTGCACATGCAAATATTGTAGTCTGCTTGTGGTGATTATAACCAGAGAAGATAACCACTGGTTTGTTATACTTGTTTCTTTTGTATGTGCTGTTAAAGGCAACAACATCTCCAAATTCTTGGAAATCAAGCCGGCTTGTTCCGTCGGACCAAAACAAGTGTTCAAGCTTATCATCGCTTGTTCTGTTGAAATTGAAGAAAAACATTGGATCCTTCTCCGCCTTCCGCTGTAAATAACTCAACGCAGAAGCCGCATCTCCGAACCCAGAACTTAACCTCTTCTTCTTATCTATATAATTACTTACGTCCGTTTTCGTGAAACTAGCAGAAAAATGACCACCTTTTTGGCCCATCAGCAGGCTCATTACATTGCAACTCCTAACACCATATAACTTCATGCTGTCAATCTGAGCCCTATCACCGTCAGACAACCCCCTAAAAGCAGGTATCAAATGAACCTGTTCGGCTGGTGCCAATTCATGACTGTGCTCGGGTTCAAAGAAAACAACTCTCCATATAGACAACTTTCCATCAAAACGGACATGAATTCTGGCTTTACAGGATGCTCTGGTTAAAAGCTTTGCCTCTTTTATTCTACTCATCTTATTCTTGTGCTTCTCATGTCTCTCACCCTCATTATTACAAAAAATCTACGGGAAACAACATTACCCTTTGTATCACGACGCACATCATCTTTCCTCACCCCAAAACCTTTAATATGGGCATATGTCTTGCAAAATTCGAAAGCATGATTCTTAGAGGGAAATTCCATTTCCCTAATTTCATCATCTGTCAGGTCTCCAACATATATGCAACCTTCTAACCCTTTATCAGGATTAGAATCATTTCCTTGAACCCCTACATCATTCTCTGAGTTTTTTTCAGAATCACTTAACACTCCATCATTAGACAAATTAACACAATCGTCATCACTAATACCTTCCATTGCAGAAACCCCTCTCACGAACCTAAAACTAAACTATTTAAGATTAACTGAGAACAACAACAACAACTGCATGGACAATACAGTAAGGATAGTAAAATGCTAAACAATCACGCATTCAATTTAAAACCCTAAATCCGAGTTAATAGATAACTTACAGACAGCAAAGAATCGTGGGTGAAGTCACAAATCAAGGGAGAGCTCGAAAACGTTTAGCCCGAAGCTACAAACCTTCAGAGACGAACCACCGTGTCGACGTGGAGAGCTCGAAGCTACGAACCTTCAGAGACGAAACACCGTGAAGATGAAGGAGTGTTGAAGGTTGAATACCAGAGAAGATGAAGCAGCAGTGCTTGCTTCGATTTTTTTTTTTTTTTACGAAGAGGGCTCAATGTGGGGAAGATGAATGATTGTTGAAAGATGAACACCGAAGAAGATGAAGCAATAGAGAAGACGAAGGTGGAAGGACTAGAGAAGATGAACCAGCAGTGTTTGCTTTGATTATTTTTTATTTTGAATGTGATTTCTTTTTTACTGAAATTGTTTTCAATCTAACTCATGGTTAGACTAACTAGGGTTGAAAAAAAAACATTTTACTTGTTACCATAAAATAGAAATGTAGATTTTGGAAAACAGTTTACATATTACACGTGTCATATTCCTATTTGCAGATGTGATGGAGGTACACTACCCACATAATCCCAAAGGCACCACAGAAAATGCCTAATGAATTTCATGTTGTTTGACTTTTATAGTTTTAATAATAAATGTTTTATATTTAAAATATTAAAGTTATAATTCTTATTTTGACAGGCAGCAAGATGTTAGAGCAACTGAAATTGATAAAGTAGACATGCACTTATCGTTTCGTCCTGGTGACATTGTTAAAGCTCTTGTGGTATTATTTCTGCTTTTAGTGTTTTAATAAGTTGATTTCAAAATTTATCTCGAATCAATTGGTTGCTAGTTTAATAGCACCTTAATCCCTTTTTACCAGCTTTCTCTTGGAGATGCACGGGCGTACTTTCTGTCTACAGCAAAGAATGAACTTGGTGTTGTTTCTGCAGAAAGCACTGCTGGTAAGATTATGCTCATTCTGGGAGCTGCACCCTAATATGTAGTTGTAGAATGTTGCTGGTTCGTCTAGTTTATGTTAGTGACTTATGTTACTGTTTAATTAGATGGGTTTCTTTATCACTCTAGTCTAGTTGATTATGTGGAAGCTTTCTTTTTGCTTTTGCTTTTACTTTTTCCTGTCTATTCACCCTAATTTGACCATTTTTTTAGTTAGAAACAGTGTTGCGTGTATTACAAATAGGCTGTTTTTTTTTTATAAAAATAATGACCTATGACAGAGGAATCTATTACCACGGTTCCAGAAAGAACCATGGTAACAAACGCATGATATTACCACGGTTCTGTGTTGAACCGTGGTAACAGAGACCTGATATTACCACGGTTCAGCGTAGAACCGAGTATTTCAGAGGTATGATATTACCACGATTCTGCCATGAACCGTGATAATTTATCTATTACTTCGATGCCCGGAACCGTGGTAATATAGCAATTCTGTAGTAGTGAGGGAAAATGGGAGGAAAAGTTTGATTATGTGCATATTAGTGTTTTTGCAAAAATGAGTAAGTAGTCTTGAAATTTTGGTTTCTAATGTCAAGAATCACTTTGTTAAGTTTAATGGAATATTTTCAAAATGCTAAGTGTTCTAGGTTTAGTACCAAGCTCTTAGCCTAAAACCCTAACCTACTGGGTAAAATGACCAAGTGGATAGTAGCTTACCTTTTGAGTAGTAATTTTTTTAGAAAGCAACTAAGAAGATGTGTTTATGTGAAGGTTCGAGGTACGATTCCGTATTAGGACAATCGTTTGGGAAGGAAAGCGTCCAAGGTAAGGGCACTTCAAGTTTTGGATGATACGACTATGTGTTGTGAGTTTTTGTGTGCTTATGTGGCCTATGTAATTTGTCTAGTAGCACTTAAGTACATGGTTTTATTGTGTTACCTTGATTGATTATTGTTGCTCCCAATTTCTTATATGTTTTCCATATTAATTGTGATGTTGATTGTTTGTCGAATGCGAAAGCAGAGAGGAAAAATGAGTTATTGGTTAGATGCGAGATTTTGCGATACTTTATGACGACAGATACAATTTGGAAAATGGCGGAATGATTTCAAAAGAAATATGAAAGGAGACTTTACTAATAATGAATCAATGTTCGAAAGAATACATTTTAGGTTAACCAACAACTACACCAAATCTTTCTAAATAGAGAAAATATGTCACAAATATGGCCATTGTTTTTTTAAACAAAGCTAATCCAAATAAGTGAATTCACCACATCCCTTTATAAATTAAAAGAGATTTTTATTTCTTTTACAACTCAAGGCTTTTCTTTCAACGAGAACAAAGAATATATTTCCAAAAGAAAAGACAAAGAGACTTTCTATGATGTTTTTGGACATCAGTATTTGGAAAAAATAAGGGTTATTCCTAAGTGGAAAGATAGGACTTGGACACTCAATTTAAGGGTGATTCTGTTTTTGAAGATGAACTTGGACACTCGAATCAAGGGTGATCCAGTTTTTGAAGATGAACTCGGTTACCGTGAGGGCGATTCCATTCTGTATGACTATCCATGAGATCATATTATGCATTATGTTGCCAGCAGGATTTGATGACTATTCCGAGTACTGAACTAGAGTCTGTATGTTTTCAAGACGACAAAAAGGGTGCTTGTAAGTGGCATTCACCAGCGGGGTGGGTAGCAAAAGTTATCAAACAAGAGAATGGGTGATTGTCCCGCCTCCAATGTTGTGTTGGCGTTTATATCAGGATCATTATAGATATTGCATGTAGATTAACTCCAAGATTGTTGTCTATGTGTTACTTTTATATATATATATATATATATATATATATATATATATATATATATATATATATATATATGCTTTGCCTCTAAGGTGGTTGTCTATGTGCGACTTGCATATATACTTTCGTGATACGTGTTTAATGGGATAACATGTAGTTTATGATATTCATTGCATATGATATACTATATGATATGTATATTGTCTGATGTGCTTAGTACGTATTTATTTTTCTTAATCTTATTAGTCCTATGATAAAATATTTTAAGAAGATTACCGTTGCATTTCTTTCTTTGTGGGTATACCTTGGGCGTCTCTACTAGATCATGGACAGTCTCTAGACTGAGATGCTTTTCCCAGGAACGATTTCAGATGATAAGGATAGAGGATCCTGACGACACAAAGGACCTACCCGAGGTGTCACTTTTTGTGTATTAGGTCTAGTATCGCCAGCGAGAGACATGTGTACATTATTGATGCTGTATTAGTTTAATAAGTGGGGTTATGCGTATTATGGTTTTGAAAATAGTTTAGAAAATGATAAAATTTACCTGCGTTTTTACGATAGTACGAATTTAGCCCATATATTCCCGAACGCATTCCTTGAAGCTTTTAAGATCAATGTGGTGAAATTGGCTCATTGTGCTCTTGTAATTATATTTTTCTCTGTACCAACACTTGTACATGGGTTTCTAAACTCCCCTTCAGCTTAGTTTAGTACAGTTTTGCTTATAAAAAAATTATACATAACATACATGCATACACGAATTTCATGTATATATATTTATATAAATATATATATATATATATATATATATATATATATATGGGTTTGAGTTTTAATTTTAAATCTAATTTAAGGTTAGAGATAAGGTTGTTAGAATTTGAATTATCACCATAATTAAATTAGATATGGGTTAGTTTGTTTGTGATAATGAGAAAATTGAAATTGGATATAGATAAATAGATATATGTTTCAAATATTACATAGAGAAGGAGGTTGGGATTTTAAATTTAATTGTGATGATACGATAATAGTTTGTTTTTAAATATTTTGGATAGGTTGTTTAAAAATTAAGTTAGAAGAAAGAAAAAAAAAGAATATATATAATAAATATATATATATATATATATATATATGTGTGTGTGTTTCTATATATAGCTAAATAGAGAGAATATGTTGTTTCTATTTTCGAACATAAATAGATGGATATTGTCTATTAATGATTATCGTGTGCGTGTGTGCGTGTGTGCGTGTGTGTGTGGTATAATTGTTTACGTTGTATGGTTGTATAATTGTTTGAAGGGTCTGTATCTTCTTCGGAGGATTTTTCTTGTGGATCTAGGTTGGAGTCTTTAATAGGTCAAGGTAAGGGTAACTCAGTGTTTGCTTGTGAAGAGTGCTATGTGAATATTTTGTGCTTGTTGATATCATATGCTTGGTTTATTGATGCTTTAAGTTCATATGGCATGTCAAATATTTGATTATGTGATTACTTGATTTATTGCCTAAGTGTTATCACATGCAATTGCTTGGGAATATTTGTTTATGTACTTGATGCTATTAATTGTTTAATATTGATGTTGTCATACCATGCTTGTTGATATTGTTTTTATATCCTTGTCGATGGATATGTTTTGGACGTCGTTGAACAGTTCAGTTTTGAGATGGTTGACTAACATCATGACATATGCATCTTTTGGTTCTCTCAGATGTTGTCCTCTGGTTGTGGATTATTCCTTGTTGTCCCTCTTTTTCGTCGGAGGTGTCGTGGTCGTCCCGTCATTCCTGAGTGACTGACGTTAAATATCTGAATCATTTTTTTTAGTACAATTGGATACTGAGCATTACATACCTAGACTAACCTTCGATTTTTTCCCTTGAGATATTGTTGACTTACATTGTTGTTACCTTGTTGTTATCTTGCTTGCTTATATTGATATATGTCTCACATGTTGAATATTCGTGGTTTCATTATTTGGAACTGACCCTTGCTTGTTTGAATGCTTGTTGTGTGGGCGCTTAACACTAGATGATGAAGACTAGAGTTTTTCGACGGATTTCGTTCCCGAGATGCGATGATCTACTTGATCATGGGGACATGGCGGCGTGGAGCTTTAGCCGAGTTTCACGGATGTCGACTTATCGAGGCTGGATGTGGACTGTACAGAGAGATCGCTATGGACATGCTATGGACATGCACTATCATAAGGTTCTATGACTATTACTATTCCACCGCGGCCTTTGCTAAAATTGATATGTCTGTTCGATGATGAGATGCAAAGGTATGCTGCCAATGGTGCTAATCGTCAGGAGGTCATTAGTACCTTGGAAAGCGAGGCTGAGTCGATTGATCGTTGGCTCAGTATCGAGCGACAATGGAGAGCGCAGCGTGCTAGGATGTGCATTGAGCGTGAGCGAGAGTTGGAGCGGCAGACAGCTGGTCATAAAGTGTCGCGGGGTCCTATTCCATAGTGTGTATAAGGCTTGTTCAGTTGATCGAGTCTGTACCGTACTTTGTCCTTATTGCTTTTCAGTTATTAGGGTTGCACGGTTTTGAAAGTCTTCTTGTGTGTTTGCTCAAAAAGTGTGACATAGTTTCCTTAACCTTCTTTTTGTCTTGAATAATTGTCCTTTGGGGATTTTTCTTTAATGGTTATCTTTGGTTCAAATTTTTCTACTGTTTTGTTATTTATCTATATTGTCTGATATTTACAATAATAACTCTTGTGAGAATCGGAGTGTTACACATTACGGCCCGCAAATTCTTACTGGAACAGTAGTCATACAATAGGTTAATGCACTTGTCGCCCTCCTTCTTTCGTAAAACAACACAAAATTTGCAACTTGATACTAGAATATTTTTTCATGAAAATGAATTCTCTTGATTCTAAAAAAACTTAACCATGTTAAATTTCACCATTTCACTATTTATTTTTATGTATTTAATTTGTAATAAAATAAAATAAAATGAACAATAGATAATAAAAAGTAACATGGTCAAGTTGTTCCGCAAATGAGAATATCCTGATCCTTTCTTCATTTCTATAAAATAAAGCGAGAT
This sequence comes from Acmispon strigosus, assembly GCA_030819835.1. Classification (NCBI taxonomy): domain Eukaryota; kingdom Viridiplantae; phylum Streptophyta; class Magnoliopsida; order Fabales; family Fabaceae; genus Acmispon; species Acmispon strigosus. Next base: position 27,012,626 of record JAUAMA010000004.1, on the reverse strand, counting down.
TGACCTTCTCTAGAGTGAATAAACCACTATAATAGTGAGAAATGTCAATTAATGGTGATAAAAATCAAGAAAGCACATTTCCATAAATCTGATTTACTTGTAATATATGAACCACTAATTTTCTTATCGATGGGTGGAATTATCATCTAAAATGAAAGATCACATTAGAAATTAAAAAGACCATGTATATCAAATAAATAAATGAATACAAGCATTTCCATATTTATCATAGAACATGAGAGCCCGTTTGGAAGAATTCATTTGAGCTTATTTCATGGCCTCAACACTTATGCAAGTATTTGGAAAAGCTTATGTAAACAACTTATGACCTATATAACACCCTGAATTTCAAGGCATTATTATTGTAGTGAATGAACAGTAAATAGATATGCTAATCATCTTTCACGGTTATGAAAATGCGAGTATATTTTGTTTCAAAACATGCAAAGGCGGAATATAATACATATACCCATATACCCGAGCATGACTTATTACAACACAATATTTTATGTATACATATCCCTCATAGGAGGACCAATGCTCAAGCACCTATCAACGTCGTGAAAGAGTACTCCCTGTCCTTGTGCCCTTCGTCGTCATCGGGTACCCTTCAACTAGCAGCTACGCAGCTGACAACAGATCACCCAAACACAAACAGCAAACCATGTGCAAAGGTCAACTTCATAATAATAAACTCCCCATGTGAGCACATGGGTGAAACAACAATAGTCAGCATATATAAGCATGTCAAGTAATGTCCATTGCATTGCAGTTATATATAGATATACTAAGAAATTTCAACTACAGTTATGCAAAACAATTCACAAATCAAGCATCTTATAGTGCGAGGAAAATTGCAAACCAACCCACACTCAGCAATAATTCAAGTCACACATAACAATCATCTTAGAAATAGTCTAGATGTTATGACGGTGCCGTCCGTGTCTAATATGATCTGGATATCTATGTTACTGCACTGAGCCAGCACTTAGCTGATAGGGGATAATCTTGTTATCCCAATCGTATTGTCTTCACATAGTTTGCACACATCCTTCACACAGTCTGCACACAACCTACACAAAGTCTACACACAGTCTGCACACAACCTTCACACAGTCTCCACATAGTTTGCACATAGCCTTCTCACAGTCTGATGGATGGACAGTCTTGCTACCCTAATCAGTTGGAAGAATGATTACTACGTCGTTTTGAGGAACGTTCATGAGTGCACGACTCTACATGCTACGAACAAACAACAACCACAATATAAACATATGCACCTTGACGCGAGTCCGAGTTCCTCGTTCCAGTTCCCCCACCTAGCGGAAACGTTGTTTTACGAATCCAAGTTCCTTTTCGAATGCGGGGTCACCCTTGTCTGAGTGTCCGTCTTACATCGAGGGATTTTGATCTCATGGCCCTCTTGGTCCAGCGATCCCACATCTATAGACATTGATGCGTAAATCTCCCGCTACTACCAACAAACACACTCCCGAAAACTACCCTATTTTCTTGAGAAAACATCTCTTGAGATTCTTTTCGTAAAGTTCTTTTGAGGCTTCTCAGAAAACATGTCTTATGATTCCTTGTAAGGAAGATCTCATAGTTCTTTTTCCAAAGATTTGTCTTAGGTTTCTTTACAAGATGTGACTTGTAGAAAATAAGTGGAATCGTCCTTAAGTTCAAAAAGGTTTGATATGTCCATTTAGTACATTATGAATTTTCCTTCAAGAAGAGATTAGGGAAGATTCATTTTCTCTTTGACAGCTCACGGTTTTAACCGCAGGTTCTCTTGAAAGCATGTTTCTAAAAACATTCATTTAGTTTCTAAAAAGAAAGTTTCTCTTCTTATTCTTTCCAAAACTACAAGCCTTTATCTTTTCCAAAACAAGATCTTTATACCCGAGTATTGAAAGAAACTCTATCCCCACGGTAGCTTACTCTATTTTCCCTCGGCTAGCGCACTCGATAACAATCGATGATAAAGAATAGCAACATTGCGAACAAGCAAAATCAGGGAAAACAATAATCTAACCAAAATTTTATCAAACATAACATAGCATACATTTCAAGTATGACTGTTAGAGTCAAAAACTCAATGAATTAACCTATTTTGATAAATAACAATTTCGCTAAGTGTTACTGACTTCTTTAAAAGTTCTCATATTCAGGAACACTTATGGACTGAAGACATGATGCAAGGATCTCGACAAAGCATCATCAAAAAGCAAGTGAAGAAACCGCCCGCCTATGAGAAATTAGTTTGCCTTCAGAGAAGAGTACGTCTGCCTGTGGAGAACGTCCGGCTCATCTCCTGACGAACACCAGGGTTGACTAAAAAGCAATGATTGTAGACTCGTGCAAAACGAATTATCCTAAAGGTGATCGTTTGCTCAAACCAAAGGTGAGTTGTCATGCACCTCTTGGTGGTTCAGAGCATTAATGGCGAAAGAGACAGAATTAAGCGCCTTATTCCTTGAAGATTCAAATCCTCTGACATTCCTTAATTCAAGATGCTTTTGCTGAATTAACGGCGATATCTTCTGATCATCGTATCTCCTCAACGGTCAAATTCAAATATTCTGGTCAGAGCATTAATGACTGAATTAGCTGTAATGCATATGCATTAATTGCAGCCCCTGTGAACCAGAGCAAAAGCATCACCAGACGATACCGTTCTCTGTCTATTGAAGAAACATTCTTCACCTAGAAGACTACAACAACAGATGCAGAAGTATCCGTTACTCACAATCAAGCAAAAATTCAACGGAACTATTTTTGAAGATCTTCACCAAAGCTTCCAGTTAGCATCCTACTGAAGATATAAATAGTGGACTTTGCATCAGCTCCAACTTGGCGACTCATACACAATCAAAGCATTCAAACCTTCCAAGTCAGTTTACAATTTGAACAAGCTTTATATCAAGAACACTCAGTAACCTTAACCTTCTTATTTTCTGAGTTCTGTCGTCAACAAGTGTGAAATCTCTTACAGAGTGAAAAATCTTATTCCTTCTCACACAAACCATTCAGAGAACAAATTTATATATCATCTCTGATCTTAGACCTTCATATTTTCTACCCACTCTTTGTGAAGAGATTCTTGTAGAAAACAAATCTTCTTGGAAAAGAACTGGGAGGAGTCCTGTCAAACACTCGAGAGATAAAGGAGAAGTCCTAGAATACTTGTAAAGGAGTAGTCCTCAGAATACTGGGAGAAGTCCCTGAGAACACTTGTACTATTCTGTTGAAATAGTGAAAATCTTGGTATAGCCAAGGACTGGACGTAGCCCTGTCGATTAAGGGGGTGAACCAGGATAAATATTGTGTGTGCTTTATTCTTCAAGCTCTAAGTTTATTTCCGCTGCACATATTGTTAAACTTTTTCGAACCAATAATAATTAACTTGCGAAAAAGGTTTAAAAATCACACACACAATTCAAACCCCCCTTTCTTGTGTGGTTTTATTACTATCAATGACTTGCTCTTCTCATATGAGATAAATAGCATGCTTTCTTATAGGCAATCAATATGTACTCAAGCATCGATAAAAGATTAATCAACAACATGACAAAATCAGCAATGATACCAAACAATTATCCATTCATAGACTTTAAATCATCAATCAATTCTAATCCAACATAGCAGATGTCTTCCACTCCATGCATTAGTATATTTCAATCAATACAATTCTATTCGAGTCGTTCTCAGAATGCCATCAACTACCAATTCAAAATCATATTATACATTCTCATAATAATATACATTTTCTCCAAACTCAAAAGTTTGCTCCAAAAGCTACGTCTGTTACGAAAGCTACGTCCGCTCTGAAGGTTCCTATGCTCCGTCAACATTTATGAAACATAACCTAGTTTAGAAATTATAAACTAGTTCTAAGACATTAGCTAATTAACTTAGAAGACTTCCAAGGCTTAGGAAAATGTCTTCATTCACAGGAATGAATCCATGGAATTCAAAACTCTTTTAGCAAACTTTTCAAACTCTCAAAACCTTTACAAAAACCCTAAGTTACAACTTTCAAACTTTTCCAAAACTTCAAAACCTTTGAAGAGCAATTAGGCTAGGCATTGAATTATCAATTTAGGAGCCTAAAAAAAGTTTTTGAACACAAAAACATACACAAAACCAAAAGGCTTAAATTCTGTCCAAAATGCTAAAATGCATCAAAACTTCTCTTTTTCACCAACCAACACACCAAAACACTCAAAACAATTTCAATACCCAAAACTCAACTTTTCCTACAAGTTTCCAAATCAATATTCAATTCTTGAACTCAAAAAAACCCTAAGTGTTAAGAAAACACAAAATCTATTCAATTGTCAAACTTTTAAATTCTCAATTTCTCGACTTCTCAAAACTCTAAAACAAGCTATAAGTTTCAAAACCCCATTTACCCAAAAACTCAATTTTAGTCCCTCTAAACTTTAACTCTCAAACTAAGTGAAAATCAATTTTCCAAGCCCTTAAAACAATCCCTAGCTCTTGGCCTCTACACAAAACTTAGGGCAATAATTTTCCTTTGTATCAAACCTCACATACAAGCTTTTTATCAACCATCAACATCTCAAAACTCAACATGTTCGAAATCTAAAACCATATGATTGAAGAGCTTAAGGAGGAGATTAATTTACCTCAAAGAATCAAGAGGAGAAAATAAGTGAAAGAGGTTAGAAATCGAGGAGGAGAGGTTCGGCCATGGGAGCTCAAGGTTGAAGATGATGAATAGTTCTTTGCTCTTCACTTTCTCTCTCTTGATTTCCTTTACTTTCCTTGATGAAACTTAAGTGAAAAACAACTCAAAACTAACCCAAATAAGGCCTTAAGGTCATGTCTATTCAGTCCTTGGGAGGTCCAATTTAAAAATTTTCTTCAACCCTAGGGACCAAAGTTGATGAGTTGAAAAGTTCCCCAAAATATCTAGTTCCTATTTGGAGGACCAAAGTCTAAACTTTCAAAGTATAAGGACTAAACTCTAAAGTTTAGAAAGTTTAGGAAAATATCTAGGATTAGTTTAATATTAAATGTCTAGTCCACTGACGCGTCGTCATGTCAGGCGTCATATGCGTTAGTCGCATCAGTTGTATCAGTTGCGTCATAAATCTCGTCATTATCCGAATCCAGTCGTCGGTACGTTTCCCAACGTCGCTGAAAGTATCTATCACCGATTACTCATTAGTGTTGAATCGCGTGACATACAACTCGAGCCCGGGTCATTTTCTTTGAAATTCGTGCTGATTCTGGCCCGAAAACACTATTCACAAAATACTATTCACCAAAAGTTTTTATCGCATATCTAGATCCGTCACGTCAAATAGAGTCGTTTGGTGATTCCCGAATTTATGATCCGAGGTTTCGAAGTCATCCGTTTCGCTTGCTTTTCGAATGAAAGTCTCACTAGCAAGAAATGCCTTTTCCGGGCTCCGAAAGAAAACCATATGGATCATACAATCGTTCTCCTCTAAATTCTTCGTTGATCGTCATGGAGATAGTGAGAACGTATTATTCTTGCTCGAATTCTAAATTGAAATAAGATCAATCTTATGATAAACCGTCGCTTGGAAAACATCGCATCGATGATCAGAGTAGCTTTTGGCCCTAACTCCCGCCTGCACACATCCCTAGATATGCATCAGCTGATTAAATAATTATTTAACTTATTCAGGGTCTTACTAACGTACCTATAAATTATTTTGAACTTATTTTTATAAGTTGTTCAAAATAGCTTATAAAAAAGAGCTTATGCTTATTTATAACATATTTTAAACTTATTTCAATAAGTTTTTTAAAATAGCTTATGAATAAGAACTTATGGTCATAAACGCTTAAATAAGCTATTTTTCCAAAAGACATTTGGTCATAAGCTCACAAGTCTAAATATTATCACGTCATTTATTTAAAGATCTAAAATATCACAAAATTCATAAGTTATTGAAAGACTAATTTAGTAAAGGGTTAATGGTTTAACAGGTCCCTTAAGTTGTACCAAAATTTGTGTTTGGTCCCTCCCCAGAAAAAAAATATAAAAAGTTTGCTAAAGGTGCCTCAATTTGCACCAAGTTTTTATTTAGTCCCTGCCGGAGACGGGTATGGAGGGACCTTTAGCAAACAAATTGGGGACTAAATAAAAACTTGGTACAAACTGAGGGTCCTTTAACAAACTTTTTATACTTTTTTCCGGGGAGGGACCAAACACAGATTTTGATACAACTTTAGAGACATGTTGAACCATTAACCCTTTAGTAAATAAGTATTTTGGAAAAATGTGAGTAGCTTTAAAAGAGAAGGATTAACTTTTTTTTTAATTAAATCACTCTCACGATTCAAACTCGAGTGTTATGTAAAAAAAAACACGGGTTTATCGCATTTTCTACGTATGGATTCAAAAAGTCATTCGACCTAATTATGAACCAATAAAACTGCTATAGTAATGATACTTGCATCACCAAACAATGCACACACATTGCAACACCCATTTTTTTCTTTCGGTCTATTTCTTCCGGTCACGTCACATTGTTGATCACATCTATTACATATCCCTCATATCTTCTTATATTTCTCTAGTGGTCTCCACCGTTCATTATTGCAAATGCAAATAGGTTCATTCCATTTATCAAATAGTGACATTAAGAAAGCAAAAGATGCTGCACACACGGACACTTACCCAAATAAGAAAGCAAACAACGATTTAGCAGCCAACATTAATGTAAGCAAACACAAACCATTATTTGATATATCACCAATAATATCAGAATATGCAAAGCTGCAACAGAAATAATTCTCATATGGACTTGAGACAGAAAGTGAACTATGGATTGGGATAAAAAAACACACTTTGTTATCAACCCAAAAGCAATCCTCAAACCAGCTTTACAAATTAAACCTTGCTGATTCAGACAGGGGAGAGGACACAAGATCATTACAAAATACTAGTATTCCAAACAAAGATGCAGGTAATTGATTCATTCAGAGCACCAAACATCAATAACATCACATGAAACACCAATTATTTGTCCATTCACCTCAAATTACATTCAATAACATACTTGACTCTGATCAGAAAACACTTTCAGAATAAAATAAAAATAGTTCCATGAATCCCAGGTCTAAAAGACAAAAACCAGCATTTCAAATTCCAAATGAATATTGAAATTATTGCCTATTTTTTGCTTCCACCTGCATCATTCCCTCCTCCTGCCTGCTGGCCTGATTTCTTTGCTGTCTTCTCCTGCAGTGCCTTTGCATCTCTGCTCATATAATCACAACATTTGAAGTAAACAGAGTTAGGCACAATTCAAACATTCAAAATATATATATATATATGTTGCAAAGTGTAAATGATAAAACACATCAACACAACCTTTCCCTGCGCTGTTCAGGGGTCAGCCCATCATTCTTTCCCTTGGCCTGTTTTCCACCGGTTCTAGCCGCAGCCCTTTCACGATCACGATCTCTCTGGCTACCGCGTTCACTTTAAAGTTAAGTCCAAACAACAACATAAACGGTTTTTTTACCCGATTTGGATAGCGACAAAGGGAAAATGAACTTTTCAAAGAAAGATGAAAATTGCGTTCCAATAGTTTCTTTTACGTGGATCCAAATCGAATCAAACTATCGAATTCCAGCACAACCCCTAAGATCGACAAGAAAAGGCGGAGGGAGAGGAAGAATTTATTTTTTTCCTCTCTCTCCGGATTTTCTCGAGAACCAAACGCAAAATCAACCTAATCCCTAAATTGAGAATTCATGAACAAATTAAGAAGTAAATTTTTAACGGATCAAAAAGGATATGAGTCATTATTATTGATCGATTCCTCGACGGCGACACGAGATCGGAGACGACGAAAAGCCCTAAAATATGAGATGAGAATAATAATTGATTCAATCAACAATTGAAAAAATTAGGGTCGGAGAGAGGGCAGGAGAAAAAAAAAAAGGTACCTGATGTAGAGAAATCAAACAGCGAGAATGATGCGAAGGTTGAGAAGAAAGGAGAGAGATGAAGGGGAGAATATAGGTGGATGATTCGTAAACCGAACCTTAAGAGATAAAACAATCCTATTTATTTTTGGTCAACGTCGTGCAATTTTAAGACGAAGATAGGTGAGTTTTTTTTTTTCAATATAGGAAAAAAAAAATTCAGTTCTTGCTACACACTGTGTAATATTTGTCAAAATGGGGTACTTTTTGAGATATAACTGAATCCAGGCGTGTTCGAAATAGGCCTGGATCTAGTCATGTTTAAACATGACTCAATCTAGTCATGTTTCAGATAAGGACAAAACTAGAGGGAATCAGAATCAGAATAATATCTGGCAGAGGGAACATGATGGGACTGAGGAGGTAGGTGCACAGAAGCACGTGATTGAAACAGACCTAGATCTAGGCGTGTTTGAGACAGGCCTCGATCTAGGCGTGTTCAAACAGGCCTCAATCTAAGCGTGTTTAAGCCAACGTGAGTGCCTATTTAACCCATGCAGCTGATTCAACTTAACACACCGTCACTCAACTCATCTTATTCTCTTCTATTATACCATCTTCCTCTAAACACACTACTCCAACTCTCTTGTTCGATGACTGAAGTAATTGCTTTGGTATACTACAATGGCAGAAAATTTCAAGGCAATGAAGGGCAAATGTTTGAAGGCGAGATAAGAACCACTCGGCTCAAACACGGCATGAGCATGAACAACCTGAAGAAGAAGCTGCAAAACAAGTTGAAGCTTGGTCGCAACCAGCTCATATCTTCAGTGACCTGTTGATTTTTGGCATCAAACAATCCAAGGAAATACGTAGGTTTTCTAGTATGCGACACTAAAGATGTGGGAATCATGATGGACACTTTTGCCCAGCAGACATTCATGAATGCTCTAGAATTGTACGTTGACATTGATCAGGCCGGTAGCTCGTCCGTAGTTGCGGCACCTAATGTGATGAACATACAACAATCATTACATTGTGATTCGACATACGGTGGAGAACAACTTTGTAGTGAAGCTCTTACCGTTCCTTTGGCAGATGATGGTGAAATCAACAATAATTTTAATGTCGATCCTGATGCTTACCACACTGCAGATGACGATGAGCGCGATGATGATAACCTTCTTGAAGAGGATTCGTCCGATGCGGATGGTCCGATGGCACCGATGACACCGGTCTCCCCTTCGTCCCCAATCCATGCGGAAGCACCGATCAACATCCATCCCGGAACAAATGGTACGTGGCCTTTTTAATATTATCTTCGCAAGTGTTTTTGTTTATGATTTATGTTTTTGATGCTTTATGATTATATTCAGTTGGGTCTACCGTCCCATTTTGGAATGGTATTCCCCACTACACATACATTAACTGGGAACACCCAGATCATGAACCAGAGCGAGATTGTTTGGACGTGCCTGTCCACTGGGAGGCTGGTGATGAGCTGTACGTAGGCCTACGCTTTGATTCTAAAGAAGCAGTTCAACATGCCTTGAAGCATTACGCGTTGAAGATTCACCAATCTTTCCGTGTGGTTGAGTCCAAACCAACCGTCTACTACGTAAAATGCCCGAATTCCACAGAGGAACACCCTTGCCCATGGAGGATGAGGGCAATCTTGGCAAAAATATCTACAAAATGGAAGATAACGAGGTGGGGCGGACAGCACACGTGCGTCAACCAGATGTATGGTCAGGACCGTTCTAAGTGTAGTTCCGACTTCATATGCTCATGCATAACTGGTACAGAACCCATGTTTCATTCTTATATGTTTGATGCGAGTCTTGTTTAAAAGAAATATTCTAATATTTTGTTGTTACGTTGTCGTAGGTATGGTAAAAGAAGAGCCATCAATATCCATTTCTCTTATACAAGAGAGGGTGAACGAAATGTTTGGCTACTCGGTATCCTACACCAAAGCATGGAAGGCCAAACAAAAGCACTTGCAAAGGTGTTTGGTGATTGGGAGGAGTCCTACGACGAACTTCCGAGATGGCTGGAGTACATGCTGCCATTTGCACCTGGTTCTGCATGCAAAGTCGTCACACACGAGTACAGACGCAATGGGGTTGTGGACCCTCATTATCGGATTTTTAGCCGGGCGTTTTGGAAGTTCAAGCAATGTTGTGACGCATTCAACTACTGCAAACCCATCATACAAATTGACGGGACGTGGCTTTATGGGAAGTACCGAGGAACCTTGCTCATTGCCACTACACAAGATGGGAACGGCAATATTTTTCCCATTGCGTTTGTCGTGGTTGAAGGGGAAACTTTGAGCGCCTGGTCATGGTTCTTGAGGTTGATACGCCTCCACGTGACTGCCAGACAAGGCATATGCCTCATTTCAGACAGACATGCAAGTATCAAGTCGGCCGTGGCAGCGTGTCCGGAATGGCTGCCACCGTATGCTTACCACGTTTACTGCATACGACACATTGCAAGTAACTTCAATCATAAATTCAAAAACAAACAACTGAAGGATGAGCTGGTTGACATAGGTAATTGTTTATCTTACATGTCGTTGCGCATTGGATTTGTGTTTTAGCGATAATGTAATCCCTTGCCTGTTGCATTGGTGCAGCTTACAAACCTTGTCCTTACTACTTTGAGATGAGGTTGGCCCACTTCCGTGAGGAGGCTAGACCGGCTATTCGCGAATGGATTGATAACATCAGAAAAGAGACATGGAGTCTTGCTTGCGACGTGGGCACTCATCGATATGGACATATGACGACCAACCTATCTGAAGCTATCAACAAGGTTCTGAAGGGTGCTAGAAACCTGCCGATCGCTGCTTTGGCGAAATGCACTTACAGCCGACTGGTGACATATTTTGTGAGAAGGAGTGGTCGTGCAAGAGCAGTGTTGTCAGAGGACAAGGTATTTTGTGACGAGGTGATGACAAAGCTACATAGAAACCGGCAATTTTTGGGCCGATATGAGGTGGTGTCGTATGATCTTTCCAAACATAAATTTGAAGTGCAACAACAAGTAGATCCATTGACTCAGAGCAGCGGAATGAAATGGCGGGTGATCCTAAATGAAAAGTATTGCGAGTGCGGGCGCTGGCAGGCATACAAGTTTCCGTGCGCCCATGTTATGGCTGCATGTGCTCGTGTGTCGGTCGACTACTTCCAGTACGTGGACCCTGTTTACAAACTGGAGAATGTGGCAAATGCCTATGCACAGGTGTGGAATCCAATTGGCAACGACCTAAACATGCCTGCCAGAGGCGGACCTTGTATTATCCCTGATCCAACCACAATTCTTGGTAAGGGAGGTCCTAAGTCATCTCGTATCCGGAACGAGATGGACTTGCCGGAGGGCCGTACTACAACCAGGTGTGGTCATTGTCACGGCCGAGGTCACAACAGAGCTGGATGTCCCATTATAGCTGCTTGTGTCAATGAGTTATTTGATGATGATAACATGGAATAAATAAACTTGTTTGATTGGTCAGTTATGTTTGTGTCAGTAAACTTGTAATCGCGTATGGAATAAAAATCATGTAAAAGATCCATTGTTCAATAGCAACGTTCATATTAATAAGAATGAAACAATATTACATGATTCAACACAAACATGCACATTGAAGAAAATAACCCAACAAATACATGTGTTATTCAACGATCTCTAGCAGCTCGGGATGGATTTTTTCTTCTTCGAGCTGGGGAAGCCTCCTGTGTCGGGGGGGGGGGATTCTGCGATCCTCCGGCTGCAGCTAACGATAATGATAGCTCTAACTCAGCCTGCAACTGGATTGGCTGGTCCCCTGTGAAGAATCCAGCAACAGGAGCTGTATCTATGAAACTACCAAGATCGTAGTTGAAGTATCGAGGTGCTATTGGCGCCCCTGGGGTCATCGGAATTGACGCATCGGCCGGCATGTCTGGAGTGAGGAAATTTGCAATGTAGTCTGATTGTTGTGTGACCACATCCGGAAATACAGACGGTGTAGATTGGGCCGGAAAGTCAAAACCTTCGAACAATCCGTGAGGCGAAGGTTGGTGGTAGGGGGCATCATGCCGAGCGTCGAAGTAACTGGAACTACCTACTGGCTGCTGGTAGCTAGAAGACCCACCATGCTGTGGGAAACTGCTGCCCCCGATGTGCTCCTCTTTATAGGTACCTCCATGGAATGGATATTGATATGACCCGTACGGATTGCCTGCCGTCTGACCTTGTGGAAAAAAATACTGCCCGGGCGCAGGCTGTACCTGAGTGTCAAAGGTCACATCTGGAGGAACAACAGATGTCCGCCTACGCGCAAGTCCTACACCTTCCTTCTTACCAACCTTGGGCCGCAGCTCAGGAGTAGGTTGTGGCATGTCGAGGGTCGTTCCAGGGGCTGGTCTAGATGGAACGATAAGCCGCTTCAGCTCCTTTGTGATCGCAAGGCATACAACTACCTCCTGATGAACTACCTCGCGCGGTAAGGGCTGCGGATTTTATGGCGCAGACATGTCCCATATACGGTGTAACCTCTCAGCCTACATTATCAATAACAGTTGCTCAATATTAATATTTTTCAAAATCAACAATGAATAATTTTGATTAAAAAAACTAACCACTAGTGTGTTCGCAGCCACAGACGGTGTCATCCAGCGACGAGTGTGCAGTCTGTCATTCCACAGTGCAATGTACCCCTTCAGCTCATTCGTCCAGTTCAAATGTGACTTTCCCCTTCTTGACACGTCATGCAAAGTGTCATCCTGTAAGGGTGCACTAGGTACCGGTTGACTCATCCCGAACTGCATCATAACGCGATCGGGTTGATGCCACTCGACAAGGTTGTAGTGGATCAATGGTACAAGTGCCATAAACAACCCTTGATCTTCGACACATTGTTGGGGAAGAAAGGGCATCCATTCAATGTACGGTGTCCAGACGAACTGCACGTAAGTTAGAAATTATTTTAACGAAAAAAATGGAGAAAATTAGCAACATAAAAATTTCTGGATAAATCTTACGTCGGCCTCAGTCATCACGTCTAGCTGGTTGCGGTACCACCCTATTTGATACATGTCCACCTTCACTTTTTGCGTCCACCTGTTAAATTAATATTTGATTTAATTGATGGGAACACAAATAAGGCATTTGAAATATAATATAGTAAATGCATTCATTCCTTCCCCCAAGGGGAGCTCCTACGTTTAACGGTGGAAATTGTTTTGGACCTATGCAGCGAATTCTCTCCCAAGCCCATAACTGAACAAGTACCGTGCATCCAATAAGGTCTGAGCGCGAGTAGTCAGTCGCCTTACATAGTGAATTATACAAGTGAGACAACACTGCTGAGCCCCAACTATAAGTTCCTGCAATATCCAAATCGCGTAGCAGCAACAAATAACACAATGCTACCTCGTTACCGGAACTATCAGTAAATAGCAGGCCGCCCATCATGCGTAATATGTACGCACGAGTAAACTGCTCCAACCATACCTCGCCTTGGAACTCGTTTACATCATGGAAATTTTTATTCAACCACCGCATCTTCAACCGGTTGCCGGAGATGTCGGCATCCGTGACTTCTTTTCCAAGAAGCTCTAAAATCAACTCCATCCAGTCATTGTTTGTCCGCCCAGTGACCGCCGTGCCGTCGATCCTCAGCCCGAGCTGCACTGCAACATCTTCCAATGTGATAGTGGCTTCGCCCATAAGAAGGTGAAATGTGTGTGTTTCAGGTCTCCAACGCTCTACTAAGGCCGATAGCAAGTGGTGGTCCGGGTGGAAATCGCCCACCAACGCACACTCATAGAAACCGGCACGCCTGAGGTGCCCAGCAATTTCATTTGGGACAGTGCCGAATAACCGGTCTTCAACGGACTTTGAGTCACGAGCCCGCCGAACTTTTAGAATTCTCTCCTCGTATGTCCCGCACCAAACCTTCTGCGAAACGTGAACAGATTGCAACGTCAAAAGTGAAGGGTTGATAGGACCGGGGTTTATGACATTTTCACCAGCCATAATGGAACTAGTAGAAGAAAAGATGAAGAGAAGAAGTAGGAAACTAGTAGAGGAAAGGATGAAGAGTAGAAGTAAGAAAGTAGTAGTAGAAAAGATGTTGGTAGAAATGGTGGGGTAGAATGTGGGGTAAAAGGTGAGATTAAATAGGAAAGGAGGAGGTTGGGGAGGGTTTGGTCGTGTAGGGGGGTTGCTGGTGGGGTGGGTGGTTGGGTGATTATGGGGGGTGGGAAATTGTGATGGTGGGATACGTGTTGCCACAAAAACTGGCCAATGGGATGAAACGGGCCTAGATCCAGGCGGGTTTGACCACGAGGACCAATCAGAAGAAACCGGCCTGGAACGAGGCGTGTTTGGACATGCCTAGATCGACGCCTGTCTCAAACACGCCCAGAACTGGTCAAGTCTCATTCACGTGCCTGTCTCCTCAATCCCATCATGTTCCCTCAGTCCCATCATGTTCCTTCACACAAATTTTATTCTGATTCTGATTCCCTCCAATTTTGTCCTTATGTGAAACATGACTAGATTGAGTCATGTTTAAACATGACTAGATCCAGGCCTATTTCAAACACGCCTGGATTCAGTCATATCTCAAAAAGTACCCCATTTTGACAAATATTACACAGTGTAGCAAGAACTGACAATTTTTTTTTTTCCTATATTGAAAAAAAAAAACTCAAGATAGGTGGACTGATTCCTAAAATACCTATAAGCTCATGAAGAAAAAGTCACCCATAAATATAAATAAAGGCTTACTACTAGATTTGATCCTTTACTTATCACCCAGTTACATTTCTGGTCTCTCACAAAAAATATTAGCCATTTTCGTACTCACTTTGACAAATGACAACAATTTTGACATCTCATCACTATTTTGCCGAAAAAGTAATATTTTATTGTGTTTTCATAGGGACGAAAATAGTGATGAGAGACCAAAACTGTTGTCGTTAGTCAAAGTAAGAGATGAAAATTATTATCATTTGTCAAAGTAAGAGATGAAAATTGCTAATTTTTTTAATTGAATAGTGATAAGGGATTAAAACTGCTATCGTTTGTCAAAGTAAGGGACGAAAATGGCTACTATTTTTCGAGAGGGACCAGAAGTGCAACTTCGTGATAAGTGAGGGACCAAAACATCTATTAAAGTACAAATAAATAAGTATATAATACATTAGTGACATGTAAGACATTTAAGCTGTTAGTGATGACTTCATAGTATTCTTAAATTTGCACTCACTCTTTTAACATTTGCTTAATCACCCCACTTTTATTTAGTTGACCCAACGATGACCTCAATTTTATTTCAACCACCAAATTCAATTGTTCTTCCATCTTCATATTTTCTTCATCAAACAGTAATTACCAGAACCCTACACCCTAAATCTCACTTTATTTCAACTTTCTCAATCTTCTTCTTCTTTCTCAATCTCACCCCCAAAGGTATGCTTCATGTTAAATTCCTTGACAACCAAAACATCAAAAAAGGGTATTGTCCTTCATGAACCGCAAGGATTTCCAAGTTGCGAAATACCTAAATGGCTGGCCCTTGGTCGCTAGTGACTTCTTATATATTTCTCTCTTCTTTGCCTCCTCGTAGTCTTTGACAAAGTTTCAGATCTCTCCTCTGGCACTGTCTCCCTTAGGTTCGCACAATCAACCATGGAAGTTGCATCTAGTTCCATGTTGTTATCAACCCCAACGAGCCTTATTCTTCGTTAAAATGGAGATGACATCGTAAATCTGGAGATGACTTCGAAGGTAAAACGAACACAGATTTGGACATCCCAGGCAGTGGGTTCAGATACGGTGGTGGTCGCAAGATCGGAGGCACAAAGCAGCAGTTGCATTAGTAGAAGAAGAGCTCTTACATTTCAATTATAAAGCTCTCACCTTTTCGTCCCAGTGGTTTTGGGATCTCCGGTGGAGATTGTCGCAACTGGGGTTTCCCCTCTTCCTTCCTTTATCCCTTTTCTCCTTCCTCTTTGTGCAACGTCCCCCTCTTTTATCCCTTTCTTGATCAGTAAATTGCTCTTCACATTGAAAATTTTTTCAAAGCTATAGATGATCAGGTTCTTAGTTAATGGGATTTTTAGATTGTTTCGCTTCAAAATCCTTTCCTCTTACTGAGTTGATTCAAATTCCAAATTATACACTTTCAGGTGTAAGTGTGAGAAAAAGGTGAAAAATCTCATGTGTTGGTCAAGGACTAACTAAGAAAAATTAATAACTTCATAAGGCTAATTTAGAATTACAGCAAGTTCGTAATTTTAATTATTAAAAAAATATTTACATGTGTAAATATGTTATCGGTACATGTCACTCCTGCATCATGTCTATAAAATTTGTATTGTACAAGAGAATTTGCCTAAAGAAAAATGCTAGTAAAACTCTCTTTTCAACACTCTTTTCAGCACTCTCTCATTGATTGGCTAAAATTTAAGTAAGGTACACTAAAAATATGGGACCCACATGATTTCAACCAATTAATGAGTGTTAGAAGAAGTCTTGAAAAGGGAGTGTTGCTAGCACTCCTCCCTCATAAAATAAATATGTTGGTTATCTTTCGAAGTCATAAAAATGAAGGTATATTTTTTTTCCTTTTTAAACCATGCTCCAACATCATGTAGAACAAATATTCTAACCATAACTAATCAAATATAAACAAACATAGTTATAAGTCAACCGTCGGTGAAAGTAGTTTTATATTACAAGATGAGTCATCAAAAGAAGAATATATCGTGCCTATGAAATCCCTAAAACAAAAATACCTCATACGCTTGATATACTCCCTGCAGTCTCCACGTAGGAAGACTACACAAAAAGCAATGCATCGGGATCTACCATATCCCTAATCAAAAGAATGTATAGACACATGCTGGTCAAGCTATACACCTACAATACTACTGTAAAACCCTACCTAAATCTGCACCACCATATCTAACTCTCAACATTTGCGTTCCAGAAAAGCTCCTCCTCGATCTTGATATCAGGCACGACCACAAATATCGCCATCCCCCTTGTCCTCTGTTTTCTCAATGAGGATCAGCTCCACATCCAGGTTGGCGATGGTCGTGGTCACCACAATCTTCAGTACACCACGCTGTAATGAATTGGGGATGATGGAGTGTAGAACGGGGATGGAGTGGTTGTTGGCTCCAGCTTCACCGGCGTATGGGAGGACACCAGCTCAGCTACGAACAGAGGAGACTCCGTAACGACTGGAGTACCCGACGTAGACGCACCAACACTATCCAGGACTGCACGTGGGGGTAATAGGAAACATAGTACTCTCCGGTAGAGCGCCCGCTTGAACAAACTGCCTGCAGTGTAAGACCCTGAGAAATGGACCAAGGGTAATATAGTAATTATAATATTATTATTATTAAATGTTATCACACGTTATAGTATTGGTTGATTTTATGTGTATTAAATATTGTTTGATTATTGTTGATCTTGGATATTGGAGTTTTGGTTGTCTGGAATAGAGAAATATTTTCTCTTTAATTAAATTATATGCGAGGCATATAATTATATTTCACCGGGGAAATATTTTGGTTTGGTTGATTAATATTTTGTAGGATTTATTTAAAGTGGTGTGATTAAAAATAATGAGAGTGTATATATATATATATATATATATGCCTTTTTTTTATTAATTGAATAAATATATTTGTGAGATAATTGAAAGAGTGTTATGTGATAAGTGGTTTGTGAAAAAAATAAAATTTCATAAATAAATATAAATATATTGGACAGGGAGAGCGCCCTTCTACTGCTAGCGGGCGGTCCACCTTGACGACGGGCGGCTTTGGCTGGCGACCCCAAGGGCATATTTGTAATACACAGGGGGGTTAAACTTTGTAATCTATTGGGCCTGACTGTGAGGCCCATAGGCTTAGTCTGAATTAAATGTAATTTATGGCCTTCCTCCCTATAAATAGCCAAGGGAGGCTCATGTAAAGAGGGAGCTGAATTATCTATTGATAACATTTTTCTCTATTTAATTTACAATTCTTATCCCATTATCTCTTATGCTAATGTTTCCCGGGCAACCGCCATTTGGCGACCCTCTTGCAAGTGACCGCCCTCTGTATGTAAATAAAATTCCATGGTAGCATTTGGTGGCTGTTTGGAGGGGCGAGGTTTTGGTTAAGGGGGATGATGGTGTTGGAGTTTTAGTTGAAAGAGGGCGTTGGTTTAGGATGAAGTTTTGGTGTAGGAGATGAGGGCATTGGAGTATGGGTGGAAGGGTGATCTAATGGAGGCTGCCATGGAATCTGTATGTAACTTTTTTTGTTGTTTTTGGGCGGTCCTGTTTTATGTTTCTTTCAGGCAAGGTGGAGATAAGAAATACATGAAATTTCTGGGCCAAGGCGCCTAGAAGAATTATCAGGTAGAAGGATTCCAAGGAACGCCTCGAATCTAAAGCACTATTACAGGTAAGGCAGTACAAAGCAAGGGCGCGGAGGATTCTCCCTATGGAGTTTTTGAGATTCTCCTTATGGGGGATTTTGATGAGGCGACCCTTGCGACAAAATTTGGCTGCCCCACATGTCAATAAAATGCAAATTGGCACTAATGTGGGATCGCCCGAATAAAGCTATGTCCAAATTCCGAGGCCCAGTGGTGGTCTAAATCCCAAGGCCCAGTAGTGGTCTAAATTCCAAGGCCTAGTGGCGGTCTAAATTCCAAGGCCCAGTGGTGGTCTAAATTCCAAATTATAAAACTAAAGTGGTCCAGTGGCGACCAAAGAAATTACCTTTCGCCGTTTCCAAGAAGCCAAGGGGGAATAATACTCCCTAGCTTGGCGTACCGTCTCGATTTCCAGGTGGGAAGGCGCGGTGCGTGAACGGTGGTTCGCTTGGAATGGTGGGGCGCGACCTTTGTGCGATACGGTGAAGAAAGCCCAGCCTTGATCGAATTAAATCGAGCACGTCTATTGAGCCAAGCCTCGGGCAACCCCAATGGCCACTGGGATCTGAGCAAAAGTCTCACTGAGCAGAAGCCTCGCCGTGCGAGCAAAAGCCTTGATCGAATTAAATCAAGCCAAAGTCTCACCGGAATAAGGTCGAGCGAAAGCCCCGCCTTGAGCGGGCCAAAGCCTCATAACAGAAAAATAGCACAAACACAGGGCGTGCGGGTCATTACGTGCCTCATAAAATATCAAGCCTCAGGCCGCCCTAGTTGCGTAAGACCGAGCACCCCCAAGCCTCGTTAGAAGAGCCATGCGAGTACGACTCGTTACGCGAGCGGAAACCATGCGTGCAACAACGGTCCAATGGCGGCCTAGAAACATACTTTTTCTTTCAAAACAGTGGCTTAGACGCGCCCTCAAACTTTATTTCTTCAAAACAATGATCCCGAGGCAACTTCAAAAATTATTTCTTTCAAAGCAATGGTCCAGTGGCGACCCAAAAGTTATTTCTTTCAGAATAATGCCCATGTGGCGACCTTGAAAATTATTTCTTTCATAATGGTCCAGTAGCGACTTGAAGAACTAATGACTGTGTTTGCAGGTGAGAAATATAGAAAACAGGTAACAGGATGAGGAAAGCATGAGGCACAGCTGGGCGAGTAACCCCACCCCAACCCGGCGAGTGATCCTCCATTATACTTACACTTTCAAGATTGGCGATCAAGTTCCAGTATGGTGAGCTGTTTCATACTTCCAAGGCTCAGTCGGACTTGTGGGCTAATGATAACTCTTATAGGGCGAGCGACTTCTTCTTGGCGGCTCCAGTTGACATGATGATCACTTCATTCCACACTAGGCGTGTCGACCACACCCAGCGTCACATTCACTCACATTTTTATGCTAGGATTGGCGACATATTTATTCTTCGCGCCTAGGCCTTAGGCGACTCATTTCTCTATAGAATGTTGTACTCTTTTTCTTTCACTAGGTTCTTATCCCACAGGGTTTTCCTAGGAAGGTTTTAACGAGGCACGTTCTATAGGGATGACCGCCCAAAGGAAGCGTTGGTTGGAATTACATGGCGAGTACTCTTTGAAGACACACTTCATTTTAGAGTAAAATATTTAAACAAATTAACCTATTTTGATAAATAACAATTTCGCTAAGTGTTACTAACTTTCTTAAAAGATTTCATATTCAGGAACACTTATGAACTGAAGACATGCTGCAAAGATCTCGACAAAACATTATCAAAAAGCAAATGAAGATACCGTTCGCCTATGAGAAATGAGTCTGCCTTCAAAGTAAAGTTCGTCCGCCTGCAAAGACCGTCCGGCTAAACCCCTGTCTAGCACATGGGTTGACTAAAGAGCAATGATTGAAGACTCGTGCAAAAAGAATTAGCTTAAAGGAGATCGTTTGCTCAAACCGAAGATGAGTTGTCATGCACCTCTTGGTGGATCAGAGCATTAATGGCGAAAGAGACAGAATTAAGCGCCTTATTCCTTGAAGGTTCAAACTCTCTGACATTCCTTAATTCAAGCTGCTTTTGCTGAAAAAACGACGATATCCTGTGATCATCGTATCTCCCCAACGGCCAAATTCAAATCTTCTGGTCAGAGCATTAATTACCGGATTAGCTGTAATGCATATGCATTAATTGCAGCCTCTGAGAACCAGAACAAAAGCATCGCCAGACGATATCACTTTCTATCTGATGAAGAAACATTCCTCACCTGGCAGACTACAACAAGCAGATGCAGAAGTATTCGTTACTCACAATCAAGCAAGAATTCAACGGAACTATTTTTGAAGATCTTCGTTGAAGCTCCCAGTTATCATCCTACTGAAGATATAAATAGTGGTCTCTGCATCATCTTCAACTTGGCGACTTACACACTATCAAAGCATTCAAATCTTTCAAGTCAGTTTACAATTTGAACAAGCTTTAGTCAAGAACACTCAGCAACCTTAGTCTTCTCATTTTCTGAGTTTAGTCGCCAACTAGTGTGAAATCCTTTACAGAGTGAACACTCTCATCCTTTCTCACACAAGCCTTTCAGAGAACCATTTTGAATACCATCTCTGATTTTAGAACTTCATAGTTTCTACCCACTCTTTGTGAAGAGATTCCTGTAGAAAACAAATCTTCTTGAAAAAGAACTGGGAGGAGTCCTGTCCAACACTCAAAAGATAAAGGAGAAGTCCTAGAATACTTGTAAAGGAGTAGTCCTCAGAATACTGGGAGAAGTCCCTGAGAACACTTGTACTATTCTGTTGAAATAGTGGAAAATCTTGGTATAGCAAAGGACTGGACGTAGCCCTATCGATTTGGGGGTGAACCAGGATAAATATTGTGTGTGCTTTATTCTTCAAGCTCTAAGTTTATTTCCGCTGCACATATCATTCAACGTTTTTCGAACTAATAATAACTATATTGTGAAAAAGTTTTTAAAAGTCACACACACAATTCAAACCCCCCCTTTCTTGTGTGGTTTTATTACTATCAATTGGTATCAGAGCTTAACCGCTCTGAGAATTACTAACATCTTAACAGGTGTAGAGTGAAAAGATCCATGGACGGCATTGCCTACCCAACCGGAACCGCAACCAACAAGCCACCATTCTTCGATGGCTCAAATTACCCCTACTGGAAAAAGCACATGCAGCTATTCATCGAATCAACCGATTGGAAGCTATGGGATGTAATATCGAAAGGAAACTACGTTCCCAAAGATAGTGAAAGCAAGGCCATTCCAGCTGATAAATGGACAGATGAACAAAGGACCGACAATTAGAGAAATGCCAAGGCCAGGCTGTTTCTTATATGTGCTCTCAGCAAAAGTGAGCATGACAAAGTTGACAGCCTAAGCACTGCAAAGGAGGTCTGGTATACACTAGCTATTGCTCATGAAGGAACAACTGCTGTTCAAACCACCAAGATGAGCATGCTCGCGTCTCAATACGAAAACTTCATTATGGACGACAATGAGTCCATTGACTCCATGTTTGCACGACTTCAAACCATTCATAATGGAATGAGAAACCTGGGTAAAACTTTCACTGACAAGGAGCAAGTGGTCAAGATTCTTAGAAGTCTTCCCACTAATTGGAGAAACTTCGTTACCTCCCAAAGAGCTGGAAAGAATCTTGATACCTATCAAGTAGAAGACCTGCTGGGAGAAATGAAGATTCACCAGCAGGATCTTGCTAATGACGCCGCAATCATAAAAAGGAAAGCAGCTGCCGCAAAAGCTATAGCTTTTAAAGCCAACAAATCAAAGGCTTTGAAAGCTGATGAATCCTCAGATGAGGAAATTGCGCAATCTGATCGCTCCGATGATGAACAGGCCCTGTTCAATAGAAGATTCAGAAAGATGATGGGGAACAGGAAGCAGTTCAAAGGAAGACCATCTTCCTCATCAAGAGACGAAGAAAAGATCCCAAGTAAAGGAGGGATCGTCTGCTATGAGTGTAAGAAACCTGGACACGTCAAAGCTGACTGTCCTCATCTGGGAAACAAGCCTTCCCAAAAGAACTTCTATAAGAAGAAGGCCTTTTCCAGTCAAAACGATGAGTCAGAAGATGACTCCGACCAAGAAGAAGAAACTAAGGGAGCCAACGAAGAAACTTCATACTGTGCGTTTATGGGATCCATAGACACTTCAGACATTGAAGCAGATAGAGAAGCAGAGGCACTAATGATCTCTGTCGACCAATCCAACGACGAAGAAGATGACAAAGATGAGGTAAGTCCCGAAATCTCATCTGATGACTGTAATGAATTGTTAGACTATGCTCATGCATTAGCCATTAAATACAGTTCACTCAAAAAGAAGCATGATAAAACTTTAAAAGAATTGCATGCATCTAAAGAAGTATCTGTTATGCTAACAAAGAAAAATCAAATGCTTTTAGAACAAGATGCAAACAAAGAAATTAAATTCTTAAAAAAAAGAGTTAGTAGCCTAATCAAAGACTTATCCATGTTCACTCAAGGTTATGATAACCTAATTAAGTTAAGTGGAAACAACAGATCAGCTTATGATCGAAGAGGTTTAGGCTACGAGGAAGAAGATTGGGATATAACTGCCATTAAACATAATTCTTCTGCTGTCCCATACAGATATCAACCTGAAAAGAAAAATGTTTCATCTTCACCTATTAAAGCCCAACCCAAAAATTTCAAGTCAAGGGTAAGGAGAAACAAACTCCTCAAAAAATAGTACATGGGAGGAACAGTCCACCCAAGGTGATAACTAACAAAAAAGGACCCAAGAAAGTTTGGGTACCTAAATCCATGATTATTCCTCTTGCAGATGTGCTTAACAGTTCAAAACCAAAAAGAACAATGGTACCTGGACAGTGGGTGCTCACGGCACATGACGGGAAAAAGGTCTTTATTCCCAAATATCCATGAGAAGAAGACAGGAGGGACAGTGACCTTCGGAGGCAATCAAAAAGGTTTCATTGTCGGAGAAGGTAATGTTGGTAAGAATCCCCTTCCAGTAATTCGGAAGGTTCTGCTAATTGAAGGACTAAAACATAACCTACTTAGCATAAGTCAATTGTGTGATAGTGGGCTCACTGTTTCCTTCACCAAATTGAAGTGTAGTCTCACAAACAAGGATGACAAGATTATCTTTGAAGCATAGAGACAAGGAGATCTATATAAGACTTCCCTGGAAAACCTTGCAAGTCAAAAGGTAACATGTCTAGTATCAACAGAGGATGATAAATGGATATGGAACAGGAAGCTAAGGGCATGCATCCTTAAAGACCATTGCTAAGATAATCAAACATGATTTAGTAAGTGGTCTGCCAAATCTGTCTTTCAAATCTGATGATACATGCTCAGCATGTCTCCAAGGAAAGCAATTAAAAAGTTTTTTTCATGCAAAGAACGTTGTTAGTACGAAGAGACCTCTGGAGATGTTGCACATGGACTTGTTCGGACCCACTAGAACGGCTAGTTGTTATGGAAAAAGATTTTGTCTTGTCATCGTTGATGACTACACCAGATTTACATGGGTACAATTCCTCGGAACAAAAGATGAAACCTTCAAGTCCTTCTTAATCATTGCGAAAAGAGTTCAAAATGAAAAAGGATATTGCATCACCAACATCCGCTGCGACAGAGGAGGACAATTTATAAATGAAGAGTTCAACCACTACTGCGAAGAGAATGGAATATTTCATCAAGTGTCTGCTCCAAGAACTCCTCAGCAAAACAGAGTAGCCGAAAGGAAAAACAAGTCACTTCAAGAAATGGCCAGGACTATGCTCAACGAGACATCTCTACCCAAGTACTTCTGGGCTGAAGCCATTCATACAGCATGTTACATTCAAAACAGAATATTTATGCGTCCCATCTTGAAGAAAACAGCCTATGAATTGTGGAAATGAAGAAAGCCAAACATCTCATACTTTCATCCATTTGGAAGTACATGCTATCTACTGAACACAAAGGATGACCTTGGAAAATTTGATGCAAAATCAGACAAAGGGATATTCTTGGGATATTCACCCAACTCCAAAGCATTCCGAGTATACAACTCCAGAACAATGGCAGTCGAAGAGTCTATCAATGTTAAGTTCGAAGATAAACACGTAAGTGTAAATCAGATAACTCCAGAAGATGATGAATTGGAACTATGTGAAGCCCCCTCATCAAATCCAGCTCAGCCATCATCGTCTGATAAAGAGACGGATCCAATCATCCCTCCTCAACTCAACCAGACGATGTTTGCGAAACTACGTCTGACGACATCTCCACAAGTCAAGTCATGACCTCCAGTGGCATCTCACTGCCTCGAGACTGGAGATTCAAACCAGATCATCCTCCTACACATATTATTGGAAATGTCCATGAAAAGGTAAGAACCCGATCCACCTTTAATGATTATGCTAACTGTGCGTTTCTTTCTGAGATAGAACCGAAGAATATAGGTGAAGCACTACAGGATGAAGGATGGATCCTAGCCATGCAAGAAGAACTGAATCAATTTGAGAGAAGCAAAGTTTGGGATTTAGTGCCTAAACCAGAAGACAAATCTATTATAGGCACTCGATGGGTCTTCAGAAATAAAATGTATGAAAATGGAAAAGTCACCAGAAACAAAGCTCGTCTGGTGGCCCAAGGATATAATCAACAAGAAGGAATCGATTATACAGAAACATTTGCTCCAGTAGCAAGAATTGAAGCCATTCGTATTCTTCTGGCATTTGCATGTCAGCACTCTATAAAACTATTTCAAATGGATGTGAAAAGTGCGTTCCTAAATGGATACATTGAGGAAGAAGTCTACGTGAAGCAGCCTCCAGGTTTTGAAGATCCGGATCTACCAGACCACATCTTCAAGCTAAGAAAAGCGTTATATGGACTAAAGCAAGCACCACGTGCATGGTACGATCGCTTAAGTTCATTTTTGATGAACAATGGATTTTCACGAGGAAGCATCGACAACACTCTATTTAGAAGGAAGAGGTCCAAGGACTTCATTCTGGTACAGCTGTACGTCGATGATATAATATTTGGTGCCACTAATGAAGCTCTCTGCCAAGAATTCTCAAAACTGATGCAGAGTGAATTCGAGATGAGTATGATGGGAGAATTAAAGTTCTTCCTAGGATTACAGATCAGACAGGAAGGAACCCGAACCTATATTCATCAGACCAAGTACATTAATGATCTACTAAAGAAGTATTGCATGGAGAAAACAAAAGCCATGGGAACCCCTATGCATCTTGGAACCATACTGGATAAAGGTGACGAATCAACTCCGGTTGATTCAACCAAATACAGAGGAATGATAGGTTCACTGTTGTACCTTACCTCAAGCAGACCAGACATTATGTACAGCGTCTGTGTTTGTGCAAGATTCCAGGTAAGTCCCCAAGAATCTCATCTTAGTGCAGTAAAGCGCATATTTCGTTATCTCATTGGAACAACTAATCTTGGTCTAGTCTATGAGAAAGGTGACGATTTCAGGCTAAGAGGATTCTGTGATGCTGATTACGCCGGATACAGAATCGAAAGAAAAAGCACAAGTGGAGGATGTCACTTTCTAGGACATTGTCTAATATCATGGGCAAGCAAACGACAAAGCACAATCTCTCTCTCAACGGCTGAAGCATAATATGTGGCTGCAGGTTCTTGCTGCACCCAACTTCTTTGGGTGAAGCATCAGTTAGAGGATTATAATATTTTTGAGCATAACATTCCATTATTATGTGATAACACAAGTGCCATTAATATTACAAAGAACCCTGTGTTGCACTCACGAACCAAACATATTGAAATTAAACATCATTTTATTCATGATCATGTAGCCAAAGGAGATATTGACATTTCATACATACACATTGATGACCAACTGGCAGATATATTTACTAAACCACTCATTGAAAATAAGTTTGCATGCCTTAGAGAAAGAATAGGGATGTTTCCTGCACTATAGACATACCTGTTTTAAGTTCGTCTGATTGGTTCACATCTAAAATCAATATCCACTACAAGATATGCATTTAATGCTGAAATAGTTGTGTCTTTTCATATGCATTACTTGCTCAGCACGCATACATAAATCCTGACACTCCTTATCTCTCATCATTTAATGCGCATTAATTAACTGCATCATTCATCATGAGATTGATAATGTTGAGACAATATTTACACTCTCCAACATGAAAATTGACAGTTTTGAAAATATATCTCTAATAACCGTTCTAATGCACTCATTTGTAGTCTAAAATACTTTATACTCTGTGCACTTGTCTTTGCCTTTCTACTTTCCTCTTCTACAGAAATCATGGCTCCTAACAAACGGAGAAATGTAAAGACTCAAGCAGTTCTAAGCACAGAAGAGATTCAGATCATCCAGAAACAGCATGATCTCACTGCTCGCAATCGTAAACAACAAGTTTCTGAAATTGGTCCTGTGAAAACTGAACATCTGGGGGATAGAAAGCTTGTCACCCCTAGATATCTCAATCTGAAGCTGTATGAACATGCGAAGGTGGCCGGACTTGATCTCCTGCTCTCACAAGCATGGGGAAAATTTGTTCGAGATCTCCACAACTTCAGTAATCATGCCTCTCGTAAAAGAATTCTACGATTGTGCCATCAGGATAAACCCTAACCACATTCGAACAAGGTGCTTGGGGCAAGTAATCGATGTACACACCAGCGATGTGTCTCAACTACTCAATCTTCCTCTCGACGGGGTCTGTTACTCCTCCTCTTGGGAAAACTCTGAAAGCACTCCCTTCACTATCTGGAATGAGGTTCCAAAAAGTTCCACCTCTCGACGAGTAAAAAACCTAGTTGAGGAATGCATTTTCCCTCACGCTGTTCTTAGCAAGGTTGTGTTACCTAAAGAAGGGTCTCGAGACTTAGTAAATAAGTTCTCTCAGTGGGATCTATTCCAACTGCAGCATCGCAGGAAAGTTAATTGGCCTGACCTTCTGTTTCAATACATATTCCATACTCTGGAACAGTCTAACACCAACCTTCCTTATGGGTCTCTTATATCAGCCCTTATGCATCACAAGAAACTAATCAATCCCTCTATTGAAGTGGTGCAATACATTTCATCTGACTATGTCTCTGCCACTCCCATCAAATTTGGAGATGTTCGTCGTATGAATCTGTCCGTTGACATATCCGTAGTACCTCCAGAACTCTTAAGTGACTGGACTAAGAGAAATCAACAACGGAGACCTCCTTCACCAACTCCGTCTGATTCCTGCCTCAAACGTCGTCGTCTAGGCACTCCATCTCCGCAATGTTCGGATCATGCTCACTAGACTGAGTCTCACGAATGCTTGCCTACGCCCACAATCTTGCATGCATCAAGATGATGGCAATTGTGGATTTCGATGTCTTGTTCAATGGCTGGGTCATCCTCAGGATTATTGGCCAGAAGTTCGCAAGCTTCTTATTCAGGAACTTCTATCTCATAGAGTGCTGCATTCCAAAACCTTTTGCTCTGACAAAGATATTGACACCTTATGTCTGGCCCTCACGTTCAATGACAATGAACTTGCGCCCGAGTCCAAGTGGTTTATAGTTCCGGATATGGGGTTACTAGCTGCCACTGCGTTTCGCATTGTTCTAGTTACCTTAGCTCCTAACCAGTGTTGCACATATCTCCCACTCTTAGGTCCTGTTGATGATGCTCCTACAATTGCTGTTTTGGGAAACATTGCCAATCGACACTGGGTTCGCGTCAAGCTCTCCGAGAACTCTCCACTACCTACCTTTTCGCCTCAATGGAAGCACCATTGCTCTCCTGATGCTCGAGGATGGGAAGTGCCTCTTCAATCCAAAATCCTACACTTCAAAAATCTACTACAACTTGAAGCTGAGAAATTTCTGGATTCCTTATTTGAAGTTCCTAACGTTGGCACGACTGCTGCTTCAATGCCTTGGCTGTTTTATTTTTCCTTCTTGATGGGACTTCATGGCCATCAATGGCCTTCAAGTATCCTCTTTCTTGTACCTTCTTAACTCTGAAACCTCCCTTTCTTCATCATTTCTTCATTCATTATTTAATTCCCATGTGTTAAACAAGAGGAATGCTTCATCTTCTGCCTTCAATTTCAGTCCCTCAACTTCTGATAATTGCAACTAGGTCCCCACAGATATGCTTAATTTAACCAGATTCCTAAAAAGACTAAAAACCTAATAAAAACATCTAAAAAGAGACTAACAATAGCTAAAAACACAAATCACTACTCACCTACATGAAAATGCAAAAGTAAAGAAAATCCTAACAAAATGAAGAAAAATCTACTTGAGACTCAATAAAAATAAAGTAAAATGAAGTAAAAAGACGCGAAAAACATCATATGAAATCCAATCATCACACCACTATACCCAACGACAGCTTGTTCTCAAGTGTTAAAACTCAAAGAAAATCTTGTCCTCAAGCTCAGAATAAATTATCCAACTAACTAAAGAAGCACAAGGTACATTTTCACAAGAAAGCACAGCGGATTTAGAAAACATGCATGTTCAAAGATGTAATATTCATTCAAGAAAACTGGGCTTGGTACTTGATCATTTCAACAGATTGAGTTCATCAAACTAAGCTCACAAAATAAATCACTCATTGAGAACAAGAGAGTTAAATAATTCTACCTATTATTCAAATCAGAACCAAAACAATGCAACCATGCAATTTTGAAGAGATTAGTGAGGGTTGAAACTTGGCCAAAAGGTTCATAATAAGGTATGGATTTCAAGAACTTGACAACTCTATTGGCTGACTCAGAATTGTGTTGGGTGATTGCACTTTTCAACTTCAGAGCTTTTAAACAACAACAGTATAAGGACCTCTCTAATTTTTTTATTTTTTTTGAATTTCCAATCAAAAGCACATACTTTAGATTTTCAACTTTATTTTCAGAGAGGGTCCTAATCATGCATAGCTCTATATTTTTTTTTTCAATTTACGTATCACCCAACAGCTTTATCAATTTCTACAAAAGTAGGCTCCAAAATAAAAGACTCTATTCATAGGCTCAAGAGGGGATACTAATGGGAATTCAGTTCCTTTCAAACAAATTCCGAGTTTTCAAAAATTCCTAAAATATCTTCTAAAATTAACAAAGTATGCATAGCTTCAATCAACATGTAACACAAGGCAGAAAAATCCACAATCAAGTAATCAAAGTTCTCAGCACTCAGAAAAAATAGGGTAAGTGGTACCCTTTTTAGAACTCAAAAAATTTCATGCCAAAGCCTAGCAAACAAGAATTCAATTATTTATAACACCATGCAATCCTATCTGCATTAAATCAATGTATCAATTTTCAAAAAAAAAAAAAAACAGATAGTTGGATAAAACCACTTAAAAGTTAGAGCATCATAGTATGTTACTGGATCCATAGTATTGACTCAAATGCAATTTAAAAATTCTAAAAAGAAAAAATAACAAATAAAAAGAAAAAAATTGTCAAAAGAAAAGAAAAGTTCTACTGGTTAATTTCAGACATCATTCATGGGGTCTTCCTCCTCAGCAACAGCTCTTGAACCTCCAACTTCAGCTTCAGCACTAGCACCCGCCTGATCAAACAAACTCAGGCTCATCAACCTCTTTTCCAATTCTGTGGGAACTGGGCACCTCTGCCAGCTAGGATCACTGTAGCCTGCATGATCCCATATCAGCTGCTGGTTGCTAGAAATTCTGTGCATATGGTGGAACATGGTTCCAAAGGCTTCCTCCTGCCAATTTCTCTAAACTGGCTGATCTGAAAAGTCTCCTTCCTCCAGATCCCATGCTCTGGTGTTAACTCTGGTCCTAGGAGGTGATAAATCAAATGGGTGCCCCTTCTTCTCCAGCCCCTTTCTGTGCTCCGTAAAAATTCTCCTTGCAACTTCCCATGTCATGACTGGGAGTGGATGGATGTGGTTTTCAATAGGAGGAACTGCAACTTCCCCTAGCTTAGCCTGCACAAGCCTGTTAATAAGAAGAGGATAGCCAAACCTCTTTCCCTTATTGTCAATATTGACGGCGAAGTGGATTCGCCATGAAATAATCCTCGCCACGTCAATGGGCCGCTTGTTCAACAAGCAATAAATACATAAAGCACTCTGCTTCCTTAGCTCTGTTTTGTTAGAGCTTGGGAAGAGGGTGTCTCCAAGGAAATGGTCCCAAACTCGAACCTCCGGCTTCACATACTTCCTAAAAATGTAGCTAGGGGTTACCTTATCTGCCTCGGTCTCCCACTTAGCTCCGGGTACTGCTAGAGCTTCCAAGATCTCATCAAATGGGTAATGATTCAGCAGATCATTATAGCTCTCCCCATTTTTTCCAAATTTAGCCACATCTTGGACCTCAGTAGGGAGTTTCAACAATCTCCAGATAGCTCCAGGACCATAGTCAATGACTGTCCCACGGAACTAGGACTTGTAAGTGGGAATAGTTGGAATGTCTTCATTGGAGTCATACCGGGCATTGGTGTAGAACTCCCGCACCAGAGTTAGACATCCACCAGAAATTGGTGCACACAATACTTCCCACTTTCTTTGAGTGATGGCCTCCTGAATCCCCCAAGGATCCACACCACCAAAACTGAGGGGCCTCTCCCTAACCAGCTCTTTTTGGGATACTTTCACTTTGAAGTATTTTTCCTTTTCGAGGGAGAGGAACCTATCATCATCAAACTCTTCTTCAATAATAGGATCCGCTTCAATAGCTCTTCTCTTGGGTGCCATACTGCAAAACAACCAAACAATTTCACAAGGAATAAACTTGTTAAAGAGTTAGTTCAAAATAGATCAAAACCCAAGTGAGACTTTTTTTTTTTCAAATTCAAGTTCCAAAGGTTGGAGACTTTCCCACCTAAATAAAATAAGGTACCTTGAGTCTTCCATAAACAAAGGTTCAAAACCAGGGCATAAAAAGCATAGGAAAAACTCAAGAGACTCATTCAGATATTTCAACAAACAATTGGTGGGCAGTTTCTAAAACAACAACAATTATGTACAATTTCAATATGCAAAAAAAAAGAAAAAAGAAACCACTCCTCATCCCATAAGCCATTCAATAAATCAATCCTAATACTAACACATTTTCCAAACAATTCAAGGATAGTCTGAAAGAATTTTTGAAAACAAGAGAACTTTACCTTGAATAGTGAAACAAATGAATATTATGAAGGAGAATAAGAACACCAAGAACTAGCAAAGATCAACCCAAAATGGAGAACTTGAACAATTTAGGGGTGCAAAAGGGCCAAGAAAGTGTTATGGGTTTGTGGGTTATGAGGAATGGGAGTGGGGAGTTGAAGAGAGTGAGTGGGAAGTGGAAAAGTTTGAGAAAAAACCTAACTTAAAAACCCTGCCCGTGCTCCAACGCTTGAGCGTTCACTTTACCAATGCTTGAGCGTTGGATTTAATTTAAAACACTGGGCAAC
Source organism: Acmispon strigosus (assembly GCA_030819835.1). NCBI lineage: Eukaryota > Viridiplantae > Streptophyta > Magnoliopsida > Fabales > Fabaceae > Acmispon > Acmispon strigosus. Next base: position 26,980,822 of record JAUAMA010000004.1, on the reverse strand, counting down.
ATAGGGGCTCAACGCATGAGCATTGGCCCCTTCCAACGCCTGAGCATTGGAATTAAAATAAAAACTGGGGGATTACAGGGGCTCAACGCATGAGCGTTGGCCCTCCCAGCGCTTGAGCATTGGGTGTAATTCAAGCCCAAGGGTCTGGCAGGGGCTCAACGCATGAGCGTTGAGCCTCCAACGCCTAGGCGTTGGCCCCTCCTGCAGTAAAAACTTGTAATTTTTTTCTTTTTCATTTTATGCAGAAACTTAAAGAAAGCAAAGCTAAACCAAACCTGACATGGGTTGTCTCCCAAGAAACCCATTGTTATAGTCTTAGGTAAATTCTTCCCCATTTAATCAATTTGGGGAAAATTTCTTTTCCTTGATGACTAAATCATCATTCAGCTCATCTTCCTCATTGGACTCAAAAAACTTGAGAGTCCGAAACACCGAGAACTTGATTTTCTCATCACCTATTTTCAAGGATAGGAGTCCTTTTGCCACATGGATCTTGGCATTGCCTGTTGAAAGGAAAGGCCGTCCAAGAATCAGTGTTACTTTTGAATCCTCCTCCATATCCAATATCACAAAGTCCACAGGGAAGATAAATTTGTCGACCCTCACCAACACATCCTTAGCTACTCCATAAGGATACTTGATAGACTTGTCCGCCAACTGCAAACACATAAGGGTAGGAGTTTCCTCTCCCATGTCCAATCTCTTGAACATATAAAGTGCCATGAGGTTTATGCTAGCTCCCAAATCACAAAGAGCCTTAGCATTTGGCAACCCCTTAATGTCAACAGGAATAGTGAAGCTTCCTGGATCTTTTAATTTTTGGGGAAGCTTCCTAGAAACAATGGCAGAACATTCTTCAGTTTACATTATAGTCTCTTCTACCTCACTTAGATTTCTTCTCCTAGAAAGGATATCTTTCAAAAATTTGGCATATGTTGGCATTTGTTCCAAAGCCTCAGAAAATGGTATGTTTATCTGAAGTTTCTTGAAAATGTCAAGAAACCTAGAAAACTGCTTTTCTAAATTTTTTCTTTTCTCAATAAAGCTTTAGGATATGGAACATTGCCAACATTTCTAGGAGAAGAAACCTTTTCCTTTTCAGGGTTCACAACATCATTTTTCTCAACAGAAATATCACCTTCCTTATCTTTTTCCTCACCACTCTTGTCATGTTCAATTTTAACTATCATATCAGGCATGACTCTGCCACTCCTAAGAGCAATAGAAGATACATTTTCCAGTTTCTCCTTAGGGTTTACAAGTGTGTATGAAGGAAACGTACCTGGGATCCTTTCAGCAATGGTATTGGCTAATTGGCCAACCTGAACTTCCAAATTTCTTATGGAAGCTTCATGATTTTTGGCACTTGTTCTTGTCTCATTCATGAATTGAGCAGTTTTTTGGGCCATTTCACCAACAATGTCTTCCAGGCTCTTCTTCCTTTGCCCTGGATTTTGAGGATTTGGAGGTCTCTGAGCTTGGTAAGGCCTCTGAAATGGTCTTTGAGCACCGGCCTCACCTTGACCGCCTTGGTCCCTCCATGAGAAATCAAGATGATTTCTCCAATTAGGATTGTAAGTGTTTCCATAGGGGTTATTTTGAAAATTCTCCATGGCCTTCACCTCAGCCTCTAATTCTCTCTCCTCAGGACTCAACTGAGCTCCTTCCATCCGCTTAACCATAGCCTCAACCTTCCTGGACAACAATTTTTTGGAAGCCAAAACAACATCAATACATACCTTTGCGTATGGCCCTGTCCTGGTTGGAATTTGCAGCCCTTGTAGCAAGTTTATTAATTAAATCAAGGGCTCCCTGAGTTGGTAAGGCATCAAAGGCTCCATTGGCAGCGGTAGTGCTTGTCCCTTGTGTAGTCATTGAGAGCTGCATAAAATTTTTCCACTTGATCAGCAGTGGAAATGTTGTGTCCTGGGCAGCGCCTTAGGAGACCTTTGAATCTCTCCCAAGTCTCATACAAGTTTTCTGAGTCCTGTTGAATAAAGGAGTTGATTTCTTGCTTCAACTTCCTTATCCTGTTATAGGGGAAGAATCTAGCTGTAAACTTCTTAGCTAGATCATTCCAGGAGGTGATTCTCTGGTGGGGTTGTGAAGATAGCCATTCCTCAGCCACATCCCTGAGGGAAAAAGGAAACAACATCAACCTTACCGTATCCAAGTGCACATTATTCCGCCTCAAGGTGGAACAATGCCTAGTGAACCTCTCCAAATGGGTGTGACAATCCTCATTTTCACTTCCTCCACACTGTTTTTGGCTAACCAGTGAAATAAAGTGCGGAGGAATTTGGAAGTCCGGCAATGCATCAGCCGACACCACAATGCTCCCCTCGAAATTGTAGTCCACACGAGGAGCTGTGATGTCACGAAGAGAACAGTTAGCATCCCGTTCTTCATTTTCTTGCTGCTGTCTAATGAGTCTAGCGTCGACCTCAGCATTGAGTCGAGCATCTACCTTAGCAGCAACTCGATCCTCATACTCAGCCCGAAGTCGTGCTTCCAATTGAGCTTGTGTTTCTGCCATGGCTCTTGCTTGTCTCTGTAGTACTAGTCTGCGACGAAATGTTCTTTCAATTTGAGGATCAAAATCAAATTTACCTAACATGCAGAACACAAAGTTAAAAGACCCTATTTACCATGCAGCGAATTCTAGTAACAAAAGCTCTAAACAATTATCAAAAAGACCTTAAAAACAGAACCTATCCCCGGCAACGGCGCCAAAACCTTGATAGCCAAATCCGCAAGTGTACGGTGGTTACCGAAGTAGTATAAATGATTATCGTCTCCACAGGGATAGGTGTTTTCAAAGTCCAAAATTCAATTTCTTAGAACTTAGAGCAGAAAAATAAATTGTTTGATTTTTGGTTGTTTGCAAGAAATCGGGACTATGATTTTCAAAGAGAAAATTTTATAGAAAGCTAAGCACTTGGGTTGAGTTGAATCACTTATAATTCATGCTCTAGAATCAATTCTATATCTGGAATTTTAGCAAGAGTTCATGGTTGTTCTAGCCTAGGTCACTTACAAGTTAACTCCTTAAACAAGTAAAGCTTTCATTTAAATTACCAAAACCAATTCCTTAGTTGTTTAGTTAATTAAAATGAAGAATAAGTCCTGAATTCAGGCCAACGATAACAAAGCCATCCTTATACCTAACAATTTCCATTGTTTATGAAATAAGCAAGAACACTTGTGTACAACAAGATAGAATAAGCACAAAGAATTGGAACCATGAAATGCAATTTATTCAGATATAAAAACAGGAACTAAAACATGGTTATAAGCTAAACAAACTACAACCCAAGAACTTAAAGAAATTAGCCAAGCATATCTAAGATAGACATAATTAAAAACCTGGATGAGGAGCTCAAGAAAGGCTACCCACAAATCAGGATAGTGCTCTGGAACAAGGAGGAAGAAGTATCTAAGTGTATCAAGGTGTGTTTACAAAAGAACCCAAATGTCCTATTTATACGCTTGAGCGTTGGGATTTAAGTGCCAGACCTGGCCAAACAGGGGCTCAACGCATGAGCGTTGGCCTCTCCAACGCTTGGGCGTTGGCTCAATGCAACCACTAGGCTTCAGGCAGAATGCCAACGCATGAGCGTTGGGCTTCCAACACTCAAGCGTTGGCACGGCTGCTGCTTCAATGCCTTGGCTATTTTATTTTTCCTTCTTGATGGGACTTCATGGCCATCAATGGCCTTCAAGTAGCCTCTTTCTTGTCCCTTCTAAACTCTGAAACCTCCCTTTCTTCGTCATTTCTTCATTCATGATTTAATTCCCATGTGTTAAACAAGAGGAATGCTTCATCTTCTGCCTTCAATTTCAGTCCCTCAACTTCTTATAATTGCAACTAGGTCCCCATAGATATGCTTAATTTGACCAGATTCCTAAAAAGACTAAAAACCTAATAAAAACATCTAAAAAGAGACTAAAAATAGCCAAAAACACAAAATCACTACTCACCTACATGAAAATGCAAAAGTAAAGAAAACCCTAACAAAATGAAGAAAAATCTACATGAGACTCAATAAAAATAAAATAAAATGAAGTAAAAAGACCCTAAAACATCATATGAAATCCAGTCATCAACCATTAACTCTGCATGTTTGAATTGCCCCCTTAAGTTCCAATAAAGGAACTATACTGCTAGTTTATTATGTTTTCCCCTAAAGAGTCTCGACATAATTCTCAGCATGGATTGGCTGTCAACCCACCATGTGATCTTGGGTTGTAAGAACAAAAAAGTCATCTTCCCAAATTTGGGTATCTCGGCATACCTGAATGCTCACCTTATACGAACCGACGTAACGAAGGACTTTCACGAGTACCTTCTAACAGCTAGTGTAGAGGAAAAAAATGAGAGCGATGTACGTGACATACTAGTGGTGAGGGAATTCTTCGACGTATTCCCGAAGGAAGTACCTAGGCTACCACCTATGAGGGACACTGAGTTCAATATTGACGTGTTCCCTGGGACGGTACCCATTTTGACCGTGTTGTATCGTATGGCACCAGCAGAACTGAATTAGCTGAAGGAGTAGTTGAAGGACCTCACGAATAAAGGTTGTGTTCGACCAAGCGCGTCTCTTTGGGGAGCACCCGTGCTCTTTGTAAAGAAGAAAAATGGAAGGTCAAGGCTGTGTGTTGACTATCGACAACTCAATAAGATGATTATCAAGAACCGTTATCCGTTTCCAAGGATCGACGATTTGATGGATCAACTTCGGAGAGCAGCAGTTTTCTCGAAGATAGACTTGAAGTCTGACTACCATCAGATTCGAGTGAAGGAGGAAGACATCCAAAAGATCGCCTTTCGGACGAGGTACGGACATTATGAGTATCTAGTGATGCCATTTGGTGTCACGAATGCACCAATGGTATTCACGAACTACATGAATAGGATTTTCAATCCATTCCTTGATTGTTTCGTAGTAGTCTTCATTGATGATATCCTTATCTACTCGAAGAGTCGAGAGGAACATGAAGAACACTTGCGACAAGTACTATAAGTCCTACGAGATAAGGAGTTGTATGCTAATGCTTCCAAATGTGAGTTCTGGTTGGAGGAAGTAAAGTTATTGGGGCACGTTATCTCAAAGGAAGGAATAACTATGGACCCCGCCAAGGTGGAGTCTGTTTTAACTTGGGAGAAACCAAAGACAGTGACTGATATCAGAAGCTTCATAGGCTTGGTTGGGTACTATCGACGCTTCATCGAGGATTTTGCAAAGATAGAAAGACCTTTGACTCAACTTACGAGGAAGAACCAGCTGTTCGCTTGGAAAGATGATTGTTAGGAAAGTTTTCAAGAAATGAAGGAACAATTGACAACCTCACCCGTATCAGCACTACCTAAGGAAGGAGAACCCTATGATGTTTTCTGCAACACTTCACATCAAGGTCTGGGTTGTGTGCTAATGCAAGATCGTAGAGCGGTGACTTACACTTCAAAGCAGTTGGAGATTCATGAACGGGATTATCCGACTCATGACCTGGAATTGGAATCCATTGTGTTTTCCCTGAAGATATGGAGACACTATCTCTATGGCAGCACACTCACCATTTTCATTGACCACAAAAGCTTGAAGTATCTTTTCAATCAGAAGGAGCTTAATATGTGATAGTGACGCTGGATGGAATACTTAAAGGATCACGAATTCATTCTCCAGTATCATCTGGGAAAGGCTAATGTGGTAGCCAACGCTTTGAGCAGAAAAACGATCAGTGCATCAATGATGACGGTGAAAGAGAATAGCTTTTGGAGAAGTTCATAGACTTTACCATATATTTCAAGATATCGCTAGGGAAGCTGAGTTTTGGAATGATCACCGTTTCCAGCGACTTAATGAAGGAGATCTATGACAAGTAGATATTAGGCGAGGAACTTCTAGAAAAGAGATGTTGGATTATTTTGGGAAAGGCGCCAGACTTTGAGTAAGGATCCGATGATGTCCTACAATGCAAGGGACGAGTATGTGTGCCCAATGACTCAAAAAAGAGGAAGCTGATCTTAGATGAAGGTCACAGGAGTAGACTGAGTATTCAATCAAGAGCGACAAATATGTACCCGGACTTGAAGTTGAATTTCTGTTGGCCTGGAATGAAGAAACAAGTAGCGAAATATGTGGCAGCCTGTTTAACTTGTCAAAAGGAGAATGTAGAACACCATAGGCTAGCTGGAATTATGCAATCATTGGATGTACCCGAATGGAAATGGGATAGTATTTCAATGGACTTCGTGGTAGCTTTACCAAAGACGTTGAAGAAGTATAATTCGATTTGGGTGATCGTGGACTGGTTGACCAAGTCGGCTCATTCTTACTGGTAAGGACTACTTACAACATGCAACAACTAGCTGAGGTGTATGCGTCTGAAATCATGCGACACAGAGCACCCATGAGTATTATTTCGGATCGAGACCCTAAGTTTACCTCTCATTTTTGGGGAGATTTACACGAGGCTTTAGGAACCAAGTTGAGGTTGAATTTCACTTATCACCCTTAGACGAATGGGCAGACGGAGAGGACTATACGGTCTTTAGAAGACCTGCTGAGGGCATGTGTTCTTGACAACCGAGGGAGCTAGGATGAACTATTGCCTTTGATAGATTTCACGTAAAACAACATCCATCCAAGCATAGGGATGGCTCCTTATAAAGCTTTGTACGGAAGAAGATGTTGAACACCTTTATGTTGGTATCAAAATGGAGAGAATCTTCTCATCGGACCCGAGTATATCCAACAAACAATAGAGAAAGTAAAAAAGATCAGAGAAAAGATGAGAGAATCTCAGAGTAGATAGAAAATTTATGCTGACAAGTGTCGGAAGGATCTAGAGTTTGAAGCTGGAGATCATGTTTTCGTACAAGTTACACTGACGTCGGGTGTGAGTAGAGCTATGAAGTCAAGGAAGCTCACTCCCAAATTCATTGGACCGTACCAGATTACATGACATGTGGGGCCAGTGACTTATCAAGTCGCTTTACCATATTTTCTTTCAAATTTCCACGACGACTACATGTGTCGCAGTTACGGAAGTATATGCGTAAACCTTCACATATCATTGCACCCGATGAACTTCAGATGAAGGATAACCTATCATTTGAGTTCTCACCTTTGAGGTTAGATGATCTTAGAATCAAACAGTTACGTGGTAAGGAAGTAGTGTAGGTCAAAGGGATTTGTAACCAGGCGACGGGAGATGCGACCTGAGAGTCAGCGGAAAGGATGAAGAAAGAGTACTCCGGGTTGTTTGAGTCGTAATTTCGAGGATGAAACTATTTTTCAGGGGCAGTAATGTAAGACCCTGAGAAATGGACTAAGGGTAATATAGTAGTTATTATATTATTATTATCATTATTAAATATTATCACATATTATAGTATTGATTGATTTTATGTGTATTAAATATTGTTTGATTGTTGTTGATCTTAGATATTGGAATTTGGTTGTTTGGAAAAAAGAGAAATATTTTCTCTTTAATTAAATTATATGCGAGACATATCATTATATTTCCTTGGGGAAATATTTTGGTTTGGTTGATTAATATTTTGTAGGATTTAAATTAAAGTGGTTTGATTTAAAAAATAAAATTTGTTATATATATATATTTATAAGTGGCGTGCCATGCACACATATATATAGAAATTGAATTTTATTGATTAAATCTAGTAAGAATGATTTACTGGATAAAATGATTTATTATATTGATAATAAATCTGAATATTAGAGGGTATATTTCCTAGCATTTTTATTTCTTATTAGAATTTCTTTTTAATTATTTAAAGAGAAATTTTTAGAAGAAATTCTTTTCTGCATCAACTAGGGCAAGGTTGGCAGAATCGGTCTTTCCTATTAGTATAGGATTTTCCACTGGATATTAATTAAGTTAATATGTGCAAAATAACTACTTGATGAGCAAGTAACCTTGAGGTGAACCTCATCTATAAATAGAGGCATTTTGCTCATAGATTTTCTTTTACCTGAATCTGTTCTCTCACCCTCACTGAAAATAAACTTGAGGAATCATCATACCTCAAGCCCCTTCTCTCTTTTCTTGGCCGACCCTCTCTCTTTTTCCCTCTCTTGCCTTCGAGTTTTCTTCTTCCTTCTTTGGTTGGAGTTCCCGGTTTGTGAAGAAAGGAGTCTTGGATCGTCAGAGTTCTTGGCGTTCTTCGTTGTTCATCGTTTTCTTCTTCGCGTTTTTCATAAAAGGTTGGTTTGATCTTTCCTTTTTAGAGGTTTCGACGGTAGAAGGTTATGATGATGGAATTATGAAGTTTATGGGATTTGGGTTGATAATTGAATTAATAAAATTAAGTTTAAGGCTTTTGTTGTTCATATGTTATTGTATGCTCTTCATAAACTAATATGAGAAGTTGAAATAAATGATGGTTTGATCTTAGAAAATTGAAAATCACCTCCCCATGTTGTTGTTTGTGCCGCGACAATGATAGGATTTTGGGGGGTTTGTTTTGGTTATTTTTCAACTTTTAGTTTAAATGCTAGATAATTTAAAGTTGAATTTAGGATTTTGTTGTTATTTGTTAGGAAGTTGTTATTTTGTTTAGATTGAATTTTTAATTAATGAGATATGCTAATAAATGGTTAGATATATGTTAGTTAGAAATTTGAAATTGGATTTATCATCATAATTAATATTAGACATAGTTTGGTTGAATTGATATAATGAAAAATTGAATATTAGATAAACTGATATATGTTGATGAGGTTCGAATATGACATATTATTAGGGAAATAGGATTTTAGAATATAATTAGGTCATATGTTCAGATAATGTTAGTATTTAATTTTAAATAATTTGTTAGGTTGTTTTAAATTGGTTATTAGGAAAAAATAATATATATATATATATATATATATATATATATATATATATATATATATATATGTCGCTGACATATATAAATGAAGGGAATATGTTTGATTCTATTTTACTAATTGATACATAATTATATTGGATATTATGTAATATTAGTATTAGTTGAAAAAATAACGCATATATATATAGAGAATGTATCATATGAGAAAGATGTTGTTATATGAGAAAATGAGAATAAATCACGACTGTTAGATCTAATCATGAATGGTCAAGATTAAAACAACTTAGTAGTCACATGACTACTGAAAAATGTCACATGACTTCTAAGTTGTTTTAATCTTGACCATTCATGATTAGATATAACGGTCATGATTTATTCTTACTTTCTCATATAAAAACATGTTTCTCATATGATACATCATCAAAATACGGTCATGATTTCCATATATATATATATGGAAGTGGTTAAATAACATTTTTGGGTTGTTGTAATATTATTCTTGGTATGAATTGAAATAAAAATTAAAGGGTATATTATATATTGTGAATATATATATATATATATATATATATATATATAATTTAAGATTTGAATTATCTATTATCATTATTGGAGAAATAATGAAGGGACTATAATAGTAATAATTTAGCATGCCATGCACGCATGAGTTGTACGTAAATATTAATGGTTTGTGTATGATTTATTATTGCTTAAGGTGCATTATCTTCTTCGGAGGATATTTTCTTGGAATTGAGTGCGAACCCCTTTATTGGCCAAGGTAAGGGCAACTCAGTCCTTATATGTGTTTGCATGTGAGAATGCTATGTGAAATATACTGTGCTTGTTATATCATATGGTTGGACAAATTGATGTATTATATGATATGTTGAATATTTATTTATGTGATTTACTTGATTATTTGCCTAATTGTTATCACATGTTATTATTTTGAAATAATTGTTTGTCAGTTTTGATGCTATTTTTTGTATATTCTCGATGTTGTCATACCATGCAATTTTGTTGAGATTACTGGTATATCATTGGCGTTGGATATGTTCTGAACATCGGTGGACGGTTGAGTTTTGAGATGGTTGACTAACATTATGGAATTTTCATCTTTTGGTTCGATTGAGGAACGTTCCTGTGATTTTTGGTTCACCCAGTTATTGTCGTTCAGCTGTTGATTTCTCCTGGTTTTTGGTTCGTCGGTATTTGTCATCCGATGGTTCCTGCTCAAGTGGCTAACCTTGCAAATAGCCTTACTGTCCCTCATATCGCCGGAGGAGCCATGATTTTCCCGTCATTCCTGAGTGGTTGACGCTAAACTACCTGGATCATTATTTTTAGTAAGAAGAGCGTATTGTGCATTGGATACCTAGACTAACCCTAGGTTTTTCCTTGAGATATTGTTGATATTGTTTTGTTGGCTTATTTTCTTGTTGATATCTTGTTGTGTGAAGAACGAAGGTGTTCTCGAAAGGAAAGGGAAAAAGACTTGAGAAATCGACAATACATAAATTGATCTTTCTATTTTGATTATTTCACTGTTACAAGCTCTGTATTTATACAGAGATAAAAAAGACAAACAGACAAGATCCCGAATATTCCGGGTCAACATAAACTGCGGGTCACAATCAATTAATGAGAGCTGACACCTATCACACATGGTCAACTTATACAACTGACATGACTACTGGTCAGACGATACATCAGGTAGTCGGTTCAGCTAGGCAAACGACATATAATATAGACGATTGAATGCTAAGATAGCCAGATGATATATTTCTGAGTAGATCAGATGATCATGTATATCTCTAATAGCCCCCTCAAACTCAAGGTGGGTGAAAAGGAGCAGCCTGTGCAAACACATTGAGTTTGATCTTCACTGCCGCAAAGTGTTGAGGCGAGAGAGGTTTGGTGAAGATTCCAGCCAATTGATCTTGCCCAGGAATGTGATGCACAAAGAACAAGATTGTGAGTTAGGGCCACAACGCCCATATTATCATAGTATACTGTGAGAATGTGGAAAGGAATCTTGAGTTCCGTGAGGAGAGACTGAATCCAGAGGAGTTCAGCAGTGGTGTTAACCAAGCTATGATATTCAGCTTCAGTGCTTGACCGTGAGATAATCGTCTGCTTCTTCGAACTCCAAGAGATTAAATTAGGGCCAAAGAAGACACATGAACCTGACGTGGAACGTCTGTCATCAGGACCTGAGCCCCAATCAGCGTCACAGTAGGTAGTTAAGGGTACAACAACTTTGGAATTGCAAGGCTGGAGAAGCAGACCATGTGAGATAGTACCTTTAAGGTATCTCAAAATGCGCTTAACAGTCTTCCAATGAACATCCAGAGGCATGCTCATGAATTGGCAGACTTTGTTGACAGCATAGCTGATTTCAGGTCTGGTAAGAGTGGCATATTGCAGGGCACCAATAACAGATATGTAGTTTGTTGGATCAGCATGGAGATCAGTGCCATGTTTGCTAAGTTTGGCGCTGCTGAGCATAGGTGTAGATTTCTCTGTGGCATTGGTCATATTGGCTTTGTCTAGAAGATCTCCTATGCATTTGGATTGAGAGAGAAAAAGAGACCCATCTTGCAGATGCTGAACTTGAATCCCAACAAAGTAATCCAACGGGCCCAACTGTTTAAGGGAAAACTCTGTATTGAGCTGAGTGGTAATTTGCTGAATGAGAAACAGGGAGATGCCAGTGATGATGATATCATCAACATAGACCAAAATGTAAATACAGCAAGAGGTTATGTTGTAGACAAATAAAGAAGAATCACAACGAATGGATGTGAAACCAAACCAGACCAGAGCCCTTTTTAATTTGTCAAACCAAGCTCGGGGATATTGTTTTAGACCATAGAGAGCTTTGTGGAGTTTGCAGACTAAGGTGCGGTCATCAGTTTGAAAACCCGGAGGCATTGTTGACATCAAGTTGATGAATGGGCCAACGTTTAGTGATAGCTAAGGACAAAATGAGGCGGATAGTGATGGGTTTTACAACAGGGGAAAAAGTTTTAGAATAGTCGAAACCTTAAATCTGATTGTATCCTTTGGCCACTAACCGAGCCTTGGATCTTTCAACAGTAGATGAACCCATCCCAAGAGCACAATGGACCCATGATCAAAGGGTGGAAAATCAACTGAATGCCAAAGAAAAGTTTTTTCTCACCTGTGCACTGAGCAAGTCAGAATACGACAAAATTGATAGTCTCGAAACAACAAAGGATATTTGGGACGTACTAGCAATGGCGCATGAAGGAATGTCCAGCGTCAAACACATGAGGATAAGCACGCTGGTCGCTCAGTATGAGGCGTTCAAAATGAAGGACGATGAATCCATTGATGACATGTTCTCAAGATTCCAAACCATCATCAATGGACTAAGAAATCTGGGAAGAAGCTACAACAACCTGGACCAAATAACCAAGATTCTCATATGTCTCTCAGCAAGGTGGAGACCAAAAGTTACTGCCATTCAAGAAGCTAAAGATCTTACTACTCTAAGAATGGAAGATCTTTTGGGATATATAAAGGTTCATGAGATCGAGATGGCTGAGTATGATGGAAGCAAAAAGAACAAATTGATAGCCTTCAAATCCAAAAGCTCCAAAGGCCTAAACAATGAAGAATCATCTGAAGATACAGAAGAGTCATCAGACGATACTGACGATGAGGAAGCCCGTCTCTATAGAAAGTTGAAAAAGATGTGGCTTAATCAAAGAAGAGGCTAGAGTGAGTTAAAAGAGCACAAGAAAGAATCTGGACAAAGAAAGTTCTAGCCAAACTCCAGACGAGAGGAAGGACAAAGCTCGGACAAAAATCCTATTGTCTGCTATGGATGTGGAAAGCAAGGACACATCAAAATTGAATGTCCTCGACTAACGAAGAGACCATCCCAGAAGAATCACAACAGAAAGAAAAAGGCATTCGTAGGCTAAAATGATGATTCTGAAGAATGCTCATATGATGAAGATGATGAAGACGATGGAGAATCATTTTGTGCGTTCATGGCATCTGTTGATGCATCAGACGACGAGGAATATGAGGTAATATCTAAAATTTCTAAAGATGAATCCATTGAATTACTTGACTATTCCCTTGCTTTATCTTTGAAATACAGTAACCTCAAGAAAAAGTTTGCCAAACTTCAAAAAGAGCTAGATGCTTCTAAACAAGAAAATTTTTTGCTTGCTGAAGAGAATAAAGTTTTGAAAGAACAAGATTCTTCTGAGGAAGTTAATGTTCTCAAAGAAAGATTTAAAGTTTTATTTTAAGATCTTTCATCGTTCACAAATGGTCATGATATTTGTAAGACTAAGTGGAAACAGTAGAAAGATGTATGATAGAAGAGGTTTAGGATACAATGATGCATCGTCTGATAATGCAACGTCCGACATATCATATGCATCGTCTAATGCTTTATCATCCGATAAAATACCTGATGACTGGATTTTATATGATGTTTTTAGGGTCTTTTTGGTCTTTTTATTTTATTATTTTTAAAGTCTCATATAGGATTTTTACTCTTTTTATGTAGATTTTATATTTATTTTGCATTTTGCATATAGATTAGCTTTTATTTAGTTTTTAAACTTTATTTTATATTTTTAGGAATTTTTATAGTTATTTTTATATTTTTAGGAAAGCTGGTATAATTATCATTTTTGTCCAGGGACCAATTTGTAAGTTTCAGGAAAGGAAGGACTAAAGTGTAAAAGTTCAAGAGTGGAGGAGGAAAAGTGGAGTTTCAAGAAGTTAAAGGACCAGAATTGAAGTGCTAACAAAGAGAGGACTTAAAGTGGAAATCAAGAATATGAAGCAACACTCTTTGAATTAAGCACATGGAAAATAAGGTTGAAGGATTGATGGTACTGGGAAGGAGGTTTCAGAAGTGATTAAGGGCTGAGTGGAGGCCATTGAAGACATTAAAAACCCACTACCATGAAGGAGAGCAAGGCTTGAAGATGAACCAGCAGTTGAGCCAACGCTCAAGCGTTGGAAGCCCAACTCTCAAGCGTTGGGACTCTGACTAGGATTTGAGTAGGATTTTCATCCTAGCGCTCAAGCGTTGGAAGCCAGCGCTCAAGCGCTGGGCCTATATCTGCAACGTGGGATTTAATTGCACCCAACGCCCAAGCGTTGAGATCCCAGCGCTCAAGCGCTGGAGGGCAGATTTTTACTATAAATAGGGGTCTTTTCTTCACTTGTAAGACACACCAACACACCTTTTTAGAATACAAAAAGTATTCTTCTTTCCTCCTTAAGAGCATTGTTCCTAGGAATTGTGGGAAGCCATTCTTGAGCTCCTAGTCCAGGGTAATTCGATGTTTCTTTTAGCCATGCTTGGATAATTCTTTTAAGTATCTTGGGTTGTTTTAGTGTATATTTTATGTCTTAGTTTTCTTCTTCTTGTTTCTGAATAATATTGCTATAAGTTCATGTTTTATTTCCTTGTTCTTCATTTCATCTTGATGTACACAAGAGTTTTTGCTTATTGCTTATAACAATGGAAATTGGTAAGTAGTAAGGGAAATCGGACTTAAAAGAAGCTATGTGACATATCACTAAGGAATTAGGATAGACTTAGCTTTATGTTGGCCTGAATTCTTTCTTCATCTTCTTCTTGGTTTTTTTTAAATTGCAAGGAATTGAATTTAGTAATTAGGAAGAAAATTCTACATTTGTAAGGAATTAATTTGTAGAAACCATAGGCTATAGCATCACGAACTTGGTTCTAAAATTCAGAAATTAAGTAGGAGTTTACTAGCATATTTTATAAGCTATATAATTCAACCCAAGTACTTAAATCTCATCATCATCTTTTATCTATTTTATTCTATGCTTTTTCTTGTTCTTGTTCTAATAACCAAATCCAAAATACATCTTTTTATTTTTTCTGCTTAAGCTCTAAACAAGTTAATAATAGGACACCTATCCCTGTGGGATCGATATCTTTTGTATTACGTGATAATCAACTGTACACTTGCGGTTTGGCTATCAATACCATCTGATATTCAATTCATATCGTCTAATATCATATAGTCTGAACCTGTGACGTTTGTGGTAAAACATAGAATCAAACAGACAATTGAGATGACTTCTTATGATAAAAAGATTCCCCCCAAACGTTCCACTAAAAAAGCCAGACCCAAAAAGATTTGGGTACCAAAGACCATGATCTTTCATGTTGCAGATTTATTTAATAGGGAAAAACAAAAGCCAACAATGGTGCTAGGGTAGTGGATGCTTGCAATACTAGACAGGAAAAATATTAATGTTCCGAAAGACCCATGCTGAAATAGAATGAAGGAACAGTCACCTTTGGTGATGATCAAGAGGAGTTGATCATTGGTGAAGAAGTGGTGGAAGAATCGATCAATGAAGAGATGATCAACCTTAAAGACGAACTATCAATTATGGACCTGAACGAAGGACCATTGTCCAACAAAGCTCACCCGGCCAATGGTCATTTATCGTCCATAGTGACGTTCAAACAAGGATGACATCACATGCTCTATATCGTCTATTCATTATAACGTTCTAACATGGATGACTTTCGATGGAATCTTACTCATGATAGCTTCAAGCTCACGAACACCATCGTCTGCAAACAAACTATGCAAGGCTCCCTGAAGAAAAATTTGAAGAAAATTCCAGCTCCATACAAATTGAAGAAGCAAAGCTTACGGGGAACAGAAGCTCACAATAAGACTATCTTTTTCCCTATCTCTCTTGACATATTCACTATACTTATTCAACAGTTCATACTTTCTATACCATGATGCTTATTCAACAATTGCTCCAATACTTGTCTTGTCAATTGTCTATATCTGTTGAATATGCTATGTATCAATTATCATGTGCTCTGATGCAAATTTCTATGATCACACTTATATGCCCCTATGCTCTTATGCTCTATTAACTGCCTATGTTTTTGCTGAATAACAAAGGGGGAGAGATAAAGAGAAAAAGTGTGAAAAAGGAAAAGTAAAGGGAGAGATGAACAGAAAAAGGGGAGATGAAAAGAAAAAGTGAAGAGGTCTATCTGAGGGGGGAGATGAAGAGAAATAGTAGTGAGTTAAGAAAAAGAAGAACAAAGTGGGAGAATTGGCAAAGGGGGAGAAGAGGAAAAGCTAAGCTATGAAAGCTAGGGGGAGAGGATGAAAAATGATTGTTTATATGTTATCGTCTACTCTTTATATATGCTACAAAGTATCAAGCTCTGATAGATCTGCCCTGATACTTGGTTATATATGTTCTGCTCTGATACATGTTTATATCTGTTTTAAGAACAAAGGGAGAGTGTTAGAAATAAAAGAGATATCTTTTTGGAAAAGATAGGGGGAGTACATATGTTCATTCAAAGAAAATATTTTTATGTTTTTGCTAATGACAAAAGGGGGAGAAATGAAGAGAAAATCTTTTTCTCTATAAAATTGTCATCATCAAAAAGGGGGATATTGTTAGGTTCAAACGAGTTAGATCGTTTATCATGTTTTGAATGATAGCAATTTTATTTCCTAAACTCCATGTATTATTATTTTCAGGAACTATCCCTATCGTCTAGACGAAAAGACAAGAATGAGAAGCATCGTCTGAAGACATGAAGGCTATCGTTTGAAGTAAAAGATAAAAGAGAAAGCATCGTCTGACAAAGAGCGAAAGTATCATCCGAGCAATAATGAGAAGCATCGTCCGAAGTAAAAGACAAAAGAGACAGCATCGTCCTAGGTTAAGCAGAATATGTTTTATTCGAAGAGAATATGCTTTATGAGTTGTCTACAACTGTCAAGATCACAAACCGAGGAGAAAAGCTCTGAATCACGAGACAGCTTCAAAGAAGATCAACGCTCTATTTTTTCTCTCTACAACAACATTAAATGCTCTGTTTTGGAGACAAGGAAAAAGTCAGAATGCATTAAATGAAAAGTAGATTGCATTGAATGCAAAGCTTTCAATGGTCATTATTCCAAGTTTGAAATGAGGAAGAACCGAACACAAGGACGAAGCAAACACTGTTTCATCTCTGCGTGTACATCAACTGCAACCCAAAGAAGAAATATTCAGATTGTGGCAAGCTACCTCTACATCTGAACGTCTACTTCAAGCTATGCCTTTGTTCAAAAGCTTTCAACGGTAAAGTGAATTAAATGAAAGGATCCGTTGAAGCTTGAAGGAAGAAGAATAAATCGCATCTCAACTCTCAACATCTTCAGCAACGGCTATTTCAAGAGAATATATAAAATAAAGACTTGAAGATTTGAAGAACTTGGAGAACAAGAAGACCAAGTGAACTGAAATCATATTTGCAAGAAACTCAAAGTGAATCTCTCCAAGCAATCCAGTTCCACTCGAACTTAAGTGTCAAACGCACAACGAGTGAGATCGTCCGAGTGTGAAATTTCCTAAGAGTCAAATATCTTTTTCCCTTCACACCCAAACAGAGAACCTATTGTCCAATCATCTCTGTTTCACCAAACCTCAAGTATATTCTTAAGAGTCATATCCTCTACAAAAATACTTAGAGTTTGTTTGTGCTTAATCTTTCTACCTCACTTTTTCTGAAGAGACTTTGTAGAAGTGTAAATTCTTGTAAAAGAATTAGGAGAAGTCCTGTACAATACTTGTAAGGATAAGTCCTTCGAATACTTGTTGGGAGAAGTCCCTGATAATACTTGTTGGGAGAAGTCCCTAAGAATTCTTTGGAGGAGTCCTATGGGAGTACTGAGGAGAAGTCCTTCGAATACTCTAGAGGAGTCCTGTGGGAATACTTAGGAGAAGTCCTTCGAATACTCTGGATAAGTCTTGTGTCTAAAACTTGTACTGTTCTGGGTTGAATAGTGGAAAATCTTGGTGAAGCCAAGGACTGGACGTAGCCCTATCATTCAGGGGGTTAACCAGGATAAATCTCTTGTGTGCTGTTTTGACTGCTTGTACCGTTTACACGTTTACTGCTTGCACCGTTTACACAATTACTGGTTGCATCATCCACACTAGAACACGTTTAACTTCTGCTCATAAACACTAGATCGTAGCTTTATTGTGTACGCTCTGTTTAATTGTTTTCTGCTGCAATCGTTTACGAAAAGCTTTTAGAAACTAATAATTGTTTTTGGAAATCAAGTTTCAATACGAACACAATTCACCCCTGATAGTGACAAAATCACACAAGAAAGGGGGGTTTGAATTGTGTGTATGATTTTTCAAATCTTTTTCGAAAATAACAATTAAGTTTGAAAGATTTTTGTTAGTGAGTGCAGCGGAATTTAATCTAAGACTGAAAAGTAAATCACACAAGATATTTATCCTGGTTCACCCCCTTAATCGACAGGGCTACGTCCAGTCCTTGGCTTCACCAAGATTTTCACTATTTTCATAAAATAGTACAAGTATTTTCCAGGACTTCTCCCAGTATTCTGAGGACTACTCCTTTACAAGTATTCTTTCAAGACTTCTCCTTTACAAGTATTAGACAGGACTTCTCCCAGTTCTTTTTCAAGAAGGTTTGGTTTCTACAAGGTCTCTTCGATAAGAGTGGGTAGAAATATGAAGAGTAGATTACTGAGAAGATAGATAAATTGGTTCTCTGAAAAATTTGTGTGAAAGGGAATGAGAGTAACACTCTGTGAAAGTTTCACACTAGTTGACGACTTAACTCAGGTAAGAGATAGCTTGAGGTTGCTGAGTTTTTGGCTCAGTAAATAAGATCGCAGATGATGAACTTAGAAAGTTTTGAAAGCTTTGATCGTATGTAAGTCGCCATTTTGAATTCGATGCCAAGACTTCTATTTATATCTTCAGTAGGATGATCAATGTGAGCTTGCTGAAGATTTGAAAATAGTTTTGTTTGAATTTCTCCTCCATTGTGAGTAACGGATACTTCTTCAACTCTGTTTCAGCATTGAATGCGTTCTGCCATGCATTTATTGCATCTTCAATGGCGGAGGTTGTCATCGTCTGGCTCTTCAAGACTTTCTGCCTTGAGCTTTAACTTCTGCATTTAATGCTCGTGCATCACAGCTAAGGTAGCCATTAATGATCTGAACAGAAGATTTGAATTTGAACGCTGAGGAGATACGATGATCAGAAAATCTCGCCATTGATTTCGCAAAAGCAACTTGATTTAAGGAATATCAGAGGATTTGAAGCAACGAGGAATAAAGTATTGATTATGTCCTTTTCGCCATTAAATGCTCTGAAGAGATAGATAGTGCTCGACATCTAAGCCTGGGTTGGACAAACGATCTCCTCCGAGTTTTCATTACACGAATTTCAAAGTTGCATTGTTGTCAACCAAACACTCTGAAAAAGTTTCAGGCGTACTTTCCTTCAGATGGGTAATCAAGTAAACCCAATGACTGAGTGACCAAACGTTCTTCTCAGTCGGACAAACTTTCTGAGGCAAACATTCTCAACTGGTGGACTGTTTTATAAGAGTTGTAGCCGGACAAATTCTTCCTCTTTTCTTTGCTTGAAGATCTGCTTTTGATAATGCTTTGTAAGAGTCCATGCAGTTTTTCCTCAAGTAGATAGATATTCCTGAGTGTGAAAACATTAAGAAGTTAGGAATTCTATCTCCCACAAGATCAAGACTTAAAGAAATTGTTATTCATCAAAATATAATAATTCATTAAATCATTTGAATTTAACAAACCCCCCTTCTTGTGTCATTTCTTAATTTATCAGTAAATGCTGCCTCCTTCCAAAACAGGATCCCAACCCACTGGTAGCTTGTGCTCTAGCGGTGGCGCCCAAGGTACAACTACTAGAAAAGTGCAAGGTCAACTTCCAAACAAAGTTTATCACAGGATATACAGAAAAGAGAGAATACAACATACTACATATTTCAAATAAAACTCATCACACATCACATAAGTCTCATTCAATTCACATAAAGTTATCACTAAAGGTTACTTTATATGTCATGCTCGTGTAATTCACCATGATCCAAATAATAACGCCAACGCAACATTGGAGGTGGGGCAAGACAACATTCATGTTATCATGTCACTTATCTAATGACTATCATCGTCATCAGAGATCGATTACGGGTTCAACTCACAGTTGCCCTCAATCGTTTAGTCTCAAGTTTGGCAACTCATAATATAGCCAAACCCCTGGTTTCGTTAGTGCATGATATGCTCTAAGGTTAGCCATACAAATAGAATCACTTCCATCGTGTCCGTAGCTCGTCATCACGAACAATCACACTCCAATTGAGTGGTCGGGTTTACCAAACTCATGGGGTACGGCAAGATTGCTCGTCTAGCCAGTAACCCGCTTCTCCCTCCGCTTCCTCATTCGATGACAATATATATAGCAATTAATATGAAAGCTCATAACACTTAGGGAAGTGAATAATTCAGCCAAACATCATAATATTTTTATATACTTCTAATGTAATTTACATATTCACATAAGTCAAATAACATGCTTCACATTGGTAAAACAACATGCTTCTCATAAGCCAACAACATGCTTTCACATAAGCAAAACAACATAAGCATTATTATTAACCAAAAATTGAAGAGCACTTACCTGAGACTCTTTTATTCCTAATCGTACGCTCTCGGTCGGATTTCGGATCACACCCGTACCTTCATATACACACATTTTCTTAGTCATTTCCTCAACTAGCTGGGACTCTAATGGCTAAGGCTAAGAAGGGTTATAGGATACTTTAAACTCTTGTTTATACTAAAACACCAAGAGACTCTTAACTTAGAGCAAAACAACTTTTATGTCATGCATTCACATTTTCACAAACTAACTAAAAGCACACCGAACAACACTTCAAAGTGATATTTTTTACAACTTCAACAATTAACACATAAGTTAAATGAACATATAAGCTAAGTCAACATGAAATGTTTTTCCATTTCTTTTCCAAATCATAACATTCGACCATACCCCATTAACTTGCTCCAATTTTTATAAAATCCTTTTCACAATTTCTTCATGCTCACGTTCCACTCATCAAGCAAAAAATCAAGTTCTTAACAATGAAAAATTTCTCCCAAAACTCCCAATCCCAATGTACTCTCGCCATGAACATTATATATATATATATATATCCAACTTTTCACTTAAATCCTTTTTTAACTACAACAACATTTTTCTATACATTCAAACATCACATGAAAATTTTTAACTCAAAAGTTTTTTCCACTCATTCTTCTTTTTTCTTAGCCTCAGTCAAACCTTCTAAAATCTCTAGATTTCTCAAAAATTCTTTAAGGTTTCACTTCTCCGTTTAGTAAAATTTAACTAGTCATAAGTTTTTCCAATCATTTCCTTTTAGGGTTTGAAGCCCTATTGATGCATTCATTGAGGTTGAACAAAACACCAAAACTTTCATTTTTTTCTACAGCTTAAAACTCAAGTAACAAAGTAAACACAAATTAATTGTCTTAGAAACTTGTTCCATAACTTCCCATTTTCATACCAAACCAAAATTGAGATTTTTCCATAACTTCCCATTTAAATACATAATTGAGGTTTAAAAAGAAATTTTTACACCCCAAAACCCTAGGCATACCTTCGGCCTCACCATGTTAATTATCAACCAAAATTTTCTTTCAAAACTAATTAACATAAAAAGCAAAGGATAGGTATATATATCTATGGTGAATCTATCATCAAAACTCAAAACCAAACCTTAGGCCATGAACAAAATTTTCAAAACTTCAACTCTAGGAAAAATCAAATAAATTCTTATAGAGATCTCAACACCAACAACAAAATTTACAAAAATTTAAACCCGAAAAGCTCAAGAAGTCTTGAGATTTCTCAAAACATAAAAATTGACCTCTTTGAAAACTAAAACCAAGAAAGTGTAGATCAAAACAATGGTTATCACATTTATAAAGGGACCTAAACCAAACTCTCCCACTTTTGAACTTCAAATTTTCAAGATCAACAACTTTCAAAACCAAAACCATAAAAGTGAAGATAAACATAATAATTAACACATTTATGAAGACAAGAATCAAAACTATGGAAGCTTTAGCTCAAAACTCAAAATTTTCACAAAACCAAAACCTCCATGGAGTTTCTCATGAAGAGCTTTACCTCTTGATGAAGAGACAAGGCACAAGAAGATATGGTGGTGGTCTAAGAGAGGAGAAAAGGTGTGGCGGTTTTGGTGTTGTGGTGGTGGTGATTGATGAAAACTTAGAGTTTTCTTTTTACTTTCACTTCTTTTCTCTCTAACTTTTCTCTACAACCTTCACAAAATCAAGCAAAAACTCTCTTCCTTCTCCTCGTGGAGGTCGCAACCTCACTCTCCCCCCATTCCCTTAATCACATACCACATCACTTAATTAACCTCAAGTGGTCATAAATTTACCTAAGTTAAATTAATTAACACTAACAATGTCTCTTCACTACACTCCTGACATTTGGCTCCCCAATGGTGGAGCCACACTCCCACATGTTCTTGACCACCAATGAAGTGTCACATCGCCCCGAAATCGACTCGTTTAAGACCCGAAAATTTACACCGCTTTGAAAAAAATATTTGGGAATTGGATTCCTTACGACATTTTGAATCATTATTTGATTCTCGGATTTTCTCAAAAAGTTCTTGATCAGGCCCGTTTGTCGTCCCAAAACTTTTTACAAAACCTCTGCGGCGGGTGAGAAATTACCCCGGGTTCCAAAAATAAAACATATCAATATTACATTCAAACTTCACCAAATGAAACCCACGTCATCATGAAGATATAGAAAAGGCCAAATTCCTGCTCTAATAATATTCGGGGTTTAATTGATGTTTCTACAGTGAAGTACTGTTTTCAAATTTTTCAGAAAGCAAACGAATCTTTCGACGTCATTCTAAACCATAATATTGTAATGATAACCTCATTTAAAATAAGTCATAAATATTTCTTCTGTATTCAATTTAATACAAAATACTTGTCACATCAAACTTACGGTTGAAAGCGTTTAACATATACGAACAAATGATTTAAATAATTACATTATTCTAAAATCTTATATGTGCAACATTGCACAAGGGATTTTTGACCCACTATAGGAGGTGGGCTGATTTTTTTTTCATTTTCTAATTAGTAAATTAGTATTTTTTTACTTTTGGCCATAAATTATGCAATATATCGAGAATGAACCCAAGAGTATTTTGTTAATTATGTTAGGACCCCAAAATCATATTATCCTCAACCTCCCCTCCTCCGTCCCCCTCTTCTCCTAAACCTCCCCTCCTTCGTCTACACCGTTCTCCGTCAAACACACACATGCAACCACCGCTTGCAACACAAACACAAAGATATTGTAGAGCACATCCAAATTTCATCACCAAACCCACTCTCTCAAACATCATCATCCCCCCCCAAATCCTCTATTGATGTTTGACCCACAATGGCTAAGAGCGAAGCAAGAGGTTTCTGCAAGGGTTTTGTAAGACCCTAGAAATAGTCTAGGGGTATTTTGGTATTATTATTATTATTATTATTATTATTATTATTATTATTATTATTATTATTATTATTATTATTATGTGAAAAATATTATTGGTTGATTATGTGATTATTGGTTGATTATGTGATTAATATTATTATTGATGAGTTGTCTGGTGAAAAGGAATTAATTTCCTATTTTTGGAGGTGTGGTGTGTTACACCTTTTTATTTTCCAAGGGGGAAATATTTTGTGAAGAAGGTCTTGCCCCTCACTCTGGATGAAGTTTTGATGACGACAAACTCATTTACAAAAAGAAGAAAAGAAGACTTAGAAGAACCAGCTCAACATACTTCAAGACATGCTCAAGGGTTCTAGTTTTGACTATGTCTTACAAAATTAGGTAAGTTATGCTTTCATGGTTACTTTAAGTATGAAGGCTCAAAAACAAGTTAAATAATTGAGTACAACATCTTTTCATAAGTTAAAAATGATAGAAACACTCAATTAGAACTTAAAAGGTCATAAACTTGAAATTGGACTTGAGTGTAATCGATTACACACTTTAAGTAATCGATTACACATAGGCATGTAACCGATTACCACATGCTTGTAATCAATTACCTATTTAAATTTGAAATTCAAACTGCAACGGGAAAATAGCTTAATCGATTACCCCACTAATGTAATCGATTACCCACATGACTAGGTGTGTTGTTTCATGAACCAATGTATCCCAAAACGTTTGGGAAGCTTTGTGATGGCTCATGGACGATCCCTAGTGCCTAAAAATAGTCCATTATGGTTCAGATATGAATAATGAATGATATACAACTTTCATATTCATTAGAGCCAAAATTCTGAGTCTTTAACTCTTCACTTTCAAGAACACTATGTTGTTCAACTTTTGAAGAACTCAGAATTGAAAAGAGCCTTCATATGTCAAGTGGCTAAAGCATAATTTGCATATTCAATCCATTCTTATGTTAGAGGATTGATTCAGATGTATAGAAATCTTCTTCATTCTCATTCTTGGTTGATACCCGGAAAGCAGTTTGCTTTCTGGTTGTTGATAGGGATTCTTAAAGATCTTGGTGTAAGCACTTGTAAGAAACCTTTTTCAATAGTGTAAAAATCCTCAAGGGTTCTTGAGGGACTGGACGTAGCCTTCGGTGGTTTGAAGGTGAACCAGGATAAACCTTGTGTGTGAATTCTCTTAATGCTCATCTTTTACTTTCAAGCAAAGTCCTATTCCACTACATTCACAATTAAACATTGTGATTCTCATTACCTTGAAAGTAATCGAATTTTGTTAAGGCAAAAATTGGGAGAACCGAATTCACCCCCCTCCCTCTTAGGTTGCTATCTACACTTACAATGGGCATCAGAGCGTAAGTTTAGGTAATTTGCTCCTAAAGATCCAGGAAGATGGCATCCTCCTCTAGACCTAGCACTAGTGAGGGATTGAACATAAACAGGCCACCATACTTCAATGGAGACCACTATGACTTCTGGAAAAGCAAGATGAAAATCTTCATAAGGTCATTGGATGTGGAAATATGGAAAGCCATTGAAGAAGGTCCGTTTATACCAATGAATGATGTGGGTGATAGCACACAACCAAAACCAGAGAATACATGGAGTGAAAAAGAAAAGAAGAACGTTCAATATGACCTAAAAGGCATGAATATTCTTACATTAGTTCTTGGCATGGACGAGTTCTTCAGAGTATCCACGTGCAAAACTTCAAAGGAAATATGAGATACTCTAATGGTAACCCATGAAGGAACAGATGAAGTCAACAGATCAAAAATCAATACCTTGTCACAAGAATATGAAATGTTCATAATGCTCCCTGGTGAAAAGGTATTAGATATGCAAAAACGTTTTACTTGTAAGTATAGATAGCAACCGGAGAGGGGGGTGAATCAGGTTTGCACGATTTTCGCCTTAACACTACTTGTTACTTTCAAGATTAAGATGATCACAATCGATAATTGCGAATGCAGCGGAAATAAGCGTTGCTTGAAAGTAAAAGATAAAGGTTAGGAGAATGCACACGCAGGTTTTATCCTGGTTCACCTTCAATCCACCGAAGGCTACGTCTAGTCCCTCAAGAAACCCCTTGAGGAATTTTCCACTATGATCAAGATTTCTTACAAGCACTTACACCAAGGACCTTAAGAACTCTTGTCAAACCTCAGATGGCAAACCACCAACTGATGACGCCAAACCCTACTGCGGACTTTGAATCAAACCCGATTCAAAGGACCTTTTCCACAGATGCCGAACCCTACGGCGGACTTTGAATCAAACCTGATTCAAAGGACCTTTTCCACAACCATTGAACACTACGATGAATGAATCAAACCTGATTCAAAATGAAGAAGAAGAAACCTTTGCAGGCTGATACAATCCTTTAGACTAGATGGGTTGATCTTAGTTTGTATGCTCCAGGAAATTACAATGAAGGCTCATTTATTCTGAGTTTCTCAAAAGTTGAACAACATGAGTGTTCTTATGAAAATGAGAGAACAGAAACTCAGAATGATGACTTTAATGATTATGAAAGTGGTAGTGCAAGTCATTCATGTTTCTGAGCGTCTGTGAACTTTATGTAGGAACTAGAGGTCGTCCATGAACCATCACAAAGCTTCCCAAACGTTTAGAGACACATTGGTTCATGAAACAACACATATGTCGACCTGGTAATCGATTACAGAAACCTGGTAATCGATTACATCATGCCATTGAAGTTTGAATTCAAAATTCAAACTTGGTAATCGGTTACTTACATGTGGTAATCGATTACTGACTTCTGGTAATTGATTACACACATCCTGTAATTGATTACAGACAGTCCAGAACTCAGTTTATGAAAGCTTAAGCCCTAATTGAGTATTTCTACAGAGTCTTACTTGTGACAATATGTTATACTCAATTAGTTGATATTTTATGAGCCTTCAAATGAAATATAACCTTAATAAAGCATAGCACACTAAGTTAACAAGACTTACTATTCATTAGAACCTTAATGATTGATCTTAACGTTTTGAGTCGGTTCTTGAAGTCTTCTTTATTTTTATTCTATTTGTAACGTGTGTTGTCATCATCAAAACTTCAGCCAGAGTCAGGAGCAAGACCTTCTTCACATTACTCATCTGGCTAACCATTTAATTGCTCTTGGTAAAGACTTTTCCAGTAGTGACCTAAACATGAAAGTACTAAGATCACTCACAGGAGCATGGCAACCAAAAGTGACGGCGATTTCCGAAAAGAGTCTATCAAATATGACTCTAGCAACACCATTTGGAAAAATCCAAGAACGTGAATTGGAGTTGAATCGTCTAGAACAACATGAACAACATGAAAAGAAACATCGGTCCATTTCCCTAAAAGAAAAAGAAAGCATCAAAGAAGAATATGATGCTGATTCTGAAGAGGACATCAATGAAAACATGAATCTATTGGTGAAGAATCTTGGAAAACTATTCAAAAGGAAAGGTATGAAATTTAACAATAATAGAACTTTCCAAAGGAATAGTGAACCTTCTTCATCTCATAAATTCACATGCTTTGAGTGTGGGAAACCTGGACATATCAAAATGGAGTGTCCGAACCTCCAAAAGAAGAAACACGGGTTGAAAGATAAGTTTGAAAAGAAGGATTCAACTTCTCGTAGAGCCTACATTGCATGAGATGATAATGAAGTGAGCTCTTCATCCGACTCTGAAAAAGAGGAAGCACATGTTGCTTTAATGGCATCACACGATTCAGATGACGAAGATGTTGAGGTTAGTAACAATGGTATTTCATTTGATGATTTAGAATTTTCCATAGAAAATGTGTTTAAGTTATGTCAAAGTCTTTCTAAAGTAATCAGTAAACAAAATGCCATTATCTCATCATTAGAAGATAAGTGCAAAACCTTACAAATTGAACTAGATGTTGTAAAATCTAAGATAGACATCCCACATAAATGCACTAAGTGTAATTTACTAGAAGACAAAATAGATAATCTTCAACAAAAAGTCCATAACTTTAACCTAGGAAAACAAAAGTTAGATGATATTCTAAGTGTACAAAGACACTCAAGGAATAAAGTTGGACTAGGATTCACATCTTAGATGAAGACAAAAGAAGTTAAGAAAACTATTTTTGTTAAACCAAACAATGAAGAAAGAACTTCTAAACATTTGCATGCAAGCACTTCTAAAATTATGAACAATAGGAAAAATTATAATCCAAATTATTCTAAGAAAAACCATCCTATATCTAGGCATACCTTAGATTACAATAAATATTCATGTAGTTATTGTAATAAAATAGGACATACCCCAAATAGGTGCTATTACAAGAATATTGGAGTACCTAGTAAAAAATATATATGGGTTGAGAAGGTTACTAACAATAAAGGACCCAAAGCACATTGGGTACCTAACACCCCATTTTAAAATCTGTTTAGTAGGTGTGTATGAAAGCAACAAACGACTTATGGTATCTTGACAGTGGTTGCTCATCACACATGACTGGAGACAAAACAAAATTTTCATATTTCATGCCTAGGGAAAAGGGTTTTGTCACATATGGTAATAATGAGAAAGGGAAAATACTTAGAATTGGAAGAATAGGTATGCCTCCTCAAACCATTATTGATAAAGTTCTTTATGTTGATGGTTTGAAGCATAACCTGCTAAGTATTAGTCAATCATTTGACAAAGGATTGAAAGTTGGATTTATAAATGACATTTGTGTAGTGAAAGATGTGAAAACTCGTGAAATTAAGTTTTCGGGTTACAAAGTCAATAAAGTCTTCATGATTTCATTGGATGAAATCCCATCCAATGTTAAATGCTTAATGGCCAAGAACAACAACCACTCATGGCTATAGCATAGAAGGCTGACTCACATCCACATGGATCATTTGAACAAACTGATCAAACATGATCTTGTCATTGGACTTCCAAAGATAAAATTTGAAAAAGACAAGCTATGTGATGCATGTCAAAAAGGTAAACAAACTAAGGTATCATTCAAACCCAAGAATATAGTTTCAACTACAAGACCACTCCAATTACTTCACATGGATTTATTTGGACCATCAAGGACCAGAAGCTTTGGAGGAAACTATTTTGCTCTTCTCATTGTTGATGATTACTCAAGGTTTACTTGGACTAATAAGAATGAAGCCTTTAATGCCTTTAAGAGACATGCAAAGCTTGTTCAAAACGGAAAATCTTTAAAAATTTCTTCAATAAGGAGTGACCATGGTGGAGAGTTTTAGAACCACCTATTCCAAGAATTGTGTGATGAAAACGGAATTTCACATAACTTCTCCGCTCCAAGAACACCACAAAAAAATGGTGTTGTAGAAAGGAAGAACAGGTCACTAGAAGAACTAGCAAGGACTATGTTGAGTGAGTCCAATCTCCCTAAATACTTTTGGGCTGAAGCAGTAAGCACGGCATGCTATGTATCCAACAGAGTACTCATAAGGCCCATACTGAAGAAGACTCCCTATGATCTATATAAAGGTAGAAAACCTTATATTGCTCATTTACATGCTTTTGGATCAAAATGCTTTGTCTTGAATAACAGTAAGGAAAACCTTGGTAAGTTCAATGAAAAATCTGATGAAGGTATCTTCCTTGGTTATTCTTTAAACAAGCAAAGCATATAGAATCTTCTAAAAAATAACACTAGTTATTGAAGAATCCATTCATGTTTCTTTTGATGAATCTAACCCCTCAAATGAGGACAAAGTTGTTTTTCGTGATAATGATGAGGAAGAAAACACAATCAAGGATGATCATCAAAAGCAAATAGAGCAAAGCTCAGAACCGGAAGAACAAGTTGAGGAAACCACTTATGATTTGCCAAAGGAGTGGAGAACACACAGAAATCACCCCATTGACAACATCATAGGTGGCATTTCAAAAGGAGTATCAACAAGACTAAGCCTCAATGGTTCAGTCTTGAACATGTCCTTTGTGTCTCAAATAAAACCTTCTAAAGTAAACGATGCTTTAGAAGATGAGTATTGGATAATGGCAATGCAAGAAGAGTTGAACCAATTTGAAAGAAACCACGTATGGGAATTAGTTCCTAAGCCCATTGATAAACATGTCATTGGAACAAAGTGGGTGTTTAGGAACAAATTGGATGAAAACGGTATAATAATCAGAAATAAAGCAAGGCTTGTAGCATAAGGGTATAACCAAGAAGAAGGCATAGACTTCGACGAAACCTGTGCACCAGTTGCTCGTTTGGAAGATATAAGACCTTTGTTAGCATACGCTTGCTCATTAAACTTTCCATTATATCAAATGGACGTCAAGAGTGCTTTCTTGAATGGATATATTCGAGAAGAAGTATATGTGAAGCAGCCACCAGGGTTTGAAGATCCTAAATATCCTTCATATGTCTTCAAGCTAAAGAAAGCTCTTTACGGACTAAAGCAAGCTCCACGAGCATGGTATGATAGACTAAGCACGTTCCTTTGTAAGAAAGGATTTCAAAAGGGTAAAGCGGATACAACTTTATTCATCAAGAAGACCAAAGGTAATACTTTATTAGTTCAAATTTACGTTGATGATATTATTTTTGGTTCCACTAATGAAACATTATGCAAGGAATTCTCAAGCATGATGCAAGAAGAGTTTGAAATGTCTATGATAGGGAAACTAAACTTCTTCTTAGGATTGAAAATCAAGAAATCTAAGGATGGAATATTCATCAATCAATCCAAATTCTACAAAAAAACTCCTAAAGAAATATGATTTGGATGATTTCAAAGCCATAGCTACACCAATGGGGTCAAACACTTATCTAGATCAAGATGAGTCCGGCATTCCAGTAGAAATCACTAAATGCAGAGGTATGATCGGATCTCTTATTTATTTAACAGCAAGTAGACCCGATATCATGTTTAGTGTATGTCTATGTGCTAGATATCAAGCATCTCCCAGGGAATCTCATTTAAGTTCTGTTAAGCGGATTTTCAAATACTTGAAAGGAACTTCAAATGTAGGACTATGGTATCCCAAAGGGGGTGTCTGTGATTTAATCGGATATTCCGAATCATATTTTGCTGGATGCAAAACTGAGAGAAAGAGCACAAGTAGTACTTGTCACTTTCTAGGAAATGCTCTTGTTTCTTGGTCATGTAAGAAACAAGCATGTGTTGCTCTAAGCACTGCAGAAGCAGAATATATAGCTGCAGGTAGTTGTTGTGCACAAACGTTATGGCTCAAACAACAACTTAAAGATTATGGCTCAGATCTGGGCTGCATTCCTATTAAATGTGATTATACTAGTGCTATTAATCTTACCAAAAACCCCATCATTCACTCAAGAACGAAGCATATTGATATAAGACATCATTTTCTTCGTGATCATGTCTTGAGAAAAGATATAGAACTTACTTTCGTAGACACACATAATCAACTAGCTGATATTTTCACTAAACCTCTCCCTAGGGATTCTTACTTTAAATTAGGAGAGAATTAGGCATATTAGATGAACTTGATGTTTGATTATGTGTTTATATGTTAGATTCTCTGAAAATATGTCCAACCTGAAATTTTTCAAACTAAGTAATCGATTACCTCATCATTATAATCGATTACATAGGAAAATTTAGCCTAGTATTTTAAACAGAGAATTCAAGTAATCGATTACACATAATCTGTAATCGATTACCATAAAAATTCTGGCCGACGATTTTTTCCAGAAAGTTTGAGTAATCGATTATCCAAAGTTAGTAATCGATTACCTATAAAATTTTGGCCCAAGAAAATATCCAGAGAATTAGAGTAATCAATTATCCCAAGGACGTAATCGATTACCAATAGGTTGTTGGCCCAGATATATTTCCAGAGAATTTGGGTAATCGATTACCACAACCAGTAACTGATTACCTGCTCGAAAATTTGAATTGCAAATTCAAAAATAACTTCCTGTAATCGATTATCTAACTTATTGTAATCAATTACATGCTCGACAAATTTGGATATCTGACTTAAATTCCTCATCCATTCCCTCTTATATTTTGATATTCAAAACTCACAATAACCATCTAGTAATCGATTACTTAACTACTATAATCGATTACATGTTCTTTCCATATAAACCTTTTCCTCGTTCACATCATGCTCTCCAACTACTCTTACATGCCCTAAACCTTTTCTTCTTGTCTTCAGAATCCTTTCCCAACACTTTGAATATCCTCTCTTCCAACTTCCCACCATGGCTTCTGGTTCTCGTTCCTAAAACACTACTTCTCCTACAAATCCTCCAAAGCAAGGAACAATCCATGATTCTTATGCGAATCATTGTTACCGAGTTGACATTCAGACCAATGATGTGGCTGCTGGTCTATCTACTTCTCCATTCTATGCTATTCCTTCGAATTGTTCTCAAGAAACACGACTTATCCTCGAACGCTTGGATATCATGGCACTTCGGATCATGCAACATATGAATCATTTAGAGGATAATGTTCGTTCTCGATTCATTCTTCTAGAAGGACGAGTAGAGTCCGTATACACCTCTCAGCGACATGAAATCGAACTACTCAAGGAACCGAGTCTATCCGACATGTCTGAAGACTTTGCTGATATTTAGATTATTAAGCCTTTATCTACTATAATAGTTTTTCTATTGGGTTGTAATAAGCTTCGACTTAAGTATCACTTAGTGTGTCTGTTTGTTTGCTTCTGTTAAGTATTTGAACTTTTATAACTATGTTTGATTATTAAGTTGTGCTTGAATTTTCAAATACCGGCTTGTTTATCCCACTCCCCATGGTTTAATTGTTATCCTACTAGTTAGCATGTATGGTATATATTAGACCTTTTTTTTATGACGTCAAAAGGGGGAGAAAGGTCCTATGCTTGTTTAAAGATCATTTACAGGAAATGCTACAAGTGGAACAAAAAGGGGGAGTTGCACCTGATAGGGGGAGTTCTTACCATGACTACAACAAAATGATCTTCAATATCAAGACATGTGTTTGCCATCATCAAAAAAGGGGAGATTGTGAAGAAGGTCTTGCCCCTGACTCTGGCTGAAGTTTTGATGACGACAAACTCATTTACAAAAAGAAGAAAAGAATACTTAGAAGAACCAGCTCAACATACATCAAGACATACTCAAGGGTTCTAGTTTTGACTAAGTCTTACCAAATTAGGTAAGTTATGCTTTTATGGTTACTTTAAGTATGAAGGCTCAAAAACAAGTTAAATAATTGAGTACAACATCTTTTCATAAGTTAAAAATGATAGAAACACTCAATTAGAACTTAAAAGGTCATAAAATTGAAATTGGACTTGAGTGTAATCGATTACACACTTTAAGTAATCGATTACACACTTTAAGTAATCGATTACACATAGGCACGTAATCGATTACCATATGCTTGTAATCGATTACCTGTTTGAATTTGAAATTCAAACTGCAACGGGCAAATAGCGTAATTGATTACCCCACTAATGTAATCGATTACCCACACGACCAGGTGTGTTGTTTCATGAACCAATGCATCCCAAAACTTTTGGGAAGCTTTGTGATGATTCATGGAAGATCCCTAGTGCTTATAAATAGTCCATTATGGTTCAGAAACGAATAATGAGTGATATACAACTTTCATATTCATTAGAGCAAAAATTCTGAGTCGTTAACTCTTCACTTTCAAGAACACTTATGCTGTTCAACTTTTGAAGAACTCAGAATTGAAAAGAACCTTCATATGTCAAGTGTCTAAAGCATTACTTGCATATTCAATCCATTCTTATGTTAGAGGATTGATTCAACTGTACAGAAATCTTCTTCATTCTCATTCTGGTTTGAGTGAGAGTTCACCGAAGGGTTCGGTGAAGGTTGATACTTGGAAAGTGGTTTGCTTTCTGGTTGTTGATAGGGATTCTTAAGGATTTTGGTGTAAGCACTTGTAAGAAACCTTTTTCAATAGTGGAAAAATCCTCAAGAGTTCTTGAGGGACTAGACGTAGCCTTCGGTGGTTTAAAGGTGAACCAGGATAAACCTTGTGTGTGAATTCTCTTAACTCTCATCTTTTACTTTCAAGAAAAGTCCTATTTCGCTGCATTCACAATCAAACATTGTGATTCTCATTACCTTGAAAGTAATCAAATTTTGTTAAGGAAAAAATTGGGAGAACTTAATTCACCCCCCCCCCTCTTAGGTTGCTATCTACACTTACATATTTTTGGTTAATATATTAATTAATGTGATTAACTAAGGAGAAAAAATAATAATAATATGAACATATATGCATATAGGTCGCGGCCTACTCATATAAATGAGTGGGTTGTGGGCTATTTTGGGTTTTGATGTATTAAGTGTGGATTTTTTTAATTAAAGTGTTTTAATGAAATAAATAGGAGGAAAATTCTAGAAAGAGAATATTCCATGGTATCTAGGATTTTATTTCTTCATTCTCTTTTTCTCCATAATTAATCCTTGTATGATACTGTTTTCAAGGTCCTTCGAAGGACTTCCTTTTGGATTTGCGTTCAAATCTTAATCAGGGCCAATGTAAGGGTAACTCAGTCCTTAGACGTGTCTGTATGTGAGAGTGCTATGTGATTATTTTTTGTACTTGTTGATATCATATACCTGAATTAATGATGATATTATGCTCATATGATATGTGAAATATTTGATTATATGATTACTTAACTAATCGTCTAAGCGTTATCACATGATATTATTTATTATTTGTGAGATTGATTACTATCATATGATTTTATGATAAATGTTATTATTGTTTATTATTGATGATGTCATACCATGCTATTGTTGTAGATATTACTTTTATATCCTTGTCGTTGGATATGTTTTGAACGTCGGAGGACGGTTCGTTATAGAAGGTTGACTAACATAATGGCATTGCATCTTATGGTTCAGTCGAGGATCGTTCTTGTAGTTTTGGTTCAATCGATGGTTGTTCCTGTGTTAGTGACAAACGTTGTAGACGGCGCTGCGTGATTAAGCTTCACTCAGATTGTGGATTCGTGCGAATGATTCGACGGCGGTGCGTTGTTAAGTTCAACCAATCGCAGAGTCGTCTTTTCCCCACCTACCTTGATGGTTTGGTGTTTGTTATCCAGATCATTGTTTTAGTACGAGAGCGTACTGTGCATTCATACCTAGACTGACCCTAGGGTTTTTCCTTTGGTGTGGAATATTGAGAATATCTTGTTGTCTGTATTATTTGATTACTATGCTTAATGTTGTTATTATTGCTCTTTTGTTATGAGATATTCTTGTTGATATTATTTGGAGTCTTTATTTAGAGTTAACCCTTGCATTACTTGTCGTGTGTTTGTGTGGGCGCCAATCGCCAGATGATAAGGACTGGAGCGTTTCGAGGGATTCCATTTTCGAGGTGCAGGGAGGTTCATCTACTTGATCACGAGGATCTGCCGGCGTGGAGCTTTAGCCGGGTTGCACGAATGTTGACTTATCGAGGCTGAATACGAATAGTATAGAGAGATTGTTATGGACATGTTGTGGACATACACTATTATAAGGGTTCAATGACTGTTACCGTTCCACCGTGACCTTTGCTAGACTTGATAGGTCTGCTCGATGATGAGATGTAGAGACATGCTACTAGTGGTGCAGATCGTCAGGAGACCACTAGTACTTTGGAGAGTGATGGTGAGTCTATTAATCATTGGCATAGGAGAGAGCGTCAGAGGAGAGCGCAGCGTGCTAGGATTTGCATGGAGCGTGAGTGGGAGTAGAATACAACCAGTCATAAAGTATCATGGGGTTCCCTTCCATAGTGTGTTTGGGGCTAGTTCTTTTGATTGAGTATGTACCGTACCTAATTCTTATTGCTTTAGTTATTAGGGTTGCACTATTCTAGAAGTCATTCCTGTGTGTTGTCTTAGAAAGTGTGACATAGTTTTCTTTGTTTATTTTCATGTCTTGAATAATTGTCCTTTGGGGCGTTTTAATTAATGGTCAGTTTCAGTTCAAATTTTTTCATTGCGTTAGTTATCCATTTACTATTATAACCCTCGTTAGAATCAGGGTGTTACATTATGGTATCAGAGCTTTGGCTTTGACTCGCCAACTCTTGGGGGGTAGTTCTTTTATGCTAGGTTGCGTGTTTTCTTGCTTGATTGTTTGTTTGCCGGTGACCTCCATTAGAGGGGCCGAAACCTTTGTAGATATATTTGTGTGACACTTACTGTTCTCTATAGTAACAGGATGCCTCCATGACCCGATACCAAAAGAGTCATGCAAGACAATATGAATCGCATGGCGCAAGCAATGACCCTGTTGACTAACTTGGTAACGAACCAACCTGCAACTACTATTGCTCAAGCAGATGCCAACGCATAGCGTAATGCTACGAAAGCTGCCTTGAACGTACAAAGGATGAATGCTGAGGCTGAATGTCAACCCTAATAGCAACAAAGGGACTTAGCTTCAGCCCGGACACGCGGGCTGAATGACTACAGGCGTCACGACCCTCTGAAGTTCATGGGAGGCATTAACCTTGAGAATGCTAACCTTTGGCTCCAAGAAGTGTTAAAGAATTTCAACGTTCTGCAAACCCCGGTGGAGTCAAAAGTGGACTATGCAAGTTTTCTTCTTTTGGGCGAGGTTGAGTACTGGTGGCAGGGAGCTCAAGCTGTGAAGGATGAAAGTTAGAAGGCGGTGACTTGGGTTACTTTCCGCAAGGAATTCATGGACAAATACTTTCCAAAGAGTGTAAGAGCTGAGAAGGAGTCTCAATTTCTGGAACTCCACAAGAATAACTTTTCAGTGACGGACTACGTGGTGAAGCTGGAATCGCTATCTAAGTACTTCCGGTTCTTGAATGTAAACACTAACATGGATGCGGACTACCTCTATACCCGCTTTTTTGATGGGTTGAACCATGATTTGAAGAGTGTAGTGAAGCCACTAAGGATTCAATAGTTCTCAAACCTTGTCGAGGAAGACAAGAGTATCGAGAATATGGACATTTAGGAGAAAAGGAAGAATAGTTGTCAGACTAGTGTAGGGCCTATCAGAAGGAATGATAAGGGAAAGGGCTTTCAGAAGAAGCCTTACCTGAGACCACAAGGGAAAGGATAGTGTTATGTGCAGTATCACTCTGATGGAGGAAGGACTGGTAACCAAGGGAAGCAGCTCCTGTTGGAGGATGTAACTTGCTATAAATGCAATAACAAGGGGGAAATACGCCAATGCATGCTTAGAGGTACCTATCAAGTGCTGGAAGGGGGAAGGCACCCAACTGCTAAAGGGCGAGTCTACATTATTGATGGACAACAGGCTGATGTTGAAGGCTTAATATGGGGTACGTGTGACCTTAACTATATCTCTTTGTCTATGCGTTTTGATTATGGTTCTACGCATTCTTTTATATCCCTTTATCGTGTGAAGAAGTTGAGTTTAGTCATCTCGAATCTATGTTTTGATCTGGTGGTCACACTCCCGCAAGGACCGTGACTGTTAGCTCTGCATGTTTGAATTTCCCCCTAAAGTTCCAAGAGAGGAACTATACGGTTAAATTGATATGTTTTCCTCTAAAGAGCCCCGACATAATTCTCAGCATGGATTGGCTTTCAACCAACCATGGGATCATGGGTTGCAAGAACAAAACTATTATCTTCCCGAATTCAGGTATCTCGACATACCTGAATGCTCATCTCATACGAACCAACGTGATGGAATATTTTCATGAATAGCTCCTAGCAGCCCGTGTCGAGGAAAAAGAAAAGGATATTCTTAACATCCCAATGGTGAAGGAGTTTGCCGACATTTTCCTAGTAAAAGTGCCTGGAATACCTCCACTAAGAGACATAGAATTCACCTTTGATATAATTCTTGACACGAGTCCCATATCAATCGCACCATATCGTAGGGCACTAACATAACTAGAGATATAGAAGGAAATATTGAAGGAACTCATGGACAAAGGTTTCATTCGGCATAGTGTGTCGTCATGGGGAGCGCCCATTCTTTTAGTAAAGAAGAAGGATGGAGGAGCAAGGTTGTGTGTTCATTATAGACAACTCAACAAAGTAACGATAAAGAATAGTTATCCACTACCATGGATCGATGACTTAATGAACCAACTTCAAGGAGCGGCTGTTTTCTTGAAGATTGATCTAAAGTCTAGCTATCACCAGATTCGAGTGAAAGGAGAAGACATCCTGTAAACCGCTTTTTGGACGAGATACGAACATTATGAATACCTGGTAATGTCATTCATAGTTACTAATGCACCAGCAGTGTTCATGGATTACATGAACATGATCTTTCACCTGTGCTTATTGAAGTAACAAGAAACAACACAAGAAGGAGGGTTGAATTGTGTTTGTGTAAAACTTATCTATTTTAAAAACATATTACTAATTTCTTGAAAGCTTTTGGCAAACGTTAGAACTTAACATAAAACCCACATATGTAGGCTATGGTTTAACAGAGTTTTAGCAGCGAAAAGAGACGAGTTCTAACGTAGGTGCTTATAGGGGCAGACAATGTAAATGACAAGCATATAAAGCAGGTAAATAAATCTGCACACACAGATTTATCCTAGTTCACCCCTAATCGATGGGGCTACGTCCAGTCCTTGGCTTCACCAAGATTTTCCACTATTCACTGAATAGTACAAGTATTCAACAGGACTTCTCCAAGTATTCGTAGGACTTCTCCTTACAAGTTTTATACAGGACTTCTCCCACTATTTAACAGGACTTCTCCCTTCTAGTATTTGACAGGACTACTCCCAGTTCTTTTAACAAAGAAGATTTTTGTTTTACAAAGTCTCTTCAACAAGAGTTGGGTAGAAAGTTTAAGAACAATATACAAAGAGAATATGAAGGTTGGTTCTCTGTTTAAGTTATGTGAGAAAGATAAGAGTTTTTACTCTATGAAAGCTTCACACTATGGCAGACGACTTAACTCAGGTAGATATGACTTAAGAGATTATGAGTTTGCTTTAGAGATGATTGCAAGAGAATGACTTATAAAGCTTATGAAATTTTATCGTTGGAAGTCGCCACTAAACTCAGTGTCTAAGTTCTCTATTTATATCTGGACTGGGCGAGCTCCCTCACTCAGTATAAGGGTGACTAGACGACTTTAGTAGGACGAGGCGATGGCGAGTTGGACCATCAGGGGGTGTGAATTCATACCTTATGGAGGGTGTAGGTTTATAGTTTATTGGGCCGAGTTCTCGAAGCCCAGGGGCCTATAGTTTGTAATTTAGGGTTTTAAAGTCATCTATGACTCTTCCCCCTATAAATAGCTAGTAGGGGGCTCATGTAAAAGGGTTTTGATTTTCTCATTCTATACTAAATAATAATTCTTCTCATGTTACTCTCTATTCGAGAAAATTTGGCGCCGTCTATGGGGAAAGGTAAACTAACCCCCGCAATTACGAGGAGCGAAGCCATGTCAGGCATTCGAAGGAGAGGCCGTGGTTGAGGACGTGGTGGAGGGCGAGCGGCGAGGACGCAGCCACAACCATATCCTCCCCAATCACCAAACCCTAACTTGACAAACATGACGCAAACACAACCGAACGAGACACAACCGAACGATCAGCCGAACATTGGATAACCTGCCACGATTAACCTTCTAAAGGGATAAGAAATTTCTCCCCTTCTTGTTCTTTGCCTTCACCTTCTGAAACTATGACATAGGTTCTTAGTCCTTTAGGTTCTTCTTCCTCCACCTCCAATTTGTCTTCAAAGACAAATTCTACAATGGAGGTTTCTCTCACCTCTTCTCTTTGAACCACAGGTTCAACCACTGGCTGCCTCTGCAAAATGCAGGCTATCCTTCCCTGTAAAGCAACTAAAGCTTCCCATTCTTGCAGGCAAAGATCCGTTAACGCGCTTACATTCCAATTCAGCATAATGCTCATCAATTAAATTGAAAGCATCACGCTTCTTTTTTTCATACTCTTTTTCAAGTTCAACCCGGATCTTTGCCAGCCGCTGCTCAAATGTTTCAACCATAGTTGTGTCTTGTATAAACTCAGAAAACAAGGATTAGAAGCACTAGTTTAAAACAACAAAAAATCATAAAAAAAAAACAAAAATCTCTAAACAGAGAAGCTAAAGTCTAAATCAATAAACCTATCCCCAGCAACGGCGCCAAAAACTTGATAGCAACTCTGCAAGTGTACAGATTGTATCGAAGTAATATAAAATATATCATCTCCAAAGGAATTGGTTTTATTTAAAATCGGTTTTTTAGAGTTTGAAAGAAAAAAAATGTTTTTGTTTTGATTTTGGAATTTAAAGAAAACAACATAAAGATAATAGCTTGATAAAACAAGTACTTGGGTTGAGTTCAACCCCAAGTTCAACCCCAATCGCGGAGCCGTGTTTGTCCCACCTACCTTGATGGTTTGGTGTTTGTCCACCCCAATCCGGATCATTGTCTTAGGACGAGAGCGTACTGTGCATTCGCACCTAAAATGACCCTAGGATTTTTCCTTTGGTGTGGAATATTGAGAATATCTTGTTGTCTATATTATTTGATTACTATGCTTTATGTTTTTATTATTGCTCTTTTGTTATGAGATATTCTTGCTGATATTATTTGGAGCCTTTATTTGGAGTTAACCCTTGCATTACTTGTCGTGTATTTGTGTGGGCATCTATCGCTAGACGATGAGGATTGGAGCGTTCCGAGGGATTTTGTTCCCGAGGAGCAAGGAGGTTCATCTACTTGATCACGAAGATATGTCAAAGTGGAGCTTTAGCCGAGTTGCACGGATGTCGACTTATCGAGGCTGGATACGGACAATACAGAGAGATCGTTATGGACATGTTGTGGACGTACAATACTATAAGGGTTATATGACTGTTACCATTCCAGCGCGACTTTTGCTAGACTTGATATGTATGTTCGATGATGACATGCAGAGGCATGCTGCTAGTGGTGTTGATCGTCAGGAGGCCACTAGTACTTTAGAGAGTGATGCTGAGTTTATTGATCGTTGGCTTAGTAGAGAGTGTTAGTGGAGAGCACAGCGTGCTAGGATTTGCATGGAGCGCGAGCGGGAGTTGAATTGTCAAACAGCTAGTCATAAAGTATTGCTGGGTTCTCTTCCATAGTGTGTTTGGGGCTAGTTCTTTTGATCGAGTCTGTACCGTACCTTATTCTTATTGCTTTTAGTTATTAGGGTTGCACTATTCTAGAATTCATTCCTGTGTGTTGGCTCGAAAAGTGTGACATAGTTTTTTTTGTTTTTTTTCATGTCTTGAATAATTGTCATTTGTGGCGTTTTAATTGATGGTTAGTTTCGGTTCAAACTTTTCTACTGCTTTTGTTATTCATTTATTTTGTTGCGATATTAATATTATAACCTTTGTGGGAATCGAGGCGTTACAGGGTTCGCCGTGGCGAAGAGTGAAGTAATGGGTTTTAGCAACATCTTGTTATTCAAATCCCATTGTGGTTATAGTTGGTTTTTATAGGAAAGTTTGACCATAATGGAGGAAGTTCCCCTTTTCTTCTTCTCCCTCTGTCAGATTTTGACCTTATTAGAAAGTTCCTCTTCTTCACTCGTGACTTTGCTTGTGTTTGGTGCTAACTACCGCCACAATCTCCTTCATCATCTTCGCCTCGCCGCTCACGTCTTTTCACCCTATTAGAACTACCATCCCTTGCGCCAATCCACCAGCAGATGCCTAGTTGGAGGGTCTCTGTCTCTCTCTCCCTCTCTATATCTCTACCTCTCTCTCTCTCCCTCTTCTCCTCCATAACCTTCTTCTCTCTTTTATGCAGAAAATTTGGACCTTTTCCATCTTGTTGCAAGGAGTGGTGGTGAAGGAAGGGAGGGGTCGTGATCAGTGGGGGAGGCAAGAGAAGATATGGTGATGGTGGTGGTTGTGGTAGACTTCCTCTTCTCCTCCACAACCCTCTCTTCTCTCTTTGCTATATTTTTGGGTCTTTCCTATATTTTTGCAAAGACTAATGGTGGAGTGGGGGTGAGGAAAGGAGGGGTGGTGATCGATGGGGGAGGGAGGAGAAGATCTGGTGGTGGTGGTGGTTGTGGTACACTCTCTCTTCTCCTCCATAACCCTCTTCCTTCTTTTGTGCATAAACTTTGGACCTTTTTGCCTTTTTACCAGGACTAATGCTAATTAGACACAGGAATCACCGAAAAATGACAATAAGATCTCGTGTTATGATTGAAAGGAAACAAACACAAAATCAGGGGATAAGGTGGAGAAAAATTAACAAAGAAAATAAAATAGGAAGAAGAAATGTTGCGAAGAAGGTGCATATGTTTAATAAGCCAGGCGATCGCCATATGAATTGAGTGAAATCTTGAATAGAACAAGCTGGTTCAAGTAATAACCCTAGGAGATATAAATAATCCAACCTTGTTTCTGTATTGATCTACAAATCCTTTGATGCAATTTCAGTTTACGAGTTTTCCCATGTAGAACATACCAAAACTAAATACAAAAACCCTAAACCATTTTTAATTATTTGGAATCTTCCTAACATTTGGTCAATAATCTCATGAGCCTCCTCCATTTTGAACACCTCAAACAGATAAGTGATCATGCTGACCTTCGCTTCCTTCACCCTATTAGTACCTTCATGAGTAGTAAAAAAGTTTCTCATATCTCCTTAGCAGTAACACATCCATGAACCTTGTCATATTCATATGAAATTGAAATTTTCAAAATTCTGAAGATCTAGTCAATCTAGGATCAAAATACCTCATGAACATGGTGAAAGCATAGGGACTTGAAATTTTCGAGTAAATGTGATCCAAATCAGATCTTAAGGCTTTGAAACAGTTTGTTAATGATGAAAAATTGATCAAATCAAGTGGTTATTTAACAACATTTCATCAGATAACATCAAAAATGAAGATCTAGCCTATGTAGTGGACCAAATCCTTCAAGAACATAAAGAACACTCAAGAAACTTGATTTTCTAAATTCAAAAAGGAAGCTCAGAACTGAACAAGTAGGATATGATTGTTGAAGCTAATATATGGAGAAAAAAGATCTAGCATAAAAAATCACAAATAACATGTAGATAATTCTAGATCTAGCTTTTAAATTCAAATCTTATGAACACTTCAACTTAAATTTTGGCTCCAAGAACATGATGGAGAGAATTTATGATTTTGATCATATAACTTATATCTACACATTTTTCCACCGATTAAATAGATCAAACAACAAAGATCAAGTACTAGAAGGAGTAGATCATGAAGAATTCAACTCAATTTTGAACAAATTTTGAATCACACTCATGATGGAGCTTTTGGAGCCAAATATGAACAAAAATGAAGCAGGTTTTTCATCATTTAAACTCAGATCTAAAGCAATTTAACCGAACAAAATGATGTTTAGCAATGTATCTATGAGGATCTAGCATAGATCAACAAAAAACAAGCAAGAATGAGGTGCGAAAAATGAAAAAAATAGAATACCTCAAGAATTGTTCTCTTCCATGGATATGCTCCAAATCTACAAAATTATCTACTCCAAGCAAACTTCCAAGCTCAATGATACAAAATGATAAGGATCCAAGTGCATGTACTTCAAAATCCTCCTTCAAACCTGAAGGATCTAGCTCGCTTGCATGAAAAGTAGACAAAAGGAGGAAGAAACTTCAAAATTGACGAGGGAGAGATGGAGGTGCCACACTCAAGAGTGATAAGCCCAAAAGATCCACAAACTCCATGGAAGCTTGATAATTCTCAATAGAGAGAAGTC
Organism: Acmispon strigosus; assembly: GCA_030819835.1. Classification (NCBI taxonomy): domain Eukaryota; kingdom Viridiplantae; phylum Streptophyta; class Magnoliopsida; order Fabales; family Fabaceae; genus Acmispon; species Acmispon strigosus. The sequence goes on along the minus strand of JAUAMA010000004.1, from coordinate 26,937,782 downwards.
ACAAGAGTCACCTCTTAATAATTCTCTAGGTTTCCAAATGAGAACTTCGAGAGATTTTCTAAACTCACAATTTCAAATCTGAATATTATGACTAAAGATGTATGAAAATACACATGAAAGCTCCTTATCCAGGGAGTAGCATGATAAGTAGCCTCTAATGCAAGTGGGTAAGGCCCAACTTAACCAAAAATGTCACTACCCCTAATTGGACCACTATACAACTCTAAATCCTAATGGGCCGGAATACAAGCCTTAAATCCAAATCCTAGTTGGCCAGAATACAAGGACTAAACCGAAACTAAAACCTTATGTAGGCACAACATTAAATACCAAACTAAATCAAAATATAATACTGAAAATAGGGAAAATACTAATACTATCCATATAAAGCAATATTGAATTCATGAACAATGAACCTAATATATCTTCAAATGTTATTCCTCTGCTCTCCTTTCCATACATGCATCAATTAGGGTCGCCAAAGACACTCCAAACATGTCATCTATAACTTATAAATAAGGATCAACAACGGCACTCCGAGTATATTCGATCTCTATCTATTATATTTCTACATGCACTATTCAATCTATTGGTGACTTGATCGTCAAAGTTATTTAGTTATTTTTATAGGTGACACGATACCTCCCTAGTCGGGAAATGAGATTTACAATCATCGGTTAGAGCCAAGAAGGGTTGTCAGGTAGAACAATGTGTTACGAATAGAAGTTGTTGTCAAATAACATTTTAAACAGGTATAAGTGGTGGTGGTACAAGGATAAGGGGTAGCCAAGTTGAAGATGGAGCAAGACTAGCATCTGGACAACATGAAACAAAAGTATTGATGAAATTAAAGTTTCCTTCAAATTGGAGAGACATGTCTGTCTCTCATGATGAGGTGAAGAAGGATTTGATCAATTTAGTCATCTTTATCATTGAAAGATTAAAAAAGTGGTCAGTTTAGTCATTTTTATGTACTAAATAGATGTTAAAGGGACAAAAACATTAATTACATCTTCTAGAAATTAAAATGATCGATTCCCAATATTTCAAGCACCAAAATGACCATTTATAAATTATAAAAAATTAATAACATATGATGGGGGCAGTGACGGTTTTCCTTTTAAAAAGGGAAAATAAAAAAATACAATAATGAATAATCACCAGTTGAGCCATGTGAGATATTCCCACCCCTGAAAATTCGTTATTAATTGCATCTTAACTAATGTTCGTTTTACTCGTTGCTACTTTCTACTTGTTGTGAATCATCATTTGACCATGGTTTAAGCTTCACGTAGGTGCCGAATTCTCTATTTCAAATTATTATTCACATATTGACAATTTGACATATACTAGCTCATTGAAAACCATTTCAACAACTTTTGTGCCTGTCTAAAATCCTCCACCTACCTATTTCCTTTGTCATGAAAGCAGAATAATTGTTGATCCATACAAGAAGATCTTTGGTAACACGAGAAAAGGACGAGGAAGGATCAAAACAAGCATTATATCTCCATCTAGATATCAATAATTTTTCAAGTTGAGATTGCAATGAGTACAGTGACCAACAATTTGTTCTTTTTTTTGTCTAATAATCCTAGTAATTAGTACAGTAGTATATGAGGGAGCAAGAACGAACAAATATGGAATCGTAATTCAGAAACCAGTGCGTCCAGACATATACTTGGATCCTCTCTGCTCACTGTAAATTCTCCAATTGAGAACATTGAGTTTCAAGAATTGGGGAGAATACACTCATGCTGGTAAATGAAGTTTCTGGTTGTTCTTCCAGCTGCATGGCACAATTTTTAAATGCTCAAAACTTATATGGACAACGATTATTAACATAAATAAAAACCTGATAAGTATGTAAACTTACCTCTGGAAATAGTAATAGAAGAAGTCAGCGTAGAGCAGTGTTTGAACTAGGCCAGAAATCCATGCTGCAAAAGAACACATCAATAGGACTCAGGAACACACTATCAGAATTCAGTGTAATAGCAACTTTCATTATCCATAGCGAGATAGCTATCGTGACAGTTATATGTTTAATTTCATGAGAAAAGGTTCTTTGTAAGGAATATTGAACAGTGGTGTTGTCTAAAACAGAAATTGCTACTATATTTGAACATGTGATTAGAGAGGTAAACAGAAATAAGGGAATTGCTATTAGCGCCACCCGCATAGCTATTGACGTCATCCCAAATTTGCAAAAGCCCAGATCTATCCTTTTACCTAACTGCAAACCTAGATCTATTCTTCATCTCTTGCCCATATTTGAAGGCTGGTTTACCTGGGTTTCATCCCCAACATTAGCTTCTTTGATGTTCGTGATATTGAGTTTCCACATTCACGAACTCAAAGGAGCTAATGTAGGTGTTGATATCATATCTTCACGAACATCAAAGAAGCTAAATATCGTCCTACTCGACGAGATACTAATGGGTCCATATTCAGGGATCGTCCCATGTGATGGTAGTTGTCATCGCCACTGTAATCGGGATTGGGTCCAGTCCTGATGGTAGTCGTCATGCAAGTAGGATAGTTTTTATCTTTTCTACGTTAATGTAATTTGGCCCTATAGGGCTTGTAACTATGATTTCTTTGATTAATAAAATTAGTTTCCTTTCTTCCAATTGTGTTTTCTACAATTTCTGTGAATTTATCAACTGTTGCGTTATTTCACAGTTTAAACTGCGGCAAGTTCCGCAGTTTAAACTGCGAGAACTTGCAGAACAACAGTGGCAGTGCCAGTGGCCGCCGCAAAGAGCGACGACAAGGCAGAGAGTGAAGCCGACATATGGGTGGCCGACGGTGAAGGTATTTGGAGGAGGACGGTGGCCGCCAAGATGAGGTGGTGAGGTTGGGAAGAAGGTGGGTGGAGGTGGGTGGTGGGGAGCTGGGTGAGGTATTTTTAGTTAAGGGCATTTTGGTATTTTCACCAATTTTGGGATGATGTCAATAGTCGTGAGGGTGGCGCCAATAGCAATGCCCCAGAAATAAACTAACTTATTAAATTTTCTTGTTTACAGTTGTGCAAATAAATGACCTATAACCTAAGCTTCCGTTACTTTTTTTTTTTTTTAAAGTATGGCGAACTTGTCTTCAATTCTATGCCTTGAATACAAGGTAGTTTTGGCAAGTATATTGAAGGGCTTGCAGCCTTGCACAACCAGGATTGTTTTACAGCTTTTGAATGATAAACAAATATATATCTTAAGTCTTGAACAACTTCACATAGTGTGAAAACTGAGAATATGAAATATGCCAAACCACAAGTCAGCCATTGACTAATGCATAGAACGTTAGTTCCTTATAATTAGTGTAAAAGCATAAAACAATAATAGCCATAAAACACATGAAAAGAATCATACTTATCCAGTGGACAAAGTGGGGTTCAGTAAAGTAGCGATAGATCCAGTTGAGAATGTATAGTGCTCTGTATGCACTGCACACAGAAGACAAAGAACATTGTAATAGTAATTATAATCCATAGACAGATAAACTTCAAAAGAAACATTGCAAATAAGTTGAACAACAAGCTCATAAGAATTGACTCAAATGCACATATTTATTATGAACAAAACACAGGGAAATACAAATGACAAGAACTACTGAAACAAATGACAAGATCTGTTGAACCTGAATTAAAAAGGTAATTTCATTAGGCCCCCCCGAATTGCTGACAGTAAAAATACCATTTTGGAAGGAGTTCTAAATTAACTTCTTACACAGAATATAATCTTGCCAAAATAATTAACTAACTTTATTGTACAGATCTAATTCAACTGATAGCTCTTCTGTTGCACTGCTATGCCCATCAACTGTCAACATCTAAATCGTAAAGACATAGGAGCACTTTTCATTGATCCTTGGCACTGACCGTAAGTGTTAAAACCCCGAATCAGATCACACTAAGGGCATTGAACAGTTCAAGTAATCTTGGGAAGTAAGTTAAGTGTTTTGATTGAATATGCACAATCATGCTTTTAGGGGCTAGATCTGTACTTTGAAGCCATGCATACTGGCTGCAAAAGTTGAAATTGGTTGAGAAAAAGAAGAGCGAGGATGAAGAAATATCAAAAAACCCAATGGTATGTTAGGCTAGCGAAAATTTTATAATTCCCAAAATTATATGTTGTGATATGTTGTAATTAGTATTAATTGTATAATATTTGTTTTTATTATTAGAAAATTGAGTACATATTTAGTTTCTTCTATATAATGTATTGGTAGTTTTGACATAAGAAATAAAATATATTTCTCCATATTTCAAGATGGTATCAAAGCTCTCGATCTGAGGGCTATGCTTCCACATTCAAAAACCCTAGTCGTCTTATTACGGCCTTTTACTGTTTTGTTGCTTCAGGTCACGTTCACCAGCAGCCACCATTCCGCCACTGACGACCACCCACGAGGATCGCACCACCCAGACCGGCCGTTCCACGAAAGCCTGCCGCACGCGCCCTCACGCGCTAGTTCTTCAACCGCGAGTGACATCCACTCGCAGACGGATCTCCGGCGCGTGGCGTCCATGCGCTGCCTTCCCAGGCGTTTTTCCAACGCGACCACCACAAACCTGTTCGCCTTCCTCTCCTGGTTCGGTTACAAGGGTCATTTTGTGAAGATTGGTCTTCGTTGCTTGCTTTTATTGACGTTTGGTTCTTCCTCCTTCTTTGAGGACGTGAACCAACCTTCGCTTCTCTGTTTTCTGGTTATTTCTCCCTTGCAGATTTTTTCCTCTTCATCATGTCTAATGAGGAGATACCCAAGAAGAAACCCGCCTCTGAAGAGAAACCAGTCTCTCTTCCACCCTTATCTCACAATGATCTCCTGATATTGCAATGATCATATCGCTTGGATGGGCGCAATTACCTCCAATGGTCCGATATGGTCCGTCACACTCTCATAAGCCACAAGAGAATCAACTATATTGAAGGAAAAGCTCCTGCTCAAACTAATCCACAGTATCAGACATGGCGTGAAGAGAATTCTCTTATTATGACTTGGTTTTGGCACTCCATGATTCCGGAGATTAGTCGAAACCATAGTAGTCAATCCCGGATAGCGACGCATAACGGCCGACCCCGAAGTGGGATAGCGGATAGCGGGATGGCCGCTATTTTGGTTTTTTTTTTATATATTTTTATATAATTAATAGTAATACTATATGCATATAAATACAAAGACAAATATTATCTAACATTCATAAATCATAATAGCAATAAAAGTCATAAGTCTTAAAGATTTGAACAATAACACACAACTCAAAACAACATCAAGTTATCAACATTGAAATAAGAGTTACTAGGCTCCTAGCTACATAAGAAATCATCAATCATCATCATCATCTTCTAGCTCGGGCTCCTCCTCTTCCTTTTCGCTTTCACTTGTGTCAAAGTTGTAGATCTCTTCCTCAACCTCCTCTTCAGTTTCCTCCTCACTTGTTTCTTCTATCATCACTCCCTTGCCTCTCCCTCTTCCCCTCCTTCTAGAGTTTGAAGGCCTAGAAGAAGATGCAGTGGCAGCATGATTCCCCCCTCTTGTATTCCTCCTAGTATATGTCAAGGACTCATCAACACCTCCAGCACATGAGACATCTCCCCAAGTTAAGTCGTCATCTTCAAAAACCAAATCATTTGCAACATCATCGTCATCTCCACCAATTTGTCCCACCATCCACTCATTAGTCTCATCAACAGTATCCGGGAAAATGGGGTCAATGGCATCACGACAATCATATCTCTCCTTAAGAGCTTGGTTATATTTGACAAAGACCAAGTCTTGCAACTTTTGATGGTCAAGACGACTCCTCTTCTTTGAGTGAATCTATATTATAATATAAAATAAATATTAGTTTCATAATTCTTTTATGAAACTGTAAACTAATAAATAAATTAATAAGTATGAACTTACATGCTCAAATATACTCCAGTTTCGCTCACAAACTGATGAACTACAGGTCAAGCTAAGCACTTTAATAGCAAGTGTCATCAAATTCGGAGTACTTTGTCCAAATGCCTTTCACCACTCAGCTAGTCCTTAGTCTTTCGGACACTGTAATATTTAATTTAAATTAGGAGAAGCTTCTCACTTACCAGGAGACATTGCAGACCTTTGTCTTATGGCTTGTTTCATCCCAAAGAAGCCTCCAGCCATCTTATAAACAGACAGATCACGTATGATTTCATCAGCCAATTCCTCAGTCTCACTAAGCCTGTCAATTGTATCGTAGACTCATGATTTCCTGATTACGATCCATATCAGGATTAGCATAATAGTATTCTGGATTCAGAAAATGCCCCACTGCATGCAATGGATGGTGAAGTTGACATTCCCATCTTTTATCAATTATTTCCCAAACCTCCTTGTACTTGCTTTCATTATCCTTAAAACCACTTTTAATGGCCTCCTTAGCCTTGTCCATTGCTTCATATATGTAACCCATTGCCGGCCTCCTTTCATTATCAACAAGCCGAAGGACACGCACAAGTGGCCCCATAGCCCTAAGGCAATAAACAACATCGCTCCAAAATTTGTGCATGAGTACAACATTAGCACCCCCTTTCCCCTTACGGTCTTTGGCTATGTTAGACTTTGTCCAATCATCTGAAGTGAACATCCTTCTAAGGTTGTTTATTTGAGTGTACAACCTTTGCAAAGTCAGAAAAGTGGTGGCAAATCTTGAAACTCCATGTCTCACCAGTTCTGGTTTTTTTGTGAACTTTCTCATGGTGTTCAATGCCAAAGTATGATTGTAGACTTACCCAACAAGATTTATGCGCCTTTTGATGGTCTTTTGAACTCTTTTAAGCTTGTCAATGTCTTCCAATATCAAATCTATACAGTGGGCAGCACATGGAGTCCAAAATAAGTTCTTCCTCTAGCTTCTAGAAGCTTACCTAAGACCCGAATAAACAACTTCAAATGAGTAACGCACTATTAAATATTAATAACAAAGTAACTAAGTAATAGTTAATGTTACTTACCAGCCAATTTATAGTTGCTTCCATTGTCGGACACCACTTGCACCACATTCTTCTCTCCAATCTCCTCAACAATGTTGTCCAAGAGGTGGAACAACTTTTCTCCGGTCTTCATGTAGGAAGAACCATCAACACTCTTGATAAACATAGATCCGGACGGGCTATTCACCAGAAAATTTATCAAAGTCCTTTGCTTCCTATCTGTCCACGTATCGGACATAATCGAGCAACCATACCTTGCTCTCTCTTCCACATTAGACTTCATCAAATTTTGGGTGTATGCCACCTCCTTTTTAAGGAGTAGAACTCTCATCTCATGATAGGTTGGAGCTTTCAAATGAGGTCCATAGTTTCCAATAGCCTCTATCATCAACTTGAAGCTCTTTGTCCGCACAACATTAAAAACAATGTCATTCCTACAAAAGCATCTAGCAATATATTGGATTGTTCTTGCTCTTGCTTCTTTGTCACACGCATCATTCATGCTTGTTTGCCTCTTAGCTTTTGCTAACTTCAAACTTGTCTCAGGATCTCTCATAAGAAGTAAATCCATTGGGCTTTTAACATTTGGCTTCTTAGGAATAGAGGATGCACTACTTGAGCTTGTAGGCCTTTTCCCACTTCTAATGGTCACAATCTCTTGCACTTCATCTTCCTCATCTTGATCTGCACTCAATTCTGCCAAGTGTTCATCTCGCCCTTTCTTCTTAGCAAGGGCTTCCTTCAACAACAGCACCACCTCATCTTGAACTTTCCTACACTGATTACAATCGCCAACTGTTTTCATTTGATGACGTTTGGCCCTAGTTATTCCTCCTGAGGTTGTCACCCCACAGAAATCACATGTGACTCTTCCTATCATTTGGGTTCTTTAAGCTGTTCCACTGCCATGCTATATCAGTATTGTCCCCAATAGGCTTGAACAATCCATTCTCAATACGCTTGAAGTTGCCGGAAGTTGCTGCACAGCTATTTGGTTCACCTTGAGTGGCGGATGTCATTGCTGTTATTGGAACATAACAGTAACCATGGTAAGAAATGGAAGAAGAAAAATAGAGGGGAAAGAGAAAAAACAGAGGCAGAAATGGAAGAAGAAAAACAGAGGGGAAAGAGAAATAAACAGATGCAGAAATGGAATAAGAAAAACAGAGGGGAAAGAGAAAAAAACAAAGGCAGAAATGGAAGAAGAAAAACAGAGGGAAAAGAGGAAAAAAAAAACATAGGTAGAAATGGAATAAGGAAAACAGAGGGGATTAAGAAAAAACAGAGGGAGAAACCGAAGAAGAAAAACAGAGCAAGATACCTTGAGGCTTGGGGTGGTCGCCGGACGTGGAGGTGGTCGCCGGACTGGAGCGGTCGCCGGACTGGAGCGGTCTCTGGAGTGGAGCGCTGGAGTGCAGGAGCAGTGAGGGGTTCAAGAGAAGAATGAGAGGGAGAGTGAAAGTGAAAAGCAGCAAGGAAAGATGAGGAAAAAAGGGAGAGTGGAGGCTTGACCTAATTTTTTTAGCCTGGAAAGTTCAAATTTACCCTTAAAATCCCAACCCACCGGTTTAAATTAAGGGGTTTTTCGAAATTTCCCCTGGATCCCGCGATAACCCGCGATCCCGACCGCGATTCAGGCCGCGATTCGCGCCGCGACGGTGAAGCGCGACGCGACTTGGAAGCAATCGCAGGGAAGGGCCGCGACGCGACGCCGCTATGGCAGCGCGATCGACCACTCTGGTCGGAACTATATGTTTTTTCCTACTGCTCAGGAGATTTGGAAGAACCTGGCACGGGCATATTCCAAAAAACAAAACCTCTCAGCCTGCTATGCGTTGGAAAATAAAATTTTCAATTCGAAGCAAGGAAATATTTTTGTGTCAGAATACTATGGGATTCTGAATGGTCTCTAGATGGAATTGGACCAGTATCAAAATTTGAAGATGAAGTGTGAATGTGTGATGATGACTCCACAACGCTTACTCAATTTATTGATAAATCAAGGATTTTTAAGTTTCTCTCTGGCCTTAACACTAAATTTGATCCTATCCGGGTTCAAATTTTGGGCAAGGTGAAACTCCCTTCTCTCTCAGAGGTGCTCTTCATAGTTAGTGATGAAGAAGGTCGGAGGACAGTGATGATGGAAGACAAATCTGTTGTTGGTTCAGCCTTAGCCTCTAAAAAGGGTCCTGCCAAAGGATCTACCTTTTCCGAACGTCCTAATCGCGATGATAGATGGTGCACTCGCTGTAAGAGATCTGGTCACACCAAAGAGAATTGTTTGTTCTCTCTCTATGACTGGTATGAACTCTATTTTCCTATCTCTTAATGCTTTGTGTACTGAGGATAGCTGGATTATTGACTCTGGTGCTACAGATCACATGACACCTCACCTCTCACATTTATCTTCTTATTCCACTTTGCCTAGAAACCATCATATCACTGTTGCTAATGGATCCCACACCTCGGTTACCGGATGTGGAACTCTCACCTTAGCTCATCTCCACACCTAAAGCGTGTGCTTCATGTCCCAAAGCTTTCTAACAACCTCTTGTCTATTCACAAACTCACTAAAGATTTGAAGTGTGCAGTAACCTTTTTTGAATCACATTGTGTTTTCCAGGATCTTGCCACGGGGCGGACGATTGGAATTGCTAAGGAACAAGACGGGTTATACTCTCTGTTGCACAAGGAGAACAAGTGTCATGAGGCAAGTTCAGAGTCATGGAGTACTTCTCAAATTTGGTTGCAGCACAAGCGTCTTGGGCATCCTGCCTTTAGTGTCCTTAGGACCATGTTTCCCCATTTATTTTCAAGAGTGTCTGTTGAGTCTTTCCATTGTGATGTGTGTCAGTTTTCTAAACATCATCGTTCAACTTTTATTTCTAGGAATAATAAATGTGCTCAACCTTTGATCTTGTTCACTCTGATGTGTGGGGACCTTCGTCTGTTTCTAATATTTTTGGTGCAAAATGGTTTGTTACTTTTATTGATGATTTTACTCGGATTACCTGGGTTTTTCTTATGAAAGATAAGTCTAAGGTGTTTCAATTATTTAACTTTTTCAACATGGTTAGAACACAATTTGGGAAACTTATTAAAAGGTTAAGGTCAGACAATGGAAAGAGTATGTAAATCAAAAAAATTCCAAATTTCTGAGTGTTGTTCATGAGCTTACTTGTGTTGACACCCCACAACAAAATGGGGTTGCTGAAAGGAAAAGTCGTCATCTTCTTGAAATCACCAGAGCATTACTCTTTCAAATGAATGTCCCTAAGTTTTATTGGGGGGAAGCCGTCTTAACTGCTGCTTATTTAATCAATAGGTTACCATCTAGGGTTTTATCTGGTGTTAGTCCAGTGCAGTTAATGACGAGTTTCTTTCCGTCCGTTCTCATTATGTTAAGTCTCCAAGGTCGTGTCTTTGGTTGTTATGCCTTTGTGCATGTTCATGGTTCTCACCGGGGAAAGTTGGATCCTCGGGCTCTTAAATGTATCTTTATCTAATATGCTTCAGATAAGAAGGGATATAAATGTTATCATCCTCCTAGTCGTCGTGTCTATATATCCATGAATGTTACCTTTCAAGAAACAAAGCCTTTTTATCCTAGTCGTCAGCTTCAGGGGGAGAATAGTCAGGAAGCTGAGTCTCTAGAGTTGTCTGTTATTCCTCTGACACGGGAGCCCTTGATGCCTTCCTCGATTCCTACCACTGAGGAAAACGATCCTGACCCAATGCTGTCGGTCCAGAATGATGGTGATGACAATGATCTTGAACCAATACAGGTACAGAATAATGTTGGCAGATACAGGATATAGTACAAGCGGAAAGTTAAACCTGTCCTAGTCCAACAAGTTCAATAGTCTGAACCAGAGGTAAGTGTTCCTAACATTGAGCCTAATAATTCTTGTGAGTCTAACCTTGATGAGCTACCTATTGCCTTAAGAAAAGAAAAACGATCATGTACCAAGTACCCATATCCCAGTTTGTGTCTACTAAAAATCTGTCTTCGCAGCATCAGAGTTTTATTTCAACTATTGACTCTATTAGAGTCCCTGCATCAGTACAAGAAACATTAAAAGATAAGAACTGGTTTCAAGCCATGAATGAAGAGATGCATGCGCTAGAGAAGAATGGGACTTGGGAGATTGTTGAGAAGCCAAATGACAAGAGGACTGTAGGTTGCAGGTGGATATATACAGTGAAGTATCGACCTGATGCATGCTTGACAAGTATAAAGCGAGACTAGTTGCAGAGGGATACACCCAGACCTATGGAATTTATTATCAGGAGTCGTTTGCTCCGGTTGCAAAAATGAACACCGTAAGGATCATTCTTTATTTAGCAGCTCACTTTGATTGGGAGTTGCAATAGTTTGATGTTAAAAATGCATTCTTGCATGGAGATTTGGAGGAAGAAGTGTATAGGAGATTCCGCCGGGTATGACCATACTTCAGGAGGAAATAACGTGTGCAGATTGAAGAATGCCCTATATGGGCTCAAACAGTCTCCCCGAGCTTGGTTTGGGAGGTTTACTCAAGCTATGGTTTCCCTTGGTTATAAACAGAGCCAAGGAGATCATACGCTCTTCATAAAACATACTCATAATAGCAAACTCACTATTCTGTTAGTCTATGTAGACGATATGATCATTGCAGGCAATGATGAACTTGAGAAGCAGATCTTCAGAAAGGAGTTAGCAGCTCAGTTTGAAATGAAGGACTTTGGAAAGCTAAAATATTTCCTAGGAATGGAGGTGGCATACTCGAAACAAAGCATTTTCATCTCTCAGAGAAAGTATATCCTTGATCTTCTCAAAGAGATTGACAAACTGAGTTGTAAGCCACTGGAGTCCCTATAGAGTAGAACCACAAGATTTGGAGTAATGAGGAGAGCCAAAGGGTTGATAAGGCCCAATACCAGAGACTTGTGGGGAAGCTCATTTATCTATCTCACACTATGCCCGATATAGCTTATACAGTTAGTGTTGTCGGTCAGTTCATGCATGACCCAAGGGAGAGGCACTTACAAGTTGTGGATAGAATCTTGCAGTATCTGAAGGCAAGTCTAGAAAGAGATCTATTGTTCAAGAAAAATGAATAGTTGTCTATGGAAATTTATACTGATGCAGATTATGCAGGATTAATTGATGACATGAGGTCCACTACAGGATACTGTAAGTTCTTGGGTGGAAATTTAGTGACATGGAGGAGCAAGAAGCAAAATGCCGTTGCCAGATCAAGTGCAGAGGTGGAATTCAGAGCCATGGCTCAAGGAGTCTGAGTTATTATGGATAAAGATCATACTAGATGACTACAAGATAAAGCGCGAAGCTCCCATGAGACTTTTCTGTGATAATAAGTCTGCCATTAGTATTGCTCACAATCCAGTCCAACATGATAGAACGAAACACATAGAGATAGACCGGCATTTCATCAAAGAAAAATTAGATAGTGGTCTTATTTCTACACAGTACGTCCCCTCAGGACTACAGTTAGCTGATGTGCTCACCAAAAGACTATTAGAGGAGAGTATTCGAACTCCCCTTATCTAGAATCTGTTAGTGTTCTGTTACTTATCTAGAATCTAGTGTTTTGTTTTTCAGATTTGAAATTCTGTTATTCAGATTTGAAATCCCACTTATTTAGGACTTGATTAGTGATCTGTTTAGTTCTGTTAGTTGTTAGCTTAATTATCCTAGTTAAGATATTCTATCGTTTAACCGTTGTTGCTGTTATCACTTAGTTAAGATATTCTGTTGTTTAACGGTTGTTGTTGTTATCACTTTGTGCTACTATATAAGGTGCACTTTGTACACTTTATTATCTGTTTTTATTATTAGGAGATTGAGTACATATTTAGTTTCCTCTATAAAATGTAATCACTTGGTAGTTTTGACATAAGAAATAAAATATATTTCTCCATATTTCAAGTTTATATTTTCACCAAAAATTACAAAACATGTCATTTTCTTTACTTTTGTTTCCTGTTTTCAAATATTTGTACAGAAAATGACGAAAACAAATGCAAAATGAATCAGGTTCTTTGAAAATAGGAAACAAAGAATAGATAAAATTACATATTTGTAATTAATAGTGAACAAAATTCCATGAAACTTATACAACCAAACTTTCACAGTCAAGGTTCTTAGTATTAAAGCCCAAGAGTTAAAACATGCAGATTGGTTCTTCTGATGTATAATTTTCGCATTTGCTTCTTTTTTATGATATAGCACACACATGAGTTGCAAAAAGTTGGGGACAATTATCAGTCAGAACTTAGGTTACCCATATAATAAACTTACAACTCATGATAATATAAAGAGCATTTTCATTGAGCATTTCTAATAAAGCCAATAGACAGTCTGGCCCATGTACACTACTGCAAGTGCAAACTAATAATTTATTTATTCCTTTTGTCACCTTAATCAGCTACTCCCTATATAGGTGAGTTAGAAGCACTATTTCGGAACCTATACCATTCAACAGATAAAATGTTATGATGTTCTTCAAGTGAACAAAATCAACCAATATTTAAAGAGTGTTTACTGACTTCAATGACCGGGAACTATATTAAATTTCAACTCCCATTCCCATCTCATCTTGCATGAAAGCACTACTATGCTCATTCTATGCAGGAATATTAACATAGATAATAGCTTCCAGTTATTTGGCTGTTGATCAGTAGGTGAAACACCTTCAGAACAGATAGCTGCTTATTCCAAATCTCCAATACTAAATCAATATCAAGAAACACAGAAATCTTTGAAAAATATAACAATGCTTGAAATCTGATAGAGATCAAAGCTTACCCAAGAAGAAAGACATATTGTCCTGTCAAATTGTCAATGTTTCTAGTTCTCTGCAACAGTACTAGCTGAGGAAGTATAGCTACAGCTTCCAAATACAGGGAAAATGCCCACATCACCTATTGCATGCATAAGTATGATTTTGGAAAGTAGATAAAAGTTACAGTTATGGATAATGAGCTCTAAAAAATAGTCCAAAGGACATGTAAATCATGTGTAGTAAGTTAGTAACAGAACATCTACAGACAACAGATAATAACAGATGCATACTAACCTCCTTAAATGTGAATTTCTCATTGATAAGTAGGGCCAACAGTAAACAGGGCAATATGAGAAAATAATGACGAAAGGTATCTTGATCTTTGTCATATGATCTACGGACAATCTTGTGGTACCTCATGTACCATACAATAGAAAAAGAGCTTCCCAAGAATATCAACTTCATAGTGGTATTATATAGTGATATATAACTGGTAAAGATATCTAAATAGCGAGAAGCAAAAACAAGTGCGTAGAGTTCTTGAGTCTTCAATGAGACACCTGCATATAAATGAGATGCACCCAAAGTCAAAGTTAGAAAAATATACCCAAATGTCTTACCAAAATAAATTGAATTAAAGTACAGCAAGTCAATGCTCAAAATTCAAAAATGAAAAATAAAAATTACAGATAAGTAGGTGTCTGCTCTAGTGAATAAATTTTGTGCTTCATCACTTTTAATCTTTGTTCTTCCTCAAATAGAATCAAACACAAAGAGAGGAGGGGAAATATGCAGGATAAAATGAGAAATATGCAGGATAAAAGGGGTCCTTTCTAATTATATGTTAAGCTATAGTTTAGGCTATCATATCACTTTAGCACAACTGCAACAGCAACATAAACCGTGCTTGAGTTACAGAAGCATGAAAAAACAGCCTGAGCAGCAGCCCAACATTTAATTAGAATTGACTATCTTTGTCCTGCATCACTTACCAAAGACATACAGTTCTCATTCATCTATGTCTATAACCACATATGCCTACAACACGATTGTCTCATTTCGACAATGTTACCAATATAGAACTTTGGAATTTTCCATATCTAGCTCAAAGAGAAACAGAAACAGCAAAAGGTTGCCCAAAATTTTAATACATGCTATTCCCAAAATATACTCAATCTTTTTGGAATTGTACTATGAGATTGATGTAGTGGTTGTTCCTACTGCAGTCTGCTGATCAGTGGCAGTTGCTAGGCATAATGTTCATGGTAAACACTAAAATTCTTTCCTCACAAACACTGAATAATACATCTGGTAATAAACCAGCAAACTGAAACCTAGAGTATCAATCACACATGCTTCTTCTCTTTGTACCAAAAAGACAATCACAAGAGGCAAGATTCTCTAAACCCACAAGAAGGAGAAGGTACCCGATTGAATGCAAACCAAAAAGCACTTATTGAAGCTTATTTAGTGCATTTTCTAGTAGATAAGCTCCCATCAGCTCCAATAAGCCCCTATTGGAACAGGCTCAAGGACGAAATAATTTCGCATAGGCACAATTAGGGGTTTGGAGCATTTCCATCTTATCATTTAGCTTTAAAATTGATGCCGCAACATAATAATGCATTGAATCAAACAAGACTAAGTTTCAAATCTACAACAGCCTCAACCCAAAAATCTGGCAACAGAAAATTTCGCACAGAAAATGCTGACTGAGAAGAGAAAGATACCAGCGCAGGATTTGATGGTGTGGATCTTGAGGAGCAGGACGAGGACGCTGGCCAAATGGGTCATGTCCCCAGCTAACCTGAAAATGTTCATCTCTGCTCGGATCGGATCTGAAAAGGGTCGATTTCGAATGAGCAAAAATCGTTTTCAAGCGGTGTTGCGCACTCCTATAGGTGTGGCTGTTGCATACAAGCACAGAAGACTTCAGAACATGTCAGATTTGGAGTTTCTCATACTCTTCTTTCCTTTCCTTTTTTTTTTTTTTTTTTTTCTTTTGACTGTATTTTTTTCTCTATAATTTCGACCTATCCGTGATTTTAATCCCAAAAATTGTGTTATTTTTTTACGCTACCAAAACTAAAATCTGGTTGGTCCATACTTTTTCACGACAAAAATATCTCCGTACTTTTAAAATTTGTCAATTTTTGTGATCCCTTAAAAAAAAATCTATGTGATAGTAGCTTTCAATTGTCTGGATTTTTATCAGGTAGAAAACCGATTAAAGTTAACTCTATTCAAGGAGCGTTATTTCGACAAAGACTTGAGGTACGCTAAATTTGATTAAGCTTAGAACACAGGTGTTCTTACTTTTTCAACACCCAATAAACTACACATGCTTATGGCTAATGTTCGGCCGAAAGCATTGGAAAAAGTGTCATTCAGCTAACTAAAGAATCATATTTCAACTAGCAGTTACTAGACTAAGAAAGTGAGAGATCAAAACACGTGGAAAAGCTTGAAACCGTAGATGAAGGCATCGTCGAAGACTATTAGAATTTAGGAGGCCTAACTCAACTACAAAAGCTAGCTTGAGAGTTGAGGTTTGCTCTACCCTTATAAACACTTATTGGTCATATCTCTAGCCAATGTGGGACTTCTAACAAAGACACATGTTTTATTTTAGTTAGTTAGTCGTTGATGGCAGTTAGGATTAGTAGTCCATAAATAAGACTTCAGACGTTGAAGTCAGGGTTCACAATTTCAGTCGAAAATTCCCTTGTTGCTGAGAAAGTCCAAACCAACGTGACTATGTAGCAAATACTGGATTATTAGAGTATGTATTGTGAAACTATCTACATAATGGAATTTTATTAATGGTTATTTACGTTTTTCTTCATTGTTTTCTTAAATCTTGTTTAAATTTACTTCTTTTTCTTCAAATATCTGGGTCAAATTCCCAGTGTTTACTTCTTATTTCTCTTCTTATTTCTGGGTTGAAGCTTGTGTATGTTTACTTG
This sequence comes from Acmispon strigosus, assembly GCA_030819835.1. NCBI lineage: Eukaryota > Viridiplantae > Streptophyta > Magnoliopsida > Fabales > Fabaceae > Acmispon > Acmispon strigosus. The sequence continues at coordinate 26,921,063 of JAUAMA010000004.1, read as the reverse complement.
TACGTTAAAAATCTTGATCAATATACTTTTGAAAAAGCGTTTTCATTAAAGAAGGAAGTAGCCCAGGTCGAAATTTGGAAAATGTGCATATGGTTAATACAAATGAGAATGTAGATAGAGTAATTGAAAGAATTTGACAGAATAATTTTGGGGGCAACAAAACATAGCAACTATTGTAGAACAATTGCTGAATCAACATGGTTTTAATGTAGGTTTTGCAAATATGCCACATTTCATCTCAACATTTTCATAATATGTCCTTCAAACTGAACTGCCTAAGGGTTGGAAAGTCCCTAAATTCACTAAGTTTTCTGGTAAGTCTGGTGAGTCAATTGTAGAGCATATGGCTAGGTACCAAATAGAGGCAGGAGACTTGGCTAATAATGAAAACTTGAAAATGAAATATTTCCCAAGTTCTCTGACAAAAAATGCTTTCACATGGTTTACCACATTACCACCTGGTTCAATTCTCAATTGGATTCAGCTGGAAAGAATTTTTCATGAGCAACTTAGGGGTGAGTCAAAAATAAGTCTTATAAAATTGGCTAGTGTTAAGAGGGATATAGCTGAATCAATTGATAAATATCTCAATAGATTTAGGCAGTTGAAGTCAAGATGCTTTACTCAAGTCCTTAAACATGAGTTAGTGGTCATGGTTGCTGGTGATTTAGAATAACCCATAAGGAAGAAAATCGAGTGAGGCAAATCAAATATTTGAAGGTTGAAAAGATGAAATATAATAAATTTCCTAAGAAAGAAAAGATTGCCTATGTTGGGAGTGATGAAGTGAGTCGAAATGTGTGCACCTCATTTGGGGATGACGAATACATGGAGGAGAGTGAAATTAACTTGGCAGAACTTAAGCCAGGACCTCCATATGTGTGTAAATATTTAAAGCCTTTTGAAAGTAAAAATGTTAATGAGGTACCTCAAAATCCCAAGTTTTCCACTAAAACTTATACCTTTGATAGAACTAAATATGATGCAATATATGACATTTTAGTGGCAGATGGTGTTTACTCTGATTTTTGGTAAACCACAAAGTAATCCAAATGTTGATAGAGGTTGGATTCTGATCCTCTTTGGGCTCTCGGGTTTGAAATGGCCAGTGCTTTAAATTTAAAGTGAAGGAGTGGAAAAGGTAAATTTATGCTTCGATGAACACCTTTTTTGAGAAGCATGATATTTTAACTAAATAAACAAAAGATAAATTTAATTATCCTTTATTTAATTAGCAGTTAAAGCCTGACGGTTTAATCATGGCAGTAGATTAGGACTAAACCATTTTTCCTTTCTCTTGTAATCGAATTTTGATTTCTCAAACAATAACCATGTCAAACGGCTTAATTGTTAATACAACTTTATAATCCGATTGTTAAACAATTCATTACCCATAATGACACAACTTAAAGCCCTATATTTCACCTTTCGATCAAAAGGTAAGTTAGGATTTTGTAAATAATCTACTATGGGCTTCCTCCAATCATTAGGAAATAAACTGTCGATGACTAAAACCTCAAATTCTTGATTTGGGACTAGCTTTGCTCTAACTTTTATTAGCTCTTCTAATTTCTTCCTCGAAAATTTGTAGCCAGAGGAAATTTGAGCCAACTCATTGGCTTCTTGGTTTTAGACTCTTGGCACATGTTGTATTTCGACTTCATCAAAATTAGCTAGAAAATGAGAAGCTTTTACGAAATATCTCATATGATTCTCATTTATGCATTTTGTAACGCCCCAATTTTGGGTTGAGGGTCACATAGTAATAAGCGAAAATTAATAAACCTCTCTCAAAGTAACTCAATTTTTTTATAAAAATCTATTTCGTCGCTCAATAATAATTATTTAACATAATAATAATCCCCTTAAATAAATAATCAACTCATAACAAAATAAATATTTACTTTTGCACCACACTTGTGCTAAGACAAATTAATTAGCAGAAAACAAAACTCTTCAAGATCTTCAAGTCATCCTAGCATCATCTCCTTTAACTGCTCTCAACCTATGCTTTTTGTAAATCTTCGCGCTGTAAATCCCTGGCGTTAAGCGCCCAAACAACAAACAACAAACACAAACAGCAAAACAGAAAGGGTTAAATCATTATCCAAACATCATAAACAACCTCACACGGCATGCATAAACATATCAAAACAGTAGCAATTTTTACTAAACATCAGCAATAGAAGATTATATTGGGAACAGATACAATTATAGCAAGTGCAACACCAAAAGCGAATATCAAAACGTAATCGTTTATCTCAAGTCAAATTCCTCAACGGCTTGTTAGTCCCTCAATTAAATTTCCTCAATCTCAGGGCAGTTTCACAAGAGAGATGTATAGAGGATGTATCATATGAGAAAGATGTTTTTATATGAGAAAATAAGAATAAATCACGATCGTTAGATCTAATCATGAATGGTCAAGATTAAAACATGAAATCATGTGACTTTTTAAAAAGTCACATGACATTTTTAAGTAGTCATGTGACTATTAAGTTGTTTTAATCTTGACCATTCATGATTAGATCTAACGATCGTGATTTATTCTCATTTTCTCATATAAAAACATATTTCTCATGTGATACATCCCCTAAATATATATACGGTTATATATATATATATATATATATTAAAATATTTCTTTAATATCATATATATCCAATATAGGTTCCTAAAATTGTTTAACCTAAAGTACCCACATTAGAAGATATATTTTCTAGCAGTTTAAAAAAAACGACATATATTTATTCTTCCAAAATATTTGTGATAAAATACAAAACAATATCGACCAACACAAAGCTCATCCCAAAAAAAGTAATAAAGTCAATCAAAAAGTCAACAAAGGACCAAACTAACACTACTAAGTAGTTCAGGAACCAAAACATAAATACTCCAACCTCGGGGACCAAGAATGTAAATACCGAAAATAGAGGGTCTTACACATTTGTCTTTCGAATCACCTTTAATTTTGACCGTTTTTGCTCCCAAAACAAGAAACATTTCTAAACCGGCGATGAATGCTTCATAATCGGCTTCGTTATTCGAGCAAACGCCTTGAATTTTAAACTTAAACCTTGTAGGAATATTTTAGGGAGACATAATTAAGATCCCTATTCCTGTCCCTTTCTACTGTTTTGACCCATCAAAGAAGAGTTTCCAAGGCTTAAGGTTAACCAACGTTTCTTTCATTTTGGCTAAAGAATGCTCGGCCAAGAAATCCGCCACCACTTGGCCTTTCATTGATTTCAATGGTGTGCACTTCAAAGAATGTTCAAATAATGCCAATGCTCATTTTTCTATTCGGCTATGTAATATGGGCTTCGACAATATATGCTTAATAACATCAAAGTGAGAATAGACAAAATCGTCGACTTGTTTTATATAATATTTCAATTTCACACATGAAAAGTACAAGCACATGCACAACTTTTCAATTAAGCTATACTTAGTTTCTGCATCATTTAAACTTCTACTAAGGTAGTAAATGGCTCTTTCAACACCATTTTTATCATCTTGAGCTAACATGCTCGCTATTGTTTTGTCTGATGCAGAAATATACAATTTCATGGGTTTACTACTTATAGGTGGGGTCATTACAGGAGGGTTGGCCAAGTAGTTTTTGATACGTCGAACGCTTCATGATGCTCGGCTTCCCAACAAAACTTCTCCTCCTTTTGAAGTTGAAGGAGCGGCGAGAAGATCTTCGTCTTGCTACTTAGATTCAAAATGAATCTTCTCAGAAAATTAATCTTTCCGAGTAACAACTGAAGTTGTTTTTTCATCAAGGGGGGTTGAGTGTTGAGAATTGCTTTGGCCTTTTTTTTTTTTTGATTTTGATCCCTTTTTTTGTGGACTACAAAGCCAAGAAAATCTCCTATAATAACACCGAAAGCACATTTAATGGGATTCATCTTAAGACCAAACTTTCTCATTCTTTTGAATGATTGTCGTACATGGTCCAAGTGTTCATCTTTCGATGTAGATTTAACTACTACATCATCGATATAAACTTGCATGAATCAACCAATTAAATCATCGAAAATGGTATTCATGGCCCTTTGGTAAGAGCGCCAACATTTTTCAAACCAAAAGGCATTACAACCCGCTCATATGTTCCTAATGCACCAGGGCATCGAAAAGCAGTTTTAGGAATGTCATCTTCAGCGATGAAGATGTGGTTGTAACGTGAATACCTATCTAAAAGACTAAGATATTCATTGTCAGCCGCTGAATCGACTAACATATCAGCAATAGGAATTGGATACTCATCTTTTGGATTGGCAGCACTTAAATCCCTAAAATCAATGCACACTCGAAGGGTGCCATTCTTTTTAATTACAGGGACTATATTTGCAAACCAGTCTACGTACCTTGCAGTTCTGATGAAATTATTCCTTAAGAGTCGCTCGATTTCCTCTTTAATCCTCGACACGACCTCAGGGGCAAAATGCCTTGGAGTTTGCTTGATTGGCCTTTTATTGGGCCTAATTGGCAACCTCAATCCTACCACTTCTTGACTCAAACCGGGCATATCATTGTAATCCCAAGCGAAATAATCTTTATATTCATGCAGAAGCTCAATCATTTGTTCCTTGAACTCTGGATCTATCAACGAACTAATATATGTAGGCCTCTTCTTCGACTCATCCCCTAGATTGACTTCTTCTAAGGGATCTTTGTTAGATTCAAATGATTAAAATAAATCATTATATTTTGATAATTAACAATTTCGTTTAAAGGTTTAATATCATTAGAGATAGAACTCCTAACACGGTGAATTTTCTTATATCCAGGAAAATCTATCTACTTGAAGAACTAAATGAATCTCAAGGTGTTATCAAGAGAAACAGTCTTGCAAGAAGAAATCGTCCGATCATCACTGCATACACCTTCAAGGAAAAGCTGTCTAGATATACAAAGAAAGCATTAATATAGAGACAGTCCGGTGACTCACGGAAAACCAAACATGGCCTTCAAAACAGCAAACATCCTTTGGAAGGCACTCTATCAGCTATGCACTCTCAAAGCCAAAATCTACTTGACAAAGTTGAAACAGTCCGACGCATAAATAAACAGTGATCAACAGGAAGACTGTTTTATCAAAAGCTGAATGAGCATGACAACAAATCATGAAGAAACATTCTCAGCTTTGAAGCTTCTCTAGCACCATACAAAGAAGTTGTGAATCAACTCATTCAAATGGAGAACTTCAGTGGAAGCACAAAAGAAGGAAACATTCAGTCATCTACAAGTCAAGAATATTCTGAATTTCAGGAAAGACTGAATTGAGGAAATCCATCTGCTCATGAAGTAACGAAATTCTGAAGATTCTATGAAGACTACGTCTGCCAAATCATAGTGAAGATTTCGTCTGCCTAAAGCATCAAAGTGCTCAAAAGTTATAAATGCCAGAAAGTGCGCATCATGAGGATATCAGCTCAACAGAAGCATTAAAGAAATTATTCAACCTAGCTCTGAAGAGTTCATCCAGAATAATTGCTTCTTGGGTCAAGAGTCATCTACCTCGTCTGCACATTAAATGAAGTACTGTTGATGGCAGAAAGAAGAAAGGGACATTTTAGAAAGGATTCCAGGTACTTTTCCATCTGAAACTCTTGTTAATCCAAAGGAGAATGTAGAGAATGTTTCAGCTATCACTCTTAGGAGTGGTAAAACTATGCCCGAAAGGGTAGTGGAGATTGAACAAGAGGTGAATTGTGAAGACAAAGAAAAAGAGAGGTATGTGCTTAATGATGCTGAAAAACTTGTTGAAAATGTAATTCCTCCTTCTAAGAAAATTGGTAAAGTACCATTTCCCATGTCTTTAAAAAATAATTTGGAAAAACAATTCTCAAGATTTCTTGAGATTTTCAAAAGACTTCAAATAAATATCCCTTTTTCCGAAGCCTTGGAACAAATGCCTACTTACGCCAAGTTTATGAAAGATATTTTATCTAGAAGGAGGAAGTTGAGTGAGATTGAAGAGACTGTTATGTTGACTGAGGAGTGTTCAGCAATTGTATCAAGAAAGCTGCCCCAAAAGTTGAAAGATCTGGGGAGCTTTACTATACCTGTGGATATTGAGGGATTGCCGAATTCAAAAGCTCTCTGTGATTTGGGAGCAAGTATTAACCTCATGCCACTCTCCATGTTTAGAAAATTGGACATGGGAGAGGCCACTCCTACTCTTATGTGTTTACAGTTGGCAGACAGGTCTATAAAATACCTCTATGGGGTTGCTGAAGATGTGCTGGTAAGGGTTGACAAATTTGTCTTCCTGGTTGACTTTGTGATCTTGGACATGGAAGAAGACTCTAAGGTAACGTTAATTCTTGGGCAGCCATTCCTTGCTACAGGAAACGCCAAGATTAATGTGGCAGAAGGCCTCCTATCTTTGAAGGTAGGGGATGAAAAGGACAAGTTTTTTGTATTCCGGACTCTTAAACATTATGAGTCTGAAGAAGAGGATGAGTTCAAAGATGATGTACTTACCAAAAGAATGAAGGCTTCCCACAATTGATTAATGGGAAGGGTCTATCTCGGACCTTAACAATGAGCTGGTTGGGAGACAACCCAACTTAGGAATAGTTTAAAATTCTGTCATTTAATTTTCTGCATCATCCTTGTAAATAAATAAAAGAAAAAAATTCTATGTTGTTGCTGCAGGAGGGGCCAGCGCTCGAGCGTTCGAGGCCAACGCTCAAGCGTTGAGCCCGTGCTTAACACCCCTGGTTCCAGTGTTGTCCAACGCTTAGGCGTTGGAGGGCTAGCGCTCATGCGCTAGGGCCCTGGAATCCACCCAGTTTTTATTTTAATTTCCAACGCCCAAGCGTTGGAAACCCAGCGCTCAGGCGTTGGGACCTCTGATTGCCCAGTTTTTGTTTTAATCCAGCTCCCAAGCGTTGGCAACCCCAACGCTCAAGCGCTGGAGCTCGGGTAACTTCCTGTTTTTGTTTTATTTTCTGTTTTGTTTTATTTTCTGTTTTCTGGTTTTTAATAATTTTGTGTTCACCATATCTTGAAAAGTTTTAGATTCTGTGAGTTTTCCCTTGCTTCTATAATGGTTTTGATTTTTTGGGAACTCAAGAATTCTTGTTTTTAGGTGGACACAATTTTTCAACCCATGTTCTTAAGTATGCTGTTTTGGGAACTAACAAGTCAAGCAAGTTTCTGCTTGTGAGACTTTTGTTTGTTCAATTTTGCAGGAAAGGCACCAGAAGGAGAAAGAGCCCTCTTGAACTTTGATGTTCAAAATTGATTTTTGCATTGAGGTTCCCTTGGACTTTTGTGGAAAAATTGTATATTGTGCCAGCTTTTTAGCTTTTCTTTTTATAGCCTTAAGCTTTATTTTTAGTTTAGTTTTTCTGTTTTATTTTTGCATGAGTCTTGAGTATTTTATCCAGTCTGAATGCTGCTATTGCTCTATGAATGCTTTATCTGATTGAACTGCTTTTGAAAAGGTTCTATGTTTTGATGTGGTTAGGATTGCATGCTGTTAGAAATGATTTGGACATCTTGATTGTTTTGGTTGTTGGCAAAGTTTTTCTAAGTTCTAAAAAGGGTACCACTTACCTTATGTTTTTCTGAGAGCTGAGGACTCTGATTGCATGATTGTAAAATTTTTTCTACCTTGTGTTGCATGTTGATTGGGATTTTTTATACTTTGTGAGTTTAGAAGAGATTATAGGCATTTTTGAAAACTCAGAGTTTTGGTTGAAAAGCAAAAATCCACTAGTAGCCCCTTTTTGAGCCTTAAAAGAGTCATTCTTTGGAGCCTACTTTGTGTGATATTTTTAAAGTTGTTATTGTGATTCATGTGCTGAAATTATTAGAGCTATGTTTGTTGGGTTTCTCTCTAAAAAAGAAGGAAAAAGTTGAAAGAAAAAGGTTTGTGCCTTAGAAAAAATAATGAAGTGGTGGGGTGAGAAAGAGTATGAGGGGAGTAAAATTCAAGTCATTCATCCCATACATTCCACTACTTTGTTAAAAAAAAAAAACAGAAAAATTGAGAGAACCCTTGTGTTGAATTGTTTTTCATGGAGAATATCTTTTTGTGAGCTTAATTTGATGAACACAAACATGTTGAAAAGCCAAACCTAACTTTCTCGATTAAATATCTTTAAACATGCAGGTCTTCCAAATCCGCTAAGCTTTCTTGGAAAGGTTTTTCTGCTTCAAGTTTTAATCAGATAAACTTTCTCTAAACTCAGGGACGAGTTTCTCTTTAAGTTTTGTCGCTTGAGGACAAGCTGTCGTTGGGTAGTGGTGTGATAAGTGGATTTTATATGATATTTTTAGGGTGTTTTTAGTCTTTTTATTTTATTATTTTTGAGTCTCATATAGGACTTTTATTATTTTTATGTAAATTTTATATTTATTTTGAATTTTGCATATAGATTAGCTTTTATTTGGTTCTCTAACTTTATTTTATATTTTTAAGAATTTTTATAGTTATTTTTATATTTTTAGGAAAACTGGTATAGTTATCATTTTTGTCCAGGGACCGATTTGTAAAGTTTCAGGAAATAAGGGATCAAAGTGGAAAGGATCAAGAGCGGAGGATGAAAAGTGAAGTTTGAAGGAGTCAAAGGGCCAGAATTGAAGTTCTAACAAAGAGAGGACTTAAAGTGGAATTCAAGAATATGAAGCAACACTCTTTGATTTGAGCACATGTAAAATAAGGTTGGAAAGATTAATGGTGGTGGAGAGGAGTTTCAGAACTTTATAGAGGCTGAATGAGCCTAATTAAGCCAATCAATTCCACCATTGAAGAAGAAAAGGAATCCAAGAGAAGCTGCCAGTGTTCGTGCTAGCGCTCAAGCGTTGGAAGTCCCAACGCTCAAGCGCTGGAAGTCTGACTCGGATGTGAGTCAGAAGAAGCACCCAGCGCCCAAGCGTTGGAAGCCAGCGTTCAAGCGCTAGGCCTATATCTGAACGTGGGATTTTAATGCACCCCAACGCCCAAGCGTTGGGGATCCCAGCGCTCAAGCGCTGGAAGGCAGATTTTTACTATAAATAGGGGTCTTTTCTTCACTTGTAAGACACACCTATTCAGAATACAACAAGTATTCTTCTTTCCTCCTTAAAGAGCATTGTTCCTAGGAATTGTGGGAAGCCAAACTTGAGCTCCTATCCAGGGTAATTCGATGTTTCTTTTAGCCATGCTTGGCTATTTCTTTTTAAGTTTCTTGGGTTGTTGTAGTTTATAATTTATGTTTTAGTTTGTTTCTACCTTTCTGAATAATAATTCCAGTTTATGTTTTATTTCCTTGTTCTTAATTCTATCTTGATGATCACAAGTGTTTTTGGTTTCTACTTATAACAAAAGGCCATTTGGTAAGTGGTAAGGGAAATAGGATCTAAAAAAGGCTATAAGTATATATCACTAGAGGACATTAGGATAGACGTAGCTTTATGTTGGCCTGAACTCAATCTTCATCTTCTTTTCTGGTTAACTAAATTACAAGGACTTGAATTTAGTAATTAGGAAGAAAGTTCTACACTTTTAAGGAATTAACTTGTAGAAATTCTAGGCTATAGCATCATGAACTTGGACTTAAAATCCAGAAATTAAGTAGGAACTTGCTAGCATATTTTATAGACTATGTAATTCAACCCAAGAGCTTAATCTTCATCATCTTTATCTCTTTATATTTTATTGCTATTTCATGTTCTGTCTTAAACAAACCATCAACAATACAGACCTTTTTAATTGCTGCTCAAGTACTAAATAATTTAATAAGAAGACACCTATCCCTTGGGTTCGATCTTTTTATTACACGATAATCAACCGTGCACTTGTAGTTTGGCTATCAACTCTCATCCTAAGCTACACACAGAACCCAAACAGAGAAACTTAAACTTCCTATCCTCTTTGAAAACCCGAGCTTCATATGTTCTACTCACTCTTACTGAAGAGAATTCTTGTAGAAAAACAAACCCAATTTGTAAAGGGTATCAGGAGTAGTCCTGCAGAATACTAATGAGGAGAAGTCCTGGAGAATACTTGTAAGGAGAAGTCCTGACAATACTAGGAGAAGTCCTGTACAATACTTGATAGGAGAAGTCCTTCTAATATTGGGAGAAGTCCCTGATAATACTTGTACTATTTGATCAAATAGTGGAAAATCTTGGTGAAGCCAAGGACTGGACGTAGCCCTGTCGATTATGGGGGTGAACCAATTTGTAAAGGGTATCAGGAGTAGTCCTGCAGAATACTAATGAGGAGAAGTCCTGGAGAATACTTGTAAGGAGAAGTCCTGACAATACTAGGAGAAGTCCTGTACAATACTTGATAGGAGAAGTCCTTCTAATACTGGGAGAAGTCCCTGTTAATACTTGTACTATTTGATCAAATAGTGGAAAATCTTGGTGAAGCCAAGGACTGGACGTAGCCCTGTCGATTATGAGGGTGAACCAGGATAAAAATCATGTGTGTTTTACTTTTCATGTTATGTTAATTTTCCGCTGCATACACGCATACTTACGTAATCAATAAATCTCTTTGAAAACCAATAATTAATGTTTATTATGAAAGAAGTTTTCAAAAATTAGTCACACAATTCAAACCCCCCCTTTCTTGTGTGTTTCTTGCACTATCAATCTTGGGCCTCCATCTTTCTTATTGAGTTGAAAGTTGGTTTCTCAAAACATAAAGGGCCATCATCACAAATGCAATTGAGTCTCGTTTCTTTGACTGACAACTCAACTTAGCTTTCACTGCCTTCATAGAGCTGCTTTTGATTTTCAAAATCGGTAGGTTCGACTTGGATAGCCTCTTCAACACTTTTGGCCTCTTGGGCCAATTCAACTTTTTGAGATAGTTGGCTTTCTTCGGTTTCCGAAATTTCTGAATTAAAATATTCGGCTGTGAAGGCCGTTTCGCTTAGCATATTTTCGGCTCCTAAAGCCGCTTTGATCCTGTTTTCGGCTATGTAAGCTGAAATCCGAGCCCAGCTCGCTTTAGACACCGTCAACTACGTGCCACTCACCAGTGCCATCCTCATTTAGATTTACAAGGCCAAATTCACGCCTCTGGTAAAAATCATAGTTAGGATCGAGCCTAACCGAGCAAAGCGCAAGTTCTCCTTCCAATTCATACGCTAAGTCATCATAAGGAGCAATATTGGCAAGCTTCTTGTCGAACGTCTTCTTATTGACTTGGTCACACTCGGCCAAGAAGTAGCTTTGGTCTCCATCGACGTTTTCAAGAACGCCATCTTCTCTCCAAAGAGATGACTTTTGATGGAGAGTCAGAGGGACTGTTTCGACTCTATGGATCCATTCCCTGCCTAAAAGCATATTGTAATTTGCCTTCGCAGGAACTACTACGAACAATGTGGTTCTTGTCACCGTGCCAACAATAATTTTGAGGGGAATAACTCCTAGGGATTTGTTGACCTTTCCTTCATAATCAGAAAAAACCATATTATGAGGCTGAAGGTCTGCCTCAGTATTACCTAATTTCTTCATTAGAAATTTGGGCATTAGAATGATAGCTGCCCCACCATCGACCAAAACTTTATTGATTCCTTTGCCTTCGACTCGAGCCCACACAAAAAGTGGCTTCAGGTGCTTCTTCATTTCTGGATCTGGCTCTTTGAAGACGACATTTTTTTCTTCGATGCCTCCTTTAGTCATTATATAATAACACAAGGGGTTGTCATCGTCTTCTTCTTCTTCTTCTTCTTCTTCTTCTTTTTCTTCTTCTTCTTCTTCTTCTTCTTCTTCTTCTTCTTCTTCTTCTTCTTCTTCTTCTTCTTCTTCTTCTTCTTCTTCTTTGACGTAGTACTCGTCTTCGTCTTCAGTTACTTCTGTAACTTGGTAGAACTCCATTGGGAGAATAAACACTACATTGCAAATAATTTCCAGACTCTCAGTATCGCAGCCGAAATTATTGGTGAGCATCCTTTTTTCTTCAACAGTCAAAGGCTTGGGAAGCACAGTTCTTGGTGTAAAAGGCTTTGCCTCAGGACTTAAGTTAGGTTTATACTCCAAGTCCATACGCGGCAGAGTGCTTCTTCGACTAGATTGTCCCATCTCAGAAATAGACTTGCCTTTTTTACCCGTTTTAATCACGGGGTCTGCCCTTTCAACGTCATCAACTACAACTTTTCCTTTCTGAGCGGCAACTCTTTCTCGAGCAGTTTTTCTCTTCCTTTGAAGCCTTCTCCATTGAGTTTTGGTCATGGGAGCCGAGGGAATAAAGATTTTCCCTCTTGCACTGGGGTATGCTGAGGCCTTGGCTAACCTTTCACCTGCTGGCCTTCGAACAAACTTCTTAGTAGCCGCCTCCGCAGCCTTTGCAGCACCTCTATCGAACATTGTGCTGCACCTTGGGCACAGATTTACTTCAGAATCTTTGTCCTTGCACCTTTGTATGTACTTGAGAAAGGTTTCTCCAGCATGAGGATACACTTCTTGCATCTCGTCATCAAATTCTTCGACCTTATCCACCTTAGACTCGGGAACTTCAACAACTCCTACAGTGCTGATTGCTACGGGCTCAACAAAATTAGTGTTTTGCACCTGCAGCGGATCAGTGTCGATCTTCATAGTTGTCTTTTCCTTAGCCTCAAAGATCAATCTTCCGTCTTGGATTGCAGCTTGGACCAAATCCCTGAATTTAGTACATTGATTAGTCCAATTGCCAAAAGAGTTATGATATTTACAAATCCTTCGACCTTTCCTTTGATCAAGAGAGGGAACCTTTTGATAAGGAGGAATGTCTATTTGGCCATCTTTTACTAAGATGTCATAAATAGCCTCACATTTAGTAATATCAAAATTATAACCTTCGATAGGAAACTTTGAATTTCGAGGCACGTCATTGTTAGTCGGTCTCTACTTATTAGGTATTAGCATTTTACAAACATAAGGGGGACCTTCCTTGAGTTCAGCTAACTGAACATCATGGCATGCGAAATCCTTATAAGGCTCAAAAGTTACAGGGTCATCTCGACCCACATCGCCTGTTTCAATATAGGCAACCTTTTCTCTCTTAAGCAATTTGCTTTTTTTCAATTTCTCTTGCCTAAGGAACTCAACTTTTCTTATTCTATCGGCTAACTGTGCCAAATCTCATGCCAAATCTTTTATGTGTTGAGTGTCAATCTTTTTCTTGATCGAATAGTCTAAACCACCAACGGTTTGTGATGACTGGGATTTATATAATATTTTTAGTGTCTTTTTCTTTGTTTTTATTTTATTTTGTGTCTCATATAGTTTTTAATCATTTTTTTAGGTTTTTATTCATTTTTGCATTTTCATATAGGTTAGCAGCTATTTTGTGTTTTTTAGGATTTTTATTAAGTTTATTAGTTTTATTTCTCTTTTATTACTATGGTTGGAAAATTCTGGTTAATGGGAAATTTAATGGAAAAATGATGAAGAGGAAAAGGGTTAATTGAAGGATGGAAGAAGAAGAGGTGAAGCAACTTTCTTGTTTAACATGTGCTCAAAAGGAAAATTGAAGATGGAAGTTAGTGTTTCAGGTGTTACAGAACAAGAAAGAGGCCACATGAAGACCATTCATTGTCATTAAAGCATAACCATCAAGAACAAAGAAGGAAGAAAAGAATCTGAAGCAACAGACGAGGCCAACGCGTTGGCATTCTGTTTGGGCTTGAAATATTTTTATTCCCAACGCCAAGGTGTTGGAAAGCCAATGCTTGAGCGTTGGGACGCAGGCAGTTTTTATTATATATAGGACCTTTGTTTAGTTTATTGGATATCTTATTCCATCATCTTTTATCTTGTATTTTCTTTCAAGTACTCTACCTGGAGTTGTAAGAGGCCCTTTGGAGCCCTTGTTTCAGGTTTTGTTTTTATTTTAATTATGTTTTCCTTAGCCATGTTTGGGTAAGTTTTTCTTGCATTTGGGTATTATGTAAATCTTTTCTAAGTGATGTTCTAAGCTTTCTATTGCTCTATGTGAATGAAGTTATCCTTCCATGTATCTTTTCCCTGAGTTTATTTAGCTTGGTGCACACAAGTTTACATTGCTTATTTCTGCACAATGGTAATTAGTAGGAATTAAGGGAAATGAGATTAGATTAATCGGTTAATCCACCACTTAGGTATAAGGGTGGGAATCAATTGTGATGGCCAGAAATAAGAATTCGAATGCTTCAATTGAGTTAACTAAATACTAAGGTATTAGGTTTGGTAATTGAAATTGAAAGTCTATTTGATTAAGGTATTAGCAAATAGAAATTCTAGGCTAAATCACCATGAAATTGATTTCTAAATTCATATAGTTATCCGATTGTGGAAAGCATAATTTGGTTAAGTGAAGCTATTACCCAAGTGCTATTTTTATCAGAATTGCTTTTTGTTCTTATACTATATCTTTTCTCAAAATCAACCTTAAAAATATGTTCTTTTTTCCAACTCTAAGAAACTGATTTTAAGTCAAACCAATCCCTGTGGAAACGATAATCTTTTATATTACTTCGATACGATCTGTACACTTGCAGAATTTGCTATCGAAAAGTTTTTATTCCAAAAGTTTTTATTTTAATTCCAACGCTCCAGCGTTGGACTACAGGTAGACCTGGTTAAGTGAATTAGATTCATTTGTTTCCCACACATTTTCAAACTCCCACTTTTTTCACCACTATAACCAATGATAGCTTGTTCTCAAGCGTAAAACACTTAAAGAAAGCTTGTCCTCAAGCTCAGAACAAATCACCTTAGCTAGAAAACACAGCACATGATACATATTTCAATAAAACACGGTTGGGTTAAAACAGATGTATGTCAAGAGAGTGAAATTCATCAAGAACTTAGAGAATGAGAATTGATCAAAGCAGCAGAAAAGAGTTCACAATTAAGCTCACAAAACAAAGATCATGACCATACAAGTGCAATGCATCAAACTTGACTATCATTCAAATCAAAACCAAACAAAACAGTAGTGCAATTTGGAGAGACTTTTTCAGGTTGAAACTGGGCCAAGGTAAAATGATAGGTGGGAAAAATTGAAGAACTTGGCAACTCTAGGGGCTCAGATTCAAATTAGTTAGGTGATCAACTTTACAACACAAGAGCTATACTTTACAATACAAAGGTTCTCTCTTTTTTCTTTTTTCTTTGAATAAAGTAGTGGAATGTTATGGGATGTATGAAAAGAAATTTTAACTACCCTCATACTCTTACTCACCCCACTACCTTATTGACTTTCTCTTTTTTTTTAAGGCACATACCTTATATTTTTTGACTTTCATTTTTTTAAGAGAGAAACCTATACCACTTTTAGCTCTAACAAATATTTCAGAGTCACCTAAGACCAACATATTCACAATAGTAGGCTCCAAGAAAAATACTCAATTTAGGCTCAAATGGGGCTACTAAGGGAAAGCATTTCAGTAACAAAGTCTGAGGTCACAATAAATCCTATAAGTCTCTCTCAAAAATCACAAAACATGCATTATTCAATTGACATGTAAATCAAGACAGAATCAAGCATGCATAAGTATGTCAGAGGTCACTCAAAACACTCAGAAAGATATGGTAAGTGTACCCTTTTTAGAACTCAGATCATGATCAATAAATAACTCAGAAATTAAGAATTCTTTCAAACTCCTAACAACATGCAATTTTACCCAGCATTTTAAAACACATGTATCAATTTTCTAAAAACACTAGCTAAAGGTGAAACCACTTGAGTGTTAAGCAAACATGGTATAATAAACAGGAAAATATATTAACTGACTTAATCTATCCTATATGCAAGACTCAAATTCTAAAAATTATAATCTAAACAAATCTAAAAAAGAAAAGAAAAAAAAAACTAAAAAGAAAATAAAACTAAAAACAAAAATAAAAACTAAAAACAAAAATGAAAACGCTACACTGATCAAGTTCAGGTATTCATAGGATCTTCCTCATCACCAGCTCCTCCAGAACCTGTTTCTAGCTTTGCCAACCTGCCCTTTTATTCAAAACAAAGAAAAACAAACATACTTATGTTACCTACCCGAGTCTCAACGCATGAGCGTTGGAGTTCCAACGCTTGGGCGTTGGAATTGAAAACAAACTCTGGGATTCCAGGGGCTCAACGCATGAGTGTTGGCCCCTCAACGCTTGAGCGTTGGGTTTTATGAAAATTTGGGCAGCTTGGCAGGGGCTCAAAGCATGAGCGTTGAGCCTCCAACGCTTGGGCGTTGGGGTTCCCGCAACCATTTATTCAATACACAAAAACAAAAGATGCACTTGGGTTGTCTCCCAAGAAGCCCAATGTTATAGTCTTTGGTAGACTTTTCACTAATTAATTTTCAACTGGGGTTTATTACAAAATTCATTAGATCCCGCAAGTCATGCAAATTTTGGTACAAAAACATCATGGTGCCAAATGAATTTTCATCTTTCAAGACAACACTAATCAAATTACAAATGGAAGGGATAAGACAATTTTCCCCTTCTTGTTCTTTGCCTTGATTTTCTAAACCTATGACATAGGTTCCTTGAGGTCTTCTTGTCCTTCTCTCTTTGAACCACGGGTTCACTTTCATGAACGGGTGGTTGTTGCTCATCCCCGGGCTGCCTCCTCAGAATGCTTTGTATCCTTTCTTGAAGAATGTCCCTGACTTTACATTCTTGCTCAGGACTTGGCAAAAATCCAGCATTGCGCTTGCACACCACTTCAGAGTAAAACTCGTCAATTAGAGTGAAGGCATCCTATTTCTTCTTCTCATATTCTTTTTCAAGAACTACTCGGATCTTTTCCACCCTTTGCTCAAATGTTTCAGCCATAGATATACCTTACAAAACTCATCAAACAAATTAGCAACACCAGTTCACAGCACAGCAAAAATTAAAAACAAAAGAAACTCTAATCAACCAATTAAAAATCAAAGAGCCAATCCCCGACAACGTCGTCAAAAACTTGATAGAAAATTCTGCAAGTGTACAGGGTGTATCGAAGTAATATAAAAGATTATCGTCTCCACAGGGATTGGTTTGACATAAAATCAGTTTCTTAGAGTTGGAAAACAAACATATTTTTTAGGTTGATTTTGAGAAAAGATATAGTATAAGAACAAAAAGCAATTCTGATAAAAATAGCACTTGGGTAATAGCTTCACTTAACCAAATTATGCTTTCTACAATCGGATAACTATATGAATTTAGAAATCAATTTCATGGTGATTTAGCCTAGAATTTCTATTTGTTAATACCTTAATCAAATAGACTTTCAATTTCAATTACCAAACCTAATACCTTAGTATTTAGTTAATTCAATTGAAGCATTCGAATTCTTATTTCCGGCCATCACAATTGATTCCCACCCTTATACCTAAGTGGTGGATTAACCGATTAATCTAATCCCATTTCCCTTAATTCCTACCAATTACCATTGTGCAGAAATAAGCAAAGTAAACTTGTATGTGTGAAGAAGGTCTCATCCTTGGACTCGGCTGAGGTTTTGATGAAGACAAACACATCACAAAAAGAAGAAAGACTTCAGAAGAAAAAGAAAGACTTCAAGAACCGGCTCAAAACGTCAAGATCAACCATTAAGGTTCTAACTACTAGTAAGTCTTGTTAACTTAGTGTGCTATGCTGTATTAAAGTTATATTGCATTTGAAGGCTCATAAATAATCAACTAATTGAGTGTAATATGTTTCTACAAGTAAAACTTAGTAGAAACACTCAATTAGGGCTTAAACTGTCATGAACTGAGTTCTGGACTGTCAGTAATCGATTACAGGATGTGAGTAATCGATTACTAGAAGGCAGTAATAGATTACCACATATCAGTAATCGATTACAAAGTTTGAATTTTGAATTCAAACTGCAAAGGCATGATGTAATCGATTACCAGGTCGACAGATGTGTTGTTTCATGAACCAATGTGTCTCAAAACGTTTGGGAAACTTTATGATGGTTCATGGACGACCTATAGTGCCTATATAAAGTCCATAGACACTTAGAAACCAAAATGACTTGGATAAAAACTTTCATAATCATTAAAGTCATCATTCTGAGTTTCTACTCTCTCATTTTCATAAGAACACTCATGTTGTTCAACATTTGAGAAACTCAGAATAAATGAGCCTTCATTGTACTTGCCTGGAGCATACAAACTAAGATCAATCCAACTAGTCTAAAGGATTGTACCAGCCATTACAAAGGCTTCTTCTTCTTCATTTTGAATCGGTTTGATTCATTTACCGTAGTGTTCGGTGGTTGTGGAAAAGGTCCTTTGAATCGGGTTTGATTCAAAGTCCGCTGTAGTGTTCGGCGTCATCAGTTGGTAGTTTGCCTTCTGAGGTTTGATAAAAATTCTTAAGGTTCTTGATGTAAGTGCTTGTAAGAAGTCTTGATCATAGTGGATAAATCCTCAAGGGTTTCTTGAGGGGCTGGACGTAGCCTTTGGTGGATTGAAGGTGAACCAGGATAAAATCTGTGTGCAAATTCTCTCAACCTTTATCTTTTACTTTCATCAA
Organism: Acmispon strigosus; assembly: GCA_030819835.1. Lineage (NCBI taxonomy): Eukaryota > Viridiplantae > Streptophyta > Magnoliopsida > Fabales > Fabaceae > Acmispon > Acmispon strigosus. The sequence goes on along the minus strand of JAUAMA010000004.1, from coordinate 26,902,607 downwards.
GTTCTTATTCCGCTGCATTCACAATCAACAATTATGGTTATCATTATCTTGAAAGTAATTGAATATTGTTAAAGTGAAAATTGAGAGAACCTGATTCACCCCCCCTCTCAGGTTGTTATCTATACTTACAATTGGTATCAGAGCGTAAGTTTAGGTAATTTGCTCCTAAGATCCGGGAAGATGGCATCCTCCTCTAGACCTAGCACTAGTGAGGGATTCAACATAAACAAGCCACCATACTTCAATGGAGACCACTATGACTTCTGGAAAATCAAGATGAAAATCTTCATAAGGTCATTGGATGTGGAGATATGGAAAGCCATTAATGAAGGTCCGTTTATACCAATGAATGAAGTGGGTGATAGCACACAACCGAAACCAGAAAATACATGGAGTGAAGAAGAAAAGAAGAAAGTTTAATATGACCTAAAAGGCATGAACATTCTTACATCTGCTCTTGGCATAGGTGAATTCTTCAGAGTATCAACGTGAAGAACTTCAAAAGAAATATCGGATACTTTAATGGTAACTCATGAAGGCACGGATGAAGTCAAAAGATCCAAAATCAATTCCTTGTCTCAAGAATATGAGATGTTCAGAATGTTACCAAGGGAAACTGCTCTAGATTTGCAGAAAAGGTTCACTCTCTTGATCAACCATCTAATTGCTCTTGGAAAAGATTTTTCCAACAATGATCTAAACTTAAAAGTTTTAAGATCATTGTCAAGACAATGGCAACCAAAGGTAACAACAATATCAGAAAAGAAGAGTCTTTCAAAAATGACACTGACTGCACTTTTTGGTAAGTTGCAAGAACATGAACTTGAACTCAAAAAGATGGAACAATAGGAAGCAGTTGACAAGAACATTCGACCTATTGCATTGAGAACTAAAGCTACAAGATATGATAGTTCACAAGAGGAAGATTCTCAATCCGATAGTGATGATGATGATGATGAGGATATAAGAATCATTGTGAAGAAGCTTTGCAAAATCCTAAAAAAAAGAGAATATCATAATCTTCAAAGAAAGAAGCTTGGCATAAAGAAGAGATTTGAGAAAAAGAATTCCAAATCAAAAAATGCACACATGGATGACAATGAAGCAAGTTCATCATCCGATTCAGAGAATGAAGAAGCACATCTCGTCTTGATGGCAACACATCATTCTGATGATGAAAACAATGAGGTTAGTAACGATAAACTTTCATATGATCAGTTACAAAATACCTTTGTTGAATTGCATGATATCTTCTTAAATATTTCTAAAGTATATGCAATACAAGACCAGATCATTTCATCTCTAGAAAGAAAAGATAAAAGCATGCAAGAGGAGTTAGATCAAGTTAAAACCAAGGTGGATATTCAAAGAGATCTAATAATTCTTGATAAACAAGCAACACTTGAATCAAAGATTGATGAAATAAATCAAGTGTTAAAAGAGTATGAAAAAGATACAAATGAGATGAATGAATTGTCAAGTATTCAAAGGTATGTTACTCATAAAAGTTGTCAAGGTTTGTTTGATCAAAGTAATTCTAGTAGTATTAAGGAAATTATGTTTACTACATGAAGTAATTCATGCTACTTTGATCACACAAGGAGAGCACATAGTGATACTCAACCTAGAAAGGCACATTTCAAAACTTTCTATCATCTTAAAAAGAAAGGGCCTAACATGAAATTTAAGTGCTCTTACTATACTCCTAGTTATCGTAGAAATGATGGAGTCCCCAATGAAAGATTCATATGGGATGTGAAAGGAACTAACCCAAAAGGACCCAAAGACTATTGGGTACCTCGAAAATACCATTAAGCTTATTGTGCAAGTGTGCTTGAAGACCTTGTGATCAGAAGTGTCATATACAAAGGATGGTCATTCAAGACACAAACATAGAATATGGTATTGGTAAGGAAAATATTTACATAAAAAGCTGAAATCTATAAACTTTCAAATGATATTGTGAAGAAGAGTAAGCATTATAAGCATATGCATTTGCATCATAGCTCTTTATTAGATAAATCATTCATGCAATGCTTACGAAACCTGGAAAAACAAATTTCTGGATATAGTAATCGATTACACAGAACACGTAATTGATTACAGGGAATGTTTTGGCCCAGGACGTTTTCCAGAGAAATTCAGTAATCAATTACCCAAGTCTAGTAATCGATTACCATGAGAATTTTGGCCCAGAAAAATTTCCAGAGATTTTCAGTAATCGATTAGTGAAATGCTGTAATTGATTACTGCAGGGAAAAAATTCAAAATTATTGGTTTTTAGACTTTGACTTGTATTTTCATATGATTTGGTTTGTTTCCAATAACCCCTATAATATGCTATGATTATGCAATATTTTTTGGTATAAATTCTTTATCATTATGGTTCCCTTTATTTCTATTATCATGGAATACTTTGTATGGTCTTTTCTTCTTTTTGATGATGTCAAAAGGGGGAGAAAAGCCTTGTGTATAATTGATCATTTTCAGAATACTGAGCTTCAATTGCAAAATAAATAGGGAGATATAATTGCAAAACAAAGGGGGAGATATACGAGATAAGAGGAGAAAGTCAAATGATCAATCAACTTTCAAGCATGTTGTTTGACATCATAAAAAAGCAGGAGATTGTGAAGAAGGTCTCGTCCTTGGACTCGGCTGAGGTTTTGATGAAGGCAAACACATCACAAAAAGAAGAAAGACTTCAGAAGAAAAAGAAAGACTTCAAGAGCCGGCTCAAAACGCCAAGATCAACCATTAAGGTTCTAACTACTAGTAAGTCTTATTAACTTAGTGTGCTATGCTGTATTAAGGTTATATTAATTTGAAGGCTCATAAATAATCAACTAATTGAGTGTAATATGTTTCTACAACTAAAACTTAGTAGAAACACTCAATTAGGGCTTAAACTGTCATGAATTGATATGGACCGTCAGTAATCGATTATAGGATGTGAGTAATCGACTAACAGAAGACTAACCTGCCTTCAATCGAAACCCTGAAAGTAAACCACTTTCAGTGACAACAACCCTTCACCGAATACTACAGTGAAAACTCAATCTTACAGAAAGAGATGAAGAAGAGTTTACAATTGGCTGTATAAATCCTTTAACATACAATTGGATTGATCATGAGAAATTATGCTTTAAGGCTTTTAAGCATAATACAATTCTGAGTTCTTCAAGATCTGAACAACTAAAGTGTTCTTATAGACATGAAGATCATGAACTCAAATTCTTTAAAGAAATGCTCCGCAAAGACCATGAAGCTCGGCAGCAGAAAGCTGATTGATTATCTCTTATCCCTGCTACTCTCTCTAATCATTCATCTTATGCACACTATTCTACTTGCTCTCATGCTTATACATCTCTTTATTTCATACTAGATATCTCTTTATCTTATATGCACTTTGCTTACACACTGGTTTCTAATCTTTTTGATAATGCCAAAGGGGGAGAAGATTTAGGAAAAGAAGAACGCTAGATTTAGGGGGAGCAAAGATAAGTAAACTTAGGTAAAAAGCTACTAGGAATATTCAACTTAGGGGAAGCAAAGCTAACTCAACTAAATCAGTAAAATTCGTCTAGGAATTCGACCACCTCCTATATAAATAAAATGAGCAATCATAATGCAATACTCTGAAGAACAACCATCATCATAACAAAATGTCTTTTGAACACCTCATAAACGAATCTTTTCCAAATAAATTGTCATTATCAAAAAGGGGGAGATTGTTAGATTTAAATAATTAAATCAATAAGTATATTTTGATAATCAACAATTTCTTTAAGGTTCAATACTGTATTAAACTAGATTTCCTAACACAGTGAAAATTCCCATGTACAGGAATAACTATTTCTAAAAGGACTGGGTAAACTTCAAAGCGTCATCAAGAATACCAGTTCATCAGGAGAAGTTCGTCCGGTCACCATGAAGAAAACTGTGTCTGGTGAATCACAAGAGTCTAAAGCGTATCAACAACCAACATCTGAGAACACCTCATAAAAGTCTGCAAGCTCTAAATCAAAGGCCATCCTGAGAAGACAAAACAGTCTGCCACTTGAGAAGACCGCTCAAATCAAAGGACAGGTTAATATATGAAGAAGCTCTTTCAGCTTCAAAGGTTGTCTAGCATCACAAAAGGAAGTTGTGAATCAACTCTATCAGATGAAAGAACTTCAGTAAGATCAAAGGAAGTGATTCAGTCATCTACATGACAAGAAGATTCCAACAGTCAAGAAAGACTGAATAAAGAAGAGTTCGTCCGCCAATTCAAATTACCTTGTAGCAAAACTTCAAGCATTGAATGGAGACTACGTCTGTCGAGCTACAAGGAAAGATCCGTCCGCTCAAGGTAACAATTGCGCCAAAGGAACAGAGATCAAGAAATGTGGTTTTCGAGGACATCAGGATTATCGAAGTATTAAAGAATCTATTTTTCTCTTCTGGAGTAATTACTTCGTGGAATTAAAAGACTCCTACCTCGTCTACACATTTATTAACATACTGGCTGCGGCAGAAAGTAGAAAGGGACATAATCAAATATAATATCCCTTAGTCCCACTACATCTCTGCTTTTCCTAAAATCAAGCTGACATCGCGGAATCAACGACAAGAATCTCTGCACATCGTACAATATCAACGGTCGAAATTCAAAATTCTGATCAAGGCAAGTGATGAATATTAACTGTAATGCACTGGGGCAAAAGAGTCAAAGTAGTCTCCACCGCTGTATTCTCACACGTTATAAACACAGAAATCAGCTCAAAGCTATTTGCTCAAGATGGAGCCAGACGACATCAACCCAGAAGTACTGATGATTTCCAGATCATATCTTATGCGTGCAGAAAAGCCTCTGATCGTGACTTACGCACGTTGAAAGATGCAGAACTAGCCGTTACGCACAGCTCAGAAGGGAAGAGGCACTTCGGACAGTTTCTCTCTCTTTCTCAAGAAGAAGAAGCAACTGAAGATATAAATAGAAGATTCTTTCTCCGAAGTACTTGGGCAACTTAGACTTAAACCTTCATATGTTAACTAAGTCTATCCCAAGAACCAAGCAACCTTGGTTCATACTCAGAATGCCTCAAGATTATCCCTACCTGAGTATATGAGTTTGTGTGAGCAAAATCCATAGAGTGTTACTCTTATCTTTCCCAACTCACACATTCTTCAAAACAGAGAACTCAAATTTTTATCATCTCTGTAAACTGAGCTTCATTTCCTCTGCCCACTCTTATTAAGAAGAGAACCATGTAGAGAAGCCAACCCTTGAAAAAGGTGTCAGGAGAAGTCCTTCTAACACTTGATAGGATAAGTCCTTAGAATACTTGTTGGGAGAAGTCCCTGAAAATACTTGTACTATTTGATGAAATAGTGAAAATCTTGGTGAAGCCAAGGACTGGATGTAGCCCTGTCGGTTATGGGGGTGAACCAGGATAAAATCATGTGTGTTTTATTTTCATATTGTTAATTTTACGCTGCATGCTCATTCGTACGTTTGCAACTTGCAAACGATTATGGAAAATAAATATTCATCGTTTTAATTCTTATGAAATGAATTTCATGCTCTCCTACAAAAGTGATCCATGCTAAATTTAAATAACAAATGATATATATATATATATATATATATATATATATATATATATATATATATACTATTTGTAATATATGAGAAAAGAAATTTAAAATAAGCCACACAATTCAATCCCCCCCTTTCTTGTGTGTGTCTTGCACCTTCATTATATAGGCAAGGGAAACGTCCTTGAACCATCACAACCCCTTTTAAATGGTTTGGGACACAATGGTTCATGAAAAGATGCAACTTTTCGTTCTGGTAATCGATTACCACACTTAGTGTAATCGATTACACTAATGACCGTTTCAGTTTGAATTTGAATTTCAAACATGTAATCGATTACAGACAAGTGGTAATCGATTACTTGCCTAGGTGTAATCGATTACCATAAAGCTGCAATCGATTACACAGAAGTCCATTTTCCAGAAACTTGATCCTTTGAGACTGGCTTAAGGTTTTCTACTTCTTTTAAGTTATGAAAACACTTAGCTTGATTAGATTAGGTGTTTTAAGAGCCTTTATGCTTTAATAGACCTTTGGAAGCATAACTCACCTAATACTAAGACTTCTAGACTATTGATGGACTTGTAGCACTTGTTTCTTTGAAGTCTTATTTTCTTCTTTTTGTTGATGAGTTTGTCGTCATCAAAACCACAGCCAGGGTCAGGAGCAAGACCTTCTTCACAATCTCCCCCTTTTTGATGATGGCAAACACAATCTTGATACTTGAAGATCATATATGCATTCTGGATGCTGAACTCCCCTTGTTTGATGGAATCTATGTCTAGCATTTCTCCCCCTTTCTAATGTACTTGTTGAACTCCTGCTTATGATCTTTAAGAGCACACAACCTTTCTCCCCCTTTTGACGTCATCAAAAAGAAGAAAAGGCCAAAAATGTACAGGCATACATATATCCATACAAGTATATTGCAACATATGGAAAACGTGAACAGTACATAGTTATCCAAACATAGCATTCAAACGAAAAATATCCAACAGTGCAGGAAACAGTTATAATCTAAGCTATTACAAACCAAGTAAATCAAGTAGGCAATGAAAGATATAAACAAGTCTAGAGGTCAAATTCATCAGAGGAATCAAAGGAATCATGAGGAGAGGGAGCCATGCGATCAACACGAAGACTAAGACGATCCATATCTGCACGGAGAGTAGTGTACATGGATTCGACCCGACCTTCCATGTGATCGAACCTCTGATCAAAATGGGTCCTCATATTGGCCACATGAGAGAGAATGAGTTGAGTGGAGGCATCAGCAAGCATAGAGGACGAAGGTCCTTCCTCAGAAGATGGTGGATAGAAAGCAGCAGGGGCAGGAGCCTGGGTGGTATCAGGACCTAAATCTGATTTGTGACGGAAAGTGTCATCAACATCCCTGAAAATCCCCATCTTGTTCAGAATTTCCATATCAATCCTCTGAGCCTTAGTATCCATGACTTGAGCATACTCCCCATGTGTAGAGATTCCAAAGTTTTTCAGAATGAGAGTAATAATAGGAGCATAAGGAAGGGTACCAGTTCTATCCTTGTGTAGCATCATGTGTATCATAACCAAATAAGCCCAATTAATGGATTCATTATGCTTCAACCCATAAATGACTTGTAACTCTAAATCACTAATCTGGGCATGGTTAGAGGATTGAGGAAGAAGAACATAGCTTATCAGATAATGAAGTAGACGATCCTCTACAGTGAGATATCCAACAGCAAGGATATCCCTAGAGCGGTTGGCTTCCGCTCGCTGCTTCTTCAATTGTATCTCTTCCTCAGAAAAACGACACAGAGATAGATAAAAGGATTTCTTATCATAATCAGCCCATGGACATGCATTCTCCTGACTAAGTCGTGCTCCAACATAGGGAATTTTTAGTAGAGTTCCCAATTGCTCTTGAGTCAATGAAATATCAATTCCCTTGACTGATGAGCAAATTTTCCCACCTCTCTTAACCAAATTACAGTAAAATACCTTAACCAATTCAGGATAATACGTACCCGTCAAGCCAACAAATTCATCAAGTCCTTGGAAATCAAGGAGGGAAGGGAAGAGAAATCCAGCATTGATAAGTCAGCATATTTGGGAGGAAGAATTGGTCGTTCCAAGAAGTAAGCCAGGAACCGTTCCTTTTGCTCCTCCGTGACAAGAAGACGTGAGAGATCAAGAGTGTTCATGGATAGGTTCTTCGAACGGTGTCTGCGAGAAGAAGAGGCCATTTTTCGGACTTGGAGAATTTAGGGTTTGAGAAAGGAGTTTTTTTGGGTAAAGTCCGAATTGAGCAATTCGAAGGGGTGGAGCAGAAGGAGAGGGTAGAGCTGAGCAAAACCCACTAATTTGTTCTGAGTTTGAGCAAGAAACAAGGGAGAAGGATGGGAAGGACTGGTTCGAAGTCGAAGAGAGGAAAGGGATGGAGAGCAGTGTAATCGATTATGATATCTGACCAGATGTATTTATCTTATCGGGTTGGTAATCGATTACAGTCAGTTGTCTAATCGATTACCATTATTCGAATTTTAAATAAAATTCAAAATGACAGATGTAATCGATTTCAGCAGTTAATGTAATCGATTACCTGCAGTCCAAAATTTGAAAATTTTCAAATTTCGACTATATAATCGATTATGGCAGTTAATGTAATCGATTACTCAAAGGAATTCACTAATCAACAGAACTACAAATCAGGGTAATCGATTAATAAACCTATGATAATCGATTTCAAGAACATTTTATAAGTTCTATCCTATGTAACACATCTTCGTATAAACACTTAAGCACATAATCAATTATGACAAGTAATCATACAAGAAATGTTGTAGACAAGTAACAATAAGACTTATTTTACGTCATATATCTTATTAATTTCTAGATGTAACATATGACATATATATATATATATATATATATATATATATATATATATATATATAACTATAGCTTCTATGATATAAATACATGTTCATCTAGAACCTAAGTAGGCAATTTTCTAACTATCATAAACATGTACCTAGGAGAAATTTTTTATTCCTAATATTTATATTCCTACTGTTTTTCCAATGATATTCTAGATAATGAGCTTAGGGTCAAGTTTCTAAACTTGATTTCTTTCTAATTGGTTTAGTTCTTCCTGCATTGCTACAATCCAATACTCATCCTCTAGAGCATCATTTACTTTTGATGGTTCTATTTGAGAGACAAAGGCCATATTCAAAACTGAATCATTTAAGCGTAGCCTTGTAGAAACGCCTCTAGAAATATCACCAATAATATTATCAACTGGATTATCCCTATGGGTTCTCCATTCCTTTGGAAGTTGATAAGTATTATCTTCAACGTGCTCTTCTTGTATTGGTTTATGATCTTCATCCTTTTGAGAATCTTCATTTACAATGATATCATCTTCTTCAATATCTGGAGTATTAACTCTATCTTCTGTTGAAGATTTAGATTCATCAAAAGAAACATGTATGGATTCTTCCACAGATAGAGTTTTCTTGTTAAAGACTCTATATGCTTTGCTTGTTAGAGAATAACCAAGGAATATACCTTCATCAGATTTTTCATCAAAATTTCCAAGGTTTTCCTTTCCATTATTCAAGACAAAGAATTTTGATCCAAAAGCATGTAGATGAGAGATGTTTGGTTTCCTTCCTTTGTAGAGTTCATAGGGAGTTTTCTTAAGAATAGGTCTAATAAGAACTCTATTGGAAACATAGCAAGCAGTACTTACAGCATCAGCCCAGAAATATTTAGGGAGACTAGATTCACTTAGCATGGTTCTTGCTAATTCTTCAAGTAATCTGTTCTTCCTTTCTACAACACCATTTTGTTGTGGTGTTCTCGGAGTAGAGAAATTATGTGATATTCCATTTTCATCACAAAGTTCTTGGAATTGTTGATTCTGAAATTCTCCACCATGATCACTTCTAATAGAAGAGATCTTTAAAGACTTCTCATTTTGAACTTGCCTTGCATATCTCTTGAATGCATTGAAGGCTTCATTCTTATGAGGCAGAAATAGTGTCCATGTAAATCTAGAGAAATCATCAACAATAACAAGTGCATAGAAATTACCTCCGAGGCTTTTAGTTCTAGATGGTCCGAACAAATCCATATGTAACAATTGAATGGGCCTTGAAGTCGAAACTATGTTCTTTGGTTTGAAGGATGTTCTGGTTTGCTTCCCTTTTTGACATGCATCACAAAGCTTGTCTTTCTCAAATTTTATCTTTGGAAGCCCAACAACTAGATCATGCTTGACTAGTTTGTTTAAATGATCTATGTGAATATGAGCAAGTCTTCTATGCCATAGCCATGAATCACTATTATTCTTGGCCAAAAGGCATCTCACATTTTGTGGAATTTCTTCCAAGGAGATCATGAAGACTTTATTTACTTTATACCCAGAAAACTTAATTTCTTTAGTTTTCACATCTTTCACTACACATATATCATTAATAAAACCAACTTTCAAACCTTTATCACATAGTTGACTAATACTCAGAAGATTATGCATCAAACCATCAACGTAAAGAACTTTATCGATGACTGTTTGAGGGGTGTGCCTATTCTTCCAATACCGAGTATCTTTCCCTTTTGATTGTTACCATATGTGACAAAACCTTTTTCTCTAGGTATAAGAAATGAAAACTTGGTTTTGTCTCCTGTCATGTGTGATGAGCAGCCACTATCAAGATATCATAAATCCTTTGCTACTTTCATACACACCTACATGACAAAGTTCAGACATGGGTATTAGGAACCCAACAAGTTTTGGGTCCTTCTAAGTTAACATCCTTTCTAACCCAAATGTATTCCCTATTTGGTACTCCTACATGTTTGTAGTAACATCTACTAGGGGTATGTCCTACTTTGTTACAATACGTACAAGAGTAATGATTGTAACTAGAGGTTTGTCTAGGAGAGGAATGAATCTTCTTAGAAGGTCTATTTTGAGTATTCTTCCTATTGTGTGTACTTCTAACAGGATTAATCATTTTGTTACTAGAAGATCCTACCGTATGGTTTGGTTTTACAAACACAGTTTTCTTGACTTCCTTAGTCTTTGGGTGAGAAGTATATCCTAGACTTGACTTGTTATTTGAATGTCTTTGCACACTTAGAATATCATCTAACTTCTGTTTTCCTTTATTGAAGTTGTTTACTCTTTGTTGAAGATTATCTATCTTTTCTTCTAAAGAACTACACTTAGTGCATTTTTGTGTAATATCTAGTTTAGATTTCACTATGTCTAATTCCTCTTGTAAGGTTCTACACTTAGTTTCTAAGGATGAAATTAAATCATTTTGCTTAGTACTAATCTTGGAAAATTCTTGACACAATTTAAACATATTTTCCATAGCAAACTTTAAATCATGAGAAGACATAGAATTATCACTAACCTGGGAATCTTCAACATCTGAGTCATGTGAAGCCATCAAAGCAACTTGTGCTTCTTCTTTGTCAGAATCTGATGATGAACTTACTTCATTATCATCCCAAGCCAAATATGCTCTTCGAGTAGGTTGATCCTTTTTCTCGAATTTCTCTCTTAGACCATGTTTCTTCTTCTGAAGATTTGGACAATCTGACTTGAAATGTCCCGGTTTGCCACACTCGAAACATGTAATCTTTTGAGACGAAGAAGACTCATTGTTCCTTTGGAAGGATTTATTGTTGTTGAATTTAACACCTTTCCTTTTAAGAAACTTTCCAAAGTTCTTTACTAGAAGATTCAAATTTCCATTGTCTTCTTCTTCAGAGTCTGCATCATAATCTTCTTTGATGCTTTCTTTTTCCTTTAGGGAAATTGATCGATACTTCTTCTCATGTTGTTCATGCTCTTCCAAACGATTCAATTCCAACTCATGTTCTTGGAGTTTTCCAAAGAGAGTTGCAAGAGTCATATTTGATAAACTCTTCTTTTCAGAGATGGCTGTAACTTTTGGTTGCCATACTCTTGTAAGTGATCTTAGAACTTTCATGTTCAAGTCACTATTTGAAAATTGTTTTCCAAGAGCAATCAAATGATTAATCAAATGAGTGAATCGTTTTTGCATATCTAATTCCTTTTCTCCTGGAAGCATTCTGAACATTTCATATTCCTGAGATAAAGTATTGATCTTTGATCTCTTGACTTCATCTGTTCCTTCATGAGTCACCATCAACGTATCCCATATTTCTTTTGATGAAGTGCACGTTGATACTCTGAAAAATTCGTCCATGGAAAAGTCTTCCTACCTTTTCTGAAGTCTTCGTGAAGTCCTTCTTCTTTTTGTTCCTTTCTTGAAGTCTTCTTGAAGTCTTCCTTTTCTTTTCTGAAGTCTTTTTTCTTTTTGTGATGTGTTTGCTTCATCAAAACCTCAGCCGAGTCCAAGGACGAGACCTTCTTCACAATGGAGAATGAAGATGACTACTATGCCGAAGGTGAGGCAGACAACAACCTTTTGTGTTATTATGTTATGACAAAGGGTGGGGTCGAGTAAGTGAATGTTGTCTTCAAGAAACCTGATGAGAAAATGAAGAGTCATTTGAAGCCAATCTTTGTATGGGAAAGGGTGGAAGGTATAAGAGTAAACAAGGTCCTTGTAGATGAAGGTGATACAATAAATCTGATGCCTCGTTTCATGTTGAAGAAGTTAGGCAAAACTAAGGCTGATTTGAAGCCTCATAATATCGTATTGTCGGATTATGAGAGTAAAACAAATAAATCCTTGGATCTCATCCTGCTTGATATTACAGTGGGAACTATCAAGAGGCCAACTCTATTTATAGTGGTGCCGTCAAGAGCCAATTATAATTTGCTTTTGGGTCATGAATGGATCCATGGTGCGGGGGGTTGTTCCTTCAACTCTTTGATAAATAAGGAAACGACACAAGAAAGGGGGGGGGGGTTGAATTGTGTACTTATTAAAACTTAGTTTTCAAAATCAGAAATTAGTTTTAGAAAACTTTTCGTAAACGTTAGCAGCGGAATAATAAACAGAGCGTAAATGATAAGATAAAATGGTTTAATACAGCGAATATAGCACGTGTGAATGTGTAGATGATGCAAGCAGTGAAAACAACACACACAAGATTTATCTTGGTTCACCCCCTTAAACGATAGGGCTACATCCAGTCCTTGGCTTAATCAAGATTTTCCACTATTCAACAGAATAGTACAAGTATTCTACAGGACTTGTCCTAAGTATTCTCCAGGACTTCTCCTACAAGTATTCGACAGGACTTCTCCAAAGTATTTGACAGAACTTCTCTCAAGTATTCTACAGGACTTCTCCTACAAGTATTATACAGGACTTCTCCTCAAGTATTCTACAAGACTTCTCCTAGATTCTTTTACAAGAATGGGTTCTTCTACAAAGTCTCTTCTGAAAGAGTGAGGTAGAAAGATTTAGGAACAACTAACTATAAGTATTTTAGGTAGAGGATATGACTCTTAGGAATATACTTGAGTTTAGTAAAATAGAGATGATCAGACGATAGGTTCTCTGTGCAGGTGTGAATAGCTTGAGAGTGGTCGACTCATAGGATTTTCTCACACTTAGAAGATTTTCACTCTTGAGGTTTTGACACTTGAGTATTTGAAAATCAGAGCTAGTGTTTGTTGTTCCCTTATTTGTTTGAATTATCAGTTCTGTCATTCTATACTTCTTATGTTCTGAGATCTTCAAGTCCTCCTTTTATATTTTCACTTCAAATAAGGTTTCTGAAGAGGTTGTAGTGAAGCTGTGTGAAACACGCAATCCTTCTTGATCATTCATCAACGGGTCTCTTCTTTGCATTTAATGCATTTGTCTCTTTGAGTTTTGATGTCTTTCCTTAAACAGTGGGTTATTCAAACGAGACTTCCTTGTTGCAGCGAATCTTTCCATTTGAAGGAAAGAGAAAGAATAAATCCCTTTTGTTGAATTGACAATGTTGTACTGCACCTGGGAATTATGACCATTGACATTCTGACATTTGTCACGTGATTTGAGCTCTTTCCTCGGTGAGTGATCTCGCCAGCTGTAGACAGCTCCTAAGATATTTTCTTGAATATAACATAGTCTTCTGCGTGACCTTAGACGATGCTTCTCATTTGATGAGATGGTGCTTTCCATTTCGTCTAAGTATACAATGGTAGAGTAAACGAGTCTCCTCTGGAAGTTTAGACGTTGAGCATAGATGAGACTTCTCTTTTGATCAGACCGTGCTGCCGAGTAGACGATAAAGATATTTCTTCTTTTTATTTTGCCAAGCAGACGATAGAGATATTTCCTGAAAAGAATAATACACAAAGTTTAGGAAATATTTATCTATGAACTTCTACACAAAGTTTTTATCACTCAAAATATGATAAACGTTATGGGATCGTTTGAACTTAACAATCTCCCCCTTTTTTTATGATGAAAATTTTATTGAGAAAAAGGTTCATATAAAAGCTTTGTAAAAGGTTTGTATGCTCCCCCTCTCTTTTCCAATAAAAGGGTCCTTTTTAAACATGAGAAAAACGATAAACGATAGTTCTCTATTTTCTTCTCTTCTCCCCCTTCATGGGAGAAAACGATAACTCTCTTCTTAAACGATAAAGATCTTTTCTCTTCTTTTATCTCTTTCTAAACGATAGAGATCTTTTCTGCTTCTCTTCTCTTTCTAAACGATAGAGATCTTTTCTCTCTTCTCTTATGCTTTTCCTCTCTTCTCTCTTTCTTTCTGCTTTTTCTCTTTTCTCCCCCTTTGTGTTTTTTCTCTTCTCCCCCCCTCAGTACTTCTCTCTTCTCGAAAGCTTTTTCTCTCTTCTCTCCCCCTTTGTCATTAGCAAAAACATATGCAAATGATATACGCATAAGATAAAAGAGCATATAAATGATAAGATTGAAAATGATAAGCATATTGCATAGCAAGATAAGACTGTTAAACGATAAAAAGTTAGCAGAGTAATTGTTAAAAAAAATTAAAGAGGGATAGAGTTTGTAATCCAGCTTTCTCAGGATTAAAGCAAGAGCCTGTTCAATTTTTTATAGCTTCTGATCCACATATGCTTTGTGCTCTTCAAAAACTTGAATGATAGCCATTTGAGCATCCATAGCTACTGGATGTACTTCCTCTATTTGCATGGAGCTTGCTGACAAATAAAGGAATGATACAAGGGGGGGTTGAATTGTGTCCTTATAAAACTTGAATTTCAAAAAAAATTATTAGTTTACAAAAGCTTTTCGTAAATGATGGCAGCAGAATGCTTAATCAGAGTGTAAACGGTTTAATGCAGAGGACAGTAAGTGTGGAACAATGTAAATGGTGCAGCCAACAATAGTGTAATTGGTTCAGGCAGTAAATGGTGCAAGCAGTAAAAGCGTAAACGGTTTAAGTAGTAGACAGTGCAAGCAGTAAAAGCGTAAATGGTTTAAGCAGCAAACGGTGCAAGCACTAAATATGTAAACAATGCAAGCTGTAAATGTTTGAACAATGCAAGCAATAAACGTTTAGACGATGCAAACAATGCAAGCAATAAAAACAGCACACAAGAGATTTATCCTGGTTCACCGCAGAACGATAGGGCTACGTCCAGTCCTTGGCTTCACCAAGATTTTCCACTATTCAACCCACATCTCATTTAATGTTGTTGCAGTGAGGGAAAATAGAGCCATTGATTTCTGACTTGGTCGAGGGATTTGTGCTCTTCTCCTCAGTTGTGCTTGACAGCTGTAGACAACTCATAAAACATATTCTCTTTGACTAAAGCATATTCTATTTGAATAAAGCATATTTTGCTTAGCCTTGGACGACGCTGTTGATAGCCAAATCCGCAAGTGCACGGATGGTCATCGCGTAGTATAAAAGATATCGAACCCAAGGGATAGGTGTCTTCTTATTAAATTATTTAGTACTTAAGAAGGAAATAAAAAGAAGTATATTGTTGATGGTTTGATTGAGACAAAACTAGAAATAGCAATGAAATATAAAGAAGAGAAGATGGTGAGATTTAAGCACTTGGGTTGAATTATATAGCTTATAAAATATGCTAGTAACTCCTACTTAATTTCTTAATTTTAAAACCAAGTTCATGATGCTATAGCCTAGTATTTCTACAAGTTAATTCCTTATAAGTGTAGAACTTTCTTGCTAATTACTAAATTCAATTCCTTGTAATTTAGTTAACCAGAAAAGAAGATGAAGATGAAGTTCAGGCCAACATAAAGCTACGTCTATCCTTATTCCTTAGTGATATATACTTATAGCCTTTTTTAAATCCTATTTCCCTTACTACTTACCAATGGCCATTGTTATAAGCAATAAGCAAGAACTCTTATGCGCATTAAGAGGAAATGAAGAACAAGGAAATAAAACATAAATTGGAACTATTATTCAGAAATGTAGAAATAAACTAAGACATAAAATATGAACTAAAACAACCCAAGATACTTAAAATAATTAGCCAAGCATGGCTAAAAGAAACATTGGATTACCCTGGATAGGATCTCAAGTTTGGCTTCCCACAATTCCTAGGAACAATGCTCTTTAAGGAGGAAAGAAGAATACTTGTTGTATTCTGAATAGGTGTGTCTTACAAGTGAAGAAAATACCCCTATTTATAGTAAAAATCTGCCCTCCAGCGCTTGAGCGCTGGGATCCCCAACGCTTGGGCGTTGGGGTGCATTAAAATCCCACGTTCAGACATAGGCCCAGCGCTTGAGCGCTGGCTTCCAACGCTTGAGCGCTGGGTGCAACTTCTGACTCACATCCTAGTCAGAGTTCCATCGCTTGAGCGTTGGGACTTCCAACGCTTGAGCGCTGGCTCGTTTGCTGGCAATTCTGGTTGGATGCTTTTTCTTCTTCAATGGTGGAATTGAATGGCTTAATTAGCCTCCATTCAGCCTCTATTAAGTTCTCAAACCTCCTCTCCACCACCATTAATCTTTCAACCTTATTTTCCATGTGCTTACAAAGAGTGTTGCTTCATATTCTTAATTTCCACTTTAAGTCCTCTCTTTGCTAGCACTTCAATTTCAATCCTTCAAGTCCTTGAAACTTCACTTTTCATCCTCCGTGATAATAGAATCGCAAGTGCACGATTAAACTATCGCGTAATATAAAAAGATCGAACCCACGGGATAGGTGTTCTTATTATTATAGAATTTAGTACTAAAACAGAAAAATAAAAGATGAATATTTGTTGTTGGTTTGAGAACTAGAAAGAAACAATAGCATAAAATAATAAAATAAAGAGATGATGAACATTAAGCTCTTGGGTTGGTTTACATAGTCTATAAAAACATGCTAGAAATTTCCTACTAAATTCCTGAATTATAAAACCATTATCATGATGCTATAGCCTAGTGTAACTACAAGTTAATTCCTTAAGCATTGTAGATCTTTCTTTTTAATTACTAAACCCAATTCCTTGGCACCTAGTTAACTAAAGAAGAAGATGAAGAAGATGTTCAGGCCAACATAAAGTTACGTCCTTCCTAATTCCTTAGCGAAGTATACTTATAACCTTTTTTATTACCTAGTTCCCTTACTACTCACCAAATGGCCTTATGTAATAAGTAATAAGCAAAACCTCTTGGGATCCACAAGATAGAAATTAAGCATAAGGTAATAAAACATGAATGGAAATAAAATTCAGAAATGTAGAAAAAGACTAGAACATGTATTATAAACTAAAACAACCCAAAAACTTAAAGAAGAAGTTAGCCAAGCATGGCTAAAAGAATCATTGAATTACACTGGATAGGAGCTCAAGTTTGGCTTCCCACAATTCCTTGGAACAATGATCTTTGAGGGAGAAAGAGAGAATACTGGTTGTATTCTATGAAGGTGTGTCTTACAAGTGAAGAAAAAGGTCCTATTTATAGTAAAATTCCAGCCTCCAGCGCTTGAGCGCTGGCATTCCCAACACATGGGCGCTAGGATGCATTAAAAATCAACTTTCTGTCCGAGGCCCAGTGCTTGAGCGCTGGCTTTCCAACGCTTGGGCGCTGGGTCAACATCTGACTCATCATCCAGTCAGAACCCCAGCGCTGGAGCGCTGGGATCCCAACGCTGGAGCGTTGGGACGCTGCTTCTTCATCTTCAAGCTTTTTCTTCCTTCTTCATTCATGGTAGTGGGTTTTGATGGCCATAAAAAACCACTACTCAGCCTTGTTTAATTCTGAAACCCTTCCTCCACTAACATCAATTCTTCCAACAATATTTTCCATGTGCTAAATTAGAGAGTGATTCTTCATATTCTTCTTTTTCACTTTGGTCCTCTCTTAGTTAGCACTTCAATTCAAGCCCTCATACTCTCTCAATCTTCACTTTAAGTCCTCCATTCTTGAACTTTTACAATTTGGTCCCTGACTTCCTGAAACTTTACACATTGGTCCCTGGACAAAAATGATAACTAAACCAGCTTTTCTAAAAATACAAAATAACTAGAAAAAATTCCTAAAAATATAAAATAAAGCTAGAAAATCTAATAAAATCTAATCTACATGCAAAATGCAAAATAAATATAAAATCTACATAAAAACAATAAAAAAAACTATATGTGACTCAAAAATATTAAAATAAAAAGACTAAAAATAGCCTAAAAACATCATATAAAATCCACTCATCACTCCGCTCTTGAGCTTTTCCACTTTGATCCTTCATTTCCTGAAACTTACAAATTGGTCCCTGGACAAAAATGATAACTTATACCAACTTTCCTAAAAACATAAAAATAACTACAAAAATTCCTAAAATATATAAAATAAAGTTTAAAAAACAAATAAAAGCTAATCTAAATGCAAAATGCAAAATAATAGAAAATCTACATAAAAATAATAAAAATCCTATGTGAGACTCAAAAATAACAAAATAAAAAGACTAAAAAGACCCTAAAAACATCATATAAAATCCAGTCATCAGCTGTCTCCTTTCATCAGACAATGCTTTCTTAGTTGATCAGACGATGCTGTCCAGTTTGTCAGACGATGCTTTCTCTTTTGTCTTTTACTTCGGATGATGCTTTTTGTCTTTTGCTTGGACGGTGCTTTCCATCAGTCGATAGATTTGACGTTATAGACTTCTCCTTCTCCTTTGGACGATGCTTCTCATCTATTGTACTTCAGACGATAGTTCTTCATGTCTTCAGAAGATGCTTCTCATTCTTGTCTTTGGACAATAGTTCTTCAAAAACTATGCTTCTTCTAATTGACAATGTGAGCAAGCGATGTTTTTCCTTTCGTCTGGACGATGGGAATATTTCCTGAAAATAATAATATATAGTTTAGGAAATAAAATTATAATCATTCAAAACATGATAAATGATCTAACACGTTTGAACCTAACAATTTCCCCCTTTTTGATGATGACAATTTTATAGAGAAAAAGGTTTTCTTTTAAAGAACGTATGCACTCCCCCTATCTTTTCCAAAAAGATATCTCTTTTATTTTTAACACTCCCCTTATGTTCTTAAAAAATATATAAACATGTATCAGAGCAGAACATATATAAGCAAGTATCAGAGCAAATAGAGCAGATGTATCAGAGCTTGATACTTAAAGCATGTACATAAGAGCAGACGATAGCATATGAACGATCTTTTTTCGTCCTCTCCCCCTAACTTTCATATAATAGCTTTTTCTCATTCTCTTTCTCACTTCTCCTTTAAACGGTGACTTTCTTTCTTCTCCCCCTTAATAAAAGAAAACGATAGCTCTCTTTCTCTAAACGATAGGGACTAAATGATAGAAAAAATAATTACTTTCTCTTAGCGTTCTTCTCTTTTCTCCCCCTTTGATAATTCTCCCTCTTTGTTCTTCTTTTTCTTAGCTCATTACTATTTCTCTTCTTCTCCCCGTTAGTCAGACTTCTTCACTTTTTCTTTTCATCTCCCCCTTTTTTTGTTCATCTCTCCTCATACTTTCCCTTTTTCACACTTTTTCTTTTCACCTCTCCCCTTGTTATTCAGCAAAAACATGGGCAGTTAATAGAGCATAATGGCATATATAAGTGTGATCTTAGAAATATACATCAGAGCACATGATAATTGATACTTAGAATATTCAATAGAGATAGACAATTGATAAAGCAAGTATCAAAGCAATTGTTGAATTAGCATCATGGTGTAGCAAGTATGAATGATGAAGACATATATCAAAGTGAATTGTTTAAAAAGTATAGTAAATATGTCAAGAGAGATAGGGAAAAGGATAGTCTTATTGTGAGTTTTTGTTTCCCATAAGCTTTGTTGAGTTGCTTCTTCAATCTTTATGCAGATGGAATTTTCTTCAGAATTTGCTTCAGGGAGCTTTGCATAGTTTTTTTGCAGACGATGGTGTGAGCTTGAAGTTATCATTAGTAAATGATTGCTTCTGACGTCATCCACGTTTGAATTTCATATTGAGTGGACGATAGATTGCATTGGACGTCATCTTCGTTTGAACGTCATAATGAATAGACGATAGGGAGCATGTGACGTCATCCTTGTTTGAACTTCACAATGGGTGAACGATAGATAGCAGACGTTGCATGATTAGACGATAGATGGTAAACATTGCATCTATTTCAGCTTGTGCACTTGAGTGTTTAAACGATGCTCTTCTAAATATTTGATAATGTGAGTAAATTGATACTTTTCCTTTTGTCAGGACGATTGGGATATTTCCTGAAAATAATAATACACAGAGTTTGGGAAATAAAATTGTTATCATTCAAAAAATGATAAACGATCTAACTCGTTTGAACTTAACAATTTAGACATTGAGCGTAGATGAGACTTCTCTTTTGATCAGACTGTGCTGTCGAGTAGACAATAGAGATATTTCTTCTTTTTATTTTGTCGAGCAGACGATAGAGATATTTCTTCTTTCTATTTTGTCGAGCAAACGATAGAGATATTTCTTCTTTCTATTTTGTCGAGCAAACGATAGAGATATTTCTTCTTTCTATTTTTCCGAGCAGACGATAGAGATATTTCCTAAAAAGAATAATACACAAAATTTAGGAAATCTTTATCTACGAACTTTTACACAAAATTGTTATCACTCAAAATATGATAAATGTTATGGGATCATTTGAACTTAATACTCTTCACCAAAAGTTGTCTGTGTTTCGTGAGGATGGAGTCCTTGAGAATGTCGACAGGGATGAAAGTCATTTCCTTGCTGAAGTGGAGCACGTCGATAAAAAGACCTTTGAGACAAATTCACTAACATAACACCTTATAAGTAAATTGTAAGAGAGTTGATGGAAGGTCCAGTAACGTATTCCATCAGACTGGATCCCTATTTTGGGTTCCAGTGGAACCAAGAGTTCCATAGAGCGAGACCTTCGAGGTCAAAGTGCCAATAGTGATTGGCAGGTGGTCGAGAATGAAGATGCCACTGCTGAGTGGCACGTTATCGAGAAGGATGACTGAATCTAGCTTGGCTCGAGTTACGACCTGTGGCCGAAAAAAGAATACAAATGACCTTAGAGGTTAAAAATAAAATGAGAACAGCCTTGGAGGCTAGAAACAAAATAGAACGGCCTTAGAGACAGAAAATATGGCAAAAATTGCTTTTCCAGCTGAAAAAGAAAAAGGAAAAGCCAATGTCTTTTAGACTGTAATAGTTGAAAAAGAAAAGAAAGAGATTTTGGCAGAAAAGAATAACAAACAACCTCAAGAAGGAGAATTTTAAGAAGAAAATTGGTAGAAAACAGTGGATCAAATGAAAAATCAGACTAAAGAGCCATGCCTGGGTTGCATATATGATGATGACCCTTTAGGATTTGAAAGAGCAATGTCTTCTTCAGTTATAAAGATGGAAGCACAAGATCCACTTGAATAAATTGACTTGGGGGATGGGTAGAAAAAGAGGCCAACTTACACAAGTTCTCTTCTTGACCCTGAACTTAAGGCGAAAATGATTGCCTTGCTGCAAGAGTATAAAGATTGATTTACTTGGGACTACGACTAGATGCCTGGTTTGAGTCGAGATTTGGTAGAATTAAAATGCCTGTATGACCAGACAAGAGGCTTGTGAAACAAACACCAAGAAAGTTTGCTCCTGAAGTGGTGTCGAAAATCAAGGAAGAAATACAAAGGTTTCTTCAAAGCAAATTCATCAGAACATCTAGGTATGTAGATTGACTTGCTAATGTTGTTCTTGTAATTAAAAATAATGGCAAAATGAGAGTTTGTATTGATTTTAGAGACTTGAATGCTGCCACTCCTAAAGACGAATATCCAATGCCTATTGTTGATATGTTCATAGATTCAACAGTTGGCCATGAGTATTTAAGTCTTTTAGATGGCTATTCAAGTTATAACCAAATTTTTATTGCAGAGGAAGATGTGTCTAAAATGACATTTTGTTGCCCTGGTGCCCTAGGTACATATGAATGGGTTGTAATGCCCTTTGGGTTGAAGAATGCTGGTGCAACTTACCAAAGGGTAATGAACACCATTTTTCATGATTTCATTGAAACATTTATGCAAGTTTATATTGATGATATAATGGTGAAATCAACGTCAAGAAATGACCATTTGGGTCATCTCTGATAGTTCTTTGAAAGGATGAGGAAGTATGGATTACAAATGAATCCACTTAAATGTGCCTTTGGTGTAATTGCAGGCGATTTTCTTGGGTTCGTGGTTCACAAGAAGGGCATTGAGATTAACAAGAATAAAGCCAAATAATTTTTTAACACAAGTGCGAATAAAAAACAATTACAATCATTGTTAGGGAAGATCAACTTTCTATGGAGGTTCATTTCGATCCTAAGTGGCAAGATGAAGATATTTTCACCACTTCTTTTATTGAAAAAGGAGAAGGAATTTCGATGGGAGGCTGAGAATCAACAAGTCTTTGAAGACATCAATAAGTGTCTGACAAATCCTCCTATAATGTCTCCAACTATGAGGAATAGGCCTATGAAATTGTGTATTTCTGCATCTGATGAAACGATAGAGAGCATGTTGGCTCAAGAGGATGAAAATGGCATAGAAAGAGCCAGAATAAGTTTCCCTTTCACGGGACACAATCCTTACCGCTCCGTTTAGAGTTCACGGGCAAGTGACCCTTTTAAGGGACACAGTCTCGTTCAACTCGAGTGGCGGTTACGATTCTGACAGTCTTGAAGTAATCACTACTACAAAATTGCCATTTTACCACGGTTCTGGGTAGCATATTACCACGGTTAAACTGTGGTATTGCTCGGCGTAGTAATAGATCAATTACCACGTTTGAAGGCGGAACCGTGGTAATATCACACCTCTGTTACCACGGTTCAAGGTGGAACCGTGGTGATATCACACCTCTGTTACCACGGTTCAAGGTGGAACCGTGGTAATACAGCTGTCGTTTTACCACGGTTCAACAAGAAATGGTGGTAATATCTCTTCCTATTACCACGGTTAAACATTGAACTGTGGTAATAGGTCTATTTTTTTTGTTTTTCTTCTATTCTCACCTTAATTGTGCAAATAAAAAAACAATTTATTGCAATACATACAACACTGTGTCTAAACTGAAACTATGGTCAAGTCTAAACTTTAAATACCAAATTACCAAATAAACTATTAGCCATCAACAGAGACATATATACAAGAAACGTTCACTAATAATGTAAACTTCACCGCATGCTTTATGCAACATTGAATCCAACCAGGCCCTAGACATGCCAATTGGAAAGTGAATCCGTAAAATCCCTTGGGATGTTAAGTCATAATCCAAAAAATTGATATAACAATGAATATAAATATTTACTCTGTTCAGGTATGCCTTTAATTTCTATGAATGCAGTTAGATATTATTAGACCAGTTGATAAAAAGAGAAGGAGATTCATACATTAACTTGAAGAAAAATTAGAACAAATTAAAAATACAACCATACAGCCAATTCTAAAAATCATACAACCAAATTTAAATATCACTCTGATTCACAAGCTCATAATAAAAGATACAACATGTACTGCTTGGTTGTGCAAGAAATCAGGGAAAAGGGAAGGAGCCTATTGATTCTGCAAACGATTCCTCAAAATCATCGGAGTCTTTCGAAGAGTCATATGAGTCTTCGGAGATATCATATAGTGGATCGTTGATGGAAATACCCGTTGACCGGAAGAATTCTGCTCCGATCACCTGACAAGCCACCTCCTATAAAGCGTTCCAAGCCAAAAAGGGCAACCCATTTGGACCCCTAAGGAGTTTTGTTACGAGGAAACCATAGGAAATGGCTTTTTGGTTTTCAACCAGAGCAGAAGCAAGATGATTGTAGACAATGTCTACAACATTAATGTACTCTTCATTCAGAATTGAGTACATGATAAATAGGTCTTTGTGAAGCATGTCTCTCAGATGATCTTGTATTGGACAAAGCACGGTTGTGACCAGTAGATGTAAAACTCTAGTAGGAAAGGTGAGGGATGAGTAGAGAAAGTGCTGAGAGATAGAGGGATTTTCCATGCAATAGATGACTGCATCAATATCTTCTTCATCGAAGTCTCTTTGCCAGAATTAAGAGTACATCACTCCTTCATCCTCTCTATTGAGGAGTTCAGCAAGTTTCTCTCTGGTTAGGGAAAAGTCATGATTCAGCACTGTTCCAACAAAGCCTCTGTTGTGAAGAAAGGAAAAGGAGGACCAATGCCAAGATGAGTTCTGGGTACGATCGCTCATCAGAGGCATCACACAATGTAGTCATATGTGTGTGACGCAGAACATTGGTGCCAGGAACGTGATAGCGATGTAGTTTTGGGAAATTGATGGTAAAAGGAAGACAAATTGTCACGCCATTTGCCATTTTTTGTTTTTAAGGAAGAAGGATCACAGAAGCATAGGATACAGGGAAAATGATGGAGTGATGGGTGGAGAATAGATGAGAGATACTTCTGTGGGAAACGACGCATGCTGAAATGTTGCAGAGTAAAGAGGAAAGCAGTTAGAAGTTTTAATTGTGAAACGGCGCATGCTAAAGCATTTAAGAAGACAAAACATAGTTGACAAGACTAGATGGAGGAGACGCGTCTTGTGCTCCAGGAAACGACGTGACTGTCACGGCTGCGAGCAAGAAAACCCTAGTATTGAACAACAACAAAAATCCTAGTGCACTAGATATTTGGAGAGAAACTTTCTCATGATAGAAAAAAAGAAAAGAAAACCCTAGTACTGAACAACAACAAAAATATTCAAAACAAAACCCAAGAAGTAGAAGAAGGTCAAGAGGACTCACAAGTGAGGTAGAGAAAAGCGGCTAGAGGGAGAAGAAGGGAATGACGACGCATGAAGACGGAAACAACGTGACTGTCACGACTGCGAGCAAGAGTGAGATTGGTAGAGACGTGCTTGAAAAGCAGCGGCAGTGCCATTGTAGAGAGAAGGAGTGCTGGTGATGAGGTGCAGCGGCAAGGAGTGGCGGTGACGAGGTTGAAGAGGGATGGAGTCGCAACAGAGAAAGGGGGAAGACAAATGGGTTTTTGATCTCCAAACAAGGGTTTTCTAGCTAACAGATCACCATTTTTAGATTAATTCCTATTACCACGGTTCCCATAACAATTGTGGCAATAGACAATGTTAATTAAAATATAATAATACCTATTACCACGGTTCCTCTGACAACCATGGTAATAGACAATGTTAATTAAAAAATAATAAAATCTATTACCACGGTTATCGTAACAACCGTGGTAATAGATAATGTTAATTAAATAATAATAAAACTTATTACCAGGGTTCACCTAACAACCGTGGTAATAGGCAGTGTTAATTAAAAAATAATAAAAACTATCCCAGTTACCACGGTTACCATACAACCATGGTCATAGAGCATCTCAGTTACCACAGTTCAACACGGAACCGTGGTAACAAAGCTCGTAACCTCTTTTTACCACAGTTCGAGACGGAACCATGGTAACAGGGGCATGGTAAAAAGGAAATTTTGTAGTAGTGAATGGATATTCGTGTAGAGGATACAAGTGACCTTCTTAAGGGACACAATCCGCCGGAAGGGGGTATAAGTGACCCTTTTAAGGGACACAATCCTGACGGCACCCGTTTGCAGATGGTGGTGAAAGTAACCCACTTAAGGGATACAGTCCACTAGGAAGACGAGCACAAGTGACCCTTTTAAGGGTCACAACCTCATTCAAACCAAACGGCGGGCGTAAGTAACCCTCTTAAGGGATATGGTCCCGACCGTCTTGAAGAGCATCTAGAGACGAGCACAAGTGACCCTCTTAAGGGACACAACCTCGTACAAACCAAGCAGCGGGAGTAAGTAACCCTCTTAAGGGAAACGACCCCGACCGTCTCGAGGGAAAAGTTGCTTAGAAAAAAAAGCAATCCACAAGAAGGAATGCAGATCGGCAACAACAAAGAAAAAACACTTAGGTGATATCATTAAATATTAACCAAAGGGGGTCTATCCCTATAAGCATGCATACGAATGTTAAAATGAACTTTAAGAGCCTGGCAGCGAAGCCTGTGCCTTTACGTAGGAGAAAGAGCAGCTCAAAACAAACAAAATCAGGGAAAGAAATTTCAGCCAAAAAAGCATGGCTCCGGTCTCTTCCCTCAAGTTTTTCGGTTAACACTCTAAAAGGGCAGAAGGTTCATTTTCAGGCACCCATAAGCATTAGAGGATTTGAATCCCAATCGTCCTAGACAGAGTGTTGATTTCCACAAAATTCCGGTCGTCTGAGCCGCAATGTTTGTCTCAACGGGTAGAAGTCTCATAATCCGGTGGGCAACGTGGGTTACGCCTAGGCCGTCTTCGGCTCAATGATTCAAAATTAAAGAAACAAGAGAGAAGGAATATCTGTAGCTCGATCGGCCAACACAAGTTTCAACGGAGAGCAAAAGCAAAAGAAACTAAATGACAAACAGGGAAGAACCGAAGAAAGGATTTTCATTCATTATGAGGCACAGAAGTACAAAAGAGGGAACTATAGAAAAGCTTTCCTAAAGGAAATCCTTCAGATTCCCTAACTACTGGATAGGAGGGTCATCTAGAGGGATATCACAAGGAATAAAGACGCAACCTTCATACTTCCCTATAACTCCCTCTTTAAAAGAATGACTTGAGGAAGCCCTGTTCGTCTTCAAACGAGGGTTCATTATCTGCAGCTGGGCAACGACATTGTCGAAGCTAGCCGCGTAACCATCCTGCATGACCAACCGATGGGAAGAAACTTGAGAGTTCACCTTCTCGACATAAGCTCGCACTTCAGCATTCTTCAAGTCGGCATCCCTCACCTGCTCGGAATGGGACCGATTCTCCTCCTTCAGAAGTTCTAGCTCCTCAGAAAGGAGATCCTTCTTCTTCTCCAATGAGGGAACATAAGTCGCCTGATCTACTAGAAGTTTGGACTACTAAAGAAACCTCTGGTTCTCCTGCTCAAGCTGTTTGAACTTCCTTAAAAGAGCAGCTTGTTCTTGGGAACGGAGCTCATGCTCTTGGGCCTTCTCAAGGATGTCCTGTTCGAAAGCAATAAACACTTGGTGCTTGAAGAAAAAGGCACTGGCGGTAGCGGTAGACGAATTCATAATCATGGAATCCAGAACGTTGGAAGGGTCACGGGCAAGGGGGTGCTCAGAAAAGAGACCTCGGAGGAGAACCTTCCCATCATGCCCGTCTATTCGAGGAACTCAAGAAAAGAATCCCCACATTTGGCTATGAGCTCGGGGAGCAAAGAGGGACGCTTAGCAGACTTCGCAGACAGCTCAGGAAGTGGGGTTGAACCATCCGCCTTCCTCTTCAAACCAGCACTCCCGGCTTAGTGGTACCCTATCCGATCGGCCTGGACACAGGCCAAAGGGAAAGCGCTTCACAGGTCACTCGACCTACAGCTACTCCCGCTTAGAAGCCTCACTCATGAGCTTCCCCAACACTTGTAGAGATACCTCTGACGCCTATAAATACCAAGTTCTATCGTCTTACTAAGGACTTTTGGAACTCTATCATCACTTCCCCTCTTTTCACTTCCACACTTCTTACACACTCTTTACATTACAAGTTTGTTATTCATTCTTACATGTCTGAGCTGAGCTCTTGGATGCTCTCGGAGCTCCCTTACTGACTTGAGTGTCAGAGTTTCTTTTGCACGCCGACATATTGGAATCGGAGACTCTACCTCATTCACCAGAGCACAGCGAGCGCCACCACAGCCTCGCCGAGAGCACCATCGTCCAGGATTCACACCCAAACATTTTGTGCTATCTGTGGGGAAGTTTCAACAATTCAACGTTGTTTTTTCTCTCAAAATATAGTAGAAGTTCACAACGATTCTGGATCGTTCTCTTTCTACAGTCAAGCACAATTTTGATATCATGCTTCCTTAAGAATTGCTAATGGCTCAAAAATTTTCCAACTCCAAGAGTCCTTGGGTAAAGATCAATGATGATCACCAATCATAGGTTGGAAGGAGAGAAGTGATCCCTTCTTCAAAGGAAAATTGGATGGAATGTATCTTCTAGCCTTTCAATGCGACTGTCTTTGAGTTCCAAATGCCCCAAGGGCTGATTGAACTGCTTGGTGTAAAGAGTTTTTGCGGACGGAAGAATCCAGAGGAGCATCTGGAATGCTTCGAAAAATGGATTTTCGCAGTGCACATTAATGAAACACAAGAAGTTGATGCCATGAAGTGCAGGTTGTTTTTAACAACATTGAAAGGAGAAGCTCTGCAGTGGTTTCAAAGTCTCCCTGCATTCTAAATTTCGCAGTGGACATATTTCAGCCACTCCTTCCACACTGCATTCAAGGAAGGAACGAATTGTTCTAGAATGATCAATAATCACAAGGCTGCCTTCTTCTTATTTATTAGGGTCTAACCGAAAACCATAATTTCTCTCTACTAATGGACTCTTGGGCCTCATAATTCCCAGCCCAATAGCCCTTACGACACGTGTCAGACTTATTCTACTATTGATGCCATCATATCTAAGTGTCCGACTATTTCCTTTAGAGTAGACGCCTCACATTGGCCTCTCAACGGCTAGCCACTCGCCAAGTTCCTGGCCCCGCCATATAACCAGACACCATGCCGAAGCATGAAGTCAAAAAGTGTCTTAATTTGTCTTCTCGCTAGCTCACAGGATCCTAAGGGACCTTGCCACACAGGATGGAGCTCTCCCAGTCCACAAGTCCACAAGACACCATACCTGAAGCATGAAGGAAAAGAGTGTCTTAATGTCCGACCATACCAATTCGCCTCGACATCTCACCATGCATCCTTGGGGCTCGCCTCCTCATTGTGAGTCCCACACTTCGATTGGCGGTTTCGACCAATACGCAAGTGTGTGGCTCAGTTTCGAACAACAAGCCCTCGTCCCCTACTTGGATTCATTGAAGCATCTCGCCTTTCATTGACTATTTTTTAGCGCTTCCAATCTCTAGCGTTCCGGATTTTTTGCCTACTCTAACCTGATATGACGTGAAAAACATTAGTTTTGAAATTGAAACTTGAAACCTTATCTTTTCTTGCTTCCCAGCCGTCGCCTTGGCATGTGCAACGCGCCTGCTGCACTAATTCCTCATCATGAGCCATTCTCTTTCTTTGAAACCATAGATGACACCCCTTCCCAAGCCAACTTTTCGTTTACCGCGCGCGATCATGCGCCTTAACAACAAGCCCCCTCATTTTCTCTTTCTTCCCCTATATAAATCCCATCAACTTTCTCATTTTCACTTTCCCTTCTCTTCCTAACCTTTAGAGCCTTGTTTGTGCTTCATCCTCTCCAGTGCCTTCTGTCGCTGTGCTCTCTCTTCTCCGGTCCTCTCCCTCTCAAATACGTATCCCCTAGTTCCCCTATTTCTCTTACCTTTCTTTTGTTTTCTTTTCATATTTTCATGGCGGAGATTTCTGCTTCTTCTACCTCTGAAGCCACTCTGGCTCCCCCCCTCCGCCCCTTTCTCCGCGCTCCATTGCCCGGAACTCTGCTGCCTCTCTTCCACAACCCGTTCAGGTTGGATTGGGCTCCACTAAAGTTTGGTCCTCCACCTCCTATTTTCAAAGTCTAACTTCTATCAACCACCTTCGGGAATCTTTTGGTGGCTTCACCTCTGGTGGCAACAACATCAACTGATCACTGAGCCCTGCGTAAAATGGGAGGTCGTTTGCCTCGTCAAATCGGACCTCGAACCACCCCACTTTTTTTATGTGTATGCCTATTTATTTGAAGATCTTTTTATCAAACTCCCCTTTTCTCCCTTCATTTGCGAAGTTTTGTTAGCCCTTCGCGTCGCCCTTACTCATCTTAACCCTAATTCTTAGGCCTTCCTCCACTGTTTTGGAATATTGTGTGAGGCCATTGATGTCTCACCCACCTACCCTTTGTTCTTTTTCTTTTATAAATGCCTTTAGAAAAAGCAGCCGATCTCCTCATGGATCGGCCGTACTGCCAAAACAAACATGTCTAGGTTTAAACCCTAGAAAAGCAATTATCAAATACCTTCCAAAAACGTTTTTTCAAAATTAAACAAAGTCCCAAATTTGCTGAACTCTTTACAAACACAAACGAGTGAGCCAAGTTTCCCTTTTATTGGACAGAATCACCCGAGTTGTCAATGAGTGTCAAGGGCGAGGCACTCACCGAAGAGGAGTGCTCCATTGTTGAGTGCTTATTAACGGTAATCTTCGTTGATTACGGTTGCCTATTGGACGCTTTCAAGTGCGGTGCCACTAAACCTTATTTGCGTAAGTGGCCACTCCCCCGAGTGCCCGTCCTCATCTTTTCTCTTTTTCTTTTTATTTTCTGATTTATGTCTTCTTTGTCGCAGTGGAGTTCTCGGTGTCAAAGGAAAAAATGGCTCGTCATGCTAAAACCAACCACCATCAAGATCAAGGAAATAAGACTCGCAAGAATTCTAGCTCTAAGGATGAGCCTGCTCTAAAGAAACCTCGCCAGTCTACCCCTAAGGCTCCTCAACCTGTGGCGAAGACTCCTCATTAGCCACTAATTAATAACTCAAGCTTTTCCGAGTCAATGGACTAGCGGGTCTTCCATTGATAATTTTTCCTCCACCGCCAGCCCTCACAAAACTCCATCGTAGGGTCCTTAACCGCATGAAACTCCCTTTCAAAGCCTTAACAATGTGGTGCTCATCGACGAAGACCAAGACGTCGCCCCCATTCCTAAGGCGTGGGTGTTGGACAATGACTTCAAGCCCTTCGAATTCATTGAGTCTCGCTTCAACCTAACCGTCTTCTATCAGAATCCTCACTCTGAGTCTCTTGAGCCTTTCTGTTACGAAATGGTTCACCACAACCTCCTGGCCGCCAACTTAGCCACCGTTCTTTATAAAATGCACAAGAATTCTGCGGATGAGTGAATGAGCTTAACGAGCAAAGGGATAAGTATGTATCCCTTCATTAGGATGGTCTGAAGAAAATTAAGGAGATTGAGGTCGAGAAGAATAAGCTTGAAGACCAAATTCACCAAATGAAGGAAGATTTCGCAAAGACCTTGGCGGAAAAAATGCTCAGTTCGCCAAGGATATGGCTGGCAAGGAGGCACAACTCGCTACCTTTAATGATGTAAGAATTGAGTTGGCCAATCTTCAAGAGAAGATGATTGGCGACTGTAATGCTTAATTCAAATTTGGCTTCCGGAGCGCCCAAGAGCAGATTCATTACCTCTTTACCAACTTTGATTTGAAGCAGATGAGTGCTTGAAAAAATGTTACTATGAAGGGCATTGTTGGCGCGGAGAAAATGTTAGACTTTGAGGGAGAGGATGAAGAGAATCCTGAGGCCAGAAACAAGGACGGCACCAACAAAAGGGAGGAGAAAACTATTGAGGGAGGAATTCAAAAGTCCACTGATGAAGAGCGCATCCCCTCGCCCCACCCCAGTGAGGATGTTTCCGCCTAGCTTGCTTAGAACTTGTTATTTTTTTTTTCTTTTTTTTTTCTTTTTCTCTGCAGTGTCTTGGCCCGCCTTTTTGTAATCGTTGTAATGATTATTTTTAATGATATTTGTTATGTTCACTCCTTTGTCTTTGTTTCTTTCGTTTTCATGTTTCTTTTTTATGCTAGTCTTGTCTTTTCACTTTTGTTTTTTATGCTCGCTTGGCGAGGCTTTGCGCTTAATTAGATTTAACTAAGACTTTAATGACTCGCTCTGAAAGAGGTCACGTGATCTTTATTGTAATTGTGCTTAAATTCATTCGTTTGAGGCCTGTGCTCGCTTTGGCGAGGCTTTCGCTTGGATTAGTTCAGCTAAGGCTTGTGCTTGATTTAATTCGATTAAGGCTGTGCTCGCTTGGCGAGACTTTTGCTCAATGAGACTTTTTCTTGGGATCCCATGGCCATTGAGATTTATGCAAGGCTTTTCTCAAACTAGTGCTCGACCAATTTAGGGGAGGCTAGGCTTTTTTTCTTTTGAGGCACAAGATGCGCGTTTTTAAGGTAGCACCACATCAATCTCCTAGGGTGCCCTCATTAAATAATTGCCTCTTGGTGAGGCAAAGAGAGGACGCCCTACGTTAGAGTTTCTGTTCCCATGATTGCATGGAAAACTGATTTTTCATAACATTTTCATTAAACTTTTAAAAAGGGTACGCCTCATTAAGAACTTTCCTTTCGGAAAGAAAAGAGTACGTATAGTTCATTACAAACAAATTAGTTATAGTAATTCCTTAAATTGGCAGTGTTCCATGACCTGGGTACCCTTCTTCCTGACAACTCTTCTAAATGGTATGCCCCCGGGCCCACCACCTTAGTGATTCTGTAAGGATCTTCTCAATTAGGACTCAACTTGTTGAAATTTTTGGTTCCCATTCTTTTTCGTAACACCAAATCGCCCTTTTTCGTTCTTCTAGGCGTCACCCTTTTGTCATACTTCCTTGCAGCCCTTTTCTTGATCACCGCCTCTTGAAGACGTGTCTCCTCTCTTACTTCGGGGGCCATATCAAGGTTGATAAACAAGTTGCTATCGTTCATGGTATCGTCCATGTTCACGACTCTCCACGTCCTATTCTTTACTTCCACTGGCAGCATTGCGTCCATCCCATAAGTCAACTTGAAAGGACTTTCTCCCGTGCTTGATTGATGTGTGGTGTTGTATGACCAAAGCAATACGGGTAACTCCTTTAGCCGTCGTCCCTTTGCATCGTCCAACCTTCGCTTTGACCCTGATAATACAACTTTGTTTACTGCCTCTGCTTGCCCATTTGCTTGAGGATGCTCTACAGACGAGAACCTCATTTGGACCCACATTTTTGTATAGAAATCCCTCTTCACCTTACTAGTAAATGGCATGTCGTTGTCAGATACGATTGCTAAGGGGACGCCAAACCTGCAAACAAGCTTTTTCCAATAAAAGTGTTTTTTACTGCTGTAATGGTTGACAATGGTTCAACCTTGATCCATTTTGTAAAGTAATCAACTACCACCAACATACACCTCACTTGCTCTTTAGCGGTCGGGAAAGGCCCTAACAAGTCAGCACCCCAAATCGCGAAAGGACAGGGTCAGGATATTATTGTGAGTTGCTTTGGGGGAGCCCCAAATCTGCGAACACTTAGCACTTTCTGCATTTCATTACATAGTCTTGACAATCATTTCTCAGTGTGGGCTAATAAAAGCCCGCCCTCAATTTTTTTGCTCCGAGGGACCACCCTCCTTTGTGGCTTGCGTAAACTCCATCATGCACTTCTTTCATCAAGCCCTGGGCCTACTCCAGGGTCACACACCTAAGGAGTGGCGATGTTAAACCTCTTCGATACAGTTGGCCACCAATTGTGGTGTAGAAGCTCGCCTCTCACCTCAGCTCCTTTGGGCACCGGATAGTGTCATTGGGGTTGCTGTCCAACACTCCCAATAATGGTGACATCCACGTCTCTTGACTTTCCATGTTGCACACCATCTCGACATCCGCACTAGGTCCCTGCAATGTTTCTTGTTTCACAGACTTGTAGTTTCCTAGTCGTCGGGTACTGGCGAGCTTGGCTAAGACATCAGATCGTTGGTTTTGTTCTCTCGGCACATAGTCAATACTAACTTTCTTTAAGGTTCCTATCAACACGTGGACTCGCCCTAAATATTTTTCTAAATGAAGGTCCTTGACTTGATAGACTCCCTTTACTTGGTTGGTCACCAAAAGAGAATCACTCTTGATGACTAAGCCTTCGATTTCCACTTCCTTGGCAAGCATCAATCCTACATTCAACACTTTGTATTCAGCTTGGTTGTTACTTGCCTTGAACTCGAACCTCAAGGATTGTTTGATTAGCATCTTGTTCGGATCTTCCAAAATTACCTTAGCTCAAATTCCCTTTAAATTTGACGACCTGTCCACTGACAGTGCCCACTTTTTGGTTTCATGCTCGCTTGCTACTAGTATGAGCTCTGACACAAAGTCTGCCAAGGTTTTGGCGAAGACCTTTCCTCTCGCCTCATATTGCAAGCCATACACTGACAACTCCACCGACCAGCCGACGAGTCTCCCTGACAAATCTGGCTTCTGCAGCACCTGCTTAAGCGGTAAGTTGACTTGGAAACTTTGAAAATACGGTCTCAAATGATGTGTTGTTGTAAGAACTGCCAGGTCTACCTTCTCTATTTTTTGGTACCTTTGTTCATCCCCTTGCAAGTGACTCACAAAGTACACTATTTTTGGTACTGAGCCTATATCTCATTCTGTTACTGAAAAGTAAAGTAGCAGTGGCGGGGATGCCAACAACTCCTTTAGACATGAGAAGCGTTCTCGCATTCATTTATCCATTCAAAGGTCACATTCTTTTTTAGGATTTTAAAGAATGGTGTCGCTTTCTCCCCTGCGTTCGGCGAAAAGAGGATTAAGGCGACGATCCTTCCTGTTAATCGTTGCACATCCTTTATAGTTGCAGTGCTCTCCATATCCACAATGGCCTGACACTTGTCCGGATTGATTAGTATCCTCCTTGTCATCACCACCAATCCCAGAAACTTGCCTCCTTGTATTCCAAAGGTATATTTGTCAAGGTTTAGTCGCATATTATGACTTCTTATCTCTCCAAATGCCTCTTCCAAATCCACACAACATTCGCCTCCTTTCACTGACATGACAATCATGTCATCCACGTAGACTTCCATATTCCATCCCACCTAATTCACGAATACCCTATCCGTCAACCTTTGATAAGTTTCTGCTACGTTTTTTTAACTCAAAAGACATCGTTCGTTAGCAGTAATTCACTAGTGGTGTCTTGGAAGCAGTTTTATCTTCGTTGGCGGGGTGCATCCTTATCTGATTATACCCAGAATAAGCGTCCATTAGATTTAGAATTTCATTTTCGGACCCCTCGTCCACAATCTTGTCAATGTGTGGTAGTGGATAAGAGTCCTTTGGACATGCCTTGTTTAGGTCTGTGGAGTCTGTGCATGTTCGCCACTTTCTATTCGTCATTTTCTCTTACTCGTCCTTCGAAATTGATGGCTTTAGTTTCTTCTATGGGCATCGACCTATTGTCTTGTACCTCACTCCTTGGGTCAAGACTATAACCCAATCTCATAACATTTATGCCCCACCTTGGCAGTGAAGGTGCAAGAAACACACAAGAAATGGGGGGTTTGAATTGTGTGACTTATTTTAAATTTCTTTTATCATAAATTACAGATAATTTATTCATCATCTTTCATCTAAATTTGACATGGATCATTTATGTAAGAGATCATGAAATTCATTTTATAAGTTTTGAACATTGGTTATTTATTTTCCACGAATGTTTGCAAGTTACAAACATATGAATGAGCATGCAGCGGAAAAGCAATAAGATGAAAAATAAAACACACATGATTTTATCCTGGTTCACCCTCATAACCGACAGGGCTACGTCCAGTCCTTGGCTTCACCAAGATTTTCACTATTTCAACAAATAGTACAAGTATTCTCAGGGACTTCTCTCAACAAGTATTCTAAGGACTTCTCCTATCAAGTATTCGAAGGACTTCTCCTTACAAGTATTATTAGGACTCCTCCTTACAAGTATTATACAAGACTTCTCCTGACTCCTTTTTCAAGGGTTGGCTTCCCTACATGGTTCTCTTCTTAATAAGAGTGGGCAGAGGAAATTAAGCTTGATTTACATAGAGGATAGGAATTTGGGTTCTCTGTTTGGAAGGATGTGTGAGTTGGGAAAGATAAGAGTAACACTCTATGAATTTTCCTCACACAAACTCATATACTCAGGCAGGGATAGGCTTGAGGCATTCTAAGTATGAACCAAGGTTGCTTGGCTCTTGGGACAGACTTAGTTGACATATGGAAGTTTAAGTCTAAGTTGCCCAAATACTTCGGAGAAGGAATCTTCTATTTATATCTTCAGTTGCCTCTTCTTCTTGAGAAAGAGAGAAAAACTGTCTGAAGTGCCTCTTCCCTTCTGAGATGTGCGTAACGGCTAGTTCTACATCTTTCAACATGCGTAAGTCACGATCAGAGGCTTCTCTACAAGCATAAGATATGATCTGGAAATTATCAGTACATCTGGGTTGATGTCGTCTGGCTCCATGCTGAGCGAGTAGCTTTGAGCTTATTCCTTCAGTATTTAATGCGTAGAGGAATAGCAGTGTAGCTTGCTTTAACCATTTTGCCCCAGTGCTTGACAGCTAATACTCATCATGTGCCTTGGTCAGAATTTTGAATTTTCGACCGTTGAGAGTGTACGATGCACAGAGATTCTTGCCGTTGATTCCGCGATGTCAGCTTGATTTGAGGGAAAGTAGAATGTCAGGGGAACCAAGGAATATTGTATTAATTGTGTCCCTTTCTACTTTCTGCCGCAGCCAGTATGTTAATAAATGTGTAGACGAGGTAGGAGTCTTTTAATCCACGAAGTAATTACTCCAGATGAGGAAAATAGATTCTTTAATACTTCGATAATCCTGATGTCCTTGAAAACCACATTTCTTGATCTCTGTACCTTTGGCGCAATTGTTACTTTGAGCGGACAGATTCTTCCTTGTAGCTTGGCAGACGTAGTCTCCATTCAATGCTTGAAGTTCTGCTGCAAAGTAATTTGGATTGGCGGACGAACTTTTCTTCATTCAGTCTTTCTTAACTATTAGGATCTTCTTGTCTTGTAGATGACTGAATCTCTTCCTCTGATCTAACTGAAGTTCTTTCATCTGATAGAGTTGATTCACAACTTCCTTTTGTGATGCTAGAGAACCTTTGAGGTTGAAAGAGTTTCTTCATATATTAACCTCCCCTTTCTATTTTGACTGGAGCAGTCATCTTAAATGGCAGACTGTTTTGTTTTCTTGAGATATGCTTTGACTTGAGCGAGTAGACACTGATGAGGATTTCTCATATGTTGGTTGCTGTTGCCGCTTTAGCTTTTATAGTTCGCCAGACTGTCTCATGCAAGAGTGCTTTTCTACGTTATTTTTGACATAGTCTTCTTTATGATGACCGGACGAACTTCCTCTGATGGGCTGGTATTCTTGATAATGCTTTGTAGTTTACCTATTCCCATTAGAAATGGTTGTTCCTGTACATGAGAGTTTTCAATGTGTTAGGAAATCTATTTTAACACAGTATTGAACCTTAAAGAAATTGTTGATTATCAAAATATATTTATTCATTTAATTACTTTGAATCTAACAGGAAACCTTCTTCCCGTACATATCCAAGCTTTCCTTGTAACATTCTCTGGCCCGCACCCGATCAACCCTCGACAGGGGGTACTTTACTGCTAGGTGCTTTGTGGAGATCACCGTGCACATTTTGTTGAGGATGTTTCTCTCAATCAACACATTGTATGACAAGGCGCAAGCCAGAACAATGTACTTTACTGTGGCGACCTTTGCATATCCGTCCTCACCAAAGATTGTCTTAACCTCGACAATCCCCTCACCAAGACTCGCTCGCCCACAAAACCCACTAGTGTCCCCGTGTGAGGTTTTAGATCACTTTCCTTCAGCTCTATCTTCTCAAAGGCTTCACCATAGATTATATCCACCAAGCTCCCTTTGTCGAGAAGGACTCGCCACACATCATAATTGTTTACTTGCAACTAGACCACCACAAAGTCATCCTTGTGTGGAATCACCCCCTTGAAATCATGCTTTGTAAACACTATATGTCTGGGTGGTCGAAGCCAAATTCTTCCTCTCGTACGGTATGTATACCTCCCTAACGTATCATTTCCAAGCCGCGCTGGTCTCGCCTCCACTACTGAATCCTCCAGAAATACAAACTACATGACCATCTGGCTCTCCTAACGAGTCTACTACCTCATCCAGCTCCAACACCTTTGTCTTGACATTCTATGGTTGTTGTGGTGTTCGGTTCACCTTGCCTCCTCACACATACTACTAGAGATGAACCACCTGTATCAACCTCTTTATCTCGCACTGCAGAATAAAGGAGTCGTTATTGTTATGCCCCAGCACCCTATAGTACTCACACCACTTTGTTGTGTCAAAATTAGGCTGGGGGGCGCTTTGCCGGTGGTGGGTATTGAATCAAATTTTTCTGCTTCATTTCTCACAAAACATTGGCTAACCCTTTGGTTAAGGGTATTGGTGTATTGTCTTTCCTTTGCATCGGAGCGCGTGCGTTCCAGCTTCGTCGATCCTGATTGTTCTGTCGATCAAAATGTGATTGAGCTTGATAAGGTTCAGGTCGCGACCTTCGCGGTTGGGTGAGTGCCTTCCCTTCTCTCTGCCTTAGTTGTGCTACCCGAGGCTTCACCTCCCTCTCTTTTGCCTTACTAGGTGTCGCCTGTGATAGTGATAAAACCGAAAATAAAGGGCGGGGGTTTGAATTGTGTGTGTAGTTTTTAAACTTCTTTTCAATTAGAAACAGCTAAAAGGATTCAGATAATGATATGAGTGTATGCAGCGGAATTTAGTGTAAAACTGAAAAATAAAGCACGCAGAGTATTTATCCTGGTTCACCCCCTTAATCGACAGGGCTACATCCAGTCCTTGGCTTCACCAAGATTTTTCACTATTTGATCAACATAGTACAAGTATTCTAAAGGACTTCTCCTAGCATTAGAAGGACTTGCCCTTGCAAGTATTATACTGGACTTCTCCTAGTATTCGAAGGACTTCTCCTAACTAGTATTCTACAAGACTACTCCTGGTTCCTTTTGAAGGTTGTTTTGGTGTTCTACAATAATCTCTTCAACAAGAGTTAGGTAGAAAGATGAAGAACATTTTTCAGAGAGGATATAGATTTAGATTCTCTGTTTGGTGTGCGTGTGATAGGATAAGAGTAACACTCTATAAGCTCTTCACACTGGCGGATGACTTAACTTAATTTAGGATGACTTTAAGCTTTTGAGTTATGGCAATTAAGGCTTGGTTCTGTGGGCAACTTGGAGAGAATAAGAGATAATTTGGTATTTAAGTCGCCAAGTCAATCCGAATGCTAAGTCCTCTATTTATATCTTCAGTAGGATGTCCCCAGTAAGCCTGACGAAGATTTGAAAAATAGTTCCATTGGAGGTTCTGCTTCCTTGTGAGTAACGAATACTTCTGCAATCCTGAAACAGCATTAAATGCATTCTGTCATGCATTTATTGCAGCATTAATGGAGAAAGTTGACGTCGTCTGGTTCTTCAATGCTTTTAGCCTTGAGCTTTAACTTTGACATTAAATGCTCGTGCAATCCAGCTAAGAGAGCAATTAATGTTCTGAACAGAAGATTTGAATTTGATTGTTGAGGAGATACTATGTTCAGAAAATCCGTTGTTGACTCTGGAAAATTTGCTTGATTTAAGGAACAACAGAGGGTTTGCAGAAACAAGGAATAACGTATTAATTATGTCGCTTTCTTCATTCTGCAATCAACAATGCTTCATTTAATGCGCTGATGAGGTAGATATCATTTGTTGCATAGAGCAGTTATGACAAACGAACTCTTCAGAATCTTTTTCAAACGAACTCTTCAATATGTCTTGGCAAACGAACTCTTCAGTGTTCCCAAACGTATTCCATTGGTTGTATTGCCGGACTAACACATTGCTGAGAGGCCATACGTACTCTATAAGGCGAACGTACTCAACAGGCAGGCTAACTCTTAATGATTGGCCAGACGTACTCCTTGAGTTGTCAACCAAACATTTTGCAGACAAGCCAAACATTCTCCAAAGCCGGATGTGATCCTTTAGGTTTGTGACCAGACTTACACTACTTTGGCAAGTGTACTCCAATTTATCAAGGCGTATTCACACACCGGACGATCTTCTACTTGTCAAGTGTATTTTAGTGCGTACGAGCACAGCTTCCCAAGTGCTTTTAGGTGGATGATTGTCACAGCAGGCAAATTAGTTCTTCAGTGAGTTTCCGAACGTTCTCCACTTAGTTGCTTGTCTTTTGAACTTCTGCATTTTGATAATGCCTTGTAAGGATGTATGCAGTTGCTCTTCAGGTAGATAGATGTTCCTGAGTATGGAGAATTGAAAGTATTAGAACATCTTTATCGAGTGATATTAATCCTAGAGTGAAATTGTTATTTATCAAAATACATTACTTATGAAATCGTTTGAATCTAACAATCTCCCCCTTTTTGATAATGAAATAATTCTGTTGAGAAAAAGGTTTAATATTTTCACTTTGAAAATTATTCTTAGAGCGAGAGCATTGTTTTCAAAAAAATAAGTCATCATTTGAAACGATATGTTATTTTCCTCAAAGTATTTCTTTATCTAGAAAAACATGAAGGTTCTTGACAATTTTTGCATACGAGAACCTTTTTATAATTCAACTTTATTTTTGGCAGACATGAAAGCTTTAGATTTTAAAATTATTTTTAGACAGACGAGGATGCTTTGTAACTTAACAATTTTTAACTCCCCCTGAGAAAAATAATTTAATTTCCTAAGATTTCTTTCTGTTTGCTCCCCCTCAACATGATATACTCCTCCTAAGCCTGATACATAATTTGTCCAAAGAAGATTTCTAATTTTCTACCCTTGACAAAAGCTTCTCCTAATTTCTCTAATCTTTATCTCTAATCAATTTTCCCTTTTTGATATTAACACACAGAATAGAGAAACATTTTTATGATTATCATTCATTTCTCCCCCTAAGTCTGATACTTTTTCTCTATCCATATCCATTACCAAAATTTTCACTACTTTTTCTCTATCCATTTCTCCCCCTTTGGCATTATCAAAAGAAACAGAAATAGCTCAACGAAACAGAGAAACTGCAGTTTGAACATATAAGCATTATAAGAACGGTATGAACTGAACTGTATCAAGAGTATATAGAAATAACCAAAAATGCAGCACAACCATAAGTAAATTGTTCAAGGTTTTAAAGAGAGATAGAGTTTAGGGATTGAAGGGTTGCTTCAGGTGATCAAAGAGTTTGTTTAGAGTCTCTTGTACTAGCCCAAATCTGGCATTCATGTGGTCTTTTATCTCTTTGAGTAAGTCCTCATTTCCGCCCTTCATCTCTTGACGTAGTTCCTCAGCTTGTTTATCGGTTGCCGCTTGCATCTCTTCAAATTTCTTTTCCAATAGAACAAGTCTGTCATTGCCGTCTTGCTACACTGTGGTAAGATAATTTTTGTCGACTCCTTCGAGCACTTGATCTTCATGATCTTCAACCATTTGTGATTGAGCAGCATCCTTAGGCAAAGCAACCGAAAT
Organism: Acmispon strigosus; assembly: GCA_030819835.1. Taxonomy (NCBI): domain Eukaryota; kingdom Viridiplantae; phylum Streptophyta; class Magnoliopsida; order Fabales; family Fabaceae; genus Acmispon; species Acmispon strigosus. Next base: position 26,861,488 of record JAUAMA010000004.1, on the reverse strand, counting down.
GGGCTGAGCAGACGAAACCACTTCAGCCAAGTTATCTTGAGGAATGCCGCTGGAGAAAGGCTCTTGAACGGAACTGTGAAGTTCATCACCGGTTGTACCCATGGAAGTTAACTTTGAGTTCAACAAGTCTCTAGAGATGGTAAAAGTGCATGGAAGCTGAATTATCGGCATGACAATTGGTGAACTCTGTGGGAATGCGTTGAAGGTCGGATATGGCTGAGGCTTAGGCAGTTGAGCTACTAGAATAAGCGACCATGATCCTGATCTAATCACCACGTTTTTTATGTTAGAACAGATAGCAACCTGAGAGGGGGGTGAATCAGTGTTGCCCCAATTTTCGCCTTATTGAAATCGTTACTTTCAAGTTTAAGATGATCACGAATTGATTGTTGTGATTGCAGCGGATATGAACAATACTTGAAAGTAAATTTGAAGGATAAAGAGAATCACACACAAGATTTATCCTGGTTCGCCTTCAATCCACTGAAGACTACGTCCAGTCCCTCAAGAAAACCCCTTGAGGATTTTTCCACTATTGATAAGAATTTCTTACAAGTTCCTAACCCAAGGACCCCAAGAACTTCTACCAATATCCTGTGAAAGCAAACCGCTTTCAACAGCCCCTGAAAGCAAACCGCTTTCAGTTCCTGAAGGCAAACCACCCTCAGACCTTGAAGGCTAAACCACCTTTAATGAAAACCCTGAAAGTAAACCACTTTCAGTGACAACAACCCTTCACCGAATACCACGGTGAAAAACTCAATCTTACAGAAAGAGATGAAGAAGATATTACAATTGGCTGTTTCAATCCTTTAACACACAATTGGATTGAACATGAGAAATTATGCTTTAAGGCTTTTAAGCATAATACAATTCTGAGTTCTTCAAGATATGAATAACTAATGTGTTCTTGTGAACATGAAGATCATGAACTCAGAATTTAGGCTCCAAAAGATTTAAGTTCTAAAAGATGAACTAATTTTGAAAGAGCTTTGGCCTAATGTGTTTTTCTCATGTGAAATGTGTATATTTCGTGTGTGTTGTGTGTGTTGTGTTTTCTGGACTCAAATGGTCTTTATATAGGCAAGGGAAACGTCCTTGAACCAACACAACCCTTTTCAAAAGGTTTGGGACACAATGGTTCATGAAAAGATGCACTTTTTCGTTCTGGTAATCGATTACCATACTTAGTGTAATCGATTACACAAGTGACCGTTTCAGTTTGAATTTGAATTTCAAACATGTAATCGATTACAAGACTTGAGTAATCGATTACTTGCCTTGGTGTAATCGATTACCATAATGACATAATCGATTACACAGAAGCCCATTTTCCAGAAACTTGTTCTTTGAGACTTGCTTAAGGTTTTCTACTTCTTTTAAGTTATGAAAACTCTTAGCTTGATTAGATTAGGTGTTTTAAGAGCCTTTATGCTTTAATAAACCTTTGGAAGCATAACTCACCTAATCTTAAGACTTTCTAGACTAATGATGGACTTGAGTGCTTGATTCTTTGAAGTCTTCTTTTCTTCTTTTTGTTGATGAGTTTGTCGTCATCAAAACCACAGCCAGGGTCAGGAGCAAGACCTTCTTCACAATCTCCCCCTTTTTGATGATGGCAAACACATTCTTGATACTTGAAGATCATTTATGCATTCTTGATGCTTAACTCCCCCTATTTGATGGAATTTAGTATTTCTGATTTTTCTCTCCCCCTTTCTAATGTACTTGTTAAATTCCTGCATATGATCTTTAAGAGCACAGAACCTTTCTCCCCCTTTTGACTTCATCAAAAAGAAGAAAAGGCCAAAAAGTGTACAGGCATACACACAAGTATATATTGAAACATAAAGCATGGGGAAATAGGGGTAAACATGTAAAACATGAATAACCAGCACTTATATATATATATATATATATATATATATATATATATATATATATATATATATATATATATATAAAAGAAGGAAAATACATAAAAGTACAAATAGTAATGGTGAATGAAACAAGTAAAACCTATAGAATTAAGAATCATCAGACATGTCTTCATCATCGGACAAGATGCCAATGCCGTCATAATGAAGTAACCAGGAAAGAGTATCAATTCCATAGTCATGAAATAAACCCAAGCTTGAGAGTATCCTAGAGTTAACGCACTTGTAATTTAAAGAGCGAACATCATAGGAGTCGTCAATGGGAACTTCAGATTGAAGGAGAAGACGAGTGATACTTGGAGCATAGGGAAATGATGGTGCTTTAGTTCGGCAAGTAAGCATATGGTGCATTACTAAGAATGTCCAGTTAATGGCGTGACCATGAAGGATGCCATATAAAACTTGAAGTTTTAACTCACTAATATGAGCATGAAGGTCTTCTTGAGGCAGAAGGATGTGATGAACAAAGTAATGAAGCAAGTGGGTTGTGGTGGTAAGAACATCAACATGAAAGGGACAGGTTTTGGTGCGAGGAGGATGAAGCTTCTGAACTTTGGAAGGGGTAAAGCGACACAAAGTTCGATAAAAAGCATCAGAGTTATATTCAGGCCAGGGGCAGGGCAGATTTGTTCCCAACTCGGCACCAGAAAAGGGAAGGCCCAAGCATTTGCCAAGAGAAACAAGAGAATACTGAATAGTAGTCCCTTTTACAGAAGAAGTAATACTGGTACCTGCAACTTCCAAGTTACAGTAGAATACTTTGACTAACTCGGGATAGTAGGGTGTGGTTGATGTAAGGAAAGTATCAACATATTGATCGTCGAGTAAAGTGGGAAATGTTAGACCAGCTTCGATGAAAGAATCTAAATCAGCATAAGATGGAGTTCGAACTGTTTGGGTGAGAAAGTGAGAAATAAATCGAGTTTTCTCATCAGAAGTGGGAAGAAGACGGGAGAAATTTAGTGGATTATGAGGACAAAAGGCCGAGGAAAGGCATGGAGAAAAAGACATGGTTCCTTGGATGATAAGGAGCAAGACGTGGAAGAATTTTGGAGAGTATGACAAATCAATTCCTAAGGCTGGCTTAAATAACCCGAGCATGTAATCGATTACAGCAGTTTAAGTAATCGATTACGGAGCAGTTATGCCAAGTTTGAATTTCAAAAGATGGAGGGAAATTTGAAATTCTGGCAATTTTTCGAGTATGTAATCGATTACTGCAGTTGGGGTAATCGATTACATCAGTTACAAATTTGAAAATTTTCAAATTGTGAATATGTAATCGATTATGGCAGTTTGAATAATCGATTACGCAGATGTTTCTAACGAGCACGAGGACGTAGAACATGGATAATCGATTACAAATCCTAGGGTAATCGATTACTAGGACATTTTTACAAGTTCTAGGCTCTAGAATCCTATGTAACACATTTTCATATATAAACACTTAAGCACATAATGCATATGAACATATAATTGTCATAAAGTTTATGCAAATAACTTGTTACCTTAAATGTCATGCTCATCTAAAATTCCTAATTCTCTTCTTATTTTGAAAAATGATTCTTTAGGAAGAGGCTTAGTAAAGATGTCTGCTAACTGATTATGTGTATCCACAAATGAAATCTCAATATCTTTCCTCATAACATGATCTCGAAGAAAATGATGTCGTATATCAATATGCTTAGTTCGAGAATGCATGATAGGATTTAAAGTGAGATTAATGGCACTTGTGTTGTCACATTTAATTGGAATGCAGCCCAGCTCTAAGCCATAATCTTTGAGTTGTTGTTTGAGCCATAGAGTTTGTGCACAACAACTTCCTGCAGCAATGTATTCTGCTTCTGCAGTACTTAGAGCAACACATGCTTGTTTCTTACAAGACCATGAAACAAGAGCATTTCCTAATAGGTGACAAGTACCACTTGTACTCTTTCTTTCAGTTTTACAACCAGCATAATCAGAATCAGAATATCCAATCAAATCACAAACACTTCCCTTGGGATACCACAATCCAACATTTGTAGTTCCTTTCAAATATTTGAAAATTCGTTTAACAGAACTCAAATGTGATTCCCTAGGAGATGCTTGATATCTAGCACATAGACACACACTAAACATAATATCAGGTCTACTTGCAGATAAGTATAAAAGAGATCCGATCATACCTCTATATTTGGTAATATCTACTTGATTACCGGATTCATCTTGATCTAAATATGTGTTAGACCCCATAGGTGTGGCTATGGCTTTGCAATCATCCAAATCATATTTCTTTAATAGTTCCTTGCAAAACTTTGATTGGTTGATGAATATTCCATCACTTGATTGCTTGATTTGCAAACCAAGAAAGAAATTTAATTGTCCCATCATGGACATTTCAAATTCGTCTTGCATCATGTTAGAGAAATCCTTACAAAGAGATTCGTTAGTTGCACCAAAGATAATATCGTCAACATAAATTTGAACTAATAAGGTGTTACCTTTGGTTCTTTTGATGAACAAGGTTGTATCAGCCTTACCCTTCTGAAATCCTTTATCACAAAGGAAAGTACTTAATCTATCATACCATGCATGAGGGGCTTGCTTAAGACCATAGAGTGCCTTCTTTAATCTGAAGACATGTGAAGGGAACTTTGGATCTTCAAATCCTGGAGGTTGCTTCACATAGACTTCTTCTTGAATGTATCCGTTCAGGAAAGCACTTTTGACGTCCATTTGATATAATGGGAAATTTAAAGAACAAGCATACGCCAATAATAGTCTTATGGCTTCCAACCTTGCTACTGGTGCATAAGTTTCATCAAAATCTATGCCTTCTTCTTGATTATACCCTTGAGCAACTAATCTTGCTTTGTTCCTAACTATAATACCATTTTCATCTAACTTATTCCTAAATACCCACTTTGTTCCAATAACATGTTTATCACTAGGCTTAGGGACAAGTTCCCAAACTTGATTCCTTTCAAATTGGTTTAGTTCTTCCTGCATTGCTACAATCCAATATTCATCTTCTAGAGCATCATTTACTTTTGATGGTTCTATTTGAGAGACAAAGGCCATATTCAAAACTGAATCATTTAAGCGTAGCCTTGTAGAAACGCCTCTAGAAATATCACCAATAATATTATCAACTGGGTGATCCCTATGGGTTCTCCATTCTTTTGGAAGTTGATAAGTATTACTTTCAATGTGCTCTTCTTGTATTGGATTCTGATCTCCATCCTTTTAAGAATCTTCATTTACAATGATGTCATCTTCTTCATTATCTGGAAGATTGACTTTATCTTCTATTGAAGATTTAGATTCATCAAAAGTAACATGTATGGATTCTTCCACAGATAGAGTTTTCTTGTTAAAGACTCTATATGCTTTACTTGTCAAAGAATACCCAAGGAATATACCTTCATCAAATTTTTCATCAAACTTTCCAAGGTTTTCCTTTCCATTATTCAAGACAAAGCATTTTGATCCAAAAGCATGTAAATGAGAGATGTTTGGTTTCCTTCCTTTGTAGAGTTCATAGGGTGTTTTCTTAAGGATAGGTCTAATAAGAACTCTATTGGAAACATAGCAAGCAGTACTTACAGCATCAGCCTAGAAATATTTAGGGAGACTTGATTCACTCAGCATGGTTCTTGCTAATTCCTCAAGTAATCTATTCTTTCTTTCTACTACACCATTTTGTTGTGGTGTTCTCGGAGTAGAGAAGTTATGTGATATTCCATTTTCATCACATAGTTCTTGGAATTGTTGATTCTGAAATTCTCCACCATGATCACTTCTTATAGAAGAGATCTTTAAAGACTTCTCTTTTTGAACAAGCCTTGCATATCTTTTGAATGCATTGAAGGCTTCATTCTTATGAGGAAGAAATAAAGTCCATGTAAATCTAGAGAAATCATCAACAATAACAAGTGCATAGAAATTACCTCCGAGGCTTTTAGTTCTAGAAGGTCCGAACAAATCCATATGTAACAATTGAAGAGGTCTTGAGGTCGAAACTATGTTCTTTGGTTTGAAGGATGTTCTGGTTTGCTTCCCTTTTTGACATGCATCACAAAGCTTGTCTTTCTCGAATTTTATCTTTGGAAGCCCAACGACTAGATCATGCTTGACTAGTTTGTTTAAATGATCTATGTGAATATGTGCAAGTCTTTTATGCCATAGCCATGAATCACTATTATTCTTGGCCAAAAGGCATCTCACATTTTGTGGAATTTCTTCCAATGAGATCATGAAGACTTTGTTTACTTTATATCCAGAAAACTTAATTTCTTTAGTTTTCACATCTTTCACAACACATATATCATTAATAAAACCAACTTTCAAACCTTTATCACATAGTTGACTAATACTCAGAATATTATGCATTAAACCATCAACGTAAAGAACTTTATCGATGACTGTTTGAGGGGGTTTGCCTATTCTTCCAATACCGAGTATTTTTCCCTTTTGATTGTTACCATATGTGACGAAACCTTTTTCCCTAGGTATAAGAAAAGAAAACTTGGTTTTGTCTCCTGTCATGTGTGATGAGCAGCCACTACCAAGATACCATAAATCCTTTGCTGCTTTCATACACACCTACATGACAAAGTTCAGACATGGGTATTAGGAACCCAACAAGTTTTGGGTCCTTCTAAGTTAACATCCTTTCTAACCCAAATGTACTCCCTATTTGGTACTCCTACATGTTTGTAGTAGCATCTACTAGGGGTATGTCCTAATTTGTTACAATAAGTACAAGAGTAATGATTGTAACTGGAGGTTTGTCTAGGAGAGGGATGAATCTTCTTAGGAGGTCTATTTTGAATATTCTTCCTATTGTTTGTACTCCTAACAGGATTAATCTTACTGTTACTAGAAGATCCTAAAACATGGTTTGGTTTTACAAACACAGTTTTCCTAACTTCTTTTGTCTTTGGGTGAGAAGTATATCCTAAACCTGACTTATTGTTTGAATATCTTTGAACACTTAGAATATCATCTAACTTCTGTTTTCCTTTATTGAAGTTAATTACTCTTTGTTGAAGATTTTCTATCTTTTCTTCTAAAGAACTACACTTAGTGCATTTGTGAGTAATGTCTAACTTAGATTTTACTATATCTAGTTCTTCTTGTAAATTTCTACATTTACTTTCTAGGGAAGAAATTAACTCATTTTGCCTAGTAGTAACTTTAGAAAATTCTTGACATACTTTAAACATATTTTCCATGGTAAACTTTAAATCATGAAAAGATATAGAATTATCACTAACCTGGGAATCTTCAACATCAGAATCATGTGAGGCCATCAAAGCAACTTGTGCTTCTTCTTTATCAGAATCAGATGATGAACTTACTTCATTATCATCCCAAGCCAAATATGCTCTTCGAGTAGATTGATCCTTTTTCTCGAACTTCTCTCTTAGACCATGTTTCTTCTTCTGAAGATTTGGACAGTCTGATTTGAAGTGTCCCGGTTTACCACATTCGAAACATGTGATCTTTTGAGAGGAAGATGATTCATTGTTCTTTTGGAAAGATTTGTTGTTGTTGAATTTCACACCTTTTCTTTTAAGAAACTTTCCAAAATTCTTTACTAGAAGATTCACATTCCCATTATCTTCTTCTTCAGAATCTGCATCATAATCTTCTTTGATGCTTTCTTTTGCTTTTAGTGAAATGGATCGATACTTCTTCTCATGTTGTTCATTTTCTTCCAAACGATTCAATTCCAACTCGTGTTCTTGGAGTTTTCCAAAAAGAGTTGCAAGATTCATTTTTGATAAACTCTTCTTCTCTGAGATGGCTGTTACTTTCGGTTGCCATACTCTTATAAGTGATCTTAGAACTTTCATGTTCAAGTCACTGTTTGAAAATTGTCTACCAAGAGAAATCAAATGATTAATTAAATGAGTGAATCGTTTTTGCATGTCTAATACCTTTTCTCCTGGAAGCATTCTGAACATCTCATATTCTTGAGATAGAGTATTGATCTTTGATCTCTTGACTTCATCTGTTCCTTCATGAGTCACCATCAACGTATCCCATATTTCTTTCGATGTAGTGCACGTTGATACTCTGAAAAATTCAAGAGCAGATGTAAGGATGTTCATTCCTTTGAGATCATGTTGAACCTTCTTCTTTTCTTCTTCACTCCAAGTACTTTCTGATTTTGGTTGTGAAGTTCCTTCTTCATCTGTTGTTACAGGCACAAAGGGACCTTCTTCAATGACTTTCCATATTCCTGCGTCTAATGACTTTATGAATATCTTCATCTTGATTTTCCAGAAGTCATAGTGTTCTCCATTGAAGAATGGTGGCCTGTTTATGTTATGTCCTTCACTTGTTCCATGATTGGAAGAGGATGCCATCTTTTCCCGGATCTTAGGAATAACTTACCTAAACTTCTGCTCTGATACCAATTGTTAGAACAGATAGCAACCTGAGAGGGGGGGTGAATCAGTGTTGCCCCAATTTTCGCCTTATTGAAATCGTTACTTTCAAGTTTAAGATGATCACGAATTGATTGTTGTGATTGCAGCGGATATGAACAATACTTGAAAGTAAATGTGAAGGATAAAGAGAATCACACACAAGATTTATCCTGGTTCGCCTTCAATCCACTGAAGACTACGTCCAGTCCCTCAAGAAAACCCCTTGAGGATTTTTCCACTATTGATAAGAATTTCTTACAAGTTCCTAACCCAAGGACCCCAAGAACTTCTACCAATATCCTGTGAAAGCAAACCGCTTTCAACAGCCCCTGAAAGCAAACCGCTTTCAGTTCCTGAAGGCAAACCACCCTCAGACCTTGAAGGCTAAACCACCTTCAATGAAAACCCTGAAAGTAAACCACTTTCAGTGACAACAACCCTTCACCGAATACCACGGTGAAAAACTCAATCTTACAGAAAGAGATGAAGAAGATATTACAATTGGCTGTTTCAATCCTTTAACACACAATTGGATTGAACATGAGAAATTATGCTTTAAGGCTTTTAAGCATAATACAATTCTGAATTCTTCAAGATATGAACAACTAATGTGTTCTTGTGAACATGAAGATCATGAACTCAGAATTTAGGCTCCAAAAGATTTAAGTTCTAAAAGATGAACTAATTTTGAAAGAGCTTTGGCCTAATGTGTTTTTCTCATGTGAAATGTGTATATTTCGTGTGTGTTGTGTGTGTTGTGTTTTCTGGACTCAAATGGTCTTTATATAGGCAAGGGAAACGTCCTTGAACCAACACAACCCTTTTCAAAAGGGTTGGGACACAATGGTTCATGAAAAGATGCACTTTTTCGTTCTGGTAATCGATTACCATACTTAGTGTAATCAATTACACAAGTGACCGTTTCAGTTTGAATTTGAATTTCAAACATGTAATCGATTACAAGACATGAGTAATCGATTACTTGCCTTGGTGTAATCGATTAACATAATCGATTACACAGAAGCTCATTTTCCAGAAACTTGTTCTTTGAGACTTGCTTAAGGTTTTCTACTTCTTATAAGTTATGAAAACTCTTAGCTTGATTAGATTAGGTGTTTTAAGAGCCTTTATGCTTTAATAAACCTTTGGAAGCATAACTCACCTAATCTTAAGACTTTCTAGACTAATGATGGACTTGAGTGCTTGATTCTTTGAAGTCTTCTTTTCTTCTTTTTGTTGATGAGTTTGTCGTCATCAAAACCATAGCCAGGGTCAGGAGCAAGACCTTCTTCACATTTGACTCTGTGGATCTTGTGATATGGAATGGTGCTCACATGAATATTTCTTGTTAGTCTAGATAGCAACCTGAGAGGGGGGGTGAATCAGGTTTACCCGATTTTTGCCTTGATACCTTCTTACTTTCAAGATAAATGTAAATGCAAACGATTGCAGCGGAAATAAGCGTTGCTTAAAAGTAAAGATGAAGGGTAGAAGAATTCACACACGGAATTTTATCCTGGTTCACCTTCTATCCACCGAAGGCTACGTCCAGTCCCTCAAGAAAATCCTTTGAGGATTTTTCCACTATTGATAAAAATCTCTTACAAGTTCTTACACCAAGTACCTTAAGAATTTCTATCAATCATCTGTGAAAGTATACCACTTTCAACAGCCCCTGAAAGTACACCACTTTCAGTTCCTGAAGGCAAACCACCTTCAGACTTTGAAGGCTAGACCACCTTCAATCAACACACTGAAAGTACACCACTTTCAGTAACAACAACCCTTCACCGAGACCCACGGTGAATACTCAATCTACCAGAAAGAGATGAAGAAGAGTTTACAATTTGGCTGTATCAATCCTTTAACATGCAAGTGGATTGATCATGAGAATTTATGCTTTAAGGCTCTTAAGCATAATAAGATTCTGAGTTCCTCAAGATATGAACAACTTAAAGTGTTCTCTTAATCATGAAGATCATGAACTCAGAATTTAGGCTCTTTGAAAGGTTAAGTGCTAAAAGACACAATGAAAGAACTTATTTTGGCAAAGATTTGGCCTAATAATGTATTCTCATGTGTTGTTATGTTCTGGACTCAAATGGACTTTATATAGGAAAGGGGAAACGTCCTTGAACCAATGCAACCCTTCCCAAAAGGTTTGAGACACAATGGTTTACGAAAATATGCAACTTTTCGTGTGTGTAATCGATTACATCACTTAGGTAATCGATTACACAAAGAGCCGTTACAGTTTGAATTTCAAATTCAAACATGTAATCGATTACAAGAAAGAAGTAATCGATTACTTGCCTAGGTGTAATCGATTACCAAAAAGCTGAAATCGATTACACTCAAGTCCAATATCCAGAAACTTGAACTTTTAAGATCGGCTTAAGTTTTTCTACTTCTTTTAACTTATGAAAACATTAAACTTGATTAGCTTAGATGTTTTAAGGAGCCTTTATGCTTTGAGAAGCCTTTAGAAGCATAACTCACCTAAACTAAGACTTCTAGGTAAATGTTGAACTATATGGCGCTTTTTCCTCTAAGTCTTCTTTTCTTCTTTTTGCCGATGAGTTTGTCGTCATCAAAACCTCAGCCAGGGTCAGGAGCAAGACCTTCTTCACATTTCTGAAGTCATATAGCTCCCAATTATGATAAAAAATATCATACCTGGTCCGCTTGGTGAATGTGAATTGAAGGTTATTACAAGCCGGAGGAGCCCGTATTCTAGCTTTCACACAAAAGTTGTAGCCCACAAGTTCTGCAATTCACTAGGAAAACATATAGCATTTTCCATAGGAAGCAGTGTTGGTTTCCTCCATGAGAGTGGCATGATGCTGAATCTGGGCTTCTTCAAAACATTTACCAGGAAGGACCTGACCTCTTTCTCCATGGATTTGGTCTGAAGAGATGATTGAGAAGCTTGAGTGATATGGTTCGGTCCTGAAGTAGCAATGAATTTTGATTGAGTGGACAGAATCTCATCAAGAGACGAATCTGGATCACATGCAGAGTTTGCTTCATCAATGGAGTCTTCTTCTAGTTCAGACCTTGTATCCTTCTTCGGACTAGCCACTTTGGTAGTGTGTGACATCGTCTTGACCGCAGCCAGACTGGTGCTGTGATCAGTCACCGGTATTGTAGTGTCAACTGCCATCGGACTCGAGCAGCTTGCTTTAGTAGGTCTTCCAAGTTTAACGTCCATCGAATGAAATTGGTAACACCCCGATTTCCGGGGCGTTACTGTAGCAAATAAACCGTAAATAAATATGCAGGGGCATTTTCAAAACTAAAAGAAAAAGAGTAAAATACCTAATTCGCAAACATTTTTGAAATCATTTTCCTTTTCGAAACATGCCATGCTTAGATGCATTAGTATTATAAATACCTAATTCGCAAACAGCCAAACATATGGCATGACCGACCAGCAGCTTAGATATTATTTACAAAACAGTTAACTAGGTTTCGAAAACTCTGCTGCCAGTTGTAAAAAAAAAAAAAAAAAAAAACTAAAACTCTTACCCTAATACGTACTCATACAAGGCTTACTACATAACTAAAAAGCGGCGGCAACAAGCCTTCCAGCACTATGCGCCTGACTTCTTGTTATGGTTTCTCCTGGAACGGCATCCATCTGCATCTTTCGGCTAAGGCTGTCCAGCTGGCGATGGATCGCCAACAACCACACAAAACAGACAAGCAAGGGTAAACTTCAAAAACATACAATAATAACAAGCAATCCCTATATAATACTAACAGGAAAATTATCTAAGCAGAGAAACAATAACCAACATACACGTTAGTGTTTCTACTAAACCCCCAAAACCCATTTAATTAGCATATTTGTCTCTATACCTAAGCCATTGGGTTTTGACAAACGTATCTCACGATGTCTCTAAGTCACATCTCGCGAAGATTTTTTTATTTATCCGGATATAGCGCCAACTCCGATTCGTGGGAGGCGAGACGTTTCCCCAGTGTAGGTACGACGGTGGCTTTCCATCGACCACTATGATTCGCCACTTCTGCAGGTTCGGCGTGAGCTCTCCTGCACCTTATACGTATTCCAAGGAAGGCTTGAGCAACTCTGTATATTGTTATTACCTCAAGGAACGTATGTCCACCTAACTACCCAATCTAGGCCTTACTTGTCTTTATACATTGCCTAAGTTAGCTTCATAATTAACATGAATTATGTAGAGCATGGGTACATATCTAAACAGATATAAAACACTTCGAAGGAAGAAACATGCTTTCAATTATCATTAAAGCAATAAACATCCAACAAGTCAAAACAAATCCAACATCGACACACTTCAAACAATTCCTAATCCAGCATATCAGATGCCTTCAGAGAGTTGTATTAATATTTCAATCAATACAGTTTAAAGACGGGTCGTCCTTAAAACGCCGTCAACTACAATTTCAGAAATCATAGTGCATATATTGCATAAATTTATTCTTATGCTTAGTAGCTAAGGATACGAAGTGCCCTTACCTTGAAGGTAGTCGATCCTAGCGGTCACGTAAGCTCCGTGGGTCTAGATCGGTTCGGGGTCTCGTTATCCTTCAAAAAACACAACCTAGCTTATAACTTTGAACTCAAATCTAAGGTCAAGGGGCTGGTCCAAAAAGGGGTTCTATCACCTAAACAATGGTCTTACAACTTAGGGAAAACCTCGGAAGCCAAAAACATTTTTAGCAATTTCGACGATGATCAAAAGAATTTAGAAAACTCTAAGTTACGAAATCCGAATTTTCCTAAACTTTAAACCATTCAAATAGCATCAAGGCTAGACGCTTAAAAACCATTTTGAGATCCTTAAACAAGATTTTGGAAGACAAAAACACACACATTTTCATCAAACTTCAATTCTGCCCAAGTTCTTAAAACCCTAAAAATTTCCAAATTTTCACCCAACACTTCACTAAATTTTCAAATCAAACACACAACCAAAAACATAACTCCTAAATCCATTTTCACTCCATTTCCTTCAAATTTTCAGTATGTGTAAAAATCCTAATTTGGACTATAAGTTTCAAAAACAAATTTGCCCAAAAACTCAAACTTTTTCTACAAGTTTCCAAATCAATTTTTCAACTCTTGAATTCAACAAAACCCTAAGTGTCAAGAGAACACATAATGCATTCAGTTTTCCACTTTTAAATTCTCAAATTCTCAAATTTTCAAAACCCTAAAATAAGCTAAAAGTTTCAAAGTCAAAATTTACCCAAGAGTTCAATTTTAGTCCCTTTAAACTTTAACTCTCAAAACCAAATGAAAATAAATTTCCAAGCCCTTAAAACATCCTCCTATCTCTCGTCCTCTTCATATAAATTAGGGCAATGATTTTCCTTTTGCATCAAACCTCACACACAAGCTTAAACACTACAAAAAGCTAGTTAGAAAATCAATTTTCCAAAGTCCCAAAACACTACATCAATTCGGCCCAAACATTTTAATTCAAGGATAAATTTTTCTTCCAAAACTAATTTGCACACGTCAAAGGTAATAAGAAAAATATGACAAATAATTACTTAAAGCTTGAAAATCACTTTTCCCTAATAATCAATTTTCCAAAAACTAAACTTTCAAGAAAACTAATTGGAGATTTTCAAAGATCAATGTCATGGGAATGACTTTTCCAAAGGGGACCCTAACAAAAACTCAACCTCAAAATCATCAAGGGACCAAAACTCAACCAATCAAAAATCTAATCGGTTCAAATGGAAGCTTAAGATAGTGGGAACAACATTTGTGAAGAGACATTTGAGTTCTAACACATGCATAAAAACCAAACTCAACATATGGAAAAACCGAATCGGTAGAAGTGTAGATCAAGAGGAGAGGAACACTTTACCTCAAAGAACCAGGTGAAGAAGAGGCGAGGAAGGGGCTTCAATGGAGAAAGGAGAGGGGCGGCCAAAGCTTGAGGAGGAAGAAGATGAATAGTTTTTCTTCAAAGCTTCATTTTCTCTCTCTAACAATCACTAAGCTCACAATATTTCACTTAAAATGAATTGATGAGGAGGTAAAAGGCCAATTAAACCCCTTAAGTGAGGGTGTGGGCCGTGGGTTTGGCCCAAAAATGGGGGGTGAATCTCAAATTTTCACTTACCCAAGGGACCAAAGTTGGAATGGTAAAAGGTTAAAGTAAAAAAAACTTTTACCATCGGGGACCAAACCGTAAGTTTTTAAAAGTTCAGGGACTAAAATCTAAGCTTAGAAAGTTCTAATAAATATCAAGGTTTGTTTATTAATAAATTCTCAATCATGACGCGTCAGTGCCTCAGTGCGTTAGTGCGTCTATGCGTCAGCGCGTCAGTGCGTCAAGTCACCGATCATCATCATGTTCTGGTCATCAATGAGTACCTCAGTGTCACTAAGAGTATATGCTCCGGGGTCATTTATTTGTTTCGGGGTTCCGGGCCCGCACCATTCGGGGCCGGGTCAATCTTTCTTGAAGTCCGCTCCACGCTGCCTGAAAACACTATTCATGTGTCACTATTCACGAAATTTGTCATCACGAAATTGGTCTCGAAACGCTAAACGAAATCATTTGGGGCTTTTCAAATTCTCGATCCAGGGTCCCGAAGTCGTCCTTTTCGCCTGCTGAAGTTTCGGCTAAAAGTCCCGTTAGCGCGAAAAACCCTTCCCGGGCCTCGGGAGGAAACCATATTAATATTACAGTCGTTCTTCACAAAATTTTCCACTGATTGTCATGGTGATAGTGAGAACACCTTATTCTCGTCCGAACTCAAAGTCGAGTCTAGCTTGGTTTCTTACCAAGTGTCCCAAAGAATACTTCATCGGTACTTCGGCCAACGATATCGCTTGCCGATGCCGCCAGGTGGATCCAAACAGTACTTTGGAATAATTAAATAATTATTTAATTACTGGAGAAAATCCCAGGTGTTACAAACTTCATCAGAAATTATTTCTGATGCTGGTTT
Source organism: Acmispon strigosus (assembly GCA_030819835.1). Classification (NCBI taxonomy): domain Eukaryota; kingdom Viridiplantae; phylum Streptophyta; class Magnoliopsida; order Fabales; family Fabaceae; genus Acmispon; species Acmispon strigosus. The sequence continues at coordinate 26,846,169 of JAUAMA010000004.1, read as the reverse complement.
GGTAAGTGCAGCATCTTCAATCCTTTGGTAAGTTTAGATGGCAAACTAAGAGGGGGTGAATTAGGTTTGCACAAGTTTCGCCTTATTAAAACTCGATTAATTTCAAAATAATGGTAATCAAAATTAATGATTGTGGATGCAGCGGAATCAAACGTTGCTTGAAAGTAAAAGATAAGGGTTAGGAGAATTCACACATAGGTTTTATCCTGGTGCACCTTCAATCCACCGAAGGCTACGTTCAGATCCTCAAGAACCCTTGAGGATTTTTCCACTATTGATAAAAACTTCTTACAAGTGCTTACACCAAGAACTTCAAGAATTTCTATCAACAACCTGAAAGCAAACCGCTTTCAGAGTGCTAACCTTCACCGAACCCTACGGTGAACTTTCACTCAACCAGAATGAGGACGAAGAAGCTTTCTATACAGCTAAATCAATCCTTTATCATAAGAATGGATTGAATATAGAAGTTATGCTTTAGGCACTTATCATACGAAGGCTCTTGCTTATTCTGAGTTCTTCAATCGTTGAACAACATAAGTGTTCTTATTGAAAATGAAGAACTGAAGACTCAGAATTTTGGCTCTAATGAATATCAAAGTTGTATGTGAATGTGAATTTGTTTCTGATCCTAAATGGACTATTTATAGGCACTAGGAATCGTCCATGAACCAACACAAAGCTTCCCAAACATTTTGGGACACAATGGTTCATGAAACAACACAATTTTCGAGCAGGTAATCTATTACAGTACTTAGGTAATCGATTACGCTATTTGACCGTTGCTTTTTGAATTTCAAATTCAAACATGTAATCAATTACAAGCAACATGTAATCAATTACTTGCTTCTGTGTAATCGATTACCTTAAGGGTGTAATCGATTACACTCAAGTCCATTTTCTAGATTATGAAACTTTAGGTCCTAATTGAGTTTTTCTATCACTTTTAACTTATGAAAAAGATTATACTCAATAATTTAATTTGTCTTTGAGCCTTCATACTTAAAGAAACCTTAGAAGCATAACTTACCTAGATCATAAGACTTAGTCAAAGCTAGATGTAAGACCCTCAAGTTTTGAGTAATTATACTTTGGTCCTTGGAGATTTTATAATTAGGTTTTGGTCCTTTAAGTTTGGTTATTTGCATTTTAGTCCTTGGACTAGTCAAGGCTGAATTGGAATTCTGCATTTAAGAGCTTTTAAGGAGGTTTTGGAATTCAAATATGAAATGGGGACATGTTGGTTCGACTTAGAGGATTATAAGAGTATTGTGTTAAGATTTTTGACAAGAAGAGTTGTGGCTTAGTGGTTAAGATTTAAGCATTTGATTGGCAAGGCTTGTGTTCGAATCCTAGTGATGTAGGTTTTGATTCTAATCAGATTTTTGATGGTTTTAAGGATAATTTCGAATTTGAAGTTGTAGACAAGAGTTTAATGAGGAGAAAATTAGTTACAAGCTGAATTTGAATGGGTTGAAGTGGTATTAAGTGAGTTTAATGCTTGTCGGGAGTTACAAATGGTTATAAGGTGTTGTTAAGTGAGGTTATTGTCTTGTCCATTGTCTTAATGAGAAATGAAGTGATATATTCTGAATCTTGAGGGCCTTGGTCGTGCTCTTCCTCCCTCTCTCTCCCTCTAGTTGCTGAAAACTCAAAGCTTAAGAGTGTTGGCTTCCTTTGCTTGTTTCACACAGAAGATTTTGCTAGAGAAACCTAGAACTCTAGAGCTGAATCCTTTGGAGTGTTGCTGGACTTTGGTGCTGCTTGGAGTCGACTCTCTTCTCTTCTTGTGGTGTTCTACCTCTCTCTCTAACCCTCTCTCAAGAACCCTTGAGGTTAGCTTTATCGGTAAGTGATCAATCTTTTCTAATTTCTGAGTTTTGATGAAATTAGGAACCTTTGGATTTTTGGGGAAGAAACTTTTTTATTAGAACTTGATATGGATTGTAATCATGGAAGAATTTTAGTTTTGAAAGGAATTGGTTAAAAATGAAGTTTCGGGTGAAAAACATGGTTTTTAGGGTTTCTGGCAGGGAGCCAACGCATGAGCGCTGGACTCCTAACGTCTGGGCGTTGAGATTCTTCCCAGTTCGTGTTGCCAGACAGGGACCCAACACTTGAGCGTTGGAGCCCAACGCTCGGGTGCTAGGCCCCTGACAGCAAGTTGTTGTTTTGCTTGTTTTGGGTTTAAATCTTGTGGAGTTGTTTTCTAGTCTTTTTCTTCGTTGTTGATGATTGTACACACATGTTATCATGATAGGTTGGAGGACAAGACAAAGCAAAGGAATAAAAGGTAAGGGTAACTCTGGGTCTAGATAGAGTCAGTTGTGCTCTACATATGATTTTGCTGTTGGAAATTACTTTGTTTATTATGATGGAATTGTTGGTATTGTGATACTTGGAATTGAGAATTTTTTACTTGATTATGTTGAAGATGATGAAGTTGATTATGTTATATTGACAATTGTTCATTCATGATGATGTTGAACATGTTGGCATGGCATATGCATATTTTTTTGGGGCTGATGGCGATGAGATGGGTTTTAGTCCCATGTGATCATGCCTGAGGGCGATGAGATGGGTTTTAGTCCCATGGGATTGTGGTTAAGGATGATGAGATGGGTTTTAGTCCCATGTGATAGTGCCTTAACTTGTAGTTGCATTTGAGGACTCATAAGCATGGGTTGTGTTTGTTGTTAATGAGGAAATGAGCATATTGTTGAAGAAGTTGTTGTATTTTGGAAATATTGTTGCTGTCACTTATGTTATGTTCTCTTCAACATGTTGATTGGTATTTGTTGTTTGTTTAAGAGTTAACCCTTTCTGTTTGTGTTTGGGCGCTTAACGCCAGAAAATAGACAGGGTGTTGATCGTCGTCTCTTGAGGAGCTTTACGGAATCAGAGTGCGCATTGGAAGCGTGGAAGATTCAGAAGAAGATGACGAACTACGTTGTTATAATATTCCGTTGTCTTAATTTATTGTTGGGATCGCTGTTGAGCAATTTCCTTTGTTGTAATATTTTTCTCGTTTTGCTTCCGCGTAATAAACATTATCTATGGGGAAATATTACCAATATTATTTAAGTAATTATGAGAGACGAAAACCTTTTTGAAAAATTGAGTGGTTTTTCTGAGAGGTTTTAATTTCCGCAAAATTACCATGTAACCCTCAACCCAAAATTGGGGTGTTACACTAACCCTTTCTTCTGGAGAACCTGCTCTCTCTCCAAGTTCAATGTCCCTGATATGGGATTGATTGCTGCCAATGCCTTCAGGTGCATTCTTGTAACCTTGAGTCTAAGAGAGTCATTCATTTACTTACCTTTAACAGGTCTAGTCTCCATTCCTTCTATTATAGCTGTTTTATGCAATATAGACGACAGCCATTGGGTAAGGGTGAAGCTCAGAAGTGAATCTCCTCTTCCTTACGACACACCACTATGGAGGCCGAACTGTGCAAGGAATGCTAAGGGATGAGGTAAGCATATCACCCCAAGAATTGTGATGTACAGGAAAATCATTGATCCAACATATGAACGTCTGGCTAAACGCACCAAGAAACCATCCAGCACTAAGTCCGTCCGGGCTAGTGATGAAGACCCACAAATGCAACCTTCAGCCAGTCAGACTCCACCAGCAACCCCACCAAATCCAATTTCTACCGAGGCACCAATTGTGATTGAAACTTGTCCACTGGACGTTAAACATACAAGTCCAATTGCTACCAATGAAGTAAATGCAGAAACTGATGAGCAGGTCCGTCCGGTTGCAGAAGAAGAGGTAAATGATGTTCTAACTCCAGTAAAGAGAGTTAGGTTTTCCGGTAAAAGAACTAAAACTCGAGCATCCAAGATCGCAACCCCGAGAAAGAAGCAGAAAGTTGAAGAAAAAGAGGTAACTGTGGAGAATGTTAGCCTAGCTTGTGATCCAGATCGCACTCTTGATAAATACTGGCTGCGCAGAATGTGGCAACTTCTACAACTGAGGCCAGGGTAGACTGTGCAACTCAACAACCACATTCACCCACTCAACAAGAACCCATGCCCAAAGAACTTAGAACTTTCTGGGCCAGCATTCCAAAGAGACTCAGGCAAAGAGTCACTGCATCTTCGTTGAAAGTACCCAGGATACTTTCAACAGAGAATGTTGTATATCAATCAAGTCTGCTTTGAGAAGTGTTGGGCCATGACTTTTGCATAAAGGCACGCCTCTGGTCGCCACCTGCACTCAATGGCCTTCAATTTGAATTTGCACGGCGCACCAGGTCTGACTTCTTCCATCACAATTGGGAACTGTTTGTCTTCAGTCATGTTCACATAAGCACCATACCATACTCCTTGATTCATGGTGTTAAAAACGTTGTGATTCAACATCGATCGTGGTCGCTTATTCTAATTGCAACCAAACCACAACCTCAACCTTGCTCAACCTTTCCTGCATCTACACAAAAATCACCATCCTATGCACCAACTATACCTCTGCCTCAAATAGTCACCATCTCCAAGGACTTGTTGATCACACCTTCAGATTCCGAGAGTACAACTAATGATGCTTCTCCAGCTTCTTCACACTCACTTCACGAGCATGCTTCAACTGACATTCCGGAAAATGCTCTAAGTGATGTGGTCTCCAATGCTGAACCTATCTCAGTTGCTTTACCCAAGGATGTTCTTCATAAGGAAGCTGCAATCCAGGCACAAGAGCATGTTAATGCTAATCCGTCCACTGAAGATCATTTTGATGCTAAAGCTGAGCTGGCTCTACTAAAAGAAACGCTTCTGGAAGTGCGAACTACTCATGCCAAGGAAACTCAGGAGTTGAGAGAGGAAATGAGAAGCCAAAATGAAGCAGCACAATAAGCCATCCAGGATAATATGGAGGCCAAGTTCGGAATGGTGCAAGACATGCTGAATAGCTTATTTGAACATCTGATGAAGCCTCCTAATTCCTAAACTTTTAGTCGTTTTATTTGAACAGTTTTACTTCTCTTTTACAACATTTTTCTTTAGATACAATTATACATCTCTGATTCAGCTTTATCTCTTTTCTTACTGCTTTAAATGTCGTAACTTTCTTTTTGATAGTGCCAAAGGGGGAGAAGAAATAGATAGAGAAAAAGACTAATATTAAGTTAAGAAGAAATAGGGAAAAAGGAAAAAGGCTAATATTGAAAGAGAAATAAAAAAAAGGGGAGAAGAATAGAATATAGTCAAGGTCAAAAGAGATCAAGAATAAAGGATTAAAATTGGAAGGATAAGATAAAATATAGCATCAGTTCAGGGGGAGTTCTCTAGAAAGAAAATATTGAGAAATTGAACTATGCAGGAATATCAGATTTAGGGGGAGCAAAGATAAATAAACTCTAGAATGTTAGGTTATTTGTCTTAAAGGATAATTAAAAACTCAGAAGTATAAAATGTTTTCGTCCGCCAAATAACTAATCATAACATACCAGGAATCTCATATTCACCAAAAATAACGTCAAGATTCCGAATGCAAGAAGCATTAAGATCGATCATGTTTTTCTAAATAATAAAATATTTTTTTGGAACTAACATAAATATCTATATCAACCTTTTTCTCAAAAGAAATTTTCATTATCAAAAAGGGGGAAATTGTTAGATTCAAATAATTATTATGTTTTGATAATTAACAATTTCTTTTGAATATGATATTTCTGAAGAAGAACTCCTAACTTGCTGAACATCTTTATGTCCAGGAGAAACCATCCTCATAAAGGACTTCATAAAATCCCAAGACATTATCAAATTGCAAAAGCAAGTCAAGCCAAGTAAATGGAAATCGTCCGGGTCCTCTCTGAAGAACGACTTCATTCTCTTTAAAGAGGTAAAAAGAAAGCGATCAATCGGAGACAGTCTGACGACTCACCAAAGGTCAAGCTTGCTCAGAAGTAAACAGATATGCCCTCGAGAACATTAAAGCAACCATGATCACTCAACATCAAAAGCACATGGGATAAAACTGAAACAGTCCGGTGCTTGAGTTTACTCTAACCTACAGGAAGACTGTTTTGTCAAAAGATGAGTAAGTCTGGTCATAGGCCTGAATAAACATCTCAAGCTTCGAAGTATCTCTAGCTTCAATGGAAGATAGTTGGATAACAATCTATTCAAAAGGAGAACTTTAACAAAAGCACAAAAGAAGGAAGCGTCCAGTCATCTACAAATCAAGAATAATCTGACATTCAAGAAAGGTTGGAATAAGAAAGTCCGTCTGCCTATGCAACTCACTCAGTGACGAAATTCTGAAGATTCTATAAAGACTGTGTCTGCCAAATCATAATGAAGATTCCGTCCGCTCAAAGCATCAAAGTGCTCAAAGGTCATAAATGTCAGAAAGCGTGTGTCATGAGGTTATGAAGAATCAGTTCAACAGAAGCATTAAAGAAATTGTTCAACAAAGCTCTGAAGAGTTCATTCAGCATAATTGCTTCTTGGATCAAAGAACATCTACCTCGTCAACACATTAAATGAAGTACTGTTGATGGCAGATAGAAGAAAAGGACATAATTATTATATTATTCCTTGGTTCCTCTGCTTTTCTTCTTTTCCTCAAATCAAACTGCTTTTGCGGAATCAACGGTGTGAAATTCTGAACATCGTACTTCTTCAACGTTCAAAATTCAAATCTTCTGTTCAGAGCATTTAATGATCCTTAGCTGGCATGCACTGGGATATTATGTGCAAACAAAAACTCAAAGCTGGACACAGCGCCAAGCCAGACGATGTCAACCCAAGAAATTATTGCTTGACATAACGCATTCAATGCTGATCCAGAATTACAGAATTAGCCGTTACTCACAAGGAAGCAGGAGCACTAACGGATCTATTTTCTCTCCTTCTATCAAAGATCAATGAAGACTTTCAACTGAAGATATAAATAGAGAATTCAGCTTCCAGATAAATTTGGCGACTTGAATTCAACCCATTGCATATCTCAACCAAGTTTCCTAGAGAACCAAGCTTCCATTGGTTCAAACTCAGAAAGCTTCAAGCCATACTTTACCTGAGTTAGGTCGTCCACTTGTGTGAAGAATTCATAGAGTGTCACTCTTATTTTAAGTCACACACAACACAAAACGGAGAACCTTAAATTCTTATCCTCTTTGTAACCCGAGCTTCACTTCTTCTACTCACTCTTACTGAAGAGAATCTTTGTAGAAAGACAAACCCAATTTGTAAAGGGAATCGGGAGTAATCCTGTAGAATACTAATAAGGAGAAGTCCTGGAGAATACTTGAAAGGAGAAGTCCTAAGAATACTCGGAGAAGTCCTGTACAATACTTGATAGGAGAAGTCCTTCTAATACTAGGAGAAGTCCCTGAGAATACTTGTACTATTTAATGAAATAGTGGAAAATCTTGGTGAAGCCAAGGACTGGACGTAGCCCTGACGATTATGGGGTGAACCAGGATAAAAATTGTGTGTGCTTTAATTTTTTGTCTTACGTTAATTTTTCCGCTGCATACATGTACACACACAATCTTTAACACACCTTGAAAACTAATAACTAAGGTATATTCTGAAAGAGGTTTTCAAAAATCACACACACAATTCAAACCCCCCTTTCTTGTGTGTTTCATGCACTATCATTTGTATTTAATTTTATAATTATACTAATGAGAGGGGCTTATAATATTTATTATAATTAGTAATATAAATAAATATTAATATTTAATTAATTCGTGTATGAATGTTATGTAAGAAATACTTTCTTATTGATAGTAAAAGTTTGACTAATTTTAATATTTAATTTTTTATATAAGAGGTTTAAAATAAATATATAATAAAATTATTAATATAATTAATAATTAATTATTATCGTTAATGTTTTTTTGTTACAATTATTATCATTAATTTAAGGTTGAAGTCAATTTTATTTCATATAATTTTAATATTTGATATTTTATTTATATTCATGAGAGTTTTTATAATTAATATTTATAATAATAATAATTAATATAAAGATAAATTAATAAATAATTAGTATTCTTAATAATGTAAAGAATACTGTCTTATTGATAGTTAATTTTTTACTAATGTTGATATTAATATTTTTTATATAATAGATTTAAAATTAAAATTTAATACAATTATTAATATAAATAGTCATTAATGATTAATTATGATCATTAATTTAAGGTTGAAGTCATATTTATTTCATATAATTTTAATATTTAATATTTTATTTATATTCATGAGATTTTTATAATTAATATTTATTATAATAAGTAATTTAAATAGATATTAATAATTAATAATTATTTTTATTAATGTAAGGAATATTTTCTAATTGATTATGAAGTTTTGACTAATATTAATAAATAATTTTATATATAAGAGGTTTAAAATTAATAATTAATATAATTAGTAACATAAATAATCATTAATAATTAATTAGTATTATCAGTAAAGGTTGAAGTCAATTTTACTTTAATATATATATATATATATAGTATTTTGTTTATTATATTAAATATATCATTTGATGTTATTGTTCAAGCAGGAATTTTATTTAATACATATATATACCTTTTAATATTATATAAAATATACCAATTAATATCTACATTGTATTATATAGATTAGAGTCCTCACCCTAAAAAGTGAGGCACTCGCTCTCCTGTCTTCACACTCTTTCACACATTAAGTCACATCAGTTCTTTAAAATATTTATTTTCCCTTCATTATCCCACATTTTTTTCAATGAATAAAAGTTAGGGTGGGTTTGACTCCGGTTACCACCGTAAGCTGGGGCATGTCTAACACAACCCTCAATTCGACTTTGAAAATCAAACATGCATTTTATTAAAAAGAAATGATATATCCTTACCTGAACGAGCATCTATTGATTCTTCATCCTATATTTACGGTGAAATTTACACTCTCAATTGCAACTATTTTTCAATTGTCTCATTCATTTGAAGGGTAATTTTTTTTTTTAAAACTCATTTCAGGGGTAATTGGTCGCTCAATGATGGCTCAGTCTTCCCAATGTCATGCCACGATCATTTCATTTTCAGGTAATCAGGTAAGTATTGAAGTCAATTAACCATTTTTATATTAGCCTTGACGTGAGATTGTGAGGTAATTATTGCTGCTTTGATTGACTTTGTCAAAATTTTCTCCAAAAATAAAATAAAATTTGTGGTTACGTACATAAAATAATTTGAATTCTCCATTCAAATTTTTTAACATTGGTTATTTACTTTTAGCATTTAAATAAAAAATATTAAATCTTAAATTTTATAAATATATAGTTGTAGTTCATATTTAATTCACGAGTAGATAAAATTTTTAGTTTTTGAAAAAGTTGTGTAAAAAATTGTATTCTTATTTATTTTGTCTATTTCTTTGAGTAAATCAATAGAATTATGTGACTCAATAATTTATATTTATTTGATGAAATTTAAAATGTAATTAATATTAAAAATTATTATTTTATAAAGTATTAAGGTAAGTGAATTAGAGTTATAAAATAATAACTACATTAAAAAATTAGGTTGGATAATTATAATCTTTAATTTTTTTATCCGAAATAAATTAGTCATGTTTCATTATAGTGGTCATATTGAATTTGCCTGATTTTGGTTTATTATTTTGACTATTGATACATTGGAATACATTACCTATTACTTAGATTTCTAATGGACTCCGTTTTTGGACGGTTCCACCGTAGGTTGTTATATTCCGCTGCTGTGCCGGAAAGCGCTGATGTAGTCTTTTCTATTTTGCTTGTTTGTTCTTTCTTTCCATTGGTAACCAAAAATATTATATGATAGACTTTTTCTGTATCAATTTGCTTCTATAATATGTATATTGTTACATTTTTTTCGTTTAATATATAATCGAATATTATAAGTGTCTAAATATCAAATCAATGATTAAGACAATTATTATTTCTTTATAAATATAATTTAAAAAAAATTCATTGCACATGCTACTTACTAGTTGTTAATATAATTTAAAACTTTTTCTTTGAAATGAATTCAATTTAAAACTTAAACTTATAACTAATGTAATTATTAATTATAATGTTTAATATATATTGCATTAAATAAATATAAAAATTAAAATAATAATTCATCATAGTTAATTCTGAGAAATAAGAAAATTATAATTGTACTTTATTCATTATATTAAATAAAAATTCACTGTTATTATTAAATTTAATTCAACTTGTATATATATAATAATTAATGGTGGAAATGTAACATAATTTTTATAGTATTGTGTTTATGATTTTAAATAAAATATTTATTTCTATTCGTGAAGTAAAATTTGTACATTAGTAACTTAAATATAATTTATGTTTTAAAAATATTTTATTTATTATAAAAAAACATAATATTTAATGTTATTGTTGAAGCTACATAAAGCTAATACTTACACCACTCTCAAAGTTTTCATAAATGGAAGTATTTAAGTGCAATACCAAGTCACCCTAAACTCATATCATTCTAGTTTTTAACTTTTGTTTTGAGCATGAAGCAAACTCTTAATACACATTTTTTGTTTTTGATGGTGCCAAACTTAATCGAAGCTCCGCCACTGATGGGGGAGGAGAATGGACTGATGTCGGAGAAATTGTCCCACCATCGGAGGGCCATACCTGACAACCCATTCTGTATTGTTGACGACTTTGACATGGTCATGCTCTTGTACGAGCCTTTGGATTTTGATATCACAGACTTATCGCAGATTTTGATGGGAAGAATGGTGGTGAGAAAGGTGCGGAGGAGAACCATCACCGTTGCTATCTTTATGTTGACATGTTTTCAACAGTTTCATTCCAGGATGCGTCATCTTCTTTGAGATGGAGGGCCATGGCCCTTGACCTGTTCGTAGCAATTGTTTCAACTAGTCCAAAGAGAGCTAAGAGGTTGATAAAATATTTCATTTTTTTAAATTGATGATTTTTCAAGCTTAAAGTTTTAATTAATTAATTTTCGTTATTTTGTTTAGTATTTACCTTGAAATTTAATAACATTATCCATGAGGCACACTTGTTAAATTTCAAGGTAAACACTAATCAAACCAAAGAAAATTAATTAGTTAAATTTTTAAACTTTAAAAATCGTCGGTTTAAAAAATTTTAAATTTTTTTATAAAATGAAATATTTTATCAACCTCTTAGCTCTCTTTGGATCATTCGAAGTAATTGATGCGAACAACTCAGAGGCCATGGCCCTTGATCTCAAAGAAGACGACACCCCTTGAAATGACACTGTCGAGAACATGTCAACAAAAACATTTTTTCGATGATGATGCTCCTCAACACCTTTCTAGCCACGACTCATCCCACCGACAATGGCCCCGTTCTTGACAATTTTGATATCAAAAGTTGTCCTACTAGTGTTTGGTGACGGAAAAGGGAGTGGTAAGTCTATGATATCGAAGTCTAAAGGCTCATCCAAGAGCATGTTCATTTCAAAGTCATCAGCAATACCGAATGGGTTGTCAGGGATGGCCCTTCGATAGTGGGATCATTTCTCCAACGTCTTTTCATTCTCCTCCACTATTAAGGGCGGAGCCCTAATCAAGTTTGGCTCCATCAACAATAAAAAAATCTGTATTGAGAGTTTGCTTCAGTGCTCAAAACAAAGTTGGAAACTAAAATGGTATGGGGTTTCTTGGTACTGTACTTAAATACATCCATTTCTATAAGCTTTGAGAGTCGTGTAAGTATTATCTTTAAGTAACTTCAACCATAACATTAAATATTATATGTTTTGTATAATAAATAAAATACTTTTGAAATGTATATTATATTTAAGTTATTAATTGTACAAAATTTACTTCATTAATGGAAATAAATATTTTATTAATATCATAAACAAAATACTATAAAATATTTATGTTACATTTCAACCATTAATTATTATATATATAAGTAGAATTAAATTTAATAATAGCATTATATGTTAAATTTAATATAATGAATGAAATACAGTTAAAATTATATCCCAGTATTGACTATAATGAATTATTATTTTAAAATTTATATTTATTGAATACAATATATATTAAATAATATAATTCATAATTAATTACATTAAGTTTTTTTAGAAAAGCTCAAATATGTATTAATAAAAATCTTTATGAACAAAGCTTAAGAGGAGACAAAGCAAGAGAGGGTGATTAGTACAAAAAAAAAAAAAAAACTAATCACTCAACATGCAAGCAATCTCGTAAGAAATCAAAACAAGAAGCCCAAAATAACAATCTAACAGGAATGTACAAAGAAATCAGACACCCCAAAAACCCAAAAGAGCTAAGAGAGCACTGAAAAGGATCCAAGAAACCCAAAGAGCCAAGAAAGACTTGTCAAAAATCCAATTCCGACTATACTCCACCAAAACTTGTGTAACACCCCAATTTTGGGTTGAGGGTTACATGGTAAAAACGCATAAATTAAAACCTCTCAGAAAACAACTCATTTTTCTTAAAAGGTTTTCGTCTCTCTTATTTACTTAAAAATAATATAATTAATAATTTTCCCCATAAATAATAATTATTACGCGGAAGCAAAAACGAGGAAAATGTTACAACAAAGTTAATTGCTCAACAGCGAGCCCAAAAATAAAATAAACTAAAATAGCGGAAGATCCTAAGACATCAATCGTCTTCTCCAAAATTTCTTCCACGATTCCGCTGCGCACTCTGGTTCCATAAAGCTTCTTCAAGAGACGACGATCAACACCCTATCTATTTTCTGGCGTTAAGCGCCCAAACACAAACAGAAAGGGTTAACTCGAGAACAAACAACAAATACCAAACAGCATGTTGAAAGGGGAGAAAATAATTAACAACAACCATATTATCAATTGTGATATAAAACAACACTAGATCTTAAACGGTAATTCATCAAGAACGGAACAAGAACAACAACACAATAATTAATTTCCACATCACCAACTCAATTAAGATGTGCAAATGCTCTCTACTACTATATGCTTATAGTTATAATATATGGCCATTATTCACCCTAAACCGGGCCAGGACAATCACGTGGGACAAAGTACCACCACATTGCCCTCGGTTGATCTCACGGGACAAGGATCCGTCACATCAACCTTAACATCCTCAGTTGATCACGCGGGACAAATTACCGCCACACCAACCCAATAATCTCCAATTGATCACACCGCCACATCAATCCAATAATCTCCAATTGATCACGCGGGACAAAATACCGCCACATCAATCCAATAATCTTCAGCTGATCACGCGGGACAAAGTGCCGCCACATCAACCCAATAATATTTATAAGATGCATATGCTATGGCTATGCAAAATCCATACTCCTCATGGACCAACAGTCCACACAAAATTTCAGTCTTAGCATACCACATATACAATATAATCATCACCACACAACAACATTTCCACCATGAATTATCCAATATATCTCAATTTATTCATTTATTTAAAAAAAAACAGCATTCTTATTTTAATATTAAAACAGAAACAGCATTGTTTATATACAGAAAACAGCAGTGTTTATATACAGTAACAGCAGTGTATTTTTTCAAATACAGAAAACAGCAGTGTTTATATACAGTAAACAGCAGTGTATTTTCAAATACAGAAAACAACAGTGTATTTTTAAAACAGAAACAGCAATAATTTAAGTACAGAAACTGCAGTATTTTTTTTTAATACAGAAAAACAGTAGCTGTTTTTAATACAGAAACAGCAGCACTAAAGAAAAACAGAAACAGTGGCAATTTTAATACAAATTCTGTTGTTCTTAGAAAAATATAGAAACAGAATACAGCAGTAACATAAAACAGAAAACAGCACTAATTTGCCAACAATTTCTCTTCTCTAAATTATTTCGTCATGCCGTTTTTCACTAACACCAAGCCAACATTATAAAGGGCATCAACTCACAATATAAGCAACATGTCATATGGTCAATACAATTCCAGAATAATTTCTCAAATCACCACAGTAGAATTCACAAGAGACAACATATAAAAACAATCACAATCAACATAAATAATTCCTAAGAAAACGAGTTACCCTTACATCATCATCATCATCTTCAATATATTATGTAAACAATTCTCAGTTTCAAGCATCACAATACCAACAATTTCATCTTCATAAACAGAATAATTTCTCGGAAATAAAATCACAGTAGACACAACTGACTCTATCTAGACCCAGAGTTACCCTTACCTTTTAATCCTTTGCTTGGTCTTGTCCTTCAACCTAACATGATAAAACGTGTCCACAATCATCAACAATCAAGGAAAAGACCAGAAAACAACTCCACAAAATTTAAACTCAAAAACAAGCAAAACAGCAACTTGCTGTCAGGGGCCTAGCGCCCAAGCGTTGGGTTCCAACGCTCAAGCGTTGGGTCCCTGTCTAGCAACACGTACTGGGCAGAATTCCAACGCCCAGGTGTTGGGAGTCTAGCGCTCATGCGTTGGCTCCCTGCCAGAAACCCTAAAAACCAAGTTTTTCACCCGAAACTCCATTTTTAACCAATTCCTTTCAAGAATAAAATTCTTCCATGTTCAGAACTTACATTATGCCCTAAAAATAAGTTTTCTACCCAAAATATCAATGGTTCCTATTTTCTTAAAAATCACTTATTCGATGAAGGCAAACTAGGTATTGGACCGAAAGAAAAAGAATAGAATACCAACCTTGTTTGAGAGTTTTGGTCAAGGTAGGTTGCACCACGAATCCAGAACCTTCAAGAGAGTAGGAAACTAGAGCTTGATGCAAAACAAAGGTTTAGACAAGAGAAATTATCCCTAAACACAATAGGAAGTTGTTCTCCAAAGAAACTCAGATTTTAGATAGTTTCGATCGCTTACCGATAGAACCGACACCACGAACTTTGAAGGGATTGAGTGTGAGGTTTGAGCACCACGAAAAAAAAGAGGGATTCAGAGCTTGATCACCACCAAGAAGAGGGAGAGGGTCGACCAAGCAACACAAGATTCCAGCAACACTTCGGAAACACAGAACAAGGGATTCTAGGCCTTTTTCGGAAAAACTTTGCGTGGAGGAGCAAGAGAAAGGTGGATGTTCTTAAGACTTAGAATTTTCAACAATGAGAAGGTGAAGGAGAGAGGAGAGGCACGAAATTCCTCAATGTTTCAGAATAAAACTCCATCATGGCACATTATGGCAAAAACCGAGCATTGAAGTCCCTTAATGCCTCATAACTCTCTTGTCTCCTTTTAAATTCGAAATTTGAAAGTTTTTTGGCACATGTTTAAAATGATTTCAGAATCAAGGGAGGGAGAAGCTGCCCCCACCTCCTTCATGAGTCTTAAAACTCCTTTAAATGACATAAACCCCTAGACAAGTCATTAAACACTCCTAATCCTCCTTTAATGCCTATAATCCTCACATTAAGCCTTATTTAAATGCTCTTTACTCCTCTTTGATCTGAATTTCGAAATTTGAAAGTGAAATTGATGAGTCACACGAAAAACTAAAAATAAAAACAAAACCTTCCTCATCAAGGTTCGAACCCAAGACTTGCCAATCAAATGCTTAAGCCTCAACCGCTAAGCCACAACTCATCTTGTTGCAATTCAAGCAAGGTAATTCAAATATTCTCAAGGTAAGCAATCATGCTCTAGACAAGATTAAATAACCCAAGACTAACATCACATTAATTAACTCAAGGGTTAATGTACAAACAAAAGAAGTCCGAGGACTAGAAAACAATTACAACCAAGTTCAGGGACTAAACTGTAATTACAATAAATTAGGGGTCTTACAACTTGCAATGGAGATAAGGAAAGCTAATTTCCTTAATCTTCGAGCAGCCATATTAGTTGTTATGCCTTGAAGAGCTTCTTCATTTGAGCATTTGTATTTCATCCCCATCCTAATATCCATAGCTAAGGCCTTCCCCTCTCTAGTCATAATTCTCTGAGATTCTTGAACCTCTGGGGAGAGAACCATCAATTAGTTCTCATACAAAGCAACAGGAGTAGATAGAAGCTCCTGATGCCTCTGCATGAGAACGGTCCTAGCGAAGGAGTACCCCCATGCGCCCTCTCACTGATCTAGTTCTTGTCCTTCCTAGGCGGCCCACAAGGACGATACAACTTCTCCTTTAGACAATGACCCCTAACGGCCCCTTCCCTAACCTCCACAGATGCACAGCGACCACCAAGACCTCTCTTAACCTTCTTTGGACGACTTCTGCCTGACGCAAAGGCAAGCCATATCACCACCATTGCAAGGTTCCGATTCAACAACATCATTGATCAAAGCATCAGAACAACCCCCATCAACAGCCGCAGGGAGACACAGTCGAAGAACAACTATCCCATCAGATATAACAGGAGAACAAGAACCCACAATAGCCAAAGAAACAAAAACCCCCTGCGCTCACTTACGGAGAGACGTAACCTCCATATTCTATGCACTACCTGAGAACACACCATTGAGAACAATTCTGGCTAGCAATATCTTATTATGGCTCATCAGAAGTGATTCTGGATTAGCAGTAACTTTCCTCCACTCAGGGGAAACCACATCAAGAATCCGAAACAAAGCCTTGCAAAAATTTCCGAAGAAGAAGAACTCCATTTTTTTCAGAACCCATTGGCTCGTTTGTGGGGAAATCGTGTCTTAAGGAATTGCCTTGCCCAGCTCAACATTAAGCCAAGGTTGTCGGTCTTTGACGTGGCTCATTACCTTTTGAGCGTGAATTTCTCAAACCCACGCCAATACTTCCCCTAACCTAAGGGAACACTCCCACTTTTCCTCAAGGAAGTTCTGAAGGGGCCCAGGTTGACCATGTGTTGAGCTGGAGCAACATCCTTACTGTTCGGTTGTTATTCTCTAGCATTAAACCAACGTCCAGGAGTAACTATTGTGCTACTGAATTGTATGTTCCCAACTGCTTTGCTCGGTAGTTTGGTTTGGTACAAAGCATCCCTGTCCTCCCTACTCTTTCGATGGTGTTCCTCTCGAGTTCTTGAAGTGCTCTTGAGCTCAATCAAGGACTTCGCCTTCGACAAGACACCGTGGCTAAAACGGACGCTTACTGCCACAAGAATTTCCTCTTTCTTCCCTCCGCAGTTCCTCTTTTTGAGTAGTGGTGGTCATTGGCTACTACTTTCCTTTCATCGAGGATCGTTGTCTCATGTTGGGGAAGCTTTACCAACATCACCCTGACTCTGAAGGCCCTTCGTTGAAGATTTTAAATAAACCCAAAAGTACTCGTCGATCACTCCAGGTATGCACGACTCCCTTTTTCTCTTCCTTGCAATCCTTTCTTTCTTGCCTTACGACTGCCATTTTGTTACAGAGCCTGCCGATTCTCTTGTCATCGATGTTGACACCCTGGCAGAAACTCCGGAGGGGGTTTGGCTAGGGAATTATGGAGAACTTACAGCCAGCCCTATGAAAGATCGGCTCATCCAACCACTATTTTGGCCTCAATGAAGTCTTTCAAGGAGTCCTCCAAGAAACGTCCCTTCGTTGACAATCCTCAATTTCCAAAGGTAAGTTGATTCAGTTACCTACTCATTTCTTTGATCTCCATCTGCTTCTTATTAACTCTTACTCTGGCTAATAGCAGACCAAGAAGAAGAAGATAATTGGAGAGGGTTCGGCTGCTGGCGTTGATGGCTCCAATTTGATAATAGTAAAACATCACAAGAAGGGGGGTTGAATTGTGTGTGTGGGATTTTTAAAACCTTTTCTTATAAACAAGTATAAGTTTCAAAATACTTTTCTAAGACTAGTGCAGCGCAAAATTAATCAGAGAAGAAAAGTAAAGCACACAAAGTATTTATCCTGGTTCACCCCCTTAATCGACAGGGCTATGTCCAGTCCTTGGCTTCACCAAGATTTTTCACTATTTACTCCAAATAGTACAAGTATTCCGAAGGACTTCTCCTTACAAGTTTTCTACAGGAGTTCTTCTCACTAGTTTTAGACAGGAGTACTCCTAGTTCTTTTACAAAGAAGGTTTTGCTTTCCTACAAGGTCTCTTCGACAAGAGTAGGGTAGAAATATGAAGTAAAATATACAGAGAGAATATAGAAATATGTTCTCTGCTTTGGTTGTGTGATAAGGATAAGTGTTTTCACACTATGTAGGTTTCACACAGGGCAGACGACTTAACTCAGGAAAGTATAGCTTTGAGTTTCTGAGTTTGCAATAGAGCTATTAGCAGATGAAAGACTTAGAAAGCTTGTGAATTTGTTCATAGAAAGTCGCCACTGAATCTAGTGTCTAAGTCCTCTATTCATATCTTCATTAGGATATACGTTGATGAAGATTGTAGAGTTCCGTTTGAATTTCTTCTTCACTAATGTTGCTACGGATACTTCTGGCAGCCCTGTAGCAGCCTTGAATGCAACCTGCTATGCATTAATTGCAGAATTAAATGCTCTTGCAATCATCGTTTGGTTCTTCAATGTTGTTTCCTTATATGCTCGTCTGAGCATTAAATGCAACGGAAAGCAGCAAAGAAAATCTCCTTCTTCTGAACATAGAGATTTGATTCTGACCGTTGAGGTGATACGATGTTCAGTAAATTGCGCCGTTGACTCTCAAAAGTTTTGCTTGATTTAAGGAATGTCAGAGGGGCGTGAAAATACGAGGAATAAAATATTTATGATGTCCTTTTCTTGAATCTGGTGAAAACAGTGCTTCATTAAATGATAGGATGAGCTTTGCCTTTATTTCATGAAGCATTGAACGAAAAGTTATCTTTAGCATGTTACCAGACAAAAACTTCGGACGTTCTCCTTGAGAGTCACCAGACGCACTCTTCAGACGTACCACTTTTGCACCATTTTTCGACGTGCTGCTTTTGATGTAATTTCAAAGGGTAGGTAGACGTACGTTTTTAATGATAGGTGTTCCTGAAATATGAAATACTCAAAGTATTAGGAATTCTTTATCTATCAACATTAAACCTTGGATAAAATTGTTATTCATTAAAATATATTAAAAGATGAAATCGGTTGAATCTAACAATCTCCCCCTTTTTTATTATTGCGAAAAAGGTAGTTGATAGCCAAATTCGCAAGTGTACGGTTGGTTATCGAAGTAATATAAAACATATCGAATCCAAGGGATAGGTTTCCTATTATTAATTTATTTAGAACTTTGTGCTGAAATTAAAATATTGATTTTGGTTTTGGTTTGTTGTTAGAACAAAGACTAGAAAAAGCATAAATAAATAGAGAAAAGATGATGATGATAGAAATAAAGCACTTGGGTTGAATTACATAACTTATAAAATATGCTAAAAATCTTCTAACTTATTTTTGAATTTTAAAACAAAAGTTCATGATGCTTTAGCCTATGGTTTCTACAAGTTAATTCCTTACACAATGTAGACCTTTCTTTCTAATTACTAAACTAATTCCTTGCAATTTAGTTAATTAAAGAAGAAGATGAAGATGGAGTTCAGGCCAACATAAAGCAAAGTCTATCCTAATTCCTTAGTGATATACCATATTGCTTCTTTTAAGTCCTATTTCCCTTACTATTTACCAATTTCCATTGTTATAAGAAGTAAGCATGAACTCTTGTGCGCATCAAGAAGAAATGAAGAACAAGGAAATAAAACTTGAACTAGTAATGTTATTCAAGAACAAAGAAGAAGAAAACTAAGACATAAAATATAAGCTAAAACAACCCAAATACTTAAAAAGAAATTAGCCAAGCATGGCTAATAGACACATTAAATTACCCTGGACTAGGAGCTCAAGAATGGCTTCCCACAATTCTCAGGAACAATGCTCTTAAGGGAGAAATAAGAATACTTGTTGTATTCTGAAGTGAAGGTGTGATTTTTACAAGGGATGAGCACTCCTATTTATAGAAAAAATGATGCTTGCTATTCCTTGGTTGTTTTGCTCTTCAATGGTGGAGGAGTTGATGGCCATTATGGCCTTCATTGGCCACCAATTAACTTCTGAAAACTCCTTCCCACTACCATCAATCCTTCAATCATCATTTTTTACATGTGCCAAATTAGAGGTGATGCTTCATATTCTTGCTTTTCACATTTGGTCCTCTCTTTGTTAGCACTTCACTTCTGGCCCTTTATGTTCCTTAAACTCCATTTTCAGCCCCCAACTCTTGAACTTTTTGTTAGATTCAAATAATTAAATGAATTATGTTTTGATAATTAACAATTTCTTTAAGGTTTAATATTGTCAGAGATAAAATTCCTAACATAGTGAAAACTCTCATGTACAGGAATGATTATCTACTAAAAGGACTAAATGAATCTCAAAGCATCATCAAGAGAATTAGTCCACCAGAAGAGACCGTCCGGTCATCCTGAAGGAAATACTGTCAAAGACATACAAAGGAAAGCACTCATGTAAAGGCAGTCCGGTGATTCAAGAGAGATAGAGCAGCAACTTCAAATAGCCAACATTCTCTCTCAAGGACACTCCATCAAACTCTGCACGCTCAAGTCAAAGTCTACTTCAAGAAGCTGAAACAGTCCGCTACCTAAACCTACAGTGATCAAAAGAAAGACTGCTTCATCCAAAGCTAAAAGAGTATGACAACTCATGAAGAAACACCTTCGGCCTCGAAGCTTCTCTAGCATCATATAAAGAAGTTGTGGATCAACTCTCTCAGATGGAGAACTTCCGTGGAAGTAAAAGAAAAGAGAAGATTCAGTCTTCTAATCCTTAAAGAAGAACTGAATGAAGAAAGTTCGTCTGCCGATGAAAACCACTTAGCAGCGGAATTTTAAGCATTGTATGGAGACTCATCTGCCAGACTCTAAGGAAAATCCGTCCACTCAAGCATCAGAATGCGCCAAAGGTACAAACATCAAGAAATGTGTTTTACGAGGATATTAGTTCAACTGAAGCCTTAAAGAAATTATTCTCCTTATCTGGAATAATTGCTTCTTAGATCAAAAGATATCTACCTCGTCTGCATATTTATTAAAGCACTGGCAAGGGCATAAAGTAGGAAGGGACACAATTAATACAATATTCCTTGGTCCCACTGCTTTTTTACTTTTCCTCAAATCAAGCTGACATCGCGGAATCAACGGCAAGAATCTCTGAGCACCGTACACGTTCAACGGTCGAAATTCAAACATCTGAACAAAGCACGTGATGAGCATTAACTGGCATGCACTGGGGTATAATGGTCAAAACAAATACCACAGCTGGATCTCCACGCATTAAATACAGAAGACATAGCTCAAGGCTACTCGCTCAGCATGGAGCCAGACGACGTCAACCCAGGCGAATCAATGATTCTCAGATCGTGTCTCAGACCTGCTGAAAAATGCAGAACTAGCCGTTATGTGCAGCTTAGAGAGGAAGAAGCACTTCGGACAGGTTTTCTCTCCTTTTGAAGAAGAATATCGAAGATCTTCAACTGAACATATAAATAGAGAACCTTGCCTCCGAAACAATTGGGAAACTAAGACTTAAAACTTCCTTATGTCAACTAAGTTTGTCCTAAGAGCCAAGGAACCTTGGTTCCAACTCAAGAAGCTTCACGTCTACCTCTACCTGAGTTTATGTGCTTCTGTGTGAGAAAATTCATAGAGTATTACTCTCATCTTCACCAACTCACACACCCCAAAAACAGAGAACCCAAACTCCTATCCTCTCTGTATAAACTAAGCTTAAATTCTTCTACCCACTCTTATTAAGAAGAGAACCATGTAGAAAAGCCAAACCTTGCAAAAGGTGTCAGGAGAAGTCCTGTATAATACTTGTAAGGAGGAGTCCTGATAATACTTGTAAGGAGAAGTCCTTCGAATACTTGATAGGAGAAGTCCTTAGAATACTTGCTGGGAGAAGTCCCTGATAATACTTGTACTATTTGTTTAAATAGTGGAAAATCTTGGTGAAGCCAAGGACTGGACGTAGCCCTGTCGATTATGGGGGTGAACCAGGATAAAAACTATGTGTGCTTTATTTTTATCGTTATGTCATATTTCCGCTGCATGCATATTCATAAGTTTTATGAATAGCTCTTGTTAAAAGTAAATAAATGATTAACATCCATGATTAACAAAAAGAAACTTTAAAATAAGTCACACAATTCAAACCCTCCCCTTTCTTGTGTGTTTCTTGCACCTTCACTTTTGTACTTTGGCCCTTTCTTTCCCGAAACTTACAGTTTGGTCCCTAGACAAAAATGACTACTTCTACCAGCTTTCCTAAAATATAAAAATACCTATAAAAATTCCTATAAATATAAAATAAAGTTTAAGAAACAAATAAAAGCTAATCTATATGCAAAATGCAAAATAAACATAAAATCTAAATAAAAAGAATAAAAAACCTATATGAGACTAAAAAATAACAAAATAAAAAGACTAAAAAGACCCTAAAATTATCATACAATATCCAGTCATCAGTAGTATCAGAGCATTGATATTTTTCAGAGCTTTTCCTTTTAAAATAAAACTAAGAGATAGATTGTTTGTCTATTTGAGTTTTCTTAGTTCGAAAAACATGAGCGTTTCTTGTAAGGGCAGACGTAGTAACATGAAATCATGTTATCAGAGAAAAACTTGAAATCATGTTATTTAAAAGCGTATAGCTAACGAGCAAGATGAGCGTGCTTTCTTCCTTACTTTAATAACCTACATTTGTCTAATATTATTTTTAGCTCCCCCTTAAGGTCATAATTTTATAAAATTATACTAAGGTTATTTCATTCTTGTTGCTCCTCCTCAACATAAGAGTATCTCCCTATGGCATTCATCAAAAATTTAAACTTAGAATTTTAAACCTTCTTCCTATAAACTCTCCCCCTGAGTTGTTTTGTTTAAAATCCTTTTTCTCTAATTTTCTCCCCCTTTGTCATTATAAAAAAATAGCAACAAAAAAAGGTATAAAAGAAAAACTAAGAGTATCAGAGCAACCAAAACTTTAGCAACCAAACAAAATAGCTAATAGTAAACTAAATATATATATAAAACTGGTGAGCAACTAAAATTGTTCAGTAAATAAAGAGAGGGATAGAGATACGAAGGGTGTCTTCATTTGAATTTGGATAAGAGTTGAGCCATCATGTTTTGCAATTGTCAAACTTGGCATTAAATTCGCCTTTTATCTCTTGTATGCGTTGCTTATTGTTGTAGTCCATGTCATCAATCTTCTGGTTGGTTTTCTCAGCTAGGGCCTTCACTTCACTTCTTACTTCATCTTTGAAAGAAGTAATTTCTTCCCTAAGTTCCCCAACGATAGCTGCATCTACAGGAAACTCCACAGAAATAGGAGTAGGTGGGGACTCAACAGTATAATTAGCATCAGAGTTGTAACACCCCAATTTTGGGTTGAGGGTCACATAGTAAATACGCGGAAAATATATTTTGAAACCTCTAAAAAACACTCAAGTTTCCAAAGATCAACGTCACTCGATATTAATAATTAATAATTATCCCATAATAGAAATATAATCATCTCAACGCGATAAAGTTCCAAAATAGATAAAGTGGCACCGACATGTGCAAAATACCAAAGCATCGCAAAAAGAAAGAAAATTACAACTTCTTTATTTGAATCTTCCTCATCACTTGTTCTATCTTCAAGTCACCGCTCCTGGACCTCATTGTCCTGACCATCTATGGCGTTAAGCGCCCAAACAAATCAAACAAGGCAAACAATAAAGGGTTAACTCGTAAATACAGAAAAAGCATATAATCAATTGTGATAGTAAAAAAAACACAAGTTCATCAAACTGAATCCATCAAGAACAGAACAAGAACAGCAACACAATAATTAATTCCCACGTCACCAAATCGATTAGGATGTGCAAATGCTCTTTACTACTATATGCTTATAGTTATAATATATGGCCATTACGTCACCCTTCTCGGGCTAAAACATCACCCTTCACGGGCCAAGACATCACCCTTCACGGGCCTAACGTCACCCTTCACGGGCCAAAACATCACCCTTCACGGGCCAAGACATCACCCTTCACGGGCCAAGACATCACGTGGGACAAAGATCCACCACATTGCCCTCGGTTGATTACCATCAACCTAAGAATCCTCAGTTGATCCCGCGGGACAAAGTGCCGCCACATCAACCCAATATATATACATAAGATGCATATGCTATGACTATGCAAAAATCCATACTCCTCATTGACCAACAGTCCACACAAAATTTCAGTCTTAGCATACCACGTACACAATATAATCATCACTTCACAGCAACATTTTCACCATGAAATAACCAATATAACTCAATTTATTTAATTTATTTAAAAAGAACAACATTCTTATTTTAATATTAAAACAGAAACAACATTGTTAATATACAGAAAACAGCAGTGTTTATATACCATAAACAGCAGTGTATTTTTCAAAAACAGAAAACAGCAGTGTTTATATACAATAAACAGCAGTGTATTTTTCAAATACAGAAAACAGCAGTGTATTTTTAGAACAGAAACAGCAGAAATTTAAGTACATAAACTGCAGTATTTTAGAATACAGAAAACAGAAGCTGTTTTAATACAGAAATAGCAGCACTAAAGAAAAACAGAAACAGTGGCAATCTTAATACAGAATCTGCTGTTCTTAGAAAAAATACAGAAACAGAATACATCAGTAACAAAAAACAGAAAACAGAGTTTATAAACAAACAGAAAACATCACTATTTGTTTTGCCATGAGAGGCTCAGTTGTCACCACTTTACAGCATACTAATATGCCAACAATTCCTCTTCTCTAAATTATTTCGTCATGTCGTTTTTCACTAACACCAAGCCACCATTATAAAGGGCATCAACTCACAATATAAACAACATGTCATATGGTCAATACAATTCCAGAATAGTTTCTCAAATCACCACAGTAGAATTCACAAGAGACAACATATAAAAACAATCACAATTCACATGAAGAATTCCTAAGAAAAACGAGTTACCCTTACCTCCGAGAGGGTTGCATGCAAGTGTTTCCAAACCTTGTAAGACAAACAAACATGAATACATTCATCAACAAACATGGAAAAAGGTCGAAAAACAACTCTTATGAATTATAGACCCAAAAAGCAAAAACAACAATTTGCTGTCAGGGGCCTAGCGCCCAAGCGTTGGGTTCCAACGCTCAAGCGTTGGGTCCCTGTCTGGCAACACGTACTGGGAAAAATTTTAACGCCTAGGCGTTGGGGTCCAGCGCTCATGCGTTGGCTCCCTGCTAGAAACCCTAAAAATCAAGTTTTTCACCCGAAACTCCATTTTTAACCAATTCCTTTCAAAGTTAAAATTCTTCCATGTTCAGAACCTATATTATAACCTAACAAATGAATTTTCTATCCAAAAGACCAAAGGTTTTCTAATTTCCTAAAATCATTTTTCAAGGGAGATAACTAGGTGTTGAACCGAAAGAACAGAAATGGAATACCAACCTTGTTTGAGAGAGTTGATCAAGCTTGAGTGTAGCACGACCCTAGCCCCTTCCAGAATGTAGTGGACTCGAGCTTGATGAAAATCAAAGGTTGGAATCAAAAACCAAATAGTTCTAGAGGAAGGCAAGAATTGTTACTCAAAATTTGGAAGTTTTGGTCTCTTACCGATTGAACCGACACCACGACCTTTGAAGGAATTGAGTGTGAGGTTTGAGCACCACGAAAAATGGAGAGATTCAGAGCTTGATCACCACCAGGAAGAAGGAGAGGTCCGACCAAGCAACACAAAATTCTAGCAGCACTTCGGAAACACAGAATAAGGGGTTCTAAGCCTTTTTCAGAAAATCTTTGAGTGGAGGAGCAAGAGAAGGTTAGCAATTCTTTAAGGTTGAAGGTTTCAGCAATGAGAGGGTGATAGGGAGAGGGAGAGGCACGACCAAGATTCCATCATTTGGAATATTTTCCCTAATGGCACATTAAAGCAAAGGACAAAGCATTAAACCTCCTTCATGGCACATTACTCACATGTTTTGGCTTTCAAAATTCAAAATGGTGTTTTGGCACATGTTTAATTCTCCATTCAGCTACATGGTGAGAGAGAGAGCCGTCCCCACCTCCTTCCTTAGCCTTAATACACATTAAAACTCCTTTAAAACCCTAGACAAGCCATTAACCACTCCTAATCCTCCTTTAATGCCTATAATCCTCACATTAAGCCTTATTTAAATGCTCTTTACTCCTCTTTGATCTGAATTTCAAAATTTGAAAGTGAATTTGATGAGTCACACGAAAAACTAAAATAAAAACAAAACCTTCCTCATCAAGGTTCGAACCCAAGACTTGCCAACCAAATGCTTAAGCCTCAACCGCTAAGCCACAACTCATCTTGTTGCAATTCAAGCAAGGTAATTCAAATATTCTCAAGGTAAGCAATCATGCTCTAGACAAGATTAAATAACTCAAGACTAACATCACATTAATTAACTCAAGGGTTAATTTACAAACAAAAGAAGTCCTAGGACTAGAAAACAATTACAACCAAGTTCAGGGACTAAACTGTAATTACAAGAAATTAGGGGTCTTACAAGAGTGCACAGAACCCATACTAGACTCTATTTTCAGAGATGGTCGTAAGGCTAGTGTGCTGCATATGAAGGGGAAATACGGAAGAGCTCCACGATGCAGGGACCAAAATGATGACCCATTTTCCTAAAACAACAGCAAGAGCTCCACGATGCTTGATCGGGAATACGGACACAGGGCCAATGTGACCTCTAAATTCCCGTAAGACCCACTCAAAGTGCAAGAAATCGTCTTTCTTACGATCCAAGAACTTGAAGGTAATGCGAGCACAGGCAATGGGTGCCTAAATTCGTGCTTTGTATCTGAATGGATAGCCAAGAAGTTTGACTGTAAGGGAAGGGGTTAACTGGTAATTTTCCAGCTGTGTTATCTTCATCTTCTTCAAAGAGTTTGGTAGGTTCAAAGATCTTGATAACCTGGGAACCATAGCCTTCTTGGTAGCAGGAACAGAAACCATAGCCTTCTCTTCAGAATCCTTTACAGATTTGGATGCAGATACAAAACTGATGGGCTCTGGAGATAAAACTGGTGTCGGCTGCTGAGCAGGCTGTGAATGTATCTCTTGAGACACCAACTCTTGAGTTGTCAACTCTTGAGTAGGCATGTCTTGATTAGCAGTGAATGATTGAGGATCCAGACGAGGTTCTTGATCATTAGAACATGGCACATCATCAGCGAGATGAGGTTCTTGGTGTGCAGAACTTGGTACTGCATCAGCAAGATGTGGTTCTTCAGGATCAGGACATGATTCAACATGAACAGGACTAGGTTCTTTTGGTGCCGGACTTGGTACTTTTTGAATAGGGCTTGATTCTTCACGTGTGGGACTGGGTTCCTCACTATCATCTCTGTTGAATTCATGAATTACTTGAGGTACCTTGAAGAGATTATCAATGTACTCATTCTGCTCAGCATCAATCATCGTCTTGAATTTCTCCAAACGAGGGATAGTGAAGGTTTCCCAAGCCTTAGCAGCATTAGTGAAATGATGCTTCCATTGGGGGAAAACTGTGGGCAAAGGAGTATCCTCAAGAAACTTAACCCTAACCCAGTGCCTTTTATTGATGTTCCCAAGAACAATAAGTTTTGGTTTTGAAGGCATTGGTCCAAATAAGGGCAGATATGTGCAGCTGCCATCACTGGACTATGTTACCAAGATAATGTTGAATGTTGTAGCTGCTAGCAAGCCCATATCAGGTACAGAAAACCACTTTGTTTCATAAGCATGCTCTCTTGGTTCTAGTCTGAGCGCCATTAACACAGACTCAACCTCAGCCTCATAACTTAAAATCTTTGAGTGTAAAGATCTTCTGTCAAGCAACTCAGTAATCAACCTTCTACGAATATGGGGCCAATATGGTTTACCATGGCCTAGCCACTCAGCTATACACCGGTAACCGCGGTTACCATCATCCTGTACATCATAGACATCTGCAATAAAGGAGTAGAAGTTGTTGGCCAGATACCTTAGATAGTAAGAGTGTGCTGCTGAAAGTAGATTTTCTGAATTAGGTACTTCTTCAGCTTTTGCAGGCACAAATTCTCCTTCTTCTCTGGAAGAAGCTTCAACTTGATCAGGAACTTCAGCAATTATCTCAAGTTTAACAATGGGTTGAGCTTCAGTAGTGGGTCTGATTGAAGCAAGGGGCTTAACATCATAAACCACTTCAGACGAGGGTCTCGTCTTGGAAACTTCCTCGGACGAGGGTCTTGTCTTAGTACCCCTGACCAGACGTCGTCTCTTAGGTGCAGGCTCAAACGAGGGTATGGGCTCAAATGAGGTCAAATCTTTGCTTGCATCAAACGAGGGCCTCTTTGCACGAGTCCGTCTTTCTGAAGGAGCAAACAGTGCTTTTACATCTTTTCCCTCGGACGAGGAGGCTTCAGGAACTACCTTTGCAATCTGCTTCTTA
Source organism: Acmispon strigosus (assembly GCA_030819835.1). Lineage (NCBI taxonomy): Eukaryota > Viridiplantae > Streptophyta > Magnoliopsida > Fabales > Fabaceae > Acmispon > Acmispon strigosus. The sequence goes on along the minus strand of JAUAMA010000004.1, from coordinate 26,817,783 downwards.
GTCCATTTCCCCAACAACTCTGGGCGAACTTGTGAAATATCAATATCCAACTTCATCCTCTTTGCATCTCTAATTCTGATTGGAGTGGGATAATGATAATCGTGACTCAGTTACCCAATCAGTTTCACAACCTTCACAGACACTAAGACGATCTAAGACGTGAGTTACCCTTACCTCCTCGTAGGTCGCATACTCTCGAAAAAATGAAACTTCAACTTGTTCTTCAATGAAACAGAAAGAAGCTCAAACTCGAAGAAGAAGAATGAACAACAACGAGTACTTTAGGTTCCAAAGCTTTCTTCAAGGAAAGGAAAAGTTTGAGATTTCAGAGAAACTAAAAATTGAAGTACTGCTAAGAGTTCTGTATTTATAGAGTGAAGAAATCGACTCACTGACAAGAATTTAATGTAAAGTGGTCAACAAAAATGGTGGGTCATTAATGCTCATTAATGACTCTGACACTTATTCAAAGTCAACAATAGTGGCTGACTGATCCAATGAGACACAAACCGACTTATAACAAAGCCACTTCGGACGAGTACTAAAAATGTCTCACCAGACGAGTACTTAAAATGGTCATACCAGACATGTACCTAGAGCGATCACGAAACAGGCCACCAGACGATCTCCTAAGACGATCATCCACTTCACTTTAAAGCTTCGCAGTTTCAACTAAAACTTAACCAAAACATAACTCAACATGTTTTTCACAAATTTTATAGACATTCCACTCATATTAAGCTAAGACGAGCTCAAACATAATCATTATGTCATATAAAAGAAAGGGTCTTAGACATTCCACTCATCCTTAGTAAGTCCCTTTCACCTACTAAATCAGAACATGAAGATTCGTCTGTGGATAGCTTCTCCTTCAGGTTGTTGGCCTCAGCCAAAGCAGCCTCCTTAGCCAATTTTTCTGAGGAGCATTTGGCGACTAGAACATCCTCATTCTCGTGGAGATCCATCATCCTCTCGCCAAGTTTTCTTTGCCCCTCCTAAAGTGCAAAAATATATGCTCGGACCTGAGGATGGAGAACATCCTTCGGGAAGGCATAACCGCGAGAGGCATTCAGAGAGTGGTTGTAACAAAGCTCCGCTACTTCAAAAAGGCCAGAACTATGTAGGGTTGTGATGATGCTGCTCTCGCCCAGCAAATGATCCATCTCGATTGCCAGTGGGGTTGAACTGGCCGGAATCTCCAAACTAACCAGCGTCTTTTCAGACCGTCTCGATGCAGTTCGGTCGGATTCCAAAAGAGGGGAAGCCGCACTTGAAGAGGCCCCCTTTTGACAACCCGGACGACCCTGAGAAGTTCAAGCCTCCTTTTCTGTAGCACCACCACATTGCTTTACCAATCTGCGCTTCTTCTTTAAGGGCTTCGCAGTAGGAACAAATTCTTTGTCTTCCATTTCCTCCTCAGCAGCTTCATCCTCTTTAGCTGATTCTTTTGATAGAATGGGTTTTGGGATGACCTTTCTTTCCTTCCTCTTTCGCTCTTCAAGTTTCCTTCTCCGATCAGCAAGTTCAGGGGGGAGATTCGCCTCGGTGGGAAGCTCTAATTACTTCGTCCGCTCGGCCTCCATGTGCTCCTCCTCCAGATCCCAAATCTGGACCATCTGTGCAAAAAAGTGGGAGTTTCGAACATTGCGTATGTAGAAGAGGGAGAAACTAAAGTCAGGAATCAATAAGCAGATAAATATTTTACTAAAGTAGTGGGAAAAAAGGTTACCTAAGTACGCCTTCGTTGTAAGACCCTCTATTTTTGTAAATTGCATTTTGATTCTTGAACTATTTGTAATTGTGTTTTAGCCCTTGAGGCTTATGATATTATGATTTGATTCCTTGAGTATGTTTGATATTGAAATATGACTATTGGTTGAAAATAATTATTTTGGTTGGTTTATAATAAGATGAGCCTTGGTTTAGTGGTTGAGACTTGAGTATTTTGCCTATGGGGCGAGGGATCAAATCTTGGCTAATGTAGAAGTAATTTTCTTTTTCCCTTTCCCTATTAATTTCGAATTTTTGGGATATGAATGAAGAGGGAATATTCCTTTATGCTTAATTAAATTCTGATTTAGTAAAAGAGATAACTAAATGAAATAACCGAATGAACCTTGACACCGAACAAGACCCGATTCACCTTCTGTTTTGGAGAATTTTCAAAAAAATGAAACCAGCCCCTATTTTTCTCCCTGTTGGACATGTAGCATGCTTCTAGGAAGCATATCCTCTGGCTTGATTCCTTTCTGTTTCTACCAGCTCAAATTCAAAAATTCAAATAAAAGGAATTCAAAAAAAAAAAAAAAAACAAACGGAAATTTTTGAAAGGAAAATGGTGCTAAACAGGTGGAGGAAAAAAAAAAAAAACTAAATAACCTCCCCACCCACTTGAGTCACACGACCAGCATAAAATAGAGAGGGAAGACAGAAATTTCACCCACCTTCACACGTTGAAAGCAAAAATAAAAGAGAAAAACCCAAGAGCAGAATTCAAGACGGTGTGCGTTTCTTCCCTTCTTGTGAAAACTAAGCCAAACAACTTCCTTTCTTGCACTGTTCGACCAGCCTCCTTCCTTGGTGTGTGAGATTGAAATTCAATTTTCTTCAAGGTTACGAGATAGAAATCCTCCGCCAACCACGGATTCCTCCTCACCTTTGAGACAAGAACAAGTATTGGGACACCGGTTTACGTTCGTGTCCGGAGCTACTTTTGAGGTTGGTTTCACCTTGCAATTTCCCTCCTTATTCTATGTCATTGAGCCTATAAGCATTGGAAAATTTAATTGAAAAAAAATTGATTTTTAGATATTAAACTTGGCTAAAATTTCCTAAAGGTTCATGGAACTTAATCGGTGGAAAATCCTTGTTGGTAGGATTTGAATATTCAAATTTTGCAAGTAAGACAGTTGAAACATATCAATTGGATGCAATATACTACAAGGTAAGGGTAACTTCTCTATATAAGTTGTTTAACATTGTATTATTTTTAAATTTTGTTTTGGCAATTTGGTTGGGATAATTTGGAATGATTATATGGACCGTTGTTGTTAGTGCTATGATATTGTAATATTTTGTTTGATATGATGAGAATTTGAAATTTATGTGGATATAACATGTATATATGTTAAGAGAAATTAAAAGTAATGGACATATGGTAACATGACTATATTGAGTTAATGTGTGAACTGTTGGTTCATGAGATTGGTGATTATTTGAGTCATATCATATGCATTACTTAGGTTTGTTTAGGCTCTGATGTGACGGGTACTTGTCCCGTGGGATCAGGCCGAGGGTAATGTGGTGGGTACTTGTCCCACGTGATTATCCTGCCCTTGTTCTGGGAAAATTTGGCCATAGATATGCATGTAGAGATTTTAGAAAAGATTTGCATAATAAAATGAAAATAAAAATTAATTTAGGACATGTTGTTCTGTCCGTGGAATTATTATTATTTTATTTATTTTGTTTTATTTCATTTGGTTGTTTTATGTAAGCAGTATGTGTCCGTGATTTCTTTTATTTATCTTTTTATTATTTTATTTTACTTCTATTGTTTGTTTTAGGTAAATAGTATGTTTGTATATGTATTCTTGAATAACAGTGCACGTGGGTTGTGTTTGAATTATATTTATTTACTTATTTTATTTCTAATTTATTTTATTAGTACATTTAATAATTGCTGATTATTGTGGAGTGATATTATTATTTGTCTTCGAAGTTAACCCTTTTCTGCTTGTGTGTATGTTGTTTGGGCGCTTAACGCCACAGAGGAACGACGTGAAGCGTAGATTGAAGAGGCAAAGTGGGGCGAGGAAGTGAAGATGAAGTCGAGAAGATGAATTGAAATTTTGTTTTGATTTCAAATGCTTAGATGGATTTTATGTTATTGATACTTTATTTTATTTTCCGTTAGATTTTATGTTAACTATGGGTTAATACTTGTTAAATATTTATTTGAGTGACGAATTTGAATTTTAAAAAAAATGAGGGACCCTTTTGAGAGGTTTTACGAAACTTATTTCCGCGTAATTATAATGTGATCCCTCAATTCAAAATTGGGAAGTTACATTTGTGGTATCAGAGCGATGGTTGAGATAACCAGCGCTGTTGGGTAATTGCATTCTGAGACCGATTGATGGGGTGTCAATCGGAGGAAGAATTATGTGAAACGAGTGTAAATTGTATTAATTGTTTGAGATTGTCCCATGAGCGGACAATCTAATTGCTATGTGTTTGACTAATATTCTTGGCTATCTTTGCCTTTTGTTTAACCGCTAGTTCCTTATGAGCAGGAGTAAGAGACTAACGAATCGGAATACGCAGATGGCAGACTCTAACGCAATGAATCAGGTAGCCGCCGCCCTTAACAATTTGACAACACTGTTGGCGCAACAAGCAACCGCTGCTGCTACTCGTGCGGAGGAAGATGCCAACCGGGCGACTGCGGAGGCTACTGCTCGTGCTGAGGAAGCGGCTAACCGTGCGACTGAGGCTGCTGCTGCACAGGCTCAGTAGGCAGAGAGAGATCAAGCTGCGGCCGAGACTAAGGGGCTGAATGACTTCAAGAGGCAAGACCCGCCGAGGTTTCCGGGAGGCTATAATCCGGAGGAGGCAGATATGTGGCTGCAGGAGATTGAGAAAATATTTTCCTTCCTTAAGACCCCTGCTGCAACCAGGGTGAACTACGCTGCATACCTGCTGTCAGGAGAAGCTGAGCACTGGTGGCACGGTGCTAGAGTGATGATGGAGGCCGATTTCCAGGATATCACTTGGGAGTCTTTTAAGAGGGCATTCTTGGCCAAATACTTCCCCATGAGTGCCAGAGCTGCCCGCGAGAAGGATTTTTCTGATCTTAAGCAGGGGAGCATGTCTGTGGGCGAATATGCTGCTAAGTTGGAATCTGATCTTTAGCAAGACATTACAGGTTTTTCCGAGACCGGGTCGATGAGGGTTACATGTGCGAACGATTTATCGACGGGTTGAACTACGAGATTAAGCGTGCGGTGAAACCACTTGGTATTGATCGCTACCAGCAGTTGGTGGAGAAGGCCAAGGACATTGAGATTATTGATGCGCAACAGAGCAAGTCACAGGGAAGTGGTGGACCAGCCAGGTCCCAATCAGTCAGAGTAGACAAGGGAAAGAAGCCGTACCAGAGGCCCCAGTCTGGGGGGCATACTTTTGGGTCCAACCGACCAGCTGGAGGCAGCAGGGGTGTCCCAAGAGCTCAGAGGCCGATTGAGGATGTGGTCTGTTATAAGTGTAACCAGAAGGGCCACTATGCGAACAATTGTCCAGAGAAGTCTATCATTTGCTGGAATCGCCAGAAACCAGGCCATGCTGCGAGAGATTGTCGTACACCCAAGACTGGGAGCACAGTGGATGCCGTTCGTGGAAAGAAACCAGTTGCACATGGCAGAGTCTATAATATCACCGGTGAAGCAACTGGGGATTCTGAGGGCTTGATTAAGGATCACTGCGATATCGCGGGTACGTCTTTGACTATATTGTTTGACTCGGGTGCTACCCATTCGTTCATTGCTATTGATTGTGTGGAAAAACTTGCTTTGCCTGTGTCGGAGTTGCCGTTCGACTTGGTGGTGTCTATCCCTGCCGTCGAAAGTTTGACTGCGACCTCGGTTTGTTTGAATTTCCCCTTAATGTTCCGGGATAGAGAGTTCGTTGCGAACTTAATTTGCCTGCCCCTTAAACAATTGGACGTAATCATAGGCATGGACTGACTTTCTCATCACCATGTGCTACTGGATTGTGCCAATAGGGAGGTAGTCGTCCCTGACACGAAGATGTCAGAGTTTCTTCACTCCTACCTTTCCAAGTCCTCCCTTAGAAGAGGAGCTTTGAAAGCCTTGTTGGCGGCAAGCGTTGGAGAATTATCAGCAGATGGCGTTCAGGATGTACAGGTAGTTCGTGACTTTGCAGATGTGTTTCCGAAGGATGTGCCGGGAATACCCCCTGTCCGTGACGTGGAGTTTTCCATTGACGTGGTTCTAGGAACCGGGCCGATATCCATTGCGCCATATCGGATGGCACCGGCAGAGCTAGCAGAATTGAAGAGCCAACTCAACGACCTTTTGGCGAAAGGTTTCATCCGACCTAGTGTTTCTCCGTGGGGAGCACCTGTGTTACTCGTGAAAAAGAAGGATGGAAGATCAAGACTGTGCGTTGACTACAGACAATTGAACAAGGTGACTGTGAAGAATCGTTATCCTTTGCCTAGGATCGACGATTTGATGGACCAGCTTCGAGGAGCGGCTGTTTTCTCGAAGATCGACTTGCGATCTGGGTACCACCAGATTCGGGTTAAGGAGGGTGACATTCAGAAGACTGCATTTCGTACTCGCTATGGATACTATGAGTATCTAGTGATGCCATTTGGAGTTACGAATGCACCAGCGATATTCATGGACTATATGAATAGAATATTCAATTCCTTCCTAGACAGGTTTGTGACTGTCTTCTTAGCGAATCTTTTGATCTTGTATGTTTGTGCACAAGATCTTAATCTTTCCTTGCAGGTTCGTAGTCGTTTTCATCGACGACATTTTGATCTATTCAAGGAGTCGAGGGGAGCACGAGCAACATCTGCGTCAGGTGTTAACCGTTCTGCATGAGAAGACTCTGTTTGGGAACGCAGCTAAGTGCGAGTTCTGGTTGGGGGAAGTAAAGTTCTTGGGTCATGTGATCTCCAAGGAGGGTATTGCTGTCGATCCAAGTAAGGTTGAGGCAGTAATGTTGTGGGAACAGCCGAAGACCGCTACTGACATCAGAAGTTTTGTGGGATTAGCTGGTTACTATCGAAGGTTCATCGAAGGTTTTGCAAAAATCGCAGGGCCTTTGACGAAGCTGACGAGAAAGAATCAGCTGTTTGCTTGGACAGAAGAATGTGAGTCCAGTTTTCAAGAGATGAAGCGACGTTTAACAACCGCACCTGTTTTGACACTTCCACATTGTGAAGAACCTTACGAGGTTTACTGTGATGCTTCCTACCAGGGTTTGGGTTGTGTGTTGTTGCAGAACCGGAAGGCAGTGGCCTATGCATCAAGACAGCTGAAGGTTCATGAACGAAACTATCCAACGCATGATCTGGAGCTTGCAGCGGTGGTTTTTGCCCTCAAGATCTGGAGGCACTACTTGTATGGGAGCACGTTCACGGTTTTCAGCGACCACAAGAGTTTGAAATACTTGTTCGATCAGAAAGACCTAAACATGAGGCAGAGACGCTGGATGGAGTTCTTAAAAGACTATGAGTTCACTTTGCAGTATCATCCAGGTAAGGCGAACATGGTGGCCGATGCTCTCAGTCGTAAGGCTATTCATGTTTCCTCTTTGATGATTAAGGAGCTGGAGTTGATCGAGACTTTTCGTGATCTGAGTTTGGATGTCAAGGTGACCCCCGGGAAGCTGAGTTTCGGGATGGTCACAGTTTCCAGTGATTTGTTACAAGTGATCAGAGATAAGCAGATGCAAGACAAGGAGCTGATTGGGAAGAGAGAGATGGTTAATGCTGGTAAGGCACCAGATTTTGCAGTAGGTGCTGATGGTATTTTGCGTTGCAGGGGGCGAGTGTGTGTTCCAAGTGATGCTGAGTTGAGGGGGGTGATCCTTGACAAAGGTCACAAGAGCAGGCTGAGTCTTCATCCCGGTGCAACGAAAATGTATCAGGATCTAAAGTTGAACTTTTGGTGGTCAGGTATGAAGCGAAATGTCGCTGAGTATGTTGCCGCGTGTTTGACTTGCCAGAAGGCGAAGGTTGAGCATCAGAAGCCAGTAGGGCTGATGCAATCTCTGGAGGTACCCGAGTGGAAGTGGGACAGCATCTCCATGGATTTTGTGGTTGCTTTACCACTTACTCGGAAGAGATTCGATTCCATATGGGTGATTGTTGACAGGTTGACGAAGTCTGCACACTTTATACCGGTGAAGACCACTTATAAGGTGGAACAACTTGTAGAAGTTTATATTGCGGAGATTGTGCGCCTGCACGGGGTTCCTTCGACCATAGTTTCCGACAGAGATCCGAAGTTCACTTCACACTTCTGGAAGGCTCTGCAGGGAGCTTTTGGTTCGAGGCTGAGTTTGAGTTCTGCTTATCATCCGCAGACGGACGGACAGACAGAGAGGACGATTCAGACACTAGAGGATCTTCTTCGGGCTTGCGTGCTAGATAATCAGGGGAGCTGGGATGAGTTACTGCCATTGATTGAGTTTACCTATAACAACAGTTTCCACGCCAGCACTGGGATGGCCCCGTACGAGGCTTTGTACGGGAGGAGGTGCAGGACACCATTGTGTTGGTTCCAGGATGGGGAGCATTTGCTTGTTGGGTCAGAGTTGGTTCAACAGACGACAGAGAAGGTGAAGCAAATTAAAGAGAAAATGAAGACATCTCAGAGTCGGCAGAAAAGCTATGCCGATAACCGGCGAAGGGAGTTGGAGTTTGCACCAGGGGAGCATGTTTTCCTTCGTGTGACACCAACTACTGGAGTCGGGAGGGCGATCAAATCGAAGAAGCTGACGCTGAAGTTTATTGGGCCATATCAGATCATCGAGAGGGTTGGACCAGTGGCTTATCATATTGCCTTGCCACCGTTCTTGTCCAAAATTCACAATGTTTAGCATGTGTCCCAGTTGTGGAAGTACATTCCAGATCCGTCGCACGTCATCACCCAGGATGATGTTCAGTTGAGAGAGAACTTGACGTTCGAGGTTCCGCCGATTTCGATTTCTGATCGGAGGGTGAAACAGTTGAAGAACAAAGAGATTCCTTTAGTGAAAGTGATTTGGAACCAGACCACAGGAGACGCCACGTGGGAACTGGAGGAAAAGATGAGGGAGCAACACCCTGATCTATTCCTTGACTGTTAGTTTCGAGGATGAAACTTGTTTTAGGGGGTAGTATTGTAAGACCCTCTATTTTTGTAAATTGCATTTTGATTCTTGAACTATTTATAATTGTGTTTTAGCCCTTGAGGCTTATGATATTATGATTTGATTCCTTGAGTATGTTTGATATTGAAATATAACTATTGGTTGAAAATAATTATTTTAGTTGGTTTATAATAAGATGAGCCTTGGTTTAGTGGTTGAGACTTGAGTATTTTGCCTATGGGGCGAGGGATCAAATCTTGGCTAATGTAGAAGTAATTTTCTTTTTCCCTTTCCCTATTAATTTCGAAATTTTGGGATATGAATGAAGAGGGAATATTCCTTTATGCTTAATTAAATTCTGATTTAGTAAAAGAGATAACTAAATGAAATAACCGAATGAACCTTGACACCGAACAAGACCCGATTCACCTTCTGTTTTGGAGAATTTTCAAAAAAATGAAACCAACCCCTATTTTTCTCCCTGTTGGACGTGTAGCATGCTTTTAGGAAGCACATCCTCTGGCTTGATTCCTTTCTGTTTCTACCAGCTCAAATTCAAAAATTCAAATAAAAGGAATTCAAAAAAAAAAAAAAACGGAAATTTTTGAAAGGAAAATGGTGCTAAACAGGTGGAGGAAAAAAAAAACTAAATAACCTCCCGACCCACTTGCGTCACACGACCAGCATAAAATAGAGAGGGAAGACAGAAATTTCACCCACCTTCACACGTTGAAAGCAAAAATAAAAAAGAAAAACCCAAGAGCAGAATTCAAGACGGTGTGCGTTTCTTCCCTTCTTGTGAAAACTAAGCCAAACAACTTCCTTTCTTGCACTGTTCGATCAGCCTCCTTCCTTGGTTTGTGAGATTGAAATTCAATTTTCTTCAAGGTTACGAGATAGAAATCCTCCGCCAACCACGGATTCCTCCTCACCTTTGAGACAAGAACAAGTATTGGGACTTAGAAGGCGAACACCGGTTTACGTTCGTGTCCGGAGCTACTTTTGAGGTTGGTTTCACCTTGCAATTTCCCTCCTTATTCTATGTCATTGAGCCTATAAGCATTGGAAAATTTAATTGAAAAAAAATTGATTTTTAGATATTAAACTTGGCTAAAATTTCCTAAAGGTTCATGGAACTTAATCGGTGGAAAATCCTTGTTGGTAGGATTTGAATATTCAAATTTTGCAAGTAAGACAGTTGAAACATATCAATTGGATGCAATATACTACAAGGTAAGGGTAACTTCTCTATATAAGTTGTTTAACATTGTATTATTTTTAAATTTTGTTTTGGCAAATTGGTTGGGATAATTTGGAATGATTATAGGGACCGTTGTTGTTAGTGCTATGATATTGTAATATTTTGTTTGATATGATGAGAATTTGAAATTTATGTGGATATAACATGTATATATGTTAAGAGAAATTAAAAGTAATGGACATATGGTAACATGACTATATTGAGTTAATGTGTGAACTGTTGGTTCATGAGATTGGTGATTATTTGAGTCATATCATATGCATTACTTAGGTTTGTTTAGGCTCTGATGTGACGGGTACTTGTCCCGTGGGATCAGGCCGAGGGTAATGTGGTGGGTACTTGTCCCACGTGATTATCCTGCCTTTGTTCTGGGAAAATTTGGCCATACATATGCATGTAGAGATTTTAGAAAAGATTTCCATAATAAAATGAAAATAAAAATTAATTTAGGACATGTTGTTCTGTCCGTGGAATTATTATTATTTATTTATTTTGTTTTATTTCATTTGGTTGTTTTACGTAAGCTGTGTCCGTGATTTCTTTTATTTATCTTTTTATTATTTTATTTTACTTCTATTGTTTGTTTTAGGTAAATAGTATGTTTGTATATGTATTCTTGAATAACAGTGCACGTGGGTTGTGTTTGAATTATATTTATTTATTTATTTTATTTCTAATTTATTTGATTAGTACATTTAATAATTGCTGATTATTGTGGAGTGATATTATTATTTGTCTTCGAAGTTAACCCTTTTATGCTTGTGTGTATGTTGTTTGGGCGCTTAACGCCACAGAGGAACGACGTGAAGCGTAGATTGAAGAGGCAAAGTGGGGCGAGGAAGTGAAGATGAAGTCGAGAAGATGAATTGAAATTTTGTTTTGATTTCAAATGCTTAGATGGATTTTATGTTATTGATACTTTATTTTATTTTCCGTTAGATTTTATGTTAACTATGGGTTAATACTTGTTAAATATTTATTTGAGTGACGAATTTGAATTTTTAAAAAAATGAGGGACCCTTTTGAGAGGTTTTACGAAACTTATTTCCGCGTAATTATAATGTGATCCCTCAATTCAAAATTGGGACGTTACATTCGTGTTCTTGAGGACATTCTTTGCAAGGTTGTAACACCGAGCGATAGTGAAGCGGAAGAGGAGATTTTCATAATCTCGGTCCGCCACAGGGAGACCCATCTGACTCTGTAGCAAAGTGTTTAGGAGAGACCTCCTCCTTCGTCGACAGGTCGATAGGCCTTTTCTGCCAAGATAGGGGAAAAATAAGATTCCGGTCATCCGCTTCTCAGAAGGGAGTTTGGTCGCCAGAATACTCAACGAAGATGAATTCTTCTCGGAAGCAGGACTTAGTTGAAGAAGTGTAGCCTTCAAACAACTTCTTGTTGGTGTGGCTTCGGGGCGACCAGAGGTCGTTCGATGAAAGGATCACGTCGAAAAGGTAAAAGAAAATATTTTCTGTTGGTGAGATGCCCATGTAACCAAAGAAACCTGCATAACCCCATAAAAAAAACCCATGCGTTGGGATGAAGATGGGATGGGGCAATGCCCAAATGGCAGAGTATATAACTCTGGAAGGCAGAAAGAGGAATCTGAAGTTTTTACTCCTCAAGAAGGTATGAGTACATGAAGAAACCGCCAGCCCTGGGGAAACAAATCCGGTCAGCAGGAAGGGGAATTGAACATTGTACTCCTTAGAAGAGGGAGAAAACTTGTCGAATATCTCCTTAAATCTGGCTTCGCCTATCAAGGCAAAGGAACTGGCAGTGCCTCGAATCTCGGTACAGATCCAATATTTGTTCTGAAGGGTAAGAGGGGCTGCGATTGGGGTTTTGGCTCCTTGACGACGACCCATCTTGGAAGAACCTGTATGAGCAACGACAAGCTTAAATTTAGGAGAGAAACTCAGAGGACCATCGGTATCAGAAGATGACGTCGATTCCGTTTCAAAAACAAGTTCCCCAAGGACTTCCGATAACAAATCGTTGTACGTATATACCTCACGATAAGCATTGAGGGGAAGGATACTCAGGGCAGTGGGCGCATCAGGCAAGAAATCCACATTGATGGAAGAATCCATGTTCCTCTGGGAGGACCCATCTATTGAAAGAAATTGAACAAAAAGGGAGGTTGAGAAAGGGAGAGAGAGAGAGAGAAATACCTGGAAAAGCTTCTTTGTGATAGCCAATCCGCAAGTGCACGGAGGTTATCGTGTAATATAAAAGATATCGAACCCACAGGGATAGGTGTGAATTACATGACCCTAAATCAATTGTTTACAACTTAGAAACAAAAGTAAAAAAAGGTTTTGATTTTGTTGGTTTTTAGGAACAAATGAACAGCAAAAAGATAAGATACTAATTTAATAAAATAAGTACTTGGGTTGAGTTTCACTACCTCTGACTAAGTCATTCAGAATCAATTATATATATGAAATTCAGCACATGTTCTTAGGTATTCTAGCCTAGGGCATCTATTGTTAATACCTTAAGCAAATAGAACTTCCAATTCAAGTACTAAACCTAATGCCTTAGTGATTAGTTGGTCAAATTGAAGATTAATCCTGAGTTTAGGCCAACACTAACAATGTCTACCCTTATACCTAAGTGGCATACAATTGTTCATTCTATTCCCATTTCCCCCAAATCCTAACAACTGCCATTGCATAAGAATTGAGCATAAACACTTGTGTACAACAAGATTAAATAAAAGCATGGAATAGAAACTAAGAACTTGAACCTTTATTCATATATAAACAGAAACCTAAAACATAGTTCTAGAATAGATTCACTACAACCCAAATACCAAGTAAAGTTTAGGCAAGCATGGCTAAGAAAGACATGATAAAAACCTGAATTGGGAGCTCAAGGAAGGCTTCCCACACCTCAAGCAATGCTTAGAAAAATGTATTTCTCCATGTATCAAGTCTAACCAAGTATCTTTACAAAATAAACAAAGCAGTCCATTTATAACATTTTCTAGACTGCGTCCCAACGCTCAAGTGTTGGGTTTAAGTGTCACCAGACGAGGCCAGGCAGGAGCTCAACGCATGAGCATTGGCAATTCCAACGCTTGAGCGTTGGAATTAAATAAAAACTGGGCACAAGTCAGGGGCTCAACGCATGAGCGTTGGCCCCTCCAACGCTTGGGCATTGGAATTACAATCAGAATTGGTTCCAAGTTAGGGAGCCAACGCATGAGCGTTGGCTTGCCAACACATGAGCGTTGGACACGACTGATGCTTCATTGCCTTGATTCTTTGCTCTTCATTTCTGTGATGGCCTTTGGTTACCATCGATGCTCATTATGTGGCCACTTCTTTGTCTATCGAACAGCTGAAGTACATCAATTCTTTCTTCAATTCCTATTTCCCACATGTTTAAACAACTAAAGTAATTGATGCTTCTTCTTCTTCTTCATTTATTTTCAGCCACCATTCTCCGTTTAATTACATCAAGATCCCCACAAATATTCCTTAAATTGACCAGATTCCTAACAAGGACTAAACTATAATAAAAACCACTCAAAAGGACTAAAAACAAAATAACAACTAACTATATGCAAATGAAAAATAAAACAAAAATTCTAACAAAATATAAATAAAACCTATATGTGACTCAAGTAAAATAAAATACAATAAAATAAAGTAAAAATACCAAAATACGTCATCACTTTGCAAAGGAAAAATCTGGTAGAGGCAGGAAACCACAATGCTCCGATCAAGAAAGTGGCGAAAGCAGAGGGAAATCGATGTTGGAAAGGAAGCAGAAAGGTTTCTCTCTCTCAAAACAAAAATCTAGCAATAGCAAGTGAGGGGGAACCCACCTGAAGGAATCCCTAAAACCAAAAGTAACTTGTTTGGTATGCGCATCAGAAAGTGAACAATTTTGATTAGATAGAACGTTTCCACTAAACCAATGCATCCGGTCGGAAGCAAAGTGACGTCAAAAATTCACTTCAGAACCAACCGGCCATTACAATCCCGCTCGGATCAGGGCATGACCAGCTCGAAAACTCACGTCTAGCCTAGTCAACGACTCCGGCTCGGATCAAGACGACACTGAACGACGTTCTGAAGCCTCATAGGCGTAACAGTTGGCCCACTAGGGATGATCTTAAGCATACACTTAAGAGGCAGCTTGCACGACTTGGCTAAGGGACGAGTGATAGCCAAATCCGCAAGTGTACAGTGATTATCGAAGTAGTATATAAGATTATCGTCTCCACAAGGATAAGTGTTTTCAAAGTCCAAAATTCAATTGCTTAGAACTTAGTGCAGAAAAAATAGATTGTTTGAATTTGTTTGTTTGAGTAATCGGAACAACGTTTAAGCAAGAAGAAACTATATAAGAAGCTAAGAACTTGGGTTGAGTTGTATCACTTATAATTCATGTTTCAAAATCAATTCTATATCTGAAAATATAGCAGAAGTTCATGGATATTCGGGTCTAGTTTCTTTACTAGTTAATTCCTTAAACAAGCAAAGCTTTCATTCTAATTACTAAACCTAACTCCTTATCAAACTGAAGAGTAATTCTGAGTTCAGGCTAACATTTACAAAGCTATCCTTATACCTAAGTGACATGCATTTGTTCATCCAATTCCTATTTCCCTTACTTCTTAACAATTTCCGTTGTAAATGAAATAAGTAAGAACACTTGTGTACAAAAAGATAGAATAAGCACAAAGAGTTCGAAACATGAAATGAACTTCATTCAGATATATAAACAAGACTAAAATATGGTTACAAGCTAAACAAACTACAACCCAAGAACTTAAAGAAATTAGCCAAGCATGGCTAAGAAAGACATAATAAAAACCTGGATTAGGAGCTCAAGAGAGTCTTCCCACAACTCAGGATAGTGCTCAGGAACAAGAAATAACAAGTGTCTAAGTGTATCAAGGTCTATTTACAAGAGAAACCCATAGCCCTATTTATAGATTTTTCACCTCTGCGACCCAACGCTTGAGCGTTGGGGTCTCAACGCTTGGGCGTTGGGATTAAATGGTTCCAGGTGTGCCAAACAGGGGCTCAACGCATGAGCGTTGAGCCTTCCAACACTTGGGCTTTGGAATTAAATGAAAATTGGGCACAAGACAAGGGCTCAACGCATGAGCGTTGGCCCTTCCAAAGCTTGGGCGATGGAAATACGTGCAATCAGGGATCCAGGCAGAATGCCAACGCATGAGCGTTGGGCTTCCAACGCTTGAGCGTTGGTACATCTGCTGCTTCAAATGCTTTTAGCTGTTTAATTCTTCATTCTTGATGGTGCTTCACGGCCATCAATATCCTTCATGTAGCCTCTTTCTTGTCCCTTCTTAACTCTGAAACCACTCTTCCTCCATCAATCCCCCGCTCATGGCCTATTTCACATGTGCCAATTAGAAAAGGGTGCTTATCTTCTATCTTCATTTTCAGTCCCCCAATTCCTTTTATTTGCAATTTGGTCCCCACAAGTATGCCTAATTCCACGAGTTTTCTAAAAAGACTAAAAACCTAACAAAATTACCTAAAAAGAGACTATAAATTTTTAACAATCAAATAAAAGCTAAACTAGATGCAAATGCACAAATAAATAGAAAATCCTAACAAAATGTATAAAAATCTATATGAGACTCAATAAAAATAAAATGAAATAAACTAAAAAGACCCTAAAAACATCATATTAAATCCAGTCATCACACCACTATACCCAACGACAGCTTGACCTCAAGCGTAAAAACTTAAAGAAAAGCTTGTCCTCAAGCTCTGAATAAGTTTATCCAATCAACCAAAGAAGCACAAGATACATTTTCACAAGAAAGTTCAGCGGATTTGGAAAACATGCATGATCAAAGGTACAAAAATCATTCAAGAAAACTGGGCTTGGTACTTGATCATTCAATAGATTGAGTTCATCCAAATTAAGCTCACAAAGTTGATTACTCAATTAGAACAAGTGAGTTAAATAATTCTGCCTATTATTCAAAACAAAACCAAAACAGTACAACCATGCAATTTTGAAGAGATTAGTAAGGGTTGAAACTTGGCCAAAAGGTTCAGCAAAAAGGGTATGGATTTCAAGAACTTGGCAACTCAATTGGCTGACTTAGAATCGTGCTAGGTGATTTTGCTTTTTATTATTTTTTCATTTCTTTTTCTTCTCTTTTTTTTATTGAACTTCTAATCAAAAGCTCATACTTAAGATTTTCAATTTCATTTTCAGAGAGGGTCCTAATCATGTATAGCTCTAAATTTCCTTTAATTTCTAACATCACCTAACTGCATTAGCAATATTTACAATAGTAGGCTCCAAAAGACAAGACTCTTTTCAAAGGCTCAAGGGGGGCTACTAATGGGAATTTAGTTATTTCCAAACAACTTCTGAGTTTTCAAAAATTCCTAAAATCTCTTCTAAAATTACCAAGGCATGCACAGTTTCAATCAACATGTAACACAAGGCAGAAAAATTCACAATCGAGTAATCAGAGTTCTTAGCACTCAGAAAAGTAGGGTAAGTGGTACCCGTTTTGGAACTCAGAAAATTTCATACCAAAGCCAAGCAAACCAGAATCAGATTTTTCTAACAGCATGCAATCCTAACCGCACCAAATCAATGTATCAATTTTTTAAAATAGCAGATAATTGGATAAAACACTTTAAGCATCATAGTATGTTACTGGATCCATAGTACTGATTCATGCAATTTTAAAAATTCTAAAATATAAAAATAACTAATGAAAGTAAAAATTGTCAAAATACTAAAAATCTAAAACTGGCCAAACTTAAGCATCGTTCATGGGATTCTCCTCCTCAGCAGCTCCTCTTGAGCCTCCAGCTTCAGCTTTAGCACTCGCCTGATCAAACGAGCTCAGGCTCATCAATCTCCTCTCCAAGTCTGTGTGTTCTAGGCACCTTTGCCAACTGGGGTCACTGTAGCCTGCATGGTCCCATATCAGCTGCTGGTTGTTGGAAATTCTGTGCATATGCTGAAACATGGTCCCGAAGGCCTCCTCCTGCCAAGTAGTGGTGGAGGGTTGAGATGACGACTCTCCTATATCTTTGGCCCCTAATCTAGAGTTTGCTATGGACCTAGACGGTGCTATACAACTGTCTGATGGCTGCCCCTGCCTTGCCAGTGCATCCTGATGATCCATATAGATTCTCCTAGCAGCCTCCCAATTCATGATTAGGAGTGGGTGGATGTGGATCTTAACAGGGGGCATAGCTGCTACCCCAAGCTTGGCCTGTACATGTCTATTAATAAGAAGAGGATAACCAAAACGCTTACCCTTCTTATCAACATTGACGGAGAAGTGAATCCGCCAAGCAATGATCCTCGTCACATCAATGGGGCGCTTGTTGAGAAGACAGTAGATGCATAGAGCACTTTGCTTCTTTAGCTCTGTTTTGTTTGAGCTTGGGAAGAGAGTGTCTCCTAGAAAATGGTCCCACTCCCGGATGTGCAGGTGTGCTTGAAGACCTTGTGATAAGAAGTGTCATATACAAATGATGGTCATTCAAGACACAAACATAGAATATGCTATTGTGCTTACCTAGCCTGAAAAACCAAGTTTCTAGATATAGTAATCGATAATACAGAACAAGTAATCGATTACAGGGAAAGTTTTGGCGCAGAAATATTTCCAGATATTTTCAGTAATCGATTACTGAAATGCTGTAATTGATTACTGCAAGGTAAAAATTCAAAATTATTTGTTTTCAGACTTGGACTTGTATTTTCACATGATTTGGTCTGTTTCCAATAACCCCTATAATATGCTATGATTATGCAATTTTTTTTGGCATAAATTCTTTGTTATTATGCTTCCCTTTATTTCTATTATCCTCCCGGAATACTTTGTACGACCTTTTCTTCTTTTTGATGATGTCAAAAGGGGGAGAAAAGCCTTGTGCATGCTTGATCATTTTTAGGATACTGAGCTTCAATTGCAAAATAAATGGGGAGATATAATTGAAAAACAAAAGGGGAGATATACGAGATAAGAAGAAAAAGTCAAATGATCAATCAACTTTCAAGCATGTTGTTTGTCATCATAAAAAGGGGGATATTGTGAAGAAGGTCTCGTCCTTGGACTCGGCTGAGGTTTTGATGAAGACAAACACATCACAAAAAGAAGAAAGACTTCATGAAAAGGGTCCTATGCTGTTAAAGATCATTTACAGGAACATGCTACAAGTACAACAAAAAAGGGGAGTTGCATATGACAGGGGGAGCATAACAAAATGATCTTCAACTTTCAAGACACGTG
Organism: Acmispon strigosus; assembly: GCA_030819835.1. Lineage (NCBI taxonomy): Eukaryota > Viridiplantae > Streptophyta > Magnoliopsida > Fabales > Fabaceae > Acmispon > Acmispon strigosus. The sequence continues at coordinate 26,799,364 of JAUAMA010000004.1, read as the reverse complement.
TTCGCCATCATCTAAAAGGGGGAGATTGTGAAGAAGGTCTTGCTCCTAACTCTGGTTGAAGTTTTGATGATGACAACGCACGTTACAAAAAGAAGAAAAAGAAAGAAGACTTCAAGAACCGGCTCAAAACGTCAAGATCAACCATTAAGGTTCTAACTATTAGTAAGTCTTGTTAACTTAGTGTGCTATGCCCTATTAAGGTTATATTGCATTTGAAGGCTCATGAGTAATCAACTAATTAAGTACAACTTGTTTTCAAAGGCTAAGTAGAAACACTTAATTAGAGAATGAACATCAAAGAAACCATGTTTCAGACTTGCAGTAATAGATTACAAGATTTCAGTAATCTATTACCTGTCAATCAGGCATAGCGTAATCGATTACCAGATTTTAGTAATCGATTACCAGGCAGTCAGTAATCGATTACCAGATTTCAGTAATCGATTACTTGTCAGGAAATGGCACTCAGATCATAACGGCTATAGCGTAATCGATTACCAGAATGCTGTAATCGATTACCAAGTCGACAGATGTGTTGTTTCATGAACCAATGTGTCTCAAAAAGTTTGGGAAGCCTTGTGATGGTTCATGGACGACCTCTAGTTCCTTATATACTTGATTGATGTTCATAAATGTGCAATGACTTGGACTACATCTTTCATAATCATTAAAGTCATCATTCTGAGTTTCTGCTCTCTCATTTTCATAAGAACACTCATGCTGTTCAACATTTAAGAAACTGAGAATAATTGAGCCTTCATTGTAATTTCCTGGAGCATACTAACTAATATCAATATCAGCCATTACAAAGGCTTCTTCTTCTTCATCTTGAATCAGTTTGATTCAAAGTCCACCGTAGTGTTCGGTGTCATCAATTGGTGGTTTTCCTTATGAGGTTTGACAAGAGTTCTTAAGGTCCTTGGTGTAAGTGCTTGTAAGAAATATTGATCATAATGGATAAATCCTCAAGGGTTTCTTGAGGGACTGGACGTAGCCTTCGGTAGATTGAAGGTGAACCAGGATAAAATCTGTGTGCAAATTCTCTCAACCTTAATCTTTTACTTTCAGCAAGTTCTTATTCTGCTGCATTCACAATCAACTATTGTGATTATCATTATCTTGAAAGTAATTGAGTTTTGTTAAGGTGAAAATTGAGAGGACCTGATTCACCCCCCCTCTCAGGTTGCTATCTATACTTACCCATTGAAACTGTCCCCATTTGCTCCAAATTTAGCCCGATCTTGGGCATCAGTAGGCAATCTCAACAACCTCCTTATTGCCTTAGCACCATAGCTAATGGTGGTCCCTCAGAACCAGGATTTGTAGGACGGGATGGCCGGAATCTCCTCATCGGAGTCATAGCGGGCGTTAGTGTAAAATTCCCGCACTAACGTCTGATAACCATCGGTAAGTGGGGCATATAGCATCTCCCACTTCCTCTCAGTGATGGCCTCTTGGATCCCCCAACGATCCACTCTATCAAACTGGAGAGGTCTCTCCCGAATCAGCTCCTTTTGCACCAACTTCCCCTTGACATATTTCTCCTTTTCCAAAGAGAGGAAGTGGACATAGTCAAATTGCTCCTCTATGATAGGAGCTTCCTCCACAGCTCTGCGTTTGGGTGCCATTATGCAAAAGAGAATACCCTGAACTAGGAAATCACAAGTTGGAGTTTGAAAATTTGAAATGAAAATCCAAAACCCAGAGCAAGATTATGATTATGAAGGTGTGTGTGGGGTGAAAATGGGGTAGGATTAGGGAGAAAGAAGTTTGGGGGTCGTGGTTTATGAAGAGGGGAAGTGGGGAGTTAAAGAGAGGGAGTGGGTTTTCAAAAGTGTTTAAAACACTTTTGAAAACAACCCACTTAAACAGGTCTGCCCGTGTTCCAGCGCTCAAGCGCTGGCTTTCCCAACGCTTGACTGTTGGATTAAAATTTGAAAACTAGGAAAACAGGGGCCCAACGCATGAGCGTCGGCCCTTTCCAACGCTTGAGCGTTGGAATTACCAAAATAAAAGCAGGATTCCAGGGGCTCAACGCATGAGCGTTGGGCCCCCCAACGCCTGAGCGTTGGAACAAAAGAAAAATTGGCGAATTACAGGGGCTCAACGCATGAGCGTTGGACCCCCCAACGCTTGAGCTTTGGGTGCAATTCGAACCCAGGGGTTTGGCAGGGGCTCAACGCATGAGCGTTGAGCCTCCAACGCCTAAGCGTTGGCCCCTCCTGCAGCAGAAACTTATAATTTTTTTCTTTCATTTTTTATTGCAGAAATTTAAAGAAAGCATTTTTAAATCAAACCTGACTTGGCTTGGGTTGTCTCCCAAGCAGCCCAATGTTATAGTCTTTGGTAGCCTCTTCCCCCATTTAATCAATTCGAGGAGTCTTTTATTTCCTTGATGACTAAGTCATCATTGAATTCATCTTCATCTTCAGAGTCAAAGTGCTTGAGAGTTCGGAACACAGAGAACTTAATCTTCTCATTACTTACCTTCAAAGATAGGAGTCCTTTAGCCACATTGATCTTGGCATTACCTGTTACAAGGAAAGGCCGCCCAAGAATCAATGGTACTTTTGAATCCTCCTCCATATCCAGTATTACAAAATCCACCGGGAAGACAAATTTGTCGACCCTCACCAGAACATCTTCAGTTACTCCATAAGGATACTTGATAGACCTGTCCGCAACCTGTAAACACATAAGAGTAGGGGTTTCCTCTCCCATGTCCAATCTCTTGAACATAGAAAGTGGCATGAGGTTTATGCTAGCTCCCAAATCACAAAGAGCCTTTGCATTTGGCAGCCCCTCAATGTCAACATGAATAGTGAAGCTCCCCGAATCTTTTAATTTTTGGGGATGCTTCCTTGAAAAAATGGCAGAGCATTCTTCAATTAATATTATAGTTTCCTTTACCTCACTTAGCTTTCTTCTCCTAGAAAGGATGTCTTTCATGAATTTGGCATATGTTGGCATGTGTTCCAAAGCTTCAGAAAACGGTATGTTTACCTGAAGTTTCTTGAAAATGTCAAGTAACCTAGAAAACTGCTTTTCTAAATTCTTTCTTAATAAAGCTTTAGGAAATGGAACCTTGCTAACATTTCTAGGAGAAGAATTTTTTTCCTTTTCAGGAGTCACAATATCACTTTTCTCAATAGAAACATCACCCTCCTTATCTTTTTCCTCACCACTCTTTTTCGATTCAATTTCAACTATCCTATCAGGCATAATTCTACCACTCCTACGAGCAATAGAAGACACATTTTCCACTTTTTCTTTAGGATTTACAAGTGTGTCTGAAGGAAACATACTTGGAATCCTTTCAGAAATGGTCTTAGCCAATTGGCCAACGTGGACTTCCAAATTTCTTATGGAAGCTTCATGATTCTTGCCACTAGTCCTTGTCTCATTCATAAATTGAGTAGTTTGTTGGGCCATTTCACCAACAATATCTTCCAGGCTCTTTTTTCCTTGTCCTGGATTCTGAGGATTTGGAGGTCTTTGAACTTGGTAAGGCCTCTGAAATTGTCTTTGGGCACCGACGTCACCTTGACCACCTTGGTCCCTCCATGAGAAATTGGGATGATTTCTCCAATTGGGGTTGTAAGTGTTTACATAGGGATTATTTTGAAAATTCCCCATGGATTTTACCTCAGCCTCTAGTTCTGCCTCCTCAGGACTCAGTTGAACTCCTTCTATACGCTTGACCATTGCCTCAACTTTCCTGGATAGCATTTTATTGGAAGCTAAAACAGCATCAAAAGCTTCAACTTCATACATACCTTTTCTAATGGCCCTGTCCTGGTTGGAATGGGCTGCCCTTGTAGCAAGCTTATTAATCAAGTCAAGGGCTCCCTGGCTTGGTAGAGCATCAAAAGCTCCACTTGCAGCGGTGTCAAGCTTGTCCCTTGTGTAATCATTGGGAGCTGCATAAAACTTCTCCACTTGATCAGCTGTAGAGATGTTATGGCCTGGACAGCGTCTAAGGAGACCATTGAATCTCTCCCAAGTCTCATACAGATTTTCTGAGTCCTGCTGGATGAAGGAGTTGATTTCGTGCTTAAACTTTCTTATCCAATTATAAGGGAAAAATCTAGCTGTGAATTTTTCAGCTAGATCATCCCATGAAGTGATGCTTTGGTGGGGTTGAGAGGACAACCATTCTTCAGCTACATCCCTCAGGGAGAATGGGAACAACATCAGCCTCACTGTATCCAAATGCATATTTTTCCTTCTCAAGGTAGAATAATGCCTTGTGAACCTCTCCAAGTGGGTGTGACAGTCCTCATTATCACTTCCTCCAAACTGGTTTTGGCTAACCAGTGATATGAAATGAGGAGGAATCTGAAAATCAGGCAATGCATCGACCGATACTACAATGCTCCCCTCGAAATTGTAGTCTACTCGAGGAGCTGTAATGTCTCGGAGGGAACGGTTGACATTCCGTTCCTCAGCTTCTTGCTGCTGTCTTAGAAGCCTTGCTTGGACTTCTTCAGCAAATCACTCTTCAAATTCAGCACGGAGTCGTGCCTCCATTTGAGCTTGAGTTTCTGCCATGCCTCGTGCAAGTCTTTGTAGTGCTAGTCTGCGATGAAAGGTTCTTACAATTTCAGGATCAAATTCAAATTTACCTAACATGCAGAACACAAACTTAAAAGCACCTATTCACCACACAGAAATGCTAGTATCAAAAGCATTAAACAATTATCAAAAGACCTTAAAAACAGAACCTTTCCCCGGCAACGGCGCCAAAAACTTGATAGCCAAATCTGCAAGTGTACGGTGGTTATCGAAGTAGTATATAAGATTATCGTCTCCACAGGGATAGGTGTTTTCAAAATCCAAAATTTAATTGCTTAGAACTTAGTGCAGAAAAAATAGATTGTTTGAATTTGTTTATTTGAGTAATCGGAACAATGTTTAAGCAAGAAGAAACTATATAAGAAGCTAAGCACTTGGGTTCAGTTTTATCACTTATAACTAATGTTTCAAAATCAATTCTATATCTGAAAATTTAGCAGAAGTTCATGGATGTTCTGGCCTAGTTTCTTTACTAGTTAATTCCTTAAACAAGCAAAGCTTTCATTCAAATTACTAATCCCAATTCCTTAGTGTTTAGTTAATCAAACTGAAGAGTAATTCTGAGTTCAGGTAACATTAACAAAGTTATCCTTATACTTAAGTGACATGCATTTGTTCATCCAATTCCTATTTCCCTTACTTCCTAACAATTTCAATTGTAAAGGAAATAAGTAAGAACACTTGTGTACAACAAGATAGAATAAGCACAAAGAGATGGAACCATGAAATGCGCTTTATTCAGATATATAAACAAGACTAAAACATGTTACAAGCTAAAAAAACTACAACCCAAGAACTTAAAGAAATTAGCCAAGCATGGCTAAGAAAGACATAATAAAAACCTGGATTAGGAGCTCAAGAGAGGCTTCCCACAACTCAGGATAGTGCTCTGGAACAAGAAATAACAAGTGTCTAAGTGTATCAAGGTCTATTTACAAGAGAAACCCTGTTAGATTCAAATGATTAAATGAATTATTATGTTTTGATAATTAACAATTTCGTTAAGGTTTAATATCATTAGAGATAGAATTCCTAACACGTTGAAATTTCTGTTAGTATAGATAGCGACCTGAGAGGGGGGGGGTGAATCAGGTTTACCCGATTTTCGCCTTGATACCTTCTTACTTTCCAGATGAATGTAAATGCAAACGATGGCAGCGGAAATAAGCGTTGCTTGAAAGTAAAGATGAAGGGTAGAAGAATTCACACACAGAAATTTATCCTGGTTCACCTTCTATCCACCGAAGGCTACGTCCAGTCCCTCAAGAAAATCCCTGTTAGAGAAAAATATCTAAATGAATTAATCTATTTTGATAAATAACAATTTCGTCAAGAGTCACTAACTTTCTTTGAAGAATTTCATATTCAGGGACTCTTATGAACGGAAGCCATGCTGCAATCATTATCAAAAAGCAAAGGAAAAGTCCGTCTGGCTATAAGAATTGAGTCTGCCTTCAGAGTAAAGTTCGTCCGGTTCATTCCTCGTCAAACATATGGGTTGACTAAGGAGCAATGATTGAAGACTGGTACAAAAAGAATCTGCCTAGAAGATATCGTTTGCTCAAACTGAAGATGAGCTGTCATGCACCTCTTGGTTGATCAGAGCATTAATGACGAAAGAGACAGAATTAAGCGCCATATACCTTGAAGATTCAAATTCTCTGACATTCCTTAATTCAAGCTGCTTTTGCTGAATTAACGGTGAAATCCTCTGATCATCGTATCTCCTCAACGGCCGAATCCAAATCCTCTGGTCAGAGCATTAATTGCCATATTAGCTGTAATACACTTACATTAATTGCTGCCTCCGAGAACCAGAAGAAAAAGCATTGCCAGACGATCTCACTCTCTATCAGTTGAAGAATTGTTCTTCACTTTGGCAGACCTCATCAAGCAATAGATGCAGAAGTATCCGTTACTCACAATCAAGCAAATATTCAACGGAACTATTTTTGAAGATCTTCATCAGCTCAACCAGTTCTCATCCTACTGAAGATATAAATAGTGGCCTCTGCATCATTTTCAACTTGGCGACTTACACACTATCAAAGCATTCAAATCCTTCAAGTCAGTTTATAATTTGAACAAGCTTTAGCCAAGAACACTCAGCAACTCTAGATTTCCTATTCTTCTGAGTTTAGTCGCCAACTCGTGTGAAACCTCCATAGAGTGAAAACTCTTATTCTTCTCACACAACCTCTTCAGAGAATCAAATTAAAAATCATCTCTGAACCTAGAACCTCATAGTTTCTACCCACTCTTTGTGAAGAGATCTTTGTAGAAAATAAACCTTCTTGAAAAAGAACTGGGAGAAGTCCTGTCGAATACTTGAGATATAAAGGAGAAGTCCTGAGAAAACTTGTAAAGGAGTAGTCCTCAGAATACTGGGAGAAGTCCCTGAGAACACTTGTACTATTCTGTTGAAATAGTGGAAAATCTTGGTATAGCCAAGGACTGGACGTAGCCCTATCGGTTTTGGGGGTGAACCAGGATAAATATCTTGTGTGCTTTACTCTTTCAAGTTCTAAGTATATTTCTGCTGCACTTCTCTTTAAACGTTTTCGAACCTATAACAAGTAATTTGCGAAAAACTTTTCAAAAGTCACACACACAATTCAAACCCCCCTTTCTTGTGTGATTTTATTACTATCAATTGGTATTAGAGCTTAACCGCTCTGAGAATTACTAACATCTTAACAGGTGTAGAGTGAAAAGATCCGTGGACGGGATTGCCTACCCAACCGGAACCGCAACAAACAAGCCACCATTCTTCGATGGCTCAAACTATCCCTACTGGAAGAAGCATATGCATCTATTCATTGAATCAAATGATTGGAAATTATGGGACGTGATATCCAAAGGAAACTACGTTCCTAAAGATAGTGAAAGCAAGGCCATTCCAGCTGACAAATGGACAGATGAACAAAAGACTGAAAATCAGAGGAATGCCAAGGCGAGGCTATTTCTTATATGTGCTCTCAGCAAAAGTGAGCATGACAAAGTTGATAGCCTAAGCACAGCAAAGGAGGTCTGGGACACACTAGCTATCGCTCATGAAGGAACAACTGTTGTTCAAACCACCAAGATGAGTATGCTCGCCTCCCAATACGAAAACTTCATGATGGACGATAATGAGTCCATTGACTCCATGTTTTCACGACTTCAAACCATTCACAATGGTATGAGGAATCTGGGGAAAACTTTCACTAATAAGGAGCAAGTGGTCAAGATTCTCAGAAGTCTCCCCACCAACTGGAGAAACTTCGTTACCTCCCAAAGATCTGGAAAGAATATGGATACATATCAAATGGAAGACTTGCTAGGAGAAATGAAGATCCACGAGCAGGATCTTGCTAATGATGCTGCGATCATAAAAAGAAAAGCAGCTGCTGCAAAAGCTGTAGCCTTCAAAGGCTTTGAAAGCCAATGAATCCTCAGATGAGGAAACCGCTCAATCTGATCGATCTGATGATGAACAGGCTCTGTTCAACAGACGATTCAGAAAAATGGTGGAAAACAGGAAGCAGTTCAAAGGAAGACCATCTTCCTTATCAAGAGAAGAAGAAAGGATCCCAAGCAAGGGAGGGATCGTCTGCTATGAGTGCAAGAAACCTGGACACGTCAAAGCCGATTGCCCTCGTCTAGGGAATAAGCCTTTGCAGAAGACTTTCTATAAAAAGAAGGCCTTTTCCAGCCAAAACGATGAATCAGAAGATGACTCTGATCAAGAAGAAGAAACCAAGGGAGCTAATGAAGAAGCTTCATACTGTGCGTTCATGGGATCCATAGACACTTCAGATATTGAAGCAGACAGAGAAGCAGAGGCATTAATGATTTCTGTTGACCAATCCAATGACGAAGAAGATGATCAAGATGAGGTAAGTCCCGAAATCTCATCTGATGACTACAATGAACTACTAGAATATGCTCATGCATTAGCCGTTAAGTATAGTTCACTCAAAAAGAAGCATGATAAAACCTTGAAAGAGTTGCATGCATCTAAGGAAGTATCCATCATGCTAACTAAGAAAAATCAAGTGCTTTTAGAACAAGATGCAAGCAAAGAAATTAAACTCTTAAAGCAAAGAGTTAGTAACTTAATTAAAGACTTATCCATGTTTACCCAAGGTCATGATAATCTAATCAAATTAAGTGGGAATAACAGATTAGCTTATGATCGAAGAGGGTTAGGTTATGAAGAAGAAGAAGATTGGGATATAGTTTCCATTAAACATAATTCCTCTACTGTCCCATATAGATACCAACCTGAAAAGAAAAATGTTTCATCGCCATCTATTGAAATTCAACCCGAAACTTTCACAGTCAAGGGTAAGGAGAAACAAACTCCTCAAAAAATAGTACATGGGAGGAAAAGTCCACCCAAGGTGATTACTAACAAAAAAGGACCCAAGAAAGTTTGGGTACCTAAATCTATGATTATTCCTCTTGCAGATGTGCTTAACAGTTCGAAACCAAAGAGAACAATGGTACCTGGATAGTGGATGCTCACGGCACATGACGGGAAAAAGGTCTTTATTCCCAAAAATCCATGAGAAGAAGACAGGAGGGATAGTGACCTTTGGAGGTAATCAAAAGGGCTTCATTGTCGGAGAAGGTAATGTTGGTAAGAACCCCCTTCCAGTAATTCAGAAGGTTCTACTAGTTGAAGGATTGAAACATAACCTACTTAGCATAAGTCAATTGTGTGATAGTGGGCTCACTGTTTCCTTCACCAAATTGAAGTGTAGTGTCACTAATGAGGATGACAAGATTATCTTTGAAGCTCAGAGACAAGGAGATCTATATAAGACCTCCCTGGAAAATCTTGCAAGTCAAAAGGTAACATGTCTAGTATCAGCAGAGGATGAGAAATGGATCTGGCACAGGAAGCTAGGGCATGCATCCTTAAAGACCATTGCTAAAATAATCAAACATGACTTAGTAAGTGGTCTGCCAAATCTGTCTTTCAAATCTGATGATACATGCTCATCATGTCTCCAAGGAAAGCAATTAAAAAGTTCTTTCCATGCAAAGAATGTTGTTAGTACAGAGAGACATGGACTTGTTTGGACCCACTAGAACGACTAGTTGTTCTGGAAAAAGATTTTGTCTTGTCATCGTTGATGACTACACCAGATTCACCTGGGTACAATTCCTTGGAACAAAAGATGAAGCTTTCAGGTCCTTTCTAATCATTGCAAAGAGAATTCAAAATGAAAAAGGATACTGCATCACCAACATCCGCAGTGACAGAGGAGGAGAATTCATAAATGAAGAATTTAATCATTACTGCCAAGAGATGTCAAGGACTATGCTTAACGAAACATCTCTGCCCAAATACTTTTGGGCTGAAGCCATCCATACAGCATGTTACATTCAAAATAGAATATTCATGCGTCCCATTCTAAAGAAAACTGCTTATGAGCTATGGAAGGGAAGGAAGCCAAACATCTCATATTTTCATCCATTCGGAAGCTCATGTTTTCTACTCAACTCAAAGGATGATCTCGGAAAATTCGATGCAAAATCAGATAAAGGAATATTCTTGGGATATTCACCTAACTCTAAAGCATTCCGAGTATACAACTCCAGAACCATGGTAGTTGAAGAATCTATCAATGTCAAGTTTGAAGATAAGCACGTAGGTGTAAATCCGATAACTTCAGAAGATGATGAACTCGAAATATATGAATCTCATTCATCAAACCCGGCTCAGCCATCATCGTCCAGCAAAGAGACAAACTCAATTATTCCCTCCTCAACTCAACCAGACGAAGTTGATGAAACTACGTCTGACGATATCTCCTCAAGTCAAGTTATGACCTCCAGTGGTATATCACTGCCTCGAGACTGGAGATTCAAACCAGACCACCCTCCAACGCAAATCATTGGAAATGTCCACGAAAAGGTAAGAACTCGATCTACTTTTAATGATTATGCTAACTGTGCGTTTCTTTCTGAGATAGAACCAAAGAACATAGGAGAAGAACTTCAGGATGAAGGATGGATCCTAGCCATTGAAGAAGAACTGAATCAGTTTGAAAGAAGTAAAGTCTGGGATTTGGTGCCTAAGCCAGAAGACAAATCCATCATAGGTACTCGATGGGTCTTCAGAAATAAAATGAATGAAAATGGAACGGTCACAAGAAACAAAGCTCGTCTGGTGGCCCAAGGGTATAATCAACAAGAAGGAATTGATTATACAGAGACGTTTGCACCAGTAGTGAGAATTGAAGCCATACGTATTCTTCTAGCATTTCCATGTCAGCACTCTATAAAACTATTTCAAATGGATGTTAAGAGTGCGTTCCTAAATGGATTCATTGAGGAAGAAGTCTACGTAAAGCAACCTCATGGATTTGAAGATCAGGATCTACCAGACCATGTCTTCAAGCTGAGAAAATCACTACACGGGTTAAAGCAAGCACCACGTGCGTGGTACGATCGCTTGAGTTCATTTCTGATGAAAAATGGATTCTCTCGAGGGAGCATCGACAACACTCTTTTTAGAAGAAAGAGGTCCAAGGACTTCATTCTAGTACAGCTGTATGTCGATGATATAATTTTTGGGGCTACTAATGAAGCTCTCTGCCAAGAATTCTCAAAGCTAATGCAAAGTGAATTTGAGATGAGTATGATGGGAGAATTAAAGTTCTTCCTAGGATTACAAATCAGACAGGAAGGAACTCGAACATACATTCATCAGACCAAGTACATCAACGATCTACTAAAGAAGTACTGCATGGAGAAAGCAAAAGCCATGGGAACTCAAATGCATCCTGGAACTATACTAGATAAAGGGGATGAATCAACTCCGGTTGACTCAACCAAATACAGAGGAATGATAGGTTCATTATTGTACCTCACTTCGAGTAGACCAAACATCATGTACAACGTTTGTGTATGTGCAAGATTCCAGGTAAGCCCCCAAGAATCTCATCTTAGTGCCGTAAAACGCATCTTTCGTTATCTTATTGGCACGACTAATCTTGGTCTAGTCTATGAGAAAGGTGATGATTTCAGGCTAAGAGGATTTTGTGATGCTGACTATGCCGGAGATAGAATAGAAAGAAAAAGCACAAGTGGAGGATGTCACTTTTTAGGGCATTGTCTAATTTCTTGGGCAAGCAAGAGATAGAGCACAATTTCTCTTTCAACGGCTGAAGCAGAATACGTCGCTGCAGGTTCTTGCCGCACCCAACTTCTTTGGGTGAAGCATCAATTAGAAGATTATAATATTTTTGAGCATAACATTCCATTATTATGTGATAATACAAGTGCCATTAATATAACAAAGAACCCTGTGTTGCATTCACGAACCAAACACATTGAAATTAAACATCATTTCATTCGTGATCATGTAGCCAAAGGAAATATTGATATTTCATACATACCCTCTGATGATCAACTGGCAGACATCTTCACTAAACCACTAATTGAAAATAAGTTTGCATGCCTTAGAGAAAGAATAGGAATGTTCCCTGCACTATAAATATCTCTATATCATGTTCGTCTGGTTAGTCTGTTCTAAATTTCATGTCCACTACGAAATATGCATTTAATGTTGAAACAGTTGTGTCTTTTCATAAGTATTACTTGCTCAGCACGCATATACGAAATTTGGCACTTCTTATCTCTCATCATTTAATACGCATTAATTAACTGCTTTATTCATCATGAGAGTGATAAGATTGAGAAAATATTTGCACTATCCAACATAAAAACTGACGGTTTTTGAAAATATATTTCTCATAACTGTTCCAATACACTCATTCACCATACTCCGTGCATTTGTAGTTGTCGTTCCATTTTCCCTTTCTACAAATATCATGGCCCCCAAAAAACGAAGAAATGGAAAAGCTCAAGGAGTTCTAAGCATTGAAGAAACTCAGATCATCCAGAAACAACTTAATCTTACTGCTCGCAATCGCAAACTACAAAGTGATGAAATTGGTCCTGTGAAGGTTGAACATCTGGGGGACAGAAAGCTTGTCACCCCCAGGTATATCGATCTGAAGCTGTTTAAACATGCAACGGTGGCCGGACTTGATCTCCTGCTCTCACAGGCTTAGGGAAACCTGTTCTCAGTCTCCACAGCTTCAGTCATCAAGCCTCTTGTTCAAGAGTTCTACGACTGTGCTGTCAAGATGAACCCTAATCACATCCGAACACGGTGTTTGGGTCAAGTGATTGACGTACACACCAGCGACATATCTCAACTCCTCAACCTTCCTCTCGAAGGAATCTGCTACTCCTCCTCTTGGGAAAGCTCTGAAAGTTCTCCTTTCACTATCTGGAAGGAGGTTCCAAAAAGTTCTACTTCTCGGCGAGTGAAAAACCTAGTTGAAGAATGCATTTTTCCCCATGCAGTTCTTAGCAAGGTTATATTGCCAAAAGAAGGTTCTCGAGACTTGGTAAATAAGTTCTCTCAATGGGCTCTATTCCAACTATAGCATCGCAAGAAAATCAATTGGCCTAACCTTCTGTTTCAATACATACTCCATACTCTGGAACAGTCTAACACAAACCTTCCCTATGGAGCTCTCATCTCAGCTCTTATGAATCACAAACAACTAATCAACCCCTCTATTGAAATGGAGCAATACATTTCATCTGATTATGTCTCTGCTACTCCGATTAAGTTTAGTGATGTTCGCCGAATTAATTTTTCTGTTGACATATCTGGAGTACCCCCAGAACTCTTAAGTGACTGGACCAAGAGGACTAAAAAACGAAAGCTTTCTTCATCAACTCCGTCTGCTGCCAGTCTCAAACGTCGTCTTTCGGACGCTTCCTCTCCACAGTGTTCCAGTCATGCTCATCAGACTGAGTCTCCTACCCGTTCACCTGCTCCCACAATCCTACATGCATCAACTTCATCCAAACCGCCCCCTGAGACTGTGCATTCCACAGCTGAACTCATCTCAATCGCTCATGCCAACTATTTGAAGTTCCTGCCTCAAATATTCCATAAATATATATCAGATGTCTTTGATGTTGAAGATGATGGCAATTGTGGTTTCCGCTGTTTTGCTCAATGGATGGGTCACCCTCAGGATTACTGGCCAGAAGTTCGCAAACTGCTCATTCAGGAACTCCTATCTCATCGTGTGCTCCACTCCCAAACATTTTGTTCTGATAAAGATATTGATACATTGTGTCAGGCTCTTACATTAAGTGAAAATGAACCTGCACCCATGTCCAAGTGGTTTACAGTTCCGGATATGGGATTGCTAGCTGCCACTGCGTTTCGCATTATTCTAGTCACTCTAGCTCCCAATCAGTGTTGCACGTATCTACCACTTCTTGGCCCTGTCGATACTACTCATACTATCGCTGTACTGGGCAACATTGGCAACCGACACTAGGTCCGCGTCAAGCTCTCAGAGAACTCTCCACTACCCACTATTTCACCTCAATGGAAGCATCATTTCTCTCCTGATGCCTGAGGATGGGAACTGCCTCTTCAATCCAAAATTCTTCATTTCAAAAATCTTCTACAAATTGAAGCTGAGCAATTTCTGGACTCATTATTTGACGTCCCCAGCTTTGATAATCCTATCCATCTTGATGACGACTCTGAACCTGATCCTAACACTGACCTTTCTTGCTTAGCTCTTGATTTCAGCCGTCTCAACTTAACTGATGTTGAAGTTGATCTTCGTCTGCATCTTGGTCAAAGTCAACCGGCTCATTCAATGCTGCCACGGGTAGATGCTCACATTAATGTTTCTATTAATGTATCTTATCCGTCCCCACTGGCTCCTCTCTATAAAGTTATGGATCTGGATCTCAAGCTTGCACCTCCGGGTTTCTTCACTACTGATTCAGGCATGTCTCTCCATCAGCTCTACTCCATGCCCAGTAACCCTCCTAGATCCAGCTCAACTCTGGGAAAACGAAAGCGCTCACAAGATGCACCCAATGCTCACCTTTTATCAGATCTCTGTCTTCAGGCATTCGGTTTTCCATTTTGCTTTAAGGCTCGATTGTGGCTTCCCCATGGATGTCTTGCTTCTCACTTTACCCAATCCATGCCCTCATGTCAACAATTCTTCCATTTTGACTGGGAACTCCAGGTTCGCAGGGATGTCCACATTGCTTCAATCCCTCTTCATCTGGCTGGTAGTGTCGAATCTCTAGTTATCAAGTTTCGCGCATGGAATCTGATACTCCTTCCCAAAATATCGCCCATTTTGAAGACTCTGCGCTTTCCTTGGTCATATTTTCCTCCCGCGCCGCTCATTCCCAGTGTGGCATTCTTCACTCCCATTTTGCCATCTCGCCCATCATCTCCGTCAGTTGCTCACTGCTCACATTCCGACTCTGATGATGATCGCTCTATGGTCCACCTCCTCTCTCAGGAAGTTAAAGCATTCACTGCTCATTTATCTCTTGAAAGGGCCCGTAGAGATCAAGCTGTGAATGATCGCCTTGAATCCATGGATGCAAGGCTCTCTGCAAAGATAGATGATAGTTTTGCTCAGCTGCATGCCTCTATGGCCTTACTTTTAGGACTTTCTAAGCCCTCCTCTTAATATACATTTCTGCTGTTATATTTTATTATTTCCTCTTGTTTTCTCATTCGCTATGTTATCTATGTTTTTGATAATGTCAAAGGGGAAGAAATTATATAACAAATGACTAAGTAAACGATAGGCACATGCTTAGGGGGAGCTAATAAACGCTAATGAAATAAATGACTAAGTAGAAGAAAGGCACATACTTAGGGGGAGAATTACTCGCATTTGTTTTTTTTTTTTAGAAATTGTCATTATCAAAAAGGGGGAGATTGTTAGAGAAAAATATCTAAATGAATTAATCTATTTTGATAAATAACAATTTCGTCAAGAGTCACTAACTTTCTTTGAAGAATTTCATATTCAGGGACTCTTATGAACGGAAGCCATGCTGCAATCATTATCAAAAAGCAAAGGAAAAGCCCGTCTGGCTATAAGAATTGAGTCTGCCTTCAGAGTAAAGTTCGTCCGGTTCATTACTCGTCAAACATATGGGTTGACTAAGGAGCAATGATTGAGGACTGGTACAAAAAGAATCTGCCTAGAAGAGATCGTTTGCTCAAACTCAAGATGAGCTGTCATGCACCTCTTGGTTGATCAGAGCATTAATGACGAAAGAGACAGAATTAAGCGCCATATACCTTGAAGATTCAAATTCTCTGACATTCCTTAATTCAAGCTGCTTTTGCTGAATTAACGGTGAAATCCTATGATCATCGTATCTCCTCAACGGCCGAATCCAAATCCTCTGGTCAGAGCATTAATTGTCATATTAGCTGTAATTCACTTACATTAATTGCTGCCTCTGAGAACCAGAAGAAAAAGCATTGCCAGACGATATCACTCTCTATCAGTTGAAGAAATGTTCTTCACTTTGGCAGACCTCATCAAGCAACAGATGCAGAAGTATCTGTTACTCACAATCAAGCAAATATTCAACGGAACTATTTTTGAAGATCTTCATCAGCTCAACCAGTTCTCATCCTACTGAAGATATAAATAGTGGCCTCTGCATCATTTTCAACTTGGCGACTTACACACTATCAAAGCATTCAAATCCTTCAAGTCAGTTTATAATTTGAACAAGCTTTAGCCAAGAACACTCAGCAACTCTAGATTTCCTATTCTTCTGAGTTTAGTCGCCAACTCGTGTGAAACCTCCATAGAGTGAAAACTCTTATTCTTCTCACACAACCTCTTCAGAGAATCAAATTAAAAATCATCTCTGAACCTAGAACCTCATAGTTTCTACCTACTCTTTGTGAAGAGATCTTTGTAGAAAACAAACCTTCTTGAAAAAGAATTGGGAGAAGTCCTGTCGAATACTTGAGAGATAAAGGAGAAGTCCTAAGAAAACTTGTAAAGGAGTAGTCCTCAGAATACTGGGAGAAGACCCTGAGAACACTTGTACTATTCTGTTAAAATAGTGGAAAATCTTGGTATAGCCAAGGACTGGACGTAGCCCTATCGGTTTTGGGGGTGAACCAGGATAAATATCTTGTGTGCTTTACTCTTTAAAGTTCTAAGTATATTTTTGCTGCACTTCTCTTTAAACGTTTTCGAACCTATAACAAGTAATTTGCGAAAAACTTTTCAAAAGTCACACACACAATTCAAACCCCCCTTTCTTGTGTGATTTTATTACTATCAATCCCTTGAGGATTTTTTCACTATTGATAAAAATCTCTTACAAGTTCTTACACCAAGTACCTTAAGAATTTCATCAATCACCTGTGAAAGTATACCACTTTCAACAGCCCCTGAAAGCATGCCACTTTCAGTTCCTGAAGGCAAAACACCTTCAGACCTTGAAGGCTAGACCACCTTCAATCAACACCCTGAAAGTACACCACTTTCAGTAACAACAACCCTTCACCGAGACCCACGGTGAATACTCAATCTACCAGAAAGAGATGAAGAAGAGTTTTACAATTTGGCTGTATCAATCCTATAACATACAAGTGGATTGATCATGAGAATTATGCTTTAAGGCTCTTAAGCATAATAAGATTCTGAGTTCCTCAAGATATGAACAACAAAATTTTTCTCTTAACAATGAAGATCATGAACTCAGAGTTTAGGCTCTTTGAAAGTTTAAGTATCAAAAGACTAAATCAATGAACTATTTTAGCAAAGCTTGGGCCTAATGATGTATTCTCATGTGTTGTCATGTTCTGGACTCAAATGGACTTTATATAGGCATGAGGAAACGTCCTTCAACCAATGCAACCCTTCCCAAAAGGTTTGAGACACAATGGTTCATGAAAAGATGCAACTTTTTGTGTGTGTAATCGATTACATTACTTAGGTAATCGATTGCACTAAAAGCCGTTGCAGTTTGAATTTCAAATTCAAACATGTAATCGATTACAAGCAAGAAGTAATCGATTCCTTGCCTAGGTGTAATCGTTTACCAGAAAGCTGAAATCGATTACACTCAAGTCCAATATCCAGAAACTTGAACTTTTAAGATCGGCTTAAGTTTTTCTACTTCTTTTAACTTATGAAAACATTAAACTTGATTAGCTTAGATGTTTTAAGGAGCCTTTATGCTTTGAGAAGCCTTTAGAAGCATAAATCACCTAAACTAAGACTTCTAGGTAAATGTTGAACTATATAGCTCTGTTTCCTCTAAGTCTTCTTTTCTTCTTATTGCCGATGAGTTTGTCGTCATCAAAACCTCAGCCAGGGTCAGGAGCAAGACCTTCTTCACAATTTCTCATATCCAGGAAAATCTATCTACTTGAAGAACTGAATGAATTACAAGGCGCTATCAAGAAAGACAGTTCAGCAACAGAAAACCGTCCGGGTCCTCACTGAAGACTAACTGCATACACCTTCAACAAAAGCTGTCAACATATACAAAGAAAGAAACGATGGGGAGACAGTCCGGTGACTCATGGAAGACCAAACATTGCCTACAAGCAGCAAACATCTTTTGGGAGGCATTCAATCAGCTATGCACTCTCAAAGCCAAAACTCACTTGATAAAGTTGAAACAGTCCGGCGCTTGAATAAACAATGATCAACATGAAGACTGTTTTGCCAAAAGCTGAATAAGTCTAGCAACAAGTCATGAAGAAACACTTCTAGCTTTGAAGTATCTCTAGCCCTATACAAAACAGTTGTGTGACAACTTATTCAAAAGGAGAACTTCAACAGCAGCACAAAAGAAGGAAGCGCCCAATCCTCTACAAATCAAGAATCCTCTAATCTTCAAGAAAGGGTGAGATGAGAAAGTTCGTCTCCCTGTGCAACTCACTCAGTGGCAAAATTCTGAAGATTCTACAATGACTGCGTCGGTCAAATCATAATGAAAAGCTTCCATCCGCTCAGATCATCCAAGTGCTCAACGGTCATAAATTCCAGAAAGTGTGTGTCATGAGGTTACGAAGAATCAGTTCAACAGAAGCATTAAAGAAATCGTCAACATTAACTTTAAAGAGTTTATCATTATAACTGGTTCTTGGATCAAGAATTATCTACCTCGTCTGCACATTAAATGGAGTACTGTTGATTGCAGAAAGAAGAAAAGGACATAATCAATATATTATTCCTTGGTTCCTCTGCCTTTCTGCTTCTCCTCAAATCAAGCTGACTTCGCGGAATCAACGACGTGAAATTCTAAACATCGTATTCCCTCCAAATTCAAAATTCAAATCTTCTGTTCAGAGCATATAAATGATTCTTAGTTGGCATGCACTGGGATATTACGTTCAAACAAAAACCCAAAGCTGGACACAGCGCCGAGCCAGAGGATGTCAACCCAAGCAATTAATGCTTGATAGAACACATTTAATGCTGCTCCAGAATTACAGAATTAGCCGTTACTCACAAGGAAGCAGGAGCACTAACGAATCTATTTTCTCTCCTTCTATCAAAGATAAATGAAGAATTCCAACTGAAGATATAAATAGAGAATTCAGCTTCCACAACAACTTGGCGACTTGAATTCAATTCATTGCATATCTCAACCAAGTTTTCCCAGAGAACCATGCTTCCATTGATTCAAATTCAGAAAGCTTCAAGCCATAATTTACCTGAGTTATGTCGTCCACTTGTGTGACGAACTTATAGAGTGTTACTCTTATCTTAAGCCACACACAACACAAAACTGAGAACCTTAAATTCCTATCCTCTCTGTAACCCGAGCTTCATTTCTTCTACTCACACTTATTGAAGAGAATTCACGTAGAAAACCAAACCCAATTTGTAAAAGGAATCAGGAGTAGTCCTGTAGAATACTAATAAGGAGAAATCCTGAGAATACTTGAAAGGAGAAGTCCTAAGAATACTAGGAGAAGTCCTATACAATACTTGATAGGAGAAGTCCTTATAATACTGGGAGAAGTCCCTGATAATACTTGTAGTATTTGTTGAAATAGTGGAAAATCTTGGTGAAGCCAAGGACTGGACGTAGCCCTGACGATTAAGGGGGTGAACCAGGATAAATATCGTGTGTGCTTTAGTTTTCTACCTTATGTTAATTTTCTGCTGCATACATGCATACACACATAATATATAACACTCTTTGAAAACTATTAATGAAGGTATATTTTAAGAAAGAAGTTTTCGAAAATGACACACACAATTCAAACCCCCTTTCTTGTGTGTTTCTTGCACTATCAATTGGTATCAGAGCCTAACCTCTCTGAAAGTTACTAACATCTTCACAGATGCAGAGCGAAAAGATATATGATTAACAGGTGTCTTCCTCAGTCAAAAGCAACCATGATCCAAAGAACATTGAAGGAAGCACACACTCTCAAGGATCAGGCTCAAGAAAGGAGTAAAAGATGTTATGGAAACGCTTCTCGCACACAACTTAAAATCTGTAGAAGATTCCATACTCATCCAAGGAAAACAAGCTAGTGAAAACCTCGGTTTTCCAACCCAGCTCATATCTGGTCTCATCAATGCTGAATCCTCTAGTAATTCTATGAAATGAACGAACTTCTGTTCAGAGAAGATCCCAAAAAGAGAAGTCATCCTGACTTATGACAAGCTCACATTGAAAAACTCAAATCAGGAGAATGGAGATGATGACAACGCACAATGAATTTATGATGGTCACTGACCCTCCTGATTCTGAAGCAAACTAAGAAGTCAACGCCACGACAAACCAAAGATAAAAGTAAGGTAACCTTAAACCTTCATTTAGTCAGTATAATGATTTATATCTAGTTCTTAACTACATATCATACTAAAGATGTATAAATGAGCAAACAAGGAATTAAAAATTAGACAAAAGCATGCATCCAAACTCTCATCATTTATGCAACTGAGGTAGATTTAAAACTGTTTCAAAACACATACTATCTCAAGTAAGAAAATCGCATAAGAACTAAGTCTCTATTGCAAAATCAAGAATCTGCACATACTCACATGTATCTCAATGACAATCATATGAATGAAGATACATTGTTATAAGTACAAGTGAAATGTCTTGAAAATCAGTATCATGTACACATGTATATTCGTACTGGCTTATGGTTTAAAAGTTACTATATCCTATCCATGAAATTCTGATAATGATATTTTCAATCATATGAATGTAAAACTAACCATCTGGACCCAAGAAAATATGGGTACCAAAAGTGTGCTGATGACTGGATTTTGTATGATAATTTTAGGGTCTTTTTAGTCTTTTTATTTTGTTATTTTTGAGTATCATATAGGTTTTTTATCATTTTTATTTAGATTTTCTATTTATTTTTCATTTAGATTAACTTTTTTTTTTCAAACTTTATTTTATATTTTTTGGAATTTTTATAGTTATTTTTATATTTTAGGAAAGCTGGTAGAATTAGTCATTTTTGTCCAGGGACCAAATTGTAAAGTTGCAGGAAAGGAAGGGCTAAAGTACAAAAGTTCAAGAGTTGGGGGCTCAAATTAGAGTTTCAGGAGAATAAAGGGCCAGAAGTGAAGTGCTAACAAAGAGAAGACCAAAAGTGAAAAACATGAATATGAAGCATCACTTCCAAATTTGCACATGTGAAAAATGATGATTGAAGGCTTAATGGTAGTGGGAGGCTGTTTCAGAAGTTAAGAGAGGCATAGTGGTGGCCATTGAAGGCATTGAAGACCCACTACCATGAAGAAGAACAAAACAGCAAGGCTGTGAAGTTGCAGAGGCACCCAACGCCTGAGCGTTGGGAAGCAAACGCTTGAGCGTTGGGACTCTGTTGAATATGGGAATTAAATTGTGCCCAACGCCTAGGCGTTGGCAAGCCAACGCTTGAGCGTTGGGACACTGCCAATTTTTCTATAAATAGGGCCATTTGCTTCACTTGTAAATCACACCTTCACTTCAGAATACAACAAGTATTCTTCTTTCTCCCTTAAGAGCATTGTTCCTGAGAATTGTGGGAAGCCATTCTTGAGCTCCTAGTCCAGGGTAATTCAATGTTTCTGTTAGCCATGCTTGGCTAATTTCTTTTTAAGTATTTGGGTTGTTTTAGCTTATATTTTATGTTTTAGTTTTCTTCTTCTTGTTTCTGAATAATACAAGTTCATGTTTTATTTCCTTGTTCTTCTTTTCATCTTGATGATCACAAGTGTTTATGCTTACTTCTTATGTCAATGGAAATTGGTAATTAGTAAGGGAAATAGGATTTAAAAGAAGCAATATGACATATCACTAAGGAATTAGGATAGACTTTTCTTTATGTTGGCCTGAACTCTATCTTCATCTTCTTCTTTAATTAACTAAATTGCAAGGAATTGAGTTTAGTAATTAGAAAGAAAGGTCTATAAGTGTAAGGAATTAACTCGTAGAAACCATAGGCTAAAGCATCATGAACTCTTGTTTTAAAATTCAGAAATAAAGTAGAAGATTTCTAGCATATTTTATAAGTTATGTAATTCAACTCAAATGCTTAATCTCCATCATCATCATCTTTTTATCTATTTATTTATGCTTATTTCAAGTTCTTGTTCTAAACACAAACCAAAATCAACATCAATATTTAAATTTCCAGCACAAGCTCTAAATAAATTAATAAAAGGACACCTATCCTTTGGGTTCGATATCTTTTATATTACTTCGATAATCAACGGTGCACTTGCGGATTTGGCTATCAAGTTTTTGGCGCCGTTGCCGGGGATAGGTTTTTAAGTCTTTTTGTTAATTGTTTAGAACTTTTTGTTTTTATTTTCCAATATGAACTGGTGCTGCTAATTTTGTTTACTGAGTATTGTCAGGTATAGTTATGGCTGAAACATTTGAGCGAAGGATGGAAAAAATCCGAACAAACCTTGAAATAGAATATGAGAAAAAGAAGCAGGACGCTTTCATTCTAGTTGACAAATTCTATTCTAATTTAGAGTGCAAGCGAAATGCAGGATTTTTGCCAACTCCTAAGCAAGAATGTAAGGCCATGGATGAGCTACAAGTGAAGATACAAGGCATTCTGAGGAGGCGTCCCGGGGATGAGAAACAACCACCCGTTCATGAAAGTGAACTCGTGGTTCAAAGAGAGGAGGTGAAAGAGACCTTCATTGTAGAATTTGTCTTTGAAGACAAATTGGAAATGGAGGAAGAAGAACCTCAAGGAACCTATGTTATAGGTTCAGAACAGCAAGGCAAAGAACAAGGATGGGAAAATTTATTTATCCCTTCCATTTTTAATTTGAATGTTGTTGCCTTGTTGTATGAAAAATCATTGGGCACCATGATCTATTTGTGCCAAAATTTGCATGATTTAAGGGGTCTAAAGCAATTTGTAATAGACACTGGTTGAATAAAAAAAATTGAAGAAGTCTATCAAAGACTATAAAATTGAGCTGGTTGGGAGACAACCCAACTTAGGATTAGTTTAAATTATGTTCTGTTTTATTTTCTGTTAAAAAAAAAAGATTACTTGCAGGGGAACCCAACGCCAAGGCGTTGGAGGCTCAACGCTCATGCGTTGAGCCCCTGCCTAAAGTCCCAGTATTCCAGTTTATTCCAACGCTTAGGCGTTGGAGGGGCCAACGCTCAAGCGTTGGGCCCCTGGAATCCCCTTTGTCATTTAAATACCAATGCTCAAGCGTTGGCCAACCCAACGCTCAAGCGTTGGTGCTCGGGCAGAGAGCTGATAAGTTTTTCTTTCTTTTTCTCTTCCCCCACTCTCATTTCAAACCTCCACCCCCTTTCTCACCCACGAACACATCACCTATAAAAACCCCATTTCACTCCCTTGCTTCAACTTCACACAAGCACATTCCATTTCTTGCACTTGGATTACTTTTGCTGCATCATTCTTAACCTCTGTGTGTTTTTGCATATTCAAGGTTAGTTGTTCTTTCTCTTAGTCTTCATCTTCTACCTTGAAATTTAAATAGAGAACACATGTTAGGTATAGATTGTTGCTGCATTTGTGGGTTGTGGTCACTTTTTTAGGAGTGTCAAATTTTTTTGTTTTTGAACTTCAAATTTGTACATAGTTTTCTGTTTGTAGAACATGCCCACCAAGTATTCGGTGAAATGTCTGAATGAAAATTCTTGATTCCTTTCTGGTTTTTAAGCCTTGATTCTTGCTTTGCATGATAATGGGAAGACTCAAGGGTGGTTTTTATAAACTTGGTGGGCAATTTTCTAATTTTGGTGTTAATTTTGGATGGCTCTCAAAGAAGGGGTTTTGAATTAATGTTGAACTAACTTTTTAACGAGTTTGCTTGCTTGTGAAATGGTTTGTTCTGTTTGCAGAATGGCACCCCGAAGAAGACAAAGAGTTGAGGAGCCTATTGTAGAGGAGGAGTTTGATGATCACCGCTTTCTTTCCCTAGAACGGGAAAAGTACTTGTGGGAGTTTGTTGCCCAGAAGGAGCTGATTAGAGAAAGACTAATGGAGATTGCAGATGGTGATGTTTATGGGCTAGGAAGAGCTGTGGAGCTGAGGAGATGGCATGTGCTATGCAAACCAATAGCTGATGGGTGTCAGAATTTGGTGAGGGAGTTCTATGCTAATGTCAGATTTGATCCCACTGAACCAACACCTACCAGCCCTACTTATAATCCTGGTTCAGGGGGACCACCATTAATTTTGGTCCCGCTGTAATTAGGAATTTGCTGCAGTTTCCCACAGAAGCTGAGGATAATTTGATTTTTGGGCACAACGGAGAAGGATATAATGAGTTGATTAATCACTATCCTTTTGAGGAGGTTTTGGAAACTGTAGCAATTCCTGGTGCTAGATGGGGCTGATCAGGTGACGCCAAGTTACATCTACAAAAAGTTTGTAAAGCCTGAGGTCCGAGTTTGGGACCATTTCTTGGTGGAAACCTTGTTTCCTAGCTCTAACAAATCTGAATTGAGGAAACAGGCTGCTTTGTGCATTTATTGTTTGATAAAGGAGAGGCCAATTGATGTTGCCAGAATCCATCATGCTGTTAACTTACAGAAACAAGGTAAACGCTTTAGCTATCCTCTTCTGATTACAAAGCTTGTGCAGGCCAGGCTGGGAGTGAACTCTCCTCCTATAGAGGTACACATCAGGCCCCTTCCTCCCATGACTGTTGATACAGCGAAGAAGACTTATCAGGATTAGGAAAAAAGGTTGGAAGTAGAGGATCCTAGAGAGTTCTACCGGCAGTTAAAGAGGTCTAGGGCCAGATCTAGAGCAGCAGCTGCTAGCAGAGGATCAGAGCTAGTTCAGCCCATTCAGCCCACTCATTCTTGGCAGGAGGAGGCTTTTGGGACTATGTTCCAATATATGCGCAATATTTCCAACAATCAGCAGTTGATATGGAGGAATGCTGGTTATAGAGACCCAGATTGGGAGACATTACCTGAGCCCACAGACTTGGTGACAAGGTTGATGAACCTGAATGTCAGTGAGCAGGCTGAAGGTTCAGGTGCTGCTGAAGGAGAAGAAGCCCCTATGCACTTTGATTAAATTTGACTGATTTTTACCAACTTTTAGTTTTTGTTTGGATAGTTTTTAGTTTTATTTGTAATTTTTTTTTCTGCTTTTGTATTTTGCTTCTAGGATTTTTTCAAACTGCATGGTCTGAGTGTCTTTATCCAGTTATTTTGCTACTATTGCTGCTGCTTGTGAGTGTTTTATCCAGTGAACTTATAGTTCTTTTGAAAAGATAGTTTGTTTTTTAATGCGGATTAGGATTGCATGATGCCAGGCTTAACTGAAATCTTGATTGAAAAGTTTTGGCAAAGTTTTTCTGAGTTCAAAAATGAGTACCACTTACTCCAATCTTTTCTGAGTGTTGAGAACTCTGGATGCATGACTTGTAAAAAATTTCTGCCTTGTGTTGCATATTGGTTGAGTCTTTGTTAACTTTGTGAATTTGTGAAGAGATTATAGGAATTTTTGAGAACTCAGAGTTTTGGTTGAAAAGCAAAAATCCACTAGTAGCCCCTTTGAGCCTTAAAAGAGTCATTTTATTGGAGCTTACTTTGTGTGATACTTTAAGTTGTTAGTGTGATTCATAAGCTGAAAAATACTATAGCTATGTATGTTTAGGTTTCTCTCTAAAAAATAATATAAGGTATGTGCCTTACGAAAAAAAATAATGAAGTGGTGGGGTGAGAAAGAGTATGAGGGTAGTAAAATTCAATTCATTCATCCCATACATTCCACTACTTTGTTCAAAAAAAAAGAGAAAAAGGAAAAAATTGAGAGAACGTATGTGCTGATATTGGTAAAAGCTCTTAGTGAAAAGAATCACCTAACATGAATTCTGAGTCAATCCAATAGAGTTGCCAAGTTTTTGAATCCATACCTTGTTTAACCCTTGGCCAAGTTTCAACCTTCAAAAATCTCTTCTAAAGTTACATAATTGCATGGTTCCAACTTTGATTTGAATGATGGGCAGAATTTTTGAGCTTTCATGCTTTTCATTGAGTATATCTTTTTGTGAGCTGAATTTGATGAACTCAACATGTTCAAAGTACTAAGCTTAATTCTCTTGATCAAGTTTTTGTGAAACATGCATGCTTTCCAAATCCGTTGCGCCTTCTTGAAAATTATCATGTTTAATTGGATAAAACTTTTTCTAAACTCGAGGACAAGTTTTTCTTTAAAGTTTTGTCGCTTGAGGGCAAGCAATCGTTGGGTATAGTGGTCTGATGACTGGATTTTGTATGATAATTTTAGGGTCTTTTTAGTCTTTTTATTTTTTTATTTTTGAGTCTCATATAGGTTTTTTATCATTTTTATTTAGATTTTCTCTTTATTTTGCATTTAGATTAGATTTTTTTTGTTTTTCAAACTTTATTTTATATTTTTAGGGATTTTTATAGTAATTTATATTTTAGGAAAGCTGGTAGAATTAGTCATTTTTGTCCAGGGACCAAATTGTAAAGTCGCAGGAAAGGAAGGGCCAAAGTACAAAAGTTCAAGAGTTGGGGGCTGAAATTGGAGTTTTAGGAGAATAAAGGGCCAGCAGTGAAATGCTAACAAAGAGAGGACCAAAAGTGAAAAACATGAATATGAAGCATCACTTCCAAATATGCACATGTGATAAATGAAGATTGAAGGCTTAATGGTAGTGGGGAGGCTGATTCGGAAGTTAAGAGAGGCATAGTGGAGGCCATTGAAGGCATTGAAGACCCACTACCATGAAGAAGAACCAAAAAGCAAGGCTGTGAAGTTGCAGAGGCACCCAATGCCTGAGCGTTGGGAAGCCAACGCTTGAGTGTTGGGACTCTGCTGAATGTGGGAATTAAATTGTGCCCAACGCCTAGGCGTTGTCAAGCCAACGCTTGAGCGTTGGGACTCTGTTGAATATGGGAATTAAATTGTGCCCAACGCCTAGGCGTTGGCAAGCCAACGCTTGAGCGTTGGGACACTGCCAATTTTGCTATAAATAGGGCCATTTGCTTCACTTGTAAATCACACCTTCACTTCAGAATACAACAAGTATTCTTCTTTCACCCTTAAGAGCATTGTTCCTGAGAATTGTGGGAAGCCATTCTTGAGCTCCTAGTTCAGGGTAATTCAATGTTTCTATTAGCCATGCTTGGCTAATTTCTTTTTAAGTATTTGGGTTGTTTTAGCTTATATTTATGTTTTAGTTTTCTTCTTCTTGTTTCTGAATAATACTACAAGCTCATGTTTTATTTCCTTGTTCTTCTTTTCATCTTGATGATCACAAGTGTTTAATGCTTACTTCTTATGTCAATGGAAATTGGTAATTGGTAAGGGAAATAGGATTTAAAAGAAGCAATATGACATATCACTAAGGAATTAGGATAGACTTTGCTTTATGTTGGCCTGAACTCTATCTTCATCTTCTTCTTTAATTAACTAAATTTCAAGGAATTGAGTTTAGTAATTAGAAAGAAAGGTCTATAAGTGTAAGAAATTAGCTTGTAGAAACCATAGGCTAAAGCATCATGAACTCTTGTTTTAAAATTCAGAAATAAAGTAGATGGTTTCTAGCATATTTTATAAGTTATGTAATTCAACCAAAATTCTTAATCTCCATCATGATGATCTTTTTATCTATTTATTTATGCTTATTTCAAGTTCTTGTTCTAAACACAAAACAAAATCAACATCAATATTTAAATATCCAGCACAAGTTCTAAATTAATTAATAAAAGGACACCTATCCCTTGGGTTCGATATCTTTTATATCACTTCGATAATCAACCGTGCACTTGCGGATTTGACTATCATGTGCAATAATTAATGTTGCAGAATTTCACAACAAAGAGACATGTCCACTGCAATGATGATCAACAGAAGCTGATTAATCATTGAGACCAAGAGAAGTAAATTTTAGCTTACGAGATGCTGCCAGAAGGATGCTCTTTTCAAAAGGAGCCCAGTTGCGCCCTCATCAACAAAAATTGTAGTTGACAAAACGTCAAGCGTTTTTAAAGGTCAACGTCAATTGTCACTTTGACGGAGAGCAAGAAGTAGAAGACCCATCAGGCGAATACATTTCATTTCCGTCCGATCAGGAGTTTACAAATGACTAAATCTTGAATGGTCAGACGGACACCTTTTCAGTCCTATCCTGATAACTTCCCAACTCAAAAAGAACATTGTTAGATTCAAACTCACATCTGCTGATTAAATTGAACTATCTTCGTTCAATGACTCAGTCAGCAAGTCAAAACATCACATATCTGAAAATAGGTGATAATGGGACTATGACGTTCATCTCAAGGCTCATAGATCATGAGAAATGATTTTACAGGGAGTACTTTAACTTGTTGACATTTGTCAAGAAGAAAGCATATGAACACTACAGTATATAGCCAATAGAATGTCAAAATGCTACTAATGAAGTTCTATGGCAAGAAACTCTGTGTAAATGCTTGCAGGACAAAAGACACATGAAAGATTGAAGATGCATAATGAAAGAATGCAAAAGTAGCAGTAAAATGATCAAAGGTGTGAAGCCAGACGAACTCTCAAGAGGACAACGTCTGACCCAGATAAATTTTTCCGTCAAAGAAAATTGAAACAAGAAAACGAGGACTGGTCACTGTCTGGTGACTACTCAGACTCACAGTGAAAGCAACATCTAAGTGAAAAAGTCTGAGAATAACTGAAAGGGCACGATCAGACGCCCATGCTTGGGTTATTGGTAAACAGCTGTATCGTTTCATATACTAAGCGTTCTCAACACGCATTAAATATTTCAACTGCTATGACTGCACATTTAAAGATTTTCATTTAATGCGCGTTGTGTCCACTCTCTCACATCAATTGCAGAACTAATCATTTCACTACGTAAAACAAGTAAAACCTTTTGCATTCTGAATACACTTAACAAAAGGACTTGAGAAAAGTAAATACTACACTCACAATTTACTTGCAACCTTCTGAATCTGTTGCTACTCTCTGCTTGCTCTCTTGCCTTCACTAATCCTTCTCTGTAGAAAATTTCTCAATGGCCCCCAAGAAACAGAATTTTGCTAAGCCTAAGCTCACTCCAGCACAAGAAGCTGTAGTCGAACTAAGAACAAAGAATACTTCTGCAAATCGTCGTGAGCAACAAGCGATGATTAGAACCCAAAAGTTCACCGACTTAGGTGAACGAGATCTTGTGTCACCTAGATACCTTGAACTTCATCTCTACAAATATGCAAAGGTTGTCGGACTGAACTTGGTGCTGTTCCAAGAATGGGAAAATCTTATGAAGATTTCTGAAACTCCCGTTCTTGAACAGTTGGTGAAAGAATTCTACAAGTGTCCTGTAAATAAAAGCCATCTATTCATCAAGAGTAGATGTATGAGGGTTATAACAAATGTTGGCCCTGGAGATGTCGCAGTCACCCTTGACGTAGAAGTAAACAAAGGGGTCATCTACTCTCCAAAATGGGAAACCTCAGCCATTAACCCTAACTGCATTTGGAAGGAGGAACCCAAGATACATGGAAACTTCGTCAGCAACTTGGTTGACGAATGCAAGTTTCCTCATGCAATCCTCAGCAAAATCGTGATTCCGAAAGAGGGAGCTCGTGATCTTGTAAACAAACTATCTCACTGGGAACTCTACCAAATGATTCACATGCAAAAGATCAATCTCCCATATCTGATACTTCATCACATGATAGGGACTATAGAGAGTCCAATGTCAAATCTTCCCTATGGTGCACTCATCACAGCAATGATGGGAAAGAAAAAGCTTGTTGACAAGGTGAAATTTCAAAATGAGTTTATGGAGCATGACTATGTCTATCCTACCCCCATCAAATTTGGGGATGTTCGTAAGATGAGGTTAGAGATCGATACCTCTGAGGTCCATGTAAACCTGCTTACTGAATGGGAGAAGAAGAAGCAAAGAGGAAATGAAGAAAAGGCAGAAGCTAAGGAAGCAAGTCTGTCTCCTCCAAGAACCCGGGCCTCTAAAGCAAAGAAAGATGACACTGATGACTCTCCTCCACCTGTAAAGCGGCACTATATCTCTGACTCCGGGAAGAGGGTAGAGATAGAGCCTCCGTCCAGTCCTAAGCCCAAGCGAAGATGCCTAGTGAAGGAACATGAAGCAGCAACTACCGCCACTCAGCAAAATATACCTTCTTCTGAAGATGATGAAGACGCTATGCCCATAGCAAATCTAGTGAAAGGTATCAAGAAGACTCCTCTGGAATCCATTCCAGAAAATGCTCAACCATCACCCACGCTCACAAAATACCTTCCACATGTGCCTACCTTGTTTCATAAATATGTGGAAGATATTGTTGACGTTGAAGATGATGGTAACTGCGGTTACTGCTGTATTGCTCAGTGGCTTGGGAGAAGTGAAAATGAAAGGCCGGAGATAAGAAGAAGGATGATAGAAGAGCTTGATGTCAGACGATCCCTACATATGATCACACTAGAGTCTGAAGAACATCTGGAGAGAGTGCGTAATGCACTTATCCTTGCTCCTGGAGAACCCGCTCTTTCTCCGATGTGGTTCAATGTTCCTGATATGGGATTGATTGCTGCAACCACTTTCAGGTTCATTCTTGTCACCCTCAGACTAAGGGAATCCTGCACGTATCTACCTTTGATAGGCCCAGTCTCTACTCCTTCACCTATTGCTGTTTTGCGCAATGTTGATGACAGCCACTGGATAAGGGTGAAGCTGAACAACCAATCCCCTCTTCCATTTGGCACACCACAATGGAGGCCTAACTTTGTAAAAGGAGCTAAGAGATGGGGTAAGAACATTACTTCAAGGATAGTAATGTACAGACAAATCATCGACCATGATTAGGTGTGTCCATCTAAGTCCAAAAAGAAACGGTTTAACACTGAGTCTGTCCGGGCCAGTGCTGAAGTTCAAGAGATGCAGCCCTTGCAAAATCCAACTCAACCATCAAATCCACCATCTGAGAATCCTACTCCTAAGGAGACACCGTCTGAAGGTCAAGTTCGTCCACTGGACGTTAAGCAAGCAAGTCCCAACAAGGAAACTGCCTCTAGTCCAATAAATGATGATGCCGCAAACCCAGAAGAACATGCTCTTCCTAAGAAGGTAAGAGTTGCTGGAAAAAGGACCAAAACTCGTGCATCCAAGGCCTCAAACCCGAGGAAGAAGCAGAGGGTTGAAGCAAAGGAAAATGATGTACATGAAGATGTTCATGCAGATGATCCAGATCTATCTTTAGATGAGATTCTGGCTACCCAACAAATACCTACTGCAAGAGCTTCTCCATCTGAGCATGCACAAGACGATACCGCTCAAGCTTCTCACCCATCTATCCAAAAGGAACCTATGCAGAAAGAAGTCAGAACCTTTCCTGTCCACATTCCTAAAAGGCCTCGGCAGACCATTACATCAATCTCTCTGCAAGTTCCCAAAATGCTCACAACAGAGAATGCTGTATATGTTCCAAATCTGCTTCTGGAATTGATGACTGGATTTTGTATGATAATTTTAGGGTCTTTTTAGTCTTTTTATTTTGTTATTTTTGAGTCTCATATAGGTTTTTTGTTGTTTTTATGTAGATTTTCTATTTATTTTGCATTTGGCATGTAGATTAGTTTTTATTTGGTTTTTAAACTTTATTTTATATTTTTTTTAGGAATTTTTATAGGTATTTTTGTTTTATTAGGAAAGCTGGTAGAAATTATCATTTTTGTCCAGGGGCCTATTTGTAAAGTTCAAGAAATGAAGGACCAAAGTCTAAAGGTACAAGAGTTGGGGGCTGAAAATTGAAGTTGCAAGAAATAGAAGGGCCAGAATTGAAGTGCTAACTATGAGAGGACCAAAAGTGAAAAATAAAGAATATGAAGAGTCACTCTCTATTTAGCACATGGAAAATAATGCTCAAAGAATTGATGATAGTGGGAAGAAGGTTTCAGAAATGATCAAGGGCTGAATGAAGGCCATTGAAGACATTAAAAACCCACTACCATGAAGGAAAGAAAAGCTTGAAGATGAAGCAGCAACGACCCAGCGCTCAAGCGTTGGGATCCCAGCGCCCAAGCACTGGGACTCTGACTAGGATCTGAGCTGGAAATCTCACCCAGCGCTGCAGCGCTAGGAATCCAGCGCTCAAGCGCTGGCCCTCGATCTGAAAGTGGGATTTAAATGCTTCCCAGCGCTTGAGCGCTGGGAAAGCCAGCGCTCAAGCGTTAGAGCCCAGAATTTTGCTATAAATAGGGAGGCAATTTGCACTTGGAAGACACACCTTCATAGAATACAACAAGTATTCTCTCTTTCTCCCTCAAAGAACATTGTTCCTAGGAATTGTGGGAAGCCATATTTGAGCTCCTAGTCCAGGGTAATTCAATGCTTCTTTTAGCCATGCTTGGCTAATTCTCTTTAAGTATTTTGGGTTGTGTTAGCTTATTAGTTTATGTTTTAGTTTTCCTTCATTTGTTTCTGAATAATATTCAAAGTTCATGTTTTATTTCCTTGTTCTTCATTCATCTTGGTGCACATAAGATCTCTTGCTTATTGCTTATTACATAACGCCATTTGGTAAGTAGTAAGGGACCTAGGATTTAAAAAAGGTTATAAGTATACTTCGCTAAGGAATTAGGAAGGACGTAACTTTATGTTGGCCTGAACATCTTCTTCATCTTCTTCTTTAGTTAACTAGGTACCAAGGAATTGGGTTTAGTAATTAAAAAGAAAGATCTACAATGCTTAAGGAATTATCTTGTAGTTACACTAGGCTATAGCATCATGAATCTTTGTTTGGAATTCAGAAATAAAATTGAAGTTTGCTAGCATAAATTATAAGTTATTCAATGCAACCCAAATGCTTATTTTTATCATCATCTCTTCTTTTATATTTTATGCTTTCTATGTTCTTGTTCCAGAAACCAAAATGCAAAATATATCCTTTTATTTTTCTACTTAAGCTCTAAACAAATTAGTAATGAGACACCTATCCCTGTGGGATCGATAATCTTTTATATTACGCGATAGTAAATTGTTCACTTGCAATTTCATTATCAGGAATTACTAGGTCACAACTTCTGCATTCAGGCACGTCTGTGGTCTCCGCCTGCTCTAAATGGTATTCAAGTTTCATTTGCTAGAAGGACCAGGTATGACATCTTTCATCATGAGTGGGAATTGTCTGTCTTCAAACATGTTCACATAAGCACCATACCATATTCCTTGATTCGTGGCATTAAAGACGTTGTGATTCAACATGGATCATGGTCGCTTATTCTACTTGCTACCAAACCGCAACCTCAAGCATGCTCAACCTTCCCTGCATCTGCACGAAGCTCACCATCCTATACACCAACCATTCCTCTGCCTCAAGTAGTCACCATATCCAGAGACGTGTTAGTGACACCTTCTGACTCTGAGGATACAATCGATGATGCCTCTCCACACTCACCTCACGAGCCTGCTTCAACTGACATTCCTGAAAATGCTCTGAGTGATGTGATCTCCGATGCTCAACCTATATCAGTTGTTCCACCAAAGTATGATCTTCATGAAGAAGCGGAAATTCAAGCACAAGAGCATGCTAATGCTAATCCTTCCACTGAAGATCACTTTGACGCTAAGGCTGAGTTGGCTCTACTAAAAGAAACGCTTCTGGAAGTACGAACCACTCATGCCAAGGAAATTCAGGAGCTTAGGGAGGAAATGAGAAGTCGAACTGAAGCAGCACAACAAGCCATCAATGAAAAGATGGATGCCAAGTTCGGAATGATGCAAGACATGATGAATAGCTTCTTTGAACAGCTGAAGAAGAAATAGACTCCTAATCCCTAAACATTAGTCATTTAATTTGAGCTATTTTACTTCTCCTTTACAGCATTTTTCATATATATATTTATCTCTGCTTCAGCATTAGTTCTTTTCTTACTGCTCTTCTTACCGTAATTTTCTTTTTGATAATGCCAAAGGGGGAGAAGTAATAGTTAGAGAAAAAGGCTAATATCAAGGTTAAAAGAAAAAGGGGGTTAAAATCAAAAGGGGGAGAAGCAATAGGAGAAATAGGGAAAAAGGGGAGAAGAATATAATCAAGGTCAAGGCTAAAAAGAATTAAAACTGGAAGGATAAGTTAAAACTATAGCATCAGTTCAGGGGGAGCTCACTAGAAAGAAATATGGAGAAATTAAAACTATGTAGGAATATCAGATTTAGGGGGAGCAAAGACAAACACACTCTAGGAAGTTAAGTTATTTGTCTTAAGGGATAATTAAAAACTCAGGAGTATAAAATGTCTCCGTCCGCCCAAGAACTAAGGATAACAAATCAAAATGCTCTTTACTTGTCAAGAACAATGTTAAGGAATAAAGACGCATTTGTGTATAAACACTGTCAAAGATCATTCATGTTTTTCTACATAATAAAACACTTTAAAGAAACATAATTTACATATGAAAATAATGAAGTGATTAATCTAAGAAACATTTTGAGATATTAAACCTTTTTCTCCAAAGAAATTGTCATTATCAAAAAGGGGGAGATTGTTAGATTCAAACGATTAAATGAATTATTATGTTTTGATAATTAACAATTTCGTTAAGGTTTAATATCATTAGAGATAGAATTCCTAACACGTTGAAATTTCTCATATCCAAGAAAATATATCTACTTGAAGAACTGAATGAATTACAAGGCGCTATCAAGAAAGACAGTTCAGCAAGAGAAAACCGTCCGGGTCCTCACTGAAGGCTTACTGCATACACCTTCAAGAAAAGCTGTCAAAATATACAAAGAAAGCAACCATGTGGAGACAGACCGGTGACTCATGGAAGACCAAACATTGCCTACAAACAGCAAACATCTTTTGGAAGGCATTCAATCAGCTATGCACTCTCAAAGCCAAAACTCACTTGATAAAGTTGAAACAGTCTGGCGCTTGAATAAAAAATGATCAACAGGAAGACTGTTTTGCCAAAAGCTGAATAAGTCTAGCAACAAGTCATGAAGAAACACTTCTAGCTTTGAAGTATCTCTAGCCCTATACAAAACAGTTGTGTGACAACTTATTCAAAAGGAGAACTTCAACAGCAGCACAAAAGAAGGAAGCGCCCAATCCTCTACAAATCAAGAATACTCTAATCTTCAAGAAAGGTTGAGATGAGAAAGTTCGTCTGCCTGTGCAACTCACTCAATGGCGAAATTCTGAAGATTCTACAATGACTGCGTCTGTCAAATCATAATAAAAAGATTCCATCCACTCAGATCATCAAAGTGCACAACGGTCATAAATGCCAGAAAGCGTGTGTCATGAGGTTATGAAGAATCAGTTCAACAGAAGCATTAAAGAAATCGTCAACATTAACTTTAAAGAGTTTATCTATTATAATTGCTTCTTGGATCAAGAATTATCTACCTCGTCTACAAATTAAATGGAGTACTGTTGATTGCAGAAAGAAGAAAAGGACATAATCAATATATTATTCCTTGGTTCCTCTTCCTTTCTGCTTCTCCTCAAATCAAGCTGACTTCGCGGAATCAACGGCGTGAAATTCTAAACATCGTATTCCCTCCAAATTCAAAATTCAAATCTTCTGCTCAGAGCATTTAAATGATTCTTAGCTGGCATGCACTGGGATATTACGTTCAAACAAAAACCCAAAGCTAGACACAGCGCCGAGCCAGACGATGTCAACCCAAGCAATTAATGCTTGACAGAACGCATTTAATGCTGCTGCAGAATTACAAAATTAGCCGTTACTCACAAGGAAGCAGGAGCACTAACGGATCTATTTTCTCTCCTTCTATCAAAGATAAATGAAAAATTCCAACTGAAGATATAAATAGAGAATTCAGCTTCCAGAACAACTTGGCAACTTGAATACAATTCATTGCATATCTCAACCAAGTTTGCCCAGAGAACCATGCTTCCATTGGTTCAAATTTAGAAAGCTTCAAGCTATAATTTACCTGAGTTATGTCGTCCACTTGTGTGAAGAACTTATAGAGTGTTACTCTTATCTTAAGCCACACACAACACAAAACAGAAAACCTTAAATTCCTATCCTCTTTGTAACCCGAGCTTCATTTCTTCTACTCACTCTTATTGAAGAGAATTCTCGTAGAAAACCAAACCGAATTTGTAAAAGGAATCAGGAGTAGTCCTGTAGAATACTAATAAGGAGAAGTCCTGAGAATACTTGAAAGGAGAAGTCCTGAGAATACTAGGAGAAGTCCTATACAATACTTGATAGGTGAAGTCCTTATAATACTGGGAGAAGTCCCTGATAATACTTGTAGTATTTGTTGAAATAGTGGAAAATCTTGGTGAAGCCAAGGACTGGACGTAGCCCTTACGATTATGGGGGTGAACCAGGATAAATATCGTGTGTGCTTTAGTTTTCTACCTTATGTTAATTTTCCGCTGCATACATGCATACACACATAATATATAACACTCTTTGAAAACTATTAATGAAGGTATATTTTAAGAAAGAAGTTTTCAAAAATGACACACACAATTCAAACCCCCCTTTCTTGTGTGTTTCTAGCACTATCAAACCCACAGCCCTATTTACAGCTTTTTCACCTTTGCAACCCAACGCTTGGGCGTTGGGATTAAATGGTTCCAGGTGTGCCAAACAGGGGCTCAACGCATGAGCGTTGAGCCTTCCAATGCTTGGGAGTTGGAATTAAATGAAAATTGGGCACAAGACAGGGGCTCAACGCATGAGCGCTGGCCCTTCCAACGCTTGGGCATTGGAAATACGTGCAATCAGGGATCCAGGCAGAACGCCAACGCATGAGCGTTGGGTTTCCAACGCTTGAGCGTTGGCACGTCTACTGCTTCAATGCTTTTGGCTGTTCTATTCTTCACTCTTGATGGTGCTTCATGGCAATCAATAGCCTTCATGTAGCCTCTTCCTGTCCCTTCTTAACGCTGAAACCTCTCTTCCTCCATCAATCCTCCACTCATGGCCTATTTCACATTTGCCAATTAGAAAAGGGTGCTTCATCTTCTATCTTCATTTTCAGTCCCCCAATTCCTGTTATTTGCAATTTGGTCCCCACAAATATTCCTAATTCCACCATTTTTCTAAAAAGACTAAAAACCTAACAAAATTACCTAAAAAGAGACTATAAATGTTTAAAAATCAAATAAAAGCTAAACTAGATGCAAATGCACAAATAAAGAGATAATCCTAACAAAATGTATAAAAATCTATATGAGACTCAATAAAAATAAAATAAACTAAACTAAAAAAACCCTAAAAACATCATATGAAATCCGGTCATCAACGAGCACTCCCGGCTTAGTGGTACCTCATCCAACCGGCCCGGACTCGGGCCGAAGGGAAAGTGCTTCACAAGTCACTCGCCCTACAACCACTCCCGCTTGGAAGACTCACTTTTGAGCTTCCCCAACACTTGTAGAGACACCTCCTGCGCCTGTAAGTACAGGTTCTACCGTTCCCTTGGGACGCTTCTTACCTACATTTTACATTACAAGTTTCCTATGCAATCTTACATGTTTAGGCTGAGCTCTTGGATGCTCTTGAAGCTCCAATACTGACTTGAGCTGAATTGAGCATTGGAGGGACCTGCAAAAGACAGATTGCTCTTCCATTCACACCGGAGCACGACAAGCTCCACTACGGCCTCACCGGGAGCACCACCGTCCAGAATTCACGCATTAACATAACCATACACGGATAAACCCATAAATCGAGTGCAAGCAAACATAAAATGGATTTCAAGCTAACATGATGTTTGATAGTAATAGAACCACACAAGAAAGGGGGGTTTGAATTGTGTGTGTGATTTTTATAAATCTTTTTGCAAAATAGTTATTACAAGTTCAAAAACGTTTGTCAAAAATGTGCAGCGGAAATAAACTTAAAGCTTGAACAATAAAACAGACACGATATTTATCCTGGTTCACCCCCTTAATCGACAGGGCTACGTCCAATCCTTGGCTTCACCAAGATTTTCACTATTTAAACAAAATAGTACAAGTGTTCTCAGGGACTTCTCCCAGTATTCTGAGGACTACTCCTTTACAAGTATTCTAGGACTTCTCCTTTATCTCTCGAGTGTTAGACAGGACTCCTCCCAGTTCTTTTTCAAGAAGACTTAGTTTCTACAAGAATCTCTTCAGTAAGAGTGGGTAGAAAATATGAAGAACAGAATTCAGAGATAATAGACAAGTTGGTTCTCTGAAGGGCTTGTGTGAGAATAAATAAGAGTTTTCACTTTGCAAAGGGTTTCACACTAGTTGGCGACAGAACTCAGAGAATAGGTAGGTTGAGGTTACTGAGTATCTTGGCTTAAAGCTTGCTTAATCGTAGATAGTCTTGGAAAGTTTGAATGCTTTGATTGTGTAAGAGTCGCCAAATCGAAGCTGATGCTAAGTCCACTATTTATATCTTCAGTAGGATGATAACTGGAGGATTTTCTGAAGATCTTCAAAATAGTTCCGTTTGAATTTCTGCTTGATTGTGAGTAACGGATACTTCTGCATCTGCTGTTGCAATCTGCCAGATAATGAATGTTTCTTCAACAATGAAAGACGGTATCATCTGGTGGTGCCTTTTGCCTCGAACCATAGAGTCTTCAATTAATGCTCATGCATTACAGCTAATTGAGTCATTAATGCTCTGACCAGAATATTTGAATTTGACCATTGAGGAGATACGATGATCAGAAAGTATCGCCGCTAATTCAGCAAAAGCAGCTTGAATTAAGGAATATTAGAGGATTTGAATCTTCGAGGAATGAGGCTCTTAATTCTGTCTCTTTCGCCATTAATGCTCTGAAAAACCAAGACGTGCACGACAACTCATCTTTGGGTTGAACAGACGATCACCTTCAGGATATTTCGTTTCGCACGAGTCTTCAATCATAGCTTTAGTCAACTCACGCATTCTTCATAAAATCAGTAGCTTATCAACTAGACGTTCATCACAGGCGGACGAACTCTTCTCTAGAGGCAGACTGATTCACATAGGTGGACGGATTTCTCTATTTGCTTTTTGATAATGCTTTGTCGAAATCCTCGCAGCATGTCTCCAATTAACAAGTGTTCCTGAATATGAAAACTTTGAAGAAGTCAGTAACACTTAGCGAAATTGTTATTTATCAAAATAAGTCAACTCATTAAATTGTTTGATTCTAACAATGTTTGGATCTACATTTGAAATGCTCAAAAACTAATCTCTCGTAATAAATTCTACAGTTACTTCTATCCCAACCTGGAAAAGGGTAAAATAAGATAAACAGTTTTTTTTTATAAGCCAAAGAAGTGTATTAAAGGGAGAACAAGGGGTGCTCCAACCCTTAATACAAGAGATGAGAAAGAAAGAAAGACATTAAAACATTAAAATAGTAATACCCAATACCACCCAACTAGACTAGATCTTAATCAAGCTATCTAGGGGACCATTAGGCAATCCAATACCCACTAAGAAGAAACACAAAAGAATCACGTCAAAAAAAGTCCCTGGATCCCACAATGCTTCAATCAGCAGAGGACATAAGAGTAAGAACCTGAAATTATAGGACACCAAGCCAGAAAGCCCACAACCCCAGAATTGCTCCTACTTCCTTCAATCTGTCAAAAACACCACTATTGAAAATTTGAAATTGAGCCTCCAATACTTCAAGAAGCCAGCAGATTTCGACTTGAAGAAAATTCAGCAACCAATTTTCTATCGCCAAGATCAGAGCCAAGGAAATTCTGAAGTGAAACTAATCAGTTATTGCCTACATTTCTTCTCCCTTTTTCTTCCACTTACATGCCAGTAGCGCATATCAGATTTACATAGTGGGCTATAATCTTTTCCAATTAGAGGCATACAAACCAGAAACAGTTACAATGCATCCATACATGTTAAAGGGTTTAGAGTCCATTCAAACATTGAGAAGGTAAACTTGGAATTAACAGCCTTTAACCAGGTCCATGCTTTGAATTGGACTAAATCTATGATCTTATCATCTTCAATTCCTCCTTCATTGAAAATGAATCTATTCCTACACTTCCATATCTCCCCAATAGCTGCTACCCAAATAATCCAGAAAATATTCTTACGGCGGGCTTGTCCCCCCAGACCTTCAAATTGAAAGTACATCCCCTCAATGTTGGATGGAAGTACATAGTACATTCTGCACCATTTAATTAATCCCATCCAAACTTTCCACCTTGTTTGGCAATTTAGAAATAAATGGCTAGTATCCTCAACAGATAATGAATAGAATGAGCATAATTGAGCATTATTAAGGAGGGGAATACCTCTTTTAAGCAGATTTGACTTAGTTTGGACTCAATCTATTAATACTCTCCAAGCCAGAAGAATTGAGTTGGAGGGGATCTTTAAAGACCATAGAGAGCCAAACAGATTACCCGGCAAAATCTCCTCCACCTGCTGTATCAGTTTATAAGCTGATTGAACTGAATAGAAACCCGAATCCTCACAAGACCAGACCCACGAAACCAGCCTACCTCTTGTGGGCGTAAAGGCAGTTAGATCACTGCGTAATTCATTCAGTCGTTGCATATCAGCTTCCTGTAACTCTGTGATCCACTCTAGCCTCCAGACCCAAATATCATCAATCCAGCCTCCCACTTCACTAATAGATTTATGCTGTTGGCGAGATAAAGAATAAAGAGAAGTATACTTACTTTGAAGACAGTTACCTCTAACCTACTTATCCTCCCAAACAAGAATTTCATTACCCTCGCCTATTCTTTGAATTATTCCACCTTCAAACCAAGACCCTTCAGAGTTACCAGCACAAAAATGATTAACATCCTTCCACCACCTAGATGCATTTGCCGGGATACGGCCTCTGTACTTTGCACGAATGACTCTGCACCATAATGAACCGCTTTCCGTCAAATACTTCCACCTCCATTTTCCCAGCAGAGCTTTATTAAAACCCTTAAGGTTCTTCACCCCAAGACCTCCTTCCTCCTTTGGTCTACAGACTTTGTCCCAACTGACCCATGCGATTTTCTTTGATTCTTTCGAGCCACCCCACAAAAATCGCCTCATTAGACCCTTGCATTTTTTACGAACTGCTTCGGGCAACCGGAATAAGGATAGAAATTGGTTAGGGAGGGCTGATAGCAAACTTTTAACAAGGAATATTCTACCACCCACAAATGCCGACTGGACTGGATCAATCAAATTATTTAAGATTGATTTCAACCTTTGAGACAGGATCTTGGACACTACTTTGTAAATACAACCCACCAGTGAGATCGGTCTAAACTCATTCAGATTTTGTGGCGAATCCACTTTGGGGATCAATGCGATAAAGGAAGAATTAGTACAGCGTGGCCAAGCTCCGTTGTTGCGAAATTCATCCATTAGCCTTTTAAAATCCAATTTCCGAATATCCCAGAAAGCTTTGATAAAAGTAAAATTCAAACCGTTCTGGCGCGGGCTTTTGTCTCATGCACAATTCCAAATAGCTTCTTTAATTTCATTTAGATCAAAATCAGCACATAGCCTGTCATTACCAACTGCAGAAACACGCTGGAAATTGACACCATCAAGCCTCGGTGCATCCCAAGCTTTGCTATAAAATTTTCTTGCAAAGAAGTCTTTAACTTCCCTATTTACCAAATAGGGATCCTCCTGCCACACCCCATCAATATTCAGCCCAGTCAAAGAATTTTGTTTTCTTCTCCAATTTACTGTACCATGAAAGAAGCTAGTATTTGCATCTCCTTCTTTGATCCACTGCAGGCGAGATTTTTGGCAAAGGAGTGATTAGTTCAAGTTGGAGATCCTCCTAAATTCAGCTTTTGCTTCTCTTAACTGTTGAATCTCATCCTGAGATAATCCTGTGATTTTAGCTTTAATATCCAGAGTTTTCATTCTTTCGAACAGGGTCTTCCTCTTTGAATTCAAATCCCCAAACACCTCAGAGTTCCACTGTTTCAGCTTTAGTTTCAGAACTTTTCATTTTTCCTTTAGGACAAACGCTCCCCATCCATTAATTTGAATCTGCTTCCACTCCTTCACTACAAATTCTCTGAAACAGTGATCCTTAAACCAACAATTAAGGACTCTAAAGGGCTTTGGGCCCCAATCCCTCCTAGCAAGTCGTAGTAATAGTGGGCAGTGATCTGAGAGTCCCCTCTTTAGAACTTCTTGTATACTTTCAGGCCAATTAGATACCCAATCTTTCGACACTAGTATTCTATCAATCTGCCCCTCGCCGTGCCGTTAGGACGGACCCAAGTGAATTTTCTGCCTACCAGCGGAATGTCTATTAGCTCCATTTCGTCAATGAAACCATTGAAAGCTTCCATATCTCTCCTGGTATTATAGACATCAGTCGAGGATCCTTGCCTTTCTTCAATATTTCTCACAGCGTTGAAGTCTCCAAGGACACACCAATGAGGAATGACACAGTTTCTTCTTTTCTCAATCAGTTCAGCCCACAGCTGCCTCTTACCTGCCATATCACAAGGCGAATAAACATTACAGATTACACAAAAATACACAGTCTACATTTAGCTATAGAATTGGTGAATCCCAATAGATTTTCACTAACCACCTACCTTCACACTCAAACCAAGTCTCAGCAGCAACACTGCTCTTCCATGTTTGGTTGGGCTTGTTTTTATTTTTAGGTTGAGGGTCGAGTGGACGGGACGAGTTATAATTAGTGAGCTCAGAGTTGAACAATTTTGTTTAATTTTTGGGTTTTCTTCCCCTTACCTTTATTTTAGATGTTTTTTAATTTATGAGTTCAATTTTGAGGGGTTAAAACATTGATTTGGTTGGGAAGGTGAAAGGGGGTGAAAGATAAGATTTTGAAGTGCAAGGAAGAGGTGGGAGGAGAAAGATGAAGAGGGGAGGTGAGCGTGGAAGCATGTGTGGTGCT
The DNA here is from genome assembly GCA_030819835.1 of Acmispon strigosus. Classification (NCBI taxonomy): domain Eukaryota; kingdom Viridiplantae; phylum Streptophyta; class Magnoliopsida; order Fabales; family Fabaceae; genus Acmispon; species Acmispon strigosus. Next base: position 26,756,579 of record JAUAMA010000004.1, on the reverse strand, counting down.
GGGTGGAAGGAGGTAGAGGAATTGGAAGAAGATGATGATGAAGGGAGAAGAGGTGGCAGGAAAAAAATAAAATAGAAATCACGTGTGGATTAAAAAATTACATGTAGGATAACTTAGATGATGTAGACGTGTTGATCAGTCTAAATTGAGGACTCCTAGGCTTTAAAATGTCTTTTGAACTTAATTTGATTAAAAAAGGGTAAAACTTAGATGCAGTTTCATTGGTATTTTTATTGTTTTTCAATCACAATGTGACACGTTGGTTTAAAAAGGGTAGTTAAGAGAAAAGTTAAAATTAATAATTATTAAAAAGTGAGTTATTCAATGTCTCATTGGGCAACAACACTAACAGTTTCAAGGGAACTGCATATACATTTTTTCCTTAGAAAAAATATTTCAAGTATTAAATTTAAAGGATTTGAAAGTCAGAGATCCAATTTAATTCCTCTTACAAAGTTAAGAACCTAAAACATATTTAAGCCATAAATTTTTATAATTTGTAATTTAATTATTTAAATTCAAATAATGAATTGAATGGTATTAAATTACCTTCCCGTTTTTAAAGAGTATTGGAGTAATCTTGGTGAAGCCAAGGACTGGACGTAGCCCTGACGATTATGGGGGTGAACCTGGATAAATATCGTGTCTGCTTTAGTTTTCTATCTTATGTTAATTTTCTGCTGAATACATGCATACACACATAATATATAACACTCTTTGAAAACTATTAATGAAGGTATATTTTAAGAAAGAAGTTTTCGAAAATGACACACACAATTCAAACCCCCCCCCCCCTTTCTTGTGTGTTTCTTGCACTATCAAACCCACAGCCCTATTTACAGCTTTTTCACCTTTGCGACCCAACGCTTGCGCGTTGGGATTAAATGCTTCCAGGTGTGCCAAACAGGGGCTCAACGCATGAGCGTTGAGCCTTCCAATGCTTGGGAGTTGGAATTAAATGAAAATTGGGCACAAGACAGGGGCTCAACGCATGAGCGTTGGCCCTTCCAACGCTTGGGCATTGGAAATACGTGCAATCAGGGATCCAGGCAGAACGCCAACGCATGAGCGTTGGGTTTCCAACGCTTGAGCGTTGGCACGTCTACTGCTTCAATGCTTTTGGCTGTTTTATTCTTCACTCTTGATGGTACTTCATGGCAATCAATAGCCTTCATGTAGCTTCTTCCTGTCCCTTCTTAACGCTGAAACCTCTCTTCCTCCATCAATCCTCCACTCATGGCCTATTTCACATTTGCCAATTAGAAAAGGGTGCTTCATCTTCTATCTTCATTTTCAGTCCCCCAATTCCTGTTATTTGCAATTTGGTCCCCACAAATATTCCTAATTCCACCAGTTTTCTAAAAAGACTAAAAACCTAACAAAATTACCTAAAAAGAGACTATAAATGTTTAAAAATCAAATAAAAGCTAAACTAGATGCAAATGCACAAATAAAGAGATAATCCTAACAAAATGTATAAAAATCTATATGAGACTCAATAAAAATTAAATAAACTAAACTAAAAAAACCCTAAAAACATCATATGAAATCCGGTCATCAACGAGCACTCCCGGCTTAGTGGTACCTCATCCAACCGGCCCGGACTCGGGCCGAAGGGAAAGTGCTTCACAAGTCACTCGCCCTACAACCACTCCCGCTTGGAAGACTCACTTTTGAGCTTCCCCAACACTTGTAGAGACACCTCCTGCGCCTGTAAGTACAGGTTCTACCGTTCCCTTGGGACGCTTCTTACTTACATTTTACATTACAAGTTTCCTATGCAATCTTACATGTTTAGGCTGAGCTCTTGGATGCTCTTGAAGCTCCAATACTGACTTGAGCTGAATTGAGCATTGGAGGGACCTGCAAAAGACAGATTGCTCTTCCATTCACACCGAAGCACGACAAGCTCCACTACGGCCTCACGGGAGCACCACCGTCCAGAATTCACGCATTAACACAACCATACACGGATAAACCCATAAATCGAGTGCAAGCCAACATAAAATGGATTTCAAGCTAACATGATGTTTAATCTCCCGTAATAAATTCTACAGTTACTTCTATCCTAACCTGGAAAAGGGTAAAATAAGATAAACAGTTTTTTTTTATAAGCCAAAGAAGTGTATTAAAGGGAGAACAAGGGGTGCTCCAACCCTTAATACAAGAGATGAGAAAGAAAGAAAGACTTTAAAACATTAAAATAGTAATACCCAATACCACCCAACTAGACTAGATCTTAATCAAGCTATCTAGGGGACCATTAGGCAATCCAATACCCACTAAGCAGAAACACAAAAGAATCACGTCAAAAAAAGTCCTTGGATCCCACAATGCTTCAATGAGTAGAGCACATAAGAGTAAGAACCTGAAATTATAGGACACAAGCCAGAAAGCCCACAACCCCAGAATCGCTCCTACTTCCTTCAATCTGTCAAAAACACCACTATTGAAAATTTGAAATTGAGCCTCCAATACTTCAAGAAGCCAGCAGATTTCGACTTGAAGAAAATTCAGCAACCAATTTTCTATCGCCAAGATCAAAGCCAAGGAAATTCTGAAGTGAAACTAATAAGTTATTGCCTACATTTCTTCTCCCCTTTTCTTCCACTTACATGCCAGTAGCGCATATCAGATTTACATAGTGGGCTATAATCTTTTCCAATTAGAGGCATACAAACCAGAAACAGTTACAATGCATCCATACATGTTAAAGGGTTTAGAGTCCATTCAAACATTGAGAAGGTAAACTTGGAATTAACAGCCTTTAACCAGGTCCATGCTTTGAATTGGACTAAATCTATGATCTTATCCACTTCAATTCCTCCTTCATTGAAAACGAATCTATTCCTACACTTCCATATCTCCCCAATAGCTGCTACCCAAATAATCCAGAAAATATTCTTAGGGCGGGCTTGTCCCGCCAGACCTCCAAATTGAAAGTACATACACTCAATGTCGGATGGAAGTACACAGTACATTCCGCACCATTTAATTAATCCCATCCAAACTTTCCAGCTTGTTTGGCAATTTAGAAATAAATGGCTAGTATCCTCAACAGATAATGAATAGAATAAGCATAATTGAGCATTATTAAGGAGGGGAATACCTCTTTTAAGCAGATTTGACTTAGTTTGGACTCTATCTATTAATACTCTCCAAGCCAGAAGAATTGAGTTCGAGGGGATCTTTAAAGACCATAGAGAGCCAAACAGATTACCCGGCAGAATCTCCCCCACCTGCTGTATTAGTTTATAAGCTGATTGAACTGAATAGAAACACAAATCCTCACAAGACCAGACCCACGAATCCAGCCTGCCTCTTGTGGGCGTCAAGGCAGTTAGATCACTGCGTAATTCATTCAGTCGTTGCATATCAGCTTCCCGTAACTCTGTGATCCACTCTATCCTCTAGACCCAAATATCATCAATCCAGCCTCCCACTTCACTAATAGATTTATGCTGTTGGCGAGATAAAGAATAAAGAGAAGTATACTTACTTTGAAGACAGTTACCTCCAACCTACTTATCCTCCCAAAAAAGAATTTCATTACCCTCGCCTATTCTTCGAATTATTCCACCTTCAAAACAAGACCCTTTAGAGTTACCAGCACAAAAATGATTAACATCCTTCCACCACCTAGATGCATTTGCCGGGATACGACCTCTGTACTTTGCACGAATGACTCTGCACCATAATGAATCGCTTTCCGTCAAATACTTCCACCTCCATTTTCCCAGCAGAGGTTTATTAAAACTCTTAAGATTCTTCACCCCAAGACCTCCTTCCTCCTTTGGTCTACAGACTTTGTCCCAACTGACCCATGCGATTTTCTTGGATTCTTTCGAGCCACCCCACAAAAATCGCCTCATTAGACCCTTGCAATTTTTACGAACTGCTTCAGGCAACCGGAATAAGGATAGAAAGTAGATAGGGAGGGCTGATAGCAAACTTTTAACAAGGAATAGTCTACCACTGAAAGAGAGGGTCTTACTTCTCCAACGGGATAACCGATTCTGAATTTTCAGAATCACAGGATCCCAAAACGAGATTCTCCGGGGGTTACCACCAACTGGGACTCCCAAGCAGATAAAAGGTATACTCATCATTTTGCAGTGAAGTAAAGTCGCCAATCTGTTTAACAATCCTTCCTCCATCGCAATACCTGCAAGCTTGCTTTTGCTAAAATTTACTCTTAGTCCCGAGATCAGCTCAAAACAGTGAAGGATGCCTTTTACCGTCATAATATTCTGCAAGGAGGCTTTCTCGACAGAGATAGTATCATCTGCAAATTGTAGCAAATAAATACTTACTGGATTTTGACGTCCAATTAAGAACGGCTCAAAATTCCCCGACTGGACAGCTTCCCTCATAAGACCGCTCAATCCTTCCGCAACTAATAGAATAAGAAAAGGAGCCAATGGGTCTCCCTGTCGAAGTCCCTTCCTCATTTGGAATTCCTCTGAAGGGCTTCCATTTACTAGCACAAAAACAATTGAAGATTCAAGACAGCTCTTGATCCATCCTATCCATTTTGCACAAAATCCCATTCTTTCAAGCATATATAGCAGAAATTCCCAATTAAATGAATCATATGATTTGGCATAGTCGACTTTGAATACTATGGTCGGGGATTTCTTTCGTTTCGCTTCATGGATAACTTCATTAGCAATAACAATACTATCTAGCATACTTCTACCACCCACAAATGCCGACTTGACTGGATTAATCAAATTATTTAAGACTGATTTCAACCTTTGAGACAAGATCTTGGACACTACTTTGTAAATACAACCCACCAGTGAGATCGGTCTAAACTCATTCAGATTTTGTGGCGAATCCACTTTGGGGATCAATGCGATAAAGGAAGAATTAGTACCACGTGGCCAAGCTCCGTTGCTGCAAAATTCATCCATTAGCCTTTTCAAATCCAGTTTCAGAATATCCCAGAAAGCTTTGATAAAAGTAAAATTAAAACTGTTCGGGCCCAGGCTTTTGTCTCATGCGAAATTCCAAATAGCTTCTTTAATTTCATTTAGATCAAAATTAGCACATACCCTGTCATTATCAACTGCAGAAACACGCTGTAAATTGACACCATCAAGCCTCGGCGCATCCCAAGATTTGCTATCAAATTTTCTTGCAAAGAAGTCTTTAACTTCCCTCTTTACCAAATAGGGATCTTCTTGCCATACCCCATCAATATTCAGCCCAGTCATAGAATTTTGTTTTCTTCTCCAATTTACTGTACCATGAAAGAAGCTAGTATTTGCATCTCCTTCTTTGATCCACAACAGGCGAGATTTTTGGCAAATGAGTGATTCGTTCAAGTTGGAGATCCTACTAAATTCAGCTTTTGCTTCTCTTAACTGTTGAATCTCATCTTGAGATAATCCTGTGATTTCAGCTTTAATTCCAGAGTTTTCATTCTTTCGGACAGGGTCTTCCTCTTTGAATTCAAATCCCCAAACACCTCAGAGTTCCACTGTTTCAGCTTTAGTTTCAGAACTTTTAATTTTTCCTTTAGGACAAACGCTCCCCATCCATTAATTTGAATCTGCTTCCACTCCTTCACTACAAATTCTCTGAAACAGTGATCCTTAAACCAACAATTAAGGACTCTAAAGGGCTTTGGGCCCCAATCCCTCCTAGCAAGTCGTAGTAATAGTGGGCAGTGATCTGAGAGTCCCCTCTTTAGAACTTCTTGTATACTTTCAGGCCAATTAGATACCCAATCTTTCGACACTAGTATTCTATCAATCTGCCCCTCGCCGTGCCGTTAGGACGGACCCAAGTGAATTTTCTGCCTACCAGCGGAATGTCTATTAGCTCCATTTCGTCAATGAAACCATTGAAAGCTTCCATATCTCTCCTGGTATTATAGACATCAATCGAGGATCCTTGCCTTTCTTCAATATTTCTCACAGCGTTGAAGTCTCCAAGGACACACCAATGAGGAATGACATTGTTTCTTCTTTTCTCAATCAGTTTAGCCCACAGCTGCCTCTTACCTGCCATATCACAAGGCGAATAAACATTACAGATTACACAAAAATACACAGTCTACATTTAGCTATAGAATTGGTGAATCCCAATAGAATTTCACTAACCACCTACCTTCACACTCAAACCAAGTCTCAACAGCAACGCTGCTCTTCCAAGTTTGGTTGGGCTTGTTTTTATTTTTAGGTTGAGGGTGTGAGGGATGTCGAGTGGACGGGCCGAGTTATAATTAGTGAGCTTCAGAGTTGAACAATTTTGTTTAATTTTTGGGTTTTCTTCCCCTTACCTTTATTTTAGATGTTGTTTAATTTATGGGTTCAATTTCGAGGGGTTAAAACATTGATTTGGTTGGGAAGGTGAAAGGGGGTGAAAGATAAGATTTTGAAGTGCAAGGAAGAGGTGGGAGGAGAAAGATGAAGAGGGGAGGTGAGCGTGGAAGCATGTGTGGTGCTAGGTGGAAGGAGGTAGAGGAATTGGAAGAAGATGAAGATGAAGGGAGAAGAGGTGGCAGGAAAAAAATAAAATAGAAATCACATGTGGATTAAAAAATTACATGTAGGATAACTGAGATGATGTAGACGTGTTGATCGGTCTAAATTGAGGACTCCTAGGCTTTAAAATGTCTTTTGAACTTAATTTGATTAAAAAAAGGGTAAAACTTAGATGCAGTTTCATTGGTATTTTTATTGTTTTTCAATCACAATGTGACACGTTGGTTTAAAAATGGTAGTTAAGAGAAAAGTTAAAATTAATAATTATTAAAAAGTGAGTTATTCAATGTCTCATTGGGCAACAACACTAACAGTTTCAAGGGAACTGCATATACATTTTTTCCTTAGAAAAAATATTTCAAGTATTAAATTTAAAGGATTTGAAAGTCAGAGATCCAATTTAATTCCTCTTACAAAGTTAAGAACCTAAAACATATTTAAGCCATAAATTTTTATAATTTGTAATTTAATTATTTAAATTCAAATAATGAATTGAATGGTATTAAATTACCTTCCCATTTTTAAAGAGTATTGGAGTAATGTTTTTTCATTTTACATTAATATGGTAATTTGTATTTTTTTTCTTAATTTTATACTTGGTCAAAAACCCTTAAAACTAACTAGCTAGAAATTCCAAAAGAAATGCTTGCTAGTCGGTAGTGTTATTATATATGTATAACCATAACCACAACCAACCTTGATATATGCATACTTAATTTCTTTTACAACACATCATTATAATTTTGTTATTCTTCCTATTTCTTTTTTTCTTATCACACCATTCATCATATCTCTATTTTTCACCAATTCTCTTCCTATATTTCTTTAAAAGTGTAGGTGAACACAGCATCTTCCGAAACTATAATATATAGTCCAATGACATGGAACTCAACTTAAGCAAACCTTGTTTTTATAAACCTGCGGATTACACTTATTTAGAAAGATATATATATATATATATATATATATATATATAGGGAGCGTATCAAGTGAGAGCAATGTTTATTATGAGAGATGAGAGCGTCCAATCTTAGCCATTGGATCTACCATGAAGGGTCAAGATTAAAATAAAATGGCATGTGACTTTTTTAAAAAGTCATGTGACCACTAAACTACTTTTAATCTCAACCACTCATGAATGGTTGTACGGTCATGATTTAACGCTCTCATCTCTCATAATAAACATCGCTCTCACTTGATACGCCCCCTATATATATATATATATATATATTAGTTGGAGCTTCAAGCCAGCTCGAAACGAACTTTGTAGGGCACATCGTTGAGAGCTAGACGCTTGCCATATTGATCCTCATATAGTCCTATGTCCCTGCATTGATAACTGCAGTTGGGGCACACACTTGGGCAGAAAACAAGTTTATAAGCTTCCTCATACTTCTCAATCTTGAACCAATTGGTGAGGGTATCCGAACCCGGATTCCCCAAAACACCGCCGGTGGTTACGAACCACAGTTCGGTCGGAGGATCATAGTGATCGACACTCCACACGGTGGACTGGGGACAGTTTATTTAGATGTTGAGATCAGTGTCGACACGAATAACACCTTTCTTGGTGTTGAGAGGTGTGAACACCAAAGGCAGGCCTTGGGAACCGCGATAGGTCACAACATCAAGTGGGCAATATTCTTTATTTGTGGGGGTAAGGCCAAGGCCTCCAATATCAGGAGAAGCTGGAATGATATAGTAGTTCGTACCGGCTCGGAGCTTCTTCCCTGTTGTGTCAACCACTTGCTCAGGCGCAGGACCTGCAGCTGCTCCAAGCAGTGGCTTTGTGCTCAAGGCAAGGAGGAGAAGGACCAATGCAAGAAATGTGATCGTCATTGTGTCGTATGATAATGAGTTAAATATTTTTGTTCTTGTGAATTGAGTTGCAGAAGAGCTTGAAAATTTATAGGCGAGGCTGGCGATAATTAATCTATGGACTTGGTGCAGTGTTTTTTATAGTCATGGATTTCAACGCATTCAATTGGCCATGACGGAGTCAAACTTCTCAATGTGATACGTGAGCTTTATCAAATATAATTGGCTGGATTCTATGTGTGGAATGAAGTTTAGTTTTGTCGTTTAGTTACCAAGTGCCTAACTTCTGTTATGTTTAGATCAGTTTGTTGGTTTTCCTTTGCGAAGTAATCAAAAGAAGCCGATGGAATGTGGTACCATGTTTTTATTTTGGGTTAATTATCAAAGTTAGTCTATGTTTGTGTAAGTCCGTTTGAGATTAGTCTTTTCTCCGAAAAAAGTTAGGAAATAGTTTATAAGATTGCACATGGTATGGATTTGGTCCTCGTCTGAGGCCTCCGACGAGAGTGTTAAGTGGTAGACCAGCTTTAACGTGCTGTCATTTTTCATGTGTTTTTTTTTAGGAGAACTAATCTAGAACGGGCTTACAAAGATAGTTTAATGTTTTTTCATGAATATTTCATAACTATTTTTATAGAAATTACGTTTAACAATTCATATTTTAAATTATGTGTTATTTATATGGTGGTCATGTAAGATAAATTTAATTTGAACTAGACATTCACATGTATATAAATTTCTAGGCGATATTTGCACTTATATTTTAAAAAGTTTAAATTCATAAAATTGAGATTTTCAAGTAAAGTAGCAGCAAACAGTCTTAAAGATCGGTGTACACTTTGGGTGTAGACACTAGAGAGATATAAAGAGATAAAAAATAAGTTGAAATGTAATATTTGATGTGTGCAGAAGAGAAAGATAGAGAAAAAAATGTGTCTTAAATTGTATCCACTATCTAGTCTATGAATCATTTCTATATAGATGCCAAAAGTAACAAAAGAAAATAAGAAATACAAATAATAGATATGATATAGGTTGGTTATAAAACCTATAGGATCACGAATAATAAAATATGTGCATTAGCCCAATGTCCAAATTAAAAAATTACGACATGACACATAATGAAGGGAAAAAATCTCTCAATTGTGAATTGTTTGTCAAGGGAAACTTGGAAGGAGGAGATTATGATTTCTATAAAATCATTCAAAAAAATCTTCAAATTCGAGCATTATTTAGGTGTCTTATTTGCCCATAGATTTAACTCCACCAGAGTTAGAGAACAAGAGTGGACTCAAGGTGTAATATTGTAGAAATCAACATGGAGAGACATTATAGTGTTTTCATCCATTTATCATTGCACAAAAAGCAAGACATGTATATTAATTTTATGGGTTAAATATGTTTCTGGTCCAGTACTTTGAGCGAGATTTGGTTTTAGTCTCTAGTCGAAGTAAATGTGAATTTTAGGCCTCAAACTTTCATTATTGTTTTATTTTCGTCCCTGTCAGTGTTAGCCGTTGACCGCCGTGCTTATGTGTCACAGTCAATCCTACGGGGCATAGGCCACGTCACTTAATGAGTACAACTGTTTTTTTACACATTAATTAATAAACATAAAAAACAAGGGAAATCAGAACGTGAAACGCTTGCAATTGCGTTTCTTCTCCTTCTTCTTCCACATTACATTTCTTTCTCCTTCCAAGTCTCCTTCGAAGAACCTAAACCCAGCCCCTCTTCATCTTAGTCTTCTTCTCCCACTCTTCATAATCAATTCGTGTCTTATCTTCATCAATCCCCATCATTTCTTCTTATTCTTTCCCCAAAATCACTCCCTCCTTGTTCTACACACCCATTATCTTCCCCAAAAATTAGGGCTCTTCCAAATCTACATCTAATTCCCAAACTCTCTTTCCTCATCCTCGATTGGTTGCACTAAAATCACATTCTCATCCTTGATTTTGCTAGCATCTATCTAATTCTCCATTTTCCACCATGTCTGCTTCTTCTTCTAAGTCACGTGCTTCACGTTCTTCTGCAAGGTCACAGATATAACAGATACAACAGACCATGACCATTTTTGTTGCTACAGATACAACAGAGCATGAGAGCCCGGTCACAGATATCATGTGAATCCACTATTAACAAAGCAGTAAATAAAATCTCGGTGGAAACAGGAAAATATAAATTAAAAGTGGAAAATTAAGAATTCCAACTAAAATGGCAGCAATTGCACTATGAAAAGAGTTGGAATAATTAAACTTCTGTTAAATTACTGCAATCGACTAACCAACAAGTGGTCAATGACTAGTCGCGGGCCGCCGCCGACCATGATCACCACCATCCCCTTCGAGTCTTCCTTCTTCACAACAGCAGATTTCAAAGAAAAATAAATCTTCTGTTCAGCGTTTAGAGCACCAAACCAAAAGCAAAATCAATTAAATGAACCTGCACAAATTACTGAAATCGGAGGTGACTTGGCGAGGAACATGATTGTTGGTTGGCGGTGGTGCTTTCTGGTGGTCGGAGTGAATGAAGAAGACGATGGAACGCAATTGCAAGCGTTTCACATTCTGATTTCCCCTTTTTGTTTTTTTGTTTGTTTTTATGTTTATTAATTATAATACTGTAATGTACACATTAAATGACGTGGCTTATGCCACGTAGGACCGGCCGTGACACATAGGCACGGTGGTCAACGGCTAACACCGGCAGGGATGAAAACCAAATAATAATGAAGTTTGAGGCCTAAAGTCCACATTTACTTCAGCGAGGAACTAAAACCAAATCACACTCAAAGTAGAGGGACCAAAAACATGTTTAACCCTAATTTTTGTCCTCGCCCACGGACCCAAATAGACAAGGCGGGCGGGTTGGTGTGTAGCAATAAAAACAAAATTGAGCGGTCATGTGGAGTCCGATGACATTGATAATGAATTTTCTTACCAAGGTGAAGAAATTTCGTCTTATGTTCAACAAATAACAAATGTTGAGAAAACATTTGGGTTACGTGAGGCCGTGAAGCAATTGATAATGTTGAAGACATCGAACAAGAGAAAAGTGACGAAGGTGATTATAAAGATGTTCAGATAGGGATCCTGTTTTTTGTTTCTGCATTTCATATTAACTTTTATTTTAATTATGCTAAAAGAATTCAGTTTAAAAAAATATACAGGTTTATCGAAGGCCTAGACAGTCAGCAACTTCTGGCTTGTTTACTAATAATAGTCATAGATGTCAACAAATTTTTGATGGCCTTGGTCGTCACCAACTTACTGGCTGCTTCCCCCTCGCCGACATGTTACTGGTGGTCGCAGCTATCGGTATGAGTCTGTCGGCAGTTAGTTGGAAATTTATGTATACTAATAGTTTTCGAACGTTATCAACAACTTTTGATCCTTGGTAATGATGTGTCGTGTTGAAGTGTTTTGTTTCTTAAAAAAAACTCTTACAATATAATGTCTAGGAATTAATATTATATCATAACCCATTATCTCAAAAGCTTAGCAATACTTCTATATTCTATTAAAAATCAAATTGTCAACATAAAAAAATGTATTTGAGGGCTTTGGGTCATGATGAACTTCTTTTCCACAGGAAGAAGCAATGAAAGTATTTGGAGGAGTAAGCACCGGGTAACTTTGTGCCAGGAGCCTCATCCTAATTATGTTTTTGTTACATGTAAACCTGCTTACTGAATGAGAGAAGAAGAAGCAAAGAGGAAATGAAGAAAAGGCAGAAGCTAAGGAAGCAAGTCCGTCTCCTCCAAGAACCCGGGCCTCTAAAGCAAAGAAAGATGACACTGATGACTCTCCTCCACCTGTAAAGCGGCACTATATCTCTGACTCCGGGAAGAGGGTAGAGATAGAGCCTCCGTCCAGTCCTAAGCCCAAGCAAAGATGCCTAGTGAAGGAACATGAAGCAGCAACTACCGCCACTCAGCAAAATATACCTTCTTCTGAAGATGATGAAGACGCTATGCCCATAGCAAATCTAGTGAAAGGTATCAAGAAGAACCCTCTGGAATCCATTCCAGAAAATGCTCAACCATCACCCACGCTCACAAAATACCTTCCACATGTGCCTACCTTGTTTCATAAATATGTGGAAGATATTGTTGACGTTGAAGATGATGGTAACTGCGGTTACTACTGTATTGCCCAGTGGCTTGGGAGAAGTGAAAATGAATGGCCGGAGATAAGAAGAAGGATGATAGAAGAGCTTGATGTCAGACAATCCCTACATATGAGCACACTAGAGTCTGAAGAACATCTGGAGAGAGTGTGTAATGCACTGATCCTTGCTCCTGGAGAACCCGCTCTTTCTCCGATGTGGTTCAATGTTCTTGATATGGGATTGATTGCTGCAACCACTTTCAGGTTCATTCTTGTCACCCTCAGTCTAAGGGAATCTTGCACGTATCTACCTTTGATAGGCCCAGTCTCTACTCCTTCACCTATTGCTGTTTTGCGCAATGTTGATGACAGCCACTGGATAAGGGTGAAGCTGAACAACCAATCCCCTCTTCCATTTGGCACACCACAATGGAGGCCTAACTTTGTAAAAGGAGCTAAGAGATGGGGTAAGAACATTACTTCAAGGATAGTAATGTACAGACAAATCATTGACCATGATTAGGTGCGTCCATCTAAGTCCAAAAAGAAACGGTTTAACACTGAGTCTGTCCGAGTCAGTGCTGAAGTTCAAGAGATGCAGCCCTTTCAAAATCCAACTCAACCATCAAATCCACCATCTGAGAATCCTACACCTAAGGAGACACCGTCTGAAGGTCAAGTTCATCCACTAAAAGAAACGCTTCTGGCTCTACTAAAAGAAACGCTTCTGGAAGTACGAACCACTCATGCTAAGGAAATTCAGGAGCTTAGGGAGGAAATGAGAAGTCGAATTGAAGCAGCACAACAAGCCATCAATGAAAAGATGGATGCCAAGTTCGGAATGATGCAAGACATGATGAATAGCTTCTTTGAACAGCTGAAGAAGAAATAGACTCCTAATCCCTAAACATTAGTCATTTAATTTGAGTTATTTTACTTCTCCTTTACAGCATTTTTCATATATATATTTATCTTTGCTTCAGCATTAGTTCTTTTCTTACTGCTCTTCTTACCGTAATTTTCTTTTTGATAATGCCAAAGGGGGAGAAGTAATAGTTAGAGAAAAAGGCTAATATCAAGGTTAAAATCAAAAGGGGGTTAAAATCAAAAGGGGGAGAAGCAATAGGAGAAATAGGGAAAAAGGGGAGAAGAATATAATCAAGGTCAAGGCTAGAAAGAATTAAAACTGGTAGGATAAGTTAAAACTATAGCATCAGTTCAGGGGGAGCTCACTATAAAGAAATATGGAGAAATTAAAACTAAGTAGGAATATCAGATTTAGGGGGAGCAAAGACAAACACACTCTAGGAAGTTAAGTTATTTGTCTTAAGAGATAATTAAAAACTCAGGAGTATAAAATGTCTCCGTCCGCCCAAGAACTAAGGATAACAAATCAAAATGCTCTTTACTTGTCAAGAACAATGCTAAGGAATAAAAACGCATTTGTGTATAAACACTATCAAAGATCGTTCTTGTTTTTCTACATAATAAAACACTTTAAGAAACACAATTTACATATGAAAATAATGAAGTGATTAATCTAAGAAACATTTTGAGATATTAAACCTTTTTCTCCAAAGAAATTGTCATTATCAAAAAGGAGGAGATTGTTAGATTCAAACTATTAAATGAATTATTATGTTTTGATAATTAACAATTTCGTTAAGGTTTAATATCATTAGAGATAGAATTCCTAACACGTTGAAATTTCTCATATCTAGGAAAATCTATCTACTTGAAGAACTGAATGAATTACAAGGCGCTATCAAGAAAGACAGTTCAGCAAGAGAAAACCGTCCGGGTCCTCACGGAAGGCTAACTGCATACACCTTCAAGAAAAGCTATCAAAATATACAAAGAATGCACCCATGTGGAGACAGTCCGGTGACTCATGGAAGACCAAACATTGCCTACAAGCAGCAAACATCTTTTGGAAGGCATTCAATCAGCTATGCACTCTCAAAGCCAAAACTCACTTGATAAAGTTGAAACAGTCCGGCGCTTGAATAAACAATGATCAACAGGAAGACTGTTTTGCCAAAAGCTGAATAAGTCTAGCAACAAGTCATGAAGAAACACTTCTAGCTTTGAAGTATCTCTAGCCCTATACAAAACATTTGTGTGACAACTTATTCATAAGGAGAACTTCAACAGCAGCACAAAAGAAGGAAGCGCCCAATCCTCTACAAATCAAGAATACTCTAATCTTCAAGAAAGGTTGAGATGAGAAAGTTCGTCTGCCTGTGCAACTCACTCAGTGGCGAAATTCTGAAGATTCTACAATGATTGCGTCTGTCAAATCATAATGAAAAGATTCCATCCGCTCAGATCATCAAAGTGCACAACGGTCATAAATGCCAGAAAGCGTGTGTCATGAGGTTATGAAGAATCAGTTCAACAGAAGCATTAAAGATCGTCAACATTAACTTTAAAGAGTTTATCTATTATAATTGCTTCTTGGATCAAGACTATCTACCTCGTCTGCACATTAAATGGAGTACTGTTGATTGCAGAAAGAAGAAAATGACATAATCAATATATTATTCCTTGGTTCCTCTACCTTTCTGCTTCTCCTCAAATCAAGCTGACTTCGCGGGATCAACAGCGTGAAATTCTAAACATCGTATTCCCTCCAAATTCAAAATTCAAATCTTCTGTTCAGAGCATTTAAATGATTCTTAGCTGGCATGCACTGGGATATTATGTTCAAACAAAAACCCAAAGCTGGACACAGCGCCGAGCCAGACGATGTCAACCCAAGCAATTAAGCTTGACAAAACACATTTTATGCTGCTCCAGAATTACAGAATTAGCCGTTACTCACAAGGAAGCAGGAGCACTAACGGATCTATTTTCTGTCCTTCTATCAAAGATAAATGAAGAATTCCAACTGAAGATATAAATAGAGAATTCAGCTTCCACAACAACTTGGCGACTTGAATTCAATTCATTGCATATCTCAACCAAGTTTGCCCAGAGAACCATGCTTCCATTGGTTCAAATTAAGAAAGCTTCAAGCCATAATTTACCTGAGTTATGTCATCCACTTGTGTGAAGAACTTATAGAATACTAATAAGGAGAAGTCCTGAGAATACTTGAAAGGAGAAGTCCTGAGAATACTAGGAGAAGTCCTATACAATACTTGATAGGTGAAGTCCTTATAATACTGGGAGAAGTCCCTGATAATACTTGTAGTATTTGTTGAAATAGTGGAAAATCTTGGTGAAGCCAAGGACTGGATGTAGCCCTGACGATTATGGGGGTGAACCAAGATAAATATCGTGTGTGCTTTAGTTTTCAACCTTATGTTAATTTTCCGCTGCATACATGCATACACACATAATATATAACACTATTTGAAAACTATTAATGAAGGTATAATATATAACACACAATTCAAACCCCCCCTTTCTTGTGTGTTTCTTGCACTATCAAACCCACAACCCTATTTACAGCTTTTTCACCTTTGCGACCCAACGCTTGGGCATGGGATTAAATGGTTCCAGGTGTGCTAAACAGGGGCTCAACGCATGAGCGTTGAGCCTTCCAATGCTTGGGCGTTGGAATTAAATGAAAATTGGGCACAAGACAGGGGCTCAACGCATGAGCGTTGGCCCTTCCAACGCTTGGGCATTGGAAATACGTGCAATCAGGGATCCGGGCAGAACGCCAACGCATGAGCGTTGGGTTTCCAACGCTTGAGCGTTGGCACGTCTACTGCTTCAATGCTTTTGGCTGTTTTATTCTTCACTCTTGATGGTGCTTCATGGCAATCAATAGCCTTCATGTAGCCTCTTCCTGTCCCTTCTTAACTCTGAAACCTCTCTTCCTCCATCAATCCTCCACTCATGGCCTATTTCACATTTGCCAATTAGAAAAGGTTGCTTCATCTTCTATCTTCATTTTCAGTCCCCCAATTCCTGTTATTTGCAATTTGGTCCCCAGAAATATGCCTAATTCCACCAGTTTTCTGAAAAGACTAAAAACCTAACAAAACTACCTAAAAAGAGACTATAAATGTTCAAAAATCAAATAAAAGCTAAACTAGATGCAAATGCACAAATAAAGAGAAAATCCTAACAAAATGTATAAAAATCTATATGAGACTCAATAAAAATAAAATAAACTAAACTAAAAAAACCCTAAAAACATCATATGAAATCCGGTCATCAACGAGCACTCCCGGCTTAGTGGTACCTCATCCAACCGGCCCGGACTCGGGCCGAAGGGAAAGTGCTTCACAAGTCACTCGCCCTACAACCACTCCCGCTTGGAAGACTCACTTTTGAGCTTCCCCAACACTTGTAGAGACACCTCCAGCGCCTGTAAGTACAGGTTCTACCGTTCCCTTGGGACGCTTCTTACGTACATTTTACATTACAAGTTTCCTATGCAATCTTATATGTTTAAGCTGAGCTCTTGGATGCTCTTGAAGCTCCATTACTGACTTGAGCATTGGGGGGACCTGCAAAAGACAGATTGCTCTTCCATTCACAGCGGAGCACGACAAGCTCAACTACGGCCTCACCGGGAGCACCACCGTCCAGAATTCACGCATTAACACAACCATACACGGATAAACCCATAAATCGAGTGCAAGCAAACATAAAATGGATTTCAAGCTAACATGATGTTTGATAGTAATAGAACCACACAAGAAAGGGGGGTTTGAATTGTGTGTGTGATTTTTATAAAACTTTTTGCAAAATAGTTATTATAAGTTCAAAAGCGTTTGTCAAAAATGTGCAGCGGAAATAAACTTAAAGCTTGAAAAATAAAGCACACATGATATTTATCCTGGTTCACCCCCTTAATCGACAGGGCTACGTCCAGTCCTTGGCTTCACCAAGATTTTCACTATTTAAACAAAATAGTACAAGTGTTCTCAGGGACTTCTCCCAGTATTCTGAGGACTACTCCTTTACAAGTATTCTAGGACTTCTCCTTTATCTCTCGAGTGTTAGACAGGACTCCTCCCAGTTCTTTTTCAAGAAGACTTAGTTTCTACAAGAATCTCTTCAGTAAGAGTGGGTAGAAAATATGAAGAATAGAATTCAGAGATGATAGACAAGTTGGTTCTCTGAAGGGCTTGTGTGAGAATAAATAAGAGTTTTCACTCTCCAAAGGGTTTCACACTAGTTGGCGACAGAACTCAAAGAATAGGTAGGTTGAGGGTACTGAGTATCTTGGCTTAAAGCTTGCTTAATCGTAGATAGTCTTGGAAAGTTTGAATGCTTTGATTGTGTAAGAGTCGCCAAATCGAAGCTCATGCTAAGTCCACTATTTATATCTTCAGTAGGATGATAACTGGAGGCTTTGCTGAAGATCTTCAAAATAGTTCCGTTTAAATTTCTGCTTGATTGTGAGTAACGGATACTTCTGCATCAGCTGTTGGAATCTACCAGATAATGAATGTTTCTTCAACAATGAAAGACGGTATCGTCTGGTGGTGCCTTTTGCCTCGAACCATAGAGTCTGCAATTAATGCTCATGCATTACAGCTAATTGAGTCATTAATGCTCTGACCAGAATATTTGAATTTGACCGTTGAGGAGATACGATGATCAGAAAGTATCGCCGCTAATTCAGCAAAAGCAGCTTGAATTAAGGAATGTCAGAGGATTTGAATCTTCAAGGAATGAGGCGCTTCGTTCTGTCTCTTTCGCCATTAATGCTCTGAAAAACCAAGAGGTGCACGACAGCTCATCTTTGGGTTGAACAAACGATCACCTTCAGGATATTTCGTTTCGCACGAGTCTTCAATCATTGCTTTAGTCAACTCAAGCATTCTTCATAAATTCAGTAGCTTATCAACCAGACATTCATCATAGGCGGACGAACTCTTCTCTAGAGGTAGACTGATTCACATAGGCGGACGGATTTCTCTATTTGCTTTTTGATAATGCTTTGTCGAAATCCTCGCAGCATGTCTCCAATTAACAAGTGTTCCTGAATATGAAAACTTTGAAGAAGTCAGTAACACTTAGCGAAATTGTTATTTATCAAAATAAATTAACTCATTAAATTGTTTGATTCTAACAATCTCCCCCTTTTTGATAATGACAATTTCCTTAAAAAATGAGAGTAATATATTTTTCTGATTTCCTCCCCCTCAAGTTCAAGATTCGTTTTTGAGATTGCTCCCCCTAAATTTATGCTCTCTTCTTTTTCATTTTTTAGTTATACTTTCTCCCCCTTTGGCATTATCAAAAACATAGATAAAGTAATGCATAGGAGTAAATCAGAAACTAAAGTAGTCATTAAGAGCGTAGAAGGTTAAAGAAGGCATAGAACAATAAAAGTAAGAGTCAAGAGGATGGCATTGAGTGACCAAGAAGTAAGGCTATAGCATCTTGCAGACGATCAAAGCGAGCATCCATTTTGACAGTGAGGTGGTGCTGCATGGTGTTGAGCCGAGCATGCACATCTTGATGAAGAACACGCCGTTCTTGGGAAGAGCGAGTATGAAAAGCTTCAATGCGTTGATCAAGCATGAAGACCGTGGTACGAATGTCATCAGAATCGGAACTGGGGAGGACATTAACCGGTGGCGAGGTAGGGAGCGGTGGCAGAATTGGAGTGAAGAATGCCACAGTAGGAATGAGTGGAGATGGAGGAAAGCAGTGCCAACCAAAACCAGGAGCCTTCAGGATTGACGGCATCATAGGAAGAAGTACCAATGTCTAGGTCTTAAACTTTAGGACCAGGGGATCAACTCGACCAGCCAAGTGAAGAGGGATGGAAGCAACGTGAGTATCTCCAGAGACAACCAGCTGCCAATCGAAGTGGAAGAACATGCGACATGATGGCAAGGATGGAGTGATCTGGTAGTCATGACATCCATGGGGAAGCCAAAAACCTGCCTTGAAGCAGAAGGGGAAACCAAGAGCTTGTAGACACACATCTGAAAGCAGATGGGCATTTGGTGCAGTTGTGGAGCGCTTGCGTTTGCCCAAAGTAGATCTGGAACGCCTTGGAAAGCAGGGCATGAAGGAGATCTGATGGAGAGGCATGCAGGCAGCAGAAATGAAGGGAGCCGGAGATGCAAGCATGAGATCCAAATCTAGATCTATATGGAAGGGGACAGGTGGTGACGGATGAGATGCATTGATATTTGTATTAATGTGAGCATCTACCCTTCGTGACAGCGGAGTAACACGTTGACTTTGACCAAGGTGCAGACGAAGATCAAGATCAACATCATGCAATTGGAGGCGAGTGAAGGCATGGTCTAAGGATGAGATGTCAATGTTGGGAACAGGGTCATCTTCAGAGTCGTTGTCAAGTTTAATGGGATTATCAATATTGGGAACTTCAAACAAGGAATCCAGAAATTTCTCAGCTTCACTTTGTAGCAAATTCCGGAAGTGTAGAATTTTTGACTGAAGAGGGAGTTCCCATCCTCGAGCATCTGGAGAACAATAATGCTTCCATTGAGATGATATAGTAGGCAAGGGAGAGTTGTCGGAGAGCTTGACTCGAACCCAGTGTCTGTTTGCAATGTTTCCCAAAACAGCAATGGTGGGTGCATCATCAACAGGGCCCAAAAGAGGAAGATATGTGCAGCACTGGTTAGGAGCTAAGGTGACCAGAATTATCCGGAACGCAGTAGCAGCTATCAATCCCATGTCTAGAACTGAGAACCATTTGGACTCATAGGCAGGTTCATTTGCATTCAAGGTAAGAGCCAAGCACATTGTATCAATATCTTCATCAGAGCTAAAAGTTTGAGAGTGCAGCGCTCTGTGAGATAGAAGTTCATGGATTAGAAGTTTTCGAATTTCTGGCCAATGATCTTGGGGATGACCTAGCCACTGAGCAAGGCATCTGAATCCACAGTTGCCATCATCTTGGACATCGAAGACATCAGAGATATATTTGTGAAAGATTGGAGGCAAGAACTTCAGATATTGTGCATGTGAATTTGAAATAAGTTCAGCAGTGGTATGCACAGTCTCAGGAGGAGGTTTGGAGGAAGTTGATGGAGGCAAGGATTCTACAGTAGGTAAGAGTTCCTGAGAGTCAGTTCGGTGGGAGTGATCTGAACGTTGCGGAGAAGTAGTGCCCAGACGGTGACGTTTGAGGCAGTTACCGGACGGTGTTGGTGCAGGGAGTTTTCTTTGCTTGTCCCTCTTAGCCCAGTCACTTAAAAGTTCTGTAGGTACGGCAGATATGTCGATGGACAGGTTCATTCGACGAACATCTCCAAACTTGATGGGGGTAGCAGAAATATAGTCACATGAGATGAACTTCACTGATTCTATGGAGGGAGTGAGCAACTTCTTGTGCTTCATAAGATCCGTTATGAGTGACCCATATGGAAGGTTAGTGTTGGATTGTTCCAGAGTGTGAAGCATGTACTGAACTAGAAGATCAGGCAGATTAACTTTTCTGCGATGTTGCATCTGGAATAGAGTCCATTGAGAGAACTTGTTGACTAAGTCTCTAGAACCCTCTTTGGGCAGCACTATCTTGCTGAGAACAGCATGAGGAAAGATACATTCCTCAACAAGATTCTTCACTCGTCGAGATGTAGAACACTTTGGGACTTCCTTCCAAATAGTAAAAGGGTCGCTTTCAGAGGCTTCCCAGGAAGAGGAGTAACAAACACCATCGAGAGGAAGATTGAGTAGATCAGACACATCACGAGATTGAATGTCTATTACTTGCCGCAAGCATCGTGTTCGGATGTGGTTAGGGTTAACCTTGATGGCACAATCATAGAATTCTTTCACAAGAGGAGAGAGTGCTGAAGTTGTAGAGATTTCGAACAGATTTCCCCAGTTTTGAGATAGCAATAGATCAAGACCTGCAACCTTTGCATGTTGAAATAGCTTTAGATCAAGGTATCTGGGAGTGACAAGCTTTCTGCCGCCCAGATGCTCAATCCTCACAGGGCCAATTTCAGAGACTTGCTGTTTGCGATTTTGGATAATAGCATCTTTTTGAGTCTTGACGATCTGATATTCCTCTTCGCTAAGGGGTTCCTGAGTCTTTGCATTTTTCTGTTTGCTGGGAGGCATGATTTCTGGAGATGAAATGAATACAGAGGCAAAGACAAGTACAAGGAAGATAGAGTGTTTAAGCTAAAGTATGAATGTGTTAGGGTTGGTATTAGAAACACATTTGGAAGTCCATTCGTTTTCATTTTTGAAAGTGTAAACATTTTCTCGATATCGTCAAAATCATGATGAATAATAAAGCTGAATTGAAAGCATTAAATGATGAGAGATAAGGAGTGTCAATATTAATATATGCGTGTTCAGTAAGTAATCTATTTGAAAAGACACAACTATTTAGCATTAAATGTATAGCTTAGAGTAGATATCAATTTTATAATTCAAGCTAATAGGGCAGACAAACTTAGAGGAGCTTAGTGCAGGCATAACTATAATGCAGGAAACATTCCACTTCTTTCTCTAAGACATGCAAATTTGTTTTCAATAAGGGGTTTGGTAAATATGTCTGCTAATTGATCATCGGTGTGTATGTATGAGATGTCAATGTTCCCTTTAGCTACATGATCACGAATAAAATGATGCTTTATTTCAATATGTTTAGTACGTGAATGAAAAACAGGATTCTTTGTAATATTGATGGCACTTGTATTATCACATAATAAAGGAATATTATGTTCAAAAATATTATAATCTTCTAATTGATGCTTCACCCAAAGAAGTTGGGTGCAACAAGAACCTGCCGCCACGTATTCTGCTTCAGCAGTTGAAAGGGAGATTGTGCTTTGTCTTTTGCTTGCCCAGGATATTAGGCAATGCCCCAGAAAGTGACAACCTCCACTTGTGCTTTTCCTTTCGATTCTGTCTCCAGCATAGTCAGCATCAAAAAATCCCTTTAACCTGAAATCTTCACCTTTCTCATAAACTAGACCAAGATTAGTCGTTCCAATGAGATATCGAAATATACGCTTTATTGCACTTAAGTGAGATTCTTGAGGACTTACTTGGAATCTGGCACAAACACAGACGCTGTACATAATGTTTGGTCTACTTGAGGTAAGATATAACAGTGATCCTATCATTCCTCTGTATTTTGTTGAGTCGACCGGAGTTGACTCGTCACCTTTATCTAGTATAGTTCCAGGATGCATTGGAGTTCCCATTGCTTTGGCTTTCTCCATGCAATACTTCTTCAGAAGATCATTGATATACTTTGTCTGATGGATGTAGGTTCTGGTGCCTTCTTGTCGAATCTGCAGTCCTAGGAAGAACTTCAATTCTCCCATCATACTCATCTCGAATTCACTCTGTATCAGTTTGGAAAATTCTTGGCAGAGAACTTCATTAGTGGCACCGAAAATGATATCATCAACATATAGTTGCACCAAGATAAAGTCCTTGGATGTCTTTCTTCTAAACAGGGTGTTGTCAATGCTTCCCCTTGAGAATCCATTGTTCATCAGGAATGAACTCAAACGATCGTACCATGCACGTGGAGCTTGCTTTAGTCCATACAGTGCCTTTCTTAACTTGAAGACGTGGTCTGGCAGAGCTGGGTCTTCAAATCCTGCAGGCTGCTTCACGTATACTTCTTCCTCGATATATCCATTTAGAAAAGCACTTTTCACATCCATTTGATATAACTTTATGGAGTGCTGACATGCAAATGCCAACAGAATGCGAATAGCTTCAATTCTTGCGACAGGAGCAAAGGTTTCTGTGTAATCAATTCCTTCTTGTTGATTGTATCCTTGTGCAACCAATCGAGCTTTGTTTCTAGTAAATTTCCCATTTTCATCCATCTTGTTTCTGAACACCCATCTTGTGCCAATGATGGATTTTTCTTTTGGTTTGGGCACTAGGTCCCAGACTTGGCTTCTTTCAAATTGATTCAGTTCTTCTTGCATAGCTAAGATCCAGCCTTCATCCTGTAGGGCTTCCTATGGTCTTCAATTCTATTTCAGACAGAAACGCACAGTTAGCATAATCATTAAAAGTGGATCTAGTTCTTACCTTTTCATGTACGCTTCCGATTATCTTTGTAGGAGGATGGTCTGGTTTGAATCTCCAGTCTCTGGGTAGAGAGATGCCACTGGAGGTCATGACTTGACTTGTGGAGTTATCGTCAGACGGAGTTTCACAAACATCGTCTGGATGAGTTGAAGATGGAGTAATTGGATTTGTCTCTTTGTCAGACGTTGACGGCTGGACTGGATTTGATGAGGGCTCTCCACTTATTTCCAGTTCATCACATTCATCTTCCGGTGTCATCTGATTTACACTGATGTGTTTATCTTCGAACTTGACATTGATGGATTCCTCTACTGCCATTGTTCTAGAGTTGTATACTCGGAATGCTTTGGAATTGGGTGAATATCCTAAGAATATTCCTTTGTCTGATTTTGCATCGAATTTTCCAAGATCATCCTTTGTATTGAGTAGAAAGCATGGACATCCGAATGGATGAAAGTATGTGATGCTTGGCTTTCTTCCCTTCCATAATTCATAGGCAGTTTTCTTCAAGATAGGACGCATAAATATTTGATTTTGAATATAGCATGCTGTATGAACTGCTTCAGCCCAGAAGTATTTGGGTAGAGATGTCTCATTGAGCATAGTTCTGGCCATTTCTTGGAGTGACCTGTTCTTTCTTTCAGCTACTCCATTTTGCTGAGGAGTTGTTGGAGCAGAAACTTGGTGAGTCCACTATCACATAATTGGCTCATGCTAAGTAGATTGTGTTTTAGTCCTTCAACTAACAGAACTTTCTGTATTACCGGAAGGGGACTCTTACCAACGTTACCTTCTCCGACAATGAACCCCTTTTGGTTACCTCCGAAGGTAACTGTTCCTCCTGTTTTCTTCTCATGAATCTTTGGGAATAAAGACCTTTTTCCCATCATGTGCCGTGAGCATCCACTGTCCAAGTACCATAGCTCGTTTTGGCTTTGAGCTGCTAAGCACATCTGCAAGAGGTATAATCATAGATTTAGGTACCCAAAATTTCTTGGGTCCTTTCTTGTTAGTCATCATTTTGGGTGGACTATTCCTCCCATACATTATTTGTTGAGGAGTTTGTTTCTCCTTACCCTTGACTGTGGAAGTTTTGGGTTGGACTTTATGAGGTGGAGATGAAACATATTTATTTTCAGGTTGATATTGATATGGAACAGCAGAAGAATTATGTTTTATAGCAGTTATATCCCAATTTTCTTCTTCACAACCTAAACCTCTGCGATCATATGCTGGTCTGTTGTTTCCACTTAGTTTAATTAGGTTATCATATCCTTGAGTGAAAGTGGATAGGTCCTTGATTAAGCTACTTACTCTTTGTTTCAGGAATTTGATTTCTTTATGTGCATCTTGCTCTAAAAGTATTTGATTTTTCTTTGTTAGCATGATAGATACCTCTTTAGATGCATGCAGTTCTTTCACAGTTTTATCATGCTTCTTTTTGAGTGAGCTATATTTAATTTCTAATGCATGAGCATACTCTAATAGTTCATTATAATCTTCAGAGGAGATTTCGGGAGTTACCTCATCTTTGTTATCTTCCTCGCAGTTGGACAGGTCAACGGAAATCATCAATGCTTCTGCTTCTTTATCTGCTTCAATATCAAATGTGTCTATGGATCCCATAAACGCACAGTATGAAGCTTCATCGTTGGTTCCTTTGATCTCTTCTTCTGGGTCAGATTCGTCTTCTGACTCATCATTTTGACTGGAAAAAGCCTTTTTCTTATAGAAATTCTTTTGGGAAGGCTTGTTTCCCAGACGGGGACAGTCAGCTTTAACGTGTCCGGGCTTTTTGCATTCGTAGCAAACGATCCCACCTTTATTTGGGATTTTCTCTTCATCTGTTGATGTGGAAGACTGTCTTCCTTTGAACTGCTTCCTGTTTCCCATCATTCTTCTGAATCTTCGGTTAAACAGGGCCTGTTCATCATCAAAGCGATCAGACTGCACAGTTTCCTCATCTGAGGATTCGTTAGCTTTCAAAGCCTTTGATTTGTTGGCTTTGAACGCTACAACTTTTGCGGCAGACGCTTTTCTTCGTATAATGGCAGCATCATTAGCAAGATCCTGCTCATGAATCTTCAGTTCTCCCAGAAGATCTTCTACTAAATAGGTATCAAGATTCCTTCCAGCTCGCTGGGCAGTAACAAAATTTCTCCAGTTGGTGGGAAGGCTTCTGAGAATTTCGATCACTTGCTCCTTGTTAGTGAAGCTTTTTCCCAGGTTTCTCATCCCATTGTGAATGGTCTGAAGTCGTGCGAACATGGAGTCAATAGACTCATTGTCATCCATCATGAAGGTTTCATACTGAGATGCCAGCATGCTCATCTTAGTGTCTTGTACGGCAGAGGTTCCTTCATGAGCAATGACTAAGGTATCCCAGACCTCTTTTGCAGTGCTCAAGCTGTCAACTTTGTCATGCTCATTTTTGCTAAGAGCACATATGAGAAACAGCCTAGCCTTCGAATTTCTTTGATTTTTCGTCTTCTGTTCGTCCGTCCATTTATCGACTGGGATGGCCTTGCTTTCACTGTCTTTGGGGACATAATTTCCTTTTGATATTACGTCCCACAGCTTCCAGTCGGTTGACTTGACGAAGAGTTGCATGTGCTTCTTCCAGTAAGGATAGTTGGAGCCATCAAAGAATGGTGGCTTGTTGGTTGCAGTTCCGGTTGGGTAGGCAATACCGTCCATGGATATTTTCACTCTACACCTGTTAAGATGTTAGTAATTCTCAGAGCGGTTAAGCTCTAATACCAGTTGATAGTAATAGAACCACACAAGAAAGTGGGGTTTGAATTGTGTGTGTGATTTTTATAAATCTTTTTGCAAAATGGTTATTATAAGTTCAAAAGCGTTTGTCAAAAATGTGCAGCGGAAATAAACTTAAAGCATGAAAAATACAGCACACACGATATTTATCCTGGTTCACCCCCTTAATCGACAGGGCTACGTCCAGTCCTTGGCTTCACCAAGATTTTCACTTTTTAAACAAAATAGTACAAGTGTTCTCAGGGACTTCTCCCAGTATTCTGAGGACTACTCCTTTACAAGTATTCTAGGACTTCTCCTTTATCTCTCGAGTGTTAGACAGGACTCCTCCCAGTTCTTTTTCAAGAAGACTTAGTTTCTACAAGAATCTCTTCAGTAAGAGTGGGTAGAAAATATGAAGAATAGAATTCAGAGATGATAGACAAGTTGGTTCTCTGAAGGGCTTGTGTGAGAATAAATAAGAGTTTTCACTCTGCAAAGGGTTTCACACTAGTTGGCGACAGAACTCAGAGAATAGGTAGGTTGAGGTTACTGAGTATCTTGGCTTAAAGCTTGCTTAATCGTAGATAGTCTTGGAAAGTTTGAATGCTTTGATTGTGTAAGAGTCGCCAAATCGAAGCTGATGCTACCATCCCCATAGTGTATGAGACAAATGTATGCATTTCGATTAGGGTCGCATAAGCGGGTAAAGAATACATGTGTTGAGCTACCAAAGAAGTAATCACCCCTAAAGAGGCTAAGGCATGAGTGCGTTAGGGCGTCCCCAAGATATGTTTTCAGATACACCGGGGCTTCGGTCGCCGGCTCCCCTATCATCAGGTCACCAACTTCCTAGATTGGCCCGTTCGGCCATAAATACCTCCATATTCCGCTCAGTCGGATTCAGTTCGACATTATATCTTCAGTAGGATGATAACTGGAGGCTTTGCAGAAGATCTTCAAAATAGTTCCGTTTGAATTTCTGCTTGATTGTGAGTAACGGATACTTCTGCATCTGCTGTTGCAAACTGCCAGATAATGAATGTTTCTTCAACAATGAAAGACAGTATCGTCTGGTGGTGCCTTTCGCCTCGAACCATAGAGTCTACAATTAATGCTCATGCATTACAGCTAATTGAGTCATTAATGCTCTGACCAGAATATTTGAATTTGACCGTTGAGGAGATACGATGATCAGAAAGTATCGCCGCTAATTCAGCAAAAGCAGCTTGAATTAAGCAATGTCAGAGGATTTGAATCTTCAAGGAATGAGGCGCTTCGTTCTGTCTCTTTCGCCATTAATGCTCTGAAAAACCAAGAGGTGCACGACAGCTCATCTTTGGGTTGAACAAACGATCACATTCAGGATATTTCGTTTCACACGAGTCTTCAATCATTGCTTTAGTAACTCAAGCATTCTTCATAAATTCAGTAGCTTATCAACCAGACGTTCATCACAGGCGGACGAACTCTTCTCTAGAGGCAGACTGATTCACATAGGCGGACGGGTTTCTCTATTTGCTTTTTGATAATGCTTTGTCGAAATCCTTGCAGCATGTCTCCAATTAACAAGTGTTCCTGAATATGAAAACTTTGAAGAAGTCAGTAACACTTAGCGAAATTGTTATTTATCAAAATAAATTAACTCATTAAATTGTTTGATTCTAACAATGTTTGGATCTACATTTGAAATGCTCAAAAACTAATCTCTCATAATAAATTCTACAGTTACTTCTATCCCAACCTGGAAAAGGGTAAAATAAGATAAATAGTTTTTTTTTATAAGCCAAAGAAGTGTATTAAAGGGAGAACAAGGGGTGCTCCAACCCTTAATACAAGAGATGAGAAAGAAAGAAAGACATTAAAACATTAAAATAGTAATACCCAATACCACCCAACTAGACTAGATCTTAATCAAGCTATCTAGGGGACCATTAGGCAATCCAATACCCACTAAGCAGAAACACAAAAGAATCACGTCAAAAAAAGTCCTTGGATCCCACAATGCTTCAATCAGCAAAGGACATAAGAGTAAGAACCTGAAATTATAGGACACCAAGCCAGAAAGCCCACAACCCCAGAATTGCTCCTACTTCCTTCAATCTGTCAAAAACACCACTATTGAAAATTTGAAATTGAGCCTCCAATACTTCAAGAAGCCAGCTGATTTCGACTTCAAGAAAATTCAGCAACCAATTTTCTATCGCCAAGATCAGAGCCAAGGAAATTCTGAAGTGAAACTAATCTGTTATTGCCTACATTTCTTCTCCCCTTTTCTTCCACTTACATGCCAGTAGCGCATATCAGATTTACATAGTGGGCTATAATCTTTTTCAATTAGAGGCATACAAACCAGAAACAGTTACAATGCATCCATACATGTTAAAGGGTTTAGAGTCCATTCAAACATTGAGAAGGTAAACTTGGAATTAACAGCCTTTAACCAGGTCCATGCTTTGAATTGGACTAAATCTATGATCTTATCCACTTCAATTCCTCCTTCATTGAAAATGAATCTATTCCTACACTTCCATATCTCCCCAATAGCTGCTACCCAAATAATCCAGAAAATATTCTTACGGCGGGCTTGTCCCCCCAGACCTTCAAATTGAAAGTACATCCCCTCAATGTCGGATGGAAGTACACAGTACATTCCGCACCATTTAATTAATCCCATCCAAACTTTCCAGCTTGTTTGGCAATTTAGAAATAAATGGCTAGTATCCTTAACAGATAATGAATAGAATGAGCATAATTGAGCATTATTAAGGAGGGGAATACCTCTTTTAAGCAGATTTGACTTAGTTTGGACTCAATCTATTAATACTCTCCAAGCCAGAAGAATTGAGTTCGAGGGGATCTTTAAAGACCATAGAGAGCCAAACAGATTACCCGGCAGAATCTCCCCCACCTGCTGTATCAGTTTATAAGCTGATTGAACTGAATAGAAACCCGAATCCTCACAAGACCAGACCCACGAATCCAGCCTGCCTCTTGTGGGCGTAAAGGCAGTTAGATCACTGCGTAATTCATTCAGTCGTTGCATATCAGCTTCCCGTAACTCTGTGATCCACTCTAGCCTCCAGACCCAAATATCATCAATCCAGCCTCCCACTTCACTAATAGATTTATGCTGTTGGCGAGATAAAGAATAAAGAGAAGTATACTTACTTTGAAGACAGTTACCTCCGACCTACTTATCCTCCCAAACAAGAATTTCATTACCCTCGCCTATTCTTTGAATTATTCCACCTTCAAACCAAGACCCTTCAGAGTTACCAGCACAAAAATGATTAACATCCTTCCACCACCTAGATGCATTTGCCGGGATACGACCTCTGTACTTTGCACGAATGACTCTGCACCATAATGAACCGCTTTCCGTCAAATACTTCCACCTCCATTTTCCCAGCAGAGCTTTATTAAAACTCTTAAGGTCCTTCACCCCAAGACCTCCTTCCTCCTTTGGTCTACAGACTTTGTCCCAACTGACACATGCGATTTTCTTGGATTCTTTCGAGCCACCCCACAAAAATCGCCTCATTAGACCTTTGCATTTTTTACGAACTACTTCAGGCAACCGGAATAAGGATAGAAAGTAGTTAGGGAGGGCTGATAGCAAACTTTTAACAAGGAATAGTCTACCACCGAAAGAGAGGGTCTTACTTCTCCAACGGGATAACCGATTCTGAATTTTTAGAATCACAGGATCCCAAAAGGAGATTCTCCGAGGGTTACCACCAACTGGGACTCCCAAGTAGATAAAAGGTATACTCATAATTTTGCAGTGAAGTAAAGTCGCCAATCTGTTTAACAATCCTTCCTCCATCGCAATACCTGCAAGCTTGCTTTTGCTAAAATTTACTCTTAGTCCCGAGATCAGCTCAAAACAGTGAAGGATGCCTTTTACCGTCATAATATTCTGCAAGGAGGCTTTTCCGATAAAGATAGTATCATCTGCAAATTGTAGCAAAGAAATACTTACTGGATTTTGACGTCCAATTAAGAACGGCTCAAAATTCCCCGACTGGACAGCTTCCCTCATAAGACCGCTCAATCCTCCGCAACTAATAGAAAAAGAAAAGGAGCTAATGGGTCTCCCTGTCGAAGTCCCTTCCTCATTTGGAATTCCTCTAAAGGGATTCCATTTACTAGCACAGAAACCATTGAAGATTCAAGACAGCTCTTGATCCATCCTATCCATTTTGCACAAAAGCCCATTCTTTCAAGCATCTATAGCAGAAATTCCCAATTAACTGAATCATATGCTTTGGCATAGTCGACTTTGAATACTATGGTCGGGGATTTCTTTCATTTCGCCTCATGGATAACTTCATTAGCAATAACAATACTATCTAGAATACTTCTACCACCCACAAATGCCGACTAGACTGGATCAATCAAATTATTTAAGACTGATTTCAACCTTTGAGACAGGATCTTGGACACTACTTTGTAAATACAACCCACCAGTGAGATCGGTCTAAACTCATTCAGATTTTGTGGCGAATCCACTTTGGGGATCAATGCGATAAAGGAAGAATTAGTACAGCGTGGCCAAGCTCCGTTGCTGCGAAATTCATCCATTAGCCTTTAAAAATCCAGTTTCAGAATATCCCAGAAAGCTTTGATAAAAGTAAAATTAAAACCGTTCTGGCCCGGGCTTTTGTCTCATGCACAATTCCAAATAGCTTCTTTAATTTCATTTAGATCAAAATCAGCACATAGCCTGTCATTATCAACTGCAGAAACACGCTGGAAATTGACACCATCAAGCCTCGGCGCATCCCAAGCTTTTCTATCAAATTTTCTTGCAAAGAAGTCTTTAACTTCCCTCTTTACCAAATAGGGATCCTCCTGCCACACCCCATCAATATTCAGCCCAGTCATAGAATTTTGTTTTCTTCTCCAATTTACTGTACCATGAAAGAAGCTAGTATTTGCATCTCCTTCTTTGATCCACTGCAGGCGAGATTTTTGGCAAAGGAGTGATTCGTTCAAGTTGAAGATCCTCCTAAATTCAGTTTTTGCTTCTCTTAACTGTTGAATCTCATCCTGAGATAATCCTGTGATTTCAGCTTTAATATCCAGAGTTTTCATTCTTTCGGACAGGGTCTTCCTCTTTGAATTCAAATCCCCAAACACCTTAGAGTTCCACTATTTCAGCTTTAGTTTCAGAACTTTTAATTTTTCCTTTAGGACATCCATTAATTTGAATCTGCTTCCACTCCTTCACTACAAATTCTCTGAAACAGTGATCCTTAAACCAACAATTAAGGACTCTAAAGGGCTTTGGGCCCCAATCCCTCCTAGCAAGTCGTAGTAATAGTGGACAGTGATCTGAGAGTCCCCTCTTTAGAACTTCTAGTATACTTTTAGGACAATTAGATATCCAATCTGTCGACACTAGTATTCTATCAATCTGCCCCTCGCTGTGCCGTTAGGACGGACCCAAGTGAATTTTCTGCCTACCAGCGGAATGTCTATTAGCTCCATTTCGTCAATGAAACCATTGAAAGCTTCCATATCTCTCCTGGTATTATAGACATCAGTCGAGGATCCTTGCCTTTCTTCAATATTTCTCACAGCGTTGAAGTCTCCAAGGACACACCAATGAGGAATGACACAGTTTCTTCTTTTCTCAATCAGTTCAGCCCACAGCTGCCTCTTACCTGCCATATCACAAGGCGAATAAACATTACAGATTACACAAAAATACACAGTCTACATTTAGCTATAGAATTGGTGAATCCCAATAGAATTTCACTAACCACCTACCTTCGCACTCAAACCAAGTCTCAGCAGCAACGCTGCTCTTCCATGTTTGGTTGGGCTTGTTTTTATTTTTAGGTTGAGGGTCGAGTGGACGGGACGAGTTATAATTAGTGAGCTCAGAGTTGAACAATTTTGTTTAATTTTTGGGTTTTCTTCGCCTTACCTTTATTTTAGATGTTTTTTAATTTATGAGTTCAATTTTGAGGGGTTAAAACATTGATTTGGTTGGGAAGGTGAAAGGGGGTGAAAGATAAGATTTTGAAGTGCAAGGAAGAGGTGGGAGGAGAAAGATGAAGAGGGGAGGTGAGCATGGAAGCATGTGTGGTGCTGGGTGGAAGGAGGTAGAGGAATTGGAAGAAGATGAAGATGAAGGGAGAAGAGGTGGCAGGAAAAAAATAAAATAGAAATCACATGTGGATTAAAAAATTACATGTAGGATAACTGAGATGATGTAGACGTGTTGATCAATCTAAATTGAGGACTCCTAGGCTTTAAAATGTCTTTTGAACTTAATTTGATTAAAAAAAGGGTAAAACTTAGATGCAGTTTCATTGGTATTTTTATTGTTTTTCAATCACAATGTGACACGTTGGTTTAAAAATGGTAGTTGAGAGAAAAGTTAAAATTAATAATTATTAAAAAGTGAGTTATTCAATGTCTCATTGGGCAACAACAC
Source organism: Acmispon strigosus (assembly GCA_030819835.1). Lineage (NCBI taxonomy): Eukaryota > Viridiplantae > Streptophyta > Magnoliopsida > Fabales > Fabaceae > Acmispon > Acmispon strigosus. The sequence continues at coordinate 26,723,979 of JAUAMA010000004.1, read as the reverse complement.
TAACAGTTTCAAGGGAACTGCATATACATTTTTTCCTTAGAAAAAATATTTCAAGTATTAATTTTAAAGGATTTGAAAGTCAGAGATCCAATTTAATTCCTCTTACAAAGTTAAGAACCTAAAACATATTTAAGCCATAAACTTTTATAATTTGTAATTTAATTATTTATATTCAAATAATGAATTGAATGGTATTAAATTACCTTCCCGTTTTTAAAGAGTATTGGAGTAATGTTATTTCATTTTACATTAATATGGTAATTTGTATTTTTGTTCTTAATTTTATACTTGGTCAAAAACCCTTAAAACTAACAAGCTAGAAATTCCAAAAGGAAATGCTTGCTAGTCGGTAGTGTTATTATATATGTATGACCATAACCACAACCAACCTTGATATATGCATACTCAATTTCTTTTACAACACATCATTATAATTTTGTTATTCTTCCTATTTCTTTTTTTCTTATCACACCATTCATCATATCTCTATTTTTCACCAATTCTCTTCCTATATTTCTTTAAAAGTGTAGGTGAACACAGCATCTTCCGAAACTATAATATATAGTCCAATGACATGGAACTTAAGCAAACCTTGTTTTTATAAACCTGCGGATTACACTTATTTAGAAAGAAATATATATATATATATATATATATATATATATATATATATATATATATATATATATATATATATATTAGTTGGAGCTTCAAGCCAGCTCGAAACGAACTTTGTAGGGCACATCGTTGAGAGCTAGACGCTTGCCATATTGATCCTCATATAGTCCTATGTCCCTGCATTGATAACTGCAGTTGGGGCACACACTTGGGCAGAAAACAAGTTTATAAGCTTCCTCATACTTCTCAATCTTGAACCAATTGGTGAGGGTATCCGAACCCGGATTCCCCAAAACACCGCCGGTGGTTACGAACCACAGTTCGGTCGGAGGATCATAGTGATCGACACTCCACACGGTGGACTGGGGACAGTTTATTTCAGTAGCGAAATAGATGTTGAGATCAGTGTCGACACGAATAACACCTTTCTTGGTGTTGAGAGGTGTGAATACCAAAGGCAGGCCTTGGGAACCGCGATAGGTCACAACATCAAGTGGGCAATATTCTTTACTTGTGGGGGTAAGGCCAAGGCCTCCAATATCAGGAGAAGCTGGAATGATATAGTAGTTCGTACCGGCTCGGAGCTTCTTCCCTATTGTGTCGTATGATAATGAGTTAAATATTTTTGTTCTTGTGAATTGAGTTGCAGAAGAGCTTGAAAATTTATAGGCGAGGCTGGCGATAATTAATCTATGGACTTGGTGCAGTGTTTTTTATAGTCATGGATTTCAACGCATTCAATTGGCCATGACGGAGTCAAACTTCTCAATGTGATATGTGAGCTTTATCAAATATAATTGGCTGGATTCTATGTGTGGAATGAAGTTTAGTTTTGTCGTTTAGTTACCAAGTGCCTAACTTCTGTTATGTTTAGATCAGTTTGTTGGTTTTCTTTGCGAAGCAATCAAAAGAAGCCGATGGAGTTGGACCATGTTTTTATTTTAGTTAATTATTAAATTAGTCTATGTTTGTGTAAGTCCGTTTGAGATTAGTTCCTTCTCCGAAAAAAGATAGGAAATAGTTTATAAAATTGCACCTGGTATGGATTTGGTCCTCGCCTGAGGGCGGGACTCTGATGAGAGTGTTAAGTTGTAGACCAGCGTTAACGTACCACGCCACGTGTCATTTTTCAAGTGCTTTTTTTAAGGAGAACTAATCTAAAACGGGCTTACAAAGACAGAGACTAGTTTAAGTGATTTTTCCTGAATATTTAATAATTATTTTTATAGAAATTACGTTTAACAATTCATATTTTAAATTATGTGTTATTTATATGGTGGTCATGTAAGATAAATTTAATTTAATCTAGACATTCACATGTATATAAATTTCTAGGCGATATTTGCACTTATATTTTAAAATGTTTAAATTCATAAAATTGAGATTTTCACGTAAAGTAGCAGCAAATAGTTTTAAAGATTGGTGTACACTTTGGGGGTAGACACTAGAAAAATATGAAGAGATAAAAAATAAGTTGAAATGTAATATATGATGTGTGCAGAAGAGAGAGGTAGAGAGAGAAAAATGTGTATGAAGGTGTATTCACTATCTAATCTATGAATCATTACTATATAGATACCAAAGGTAAGAAAAGAAAATAAGAAATACAAATAATAGATATGATATAAGTTTGTTATAAAACCTATAGGGTCACGAATAATAAAATATGTGCATTAGCCCAATGTCCAAATTAAAAAATTACGACATGACACATAATGAAGGGAAAAAATCTCTCAATTGTGAATTATTTGTCAAGGGAAACTTGGAAGGACGAGATTATGATTTCTATAAAATCATTCAAAAAAATCTTCAAATTCGAGCATTATTTAGAAGATGTCTTATTTTATTGCCCATGGATTTAACTCCACCAGAGTTAGAGAACAAGAGTGGACTCAAGGTATAATATTGTAGAAATCAACATGGAGAGACATTATAGTGTTTTCATCCATTTATCATTGCACAAAAAGCAAGACATGTATATTAATTCTATGAGTTAAATATGTTTCCGGTCATGTACTTTGAGTGAGATTTGGTTTTAGTTTCTAGTCGGAGTAAAGGTGAATTTTATGCCTCAAACTTTTATTATTGTTTTGTTTTCGTCCCTGCCGGTGTTAGCCGTTAACCGCCGTGCCTATGTGTCACGGCCGATCTTACGTGACATAAGTCACGTCACTTAATGAGTACAGCAGTGTTTTTACACATTAATTAATAAACATAAAAAAAGGGAAATCAGAACGTGAAACGCTTGCAATTGCGTTTCTTCTCCTTCTTCTTCCACAGTACATTTCTTTCTCCTTCGAAGTCACCTTCGAAGAACCTAAACCCAGCCCCTCTTCATCTTAGTCTTCTTCTCCCACGCTTCATAATCAATTCGTGTCTTATCTTCATCAATCCCCATCCTTTCTTCTTATTCTTTCCCCAAAATCACTCCCTCCTTGTTCTTGTTCGACACACCCATTAACTTCCCCAAAAATTAGGGCTCTTCCAAATCTACATTTAATCCCCAGACTCTACCCTGTCTCCTCATCCTCGATCGGTTGCATGAAAATCACATCTCATCCTTGATTTTGCTAGCATCAAATTCGTCACCTGCTTCACGTTCTTCTCCAAGGTCACAGATATAACAGATCCAACAGACCATGACCATTTTTGTTGCTACAGATACAACAGAGCATGAGAGCCCGGTCACAGATATCATGTGAATCCACTATTAACAAAGCACTAAATAAAATCTCGGTGGAAACAGGAAAATATAAATTAAAAGTGGAAAATTAAGAATTCCAACTAAAATGGCAGCAATTGCACTATGAAAAGAGTTGGAATAATTAAACTTCTGTTAAATTACTGCAATCGACTAACCAACAAGTGGTCAATAACTAGTCGCGGGCCGCCGCCGACCATGATCACCACCATCCCCTTCGAGTCTTCCTTCTTCACAACAGCAGATTTCAAAGAAAAATAAATCTTCTGTTCAGCGTTTAGGGCACCAAACCAGAAGCAAAATCAGTTAAATGAACCTGCACAAATTACAGAAATCGGCGGTGACTTGGCGAGGAACATGATTGTTGGTTGGCGGTGGTGCTTTCTGGTGGTCGGAGTGAATGAAGAAGAGATGGAACGCAATTGCAAGCGTTTCACATTCTGATTTCCCCTTTTTCTTTTCTTTTTTCTTTTTATGTTTATTAATTAATAATAGTGTAAAAAAACAGCTGTACACATTAAATGACGTGGCCTATGCCACGTAGGACCGGCCGTGACACATAGGCACGGCGGTCAACGGCTAACATCAGCAGGGACGAAAACCAAACAATAATGAAGTTTGAGGCCTAAAGTCCACATTTACTTCAGCGAGGAACTAAAACCAAATCACACTCAAAGTAGAGGACCAAAAACATATTTAACCCTAATTTTTTTCCTCCCCCACGGACCCAAATAGACAAGGCGGGCGGGTTGGTGTGTAGCAATAAAAACAAAATTGAGCGGTCATGTGGAGTCCGATGACATTGATAATGAATTTTCTTACCAAGGTGAAGAAATTTCGTCTTATGTTCAACAAATAACAAATGTTGAGAAAACATTTGGGTTACGTGAGGCCGTGAAGCAATTGATAATGTTGAAGACATTGAACAAGAGAAAAGTGAGAAGGTGATTATAAAGATGTTCAGATAGGGATCCTGTTTTTTGTTTCTGCATTTCATATTAACTTTTATTTTAATTATGCTAAAAGAATTCAGTTTAAAAAAATATACAGGTTTATCGAAGGCCTAGACAGTCAGCAACTTCTTGCTTGTTTACTAATAATAGTTATAGATGTCGACAAATTTTTGATGGCCTTGGTCGTCACCAACTTACTGGCTGCTTCCCCCTCGCCGACAAGATACTGGTGGTCGCAGCTATCGGTATGAGTCTGTCGGCAGTTAGTTGGAAATTTATGTATACTAATAGTTTTCGAACGTTATCAACAACTTTTGATCATTGGTAATGATGCGTCGTGTTGAAGTGTTTTGTTTCTTAAAAAAAACTTACAATCTAATGTCTAGGAATTAATATTATATCATAACCCATTATCTCAAAAGCTTAGCAATACTTCTATATTCTATTAAAAATCAAATTGTCAACATAAAAAAATGTATTTGAGGGCTTCGGGTCATGATGAACTTCTTTTCCACATGAAGAAGCAATGAAAGTATTTGGAGGAGTAAGCACCGTGTAACTTTGTGCCAGGAGCCTCATCCTAATTATGTTTTTGTTACAAAAATTTAGGATGAGGAGATGTCGACTCAGTCCAAGGCAGGAAAAACTGTGCGACCTATCAGGTCTTACATCCTGTCATGCTCCACTTAACCAATTCCTTGAGGTCTCTCATCCTATATTTTGTATATGGGTTAAACACCCCCCTTTGCTTATGTTGCAATACATTAATATTTGGCATAAAAAAATTACATTTCTAATGAATAAGTGTAGAGATTTATGTATTCGCAGAGGACTAGAGGTTTGTTAAGAACTTAAAAGGAGTTCTCGGAAAAGGGGAAATAAAGGGAAGGGGAAAAAGAGGTCAAGTTGAACAATTTAACGTTTCAAATTATTCTTAACTTCATTCTTATTCAGGATTACAAGCTCTGTATTTATACAGAGAGAACATAAGTAAGAACAAGGATATTCTAAGGTCAACTATTACATTGGAAACATAAAACAATAATAAATTCAAGATAAGATAAGATAAGATCCCGGATATTCTGGGATTGCTAGTACGACAAGATATCTGGCTACAGTTGGCAAGGTACTTCTCAGACGATACTTTTTCTCAAACGTTGTAGTTGATCAGACGATGCTTCCTTATGTAGATGATCATACTCAGACGATAGGATCAAATAATAGAATACTGTATCAGACGATACCGTAGACGATACTACAAATCTCTTTACAATAGACGATACACTTCTCTAACATCCCTCGTAAACTCAACGTAGGATGAGAAGGTGAAGCCTTCGCAGGTACTTTGAGTTTGATCCTTCATAACTGCAACATGATGTGGCATCCACCCTGGCCTGTCCTTGTTGATTCTGGATACAAGATCCGTTATCAGAATGATAGGAGCTGAATATTATGTCAGGAACAATTGCGTTCCTTTGACATGGATGCTTGTACTCGGAGCAAAGGTGTTGGAAGGGGTGCTGTTTGAAGCACATAAATGAAGATATGATCTGTTTCCCAAATCTGTCAGAACTGCATTATTTGACATATTTTGTTTTTACATGTCCTTCAGCGGGAACCTCGGAGGTTGATGACTTGTGTTCCTTCGTCTGAGTCTCACAGGCCTTACGACTTCAATGGCTTGAGCTCAGAGGAACGTCGACAGGTGTTTCCTCTCTATTCATGAGTCTCAGCGTTGAAAAATAAATAAATGCACAAAAGTTAAAGAAAGGGATAAAGCATGAGTGATACCCAAATCGCAAGTGCACGATTGACTATCGCGTAGTAAAAAGATCGAACCCAAGGGATAGGTGTTCTTATTAGTATAATATTTAGTACTTGTGCAGAAAAATTAAAAGATGAATATATGATGTTGGTTTGAGAACAATCAAGAACAAAAGCATAAAATGATAAGAAATAAAGATGATAAGAATTAAGCTTTTGGGTTGGTTTACATAGTCTATAAAACATGCTAGTAATCTCCTACTTAATTTCTGAATTTTAAATCCAATTTCATGATGCTATAGCCTAGTGTAACTACAAGTTAATTCCTTAAGCATTGTAGATCTTTCTTTTTAATTACTAAATCCAATTCCTTGGCACCTAGTTAACTAAAGAAGAAGATGAAGAAGATGTTCAGGCCAACATAAAGCTACGTCTATCCTAATTCCTTAGTGATATATACTTATAGCCTTTTTTATTACCTAGTTCCCTTACTACTCACCAAATGGCCTTATGTAATAAGCAATAAGCAAAACCTCTTGGGATCCTCAAGATAGAAATTAAGCACAAGGAAATAAAACATGAAAGGAAATATTATTCAGAAATGTAGAAAAAAACTAGAACATGAATTATAAACTAAAACAACCCAAAAACTTAAAGAAGAAGTTAGCCAAGAATGGCTAAAAGAGTCATTGAATTACCCTGGATAGGAGCTCAAGTTTGGCTTCCCACAATTCCTAGGAACAATGATCTTAAGGAGGAAAGAAGAATACTTGTTGTATTCTGAAATGGTGTGTCTTACAAGTGAAGAAAAGCTCCCTATTTATAGCAAAAATCTGACCTCCAGTGCTTGAGCGCTGGCATTCCCAACGCTTGGGCGTTGGGATGCATTAAAATCCAACGTGCAGAAATAGGCCCAGCGCTTGAGCGCAGGCTTCCAACGCTTGAGCGCTGGGTGCAACCTCTGACTCACATCCTAGTCAGAGGTCCAGCGCTTGAGCGTTGGGACTTCCAATGCTGGGGCGCTGGCACGAACATTGGCAGCTTCTTCTTGGATTCCTTTCTTCTTCAATGGTGGAATTGATTGGCTTAATTAGGCTCATTCAGCCCCTAATAAGTTCTGAAACCTCCCCTTAACCACCATTAATCCTTCAAATCTTATTTTACATGTGCTCAAATCAAAGAGAGTTGCTTCACATTCTTCAATTCCACTTTAAGTCCTCTCTTTGTTAGAACTTCAATTCTGGCCCTTTAACTCCTTCAAACTTCACTTTTCATCCTCCGCTCTTTGAACTTTTACACTTTGATCCTTGATTTCCTGAAACTTTAAAAATCGGTCCATGGACAAAAATGATAACTATACCAGCTTTCCTAAAAATATAAAATAACTATAAAAATTCCTAAAAATATAAAATAAAGTTAGAAAAATAAATAAACGCTAATCTATATGCAAAATGCAAAATAAATATAAAATAAAAATAAAAATAATAAAAATCCTATATGAGACTCAAAAATAATAAAATAAAAAGACTAAAAACAACCTAAAAACATCATATAATATCCACTCATCAATGAGCTCAGAGGGACTTCAACGGGTGTTAACCCTCTGTTCGTGAGTCTCAGCTAGAGATAGAGATGAAAAACATATAAAGAAAAGGATAAAGCTTGACACGAAGACGGAGCTTCTACCATGGGAGAAAAGAACGAAGAAAAAGAAACCATAGATTCAGACTGGCTTTGATACCATGTTAAGAACTTAAAAGGAGTTCTCGGAAAATGGGAAAATAAAGGGAAGGTGAAGAAGAGGTCGAGTGGAAAAATTTAACGTTTCAAACAATTATTAACATCAATCTTATTTAGGATTACAAGCTTTGTATTTATACAGAGAGAACATAAGTAAGATGACGGATATTCTGAGGTCAACTATTACATTGGAAACATAAAACAATAATAAATACAAGATAAGATAAGATAAGATCCCGGATATTCCAGAATTGCTAGTACGACAAGATATCTGGCTACAGCTGGCAAGGTACTACTCAGAAGATACTTCTGCTCAGACGTTGTAGCTGATCAGACGATGCGTCCTTATTTAGATGATCCTACTCAGACGATATGACCGAATGACAGAATGCTGTATCAGACGATACCGCAAACGATACTACGAATCTCTTTACAGTAGACAATACACTTCTCTAACAAGGTTAAGCCAACTGGAAACGAACTTTAAATGGAAAATCAGTGAGAGCTAGACGCTTGGCATACTGATCCTCATATATTCCTATGTCCAAGCATTGGTGATAGCAACCATAGCACACACTTGGACAATATGTCAGTTTATAAGCATCCTCATACTTCTCAATCTTGAACCAATTTCTAATAGTCTGCAAACCTGGGTCACTGAGAACACCACCAGTAGTTGTAGAAATAAATAGATATAACATAAAACAGAACCTGTGAACATTTTTAGCATGCACAAACAAAAATCCAACCTGCACTAGTTCAAAAAGTCTTTCAAGTCATTGAAAAATAGATTCTGGAGATTAGCATATAACCAGTTTTAACACAAGTTAGTTACATTACTTCATGGTTTACTTCATTCTTAATGCTAGCCGCTGCGAGATCCGCTGAAACCGTTTTTGATCCTTCTAAGGCTGCCTTTGAACGATAATGCTTTACTATAGACAACTTAGGGAAAAAGTATGCATAGAGAATAATGCACACAAACTCAAATACAGTTGAGGTTGCAAGGAATATGACGCAAAATGAGGAATTAACCATCATAAATAAAAAAGGCCATTTTGCAAAGAATAGCACTGCAGAATTGAAAAAAGGCATGACATGAGAAAAAAGGCCTATTTTGAGCTTATCTCAATAAACATGCCAAATTAGCTTATGAATAAGCGATTATATGATAATCATTTATTTCCATAAGCGTTTAAATTAGCTGATTAGCCAAATGCAACCACAATGTCAAGACAAAACATTTACTAACTTTTTTATGCATATTTACTTATTAGACATGTCCATGGTTCCTAAAGCTCGTAATGTTACCATTTAACTAGCCTTCTAATTATTTTCTCATTGACAATAGATTTATGATAAAAGAAAACAAGGAATTTCACAGTGGATGAGATTTACGATTGATGATATAAAACATACCAAGGTCTTCAAATGCAAGATCTGGTTTACTTGTTGCAGCCGTTGCAGATTCAGTACATAACTTGGTTTCAGACTCTGATGCTAATGAACCTGTTTCTTCTGAATGATTTATTTTTTCTTCTTGTTCTGGTTTATGCCCATGTTCTTTACTAGCCTCATGCAATTCAATGATCTCACTAGTAAATAGCTTATCAGATAAATCTCGAAATAAATTGCAAATTCCAAAAAGCTCCCCTTGAAATAAGTTTAATAACGCCAATGATGTTCTCATGTTCAATCATCCAAGACAGAATGACACAACTATGGCTTTAGGCATTAGTTAAGAGGAAGCTCTATCATGGACAAATTATCTAAAAAACTTAAGCTACTAGATTAATGACCTTTAGGTTTGAAGCATGGACATAGGACAATGCGCAAATCCATCAGTCTTATCTTATGTTGAAATTTAACTTTTTATTAGAAAAATAAGGGTAACAAGGACCAAAACTTAACTGTAGAGTGCATTTGGTCTGAGAAACTCTAGTACGATGTCATAAACAAACTATCCCAAAAACTTAAGGTGTTAAGTGAAGACAAATAATAGTTTTATATTATATTTCTAATACTCAACAACCTATATTCATGCATTTGTCTCGAAACAGGAATCTAGAAAGGGAAATACTATAGTAAATAACTATAATTCCAATCACTTTTGTGCCAAATCCATCCTAACTTAAAAGGTTACTCAGAAAAAGTATCAAACATAATCTGAAGGTAGAGGCTACCTATTAACCTTACAGAATAGCTAAACAAAAGAACTTTGTCACCATGTGAAATCCATGAGAACAATAGTTTTTCAAGTGCTCGCATTTTGCCACAATCTTTCACATCACTTAGACCCATGAAACTCTCATTCTGCGTGTTGCCACCCACTAAATCAATATCAGGGCCAAATACAGCAGCAGCAAACTCTGCATCTTTAATTTGTTTGTCAGGATCATCTTTGGGGTTTGGCTTAATCAGCTCAAGGTGATTTGCTTATCTAGCATAAATAAACAGCAATATTAAAAATTATCCAAAAGAGCATCATGAGCATGATCTTAAACAAGTTTGTTCATGGAAGCAGGACATAAACACAGTATAAACCGAAAGGCAACAATACTTCACACTTCTGTTAGATTCAAACAATTAAATGAATTATTATGTTTTGATAATCAACAATTTCTTTGAGGTTTAATATTATCATAGATAGAAATTCTAACACCATGAACTTTCTCATATCTAGGAAAATCTATCTACTAGAAGCACTGAATGAATCTCAAAGCATTATCAAGAGAATCAGTCTTGCTAAAAGAAATCGTCCGGTCATTACTACAAACACCCTGAAGAAAAAGCTGTCAAGACATACAAAGAAAGCATTCATGTGAAGACAGTCTGGTGACTCACGGAAGATAAAGCAGTGACTTCAAAATAGCAAACATCCTTTTCGAAGACACTCTATCAGCTATGCACTCTCAAGTCAAAGTCCACTTCAAGAAGCTGAAATAGTCTGATGCCTGAACCAACAGTGATCAACAGGAAGACTGTTCCATCTAAAGCTGAATGAGTATTACAACTAATGAAGAAATGCTTCTAGCTTTGAAGCTTCTCTAGCATCATACAAAGAAGTTGTGAATCAACTCACTCAAATGGAGAACTTCAATGGAAGCAAAAGAAAAGGAAAGATTCAGTCTTCTACAAGTCAAGAATATTCTCAATCTCAAGAAGGACTGAATGAAGAAAGACCGTCTGCCGATGCAACCTACTCAGTGACGGAATTCTGAATATTATATGAAGAAGACTACGTCTGCCAAATCATAATGAAGAATTCGTCTGCTCAAAGCATCAGAATGCGCCAAGGGTACAAATGCCAAGAGATGTGCATTACGAGGATATTAGTTCAACAAAAGCATTAAAGAAATTATTCACCCAGCTCTGAAGAGCCCATCCAGAATAATTGCTTCTTGGATCAAAAGACATCTACCTCGTCTGCACATTAATTAAAGTACTGGTGATCGCAGAAAGAAGAAAGGGACACAATTAATATATTATTCCTTGGTCCCACAGCTTTTCTACTTTTCCTCAAATCAAGCTGACTTCGCGGAATCAACGGCAAGAATCTCTGAGCATAGTACACATTCAACTGTCGAAATTCAAATATCTGATCAGAGCATTTGATGGGCACTAGTTGGCACGCACTGGGGTATAATGGTCAAACAAATACCACAGCTGGAATTCTTGAGCATTAAATACAGAAGACATAGCTCAAGGCTACTTGCTCAAATGGAGTCAGACGATGTCAACCCAAGCAAATCAATGCTTCGCAGATCGTGTCTCAGAACTTCTCAAAAATGCAGAATTAGCCGTTACTCACAGCAGAGGAAGTTGGAGCACTAACGGATGGGTTTTCTCTCCTTCTGTGGAAGAAGAACGAAGATCTTCAACTGAATATATTAATAGAGAATCTTGCTTCCGGAGCAACTTGGCGACTTAGACTCAAATTTCATATCTCAACTAAGTTTGCCCAGAGAACCAAAGATTTCATTGGTTCAAACTCAGAAAGCTTCAAGCCAAATATTTCCTGAGTTAAGTTGTTCATGTGTGTGAAGAATCTACAGAGTGTTACTCTCATCCTAATTCACACACAGCCCAAAACAGAGAACCCAAATGCCTATCCTCTCTGTACGAACCAAGCTTCATTGCTTCTACCCACTCTTATTGAAGAGAACTATTGTAGAAAAACCAAACCTTGTAAAAAGTATCAGGAGAAGTCGTGCAGAATACTTGTAAGGAGAAGTCCTGAAAATACTTGATAGGAGAAGTCCTTATAATACTTGTAAGGAGAAGTCCTCATAATACTTGATAGGAGAAGTCCTCCAAATACTGGGAGAAGTCCCTGATAATACTTGTACTATTCACTGAAATAGTGGAAAATCTTGGTGAAGCCAAAGATTGGACGTAGCCCTGTCGATTATGGGGGTGAACCAGGATAAAAATTATGTGTGCTTTACTTTTCATGTTATGTTATATTTTCTGCTGCGTACAAGCTTATTTGCATAACTAATAACTCTCTTTGAAAACCAATTATTAATGTTTATAATCTAAAGAAGTTTTCAAAAATAAGTCGCACAATTCAAACCCCCCCTTTCTTGTGTGTTTCTTGCACCTTCAATTGGTATTAGAGCCTAACCGCTCTGGAAATAACTAATATCTTCACAGATGTAGAGTAAAAAGATCTATGGTAATAGATGTTCTTGTCAAACAAAAGCAACCATGATCCAAAGAACGTTGCAGGAAGAACATCACAAAGAAACAAGCTCAAGAAATGAGTGAACAGGTCAAAGGGAAGCTACTCATAAATAACTTGAAGAATTGCAGAAGAATCCATATTCATCCAAGATGAGCAAACAAATGAAAACCATGGTTTTCTAGCTGATTTCATATCTGGTCTCATCTATAATGGATCTTCTAGCAAATCTATGAAATGGTCAAAGCTCTCCCTCAAGCAAAAGAAAACTCATCTTCTTCATGATTGAAACAACCACATCTGGAGATTGGAGATAGATGACACATCGTGTGACTACACAACAAGGAATGTAAATGAGGTAACTCTGAACTTATCATTGACTATTTGAATTTATTACCTTCTTACCATTCATGTCACAAACAGTTTAAATGTATAAAGAAGGTATGAAAGAAAAGGCTGCAAATTATATTCCAGTATCCCTCATTCATACAACTGAGATAAAGTAAAATCAGTTCAAACATAGTCCATCTCAGGAAAGCAAATTTCATAAAAATTAAGTCTCTATTGCCATGACAAAATTTGCATGCTATATTAACATACTATCTTGAAGATTTAGTATCATGAACACATGCACATGTATTTTTGCTTGAGGTTTACGAATTATCTTACTCTGACTATGACATTCAAATAATGATATTCTCAATCATATGAATGTAAAACTAACCTTCTGGACCCAAAGAGACATGGGTACCAAAAAGTATACAATAATTACTACTGTAGGAGTTCACAACAAGAAACATATCTGTCACAATATTGATCAACAGAAGTTGATCAATCTTTAATCCAAGAAAAGCTAAATTCAGCTTATGGAATGCTGCCAGAAGGACGTCCTTACTTAAAAGAATATACTTGCGCCCTTATTAACAGCAATTGCAGGTGACACAACGACAAGCAATTCAAGAAGTCAACGTCAAATGCCACATTGACTAAAAGCAAAAAGTAGAGGATGTGTCAGACGAACACATTTCGTTTCCGTCCGGTGAAAGCTTGCAAATATCTATGCGATAATTGGTCAGACGGACACCTTTTTAGTCTTGTCTTGTCATCTTCCTAACTCTGGAAGAACATTGTTAGATTCAAGCTCATCTGTTGGTTGAATTGAACCATCTGCGTTCAAAAATTCAGCATGCAAATCAAAACATCCCTTATCTGAAGGAAGGTGATAATAAGGCTATGACTTGCACGGAACTTATGATAAGTTCCTCACAGGAAGTATTCTTAACTTACCTACATTTGTCAAAAGAAGGACATACGAATCCTACTGCATGTATTCAATAGAATGATCAACTGATACTAATGAAGCTCTATGGCAAAGAACTGTGTGTTAATGCTTGCAGGATAAAAGACAGGTGTACACATTGAGTAGATAACGAAAAGTGATTAAAGATGTGAAGCCAAAGGAGCACTCGACTAAAGAAAAATGTCTGATTCAAATGAAATTTGCCGCCAAAACTAGTTGAATCAAGTATTGGTCACCGTCTGATGTTTAATTAAGCAACATCCAAGCGAGAACGTCTGTGAATAACTGAAAGGACACGATCAGACATCCACGTCTGGGTTATTGGTAAATAGCTGTATCATTTCATATACTAAAGCGTTTTCGACACGCATTAAATCCTTCAACCGCCATGACTGCACATTTAAAGATTTTCATTTTATGCGCATGCTATGATCTCTCTCTCTCTCACATCAATTAAAGAATTAATCATTTCATCACGATAAACCAAGTAAAACCTTCTACATTCTGAGTACGTTTAACAAAAAGGTCTTGAGAAAGAAAAGAACTCTACATTCACAATCTATTCTCAATACTCGGAATTTTCTTACTAAGGTTCTACGTGCCTTTTTGCCTTCACTAATTCGTCTTTGCAGAACTTTCCAATGGCCCCCAAGAAACAGAGCGTTGCTGAACCTGAACTAACCTCTGCTCAACAAGAAATAATCAACAGGAGGAACAAGAACATTGCAACAAACAAAAGAGAACAAGAAGCACTGATCGCAAAGCAGAAAGTGATGAACTTGGGAGAGAAAGAGCTTGTGTCGCCAAAGTATCTTGATCTCAACATTTACAGCCACGCAAAAATCGCAGGACTGGACCTTGTATTGTCTCAAGAGTGGACCAACCTCATGGAAGTCTCTGCAACCCCTGTTATCAAACCCATAGTCAAAGAGTTCTTTGACTGTGCAGTCAAGAAAGGAGCAGTTATCATTAAATCTAGATGCATGAGGGCTGTTACTAATGTTACTCCAGGAGATATTGCCGTAACCCTGGATGTCAAAATAAATGAAGGGGTAATCTACAGGCCAAAATGGGAATTATCTGCGCCCAACTCTGACTGCATTTGGAAACAAGATCCCAAAATGTATGGAACTAACATCAACAACCTGATTGACGAGTGCAAGTTTCCTTATGTCGTGCTATGAAAAATAGTGATTCCAAAGGAAGGAGATTGCAACCTAGTAAACAAGCTATCCCACTGGACCCTTTATCAAATGGTGCACATGCAGAAGATAAATCTTTCATATTTAATCTTCAACCACATCATCAACACGCTGGAAAGTCCAGTGTCAAACCTTCCATATGGAGCTCTCATCTCTAGCATGATGAGAAAGAAAAAGCTCATTGACGAAATGAAGGAGCAAAGTGAGCTTATCGTCCATGACTACATCCATCCTACCCCCATCAAGTTTGGGGATGTTAAGAAAATAAGGCTAAAAATTGATACCTCTGGTGTTCCGAAAAATTTGTTGATTGAAAGGGAAAGGAAGCAGCAGAAAGAGAGTGTAAATGCAGAACAGGACAATGAAACTGAGGAGGACATCAGTGATAATTCTCCTCCACCCTCTAAACGGCACTATATCTCCGAGTCTAGAAAGATGACTGAGATAGGGTCTCCATCTGAACCTGAGACCAAACGGAGACGCTTGGTGAAGAATCATGAAGCAGAAATCACCACCACTCAGCAAAATCAATCTCTGTCTGGGGATGATGAAGACGATGTCCCAATAGCCTCATTGCTGAAGAACATGAAGAAGATGCCTGTGGACTCTATTCTAGAAACTGCTCAATCATCAACTGCTCTTACAAGGTATCTTTCACTAGTGCCAACTTTATTTCATAACTATGTGGAAGACATTGTCGATGTGGAAGATGATGGCAACTGCGGTTATAGATGCATTGCCCAATGGCTGGGGAAGAATGAAAATGAATGGCCAGAAATAAGGCGAAGTATGATAGAGGAAATTGATGCCAGACGATCCCTGCACTTAAAGACAGTAGAATCAGAAGATCATCTGAAAAGAGTGCAAAACGCACTAATTCTTGGCCCTGATGAACCAGCTTTCTCCCCGAAATGGTTCAATGTCCCTGACATGGGATTACTTGCTGCAACTACCTTCAAACTCATCCTGGTCACCCTAAGCCTTAGGGAATCATGTACCTATTTGCCTCTGGTAGGGCCAGCAACTACTCCTTCACCCATTGCTGTGCTGTGCAATGTTGATGATAGTCACTGGGTCCGTGTGAAGTTGAAGAAGCAATTCCCTCTCCCATTCTGCACACCGTTGTGGAAGCCAAACTTTTTCAAAGGAGCTAAAAAGTGGGGTCATAACATCACTCCTAGGATCCTGATGTACAGGAAGATTGTCAACCCCAATTATGTTCGTCCATCCAAGTCAGTCCGAGAAAATGCTGACGCTCAAGAAACTCAGCCTCTGCAAAGTCTGCATCAACTATCAGTTCCATCACCTAAAAATCCAAAAGAAACACAGTCTGAGGATCGAACACATCCACTGGACGTTAAACAAACAAGCCAAAGCAAAGGAACTGCGACAAGTCCAATTGATGAAGAGATAGAGGGTCCAAAGATTCATGAAGAAATTCATCCAATTGTCAAAGAGGATGCTTTTCCAAAAAGAGCAAAGGCTGCTAATAAGAGAATGAAGACTCGAGCAATCAAGAGATTACATCCAAGGAAGAAACAAAGAGTTGAAGCAAAGATAGCCGATGAAGAGAAAGAAAATCTTGCAGCCGATCCAGATTCATCTCTGGATAAGCTCTTGGCAACTCAGCAGATGACTACTGAAAGAGCTTCTTCACCAGATCATGTACAAGTCAAAGTCACTCAAGCCTCTCATCCATCGACTCAAAAAGAGACTATGCCGAAAGGAACAAGAACCTTTCCGGTTCATGTCCCAAGAAGGTCACCTATATCTATGCAGGTTCCCAGATTGCTCGCAATGGAAAATGCCGCTTATGGTCCAGATCTCATGGTGGAACTACTGGGGTATAACTTCTGCATTTAGGCTCGACTATGGTCTCCTCCTGCTCTTGACGGTATCCAAATTTCATTTGCTCAAAGGTCAAGGTACGATATCTTTCATCACGAGTGGGAACTGTCTGTCTTCAGACACATTCATATAAGCACCATTCCATTCGGACTGATTCATGGCGTTAAAAGCGTTGTGTTTCAACATGGATCATGGTCGCTTATTCTACTTACTGCAAGACCTCAACCTGATCCTCTGCAAACTGCTTCTACACCCCCACTGTAACACCCCAATTTTGGGTTGAGGGTTACATGGTAATTACGCGGAAATTTAAACCTCTCAGAAAAACAACTCAATTTTCTTAAAAGGTTTTCGTCTCTCTTAATTACTTAAAAATAGTATAAGTAATATTTTCCCCCATAAATAATAATTACTGCGCGGAAGCAAAACGAGGAAAATATTACAACAAATGAAATATGCTCAACAGCGAGCCCAAAAATAAAATAAAATAAAATAGCGGAAAAACTTAAGACATCAATGGTCTTCTTCAAATTTCTTCCACGATTTCGCTGCGCACTCTGATTCCGTAAAGCTTCTTCAAGAGACAACGATCAACACCTTGTCTATTTTCTGGCGTTAAGCGCCCAAACACAAACAGAAAGGGTTAACTCGAGAACAAACAACAATTACCAAACAACATGTTGAAGGGAAATTACATAAGTGTCAACAACAATATTTTCAAAATACAACAACACCTTCAACAAATATTCTCATTTCCTCATGTACAACATCACAACCCATGCTTATGATTCCTCAAATGCAACTACAAGTTATGGCATGATCACATGAGACTAAAACCCATCTCACCGCCATCAGCCCCAGAAATAATGCATATGCCATGCCAACATGTTCAACATCAACATGAATCAACAATTACAAAATAATCACCCTCATATTCATCACATCATAATCATCAATCTCAAATCCAACATGTTATATTCACTGATAATAATCCCAGCATGCATCACAATACCATTCATCTCATCATCACAAACATAGAGTAATTTACAATCATCAAGGCGTAGTAAGCACCACTGACTCTATCTAGACCCAGAGTTACCCTTACCTTTTAATCCTTTGCTTGGTCTTGTCCTTCAACCTAACATGATAAAACATGTCCACCATCATCAACATCCAAGGAAAAGACCAGAAACCGATATCACAAGAATTAAACTCAAAACTAGCAAAACAGCAACTTGCTGTCAGGGGCCTAGCGCCCAAGCGTTGGCTTACAACGCTCACGCGTTGGGTCCCTGTCTGGCAACACGAACTGGGCAGAACCTCAATGCCCAGGCGTTAGGAGTCCAGCGCTCATGCGTTGGCTCCCTGCCAGAAACCCCCAATTCCTTTCAAAACTAAAATTCTTCCATGATTACAATCCATATCAAGACCTAATAAACAAGTTTCTTCCCCAAAAATCCAAAGGTTCCTAATTTCACAAAATCTCAGAAATTAGAAAGGATTGATCACTTACCGATAAAGCTAACCTCAAGGGTTCTTGAGAGAGGGTTAGAGAGAGAGTTAGAACACCACAAGAAGAGAAGAGAGTCGACTCCAAGCAGCTCCATAGGATTCAGCTCTAGATTTCTAGGTTTCTCTAGCAAAAACTTCTGTGTGATACAAGCGAAGGAGGCCAACACTCTTAAGCTTTGAGTTTGCAGCAACTAGAGGGAGAGAGAGGGAGGAAGAGCACGAAATTTCTGAACCAAGGACTCTATAAACTCAGAATTTCACCCCTCATCAACACCATTAAATCGCTCATTAACTCACCATTAATCAAATATTCAAATTCTGCATTTATATCTCATTAAACTCCATTACTACCTTGTTTAAATTTCAAATTCAAATCTGATTGTAACTCCTATTAAAATCCATTTAAACCCATTTATTGCTCATTAATCTCATGTCTCAATTCAAATTCGAAATTCAGCCTTTAACATAAAAAATCTGATTAAAATTAAAACATACCTCTCTAGGATTCGAACACAAGTCATGTCCATCAAATGCCTAAGTCTTCACCACTAAACCAAGGCTCTTCTTGTCAAAACTCTTACACTAATATTCTTTTAAGCCTCTAACTCGAACCATCATGTTCCCATTTCAAATTTGAATTTCAAAACCTCCTTAAAAGCTCTTAAATGCGGAATTCCAATTCAGCCTTGACTAGTCCAAGGACTAAAATGCAAATATCCAAACTTAAAGGACCAAAACCTAATTATAAAATCTCCAAGGACCAAAGTATAAATACTCAAAATAGAGGGTCTTACACCCACAAAGCTCTCTATCACATGCACCAGTTATCTCTTTGCCTCAAGTTATAACTGTATCCAGAGATGTGTTCATCACATCTTCGGACTCTGAGGAAAGTCCAAGTGATGCATCTCCATCTTCTTCGAGTGAAGCTACTGCAACTGCCACTTCAGAAAATGCCTCGGGTGCTGAGATCACAACTGCTCAACCCATATAAGTTGCCCTTCCAAAGGATGATCTTCCTCAAGCTGAGGAAATTTCTGCACAAGAGCACACAAATGTGAATCCGTCTGCTGAAGACTCTTTTGATGCCAAAGCTGCGGTGACAAAACTGACGGAGAAAATCGAGGAAGTCTGCTCAACGAATTCTAAAGAGAATCAGGAGTTGCGGGAAGAAGTGATCAACCGTACTGAAGCTGTGACACACACACTCACTGAAAGGATGGATGCACGATTTGAAGCCATAGAGGCAATGATGAGGAGCTACATTGAACAATCGAAGAAGAACAATTGATCCCTACTCTCTTATCTCTTTATCTTGAACTATTTTATTTCTACTATGCACCAACTTCCTTCTGCATTTATATATATTTCTCTGATTCAGCGTTATTTCTCTATTTACTGCCCCATTTATCGTATGTTTCTTTTTGATAATGCCAAAGAGGGAGAATAATTAGGTAGAGAAAAAGAATTAGGTAGAGAAAAAGGAGACGAATTAGGTAGAGGAAGGAATATGAAAGGAATAGGATAAAGAAACCTAATAGGAGAAGCCTAATAGGATAAACTAAAGGGAGAAAAGTCCTATAGATTAAAACTGAAAAAACCCTATAGCATTAGTTCAGGGGGAGCTCACTAGAAAAACATATGATAAACTGAACTAAAGGAATATCAGATTTAGGGGGAGCAAAGGTAAACAAACTCTAGGAGTTAAGTTATAAAAGTCTCCGTCCGCTCAAGAACAAAATTGCACCGTTAAAAGATTGATCATGTTTTTCTATTTTAAATAATATCTTAAAGAAAACTATTTTCATCTGAAAATAACGAAGTGCCTATTTCAAGATTTTTTTTTTACCAAACCTTTTTCTCCAAAGAAATTGTCATTATCAAAAAGGGGGAGATTGTTAGATTCAAACAATTAAATGAATTATTATGTTTTGATAATCAACAATTTCTTTGAGGTTTAATATTATCAGAGATAGAAATTCTAACACCATTAACTTTCTCATATCTAGGAAAATCTATCTACTAGAAGCACTGAATGAATCTCAAAGCATTATCAAGAGAATCAGTCTTGCTAGAAGAAATCGTCCGGTCATTACTACAAACACCCTGAAGAAAAAGCTGTCAAGACATACAAAGAAAGCATTCATGTGAAGACAATGTGGTGACTCACGGAAGATAAAGCAGTGACTTCAAAATAGCAAACATCTTTTTCGAAGACACTCTATCAGCTATGCACTCTCAAGTCAAAGTCCACTTCAAGAAGCTGAAATAGTCCGATGCCTGAACCAACAGGGATCAACAGGAAGTCTGTTCCATCTAAAGCTAAATGAGTATTACAACTCATGAAGAAATGCTTCTAGCTTTGAAGCTTCTCTAGCATCATACAAAGAAGTTGTGAATCAACTCACCCAAATGGAGAACTTCAGTGGAAGCAAAAGAAAAGGAAAGATTCAGTCTTCTACAAGTCAAGAATATTCTCAATCTCAAGAAGGACTGAATGAAGAAAGACCGTCTGCCGATGCAACCTACTCAGTGACAGAATTTTGAATATTATATGAAGACTACGTCTGCCAAATCATAATGAAGAATTCGTCTGCTCAAAGCATCAGAATGCGCCAAGGGTACAAATGCTAAGAGATGTGCATTACGAGGATATTAGTTCAACAGAAGCATTAAAGAAATTATTCACCCAGCTCTGAAGAGCTCATCCAGAATAATTTCTTCTTGGATCAAAAGACATCTACCTCGTCTGCACATTAATTAAAGTACTGGTGATGGCAGAAAGAAGAAAGGGACAGAATTAATATATTATTCCTTGGTCCCACTGCTTTTCTACTTTTCCTCAAATCAAGCTGACTTCGCGGAATCAGCGGCAAGAATCTCTGAGCATCGTACACATTCAATGGTCAAAATTCAAATATCTAATCAGAGCATTTGATGGGCACTAGCTGGCACGCACTGGGGTATAATGGTCAAACAAATACCACAGCTGGAATTCTTGAGCATTAAACACAGAAGACATAGCTCAAGGCTACTTGCTCAAATGGAGCCAGACGATGTCAACCCAAGCAAATCAATGCTTCGCAAATCGTGTCTCAGAACTGCTAAAAAATGCAGAATTAGCCGTTACTCACAACAGAGGAAGTCGGAGCACTAACAGACAGGTTTTCTCTCCTTCTGTGGAAGAAGAACGAAGATCTTCAACTGAAGATATAAATAGAGAATCCTGCTTCCGGAGAAACTTGGCGACTTAGACTCAAACTTTCATATCTCAACTAAGTTTGCCCAGAGAACCAAAGACTTCATTGGTTCAAACTCAGAAAGCTTCAAGCCAAATATTTCCTGAGTTAAGTTGTTCATGTGTGTGAAGAATCTACAGAGTGTTACTCTCATCCTAATTCACACACAGCCCAAAACAGAGAACCCAAATGCCTATCCTCTCTGTACAAACCAAGCTTCATTGCTTCTACCCACTCTTTTTGAAGAGAACTATTGTAGAAAAACCAAACCTTGTAAAAGGTATCAGGAGAAGTCCTGCATAATACTTGTAAGGAGAAGTCCTGAAAATACTTGATAGAAGAAGTCCTGATAATACTTGTAAGGAGAAGTCCTCATAATACTTGATAGGAGAAGTCCTCCCAATACTGGGAGAAGTCCCTGATAATACTTGTACTATTCATTATGTGTGCTTTACTTTTCATGTTATGTTATATTTTCCGCTGCGTACAAGCTTATTTGCATAACTAATAACTCTCTTTGAATACCAATTATTAATGTTTATAATCTATAGAAGTTTTCAAAAATAAGTCACACAATTCAAACCCCCCTTTCTTGTGTGTTTCTTGCACCTTCAACTTCTTTATCAAAGGTTAAGGGTGGATTTTAATTGCCGAGAGACTAACTGTGCCTTGTACAACATTACCTTAAAAGAAAAAAAAAACATCAATGAAATTGGCAATTCAAACTGCATATCCCTGTTTCACTTACAAGTCCTTTTTCCTATAAATTATGATACTATCGCTTAGCACTGGTTTCGGAAACTTCTTTTATATCAAATCCTAAGACTCTTCTAAGTATTTATTTCTCCACGGAGCAAGTAGATCTCATTCAAGTACATCATTTAATGTGAAAAATAGAGAATTTTGTACATAAACGAGATCTAGAAAAGTAATTAGTTAATCATTAACCGTTACCAAACATATATCTTCTCGAGTTCAGCCATTGCCTTTCCTTCTTTTCCCTCTTACCATTATTGAGCTGAATCATAAATCACAATAAATATTTTCCAGCAACTACAAAGTAGAAACTCTTTCAAATGAATAATGTTACGATAGATGTTCAGAGCTAGGATGAAAGTTGCTCTTAAGGATATACATTGTAATGAAAATATGATAAAAATAGAGGTAAACAATTTCAAAGCTCTCACTTTACCTGTTGAAGCTTGACAAGGCATGGAAGGACAATACAAAAGGGGCATGAATCACAACCATCAGGGTTATCTCTATGAAGGTAAGGCCAAATAGCTCCATTGGGTACAATCATAACCTACGGTTGTATAATGTTCAAGAAAAAACTCTCAAAACGAAAGAGATCAAAATCCAATACAAGAAGAGCACATTGAAGACAACACTTATCAACTACCAAAGGAATGGAGAACCCACAAGGACCATCCAATTGATAATATCATTGGTGATATTTCTAGAGGTGTTTCTACAAGGCTACGCTTGAATGATTCAGTTTTGAATATGGCCTTTGTTTCTCAAATAGAACCCTCAAAAGTGGATGATGCTCTGGCGGATGAGTATTGGATTGTAGCAATGCAGGAAGAATTAAACCAATTTGAAAGGAATCAAGTTTGGGAACTTGTCCCTAAGCCTACTGACAAGCATGTCATTGGTACAAAGTGGGTATTCAGAAACAAGTTAGATGAAAATGGAATTATTGTTAGGAGCAAAGCAAGGTTGGTTGCACAAGGCTATAATCAAGAAGAAGGCATAGATTTTGATGAAACCTATGCACCAGTAGCAAGGTTGGAAGCCATAAGACTCCTGTTGGCTTATGCTTGTTCTTTAAATTTCCCATTATATCAAATGGATGTCAAAAGTGCTTTCCTGAACGGATACATTCAAGAAGAAGTCTATGTGAAGCAACCCCTAGGATTTGAAGATCCCAAGTTTCCTTCACATGTCTTCAGATTAAAGCAGGCACTTTATGGTCTTAAGCAAGCCCCTCGTGCATGGTATGATAGATTAAGCACTTTCCTTTGTGAGAAAGGATTCCAAAAGGGTAAGGCTGACACAACCTTGTTTATCAAGAGAACTAAAGGTAATACTTTATTAGTTCAAATATATGTGGATGATATTATTTTTGGTGCAACTAACGAATCTCTATGCAAGGATTTTTCTAACATTTTGCAAGAAGAATTTGAGATGTCCATGATGGGACAATTAATTTTTTTTTCTAGGATTGCAAATTAAGCAATCACATGATGAAATATTCATCAATCAATCAAAGTTTGGCAAGGAACTATTAAAGAAATATGATTTGGATGATTGCAAAGCCATAGCCACACCAATGGGGTCTGATACCCAAATCGCAAGTGCACGATTGACTATCGCGTAATATAAAAATATCGAACCCAAGGGATAGGTGTTCTTATTATTATAATATCTAGTACTTGTGCAGAAAAATTAATAGATGAATATTTGATGTTGGTTTTATAACTAGCAAGAAACAATAGCATAAAAAGATAAGAAATAGAGATGATGAGAATTAAGCTCTTGGGTTGATTTACATAGTCTATAGATATGCTAGTAAATTCCTACTTAATTTCTGAATTTTAAGTCCAATTTCATGATGCTATAGCCTAGAATTTCTACAAGTTAATGGTCTTAAGAAATGTAGAACTTTCTTCCTAATTACTAAATCCAAGATCTTGTAATTTAGTTAACCAGAAAAGAAGATGAAGAATAAATTCGGGCCAACATAAAGCTACGTAAGCAAAACTTCTTGTGTACAGCAAGATAATATTAAGAGCAAGGAAATAAAACATGAAAGGAAATATTATTCAGAAATGTAGAAAAAGACTAGAACATAAACTATAAACTACTACAACCCAAGAAACTTAATAAGAATTAGCCAAGCATGGCTAAAAGAATCATTGAATTACCCTGGATAGGAGCTCAAGTATGGCTTCCCACAATTCCTAAGAAAAATGATCTTAAGGAGGAAAGAAGAACACTTGTTCTATTATGAATAGGTGTGCTTTACAAGTGAAGAAAATGCCCCTATTTATAGTAAAAATTCACCCTCCAGCGCTTGAGCACTGGCATTCCCAACGCTTGGGCGTTGGGATGCATTAAAATTCCACTTTCTGTCCGAGGCCCAGCGCTTGAGCGCTGGCCTTCCAACGCTTGAGCGCTGGGTGAGAATCTGACTCATCTCCTAGTCAGAGTCCCAGCGCTTGAGCGCTGGGATCCCAACGCTGGAGCGTTGGGTCGCTGCTGCTTCATCTTCAAGCTTTTCTTTCCTTTATGGTAGTGGGTTTTGAATGCCTTCAAAGGCCACTTACTCAGCCCTTAATCAATTCTGAAACTTCTCCTCCACTACCATCAATTCTTCAAGCTTATTTTCCATGTGCTAATTTGAAGAGAGTTGCTTCATATTCTTCTTTTTCTCTTTTAGTCCTCTCTTTACTAGCACTTCAATTCTGGCCCTTTAATTCTCTCAATATTCACTTTTAATCCTCCACTCTTGAACTTTCACATTTTGATCCCTAATTTCCTGAAACTTTACAAATTGGTCCCTGGACAAAAATGATAATTATACCAGCTTTTCCTAAAAATATAAAATAGCTATAAAAATTCCTAAAAATATAAAATAAAGTTAGAAAAACAAATAAAATCTAATCTACATGCAAAATGCAAAATAAAAATAAAATCTACATAAAAATAATAAAAATCCTATATGTGACTCAAAATAATAAAATAAAAAGACTAAAAACAACCTAAAAACATCATATAATATCCACTCATCACACCACTATACCCAACGACAGCTTGTCCTCAAGCGACAAAACTTAAAGAGAAACTCGTCCCTGAGTTTAGGGAAAGTTTATCTGATTAAAACTTGAAGCACAAGAACCTTTCCAAGAAAGCTTAGCAGATAAGGAAGACATGCATGTTTACAGATATAGAATCAAGAAAGTTAGGCTTGACTTTTAACATGTTTGAGTTCATCAATTAAGCTCACAAAATAATATTCTCCATGAAAAACAAGAAAGCTCAATAATCCTGCCTATCATTCAAATCAAAACTGAAATAGTGCAACCAAGTAACTCTGAAGAGATTTTTGAAGATTGTAACTTGGCCAAAAGGTTGAAAAATTTTAAGGTGTGGATTTCAAGAAATTGGCAACTCTAGTGGCTTGACTCAGAATCTGTTGTTAAGTGATTTTTTGACTAAGAGCTTCAACAATTCAACACAAGGGTCCTCTCAATTTTTCTCTCTTTTTTTTTGAACAAAGTAGTGGAATGTATGGGATGAATGACTTGAATTTTACTCCCCTCATACTCTTTCTCACCCCACCACTTCATTATTTTTTCTAAGGCACATACCTTATTTTTTAACTTTTTTTTTCTTCTTTTTCTAGAGAGAAACCCAAAAACATAGCTCTAACAATTTCATTACATGAATCACAATAACAACTTTAAGAATTATCACACAAAGTAGGCTCCAAAGAATGACTCTTTTAAGGCTCAAAAGGGGCTACTAGTGGATTTAACATTTCAAGCAAGAATCTGAGTTTTCAAAAATGCCTATAATCTCTTCTCAACTCACAAGGTATACAAAACTCCAATCAACATGCAACACAAGGCAGAAATATTTTACAATCATGCATTCAGAGTCCTCAGCTCTCAGAAAAACATAGGGTAAGTGGTACCCTTTTAGAACTCAGAAAAAAACTTTGCCAACAACCAAAACAATCAAGATATCAAAATCATTTCTAACAACATGCAATCCTAACCGCTTCAAAACATAGAACCTTTTCAAAAGCAGTTCAATCAGATAAAGCATTCACAACAATAGCAGCATTCAGACTGGATAAAATACTCAAGACTCATGCAAAAATAAAACAAAAAAACTAAACTAAAAATAAAGCTAAAAAGAAAAACTAAAAAATTTAAAAGGAAAACTAAAAAGCTAAGAAGCTGGCACAGTTTACAAATTTCCACAAAAGTCCAAAGGAACCTCAATGCAAAAATCAATTTTGAACACTTAAGTTCAAGAGGGTTCTTCCTCCTTCTGGTACCTATCCTGTAACAATGAACAAACAAGAGTCTCACAAGCAGAAGCTTGCTTGACTTTGTTAGTCCCAAAAACAGCACAAATAAGATCATGGGTTGAAAAACTGTGTCCACCTTAAAAACAAGAATTATTGAGTTCCCAAAAATTAAAACCAGTGTAGAAACAAGGGAAAACTCATAGAATCTAAAAACTTTCAGAAAATGGTGAGCACAAAATTTTATTAAAAACTAAAAACAGCAAATAAAAACAAAACAGCAAGACTGCCCGAGCTCCAGCGCTTGAGCGTTGGGGATGCCAACGCTTGGGCGCTGGAATTGAAACAAATACTGGGCATCAGAGGTCCCAGCTCCTGAGCGCTGGGTTTCCGACGCTGTGGCGTTGGAAATTAGAAAAATAAAAACTGGGATTCCAGGGGCCTAGCGCATGAGCGCTAGCCCTCCAGCCCTGGAGCGCTGGATTTAACTGGAATCAGAGGTGATAAGCAGGGGCATAACGCTTGAGCGTTGGCCTCCAGCGCCTGAGCGCTGGCCTCTCCTACAGCAAAAACATAGAATTCTTTTCTTTTATTTATTTACAAGAATGATGCAGAAAATTAAATAACAGAAATTTAAACTATCCTAAGTTGGGTTGTCTCCCAACCAGCTCATTGTTAAGGTCCGAGATAGACCCTTCCCTTTAATCAATTAGGGGAAGCAAGCTCAACCGTCATCACTTGTCTTTCATCATCTCTCCCTAGGTACGGTTTCAGTCTTTGCCCATTGATAAGAAATGTTTCCTTTTTAACTTGATCTTCCAACTCAACCGCACCATGAAGGAAGACTTTGGTGACCAAAAATGGTCCTGTCCATCTTGACTTCAGCTTTCCAGGAAACAACCTCAGTCTTGAGTTATACAATATCACAAGCTGTCCTGGACTAAATTCTTTTGGAAAAATCTTCTTATCATGCCACCTTTTTGTTCTTTCCTTGTAGATCCTAGCATTGTGATATGCTTGGAGTCTGAATTCATCCAGCTCATGTACCTGTACCTGTCTTTTATCCCTAGCTTCTTTGGGTACCATGTTCAAATGTTTCAAAGCCCAAAAGGCTTTGTACTCAAGCTCCACAGGTAAATGACAAGTCTTACCATAAACCAACTGGTAAGGAGAGGTTCCAATAGGAGTTTTAAACGCAGTTCGGTAAGCCCACAAGGTGTCATCTAATTTTTTTGACCAATCCTTCCGTGAGGTACCAACTGTTTTTTCCAAAATCCTTTTTAACTCCCTATTAGAAACCTCTACTTGTCCACTAGTTTGGGGGTGATAGGGGGTAGCAATTTTATGATGAACACCATATTTTTTCAAAAGAGTTTCAAAAGCTTTATTACAAAAGTGCTTACCTCCATCACTGATAATTGCTCTTGGCACCCCAAATCTAGTGAAGATCTTTTTCTTCAAAAAATTAAGAACCACTTTACCATCATTTGTGGGAAGGGCTGATGCTTCAACCCACTTAGAAACATAGTCAACAGCAACCAAGATATATTGGCAACCAAAAGAAGGTGGAAAAGGTCCCATGAAATCAATGCCCCATACATCAAAAAGCTCAACTTCAAAAATCATTTTTTGGGGCATCTCATTCCTTCTTGAGATATTACCTGTTCGTTGACAACGATCACACCTTTCCACAAATGCTCTACTATCTTTGAAGATAGTAGGCCAATAAAAACCACTTTGGAGGACTTTAGCTGCAGTCCTCTCACCAGAAAAATGGCCTCCATAATCGGAGCCATGGCAATGCCATAAAACAGCCTCAAACTCTTTTTCTGGAATACACCTTCTAATGATCCCATTAGAACATTCTCTAAACAAATAAGGTTCATCCCAGAAAAAGAATTTGGCATCATACAGAAATCTTTTCTTTTGTTGCCAAGTCATATCAGATGGCAACACACAAGCAGCTTTAAAATTAGCTAAATGTACATACTAGGGAGCTATCTCTTGGACAGCTAACAGCTTTTCATCTGGGAATTCCTCTTGAATAGGAATTGGGCTGGAGTTCCCCCCTTCAAGTCTTGACAAATGGTATGCTATACCACATTCTTTCCCTTTCCTATCCACACTTTCAAGATCAAACTCTTGCAAGAGTAAGATCCACCTGATCAGCCTGGGTTTAGCTTCCTGCTTAGCAAACAAGAACTTCAATGCAGCATGGTCAGTATGCACTCAACAACTCCTTTTCAGTTGTAGCATAATTTTTTTGAGCTTCATTCAGAACCTTACTAGCATAGTAAATCACATGAAAAACTTTTCCATTTTTCTGACAAAGAACAGCCCCTATTGCATTATCACTAGCATCACACATAACTTCAAAAGGAAAATCCCATTGGGGAGCAACAATGATAGGGGCTGAAACAAGTTTTTCCTTTAATAATTTAAAAGCAGCCAAATGCTTATCATTAAAGATAAAAGAAGCCTCTTTTTCAAGGAGATTTGTCATAGGCTTAGCAATTTTAGAAAAATCTTTTATAAACCGCCTATAAAAACCTGCATGACCAAGAAAGCTTCTTATACCTTTAATATTGGTGGGAGGAGGTAGATTTTCAATAATCTCTGTTTTAGCTTTATCTACCTCAATCCCTCTTTCAGAAATCTTGTGCCCAAGCACAATGCCATCTTTTACCATAAAATGACATTTTTCCCAATTAAGTACCAAATTCTTTTCTTGGCACCTAACTAGAATCCTTTCCAAATTGCCCAAACACTTGTCAAAGTTGGGGCCATACACAGAAAAATCATCCATGAACACTTCCATACATTCACCAATTAAATCATAAAAAATAGCAAACATACATCTTTGGAAGGTTCTGGGAGCATTACACAAGCCAAAATGCATCCTTTTATAAGCAAATACCCCGAAGGGATAAGTAAAAGCAGTTTTCTCTTGATCCTTAGGATCAACAACAATTTTATTGTATCCTGAATATCCATCCAAGAAACAATAGTACTCATGGCCAGCCAACCTGTCAAGCATTTGATCAATAAAGGGAAGGGGAAATGATCTTTCCGGGTGGCAGAATTCAGCCTCCGGTAATCTATACAAACCCTCCATCCAGTTACCTTCCTGGTGGGAATCAATTCATTGTTCTCATTCGGGACCACAGTAATTCCCCCTTTTTTGGGAAATACCTGAACAGGACTAACCCATTCACTATCAGAAATGGGATAGATGATCCCTGCATCCAGCAATTTAATCACTTCTTTCCTTACCACCTCTTTCATGGCAGGATTAAGTCTTCTTTGGGGTTGGACTACGGGTTTAACTTGTTCTTCTAAACAAATTTTATGCATACAAACAGTGGGGCTTATGCCCTTAATGTCCTCAATAGTCCAACCCAAAGCAGTTTTATGAGCTCTAAGAATTCTTACCAGTTTTTCTTCTTCAAGAGGAGAGAGGGAACTACTCACAATGACTGGTTTATTGTTACCTTCTTCAAGAAATACATACTTAAGAGTAGAAGGTAAGGGCTTCAGTTCCCTCTTTTCCTCTTGAACTTCTTGTTCTCTTTTCAGCTCCTCTACCCAATTTTTCTTTGAAGGGAAAAACTGGGCAGCTTCCAGATATCTTGCCATTTCAATGACCTGTTCGTCATTGCTTTCAATATCTTCAAAGTCCAACCCCTCAGAGATTATAGTCTCTAAAGGATCTTCTTTCCACATGGCAACAAACAGTTAGGCAGAAATAATTTTTTTTCCTCTTTTTTTTTATATAAAAAGCACTAAACAAAATAATAACAAGAACTTGAACAGAACCTATCCCCGGCAACGGCGCCAAAAACTTGATACCCAAATCACAAGTGCACGATTGAATATCGCGTAATATAAAAAAATCGAACCCCAGGGATAGGTGTTCTTATTATTATAATATCTAGTACTTGTGCAGAAAAATTAAAAGATGAATATTTGATGTTGGTTTTAGAACTAGCAAGAAACAATAGCATAAAAAGATAAGAAATAGAGATGATGAGAATTAAGCTCTTGGGTTGATTTACATAGTCTATAGATATGCTAGTAAATTCCTACTTAATTTCTGAATTTTAA
The DNA here is from genome assembly GCA_030819835.1 of Acmispon strigosus. Lineage (NCBI taxonomy): Eukaryota > Viridiplantae > Streptophyta > Magnoliopsida > Fabales > Fabaceae > Acmispon > Acmispon strigosus. The sequence goes on along the minus strand of JAUAMA010000004.1, from coordinate 26,693,273 downwards.
GTCCAATTTCATGATGCTATAGCCTAGAATTTCTACAAGTTAATGGTCTTAAGAAATGTAGAACTTTCTTCCTAATTACTAAATCAAAGATCTTGTAATTTAGTTAACCAGAAAAGAAGATGAAGAATGAATTCGGGCCAACATAAAGCTACGTCTATCCTAATGATCTTTAGAGATATATACTTATAGCCTTTTTTATTTCCTAGTTCCCTTACTACTTACCAAATGATCTTCTGACATAAGTAATAAGAAAAATTTCTTGTGTACAACAAGATAATATTAAGAGCAAGGAAATAAAACATGAAAGGAAATATTATTCAGAAATGTAGAAAAAGACTAGAACATAAACTATAAACTACTACAACCCAAGAAACTTAATAAGAATTAGCCAAGCATGGCTAAAAGAATCATTGAATTACCCTGGATAGGAGCTCAAGTATGGCTTCCCACAATTCCTAAGAACAATGATCTTAAGGAGGAAAGAAGAACACTTGTTGTATTCTGAATAGGTGTGCTTTACAAGTGAAGAAAAGGCCCCTATTTATAGTAAAAATTCACCCTCCAGCGCTTGAGCACTGGCATTCCCAACGCTTGGGCGTTGGGATGCATTAAAATTCCACTTTCTATCCGAGGCCCAGCGCTTGAGCGCTGGCCTTCCAACGCTTGAGCGCTGGGTGAGAATCTGACTCATCTCCTAGTTAGAGTCCCAGCGCTTGAGCGCTGGGATCCCAACGCTGGAGCGTTGGGTCGCTGCTGCTTCATCTTCAAGCTTTTCTTTCCTTTATGGTAGTGGGTTTTGAATGCCTTCAAAGGCCACTTACTCAGCCCTTAATCAATTCTGAAACTTCTCCTCCACTACCATCAATTCTTCAAGCTTATTTTCCATGTGCTAATTTGAAGAGAGTTGCTTCATATTCTTCTTTTTCTCTTTTAGTCCTCTCTTTATTAGCACTTCAATTCTGGCCCTTTAATTCTCTCAATATTCACTTTTAATCCTCCACTCTTGAACTTTCACATTTTGATCCCTAATTTCCTGAAACTTTACAAATTGGTCCCTGGACAAAAATGATAACTATACCAGCTTTTCCTAAAAATATAAAATAGCTATAAAAATTCCTAAAAATATAAAATAAAGTTAGAAAAACAAATAAAATCTAATCTACATGCAAAATGCAAAATAAAAATAAAATCTACATAAAAATAATAAAAATCCTATATGTGACTCAAAATAATAAAATAAAAAGACTAAAAACAACCTAAAAACATCATATAATATCCACTCATCAGGTCATGAGAAAGGATATTGAGATTTCATTTGTAGATACACATAACCAATTGGCAGATATTTTTACTAAACCTCTTCCTAAAGATTCATTCTTTAAGATTAGAAGAGAATTAGGCATATTAGATGAACATGACATTTAAAGTTATATGACATTTGCATAATCTTTGTGTGAACTTATATGAATGCATGTATTTAATTTGATTATGTGCTTAAATGTTCATCTAGAAACATGTTACATAGGAATTTATAGCTTAGAATCTATAAAAATGTCCTTGTAATCGATTACCATAGGTCCTGTAATCGATTACCTCTGCTCTCAGTCCTCATGCCTGTTAGAATCTTCTAAGTAATCGATTACTATAACTGTTGTAATCGATTACCTATTCAAAATTTGAAATTTTTCAAATTTAAAACTACCAGTAATCGATTACCCTAACTGTTGTAATCGATTACCTGCTCGAAAAACTGCCAGAATTTCAAATTTCCCTCCATCTTTTGAAATTCAAATTCAGGAAAACTGCTCTGTAATCGATTACCCAACTGCTGTAATCGATTACATGCACAAGCTATATAATCAAAGCATTACATATCATTCGAAATTGCCTTCCAAGACCAATTTCTATCATTCTAACCTTTGATTACTTACATCCTGAAACCTTTTTCCTCTCCCTAAGAGTTATCTAATCATGGGGTCTCTTCCTCGTCCTTCAAATTTTTCATCTCCTGTCAATATTCCTAGAAGGGATACTCCTCATGATCCTCAAGTGCATCATCGGTATCGCATAGACATCCAAACCCATGCTGCATCCGCCGGATTGTCTCGTTTCTACATTATTCCCTCCATTTCTCGCAGGAAACCAAGGTCATCCTTGTACGAATGGACATCTTGTCACTTCGTCTTTCTCAAAGATTGGGTCAACTGGAAGATATCATTAGTATTACATCTACTAATAGGATTTCTCTATCTAGGTTTTCTCTATATCTACTAATAGGTTTTCTCCTTGGATGTAATATAAACTTTACTACCTATGTTTGTAATGCATTTGCCATATGTAACGTCTGCATTTGCTTATATATAATATGAGTGTTGGTTGTGGTTTATCACGGTTTTACATCTTTACCCCCATACCCCTATGCTTTATTTCGAAATATACTTGTATGAATATATGCCTGTTTTTTGGCCTTTTCTTCTTTTTGATGAAGTCAAAAGGGGGAGAAAGGTTCTGTGTTTCTTAAAGATATATGCAGGAATTCAACAAGTGAATTAGAAAGGGGGAGATATACTGGATTACATCAAACAGGGGGAGTTTTCAACAAGAGAAGCAGATATGATCTTCAAGTATTAAGAATGTGTTTGCCATCATCAAAAAGGGGGAGATTGTGAAGAAGGTCTTGCTCCTGACCCTGGCTGAGGTTTTGATGACGACAAACTCATCGGCAAAAAGAAGAAAAGAAGACTTAGAGGAAACAGCGCTATAAAGTTCATCAATTACCTAGAAGCCTTAGTTTAGGTGAGTTATGCTTCTAAAGGTCTATTAAAGCATAAAGGCTCTTTAAAACACCTAAACTAATCAAGCTTAATGTTTTCATAACTTAAAAGAAGTAGAAAAACTTAAGCCGATCTTAAAAGATCAAGTTTCTGGAAGTTGGAATTCAGTGTAATCGATTGCAGCTTTCTGGTAATCGATTACACATAGGCAAGTAATTGATTACCACTTGCTTGTAATCGATTACATGTTTGAATTTGAAATTCAAACTGAAATGGCTATTAGTGTAATCGATTACACTAAGTGATGTAATCGATTACCAACACGAAAAGTTGCATCTTTTCATGAACCATTGTGTCTCAAACCTTTTGGGAAAGTTTGCATTGGTTCAAGGACGTTTCCCTTGCCTATATAAAGTTCATTTGAGTCCAGAACACATACAAGACATGAGAATACAACATTAGGCCAAAACTTTGTCAAAATAGTTCTTTCATCAAGTCTTTTAGAACTTAAACTTTCAAGAGCCTAAATTCTGAGTTCATGATCTTCATGTTTAAAAGAACACTCTTGTTGTTCATATCTTGAGGAACTCAGAATCCTATTATGCTTAAAATCCTTAAAGCATAAATTCTCATGATCAATCCACTTGTATGTTAAAGGATTGATACAGCCAATTGTAAACTCTTCTTCATCTCTTTCTGATAGATTGAGTATTCACCGTGGATCTCGGTGAAGGGTTGTTGGTACTGAAAGTGGTGTACTTTCAGGGTGTTGATTGAAGGTGGTCAAGCCTTCAAGGTCTGAGGGTGGTTTGCCTTCAGGAACTGAAAGTGGTTTACTTTCAGGGGCTGTGAAAAGTGGTTTACTTTCACAGGAAATTGATAGAAATACTTAGGGTCCTTGGTCTATGAACTTGTAAGAGATTTTTATCAATAGTGGAAAAAATCCTCAAGGGTTTCTTGAGGGACTGGACGTAGCCTTCGGTGGATTGAAGGTGAACCAGGATAAAATTCTGTGTGTGTGAATTCTTCTATCCTTCATCTTTACTTTCAAGCAACGCTTAATTCCGCTGCAATCGCTTGCATTTACATATATCTTGAAAGTAAGAAATTGTTAAGGCGAAAATTGGGTAAACCTGATTCACCCCCCCTTCTCAGGTTGCTATCTATTCTAACACAAATTACTTTTGTTTATATAATGTAAAACTAACTAATCTTCGAATTAAATCATATTATATTATTTATATGGTTATTTTTCTCAAATTTTAAATAATTTAAATATTTATTACTATGTAATTCAATATAGATATTTAATTATATTTTAAATAACATATTATATATTAAAATAAAGTTATCCAAAATATCAATTATATTTAACTATTTAAATTTATATATTAAATTTACTTTATTGAACGTTTACTTTAGGAATTAGATAGTTAGAATCCAATCGTTATTAATAATTATTTTAAAGGCGTTTGTTAAGGTATTATAGGTTTTAATTAATATAACAATAATTGATGCCGCGTGCTTAATTTCTATAATTGTCCTATATTATTAATGTTTTGTATTTTATTTATTCTTTAATGGTATGAAATATTTCCATTTTATTTATAAAAAATTCATCTGTTCATTACTAATAATACTTTAAAACTATTTTATATTTAAAAGGTAAAGAGGAGGATATAGTTGGTAATAAAATATTGTGGACCTACTTTTCTAATTAAAAAAAGGGCTACACGCTCCATAAAATTATGGACAAAGAGACAGTGTAAGGAGTCAGGCTATTTGAAACCGTGAGTAGCAATTCCTCTTTGTTTTTCGTTCTCTCTCATATGTAAAAAGATCGAAGACTTTTTTTTCATTATTATTTGGTTTTGGATACATAAGTACATATTTATCTCTTAATCCATGTCTTCTTGTTTTTTCATATTTTGAAGGAGCATAGATAGGGATCAGTGATATGGAAGGTATCATCAAGAGAAACACCCATGTCTCTTCTTCTCTGATGGCTTCGTCTCAGCCCCCTTTGGTACGTGGTTCTCCTTATCCCTATGACGATGCTAATGAAAAAGTAAGGTAGAAAATAGTGCAGTTTCTGATGTTTTTATTGACGACAATTCAAAATCTGGCCAGCCGCAAGGAACCAAACCCATTTCGAGTCTTAATTATGACATAGACATGGATTCTACGAAGATCAAGCGGTAAATTTGTTTAATCATGATTTCAAGTTAAAGGTTAACATTTCTATACCATATGAAAATCTTTCGTCTCACTTCCGATCCTATTTTCCTATTCCATAGGTGAATTTTCTATATGTCACTAACATGGGTGTATATTTTTCCTACAGAGTCATGTTAAACCCGCTATCAGCACACCGATCAAAAGAGAAGAAGGCTCAATATTTAGCGAATTTGGAATTCCAAGTCAAAGCCTATGAGGTGATGATGCATGTTTTTTTTCTGGTTTCACCTTTTTAAATGAATAATTTATGTGTTGGTGGACAAAGGTACATGGTATATATGTGGATGTGAGTGTAGGCTCAGATAGCTGATCTTTTGCAACAAGTTCAATCCTATGAAAATCAAAAGCTCTTGATAATGTTGGAGAATGAGAAATCGGACCGTGAAATTGCAACTCTTAGGAAAGAACAATCACTCAGAGAAGGTGATTAATGTTACTACTATAGTTCTTATCCCCTCGTTTGATCTGTACACCTTGATTTTTTTACCCTAACGTCTGTGTGAGTGAGCACATAAAAGTTGTTTGACGACAACGGGCATAACATTTAAATAGTTGAGGTGATGTATTTAGTATTAATGTTAATATTAATATTAGATTGTGGTGCCTTTTTAGCTGAAATTGAGAAAGACAAGGACGAAGTGAATATGCTGAGGAAAGTCCATATCATGCAGCAAGAGAAGCTGAAAGCACTGAGGATTTGTAATGGTAGTCTAGACCCAATGCTCAATGGCCAAGTCTCAAATTATTATTCTAACACATATCAAGGTGAGAACATGTTAAGACTTATGTGCAAAGAAAAAAAATTAATTTTAGAAGTTATTTGTGATTCAACATGCAAAATCTAGTTAGTGTTAATAACATTATTGAATTAGAATACAATAAGTGTTTAAAGATTTAAACAACAACAAAAAATATTCATATACTTTATATATTTCACTTGACTTATTGAAGGCAATGTTAGCATTTTTCGCTATCGTTGTAAGTAAAGACAATGAAAATTTGAAGTGGTATTTCACTTGTCTAGTGTGCGGCGAGATAGGCGGGATAAGAGGCGAACGGTTGAGGCTGTAGGACCAAATGTCCTGAGGCCCAGTGGCACGTATTTTGTGTTCTAGGGTTTTAATAGGGTTTTAATGCTATCTATGACTTTTAAATGCTATTTACGGCTCCCACCCTCTATAAATAGCTATTGGCGAACACACCCCATAGCCAGCCTGACAGAAAAATAAAAAGATAGAATTAGGCTTTCAGTTCTTGCAAACACGCCCCCAAGACAAGCATAACAAATTAAGTTGATCTTAAATCAAGAAACAAAGACCAAATCTAGAAACGAGCCATAAAATTAAGGAGCCAAACAGCGCAAGACACTAATTCAATTGACCCACAAATTCACCTATCATGATCCAAAACATCAAACTAACCCAAAGTGATTGGAGTTGAATCTCCAATTTCTATAGTTAATCGATAAACTAATCAGCTGCAAAATTGCCATCCATGTTCCCTGACAAACCGAAAAAGACCTCGAACTAAATAGAGGGAAGCACAAGATCCACTGAGACCCGCTCCATTGAATTATCAGTTAAACTGGATCCAATTGAGAATATACAGGTTCAACCTATTGCAGCCGGACTTGGACAAATAGTAAGCAAAAGTTTTTTCCTCCCTATAAATGTAGGTGATCCAAAGACAATCAACCCCATCCAAGAGAAAAACAATAAGACTTAAGTCATCTTGCAATTTCCATGGCCTATTTACCTTGGTACAAACCCAACCGAATGCGACAAATGAGTCACTCTCAATAATAATATGTCAAAATTGAAATTGCTGGCAGAACAACAAAGCATGTAGTATTACCTTCACTTCCGCTTCAAAAGCCCATATCTCTCCCTCAACCATATAGAAGATCCCCAACATTTGCCTCCTCAAATTTTGAATCACCCCACTGGTGCCACTTCTACATGAAGTCCCATGATAGGAACTGTCAACATTAAACTTCAACACTCCTAATGGGGGAGGGTTCGATCATTTGAACATCGTCGCACAATAGTAGTTCTTTCCATAATGTCCGAAAAGTTCATAGAGAAGTCAATGACAGTGTATGGACATTCCTTCCACCAAGCCTTTACTCACCACACAATCCGTGAAATGCGTAAGTCCCAAAAATAATCAAGAGAGAACTCCCCAATTCGAAACACCGCATCATTACGAGCTAGCCACACAGGCCAACAAACAACATAGGGAATTATCTTCCAAAGTACCAAGTCAGATTTATCTTAGAGAAGACCACTCTAAGGTGAGATCTAGAAACTTTTGTAGGCAACACAACAACACGCCTTCTTTGCACATAGTGGCGCTCAACAGCCTCCAGCCCTTGTCGCAGAACATCAATAAGTGCCCCGGAGATTCAACGCATAATCCACAAATGCTATATAAACCTGCATTTTCAATCACCACCCCCACGCACCATCAAGTTCTCCTTCACTGCTATTTTATTTACTATTGCCTCCCATAGAAATAGTACAACTTTTGGGGGAATTATTTTGCGCACTCTCTTTGAAATGACCTAAGCCGCAGCTCCTAGGATCTTTTACTCCACCATTTTGCATAGAATCTTCACTGTAAAAGTTCTAGTTTGCTCTCCAAGCCACAAAAAACCGTCCTATCCAGAACTAGCAATCACCGAATTAATAAGATTAAAGAACCTACCCTGCTTAACTGGATGCCAACCAAAACATTGTTTTCTAAAATCCAAATTCTAGTTCTAGCTACGACCTTCAAAAACGCGCACATCTCTAACAACAACGTTCTTGATTACATCCAAAAGAGTGAATGCGAGGGAACATGATACACAGAGGAACAATATCTGTCCAGCTAAAAATAGACATAATTTCCAGGCCCAGTCATGCATTGGAGCTGCTCTCTAAAAGTCTTTGTCATCACAGTATCCTCAAATAAAACATTCATAATGTATTAAACTGCAAGAACACCCTCAAAACCTATCCACTAGTAGATGCAAGATCACAAACCTTTCAATCTACCCATATTTCCCACACACCACTCTCCTGCAAAAAGATTGTTTCTCCACTCCAAACTTCGATGCCCATTTAAGAAGAAAAACTTTATTCCTCCACCCCAAAAAACCAAGACTCAGGCCCCATAATTGAGAACCAAGAAATCCGTCACCAACCCTCGTGATTTCCCCAAAGAAATGCCCTCATTAATTTTTCAAATTCTCCTACGACACCAATCGGGGCCTGGAATACCTTCATATAATACACCGATATTTCACAAATTATAGACTTCAGCAAACAATTACTTATCGTTTATGTTGGAAAATGTTTCTATCAACCCTCTCATCATGAGAATTGGGAAGGAAAAGGTGGGATTGAAGATAGATATGGAAATAGAATGAGAGTATAAGAGAAAATGAAAAATATGATAAGTAATGGATGATGTGAATGAATAGAGGTATAGACCAACAAGATATAAAACGAAATTGAGAAAAATATAACACATGTGAGAATATAAGAAAACAATTGTCTTCTTAATTCAGTAATGATGTAAGTATGCCCTTCAGATTCTTATCTCTGATGGAAGTTCTCTCATTCGTTTTTGTGTATTTGTAATTTTCTCTTGCAAGTCATATTCGGGGTGTGGTGAAGGCCAAATATCTCCCCATGAGTATGGCTCCTAAGAATCAAAATTTTGGCCTATGGGTTCAAACAATAACTTTTAATCATTGTGATCGACATTCATTGGGTTCTCTCATGCTTTTTTTGTTCACTTTACTGGAATACAAATTTTAAAACACATTACTATATTTTATAAGATGAAATTAATTAGACTAAAAAATCACATACTAGTTAATTATGATAAAGGGAAACGATTAGAAGGGCATGGAAAAGTTGTTCTATATGTGTATTTTTGCCACTAAACAAAAAAAAACTTTTAACAAAAATAAAAAGGTAAATTACAATACTTAGGCCTCCTTTCCCTCAATTCTCAATTTTTACTATGCATATTCACACAAGGAAACTATATAATTTATACTAAGAACATGTATGTGTTGTTAACTCTAATTTAAATAATTCTTGAATCCAACTTTCACTGTGTTTGAAACTAAATATTACTTGTTTAATTGATTCAATTGCTATATATGAAATTGGTAAAAAAAACAATTTGACACCACCAGAAGATAAATGTTTAAAGTTTGAACATGATTGACGCCCTCATATATTGTTGTTATATATGCCATTTTTTCATGCTCACTTTCACCACCATGAGATAAATGTTTCAAGTTTGAACATAATTGACACCCTCATATACTGTTGTTATATATGCCATTTTATAGTGTCTTATACTGCACATGCTCTCTCTAATATACCATTTGATACTGTTATAACCCAAATTTAAATTTTTAGGAAATGGGGAGGAAACTAATGACATTCCACCGACTCTGAGCCAGATGTGGATAAATGGTGTGCAGGATGAGCATGAAGTGAACCTTAATCTGGGAAACTATGTCGAATTGGTGGAAATTTCGACACAAAATGCTCCGAATCCTAATGTTTAAGTAGGATTTCTATCATGGATTGTGGTGTCTTATGTATGCTTTGGTTTATTTTAATATTTTGGGGAATGCCTGGATTTTAAAACTTTTGAGCTATGTTTTAAATAAGATTTCCTAGCTTTATGCATGATTTCTTGACTATATGACTTGAAATTGATCTCATTAGCGTGGATCCACGTAGTTGTGAGCATAGTTGTGGCTCATAACTAAAAGTCATGGATTATCATAAAATACAGTTTATTTGCAGATATATTTCATAACTTATGTTCTTGTTTGATTATGTGTTCTGGTGATTTTGTGTTTGATGAGTTGATGAATTATTGTTTACTAGAATTTTAAATAAAAAATATTCTAAATACAATAATTTATTTAAAAACTTTAGATTTTTTTTTACGAAAAAAACATAAGAGTTTTACTTTTTTTCCTTAGTTTCAAGTTAGCCGAATATGCCATTAATTTATATATTTAAAAAATAAAATAAAGAGTAATTTTAAAAAATAGAAAAATATAATGCTTTTATTTTTTTTTTTGTCAAAAATACATTCATAATTTCTGCAATGTTCATTGAAGTTATGTTTCATAATCTCACAAAAATCTAATACAAACATGTGGTTTTTAGATTCGTAGTCATACAAAAAATTTATTTATTCTTTACAAGTTTGAGAAAAAAAAACACTAACAAAAATCACAATAGAACAACACAAAAATAAATTACAACAAAAAACAAACACTTTTCAAGCTCCAACGTAGTATAAGATGATGACTGGGATTTGTATGATCTTATTAGTGTCTTTTTCTTTCTTTTTATTTTATTTATATTGAGTCTCATATAGTTTTAATTTCATTTTGTTAGAGTTTTCACTTTATTTTTGCATTTGCATATAAATTAGCAACTTTTGTGTTTTTAGTCCTTTTAGTATGTTTTATTGTAGTTTTAGTCCTTGATAGAGGTTCTGGTCAATTAAGGAATATTTGTGTGGATCTTGATGCAAATAAAGGAAGAATAGTGGCTGAAATTAAATGAAGGAGAGGAAGCAACAAATTATTTTCCTTGATTTAAACATGTGGAAATAAAAATTGAAGAAGGAATTGATGGAAAAGTAGTTGTTTCAGAATGAAGGGGACAAAGAATAGGCCACATGAAGAGCATTAATGGAAATCAAGAGCCATCAAAGAAAGAAGAGCAAGAAGCAAAAGGCAATGAAGCATCAGGCGTATCCAACATCTGAGCGTTGGGAAGCCAACGCTCATGCGTTGGCTCCCGGACTTGGGTTCTAAATTTGTTGTAATTCCAACGCCTGAGCGTTGAAGGGCCAACTCTGATGCGTTGAGCCTCTGACTTGTGACAGTTTTAATTTAATTCTGACGCCCAAGCATTGGAAGGGCCAACGCTTATGCGTTGAGCCCCTGTTTGGCCTCGTCTGGTGACAGATAATCCCAACGCCTAAGCGTTGGGAGGCAGCCTGGAAAATGTTATAAATAGATTGCTTTGTTTCTTAGAAATACACTTTGCTGAGCATTGCCTAATGTGTGGGAAGCCTTCCTTGAGCTCTTTATTCAGGTTTTTATCATGTCTTTCTAAGCCATGTTTGGCTAAACTTTTCTTACTATTTGGGTTGCAGTGAATCTATCCTAGAACTTTGCTTTAGGTTTCTTCTGTTTATATATGAATAAAGGTTCAGTTCTTAGATTCTTTTCCATGCTTTACATTACTCTTGATGTACACAAGTGTTCATACTTAATTCTTATGCAATGGTAGTTGTTAGTAATTGAGGGAAATGGGAATAGAATGAATAATTGTATGCCTCTTAGGTATAAGGGTAGACATTGTTAGTGTTGGTCTGAACTTGGATTCTATTTTCAATTTGATTAACTAATCACTAAGGCATTAGGTTTAGAAATTGAATTGGAAACTCTATTTGCTTAAGGTATTAACAAGTAGAAACCTAGGCAAGAACACCTAAGAATATGTTCTGAATTTTGACCAAAGACTATAACATTGGGCTGCTTGGGAGACAACCCATGTCAGGTTTGGTTAAGTGATTTCAGTTGATTAATGTTTTGTTTTTACTTTCTGCATTGGTGCACTTGAAAAAGAAAAAGAAAAAAAAGAAGTTTGATTCTGCAGGAACACAACGCCCAAGCGTTGGAGGCTCAACGCTCATTCGTTGGAGGCTCAACACTCATGCGTTGAGCCCCTGCCAAGCTGCCCAGTATTTCAGAAAACCCAACGCCCAAGCGTTGGGGGGCCATAGCTCATGCGTTGAGCCCCTGGAATCCCAGAGTTTATTTTTAATTCCAACGCTCAAGGGTTGAGGCATGGACAGGCCAAAGTTAGTTTGTTTTTGTTTTCAATTACTTTGTTTGTTTCTCTCTTTTGTTAAATAAGAGAGCCGGTGGTGCTAGTGAAGAAAGAACAAGTTGTTCTGATGAAGAAGAAGACCCCATGAATACCTGGACACTTACCAATAGTTTTTGTTTTTATTTTTTCTTTCTTTTTAGTTTTTAATTTTAGCTTTTGCTTTTATTTTTAGGATTTTTATTTTAGGATTGTGAGTATTGCATTTGAGTCAGTATATGTATCCTAGATAATTATGCCATGATACTTAACTCTTAAGTAGTTTTACCCTATGCTATGTTGTTTTTGAAAATCAATACATTTGATCTTTTGCAGGGTAGAATTACATGTTGTTAGGATATGAATGGATTCTAGTTGACTGAGCTTTGGTATGATCTTGAGTGAGTTCTTAAGTGTACCACTTACCCGATTTTTCTGAGAGCTATTGAGAGAACTCTGATTACTTATGATTGTACTTTTTGCCTTGTGTTTCATGTTGAGTGAATTCTTGCATGCTTTGTTATCTTGAGAGAGACTTTAGGAATTTTTGAGAACTCAGAGTTTGATCTTGTCCCTTAGTAGCCCCCATTAAGCCTTGAAAGTGAGTCTATTTTTGTTGGAAACTACTATTGGAATTATTGTTGAGTTTGTGAGTGATTTGGAAAAAGGAAAATGTTAGAGTTATGTATGTATAGGTTTCTCTTTGAAAAAATATAGAAAAATGGAAATTGGAAAAAATCTGAGGTATGTGCCTTAGGAAATAAAATGAAAAAAATTGAATGATAAAAAAAAGGAGAAAAAATTGAGAGAACCTATGTGCTAAATTGTTTAAAGCTCTTATTCAAGAAAAATCACTTAACATGAGTCATAATCTGAGTCAGCGACTTGAGTTGCCAAGTTCTTGAAATCCATACCTGTTTCTGAACCCTTGGCCAAGTTTCAACCCGTAATAGTCTCTCCAAAGTTGCACTACTTGTTTGGTTTTGATTTGAATGATAGGCAGATTAGTTTAAATTCACTTGTTATTCATTGAGTTGACTATTTTGTGAGCTTAATTGTTGAACTCATTCTGCTGTTTTGATCAAATACCATGCTTAGTCTTGCTTGATGAACTTTGTTTCCCTAACATGCATGTTTTCCAACCAGCTGTGCTTTTCTTGAAAAATGTATCTTGATCTGTTTTGTGCTAGTTTGGGTCATTTGTTCTGAGCTTGAGGACAAGCTTTCTTTAAGTGTTTTACGCTTGAGGACAAGCTGTCGTTGGGTATAGTGGTGTGATGGCTAAGATTTGTATGATCTTTTTAGTGTCTTTTTCTTTCTTTTTATTTTATTTATATTGAGTCCCATATAGTTTTTATTTCATTTTGTTAGAGTTTTCACTTTATTTTTGCATTTGCATATAGATTAGGAAATTTTGTGTTTCTAGTCCTTTTAGTATGTTTTATTGTAGTTTTAGTCCTTGTTAGAGGTTCTGGTCAATTAAGGAACATTTGTGGGGATCTTGGTGCAAATAAAGGAAGAATAGTGGCTGAAATTAAATGAAGGAGAGGAAGCAACAAATTATTTTCCTTGATTTATACATGTGGAAATAAAAATTGAAGAAGGAATTGATGGAAAAGGAGTTGTTTCAGAATGAAGGGGACAAAGAATAGGCCACATGAAGAGCATTAATGGCAATCAAGAGCCATCAAAGAAAGAAGAGAAAGAAGCAAAAGGCAATGAAGCATCAGGCATATCCAACGCCTGAGCGTTGGGAAGCCAACGCTCATGCGTTGGCTCCCGGACTTGGGTTCTAAATTTGTTGTAATTCCAACGCCTGAGCGTTGAAGGGCCAACGCTCATGCGTTGAGCCTCTGAATTGTGACAGTTTTAATTTAATTCCGACGCCCAAGAATTGGAAGGGCCAATGCTTATGCGTTGAGCCCCTGCTTGGCCTCGTCTGGTGACACTTAATCCCAACGCCTGAGCGTTGGGAGGCAGCATAGATAATGTTATAAATAGATTGCTTTGTTTCTTAGAAATACACTTTGTTGAGCATTTCCTGAGGTGTGGGAAGCCTTCCTTGAGCTCTCAATTCAAGTTTTTATCAAGACTTTCTTAGCCACATTTGGCTAAGCTTTTCTTAGTGTTCGGGTTGTAGTGAATCTATCCGAGAACTATGCTTTAGGTTTCTTTTGTTTATATATGAATAAAGGTTCAAATCTTAGATTCTTTTCCATGCTTTACATTACTTTTTCTGTACACTAGTGTTCATAGTTAATTCTTATGCAATGGTAGCTGTTAGGAATTGAGGGAAATGGGAATAGAATGAATGATTGTATACTTCTTAGGTATAAGGGTAGACATTATTAGTGTTGGCCTGAACTTGGATTCTATCTTCAATTTGATTAACTAATCACTAAGGCATTAGGTTTAGAAATTGAATTGGAAACTCTATTTGCTTAAGGTATTAACAAGTAGAAACCTTAGGATAGAACACCTAAGAATATGTTCTGAATTTTATATATAAAAGTGATTCTGAATAGTTTAGCTAGGGATAGTGAAACTCAACCCAAGTACTTGCTTTGTCAAATAGCTATCTTGTTCTTTTTCCTGTTCATTTGTTCTCAAAAACCAACCATAATCAAAACCTTTTACAATCGTAACCCTATCTTTTTGCAATCAATATACCATCTAAAAGATGTACAACATAGAAAACGACCAGGTGTGAATTATATATATATATATATATATATATATATATATAAATATATTTCTCTTTACAACCACATTCATCTAATGTTGTATCTATTAATCATCAACACAAAAAATATTTAAATAACCCCAACAAATATTTAGAGAATTAACTAGGTTTTTTTTTCAAACCTTTCAATTTCTTTGATACTTTCTCTTGGACAAAAGAATATAGCTTTCTATGATTTGCAGACAATAGTGAGAAATTTAAGATATTTTCCACAGTCATGATACTCGTATGATTTCATTAATAGAAACAAGAAATATGGTTGTTGTGATGGAGTTCCATGATTAAACATAAATTACCATTAATATAATAAAGAAACTACTCTAAAGATAGACATCATAACTATGATTTCATTTTTATTGAAATTGTATGTGAAAAGTAGATAAATTTGTTATTTATTGTGTATGATAAACGTACACACACAAGCACGCACGCGCGTGTGTGTATTTGTATGTGCGAAAGAATATTAATTACTATTTTTATTATCAGTAGCTAGGATTCTAACAAATATTTTCAATTCTAATACAAAATTAGAAATGCAAGTTAGTGAGATATAGAAATTAATGTTGAGAGATAAATTAAATGTAATAAATTACTCCAAAATATTGTTAAAATATTATGCAATACATTTACTTGTATAGTAATGTCTCATGTAATTCGAACAAGAAGAAATTCAATGCTCATAGACTCATATATTATTCTCTAATAGTAGAAAACTATTGACATTGTTATTAAGTATATTCACGACTATGACCTTTTTTTCATGCATACTGTGAAACCATGCATCTTCATACCATTCAGTAAAAGCCTCAAGCCACTAAAATTATTCATTATTCTGGCACATGACCTCCTATTTATGAAAAATAATCAAATGCAAATTACTCATGATTGTGTGGGTATTTCACTGCATAACCAATCTCACTTTTAACCTGTCACAATCTCAACTCCTCTTGTTGCAATCTGTATCCTGCTTTAAATTTGTAGAATGTTGATAAAGATCAAATTTATATATTGTTGTTCTTTTCTATAGCCACCTTCACCCAATGTAGTTTGTAGCTATCACATAAAACACGAAAGCTGCCACTAGATTTAGCAACGACACGACCAAACTTTTGATTAGGCTAAACACCCCAAGCCATGCGACTTGTAGTCGCCCTGTGGGTTTACCAACCTCATTGGCCTTCCCATGTATGCATGGAATTTCATGCCATTCACAACGAGCAAGCTTAATCACAAATAAACAAGCATAACCGAAAATGCTATTCTTGCGAATTCGGGTTCGTTACCAATGCGGGTCAGTGCCCGTCTTACATAACCCACCAATGATTGCTTTGACCACTTCCAACAGCAATATATCTCAAACATGCATTTAAGTGACATTACAACATGATTCATATCCATATGCTTATGTAAACTAACATGCTTATCAATCACATCATAAATAGCACATCATCGTGCTTTCATAAACAACATGCATTTCAAGGACATCACAATACATTGCATATCAACATGCTTTCATAACTCATCATGCTTTTCAAATTTCAACACACTTCATGTCATGAAACTTAAGCATGCTCACATTTATTTTGATTACAATGCTGGTCCAACAATAACCGACAATCAATAATTATTCAACAATCCCTTGAGGGCATACAACTGGGTCATTTTCAGAATGTAGTCAGCTACTTTCCAAGATCACATGTTATTCACATCTTACCCTATCATGCCTCATAACTATATATACAACATATATAGTCATAGTAAGTCGAATTGCCCTTACCGTAGTCGTATACCTTCCGATGATCAGTACCATACGCTCCCACGGTCGGTGTTTGTCTCGGAGGTTCCCGTGTTCCTGAACCTTCACAAATACACAGCCTAGCTTAGTACCCTTCCGTCTAAACTTTACTCGGTAACTAAGGTTTAAGGATGGTCACTAACCCTTAGGAACATAGGTTTTGGGGTTATGAATTACAACTCATCCAACGAGTCAAGAAAACTTTAACACTTAGGGAAAACCTTGCAAAACTACACGAAGAACACGGACAAAGCGTTAATACACTTTAAGTTTTCCTCCAAAACGTCTAACTTTAAAACTTCGAAACTTGGTAAGCTCTCTGAAAACTCTTATGCCCAAAAGCAAGCTTTCATACCTCAAGACTTTACAACTCAATATCGACCTTTAGGGAAACTCATGAACCATCGAGCTTAGCCCAAAACACAAGCACATAAGCACATTGAATCTCTCATTGTCTCTTATTCCTAATCCCAAACATTCATTGAGACTTCCGATACTTGGTCGAAATCCATGGAACTAGCTCGAAAAATATATTTACCCTCTCATGGTCTTCTGTGATTTTACATCCTTTTCCTTAGACAATCATCGAGGTTCTCTAACACTTAACATTTATTTTCAAGGCAAAAACCTTCAATAAACACAATTGACCTCCCGAACTCTAAAATCGTCAACCAAAACACTTTGTTCAATAAAACGTAATGTGTCCAGTTACTTGGATGGATTTTTAAATACATCAAAACCACACAGAAAATTCTAAAGTTTTTATCTCATGATCAATAACATGCACCTTAAATCGCTGTAAATTTCAAGTCCAAAATCAAACTACAAAAATCAGGGAAAAAATAACAAGGGCTGCAGGTTATGCTCCGAGGCAGCAGGACCCTTTCTCGCCAAAACGTGAATAACTTGAGCTACAACACTCGAAATAACATGAAAGCGGAGGGAGAATTTCGATAACCGAAAGGGCTACAATAGAACCAGGGCCTCACAAGCCCAGAAATACTTTTCTTCCCATTACCCACAACAAAAACTCTCAGCCATGTCAAAAATCATATCAAGACTAAGCTTTTCTTCAAAACCAAATTGTACGCACTCAAGTCCATGAAAAACCTATGATGAAACCAAAGCTAGAATCTTAAAAATCACTTCTCAAAATAACTACTTTTCCAAAAACCCAACTTTTTTCAGAAATTGATTGAGGGGTTTCTCAAACCTAACATCAAGGAGAAACTTTAACAAATCCACTTTTCCAAAAAGCTACTTTTCCAAAATTAATTTTGAACAAGGATCAACTTTCCAACAAAACCAATTACGTCAATGGAATCAAGGCAAGGAGAAGAAGAAATACAAAGGGGCTAAGTGATTTCAAGCAACTTTTCATGACCCAAAATAACTTTTTCCAGAAACAAAAACAATCACTACAAAGAGCAAGACAAGGGCTACCTTTTTCTCCAAAGCACTAAGATGAGAAAATGAAGCAAAAATGGTGAGGAAGGAGGTGGAGGAGCTTCTGCCAGGGATGAGGGAAAGAGGAAGATGTAAAGCTTTCTCTCTCACTTCTCTCTAACTTCTCTCTTCTAACCTCCACTCAAAAACTATCCAAAACCTAACATTTAACTAACCTAAACCAAAAAGGATGCAAGCCACACATTTAAGCATGTGGGCTGTGTCCTAATCCATTAAGGGAGGGGGAAAATAATTTATCCAAGGATTTAGGGACCAAAGTATGATTTTGGAAAGGTTATATGATGACTAGTCATAATCACTTACACCCATGGAGTCTAATTACTTACACAAACACTATTCACGTCACAATCACTTTATTAATCACACTTTAATCACGTTTCCATAAAGATTCCATTTTGTGACTAAAGTTGGTCACTCACTCATCTAGACTCAGACCTCGCCAAACTCAGACGCCGGTCGACAAAATATCTCAAGATATTATTCTTGAGATTCCAGTCATTTTTTACCCAAAAACATTATTCATCAAAATCAAGTTTATTTCATAAACGGGTTCCTCACGGCATTCTAATGCTTTCCATATTGTTCGGTTATTTGGGAAACAGTATTAAACTGACTCGTTTTTGCCCTTCAGGGTTTTCACAGTCCTGATATCGAGTGCTAGAGACTTTATTGGGCCCCAAAACCTAAACACATCAACATCCTAGTCAATCTTCTGAAAACATGCATATATCATCATACATATACTATAGAAGCCTAATTCTCGCTCGAACGTCACTTGAGGTTTAATTGGCATTTCTACGGCGAACATGCGTCACAAAACCTTGAACAGATAAACAAACTGCTCATAGCATTTAAGAGGGCTCCATATCATTCATCAAACACATCGGGATGACTAAATAATTAACTTATTATTTAAAATATCCAAGTTCTTATAATACTACCCCCATAAAATAGTTTCGTCCTCGAAACTAGAATCGATCCACGACTCAGAGCATCCTTCCCACATCTCTTCTCTCAGCTTCCAGGTCAGATCTCCCGTCGCCTAGTCCCACGACACTCCCACCATAGGGACTTCCTACCCTCGTTGTGGATTGATGTCCCAATCCCATACCTTCTAGGCAGAAACTCGAACAACACTTCATCCCTTAGATGGATCTTATTCAACTCAATGAAGGTCTACACTTACGCTCGCACAACGCTTCATAGAGTGCTATGTGAAGAAGGTCTTGCTCCTGACCCTGGCTGAGGTTTTGATGACGACAAACTCATAGGCAAAAAGAAGAAAAGAAGACTTAGAGGAAACAGCGCTATAAAGTTCATCAATTACCTAGAAGTCTTAGTTTAGGTGAGTTATGCTTCTAAAGGTCTCTCAAAGCATAAAGGCTCTTTAAAACACCTAAACTAATCAAGCTTAATGTTTTCATAACTTAAAAGAAGTAGAAAAACTTAAGCCGATCTTAAAAGATCAAGTTTCTGGAAGTTGGGCTCCAGTGTAATCGATTGCAGCTTTCTGGTAATCGATTACACATAGGCAAGTAATCGATTACCACTTGCTTGTAATCGATTACATGTTTGAATTTGAAATTCAAACTGTAACGGCTCTTAGTGTAATCGATTACCTAAGTGATGTAATCGATTACACACACGAAAAGTTGCATCCTTTCATGAACCATTGTGTCTCAAACCTTTTGGGAAAGGTTGCATTGGTTCAAGGACGGTTCCCTTTCCTATATAAAGTCCATTTGAGTCCAGAACACACACAACACATGAGAATACAAAATTAGGCCAAAGCTTTGCCAAAATAGTTCTTTCATCAAGTCTTTTAGAACTTAAACTTTCAAGAGCCTAAATTCTGAGTTCATGATCTTCATGTTTATAAGAACACTGTAGTTGTTCATATCTTGAGGAACTCAGAATCTTGTTATGCTTAAAAGCCTTAAAGCATAAATTCTCATGATCAATCCAATTGTATGTTAAAGGATTGATACAGCCAATTGTAAACTCTTCTTCATCTCTTTCTGATAGATTGAGTATTCACCGTGGATCTCGGTGAAGGGTTGTTGGTACTGAAAGTGGTGTACTTTCAGGGTGTTGATTGAAAGTGGTCAAGCCTTCAAGGTCTGAGGGTGGTTTGCCTTCAGGAACTGAAAGTGGTATACTTTCAGGGGCTGTTGAAAGTGGTATACTTTCACAGGAAATTGATAGAAATTCTTAGGGTCCTTGGTGTAAGAACTTGTAAGAGATTTTTATCAATAGTGGAAAAATCCTCAAGGGTTTCTTGAGGGACTGGACGTAGCCTTCGGTGGATAGAAGGTGAACCAGGATAAAATTCTGTGTGTGTGAATTCTTCTATCCTTCATCTTTACTTTCAAGCAACGCTTAATTCCGCTGCAATCGTTTGCATTTACATATATCTTGAAAGCAAGAAGTTGTTAAGGCGAAAATCGGGTAAACCTGATTCACCCCCCCTCTCAGGTTTCTATCTATACTAACAATTGGTATCAGAGCGGAAGTTTAGGTAAGTTATTCCTAAGATCCGGGAAAAGATGGCATCCTCTTCCAATCATGGAACCAGTGAAGGATTCAACATAAACAGGCCACCTTTCTTCAATGGAGAACACTATGACTTCTGGAAAATCAAGATGAAAATATTCATAAAGTCATTAGACGCAAGAATTTGGAAAGCCATTGAAGAAGGTCCCTTTGTGCCTGTATCAGAAGTAGAAGGAAGTTCACAACCAAAACCAGAAAGTACTTGGAGTGAAGAAGAAAAGAAGAAGGTTCAATATGATCTCAAAGGAATGAACATTCTTACATCTGCTCTTGGCATGGATGAGTTTTTCAGAGTATCAACGTGCACTTCATCAAAAGAAATATGGGATACGTTGATGGTGACTCATGAAGGAAAAAATGAAGTCAAGAGATCAAAGATCAATACTCTTTCTCAAGAATATGAAATGTTCAGAATGCTTCCAGGAGAAAAGGTATTAGATATGCAAAAACGATTCACTCATTTGATTAACCATTTGATTGCTCTTGGTAAACAGTTTTGAAACAGTGACTTGAACATGAAAGTTCTAAGATCACTTACAAGAGTATGGCAACCAAAGGTTACAGCCATTTCAGAGAAGAAGAGTTTATCAAATATGACTCTTGCAACTCTCTTTGGAAAACTCCAAGAACACGAGTTGGAATTGAATCGTTTGGAGGAGCATGAACAACATGAGAAGAAGTATCGATCCATTTCCCTAAAGGCAAAAGAAAGCATTAAAGATGAATATGATGCAGATTCTGAAGAAGAAGACAATGGGAACTTGAATATTCTGGTAAAGAATTTTGGAAAGTTTCTCAAAAGAAAAGGTATGAAATTTAACAATAACAGACCTTTCCAAAGGAACAATGAGTCTTCTTCCTCTCAAAAGATCACATGCTTCGAATGTGGTAAGTCTGGACACATCAAGTTAGAATGTCCAAATCTTCAAAAGAAGAAACATGGTCTAAAGGACAAATTCAAAAAGAAGGATCAATCCACACGAAGAGCATACTTGGCTTGGGATGATAATGAAGTAAGCTCATCATTAGATTCTGACAAAGAAGAAGCACAAGTTGCATTGATGGCCTCACATGATTCAGATGTTGAAGATTCCCAGGTTAGTGACAATTCCATGACTTTTCATGATTTAAAATATACTATGGAAAATATGTTTAAATTATGTCAAGAATTTTCTAAGGTTAGCACTAGGCAAAATGATTTAATTTCATCCTTAGAAAGTAAGTGTAGGATTTTGCAAGAAGAACTAGACGTAGTAAAATCTAAGTTAGATATTGCACATAAATGCACTAAGTGTAGTTCTCTGGAAGAAAAGATAGATAATCTTCAACAAAGAGTTCATAACTTCAAAACGGGAAAACAAAAGTTAGATGATATTCTAAGTGTGCAAAGGCACTCAAACAATAAGTCAGGTCTAGGATATACATCTCACCCAAAGACAAAAGAAGTCAAGAAAACTGTGTTTGTAAAACCAAACAAAGTGGAAGGATCTTCTAAAAACACTAAGACTAATTCTTTTAAGAGTATGAACAATAGGAAAAGAAATCCTCATAGACCACCTAAGAAGATTAATCCCTCTCCTAGGCAAACATCTAGTTACAATCATTATTCTTGTACTTATTGTAACAAAATAGGACATACCCCTAATAGATGTTATTACAAAAATGTTGGAGTACCAAATAGGGAATACATATGGGTTAGGAAGAATGTTAACTTAGAAGGACCCAAAACTTGTTGGGTTCCTAATACCCATGTCTGAACTTTGTCATGTAGGTGTGTATGAAAGCAGCAAAGGATTTATGGTATCTTGATAATGGCTGCTCATCACACATGACAGGAGACAAAACAAATTTTTCTTTTCTTATACCTAGGGAAAAGGGTTTTGTCACAGATGGAAACAATCAAAAGGGAAAGATACTCGGTATTGGAAGAGTAGGCACACCCCCTCAAACATTCATCGATAAAGTTCTTTATGTTGATGGTTTGATGCATAATCTTCTGAGTATCAGTCAACTCTGTGACAAAGGTTTGAAAGTTGGTTTCATTAATGATATATGTGTAGTAAAAGATGTGAAAACTAAAGAGATTAAGTTTTCTGGATATAAAGTCAATAAGGTCTTCATGATATCCTTAGAAGAAATTCCACAAAATGTAAGATGTCTTTTGGCCAAGAACAATAGTGATTCATGGCTATGGCATAGAAGACTTTCTCATATACACATAGATCATTTAAACAAACTAGTAAAGCATGATCTAGTTGTTGGGCTTCCAAAGATAAGATTCGAGAAAGAAAAGCTTTGTGATGCATGTCAAAAAGGGAAGCAAACCAGAACGTCTTTCAAGCCAAAGAACGTAGTCTCAACTACAAGACCCCTTCAATTGCTACATATGGATTTGTTCGGACCAAGAACAAAAAGCCTCGGAGGTAATTTTTATGCACTTGTTATTGTTGATGATTTCTCTAGATTTACTTGGACATTATTCTTGCCTCATAAGAATGAAGCCTTCAACGCATTCAAGAGATATGCAAGGCTAGTTCAAAATGAGAAGGCTTTAAAGATCTCTTCTATTAGAAGTGATCATGGTGGAGAATTTCAGAATCATCAATTTCAAGAACTATGTGATGAAAATGGTATATCACATAATTTCTCTACTCCGAGAACACCACAACAAAATGGTGTTGTAGAAAGGAAGAACAGACTACTTGAAGAATTAGCAAGAACCATGCTAAGTGAATCAAGTCTTCCTAAATACTTATGGGCTGATGCTGTAAGTACTGCTTGCTATGTTTCTAATAGAGTTCTTATTAGACCTATTCTGAAGAAAACCCCCTATGAACTCTACAAAGGAAGGAAACCAAATATCTCTCATCTACATGCTTTTGGATCCAAATGCTTTGTCTTGAACAATGGAAAGGAAAACCTTGTCTTTCCTCTCACATTACCCAATCCATGCCCTCATGTCAACAATTCTTCCACTTCGACTGGGAGCTCCAGGTTCTCAGGGATGTCCACATTGCTTCAATTCCTCTTCATCTGGCTGGTAGTGTCGAATCCCTGGTTCTAAAGTTTAGGGCATGGACCCTGATACTCCTTCCTAAGATATCACCCATTTTGAAGACTCTGCGTTATACTTGTCCGTATCTGTCTCCCGCGCCGCTCATTCCCACTGTGGCATATTTCACTCCCATTCTTCCATCTCGTCCACCATCTCCGTTGGTCACTCAATGTTCACATTCTGACTCTGATGATGTTCGCTCCATGGTCTACCTCCTCTCTCAGGAAGTTAAAGCATTCACTACTCGCTTATCTCTTGAAAGGGCCAGTCAACATCAAGCTGTGAATAATCGCCTTGAGTCCATGGATGCAAATCTTTCTGCAAAGATAGATGCTAGTTTCTCTCAGCTGCAGGCCTCTATTGCCTTACTTCTAGGGCTTTCTAAGCCATCCTCTTAATATACATTTCTATTGCTATATTTTATCATTACCTCTTATTATCTCATTGGCTGTTTTATCTGTGTTTTTGATAATGTCAAAGGAGGAGAAACTATATAACAAATGACTAAGTAGAAGATAAGTAGAAGATAGACACATACTTAGGGTGAGCTAATAACTATCACATATTCAGGGGGAGCTAATAAATGTTAATGAAATAAATGTAAATAATAGGGGGACTCGCATTTGTTTTTAGAAATTGTCATTATCAAAAAGGGGGAGATTGTTAGAGTAAAATATTTAAATGAATTAACCTATTTTGGTAAATAACAATTTCACTAAGTGTCACTAACTTTCTTTGAAGAATTTTATATTCAGGGACACTTATGAATAGAAGCCATGCTGCAAACATTATCAAAAAGCAAATGAAAAGTCCATCCGGCTATGAGAATTGAGTCTGCCTCCAGAGTAAAAGTTCGTCCGCCTGCAGAGTCTGTCCGGTTCAATCCTCGTTAAACATATGAGTTGACTAAAGAGCAATGATTGAAGACTGGTACTAAAAGAATCTGCGTAGAAGAGATCGTTTGCTCAAACTGAAGATGAGTTGTCATGCACCTCTTGGTGGATCAGAGCATTAATGGCGAAAGAGACAGAATTAAGCGCCATATACCTTGAAGATTCAAATTCTCTGACATTCCTTAATTCAAGCTGCTTTTGCTGAATTAACGGTGATATCCTCTGATCATCGTATCTCCTCAACGGCCAAATCCAAATCTTCTGGTCAGAGCATTAATTGCCATATTAGCTGTAATGCACATGCATTAATTGCTGCCTCTGAGAACCAGAAGAAAAAGCATTGCCAGACGATCTCACTCTCTATCTGTTGAAGAAACGTTCTTCACTTGGCAGACTACATCAAGCAGCAGATGCAGAAGTATCCGTTACTCACAATCAAGCAAGTATTCAACGGAACTATTTTTGAAGATCTTCATCAGCTCATCCAGTTCTCATCCTACTGAAGATATAAATAGTGGCCTCTGCATCATTTTCAATCTGGCGACTTACACACTATCAAAGCATTCAAATTCTTCAAGTCAGTTTACAACTTGAACAAGCTTTAGCCAAGAACACTCAGTAACTCTAGCCTTAATATTTTCTGAGTTTAGTCGCCAACTAGTGTGAAACCTTTATAGAGTGAAAACTCTTATTCTTCTCACACAAGCCCTTCAGAGAATCAATTTGTATATCATCTCTGAATCTAGAACCTCATAGTTTCTACCCACTCTTTGTGAAGAGATCTCTGTAGAAAACAAACCTTCTTGAAAAAGAATACTAGGAGAAGTCCTTTCGAATACTTGAGAGATAAAGGAGAAGTCCTGAGAAAACTTGTAAAGGAGTAGTCCTCAGAATACTGGGAGAAGTCCCTGAGAACACTTGTACTATTCTGTTGAAATAGTGGAAAATCTTGGTATAGCCAAGGACTGGACGTAGCCCTATCGATTTTGGGGGTGAACCAGGATAAATATCTTGTGTGCTTTACTCTTTAAGTTTTAAATCTATTTCCGCTGCACTTATCTCTAAACGTTTTCAAACTTATAACGAGTATTTTGTGAAAAACTTAACAAAAGTCACACACACAATTCAAACCCCCCTTTCTTGTGTGATTTCATTACTATCATCTCCCTCTCGCCACCGCCGCCCTCCTCGTATGTCGCCATCGCACCGGCTACCGTCATCGGTCACCACCGTCACCGCGCCTCGCCACCAAAGCTCCGGCGTCGTCGCTCTTCCCTCTCCCTCTCGCCGCCGCTTCTCTCTGTTTTCTCCCTCTCTCACCACTCCCTGTTTCTAGATCCTTCTTCCTCCCCTTCCCTCTCTCACAAAAATATTTATATTAAGCTCACGATTTTGCAGCAGCAGGGAGAAGCAATTGAAATTTTAGATTGGGTTTCTAATTTAGGTTTGATGAAATTGGGGGTTTATGTGTTTGGGGGTTAATTTAGGATTTAGAATTGTTTAGGGGTTTTAAGTTTAAAATGAATTTTGTTATTTGGAATTTCAAAAATAATTAAAAAATTCCACGTCACCGTTAATAATACAATCAGCAGTCCACGTAAGCACTTGCCGGAGCTCCGGTCTCCGGCGAGGACTAAACCCAAATTTGGTGCAAACTAAGGGACTTATATCAAAAAAAATTCCGGCGAGGGACCTACCACAAACGTGGGTACAAACACAGGGACCTACCATATCATTAACCCTTAATAAGTATTTTGTTACTTATATGTGAACCTATCTATGTGTTGCACTTTTTGTTATTAACTACATTGTAGTGTATGATATTCGTACGATATTAGGAGTGCTTTAACCTGTCTTTAACTATTTTAAAGAATTTAGAGCGTGTAACACCCCGATTTTCAGGGCGTTACTGTAGCAGATAAATTGTATACAAGGGCATTTTAAAAAACTTAGAAAATAGAATGTTTTTTTTTAAAATCATTTTCGTTTTCGAAACATGCCATGCTGAAGTGCGTTAGTATTATGAATACATAATTCGCAAATAGCCAAACATATGGCATACAAGGACTGACCAGAAGTTTAGAGGTAACTTACAAATCACTTAACTTATTTTAAAAAAAAAACTGTTGTCAGTTGTAAAAACAACCTAATACTCCTACCCTGGTATATACCCATACAAGATTTATTATAAAATTAACAAAAATGACGGCGACAACCCTTCCTGCACTAGGCGCCCGGCTCCTTGTCATGATTTTCCTGTATTGGCATCCATCTTCATCTTCCAGCTAGAGGACGTCCGGCTGGCGACGGATCACCAGAAAATACAAACAACACACAGATGCAAGGGTCAACTCAAAATAAAACATTGGATACAATTAAAGCCTAAGGAAAACACATAATGTCCTAACAAATCAGCATGTAGCAAATAACAAGTATACATACATTTATTTGACGCAAGTAGTTGTAAAACTCTAGGACTTCTATATGCACGTACATCATCCACATGTACAGAAAAAACTTTTATCCGGATATACACCAACTCTCGCAGGAAGGTGGGACACTCTCCCGAACTCCGCACGAACTAGAAAGTAAGTCGGTAAGTCGAGAGTTGCCACTTACACGATAACGCTCTGTAATAACGCCCCGATAGGTTGCATCTCCAGTCCGTGACTCTTTATTAGCCTTGAACCATGACGACTTCAAAGAATGCTTAACACGACATGAAAACAAAACACAAATAGGACTCATACGTATTTAAACGAGGCCTAGCATAGCTTCATAATTAATACTAATAATGTATAGCAGTTGCATATATCTTAAGCAGATATAAATCATGTCGAAGGAAGAAACATGCTTTCAGTTATCATCAAAGCAATAAACATCCAATAAGTCAAGCCACAAATCACAACATTCCAAAAATGCCATGCATCAAACAAAAAACTAACCCAGCATATCAGATGCCTTCAGAGACTGCATTCATATATCAATCAATACAGTTTAAAGTCGGGTCGTTCTCAGAACGCCTTCAACTACAATTCTAAAGATTATAGTGCAGCATGGTATATACATATATAGTTATGCTAATAGACAGAGATACGAAGTGCCCTTACCTTAAAGGTAGTGGATCCTGGCGGTCACGTAAACTCCGTGCGTCTAGATCGGTACGGGGCCTTGTTATCCTTCAACAAACACAACCTAGCTTAGAACTTTGAACTTAAACCTATGGTCAAGGGGATGGTCTAAACAGGGGTCTAATCACTTAGACAAAGGCTCTACAACTTAGGAAATGCTCGGAGGTCGAAGACACTTAAACAAGATTTTCGACGATTACCAAAATAACTTAGAAAAAAACTAAGTTACAAAACCAAAACTTCTCAAAACTTTAAACCATTCAAAGAGCATCAAGGCTAGATTCTTATAAAACATTTTGAAGCTTTAATCAAGATTTTAGAAGACAAAAACACATACATTTTCATCAAACTTCAATTCTGCCCAAGTTCTTAAAAACCTTAAAATTTTCCCAATTTTCATCCAACACTTCACTCAATTTTCAAATCAATCACACAACCAAAAACATAACTTTTAAATCCTTTTCCACACAAATTTCCCCAAGTTTTCAGAATGTTCAAAACCCTAATTTGAACTATAAGTTCCAAAAGTCAATTTGCCCAAAAACTTACCTTTTCTACAAGTTTCCAAATCAATTTTCCAACTCTTGTATTCGACAAAACCCTAAGTGTCAAGAAAAAACAAACTTCATTCAATTGTCAACTTTTAAACTCTCAATTTCCCAACTTTTCAAAACCCTAAAACAACTAGAAGTTCTATAAACAAATTTTCCCAAGAGTTCAATTTTAGTCCCTCTAAACTTTAACTCTCAAAACCAAATGAAAATAAATTCTCCAAGCCCTTAAAACATTTTCTAACTGTCGGCCTCTTCATCAAAAATAGGGCAATAATTTTCCTTTGCATCAAACCTCACATATAAGCTTTAAACACTACAAAAAGCTAGTTAGAAAATCAATTTTCCAATGTCCCAAAACACTACAACAATTCGGCCAACAACTTTAATTCAAGGGGAATTTTTTCTTCAAAATATAATTTGTACACATCAAAGACAACAAGAAATCTATGGTGAATAATTACCTAAAGCTTGAAAAATCACTTTTCCAAATAATCAATTTTTCAAAAACAAAACTTCCAAGAAATCAAATTAGAGATTTGAAAAGATCAATGTCATGGGAATGACTTTTCCAAAGGGAACCTTAACAAAAACCCAACTTAAAATTTTTCAAAGAACCAAAACTCATTCAATCAAAAATCCAATCGGTTCAAAATGAAGCTAAAGGTAGTGGGAACAACATTTGTGAAGGGACTTTCAAATCCTAGTACTTGCATAAAAAACAAACTCAACAAAATGAAAAACCAAATCGGTAGCAATATAGATCAAGGTGAGGGGAGCACTTTACCTCAAAGAATCAAGAGGAAATGACATTAAGAAGTGGCTGCCATGGAGGAGGGGAGGGGCGGCCAAGAGTGATTGATGAAGAAGAAGATGAATAGTAGACTCATTAAAGCTTCACTTTCTCTCTCTAACAATCACTAAACTCACAAGATTCCACTTAAAATGAATTAAGCGTGGGGTTTCACGCCTTTAGTGGCCCTTGGCCGTGGGTTTAGAGGGTAAAATGGGCTGAGGTTTTTAATTTTTTTCTTACCTTAAGGACCTAAGTGAAAATGGTAAATAGTTAAGGTAAAAAAACTTTTACTGTTCGAGGACCAAACTGTAAGGTTTTCAAAGTTCAGGGACTAAACTCTAAGCTTAGAAAGTTCTAATAAATATCTAGGTTTGTTTATTAGTAAATTCTTAATCATGACGCGTCAGTGCGTCAGTGCGTCAGTGCGTCAGTGCGTCAAGTCACCGGTCATCATCAGGTTCTGGTCATCAGTGAGTACCTCACTGTCACTGAGAATATCGGCCCCGTGGTCATTTATTGGTTTCGGGGTACCGGGCCCGCACGATTCGGGGCCGGGTCGATTTTTCTTGAAGTCTGCGCCACGCTGCCCGAAAACACTATTCATCGAGTCACTATTCACGAAATTCCTCTTCAAGAATTCAGTCTCGAAACGCCAAACGAAATGGTCTGGAGCTGTTTTGATTCTCGATCCGGGGTCCCGAAGTCGTCCGTTTCGCCTGCTGAAGTTTCGGCTAAAAGTCCCGTTAGCGCGAAAAATCCTTCCCGGGCTCCAGGAGGAAACCCTATCAATATTACAGTTGTTCTTTACGAAATTTTCCACTGATCATCGTGGTGATAGTGAGAACGTCTTATTCTCGTCCGAACTCAAAGTCAGGTCTAGCTTGGTTTCCTACCAAGTGTCGCAAAGAATACTTCATCGGTACTTCGGCCGACGATATCGCTTACCGATGCCGCCGAGCGGATCCAAACAGTACCTTAGAATAATTAAATAATTATTTAATTACAGGGAAAATTCCGGGTGTTACAGAGCGGATTTAATTAGTGGCGATTTAAGCCGACATTAACTATTGAAAAATTAAAGAGTAGTTGTAAATATTGCAGCAAAAAGACCGCCGCCAAAACAATTACCAAACCGACGTTAGACAGTAGCAGTAGTTACTCGGCGGTTGATTTTGTCCGCATTTTCTTTGACTGTTTTGGAACTAACGCAATTAGGAATGGCAATTGACCCAGACCCTATGGGTACCTGCAAAAAATACCCACTATGGGTAGGGTAAAAACCCGCTAGATGGGTATGGGGTTGGGTATGGGTAAATACCCGCAAAAATTAGTGGGTATGGGTGCGGGTATGGGTACTATAGTACCCACCCCGCCCCATACCCGCACACACATATTATATATATATATATATATATATATATATATATATATATATATAATTAATTGTTCATCCTAATATAATTATTATAACTATAGTACAATTTTTTTTTACTAAATTATACTATTATCTTAACTTATAATATATATGTTTGGATAATAGTATTCAAACAAAAAGATATATTCTCAAATTTTGAGAATAAATTTTGATTTAATTTTTTATTAAAACTTGCACATATTTCAAATTTGATCAAAAAGAGATCAAATACTATTGATGTAAATTAAAGTATATCTAATTGATTTTAATTTGATTAGAGAGAAGATCTTACTTAATATGATCCTATTAAAGGAAAAAATATAAATATTATCTAACTTTTTATACTTAATTAAATGATTTTACTTGTTAAGTATTTTGATGGTCTTTTGTATTTTTAACTAATGTGTTTTTATTTTATAATACCAATCATATTTTGGTTTTCTATTGAAAAATACAAATAGTGAAAATTATATTTTGTTTAACTAAACTACGGGTAATGGGTACGGGTACGGGCATATAGGTACTCAGAGGGTATGGGGATGGGCACTCAAGTTGCTACCCACGCGGATATGGGGACGGGTACGGGTACTTTTTAAAAACGCGGGTATGGGGATGGGTACTATAGTACCCTACCCAGACCCTACCCATTGCCATCCCTAAACGCAATACACTTCTAGCAGCGGTTATAATCGAAGTCAAACGCAAAAATAATTGCCGCTAAAATCCATATTTTTTGTAGCGTTACCTTTAATCTAATTTTAATGTAAAAATTGATTGTATGTCATATGGTGGTCCTCGAAGCTTAAAATCATCAGTGGTCTTTTTAATGAACTTGTTAGATTCTATGATCAAAACATCATTAACTTAAAATTGAAGTATCAGATTATGTTCCATATGAGATAAACGTTAATTATTTCTCTATTCAATATTATATTTTAATTTTAGAAAATCATAATTCAATTCCCACTACAAATCAAAATGAGTGATACTTTTTTTTTTTTTGTTACAAGAGGAAAATGAAAAGAAAAAACAAACTAGCTACTCAACGCGTCAAAATACATAGACGCGAGTGATACTTATTTACCTGTAATATTTATTTTCTAATCTAAATACCTTTTATTGTCGTTGTTATTCCTTGATCTCATATATGAAACCTGAAACCTTAATTTAAAAAATTAGTTATATCGTAATGGTAAAGTGAATTTTTTTTTATGGAAAAGACCATATGAGACCTTAAACTTTAGAGATTACCATAAAAACACCATGTCAAATAACTCGGGAGACAAGCAATACAAGAAAGTTATAGGGCGAATAATTTTTTAAGTGACTCACCAATGTTCGGTGATCCATCGTTACTAGTCGTTGATATAAAATTGTAAATCCTGTTAAAAAATATTCACTCTGCAATATCCCAGTAATACAACCAAAAAGGGGGACCACCTTAAAACATGAACATTGTTATTATTTTTATCTTTATTAGGGCAATTCAAGACAGGTAATACAACCAAAAGAAAACGTAACGCAAAGGTAAAAGCACATATTCATTGATAGAGAAAACTTCTAGGCCTGCTTGAACTGAACTTTCAATGGCACATTGCTGAGAGCTAGACGCTTATTCTCATTGTGATCATCCAAATACACCCCAACATCACTGCATTTAACCTTGCAATGTCTGCACACACTACTAGGACAGTAAACTATCTTGCAGTAATCATTAGGGTGGCAATTGGATCCATGAATCCATATCCATCCAATCTACTAACACTTAAAAATAGTTAAAATCATCCAACCTATCCATTTACAAAACTAAAATTAAATGGATGGATAATGACCCCTCCATTTAATTTAGTGGAGGGATCTGACCCATCCATAATATTTTGAAACCAGTTGGATCTTTAATTAAAATTAAAAATTATCCATTGATTTTTTCTAAAATATCAATCGATTATATGGACCCGAACCCAAAAGTCGATCTCTAACCCGAAAATCAGAGTCAAACCCGAAAATCAGGCTCGAATCTAAAAAATTGGACCCAAACTCGAAAGTTGTCCACGAATCTTAAAATTCGAAATCGAACTTGAAAATTGGCCCTGAACTCGAAAAACGGGCCAAAATCTGAAAAAACGGTATCGAACGTGAAAACCAATAAGAAAAATCAATCCCAAACTAAAAAATCGGGCTAGAATCTAAAAAATCATTCTTGAACTCGAAAATCAACCTGTTAGCCTGGAAATTTTCCCAAGTCTCAGGTTGAAGCAAACACCATAAGAGAATTTCGACCAAAATGGGAGATATCTAATGGAGGTTAACAAAGTGGTTTCTATAAAGTTCGACTGGGATAATGCTAATATGATAGGTTGAAGTCAAAACCAGTGGGGTTAGGACTTAGCATAAACAAGTGTTGAAACTTGTGCGTTTTCAATCATATCCTGGATACGCATAATACTGTCGTTCGATGGAGGTTACAAAGCAGTTAGAACGACTAGACACGTGGAGATCAACAAAGCAGGCAGAAGACACGTGTAAAGACCAGGAGAAACAGTCGTTCCAAGCAGTTGGAGAGTTTTGCCTATAAATAGAAGAAGCCAAGGAAGAATTTGGGGTCTTTCGCCCTCATCAAGACACGGCTAGTAGCATTAAACCTCACCCCTTAAGCCAACAGTCCATATGGTAGTGACGCAGCGCAATAGGGTGAGAAACACGTGAGTGGCTGAGTGGTGATTGATTGGCCAAACCTTTACATTTCAATGCAATTTTATTTTTCTGTTTACTTTATTTTCCCTGCTTTCATACCTATAACCCCTTCCTCGGCTATTCCTAAAATATGCACACCCATTCCGTCGAACCACTTTCGACGGGTTCCTCTCCACTCTCACACATTCCACACACGCACACGGAAGATTTCTATACTGCCCAGGACTCGAAAAGAGGATAGAATCCAGCCTCTTCATAAGCATTCAGATTTTCTTGTGGTTTTACCCTGGTTACCAAAAATCAGCGTAAACAAATCGGCACGCCCGGTGGGACCACTGTAAGACCCTCAAGTTTTGAGGATTTATACTTTGGTCCTTAGAGATCTTATAATTAGCTTTTTGGTCCTTTAAGTTTGGTTATTTTCATTTTAGTCCTTGGACTAGTCAAGGCTGAATTGGAATTCCACATTTAAGAGCTTTTAAGGAGGTTTTGGAATTCAAATATGAAATGGGGATATGTTGGTTCGACTTAGAGGATTATAAGAGTATTGTGTTAAGAGTTTTAACAAGAAGAGTTGTGGTTTAGTGGTTAAGACTTAAGCATTTGATTGGCAAGGCTTGTGTTCGAATCCTAGTGTGGTAGGTTTTGATTTTAATCATATTTTTGAGGGTTTAAAGCCTAAATTCGAATTTGAATGATAGACAAGGTGTTTAATGTGTTTAATGAGAGTAATTAGGACTTATAATCAGATTTAAATTCGAAATTTGAACATGTGGGTAATAGAGAGTTAATGGGTGATTAAAGGGGGTTAATGGGGAGATAATGTTGAGTTATGAGGGGTGTAATGGCTGAGGATTGGGATGGATATTAAGGTGAATTTCGTGCACCTTAGGAGCCTCCACATTTAGATTTTTACCCTAACTTTATTCCCTTACCTCTGCCTCCAAAACTCTTCTGCACGTTAGTCTTTTGCTGCGTTTTCTTCTGCTGTCTTTCTTTCCGTTGCTG
This sequence comes from Acmispon strigosus, assembly GCA_030819835.1. Classification (NCBI taxonomy): domain Eukaryota; kingdom Viridiplantae; phylum Streptophyta; class Magnoliopsida; order Fabales; family Fabaceae; genus Acmispon; species Acmispon strigosus. The sequence continues at coordinate 26,659,253 of JAUAMA010000004.1, read as the reverse complement.
CTGTGTTTTCATCATGGGAAGGGATGCAACAACACTCAAAGATTCTTGTTCTACGGTTCTTAATCTATTTCGTATGATGTTGTGTACCAAGGGATCAAGGTTGGTGTTCCTTTCTTCCCTTTGGTATTTTGTTTTGAGTTTTTGGGAAATGTTAGGATTCTGAGTATTCATGGTACCGAGAGTGTTTTATAATGGGTTTTGAGTATGGAAGAAGCTTGATAGCGGAAAATCGCAAGTGTACGATTAACTATCGCGTAATATAAAAGATTGTTGATCCCACAGGGATAGGTGTCTAATTACTAATTTGTTTAGAGCTTAAGCAGAAAAATAAAAGGATATATTTTGTATTTTGGTTTCTGGAACAAGAACATAAAAAGCATAAAATATAAAAGAAAAGATGATGATAAAAATAAGCATTTGGGTTGCATTGTATAACTTATAATTTATGCTACCAAACTTCTATTTTATTTCTGAATTCCAAACAAAGATTCATGGTGCTATAGCCTAGAGTTTCTACATCCTAATAGCCTTAAGAAATGTAGACCTTTCTTTCCTAATTACTAACTCCATAGCCTTGGTTATTAGTTAATCAGAAAAGAAGATGAAGAAGGAATTCGGGCCAACACAAAGCTACGTCCATCCTTATAGCCTTAAGAAATGTATACTTATAACCTTTTTTATTTCCTATTTCCCTTACTACTTACCAAATGGCCTTATGCATAAGTAGAAAGCATGAAATCTTTTGTGCACTAAGATTAATGAAGAACAAGGTAATAAAACATGAACTTTGAATATTATTCAGAAACAAATAAAAGAAAACTAAAACATAAATTAATAAGCTAACACAACCCAAAATACTTAAAGAGAATTAGCCAAGCATGGCCAAAAGAAGCATTGAATTACCCTGGACTAGGAGCTCAAATATGGCTTCCCACAATTCCTAGGAACAATGTTCTTGGGGGAGAAAGAGGAACACTTGTTGTGTTCTAAGATGGTGTGTTTTACAAGTGAAGAAAAGGGTCCTATTTATAGTAAATATCCAGCCTCCAACGCTTCCGCGCTAGAATTCCCAACGCTTGGGCGCTGGAAGCATTAAAAATCCACTGCCAGACCGAAGGCCAGCGCTTGAGCGCTGGCTTCCCAGCGCTGCAGCGCTGGGCACTGCTTCTTCAACTTCAAGTTTTTCTTCTTCTTCATGGTTAGTGGGATTTGAATGCCATCAAAAGCCACTACTCAGCCCTTGTTTAATTCTGAAACTTCTCCTCCACTACCATTAATTCCTTCAAGCTTATTTTCCATGTGCTAATTTGAAGAGAGTTGCTTCATATTCCTCTTTTTTACTTTTAGTCCTCTCTTGGTTAGCACTCCAATTCAAGCCCTTGAATTCTCTCAATCTTCACTTTTAGCCCTCCACTCTTGAACTTTCACATTTTGGACCTTGATGTCCTGAAACTTTACAAAGTGGTCCCTGGACAAAAATGATAACTAAACCAGCTTTTCCTAAAAATATAAAATTGCTATAAAAGTTCCTAAAAATATAAAATAAAGGTAGAAAAACAAATAAAATCTAATCTACATGCAAAATGCAAAATAAATAGAAAATCTACATAAAAATAACAAAAAACCTATATGTGACTCAAAAATAATAAAATAAAAAGACTAAAAAGACCCTAAAATTATCATATAAAATCCACTCATCAAAGCTGGTTTTCGAAAATTAGAGTTGGGAATTGATTTTGGAATGAAAAACACATTTTCACGGTTTCTGGCAGGGAGCCACCGCATGAGCGCTGGACTCCTAACGCCTAGGCGTTGGAATTCTGTCCAGTTCGTGTTGCCAGGCAGGGATCCACCGCTTGAGCGTTGGAAGCCAACGCTTGGGCGCTAGGCCCTTGACAGCAAGTTGTTGTTTTGCTTGTTTTGGATTTAAATCTTTTGGAGTCAGTTTCTGGTCTTTTCCTTGATTGTTGATGATTGTACACACATGTTATCATGATAGGTTGGAGGACAAGACCAAGCAAATGAGTAAAAGGTAAGGGTAACTCTGGGTCTAGATAGAGTCAGTGGTGTTTTTACCTATGATTTTGTTGTTGGGAATTATTCTATTTATGATGTTAAAACTGATGGTATTGTGATGCATGTTTGAATTTGAGAATTGTTATTATGATATGTTGATGATAATGATGTGGAGGTGAAATCGATATGTTATATTGTCAATTGTTGATTCATGATGATGTTGAACATGTTGGAATGGCAGATGCACATTTTATGATGAGACAGTGGTGGGGTGGACGGTGATTGCGACCATGATGAAGGTGGGGTGGACGGGCGATAGCCACGTGACAGGAAGGGCGGTACGGTAGATGGTAATTGCTACGTGATCTCCCTGTTCCCGTTTGGAACGAAGTCGATCCCGTTTGGAACGATGTATTTTGGCCAAGGTTGTTGAGCATGTAGTTGTGCATGTAGTTGCATTTGTTGGAATCATGAGTATGATTTGAGTTGTTCGTTATGAGGATCTGAGGATTAATTTGGAGATGTTGTACTGTATTTGTGATTACTGTTACTGTTAATTATTTTATTCCTTTTCAACATGTTGATTGGTATTTGTTGTTTGTTTTAAGAGTTAACCCTTTCTGTTTGTGTTTGGACGCTTAACCCCATAAAATAGACAGGGCAATGATCGTCATCTCCCGAGGAGCTTCACGGAATCAGAGTGCGCATTGGAAGCGTGGAAGATTCAGAAGAAGATGACGAACTACGTTGTTATCATTTCCGTTATTTTATTATATTTTTGGGCTCGCTGTTGAGCAATTTCCTTTGTTGTAAAATTTTCCTCCTTTTGCTTCTGCGTAATAAAATATTATCTATGGGGAAATATCACCTATATTATTTAAGTAATTAAGAGAGACGAAAACCTTTTAAGAAATTGAGTTTTTTTTTTTGAGAGGTTTTAATTTTCGCATATTTACCATGTAACCCTCAACCCAATTTGGGGTGTTACAACCACGAGGAGTTATTTTCGTTTGAAATCATCTTTGTGCCTTAAACGAATTTTGTTAATTCAGAAGTTAGTTTTTGAATTAAGTGGAAATTTAAATAGTGTATGAGATTACGGAGTGGTAAAATGACCAACCGCTCAAGAGCAAACCAAGCATTAGGATCTAATGTGGGTCCTGATGTTAGTGAAGAAATGCAGATTAATACTAGTAATAGTGTTAATCCGTCGGTAAATCCTTCACATTTGAAGGCCGTTTCTATTTCGGACACGAAAATTACAAACACTGAAACAAGTCAAACCCAACTGCCAATCTCGACTAGTCAGGATTTGACTCAGTCACAAATAGTGATGCCAGTCGAAATGAATTCTATGCAGGCGTCATGTTCATACACTGCAGGACCAATATTGTCACAAGCATCGGTCCCAATGCCAATTCCAAGTCCTATGAGTCCTGAAAATTCACAGGCTGTAGTTGGTGTTGTTCAACCAGGTTTCTGGAATAACAACCGAAACCCTCAGAGTATGGTTAGTCACTCGTATGGGATGCCATTGTCATTAATCCAAGGGATAGGAACTTATCCCTCGGTATATTCCAACAATATCGTTATGACGAGTTCCCCAATGCATCAATTCATGGCGTCTGGATCGAGGGTCGTTAGGTCAAGGAATATGGGACACCCATATTCAAATTTAGATGCATCCCCATTTGCATTGACTAACAACACACTAAGTGTGCTTAGGAAAAAGATGGATGATAGCAACCATGAGATGGTCAATACTCTGACTCAACAAATTGGTACGGTCTTTAATCTTGCGATTAGAGATACCGTTGTTGCCTACCAACAATTGACTACTCAATTGGGGAGAATAGCTGACGTTTTTTATCCACCCGACCCAATAGTCGAACAAGTCGCTCAGGCTGGTCGACAAATGCCTCCGCATGTTCAACCTCAAGTGTTGAATATTCAACCACAAATGGTCGATGTTCAATCGAACCAATATGTTCCCCAAAACGAAGCCGCTCACCAAGATAATCTTGGTCGAAATGAGGGAGCCCCAGTTTTGGTTAACAGAAACCAAAACGCTGATCGAATTCTAGAAAGAGTTCCACAGAACCATTTTGGGGGACAACAGAATGTTGCCAAAATAGTAGAACAATTGTGGAATCAACATGAATTCTTGGGCTATGCTAATAGACCACATTTCGTTTTGGCTTTTCTCGAGATAGTTCTACAAACAGAACTGTCGAGGGGATGGAAAGTCCCTAAGTTCACTAAATTCTTAGGGGATGTCGAAGAATCCATAATAGAACACATTGCTAGATACCAGGTCGAAGCCGGAGATTTGGAAAATAACGAGAACTTGAAGATGAAGTACTTCCCTAGTTCTTTGACGAAGAACCCTTTCACGTGGTTCACAACTTCACCACCAAACTTAATTCTCAGTTGGAATCAATTGGAACGCATTTTTCACAACCAATACTTTAGAGGAGATTCTAAAGTTAGTCTGAAAGAACTAGAAAGTGTAAGAAGGGAACCGTCGGACACTGTGGATGACTATTTAGGCAGATTCTGACACATGAAGTCGAAATGCTTCATGCAGGTCCCCGAACATGAACTAGTTGAGTTAGCCGCAAGCGGTTTAGATTATTCGACCATGAAGAAAATAGATACTCAACATATAAGAGACTTGGCACAGTTAACCGCCAGGATTCAACAATTTAAGTTCCTTAGGCAAGAAAAATTGAAAAATAATAAATTGCCTAAGAGGGAGAAAGTAGCTTATATTGAAACAGGCGATATAAGTCGAAACGACCCTATGACCTTCGAGCCCTACGAGGATTTCGATCGTCATGACGTTCAGTTGGCTGAACTTAAGGAAGGTCCTTCTTATATTCAAAATGTTAACACCTAATCAATGGAGGCCACCTAATAATGATACGCCTCAAAATTTGAAATATCATGTTAAAGTCTATAATTTCGATATAACCAAATGTGAGGCTATCTATGATGTCTTGGTGAAAGGTGGCCAAATCGACATTCCTCCTGATCAAAAGATTCCTCCTCTTGATCAAAGGAAAGGTTGAAAGTACTGTAAATATCATAGTGCTTTTGGCCACTGGACTAATTACTATTCTACATTCAGGAATTTGGTTCAAACAGCTATCCAAGAAGGAAGGCTAGTCTTCGAGCCCAAGGAAAAGACTACCATGAAGATTGATTCTGATCCGTTACAAGTTCAGAACACAAACTTCATGGAGCCCATGACGATTTGCACTGTAGGTATTGCCGAAGTCTCGAGTTTGGTGTCAACACACTTGAAGAGCCCGGTGAGAAGATGAAGGAGGTTTACCCACAAGATGGTGATACCTTACTCGAGTACTTGCAGAAATGAAAAGAAAAGGATGCTAAGATACCTCTATGTTCTGGATGCAGTGTTGTGTTCGATCGAAATGCTACAAAGGTCGTGGAGGCGGCCAGGAAAGTGAATCGCAGACCAGCGACGTAGAGGTTGGGGCACTGACATCCTGCAACTCAACATTTGGGTTCAAGAAATCATTCGAGCCGAAGCCACAACACTCATCCACCCGTAAAAGGAAGAGTTTCGTACCTCCGATAGGGGTTTGATCTAATCAATTGGTGGCCCCATTATATCTAAGGCCCACTGTCAGATCAAAGGTCAAAGTGGGACATGTCTCAATCAGGAAGGGAAATCCTTATGCTTCAAGGAATCAATCGCATGTTCCAAACAATTATTCTGGAACGAATCGGATGACCAAAACCCAGTGGAGGAGACTACAAAAATAAAGGAAAGCTGCCCTAGAGAAGGAAGCTGCCCAAAAAAGGGAAGGCTGTAATCGAAGATGCTGGGAAGAAGAATCCATTACAAAAAATGGATAACAAAGGGAAGTCTTTGTCTGAGACTGGACAATCTAGTCGAATTCGAACTAAGGCCTTACCCTACATGGACTTGGCATACAAACCTAAGCTAAGTCCAGAAGCTAAGCAGTTTGCACCTATGGTTGCACTTCCTAAACCTCTAACTACGAGGAGGAAGGAATGCTCACTGATAACTTTGGCAGAAACTCTGAGAGTTTGGACATTATATGCAATGTGGTGTCCGTACTCCCAGTCGAGTATGATCGAACCACAGAGGTATTGATAGCCACACCGCAAGTGCACGGTTGATTATCGTGTAATAAAAAGATCGAACCCAAGGGATAGGTTTCCTATTATTATAATATCTAGTACTTGTGCAGAAAAAATTAAAAGATGAATATTTGATGTTGGTTTTAGAACTAGCAAGAAACAATAGCATAAAAATATAAGAAATAGAGATGATGAGAATTAAGCTCTTGGGTTGATTTACATAGTCTATAAATATGCTAGCAAGTTTCTACTTAATTTCTGAATTTTAAGTCCAATTTCATGATGCTATAGCCTAGAATTTCTACAAGTTAATGATCTTAAGAAATGTAGAACTTTCTTCCTAATTACTAAATCCAAGATCTTGTAATTTAGTTAACCAGAAAAGAAGATGAAGAATGAATTCGGGCCAACATAAAGCTACGTCTATCCTAATGATCTTTAGAGATATATACTTATAGCCTTTTTTATTTCTTAGTTCCCTTTCTACTTACCAAATGATCTTATGACATAAGTAATAAGCAAAACTTCTTGTGTACAGCAAGATAATATTAAGAGCAAAGAAATAAAACATGAAAGGAAATATTATTCAGAAATGTAGAAAAAGACTAGAACATAAACTATAAACTACTACAACCCAAGAAACTTAAAAAGAGAATTAGCCAAGCATGGCTAAAAGAGTCATCGAATTACCCTGGATAGGAGCTCAAGTATGGCTTCCCACAATTCCTAGGAGCAATGATCTTTAAGGAGGAAATAAGAACACTTGTTGTATTCTGAAATGGTGTGTCTTACAAGTGAAGAAAAGCTCCCTATTTATAGCAAAAACCTGACCTCCAGCGCTTGAGCACTGGCATTCCCAACGCTTGGGTGTTGGGATGCATTAAAAACCAACGTGCAGAAATAGGCCCAGGGTGGCTTCCAACGCTGCAGCGCTGGGTGCAACCTCTGACTCACATCCTAGTCAGAGGTCCAGCGCTTGAGCGTTGGGACTTCCAACGCTGCAGCGCTGGCACGAACACTAGCAGCTTCTTCTTGGATTCCTTTCTTCTTCAATGGTGGAATTGATTGGCTTAATTAGGCTCATTCAGCCCCTAATAAGTTCTGAAACTCCTTCCTTCCACCACTAATCCTTCAAACCTTATTTTACATGTGCTCAAATCAAAGAGAGATGCTTCACATTCTTCAATTTCACTTCAAGTCCTCTCTTTGTTAGAACTTCAATTTTGGCCCTTTGACTCCTTCAAACTTTACTTTTCATCCTCCTCTCTTGAACCTTTACACTTTGATCCTTGATTTCCTGAAACTTTACAAATCGGTCCCTGGACAAAAATGATAACTATACCAGCTTTTCCTAAAAATATAAAATAGCTATAAAAATTCCTAAAAATATAAAATAAAGTTAGAAAAACAAATAAAATCTAATCTATATGCAAAATGCAAAATAAATATAAAATCTACATAAAAATAATAAAAATCCTATATATGACTCAAAAATAATAAAATAAAAAGACTAAAAACAACCTAAAAACATCATATAATATCCTGTCATCACACCACTATACCCAACGACAGCTTGTCCTCAAGCGATAAAACTTAAAGAGAAACTCGTCCCTGAGTTTAGAAAAAGTTTATCTGATTAAAACTTGAAGCACAAAAACCTTTCCAAGAAAGCTTAGCGGATTTGGAAGACCTGCATGTTTAAAGATATAGAATCAAGAAAGTTAGGCTTGGCTTTTCAACATGTTTGAGTTCATCAAATTAAGCTCACAAAATAATATTCTCCATGAAAAACAAGAAAGCTCAATAATCCTGCCTATCATTCAAATCAAAACTGAAATAGTGCAACCAAGTAACTTTGAAGAGATTTTTGAAGGTTGTAACTTGGCCAAAAGGTTGATCAATTCAAGGTGTGGATTTCAAGAAATTGGCAACTCTAATGGCTGACTCAGAATCTGTTGTTAAGTGATTTTTCTTGACTAAGAGCTTCAACAATTCAACACAAGGGTCCTCTCAATTTTTTTCTTTTTCTCTTCTCTTTTTTTTTTGAACAAAGTAGTGGAATGTATGAGATGAATGACTTGAATTTTACTCCCCGCATACTCTTTCTCACCCCACCACTTCATTATTTTTTCCTAAGGCACATACCTTATTTTTCCTCTTTTTCTAGAGAGAAACCCACAAACATAGCTCTAACAGTTTCAGCACATGAATCACAATAACAACTTAAAAATATCACACAAAGTAGGCTCCAAAGAATGACTCTTTTAAGGCTCAAATAGGGGCTACTAGTGGATTTTTGCTATTTAACCAAGACTCTGAGTTTTCAAAAATGCCTATAATCTCTTCTCAACTCACAAAGTATACAAAATCCCAATCAACATGCAACACAAGGCAGAAAAATTTCACAATCAAGAATTCAGCGTCCTCAGCTCTCAGAAAAAGATAGGGTAAGTGGTACCCTTTTTAGAACTCAGAAAAACTTTGCCAACAACCAAAACAATCAAGATATCCAAAATCAATTCTAACAGCATGCAATCCTAACCGCTTCAAAACATAGAACATTTTCAAAAGCAGTTCAATCAGATAAAGCATTCACAGCAATAGTAGCATTCAGACTGGATAATATACTCAAGACTCATGCAAAAATAAAACAGAAAAGCCAAACTAAAAATAAAATTAAAGACTATAAAAGGAAAAACTAAAAAGCTGGCACAATCACAAGTTTTCCACAAAAGTTCAAGGGAACCTTAATGCAAAAATTAATTTTGAACACTTAAGTTCAAGAGGGCTCTTTCTCCTTCTGGTACCTATCCTGCAAAATTGAACAAACAAAAGTCTTACAAGCAGAAACTTGCTTGACTTGTTAGTTCCAAAAACAGCACACTTAAGAATATGGGTTGAAAAATTGTGTCCACCTTAAAAACAAGAGTTCTTGAGTTCCCAAAAATTAAAACTATTGTAGAAACAAGGGAAAACTCAAGGAATCTAAAACTTTTCAAGAAAAGGTGGACACAAAATTATTAAAACAAAGAAAACAGAAAATAAAATAAAAATAGAAAAATTGCCCGAGCTCCAGCTCTTGAGCGTTGGCTTCCCAACGCTTGAGCGCTGGAATTAAAATGAAAAAATGGGCAAGAAACAAGGGCTCAACGCATGTGCGTTGAGCCTCCAACGCTTGAGCGTTGGGGTTCCTGCATCTATTTATTCAGCAAAACAAAACAAAACAAAAGCAATAGAAACACTTGGGTTGTCTCCCAAGAAGCCCAATGTTATAGTCTTTGCTAGACTTTTCACTAATCACTTTTGAACCGGGGTCTATTACAAAATTCATTAGACCCCGCAAATCATGCAAATTTTGGCACAAAAACATCATGGTGCCAAATGAATTTTCAGCCATCAACGCAACACTAATAAAATTACAAATAGAAGGGATAAGACAATTTTCCCCTTCTTGTGCTTTGCCTTGATTTTCTGAACCTATGACATAGGTTCCTTGAGGTTCTTCTTCCTCCATTTCCAATTTGTCTTCAAAGACAAATTCTACAATGGAGGCTTCTTTCACCTCCTCACTTTGTACCACGAGTTCACTTTCATGAACATGTAGTAGTCGTCTTCGATATTATATGATGTTTTTAGGTTGTTTTTAGTCAAAGACGACGACAACCCTTTATGTTATTACATCATGACCAAAGGTGGAGTTGAAGAGCAAAACGCAGTTTTCAAGAAACCGGATCCAGAGATGAAAAAGCACTTGAAGCAGCTATTTGTATGGGATCGAGTCGAGAACCAAGGGATCGACAAAGTTCTAGTCGACGGCGGAGTGGCGATTAACCTAATGTCTAAGTTCTTGATGAAGAAGTTAGGTAAAACTGAAGCGGATCCCCAGCCGCACAATATGATCCTATCTGACTATGAAGGTAAAACTAATAAGTTACTAGGGGTCATCCCACCTGAGATTACTGTTGGCACAGTGACAAGAACTACATTGTTTGTAGTAGTCCCTGCAAAAGCAAATTATAACCTACTTTTGGGACAATAGTGGATACATGGTGTCAGAGTGGTTCCTTCGACTCTGTACCAGAAGCTATCTTTATGGAGAGAAGACGGCGTCCTCGAGAATGTCGACGCAGATGAAAGATATTTCTTGGCTGAGTGTGATCAAGTCAACAAGAAAACATTCGAAAAGAAACTTGCCAACTTTCCTCCTTACAATAATTTGGCAAGCAAACTGAAGGGTAGAGGAGTTGCACTCTATTCAGTCAGGCTTGATCCCGATTACAAGTTCTATCAAAGGCACGAATTTAGCCCTGCGAACCTAGACGAAGATGCCACAGGTGAGTGTCACGTGGTAGATCCCATGTAAACAAGTAAAGCTCAAATTTCGGCTTATATAGCCGAACACGATGAAGGTACAACTTTAGAAGCCGAAGGTATGTTAGGAAGAGCGCAATCTGACTTATGAAGATGTACAAGTTCACATCGAGGTATGGTGTTGGCGTCGAAATATAATGTCACTTCCTTGGAAGTTTGAATGATGTAACACTAGGCGTGTTTGAAATGTTACGCCTATAATTGTATTCTTCCAAAGGTATGTTAGGAAGAGCGCAATCTGACTTGTGAAGATGTACAAGTTCACTTCGAGGTATGGTGTTGGCGTCAAAATATAATGTCACTTCCTTGGAAGTTTGAATGATGTAACACTAGGCGTGTTTGAAATGTTACGCCTATAATTGTATTCTTCATAAAGCTATAAAAAATACACTTTAGCATTCCATTGCATTTTCGAATTCATTCAAGTCGAAGTAGAGATTGTCTAAGCCTACATAACATTAAAGTTAGAAGTTGGCTTTAACGATATATTTTAGTCAAAATACGAGAAATGGCGTTAAACTTGGTACAGATCGAGTTCAATTAGCACTTTAGACGATCAAGTCATATGGTATTTCGACTATGTTCTCTGTCATATTTAACTTGAACTTTATTTGTTAAAGCCTATGGAAATCAAAATATACGATTAGGATTTGACGAGTCATTCGGTCAGATTCGAAAAGTAATTGAAAGGAACAAATAGCAAATTTGCAGTAAGCCGCTTAATCATGACAGAATGGAGTTGCCAAGTTACAGAACTTTTAGGCCATGCCACCGACCAAAATACTGAAAATGACAACTTAGTCAAAATGGCCTAAAAATTTATGAATTCCTAATCCTTGGCCTTAGGAGATTTTGAGGTCAAGGGAAGGCCAAAAAGGCACTTAACTCTTCTAGGGACGATAGAGAGTCGTCGGAATTGTCCGAGGAGTCGTCAGAGTCTTCAGAAGAAAAGGGGTTGTCGATGTTGAATCCTTTGGCTCGAATAAACTCCACCCTATCCTTCGGCAAGCTCTTTCTTCTAAAGCATGCCAAGCCTGGGGATGTAACCTGTTAGGGCCCTTGATAAGCTTGGTAACAAAGAAGCCATAGGGGATGGCCAGTTCCTTGTCGATAAGGGTGTAGGTCAAGTGGTTGTAGACAACGTCTTCAACGTTTATGTACTTGTAACAGCCTGATTTTTAAGTCGAGAGTCACATTGGAAAAATGCGGAATAACACTTAAATAAAAACCTTTCAAAACATCTCAAGTTTTCCAAAACAACGTCTCACATATATTTAATAAGTGTAGCCCATAGTCAGTAATATTACAGTAAGGAAAACAAGACATGATGAAAGTAAGGTATTGCACACATGTGCTAAGTTTACAAAATAACGGAAACTAAACATCATCTTCAAATAAGCTCCAAAAGTTCCACAAGCTTGCATCCACACAGCCTTCAAGTCTTCCCTCATTGCTGGTCATCTGGCGTTAAGCGCCAAAAATAAAAGAAAACACAAGCAGAAACAGCAAAGGGTTAACTCAAATATAAGGATATAGAAATACAGTATTAGAAGTACATTATAGAGTAAACAGTATTAACCATTATACTATAACTGATACAACAATTCACAATATATCTGTCAATAATTCATAAATTCATTCATCACAACACATATGCTTGTTAGCCTTTCAACGAATAATGCACATATCTCATTGGGTTTTTTGCCGTATCTGGCCAGGATGACTTAGAACATGGAAGAGACTTTTCCACACCACCCTCGGCATGATCCCACGACGCATAATAGTTTGCCACATCAAAACCTAAAATCATGCACCTGTAGTGCACCTGTCATGACAGTAATCGAATCCCCATGAACAATAACGGTTCACTCGTTTGACAGTTATGTCAATATATACATAACACAGTAAGCTCTTCTTACAAAATATATTCAAGAAATTCAATATCATAACCATAAAACATTTTTGTTATATCATACTATCATCAACAGTATTCAAACAAACTCATAATCAATCACAGTCCGTATTCTGCAATCAGAATCACAACAATATCATAATACCATAATACTAAGATTGAGTTACCCTTACCTTCTCTTAGGTTGCATACACTTGTTCTTCAACCTAGAAATAGCATATAAACTCATTTAATTAACTCTTCTAAGGATAGGATGAAATCTGGAAAGAAACAGAACCCAAAACGGTCGAAACCAGAATTTTTCGTAAAACAGGGCAGAACAGAGTGCCCTCCAGCGCCCCAGCGCTGGAACCCAACGCCCAAGCGTTGGCAACGTCTGATTACGTGAAATCTCGAAGAAACCCAGCGCCCAAGCGTTGGATCCCAATGCCCAAGCGTTGGCTCTCAGTCTGGGAGTCCAGAATCAGAGTTTTTCACGTAAAATCACTGTTAAATTCATTTCTTTAAAACCCAAACTTCTTTATAGATAAAAACCATCACCAAAATGATTTAAAACAGTGTCTCTAAGGTTTTTCAAGGATTATTTTAGAAATACAAAGATTACAACACAGTTCCAACGTAAGGACTAGAAAAGAAACCAACCTCGAATGGCCTAAAAGATTACGAGATTTGAAACTTCAGCTCTGTCCTTCAGGAACCAAGAAGAACTCACAACGAACAGCTCTAGTCTTCAACGAACAAGGAGAATATGGCCGCGAGGGAAATAGAACAAGTTAAACTTAAAAAAGATGAACTAAATCGAATACAATGGGAATTCCAGAATTAGTAAGAGTCTGAACAACTTAGCAACAAGAACGCTTCAGAAAAATGTCAAGGATTCAGCTTACTTCGGAGAGAAGAAAGGTGTGGGAAAAATGAAAGATTAACGTACTGACGAAGCTTGGTATTTATAGAGTGAGGAAACCGACTTGGAAAAAATTAAAATATTCTAAGTCAAAGAAAACGGCAAGCCATTAATGCTTATTAATGCTTCTGACATTTTATCTCCTAAGAGTCAACAAAAACGGAAGTTTATCATTCCCAACGGAGAAACAGTCTGCCAAAACAGTCCGCCAACATAGTCCACCAACATAGTCTGCCAACATAGTCTGCCAGTTTACAGGACAATCTCAATCAGTTTCACAGGACGATCTCAACCAGTTGCACAGGACGATCTCAACTTCCCTTTCAAAATGTCGCCATTTCAGCCAAGGCTTAATCAATACATAATTCCATACTCAAACACATATTTCTCATAAATAAAACTTAATATATCAATCAAATACTAACTCGAATTACTAAATAATTCAAGACAAAATATAATTAATGTACTTTAAATGATTCAAACTATAATTATAAGAGTTACGGGGCCAAAATACTATACACAAAATTGAGGGTCTTACAATACCACCCCCCTTAAAAGAGTTTCGCCCCCGAAACTACAAGTCAAGAAACAAAGCGGGATATTGTTCTCTCATCTTCTCCTCCAACTCCCACGTCGCGTCCCCCGTCGTCTGATTCCAAATCACCTTTACAAGCGAAATCTGCTTGTTCTTCAACTGTTTAATCCTACGATCTGCAATACTCATCGGAGGAACCTCAAACGTCAAATTATCCTTCAACTGAACATCATCCTGAGTGATAACATGAGAAGGATCTGGAACATATTTACGCAACTGAGATACATGAAGCACATCGTGAATCTTGGACAAGAAAGGCGGCAAAGCAATACGATAAGCCACAGGTCCAACTCTCTCGATGATCTGATATGGTCCAATAAACTTTGGCGTCAACTTCTTGGACTTAATCACTCTTCCAACCCTAGTAGTAGGTGTCACACGAAGAAACACATGTTCTCCTGCTGAAAACTCTAATTGTCTTCGTCTATTGTCTGCGTAACTCTTTTGCCTGCTCTGAGACGTCTTCATTTTCTCTCTGATCTGTTTCACCTTCTCTGCCGTCTGCTGAACTAACTCTGGTCCAACTAGCAAATGCTCACCATCCTGAAACCAACACAAAGGAGTCCTGCATCTCCTTCCATACAATGCTTCAAATGGTGCCATCCCGATACTAGCATGGAAACTGTTCTTATAAGTGAACTCAATCAAGGGTAAAAGTTCATCCCAACTCCCCTGATTTTCTAACACACAAGCCCTCAGAAGGTCCTCCAAAGACTGAATCATCCTCTCGGTCTGCGGGTGATAAGTTGAACTCAAACTCAGCTTCGAACCAAGAGTTCCATGCAGAGCCTTCCAGAAGTGAGAAGTAAACTTTGGATCTCTGTCAGAAACTATAGTCGAAGGAACCCCATGTAATCGTACAATCTCCGCAATATAAACTTCTGCAAGCTGTTCCACCTTATAAGTGGTCTTCACGGGTAGAAAATGCGCAGATTTGGTCAAACGATCAACTATGACCCAAATAGAATCAAACCTCCTCCGAGTAAGTGGTAAGGCAACCACGAAATCCATGGATATGCTGTCCCACTTCCATTCCGGTACCTCAAGAGATTGCATCAACCCTGCGGGTCTCTGATGCTCAACCTTCGCCTTCTGACAAGTCAGGCATGCAGCAACGTACTCAGCAACATTCCTCTTCATGCCCGGCCACCAAAAATGTAACCTCAGATCCTGATACATCTTCGTCGCCCCCGGGTGAAGGCTCAACCTACTCTTGTGACCTTCGTCAAGGATCATCCTCCTCAACTCGGCATCACTCGGAACGCACACACGTCCCTTGCAACGCAAGATACCATAGGATCCTACCTCAAAATCTGGTGCTTTCCCCAAGGTGATCATTTCTCTTTTCTCAACCAACTCTTTGTCTTGCATCTGCTTAACCTTGATCTCTTCCAACAAACCACTAGATACAGTAACCATCCCGAAACTCAGCTTCCCGGGTGTTACTTTGACATCTAAGCTCAGGTCTCGAAAAGCTTCGAGCAACTCCAACTCCTTAACCATTAGTGAAGAAACATGGATAGCCTTGCGACTGAGAGCATCAACCACAACATTAGCCTTCCCCGGATGATATTGCAAGGTAAAATCATAATCCTTCAGAAACTCCATCCATGGCCTCTGCCTCATATTCAAGTCCTTCTGATCGAACAAATACTTCAAACTCTTGTGGTCACTGAAGACGGTAAACGAGCTCCCGTACAGATAATGCCTCCATATCTTAAGACCAAAAACCACTGCTGCAAGTTCCAAGTCATGTGTCGGGTAGTTCCGCTCATGGATCTTCAACTGCCTCGAAGCATAGGCCACGACCTTACTGTTCTGCATCAACACACATCCCAAACCTTGGTAAGAAGCATCACAATAGACCTCTTAAGGTTCAACACATTGGGGTAATATCAGAACGGGTGCGTTTGTCAAACGCCTCTTCATCTCCTGAAAACTAGACTCACACTCCTCGGTCCAAGCAAAAGGATGATTCTTTCTTGTTAGCTTTGTCAAAGGTCCTGCGATATTTGCAAAGCCCTCAATGAACTTCCGATAATATCCAGCTAAACCCAGAAAACTCCTGATCTCTGTCGCAGTCTTCGGTTGTTCCCACTTAGTCACTGCATCTATCTTGCTTGGGTCAACGGCAATTCCTTCCTTAGAAATAACATTGCCCAAAAACTTCACTTCCTCCAACCAGAACTCACACTTAGCTGAATTCGCAAAGAGAACCTTCTCTCGCAGAACGGTCAACACCTGACGCAGATATTCTTCGTGCTCCTCTCAACTCCTCGAATAGATTAGGATGTCATCAATAAAGACGACCACGAACCTGTCAAGAAGTGAATAAGATCTTGCATACAAAACATACAAGATCTGGAGATTTACTCAAAGACAGTTACAAACCTGTCTAGAAAAGAATTGAAGATTCTATTCATGTAGTCCATGAATTCGGCTGGTGCATTTGTAACTCCAAATGGCATCACTAGATACTCATAGTGTCCATAGCGAGTACGGAACACAGTCTTCTGAATGTCTGTCTCCTTAACTCGAATCTGATGATAACCAGATCGCAGATCGATCTTCGAGAAAACAGCAGCTCCCCGAAGTTGGTCCAACAAATCGTCAATCCTAGGCAAAGGATAACGATTCTTCACTGTCACCTTATTCAGCTGCCTGAAGTCTACACAAAGTCGTGATCTACCATCCTTCTTCTTCACAAGCAGTACTGGCACTCCCCATGGACAAACACTAGGTCGGATGAAACCCTTCGCCATGAGATCATCAATCTGACTCTTCAGTTCTACTAACTCTGCTGGTGTCATTCGGTAAGGTGCGATAGAAATCAGCCCGGTTCTAGGAACCAAATCAATCGAAAACTCGGTATCACGAACAGGTGGTAATCCTGGCACATCTTTAGGAAACACATCTTCGAAGTCACGAACAATCGGAATACTCTGCACCCCATCTGACGATGATTCTCCAACACTCGCTGCTAAGAGAACCTTCAAAGCTCCTCTTCTCAAGGAGGACTTTGAAAGATAGGAGTCCAAAAACTCGGACATCCTCAAATCAGGAACAATTACCTCCTTATTGGCGCAATCCAATAGAACATGGTGAAGAGAAAGCCAGTCCATGCCTATGATCACGTCCAAGTGCCTAAGGGGTAAGCAGATCAAGTTCGCAACGAACTTCCTATCCCGGAACATCAAAGGACAATTCAAGCAAACAGAGGTTGCAGTCAAACTTTTGGCAGTAGGGATAGATACCACCAAGTCGAACGGAAACTCTGACACGGGCAAACCTAACTTTGCCACACAATCAACAACAATAAAAGAGTGAGTAGCACCCGAATCAAATAATACAGAAAGAGGAATACCAGATATGTCACAACGATCCTTGATCAGTCCCTCAGTATCATCAGCTGTCTCTCCAGAGATGTTATACACTCTACCGTGAGCTACAGGTCGTTTCCCACGCGTAGCATTCATAGCACCCTCCTTCTTCGGCTCCCGGCAGTCTCTAGCAGTATGCCCCAGCTTCTGACAATTCCAGCAAGTCATGGTCTTTGCAGTACAACTACTAGCATAATGCCCTTTTCCATTGCATTTATAACAAACCACATCCTCAATCGGTTTAGGAGCTCCCCGAATGCCCAAGTTACCTCCAACAGGTCGGTCGGACCCAAAAGCACGCCCCATGGCTTGCGGCCTCTGATATGGCTTCTTCCCCTTGTTGTCTCTGGCAGAATGGAACCTGGTTGCTCCTCCGCCTCCTTGTGACTTGCTCTTACGGTTGTCGATGGCCTCGATGCCCTTGGCCTTCTCCACTAACTGCTGGTAGCGCTCAATCCCCAAAGGTTGCACAGCACACTTCAAATCATAATTCAGCCCATCAATGAAACGCTCACACATGAACTCCTCATCAATCTGGTCTCGGAAAAACCTGTAGTGTCTGGCTAGCGACTCCAACTTTGCAGCAAACTCAGCAACTGACATGATCCCTTGCCTCAGCTCTGTAAACTCCTTATCCTTAGCGGATCTAGCACTCTTTGGAAAGTATTTCCCCAGAAAAGCCTTCTTGAAGGACTCCCAAGTAATAGCTTGAAAATCTGCATCCATCATAGCTTTAGCACCGTTCCACCAGTGCTCAGCCTCTCCTGATAACAAGTAAGTGGCGTAGTTCACCCTGGTTGTAACAGGGGTCTGCAAGAAGGAAAAGATCTTCTCTATCTCCTGCAACCATAAGTCAACCTCCTCTGGATCATATCCTCCAGAAAACTTGGGTGGATCCTGCCTCTTGAAGCCATGTAATCCCTTCATCTGAGCAGAAGCTTGCTCTCTCTCTGAGCGGCGGCAGATGCGGCAGCCCGGTTAGCATCCTCTTCAGCACGAGCAGCAGCGACATTCGCTTGGTGCTTCATCAGCGTAGTCAAGTTAGTAATGGCGGTAGCCATTTGATTCATCGCATTTTGATTTGCCATCTCTGCGTTTTGATTCGTTAACCTCTTACTCCTGTTAAGAAAGTCTAACGGTTAATCTCAACAACAGAAATAGCAAGGAAAATTAGTCAAACATAATATAAGATCGTCCGCTTAAGGACAATCTAAAGCAATTAATATCAATAATATTTGTTCACAAAATTCTTCTTTCGATTGACACCCCATCAATCGATTTCAGAATGCAATAACTCCCCAACAGCACTGGTTATCTCAACCATTGCTCTGATACCACAAAATGTAACAGCCCGATTTTTAAGTCGAGAGTCACATTGGAAAAACGCGGAATAACACTTAAATAAAAACCTTTCAAAACATCTCAAGTTTTCCAAAACAACGTCTCACATATATTTAATAAGTGTAGCCCATAGTCAGTAATATTACAGTAAGGAAAACAAGACGTGATGAAAGTAAGGTATTGCACACATGTGCTAAGTTTACAAAATAGCGGAAACTAAACATCATCTTCAAATCTGCTCCAAAAGTTCATCAAGCTTGCATCCACACAGCCTTCAAGTCTTCCCTCATTGCTGGTCATCTGGCGTTAAGCGCCAAAAATAAAAGAAAACACAAGCAGAAACACCAAAGGGTTAACTCAAATATAAGGATATAAAAATACAGTATTAGAAGTACATTATAGAGTAAACAGTATTAACCATTATACCATAACTAATACAACAATACACAATATATCTATCAATAATTCATAACTTCACAGAATAAGTCTCATTCATCACAACCCATATGCTTGTTATCCTTTCAACGAATAATGCACATAGCTCATTGGGTTTTTGGCCGTATCTGGCCAGGATGACTTAGAACATGGAAGAGACTTTTCCACACCACCCTCGGCATGATCCCGCGACGCATAATAGTTCGCCACATCAAAACCTAAAATCATGCACCTGTAGTGCACCTGTCATGACAGAAATCGAATCCCCATGAACAATAACGGTTCACTCGTTTCACAGTTATGTCAATATATACATAACACAGTAAGCTCTTCTTACAAAATATATTCATGAAATTCAATATCATAACCATACAACATTTTTGTTATATCATACTATCATCAACAGTATTCAAACAAACTCATAATCAATCACAGTCTGTATTCTGCAATCAGAATCACAACAATATCATAATACCATAATACTAAGATTGAGTTACCCTTACCTTCTCTTAGGTTGCATACACTTGTTCTTCAACCTAGAAATAGCATATAAACTTATTTAATTAACTCTCCTAAGGATAGGATGAAATCTGGAAAGAAACAGAACCCAAAACGGTCGAAACCAGAATTTTTCGTAAAACAGGGCAGAACAGAGTGCCCTCCAGCGCCCCAGCGCTGGAACCCAATGCCCAAGCGTTGGCAACGTCTGATTACGTGAAATCTCGAAGAAACCCAGCGCCCAAGCGCGGGATCCCAACGCCCAAGCGTTGGCTCTCAGTCTGGGAGTCCAGAATCAGAGTTTTTCACGTAAAATCACTGTTAAATTCATTTCTTTAAAACCCAAACTTCTTTATAGATAAAAACCATCACCAAAATGATTTAAAACAGTGTCTATAAGGTTTTTCAAGGATTATTTTAGAAATACAAAGATTACAACACAGTTCTAACATAAGGACTAGAAAAGAAACCAACCTCGAATGGCCTAAAAGATTAAGAGATTTGAAACTTCAGCTCTGTCCTTCACGAACCAAGAAGAACTCATAACGAACAACTCTGGTCTTCAACGAACAAGGAGAATATGGCCGCGAGGGAAATAGAACAAGTTAAACTTAAAAAAGATGAACTAAATCGAATACAATGGGAATTCCAGAATTAGTAAGAGTCTGCCAACGGAGAAACAGTCTGCCAAAACAGTCCGCCAACATAGTCTGCCAACATAGTCTGCCAACATAGTCTGCCAGTTTACAGGACGATCTCAACCAGTTTCACAGGACGATCTCAACCAGTTTCACAGGACGATCTCAACTTCCCTTTCAAAACGTCGCCATTTCAGCCAAGGCTTAATCAATACATAATTCCATACTCAAACACATATTTCTCATAAATAAAACTTAATATATCAATCAAATACTAACTCGAATTACCAAATAATTCAAGACAAAATATAATTAATATACTTCAAATGATTCAAACTATAATTATAAGAGTTACAGGGGCCAAAATACTATACACAAAATTGAGGGTCTTACAGTACTCATCAGTTAGCATGGAGTACATGAGGAACAAGTCCCTGTCGAACACGTCCTCCAAGTGGTCGACCCTTTGACAAATCACTTTCGTGATTATCTGATGGAGGAACTTGGCTGCGAAGGAGAGAGAAGAGTAAAGAGAGTGTTCAGTAGCAGAAGGGTTATCCATGTGATAGATAAACTCATCAATATCTTCCTTGTCATGCTTCTTCCACCAAAACTCTGTGTAAACCTCGCCGTCATCGTCGCTGTTGAGAAGCTCTTAGAGTTTCTCCCTCGTAAGGGAAATGCGGCGGTTCAACATGTGCCCCGTGAAGTTGCCATTACAATGAAGAGAGAGGGAGGAAAAGAAATCTAAGAACAACTCAGGTTACATGGATTCATGAGAGGCCTCACATAGTTCCAGGAGGCTGGTGAGGCTCAAAGCGATCGAGTCGGGGACTTGGCAACCGCGGAGTTCAGCGAGGTTGACGGATAAAGGGAGGCAGATAGTCACCATGGTAGTTGTGATATCTGAAAAATCGCCCTTTGGAAGATATTTAAAAGGAAGAGAACATAAGCAGAGGGAAGATGGAAATGAGTGAGTGAGGAAACTCCGTTTAGAAGCCAGTAGAAGAAGATGGAAAGGTTTCTCGCTCGATAAACGAAACAGGGAAGCCATTCAGAGATGGCTGAAACCTACTGAAAAGTTCAAATAACGAGGGATATTTGCATTGAAAATCTAATATCCATCATTACCTACCTGCTAGCATGGTGGGCTAGTAACCGCTCCACCATCATTACTAAAAAACCGTCACTCTCCTTTTTGATTCAACCAAAATGAAGGATGATTTGGAATCTTATTTTGTTTGAAAATATCACACTTCTCAACAAGGGAATTCTTCGAAGTATGATATTTTGGGGGGCATCTGTTAGCCTGGAGATTTTCCCAAGTCTCATGTTGGTCGAACCAAACACCATAAGAGAATTTTGACCCAAATGGGAGATGTCTAGTTGAGGTTAACAAAGTGGTATCTATGAAGTTTGACTAGGATAATTCTATTATGACAGGTCGAAGTCGAAACTAGTGGGGTCAGGACTTAGCATAAACACGTGTTGAAACTTGTGCGTTTTCAATCCCAGCATGGATACGCATAAAACTACCGTTCAACAGAGGTTATGGAGCAGTTAGAACGACCAGACACGTGGAGATCCACGAAGCAGGCAGAAGACACGTGTGAAGACCAGCAGGAACAGTCGTTGCAAGAAGTTGGAGAGTTTTGACTATAAATAGAAGAAGCCAAGGCAGAATTCGGGTCTTTCTCCCTCATCACGACACGCCTGGTAGCGTTAAATATCACCCCTTAAGCCAATAGTCCATATGGTAGTGACGCAGCACAACACGAACGAGAAACACGTGAGTGGCTGAGTGGTGGTCGATTGGCCAAACCTTTACATTTCCTTGTAATTTACATTTCAATGCAATTTTATTTTTCTTTTTACTATGTTTTCCCTGCTTTCATGACTATAACCCCTTCTCTCTGCCTATAACCTCTTCCTCGACTATTCCTAAAACACGCACACCCGTTCCGCTCGAACCACTTTCGACAGGTTCCTCTCCGCTCTCATACACTTCACCCGCGCACACGGAAGATTTTCGTACTCCCCAGGACCCGAAAGGAGGATAGAATCCAGCCTCTTCATAAACATTCAAACTTTCTTGTGGTTTTACCCTGGTTACATAAAACCAGCGTAAACACAACCCCAAACTCCAAATTCAGGCCATAACTGAAAAATTTGTCCAAAACCCTAAAATCAGAGTCGAATCGGAAAAATTGGACATGGATCTGAAAAATCGATTTCGAACTCAAAAATCGTCCTCGAACTTGAAATTTGGGCTCAATTTTAGGGTTTGCGAAATTTTTTTCAAATTCGAGGCCGATTTTAGATTTCAGGATCAATTTTCAGGTTTGTGATTGATTTTTCAGATTATGGGCCAACTTTCGAGTTCAGGGGCTGATTTAAGGTTTTGGAGCACATTTTTCATTTTCGGGTGCGGGACCGATTTTCGGGTTCAAGTCCGATTTTAGGGTTTGGGGCTAATTTTTAGGTTCGTGCCTGATTTTCGAGTTGGGGCCCGATTTTTTAGATTTTCACCCGATTTTCAAGTTCAGAGCTGATTTTTGGGTTTGAGACTAATTTTTCAAATTTGGGCTTGATTTTTGAGTGCGGGCCTAACTTTTGGGTTTTGACTGATTTTCGGGGTTTCCATAAACTTTCTTAATTAATGAAAAAAATTGTAAAAAAACCCAAGTTAATGGATGGTTGGATATCCATTCATTAAAATTCATTAATGGATGGGTTCGATGGATATTTTTAAATGGGTCATGAATGGATTGGATAATTTTTGAAGCAATTTAAATGGATCCTTAATGCGCTAATGGTTGGTTTTGACCCATCCATTACAATGTGGATCCGAATCCATCCAACCCGTCCATTTGACACCCTTAATGAGTATCAATATGGCAAGTGTCATAAGTGTAATCCGCAGGTTTTTAAACAAGGTTTCTTTAGTTGAGTTCCATGTCATTGGACTATATATATAGTTTCGGAATATGTTGTGTTCACCCTTTGCACGTACACTTTTAAATAAATATAGGAAGAGAAGGGGTGAGAAATGAGAGATATGTGATAAGAAAAAAAGAAATAGGAAGAATAACAAAATGAAAATGATGTGTTGTAAAAGAAATTGAGTAGCATATATCAAGGCTGGTTATGGTTATGTTTATGGTTATGGTTATATATATATAATAACACTACCAACTAGCAAGCATTTCCTTTTGGAATTTCTAGTTAGTTTGAAGGGTTTTCGCCCAAGTATAAAATTAAGAAAAAAAATACAAATTACCATATTAATGTAAAATGAAAAAACATTTCTCCAATACTCTTTAAAAATGGGAAGGTAATTCACTACCATTCAATTCATTATTTAAATATAAATGATTAAATTACAAATTACAAAAGTGTATGGCTTAAATATGTTTTAGGCCCCTAATTTTGTAAGAGGAATCAAATTGGGTCTTCGACTTTCAAATCCTTTAAATTTAATCCCTGAATTATTTTTTCTAAGGAAAAAGCTTATGTGCAGTTCCCTTGAAACTGTTAGTGTTGTTGCCCAATGAGATATTGAATAACTCACTTTTTATTAATTATTAATTTTAACTTTTCTCTTAACTACCATTTTTTAATCGACGTCACATTGTGATTGAAAAACAGTAAAAATACTAATGAAACTGCATCTAAGTTTTACCCTCTTTTTAATCAAATTAAGTTCAAAAGACATTTTAAAGCCTAGGTGTCCTCAATTTAGACCGATCAACATGTCCAACAAGTATTTGACAGGACTTCTCCCAAAAAGTATTCGACAGAACTTCTCTCAAGTATTCTACAGGACTTCTACTACAAGTATTATTAAGGACTTCTCCTAGATTCTTTTACAAGAATGGGTTCTTCAACAAAATCTCTTTTGAAAGAGTGAGGTAGAAATATTTAGGCACAACTAACTCTAAGTATTTTGGTAGAGGATATGATACTTAGGAATATACTTGAGTTTTGTAAGATGAGATGATCAAATGATAGGTTCTTCGTGTGGGTGTGAATAGCTTGAGAGTATTTGACTCTTAGGAATTTCTCACCCTTAGAAGATTTTCACTCTTGAGGTTTTGACACTTGAGTATTTAAAAATTTTAATTTCAGAGCTTCGTGTGTTGTATCGTTGTTGTTCTTGTGCGTTATGTTCTCCCTTCTGAAATCTTCAAGTCCTCACTTTATATCTCCACTTCAAATTAGGGCTTCTGAAGATGTAGTAGTGAAGCTGTGTGAGACACGCAATTTCTCTTGACCATTCATCAAAAGGTCTCTGCTTTGCATTTAATGCAGTTGTCTCTTTGTCTTTGACATCTTTCCTTAAACGATGAAGTTTTCAAAAGTAGTCTTTCTGTAAGAAGAGAATCTTTTCTATTTGAAGGAAAGAGAAAGAATAAATCCCTTTTGTCTTATTGACAACGTTGTACAGTGCCTAGGGATTATGATCGTTGACACTCTGACGCTTGTCACATGATATTTACTCTTTTCCTCATAGAGTAGCCTTGCCAACTACAGATAGTACTGAAGATATTTTCTTGATATAACATGGTCTTCAGCTTTTCCTTAGACGATACTTCTTCTTTGTTCAGACAGTGCTTTCCCTTTTATCCGAGTAGACGTTGATAGAGTAAATAATTCTCATATGGATGTTATACATTGAGTGTAGATGAGACTTCTCTTTTGATCAGACAGTTTTTTCCATTTCTTCTGAGTAGACGATAGAGATATTTCATCCTTCTATTTTTCGAGCAGACGGTAGAGATATTTTAGCGTTCTATTTTGTCGAGCAGGCGATAGAGATATTACTTGAAACGAATAAAACACACAATTTAGGAAATTTTTATCTATCATAATTGAACTCTTAAACAAAATTATTACCACTCAAAATATGATAAACGTTATGAGATTGTTTGAACTTAACAATCTCCCCCACGGAAATGGATAGCTAAATCTCTGTTGTTGGGTTTGGATGTAACCTTTAACTATGTAAATATCTCTTTGATTTCTATATGAAAATATCAATTCTGTCTCATGATTCAATGGTTATCTATTGTTTTTAATATTATGTTTTAGTTGTGCACCTGGAACATATTTGATTGATTTGGCGTAAGAGCGGGAGCTAAACGTCCAGAGTCTAATCTAAAAGTTAACCATATAATAAACTTAATTTCTAGGAAAAGAATTAAGCTTTGTTAGTCAATTAAACACCTGAGCTTAAAAGATAACTTAACTTGCTATGCAATTGAGGAATCAATGTGTAGGAATGTAAGTTATAGATCTTGACTGATTTGAGGAATCAGTGAAGTAAGGTAAAAATGGTGTCGATGAATCGTGAATAGGAATAAATTGGTATATAAAATCATAGGATTCTAAGTAGTTAAATGGTGAAACCCAAATCCAACAGTTTTCTCATCTTGAATTACAATATCTTGTATCATCGTTTTTTTTAATTCTTTAAACCTTGTTACCAGAACATACTTCAAACAACCATTTTTCCTATTGTTTGAGAAATTATACTAAAGAACAGCCTTTGACCGCAATTCCCTGTGGATATGATAAAAACCCGTTGCTATACTACAAGTGAGTCTTGAAAGGGAATGAATAGTAGACAAGTGACAAACAAAAAATTTATTTTGGTGAAAGTAGAATTTGTAAAAATCCTTTCAACAAATTGGCGTTGTTGCCAGGGAATTGTGCTAGTGAAAAGCATAGCTTTGGTATAATTATTTAAGCATTTTTTAATACAGTATATATATATATTATATATTTGATTATCTTGTAACTAAATTTCTTGGTTAGAGTGTATTCTTACTCTTTGTATGCTAGGTAGAATCCCTGCAGATCAACTCTTATTTGACCTGGAAGTTGAAGCTACAGGAAGGAGAGCTAATAGGAAAACAAAGAAAAAGAAACAACTAGCTAGGTTAAGGCAGGAGTAAGAAGCAGCTTTGTCTTCATCAAATTCTTCAACACAACAAACAGAAAGCATAGCAGGAACTGGCAATTATAATGTTGGCTTTGTAAATTTCAATCCAATGAACATTACATGGATTGGGAGGCACACGGGTGATGGAAGCCACCTGAGATGAGAACAGGATTAGTCCAATTAATGTATGCCAACCCATTTGCAGGACTTCACCATGAGAATCCATATACTCACCTAACAAAGTTCTACGAGCTTTGTGGAACTGCTGGAATTAGCCAAGCAGAGGAAGAATCCAATTTTCTAAAATTATTTCCATTGACGTTGGTTGGTCAAGCAAAAGATTGGTTTCTTGATCAACCACAAACAACTATGGTTGATTGGAATGAGCTGGAAAAGAAATTTATGTCCAGGTATTTTTCAGAAAATAAATTTATGGATTGTAAAACAACAATTTCTACTTTTTTCCAGAATGTAGGTGAAAGCTTATGTGGGGTTTGGGAATGATTAAAATCAATTCTAAGAAGATTCCCAGATCATGGTTTTGATGCCAGGACACAGATACACATCTTCAGAAAAGGGTTGCAGCAACAAACAAAGTTGATCCTCGATGCCACGGCAGGAGGATATTTAATGGCGAAGTCACCAACGGAAGCCATTCAAATCATAGAAGCCATGGCCTTAAACGATCAACAAGATCAACATTATAGGGGACCACCAAGAGCCAAATGAATGACGGAGTTAGTATCCAGTGATGTAATCTTAGCTCAAAATAAACAACTCCAACAGCAGTTGGATGAGGTGAAGAAAGCCCTAAATGACCTGCCCAAACAGCTCAAGGAAAGGTAAGAAACCTCTCCTAGAAAACAAGTTTATAAATGTGACATGTGTGCAGGTGATCATCATACTAGTGGGTGTGATCTGAAAGATGAAGATGTGAATTATGTGTCCAATCAACAAAGGCAGGGCCCATACTCAAACGCATATTCCAGGGGGGAACCAGCAGTACAATCAACCCTGGAGACAGGATGCAGGGCATTTCAATAAAAGGGCACCACTACCATTCCAAAACAAGCCATATCAGACACAATCATACCAACAACCACCAAAGGATAATAATTCAAAACTAGAAGACACGTTGACTCAGTTCGTGCAGCTGTCGATGGCCAACCAAAAGAACACAGATGCTTCTATAAAAAATCAGGAGATTCAAACAGGCGCAGCCATCAAGAATTTGGAGATTCAGATGGGCCAGTTGGCTAAACAGATTGCTGAAAGTCAGAAAAGACCATTCACTGCAAACACTAAGCCCAATCCAAAATAACAATGCAAGGTGATCTTTACTAGGGGTGGAAAAGAGGTTGGTAGAGGTGTTGGTGAGATAATGAGTGAGGAAGAATATAAGAATAAAGAAAAAGAGAAGAAAAATGGCAATGAAGAAAATGAGGAGGAAGTGCTAAGAAATAATGTAAATATGAAAAAAATACGCGAGGAAGAAAAATCAAATGAAAAAGGCAAGATGAAAGTAGGAGAAAGTGGAGAAAAATATAAGGTGGGAGGAAAAGAGAATGAAGCAAAGAGCAATGAAAAAGTGATTCCAAAACCACCACAGGAGAAAAGGCTGCCATGTCCACATGCTCTTACAAAAGTGGACAAGGAAAGGCAATTCACCTGGTTCATGTATATCCTTAAAAGGTTTCGGATTAACATTCGATTTGCAGAAGCTCTGGAGCAGATGCCATCATATGCAAAACTCATGAAAGAATTGCTAACAAAGAAAAGAAGGTTCCAAGGTGAAGAAGTAGTCCATTTGAGAGCACATTGCAGTTCCTTCATTCAGCACTTCATACCTAAGAAGTTGAATGATCCAGGGAATGTCACAATTCCAGTGACTATTGGTACTTTAGCAGTGGGGAAAGCTATAATCAATTTGGGGGCTAGTATTAGCCTTATGCCACTTTCTATTCTGAAAAGAGTAGGTGGTATGGAGCTCAGACCAACCAGGATGTCTTTGCAGCTTGCGGACAGATCAATAAAATACCCAGTTGGCATAGCTGAGGATGTTTTGGTAAGAGTTGATAAATTTTTTATTCCTACTAATTTTACTTCCATTGATATTACAAAGGATGATGAAGTCCCAATCATTTTGGGAAAACCTTTCATGAGGACAAAAAGAATGGCCATTAACATGGACATCAGGAAGCTGAAGGTAAGGGTCCAGGATGACGAAGGGAAATTTAATCTTTATGAGGCTATACAACATCCAAAGGATAAAGGAAATTTTTTCAGGATAGACACAATTGATGAGGTTTGCAGAGAAGTTGATAAGAAATAACAGGTGTTTGATCCCTTGGAAGTAGCCCTCATCAACATGTGTAGCTGTTCACAGTTCAACGAGTTAGAAGAAAAAGAAATTGAGAAGTGGCTACAAGAGCTAGACCTTCTCCAAGAAATACCTCCTGAACAAACAAATGTGGAAAGCATCAAGAAAGATGAGAAAGAGGAACTTGATCAAAAGCTGGAACTGAAACTTTTACCCTCTCATTTGAGATATGTGTATTTGCAGGGTGAAACAGGAAAATTAGTAATTATAAGTAATTCTTCATCACCACAGGAGAAGAAAAAGCTGATTAATGTGTTAAAGAAGAATCAAGAAGCTATAGGCTAGACCTTAGCTAATCTCAAAGGATTAGCCCTTCTTACTGCATGCACAAAATCATGATGGAGGATGATTTCAAGGCTGTACTCAACCACAGAGAAGATTGAACCCTACCATGAAAGAAGTAGTCAGAAAAAGAAGTAGTGAAATTTCTTGATGCACGTATAATTTATCCTATTTCTGACAGTTCTTGGGTGAGTCCTGTGTAGGTAGTTCTGAAGAAGGGAGGAATGACAGTGATCACCAATAAGAAGAATGAGCTTATTCCAACCAAAACAGTCACATGCTGGAGAATGTGCATAGGTTACAGAAAATTGATTAAGGCTACCAAGGATCATTTTCCATTTCCATTTATGGATTAGATGCTAGAAAGATTATCCGGGCATGAATATTACTATTTTCTCGATGGATATTCAGGCTATGATCAGATTACAGTTAATCCAGAAGATCAAGAGAAAACAGCTTTCACATGCCCCTTTGGTGTTTTTGCTTACAGAAAAATGTCATTTGGGTTATGTAATGCTCCAGCAACCTTCGAAAGATGCATGCTTGCCATATTTTCAGATTTGGTGGAGAAGATCATTGAGGTTTTCATGGATGATTTCTCTGTATTTGGTGATTCCTTTGATCTATGCTTGGACAATTTGAACATCTTGCTGAAGCGGTGTGTAGAAACCAACCTTGTTCTCAATTGGGGAAAATGTCACTTCATGGTGACTGAAGGAATTGTTTTGGGGCACAATATCTCATCAATAGGAATTGAGGTGGATAAAGAAAAGGTAGAGGTGATTGAGAAGCTACTAACACCAACAAATGTCAAAGCCATTAGAAGTTTTCTTGGACATGCCGGATTCTACAGACGCTTTATCAAAGATTTTTCCAGAATTGTCAAACCACTGAGCAACCTCTTGAATAAGGATTCCTCTTTTCTCTTTGATAATTCTTGTTTGTTAGCTTTTGAAAAACTAGAACAAAGTCTGATATCTGCACCTATTATTATTGCACCTAATTGGAACACTGACTTTGAACTCATGTGCGATGCTAGTGATTATGCAGTTGGAGAAGTTCTAGGTCAAAGGAAAGATAATGTTTTTCATGCAATTCACTATGCTAGCAAGGTTTTGAATGAAGCTCAAATAAATTATGCTACTACTGAGAAGGAATTGCTAGCCATAGTGTATGCGCTTGAGACGTTTAGAAGTTACTCAATAGGCTTGAAAGTTATTATTTTTACAGACAATGCAGCTATCAAGTATCTTCTGACCAAACTTGATTCCAAACCTAGATTGCTCCGATGGGTTCTTTTATAGCAGGAACTTGATTTAGAGATTAAAGACAAAAGTGTTAAGGAGAACCTAGTGGCTGATCACTTGTCAAGGTTGGTGAATGAGGAAGTTACCACAAAGGAGAAGGAGAGAAGATTTTCCTTCCCTGATGAAAGATTGTTCCTGATTCAAGAAAGGCCATGGTTTGCTGATATGGCCAACTTTAAAGTTGCAGGGGTGGTTCCTGACCTGAACTTCCATCAAAGAAAAAAGTTTCTTAGTGATGCTACTCAGTTTGTGTGGGATGACCCTTATCTATTTAAAATTGGAGTTGATGGTCTTTTGAGAAGATGTGTAGCTTCAAATGAAGCTAAGGATATTTTGAGACACTGCCACAACTCTTCCTATGGGGGGTACTACAATGGAGAGATGACTACTACAAAAGTCCTCCAATCTGGGTTTTATTGGCCTACCCTCTTCAAGGATGCTCATGTCTATGTTCAGAAGTGTGATGAATGCCAAAGAGCAGGAGGGATAAGCAAGAGAAATGAAATGCCATTGCAGATCATCTTAGTAGTTGAGGTTTTCGACTTCTGGGGCATGGATTTCATGGTGCCTATCCCCTGTTCATTCTCTAATGAGTATATCCTGGTGGTTGTTGAATATGTCTCTAGATGGGTGGAAGTTGTGGAAACCCCCAAGGCTGATAGCAAAACAATAATAAAATTATTGAAGAAGAACATATTCACCTGCTTTGGAGCTCCTAGGGTACTTATCAGTGATGGAGGATCCTACTTTGTTAACTCTCAACTGGCCAAAGCTTTGGAACACTATGGTATCAAACATAAGATAGCTTCACCCTACCACCCACAAACTAATGGAAAAACTGAAGTGTCCAATAGAGAAATAAAGAAGATCCTGGAGAAGAATTTTTCAAGTTCTAGGAAGGACTGGCCTCAGAAGCTTGATGATGCTCTATGGGCATACAGGACTTCATTCAAATCACGAATAGGCCTAACTCTTTTTCAATTGGTCTATGGGAAAGCCTACCATTTACCAGTATAATTAGAGCACAAAGCATATTGGGCTCTTAAATTTCTTAATTTTGATGTGATTCTTGAAGGTAAACGGAGAAAGGACCAGCTGCATAAATTAGAGGAATTAAGACTCTTCTAAACTTTACAAGGAGAGAGCAAAGAGGTATCATGACAGCAAGATCATTAAGAAGAATTTCAGGAAAGGCCAATAGGTACTCTTATTCAATTCCAGGTTGAATTTATTCCCTAGAAAGCTCAAAACCAAATGGTCAGGTCCATTTGTGGTTAAATATGTCAAACCTTATGGAGCAATTGAGTTGGAGGATCCTGAGGCTACAACATCTTGGATAGTTAATGGTCAGAGGCTGAAACCCTACTTGGGTGTGAGATGATTAAGCTCACCATTGTACACACTTTCAAGGATTCTTGAGAAATACAGACATCAAGCTAGTGACGTTAAAGAAGCGCTTCCTGGGAGGCAACCCAAAGTCAGGTTAGTTTTTACTATTTTTCAATCTGTTTTTGTAAATAGCATGACAATTTTGTGAAGTTTCATTTCGATCTGTGCTTTTATGTGTTGAGCATGTTTGAAGGCTTAGGGATCAATAAACTGTTAGATTTCCAAAAATAAGAGTGTGACTTGTGTTTTTGCTTGGGAACATGGATGAAATTTGGAGTTTGTGAATTTTTTTTAATGATTCTGAAATTGATAGTTGTAAAGGTCCAAAATGTAATGGGGTATGTATGTGGATGATTGGTTTGCATAGAATAACCATTTAGCAAAATTTGGGGTATGTGGTTGTGAGTTCTGGTAAAAATTTAGTCCATCCTTGTCATTTTCTGCATAAACAGTGAATAATTGCATCCCAATCCTTTTAACAAGCTCAATCATGTGTTTTGGTATTGATATGTATGTGTTAGTGTAGTTTTATGATAAACTTGGCAAGCTTTAAGGACACTATGTGTATGAATGCTTGAGTTAGAACTATAATAGAACATGAGTGGTGATTTGAAGAAATTCTGTGCTATGAAGTGTGTTAAGGTTTTCAACAAGTTTTGAATGACATTTATGAATGTTTTTGAGACCTAACTTGAAACAGAATTATGAATGGAAAAATTTGAGGTGTTGAGTTGTGAATAATGCATCTGATTTTGGTTTGATTCTAATCTTGTGATTTGGTGATAATATGTTGAATTTGCAAGTTGTCACAAGTTTGAAATGGTATATGGCATGCATTTGGGTGAATTTTAGGCAATAATTATGTTTAAAATGGATTTTGAGTCACGCAGTTGTGAGAAAATTAAATTTGTTTTCTTCATAATTCTGTTTGCGGCTTTGTATTGTCTGCTGGTCACATTAGACGATACAAAACCTTAGTCTATGTGAAAATTACATATGCTTTCTGCATGTTTAAAATGGATTCTGTCTCAAAAATACAGCACTGCACAACAAAGGACCACTCATTGGAAAGCTCTTCAAGTCTATTTTTATATAGACTAAGGTTTTCATTGGCCAATTCTTTTATCTTCTCATTTACCCCATGTTTTGTTAACATGTTTGCAAGTGACTGTTTAGCAGCTCAAACAGGAAATTCATGAAGTTTGGCCTGAGGACAGACCAATTCTCATGGAGGGGGTGAGAGATCAAGGATTTGGGTAGATAGCTTGGATTTTTAAATCATTCACATCATAAGGGATTCCCTTTTACCTTGCTTTTATTTTTGAATTCTATAATATAGTGTTATATTTTGCACTTTTGTCCTAATCTTCATGTTTATTTGACTGCTTCAATACTAGCATGGCTTTTATGAGAATTGGATGATGTATATTTCAAAGTGAATTGATTTTAAATGATTCCATGATAGAAATTGTGTTTGAACTCATTGATTTCATGACATGATATGATTACATGATTCACTTGGAATTCTTGAAGCATGACATCAAAATTGCTTGAAAATCAGGGAAATTCGAAACCTTTTAGCTTGTGAGGGAGTGTTCCTAGACACTGTGAATTGAGAGAACATCACTGCTTTACATGGTAGATTTTTTTCGAGTCTCTGATATCATTGGTTGTATGGAATTGATAGAAAAGGATCAAGGCATTTTGTTCATTAGTATATTCAGCCACTTGACCATACAACCTACCTTAAAATAGGATATATCTTTGTTAACCCCTTTGAGCCAAAATTTGAAAAATTTCATCTTTTTTAACCCTGAACCTAAAAGAAAAACAATGACCTACCCAAGCTTCATAGGTCAAGAGAGCACTCATGAGCAAGGTTATATACAAGTTGTGGGGAAAAGATTGTTTTATTAAGTAAATTTTGAATTATTATCAATCTCTTTGCAAACTGAAAAGAAATGAAAATAGAAAGGAAATGAAAGAAAAAGAAAAAAAAGGGACAAAAAAAAAAACAGCAAAAAGAGAATAAAAGAAGAGATTGATGAAAGAAAAATGGTTAAGATAAATAGGAATTGGGGATTGTTTTAAAGCAAGCTGAGGAAAATGAACGTCATAATGTTAAGCAATGTTTGCTCTCTTAGCTTACTAAGCTTCTTTGATTATCGTGAAAAACTAATTTCTATGAAGCCAAGCCCCATTACAACAGTGAAAAGTCCTTAGTTATTCTTGATTGAACATGTGACTTTGATGATTGCAGAGACAAGTAACAATTTTAACTTCTGTGATTCAGTGATACCTTGCGTGATTCACATGCTATATCTTAGTTGATCGAGTAGTTTCCTGATCCATAGTGATTAATTTCATGTCTATTGAATTTTAGGTTGGATGAGTGGTGGTATCAATGTTATGCATTCTACTGTGGGCAACATGTTTCTATTTTGGATCCTTAATTCCATATGTTTAAGATCTTGCAATTTGAGCTTTGAAAATATTTCGGCCATGCCTGTTTGATTGCAGTCTTCATCATTTTTTTGAGGACAAACAAAGTGCTAAGTTGGGGGGAGTCGATAAGTGTCAAATTTATGTATATTTGGATACCATTTTAGGCACTTGTTTGACTTATCTACTTGAATTATTGATCATTTAATCCCTCAAAGTAGTTAATTTGATAAATATTTAATTTTAGCCTATAGATAGTGTAAATATTAGTTTTTCTATTTGTTTAACTTGGACTTTTGATGCAGGGAAGAAATTCACAAAGAACCAAAGTTATAAGTGAAAAGCTGCTTCATCGTCTGATGCTCTATTGTCCAAAGCCTCATCGTCTGCTGCCATGCGTCGCCTGCTTTCATGCATCGTCTTCTCTATCGTCTGCTCTATCGTCTGCTCTATCGTCTGCTACTTCACCATCGTCTGTTGTCTTACATTGTTGGATACTATCGTTCACAAGCCATCATCCACTGCCTCATCGTCCAGCGAAATACTATCGTCCAGTCAATAGGAAGAATTAAATGATAGAAGAAAGAAGATGATAGGAATGTCCAGAAAAGGTGGTTAGAAAAACCCCTTAGACGAAGTTTTTGACTAAGGAACTACTGTTCAGAAAATTGACAGAGGCGGTGTAGGAAACCCAAGGATGAAGTTTTTAACAAACAACTAATCAGTAACAAATTGGCGGTTGAAGAAAGCTGACCGACGAAGTTTTCGGCCATGAAAGCACTGATGACCGGGATTTATATGATATTTTCGGTATCTTTTTCTTTGTTTTTATTTATTTTTAGTTGTGTCTGATATAGTTTTTATTTAATTTGTTCGAGTTTTTGTTTTATTTTTTCATTTGCATGTAGATTAGCAACTTTTGTGTTTTTAGTCCTTTTAGTTATGTTTTATCATAGTTTTAGTCCTTGTTAGAGGTTCTTGTCAATTAAGGAACATTTGTGGGGATCTTGATGCAATTTATCAAGAAGTGTGGCTGAATTAAAGAAGAAGAGGAAGCATCAATCTCACTTTTCTTGTTTAACATGTTCCTAATTGAAGAAATTAAAGCAGGAGATGAAGAATCAAGCAATTAGCATGTGCTAAAATGGAAAAATGATGAAGGAAATAATTGCTTCAGCTGTTTCAGATCCTCCTTGAAGCCACCATAATACCCATCAAAGAATTGATGAAAGTAATCAAAAGATAAGGTTAAGAACAAGAAAATGAGGAGTCTGTCGTGCTCCCAACGCTTGAGCATTGGGAAGCCAACGCTCATGCGTTGGCATTCTGCCAAAACTCAAGACTTTAATGCTGTCTCCAACACTCGAGCGTTGGAATCCAACGCTTGAGCGTTGGCTTGTTGTCAGTTTGGCTATAAATTCGGTTTTTGGCTTTTCTTTTGTATCATACCAATCAGACTTAGACATCATCTTGCACCTTGTTTCTAAGCTTTCCTGGACTTGTGGGAGGCCATCTTGAGCTCCCAATTCAGGTTTTATTTTATTTTCCTTAGCCATGCTTGGCTAAGTTTTTCTTAGTATTTGGGTTGTAGTGAATCTAATTGAAACTATGCTCTAGGTTTTCTGTTTATATATGAATAAAAGTTTCAGTTCTTAGATTCTATTCCATGTTTTAATATTATTCTTGCTCTACACAAGTCTTCATGCTTAATTCTTGTGCAATGGTAATTGGTAGGATTTAAGGGAAATGGGAATAGAATTAATGACTGTATGCCACTTAGGTATAAGGGTAGACATTTTTAGTGTTGGCCTGAACTTAGAATTCATCTTCAATTTGATTAACTAATCACTAAGGTATTAGGATTAGAAATTGAATTGGAAGTTCTATTTGATTGAGGTATTAACAAGTAGAAACTCTAGGCTAGAACACTTAAGAACATGTTCTGAATTTCATATATAGAATTGATTCTGAATAGCTTAGCTAGAGGTAGTGAAACTCAACCCAAGTAATTGTTTTTATCAATCTATTATCTTTATCTTTATGATGTTTTCTTTAAATTCCAAAATCAAAACAAAAATATCTTTTCTTTTTCCAACTCTAAAATATCAATTTTAAGTCAAACCAATCACTGTGGAGATGATAATCTTTTTTACTACTTCGATACAATCAGTACACTTTCAGGAAAGCTATCAAGCACCTTGACCTCTTCACTCCATTTCCTATAAAAGAGAGGCACTCAGTTGAGGAGAAAAAAATCGAGAGTTGAAAATAAGAACAAAAAACAGAGACAAACAGAGAACAAAGTAGAAAATGACTAAGGGAGATCTTGGGAGCTGGGTTATACTCCATTGAGCTGAGAACACGCCGGTGACACCATCGCCATGGAATGTCATCTTCTTCATGTTAGAACAGATAGCAACCTGAGAGGGGGGGGTGAATCAGTGTTGCCCCAATTTTCGCCTTATTGAAATTGTTACTTTCAAGTTTACGATGATCACGAAATGATCGTTGTGATTGCAGCGGATATGAACAATACTTGAAAGTAAATTGTGAAGGATAAAGAGAATCACACACAAGATTTATCCTGGTTCGCCTTCAATCCACCGAAGACTACGTCCAGTCCCTCAAGAAAACTCCTTGAGGATTTTTCCACTATTGATAAGAATTTCTTACAAGTTCCTAGCCCAAGGACCCCAAGAACTTCTACCAATATCCTGTGAAAGCAAACCGCTTTCAACAGCCCCTGAAAGCAAACCGCTTTCAGTTCCTGAAGGCAAACCACCCTCAGACCTTGAAGGCTAAACCACCTTCAATGAAATCCCTGAAAGTAAACCACTTTCAGTGACAACAACCCTTCACCGAATACCACGGTGAAAAACTCAATCTTACAGAAAGAGATGAAGAAGATATTACAATTGGCTGTTTCAATCCTTTAACACACAATTGGATTGAACATGAGAAGTTATGCTTTAAGGCTTTTAAGCATAATACAATTCTGAGTTCTTCAAGATATGAACAACTAAAGTGTTCTTGTAAACATGAAGATCATGAACTCAGAATTTAGGCTCCAAAAGATTTAAGTTCTAAAAGATGAACTAATTTTGAAAGAGCTTTGGCCTAATGTGTTTTTCTCATGTGAAATGTGTATATTTCGTGTGTGTTGTGTGTTCTATGTTTTCTGGACTCAAATGGTCTTTATATAGGCAAGGGAAACGTCCTTGAACCATCACAACCCTTTTCAAAATGTTTGGGACACAATGGTTCATGAAAAGATGCACTTTTTCGTTCTGGTAATCGATTACCATACTTAGTGTAATCGATTACACAAGTGACCGTTTCAGTTTGAATTTGAATTTCAAACAGGTAATCGATTACAAGACTTGAGTAATCGATTACTTGCCTTGGTGTAATCGATTACCATAATGGTGTAATCGATTACACAGAAGCCCATTTTCCAGAAACTTGATCTTTGAGACTTGCTTAAGGTTTTCTACTTCTTTTAAGTTATGAAAACTCTTAGCTTAATTAGATTAGGTGTTTTAAGAGCCTTTATGCTTTAATAATCCTTTGGAAGCATAACTCACCTAATTCTAAGACTTCTAGACTATTGATGGACTTGAGTGCTTGATTCTTTGAAGTCTTCTTTTCTTCTTTTTGTTGATGAGTTTGTCGTCATCAAAACCACAGCCAGAGTCAGGAGCAAGACCTTCTTCACACTTCATAGTTCTTCAATTTGTAATTTAATAGCATCCATGGAAATTGATAGCTAAATCTTTGTTGTTGGGTTTGGATGTAACCTTTAACTATGTAAATGTCTCTTTGATTTCTATATGAAAATTTCAATTCTGTCTCATGATTCAATGGTTATCAATTGTTTTTAATATTATGTTTTAGTTGTGCACCTGGAACATATTTGATTGATTTGGCGTAAGAGCAGGAGCTAAACGTCCAGAGTCTAATCTAAAAGTTAACCATATAATAAACTTAATGTCTAGGAAAAGAATTAAGCTTTGTTAGTCAATTAAACACCTGAGCTTAAAAGATAACTTAACTTGATATGCAATTGAGGAATCAATGTTTAGGAATGTAGGTTATAGATCTTCACTCATTTGAGGAATCAATGAAGTAGGGTAAAATTAATGTAGATGAGTCATGAATAGGAATAAATTGGCATATAGAATCATAGGATTCTAAGTAGTTAAATGGTGAAACCCAAATCCAACAGTTTTCTCATCTTGAATTCCAATATCTTGTATCATCGTTTTGCTTAATTCTTTAAACCTTGTTACTAGAACATACTGTAAACAATCATTTCTCCTATTGTTTAAGAAATTATACTAAAGAACGGCCTTTGACTGCAATTCCTTGTGGATACGATAATACCCGTTGCTATACTACAATGGAGTCTTGAAATCGATTTAATAGTTGACAAGTGACAAACAACAAATTTATTTTGGTGAAAGTAGAAGTTGTAAAAATCCTTTCAACAATAAAACAAAAGAGTGTAAAGACCTAAAAAATATTTACAGTGTTAGATAAACAGAGTCGCCACCAGTGTTTTTTATTTAAGGGAAAATATTGGAAAACCCTTTTGAAATTCTTTCATTTACAAAACTTGGGTTCGGAGCTCTATTTATGCGTAAGGAAGGGTAGAGGACGAACCTCCACAGCACCCCTAGTGCACCCATCTTAAGACGGTTACCAAAAGTTGTTTATGCATGTGTTAAATTTTAGGAAAACGTTGAAAAACCCCAAAACTATTTTTTTTTTAGCCTGGTAGGTGTGACCCTAGGCCTGCGTACTTCCTTTCATTAGGAAGATCAAGGCTTATGCAGTTCTTAAGAATATTTGGTTTGCTTGACATTTTTCAATTTTTGAAATGATTAAAGACCTGTCTCGTAGTAATGCGAGATGGCCTTTTGAAAACATTTTTTGTTTTGTTTTTTTTATTTTGAGGAAAGAAGGGCGAGTCTCGTAGTAATGCGAGAGCGCTGTTCTAATTCTATTGAGAACATGTTCCACAGTAGAGTGGAAGTGTCCCGAGGATATCATTATTTCTTTTAACCTCACTTTAGAGAAACAATGGACATGTCTTGTAGTAATGCAAGAGTGTCCCTAATCACATCCATTTTTCAACAAGAAACTATTGACCGTCTAACAGTAATGTGAGAGTGTCAATAATCGATTGGATCCCTTAGTTCAATTTTTTTATCCCATTTAAAGGGGATCTATTGACCGTCCCACAGTAATGTGAGAGTGTCACCCAGCGAGATTTTTTTTATTATTCCGTTCTAAAGGAACCTATTGACAGTCCCACTGTAATGTGAGAGTGTCACTAAGTAAATTATTTTTCTTTATTCCATTCGAAGTGAATCTATTGACCGTCCCACAGTAATGCGAGAATGTCTCTAAGCAAGTTATTTTTTATTCAATTCGAAGTGAATCTATTGACCATCCCACAATAATGTGAGAGTGTCACTAAGCGAGTTGTTTTTTAATTCAGTTCGAAGAGAATCTATTGACCATCCCACAGTAATGTGAGAGTGTCATTAAGCGAGTTATTTTTTATTTGGTTCGAAGTAAATCTATTGACCGTCCCACGGTAATGTGAGAGTATCACTAAGCGAGTTGTTTTTTATTCAGTTCGAAGAGAATCTATTGACCGTCCCACAGTAATGTGAGAGTGTCACTAAGCGAGTTGTTTTTTATTCAGTCCGAAGAGAATCTATTGACCGTCCCACAGTAATGTGAGAATGTCACTAAGCGAGTTGTTTTTTATTTGTCCTAGATTTAGAGAAGGGGGTTTGAATTGTGTGTGTGATTTTTATACTTCTTTTCGTGAAATAACCGTTATAAGTTCGAAAACGTTTGTTAAAGAAGTGCAGCGGAAATTATTCTACAATTGAACAATAAAGCACACACGATGTTTATCCTGGTTCACCCCCTTAATCGACAGGGCTACGTCCAGTCCTTGGCTTAACCAAGGTTTTCACTATTTTATCAAAATAGTACAAGTGTTCTCAGGGACTTCTCCCAGTATTCTTAGGACTACTCCTTTACAAGTATTCTAGCGGGACTTCTCCTTTTCGAGTGTTGGACAGGACTCCTCCCATTTCTTTTTCAAGAAGAATTGGTTTCTACAAAATCTCTTCAGTAAGAGTGGGTATAAAATGTGAAGAACAGGATACAGAGATAATAAGCAAGTTAGTTCTCTGACGGATTTGTGTGAGAAGAGGATAAGAGTTTCACTCTGTAAAGAACTTCACACTGGTTGGCGACTGAACTCAGATAATAGATAAGTTGAGATTGTTGAGTGTTTGGCTTAGAACAGTTTGATTGCAGATGATAAACTTTGAAAGTTTGAATGCTTTGATTGTGTAAAAGTCACCAAGTTGAAACTGATGCCAATTCCACTATTTATATCTTCAGTAGGATGTTTAATGGGAGCTTTGCTGGAGATCTTCAAAATAGTTGCGTTTTGAATTTCTGCACGAATATGAGTAACAGACACTTCTGCATCTGCTACTGCAATCTGCCAGACAATTAATGTTTCTTCGATGCCGGAAGTTGATATCGTCTAGTAATGCATTTTACCTTGAGTCATAGCTTCTGCAATTAATGCTCATGTATTACAGCTAAGGGAGTCATTAATGTTCTGACCAGAATATTTGAATTTGAACGTTGGGGAGATACGATGATCAGAAGGGCTCGCCGCTAATTCAGCAAAAGAAGCTTGAATTAAGGACTGTCAGAAGATTTGAATCTTCAGGGAATGAGGTGCTTAATTCTGTCCTTTTCGACATTAATGCTCTGAAGAGACAAGTGGTGCTTGACAGCTCATCTTTAGGTTGAACAAACGATTACCTCCTAATATTACTTTTTGCACTAGTCTTCAGTCAACCCAACATTCTTCATATAAATATACCCAGTGACTGATCAACCAGACATTCATCATAGGCGGACAGACTCTCTCAGGTGAACATGATCAGCTGGCAGACTGATTCACAAAGACAGTGGCCGGACGATTTTTTCTACTATCCTTTACTTGAACATCTGCTTTTGATAATGCTTTGTCGAGGTCCATGCAGTGCATCTCCAAGTAAACAAATGTTCCTGAGCATGAAAACTATTAAGAAGTTAGAAATACTTAGCGAAATTGTTATTTATCAAAATATAGTAATTCATTAAATTAGTTGATTCTAACAGCCTCTTCCGAGCCATCTCTATGAATTCTTGATACCAAATACCTATGCTTACAAGTTTAGCCTCAATATAGATTTAGAAAAAACCTCAAACAAACAATTTCAGTATAATAAACCATAGCAACAATCATTCAATGAAATATAACAACATCTTTATCATCACTGAAATTAATAAAAGAAAGAAACTTTAGCAATCTAGATCAAGAAGCATTC
Organism: Acmispon strigosus; assembly: GCA_030819835.1. Classification (NCBI taxonomy): domain Eukaryota; kingdom Viridiplantae; phylum Streptophyta; class Magnoliopsida; order Fabales; family Fabaceae; genus Acmispon; species Acmispon strigosus. The sequence goes on along the minus strand of JAUAMA010000004.1, from coordinate 26,617,870 downwards.
AGCACCACTAAACTGGTAAGCTAGGAACTTGAACATCACCATAAAAAAACTTTAACATGGATTAATCTGGTCTGAAACTTTATCATCACCAAGTTTTAAAAGAGAAGTTATTATTACACAGCTCCATCATGTTCTAGAAAAAGGAAACTTCAACATCATTACTTAACAAGACAGAAGCTTTATCATTGCCAAGGAAGGAGCTAAAATCATCTTTATCATTACCAGAGCAGCAAGCCACAAGTTCTAGTCATCAGATCAAAGAAAGAGGACCTTAACATCATTATATCATGACCCAAAAAAAAAACATAATCCACCGGAGGTAAGGAAGAAGCAAGAAATATTTGCAACGGCTTAACAAAAACTCACAGGCAGTGGCTTAATACACAGTCACAGGTAGATAAGGAAACAAAAACAAAGTTTAAGCATAAGATAATAGTCCCAATAAAAAAACGCAGACAACACAAGCCATAATAAAAGAAAGGAGATGACCAACCCAGAACAACAGCATTTTCAGTCACAGAGCGTCGAATGAGGCGACTGTTTTGATGACGACGGTGGTGCTACGGCCTTGCGGCCGGGATTCTAGAGCAGAGGCGAAAGTTCGTGATGCGAACGCGGCAGCGGCGAGAAAGGGCGGCGGCGAGAGGACGATCGGAATGGGACAGCAGCGGCGGCGCGGGCCCAGAACGAAACGGTGGCACGATGGCTGGCGGTGGCAGTGCTTAGGAACGAAGAGGAAGGAATGGTTGAATTGGTGGTGAGAAGCAAGAGTAGGGGGCGCTGGTTCGAGAGTAATGGACGGAGAGGGGGGTGGCGAGGTAGAGAAGTTCGATGGTGAAGTATGGTCGATGGTTCTGCGAGGGTCGAAGGGGTGGCGGTGGTTCGAGAGGAGAGGAAGGGTAGCGACAGTGGTCGAAGAGAAAGGGAAGGAGGGGAGGGTTTGAGAGGAGGCGACATTCTAAGAGAAGAGGGAATGGAGGTGATGGGGGTTTGGGTTGTGAGGCGGCAGTAATATCTAAGGAAGGTTGGTAGGAGATGTGGGTGAAGAGGAGCAGTGGGGAGCGGCGGCGGCTGTTTAGCGGAGGGGGGAGATGGTTGGGGTTTGATGGTCGTTACAGATGACGACTCTGCTGAAGTCTGGATAGAGAGTCAAGCTTGTATAGTTGTGTGTGCGTGTTTGATTAATTTGTAAATTTTGTTTTACCCCTCTTTTAGCTTGTCAATATTCTTGTATATTAATTGTATATAGTTTTATGATTTTTTTAGTTGTTTTCTTGTAAATATTTGCTATAGCATGCGGTACCTAAGGTATATGACCAATTAAATATATTGTGAGCTACCTGGATTTTTCTGGTTGTTTTGCAGGTGGGGGTAGTTTTAGGATAGGTGTTTCTGAAAGGTTTGTTCGCTCCCTACACACACTTTCACTAACACATGCTTCACACTTTGTAGGCTCTATACCCTAGTATTTGAAAACCATAGGATTAAAGGGGTCTTGGTGTAGACTTGAGGGGTCTCTATATGGGGCTTCCCTGATAGTCATTGATTCTCCACTCAGATTGTTACTAGCGTTATGATGCTGCTATCTTGAAACCATTAGTATTAATGGTTCTTGTGGTGGGTCAAAACGTTGGGTTCTTATCTTTCGAGATAGGGGCAATCTGGGGGCCTATTTTGAAAGTCTAGACCTCTCCTTGAATTCACTGATTGTGACATTAGCTAGCCCACCTGTATTAAGGTTTTTGCCTTAGAACATACTTAACCCTAAGGATGTCACCCTTGTAAGACACAAATGGAAGCATTTAGGTTTTCTTTTCTCCTTAAAATCATGCATTGCATCCCATTCTGCACCCGAATCATTAAAGGATAAATAATAGACAAAAGTCTTAAAACTTGCATCTCCTTGGAAAACTCAAGTCCAATAAAAGAAAAGCCAAAAAAAAAAAAATTTGAAAAAAGAGAGAACTCTGTGGCAAACTCAAGTTAAAACATAAATCATGTGAATGCAACACATTTGATGAGCCTGGGCTTGGAGATGAGAGAAATCCACGATTTGGAGGCTAATGGAAAGGCAAGTAGGAGCAAAGAGGTTATTGACTTGCTTCGTGGCATGACAAGAGTCGATCATCGGATTGTAAGCTGCCTTGGCAGTAGTTTGAGGTGATTGAGGAGATTGAGGCTGAGCATGGTACTATCGGGTAGACACTTGGGCAACTACTATAGATGAAATGGTCAATATCAATAATGAGAAGTTGGAAGAAAAGTTTGTGACGTGGTAGCAACCCCAAACTCCGCCACCTTCTTACCCCCTTAACTCATTCATCATGTGCTAATAACTACCATAAATATGCCACTTCCCTCAATTGACTCCCTCTTTCTAATGCCATCAAGTCAATGTCCTATCTTGATCATCCCTCCAAACCAACTTCTTTGCCTAGATCGCATCCATGAAATCGTGTCTGCCACCACAAAGCATGGGTGAGCTAAAAGAAAGGTCAGTGTTGTGTCGTAGTCCCCATACCCCACCACTCCTTTACCGTACAAACTCATCACATGTCATCATTCATTTCACTAAACAAACTTGTCATCTTTCCATCGCACCTTATCCTTCTACCACCTTTCACCACCAAGGCCAAATTACCCACCTTAACCCAACCTTTCAAACCAATGTTTGCCTAGTCCACTTCCTGGAAATCCTGTGTTCTACTACACTCAAAGGGGGAGCCATTTACCTGAGGCTGATCTGATCAAGAGGATGCGATAAAATGATATGGATCTTTCACCCCAAGGAAGGCCAAGAGGGAAGATTTTTCCATAGCTCACTCATCAGTGCATTATAAGTTGAAAAAACTTGCTTTCGAAGTGTTGTGAGCTCATGGGTGAAGCAACCATTCATGTAGAGGAGTTTATTTGTCACCGCCAGAAGAGCATTCAAGAAAAAAGAGCAATATTTGAGGCGCTAGCAGCTGGGGAATTCGAGATTATGGTCTAGCTTGTTAATTAGTGGGATTAGCATTTCCAGATGTTTTGTCATGTTATGTTCTCACTCAGGTTGTGAGAATTTTGAACTTACGAGAACTTTCTTTGAAGCATTTTTAAGAAACATGCATAACATTTCGCTTTGTCTTTTGTTGTTTGCTTCATCTGTCACCTCCATTTCATCTTCACTTGAGTTTCTTCTTCCGAAACTCTCCAACCATTGATAAATCATTCCCCATAAATATCTTTCCATGATGACCTTTCCATAAAATATATGAAAACTCATTTGTTTGATTCCTAGGGACATGACTGCATGAAAAAGGAGATCAGTGGTACTAGGGAAAATTTTGCCATCTAGACGCTTGGTCACTTGTGGCAAGCACTGTTGGAAGATGAGCATGTAGTAGAAAAGCACAAGTGTCATAAAAAAACAAAAAAAAGATGATGAATAAAAGGCTCGTAAGGTTAAAAACCCATAAGGGCGGCCTAATCAAAAGTTAGGGCACAAAATGTTAGTATAGATAGCAACCTGAGAGGGGGGGGGGTGAATCAGAGTTGCCCCGATTTTTGCCTTATTGAAATTATTACTTCCAAGATAATGATGATCACAAGATGATAGTTGTGATTGCAGCGGAATTAAGGATTGCTTGAAAGTAAAAGATGAAGGATGAGAAGAACACACAGGGATTTTATCCTGATTCACCTTCAATCCCAGAAGGCTACGTCCAGTCCTCTGATCACACAGAGATTTTCCACTATACCAGAAAGCAAACCACTTTCTGAAGAACCACTCCACTGAATCACACAGTGAAGATTTACAATGATCAAGATTCCTTACAAGTTCTTACACCAAGAACCCTAAGAACTCTTGTCAAACCTCAGATGGCAAACCACCAACTGATGACGCCGAAACCTACGGCGGACTTTGAATCAAACCCGATTCAAAGAACCTTTTCCACTATCACCGAACCTACGGCGGAGTTTGAATCAAACCCGATTCAAAGAACCTTTTCACAACCATCGAACACCACGATGGACATTTTTACAACCACCGAAAACCACGGTGAATGAATCAACTTGATTCAAGAGATGAAGAAGAAGATGCCTTTACAATGGCTGATTCAATCCTTTAGACAAGATGGATTGATCTTAGTTTGTATGCTCCAGGCAATTACAATGAAGGCTTCTTAATAATTCTGAGTTCTCAATAATTGAACAGCATGAGTGTTCTTTGACATTTAGAGAACAAGAACTCAGAATGATGACTCTAATGAGTGTTAAAGTTGTGGCATAAGTCATGCTTGTTTCTGAGTATTCATGGACTATTTATAAGCACTAGTGATTGTTCATGAACCATTGCAATGCTTCTCAAAAGACTTGGGATGCATTGGTTCATGAAACAACACATCCAATGCACTAAAGGTTGTTAATGAACCATTGCAATGTTTCCCAAATGACTTGGGACATATTGGTTCGTGAAACAACATATATTAGGCACTAGAGGTTGCCTATGAACCATTACAATGCTTCCCAAACGTTGTGAGACACATAGGTTCATTAAAAAGCACTTTTGTCGTGATGGTAATCGATTACAGCAGTTAGTGTAATCGATTACACTAGTCGTTGCAGTTTGAATTCAAATTTCAAACTGTGTAATCGATTACACACAACCTGTAATCGATTACCGATAGTCCAAAACTCAATTTTAACCATCTTAAACCCTAATTGAGTGTTCCTACCAAGTCTTACTTGTGAGAACGTATTATACACAATTAGTTGATCTTTAATGAGCCTTCAAATGCAATTAAACCTTAATAAATCATAGCACACTAAGTTGACAAGACTTACTTAAAACTAGAACCTTCATGTTTGATCTTGACGTTCTGAGCCGGTTCTTGAAGTCTTTCTTCTCTGAAGTCTTCTTTGATGTCTTCTTAAAGTCTTCCTTCCTTTTCTGAAGTCTTCGTAAAGTCTTTCTTCTTTTTGTTCCTTTCTTTCATGAAGTCTTCTTGAAGTCTTCCTTTTCTTTTCTGAAGTCTTTCTTCTTTTTGTGATGTGTTTGTCTTCATCAAAACCTCAGCCGAGTCCAAGGACGAGACCTGATTTACACAAAATCCAACAAATACAAAAAAGGAGAAATTTGTTTAAACCCATCGAGTTTAATCCTGAAATTAATTTCTTGGAAATAAGCAATTATGATTTGATATGAAGTTTGACATTCTTTCTCTATCCATGAAAATATAAAATAAAAATCTCTGGCTACCCACTTTAAGCCTCATACAAAACTCTTTTTTTTTTCTTCACATTGACCCTAGACAAGGATCACCCCTACACTGGGGGTTTTGCTCGGTATGAGTTGGTTTTGCTCAATGAATCATGTCGTAGAAAGAAAACAAAGGAAAAAAATAGAATGTCAAGAAAATAGAGGTAAAAAAAAGGAGAGGGAGAGATACCAAAGTTAATATTGTGATTTGACAATTTGAGAAAAATATGAAAAAATCAAAAGAAATGAAGGACATTAACAAATTTGTGGTTTGCAATAAAAGATCATGATCATCTCATAATTATCTAGAATCATCAAAGCGCGAATGATCCTTTGTCTATCAACCCTTAAACACTTGTTTGAGCCTTTGATATCCTTTCTTTCATAACCCTTTAGCCATTAGCCACATTACAACCCCATAAAAGTCAATTCTGATAAATGATTGCTTGCTTTATTTTCTTGAGTTTTAATTTCAGGATAAAATAATTCAACCCTCTTACTCCTAAAAGAAAGATGAAAAAATAGAGAAAATTGAAAAAAATAAAAAAGAGCAAAAGAAAAATTGACGTTTCTATGTTGAGTGCTTGTTTGCCTAAGAAGAGAAAATCCAGTGCCAAAGTCCAATCACTACCTCTTAGAATGAGTATCAATGATTAATGTCTCTTGTTCATAGGAACCTCTCAAGTGAGAACTAAGAATAAAAGTGGTCAGTCATGTTGTCATATCCCTCCATTTCCTTGTACTCTTATTTCCCAAAGAGGTAAGATATGTTGTCCATTGTCTGCCACTCTGCCTAAACCGGGGCAGTTTCATCTTGTTACCCTACGTTCACTTCAGTCATCTCCCAAACTGGGGCTAATGCTCAATTTGTTGTTGATCACTCTTTTCTAATATGGGGCAGAAAAAAATATTCACTCGTTTCAGCAGCCACGAAGACCCTAACAGAGCCACCCTCTTTCTTCTCCCATCAAACCCCAACCATCTTCCCCTTCCGCTAACAGCCGCCGCCGCTCCCCACTGCTCCTCTTCACCCACGTCTCCTCCCAACCTTCCTCAGACATCACTGCCGCCTCACAACCCAAACCCTCATCACCTCCATTCCCTCTTTTCTTAGACTGTCGCCTCCTCTCAAACCCTCACCTCCTTTCCTTTCTCTTCGACCACCATCTCTACCCTTCCTCTCCTCTCGAACCACCGCCACCCCTTCGACCCTCGCAGAACCATCGACCACACTTCACCATCGAACTTCTCTACCTCGCCACTCCCCTCTCCGTCCATTACTCTCGAACCAGCGCACCCCCCCTCAACTCTTGCGTCTCACCACCGATTCGACCATTCCTTCCTCTTCTTTCCTAAGCACTGCCGCCGTCAGCCACATTTTCATTCTGGGCCCGCGCCGCCACTGCTGTCCCATCCCGATCATCCTCTCACCGCCGCCATTTCTCGCCGCTGCCGCGTTCCCGTCGCGCACTTTTTTCCTCTGCTCCAGAATCCCAACCGCGAGGCCGTAGCGCCGCCGTCGTTGTTAAAACAGTCGCCACATTCGACGCCCTGTGACTGAAAACACTGTTGTTCTGGGTTGGTCATCTCCTTTCTTTTATTATGGCTTGTGTTGTCTACGTTGTTTTTTTTTTGGGACTGCTATCTTATGCTTAAACACTGTTTTTGTTTCCTTATCTGCCTGTAAGTGTGTGTTAAGCCACTGCCTGTGAGTTTGTGTTAAGTCGTTGCAAATATTGGTTGCTTCTTCCTTACCTCCTGTGGATTATGTTTTTAGAACATGATGGAGCTGTGTAATAATAACTTCTCTTTTAAAACTTGGTGATGATAAAGTTTCAGACTCGATTAATCTATGTTAAAGTTTTTTTATGGTGATGTTCAAGTTCCTAGCTTACCAGTTTAGTGGTGCTGAATGCTTCTTGATCTAGATTGCTAAAGTTTCTTTCTTTTATTAATTTCAGTGATGATAAAGATGCTGTTATATTTCATTGAATGATTGTTGCTATGGTTTATTATACTAAAATTGTTTGTTTGAGGTTTTTGCTAAATCTATATTGAGACTAAACTTGTAAGCACAGGTATTTGGTATCAAGAATTGATAGAGATGGCTCGGAAGAGGCGATTCTCTTTTATGGCACAAGATGTGTTTACTTATATATATATATATATTGTCGCAACCAGGTCGTGGCGGGACGGCGTAAAAAGTAATTAATTATCAGACAGAGTCGCCACTAATGTTTATTTGAGGAAAACACTAGAAAAACCTAAAAATGATAAATAGCCTGCGAAACCTAAAATCTAGGTTCGGGAGTCTATTACGCGTGGGGAAGGTGTTAGCACCCCACAACGCCCGTCTAAACGGTACCTAAGATTGCTTGTGTAATTTCCTTAGCTTTCTACGTTATTAACTTTACCCTTATTTATTTTTATTATTTAATTTCTAGTTACTCCTAAAAGGAAAAGAAAGAAAACAAATATATATATATTTATACTATTTAATCCCTAATTATCTCTCAAAAGAAAGACAAAAAAAAAAAACAAAATATTTTATTATTTTTTATAGCCTGATAGGTGTGAACCTAGTCCTACGTACTTCATTAAAATGGAAGATCAAGGCTTACGCAGTTCTTGTTTGAATTTAATTAAGGTTTTTAGTTTTTTTCTTTTTTGACAACAAAAATTAAAATTAAAATGTCCTTATATCATGGACTTACAAGAAATGTCACACAAAAATAAAAACAAAGAAAGAAAAAAAAACCAAGAGCATATACTAAATGATTACATCAGAGGGGAACTAAAAAAATGAAATAAGAAATAAGAAACAAAACAAAAAAATAGAAACCAACCCAAAATAATTAAAAAAAAATAAAGGAAGCCAAATGGAGACTTGATTGTGGGTGATGACAGCAGCCTGAGGGGGAGCGGCGGCGGCAGCCCAGAGAAGGAACGGCGGTGACCGGTATGCAGGAAGTGGAATGGCGGCGCGCGGTGGCAGGGGAAAGGAGCGGCGGCGCACGGTGGCAGGGAAGGAGGATGAGAGATGGTGCGGCGGCGGTGGCTATGGAGGAGAGGAGCGGCAGCACGCGGTGGTTGGGAAGGAGGAAAGGAGATGGTGCGGCGGCGGTGGCTATGGAGGAGAGGAGCGGCTGTGTTGTTGAGAGAGAGGGGAAATTTTTTAGGGTTTTTATTTCTTTGTGAGTATAGGGGCTGCTGTAAAAAAATTGTGTGTGGTTCCCAAGGTAGGACGGGTATTTATATATTAGAATTAGGGTTAGGTTTTCCTCTCTTCTTCTTTTGAGCTACTGCCTTCTCCTTCTTTTTTTCTTTCCTTTTTTGCTCTTTCTCCTCTCTTTTTTTCTTCACGGGCCACTTGGCCCGTTTTTTATTTCTTTCTTCCTCTTCCCCCTTTTTTTGCTTCTGCCTTCTTTTCTTTTCTGGGCCCATTCCTTCTTTCTCCCTTCTTTTTTTTAGGCTTAATAGCCATTTTGGTCCCCCAGATTTCACGATTTTGCATTCGTGGTCCCTCTTGCAATTTATTAGCACCCAGAGTCCCCCCAGATTTACTAGAAATGCAAAATCTTCAAAGATAAAGGGACTCTGGGTGCTAATAAATTGCAAGAGGGACCACGAATGCAAAATCGTGAAATCTGGGGGACCAAAATGGCTATTAAGCCTTTTTTTTATCATGGCCGTTTGGCCACTTCCCTTTTCTTCTTTCTTTTTTCTTCTCTTCTTTTTTCTTTTCTTTCCTTTCTTTTTTTCTCTTTTTTCCTTCTTTTCTTTTTCTCTCTCTTTTTTTTCTTCCCTTTTTATTTAAAATTGGACCCGGACAAAAATAGGTGTCAACATATATATATATTTATGTTTTTTTAGCGCCTTATTCATCATGTATTATTTGTAGCATTAAAGCTTCTCTAAATGTGGGACAAATAAAAAACAACTCAGCTTAGTGACACTCTCACATTACTGTGGGATGGTCAATAGATTCTCTTCGGACTGAATAAAAAACAACTCGCTTAGTGACACTCTCACATTACTGTGCGACGGTCAATAGATTCTCTTCGAACTGAATGAAAAACAACTCGCTTAGTGACACTGTCACATTACTGTGGGACGGCCAATAGATTCACTTTGAACCAAATAAAAGCCAACTCTCTTAGTGACACTCTCACATTACTGTGGGACGGTCAATATATTCTCTTCGAACTAAATAAAAAACAACTCGCTTAGTGACACTCTCACATTACTGTGGGACGGTCAATAGATTCACTTCGAATCGAATAAAAAACAACTCGCTCAGAGACATTCTCGCATTACTGTGGGACGGTCAATAGTTTCACTTTGAATTGAATAAAAAAAAACAATTTACTTAGTGACACTCTCACATTATTGTGGGACGGTCAATAGGTTCCTTTAGAATGGAATAAAAAAAATCTCTCTCGGTGACACTCTCACGTTACTGCGGGACGGTCAATAGATCTCCTTTAAACGTGATTAAAAAATTGCAATAAGGGATCCAATCGATTATTGACACTCTCACATTACTGTGAGATGGTCAATAGTTTCTACTCGTTGAAAAATGGATGTGATTAGAGACACTCTTGCATTACTACAAGACATGTCCATTGTTTCTCTAAAGTGAAGTTAATAAAAAAATAATGATATCCTCAGGACACTTCCACATTATTGTGGAACATGTTCTCAATAAAATTAGAACGGCGCTCTCGCATTACTACGAGAATCGCCCTTCTTTCCTAAAAAAAAACAAAACAAAACAAAACATGTTTTCAAAAGGCCCTCTCGCATTACTACGAGACAGGTCTTTAATCATTTCAAAAATTAAAAAATGTCAAGCAAACCAAATCTTCTTAAGAACTGTGTAAGCCTTGATCTTCCTAATGAAAGGAAGTACACAGGCCTAGGGTCACACCTACCAGGCTAAAATAATAATAAAAATCTTTTTGTTTTGGGGTTTTTCAACGTTTTCCTAAAATTTAACACATGCATAAACAACTTTTGGTAACTGTCTTAAGATGGGTGCACTAGGGGTGCTGTGGAGGTTCGTCCTCCACCCTTCCCTACGTATAAATAGACCTCTGAACCCAAGTTTTGTAAATGAAAGAATTTCAAAAGGGTTTTCCAATGTTTTCCCTTAAATAAAAAACACTGGTGGCGACTTTGTTTATCTAACACTGTAAATATTTTTTAGGTCGTTACAAAGAGCATATAAATGATAAGCTTGAAAATGATAAGCATGTTGGATAGCAAGTAAGAGGGATAGAGTTTTTAATCCATCTTTCACAGGATCAATGTAAGAACCTGTTCAATTGTTGATAGCTTTGAATCCATGTTTGCTTTGTGTTCTTCAAAAGCTTGAATGATAGCCATTTTAGCATCAACAGCTACTGGATGTACTTCCACTATTTCCATAGAGCTTGTACAATCATTAGATTGACTAGAAGTTTGGGCCTTGGATATTTTTCATTAACACCGTATCATCCATAAACATATTATCAATATCATCTTCCTTGGTGCAGACGATGGTTCTTGTCAAGCAATTATGATTACGTCACTTGATGACGTCATTCTCGTTTGAACTTCACAATTTGTAAACGATAGATTGTAGACATTGCATTTTCTTCAAATGTTGCATCTTCTTTAGACGATGCACTAAGATGAATAAACGATGATTTTATCGTATGTGCCTTTGTCGTCTCTTGCACTTCGGTTAGTATAGACAATATAGTTTACAAATCAGGATGCATGCCAATGCTTTCTCTCAAATATTTAAATCCATTTTCAATGAGAGGTTTGGTAAATAAGTCAGCAAGTTGATAATCAGTATTCACATATGACATGTCAATATTACCCCTTGCAACATGATCCCTTATGAAATGATGCTTGATTTCTATATGCTTGGTCCTAGGATGGTGAACATGATTGTAACGCCCCAATTTTTGGTCAGGGGTCACATTGTAAATACCCGAAAATATAAGTTTTGTAAACCTCTCAAAAAGACCACTTTTTTTTTTTAAATGAACGTCGCTCAAAAATATTTAATCAATAAATATTATCCCATAATAATATGATTTAATGTGAGCAGTAAAATAAATAATTGTTAACAACATAACTTTACTAAGTCTTGATAAAATAAAACAGTAAAACTCATGTTCCTTCTTCTTCCCTTCATCACCAGCTTTCAAAATTAACCTTCCATTTAATCTTCATGCTGCTCATCTGTGGCGTTAAGCACCCAAACAAACACACAAACAAACAGTAGTAGATTAACGGCAATGCTCAAAATTATTTCCAGTTAAATAAAAAATCCAACAGTAGTAGATTAACGGCAATGCTCAAAATTATTTCCTTTAAATCTTCAAAAAATGTGCAAGTTATTCCTATCATAAGTATATGCATATCTATGACCAAGGTTATCCCAGAACAAGGGCAGGACAATCACGTGGGACAAAGATCCACCACATTGCCCACGGTTGATCCCACGGGACAAAGTGCTGTCACATCAACCTAAACATCCTAAATATAGTGCATATGCTATGGCACAATTAATCAACATCTCTATCCTCATGAACCAACAGTCCACACAATTTTCAGTCATAGTATCATATGCAAGATTTATACCATTTCCTCTTAAAATCATCACCATCATATTTTACTCAATATTCAATTTAATTCATCAATTCCAACATCATAAAGATTGTGTAAAGCATGTTACAGCATCATTCAACCAGTCCAAAACATGTTCAAAGCCAAACAATAGCAGAATTCACAAAGAAACATAGTAATCACAAATGACAATCGATTCCTAAAAGAAGTTACCCTTACCTCCGACTTGGTCGTATAAGATTTCTCCTCCACGTATAAAAAACATATGGATAATGTTCAATAAACTATCCCCAAAGGTGGAAAGGAAAACTCATAAGAATTGGTCTCGAACCGGCCAACTAGGGTTTCAAAGGAAAAATAGAATTGGGACTCTGCAATACCCACGCATGTGCGCAGGGTATAGCCACGCACATGCATGGCTCAGGTAGAGGACTCAAAAACCCTTGCGCATGTTCACAAGGTGGCCACGCACATGCCTGGCCCCTCTGTCCAGAGGTTGAAAATTCATATTTTCTCACTTAGAAAGGGTTCAGAACAAGTTTTCACTTAGGGTTTTTCATTGAAAAGAGTTGTTTAAGGCCAAAAACATTGGGAACCAATTCAGAAAGGAATTTTCATCAAATACAAAAACTTATTAGTCACAAAATCGTTTTGAACGGGAAAGGTTTCAAAGGTTCTGTCAAGCCAAAAAATCAACTTTCCCCCAAGTTAAGAATTCCATGGCAAAAACTCAAGGAATCACAATTGGAAAGAGTAGTACTTAGAGAAACCCCAAAGGGAACCAACCTCAAAGTTTCATACGAACAAGGAAAGAATGCTATCATCGGCCACGAACTCAGAAGACGTTTGCTCAACGACCATGGCGACGGCTGCACCTTCGACAACGGAAACCTTGGAATGGATCAGAGAACCAAGGATAGAAAGGAGAAAATTAGAATAGTTCAGAGGCATGGTCCAACAATCATGAATTCCTAAGGAACTCAGAAAAGAATTTCTCACCGTGAATTTTGGGAAGAGGAGAAGAAAATGTCCTTATCCTATCCACAGAGGGAACTCGAGCACAACAACAAGGAGAGGAGAATGGAGAACTCAAGCAGCACAACACCAGGATGGAATGAATGTTTTGGCTATCTCTCAAGAAGAGAAGTACAACAGCAACATGGAGTGGTTTTTCTGCACGTGGACTGTTCCTCTCAGAAATGATTTCACATACTGTTTGAGTGAAGAGGTGGAATGAATTCAGTTTCTCTTCCCACTATATGCTGACCGCACCACTCTAGGGAGTGGGGAGTTACCTCAGTTTATTTTTCCCTATTTTTCAGTAGTACCCAAATGGTATCTAGAAATCTTAGGAAAAGATGCTCTCTCCTTTTTTCTTAAATATCCACTCAGCAGAAGATAAAAGGAACAAAAAGGAAAATTATAGTTGAGCAAGAGCTTGGAACATGACTCGGCCCTAGTAGAAATAGGGGAAAAGAACAACAACTTCCTCTTCCTTCGAAACCTCTATGCTAACAGAACGAATCCGATCCCGTTTCTAGCTAAAACGGATTCTGTTACGTAACTTAATTATTTATCTACTAACAATGAAATTCAGAAAATTATCTCCTAAGAAAAAAAGAATATTCCCTCTCATTCCTCCTGAATTTAAAAAATAATGAGACAATAGGAAGCAGAAATAAAAATTAACATTTAACCAAGATTCGAACCCTCGCCCACATAAAAGAAAGTGCTGAGCCTATCATACCATGCTCTGGGGGCTTGCTTCAAACCGTAGAGGGATTTCTTTAGTTTGAAGACATGGTCTAGAAGGGACGCCTCTTCAAATCCTGGGGGATGCTTCACACAAACTTCTTCTTCAATGAAGCCATTGAGAAATTCACTTTTGACATCCATTTGATAGAGCTTGATAGAGTGTTGACATGCAAAAGCTAGCAATATATGAATTGCTCCAATTCGTGCAACAGGAGCAAATGTTTCAGTTTAGTCTATGCCTTCTTGTTGATTGTAGCCTTGAGCTACCGGTCTTTCTCTGTTTCTAGTCACCTTGCCATCTTCATCTACTTTGTTTCTGAAAACCTATTTTGTTCCAATGATGGATTTTCCCTTAGGTTTAGGAACAAGATTCCAGACTTGACTCCTTTCAAATTGATTTAGCTCTTCATGCATGGCTAATATCCACCCTTCACCTTGTAACGCTTCTTAGACATTCTTTGGTTCAATTTCAGAGATGAAAGCACAGTTTTCGTGATTGTGGAATGATGATCTAGTTCTGACTTTTTCTGAGGTGCTTCTAATGACTTGGTTTGGAGGATGATCTGGTCTGAATCCCCAATCTCTTGGAAGAGAAATTCCACTTGATGTCATGACTTGATTAGACGTTGTAGGGTTGGATTATGGCACGTCATTTTCTTTAGACGATGGATGATTGTTTGATTATTTGGATTGCTTAGACGATGGATGACTAATGGACGGTTGAGCTTTGTTAGACGATGATCCTTCAAATTTTCTATTAAGATCTAGATTTTTGAGTTCTTCTTCGAGGTTGATTAGTTCTTCATTTGTGTTGTGAACATCAAACTTTACATTGATAGATTCTTCCACCACCATGATTCTGGAGTTGTAGACTCTGTAAGCTTTTGAGCGAGGAGAATATCCAAGAAATATTCCTTTGTCTGACTTGGAATCAAACTTCCAAAGATCGTCCTTATTGTTGAGGATGAAGCAGGGACATCCGAACAGATGGAAGTAAGAAATGTGTGGTTATCTCCCTTTCCATAGTTCGTATAGATTATTCTTTAGAATTGGCCTCATAAGAATTCTGTTTTGGATGTAGCAAGCAGTATGAATTGCTTCAGCCCAAAAGTACTTTGGAAGAGATGTCTCACTTGCCATAGTTCTTGCCATCTCTTGGAGAGATCTGTTCTTTCGTTCAACTACACAATTTTTTTGAGGACTTCTTGGAGCTGAGAATTGATGAGTGATGCCATTGAGTTCACAGAAGCTTTCAAACTCTTCATTGATGAATTCTCCACCTCTATCACTTCTGATTTTTGCAATGTAGTAGCCTTTCTCATTTTGGACTTTCTTTCATAGTGTTGTGAATGCTTTGAATGTGTCGTCTTTGTGACTTAGGATTTGAACCCAAGAAAATATCGTGTAGTCGTCCACTATGACAAAGCCATACCTTTTTCAAGAACAACTAGTCGTTCTAGTAGGTCCAAACAAGTCCATATGTAACATCTCCAGTGGTCTACTTGTACTCACAACGTTCTTTGAATGAAAAGAACTTTTTAATTTCTTTCCTTGAAGACATGCAGAGCATATGACATCAGATTTGAAAGATAGTTTTGGCAGACCACGTACTAAGTCATGTTTGACTATCTTTATAACGGTCTTCAAGGATGCATGCCCTAGCTTCCTGTGCCAAATCCATTTATCATCCTCTGATGACACTAGACAAGTTACATTTTGACTTGCAAGGTTTTACAAGTTCGTCTTATATAGATTCCCTTGTCTCTGAGCATCAAAGACGACTTTGTCATTACCATTAGTTACACTACACTTCACTTTGTTAAAGGAAATAGTCATCCCACTATCACATAATTGACTTATTCTAAGTAGTTTATGTTTTAATACTTTAACTAAAAGAACCCTGTTTATCACAGGAAGAGTTTCCTTACCCATATCTCCTTCACCTATAATAAAACCTTTCTTGTTACCTCCAAAGGTAACTGTTCCTCTGTTTTCTTTAGCAAGGATCTTTGGGAACATATACCTTCTTCCGGTCATGTGTCACGAGCATTCACTGTACAGGTATCATTGTTCGCTTCTGCTTTTCCCTGTTAAACAGATCTGCAGCAGGAACTATCATGGTCTTAGGTCTTGTTTTGTTAGCAAGAACACCTCTCAGTGGTCTTTTTGATTCTATATTTTACCACAAATGTCACAGGTTCAGACGATATGGAAGTAGACGATACAAATTTAATGTCAGACGTTGCAGTACCAGACAACGCAACATTATCATTATTGCTATCATATCCTAAACCACTTTTATCATACATTTTTCAATTATTTCCACTTAGTCTTACTAAGTTATCATGACCACTTGTGAAAGCTGAAAGATCTTGTATTAAAACTTTAACTCTTTCTTTGAGAAAATTGACTTCCTCAGAAGAATTTTGTTCTTGCAAAACTTTGTTTTCTTCAGCTAGCAACATGTTTTCTTGCTTAGAAGCATCTAGCTCTTTTTGAATTTGTGCAAACATTTTCTTTAGGCTACTATACTTTGAAGATAAAGCATGGAAAAATCAAGTAACTCATTGTATTCTTCTTCAAGAATTTCGGGTTTTACCTGATCTTCCTCATCGTCTGATACATCTACTAAAGCCATGAAGGCAAAGAATGACTCTTCATCGTCTTTATCTTCATCATTGTCAAAGCATTCTTCAGACTCCTCACTCTGGCCAATGAGCGCCTTCTTCATCTTATTGTAGTCCTTCTAGAATGGTTTCTTTGTTAGTCGAGGACATTCAGATTTTACGTGTCCTGGCTTTGTGCATTCATAGCAAACGATGGGACTTTTTTTTGAGATTTGTTCTCCTTCCCTTCTGGATCTTGATGAGACTATTCTTTGTCCAGAATCCTTCCTCTGCTCTATTCTTGACTCATACTTGGCCTGTCGTCGTTTGAGCCACATCCTTTTGAATCTTCTGTTGAAGAGTGCTTCCTCATCGTCTGAGCAGTCTAACAACCCTTCAGCTTCCTTAGATGATTCTTCAACTTTTAAGGCTTTGGAGGTTCTGGATTTGATGGCTACAAATTTTTTCTTTTTAGTACCTTCATCTTGAGCAAGTTCAATCTCATGAACTTTTAAGGATCCCAAGAGATCTTCCATTCAAGAATGCTAAGATCTTTAGCTTCTTGAATGGCAGTCACCTTTGGTCTCCACTTGGTGGAAAGAAATCTTAGAATTTTTGTGATCTGATCAAGATTGTTGTGTGTTCTTCCAAGATTTCTTAATCCATTGATGATTGTTTGGAATCTAGAAAACATATCATCGATAGATTCATTATCCTTCATTTTGAAGGCTTCATATTGAGCAACAAGCATACTTATTCTTGTATGCTTCACATTAGATGTAACACCCCAATTTTGGGTTGAGGGTCACATAGTAATTACGCGGAAAATATATTTTGAAACCTCTCAAAAACACTCGAGTTCCAAAGATCAACGTCACTCGATATTAATAATTAATAATTACCCCATAATAGAAATATAATCATCTCAACGCGATAAAGTTCCAAAATAATTAAAGTGGCACCGACATGTGCAAAATACAAAACATCGCAAGAAGAAAGAAAATTACAACTTCTTTATTTGAATCTTCCTCGTCACTTGTTCTATCTTCAAGTCACCGCTCCTGGACCTCATTGTCCTGATCATCTATGGCGTTAAGCGCCCAAACAAATCAAACAAGGCAAACAAGAAAGGGTTAACTCGTAAATACAGAAAAAGCATATAATCAATTGTGATAGTAAAAAAAAAATACAAGTTCATCAAGAACAGAACAAGAACAGCAACACAATAATTAATTTCCACGTCACCAAATCGATTAGGATGTGCAAATGCTCTCTACTACTATATGCTTATAGTTATAATATATGACCATTACGTCACCCTTCTCGGGCTAAAACATCACCCTTCTCGGGCTAAAACATCACCCTTCACGGGCCAAAACATCACCCTTCACGGGCCAAACGTCACCCTTCACGGGCCAAAATATCACCCTTCACACGGGCCAAAACATCACCCTTCACGGGCCAAGACAATCACGTGGGACAAAGATCCACCACATTGCCCTCGGTTGATTACCCTCAACCTAAGAATCCTAAGTTGATCCCGCGGGACAAAGTGCCGCCACATCAACCCAATATATATATATATATATATATATATATATATATATATATATATATATAAGATGCATATGCTATGACTATGCAAAAATTCATACTCCTCATGGACCAACAGTCCACACAAAACTTCAATCATAGCACACTACATACACAATATAACCATCACCACACAACAACATTTCCACCATGAATTAACCAATATATCTCAATTTATTCATTTATTTAAAAAAAACAGCATTCTTATTTTAATATTAAAATAGAAACAGCATTGTTTATATACAGAAAACAGCAGTATGTATACACAATAAACAGCAGTGTATTTTTCAAATACAGAAAACAGCAGTGTTTATTTACAGTAAACAGCAGTGTATATTTCAAATACAAAAAACAGCAGTGTAATTTTAGAACAGAAACAGCAGAAATTTAAGTACAGAAACTGCAGTATTTTAGAATACAGAAAACAGTAGTTGTTTTAATACAGAAACAGCAGCCCTAAAAAAAAACAGAAACAGTGGCAATTTTAATACAGAATCTGCTGTTCTTAGAAAAAATACAGAAACAGAATACAGCAGTAACAAAAAACAGAAAATAGAGTTATAATAATCCCATGATAGAAATATAATCATCTCAACGCGATAAAGTTCTAAAATAGATAAAGTGGCACCGACATGTGCTAAATACCAAACATCGCAAAAAGAAAGAAAATTACAACTTCTTTATTTGAATTTTCCTCGTCACTTGTTCTATCTTCAAGTCACCGCTCCTGGACCTCATTGTCCTGATCATCTATGGCGTTAAGCGCCCAAACAAATCAAACAAGGCAAACAAGAAAGGGTTAACTCGTAAATACAGAAAAAGCATATAATCAATTGTGATAGTAAAAAAAACACAAGTTCATCAAACTGACACAATAACGGAAATTCATCAAGAACGGAACAAGAACAGTAACACAATAATAAATTTCCACATCACCAAATCGATTAGGATGTGCAAATGCTCTCTACTACTATATGCTTATAGTTATAATATATGGCTATTACGTCACCCTTCTCGGGCTAAAACATCACCCTTCTTGGGCTAAAACATCACCCTTCACGGGCCAAACGTCACCCTTCACAGGCCAAAACATCACCCTTCACGGGCCAAACGTCACCCTTCACGGGCCAAGACATCACCCTTCACGGGCCAAGACAATCGCGTGGGACAAAGATCCACCACATTGCCCTCGGTTGATTACCATCAACCTAAGAATCCTCAGTTGATCCCGCGGGACAAAGTGCCGCCACATCAACCCAATATATATATATATATATATATATATATATATATATATATATATATATAAGATGCATATGCTATGACTATGCGAAAATTCATACTCCTCATGGACCAACAGTCCACACAAAACTTCAATCATAGCACACTACATGCACAATATAACCATCACCACACAACGACATTTCCACCATGAATTAACCAATATATCTCAATTTATTCATTTATTTAAAAAAAACAGCATTCTTATTTTAATATTAAAACAGAAACAGCATTGTTTATATACAGAAAACAACAGTATTTATATACAGTAAAGAGCAGTGTATTTTTCAAATACAGAAAACAGCAGTGTTTATTTACTGTAAACATCAGTGTATTTTTAGAACAGAAACAGCAGAAATTTAAGTACAGAGACTGCAGTATTTTAGAATACAGAAAACAGTAGCTGTTTTAATACAGAAATAGCAGCACTAAAAAAAACAGAAACAGTGGCAATTTTGATACAGAATCTGCTGTTCTTAGAAAAATACAGAAACAGAATACAGCAGTAACAAAAACAGAAAACAGAGTTATAAACAAACAGAAAATAGCACTATTTGTTTTGCCATGAGAGGCTCGGTTATCACCACTTTACAGCATACTAATATGCCAACAATTCCTCTTCTATAAATTATTTTGTCATATCGTTTTTCACTAACACCAAGCCACCATTATAAAGGGCAACCACTCACAATATAAGCGGCATGTCATATGGTCAATACAATTCCAGATAAGTTTCTCAAATCACCACAGTAGAATTCACAAGAGACAACATATAAAAACAATCACAATCAACATAAAGAATTCCTAAGGAAACAAGTTACCCTTACCTCCGAGAGGGTTGCATGCAAGTGTTTCCAAACCTTGTAAGACAAACAAACATACATACATTCATCAACAAACATGGAAAAAGGTCGGAAAACAACTCTTATGAATTATAGACCCAAAAAGCAAAAACAACAATTTGCTGTCAGGGGCCTAGCGCCCAAGCGTTGGGTTCCAACGCTCAAGCGTTGGGTCCCTGTCTGGCAACACGTACTGGGAAAAATTCTAACGCCCAGGCGTTGGGGTCCAGTGCTCATGCGTTGACTCCCTGCCAGAAACCCTAAAAATCAAGTTTTTCACCCGAAACTCCATTTTTAACCAATTCCTTTCAAAGTTAAAATTCTTGCATGTTCAGAACCTATATTATAACCTAAAAAAAAAGTTTTCTACCCATAAAATCAAAGGTTTCTAATTTCTCAAAATCATTTGTTCAAGAGAGGTACCTAGGTGTTGAACCGAAAGAACGAAAATAAAATACCAACCTTGTTTGAGAGAGTTGATCAAGCTTGAGTGTAGCACGACCCTATCCCCTTCCAGAATGTAGTGGACTCGAGCTTGATGAAAATCAAAGGTTGGAATCAAAAACCAAATAGCTCTAGAGGAAGGCAAGAATTGTTACTAGAAAAACTCAAAATTTGGAAGTTTTGGTCTCTTATCGATTGAACCGACACCACGAACTTTGAAGGGATTGAGTGTGAGGTTTGAGCACCACGAAAAATGGAGGGATTCAGAGCTTGATCACCACCAAGAAGAAAGGAGAGTTTCGACCAAGCAACAAAAAATTCCAGCAACACTTCGGAAACACAGAATAAGGGGTTCTAGGCCTTTTTCGGAAAATCTTTGAGTGGAGGAGCAAGAGAAGGTTAGAAATTCTTTAAGGTTGGAGGTTTCAGAAATGAGAGGGTGATAGGGAGAGGGAGAGGCACGACCAAGATTCCATCAATTGGAATATTTTCCCTAATGGCACATTAAAGCAAAGGACAAAGCATTAAACCTCCTTCATGGCACATTACTCACATGTTTTGGCTTTCAAAATTCAAAATGGAGTTTTGGCACATGTTTAATTCTCCATTCAGCTGCATGGTGAGAGAGAGAGCCGTCCCCACCTCCTTCCTTAGCCTTAATACACATTAAAACTCCTTTAAAACCCTAGACAAGCCATTAACCACTCCTAATCCTCCTTTAATGCCTATAATCCTCACATTAAGCCTTATTTAAATGCTCTTAACTCCTCTTTGATCTGAATTTCGAAATTTGAAAGTGAATTTGATGAGTCACACGAAAAACTAAAATAAAAACAAAACCTTCCTCATCAAGGTTCGAACCCAAGACTTTCCAATTAAATGCTTAAGCCTCAACCGCTAAGCCACAACTCATATTGTTGCAATTCAAGCAAGGTAATTCAAATATTCTCAAGGTAAGCAATCATGCTCTAGACAAGATTAAATAACTCAAGACTAACATCACATTAATTAACTCAAGGGTTAATTTACAAACAAAAGAAGTCTGAGGACTAGAAAACAATTACAACCAAGTTCAGGGACTAAACTGTAATTACAAGAAATTAGGGGTCTTACAATACCACCCCCCTAAAAAGAGTTTCGTCCTCGAAACTACACGTCAAAGAAACAACTCGGGATACTGCTCCCGCATCTTCTCCTCGAGCTCCCAAGTAGCGTCGCCCGTAGTCTGATTCCAAATCACCTTCACAAGTGAAATCTGTTTGTAAATTCCTACCGCAAAACATCGGTTAGTAAGCACCACTGACTCTATCTAGACCCAGAGTTACCCTTACCTTTTAATCCTTTGCTTGGTCTTGTCCTTCAACCTAACATGATAAAACATGTCCACAATCATCAACAATCAAGGAAAAGACCAGAAACCGATTTCACAAGAATTAAACTCAAAACTAGCAAAACAGCAACTTGCTGTCAGGGGCCTAGCGCCCAAGCGTTGGCTTCCACCGCTCAAGCGTTGGGTCCCTGCCAGAAACCCTGAAAATGTGTTTTTTATTCCAAAATCAATTCTAAACTCTAATTTTCGAAAACTAACTTCTTCCATACTCAAAACCCATTATAAAACACTTTTGATACCCTGAATAAACAGAATCCTAACATTTCCCAAAAACAAAATATCAAAGAGAAGAAAGTAACACCAACCTTGAACATTCGGTAATCTATACCGTATTTCTTGTAGAGATCATCCAACTCTTGCTCATACTCAATCTTTAACCTTGCCTTCATCTCTTCGTAGATCTTCTCCACTTGTTGCATAGCTCTTTGTATTCTCTCCATCTCCTTTCCCCACGGATCATCATTTTCAGACTTCACCGGTACACAACCTAGGTTCTAGGCTCTCGGTTTTTGGAAGAGGGAAGAGAAGCAAAAGTGAAAGGGAGAGGGGAGGAAGAAGCACGAAATTTCTGAACCAAGGGCTCTATAAACTTAGAATTTCACCCCTCATCAACACCATTAATTCGCCCATTAACTCACCATTAATCAAATATTCAAATTCTGCATTTATATCCCCTAATTACTCTCATTAAACTCCATTACTACCTTGTCCAAATTCAAATCTGATTGTAACTCCTATTAAACTCCATTTAAACCCATTTATTGCTCATTAATCTCATGTCTCAATTCAAATTCGAAATTCAGCCTTCAACCACCAAAAATCTGATTAAAATTAAAACATACCTCACTAGGATTCGAACACAAGCCATGCCCATCAAATGCCTAAGTCTCCACCACTAAACAAAGGTTCTTCTTGTTAAAACTCTTACACCAATATTCTTTTAAGCCTCTAACTCTAACCATCATGTTCCTATTTCAAATTTGAATTCCAAAACCTCCTTAAAAGCTCTTAAATGCGGAATTCCAATCCAGCCTTGACTAGTCCAAGGACTAAAATGCAAATATCCAAACTTAAAGGACCAAAACCTAATTATAAAATCTCCAAGGACCAAAGTATAAATACTCAAAACTTGAGGGTCTTACAATACCACCCCCCTAAAAAGAGTTAAGTCCCCGAAACTAAAAGTCGGGAAACAAAACGGATTCAAACGAATCAAACAACAATCACTTAGCGGCCATTTCTGTATCTTGACTTGCTAACCTCTTACTTCTACTTGTAAGAAACTTAACAATAAATCTAGAAACAGAAAAGCAAGCAAAATCAACCAACAAACAATTAAGTCTCACCATTCTTCTTTCGAATGTCACCCCAACAATCGACTTCAGAATGCAACTACCCAACAGCTCCGGTTTTCTCAACCAAAGCTCTGATACCACAACTGTAACACCCCAATTTTGGGTTGAGGGTCACATGGTAAATACGCGGAAATTAAAACCTCTCAGAAAAACAACTCAATTTTCTTAAAAGGTTTTCGTCCCTCTTAATTACTTAAAAATAATATAAGTAATAATTTTCCCCATAAATAATAATTACTACGCGGAAGCAAAACGAGGAAAATATTACAACAAAGTTAATTGCTCAACAGCGAGCTCAAAAATAAAATAAAATAAAATAGCGGAAAATATTAAGACATCAATCGTCTTCTTCAAATTTCTTCCATGATTCCGCTACGCACTCTAATTCCGTAAAGCTTCTTCAAGAGACGACGATCAACACCCTGTCTATTTTCTGGCGGTAAGCGCCCAAACACAAACAGAAAGGGTTAACTCGAGAACAAACAACAAATACCAAATAGTATGTTGAAGAGAACATAACACAAGTAACAACAACAATATTTCCAAAATACAAGAACATCTTCAACAATTTATTCATTTCGTTATGAACAACAACACAATCATGCTTATGATTCCTCAAATGCAACTACAAGTTATGGCATGATCACATGGGACTAAAACCCATCTCATCACCCTTAACCACGATCCCATGGGACTAAAACCCATCTCATCGCTCTCAGGCACGATCACATGGGACTAAAACCCATCTCACCGCCATCAGCCCCAAAAATAATGCATATGCCATGCCAACATGTTCAACATCAACATGAATCAACAATTGCCATTATTACAAAATAATCACCCTCATATTCATCTCAACATCATCACATCATAATCATCAATCTCAAATCCAACATGTTATATTCACTGATAATAATCCCAGCATGCATCACAATACCATTCATCTCATCATCACAAACATAGAGTAATTTACAATCATCAAGGCGTAGTAAGCACCACTGACTCTATCTAGACCCAGAGTTACCCTTACCTTTTAATCCTTTGCTTGGTCTTGTCCTTCAACCTAACATGATAAAACATGTCCACAATCATCAACAATCAAGGAAAAGACTAGAAACCGATTTCACAAGAATTAAACTCAAAACTAGCAAAACAGCAACTTGCTGTCAGGGGCCTAGAGCCCAAGCGTTGGCTTCCAACGCGCAAGCGTTGGGTCCCTGCCAGAAACCCTGAAAATGTGTTTTTCATCCCAAAATAAATTCCAAACTCTAATTTTCGAAAACTAACTTCTTCCATACTCAAAACCCATTATAAAACACTCTTGATACCCTGAAAAAACAGAATCCTAACATTTCCCAAAAACAAAATATCAAAGAGAAGAAAGAAACACCAACCTTGAACATTCGGTAATCTATACCGTATTTCTTGCAGAGATCATCCAACTCTTGCTCATACTCAATCTTTAACCTTTCCTTCATCTCTTCGTAGATCTTCTCCACTTGTTGCATAGCTCTTTGTATTCTCTCCATCTCCTTTCCCCACAGATCATCATTTTCAGACTTCACCGGTACACAACCTAGGTTCTAGGCTCTCGGTTTTTGGAAGAGGGAAGAGAAGCAAAAGTGAAAGGGAGAGGGGAGGAAGAAGCACGAAATTTCTGAACCAAGGGCTCTATAAACTTAGAATTTCACCCCTCATCAACACCATTAATTCGCCCATTAACTCACCATTAATCAAATATTCAAATTCTGCATTTATATCCCCTAATTACTCTCATTAAACTCCATTACTAGCTTGTCCAAATTCAAATCTGATTGTAACTCCTATTAAACTCCATTTAAACCCATTTAATGCTCATTAATCTCATGTCTCAATTCAAATTCGAAATTCAGCCTTCAACCACCAAAAATCTGATTAAAATTAAAACATACCTCACTAGGATTCGAACACAAGCCATGCCCATCAAATGCCTAAGTCTCCACCACTAAACCAAGGTTCTTCTTGTTAAATCTCTACCCAATATTCTTTTAAGCCTCTAACTCTAACCATCATGTTCCTATTTCAAATTTGAATTCCAAAACCTCCTTAAAAGCTCTTAAATGCGGAATTCCAATCCAGCCTTGACTAGTCCAAGGACTAAAATGCAAATATCCAAACTTAAAGGACCAAAAACTAATTATAAAATCTCCAAGGACCAAAGTATAAATACTCAAAACTTGAGGGTCTTACATTAGAGGTTCCTTCATGGGCCATGGTAAGAGTCTCCGATATCTCCTTTGTTCTATCAAGGCTGTCTTTTTTTCAGGTTCATCCTTGCTCTGAGCACATGTGAGGAATAGCTTTGCTTTGGCATTTAATTGATTCTCCACGCGTTGTTCATCTATCCATTGCGCCTTAGGAATAGGTTCACCTGCATTGTTTCTAGGCACGTAATTTCCTTGTTCAATGATGTCCCACATTTTGTAACTTGTGGACTCAATGAACATTTCCATATGTTTCTTCCAGTACGGATAGTTTGAACCTTTAAAGAATGGTGGCTTGTTCGTGGCAGAGCCAGCTGGGAAAGAGTTGCCTTCCATAGATATTTTCTCTACACCTGTTAAAGTGTTAGTTTCTCAGAGCCTAAGCTCTGATACCAATTGATAAATAAAGAAACGACACAAGAAAGAGGGGTTTGAATTGTGTTCTTATAAAACTTAGTTTTTAAAAGAAGATATTAGTTTTAGAAAACTTTTCATAAATGATAGGCAGCGGAAAAATAAACAGAGCATAAACGATAAAGCACACAAAGGATTTTATCCTTGTTCACCCCCTTAAACAATAGGGTTTCTTCCATTCCTTGACTTAACCAATATTTTCCACTATTCAAGTATTCACAGGACTTCTCCCAACAAGTATTTGACGTGACTTCTCCCAACAACTATTCGACAGGACTTCTCCCAAGTATTCGACAGGACTTCTCCGAACAAGTATTCGACAGGACTTCTCCCAACAAGTATTCGACAGAACTTCTCCCAAGTATTCTACAGGACTTTGAGAGTATTTGACTCTTAGGAATTTCTCATACTTAGAAGATTTTCACTCTTGAGGTTTTGACACTTGAGCATTTGAAAATTTGAATTTCAGAGCTTCGTGTGTTGTATCGCTGTTGTTCTTCTGCATTGTGTTCTCCCTTCTGAAATCTTCAATTCCTCCTTTTATATCTTCACTTCAAATTAGGGTTTCTGAAGATGTAGTAGTCAAGCTATGTGAGACATGCAACTTCTCTTGACCGTTCATCAACGGGTCTCTGCTTTGCATTTAATGCATTTATCTCTTTGTCTTTGACGTCTTTCCTTAAATGGTGAAGTTTTCAAAAGTATTGTTTCTATATCAGTGAATCTTTTCTATTTGAAGGAAAGAGAAAGAGTAAATCCCTTCTGTCTTATTGACAACATTGTACTGTGCCTGGCGATTATGATTGTTGACACTCCGACGCTTGTCACGTGATATGTAATCTTTTCCTCACTGAGTGGCCTTGCCAGCTGTAGATAGTACTGAAGATATTTTCTTGATATAACATGATCTGCTTTGCCTTAGACGATACTTCTTATTTATTCAGACAGTGCTTTCCCTTTTGTCTGAGTAGACGTTGATAGAGTAAACGAGTCTCTTCTAGATGTTAGACATTGAGTGTAGACGAGACTTCTCTTTTGATCAGACAGTGCTTTCCATTTCTTCTAAGTAGACGATAGAGATATTTCAGCCTTCTATTTTTTCGAGTAGACGATAGAGATATTTTAGACTTCTATTTTGTCGTGCAGACGATAGAGATATTTCCTGAAATGAATAAAACACAAGGTTTAGTAAATTTTTATCTATCATAATTGAACTCTTAAACAAAAATTTTATCACTCAAAATACGATAAACACATAGTTGGTTTTCCAACCGATCACACAGCTTCCAGATCAACCAAATCTATTTCCTAATCGGCCAGATCTATTTTTGAACCAACAATTTGGCACGCCCAATGGGACCACTCTCGCTATTGAACAATTCCCATCACCTACTCACGACCTAAATTGGCGTATGCAATTAAGGTCTAGAAAGAAAATGGAGTCTTCAAGCCACCGCAGAGCCAGTAGTAGCCATACCTCACTTACTGGTACTGTTTCTACCTTCGCTACAATGCCAATACAAATAGGACATGCTTCGGATTCTGTTGGCCCCGCCAATTCAGTGATAACCACAACAATTCTTTTCCCTTATGTTGAAGTCGTTGGAACATCAAATGAAGAGAGAGACCCGAGTATGGTTACCACAACTTCCTTTCATTCGACATTAGATCGACCTGGGGATTAATGATATCTTCGGTCAAGTATCTAAGAACTTTTTCGAAATCATCAAACCCATGGTTCACAACGAGATGCACTTTTCCAAGGAGGATTTGCAACGGCGAGGGCCGAATTTTCCGCCCTATGTTGTTCAAAACATGCCCACACTTGAGGGGGAGGTCACTCAGGGTTATCCCCACATGGCTTCCCTTCAGTATGGACAAGTTTCCATAGCAAAGCATGGAGAAGGTGTTAGAAACATCAATTCCCCACAGCCAAATTTGTCTCCACAACCCACGTTCCATGCTGGAGGAGGTTCCTTGGTCCAGCCACCACCGTTGGCAGCCGAACTCGTTTGGCCCAACGTGTCTCAATGGACTGGGAGAGACAACAACCAGCAATGGACCTTTACCTGCAACAATGGATTCAAAGGAGTGCTTGAGCAACCTTACTATGAGCAGCCAACATAGCCGACTGTTCATTATCAGACACTACCAACTCAGCCAAGACCAGTACCCATACCACCACCAGTTCAAGGATTTGGACACCAGGGTAACCCTCGTAACACAGGAGAGCCTAGGGGAACAATTTTCATTGATCCCAACATGATTGTTAAAGCTATGTGATTACATTTTGGCGTTTAGTTGCGGCCCATCGATAGACCTGTCTATCGCAAGCCGTACCCTAAATGGTTGGACAAGACTATCCCATTGCCGAGAGGATTTCAAGTTACAGACTTTACTACTTTCTCAGACGAATATAATAAGTCCACGATGGAACATATCGATCAATTCACGGCCCAATGTGGAGAGGCAAATCAGGATGAGTTTTACAAACTGCAATTGTTCCCCTTGTCGTTAACATGGGAAACATTCAGTTAGTACTCCTCCTTGCCTCCCAATTCTATTCAGAACTGGACAGACATGGAAAGGAGATCCCATGATAGGTTCTACAGTTCGTACCCTGATATTTCGGTGGCTCATTTAATGGCTACATGTCGGTTGTTGAATATCTAAAAAGGTTCAAGAAATTGAAGAGTTGATGCTCTGTACAGTTTCCCAAATCTGATTATGCGCATATGGTTACAAAAAATATGCATCCTCAGATCGCAGACAGGCTTATTGCACAAGAATACAGTGATCTGACCCAGCTGGCATCAAAAGTCTTACCCATCGAGTCCTTCATCAAAGAGAAGGAAGCGAAGCACTCAAACAGAACAGGCAGAGGTCCTCACCTCATCTCTGTCATAGATGATGAGGCAACAAAGGAAGCTATTGTGGATCCCTACGAGGAAGTAATGGCTGCAAAACTCTTAAAAGGGAAACCTTACACCTGCCATGCATTGAGACCTCTGAAGGGTAAGGACTTGGGTAGTTGAGAGGAATATCTCTTTGATATCACTCAGGACGACCAAATATTTGATGCACTATTGAAGGATCAGCAAATATGATTGCCGAATGGTCATAAAATCCCCTCTGTCGAGGAGATCAAAGGAAAGAAATATTGTAAATGGCATAATTCCTATAGCCAACTGTGTTGTCTGCCAGAACATTGTCTAGAAGGGCATTCGGAAAGGTAGACAAAAATTAACAGACCAAACAACGGGATGCTCAAAGATCCACACCGATCCTTTCCCTTATACTCCAACAAATATGGTCTTATTTCAAGGAAGGACCTCTATAGTCAAGAAGTGGGTGAGAAAGGAGGAATTACAAACCTATGCTCCGGAGCCCATCGCTAGGGAAAGTGTGATGGATCGGTTGGTACCCCCTATCATCGAGAAGAGGCAGTTAACTGGACCGACAGCACGAGAACTCCAAGCCAAGTATCAGGCTAACCGAAAAATCAAACCCGCTGATCTGGCGTTGGAAGTGAAACATATCCAACACCCTATTACTGATCCTGATTCTAAGATCAAGGAACCCACTTCGGATAAAGAAGCTATGGTTGTTTCACCTCCCAAGGTATGAGAACTTGCCTCGGCAGGAGAAGTGGTTGTTGCCCAACAAGCTATATTCTTACCAGAGATGGGAGAATCTGCCGAAAGCAGTTTCAGTCCAAGGTTTCAGACCCTCCTAGTCCCACAATGGGGAAAGGAAGGATTGGATTTGGATTTTTCCCTAACTGATTTGGAAGCTTTTTTCCGGGAGGATGACCTCCTTGACGTAGCAGCAGCGGCGATAATTTCCCATGAGTTTGCTTCAGTCCAGGGACAAGCCACTACTCTGGAAGGAAATGTCATGGTAGATGAAGCCCAATGGGCATCCTTGGTATCTATTCCTGACGCGGTAGTACCATTCGAGAAACCTACCAAAGAGATGGCCAAGCATCTCAAACCTTTTTTTTTCAACGCCCACATCAATGGAAATTTGATGTCAAGGGTGTTTGTCGACACGCGGGCTATGCTGAATGTCATACCATTCTCAACCCTGATAAAATTGGGCAAATGAACTAAGTACTTATTGAAAACCAAGATGAAGATGGTCGATTTCATGGGAGGATCCACTAGGGCTGTAGGGGTTCTCATTGCCGATATCATGGTGGGGCCTAAGTATAGTCGATACACCCTAGTCTTTGTGTTCCCTCGACTTTGCATCAGTTGCTAATATTTTGGATTGGTGATAGGATCGAAGTTTTCCCAACCGATTAGAATCCCTTCACATCTGATGTTTCCGTTGCACAAATGGGAGATGCTACATTCTATGATCCTATAATTCTTCCAGTTATGATGAGGGCAGTAATGCAATGATAGATGGAAGAAGCAGAGGAAGAAACAGAGGCCGATTCGTGACCAAACGAAGGTTGTAGTGGAGACACAATATAAGGTGCTCCAAGAAACCCTAGACTGTGAAGAAGGTCTCGTCCTTGGACTCTGGCTGAGGTTTTAATGAAGACAACACACATCACAAAAATAAGAAAAGAGAAGAAAATAAGACTTAAAGGAACCAGCTCAAATGGCAAGATCAACTATTAAGGTTCTAGTTCTAAGCTTAAGTCTTGTTACTTAGTGTGTTATGCTTTACTAAGGTTACAATGAAGGCTCATAAACAATCAACTAATTGAGTATAATATGTTTTCACAAGTAAGACTTAGTAGAAACACTCAATTAGAGTTTAAACTTTCATAAACTGAGTTATGGACTACGAGTAATCGATTACAGGTGCTGAGTAATCGATTACACATGTCAGTAATTCATTACCCATGTCAGTAATCGATTACTCAGTTGAAAAAGTTGGCACATTACTACAATGGCTAGTAGTGTAATCGATTACCATGTTGCAGTAATCGATTACACAGTTCAAATTTGAAATTTGAACTACAATGACTAGTGTAATCGATTACCAGAATATTGTAATCGATTACCAAGTCGACAGATGTGTTGTTTCATGAACCAATGTGTCTCAAAACGTTTGGGAAGCCTTGTGATGGTTCATGGACGACCTCTAGTGCCTATAAATAGTCCATTGATGCTCAGAAAAGAAATAACAACTTAAAAGAACTTGAGAACAACTTTTATACTCATCAGAAACATTATTCTGAGTAATTGCTCTTTCATTTTCATAAGAACACTTATGCTGTTCAACATTTAAGAAACTCAGAATAATTGAGCCTTCATTGTAAGTTTCCTTGAGCATACAAACTAAGACCAATCCAATTAGATAGAAGGATTTTTCAGCCATAGCAAAAGTTTCTTCATCTCTTGAATCGGTTTGATTCATTCACCACAGTGTTTGGTGCGAAAAAGGTCCTTTGAACCGGTTTGATTCAAAGTCCACCGTAGTGTTCGGTGTCATCAGAAGGTGGTGTTCTTTCTGAGGATTGATAGGTCTTCTTAGGGTTCTTGGCGCATGTATCGATAAGAACGCTTGATCAATCGGAAGTGGTGTGCTTTCGGGAAGATTGATAAGTATTCTTAGGGGCCTTGGCACAAGCATCTGTAAGATTACTTGATCATAGTGGAAAAATCCCTGAATCGGAACGGGGGAATGGACGTAGCCTTCGGTGGTTGAAGGTGAATCAGGATAAAATCCGTGTGCAATTCTCTCAACCTTTATCTCTTACTTTCAGCAAGTATTTATTCTGTTGCATTCACAATCAACCATTGTGACTCTGAATATACTGAAAGTAATTCGATTTTTGATAAGGTGAAAATTGAGAGAACCTAATTCACCCCCTCCTCTTAGGTTTCTATATGCACTTACATAGGCAAGGTTGTCGAATTAATGCTTATGCCGTGTAATTCTAATTACCTACTAAAACAAAGGGAGTTGATGGAACAAAACTTCCTGTCTCCAATAAGGAGGCATGTGCCTAGTTTTGAAGCTCAGGACCACTTAGAGGATGTCAATTTAGGAACCGAGCGGGAACCAAGGACAACCAGAATCAGTAGTATCTTGTCGCCAGGTGACAAGGAAATCATACTAGAGGTCATAAGAGAATTGAAAAACTACTTCATGTGGAACTACCATGAGATGCCTGGCTTATCTAGGAAATTTGTAGAACATAGGCTGTCGATCAAAGCATCCGCCGTGGAGATTTAACCCCAAAGTATTACCCAAGGTAAAGGAAGAAGAGGAACGACTACTGGGTATTGGATTCATCAGAACTGCAAAGTATATCGAATGGTTATCCAATATCATTCTAGTATGTCGAATGATTCTAGCATCTATCAAAAATTCAAACTCAACATATCAAAATTCTAAATCGGTAGAATTGTAGATCGGGACGAGGGGATAAACTTACCTCAAAAGATCAAGAGGAGAAAATGAGTGGAAGGGGCTGCTATGGAAGAGAGGAGTGAAGGTACAGAAAACACACAAGAAAGGGGGGGTTTGTATTGTGTGACCCATTTTTGAAATTTCATTTGAAGATATTAGTTTAATGACCATCCATCAGGAGTTATTTATTTTACACTTTAAAGTCTTTTATGACACAAGTATGTTTTTAAAATAATTTATTTATGAAATCATGAACTAAACTGTAATGTGTAAGCGATAAAAGTATGAAAGTAAAGCACACAAAGTTTTTATCCTGGTTCACCCCCATAATCGACAGGGCTACGTCCAGTCCTTGGCTTCACCAAGATTTCCACTATTTCAACAAATAATACAAGTATTATCAGGGACTCCTCCCACCAAGTATTCTAAGGACTTCTCCTATCAAGTATTCGAAGGACTTCTCCTTACAAGTATTATTAGGACTTCTCCTTACAAGTATTATTAGGACTTCTCCTTACAAGTATTGTCAGGACTTCTCCTATCACCTTTTTCAGGATTTTTCTTTTCTACAATAATCTCTTCTTGATAAGAGTGGGTAGAGAAAATGAAGTTTATAGAACAGAGAGATCATAAGCAAGTTGATCTCTTGTTCTGAGTCATGTGTGTGGAATATAATGAGAGATAAACTCTATGAAGTGTCCACACACATAAGCAACTCAACTCAGGTTGGGATATGACTTGAAGTATCCTGAGTTGAAGACCAAGGTTGCCTTGGTCTTTGGACGAACTAGATTGAAGTGTGTATACTTTAGTTCTAGTCGCCCCGTTGCTACGGGAGCAAGGTTCTCTATATATATCTTCAATTGAAGATCTTCGTACATTCTCCACAGTAGGAGTGAAAACCTACCCGCAGTGCTTCTTCCTCTCCGGAAAGCACATAACGACTAATTCTGCATCTCTCAGCAAGCGTAAGTCACGATCAGAGGCCTTTCTGCAAGCATAAGATATGATTTGGAAATCATCAGTACTTCTGGGTTGATGTCGTCTGGCTCCATCTTGAGCAAGTAGCTTTGAGCTGGTTTCTTCGTATATAACGTGTAAAACTTCAGCGGTGAGGACTGCTTTGACTCTTTTACCCCAGTGCTTGACAGCTAATACTCATCACGTGCCTTGATTAGATTTTTGAATTTCGACCGTTGAGAGTGTACGATGCTCAGAGATTCTTGCCGTTGATTTAGCGATGTCAGCTTGATTTTAGGAAAATCACAGAAATAGTGGGACCAAGAGGTATTGATTTTACTGAGTCCCATCTTTCTTTCTGTGATTGCCAGGTTTTGATAACCGTGCAGACGAGAATAAAAGTAATTATTCAAAAGAATAATTTCTTTAATATTTTTGTTGACTTGATCTCCTTGAAAGACGTACTCATTTATCTCTGTATCTTTGGCGCGATTTATACTTCGGTGGACGGATTCTTTCATTCAACTTTGGCAGACGTAGTCTCCATTGAATGCTTGAAGTTCCGTGATTGGCCCGTATTGCCAAACGAATTTCCTTCAGTCAGTTCTTTTCTAAGAAACAGAATATTCTTGTCTGAATTCTTTCTTTCACTGAAGTTCTTCAACGGAGAGATTTGATCCACAACTCCTTTATATGATGCTAGAGAGGTTTCAAGGCAGACGGAGTTTCTTCAAGATTGTTATATTCTTTCACCTTAAAACAATACAGTCTTTGCATTTGATCTTTGTAGATTCAGGTGAGACGATTTCCATCAGGTAGTTGTAAGAAGACGCGCTGGTCATTAGTTGATTCATCAGACAATCTTATACTTGAACATCTTTCTTTCTAGCGTCATCAGACTGATTTGTACGAACCGGACAAACTCTTCTGGCAAGCTGATTTCCTTGATAAGGCAATGGTGTTTATTCATTCCTTTCAAAGATGGTTATTCCTGTACATGATAATTTTCATTTATGTTAGAAATTTTTATCTTTAAAGTTATTGAAAAGAAATTGTTAATTATGAAAACATAATAATCCATTTAATCTAACAATCTCCCCCTTTTTGATAATGACAATTTCTTTTGGAAAAGATTCGTTTAAGAATGTAATTAGTCATAAAGCGTTTTGCTGATTTTTCTTCAGAGCATTGTATCCAGAAAAACATAGTTGCCCTTTTTGTAAGTAATACTATTTGAGTGAAAACAGCTGATATTTTGGGTGGACGAATTTATCTTATATGAGTTTTCGTACCTTTGCTCCCCCTAAATGAATTGTCCTAGATAGTGTTTGACTAGTGATCGTTTGCCTAAGTGAGCTTACCGTAGCTCCCCCTAATTTGCTACTATGTCTCGTAGTCCCTTTTTCTATCTCTTTTCCTATCTCTTCTCCCCCTTTGGCATTATCAAAAATAGATGAATAAGTGAGCAGGCAATAAATGGTTAAGTGAGCAAGCAATGAATGATTAATAATGCTAAGTGAGTAAGAACAAAGACTGCATAAATTAAATAAAGAGAATAGAGATTAGTCATGTGGCAGCTGTCGTTGCTGCATGTATCTCCTGAACAGATCCTTCATGCTCTCAAAGCTTTCAGTAATTCTTCGCTCAAGTCTTTCAGACACAGCTTCAATGCGATCAAAGGCCCTTTGTCACACCTCGTCACTTTTCTTCTCAGCTCTAGAGTTGCCTTCTTCCATTTTAGCCCGTAGTTCCATTACAGCAGTTTTGGCATGAAAGGATACTTTGGCTGAACCAGCTTCCATATTGGACTTATGGAGTTGCTCCTCTTGAGAAGCATCACTAGTTGGCAGTGCAAAAGAAATAGGTTGGGCATTGGTAACTTCAGCATCTAGTGTAGATGGTGAGATTTCATTTTGGACGCACTCTGGAAGGAATGATGAAGATTGGTGATGATGATTTTCTTCTGAATCGGTGGATCCATGAAGTGTGTTGTGTGGAATGGTGATGGTTTGAGGCAATGGAATAACTGGTGTACATGAGGGGTGATTGTTGAAGGGAACAGTGGCTACTGACATAGGTTCAGGTTGTTGTTTGGCTACCAGTAGGAGAAGCACCCATGACTCATGTTGAATTACAATGCTTTTCACGTTTGGGATAAGTCCAAATGGGATGGTGCCAAAGTGAACTGGTTTAGGAACAATCAATTCCCACTCGTGATGAAAAATATCATACCTGGACCTTGTTGCAAATGCAATCTGCATACCATCTACAGCAGGAGGTGCCCAAAGACGAGCTTGCAAACAGAAGTTGTACCCCAGAGATTTCATCAGCAGGTGTGGACCATAAGCTGCATTGCCCATAGGCAGCATCCTGGGAACCTGCAAGTGAGAGGAGGATATCGTCTGACGGGTCCTTCTGGGATTGGTTGCAAGAAAGACTCTTGCTATGTTTGAGGAAGATTTAATGGACGTGGTGGATGATGTGCCTTTCCGTTGGGATGTTAATATCTCATTTAGAGATATTTCAGGATCATCAACATCACCGTTGAGGCATTCAGCTTCACTCTTATGCCTCTTTTCCCTGGGCTGTCTTTTCATTGATTCTTCTGATTTGGTCCTCTTCTTTGTGTTCTTTTTCATGGTATCTTCTTCTGCTGCAACTGGACGAAGTTCCTCATGAACTGCTGATTCCTTATTTACTGCACATGCGGCAGTTTCTTTATTTGTGTTGAGAAAATTGTCGTCTGGTGATCGGTTCTCGGAATGAGGTGAGTTTGGTTGTGAAACTGGACTTGTCGGAGCTTCTTGCTGGAATTGAGGGTTCTCTGAAGTTCCATATCTGCTGAGGGTGGCTGCATCATCAGACTGGCTTGAAAGGCTTTTAGGTTGTTGAACATATTCAGGATCAACAATTTTCCTGAACTTCAAAATTCTTGGATGAATATACTTCCCCCGTCTTTTAGCACTTTTATTACAGTTGGGTCTCCATAATGGAGTGCTATAAGGGAGTGGAGAATCACTTCTCAATTTTACTCTGACCCAGTGATGATCATCAATGTTGCACATGACTCCTATGATTGGTGGAATGTAGGCTGGGCCAACTAGTGGCATATAGGTGCAACATTCCTTCAGGCTTAGGGTTACCAGAATAATCTTGAATGTGCAGGCGGCAAGTAGTCCCATGTCAGGAACGGTGAACCACTTAGAGGATGAAGCCACTTCTCCGGGTGATAGGTTCAGAGCCGCTTTTATTCTCTCCATATCCTTTGTAGACTCCATTACATCAGAAATCAATGAGTGGTTGATTCTGAGTTCTTCACTCATTTCGGTCCTGATAGCAGGCCATTCATCCTCACTTACTCCAAGCCACTGTGCTATGCAGCGAAAGCCACAATTTCCATCATCGATAATGTCTTCCACATATTCATGAAACATTGTGGGAACGTATAGAAGGTACTTCAAAGAGGATGAGGGTTGATCGTCTTCTGGAGCAACCTTCAAAGGTTCTTTTCTTTCCTTCCTGATCAATCTGGCTATTGGCAAGATATCTTCATCATCTCCAGACGGAGTTGTGTTTTGCCTGGATACTGCCTTTACAAGACGTCTTCTTTTTGCTGGGGGTGCTTGTGTTGGTAGGGCATTGAGCTGTTCATCTGATTTTGAAGCATCAAGCTTCTTGGCTAGAGATGGTGTTGTGGGGATAGTTTGTTTTCTAGCTCTTGAGGCTCTTGTTCTTGGAGGAGATGGTTGAACTTCCTTTCTTTGAACAATTTCTTTATTGTCTTCTACTTGCTTTCTTTCCCAACTAGATAGCAAATTATTCGGAACCTTGGAGATGTCAATCTTTAGGTTCATTCGCTTAACATCTCCAAATCGAATAGGAGTTGGGTAGACGTAATCCTGAGTCATGAACTCACTCTAGAGTTTTTCATCTGTTACCAATCCCTTCATACCCATAATTTTAGTAATGAGAGACCCATAGGGAAGGTTTGTTACCGGATTTTCAATCGTCCCTGCCATGTGATGAAAGATCAGTGTTGGAAGGTTGATCTTCTGCATGTGACTCATTTGGTAGAGCGCCCAGTGAGCCATCTTGTTCACAAGATCTCTGGCTCCTTCTCTGGGGATGACTACCTTACTGAGAACAGCGTGAGGGAACTTGAATTCTTCTATCAGGTTGTTGACAGCGTTCCCATGTACCTTTAGGTTTTCCTTCCAGATGCAGTCACCATCTATAGTAGAGGTTTCCCACTTTGAGGAATAGTGAACTCCGTCCTTCACATCCGCGTCTAGTGCCAGGGCAATGTCACTAGGACAGATTTCTGTTATCACCCTTGAGCATCTGCTTGTGATTGTTTGTGAGTTTGTTTTTACAGCACACTGGTAGAATTCCTTCACCAGCGGTTCAAGAACAGGTGTCTCTGATACTTTCATAAGCTTTTCCCAATCTTGGAAGAGAATATAATTCAGTCCAGCAACCCTTGCATACTGAAATCGGTTCAGATCAAGATATCTAGGAGACACCAATTCCCGTTCTCCTAAGTCAGAAATTTTCTGTGCCCCAATCTTCGAGACTTGTTCGAGTTGATTTGCTTCAACGTTCTTCTTTCTCAGTTGAAGAATGGTTTCTTGTTCCTGAGTGAGTTTTGCTTTTACAGCGGTCTGCTTCTTGGGTGCCATTTGAGAATTCTGCAGAAAGAGATTAAAGAACACAGGCAAAGAGTAACAAGAATTCTGAAATGCAATCGTGATGTGAGTGTGAGACTTTTGTTTTTGTTTAAGTTGATTGGGAACCGGACAGTTTTTTTGCTGGTTTAATGGGATGAAATGATTGCACATCATTCGACTCGAGATATTCGGGATCACATGCGTATTTAATAATAATAGAAAAATGTGCAGTTCTGGCAGTTGAGAATTTAATGCGTGTTACGGACGCTTTTATCAGTTGAAACGATACAGCTGTTTACCTGTGGCCCCAGACAAACTATTTTGGTAGTGTCCTTTCGAGTGGGCCTAGATGTTTTCACGTTGACGTGTACCTATCAGACGGTGATTTCCCTTAACTTTGATTATTCTTGATGACAGGCTTTATTTCTTTTTCATTTATTCGGAAGGACCATCTCTCCATTGTGTACATGCTTTATCAGCTGACACGTGTTTTTGGATTATCCATCAGTCTTTCTCCTTCTTTTGATTTCAATGCTTTGTCAGATTCTCCCAACTTTCTTCCTCGGAGAACTTCTTTCCTATGAGTTCCTGCAGTATGGGTTTATAGTATGCTTTGTGTGGTACCCAGATTTCAGCTGAGTCCAGTGGGTTAGTGAGTTACTCACAGAGGTGTGAGGGTTACGCTTGTGAAACTTCAGGACTTGAAGGATTATGCAAGCATATGAATCTGTATATATAAGTGTGAGCATACATAAAAGTAATTGAGTGATTTTAATAATTCTTCAGAGAGAGAGACTTATAAAGATTTGAGAATTTACACAGTTTCAGTTTCTTTCAAATGACTGTTACCTTGTCACTTAATCGACTTTAAACAGAGAAGAAGAAATGAGTAGTATTGAATGTTTATGAGATCAGAGTTACCTCACTTTCATTTCTTGTAGCTACATAGTTTATCCTCCTTCAAAAAAAATGTGCTTGATAGTAGTGAGAGTGAGCGCCCTTGCTTGTTTCTTCTTCATGGATCATGAGTCTCTTTCCCGTTGACCACAATTTGTTCCTTTCTTAAATAAGTTTCCTTGTCATGTTCTCCTGTCATTGTGCAGTGGGTAGAGATTGCATTTGGTTGAGAACATCTCGTGCTTCCTTGGATCTTTGTACTCTACATCTGTTAAGATGTTAGTATTTTTCAGAGAGTTAGGCTCTGATACCATTTGAAGGTACAGAAAACACACAAGAAAGGGGGGGTTTGAATTGTGTGACCCATTTTTTAAATTTCATTTGAAGATATTAGTTTAATGACCATCCATTAGGAGTTATTTATTTTACACTTTAAAGTCTTTTATGACACAAGTATGTTTTTAAAATAATTTATTTATGAAATCATGAACTAAACTGTAATGTGTAAGCGATAAAAGTATGAAAGTAAAGCACACGAAGTTTTTATCCTGGTTCACCCCCATAATCGACAGGGCTACGTCCAGTCCTTGGCTTCACCAAGATTTCCACTATTTCAACAAATAGTACAAGTATTATCAGGGACTCCTCCCACCAAGTATTCTAAGGACTTCTCCTATCAAGTATTCGAAGGACTTCTCCTTACAAGTATTATTAGGACTTCTCCTTACAAGTATTATTAGGACTTCTCCTTACAAGTATTGTCAGGACTTCTCCTATCACCTTTTTCAGGATTTTTCTTTTCTACAATAATCTCTTCTTGATAAGAGTGGGTAGAGAAAATGAAGTTTATAGAACAGAGAGATCATAAGCAAGTTGATCTCTTGTTCTGAGTCATGTGTGTGGAATATAATGAGAGATAAACTCTATGAAGTGTCCACACACATAAGCAACTCAACTCAGGTTGGGATATGACTTGAAGTATCCTGAGTTGAAGACCAAGGTTGCCTTGGTCTTTGGACGAACTAGATTGAAGTGTGTATAATTTAGTTCTAGTCGCCCCGTTTCTATGGGAGCAAGGTTCTCTATATATATCTTCAGTTGAAGATCTTCGTACATTCTCCACAGTAGGAGTGAAAACCTGCCCGCAGTGCTTCTTCCTCTCCGAAAAGCACATAACGGCTAATTCTGCATCTCTCAGCAGGCGTAAGTCACGATCAGAGGCCTTTCTGCAAGCATAAGATATGATTTGGAAATCATCAGTACTTCTGGGTTGATGTCGCCTGTCTCCATCTTGAGCAAGTAGCTTTGAGCTGGTTTCTTCGTATATAACGTGTAAAACTTCAGCGGTGAGGACTGCTTTGACTCTTTTACCCCAGTGCTTGACAGCTAATACTCATCACGTGCCTTGATTAGATTTTTGAATTTCGACCGTTGAGAGTGTACGATGCTCAGAGATTCTTGCCGTTGATTTAGCGATGTCAGCTTGATTTTAGGAAAATCACAGAAATAGTGGGACCAAGAGGTATTGATTTTACTGAGTCCCATCTTTCTTTCTGTGATTGCCAGGTTTTGATAACCGTGCAGACGGGAATAAAAGTAATTATTCAAAAGAATAATTTCTTTAATATTTCTGTTGACTTGATCTCCTTGAAAGACGTACTCATTTATCTCTGTATCTTTGGCGCGATTTATACTTCGGTGGACGGATTCTTTCATTCAGCTTTGGCAGACGCAGTCTCCAATGAATGCTTGAAGTTCCGTGATTGGCCCGTATTGCCAAACGAATTTCCTTCAGTCAGTTCTTTTCTAAGAAACAGAATATTCTTGTCTGAATTCTTTCTTTCACTGAAGTTCTTCAACGGAGAGATTTGATCCACAACTCCTTTATATGATGCTAGAGAGGTTTCAAGGCAGACGGAGTTTCTTCAAGATTGTTATACTCTTTCACCTTAAAACAATACAGTCTTTGCATTTGATCTTTGAAGATTCAGGTGAGAAGATTTCCATCAGGTAGTTGTAAGAAGACGCGCTGGTCATTAGTTGATTCATCAGACAATCTTATACTTGAACATCTTTCTTTCTAGCGTCATCAGACTGATTTGTACTGATGACAGGATAATATATGATGTTTTTAGGTTGTTTTTAGTCTTTTTATTTTATTATTTTTGAGTCACATATAGGATTTTTAGTATTTTTACACAGATTTTATATTTATTTTGCATTCTGCATATAGATTAGCTTTTATTTGTTTTTCTA
The DNA here is from genome assembly GCA_030819835.1 of Acmispon strigosus. Lineage (NCBI taxonomy): Eukaryota > Viridiplantae > Streptophyta > Magnoliopsida > Fabales > Fabaceae > Acmispon > Acmispon strigosus. The sequence goes on along the minus strand of JAUAMA010000004.1, from coordinate 26,576,926 downwards.
ACTTTATTTTATATTTTTAGGAATTTTTATAGCTATTTTATATTTTTAGGAAAAGCTGGTATAGTTATCATTTTTGTCCAGGGACCAATTTGTAAAGTTTCAGGAAATAAAGGATCGAAGTGCAAAGGTTCAAGAGAGGAGGATGAAAAGTGAAGTTTGAAGGAGTCAAAGGGCCAGAATTGAAGTTCTAACAAAGAGAGGACTTGAAGTGAATTAAAGAATGTGAAGCAACCCTCTTTGATTTGAGCACATGTAAAATAAGGTTTGAAGGATTAATGGTGGAAGGAAGGAGTTTCAGAACTTATTAGGGGCTGAATGAGCCTAATTAAGCCAATCAATTCCACCATTGAAGAAGAAAGGAATCCAAGAAAAAGCTGCCAGTGTTCGTCCCAGCGCTGCAGCGTTGGAAGACCCAACGCTCAAGCGCTGGACCTCTGACTAGGATGTGAGTCAGAGGTTGCACCCAGCGCTGCAGCGTTGGAAGCCAGCGCTCAAGCGCTGGGCCTATTTTTGCCCGTTGGATTTTAATGCTTCCCAGCGCCCAAGCGTTGGGAATGCCAGCGCCCAAGCGCTGGAGGTCAGGTTTTTGCTATAAATAGTGAGCTTTTCTTCACTTGTAAGACACACCTATTCAGAATACAACAAGTGTTCTTCTTTCCTCCTTAAAGATCATTGTTCCTAGGAATTGTGGGAAGCCATACTTGAGCTCCTATCCAGGGTAATTCGATGACTCTTTTAGCCATGCTTGGCTAATTCTTTTTAAGCTTCTTGGGTTGTTTTAGTTTATAATTTATGTTTTAGTATTGTTCCTACCTTTCTGAATAATATATCCAGTTCTTGTTTTATTTCCTTGTTCATAATTCTATCTTGATGATCACAAGTGTTTTTGCTTATTGCTTATACGAATGAGAATTGGTAAGTAGTAAGGGACCTAGGATTAAAAAAGGCTATAAGTATATTTCGCTAAGAGATTAGGAAAGACGTAGCTTTGTGTTGGCCGAAACTCTATCTTCATCTTCTTCTTTAGTTAACTGGATTGCAAGAAATTGGGTTTAGTAATTAAAAAGAAAGTTCTACAATGTGTAAGAGATTAACTTGTAGATTTAATAGGCTATAGCACCTTGAACTTGGATTTATAATTTAGAAATTAAGTAGATACTTGCTAGCATATTTTATATTCTATGTCAATCAACCCAAGGACTTAATCTTCATCATATTTATCTCTTTATTATTTTATGCTATTGTTCTTATTTGTCTAAAAACCAACATCAACTATTCATGTTTTAAATTTTCTGCACAAGTACTAAACATTATAATAATAGGAAACCTATCCTTTGGGTTCGATCTTTTTATTACGCGATATTGAATCGTACACTTGCGATTTGGGTATCAAGTTTTTGGCGCCGTTGCCGGGGATAGGTTCTGTTCTTGTTATTATTTTGTTTAGTGCTTTTTATATTAAAAAAATAAAAAAATAAAAAAATAAATTGTGAGGAACTGGTGCTGCTAACTTTGTTTATTGAGTATTTTCAGGAATTATGGCTGAAACATTTGAGCAAAGGGAGGCAAAAATCCGTGCTAGACTTGAAAAGGAATATGAGAAAAAGAAGCAGGAAGCTTTCACTCTTATTGACGAATTCTATTCTAATTTAGAGTGTAAGCGGAATGCGGGATTTTTGCCAACCCCTGAGCAGGAATGTAAGGCCATGGAAGAACTACAAGTGAAAATGCAAAGCATTCTGAGGAGGCAGCCCAGCGAAGAACAACAACCAGTTCATGAAAGTGAACTTGTTGTTCAACAAGAGGAGGTAAAAGAAACTTCCATTTTAAAATTTGTCCTTAAAGACAAATTGGAAATGGATGAAGGAGAACCTCAAGGAACCTATGCTATAGGTTCAGAACAGCAAGGAAAAGAACAAGGAAGGGAAAATTTATTTATTCCTTCCATTTTTAATTTGAATGTTGTTACCTTGTTAGCTGAAAATTCATGTGGCACCATGTTGCTGTTGTGCCAAAATTTGCATGAGTTGCGGGGTCAAAAAAATTTTGTAATAGACCCCGGTTGAAAAGTGATTATTGAAAAAGTCTATCAAAGACTATAAAATTGAGCTGGTTGGGAGACAACCCAACTTAGGATTAGATTAATTTTTATGCTTTATTTCCTGTTTTTAATAAATAAATAAAAAAAAAAAAAAAAAAAAACTTGCAGGGGGACCCAACGCCAAGGCGTTGGAGGCTCAACGCTCTTGCGTTGAGCCCCTGCCTTAAGTCCCAGTTTCCAGTTTTTACCAACGCTCAAGCGTTGGGGGCCAGCGCTCATGCGCTAGGCCCCTGGAAGCCACTGTTTGTTTTCACTTACCAGCGCTCAAGCGTTGGACAACCCAACGCTCAAGCGCTGGAGCTCGGGCAGACTCTCTGTTTGTTTTTCTTTTTGCTGTTTTGCTGTTTTAATAAATTTTTGTGTTCACCATTTTCTGAAAAGTTTTAGATTCTTTGAGTTTTCCCTTGTTTCTACAATGGTTTTAATTTTTGGGAACTCAAGAATTCTTGTTTTTAAAGGTGGACACAAATTTTCAACCCATGATCTTTTGTGCTATTTGTGGAACTAACAAGTCAAGCAAGTTTCTACTTGTGAGACTTTTGTTTGTTCAATTTTTGCAGGAAGGAGAAAGAGCCCTCTTGAACTTAAGTGTTCAAAATTGATTTTTTACATTGAGGTTCCCTTGGCTTATTGTGGGAAATTTGTGATTGTGCCAGCTTTTTAGTTTTTGTTTTTCTTTTTATAAATTTTTAGCTTTATTTTTAGTTTAGTGTTTCTGTTTTATTTTTGCATGAGTCTTGAGTATATTATCTAGTCTGAATGTTGCTTTTGTTCTGAGTGCTTTATCTGATTAAACTGCTTTTGAAAAGGTTCTATGTTTTGAAGCGGTTAGGATTGCATGCTGTAGAATTGATTTTGGATATCTTGATTGTTTTGGTTATTGGCAAAGTTTTTCTGAGTTCTAAAAAGGGTACTACTTACCCTATCTTTTTCTGAGAGCTGAGGACTCTGAATTCTTGATTGTGAAATTTTTCTGCCTTGTGTTGCATGTTGATTGGGATTTTGTTTACTTTGTAAGTTGAGAAGAGATTATAGGCATTTTTGAAAACTCAGATTTTTGCTTGAAATATTATATCCACTAGTAGCCCCTTTTGAGCCTTAAAAGAGTCATTCTTTGAAGCCTACTTTGTGTGATATTTTTAAGTTGTTATTGTGATTCATGTGCTGAAATTGTTAGAGCTTTTGTTGTGGGTTTCTCTCTAGAAAAAGATTGAGGTATGTGCCTTAGAAAAAATAATGAGGTAGTGGGGTGAGAAAGAGTATGAGGGGAGTAAAATTCAAGTCATTCATCCCATACATTCCACTACTTTGTTCAAAAAAAAAAAAAAAAAAGAGAAAAAGAAAAAGAAAAATTGAGAGGACCCTTGTGTTGAATTGTTGAAGCTCCTAGTTGGAAAAATCACTTAACAACAGATTCTGAGTCAAGCCATTAGAGTTGCCAATTTCTTGAAATCCATACCTTGAATTGTTCAACCCATTGGCCAAGTTACAACCTTCAAAATCTCTTCAAAGTTACTTGGTTGCACTATTTCAGTTTTGATTTGAATGATAGGCAGGATTATTGAGCTTTCTTGTTTTTCATGGAGAATATTATTTTGTGAGCTTAATTTGATGAACTCTAACATGTTGAAAAGCCAAGCCTAACTTTCTTGATTATTTATCTTTAAACATGCAGGTCTTCCTAATCCGCTAAGCTTTCTTGGAAAGGTTTTTGTGCTTCAAGTTGTAATCAGATAAACTTTTTCTAAACTCAGGGACGAGTTTCTCTTTAAGTTTTATCGCTTGAGGACAAGTTGTCGTTGGGTATAGTGGTGTGATGACAGGATAATATATGATGTTTTTAGGTTGTTTTTAGTCTTTTTATTTTATTATTTTTGAGTCACATATAGGATTTTTAGTATTTTTACATAGATTTTATATTTATTTTGCATTCTGCATATAGATTAGCTTTTATTTGTTTTTCCAACTTTATTTTATATTTTTAGGAATTTTTATAGCTATTTTATATTTTTAGGAAAAGCTGGTATAGTTATCATTTTTGTCCAGGGACCGATTTGTAAAGTTTCAGGAAATAAAGGATCGAAGTGCAAAGGTTCAAGAGAGGAGGATGAAAAGTGAAGTTTGAAGGAGTCAAAGGGCCAGAATTGAAGTTCTAACAAAGAGAGGACTTGAAGTGAATTAAAGAATGTGAAGCAACCCTCTTTGATTTGAGCACATGTAAAATAAGGTTTGAAGGATTAATGGTGGAAGGAAGGAGTTTCAGAACTTATTAGGGGCTGAATGAGCCTAATTAAGCCAATCAATTCCACCATTGAAGAAGAAAGGAATCCAAGAAAAAGCTGCCAGTGTTCGTCCCAGCGCTGCAGCGTTGGAAGACCCAACGCTCAAGCGCTGGAACTCTGACTAGGATGTGAGTCAGAGGTTGCACCCAGCGCTGCAGCGTTGGAAGCCAGCGCTCAAGCGCTGGGCCTATTTTTGCCCGTTGGATTTTAATGCTTCCCAGCGCCCAAGCGTTGGGAATGCCAGCGCCCAAGCGCTGGAGGTCAGGTTTTTGCTATAAATAGTGAGCTTTTCTTCACTTGCAAGACACACCTATTCAGAATACAACAATTGTTCTTCTTTCCTCCTTAAAGATCATTGTTCCTAGGAATTGTGGGAAGCCATACTTGAGCTCCTATCCAGGGTAATTCGATGACTCTTTTAGCCATGCTTGGCTAATTCTTTTTAAGCTTCTTGGGTTGTTTTAGTTTATAATTTATGTTTTAGTATTGTTCCTACCTTTCTGAATAATATATCCAGTTCTTGTTTTATTTCCTTGTTCATAATTCTATCTTGATGATCACAAGTGTTTTTGCTTATTGCTTATACGAATGAGAATTGGTAAGTAGTAAGGGACCTAGGATTAAAAAAGGCTATAAGTATATTTCGCTAAGAGATTAGGAAAGACGTAGCTTTGTGTTGGCCGGAACTCTATCTTCATCTTCTTCTTTAGTTAACTAGATTGCAAGAAATTGGGTTTAGTAATTAAAAAGAAAGTTCTACAATGTGTAAGAGATTAACTTGTAGATTTAATAGGCTATAGCACCTTGAACTTGGATTTATAATTTAGAAATTAAGTAGATACTTGCTAGCATATTTTATATTCTATGTCAATCAACCCAAGGACTTAATCTTCATCATATTTATCTCTTTATTATTTTATGCTATTGTTCTTATTTGTCTAAAAACCAACATCAACTATTCATGTTTTAAATTTTCTGCACAAGTACTAAACATTATAATAATAGGAAACCTATCCTTTGGGTTCGATCTTTTTATTACGCGATATTGAATCGTACACTTGCGATTTGGGTATCATGTACGACCCGGACGAACTCTTCTGGCAAGCTGATTTCCTTGATAAGGCAATGGTGTTTATTCATTCCTTTCAGAGATGGTTATTCCTGTACATGATAATTTTCACTTATGTAAGAAATTTTTATCTTTAACGTTATTGAAAAGAAATTTTTAATTATCAAAACATAATAATCCATTTAATCTAACAAGGAGGTTTAGCCATGGTGAATGGAGGAAAAAGATGATGAATAGTTCACTTGTTCTTCACTTTCTCTCTCTTAATTCTTTCTAAAATCTCACTTAATGACTTAAGAAGGAAAAAACCACTCAAAACTCACTTAAATGGGCCTCAATGTCGTGGCTCTTCAGCCCCCTTGGAGGGCTAACTTAAAAATTTTCCTTAAATCATAGGGACATAAGTTGAAGAGGTAAAATTCTAGGTAAAAATATCTTTTTACTATTCGGGGACTAAACCGTCAAGTTCAAAAATTTAGGGACTAAACTCTAAAGTATAGAAAGTTCTAAGAAAATATGTAGGATTTGTTTATTATTATATGTCTAATCCATGATGCGTCAGTGCGTCAATGCGTCAGTGCGTCAATGCGTCAATGCGTCAGTGCGTCAATGCGTCGGTTATGGTCACCGTCTGAAACCGGTCGTTAGTATATCTCCTGATGTAGCTGAGAGTATTTAACACCAGTTACTCATTCTCTTTTGGCCTTGTGCTTGTACTACTTGTGCCTGGCGTTTCCCCTTGAAGTTCGTGCTGATTCTGACTCGAAAACACTATTCACGGGAAAGCTGCTCGTGAAACAGTATTCACCGAAGTCACTATTCACAAAGTTTTTATCGCATATCTAGGTTCGTCACGTCAAACGGAGTCATTTGGTGATTCCTGAATTTTCGATCCAAGGTCTCTTTATCGTCTATTTTGCTTGCTGGATTTTTGAGTGAAAGTCTCGCTTGCGAGAAATACCCTATCCGGGCTCTAGAAGGAAACCATATCAATATTACAGTCTTTCTTCATGAAATTCTTCACTGAACTTCATGGTGATAGTGAGAATGTCTTATTCACGTCCAAACTCAAGGTCAGGTCAAGTTTGGTTTACTGCAAAGTGTCGTAAAGAGCACTTCATCGGTAATTCGGCCGATGTTATCACGTGCTGATGCCGGTGAGCAGATCCAAACAGTACTTGGGATGATTAATTAATTAATTACTAGGTGAAATTAAGGGTCTTATAGTTTGAGGATAAGATGTAGTTCTTCGGCAGAGACTTTTCGAAGAGGTCCATGCTTTTGGCATTCTTCACAACCATTGGCGTACCTGACGCAATTAGCTGACATGGTAGGCCAAAAATATCCATATCGGTGTATTAACCACCTCATCTTTGGCCCAGGCCTATGCAATGCGCAAATTCCTTCATGTGTTTTTCCCATAAAACTCCCTAGGGCCTATGCATTTTAGCAACAACCCCTCAACCAATCTTTTGTAAATATCTTGGTCCAACAGAACAAACTTCAGCACCTGTTGCTTAAGCCTGTCTTCAACCTTAGCCGATGGATCTAGCAAATAGTCCACTAAGGGTTTTCTCTAATCTTCCTCTTAGTCTACTTGACCAATGAATGGGAGCTCGAGCTCATTAGTACTAGGAAGGGATTTGTATCCTAATGCATGTTGGGCCAAGTCATTGGCTTCACCATTGTGCTCACTTGGGATGTACACAAGTGCTGCATCGAAAAACCCTCTGATTAATGTTAGAGCTCTCTCATGGTATCTTACCAGATTGAGGTTCAAGCACTTGAATTCTCCCGTTAATTGATTCACCATCAATCGAGAATCCCCATATATGCGAAAAACTTGGGCTCCTACGAACTCCAAGAAATGCAATCCCAAGATGAGAGCCTCATACTCCGCCTGATTGTTAGAACAATCAACTATTGTGTGATCTTCCATGTACAATCCGATAGGTCTTTCACAACCACACCAGCACCTGCTCCAGACCCTGTTTTAGACCCATCAAAGGCTAAAGTCCATGGCTCCAATTTCACAAAAGCTTGGACTTTTAATCAGGGATCTCCCACCTTGGCCATGGGGTGTTCGACCAAGAAATTGGCTATAGCCTTCCCTTTTACTTCCCATTGAGGCACGTAATTTAAAGCAAGGTAATTAAGCTTTATGGTCGATTACATCAACCTTCCTCGCAATACAGGTCTGTTGAGTAAATACTTGACATTGTCTATCTTGCACAATACGTTTACTTCTTTCAGCAACAAATAGTATACTAATTTAAGGCAAGTGATGAGTGGATTTTATATGATGTTTTTAGGTTGTTTTTAGTCTTTTTATTTTATTATTTTTGAGTCACATATAGGTTTTTTATTGTTTTTATGTAGATTTTATATTTATTTTGCATTTTGCATATAGATTAGATTTTATTTGTTTTTCTAGCTTTACTTTATATTTTTAGGAATTTTTCTAGTTATTTTATATTTTTAGAAAAATCTGGTTTAGTTATCATTTTTGTCCAGGGATCAATATGTAAAGTTTCAAGAAATCAGGGACCAATATGTGAAAGTTCAAGAGTGGAGGACAAAAAGTGAAGATTGAGAGAATTCAAGGGCTTGAATTGGTGTGCTAACCAAGAGAGGACTAAAAGTGGAAAAGAAGAATATGAAGAATCACTCTCTAAATTAGCACATGGAAAATTATGTTGAAGGATTGATGGTAGTGGGAGGAAGGTTTCAGAATTGATTAAGGGCTGAGTAGTGGTTTTTTATGGCATTCAAAACCCACTACCATGAAGAAGGAAGGAAAAGCTTGAAGTTGAAGAAGCAGCAGCCAGCGCTGCAGCGCTAGAACCCAGCGCTCAAGCGCTGGGCCTCGGTCTGGCAGTGGATTTTTAATGCGTCCTAGCGCCTAAGCGTTGGGAATGCCAGCGCTCAAGTGCTGGAGGCCAGATTTTTGCTATAAATAGGGAGGCAATTTGCACTTGTAAAACACACCTTTCTTAGAACACAACAAGTGTTCCTCTTTCTCCCTCAAGAACATTGTTCCTAGGAATTGTGGGAAGCCATGTTTGAGCTCCTAGTCCAGGGTAATTCAATGCTTCTTTTAGCCATGCTTGGCTAATTCTCTTTAAGTATTTTGGGTTGTGTTAGCTTATTAGTTTATGTTTTAGTTTTCTTTTATTTGCTTCTGAATAATATTCAAAGTTCATGTTTTATTTCCTTTTTCTTCATTCATCTTGGTGCACACAAGATATTTTGCTTATTACTTATACGAATGGAAATTGGTAAGTAGTAAGGGACCTAGGATTTAAAAAAGGTTATAAGTATACATCACTAAGGAATTAGGATGGACGTAACATTATGTTGGCCTGAATTTCTTCTTCATCTTCTTCTCTAGTTAACTAAGTTGCAAGGAATTGAATTTAGTAATTAGAAAGAAAGTTCTACAATGTGTAAGGAATTAACTTGTAGATATACTAGGCTATAGCATCATGAATCTTTGTTTGGAATTCAGAAATAAAATAGAAGTTTGCTAGCATAAATTATAAGTTATACAATGCAACCCAAATGCTTATTTTTATCATCATCTCTTCTTTTATATTTTATGCTTTTTATGTTCTTACTCCAGAAACCAAAATCCAAAATATATCTTTTTATTTTTCTGCTTAAGCTCTAAACAAATTAGTAATTAGACACCTATCCCTGTGGGATCGACAATCTTTTATATTACGCGATAATCAATCGTGCACTTGCGATTTGGCTATCAAGATTTTGGCGCCATTGCCGGGGATAGGTTCAAGTTCTTATTTTTATTTTGTTTAGTACTTCTTGTTCATATATATAAAAAAAAAGAAAAAAAATATAAAAAAATTGTGATGAACTGGTGCTGCTAATTTTGTTTGTTAAGTATTGTCAGGAATTATGGCTGAAACATTCGAACAACGGGAGGCAAAAATCCGGGCTAAACTTGAAAAGGAATATGAGAAAAAGAGTGTAAGCGGAATGTAGGCTTTTTGCCAACCCCTGAGCAGGAATGTAAGGCCATGGAAGAACTACAAGTGAAAATGCAAAGCACTCTGAGAAGGCAGCCTGATACCCAAATCGCAAGTGTACGATTCAATATCGCGTAATAAAAAGATCGAACCCAAGGGATAGGTTTCCTATTATTATAATATTTAGTACTTGTGCAGAAAATTTAAAAGATGAGTATTTGATGTTGGTTTTTATAGCAAGCAAGAACAATAGCATAAAATAATAAAGAAAGAGATGATGATGAGTCTTAAGCACTTGGGTTGATTTATATAATTTATAAAATATGCTAGCAACTACTACTTGAATTCTGAATTTTAGTACCAAGTCATGATGCTATAGCCTAATGTTTTTACAAGTTAATACCTTACACATTGTAAAACTTTCTTCTCAATTACTAAATTCAATACCTTGCAATCTAGAAAAAACCAAGAAGAAGATGAAGAAAGCATTTTCAGGCCAACATAAAGTTAAGTCTATCCTAATACCTTAGTGATATGTCATATAACTTCTTTTAAATCCTAGGTCCCTTACTATTTACCAATTTCCATTGTTATAAGCAATAAGTAAAAACACTTGTGATCATCAAGTTAAATATTAAGAACAAGGAAATAAAACATGAACTATAGCAATATTATTCAGAAGAGTAGAAGAAAACTAAAACATAGATTATAAACTAAAACAACCCAAGATACTAAAGAAAGAATTAGCCAAGCATGGCTAAAAGAGTCATCGAATTACCCTGGATAGGAGCTCAAGTATGGCTTCCCACAATTCCTAGGAACAATGATCTTTAAGGAGGAAAGAAGAACACTTGTTGTATTCTGAATAGGTGTGTCTTACAAGTGAAGAAAAGGTCCCTATTTATAGCAAAAACCTGACTTCCAGCGCTTGGGCGCTGGCATTCCCAACGCTTGGGCGCTGGGAAGCATTAAAATCCAACGGGCAGAAATAGGCCCAGCGCTTGAGCGCTAGCTTCCAACGCTGCAGTGCTGGGTGCAACCTCTGACTCACATCCTAGTCAGAGGTCCAGCGCTTGAGCGTTGGAACTTCCAACGCTGCAGCGCTGGGACGAACACTGGCAGCTTCTTCTTGGATTCCTTTCTTCTTCAATGGTGGAATTGATTGGCTTAATTAGGCCACATTCAGCCTCTATTAAGTTCTGAAACCTCCCCTTTACCACCATTAATCTTCCAACCTTATTTTACATGTGCTCAAATAAAAGTGAGTTGCTTCACATTCTTCAATTTCACTTCAAGTCCTCTCTTTGTTAGAACTTCAATTCTGGCCCTTTGACTCCTTCAAACTTCACTTTTCATCCTCCACTCTTGAACCTTTACACTTTGATCCTTTATTTCCTGAAACTTTACAAATCGGTCCCTGGACAAAAATGATAACTATACCAGCTTTTCCTAAAAATATAAAATAGCTATAAAAATTCCTAAAAATATAAAATAAAGTTAGAAAAACAAATAAAAGCTAATCTATATGCAGAATGCAAAATAAATATAAAATCTATGTAAAAATACTAAAAATCCTATACGTGACTCAAAAATAATAAAATAAAAATACTAAAAACAACCTAAAAACATCATATATTATCCTGTCATCACAGCCCAGCGCAGAACAATCACCTGTTCATGAAAATGAACTTGTGGTTCAAAAAGAGGAGGTGAAAGAAACCTCCATTGTAGAATTTGTCTTTGAAGACAAATTGGAAATGGAGGAAGAAGAACCTCAAGGAACCTATGCTATAGGTTCAGAAAAGCAAGGAACAGAACAAGGAAGGGAAAATTTATTTATTCCTTCCATTTTTAATTTAAATGTTGTTACCTTGTTAGCTGAAGATTCATGTGGCACCATGTTGCTTTTGTGCCAAAATTTGCATGAGTTGTGGGGTCTAATGAATTTTGTAATAGACCCCGGTTGAAAGTGATTAGTAGAAGGGTCTATCTCGGACCTTAACAATGAGCTGGTTGGGAGACAACCCAACTTAGGATAGTTTATAATTCTGTCTTTTTAATTTTCTGCACCATCTTTGTAAATAAATAAATAAAAATTCTATGTTTTGCTGCAGGAGGGGCCAGCACTCCAGCGCTGGAGGCCAACGCTCCAGCGTTGAGCCCCTGCTTAGTTTCCCCTATTCCAGTTTAACCCAACGCTCCAGCGTTGGAGGTCTAGCGCTCATGCGCTAGGCCCCTGGAAACTCCCAGTGTTTGTTTAAATTCCAGCGCTCAAGCGTTGGGATCCCCACCGCACAAGCGCTGGAGCTCGGGCAGTTTGCTGTTTTTGCTTTTGTTTGCTGTTTTTAGTTTTTAATAAATTTTGTGTTCACCATTTTCTGGAAGTTTTAAGGTTCTATGAGTTTTCCCTTGGTTCTAAACTGGTTTTAATTTTTGGGAACTCAAGAATTCTTAATTTTAGGTGGACACAATTTTTCAACCCATGATCTTAAGTGTGCTGTTTTTGGGACTAACAAGACTAGCAAGTTTCTACTTGTGAGACTTTTGTTTGTTCATTGTTACAGGATAGGTACCAGAAGGAGGAAGAACCCTCTTGAACTTAAGTGTTCAATTTAAATTTTTGCATTGTGGTCCCCTTGGACTTTTGTGGAAATTTGTTACTATACCAGCTTCTTAGTTTTTTGTTTTTCTTTTTTATAGTCTTTTGTTTTATTTTTAGCTTAGTTTTTCTGTTTTCTTTTTGCATGAGTCTTGAGTATATTATCCATTCTGAATGTTGCTATAGCTTTGTGAAATGCTTTATCTGATTGAACTGCTTTGTGAAAAGTTCTATGTTTTGAAGCAGTTAGGATTGCATGCTGTAGAAAGGATTTTTGATATCTTGATTGTTTTGGTTGTTGGCAAAGTCTTTTTCTGAGTTCTAAAAAGGGTACCACTTACCCTATCTTTTTCTGAGAGCTGAGGACTCTGAATTCTTGATTGTGAAATTTTTCTGCCTTGTGTTGCATGTTGATTGGAGTTTTGCATACTTTGTGAGTTGAGAAGAGATTATAGGCATTTTTGAAAACTCAGAGTTTTGCTTGAAATGTTATATCCACTAGTAGCCCTTTTTTGAGCCTTAAAAGAGTCATTCTTTGGAGCCTACTTTGTGTATTAATTCTTAAAGTTGTTATTGTGATTCATGTGCTGAAATTGTTAGAGCTATGTTTGTGGGTTTCTCTCTAAAAAAAAATGAAGAAAAAAATTGAAAAAATAAGGTATGTGCCTTAGGAAAAAATAATGAGGTAGTGGGGTGAGAAAGAGTATGAGGGGAGTAAAATTCAAGTCATTCATCCCATACATTCCACTACTTTGTTCAAAGAAAAAAAAAAGAGAAAAAAGAAAAATTGAGAGGACCCTTGTGTTGAATTGTTTAAGCTCTTAGTCAAGAAGAATCACTTAACAACAAGTTTCTGAGTCAGCCACTAGAGTTGCCAATTTCTTGAAATCCATACCTTAAATTGTTCAACCCTTTGGCCAAGATACAACCTTAAAAATCTCTTCAGAATCACTTGGTTGCTTTACTTCAATTTTGATTTGAATTATAGGCAAGATCATTGAGCTTTCTTGTTTTCATGGAGAATATCATTTTGTGAGCTTAATTGATGAACTCAACCATGTTAAAAGCCAAGCCTAACTTTCTTGATTCTTTGTCTATAAAACATGCATGTCTTCCTTTTCTGCTAAGCTTTCTTTGAAAGGTTTTTTTTTGCTTCAAGTTTTAATCAGATAAACTTTCTCAAAACTCAGGGACGAGTTTTTCTTTAAGTTTAATCGCTTGAGGACAAGCTGTCGTTGGGTATAGTGGTGTGATGAGTGGATTTTATATGATGTTTTTAGGTTGTTTTTAGTCTTTTTATTTTATTATTTTTGAGTCACATATAGGTTTTTTATTGTTTTTATGTAGATTTTATATTTATTTTGCATTTTGCATATAGATTAGATTTTATTTGTTTTTCTAGATTTATTTTATATTTTTAGGAATTTTTCTAGTTATTTTATATTTTTAGAAAAAGCTGGTTTAGTTATCATTTTTGTCCAGGGATCAATATGTAAAGTTTCAGGAAATCAGGGACCAATATGTGAAATTTCAAGAGTGGAGGACTAAAAGTGAAGATTGAGAGAATTCAAGGGCTTGAATTGGTGTGCTAACCAAGAGAGGACTAAAAGTGGAAAAGAAGAATATGAAGAATCACTCTCTAAATTAGCACATGGAAAATTATGTTGAAGGATAGATGGTAGTGGGAGGAAGGTTTCAGAATTGATTAAGGGCTGAGTAGTGGCTTTTTATGGCATTCAAAACCCACTACCATGAAGAAGGAAGGAAAAGCTTGAAGTTGAAGAAGCAGCAGCCAGCGCTGCAGCGCTAGAACCCAGCGCTCAAGCGCTGGGCCTCGGTCTGGCAGTGGATTTTTAATGCGTCCTAGCGCCCAAGCGTTGGGAATGCCAGCGCTCAAGCGCTGGAGGCCAGATTTTTGCTATAAATAGGGAGGCAATTTGCACTTGTAAAACACACCTTTCTTAGAACACAACAAGTGTTCCTCTTTCTCCCTCAAGAACATTGTTCCTAGGAATTGTGGGAAGCCATATTTGAGCTCCTAGTCCAGGGTAATTCAATGCTTCTTTTAGCCATGCTTGGCTAATTCTCTTTAAGTATTTTGGGTTGTGTTAGCTTATTAGTTTATGTTTTAGTTTTCTTTTATTTGTTTCTGAATAATATTCAAAGTTCATGTTTTATTTCCTTTTTCTTCATTCATCTTGGTGCACACAAGATCTTTTGCTTATTACTTATACGAATGGAAATTGGTAAGTAGTAAGGGACCTAGGATTTAAAAAAGGATATAAGTATACATCACTAAGGAATTAGGATGGACGTAACTTTATGTTGGCCTGAATTTCTTCTTCATCTTCTTCTCTAGTTAACTAAGTTGCAAGGAATTGAATTTAGTAATTAGAAAGAAAGTTCTACAATGTGTAAGGAATTAACTTGTAGATATACTAGGCTATAGCATCATGAATCTTTGTTTGGAATTCAGAAATAAAATAGAAGTTTGCTAGCATAAATTATAAGTTATACAATGCAACCCAAATGCTTATTTTTATCATCATCTCTTCTTTTATATTTTATGCTTTTTATGTTCTTACTCCAGAAACCAAAATGCAAAATATATCTTTTTATTTTTCTGCTTAAGCTCTAAACAAATTAGTAATTAGACACCTATCCCTGTGGGATCGACAATCTTTTATATTACGCGATAATCAATCGTGCACTTGCGATTTGGCTATCAAGATTTTGGCGCCGTTGCCGGGGATAGGTTCAAGTTCTTATTTTTATTTTGTTTAGTACTTCTTGTTCATATATATAAAAAAAAAAGAAAAAAAAATATAAAAAAATTGTGATGAACTGGTGCTGCTAATTTTGTTTGTTAAGTATTGTCAGGAATTATGGCTGAAACATTCGAACAACGGGAGGCAAAAATCCGGGCTAAACTTGAAAAGGAATATGAGAAAAAGAAGCAGGAAGCTATCACTCTTATTGACGAATTCTATTCTAATTTAGAGTGTAAGCGGAATGTAGGCTTTTTGCCAACCCCTGAGCAAGAATGTAAGGCCATGGAAGAACTACAAGTGAAAATGCAAAGCATTCTAAGGAGGCAGCCCAGCGAAGAACAATCACCTGTTCATGAAAATGAACTTGTGGTTCAAAAAGAGGAGGTGAAAGAAACCTCCATTGTAGAATTTGTCTTTGAAGACAAATTGGAAATGGAGGAAGAAGAACCTCAAGGAACCTATGCTATAGGTTCAGAAAAGCAAGGAACAGAACAAGGAAGGGAAAATTTATTTATTCCTTCCATTTTTAATTTAAATGTTGTTACCTTGTTAGCTGAAGATTCATGTGGCACCATGTTGCTTTTGTGCCAAAATTTGCATGAGTTGTGGGGTCTAATGAATTTTGTAATAGACCCCGGTTGAAAGTGATTAGTGGAAGGGTCTATCTCGGACCTTAACAATGAGCTGGTTGGGAGACAACCCAACTTAGGATAGTTTATAATTCTGTCTTTTTAATTTTCTGCACCATCTTTGTAAATAAATAAATAAAAATTCTATGTTTTGCTGCAGGAGGGGCTAGCGCTCAAGCGCTGGAGGCCAACGCTCAAGCGTTGAGCCCCTACTTAGTTTCCCCTATTCCAGTTTAACCCAACGCTCCAGCGTTGGAGGTCTAGCGCTCATGCGCTAGGCCCCTGGAAACTCCCAGTGTTTGTTTTAATTCCAGCGCTCAAGCGTTGGGATCCCCAACGCTCCAGCGCTGGAGCTCGGGCAGTTTGCTGTTTTTGCTTTTGTTTGCTGTTTTTAGTTTTTAATAAATTTTGTGTTCACCATTTTCTGGAAGTTTTAAGGTTCTATGAGTTTTCCCTTGGTTCTAAACTGGTTTTAATTTTTGGGAACTCAAGAATTCTTGTTTTTAGGTGGACACAATTTTTCAACCCATGATGTTAAGTGTGCTGTTTTTGGGACTAACAAGTCAAGCAAGTTTCTACTTGTGAGACTTTTGTTTGTTCATTGTTACAGGATAGGTACCAGAAGGAGGAAGAACCCTCTTGAACTTAAGTGTTCAATTTAAATTTTTGCATTGAGGTCCCCTTGGACTTTTGTGGAAATTTGTTACTATACCAGCTTCTTAGTTTTTTGTTTTTCTTTTTTATAGTTTTTTGTTTTATTTTTAGCTTAGTTTTTCTGTTTTCTTTTTGCATGAGTCTTGAGTATATTATCCATTCTGAATGTTGTTATAGCTTTGTGAAATGCTTTATCTGATTGAACTGCTTTGTGAAAAGTTCTATGTTTTGAAGCAGTTAGGATTGCATGCTGTAGAAAGGATTTTTGATATCTTGATTGTTTTGGTTGTTGGCAAAGTCTTTTTCTGAGTTCTAAAAAGGGTACCACTTACCCTATCTTTTTCTGAGAGCTGAGGACTCTGAATTCTTGATTGTGAAATTTTTCTGCCTTGTGTTGCATGTTGATTGGAGTTTTGCATACTTTGTGAGTTGAGAAGAGATTATAGGCATTTTTGAAAACTCAGAGTTTTGCTTGAAATGTTATATCCACTAGTAGCCCCTTTTTGAGCCTTAAAAGAGTCATTCTTTGGAGCCTACTTTGTGCATTAATTCTTAAAGTTGTTATTGTGATTCATGTGCTGAAATTGTTAGAGCTATGTTTGTGGGTTTCTCTCTAAAAAAAATGAAGAAAAAAAATTGAAAAAATAAGGTATGTGCCTTAGGAAAAAATAATGAGGTAGTGGGGTGAGAAAGAGTATGAGGGGAGTAAAATTCAAGTCATTCATCCCATACATTCCACTACTTTGTTCAAAGAAAAAAAAAAGAGAAAAAAAAAATTGAGAGGACCCTTGTGTTGAATTGTTTAAGCTCTTAGTCAAGAAGAATCACTTAACAACAAGTTTCTGAGTCAGCCACTAGAGTTGCCAATTTCTTGAAATCCATACCTTAAATTTTTCTACCCTTTGGCCAAGATACAACCTTAAAAATCTCTTCAGAATCACTTGGTTGCTTTACTTCAATTTTGATTTGAATTATAGGCAAGATCATTGAGCTTTCTTGTTTTCATGGAGAATATCATTTTGTGAGCTTAATTGATGAACTCAACCATGTTAAAAGCCAAGCCTAACTTTCTTGATTCTTTGTCTATAAAACATGCATGTCTTCCTTTTCTGCTAAGCTTTCTTTGAAAGGTTTTTTTTGCTTCAAGTTTTAATCAGATAAACTTTCTCAAAACTCAGGGACGAGTTTTTCTTTAAGTTTAATCGCTTGAGGACAAGCTGTCGTTGGGTATAGTGGTGTGATGAGTGGATTTTATATGATGTTTTTAGGTTGTTTTTAGTCTTTTTATTTTATTATTTTTGAGTCACATATAGGTTTTTTATTGTTTTTATGTAGATTTTATATTTATTTTGCATTTTGCATATAGATTAGATTTTATTTGTTTTTCTAGCTTTATTTTATATTTTTAGGAATTTTTCTAGTTATTTTATATTTTTAGAAAAAGCTGGTTTAGTTATCATTTTTGTCCAGGGATCAATATGTAAAGTTTCAGGAAATCAGGGACCAATATGTGAAATTTCAAGAGTGGAGGACTAAAAGTGAAGATTGAGAGAATTCAAGGGCTTGAATTGGTGTGCTAACCAAGAGAGGACTAAAAGTGGAAAAGAAGAATATGAAGAATCACTCTCTAAATTAGCACATGGAAAATTATGTTGAAGGATAGATGGTAGTGGGAGGAAGGTTTCAGAATTGATTAAGGGCTGAGTAGTGGCTTTTTATGGCATTCAAAACCCACTACCATGAAGAAGGAAGGAAAAGCTTGAAGTTGAAGAAGCAGCAGCCAGCGCTGCAGCGCTAGAACCCAGCGCTCAAGCGCTGGGCCTCGGTCTGGCAGTGGATTTTTAATGCGTCCTAGCGCCCAAGCGTTGGGAATGCCAGCGCTCAAGCGCTGGAGGCCAGATTTTTGCTATAAATAGGGAGGCAATTTGCACTTGTAAAACACACCTTTCTTAGAACACAACAAGTGTTCCTCTTTCTCCCTCAAGAACATTGTTCCTAGGAATTGTGGGAAGCCATATTTGAGCTCCTAGTCCAGGGTAATTCAATGCTTCTTTTAGCCATGCTTGGCTAATTCTCTTTAACTATTTTGGGTTGTGTTAGCTTATTAGTTTATGTTTTAGTTTTCTTTTATTTGTTTCTGAATAATATTCAAAGTTCATGTTTTATTTCCTTTTTCTTCATTCATCTTGGTGCACACAAGATCTTTTGCTTATTACTTATACGAATGGAAATTGGTAAGTAGTAAGGGACCTAGGATTTAAAAAAGGATATAAGTATACATCACTAAGGAATTAGGATGGACGTAACTTTATGTTGGCCTGAATTTCTTCTTCATCTTCTTCTCTAGTTAACTAAGTTGCAAGGAATTGAATTTAGTAATTAGAAAGAAAGTTCTACAATGTGTAAGGAATTAACTTGTAGATATACTAGGCTAAGGCATCATGAATCTTTGTTTGGAATTTAGAAATAAAATAGAAGTTTGCTAGCATAAATTATAAGTTATACAATGCAACCCAAATGCTTATTTTTATCATCATCTCTTCTTTTATATTTTATGCTTTTTATGTTCTTACTCCAGAAACCAAAATGCAAAATATATCTTTTTATTTTTCTGCTTAAGCTCTAAACAAATTAGTAATTAGACACCTATCCCTGTGGGATCGACAATCTTTTATATTACGCGATAATCAATCGTGCACTTGCGATTTGGCTATCAAGATTTTGGCGTCGTTGCCGGGGATAGGTTCAAGTTCTTATTTTTATTTTGTTTAGTACTTCTTGTTCATATATATAAAAAAAAAAGAAAAATAAAGAAAAATAAATGATGTTGAGAGATTTGACCACCACATCATCTATATAGACTTCCACTGAATTTGCGATCAGCTCAAGGAAGATTAGATTCATGGGTCTTTGATAGGTGGCTCCAGCATTCTTTAACCCAAATGGCATGACCACCCACTTATTGATGCCACGGCCCCTTGGGAATCTGAATGCAGTCTTAGGAACATCCTCTCTGGCTATGTGTATCTGATTATAACTAGAGTGGTCATCCATAAAGGAGATAATCCCATTGGCTTCAACCGAGTCGACTAGCATATCGGCTATTGGCATAGGATACTCATCCTTGGGTGTCGCCAGGTTGAGATCTCTATAACCGGTACACAACCAAACCTGTCCATTCTTATTTGTTACTAGAACGATATTGGATAACCATTCGACATACTTTGCAGTTCTGATGAATCCAATACGCAGTAGTCGTTCCTATTCTTCCTTTACCTGGGGCAGTACTTTGGGGTTAAATCTCCATGGCGGATGCTTTAATCGACAGCCTATGTTCTACAAATTTCCTAGATAAACCAGGCATCTCATGGTAGTTCCACGTGAAGGAGTTTTTCAATTCACTTACGTCTTCAAAATGCCAATACTATGCTGCTGCTTCAAAGCCAACGTGATGCTCCTTGGTCAGATGACCAAGATATTGGAAAATACCACATATGATCAACATAGAAATAAAATGACTACCATTTTGGGTATTCACTTCATCTTGTTAGGTATAGGGGCTTTTCTTCTAGTATTCAAGGCTTCTTATTTTGGGGATATATATGATACCTGGGCTCCACTATAATAATACGAAAACCCAAAAATTGGTCTAAAAGCCTAGTGTCTACAGAAAAACCATAAAATTGAACCGGAGCCCCTAAATAGTCCAAATACCCGATACTATAGTCAGCAGAAAAACCCTAAAATCGGCCAAAAGCCCTAAAGTTGATCAGAAAGCCCTAAAGCCGACCTAAAACCCTTTAATAAGCTGAAAATTCTAAAATCGGTCTAAAAGCCTAGTGTCTAGAGAAAAACCATAAAATTTACCCGGAGACATTAAATCCTCCAAATACCCTATGCATAGACAGCTGAAAAACCCTAAATTCGGCCAAAAGCCCTAAAGTTGATCATAAAGCCCTAAAGCCATCCTACAACCCTATAATAAGCCAAAAACCCTAAAATCAGTCTAAAAGCCTAGAGTCTACAGTAAAACCATAAAATTGGCCTGGAGCCCTTAAATAGTCCAAATACCCTATACTATAGTCAGCGGAAAAACCCTGAATTGGGCCAAAACACCTAAAGTTGATAAGAAAGCCCTAACTACACTATTAGAATTTTGATATGTTGAGTTTGAATTTTTGTTAGAATCTTGAAACCTCTTCATTAATGTTGTTCCCATGACCTTGAACTTCAATTTGAACTGACTAGAATTTTTATTGGTTGAGTTTTGGTCCCTAGAGAATTTTGAAGTTGAGCTTTTGCTAGGGTTGCCTTTAGGAATGTTATTCCCATGAAGTTGATCTATGGATATCTCCAATTAGTTTTTTGGAAGCTAGGTTTTTGAGAATTGATTATTTGAAATAAGTGATTTTCAAACTTTGAGATTTAGTTTCATCATAGATTTCTTGTTATCTTTCATGTGCTTAAGTTAGGTTTGAAAGAATAACCCATCTTGCTATTTTTTGGGTTATGGCCGAATCTATAGGGCGGTTTAAGGGCTTGGGAGAATTTATTTTCAACTATATTTTTGGTGTGTTAAAAGGCTTGTATGTGAAATTGGATTTAAAGGAAAGTTTTTCCCTTATTAGAGTAAAAAGGGCCTAGAGAAAATTGTATGTTTAAGACATTAGAAAATTGATTTCAACAGGATTTGGGAAACTTGGAATTGAAGGATTAAAATTTAGCTTTTGTGTAAATTTTATTTTGGAACTCATAGCTTGATTAGGGTTTTTGCTAAGCTAAGAAAAACTCGGAAAATGAAAATTGGCTTTTGAATGGAGTTATTGTGCTTTTGACACTTAGAGAATTTTTGAGTTCAAGACTTAAAATTTGTTTTAGAAACTTGTAATAGAAGCAATTTTTGGATTTTGAATTTTTTTTAGTAATTTAGTGAATTTTTTAATGAAAATCTAAAGTTTTTAGGGTTTTGAAGATTTTGGACGGAATAGAGCTCTTGGAGTATTGTGTATGTTTTTGCATTCAAAATCTTGTTTAAGGCTTTCATATTGATAAGTAAACATCTATCTTAATTTCTCTTCAAAGGTTTGAAGTTTTGGATATTGTAACTTAGAGTTTCAAAGGGTTTTTAACAGTCGCCAAAGTTGCTAAAAATGTTTTCGACTTCCAAGGATCTTCCTTAGAATTAGAAAAATTTCCTAAGTGATAGGAACTTTGTAAGACCAGTAGCTAAGTCCTATGATTAAGTTTCAAGTCCTAAACTAGGCTATGTTCTATGAAAGGTTACGGGACTTCGAACTGAACAAGGCGACGTAGCTTTCCTTCAGAGCCTTCTTAGCTGTTGAAGCTTGGAGCAAAGGACTTCAGTAAGGGAAATTCTCTATTCCTAGCTACTAAGCATATGTATATACTATGACTTTTAAATTGGCAGTCGACAGCGTTCTAAGAACGACCCGACTTTGAATTGTATTGATTGCGATATTAATGCAAGTATCTGAAGGCATCTGATATGATGGATTAGAATTGTTTGATGTATGACATTGCTTGAATGATTTATAGACTTACTTGATATCTTGTCTCCTTGATAATATAATGTCTATTCTATGACCTGTCTATCTTGATTCTAATATCATTCACCTGGTTCAACATAATCCATTTGGCGATCGTGAAACCATGCATGGCCATGTCCGAGGACGGATGCGCCTTTGAATGAAAACCGAGGTTTGTAAATAGACGACCCCAAGGTTTAGTTCCCTTATTGTTGTTGTTTGACTATAAGAAAGCATGCTATTTAGCTTATATGAAAAGAGCAAGTCATACTTAAAATGTATGCTATGTTATGTTTGATAACATGTTGATTGAATTACTGTCTTTTCCTTATCTTGCTTGTTGCAATGTTGCTATGCCTTATCACCGAACATTATTGTGTGCGCTAGCCGGGGAAAATAAAGTAAGCTACCATGGGAATAGGGTGCCTTTCAAAATAAAGTATACAGACCTTGTTTTGGAAAAAGGTAAAAGCCACACAGTTTTGAAAAGAATAAGAGAAACTTTCTTTTTAGAAACCTAATGAATGTTTTGGAAACATGCTTTCAAGAGAACCTGTAGTTAAACCATCAGCTTTCAAAATGAATCTATCCTATCTTTCTTGAAGGAAATTCATAATGTACTAAAGGAATACATCAACCCTTTTATGAACTTAAGGACGATTCCACTTCTTTCCTACAAGTCTTATCTTGCAAAGAAAACTAAGGCACATCTTTGGAAAAATAACCATAAGAACTTCCTCACCAGGAATTATATTTTGGAAAGCCTCAAAAGAACTTTACAAAAATATTTCAAGAGATGCTTTCTTAAGAAATTGGGTATCTTATTCGGTAATGCCTTCGTTGGTAGTAGCGGGCGTTTTATGCTTCGGTGTCTACCAATAAGAGATCATTGGACCAAGAGGTCCAAGTGACCTCAATCCCTCGATGTAAGACAGGCACTCGGACAAGGATGACCCCGCATTCGAAAGGGGACACGGATTCAAAAAAACAACGTTTCCACTAGGTGGGGATATTGGAATGAGGAACCCGAACTCATGCCAAGGCACCTCCGTTTATATTTTTGTTATTGTTGTTTGTTCATAGCACGTAGAACTTTTTCATGCATGAACGTTCCTCAAGACGATGTAGTATCTATTCTTCAGTTGTTTGGGATAGCAGGACTATCCATCCAGCAGGCTTTGTGCAGACTGTGTGGAGACTGTGTGGGTTGTGTGCGGACTGTGTGGAGACTGTGTGGACTGTGTGCGGACTGTGTGGAGATTGTGCGGGCTGTGTGCAGACTATGTGGAGACTGTGTGTAGGCTTTGTGCAGACAACACGATTGGGATAACAAGCTTATCCTCGATTAGCTATGTGCCGGCTCAATGCAGCAACCCGAATGTTCGGATCATATTACACCTTGACTGCATCATGACATCCATATTGTTGTAACATGGTTTCTATGCGTTTCCTAAGCTTCTTATTGAGTGCGTTTTGGTTGCAATTCTAATATTATAATTGATGCTTGTTTGTCATTTACCTTGCATAACTGCAGTTTAAATTGCTTAGTATATATATATAACTGTAATGCAATGAACACTACCTGACATGCTTATATATTCTGATGTTTCTTATCTCACCCATGTGCTTGCATGGGGAGTAATTGTTATGAAGTTGACCCTTGCACCTTGTTTGTTGTTTGTGTTTTCCTAGCGATCCGTCGCCAGCTGGACCACTACTAGTCGAAGAGTACCCGGAGGATGCTGAGCCAAAGACAGTTCGAGGGAGTAGGATGGAAATCTTGTCACTTGAAGGCCAGAGATATTTACTTTATTATTGTTTCCGTACATGAGCATGCCTAAGGGTAGGTAGAGTTCCGGAATGACGTATGATACCCAAATCGCAAGTGTACGATTCAATATCGTGTAATAAAAAGATCGAACCCAAGGGATAGGTTTCCTATTATTATATTATTTAGTACTTGTGCAGAAGATTTAAGAGATGAATATTTGATGTTGGTTTTTATAGCAAGCAAGAACAATAGCATAAAATAATAAAGAAATAAGATGATGAGAATTAAGCTCTTGGGTTGATTTACATAATCTATAAATATGCTAGCAAGTTATTACTTATTTTCTGAATTTTAATTCCAATTCCATGGTGCTTTAGCCTAGAATTTCTACAAGCTAATTGCCTTAAGTCATGTAGAACTTTCTTACCTAATTACTAACTCCATAGCCTTGGTTATTAGTTAATTAGAAAAGAAGATGAAGAAGGAATTCAGGCCAACACAAAGTTACGTCCATCCTAATTGCCTTAAGAAATGTATACTTATAACTTTTTTTATTTCCTATTTCCCTTACTACTTATCAAATGGCCTTATGACATAAGTAGAAAGCATGAAATCTTTTGTACACAAGATTAATGAAGAACAAGGAAATGAAACATGAAATGGAAATATTATTCAGAAAGGTAAAAACAATACTAAAGCATAAAATTATAAATTACTACAACCCAAGAAACTTAAAAAGAATTAGCCAAGCATGGCTAAAAGAGTCATCGAATTACCCTGGATAGGAGCTCAAGTATGGCTTCCCACAATTCCTAGGAACAATGATCTTTGAGGAAGAAAGAAGAACACTTGTTGTATTCTGAGTAGGTGTGTCTTACAAGTGAAGAAAAGCTCCCTATTTATAGTGAAAATCAGCCTTCCAGCGCTTGGGCGCTGGCATTCCCAACGCTTGGGCGTTGGGATGCATTAAAAACCAACGGGCAGAAATGGGCCCAGCGCTTGAGCGCTGGCTTCCAACGCTGCAGCGCTGGGTGCAACCTCTGACTCACATCCTAGTCAGAGGTCCAGCGCTTGAGCGTTGGGAATTCCAACGCTGCAGCGCTGGGACGAACACTGGCAGCTTCTTCTTGGATTCCTTTCTTCTTCAATGGTGGAATTGATTGGCTTAATTAGGCTCATTCAGCCCCTAATAAGTTCTGAAACCTCCCCTTTACCACCATTAACCTTCCAACCTTATTTTACATGTGCTCAAATAAAAGAGAGTTGCTTCACATTCTTCAATTTCACTTCAAGTCCTCTCTTTGTTAGAACTTCAATTCTGGCCCTTTGACTCCTTCAAACTTCACTTTTCATCCTCCACTCTTGAACCTTTACACTTTGATCCTTCAAATCCTGAAACTTTACAAATCGGTCCCTGGACAAAAATGATAACTATACCAGCTTTTCCTAAAAATATAAAATAGCTATAAAAATTCCTAAAAATATAAAATAAAGTTAGAAAAACAAATAAAAGCTAATCTATATGCAGAATGCAAAATAAATATAAAATATATGTAAAAATACTAAAAATCCTATATGTGACTCAAAAATAATAAAATAAAAATACTAAAAACAACCTAAAAACATCATATATTATCCTGTCATCAACGTACCTTTATGCGGTCGCCCTGCGTGGCATCGTGGGAGATATGCCGGAGTAGGAGGTCTGGGTTGGGGTTTTAAATGTGACAGCATGTCTTCTTTTAAAAAAGAGTCTGCTAATTTCGAAATTATTTTCACTTATGTTGTTAACTTAAACTAAGTGCATTATATGCTCCGTTGAACTGGGTATCTATATATATAAGTAATGCATGTCTTTAGCATGATTTCAAAAAAATATACACTCAGTTTTCATAAGCTCGATATATTTCCGCATATTTACTTATTGTTCATTTGCTATAGTAATGCCCTGAAATCAGGGTGTTACATTGTGGTATCAGAGCTCCGGTTGAGAACACTAGAGCTTGTTGGGGAATAGGTCTTCTATGCTAGGTTGTATGTTGTTTGTGTCTGCAAATAGGATGTTTCGGCTTTGATTGCTAGGGAGTTGGTAGGTAAGGCCTGATCAACCTTATGGCTGCTCCAAGCGTGACAAGATCCAGAAGTATCCGAACTTGTAGATTGCTTGAGGTTTATCCCTTGAGTGAAGAACCTCCTTATATGCTTGTTTGTTTATCTCTCGTGACAACGATCTTATATTTTGTTTGAACATTGCTATTATTGCTTGAATTGGAAGTAGTCCTGCTTCGTTTGCCTGCCTTGTTTCGTGACTGGAAAAAGGATGCTTCTTGGAATGAGTTGGTTATCCAACCACCAAGTTTCCATGGTCGATACTCTGAAACGGTAACCTTCTTTATGTAGGGGTATCTCTTGGTGCCCGATAGTTATTGCCTAAAAAATTCCTTACTAGGGGAAACCCCAGGAGTACCTCCAGCCAACAAGTGCCGATGGAGACAGGAAACTAACGACCTCCATGCACCAGCAGTGTTACCATAAGCAATCATCTCCGACTAGTACTACAGGTCCTACAGGAGAAGAAACGATATGGAAGCCCTTCTAAAGTCTGAGTTTCGACTCGAGGAAGTTAAATCTTTATGACATGATATTTCAACGGAAGGAATCACAATCGACCCAGCCAAAGTAGGAATAGAGTTAGCATGGGAGCTACTAAGGACCGCGACTAAAACAAGGAATTATTTCGGCTTGGATGGTTATTACCGATGCTACATTGAAGGACTCTCGAAGATAGTGGTATCGCTAATGCAACTCGCTAGAAAGGATCGACCTTTTGTATGGACCAAGAGAGGTGAGTCCAACTACCAGCAGATGAAGGAGCAGTGGATGACTCCATCAGTACTAGTCCTGCCACAACAAGGAGCGCAGTATGTAGTTGATATTGATACGTCATACCAAAGGTTAGGATGTGTACTGAAGCAAGACCTCAAAGTGGTGGCGCATGCCTCGAGACAGCTAAAGACGTCAGAGCCCGGCTATCCAAAGCATCACTTGGAATTAGCCGCATTGGTGTTGTGCTCAAGATATGGGGACATTACCTATACGAGATTACCTTCACTATCTTCAGAAACCACGAGAGTTTGAGACACTTGTTTGATTTGAAGGAAGAAACATGAAGCATCATGAATGGGCAAGGTTCATAAAAGAGTATAATATTGCACCGCAATATCATTTGGGGAAGTCCATCGTGGCTACTAATGTCTTAAATTGAAAGTCATGCATGCCTCTTCCATGACAGCGAGGGATATGGAGTTACTCGAACAATTTCGAAATCTCAGCGTGGACATGGGAGTACCCTCAGGAAAGTTAACCATTGAGATAGTCACTACCTTCAGTGAATTGAAGGGAGAAATCAAGGAAAACCGGATGCAAGGTGGACAGCAAGTTGAGTATTCATCCAAGACCAACCCAGAGTGTACGAAGATCTAAGTTGAACTTGATTACCAGGAATGAAGAAAAGAGGGAATGAATATGTAGCAACACCCCTTACTTGTCAGAAGGCAAGGGTTGAACGCAAGAGGCCTGCGGGGATGAATCAACCTCGTAACGTCCCCGAGTGGAAGTGGGACAGTACATTGATGAATGTGGGTAACCATGGATCGACCAAGTTAGCTCACCTTTACCCGTAAAGACAACCTACAACGTACAACGGTCAACAGAAGTATACATTGCAGAGACAGTGTGACTGCACAGGGTGTTCACAGTATCATCTCAGATCGAGACCCAATGTTCCAATCTCACCTCTTGGGAGCACTCCAAGCGGCTTTGATTTAAGTTGTTGTCTTCTTGTCATGTCAAGCATTCTTGAAGTTGTCATGGTTCGGGGTTATGCAGTTCCCCGAGACGGAGATGCAAACTTTCAGGGCGTTATGTAGAACATACCCGTGTAAGCGGCAACTCTCGACTGACCGCAGTACCTTCTAGTCAGGTGTGGAGTTCGGTTGAGTCTCCCACCAGCTTGCGGGATTTGGTGAATACTTACGAATGAAATTTTTGTACGATTCACGGTTGAAAGTGCATATAGGAGTTGAGTAAGGAAAATATGAGACCTTCTCAGAGCAAACATAGGAGTTGTGCCAATAAGAGACAAGGAGAACTAGAGCATGAAATGAGGAAGCATGCCTTCCTCGGGAGACACCGACGATGGTAGTCGGGAAGGCGATTAAGCTAGGGAGGCTTATGCCTGGATTCAATGAGTCAGGATACTCGCAACTCAAAGACAACTTATCATCCGCAGTTCCACCCATGAAGACCAAGGACAATAACATTAAGTAGGTGCGAGGAAAGTAAGCTCCTCTAGCCAAGTAATATGGGATGAACCACGAAAGAAACAACGTAGAAACCAGGAGAGAGAGTAGGGAAGACAACGCCCTGAACGACTTGCCGACCTATATTTTCGAGGATGAAACTAATTTAAGGGGGGTGGTATTGTAAGACCCTGAATTTCACCCAGTAATTAGATAATTATTTAATTATCCCAAGTACTTTTTGGATCCGCTCGCCAGCATCAGCACGTGATAACATCGGCCGAATTACCGATGAAGTGCTCTTTACGACACTTGGTAGTAAACCAAGCTTGCCCTGACCTTGAGTTTGGATGAGAATAAGACGTTCTCATTGTCACCATGAAGTTCAGTGAAGAATTTCGTGAAGAACGAATGTAATATTGATATGGTTTCCTTCCGAAGCCCGGAAAGGGTATTTCTCACTAGCGAGACTTTCAGTCGAAAATCCAACAAGCAAAATGGATGACTTCAAGACCTCAGATCGAAAATCCAGTAAAAAGGGCCTAGAGAAAATTGTATGTTTAAGACTTTAGAAAATTGATTTCTAGAGGATTTGGGAAACTTGGAATAGAAGGACTAAAATTGAACTTTTGGGTAAATTGGATTTTGGAACTCATAGCTTGATTAGGGCTTTTGCTAAGCTAAGAAAAACTCAGAAATTGAAAATTGGCTTTCGAATGGAGTTTTTGTGCTTTTGACACTTAGAGTGTATTTGAGTTCAACACTTGAAATTTGTTTTAGAAACTTGTAATAGAAGTAATGTTTGGATTGTGAAATTGTTTTGAGTAATTTAGTGAATTTTTTGGTGAAAATATGAAGTTTTTAGGGTTTTGAAGATTTTGGACAGAATTGAGCTCTTGGAGTATTGTGTGTGTTTTTGCAATCAAAATCTTATTTAAGGCTTTCAAATTGATATGTAAATATCTATCTTCATTTCTCTTAAAAGGTTTGAAGTTTAGGAAATTTTTGGATATTGTAACTTAGAGTTTTAAAGGGTTTTTAACAGTCGACAAAGTTGCTAAAACGTTTTCGACTTCCAAGGATCTTCCTAAGAATTAGGACAATTGCCTAAGTGATAGGAACCTTGTAAGACCAGTAGCTAAGTCCTAGGATTAAGTTTCATGTCCTAAACTAGGCTATGTTCTTTGAGGGGTTACGGGACTTCGGACCGAACAAGGCGATGTAGCTTTCCTTCGGAACCTTCTTAGCTTTTGGAGAAAACGTTGGAGCTTAGAGCAAGGACTTCGGTAAGGGAACTTCTCTATTCCTAGCTACTAAGCATATGTATATACTATGACTTTTAAATTGGCAGTCGACATCGTTTTAAGAATGACCCGACTTTGAATTGTATTGATTGCGATATTAATGCAAGTATCTAAAAGCATCTGATATGCTGGATTAGAATTTTATGATGTATGACATTGATTGAATGATTGATAATGCAAGGGGGCAATGTGTTGGCACCTAAAAACCCATAACGGCTAGTTAGAAGCCGAAAGGCCACTTGAGTCGATTGGGGGATCATAGTCAAGCAGAATGTTAGCCGAGTCGAGTGGATCTAGTTGATTGATAGCACAAGTAATCGACCAAGGAGATTCGAGTGTACAAGGGAAAGATACAAGGAAGTTTCATAAACTTAGGCTTCAAGTAGGATGAATCATCAGGTTTCTAGAAGCTTTCCATGTGCAAAAATAGCTAGTGGGCTCGTCCCCGCGAAAATAGGAGAAAGTGGTTGTGAGCTAGCCGATGCAATGAGGAACGGATGAAACAAAGCCTCTAGGCTGACTAGGTGAGAGGGAACGATGATACCCCACAATTTCATAAGCACTTTTAGTGATCGGAGAACATGGGGTGTCACATGTTCCTTGCAACGCTAGGTAGTTAGCCGATTTGCCTCTATAAATAGAGGAAGGGTCATTTGTACAAACACAAACAATCAATCAATCAAATCTACAAATTTCCCACAGTCCCCTCATTTTTTGTCTCATTTGGAAGCTACGTTGTTGGATATTGTGGATATATCTACCCATCCCTAGTGTGTCTCCTTCCATCATGCTCAGAGGGAACCTAATGCATTTGCTAATAAGTTAGCTTTTGTAGGTCTACGTTGTCAGCTTGGCCTTCATCAATGGTCTTTGCCACATGCTGAGTTGATCCCGCTTCCGGCTTCAGACCAGTACTATTAGGTTGATGTAGTGTAGTTTTACCTTTGAATTTCTTTGATTCACAAAAAAACTGTTAGTTTTTTAGTTAAAAATTAACATGTAACATACATTTTTATATTATTTTATTTAACATATTAAATATATCATTTAATGTTATTGTTCAACCAGGAATTTTATTTATTACATCTTTATACCTTTAAATATCATATTAATATATCATTTAACATGGTGTTAATACAATTTAAAACTTAAGGTGGAGAGGAGTATAGGCTTCTACACGCTTTCAGGGGGTGTGATGGACTAGCTCCATCAATGGAGTTCTTCTTCTTTGGAAAGTCTTGAAAGGCTTTGTTTGGGATTCCTGATGTGGTTTCCCCTGAGTGGAGGAAAGTTACTGCTAATCCGGAATCGCTTCTGGTGAGCCATAATAAGATATTGCTAGCCAGAATCATTCTCAATGGTGTGTTCTCTAGTAGTGCTTGGTATCTGGAGGTTATGTCTCTCCGTAAGCAAGCGCAGGGGGTTGTTGTTGTTGCTTTGGTTGTTGTGGGTTCTTGTTCTCCTGTTATATCTGATGGGACAGGTGTTCTTCGGCCGGGTCTCCCTGCGGCTGTAGATGGGGGTTGTTCTGATGTTTTGGTCCATGATATTATTTAATTAGAACCTTGCGGTGGTGGTAATATGGCTTGCCTTTCTCCTAAGAGGTGGGAAGGGGCTGTCCAAAGAAGGTTAAGAGAGGTCTTGGTGGTCGATGTGCATCTGTGGAAGTTAGGGAAGGGATCGTCAGGGGTCGTTGTCCAAAGGAGAAGTCGTATCGTCCTCGTGGGCTGCCTAGGAAGGAGAAGAACTGGATCAATGAGAGGGTGCATGGGGGTACTCCTTCACCAGGACCATTCTCATGCAGAGAGCATCAGGAGCTTCTGTCTACTCCTGTTGCTTCGGACAAGAACCAATTGGTGAATCTCTCCCGGAGGTTCATGAATCTCAGAGAATTATGACTAGAGCGAGGAAGCCTTAGCTATGGATATTAGGATGGGGATGAAGTACAAATGCTCAAATGAAGAAGATCTTCAAGGCATAACAACTAATATTGCTGCTCGAAGATTAAGGAAATTAGCTTTCCTTATCTCCACTGCAGGTGATGACTGGATTTTGTATGATAATTTTAGGGTCTTTTTAGTCTTTTTATTTTGTTATTTTTGAGTCTCATATAGGTTTTTTATCCTTTTTATTTATATTTTCTATTTATTTTGCATTTTGCATATAGATTAGCTTTTTTTTTGTTTTCAAACTTTATTTTTTATTTTTAGGAATTTTTATAGGCATTTTAATATTTTAGGAAAGCTGGTAGAATTAGTCATTTTTGTCCAGGGATCAAACTGTAAGTTTCAGCAAAGAAATGGCCAAAGTACAAAAGTTCAAGAGTTGGGGGCAGAAAGTGGAGTTTCAGTAGATTGAAGGGCCAGAAGTGAAGTACTAACAAAGAGAGGACCAAAAGTGTAAAGATTGAATATGAAGCATCACTTCTATTTTGCACATGTGAAAAAGGATGAGTGGAGAATTGATGGTAGTGGGAAGGAGTTTTAGAAGTTAATTGGTGGCCAATGAAGGCCATAATGGCCATCAACTCCTCCACCATTGAAGAGCAAAATAGCCAGGGAATAGGAAGCATCAGCCGTGCCAACGCTTGAGCGTTGGCAACCCAACGCTTGAGCGTTGGGACGTGGTAGATTTTATTATAAATAGGGCCTTTGCTTTCCTTTGTAAACACACATTCACAATCCCTTACTTCAGAATACAACAAGTATTCTTCTTTCTCCCTTAAGAGCATTGTTCCTGAGAATTGTGGGAAGCCATTCTTGAGCTCCTAGTCCAGGGTAATTCAATGCTTCTATTAGCCATGCTTGGCTAACTTCTTTTTAAGTTCTTGGGTTTTTTTTAGCTTATAATTTATGTCTTAGTTTTCGTCATCTTTATTTCTGAATAATATTGCAAGTTCATGCTTTATTTCCTTTTTCTTCATTTCATCTTGATCTACACAAGTGTTTAAGCTTATTTCTTATGTCAATGGAAATTGGTAAGTAATAAGGGAAATAGGAATTAAAAGAAGCAATATGACATATCACTAAGGAATTAGGATAGACTTTGCTTTATGTTGGCCTGAACTCTATCTTCATCTTCTTCTTTAATTAACTAAATTGCAAGGAATTGAGTTTAGTAATTAGAAAGAAATGTCTACTTGTGTAAGGAATTAACTTGTAGAAACCATAGGCTAGAGCATCATGAACTTTTGTTTTAAAATTCAGAAATAAGGTAGAAGTTTGCTAGCATATATTATAAGTTATTTAATTCAACCCAAGTGCTTAATCTCCATCATCAACTTTTCTTTTTATATTTATGCTTTTTCAAGTCCTAGTTCTAAACAAACCAAAGCTAAAATCAATTTTAATTTTCAGCACAAGTTCTAAATAAATTAATAATTGGACACCTATCCCTGTGGGTTCGATATCTTTTATATTACTTCGATAATCAACCGTACACTTGCGGATTTGGTCATCAAGTTTTTGGCGCCGTTGCCGGGGATAGGTTTTTAATTCCTTTTATTAAATTGTTTAGAGTTTTTTTTTTCTTTTTATATGAACTGGTGCTGCTAATTTTGTTTGCTGAGTATTGTCAGGTATAGCAATGAATGAAACATTCGAACAAAGGGAGGCAAAAATTCGGGCTGAACTTGAAAAGGAATATGAGAAGAAGAAGCAGGATGTCTTCACTCTAATTGACGAGTTTTACTCCGAATTAGATTGCAAGAAGTTAAGGCCAGGGAGATTCTTCAAGGAAGAATACAAAGCATTCTAAGGACGCAGCCCAGGGATGAACAACAACCACCCGTTCATGAAAGTGAATTCGTGGTTCAAAGAGAGGAGGTGAAAGAAACCTCCATTGTAGAATTTGTCTTTGAAGACAAATTGGAAATGGAGGAAGAAGAACCTTCAGGAAGCTATGTTATAGGCTCAGCAGATCAAGGCAAAGGATAAGGGGAAAATTTTCTTATCCCCTCCATTTGTAAATTTACTGTTTTTGCCTTGATGGCTGAAAATTCATTGGGCACCATGATGTTTATGTGCCAAAATTTGTATGATTTAAGGGGTCTAATGCATTTTGTAATAGCCCCTGGTTGAAAAGTGATTTGAAGAAGTCTATCAAAGACTATAAAATTGAGCTGGTTGGGAGACAACCCAACTTAGGATTAGTTTTTTTTTTAGAAAGTAGAATTATATATTAATAATGAAGAGGCCGCCAAAAAACAACTGCAAAAGCCACACAAAAGAGGAGCTGCCCACCCGCCAGAAAAACCGCAAAGGAGCAGCAACACCAAAACAAAAAGGGAATATACAATACCCACCCAAAACAACAACACCCTATACAAAAAACCATCACCCCAAAGAGCAAAAAACCGGCCCTACGATCCTCTTCGATCCAAGATTTGTGCGGCAATCTGGTTCACAACAACTTCATCAGGACAGGCAAAAACAATACCCACCTGCTTACCTACCGATACGGCGCGTCTCGCTCTTGTCAAAACCCCTGGAGGCACTTGGGCCTCAGCCGGAAGAGGAGCAGAAGGATGACTGCCTACTCCTTCACCGACCGCCAGACCCTCGGCTAGAGACTTGGAGGGAGAAGAAGCATCAAGGTTGCACAGCAAAGAACTGCAAGGCACCGACTTCCTGGGCCGACCTCGCGCTCTCTTCACCCCGACCCCATGCAAGCAAACTGATAGACCAGCTGCCCCCTTAGGACCACCTGCCCCAGACCGTTTTTTGGCATGACCCCGTCTTTTAGGAGACTGAAAGACCATTCCTTCCTGACTCCCATTTAACTCCACCCCATAGATGCCGCCACTTTCAGGAAGAAGAGAACAATGCCGAGAAGAGGTCTCACAGGCAAAAAACTCGGACTCGCTGGGAACCCTCCCCTCAGAAGAGCCAGCTACTAAGGGACTAATCTCGGGAAAAAGAAAATCAATGGGAATTCTTTCCCCGATATAGCCACCCTTATCAGAACCCAGAATCAAGGCCTCCTCAAGAGAAACAGAAACGGTGGGCTTCCCCACTAAAGCCTCCTTCCACGTAGGGAACCGCATCGCACCACCAGCCTTCCCAATAACCTTGTTCGCTTCAACCACCATCTCAAACGGACCATCATCGCGAGTACTCCGCACCACCGGGGACTGCAGACCGTCCCTGGGGTACCTCGCCGGCGCCACCGACAGAAAAGCCCCACCCACCTTAAGACCATCCAAAGCATCAATAGCAGAAATGGACTGCTTCTTGGAGAAGAAGCGGACGAAGCCAAATCGAAATCGCCTCCCCAATTTTCGTTTTCGTTGTATGAAAACATTCAGAGTCCTACCGAATAGAGAAAACAAACCTCGAATGTGATGATAACTGATCGCCTCCTCGATGCCATCCACAAATAGGATAGTGCATTCTCGCCGTGAAACGTCGCCGGCCTGGAACGCAACGTCCTTCTCTGCCTCCCTCGAAACAACACCCACTAGAACCACCATAAACGAGTCGCCTGACCCAACCGCCGTCAAATCCTCTTCTGCTTCGCATTCTGCTTCGCCTTCTGCTTCGCGATTTGATTCGTGTTCTTCTGCTTCACCCTCCTGCAGCCTCTGAATCTGGCCGTCGAAGTCAGCCGCCGTTTCTTCCTCCTCCTCGTCGCCTCCTTCAACCTCCTCCTCCCCTTCTTCTGCATCGCGCCCTTCTGGCGCCGCACCACATGTTCGAGTTCCATCAGACTCCCCTGAAACCACCGGACCGGATCCATTCGCCACCCTCTGCGAACAGCCGTCGTAACCATCCGTCGGCCCGTCGTCTTCCACTCCATCGCCTTCGTCCGCCGCCCCAAGAGCGGAACCTCCTTCCACTGTCATTGGGTCTGATGAACGAGGTGAGACCTTAACAGAGTAGCAGTGCTTCATTTTTCCCCTTTTCGTGAAACAGAACCAGCAGCAAGGAGAGTCTTGATCGCCAACCAGATGTACGCCGCCGCCTATGAGGCCGGCAAGATGGCCGCTGCCACCCAAGAAAGGGGAACGAGCAACCCTAGCAGAGGTTACAATGGTTTTTTTAACTCATATGCACATGCATTCAATAACTTAGGATTAGTTTAAAATTATGTTTTTAAATTTTGTTATTTTCATGTCTAAAAAAAAATGTTATTCTGTTTTGTTGCAGGAGGGGCCAGCGCTTAAGCGCTGGAGGCTCAACGCTCATGCGTTAAGCCCCTGCCAGACCCCC
This sequence comes from Acmispon strigosus, assembly GCA_030819835.1. Taxonomy (NCBI): domain Eukaryota; kingdom Viridiplantae; phylum Streptophyta; class Magnoliopsida; order Fabales; family Fabaceae; genus Acmispon; species Acmispon strigosus. The sequence goes on along the minus strand of JAUAMA010000004.1, from coordinate 26,541,704 downwards.
CTAGGTGAGTTTATTCCCAACGCCAAGGCGTTGGGGGGCTAGCGCTCATGCGCCAAGCCCCTGGAATTCTCCCAGTTTTTTATTTTATTTCCAATGCTCAGGCGTTGGAATCCCAACACTCAGGCGTTGGAATCCCAACGCTCAGGCCTTGGAATCCCAACGCTCAGGCGTTGGGACTCTGATTGCCAGTGTTTTCAAAAGCCCCCAGCGCTCCAGTGTTGGAAAGCCAACGCTCCAGCGCTGGAGTTCGGGCAGTTTTTCTGTTTTTATTTTTCTTCATGTTTCTTCATGTACATAAATAATTTTGTTCTGTGCCCACAAGCTTTTGATGTGATGTGTGAATGGGATTCTTGAGTTCTTCCCTTGCTCTTTTGATTGGTTTGAGCTTTTGATCTTTGGGAACTCAAGAACCCTTGTTTGTTTTAGGTGGGCACATTTCCAAACCTTGGGCTTATTTTTGAAAAGGAATTAAGTAAGTTGGATTGAGGACTAACAAGTCTAAACAAGCTTTTTCTTGTGGACTCTTGTTTGTTCAATTTTGCAGGAAAGGCACCAAAGAGGAAAATCCCCCTGAGGCTGGAGTGTTCAAAGAAGAAATTACAATGAGGTTCCCTGGACTATTTGTGGAAGGAAACTATTGTACCAGCTTTTAGTTTTTCTTTTTGATAGTTTAAGTTTTATTTTTAGTTTTTCTTTTTAAACTGCATGGTTGAATACTTTATCCAGTTATGTTACTACTGCTTATGCTTGTGAGTGTTTAATCCAGTGAACTTATAATGCTTTTGAAAAGATAATATGTTTTTTAATGCGGTTTAGGTTTGCATGATGCTAGGATTGACTGAAATCTTGATTGATAGGTTTTGGCAAAGTTTTTCTAAGTTTGAAAAGGAGTACCACTTACTCCAATCTTTTCTGAGTGCTGAGAACTCTGAATGCATGACTTGTAAAAAATTTCTGCCTTGTGTTGCATATTGGTTGAGTCTTTGTTATCTTTGTGAATTTGTGAAGAGATGATAGGCATTTTTGAAAACTCAGAGTTTTGTTTGAAAAGCAAAAAAATCCACTAGTATCCCCTTTGAGCCTTAAAAGAGTCATTTTATTGGAGCCTACTTCTGTGTGATACTTTAAGTTGTTAGTGTGATTCATAAGCTGAAAAAATACTAGAGCTATGTATGTTTAGGTTTCTCTCTAAAAAAAAAAAGAGAAAGAAAAAAAAAAGAAATTGGAAAAGGAAAAAAATATAATGAAGTGGTGGGGTGAGTACGAATATGAGGGTAGTAAAATTCTTTTCATACATCTCATAACAACTTACTACTTGGTTTAAAAAAAAAAAATTGAGAGAACCTAGGTGTTGAATTTGATAAAGCTCTTAGTCAAAAGAATCGCCTACCATGAATTCTGAGTCAAGCCAATAGAGTTGCCAAGTTTTTGAATCCATACCTTGTTTAACCCTTGGCCAAGTTTCAACCTTCAAAAATCTCTTATAAAGTTACATAGTCCATGGTTCCAACTTTGATTTGAATGATAGGCAGAATTTTTGAGCTTTCATGTTTTTTCATTGAGTATATCTTTTTGTGAGCTGAATTTGATGAACTCAACATGTTGGAAGTGCCAAGCTTAAACTCTCTTGATCAGTTTTTGTGAAACATGCATGCTTCCGAAATCCGCTGTGCCTTCTTGAAAATTATCAAGTTTTAATTGGATAAAACTTATTCTAAACTCGAGGATGAGTTTTTCTTTAAGTTTTGTAGCTTGAGGACAAGCTGTCGCTGGGTACAGTGGTGTGATGACTGGATTTTGTATGATAATTTTAGGGTCTTTTTAGTCTTTTTATTTTGTTATTTTTGAGTCTCATATAGGTTTTCTATTCTTTTTATTTAGATTTTCTATTCATTTTGCATTTTCCATATAGATTAGCTTTTTTTTGGTTTTCAAACTTTGTTTTATATTTTTAGGAATTTTTATAGGCATTTTTATATTTTAGGAAAGCTGGTAGAATTAGTCATTTTTGTCCAGGGACCAAACTGTAAGTTTCAGGAAAGAAAGGGCCAAAGTACAAAAGTTCAAGAGTTGGGGGCTGAAAGTGGAGTTTCAGTAAAATGAAGGGCCAGAAGTGAAGTGTTAACAAAGAGAGGACCAAAAGTGTAAAGATTGAATATGAAGCATCACTTATATTTTGCACATGTGAAAAAGGATGAGTGGAGAATTGATGGTAGTGGGAAGGTGTTTTCAGAAGTTAATTGGTGGGCAATGAAGGCCATAATGGCCATCAACTCCTCCACCATTAAAGAGAAAAACAGCCAAGGAATAGGAAGCATCAGCCGTGCCAACGCTTGAGGTTGGCAACCCAACGCTTGAGCGTTGGGACGTGGCAAATTTTATTATAAATAGGGTCTTTGCTTTCCTTTGTAAACACACATTCACAATCCCTTACTTCAGAATACAACAAGTATTCTTCTTTCTCCCTTAAGAGCATTGTTCCTGAGAATTGTGGGAAGCCATTCTTGAGCTCCTAGTCCAGGGTAATTCAATGTTTCTATTAGTCATGCTTGGCTAACTTCTTTTTAAGTTCTTGGGTTGTTTTAGCTTATAATTTATGTCTTAGTTTTCTTCATCTTTATTTCTGAATAATATTGCAAGTTCATGTTTTATTTCCTTGTTCTTCATTTCATCTTGATGTACACAAGTGTTTAAGCTTATTTCTTATGTCAATGCAAATTGGTAAGTAATAAGGGAAATAGGATTTAAAAGAAGCAATATGACATATTGCTAAGGAATTAGGATAGACTTTGCTTTATGTTGGCCTGAACTCTATCTTCATCTTCTTCTTTAATTAACTAAATTGCAAGGAATTGAGTTTAGAAATTAGAAAGAAAGGTCTACTTGTGTAAGGAATTAACTTGTAGAAACCATAGGCTAGAGCATCATGAACTTTTGTTTTAAAATTCAGAAATAAGGTAGAAGTTTGCTAGTATATATTATAAGTTATTTAATTCAACCCAAGTGCTTAATCTCCATCATCATCTTTTCTTTATATATTTATGCTTTTTCAAGTCCTAGTTCTAAACAAACCAAAGCTAAAATCAATTTTAATTTTCAGTGCAAGTTCTAAATAAATTAATAATTGGACACCTATCCCTGTGGGTTCGATATCTTTTATATTACTTCGATAATCAACCGTACACTTGCGAATTTGGTCATCAGCAGGTTTTGGTGGAGTATAGTCGGAGTTGGATTTTTGACAAGTCTTTCTTTTCTTGGCTTTTTGGGTTTCTTGGATCCTTTTCAGTGCTCCCTTAGATTTTCGGGTTTTTGAGGTGTTTAGTTTCTTTGTACATTCCTGTTAGGTTGTTATTTTGGACTTCTTGTTTTGATTTCTTAGGAGATTGCATGCATGTTGAGTGATTAGTTTTTTGTTGTAATTATTACCCTATCTTACTTTGGCTCCTCTTATAAGCTTTGTTCCTAAAGTTTTTTTATCAATACATATTTGAACTTTTCTAATAAAAAACCTAATGTAATTATGAATTATATTATTTAATATATATTTTATTCAATAAATATAAAATTTAAAATGATAATTCTTTATAGTTAATACTGCGATATAATTTTAACTGTATTTCATTCATTATATAAATTTAACATATAATGCTATTATTAAATTTAATTCTACTTATATATATAATAATTAATGGTTGAAATGTAACATAATTCTTTTATAGTATTTTGTTTATGATATTAATAAAATATTTATTTCTATTAATGAAGTAAAATTTGTACAATTAATAACTTAAATATAATATATATTTCAAAAGTATTTTATTTATTATACAAAACATATAATATTTAATGTTATTGTTGAAGTTACATAAAGATAATACTTACACGACTCTCAAAGCTTATAGAAATGGAAGTATTTAAGTACAATACCAAGACACCCTAAACTCATACCATTTTAGTTTCCAACTTTGTTTTGAGCACTGAAGCAAACTCTCAATACAGATTTTTTATTGTTGATGGAGCCAAACTTGATCAGGGCTCCGCCCTTAATAGTGGAGGAGAATGAACAGACGTCAAAGAAATGATCCCACTATCGAAGGGCCATCCCTGACAACCCATTCGGTATTGCTGATGACTTTGAAATGAACATGCTCTTGGATGAGCCTTTAGACTTTGATATAATAGACTTACCACTCCCTTTTCCGTCACCAAACACTAGTAGGACAACTTTTGATAGCAGAATGGTCAGGAACGGGGTCGTTGTCGGTGGGATGAGTCGTGGCTAGAAAGGTGTTGAGGAGCATCATCATCGAAAAAATGTTTTTGTTGACATGTTCTCGACAGTGTCATTTCAAGGTGTGTCATCTTCTTTGAGATCAAGGGCCATGGCCTCTGAGTTGTTCGCATCAATTACTTCGAATGATCCAAAGAGAGCTAAGAGGTTGATAAAATATTTCATTTTATAAAAAAATTTAAATTTTTTTTAACCAATGATTTTTAAAGTTTAAAAATTTAACTAATTAATTTTCTTTGGTTTGATTAGTGTTTACCTTGAAATTTAACAAGTGTGCCTCATGGATAATGTTATTAAATTGCATGGTAAATACTAAACAAAATAACGAAAATTAATTAATTAAAAATTTAAGCTTGAAAAATCATCAATTTAAAAAAATGAAATATTTTATCAACCTCTTAGCTCTCTTTGGACTAGTAGAAACAATTGCTACGAACAGGTCAAGGGCCATGGCCCTCCATTTCAAAGAAGACGACGCATCCTGGAATGAAACTGTTGAAAACATGTCAACATAAAGATAGCAACGATGACGGTTCTCCACCGCACCTTTCTCACCACCATTCTTCCCATCAAAATCTGTGATAAGTCTGTGATATCAAAATCCAAAGGCTCATACAAGAGCATGACCATGTCAAAGTCGTCAACAATACAGAATGGGTTGTCGGGTATGGCCCTCCGATGGCGGGACAATTTCTCCGACATCTGTCCATTCTCCTCCACCATCAGTGGCGGAGCTTCGATTAAGTTTGGCACCATCAAAAACAAAAAATCTGTATTAAGAGTTTGCTTCATGCTCAAAACAAAAGTTAGAAACTAGAATGATATGAGTTTAGGGTGACTTGGTATTGCACTTAAATACTTCCATTTATAAAAACTTTGAGAGTGGTGTAAGTATTAGCTTCATGTAGCTTCAACAATAACATTAAATATTATATTTTTTTATAATAAATAAAATACTTTTAAAACATAAATTATATTTAAGTTACTAATGTACAAATTTTACTTCACGAATAGAAATAAATATTTTATTTAAAATCATAAACAAAATACTATAAAAATTATGTTACATTTCCATTATTATATATATACAAGTTGAATTAAATTTAATAATAACAGTGAATTTTTATTTAATATAATGAATAAAGTACAATTATAATTTTCTTATTTCTCAGAATTAACTATGATGAATTCCAATGGAACCGTCCAAAAACGGAGTCCCTTAGAAGTCTAAGTAATAGGTAATGTATTCCAATGTATCAATAGTCAAAATAATAAACCAAAATCAGGCAATTTCAACATGACCACTATAATGAAACATGACTAATTTATTTCGGATGAAAAAAATAAAGATTATAATTATCCAACCTAATTTTTTAATGTAGTTATTATTTTATAACTCTAATTCACTTACCTTAATACTTTATAAAATAATAATTTTTAATATTAATTACATTTTAAATTTCATCAAATAAATATAAATTATTGAGTCACATAATTCTATTGATATACTCAAAGAAATAGACAAAATAAATAAGAATTCAATTTTTTACACAACTTTTTCAAAAACTAAAAATTTTATCTACTCGTGAATTAAATATGAACTACAACTAAATAACCAATGTTAAAAAATTTGAATGGAGAATTCAAATTATTTTATCTACGTAACCACAAATTTTATTTTATTTTTGGAGAAAATTTTGACAGAGTCAATCGAAGCAGCAATACTTAGCTCACAATCTCACGTGAAGGCTAATATAAAAATGGTTAATTGACTTCAATACTTACCTGATTACCTGAAATGATCGTGGCATGACATTGGAAGACTGAGCCATCATTGAGCGAGCAATTACCCCTGAAATAAGTTTAAAAAAAAATTACCCCTAAATAAGTTTAAAAAAAAAATTACCCTTGAAATGAATGAGAGAAAATAATTTACATGAGAAAAGTGAAAAATAGATGCAATTGAGAGTGTGAATTACACCGTAAATTTGGGATGAAGAATCGATAGATTGGTTCGGTTGCTAAGGGCATATCATTTCTCTTTAAAAAATTGTGCGTTCAATTTTTACTGCCGAATTAAGAGTTGTGTTAGTGAGCGATTTGTAAGTATATCTGTTAGAGATTAAAAGTCCCGAAGACATGCCCCGACTTGCGATAATGACCGGAATCGAACCCACCCAAACTTTTATTCATTGAGAAAAATGTGGGATGAAGAGAGAATAAATATTAAAAAAAAAAATGATGTGACTTAATGTGTGAAAGAGTGTGGAGAGTTAGTGCCTCACTTTCTAGGGTGAGAACTCTAATTTATATAATACAAAGAGGATATGTTAAATGGTATATTTAATATAATATTAAAAGGTATATATATGTAATAAATAAGATTCCTGGTTGAACAATAATATCAAATGATCATTTAATATAATAAACAAAGTACTATATATATGTATATTAAAGTAAAATTGACTTGAACCTTCACTGATAATATTATTAATGATTATTTATGTTACTAATTATATTAATATTAGTCAAAACTTAACTATCCATTAGAAAATATTCCTTACATTAATAACAATAATTATTAATTATTAATGTCTCTTTATATTACTTATTAAATATTAATTATAAAAACTCTCATGAATATAAATAAAATATAAAATATTAAAATTATAGGAAATATATAACTTCAACATTAAATTAATGATCATAATTAATCATTAATTGTAACCAAAAAAATTATTCATTAATGACTATTTATATTACTAATTGTATTAAATTTTAATTTTAAACCAATTATATACAAAATTCAATATCAGTATTAGTAAAAATTAACTATCAATAAGAAAATATTCTTTACATTAATAAGAATACTAATTATTTTTTAATTTATCTTTATATTACTTATTATAATAAATATTAATTATAAAAACTGTCATGAATATATATAAAATATCAAATATTAAAATTATATGAAATAAAATTGACTTCAACCTTCAATTAATGGTAATAATTAATTATTACTTATATTACTAATTGTATTATATAAAAAATTATTCAAATTTTTTATTATCAATAAGAAAATATTTCTTACATTTATACAAGTACTAATTAATTATTAATATTTATTTATATTACTAATTATAATAAATATTATAAAACCTCTCATTAATTTAATTAAATTATTAAATATTGAAATTATATGATATATTAATTATAAATTGGAAACTTTTCAAAATTAATAAAATCAAATTAATTGTTATTTTTATATATAATAAATATTTTAAGCATATGAAAATGAATAGTTAAAATTACAATGTTATTTTTTAACCATATTAAAGAATAATTTGAAATTATTAGATGACATAATAATTTTTTACTTTTAAATTTTTTTTGTACGTGCGTATCATTTGAAAAAATAATATAGATAGATAAAATAAAAATTAATTAATTAACTATATCTATATTAGTCAAATTAACTTGAGGAAACATATTAAAAAGATATGACTGGATTAATTTAGAATATATTTAACGATATTTATATATTTAAATATTTATATTTTAGAATTTTAAAAGTCTGTTTTATTAAAATATAATATACATATATATAATATTTTTATAGAATAGTATAAATAAATCCGTGTAGTGCACGAGTACTATATGTAGTAAAAAATGTATCTTACATTTTTATTAGTCGCATTGGTCCTTATTATAAGACCCTTTAGAGATATCTATGATGTCACTTTATATAAGACCCTACTAACTTAAATTAATGATAATACTAATTAATTATTAATGAGTGGGTTGACGTAGTGGTTCAGCACTTCGTCCCTTAAGCAAGTGGTTGGGGGTTCGAATCCCAACTCTTGTGAATGGAAAAAACTCATTGGCCAGCCCCCTACCGCTTCGTGCGCTGACCGTGGGGCGAAAGATTAGTCTCACGGCGACCGACTGTGGGGATAGCTTGGTCAATACCAAAAAATATTACTAATTATACAAATACTAATTGTTAAACTCTTATATTATTTTTTTTTTTCCTCTTGTAACAAAAAAAACTCTTATTTTTTTAATGCAAAAGGATATATTAATATGGAATATACAGCCAAAAAAAGCGGTCGCCACAAGAAAGAGGGAGAGCGGCCCGTCCACCTAAAAAACAGGAGAGGAACATCGCCAACGCCTCAAGCCAAAAATGGAATATACAAAACCCCAACCTAAAAGAACCACCCAATATATCGCTAAACGAAAAACCCCAATAAGCAACACCAACACACACAAAATAAACCGCTCATACGAGATTCTACGTTCCATAACTTGAGCCGCTATCTACTTTACTGCCACGTCGTCACTGAAATGACACGCCTTCCCTCGTCATAACACCCGGAGGCACTAAAGACTCGGATGGCAAAAGTGAGGGTTGGTGACCTTTGCTTCCTTCACCTTCCGCCACGACCTCCACTTGAGAACAAGAAAGAGTGGAATTGACATGGTTTCTCAACTCCTGGCACCTAAACTCTTTCCTGGGTCGGCCCCGAGCCCTCTTCTCCCCATGCCCTCGAGCCCTATCTGTCGTGTCTGCTGCCACCTTTGATCCGCCTTTACCCTCCAGTTTCTTGGTTCGCTCATCTCTTCTAGGTAGCTGCAAGTCCAACCCCTCCTTGACATCACTCTCCTCCGCCCCACGGTAATCATCGCTCCCAACAAAGAGTAAATTGAGATTAGGAGAATCCCCGCCGGAAACCTCAAGAGCATAAGGAATCTTCCCCTCGATAGAGCCAAACACCAAGGGGCCAATTTCAGGAAAAATAAATTCAACGGGAGTTCTTTCACCAGAATAACACCCCTTGTAAATTCCCAGAACCAAAGCCACCTCTCAAGAAGCTGAAGGAGTGAACACTTTGAATTTTCGAGCTCCTATCGGTATTTGATTGTTGAACGGTTTATTTGAATTATAATTACTTTCCGTTGGGTATTATAATTATGTTTAATTCCTTTTGAGTATTGTTACTTATTATGGAAAAGGAAAATAAAATTCCTTGGTATTTTTGGCTAAGGAATATCGAACAGGTCACTAAGTGTACGCGCTTCGGTTTGGAAAATTGGGGCATTACACTAAACTTAGACAAATGGCCTCATTCACAAGAGTAAATCCATGAAATTCAAAACTCCTTAGCAAACTTTGCAACTTTCAAAATCTTTGCAAATCTCCAAGTTATAACTTCCAAAACTTTAAAACTTCTAAAGAGAAATTTAGGTAAGATTCTCACTTATCAAATTAGAAGCCTAAAACAAGTTTTTGAAGACAAAATAACCCTTAAAACCTCAAGTGTTCAATTCGGCCTCTAGGCCTAAAGAAAGGCAAAGTTTTCCTTTTTCTCTAATTCACCTTCAAAGTGCTTAAACCATACTAAAGTCGCAAAAAATCTATAAGTGTCAAAAGCTTCAAATCACACAATATCAACTTCCATTTTCTTAAAGCCTCAAACTTTCAAGAATACAAAGCCTAGTCGTTAACTTCCAACATCAATTAACCCATAACTTTGATTTTAGCCCCTCTAACTTCCTCCACTCAATATCAAGTTTCTAAAATCAATTTTTCAAGCCCACAAATTCTCCCATGCTCTCGGCCTAGGCACCATTTTAAGGGAAATCAATTTTCCTGTTTACCAACTTCTAAAACAAGTTATAAACACTTGAAAACCAAGTTTAAAAATCAATTCCTCTCACCCAAAACTCAAGCATAGCTCTCGGCCATAACCATTTAACACCCAAGATGAGATTTTTTCTCAAAACCAACTAGTAAACCTTGAAGACAAGGTAAAATCTATGGTGAAAATCACTTCTAATGTTTGGAAACCACTTATTCAAAATAATCAATTCTCAAAAACTCAACTTTTTGAAAAACAAACTTTAGATCTTAAAAGGTCAATACAATCGCAAACACTTTGACAAAAGCCTTCAAGGAAAAAGCTCAAGTTTAAAAACTCATGAGGTTCAAAACTCAATTGACAGGGCGAGCACTCATGTTTTACTAAGGGCGATTCGGTTTCCCCTCACAGTGCGGAGGGGGCGCCCGTTTAAGACGAAGGGCGGCTTTAGCTTAGGATATGGGGGTAAACTTGTAATATGTATGGGGGTTGGACTTTGTAATATGCTGGGCCGAATATTAGCGGCCCATAGGCTTAAGTGCTAATTAATTGTCATTTATGGCTCTCCTGCCTATAAATAGCCAAGGGAGGCTCATGTAAAGGGGTTGACATTTTCACTAATCAATAATATTTGTCTACTTCTCTCCTATACTATTTTATTCCCAGAACATTTTTGGCACCGTCTGTGGGGATTCGGTAAACTAAACCCTACGAACTCTAGAGGTAGCTATGTCAGGCACTGGTCGTCGAGGGCGAGGCCGCGGTCGGGGAGGACGAACGGCGGGCGGTCAACCTGTGCCGCCTCCCCCACCACCGCCGAGCCCCACCCCTAACCTTGGATCTCCTCAGGCAGACGCACCGGGCGGTGGTGCGCCTAACCAGGTTCCTTTCACCATCTCTGTGGCTGAATGGAATAAGGTATGTGGTGCCCTGAGTTTTGTGCAGCAGCAAAATCAACACCTGCCAGCTCAGTTGGAGTATTTTCGTCAGCAGAAGGACCCTGGCATGGAGAGTCTCAGGGAAGCTGAGAGTGTGGTGGACTTTCAACCGTTTTCGCCCGCCATCCAGGCGGTCCCCATACCGGACGTCATGAAACAACTCGTATTGGATACATACTCTGGCGAATCGGATCCTAAGGAACTTTGCAATCGTTTATGACTAAAATGGTGATTAGTCGGGCGTCCGATGCGGTCCGATGCAGATTGTTTCCTTCGACGCTGAACGGGACAGCATTAGCTTGGTTTTCAAAATTGCCGTCACATTCCATAAATAGCTTCACAGAGTTCTCATGTAAGTTTTTATCACACTTTGCAGCAAGTAGGAGCCAGAGGGTAACGACAGGCGCTTTATTCAATATTCGTCAGGGCGCGTCAAAAACCCTGAAGCAATACATGGCGAGGTTCAATGCCAAGTTGGTGCGCATCGAAGATCCGCCTCAGGAGACCTGTGTGAACGCCTTTAAGCAAGGCTTGAGGGCGGGTACTTTGAATAATAAACTCAGCAGGCGCCCGCCACGAGACATGGCGGACCTCAGGGCTCGAGTGCACGATTTCATATTGGAGGAAGAGGATGACGAATAGAAGAAAGCGCGGGACATATTGGATGCGCCTTCACGAAGGCATGAAGAGTGAGGAAAGCAGGTAAATGTGTTCGCTCATCGGGAACAGCCTCGGGATCTCCCAAGGGGAAATCGTAGTAACCCGTATCAGACAGCTACCTTTGCTAATCAGGAGCGTCGAAACAACGTAACCCGCCCGGAAATTGTACGACGGCCAGCACCCCAACGACAGGCACAGCAGCCAGCGCCCCCAATACCTCGTTACTCACCAGTGGCCCACCGGGCAAAGGTGCCGCTGTCGGTTGGTCTCTCTCAGATATTGACGGACAACAGAGAGACTAATCTGATAGCTCATCCTTATCCCCCCAAACGCCCCCCAACAAACGTAGACACCCGGAGATGGTGTGAGTATCATGGTGTCTTGGGCCATGATACGGATGATTGTGTTACCCTGCAACGGGAAGTTGAGCGATTGGTAAAGGCGGGCCACTTCGGCCAGTATGTCAAGACAGTGCCCGTACAAGGTGTAGGGCGATCGGGACATGCTCCCCGAAATGACGATTATGATGACGCGGATGGCGAGGCGCCGATGGGAGATCCAGCGAGAACCATCAATTGCATATCCGGAGGCTTCAATGATGATTCAAGTGCAAGTCGCAAGAGGTATGTACGTCAGGCACATGCGACGGTGCATTCTGTTCAGGAAGAAGAATTTGGGTTCAAACATCCCAATATTGTATTTACCAGTGAGGATTTCGAAGGGGTATTACCACACAAGGGCGACCCCGTTGTGGTACAACTGAGAATTAACAATTATGATGTGCGGGGGGTGCTTCTGGACCAAGGAAGTTCAGCTGACATTATATATGGCGATGCATTTGAGAAGATGAGTCTGGAGGAGGAAGCATTGTCACCTTACACTGGATCGCTGATTGGGTTCACTGGCGAGCATGTGGTGCCCAGAGGATGCGTGGAGTTGAAGACAGTTTTTGGCTCAGACGGATTTTCTAGGGCGGTCACCTTCAATTACATTGTGCTCGCGTGTAAGTCATCTTATAATGTTTTAATTGGTCGTGACACTCTAAATCAGATTTGTGCAGTTATTTCCACCAAGCATTTAAAGGTGAAGTATCCGTTGGCCAATGGGCGGGTAGGAACGCTGGCAGTTGATCAGATCAGAGCGCGAGAATGCTACAGGGAAAGTGTTGCTGATTATGGGAAGCAGAACGCCAAGGTTGGTCACCGATGCTATGAGATTAGTGTGGGAAGCACACTTGATCCCAGAATGGAGACACCGGGTTCCCGCCCCCGCCCCATTGAAGAAACAAAAACGGTGAAGGTAGGGCAACGAATGTTGAAAGTAGGAACACAATTGACCCCTACACAGGAAGACCGCCTGACTCGCCTGCTGGAGGACAACCTGGACTTATTTTCTTGGACACTTAAGGATGTTCCGGGCATTAGTCCGAGTGTGATTTGTCACAAGTTGGCAATCAAGGAGGAAGTTAAACCAGTTGCACAAACAAGAAGGAAAATGGGGGAAGAACGAACAAAGGTGGTTGAAGTGGAGACTGCAAAGCTGAAGAGGCAAACTTTATTAGGGAGGTTAAATACCCTACATGGTTGGAAAATGTGGTGCTAGTCAGGAAAGCAAATGGAAAATGGCGCATGTGTACTCATTACACAGAGTTGAATAAGGCGTGCCCAAAGGATGCGTATCCTTTACCTAACATTGATTAGTTGGTTGATGGGGCTTCTGGAAACGAAGTTCTTAGCTTGATGGACGCCTTTTCAGGCTATAACCAAATATGTATGCACCCACAAGATGAAGAGAAGACAGCGTTCATGACCCCAAAAATCAATTACTGTTATAAAACAATGCCTTTGGGGCTCAAGAATGCTGGGGCAACCTATCAACGGCTGATGGATAAGGTGTTTGAGGAGCAGGTAGGAAGAAATATGCAGGTTTATGTGGACAATATGATTGTGACGTCCGTAAAGGCAGATGATCACTTGGCTGACTTGGGCGAGGCCTTCGGGCGAGTACGGAATTACAACATGCGCCTTAACCCAGACAAATGTTCCTTCGGGATCTTGGGAGGAAAATTCTTGGGTTTCATGGTAACAGTCAGGGGCATCGAGATTAATCCTGAAAAGTGCAGGGCGATCCTAGAGATGGCTAGCCCATCTTCGGTCAAGGAGGTTCAGTGTTTAGCTGGAAAGGTTGTCTCTCTAGCCCGTTTTCTACCACACGCGGGGGAGAGGGCGGCTCCATTCTTCAAATGTCTAAAGAAGAGTTCGAAATTTGAATGGACGGCTGAGTGCGAAGAGGCGTTTAAGCAGTTGAAGCAGTTTTTGTCTAAGCCACCAATTCTGCAGAAGCCAATAGAAGGCTAGCCCTTATTGCTTTACTTTGCTATCACTGATCGCACCCTGGGTTCCGTAATTACGCAAGAGGTAGCGGGCGAGGTACGTATCGTTTATTTTGTAAGTCACACGTTGCAGGGAGCCGAAAAGCGGTACCAAAGAATTGAGAAGGCGGCCTTGGCGGTTCTGGTCACTGCCCGTCGATTACGACCTTATTTTCAGAGCTTTCAGGTAAAGGTCAAAACTGATTTATCATTAAGGCATGTGTTGCAAAAGCCTGATATTTCTGGACGTCTGGTTGGTTGGTCTTTGGAGCTGCCGGAGTACGGTTTAATCTATGAGGCGAGGGGAAAGGTCTCGCCACAAAGGCTAGCGGAGTTCGTAGCCGAATTAACGATGGAGGGAGAGGAACCAGGCTCTAAAGCATGGGTCCTACACATTGATGGCTCGTCCAACTCGCGTGGCAGTGGGGCGGGCATTATATTGAGTGGCCCAAAAGAAGTGCAGATCGAGCAATCCCTCAGGTTTGAGTTCAAAGTCAGTTATAACCAAGCTGAGTATGAGGCGTTATTGGCGGGGTTGAGTTTAGCGAAGGAACTGGAAATAGAAACCCTGGAGATCCGAAGCGATTCTCTCTTGGTGACCAATCAAATAAATGGTGTTTACCAGGTTAAGGACCCGTTGCTGGAAAAGTATTTGAGTCGGGCCCAGGAGTTGATGAAGGAGATTCAAACTTTGGGAATCAGTTATGTCCCTCGAGAGCAAAACCAGCGGGCTGACTTACTCGCCAAACTAGCCAGCATAAGGCGACCTGGAAATTACAGATCTGTTATCCATGAAGTAATGCATTCCCTGAGTATTGAAAGGGCGGAGCAGGTATGTGTTGTGGCCACAGGGAACACTTGGATGTCGCCAATAATAGAAGTATTGACTGAGTCTGCGGGGGGAACGACCACGGTCACGCCGGAAAGGAGGCGGGCAGCTAGTTATTTCACGATGATACAAGGCGAGTTGTACATGCGGGGTTTCTCAGCGCCTTTGTTAAAGTGTGTCACTGAGGACTAGGCTCAGGACCTGATGAAGGAAGTTCACGAAGGGACGTGCGCCAACCACATTGGGGGCAGGTCGTTGGGAGCAAAAATTTTAAGAGCTGGGTTCTATTGGCCAACCTTGAGGAAGGACTGTCAGCTCTATGTGAAGAAGTGTGACAAATGTCAGATATTTGCAGATTTGCATAGGGCGCCCCCTGAGTTGATGGCGACTATGTCCTCTCCATGGCCATTCGCCCTTTGGGGAGTGGATTTAGTTGGACCATTCCCATCTGCAAGGTCGCAGTTTAAATACATCCTAGTGGCGGTGGATTATTTCACCAAATGGATAGAGGCAGAACCACTGGCCTCCATTACCTCTGAGAAAATTAAAAAATTTTATTTCCAAAGAATTATCTGTAGGTTCGGCGTGCCTCAAGCAATTATCTCTGATAATGGGACTCAATTTTCAAGTCAGGCGACTAAGGATTTTTGCGAGGAATGGGGAATTCAGAATCGTTTCACTTCGGTGGAACATCCCCAAACGAATGGCCAAGAAGAGGCCGCTAATAAAGTGATCTTGGCAGGGTTAAAGAGGCGTCTTGATGAAGCAAAGGGGCGCTGGTTGGAAGAATTGCCCATTGTCCTTTGGTCATACAATACCACTCCTCAGTCGACTACGGGAGAAACGCCCTTCAAGCTAACTTATGGAGCAGACGCCATGTTGCCGGTCGAAATAAAGAATAAAGCGTGGCGAGCAGTATCAATAGACCCGGAACACAATCAAAGTAACTTGTTGGTAAGTCTAGACTTGGCCCCAGAAATACGAGAAGAAGCTCGCCTCCGAGGAGAGGCCATGAAGCAGCGTATATCTAAAAGATATGATTCACGGGTCGTTCCACGAACAATGCACGTCGTGTTAGAATCAAATAATTAAATGAATTATTATGTTTTGATAATTAAAAATTTCTTTAAGATTTAATGATGTCAAAGATGAAGTTCCTAACATAGTGAAAATTCTCATGCACAGGAATAACTATCTCTGAGAGGAATGAATAAACATCAAAGCCTCATCAAGAGAACTAGTCCACCAGAAGAGTTAGTCCGGTCACCTCGAAGGGAACAACATCAAAGATATACAAAGGAAAGCACTCGTGTATAAGACAGTCCGGTGGCTCTGATAATAAAATTGCAAGTGTACAATTTACTATCGCGTAATAAAAATGTTCGAACCCAAAGGATAGGTGTTCTTGTTAATATTAAGTTTAGTACTTAAACAGAAAAATAAAAAGATGTATTTGTTGGAAGTTTGTTCAAGGTAGCACATGGAAATAGCAATAAAATAGAAAAGAATAAGATGATAGCAAATAAGCTTCTTGGGTTGGTTTACATAGTCTATATAATATGCTAGCAAGTTCCTACTTAATTTCTGAATTATAAATCTAACTTCATGATGCTATAGCCTAATTATCTACAAGTTAATTCCTTACACATTGTAGAACTTTCTTTCTAATTACTAAATTCAATTCCTTGCAACTTAGTTAACTAGAGAAGAAGATGAAGAAGTAATTCGGGCCAACATAAAGTTACGTCCTTCCTAATTCCTTAGTGAAGTATACTTATAACCTTTTTTAGATCCTAGGTCCCTTACTACTTACCAATTTCCATTCGAATAAGTAATAAGCAAGAAATCTTTTGCGCATAAGAAGAATGAAGAACAAGGAAATAAAACATGAAATAGAAATAATATTCAGAAAGGTAAAAACAAACTAAAACATAAATATAAACTACTACAACCCAAGAAACTTAAAGAAGAATTAGCCAAGCATGGCTAAAAGAATCATTGAATTACCCTGGATAAGAGCTCAAGTTTGGCTTCCCACAATTCCTAGGAACAATGATCTTTGAGGGAGAAAGAGAGAATACTTGTTGTATTCTATGAAGGTGTGTCTTACAAGTGAAGAAAATGGTCGTATTTATAGTAAAATTCCAGCCTCCAGCGTTTGAGCGCTGGCATTCCCAACGCATGGGCGCTAGGATGCATTAAAAATCCACTTTCTGTCCGAGGCCCAGCGCTTGAGCGCTGGCTTTCCAACGCTCCAGCGCTGGGTCAATATCTGACTCATCATCCAGTCAGAACCCCAGCGCTGGAGCGCTGGGATCCCAACGCTTGAGCGCTGGGACGCTGCTTCTTCATCTTCAAGCTTTTCCTTCCTTCTTCATTCATGGTAGTGGGTTTTGATGGCCATAAAATGCCACTACTCAGCCTTGTTTAATTCTGAAACCCTTCCCCCACTAACATCAATTCCTTTAAACATTTTTTCCATGTGCTAAATTAGAGAGTGATTCTTCATATTCTTCTTTTTCACTTTGGTCCTCCCTTGGTTAGCACTTCAATTCAAGCCCTCCTATTCTCTCAATCTTCACTTTAAGTCCTCCACTCTTGAACTTTTACAATTTGGTCCCTGACTTCCTGAAACTTTACATATTGGTCCCTGGACAAAAAATGATAACTAAACCAGCTTTTTCTAAAAATACAAAATAACTAGAAAAATTCCTAAAAATATAAAATAAAGCTAGAAAATCTAATAAAATCTAATCTACATGCAAAATGAAAAATAAATAGAAAATCTATATAAAAAGATTAAAAAACCTATATGTGACTCAAAAATAATAAAATAAAAAGACTAAAAATAGCCTAAAAACATCATATAAAATCCACTCATCACACCACTATACCCAACGACAGCTTGTCCTCAAGCGACAAAACTTAAAGAAAAACTCGTCCCTGGGTTTTGAGAAAGTTTTATCTGATTACAACTTGAAGCACAAAAACCTTTCAAAGAAAGCTTAGCAGAAAAGGAAGACATGCATGTTTTATAGACAAAGAATCAAGAAAGTTAGGCTTGGCTTTTAACATATTTGAGTTCATCAATTAAGCTCACAAAATAATATTCTCCATGAAAACAAGAAAGCTCAATAATTCTGCCTATCATTCAAATCAAAACTGAAGTAAAGCAACCAAGTGATTTTGAAGAGATTTTTAAGGTTGTAACTTGGCCAAAGGGTTGAACATTTCAAGGTGTGGATTTCAAGAAATTGGCAACTCTAGTGGCTGACTCAGAAATTTTGTTGTTAAGTGATTCTTCTTGACTAAGAGCTTTACAATTCACACAAGGGTTCTCTCAATTTTTTTTCTCTTTTTTTTTTTTTGAACAAAGTAGTGGAATGTATGGGATGAATGACTTGAATTTTACTCCCCTCATACTCTTTCTCACCCCACTACTTCATTATTTCTCTAAGGCACATACCTTATTTTTCAATTTTTTCTTCATTTTTTTTAGAGAGAAACCCACAAACATAGCTCTAACAATTTAGCACATGAATCACAATAACAACTCAAGATTTATCACACAAAGTAGGCTCCAAAGAATGACTCTTTTAAGGCTCAAAAGGGGCTACTAGTGGATATAACATTTCAAGCAAAAATCTGAGTTTTCAAAAAATGCCTATAATCTCTTCACAACTCACAAAGTATACAAAACTCCAATCAACATGCAACACAAGGCAGAAAAATTTTACAATCAAGAATTCAGAGTCCTCAGCTCTCAGAAAAAGATAGGGTAAGTGGTACCCTTTTTAGAACTCAGAAAAACCTTGCCAACAACCCAACAATCAAGATATCAAAAATCCTTTCTACAGCATGCAATCCTAACCGCTTCAAAACATAGAACCTTTTTCACAAAGCAGTTCAATCAGATAAAGCATTTCACAAAGCTATAGCAACATTCAGAATGGATAATATACTCAAGACTCATGCAAAAATAAAACAGAAAATCTAAACTAAAAATAAAAACTAAAAACTATAAAAACAAAAATAAAAACTAATAAGCTGGTATAGTAACAAATTTTCCACACAGGTCCAAGGGAACCTCAATGTAAAAATCAAATTGAACACTTAAGTTCAAGAGGGTTCTCCCTCTTTTTGGTACCTATCCTGTAACATTGAACAAACAAAAGTCTCACAAGTAGAAACTTGCTTGACTTGTTAGTTCCAAAATCAGCACAAAAGATGGGTTGAAAAATTTGTGTCCACCTTAAAAACAAGAATTCTTGAGTTCCCAAAAATTAAAACCAGTTTAGGACCAAGGGAAAACTCATAGAACCTTAAAATTTCCAGAAAAAGGTGAACACAAAATTTATTAAAAACTAAAAACAGCAAACAAAAGTAAAAACAGCAAACTGCCCGAGCTCCAGCGCTTGAGCGTTGGAGATACCAACGCTTGGGCGCTGGAATTAAAATAAAAACTGGGCATCAGAGGTCCCAACGCCTGAGCGCTGGGTTCCAACGCTGTGGCGTTGGAAATTAAAAAATAAAAAACTGGGATTCCAGGGGCCTAGCGCATGAGCGCTAGCCCTCCAACGCCTAAGCGCTGGGATCAACTGGAATCAGAGGTTATGAAGCAGGGGCCTAACGCATGAGCGTTGGCCTCCAGCGCTCGAGCGCTGGCCTCGCCTGCAGCAGAAACATAAAATTTCTTTTCTTTTATTTATGTACAAGAGTTGTGCAAAAATTAAAAAGACAGAAACATAAACTATCCTAAGTTGGGTTGTCTCCCAACCAGCTCAATGTTAAGGTCCGAGATAGACCCTTCCCCTTAATTTGAATTCAAAGGCATTGGTGGCCTCTGATTTTTGAATGACCTCAGAAACTGTTGCCTGGCTTCACTTGGACCACCCCCTTGGTCCCTCAAAGAAAAGTTGGAGTTGATTTCCTGCTTCAATTTCCTTATGCGATTGTAAGGGAAAAATTTGGCCGTGAATTTTTCAGCCAAATTATCCCATGAAGTAATGCTTCTGAGTGGTTGAGAAGAAAGCCACTCCTCTGCCACATCTTTTAAGGAAAATGGAAACAGCATAAGTCTTACCGTATCCAAGTGAGCATCATTTCTCCTTAAGGTGGAGCATTGCCTGGTGAATCGCTCCAGATGTGTATGGCAGTCTTCATTTACACTTCCACCAAATTGGTTTTGACTTACCAATGAGATGAAGTGTGGAGGAATCTGGAAATTGGGCAAAGCATCCTCCGGAACCACAATACTCCCTTCAAAATTGTAATCTACCTGGGGAGCTGCGATATCACGAAGAGAGCGATTAGCATTCTGCTCTTCCTCCTCCTCTCTCAGCCTTTGAAGTCTAGCTTGGATTTCACCCTCCAACCTTGCATTAATTTCAGCAAGGATGCGCTCCTTCATTTGTGCTTGTGTTTCAGCCATGGCCCTTGCTAATCTCCTTTGCTCCGCTACTCTGCGATGCAAAGTTCTTTCAATTTCAGGGTCCAATTCAAAATGTCCTACCATGCAAACAAGCCAAAGAAGTTAATAGCACCTATTCAATACAATTTTTTTTTTATACTGAATTTTTTTTTCTTTTTTTTTATATATAAACAAAGAGTACTAAATAAAATAAAAACAAGAACTTGAAAGAACCTATCCCCGGCAACGGCGCCAAAAACTTGATAATAAAATTGCAAGTGTACAATTTACTATCGCGTAATAAAAATGTTCGAACCCAAAGGATAGGTGTTCTTGTTAATATTAAGTTTAGTACTTAAACAGAAAAATAAAAAGATGTATTTGTTGGAAGTTTGTTCAAGGTAGCACATGGAAATAGCAATAAAATAGAAAAGAATAAGATGATAGCAAATAAGCTTCTTGGGTTGGTTTACATAGTCTATATAATATGCTAGCAAGTTCCTACTTAATTTCTGAATTATAAATCTAACTTCATGATGCTATAGCCTAATTATCTACAAGTTAATTCCTTACACATTGTAGAACTTTCTTTCTAATTACTAAATTCAATTCCTTGCAACTTAGTTAACTAGAGAAGAAGATGAAGAAGTAATTCGGGCCAACATAAAGTTACGTCCTTCCTAATTCCTTAGTGAAGTATACTTATAACCTTTTTTAGATCCTAGGTCCCTTACTACTTACCAATTTCCATTCGAATAAGTAATAAGCAAGAAATCTTTTGCGCATAAGAAGAATGAAGAACAAGGAAATAAAACATGAAATAGAAATAATATTCAGAAAGGTAAAAACAAACTAAAACATAAATATAAACTACTACAACCCAAGAAACTTAAAGAAGAATTAGCCAAGCATGGCTAAAAGAATCATTGAATTACCCTGGATAAGAGCTCAAGTTTGGCTTCCCACAATTCCTAGGAACAATGATCTTTGAGGGAGAAAGAGAGAATACTTGTTGTATTCTATGAAGGTGTGTCTTACAAGTGAAGAAAATGGTCCTATTTATAGTAAAATTCCAGCCTCCAGCGCTTGAGCGCTGGCATTCCCAACGCATGGGCGCTAGGATGCATTAAAAATCCACTTTCTGTCCGAGGCCCAGCGCTTGAGCGCTGGCTTTCCAACGCTCCAGCGCTGGGTCAATATCTGACTCATCATCCAGTCAGAACCCCAGCGCTGGAGCGTTGGGATCCCAACGCTTGAGCGCTGGGACGCTGCTTCTTCATCTTCAAGCTTTTCCTTCCTTCTTCATTCATGGTAGTGGGTTTTGATGGCCATAAAATGCCACTACTCAGCCTTGTTTAATTCTGAAACCCTTCCCCCACTAACATCAATTCCTTTAAACATTTTTTCCATGTGCTAAATTAGAGAGTGATTCTTCATATTCTTCTTTTTCACTTTGGTCCTCCCTTGGTTAGCACTTCAATTCAAGCCCTCCTATTCTCTCAATCTTCACTTTAAGTCCTCCACTCTTGAACTTTTACAATTTGGTCCCTGACTTCCTGAAACTTTACATATTGGTCCCTGGACAAAAAATGATAACTAAACCAGCTTTTTCTAAAAATACAAAATAACTAGAAAAATTCCTAAAAATATAAAATAAAGCTAGAAAATCTAATAAAATCTAATCTACATGCAAAATGAAAAATAAATAGAAAATCTATATAAAAAGATTAAAAAACCTATATGTGACTCAAAAATAATAAAATAAAAAGACTAAAAATAGCCTAAAAACATCATATAAAATCCACTCATCAGGCTCAAGAAAGCTAAAACAGCAACAACACTCTACATCCTCTCTCAAGGACTCTTCATCAAAGTATGCTCGCTCAAATCAAAGCCTATTTCAAGAAGACAAAACAGTCTGCCACCTAAGCCTGCAGTGATCAAAAGATGACTGCTCTATTCAAAGCTGAAAGAGTATGACAATCTATGAAGAAACACCTTCGACCTCGAAGTCTCTTGAGCATCACACAAAGAAGATGTGAAAGATCAACTCTCTCTATAATGAAGAAGTCCCAAAGAAGCAACAGAAGAAAAGAAGGAATTCACTTCTAAACCAAGAAAACTTTGAATCCTGGAAGAAGAACCAAATGAAGAAAGTCCGTCTGCCGATATAAATTTACTCACAGCGGAATCCTGAAAACTGCATGGAGACTGCGTCTGCCAATCTATAAGGAAGAAATCCTTCCGCTCAAGTATCAACTGAACCAAAGGTACAAAGATCAAGAAATGTGCTTCTCGAGGATATCAAGTTATCAGAAGAATTAAAGAAATTATTCTTCTCCTCTTGGGTAATTGCCTCTTGGATCAAAGACATCTAACTCGTCTGCATATTTATTAAAGTACTGACAATCACAGAAAGAAAGAAGGGACACAATTAGTTAAATACTCCCTGGTCCCACTGCTTTTCTGCTTTTCCTCAAATCAAGCTGACATCGCGGAATCAACGGCAAGAATCTCTGAGCATCCTACACTCTCAACGGTAGAAATTCAAATATCTGACCAAAGCACGTGATGAGTGTTAGCTGTCAAGCACTAGGGTAAAATGGTCAAAACATCTCCACCGCTGGATCGTCACACATTATATACAAAGAAACTAGCTCAAGGTCACTTGCTCAGCATGGAGCCAGACGACATCAACCCAGACGAATTGATGATTCTCAGATCATGTCTTACGCCTGCAAAGAGACCTCAGATCATGACTTACGCCTGTTGAGAGATGCAGAACTAGCCGTTATGTGCTGCTTGGAGAGGAAGAAGCACTACGGGCAGGTTTTCTCTCCTTCTGTGCAGAAAGAACAAAGATCTTCAACTGAAGATATATATAGAGAACCCTGCTTCCGTAGAAACTTGGCGACTAGAACTAAATTGTACACATCTCAATCTAGTTCATCCAAAAGACCAAGACAGTCTTGGTTTCAACTCAGGAAACTTCAAGTCATATCACAACCTGAGTTGAGTTGCTTATGTGTGTGGAAACCTTACAGAGTTCAACTCTCATCATATCCCACACACATAACTAAAAACAGAGATCGACTTGCTTATGATCTCTCTGTTTTTATGTGCTTCATTTCTTCTACCCACTCTTATCAGAAGAGAACTTTGTAGAAAAGAAAAACCCTGAAAAAGGTGTCAGGAGAAGTCCTGTATAATACTTGTAAGGAGAAGTCCTAATAATACTTGTAAGGAGGAGTCCTAATAATACTTGTAAGGAGAAGTCCTTCTAATACTTGTTAGGAGAAGTCCTTAGAATACTTTTTGGGAGAAGTCCCTGATAATACTTGTACTATTTGCTTAAATAGTGAAAATCTTGGTGAAGCCAAGGACTGGACGTAGCCCTGTCGATTATGGGGGTGAATCAGGATAAAAATCATGTGTGCTTTATTCTTTATGTTATATTGTTGTTTCAGTCATATACTCATCTATGCTAGCACAACAAATTAATCATCCTGAATACAAGTAATCAACCTTCCAAAACTATCGAATAAATTTCAAAAATGATTACACAATTCAAACCCCCCTCCCTTTCTTGTGTGTTTCTTGCACCTTCACGTCGGTGATCTAGTACTTCGTAGACGAACAGGTACCACGGATGTTAACAAGTTAACACCTAATTGGGAAGGCCCTTTCAAGATCACAGAGGCTCTAGGCAACGGAGCGTATCACTTGGCAGATTTGTTTGGCAAGAGAGTCCCAAGGTCTTCGAACGCCACTCACTTAAGGCATTATTACAGTTGAGTATGTGTTGTGTAAGGATGAACTCTTACGAGAAAATAAAGGTGGCGCCCTTGTGGTGGCGGCCTAGTACTGGACTAATAATGATTTCATTCCATTCAATAAAGATAATAAATTCAGCCTATGAAAAGGTCAATAATTGGGCCTTAAGATGGCCCAGCCAAAAACCAGAACTTTTGCAGGTACAAAACAAGGGCGTGGAGGACTTTTCCAATAGTCTTAAGGACTTACTGAGATAAAGTCTGATGAGGCGACCCTTGTAACAAAATTTGGCTGCCCCATATGTCAATACAATGCAAATTGACGCTAATATGGGATCACCCGAATAAGCACGCGTGAAATCTGAGGCCCAGTGGCGGTCTAAATCCTAAGGCCATAAAACGGTCTAAATCTCAAGGCCCAGTAGCGGTCTAAATTCCAAGGCCCAGAGGCGGTCTAAATTACATTTACAAATAAGTAGTCCAATGGCGACAAAGCAAATTTCTTTGCCGTTTCCAAGAAGCCAATGGAGGAATCGTACTCCCTAGCCTGGCGCATTGTCTCGCTTTCCAGGTGGGAAGGCGTGGTGCGTGAATGGTGGTTCGCTTGGAACGGTGGGGCGCGACCCTTGTGCGATACGGCGAAGAAAGCCCAGCCTTGATCGAATTAAATCGAGCACGTCTATTGAGCCAAGCCTCGGGTAACCCCAGTGGCCACTTGGATCTGAGCAAAAGTCTCACTGAGCAGAAGCCTCACCGTGCGAGCAAAAGCCTTGATCGAATTAAATCAAGCCAAAGTCTCACCAGAATAAGGTTGAGCGAAAGCCCCGCCTTGAGCGGGCCAAAGCCTCATAACAGACAAATAGCACAAACACAGGGCGTGCGGGTCACCACGTGACTCATAAAATTTCTAGCCTCTGGCCGCCCTAGTTGCGTAAGACCGAGCACCCCCAAGCCTTGTTAGAAGAGCCATGCGAGTACGACTCGTTACGCGAGCGGAAACCATGCGTGCAACAAAGGTCCAATGGCGGCCTAGCGTATCACTTTTACCATGGCCTAGAAGTGCCCCAAAACTTTATTTCTTTGAAAAAAATGGCTTACAAAAGCGCCCTCAAAATTATTTCTTTCAAAACAAGGGTCCGGGCGCGCCCCTAAAATTACTTTCAAATCAATCGTTTACACTCATTAACAATTGTTGATTATAACATATTTTTAAAATCGGCAGTCTAGAGGCGCTATCATTTTGTTAAAATTATTGCTATTAGTGGCGATGGTGAAGATAATTTCTTCACGATACACAGATAAGTATTTACGAAAAACCATATTCACTGAGAAGTTTGGAGTGACGACTTGCGAACGTTATTTTTCCGTGTTTACGGAAATGATTTGTCATGATTTTGATGTTAACAAAAGAAAATTCAATGTGCTAGACAAAAACACTTCTTTAAAATTGTGCAGGAAGGTACAAAAGGAGGACCGCAGGCGGTCAGCGTTAGAAAAAAAAAACAACAAAAAAAAAGTTAAAGACACTTCGCTTTCAGACTTCAAGCTCGTGTCTTGTCGGCTTGTGGACAGGGCGAGCACTCATGTTTTACTAAGGGCGATTCGGTTTCCCCTCACAGTGCGGAGGGGGCGCCCGTTTAAGACGAAGTGCGGCTTTAGCTTAGGATATGGGGGTAAACTTGTAATATGTATGGGGGTTGGACTTTGTAATATGCTGGGCCGAATTTTAGTGGCCCATAGGCTTAGGTGCTAATTAATTGTCATTTATGGCTCTCCTCCCTATAAATAGCCAATGGAGGCTCATGTAAAAGGGTTGACATTTTCACTAATCAATAATATTTGTCTACTTCTCTCCTATACTGTTCTATTCCCAGAACACTCAACCAATTGCAAATAAATGTTTTTAAAGTTGTGGTGGTGACTAGAGGGCGACTCGAAGATCCGACGCAGTGCAGGGTGTTGCATGCAATGGTTCGAGGAACTCAGGTGAGGGTGGTCGCGACTCTATTGTGGTGGCTCTCACATTACAACAGAATGCAATGTCTGAGGTTCTGGTGTTGGTTTGGTGAGGAGTCCAGAGGAGGAGATTCGAGGTTTAAAAAAGTGATTCCCCCAATGTGTGGAGTTCGCAACTCGGTGATGAGAGTGAGATAAGAGTGGTTCTCAGTGAGGGTCGAATGGTGGAGTAAGAAGAAGAAAATATAAGGATGAGAAAGGGGAGTTGTTCCTGGTGGTTCGAGTTGCTCCCCTAGGGGTGGCGACCTAAGGCGTGGCGCGTTTCTACAGTTGTGCGGTTGGACGGAAATTGAGAAGGGAGGAGGCTTACATGAAGATAGATCCTACTCCCAAGGCTTCATTTTTCTACATTCGGCTTTCATCTATTTATGTTCACATTATTTGTCTTCACTCTTTACCTTTCTTTCTTTTTGTTTTTTCAGTTGAGCATGGGGTAGAAGCAAATGACAGATTAATTGTGAGAGAAAAAGTAAACCATTGTAGAATCAAGACATTAGAGCATTGAACTGAATTAATGAGAAAAGAAGATGGAAATATGTTCTGATCAAGCCAAAGAAGGCTTTCAGTTGTTGGTCATTATTGTTTTAACCATTTCTTTATCTCTAAACATTACAGACAGCTCTGGACACCCCTTTTTCTCTCTATCTCTTTCTTCCAATCACATTATATATCACACTTATCACTTATCTCTCCTCTCTTCCTATCTCTCTCTAGTGGTCTACACCCTTTAGATGTCTACTAATCCTTATTTCTCTACACAACCATGAATTCCTCAACATAAATTTTGACTTAAAGCATTCCAACTAACCGTGGCTCCCTTTCTAATTTTTAATTTTTAAGTGCTTATTGGTATACTTAATCTCAATCAAGCTCACCTTCTTTGTTTTTTCTCAGGGTTCTTCGATTTGAGGATAGTGGCACGAATCAAGTAGGCTTGAGATTGGGAGGAATATCCACGACAATGTGATGCCGCCTAAGAACGGGGATGGATGATGAAGAAAAAGGTGAGTCATCCCTTCCTCTCTTCGCAGTGTGCACATGATACCAAATAAGGGGGGAAAAGCACGGCATAGGTTATTTTTGTGTAATTGGCCCTCCAATTTCATATGTGAATAGTGACATGTTTTTTTTTATCTATCTCTCTATTATTGGTTTCATATTTGCCTATTTTAGTTCCAAATGTTCAATAACAAATATTGATGTACAATTGGATCATGACACAACTAATGAGGATTAGTGAGAGGGTGTGTCCTATGTTGTTTCAATTAAGCTTAAATATGCTATTATATATACAAAGTCTTTGAACATACTATTTAAATCCACATTTGTAGTAACTCTCTGGACATGCTTACGTGCATGTTTTTTTCCATGATTTTGGGTGTTATGAAGCATTGACTCACCATTTCTTATCTTCCTATGGTTTATTTCCAAAGGTGTTTCCAAAGAGGAGAAACACGTCGTTGCAGTTTTTTTGGCCACCCAGTTGAGTTGTATGGTGAAATGTTTTTCAACCTTAACAGCCTTGTCCATATAAATTCAAACGTATTACACTTCGTTTACTCTTTATTTTGAATGATAACAACGTTTGAAAGTTTAGTCAAAATTATCCCTAAACTTTAATGTTTTTACTCTTTCAGCGAACGTATCGTCTCTGCACTCCTATCGCTCATGATTACATGGAAAAGTCTGCAGATCAACTGTTCAAGAAAATTGATATTCTAAACTTGAAACTAAATCTGAAGATGTCATCTATAGTTCAAGAAGCAAAGAGAATCTGAAGTACACTCCTTTTCAAAATCCCTCACGTGACTGTCTGAAAAATGTAAAGGCACAAGGAACAAATAATAAGTACAACGTTTGAAGACACAAATACATCACATCAAGATCATCAAGATAAGGCTACCAACTCCTACTGAAATAGGAAAGCTTCTCTGTCCAACACCACTTCAAGTCTTATGTATCATCTTTTGGGATTTGCCTCTGACTAAAAGGACATCAAACGGGAAAATGCATTAAATGCTGCATTTAATGCATATTCAGATATAGCCATTTGGCTCAAACGTTCAACTGACGGAAAAGTCCACAAAGCTTCAACGTTGCTTCAACAGAACACAAAGACATTATAAAAAGAAAGACTGAAGATTTGAAGATAGAGAACATATTCTGAAAATCTAAAATATCTTCAAGTGTCAAAAAGCTTTCAACTCTCAACTTCGAGAATTGAAAAACATCTATATTTCTTTCTCTGTAAAAAACTCATAGTAGTTCTCCCTTAGAGTCAAACACAATCTGAAAAAATCTATAGAGCCTTAAGTGCTAAAAGTTTTCTACATCACTCTTGTTGAAGAGATTCTAAGTAGAAGAAAAATTTTCCTATAAAGGAGAAGTCCTTGGAATACTTGTTTAGGAGAAGTTTTGGAGACTACTTATTTAGGAGAAGTCTAGGAGAATACTTGTTGAGGATAAGTCCTGAGAACACTTGTGAAGGAGAAGTCCTTGATACTTAGTTGATAGTGAAAATCTTGGTGGAGAGACCAAGGACTGGACGTAGCCCACGATATTTGGGTGAACCAGAATAAATTGCTTTTGCGTTTTATCTTTGCATTGTTTACCGCTTTAATTACTTCCACTGCACTTACACGGTTTTTCAAAAATATTTTTGAACTAATACTGTTTTTGTCGAAAAAGAAGTTGTTTTAAAAAGACATAATTCAAACCCCCATTTTTTGTGTCGTTTCGTTATTTCTCAATTAGTATCAAAGCTTAGTCTCTGGGGTAATACTTTAACAGGTGTAGAGAATATCCATGACTGAGCATAACAACAACATAGCACCTACCGGCTCCGCCAAACACAAGCCTCCCTTATTTCACGGATCAAATTATCCCTTCTAGAAAAAGCAAATGCGCTTATTCATCGAATCCACAAGCTATAAAATGTGGGACATCATTGAGATGGGAAATTATGTCCCCATAGATCCTGAAACTAGGGAACACATTCCTAGAATACGACGGACTGACGAGCATCTTCAGGAAAATCAACTTAACTCCAGAACAAAGCTATTTCTCATATGTGCTCTGAGCACAACTGAGAATGACAAAATTGATAGCTTAGACACAGCTAAGGAAATCAGGGATTCCTTGGCCATAGCTCATGAGGGAACATCAAATGTTAAGCAAACAAAAATTAACGTTCTGGTGTCTCAATATGAGGCTTTCAAAATGAAAGAAGGTGAAAGCATAAACAAGATGTTTGCAAGGTTCCAAACCATCATCAATAAGACGAGGAATCTTGGAAGAATCTACGACAATGCTGATCAAGTCAACAAAATTCTAAGATGCCTCTCAAGGAAGTGGAGACCCAAATTAACTGCCATTCAGGAAGCCAAAGACCTCAAAACTCTGATATTAGAAGATCTTCTTGGATCTTTTTTGGTTCATGAAGCCAAAGACCACAATAGTGAAAAGAAAAATAAATCAATGGCCTTCAATGCAAAAATCAAAAAATCCAAAGCTATTATGGATGAGGAATCATCTGAAGAGGCTGAGGAATTAGAAGAAGAGTCAGATGAAGAACAGGCCTTCATCACTAGGAAGTTCAAAAGGATGTGGCTCAAAAGGAAGAACAACTCCAGAGGAGACTACAAAAAGGAATCAAACTTCAAGAGGTCTCCATCAAACTTAAGGAGTGAATGATGTCAAAGCTCAGAAAAGAATCCCAACGTCTAATACGAGTGCAAGAAACCTGGTCTTGTCAACGCAGTGTTAAGTTCAAACAAGTTTAGAACGTTTATCATATTTTGAGTGATAACAATTTTACTACTGATCTATATATTATGTGTTTCAGGAATTATCTCCATCGTCCAGAGAGAGGAATTATCTCCATCATCAAAAGATGCATTGTACGTGTGCTTATAAAGAAAAGAAGTATCGTCCGAAGACAAAAAGAGAAGTATCGTACAGACAAGACAAGAGAAGTACCGTACGAAGGAAAAAGGAAAGTATCATCTAGAGAATTACCGTCCAAGGAAGAGCAAGAGACAACTCAAGTATTGTCTAGACTCTACTGTCTGCAAACGTCAGCAAATAAACAATACAAACATAGCACTAGAACAGATCGAGTCGCGTCTCAAAAAGGAAAGGAACTTACTGATGATTGAATTAATTACAAAGGAGTGAATCAAGCAATACATTACTCGACGAAAAACTCTGCTTGAAATGTATCGCCCCAATTTTACGGTCAGGAGTCACATATCAAATAAGCGGAAATATTTCTTCAAAACCTCTCAAAAACAACTCAGGTTTTCAAAACAGAACGTCCATCAATATTTAGAATAATATTCAACCCATAACTAGTTTAGTTAAACATTATAATAATCAAGAAGTAAATAAAGAGTATGTTTGCACCAACAAAGTGCTAGTTATTTAAACAACGGGAAAAATAAAACAAATAGTTTTCCACAAGATTCTCCGGTTCTTCTAGACCTTCCTGGCGCCACCTTACACCTACATCAAAATCCAGCCTTCATGCACATCCTCGCTCTGGTTATCTATGGTGTCAAGCACCCAATCAACAAACAGAAAATAGAAAGGGTTAACTCCAAAGACAAGAAATAATTAACAACAATAGTGATAAAATAAATAGTAAATATAAACAGCAAATAGAGGCAAGAATTACAGAAACAACAGCAATAAAATATTCATAAGTCCTCATTTAGAATATCACACAACCATGCTTGTTAGTCCTCAATAACTATATGCATAACTATGACCAGAATTTTACCCAAACAGGGTCAGGACGATCACGTGGGACAACGATCCACCACATCGCCCTAGGAAGATCCCACGGGACAAAGTACCATTACATCAACCTTAAACATCCTATATAATGCATATGCTATGACAAATAATTATCAACATCGATGAACCAAAAGTTCCAACCTCCTCTTAGTCATAGTATTAACATATGCAAATATAGTCATTTCAACATAGAAATCATTATCATCATGATATATCAATATATCTCAACTCAATTCACTGAACCTCAACAACATGTGAATCATATATATCATGTTACTACATCAACATCAAGTCCTAAATAATCCAAAAGGCAAGGAACAAATAGAAATTCTCAAGACCAGTCCATAACACATCACAAACCGTTAAGACATTCTACATTGAGTTACCCTTACCGTCGAACGGGTTGAACACACTTGATCTCCAACCTTGCAAGATAAAACACATACATATAACAATTAACAAGCATTGGAAGGGTTAAAATCATCTTCAATGAATTCTAAAAAATAACACAACAATTCTGGCCAAGCAAGGGCCCAACGCATGTGCGTTGGAATGCCAGCGCTCATGCGCTGGCACCCTGTCATGCTAGGGGAAGGAAAACAACCCCAGCGCTTGTGCGCCTGGGAATCCAGCGCTCATGCGCTGACTCCCTGACTTCCTTGGTGCTTGTGTACTCAGGTAGCCAACGCTCATGCGTTGGCTCCCTGCCTTGACCCAGTGGGTGAAGGGCTCCCAACGCCTGTGCGTGGGAGAAGCCAGCGCTCATGTGCTGGCTCCCTGCCAAGGAGCTTGAAACAGCAGTTTTCATGGAAAATCATTTTAAACTCTACTTTTTCAAAAACAAGGTTTTTCCATGGAAAATCAAATTTTATAACCGATTGAAAGGGAAAGTTTATTTCAAAACACAAGGGTTCTAATGCACAAAATTGTGTGAAAAGAAGATAGAAAAGGTTCCAACACAACAAAGAGTGAGAGAAACCAACCTTGCTTGGCTTGCTTGATCAGGTAGAAGCAAAACACAGCCCTTGTTCTTCATTGGAGAGGAAAACTCGAGTAGGTTGAGTGAGAGTGTGCTGGAAAAATACTCAATTAGAACTCTAGGAAGAAAGGAAGGAAATGAACCAAGGAATTCAGAAATGAAGGAGTATGAATAACCTACCGAAGAACCAACACCAAGCACTCTTGGAGAAGATTGGAGGAGTCAAAACTTCACCACCAATGGAGAAAAAAGGGGCAGTAGCAGCAGCAACAATGTTCATAAAATTTTAGCACTTGAGATTTGGGTTAACACTTGGGAATGAAAGAAGACAAGAGTGAAACCATCACAAATAGTGGTCTGAAGATTCTATCCCCAAGAAGAGAGAGAGGATCAACCAAATCCCTCAATAATGCTGCATTACTCCTCATCAAAACCCAACAAACACAAGACAAAGCCATTAAACCCCATCAAGCCTCTTAATTTCCATTCAAATTCAGAATTCAAACTCAATTAAAAGTCAAATAAGGGCTGATTTCGAATTACTGAATAGTCCAAGGACTAAATTATATTTATTAGAATTCAAGGGACCAAATTACAATTACAAGAAATTGAGGGTCTTACAATACTACCCACCTAAAAAGAGTTTCGTCCTCGAAACTGAAAGTCAAGAAATAAATAGGGATATTGTTCCCTCATTTTCTCCTATAATTCCCACGTAGCGTCTCATGTGACTTGATTCCAAACCACCTTCACTAACGAAATCTGCTTGTTCTTCAACTGTTTGATCCTGTGATCTGCGATCTGTTGAACAACTCCCCCTGTTTGATGTAATCTAGTACTTCTCTTGTATATCTCCCCCTTTCTTGTATATCTCCCCCTTTCTAATGTACTTGTTGAATTTCCTGCATATGATCTTTAAGAGCACAGAACCTTTCTCCCCCTTTTGACTTCATTAAAAAGAAGAAAAGGCCAAAAATACAGGCATACATCAATACAAGTATAGAATTCGAAATAAAGCATAGGGGTATGGGGGTAAAGATGTAAAACAAGAATAAAACCATAAACATCCGAACATAGCAAATAAACGAAAACATCCAACAGTGCAGTAAAGTGTTTTTAGACTAAGCTATTACAGACCAAATAAGTCAAGATGTCAGATGAAAGCATAAACAAGTCTAAAGATCAAATTCATCAGAGGAATCAAGAGAGTCATGGGGAGAGGGGGCCATGCGATCGACACGAAGACTGAGACGATCCATATCCGCACGGAGAGTAGTGTACATGGACTCGACCCGACCTTCCATGTGATCGAACCTCTGATCAAAGTGTGTCCTCATATCATCCAGATGAGAGAGGATGAGTTGAGTAGAAGCATCAGCATCCGTAGAGGACGAAGGGCCACTCTCAAAGGGTGGTGGACAGAAAGAAGCAAGGGCAGGAGCCTGGGTAATGTCAGGACCCAAATCTGATTTGTGCCGGAAAGCACCATCAATATCCCTGAAAATCCCCATCTTGTTCAGAATTTCCATATCTATCCTCTGAGCCTTAGCATCCATAACCTGTGCATACTCTCCATGTGTAGACACTCCAAAATTTTTCAGAATAAGAGTAATAACAGGAGCATAAGGAAGAGGGCCAGTTCTGTCCTTGTGGAGAAGCATGTGTATCATGACCAAGTAAGCCCAATTAATGGATTCATTATGCTTTAGACCATACATGATTTGTAATTCCAAATCACTAATCTGAGCATGGTTAGAGGTTTGAGGAAGAAGAACGTAGCTTATCAGATAATGAAGTAAATGGTCCTCTACACTGAGATATCCGACAGCAAGGATATCCCTAGAACAGTTGGCCTCCGTTCTTTGCTTCTTCAATTGTATCTCTTCCTCAGAGAAACGGCACAGAGATAGATAAAAGGACTTCTTATCATAGTCAGCTCATGGACATGTAATTTCAGAACTAAGTCGTGCTCCAACATAAGGAATTGACAATACAGTGCCCAATTGCTCTTGAGTCAAAGAAATATCAACTCCTTTGACCGATGAGCAGATTTTTCCACCCCTCTTAACTAAATTGCAATAAAAGACTTTGACCAATTCAGGATAATACGTACCCGTAAAGCCAACGAATTCATCAAGGCCTTGAAAGTCTAGAAGAGATGGGAAGAGAAGTCCAGCATTGATGAATGAATTCAAATCACCATACTTGGGAGGAAGAATCGGTCTTTCCAAGTAATAAGCCAAGAACCGTTCTTTTTGTTCCTCCGTGACGAGAAGACGTGAAAGGTCAAGGGTGTTCATGGATAGGTTCTTCGACCGATGTCTGCGAGAAGAAGAAGCCATTTTTCGGATTTGGAAGGGTTAGGGTTTGAGAAAGGGTTTTTGGGTAGAGACCAAATTGGAAAATCCGAAAGGGTGGAGAGACAAGAGAGGGTAGAGACGAGCAAAACCCACCAATTGGTTCTGAATTTGAGCAAGAAACAAGAGAGGATAGTGGGAAAAACTTGTTCGGCATCGAGGGAAGGAAAGGGAAGAAGAGCAGTGTAATCGATTAAGAATTCTGACCAGATATACTTATACTATCGAATTGGTAATCGATTACAGGCAGTTGTGTAATCGATTACCATAATTTGAATTTTAAATAAAATTCAAAATTGCAGCTGTAATCGATTACAGCAGTTAATGTAATCGATTACCTGCAGTCCAAAATTTGAAATTTTTCAAATTTCGACTACGTAATCGATTATACCAGTTAGTGTAATCGATTACTCAGAGGAATCCAATGATCATGAGAACTAAGAACATGGGTAATCGATTAACAAACCTATGGTAATCGATTTCGAGGATATTTTATAAGTTCTATCCTATGTAACACACTTTCAAATAAATAATTAAGCACATAATCAACTATGACATGTAATCGTACAAGAAAAGATTATACAAGTATCTATAAGACTTATCACAGAACATATGTCTAAGCACATAGGTAAATTATAAATCTAAGACATGAATATATAAGCATATATGTTCTCCTGAACTTTATGCAAGCATTTTAATTCATATAAACATAATTCTAGAAAATTATCTTCTTAAAGATATTGTTTGTTATTTTCATAATTCCTACTGTTTTCCTATGGTTTTCTAGACATTGGGCTTAGGAGCAAGTTCCCAAACTTGATTCTTTTCTAACTGGTTTAACTCTTCCTGCATTGCTACAATCCAATACTCATCCTCTAGAGCATCATTTACTTTAGATGGTTCTATTTGAGAGACAAAGGCCATATTCAAAACTGAATCATTTAAGCGTAGCCTTGTAGAAACGCCTCTAGAAATATCACCAATGATATTATCAACTGGATGATCCCTATGGATTCTCCATTCTTTTGGAAGTTGATAAGTATCATCTTCAATGTGCTCTTCTTGTATTGAATTTTGATCTCTATCCTTTTGAGAGTCTTCATTGATAATGATATCTTCTTCTTCATTATCTGGAAGATTTACTTTATCTTCTATTGAAGATTTAGACTCGTCAAAGGACACATGTATGGATTCTTCCACAGATAGAGTTTTCTTGTTAAAGACTCTATATGCTTTGCTTGTTAGAGAATAACCAAGGAATATACCTTCATCAGATTTTTCATCAAACTTACCAAGGTTTTCCTTTAAATTATTCAAGACAAAGCATTTGGATCCAAAAGCATGTAGATGAGAGATATTTGGTTTCCTTCCTTTGTAGAGTTCATAGGGAGTTTTCTACAGAATTGGTCTAATAAGAACTCTATTGGAAACATAGCAAGCAGTACTTACAGCATCAGCCCAGAAATATTTAGGAAGGCTTGACTCACTTAGCATGGTCCTTGCTAATTATTTGAGTAGTCTATTCTTCCTTTCTACAACACCATTTTGTTGTGGTGTTCTCGGAGTAGAGAAATTATGCGATATTCCATTTTCATCACAAAGTTCTTGAAATTGTTGATTCTGAAATTCTCCACCATGATCACTTCTAATAGAAGAGATCTTTAAAGACTTCTCATTTTGAATTAGCCTTGCATATCTCTTGAATGCGTTGAAGGCTTCATTCTTATGAGGTAGAAATAAAGTCCATGTAAATCTAGAGAAATCATCAACAATAACAAGTGCATAAAGATTACCTCCGAGGCTTTTTGTTCTTGAAGGTCCGAACAAATCCATATGTAGAAATTGAAGGGGTCTTGAAGTCGAGACTATGTTCTTTGGTTTGAAAGATGTTCTGGTTTGCTTCCCTTTTTGACATGCATCACAAAGCTTGTCTTTCTCGAATTTTATCTTTGGAAGCCCAACAACTAGATCATGCTTGACTAGTTTGTTTAACTGATCTATGTGTATATGAGCAAGTCTTCTATGCCATAGCCATGAATCACTATTGTTCTTGGCCAAAAGGAATCTTACATTTTGTGGAATTTCTTCCAAGGAGATCATGAAGACTTTATTGACTTTATAACCATAAAACTTAACTTCTTTAGTTTTCATATCTTTTACTACACATATATCATCAATAAAACCAACTTTCAAACCCTTGTCACATAGTTGACTGATACTCAGAAGATTATGCATCAAACCATCAACGTAAAGAACTTTATCGATGACTGTTTGAGGGGGTGTGCCTATTCTTCCAATACCGAGTATCTTTCCCTTTTTATTGTTACCATATGTGACAAAACCTTTTTCTCTAGGTATAAGAAATGAAAACTTGGTTTTGTCTCCTGTCATGTGTGATGAGCAGCCACTATCAAGATACCATAAATCCTTTGTTGCTTTCATACACACCTACATGACAAAGTTCAGACATGGGTATTAGGAACCCAACAAGTCTTGGGTCCTTCTAAGTTAACATCCTTTCTAACCCAAATGTACTCCCTATTTGGTACTCCTACATGTTTGTAGTAACATCTACTTGGGGTATGTCCTATTTTGTTACAATAAGTACAAGAATAATGATTGTAACTAGTTGTTTGCCTAGAATTGGGATGGGTCTTCTTAGGAGGTCTATTAGGATTGTTCTTTCTATTGTCCATACTTCTAAAAGAATTGGTCTTAATATCTTTAGAAAATCTTTCCACCATGTTTGGTTTTACAAACACAGTTTTCTTGACTTCCTTAATCTTTGGGTGAGTGTAACGACCTGAAAAATATCTGCAATGTTAAATAAACAGAGTCACCACCAGTGTTTTTATTTAAGGGAAAACATTGGAAAACCCTTTTGAAATTCTTGTATTTACAAATTTGGGTTCGGAGGTCTATTTATGGGTAGGGAAGGGTGAAAGACGAACTTCCACAGCACCCCTAGTGCACCCATCATAAGACGGTTACCGAAAGTTGTTTATGCATGTATTAAGTTTTATGAAAACGTTGAAAAAACCCCAAAACAAAAAGATTTTTTTTATTATATTAGCCTGGTAGGTGCGACCCTAGGCCTGCGTACTTCCTTTCGTTAGGAAGATCAAGGCTTACGCAGTTCTTAAAAAGATTTAGTTTGTTCAATATATTTTAATATTTGAAATGATTAAAAAAAACCTGTCTCGTAGTAATGCAAGAGGGGCTTTTGAAAACATGTTTGTTTTTTGTTTGAGGAAAGAAGGGCGAGTCTCGTAGCAATGCGAGGGTGCCCTTTTGAAAATCTGTTTTATTTTAAAAAAAGCGACAGGTCTCGTAGTAATGCGAGAGCGCCGTTTTGAAAATTTGTTTTATTTGAAAGAAAAGAGACAGGTCTCGTAGTAATGCGAGAGTGCCGTGTTGTAAACTCACTTTATTTTTAAAAAAAAAAGCGACAGGTCTCGTAGTAATGCGAGAGCGCCGTTTTGAAAATTTGTTTTATTTGAAAGAAAAGCGACAGGTCTCGTAATAATGCGAGAGTGCCGTGTTGTAAACTCACTTTATTTTTTAAAAGAAAAGCGACAGGTCTCGTAGTAATGCGAGAGCGTCCCTAAACAACGGATTGATCGCGTAGAAGCTAGATAGTCTCACAGTAATGTGAGAGTATCCCTAAACATGGGTTGATTTTAAATTAATCACGTAAGAACTAGATAGTCTCACAGTAATGTGAGAGTATCCCTAAACGCAGGTTGATTTTAAATTAATTACCTAAGAGCTAGACAGTCTCACAGTAATGTGAGAGTATCCTTTTAGTTGAATGTTCATTTATTTTTAATCGTGTAAACCTATGATAGTCTTGCAGTAATGCGAGAGTATCCTAAAAAAAATTGCTACAAATCGAACCACGAATAAAAGTTACATGAAAATAAAAGTCCTTTAATTGATACATTAATCCAGCATAATCTAGATAAAAGGGATCCTCGCCAGCAGTATGTCTTGCGACTCCTTCATACCAAAGGTCCAAGCTTTGCTCAAGTTGGCTCAGGCACAAATTCAACAAACCAGTGAGTTGCAGATAAATAAGACAAGAGGCAAGATACTCAATTCCATTGCAGCAAAGATGAATTTTTGTCAAATAAATCATAAAGTTGACATTTTTATCAAACAAATTCATGCTTCTTTGCCACATAGAAAATTCCAAATGATAACTCATAATAACAGCAACTCAAACATGGATGTAAACTTTTAAGACCAAAGGAACCTTATCAAATAATCATGAAACAAACGAATTCCACAAACAACTTCAGGCCAACCTGCAGCAGAATACAAGGACTGAAGGACTGAAATTTTTACAGGAAGGAAGTTTCTATCATCTCTATCAATTCCTGATACCAAATACCTGTGCTTACAAGTTTAGCCTCAATATAGATTTAGCAAAAGCCTCAAACAAACAATCTCAGTATAATAAACCATAGGAACAATCATTCAATGAAATATAACAGCATCTTTATCATCACTGAAATTAATAAAAGCAAGAAACTTTAGCAATCTAGATCAAGAGGCATTCAGCATCACTAAACTGGTAAGCTAGGAACTTGAACATCACCATAAAAAAAACTTTAACATGGATTAATCAAGTCCGAAACTTTTATTATTATAAAGCTCCATCATGTTCTAAAAAAAGAGGAAACTTTAACATCATTACTTAACAAGACAGCAGCTTTATCATTGCCAAGGAAAGAGCTAAAATCGTCTTTATCATTACCAGAGCAGCAAGCCACAATCAAAGAAAGGGACCTTAACATCATTATATCATGACCCCAAAAAAAACAACAACATAATCCACAGGAGGTAAGGAAGAAGCATCAAATATTTGCAATGGCTTAACACAAACTCAAAGGCAGTGGCTTAACAAAAATAAGGAAACAAAACAGAGTTTAAGCATAAGATAACAGTCCCAACACAAGCCATAATAATAAAGGAAAGGAGATGACCAACCTAGAAAGACAATGTTTTCAGTCACAGGGCGTCGAATGCGGCGACTGTTTTGACGACGGCGGCGGCGCTACGGCCTCGCGGCCGGGGTTCTGGAGCAGACGCGAAAAGTGCGTGACGGGAACGCGGCAGCGGCGAGAAAGGGAGCGGCGAGAGGACGGTCGGGATGGGACACCAGCGGCGGCACGGGCCGAGGACGAAACGGTGGCACGGTGGCTGACGGCGGCAGTGCTTAGGGACGAAGAGGAAGGAATGGTGGTGGGTTTCGAAGGAAGAGAAAGGAGGATTGACGGTGGCGGCGGATTGAGAGGAGAGGAGGAAGAGGGAAGGAGTGGCGGTGGTTAGTTGTGGCTGAGGAAGGGAGAAGGGGATGTGGGTGAAGAGGAGCAGTGGGGAGCGGCGGCGGCTGTTTAGCTGAGGGGGGAGATGGTTGGGGTTTGATGGGAGAAGAAAGAGGGTGGCTCTGTTAGGGTTTTGGTGGCTGCTGAAACGAGTGAATAGTTTTTTCTCTCTCTTTTCGGAACCCGAGGTGGTAGTGGTTAAATAGAGCTAGGGTTTCAAGAATTTTCACTTTGGTCCCTGAACTTTTCTTCTTTTCACATTTTAGCCCGCGGCCCAACAAGGGTTTTCAAACTGAGTCCCTCTGCTTCTCAATCTCTTTGCTGGGCCGACCAGCCCATTTTCTGACTATTTTTTTTTTATTTTTTTTTTGCTAGGCCTTGGCTCAGTTTCTTTTTCGTTTTTTTTTCTTTTTTTAGAGAATGACCAAAATAACACTTAATTAAAGAATAACACAATTAACCAAACACACTAAATAAGCTTGAACAAAAATCTAAACTATTTTTTTTGTATTTTGTATTTTTTGGTACTTTTCTAGATTTTTACCATTTTTATGGATTTTCACCTTTTTTGTGCATTTTTCATGATTTTTACTTTTTTTTGGATTTTTAGCTAAAATACTACTAAATTAACAAAAACTAGGGCAAAATTGGGGTGTTTACAGTGAGAAG
The DNA here is from genome assembly GCA_030819835.1 of Acmispon strigosus. Lineage (NCBI taxonomy): Eukaryota > Viridiplantae > Streptophyta > Magnoliopsida > Fabales > Fabaceae > Acmispon > Acmispon strigosus. The sequence continues at coordinate 26,501,636 of JAUAMA010000004.1, read as the reverse complement.
TATATCCTAGACCTGACTTATTGTTTGAATGTCTTTGCACACTTAGAATATCATCTAACTTCTATTTTCCTTTATTGAAGTTATGGACTCTTTGTTGAAGATTATCTATCTTTTCTTCTAAAGAACTACACTTAGTGCATTTATGTGTAATATCTAACTTAGATTTTACTATGTCTAGTTCTTCTTGTAAAGTTCTACACTTACTTTCTAAGGATGAAATCAAATCATTTTGCCTAGTGCTAACCTTAGAAAATTCTTAACATAATTTAAACATAATTTCCATAGTAAACTTTAAATCATGAAAAGACATAGAATTGTCACTAACCTGGGAATCTTCAACATCTGAGTCATGTGAGGCCATCAAAGCAATTTGTGCTTCTTCTTTATCAGAGTCAGATGATGAACTTACTTCATTATCATCCTAAGCCAAGTATGCTCTTCTTGTGGGTTGATTCTTCTTTTCGAATTTTTCTCTTAGGCCATGTTTCTTCTTTTGAAGATTTGGACATTCCAATGTAAAGTGTCCAGGCTTGCCACATTCGAAACATGTGACTTTTTGAGAGGATGAAGACTCATTGTTCCTTTGGAAATATTTGTTATTGTTAAATTTCATACCTTTTCTTTTAAGAAACTTTCCAAAGTTATTTACTAGAAGATTCAAATTCCCATTGTCTTCTTCTTCAGAATCTGCATCATAATCTTCTTTGATGCTTTCTTTTGCCTTTAGGGAAATGGATCGATACTTCTTCTCATGTTGTTCATGTTCTTCTAGACGATTCAATTCTAACTCATGTTCTTGGAGTCTTCCAAAAAGAGTTGCAAGAGTCATATTTGATAAACTCTTCTTCTCTGAGATGGCTGTAACTTTTGGTTGCCATACTCTTGTAAGTGATCTTAGAACTTTCATGTTCAAGTCACTGTTTGAAAATTGTTTGCCAAGAGCAATCAAATGATTAATCAAATGAGTGAATCATTTTTGCATATCTAATACCTTTTCTCTTGGAAGCATTCTGAACATTTCATATTCTTGAGATAGAGTATTGATCTTTGATCTCTTGACTCCGTCTGTTCCTTCATGAGTCACCATCAACGTATCCCAAATTTCTTTCGATGAAGTGCACGTTGATACTCTGAAAAACTCATCCATGCCAAGGGTAGATGTAAGAATATTCATTCCTTTGAGATCATATTGAACCTTCTTCTTTTCTTCTTCACTCCAAGTACTTTCTGGTTTTGGTTGTGAATTTGCTTCAACTTCTGTTACAGGCACAAACGGACCTTCCTCAATGGCTTTCCAAATTCCTGCGTCTAATGACTTTATGAATATTTTCATCTTGATCTTCCAGAAGTCATAGTGTTCTCCATTGAAGAATGGTGTCCTGTTTATGTTCAATCCTTCATTGGTTCCATGATTGGAAGAGGATACCATCTTTTCCCGGATCTTAGGAATAACTTACCTAAACTTCCGCTTTGATACCAATTGTTAGAACAGATAGCAACCTGAGAGGGGGGGGGGTGAATCAGTGTTGCCCCGATTTTCGCCTTATTGAAAATATTACTTTCAAGATAATGATGATCACGAAACGGTAGTTGTGATTGCAGCGGAATTAAACGTTGCTTGAAAGTAAAGATGAAGGATAGAAGAATTCACACACAGAGTTTTATCCTAGTTCACCTTCAATCCACCGAAGGCTACGTCCAGTCCCTCAAGAAAACCCCTTGAGGATTTTTCCACTATTGATAAAAATCTCTTACAAGTTCTTATCCCAAGGACCCTAAGAATTTCTATCAATTTCCTGTGAAAGTAAACCGCTTTCCATAGCCCCTGAAAGCAAACCACTTTCAGTTCCTGAAGGCAAACCACCCTCAGACCTTGAAGGCTAAACCACCTTCAATCAACACCCTGAAAGTATCCCACTTTTAGTACAACAACCCTTCACCGAATACCACGGTGAATACTCAATCTTACAGAAAGAGATGAAGAAGAGATTACAATTGGCTGTATCAATCCTTTAACATACAAGTGGATTGATCATGAGAATTTATGCTTTAAGGCTTTTAAGCATAATATGATTCTGAGTTTCTCAAGATATGAACAACTAAAGTGTTCTTATAAACATGAAGATCATGAACTCAGAATTTAGGCTCTTGAAGGTTTAAGTTCTAAAAGATGAACTAATTTTGACAAAGCTTTGGCCTAATGTTGTATTCTCATGTGTTGTATGTTCTCTCTAGTGTTCTGGACTCAAATGGACTTTATATAGGCAAGGGAAACGTCCTTGAACCGTTACAACCATTTTCAAAAGGTTTGAGACACAATGGTTCATGAAAAGATGCAACTTTTCGTTCTGGTAATCGATTACATCACTTAGTGTAATCGATTACACTAATAGCCGTTTCAGTTTGAATTTCAAATTCAAACATGTAATCGATTACAAGCAAGAAGTAATTGATTACTTGCCTAGGTGTAATCGATTACCAGATTGATGAAATCGATTACACTTAAGTCCAACTTCCAGAATCTTGATCCTTTGAGATCGGCTTAAGGTTTTCTACTTCTTTTAAGTTATGAAAACACTTAGCTTGATTAGTTTAGGTGTTTTAAAGAGCCTTTATGCTTTAATAGACCTTTAGAAGCATAACTCACCTAAACTAAGACTTCTAGGTATTTGATAGACTTTGTAGCGCTGTTTCCTCTAAGTCTTCTTTTCTTCTTTATGTCGATGAGTTTGTCGTCATCAAAACCTCAGCCAGGGTCAGGAGCAAGACCTTCTTCACAGATTCAAACAAAGAGCTCCCTACAAAGCCTTCCATAAGTGAGAAATAAACTTCAGATCTTTGTCAGAAACTATGGGCGAAGGAAATCCATGCAATCGCACAATCTCTACAATGTAAACCTCCGCAAGCTGCTCTACTTTGTACGTCGTTTTACCTGTAGAAAATGCGCAAATTTCATAAAACGATCAACAATAACCCAGATAAAATCAATTATCTTCCGAGTGAGTGGTAAAGCAACCACGAAATCCATGGATATGCTATCCCAATTCCACTCTGGCACCTCAAGAGATTGCATCAACCCCGCGGGCTTCTGATGCTCAACCTTCGCCTTTTGACAAGTCAGGCACGCAACAACATACTAAGCAACATTCCTTTTCATGCCATACCACCAAAAGTGCAACTTCAGGTCCTGATACATCTCCGTCGCGCACGGATGAAGGCTCAGTCTTCTCTTATGACCTTCGTCAAGGATCAACCTCCTCAACTCAGCATCACTCGGCACACACACTCGTCCTTTGCAACGCAAAATGCCATCAGATCCTACTCCAAAGTCTGGCGCCTTCCCCAAACTGATCATCTCCCTTTTCTCAATCAACTCTCTGTCTTGCATATGCTTGACTTTGATCTCCTTCAACGAATCACTAGACACGGTGATCATCCCAAAACTCAGCTTCTCGGGTGTCACTTTGACATCCAGACTAAGATCTCAGAATGCCTCGAGCATCTCCAACTCCTTAATCATCAACGAGGATACATGGACCGCCTTGCGACTGAGAGCATCAGCCACCACATTAGCTTTCCCCGGGTGATACTGCAAGGTAAATGATGACTGGATTTTGTATGATAATTTTAGGGTCTTTTTAGTCTTTTTATTTTGTTATTTTTGAGTCTCATATAGGATTTTTATTTCTTTTATTAGGATTATATGTTTATTTTTTCATTTTGCATATAGATTAGCTTTTATTTGTTTTTTAAACTTTATATATTTTTAGGAATTTTTGTAGGTATTTTTATATTTTAGGAAAGCTGGTTGAATTAGTCATTTTTATCTAGGGATCAAACTGTAAATTTCAGGAAAGAAGGGCCAAAGTACAAAAGTTCAAGAGCTGGGGGCTGAAAGTGGAGTTTCAGTAAAATGAAGGGCCAGAAGTGAAGTCCTAACAAAGAGAGGACCAAAAGTGAAAAGATTGAATATGAAGCATCACTTCTAATTTTGCACATGTGAAAAAGGATGAGTGGAGAATTGATGGTAGTGGGAAGGAGTTTTCAGAAGTTAATTGGTGGCCAATGAAGGCCATAATGGCCATCAACTCCTCCACCATTGAAGAGCAAAACAACCAAGGAATAGCAAGCATCAGCCTTGCCAACGCTCAAGCGTTGGAAGCCAGCGCTCATGCGCTAGGCCCCTGTTTCATACGTCTGATGTATTTAAATCCCAGTGCTCAAGCGTTGGGAAGCCAACGCTCAAGCGCTAGGTCACAGATAGATTTTTTCTATAAATAGGAGTGCTCATCCTTTGTAAAAACTATCCCTTACTTCAGAATACAACAAGTATTCTTCTTTCTTCCTTGAGAGCATTGTTCTTGAGAATTGTGGGAAGCCATTCTTGAGCTCCTAGTCCAGGGTAATCCAATGTTCCTCTTAGCCATGCTTGGCTAATTTCTTTTTAAGTTCTTGGGTTGTTTTTAGCTTATAATTATGTTTTAGTTTAGTTTTCTTCATCCTTATTTCTGAATAATATTGCAAGTTCATGTTTTATTTCCTTGTTCTTCATTTATCTTGATCCGCACAAGTGTTCATGCTTATTTCTTATGTCAATGGAAATTGGTAAGTAATAAGGGAAATAGGAATTAAAAGAAGCAATATGACATATCACTAAGGAATTGGGATAGACTTTGCTTTATGTTGGCCTGAACTCTATCTTCATCTCCGTCTTTAATCAAAATCCTTCAGAAACTCCATCCAACGCGTCTTCCTCATATTCAGATCCTTTTGGTCAAAAAGGTACTTCAAGCTCTTGTGATCACTGAAGATAGTGAACGTGCCCCCATACAGATAATGTCTCCATATTTTTAAAGCAAAAACCACTGCTTCAAGTTCCAAGTCATGCATCGGTAGTTCCGTGCATTGATCTTTAGTTGCCTTGATGCATAGCACAGAACCTTCCGGTGTTGCATCAACACACAACCCAAACCCTGGTAAGAAGCATTACACTGTGGTAGCGCCAAGACCGTTGCGGTCGTCAAGCGTCGCTTCATCTCCGGGAAACTCGACTCACACTCCTCTGTCCAAGCAAAAGGCTGATGCTTCCTTGTAAGCTTCGTCAAAGGTCTTGCGATTTTTGCAAAACCTTGGATGAACCTCCGGTAATATCCAGCTAAGCCAAGGAAACTCTTAATGCCAGTCGCAGTCTTTGGCTCCTCCCACATCGTCACTGCGTCAACCTTGATCGGATCAACGACAATGCCTTCCTTAGAAATGACATGGCCCAAGAACTTCACATCTTCAAGCCAAAACTCACATTTAGCTGAGTTAGCAAAGAGGGTATTCTCACGGAGAACTGTGAACACCTGTCGTAAATGCTCCTCGTGCTCCTTTCAACTCATCAAGTAGATCAAGATGTCGTCAATGAATACAACCACGAACCAGTCAAGAAAAGTTTTAAAAAACTACGCACACAACCCATAAGACCAAAATGTCGTCAAAGAAAACGACTACAAACCTGTCAAGGAAAGGATTAAAAATTCTATTCATATAACCCATGAATATTGTCGGCGCATTTGTAAGCCCAAATGGCATCACTAAATACTCGTAGTGTCCATAACGAGTACGAAAATCAGTCTTCTAGATATCCGCCTCCTTGACCCGAATTTGGTGATACCCAGATCTCAAGTCGATCTTCGAGAAGATAGCCGCTCCCCGAAGCTGGTTAATCAAATCGTCGATCCTAGTTAAATAATAATGATTCTTCACGGCCCCCTTGCTCAGCTGCATGTAGTTAACACAAAGTCGCGATCTGCCGTCTTTCTTCTTCACGAGTAACACTGGTGCTCCCCACGGAGAAACACTGGGTCGAATGAAACCCTTCTTCAGCTCCGCCAACTCTGTTGGTGCCATCCGGTATGGTGCGATAGAAATCGGTCTGGTTCTTGGAACCAAATCGATCGAGAACCTATCACGAGCAGGGGGTATTCCTGGAACATCTTTCGGGAATACATCTTCAAAGTCATGAACAATAGGGATGTTCTGTACGCCATCTATCAATGATTCTCTGACGCTCGCTACTAACAAAACCTTCAAATCTCCTCTTCTCAGAGAGGACTTTGAAAGATATGAGTCCAAGAACTCAGACATCTTCAAATCAGGAACTATTACCTCCTTATTGGCGCAATCCAATAAGACATGGTGATGAGAGAGCCAATCCATGCCTATGATCACATCCAAAATCTTAAGGGGTAGACAGAACAAGTTCACAACGAACTTCCTATCCAGAATATCAAAGGACAATTCAAGCAAACAGAGGTTGCAGTCAAACTTTTGGCAGCAGGGATAGATACCTCCAAGTCGAACGGTAACTCTGACACAAGCAAACCTAGCTTTGCCACACAATCAACACCAATAAAAGAGTGAGTAGCACCCGAATCAAAAGGTACAGTTAGAGGTATACCCGCAATATCACAACGATCCTTAATCAGACCATCAGCATCGTCTGTCGCTACTTCAATAATGTAGTAAACCCGACCATGGGCGACAGGGCGCTTCCCTCGAACAGCATTAATCAAACACTTAGATTTCGGGGTCCAGCAATCCCTCGTCGCATGCCCCGGCCTGTGACAGTTCCAACAGACAATGGACTTCTCAGCACAGCTGTTAGCATAATGTCCCTTCTGATTACATTTGTAGAAGACAATTTCTTCCAGTGGCTTCGGTGCTCCCTGAATGCTCAAGTTGCCTCCAGTCGGTCGATCTGACCCAAAAGTACGCCCCTTGGCTTGAGGACGTTGATATGGCTTCTTACCTCTGTTGTTCTTTACTGGCTAGGACCTGGCTGATCTTCCTCTCACTTGTTGCTTGCCTCGATGATCATCAATGGCCTATATGCCCTTAGCCTTCTCTAATAGCTCTTGATAGCGCTAAATGACCAACAGTTGCATTGCCCACTTTAACTCGTAGTTCAGCCCATCGACGAAGCGCTCACACATGAACTCCTCGTCTATCTGGCCTCAGAAGAACCTGAAGTGTCTGGCTAATGACTTCAGCTTTGCAGCAAACTCGGCTACTGACATGCTCCCCTGTTTCAGCTCTATAAACTCCTTCTCCCTGGAAGCTCTGGAGCTTCTAGGGAAATATTTCCCCAGAATATCCCCCTTGAATGCCTCCCAAGTAATCACCTGATGGTCAGCTACCATCATCTCCCTAGCACCATTTCACCAGTGCTCGGCCTCTCCAATCAACAGATAAGCAGCGAAGTTCACCCTAGTTTGTGCAGGGGTTTATAAGAAGGTGAAGATATTCTCGATCTCCTGCAGCCATAGATCAGCCTCCTCAGGCTCATATCCTCTAGAGAACTTAGGGGGATCCTGTCTCTTAAAATCATGCAGTCCCTTCATCAGAGAAGAAGCCGCTCTGCTTGCTATGCTTGTGCAGCAACATTAACAGCGGCCCGGTTAGCTTCCTCCTCCTGATGAGCCGCAATACAATAGCCTGATGCGTCATCAGGGTGGTCAAATTAGTAATGGTGGCAGCCATCTGATTCATTACGTTTTGATGAGTCTTTACTGTATCTTGATTCGCTAACCTCTTACTCTTTTTCATAAGAAAGCTAACAGTTAATCCAGGGACAGAAATAGCAAGAAATTTGTTAATTAATCACATACAATTAGATTGTCCAGTCAAGGGACAATCTCAAACGATAAAATCAATAAACATTTAATTCACAATATTCTTCTTTCGATTGATACTCCACCAATCGATTTCAGAATGCAAAACAACTACCCAAAAGCTCTGGTTATCTTAACCATTTCCCTGATACCACAAATGTAACACCCCAATTTTACGGTCAGGGGTCACATAGTAAATAAGCATAAATATTTCTACAAAACCTCTAAAAAACAACTCAGGTTTTCAAAACAGAATGTCCCTCAATATATAGAATAATATTCAACCCATAACTAGTCTAGTTAAACATTATAATAATTAATAAGTAAATAAATAGTAAGTTTGCACCAACAAAGTGCTAGTTGTTTAAACAGCGGGAAAAATACAACGAATAATTTTCCTCAAGATTCTCCGATTCTTCTAGACCTTCCTAGTGCCACCTTACACTTGCATCAAAATTCAGCCTTCATGCACATCCTCACCCAGGTTATCTATGGCGTTAAGCGCCCAATCAACAAACAGCAAACAGAAAGGGTTAACTCCAAAGACAAGAAATAATTAACAACAATTGTGATAAAACAAACAGTAAATATAAACAGCAAATAGAGGCAGGAATTACATAAACAACAGCAATAAAATATTCATAAGTCCTCATTTAGAATTTCAAACAACCATGCTTGTTAGTCCTCAATATCTATATGCATAACTATGGCAATAATTTATCCCAAACAGGGCCAGGACGATCACGTGGGACAATGATCCACCACATCGCCCTAGGAAGATCCCACGGGACAAAGTGTCGTCACATCAACCTTAAACATCCTATATAATGCATATGTTGTGACAAATAATTATCAATATCGATGAACCAACAATTCAAACCTACTCTTAGTTATAGTATTAACATATGCAAATATAGTCATTTCAACATAGAAATCATTATCATCATGATATATCGATATATCTCAAATCAATTCACTCAAACTCAAAAACATGTGAATCATATATATCATGTTACTGCATAAACATCAAGTCCAAAAAAATCCAAAAGGCAAAGGCACAAAAAGAAATTCTCAAGACCAATCCACAACACATCACAAACCGTTAAGACATTCTACATCGAGTTACCGTTACCGTCGAACGGGTTGCATACACTTGATCTCCAACCTTGCAAGGTAAAACACATATATATATAACAATTAAGAACCATTGGAAGGATGGAAATCATCTTCAATAGATTCTAAAAAATAACACAACAATTTTGGCCATTTTCTTTCAAAACACAAGGGTTCTAATGCACAAAATTGTGTGAAAAGAAGATACCAAAGGTTCGAACACAACAAAGAGTGAGAGAGACCAATCTTGCTTGGCTTGCTTGATCAGGTAGAAGCAAAACACAGCCCTTCTTCTTCATTGATGGAGAGGAAAACTCGAGTAGGTTGAGTGAGAGTGTGCTGGAAAATACTTAGTTAGAACTCTATGAAGAGAGGAAGGAAATGGACCAAGGAATTCAGAAATAAAGGAGTATGAATAATCTACCGAAGAACCAACATCAAAAACTCTTGGAGGAGATTGGAGGAGTCAAAACTTGACCACCAATGGAGGAAAAAGGGGCGGCAGCAACAACAACAATGTTCAGAAAATTTTAGCACTTGAGATTAGGGTTTACACTTGGGAATAAAAGAAGGCAAGAGTGAAACAACCACAAATAGTGGTCTGAAGAATCCAGCCCCAAGAAGAGGGAGAGGGTCGACCAAATCCCTCAATAATACGGACTTACTCCTCATCAAAACCCATTAAACACAAGACCAAGCCATTACACCCCATCAATCCTCTTAATTCCCATTCGAATTCAGAATTCAAACTCAATTAAAAGTCAAATAAGGGCTGATTTCGAATTATTGAATAGTCCAAGGACTAAATTATATTTATTAGAATATAACGGACCAAATTACAATTACAAGAAATTGAGGGTCTTACATGAAACAACGAGATAAATGTCATCAATTGAAAGGAGAAAATCACGCTCAACAGAATCAACAAAGTCAAATCTATTCAATGCTTATAGCCATTGTTGAACAGCCAGGAATTGATTGAGAAAAGCAATTCAACGACAAACATCTTCAGGAAAGAGAGAGAGAGCTCAGAGGAGAAAAGAAAATAGAAATGAAGTGAAACAGAAAAAGAACGAAAAACAGAGCATTAGAACTGAACCATACAAAGCCTAGAAATTCACCTCGTATTACAGTGTCAAATCACAACAAGTGAAATTGTTCAAGTGTGAAAAACCTCATAGAGTCAAACACTCTAAATTCTTTCATGCCATACAGAGAAACCATTGTCTATTCATCTCTGTTTTACAAACCTCAAGTATATTGTTTGGTGTCAAACCATCTACCAAATACTGAGAGTTTGTCGAGCCTGAATTTGTTTCTACCATCTCTCTTTTTAGAAGGGATTTATTTTAGAAGAAACAGTTGTAAAAGGAGAAGTCCTTCGAATAATTGTTGGGAGAAGCCCTGTAAAATACCTGTTGATAGGAGAAGTCCTGGAGCTATCCTTATTGGAAAAAGCATATGCAATTATTTATTGAGTCTAGTAGTTATAAAATTTGGGATACAATTTTTTTTTTGTGTAGGTGTTGCTTTTTGGGATTTGTCGTTTTGTTGTTTTGTTTGGTTTTTGATTTCTGGATGGGATTGTGAATATTCCTTTGTTGGCCTGAGGCGCTGTTGTTGCCTGATGAGTGGATTTTATATGGTGTTTTTAGGCTATTTTTAGTCTTTTTATTTTATTATTTTTGAGTCACATGTAGGTTTTTTATTGTTTTTATGTAGATTTTATATTTATTTTGCATTTTGCATGTAGATTATATTTTATTAGATTTTCTAGCTTTATTTTATATTTTTAGGAATTTTTCTAGTTATTTTGTATTTTTAGAAAAAGCTGGTTTAGTTATCATTTTTGTCCAGGGACCAATATGTAAAGTTTCAGGAAGTCAGGGACCAAATTGTAAAAGTTCAAGAGTGGAGGACTTAAAGTGAAGATTGAGAGAATATGAGGGCTTGAATTGAAGTGCTAACCAAGGGAGGACCAAAGTGAAAAAGAAGAATATGAAGAATCACTCTCTATTTTAGCACATGGAAAAAATGTTTAAAGAATTGATGTTAGTGGAGGAAGGGTTTCAGAATTGATCAAGGCTGGTTAGTGGCTTTTTATGGCCATCAAAACCCACTACCATGAATGAAGAAGGAAGGAAAAGCTTGAAGATGAAGAAGCAGCGTCCCAGCGCTCAAGCGTTGGGATCCCAGCGCTCCAGCGCTGGGGTTCTGACTAGATGATGAGTCAGATGTTGACCCAGCGCCCAAGCGTCGGAAAGCCAGCGCTCAAGCGCTGGGCCTCGGACAGAAAGTGGATTTTTAATGCATCCTAGCGCCCATGCGTTGGGAATGCCAGCGCTCAAGCGTTGGAGGCTGGATTTTTACTATAAATAGGACCCTTTTCTTCACTTGTAAGACACACCTTCATAGAATACAACAAGTATTCTCTCTTTCTCCCTCAAAGATCATTGTTCCTAGGACTTGTGGGAAGCCATACTTGAGCTCCTATCCAGGGTAATTCAATGATTCTTTTAGCCATGCTTGGCTAACTTCTTCTTTAAGTTTTTGGGTTGTTTTAGTTTATAATACATGTTCTAGTCTTTTTCTACATTTCTGAATTTTATTTCCATTCATGTTTTATTACCTTATGCTTTATTTTTATCTTGTGGATTCCAAGAGGTTTTGCTTATTACTTATTACATAAGGCCATTTGGTGAGTAGTAAGGGAACTAGGTAATAAAAAAGGTTATAAGTATACTTCGCTAAGGAATTAGGAAGGACGTAACTTTATGTTGGCCTGAACATCTTCTTCATCTTCTTCTTTAGTTAACTAGGTACCAAGGAATTGGGTTTAGTAATTAAAAAGAAAGATCTACAATGCTTAAGGAATTAACTTGTAGTTACACTAGGCTATAGCATCATGATAATGGTTTTATAATTCAGGAATTTAGTAGGAAATTTCTAGCATGTTTTTATAGACTATGTAAACCAACCCAAGAGCTTAATATTCATCATCTCTTTATTTTATTATTTTATGCTATTGTTTCTTTCTAGTTCTCAAACCAACAACAAATATTCATCTTTTATTTTTCTGTTTTAGTACTAAATTTTATAATAATAAGAACACCTATCCTGTGGGTTCGATCTTTTTATATTACGCGATAGTAAATTGTACACTTGCAATTTCATTATCAATTTTTTGGCGCCGTTGCCGGGGATAGGTTCTTTTAAGTTCTTATTTTTATTTTGTTTAGTACTTCTTGTTCATATATATATAAAAAAAAAAAGAGAAAAATTGTGATGAACTGGTGCTGCTAATTTTGTTTGCTAAGTATTGTCAGGTATAGCAATGGCTGAAACATTCGAGCAAAGGAAGGCAAAGATCCGGGCTGAGGTTGAAAAGGAATATGAGAAGTCGAAGCAGGATATCTTCACTCTAGTTAAAGAGTTTTACTCTGGTATAGATTGCAAGAGGAAATCCGGATTTTTGCCAAGTCCTGAGCAAGAATGTAAGGCCAGGGAGATTCTACAAGTAAAGTTACAAAGCATTATAATGAGGCAGCCCGGGGATAAACAACAACCACTTGTTCATGAAAATGAACTCGTGGTTCAAAAAGAGGAGGTGAAAGCAACCTTCATTGTAGAATTTGTCCTTAAAGACAAATTGGAAATGGAGGATGAAGAACCTCAAGGAACCTATGCTATAGGTTCAGAAAAGCAAGGAACAGAACAGGGAAGGGAAAATTTATTTATTCCTTCCATTTTTAATTTAAATGTTGTTACCTTGTTAGCTGAAAATTCATGTGGCACCATGTTGCTCTTGTGCCAAAATATGCATGATTTGCGGGGTCTAATGAATTTTGTAATAGACCCCGGTTGAAAAGTGAAATTTGAAAGGTCTATCTCGGACCTTAACATTGAGCTGGTTGGGAGACAACCCAACTTAGGATAGTTTATGATTCTGCCTTTTTAATTTTTGCACAACTCTTGTACATAAATAAAAGAAAAGAAATTTTATGTTTCAGCTGCAGGCGAGGCCAGCGCTCGAGCGCTGGAGGCCAACGCTCATGCGTTAGGCCCCTGCTTCATAACCTCTGATACCAGTTGATCCCAGCGCTTAGGCGTTGGAGGGCTAGCGCTCATGCGCTAGGCCCCTGGAATCCCAGCTTTTTATTTTTTAATTTCCAGCGCCACAGCGTTGGAACCCAGCGCCCAGGCGCTGGGACCTCTGATGCCCAGTTTTTATTTTAATTCCAGCGCCCAAGCGTTGGTATCCCCAACGCTCAAGCGCTGGAGCTCGGGCAGTTTGCTGTTTTTGTTTTTATTTGCTGTTTTTAGTTTTTAATAAATTTTGTGTTCACCATTTTCTGAAATTTTTAAGGTTCTATGAGTCTTCCCTTGGTTCTAAACTGGTTTTTATTTTTGGGAACTCAAGAATTCTTGTTTTTAAGGTGGACACAGCAGAAACCATCTATGTTACTTGGAAAATGGATGCTTGCAACCCTCAACAAGAAGAAGGTCTACGTCCCCAAAGATCCATGATGAAAAGAACAAAAGAACAATCATCTTTAGTGATAATCAAGAGGGGTTCATCATTGGTGAAGGAGAAGTGAAGGAATCCATACAAATGAATGTTGATGATCTTCGAAGCAAATTTGAAGAAATACCCAACCTCGACGAAATCATCTTGCAGAGTGTAGGAGACGACAGAGACACAAACAATACGATTATTGTTAAATCATTCTAAGTGCAACTTCTGCTACCTATTATCCACGGTGAAGTTCAAACGTGGATGACATCACATGAAGTCTATCGTTCGCCAACTTCACGTCGATTACAGAAGTAGCTCAACAAAGCTTACAAGGATCAAAAGCTCACAATCAGACTAAGACTATCTTTTCCCTATCTCTCTTATATATTTACTATGTTGTTCCCCCTTTGTTAATTAATTTTTCTAATTATCTCTCCTCCTCTGTCAAACAGCTAGAAAACATTTTCTCTTTTGTCTCCCCCTAGATCAATTTTCTGCTTCTCTCCTTCTGTCAACTATGCTGATTGATCTGCTCCAATTTATCAAATTGCATCTGCTCTAATATCATATTCAATATGCATTGCATATGTTTTGATTGATAATGACAAAGAGAAAGAGTAGCAAAAAAATACGTAGTTGACAGAAGGAGAGAAGCAGAAAATTGATCTATGGGTGACAAAGAGAAAATATTTTCTAGCCGTTTGACAGAGGAGGAGAGATGATTAGAAACATTAACTAACAAAGGGGGAGAGAAAAACATTAGTTGACAGATGGGGAGAGAAGACTAGAAAAAGAAGAACATAGGGGGAGAATGATTAGAAATCAGTTATTGGAACAGAGAGGGGGAGTATGTATATTTATTCGCAAAGTGAATGTTTATAAAGCTATAGTTTGCTCTGATATCTGTTTGTAGCTTTGTTACATGTTCACTGCTCTGTTTCTTGTTTATATATGTTCTAAGAATAAAGGGGGAGAGAAAAGATAAGAGTTGTCGTTTTGAAAAAGACAGGGGGAGTATATAAGTTCGTTACATAGTTTTCTTTTATGTTTTTGCTAATGACAAAGGGGGAGAGGAAGAGAAAAAAGTATTTATTTATACATGTCTGCGTATATACCTTTTTCTCTAAATAAAATTGCCATCACCAAAAAGGGGGATATTGTTAAGTTCAAACAAGTTTAAAATGTTTATCTTATTTTGAGTGATAACAATTTTACTACTGTACTATATATTATGTGTTTCAGGAATTATCTCCATCGTCCAGAGAGAAGAATTATATCCATCGTCTAGAGAGAAGAATTATCTTCGTCGTCCCATGCTTATAAAGAAAATAAGTATCGTCCAAAGACAAAAAGAGAAGTATCGTACAGACAAGAAAAGAGAAGTATCGTACAAAGGAAAAAGGAAAGTATCATCCAGAGAAGTACCATCCAAGGAAGAGCAAGAGACAACTCAACTATCGTCTACACTCTACTGTCTGCAAACGTCAGCAAGTAAACAATACAAACATAGCACTGGAACAGATCGAGTCGCGTCTCAAAAAGAAAAGGAATTTATTGATAAACGAATTAAATACAAAGGAGTGAATCAAGCAATACAATACTCGACGAATAACTCTGCTTGAAACAACGAGATAAATTTCATCAATTGAAAGGAGAAAATCACACTCAACAGAATCAACAAAGTCAAATCTATTCAAAGCTTATAGCCATTTTTGAACGGCCAGGAATTGATTGAGAAGAGCAAGTCAACGACAAACATCTTCAGGAAATCGAAATTGAATTCAAGGTATAAAAGGAGCACTTGAAGACTCAAAGAAAGAGAGAGCTCTACAGAGAAAAGAAAATAGAAATGAAGTGAAATGGAAAACGAACGAAAAACAAAGCATTAGAACCGAACTATACAAAGCCCAAAAATTCACCTCGGGTTACAGTGTCAAATCACAACGAGTGAAATTGTTCACGTGTGAGAAACTTCATAGAGTCAAACACTCTGAATTATTTCACACCATACAGAGAAACCATTGTCTATTCACCTCTGTTTTACAAACCTTAAGCATATTGCTAAGTGTCAAACCATTTACCAAATACGGAGAGTTTGCCGAGCCTGAATTTTTTTTCTACCATCACTCTTTTGAGAAGGGATATATTGTAGAAGAAACATTTGTAAAAGGAGAAGTCCTTCGAATACTTGTTGGGAGAAGTCCTTCGAATACTTGTTGGGAGAAATCATGTAGAATACTTGTTGGGAGAAGTCCTGTAGAATACTTGTTGGGAGAAGTCCCTGAAAATACTTGTTGGGAGAAGTCCCTGAGAATACTTGTTGATAGGAGAAGTCCTGGAGAATACTTGTACTATTCGGGTGAATAGTGAAAATCTTGGTGACGCCAAGGACTGGACATAGCCTCATCGTTCAGGGGGTGAACCAGGATAAATTTGCATGTCTTTTTTATTGCTTTACTGCTTGCACCGTTTTCTATAACTTGTTTTATTTCCGTTGCTTCAAAACTAATTATCCTGTCATTTACTCAAAGTGTACTAACAAAAAGGTTTTTGAAAATATATATTTGGTTTAGAAAAGCAAGTTTTTATAAGCACACAATTCAATCCCCCCTTCTTGTGTTTGTCCTTATTTTAGCAAGCAAAATGTCCCCAGCTCTGCAAGAAACCTTCAAGAAAAACCACATCAAGAAGAAGAAAGCACTTGTGAGTGGATGGGATGGCTCTTAAGGGGAATCAGACGATGAAGCAGAAGACAATGATTCTACATTATGTGCCTTTATGGCATCTGTAGACGACTCAGACTGTGAAGAAGATCAGGTACAAACTGAAACTCTAGAGGATGAATACAATGAACTTCTTGAAAATTCTCATGTTTTAGCATCTAAGTACAAAATGTTAAAAAAGAAGTTTTGCCATCATCAAGAACAGTTAATGCATGCATAAATGAGAATTCCATGCTATCCAAAGAAAATCATGAACTTAAGAAACATGAATCAATTGAAGAAATAACTTGCCTTAAGAAGAAAATTAATGCCTTAATTGATAATCTTGCATTGTTTACATCTGGTCATGAAAATTTGGTTAAATTAGTAGGAAACAATAGGAAACCATATGAGAAAGCACGTATTAGATATAATAAAGAAAATAAAACATCTTCTGAGCATGCTTTATCCAACATAATCTCTTTATCATCTTCCACATCGTGTGCACCAAAAACTTTTGTAGTAAACTTCAAACCTGAACTATCTACTGAAAGATCCTCCTATTTAAAGAAGGAACCTTTCAGACAGTCTACTAATGACACAGGAC
This sequence comes from Acmispon strigosus, assembly GCA_030819835.1. Taxonomy (NCBI): domain Eukaryota; kingdom Viridiplantae; phylum Streptophyta; class Magnoliopsida; order Fabales; family Fabaceae; genus Acmispon; species Acmispon strigosus. Next base: position 26,485,040 of record JAUAMA010000004.1, on the reverse strand, counting down.
CCAAGATTATTTGGGTACCTAAGACAATCATTCTACCTGTTGCAGATGTGCATAACAGCACAAAGCAAACTCCAACAATGGTACCTGGATAGTGGGTGCTCATGACACATGACGGGAGAAAGGTCTAAGTTCCCATACCTCCAAACTAAAGAACATGGAGGAATGATCACTTTTGGAGGAAATTATAAAGTTCTTATCATAGGCGAAGGTGAAGTCGGTAAGACACCCTCTCCTATTATAAACAAAGTGTTGTTAGTTGAAGGGTTAAAATATAATCTACTTAGCATAAGTCAATCATGTGATAGTGGACTCACTATTTCCTTCAACAAAGTAAAGTGTAGCATCACTAATGAAGATGACAAAGTTGTCTTTGAAGCTTAGAGACAAGGGAATCTATATGAGACGAACTTGGAAAACCTTGCAAATCAAAATGTAACATGTCTAGTGTCATCAGAAGATGACAAATGGCTCTGAAACAGGAAGCTAGGGCATGCATCCTTAAAGACCATCACAAAAATCGTCAAACATGACCAGGTGCGTGGTTTGCCAAAGCTATCTTTCAAATCTGATGTCATAGGCTCTACATGTCTCCAAGGAAAGCTATTAAAAAGTTCTTTCCGTGCAAAGAACGTTGTGAGTACTTCCAGACCTCTGGAAATGTTACATATGGATTTGTTTGGACCTACTAGAATGACTAGTTTTTCTGGAAAAAGATATGGCTTTGTCATAGTAGACGATTACACAATATTTACTTGGGTATTTTTCGTAAGTCATAAGAACGATTCATTCAACGTTTCCTCATCGTTATGTAAGAGAGTTCAAAATGAAAAGGGTTACTTCATTGCATCAATTAGAAGTGATAGAGGTGGAGAATTCATAAACGAAGAGTTTGAGAAGCTATGCAATGAAAATAGTATTTCTCACCAAGTCTCAGCTCCAAGAACTCCACAACAAAATGGATTGGCAGAACGCAAAAGAAGATCTTTGCAAGAAATGGCAGTAGACCAGGTTGAGTGCAACAACTCTTCCAAAATATTTTTGGGCTCAGGCTGTCCACACTGCATGCTATATTTGAAATAGAATCCTTATGAGGCCAATACTCAACAAAACTCCATATGAACTATGGAAAGGAAGGAGACCTGACATATCCTACTTCCATCCTTTTGGATGTCCATGCTTCATTCTTAACACTAAAGATAATCTTGGTAAGTTTGACTCAAAGTCCGACAAAGGTATATTTCTTGCATACTCCCCTCATTCTAAAGCCTTCAGAGTTTATAATTCAAGAACTTTAGTTGTGGAAGAATCCACAAATGTTAAGTTTGATGATAGAAGTTCTAACAATGATCTAGCAAGCCTTGCAGAGGATTTTGCAGATATGAACTTAGATGGAAACAATGGAACTCTTGCTACCAACAGACATCCATCGTTTTGCAAACCTACATTATCTGGGAAAAGTACATCGTCTACCCAACAAGCATCATCTACGATTCAACCATCATCTAATGATCCCTCAAAAGAACATATTACCTCTCCTAATGAGATGAATCTTTCACTTGACTGGAGATTGAAGACAAATCATCCACCAGAACAAGTAATTGGGAGTGTTTCTGAACGTGTAAGGACCAGATCCTCGTTCAAAGAATTCAACAACTGCGCCTCCATCTCTAAAATTGAACCCAAAGACGTTAATCAAGCTCTACACGATGAAGGATGGATCTTGGCCATGCAAGAAGAACTAAATCAATTTGAGAGAAGTCAAGTCTGGACCCTCGTTCCAAAACCTCATGGAAAAACTATCATTGGAATAAAATAGGTATTCATAAACAAAGTAGATGAAGATGGTAAGGTAACCAGAAACAAAGCTAAATTGGTAGCACAAGGTTACAATCAGTAGAAAGGTACAGACTATACTGAAATTTTTTCTCTTGTAGCTAGAATAGAAGCTATTAGAGTAATGCTTGCTTTTGCTTGTCAACACTTCATTAAGCTTTATCAAATGGATTTCAAAAGTTCATTTTTAAATGGGTTTATTGAAGAAGAAGTTTATGTTAAACAACCTCCTGGTTTTGAAGAACCTACCATGACCAATCATGTTTATAAACTAAGGAAAGCCTTATATAGGTTAAAACAGGCTCCTAGAGCATGGTATGATAGACTAAGTTCTTTTCTCATGAAAAAAGATTTTACAAGAGGGCAAGTAGACAATACTCTTTTTAGAAAAATATCTAAGACAAACTTTATTTTAGTACAATTATATGTTGATGATATTATATTTGGTGCTTCTAACGATGAGTTGTGCAAAGAATTTTCTTCCCTTATGAAAAGTGAATTTGAAATGAGTATGATGGGAGAATTGAAGTTCTTCCTTGGTTTACATACAACAAGAAAAGGGCAGAACTTATATCCACAAAAATAAATACATCAAAGATCTACTCAAGAAATACAAGATGGATGAATCCAAAGAAATGAGCATACCAATGCATCCTGGATCCATTACGGACAAAAGTGATGAAAGCTCACTAGCGGATTTCACCAGAGACAGAGGTATGATCGGATCTCTTCTTTATTTAACATTTAGTAGACCTGACATCATGTTCAGCGTCTGCTTATGTTCCAGCTTTCAGGTAAACCCAGAAGAATCTCATCTCAAGGCTATAAAAAGAATATTTAGATATGTGGCTGGTACTACTAATCTTGGTCTCTTGTACGAGAAATGTGAAGATTGCAGGTTAAGAGGATTCTGTGATGCAAACTATGCTGGTGATAGGATTGAAAGAAAAAGTTCTAGTGGAGGATGTCATTTTCTTGGGCAGTGCTTAATTTCTTGGACTAGTAAGAGACAAAGCACTATCTCTCTATCAACTACTAAAGCTGAATATCTTGCAGCTGGATCATGTTGTACTCAGCTTCTGTGGATAAAGCATCAACTAGAAGATTACAACATTTTTTAGCACAATATTCCTCTTTTATGTGACAATACAAGTTCTATCAACATCTCTAAAATTCCTATTCAGCACTCAAGAACAAAGAACATTGAAATCAAGCATCACTTCATTAGAGATCATGTGGCTAAAGGAGACATATACATGTCTCATGTTAAAACTGAAGATCAACTTGCTGATATCTTCACAAAGCCCTTAATTGAAACCAGATACACTTTTCTAAGAGAAAGTATTGGTATGTTTCCTACCCCCTAGTTTTGTTTTCTAACCTCGTGCAGAAACATCATAGACTATGGACATACTGTTTACAATGACATAGTCCATATGAAGTGTTGTCTTTGGTATCGTCTGAAGAAATGCATGAACGTTCAGAAGATTGTCTAAAAAATGCATTTTTAGCTTACGTCATATGTCATGCACAGAGATCTCTCTGCTTAGCTTCCCACACAAGTCAACATCATTACTTCCTTGGGAACTTAACCTATTTTTCAACACACACACCCCGTGTTCTCATGTCTCTCACATCACCTTTTAAGTTTCCCTCTGTTTTTCTCTCAATCAAATCATAACCACTGTTCCCAAAAACCGCTTCTCAACCTTTTTAGTTTCCCAAAATTCATCTCTCTCTCACCTTCTCTGAAAATCACTACCCACCTTTATCTTCTTCCCAAATACCCTTTGATACAGAAAAATCCCTTCCATGGCTAGTTCCTCATCTAATGTTGAAACTGCACAAAATCTCCTTGAGGAAACCATGGACAACCAACAGACCAGCTTAACTCTAATCCAGGTACAACACAAGAAACAAATTGATGAAATTGGCACTCCTACCTTCTGGAATAGAGGAGATAGAGGTGTTGTTAAACCACGTTTCATAGACATGGAATATTTCATCTACCTTGGGGTGGATGTAATTGAGGATTTTCTATATCAAGACTGGGAACAAGTGTACAAGGTCACAAAAAGGGATGTGTATATCCCTGTGGTAAAACGGTTCTGGGATTCTGCCATTTTCTCCAACGATATCATCACCTCCAGATTATAACTCTTTCAATAGAAGACATTGGCAGAACACTCAGGGCAAGTCTCATTAATGAAGAAAAGTATACTCCAAACTAGGAAGCTAATGTTGAGGATGCAAGAACCAGAATTTGGAAGGAACCTGGTGAGAACAACCAAGACACAAACAATCTTCATGATGATTGAAAATTCATTCATGCAGTTGTCAGCAAAGTGGCCTTGCCTAAAGAAAATGCTTTGGATCACGTGAACATCTATGCCAGATACGCTTTTTACAAAGTTTCGAACCGAGTTAAGGTGAATCCTGCTCATTTGATCTTCACCTACAAGGTGAACTTTCTAGATTCAAAGGATGGTTGTTTTCCCTTTGGTGCTTTGCGACAAAAGTTTTTGAAGACAAAGGGTGGCTCACTCCATACTTGCGATCCCACAAAATGGAGGAATCTGATATTCTATGGACTACTCCCGTAAAGGTTGGTGATTTCGTCGCATGAAACTTGAAGTTGATGATTCAAGATTTTCAGATCATCTGAAGCCAAAAACGAAATCTGCTCCCACCAAACCCTGAACTCAAAGGCCAATGATCATCAGAAAATCATCCACTGCCACTAATATGAAGTATGAAGCTACATCGCCTGCTTCTGCATCATCTGCAACCAAATCATTTGCTGTTGTTGGATCATCTGCATTGCTCTCGTTTGTGGCTCAAAGGACACGGTCTACTGCTTAGGCATCATCTGCCTCTCCAACACCATCTACTCAACTTGCATCATTTCCAGTAAGGAAGATGAAATGAAAAGAAAAGAAATGGAGCCCTCAACATTTTCTCCTCCTCAAACACAACACTGCAAAAGACGCATCATCCTCCCATCAGAAGATGAAGACGATGAAATTTTGGAAGCTCTTACTCCTCCCCAAATACACACTGTATCATCTCCTACCACTGATTTTATGAACAATCTGTTTGTTGATAATCCTAATGAACACCACTTTTCATCTGATCACTCACATGTTACTCCCACTGCAAATCAATCTCACAACTTAACATCAAAGTTTACCACTACCACTGAACCCATAATTACTTTCCCACCTTCACCAAACCACCCTAATTTCACTAACACGTACACTCCTTCACCACAATCACAACTACCATCACCAAAATCTCAACATTGCACCCCTCAAACACCAATTGCCTCTGGTTCCAACTCACTATCCTCCTCTAGAATTGTCCTTCTCAAGGAAAAGAACAACAAGCTGCTCTCCACTGTTCGCGCATGTCTGCTCAAGAAGAAGAAAGCCCAAGTTCACAAAGCCTCCCCACAGCAGAAGTTTCTCAACAACTGGTCATTCAGATTAAAGCATCAGAATTTGGGTACATTGTGCTTAAATGGAGCTCACCTTCTGAGCCATCAGAGTGCTACACTCTGTTTTTCATAAAGGATGAAATTTTCCCAAAGGAAGTCCCGAAAATATATGATCCAAGACTATGGTCTCTGGAATCGGTTCATGCATATGTGGGCTCTATCCCTTTTTATTGTCTCTCTGGACCAGGCCCTATCATTGCCCATTTTGGGTCCTGGATTGCTATTTTATTTATTGCGGATTATGAGCTGCCCTTCTTTGTCGCCAAGGCCAACAAGTTTCCTCTTCGACAACAAGCTCTGCCCTTCATTGTGTCTTCATCCCTTGTAGAGGTTGAGGAAGACAATTCAATTGCTGCACCAGCACGAGTAGACAATGTCCTTGCTGAACACATACCAGATGCCAATGCAGACTTGGTAATTGAAGCTGATGCTGATACTTCTCCAAAAAATATTCCAGTTGTTGTTGCTGCGGATTTGGAGCCAGCTTTAGCGGTGCATCGAAACTATGTGGATCAGCGTCTCACTGGAATTGAGCAGATGCTCAAAGCAATCTTGGACCGCCTTGCTCTTTGATATTACTGCTTCTGCCTTATAACTACTTTTATGTCTTGAACAATTTACTTTTTGACCAGTCTATCTTTACAATATGCCTTGAACATGCTTATCTCATGCAATTATGCGAACCATATTATTATCTCCTTGTGTATGCTTACTATTTATTTATCCCCTTGCTGTTTTGCTAATGACAAATGGGGAGAAAGGGAGAAGAAAAAGTAGATAAAAGGTAGATAATATCGTAAGGGGGAGAGTTAATCAAGTAAGGGGGAAATCTAAACAATAGAATTTTCTCTCAGTTTACTCTCAATATAATAGACAATCATATGAGGGGGTGAGATCGAATCTAAAAGATATACCCTTATCTAATTATGACCTTTTTCTACTCATAGTTGTCATCATAAAAAAGGGGGAGATTGTAAAGTTCAAACGTATTACACATCGTCTACCCTAAACTTTAAATGTTTTACTCTTTCAGGGAATATATCGTCTCTGCACTCCTATCATTCATGATTACATGAAAACGTTTGCCGATCAACTGTTCAAGAAAATTCATATTCTAAACTTGGAACTAAATCTGAAGATGTCATTTATAGTTCAAGAAGCAAAGAGAATCTGAAGTACACTCCTTTTCAAAATCCCTCACGTGACTGTCTGAAAAACGCAAAGGCACAAGAAACAAAGAATAAGTACAACGTTGGAAGACACAAATACGTCACATCAAGATACGACTACCAACTCCTAGTGAAATAGGAAAGCTTATCTACCCAAGACCGCTTCAAGTCCTATGTATCATCTTTTAGGATCTGCCTCTGACTAAAAGGACATCAAATGGGCAAATGCTTTAAATGCGGCATTTAAAGCATATTCAGATATAGTCGTTTGGCTCAAACGAACAACTAACGAAAAATTCCACAAAGCTTCAACGTTGCTTCAACCAAACACAAGGACAATATAAATAGAAAGACTTTGAAGATTTGAAAATAGAGAATATATTTTGAAATTCTAAAATATCTTTAAGTGTCAAAAAGCTTTCAACTCTCAGCTTAGAGAAATTAAAAAGTCTATATTTCTTTCTTTGTAAAAAGCTCATAGTAATTTTCCCTTAGAGTCTGTAACGCCCTAATTTCCGGTTAGGGGTCACATTGTAAACTCGCGGAAAACAGTTTAATAAACCTCTCAAAAAGACCACTCATTTTATGAAACGTCGCTCAATAATTTTTTAAACAATAAATATTATCTCATAATTAGCATAATTCAATGTGGGCAGTATAATAAATAATAATCTGCAACATAATTTTATTAAGTTATTGATAAAAATAAAAACTGTAGTAAAACTCATGCTTCTTCAACATCTTCTCTCCATCATCAACTTCGAAAATTTAATTTGTGATTTAATCCTCGCGCTGCTCATCTGTGGCATTAAGCGCCCAAACAAACACACAAGCAAACAGAAAGGGTTAACTCCAAAAATATCAATAATAATAATTATCACTATGTGATAATTAGAAGAAAACAGAAAGAGAAAACAGCAACAGAAAACATAATACAACAGAATTAAATTACAACAATACAGCAACAACAAAAATTAACAAACAGCAGTAATTTTACAAAGGTTCAACACTCAAAATGTTTCATTTAATTCATTCAAAGCATGTAAATAGTCCTGAAGTAGCTACATGCATATCTATGACCAAGATTTTCCCAGAACAAGGGCAGGACAATCACGTGGGACAAAGATCCACCACATTGCCCTCGGTTGATCCCACGGGACAAAGTGTCGTCACATCAACCTAAACATCCTAAATATAATGCATATGCTATGACACAAACAATCATATCCTCATGAACCAACAGTTCACACATTTTTTCCAGTCATAGTATCATATGCAAAATTTAGCCAATTCCTCTTAAAATCATCTTTAACATGTTATACTCTATCCTCCAATTCATTTCATGAAGTTTCCACGTCATACAAAATTAAATACAACATGTTGCAGCATCAAATGAAAAGTCCAAAATATGTTCAAGGTAACACCAAGTCAGAATTCTCAAAATAGAGCATAAATAATCACAAACCGAACAAACGATTCCTACAAGAAGTTACCCTTACCTCCTAATATTTTGCATGAACTTAAAGTCCCACCTATAATAACAAACATGTAATATCCTCAACCAATCATAGGGAAAAAGGAAGAAACCCTAAAACCCAATTAAATGAAAGAACGGAAAAACTGCACTGGGACGCCAACACTCATGCGTTGGCTCTCTGTCCAGTACGACCAAAAACATAATTTTCACCGTTTTGAGTTCCCAAAAGAGTTTTTCATCAAGGATTTTCATGAAAATCATTCCAACATCATCTAACATCATATTCTAGGGTTCTATCATGCCAAGAATCAATTTCCCCCAATTTAAGATTTTCATGGTCAAAATCCTAAAAATCACTAGAGTAGAGGAAAAAGGGTTTTGAGGTGAACCTACCTCGAATATAACCTCGGAACTGAGCGTACAACCTTGTGTTCGTCCTCCACACTTGAGTGTCCGTCCACGTTCTTCGGTTTTGAGAAGGGAATTCGAACCAAAACAGAAAAGGATTCGGATTAGAATCGAGTTTAAGACTAAGAACAAAACTCGAAAATTGAAGAGTTTGATCACTTACCAATGGACTATCACAAGGCACACTCGAAGATAATTGAAGAAAAAAACTTGGACACCAAAGGAGAAGGAAGAGTCGACCACCATAGCAAAAGAAGGAAGTGACAACTTGGTTCTCACAAGAAAGAAGAGAGGATGCAACAGCCAAGAAGAAAGAGTTCAACACTTAGGCTAGGTTTTTCTCAGAAGTTTTAACGTGTTTGAGTGAAGGGTGGTTGAAAGACTTCAGACTTCTCCTCTTCTAATAGCTTGGACGAAATACATGCTTAGTGGGAGGTTATTTTCAGCCCTTACTTCTTATTTTCCAGCAGCATCAAATAGGCATCAAAATGTCTTAGTAAAAGATGCTCTTTTTTAAAAAAATTGCCCAACATAAAATAAAAAGGAGAAAAAAAAAACAAAGTGGTTGTTGACCCAAGGCTTGGTGTACACGACCAGCCCTAGAAAGTAGGGAGGAACAGCTGAAAGTTTGATTAAGACATAATGGTCTCATCCACTTATTGTAATTCGAGGCTTACCTTCTCAAATACGAAGATAGATAGGTAGTATACAATATTTTATATATTTTCTCAAAGTCGTTCTCCGGAAATTAAAGGATGATGAAGTTTTGACTAGAAATTGGAAAATCTCTTATTATTATCGTGATAGCATTTTCTTTGTTCTAGTGTATTTTTGAAAATTATGTACTCGGAGAGACATTCACAGTAGTGGTATCCTAATCACAATTTGGTAGTGAAGAATATTGAAAATGCAAATAAGATTAAGATGGGTCTCTTTGTTACCCACACAAGGAACTTTCAAGAGTTTAGGGAGAAGAGCAAGTGGAGAAGTGACCTGAAGATGGAAATAAAGAAAATATTTGAAGAGCTCAATATCAGATACAACCTTCTTTCGCAAGATTTTTATCTCAGACATGGTGAACCGCTTAGACATTGCTTAGATTTTACATTTATTCTTTATAACATTAATTTAGAATTTTACATACTAGTAAAATTTTCTTCAAATTTATTACTATATTATAAAGTAGAGGTTATTAGAAGGAAATTCCTATGAGGTATCAACAATTCCTTCGGTAACTTGTTAGCCACACTTCATATACATATCCAGAAAAAGAAATACCACCATATGTAATTTAATTAATATAAAAATTCTACAATAAATTATTATTCTATACATTAGAGGTTATTAGAAGGAAATTCCTATGAGGTATCACCTCTTCTTCAATATCTTTTCAGACACACTTCCTACACATTTGAAAACATTTGATCCTTTGTGGTTGGTGGAGTTTTCACTTCAATTGTTTATCACGATGATAAAACACGTTTAATAATGATGAGAATAATAGAAGGTATACCGAGAGAGATGAGAGAGAGGCAGAGGGAGAGAGAGGGAGACAGAGAGAGGAAGGAGGGTGGGAGAGAGAGAGGGATCCGTCAAGACGACTAGAGGACTCATGATGATCCCGGAGGTACTTCAAACACCAGAGATGGCCGGAAGAGGGGGAATACCACCTATTTTTTCTCGAACTTCCCGGAGAACTTTGCAGAACAGGATCTGTGGAAGGTTTTCCAAAGCTATGACAGGGTGTGGGAGATTTTCATCGCCCCAAGGAGAGACAAAAATGGAAAACGCTTCGGCTTTGTTCGCTTCCGTGACGTCAAAAATCCAATGAAGCTTGAAAAAGAACTGGATAGTATTCTCATAGGAAGTACGAAAATGCATGTGAACTTCCCAAGATTTGAAAAGCAACCTGCTAGAAACATAAATTCCATCCCTCACCAGAAGAGACAGCATGGGTGGAGGGTGGAGGGGGAGATGAGGAGATCAGCGGATAATGGTCAAGAATATGCTCGCTAAATGCTAAATTATCAGGAAAAACTTATGCACAGGTTGTTGCAAATGAACCAGTCCAAATGAACTAGGCACCTAATAATGATAAGAGTAACTCTGGTACAGAGGAATGGAAGGGACCTATCGTTAGAAATTGGGAGGATTGGTTGTCACGAAGCATGGTGGGTATTATAAAGAATTTGGAACTTGTAGCATCCCTGCCATATTGGAAGGGTTACCTCGGTGATAATTTGGTTCTTATAACAGGCCCTGAACGAGTCAATTTGGAGGATATCCTGAAAGGGGAGGAAGAATTGCTCGACGAAATGTTTGATACCATCTATGCGTGGTCTCCTTCGGTTGCACCTAACCTTAGGGTGACTTGGGTGAGGTGTACTGGGTTTCCTATCCATATGTGGAAGAAGGAGTGCTTTGAGGAAGTGGTGAAACCGGTGGGAGAACTTGTTGGCCTCGATGAAAGGACTTCAAACTTCTCCATTCCGGAATTTGCTAGGCAGCAGATTCGAACCAGTTCCCTAAAGCAGATTTCTCACTACCGGAAGATCACTGTCAACGGTGTAGCCTACAACATTCGAATCACAGAAGAATGCGAAGGTCCTTCCGTGGTTTTTTCGATGGGAACTTAAATGTCAGGAGAGATTTCGAGAAGATTTTTAACAACAATAACGTCTACAATCATGAGGAATTATAGGGGAATGATTCGTTGGGAATATATCAAGGTGCTGGGATCCACTTAATTTCGGTGCTGTTAATTCAAAGAAGTCTGAAATATTACCGGTGGAAGAGGAAACTGAAAAGCTAAATAAGAGGAAGGAGGTTACAAATAGCAAACTGGCCCAACACGAAAATTTGGGCCTTTATGCTGCTGAGTCCAACGCGGAACAGATACATGGTGGCATGTCCAACTATACTTTAGCAAACAAAAAATATGGAGATAGGCCCTAAAAAATTTCGGACCACCCACTGGTAAACATATTGAGCCCAATTCAGTCCCAAACAAGAATCAGACAGGAAACGTGGGGAGTGCTGCTTCTCCAAACTTGGAGGATCGATCAGAAAAAGAGAACAAATCGGAATTGAACCCCCATGTTGTCGCTCAAGGAGGAGAGCATATCGGCGTTGGCGGCGAAAGCGGTGGTGCTGTCCAAGGCCTCCTTGGTGAAAGCGGTGAAAGTGGTGGTGCTGGCCAAGGTGGAGAGCATGTCGGCGAAAGCGGTGATGACCATACTATTATGAATAGTGAAGGATTAGCAGTCGTGGTGCGAAATCCTCCTGAGATGGCGAATGGGTTGATGTGCCCAGGGACCCTACCGGTGGGTTCTACCGTTAGTGACCGGTGGGTTCTACCATTATTGAAGATCAGTTGACAGGAGACTCAAAAGCTTTGAGAGATGCGAAAGCAAGGAGGAAACTACGACAAATTTGCTATTCGTTGAGAAACTCTATTCAGGACTCTGGGGTAAGAAACTATAATCGTGTTTTCTGGCTGTAGAATGTGGTTGCGGAGGCCAAATCCACTTGGGCTCTTGGGAGAGAATTGGGGGTTTCGACTGTGGGTGAGGAGGATGAGATTGTTAGCAGATTGGTGATGTTGGAACAAAGAGACGCAATTGGAAAAGGGGATGGAGGTAATCTAGTACCAGGAGGGGATCAAAATGGTTATCCATGAAGATACTCTCATACAATGTCAGAGGGTTAGGGTATAAGGCAAAATGAAGGGTGATCAGAGAATTGGTTAACCGAAACCATGTAGAGATGATGTATATTCAGGAAACAAAACTACAAACGGTAGATAGGAGAGTCTGTCAAGGGGTATGGGGGGATTCTGATTTCGAGTGGAGGGTTGTGCCAGCTGTGAACAGAAGTGGGGGTCTACTTTGCATATGGAATAAAAGCTCTTTTGTTCTAGAAGAATGTATGGTTGGGCAAGGGTTCCTTGGCTTGATTGGGTCATGGGAGAATCAGGATCGGAAATGCATCATTGCCAACATTTATGCATCTTGCTCTATTTCTGAAAAACGCGTTATGTGGGCTGAGTTAATTCAATGGAGAAACACTTCTTAGAATTGAATCAATTGGTGCTTGGCTGGGGATTTTAATGCAGCCAAAAGTGAAGGGGAGATGAGGGGGTCTTTGGATCGTCTTACTCACAACGACATGAAATCCAGGAATTTAATGAGTTTATTCAGTCCATGGGAATTATTGATCTACCGTTGGCGAGGGGAAATTTACTTGGTGCTGACCGAACAGTACTGCACAAAGCAAAATTGATAGATTCTTGGTCTCTTTGGAGTGGTGCGCGGCTTGGCCAAATTGTTCTCAACTTATCTTCAACAGAGATATCTTTAACCACTTCCCTCTTCTTCTTCGCCAAACCTACCAGGAATGGGGGCCCAAACCATTCAGAGTCCTTAATTGTTGACTCCAAGACCCGAGATTCCCTGCTATTGTTGGAAAATTATGGGAAGAACTACAGGTTAGCGGGTATTGTACATATGTGCTCAAAGAAAAATTAAAGGGCCTTAAAAACAAACTGAAAGTATGAAACAAAGAAGTCTTTGGGGACCTGACGAGTCGAAGGAATGTGGCTGTACAGAAATAAATGAATTGGACAATAAGGAGGATGAAGCGGGGCTTTCACTAGAAGAGGTTAATCTAAGAAACGATCTGCTAACTGAATTATGGTCTGTTTTAAGACTCCGGGATTCTCTTCTATATCAGAAGGCGTGTTCGAGATGGATTAAGGAGGGGGGCCAAAATTCTGCATTCTGCCACCCCTCTATAAATTGAAAGCGAAGTGAGAAAATTCTTTGAAGGGAAATTCAAGTCTCATTAGTGGGCGAGACCTAGGATTGATAGTGTACCTTTCAAAACTCTATCTGACTCAAATAATTACCTACTCATTGTGCCTTTTGGGGCAATAGAGATCAAGGAGGCTGTTTGGTACTGTGGAGGTGACAAGAGCCCGGGTCCGGACGGTTTTAATTTCAAGTTTATTCAGAGATTTTGGGATCTGATGAAGGATGATTTCTGTAAATCTGTTGAAGAATTCTGGCGCGAAGGGACATGGCCTCGGGGAAGCAACGCTTCGTTTATTGTTCTAATTACTTTAGGTAAAGTCCCCCCCCCAAATCTTAGTGAATTCAGACCCATCTCCTTAATTGGGTGCATCGATAAGGTGGTGTCCAAACTTATGGCAACTCGATTGAAAGGCGTGCTTGGGAAAATAATTAGTGATCAGCAATTCGCTTTTCTTGGAGGTCGGAACATGCTAGATAGCGTGGTGGTGGTAAATGAAATTGTGCATGAAGCCAAAATTCTGAAACGACCCACTGCAATCTTTAAGGTAGACTATGAGAAGGCATATGATTATATGCAATGGGATTTCTTAATCTATATGATGAAACGCATGCGCTTTTGTACGAAGTGGATATCTTGGATCAAAAGCTGCCTTGAATCGGTCGAAAACCGTGAAATCAGCTGAAACCCTGAAATCGACCAAAAGCCCTAAAGTTGATCACAAAGCCCTAAAGTCGCCTGAAACCCTATAATGAAGTTGAAAACCTTAAAATCAGTCTAAAAGACTAGAGTCTACAGTAAAACCATAAAATTGACCTAGAGCCCTTAAATCGTCCAAATACCTTATACTACAGTCAGTGGAAAAACCTTGAAATCGGCCAAAAGCCCTAAAGTTGATCAGAAAGGCCTAAATCCTGCCTAAAACCCTATAATAAGCCGAAAACACTAAAATTTGTCTATAAGCCTAGAGTCTACAGAAAAACCATAAAATTGACCAAGAGCCCTTAAATCGTCCAAACACCCTATACTATAGTCAGTGGAAAAACCCTAAAACGGCCAAAAGTCCTAAAGTTGATCACAAAGCCCTAAAGCCGGTCTGGAACCCTATAATAAGCCGAAAACCCTCAAATCAGTCTAAAAGCATAAAGTCTATAGAAAAACCATAAAATTGACCCAGAGCCCTTACATCGTCCAAATAACCTATACTATAGTCAGCGGAAAAACCTTGAAATCGGTCGAAAACCGTGAAATCGGCCAAAAGCCCTAAAGTTGATCAGAAAGCCCTATAATAAGTCGAAATCCCTAAAATCAGTCTAAATGCCTAGAGTCTACATAAAAACCATAAAATTGACCTAGAGCCCTTAAATCATCCAAAAACCCTATACTATAGTCAGCGCCAAAACCCTGAAACCAACCAAAACCCTAAAGTTGATGACAAAGCCCTAAAGCCGGCCTGAAACCCTATAATAAGCCGAAAACCCTCAAATCAGTCTAAAAGCTTAGAGTCTACAGAAAAACCATAAAATTGACCTAGAGCCTTTAAATCGTCCAAATACCATATACTATAGTCAGCGAATAACCCTGAAATCGGCCGAAAATGCTGAAATCAGCCAAAAGCCCTAATGTTGATCAGAAAGCCCTCAAGCCGGCCTAAAACCCTATAATAAGCCAAATACCCTAAAATGAGTCTTAAATCCTAGAGTCTATAGAAAAACCATAAAATTGAAATAGAGCCCTTAAATAGTCCAAATACCCTATACTATAGTCAGCGGAAAAACCCTGAAATCGGCTGAAAATGCTGAAATAGGTTAAAAGCCCTAAAGTTGATCAGAAAGCCCTATTGTTAATCAGAAAGCCCTAAAGTTGATCAGAAAGCCCTATTGTTAATCAGAAAGCCCTAAAGTCGGCAGAAAACCCTATTATAAGCCGAAAACCCTAAAATTAATCTAGTAGCCTAGAGTCTACAGAAAAACCATAAAATTGACTCCGAGCCCTTAAATCGCTAAATACCCTATACTATAATCAGCGGAATAACCCTTAAATCGGCCGAAAACCAAATAATCAGCCTAAAACCGAATATGATCGGAAAGCCCTAAAGCCGGCCTAATAAGCCGAAAACCCTAAAATCAGTCTAAAAGCCTAGAGTCTACTGAAAAACCAAAAAATTGACCAAGAGCCCTTAAATCGTCCAAATACCATATACTATAGTTAGCAGAAAAACCCTGAAATCGGCCGAAAACCCTGAAATCGGCCAAAAACCCTAAAATCGGCCAAAAGCCCTAAAGTTGATCAGAAAGCCCTAAAGGCGGCATAAAACCCTATAATAAGCCGAAAACACTAAAAGCAGTCTAAAAGCCTAGAGTCTAAAGAAAAACCATAAATTCGACCCAAAGCCCTTAAATCGTCCATATACCATATACTAGAGTCAACGGAAAAACCCTGAAGTCGGCCGAAAGCCTTGAAATTGGCCAAAAGCCCTAAAGTTGACTCGAAAGCCTTAAAGCCAGCTTAAAACCCTATAATAAGCCAGAAAACCCTAAAATCAGTCCTAAAGCCTAGAGTCTAAAGAAAAACCATAATATTAACCCGGAGCCCTTAAATCGTCCATACACCTTATACTATAGTCCGCGGAAAAACCCTGAAATCAGTCTAAAGCCTAGAGTCTACAGAAAAACAATAATATTGACCCAGAGTCCTTAAATCGTCCAAATACCCTATACTATAGTAAACGGAAAAACCTTGAAATCGACCGAAAATGCTGAAATTAGCCAAAAGCCCTAATGTTGATCAGAAAGCCCTAAAGCCAGCCTAAAATCTTATAATAAGCCGAAAACCCTAAAATCAGTCTAAAAGCCTAGAGTCTACAACATAAAAACCATAAAATTGATCCAGAGCCCTAAAATCGTCCAAATACCCTATACTATAGTCAATGGAAAAACAATGAAATCGGCCAAAATCCCTGAAATCGGCCAAAATACATAAAATTGATCAGAAAGCCCTACAGCCGGCCAAAAACCCTAAAATAAGCCGAAAACCGTACAATCAGTCTAAAACCCTAGAGTCTACAGAAAAACCACAAAATTGACCTAGAGCCCTTAAATCGTCCAAATACCCTATACGTCAGCGAAAAAACCCTGAAATCGGCCAAAAGCCCTTAAGTTGAACAGAAAGCCCTAAAGCCGACCTAAGACCCTATAATAAGCCGAAAACCCTAAAACCAGTCTAAAAGCCTAGAGTCTACTGAAAAACCATAAAATTGGCTCAAAGCCCTTAAGTCGTCCAAATACCCTATACTATAGTCAGCGGAAAAACCCTGAAATCGTCCAAAAACCTTGAAATCGGCCAAAAGCCCTAAAGGCGGCCTAAAACCCCATAATAAGCCGAAAAGCCTAAAAGCAGTCTAAAAGCCTAGTCTATAGAAAAATCATAAAATTGACCCAGAGCCCTTAAATCGTCCAAATACCCAAAAAGCTGCCTTGAATCGGAGTCTGTGTCTGTACTAGTGAATGGAAGTCCATGTGGGTAGTTTAAAATGGAGAAAGGTCTCGAACAAGGGGATCCGTTGGCACCATTTCCGTTCTTAATAGTTGATGAGGGCCTTAACAGACTCTTCATGAGGGCTGTCACTTTGGGGAAACTCGCTGGGTATAAGGTGGGTCTAGACCAGATGATGGAAGTGGCATTGCTTTAGTTTGCAGACGACACGTTATTTCTTGGAGAGGCAAATCTTAAAAATTTGGTGGTCATTAAATGTGTTTTACACTGTTTCGAATTGATTTTAGGGCTCAAAGTTAACTTCCACAATAGTAAGCTTGCTACCATCTCAACTGATGCACGGTCTGCTCAAAGTTTTTCTTCGTTGTTGCACTGTAAGATGATGACTATCCCCTTCAGTTACTTGGGTATCCCAGTTGGCGGGAGGGCTAACAGTTTGAACACTCGGGAACCAGTAATCTCGAAGATTAGAGGGGAACTCTCAGCTTGGAGACAGAAATCCATATCCTTTGGTGGGCGAATTTGCCTCATTCAGGGTGTACTAACGACCCTTCCTCTCTTCTTCTTGTCATTTTTTAGAATCCCAGCGAACGTGGTAAGGATCTGTAATGGCTTCATGCGATCCTTTTTATGGGGAGGCAGCGAGGATGGCCGAATTATCTCTTGGGTAAAATGGGCCTCGATCTACAAGCTAAAGGGAAACGGAGGTTTGGGCATTAAGGACCTGACAGTGTTTAACAAAGCCTTGCTTGGAAAATGGAAATGGGGAATTTTAAATAATCCTGAAAGCTTGTGGAGTTGGGTTGTTAAAAATAAATACGGTCATGGATCAAAAGTGAAGGAGTCCCAATGGTGGAGGGACATAAAGGCAATATGTGCTGATCAAAATATAAATTGGATTAAAGTAGGCTGTAAAAAATCAGTTTACCAAGGCAATGAAACAAAATTCTGGTTGGAAGATTGGGTGGGTGTTGGTTGCTTGGGTGATAAATACCCGAGGCTTTATAACTTATCTAAGTTAAAATTTGCCACTATTCCAGAATGTGGATATTGGGCCCATGGCGTGTGGATGTGGAGCTTCGAGTGGAGAAGACCCTTAATGGGAAGAGAACTTGACTGGCTCCAGTCCTTGTTGAATGAGATCAACTGTGTCCCCCTCACCGAAGGTGTTCGCGACAAGTGGACTTGGCTGCCAAATCCCGAAGGTGTTTGTACAGTTAACTCGTCTTATTCTTTTTTGCAGGGACCCGAGACGCAGAACCCAGATCCCATCTTCAAAGTACTCTGGACCACCCCCGCTCCATCCAATGTGAAGGCTTTTGCTTGAGAGTGATGTTGGACAGAATTCAGAGCAAAGAGAACTTGAGGAAAAGGAAGGTCATCAATTCCTTTGAGGATTCACTTTTCTCCTTTTGCCATAAAGTAGAGGAGAAAGGCTCACATCTCCTGTTTTCTTGCTCTGTCTCGTTGGACATTTGGTGCTCTTGTTACAGTTGGCTTGGAGCTCTTACTGCACTTCCACTGTCACCGTGTGACCACCTCTTACAGTTTTTATGGTTTGGTCGGAATGGTAACCAGAGGAAGGGAGTTGTATCAATTTGGCTAGCTACAATCTTGTCCATATGGCTACTGAGGAATGATGTGATATTTAGAGCTGGCAATATGGATTTGCTGCAGGTCCTGGATCTGATTAAATGGCATTCATGGCAGTGGAATAGAGTAAAATTAAAGGGGTTATGTCATTCATTGTTTGAATGGTCTACAAGCCCAAGTCTATGCATTAATTCTCCGTAGCATGCTCAGACAGTGACCTCTTAAGCTGGTAAGAACTGACTACAATTGGGCTGCTATATTTCCAAGAAGAACTGTAATGTTGTTGGCAATTGATCTGTTAGACTATCCTTAGCTTTTTACTGGAGTTTGATGGTTTGTTATACTATAGAGTATACCTAGTACTGTATTGTTTTGCTGCCTACTATCATAATGTGATGATGGGATCATACCTGTGGAATTGATAGTATATCTCAAGGGAGAAGATAATTTTGTTAACAGGGTGGAATAAAGGGGATGAAGGGACTTCCATTATGGCTGGTTATGTAGTGTGAAGCCACGGATGCACAGGTTGAAGGAATGGTAAAAGGAGGCTGGAGCTGATGCAAGGCAGTGTTTTTCCTATTGCTTATTTCAACTTTTACTGCAACTCCCTGTTGTAATTCATTGTTTTGTTTGCTTGTTTTCTTTGTTTTTCGTACTGAATCTGTCCTCTTTGGATGGATCTTGACACTATTCTTGTTTTGTATTTTGGTTAAGCACCCCTTGTGCTTGATTGAAAAAAATTTGGCTTATAAAAAAAATAGAAGATATAGCAGACTGGAAGCATCTATTTTCTCATTTATTTCCTATAGTCTCCTCTTTTTTCTTTGCATATAATGAAGGGTATCCAATAGGCTTAATGGTTATATTGACCTTTGAGTTGGTAAGGAAATTTGGTATAGGCCCCTCGCCGGAAAAAAGTTTGGCATTAACTCCTGCGTTTGCAAATGTGTTGAGGGATCCCTTGCCGGAGGCCAGAGCTCTGGTGAGGCTGTTTAGTGGCAGGCGAAGAGCGACATGGCATGCTGACGTCATTAATGAAGCTGACGTGGAATTTTTTTTAAACATTTCCAGATAAGTAAATATTAAATTTTTAAACCTAATTAAACCCCAGATAAGTAAATATTAAATTTTTAAACCTAATTAAACCTAAACTAATAATTAAACCTAAATCACTAATTCTCCAGAAATCCCTATATGGTGAAGCTGTTGCACCGCAGCAACACTTCTTCTTCTTCTTCCTTCTTTCTTATTTCCTTGATCTTCTTCATCTTTCATCTTCATCTTCTTCTTCTTCTTCTTCTTCTTCTTCTTCTTCTTCTTCTTCTTCTTCTTCTTCCTCTTCTTCTTCGTCTTTCTTCATCATCATCTTCATCAGCATCTTCATCATCATCATCATGAACTTCATCCCTTACCCAAACACCCAAAATCCCAACCATAAAACCCAAGCAAAACAACTTAAAATCAAGGAGCATGAACACAAACAACTTAAAATCAAACTTGAGAGCAGCAATGGGCACCAGAACACAACCTCACCCAACCAGACCCACCACGACCCCATTGCGATCCCACCCTAACCAACTCTCTGAAATCTCTCTTTCTCTCCATCTTCATCCTCAACCTTAACCACATGAACAAACCATCAGATCTAAGCGAAGAGGAAGAGATCGAGAGATATTCGGAGACAACTGAGGTAAACGGTTCACAAATCTACTCACCCATATTTGAAATTGAGGTCCTGAAATCGTTGTTTGATGGGAGAAATCGTTGTTTGATGGGAGAAATCATTGTTTGATGGGAGAAAATCAAAACCCCCAATTTGGGAGCGATCTAGTGCATCAAAACCCAGATTGAAGGCGGCGGTGGCGGTGGTCGACGGTGGCCGATCGTCAAATTTCTTTGGGGGTTTTGATGCGGACGTCGTGGGGATTCCATTGGTGGTTTTCTTGTGGTGAACGGAGGCCGGAGCTTGCCAGAAATATAGAGAGAAGGTGGCAGTGGCAGTGTCGCATTTTCTAGAACATAGGGAACAAAGGTGGTCGTTTTACTTCCTAGGGCTGGGGTCTCGATTCTGGGGCAGTGGTGGAGTTGTTCATGGTGGTGTGCATCGCTGTGAGGAAGAAGAAAGAAGAAAGAAAGAAAGAAAAACGACGAGGGAGAGGAAGAAGAAAGAAGAACGTGATTAATCCGAAGAAAGAAAGAAAAAAATTAATTAATTTTTAATTTAATTTAATTACTAAATATACATGGGTAAAATAAAAATCAATTAAAAATAACACTTGTTGTGCCACGTCAGCTCTGACCCGCCACTTGACAGATTTACCGGAGCCCCGGTTTCGAGCAGGGGCTCCTCCCAACACATTTGCAAACGCAGGGGTTAATGCTAAAAAAAATTCCGGAGAAGAACCTATACCAAATTTCCTCACAAAACTCAGGAGCCAATGTTACCATTAAGCCTATCCAATATGTATCATGTGAAAGAGAGGTATTGGCAATTGCAAGTGATATATCCAACATAATATTAGAATTCCTTGAACGGGAGTGACAGTACCATCTGCACAACAATATGCAACCATACTTGATAAAATATTATTTTAAAAATGATAATGCTCTGTTTAACTAGCTCATTACGATATTTATTATTACTATATTGTTTTATTTTGTCGATGAAAACTATCAGTTAAATTTAGATCAACCCTGACTTAGCCTTGTTCTGTTTTTAGGCATAAATTCTTCTCCTCAAAATCAAGCTGACCACGAAATTCCTCCTCACTTCTGAGACAAGAAAGAGTATTGGAACTTAGAAGGCGAACACCGGTTTACGTTCGCGTCCGGAGCTAATTTGAGGTTGGTTTCACCTTGCCCTTTTACTCCTTATTCTATGTCATTGAGTCTATAAGCATTGAAAAATTTAATTGAGTAAAAATTGATTTTGGACACACAAACTCTTGAAACCCCGTGACTCTCATGAAAACTCTGAGTAAAAATTGCTTTGAACCTCTCCTTTATGAGAAAAACTTGATGTTGGTCATGCTGGCAGAGAGCTTACGCTCTTCTCCCAACGCTTGAGCGTTGGCGTTCTACCCAGAACGTTTGCCAGTCCAGGGAGCCAACGCCTGAACGTTGGCATCCCAACGCACAAGCGTTGTGCCCCTATCAGCCAGAAAACAGATTTTTATTCCTTGTTTATAAAATTAATTATGTTCCTACCTCCTTTCCTAGTCCTAATTAAGGGTATTAAATTGTATATTAGGAAATTGGACTTGAAGTGGATGCAATACACTAGAAGGTAAGGGTAACTTCTCTATATAGGTTGATTAACATTGTATTATTCTTGAATTATGTTTTGGCAAATTGGTTGAGATAAATTGGAATGATTATATGGACTGTTGTTGTACATGCTATGATATTTGTAATATTCTGTTGTTGATGTGATGAGAATTTGAAATTTATGTTGATATAACATGTGCATATGTTAAGAGAAATTAAAAGTAATTGACATATGATATTATGACTATATTGAGTTAATGTGTGAACTGTTGGTTCATGAGATTGAGAATTATTTGAGTCATATCATATGCACTACTTAGGTTTGTTTAGGCTCTGATGTGACAGGTACTTGTCCCATGGGATCAGGCCTAGGGTAATGTGGTGGGTACTTGTCCCATGTGATTATCCTGTCCTTGCTCTGGGAAAATTTGGCCATAGCTATGCATGTAGATATCTTAGAAATGATTTGCATAATAAAAAGAAAAAAAAAATATATATATATATATTCCAAATGAAATTGGACGTGATTGATCTGTTGGATTTTTATTTATTTATATATTTATGTTATTTCTAATTTATTTTATTATTTTATTATTTTATTTAATGATTATTGATTAATTGTGGATTGATATTATTATTTGTTTTCGTAGTTAACCCTTTGCTGTTTGTGTGTATGTTGATTGGGCGCTTAACGCCACAGAGGAACTAGCATGAAGCGTAGATTGAAGAGGCAAGGTAGGGTGAGGAAGAGAAGATGAAGTTGTGGAGATGAATTGGAGCTTTGTGTTTTTTTTTTCAAAGACTTAAATGAATTTTATGTCATTAATACGTTATTTTAAATTTCCGTTAGATTTAATGATAACTATGGGATTATATTTGTTAAATATTTATTTGAGCGACGAAATTGTTATTCAAAAAAAAAAAGAGGGACCTTTTCTAAGAGGTTTACGAAACTTATTTCCGCGTAACTACAATGTGATCCCTCAATTAAAAATTGGGGTGTTACATTTGTGGTATCAGAGCAATGGTTGAGATAACCAACGTTGTTGGGTAATTGCATTCCGAGACCGATTGGTGGGGTGTCAATCGGAGTAAGAATTTTGTGAGCGGACGATCTAATTGTTTGAGATTGTCCCATGAGCAGACGATCTAATTGCTATGTGTTTGACTAACATTCTTTGCTATCTCTATCTTCTGTTTAACCTCTAGTTTCCTTATGAGCAGGAGTAAGAGACTAATGAATCAGAATACGGAGATGGAAAACTCTAACGCGATGAATCAGGTGGCCGCCGCCATTACGAATCTGACATCACTAATGGCATAACAGGCAACCGTTTGTGAAGAAGGTCTTGCTCCTGACCCTGGCTGAGGTTTTGATGACGAAAAACTCATCGGCAAGAAGAAGAAAAGAAGACTTAGAGGAAACAGTGCTATATGTTTCAACATCTACCTTAAAGTCTTAGTTTAGGTGAGTTATGCTTCTAAAGGCTTCTCAAAGCATAAAGGCTCCTTAAAACATCTAAGCTAATCAAGTTTAATGTTTTCATAAGTTAAAAGAAGTAGTATATCTCAAGCCGATCTTAAAAGTTCAAGTTTCTGGATATTGGACTTGAGTGTAATCGATTTCACCTTTCTGGTAATCGGATTAAACCTAGGCAAGTAATCGATTACTTCTTGTTTGTAATCGATTACATGTTTGAATTTGAAATTCAAACAGTAACAGCTTTTAGTGTAATCGATTACCTAAGTAATGTAATCGATTACATACCCGAAAACTTGCATCTTTTCATGAACCATTGTGTCTCAAACCTTTTGGGAAGGGTTGCATTGGTTCAAGGTCGTTCCTCTTGCCTATATAAAGTCCATTTGAGTCCAGAAACACAACAACACATGAGAATACATCATTAGGCCAAAGCTTTGCCAAAATTGTTCATTCATTAAGTCTTTTGATACTTAAACTTTCAAAGAGCCTAAATTCTGAGTTCATGATCTTCATTGTTAAGAGAACACTCGAGTTGTTCATATCTTGAGGAACTCAGAATCTTATTATGCTTAAGAGCCTTAAAGCATAATTCTCATGATCAATCTGCTTGTATACTAAAGGATTGATACAGCCATATTGTAAACTCTTCTTCATCTCTTTCTGGTAGATTGAGTATTCACCATGGGACTCGGTGAAGGGTTGTTGTTACTGAAAGTGGTGTACTTTCAGGGTGTGGATTGAAGGTGGTTTAGCCTTCAAGGACTGAAGGTGGTTTGCCTTCAGGGACTGAAAGTGGTGTACTTTTAGGGGCTGTTGAAAGTGGTGTGCTTTCACAGATGGTTGATAGAAATTCTTAAGGTACTTGGTGTAAGGACTTGTAAGAGATTTTTATCTATAGTGGAAAAATCCTCAAGGGGTTTTCTTGAGGGATTGGACGTATCCTTCGGTGGATAGAAGGTGAACCAGGATAAATTTCTGTATGTGAATTCTTCTACCCTTCATCTTTACTTTCAAGAAACACTTATTTCCGCTGCAATCCTTTGTATTTATATTCATCTTGAAAGTAAGAAGGTATCAAGGCGAAAATCGGGTAAAACCTGATTCACCCCCCCTCTCAGGTTGCTATCTAGACTAACAATTGGTATCAGAGCGTAAGTTTAGGTAAGTTGCTCCTAAGATCCGGGAAAATATGGAATCCTCTTCCAATCGTGGAACCAGTGAAGGATTCAACATAAACAGGCCACCATACTTCAATGGAGACCACTATGACTTGTGGAAGATCAAGATGAAAATCTTTATAAAGTCATTATATGTGGAAATATGGAAAGCCATTGAAGAAGGTCCGTTTGTACCAATGAATGAAGTGGGAGATAGCAAACAACCAAAACCGGAAAACACGTGGAGTGAAGAAGAAAAGAAGAAGGTTCAGTATGATCTCAAAGGAATGAATATTCTTACATGAGCTCTTGGCATGGATGAGTTTTTCAGAGTTTCAACATGCACAACATTGAAAGAAATATGGGATACTTTGATGGTGACTCATGAAGGAACAGATGAAGTCAAGAGATCAAAAATTAATACTCTATCTCAAGAATAAGAAATGTTCAGAATGCTTCCAGGAGAAAAGGTATTGGATATGCAAAAACGATTCTCTCATTTGACTAACCATTTTTTTGCTCTTGGTAAACAGTTTTCAAATAGTGACTTGAACATGAAAGTCCTAAGATCACTCACAAGAGCATGGCAACCAAAGGTTACGGCGATTTTAGAGAAGAAGAGTTTGTCAAACATGACTCTTGCAACTCTCTTTGGAAAACTCCAAGAACACGAGTTGGAATTGAATCGTTTGGAGGAACATGAACAACATGAGAAGAAATATAGATCCATTTCCCTAAAGGAAAAAGAAAGCATAAAAGATGATTACGATGCAGATTCTGAAGAAGAAGAAAATGGGAATATGAATCTTCTAGTGAAGAACTTTGGAAAGTTTCTCAAAAGAAAAGGTATGAAATTTAACAATAACAGAACTTTCCAAAGGAATAATGAGTCCTCCTCTTCTCAAAAGATTACATGCTTCGAATGTGGAAAACCTGGACACATCAAGTTAGAATGTCCAAATCTTCAAAAGAAGAAACATGGTCTGAAGGACAAGTTTGAAAAGAAAGATCAAACCACACGAAGAGCATACTTGGCATGGGATGAAAATGAAGTAAGTTCATCATCAGATTCTGACAAAGAAGAAGCACAAGTTGCATTAATGGCTTCACATGATTCAGATGCTGAGGATATCCAGGTTAGTGATAATTCTATTTCATTTCATGATTTAAAATATGCTGTAGAGAATGTGTTTAAATTGTGTCAAAGTTTCTCTAAGGTTAGTACTAAGCAGAATGCTTTAATCTCATCTTTAGAAAATAAGTGTAGAAATCTACAAGAGGAATTAGACATAGTGAAATCTAAGTTAGATATTTCACATGAGTGCACTAAGTGTAGTTCTTTAGAAGAAAAGATAGATAATCTTCAACAAAGGGTTCATAACTTCAACGCAGGTAAACAGAAGTTAGATGATATTCTAAGTGTGCAAAGACACTCAAACAATAAGGTTGGACTAGGATATACATCTCATCCAAAGACAAAAGAAGTTAAGAAAACTGTCTTTGTACAACCAAACAAAGTGGAAGGATCTCTTGAAAATACTAAGACTAGTTCTTTTAGGAGTATGAACAATAGGAAAAGTAATTATCATAGACCTCCTAAGAAGATCAATCCTTCTCCTAGGCAAACATCAAGTTACAACCAATATTCATGTACTTATTGTAACAAAATAGGAAATTCCCCTAGTAGATGTTATTACAAGAATGTTGGAGTACCAAACAACGAATATATATGGGTTAGGAAGAACACTAACTTAGAAGGACCCAAAGCATATTGGGTTCCTAATCCCCATGTCTGAACTTTGTCATGTAGGTGTGCATGAAAGCAGCAAAGGACTTATGATATCTTGATAGTGGCTGCTCATCACACATGACAAGAGACAAAACAAAGTTCTCATTTCTTATACCTAGAGAAAAAGGATTTGTCACATATGGAAACAATCAAAAAGGAAAGATACTTGGTATTGGAAGAATAGGTACACCCCCTCAAACAATCATCGACAAGGTCCTATATGTTGATGGCTTGATGCATAATCTTCTAAGTATCAGTCAACTTTGTGACAAAGGTTTGAAAGTTGGTTTTATCAATAATATCTGTGTGGTAAAGGATGTGAAAACTAAAGAGATCAAGTTTTCCGGATTTAAAGTCAATAAGGTCTTCATGATATCCTTGGATGAAATTCCACCAAGTGTCAGATGCCTACTGGTCAAGAACAACAATGATTCATGGCTCTGGCATAGAAGACTGGCTCATATACATATAGATCATTTAAATAAACTAGTCGAGCATGATCTAGTTGTTGGACTTCCGAAGATAAGATTTGAGAAAGACAAGCTTTGTGATGCATGTCAAAAGGGGAAGCAAACCAGAATATCTTTCAAGCCAAAGAATATAGTCTCAACTACAAGACCTCTCTAATTACTTCACATGGATTTGTTTGGACCATCAAGAACTAAGAGCTTTGGAGGTAACTATTATGCCCTTGTTATTGTTGATGATTTTTCTAGATTTACCTGGACATTATTCTTTCCTCATAAGAATGAAGCCTTCAACGCATTCAAAAGATATGCAAGGCTTGTTCAAAATGAAAAGGCTTTAAAGATCTCTTCTATTAGAAGTGATCATGGTGGAGAGTTTCAGAATCATCAATTTCAGGAATTATGTGATGAGAATGGAATATCACATAACTTCTCTGCTTCAAGAACACCACAACAAAATGGTGTTGTAGAAAGGAAGAACAGATTACTTGAAGAACTAGCAAGGACCATGCTAAGTGAATCTAACCTTCCAAAATACTTCTGGGTTGATGCTGTAAGTACTGCTTGCTATGTTTCCAATAGAGTTCTTATTAGACCTATTCTGAAGAAAACCCCCTATGAACTCTACAAAGGAAGGAAACCAAATATTGCTCATCTACATGCTTTTGGATCAAAATGCTTTGTCTTGAACAATGGAAAGGAAAGCCTTGGTAAGTTTGATGAAAAATCTGATGAAGGTATATTCCTTGGTTATTCTCTTATAAGCAAAGCATATAGTGTCTTTAACAAGAAAACTCTATCTATAGAAGAATCCATACATGTTTCCTTTGATGAGTCTAATTCTTCAAAAGAAGATACAGTCAATCTTCCAGATAATGATGAAGAAGATAATATTATCAATGAAGACTCTCAAAAGCAAAAGGATCAAGGTTTAGTACAAGAAGAGCATATTGAAGATAACTCTTATCAACTACCAAAGGAATGGAGAACCCACAGGGATCATCCAGTTGATAATATCATTGGTGATATTTCAAGAGGTGTTTCTACAAGGCTACACTTAAATGATTCAGTATTGAATATGGCCTTTGTCTCTCAAATAGAACCCTCAAAAGTGAATGATGCTCTTGAAGATGAGTATTGGATTGTGGCAATGCAGGAGGAACTAAACCAATTTGAAAGGAATCAATTTTGGGAATTGGTTCCTAAGCCAACTGACAAGCATGTCATTGGAACAAAATGGGTATTCAGAAATAAACTGGATGAAAATGGTATTATTGTCAGGAACAAAGCAAGACTGGTTTCACAAGGATATAATCAAGAAGAAGGCATTGATTTTGATGAAACCTATGCACCAGTAGCAAGGTTTGAAGCCATAAGACTTCTATTGGCATATGCCTGTTCTTTAAACTTTCCATTGTATCAAATGGATGTTAAAAGTGCTTTCCTGAACGGATTCATTCAAGAAGAAGTTTATGTGAAGCAACCTCCAGGATTTGAAGATCCCAAGTACCCTTCACATGTCTTCAGGTTAAAGAAGGCACTCTATGGTCTTAAACAAGCCCCTCGTGCATGGTATGACAGATTAAGCGCATTCCTTTGTGATAAGGATTTCAAAAGGGTAAGGCTGACACAACCTTGTTTATCAAGAAAACCAAAGGTAATACTTTATTAGTTCAAATTTATGTAGATGATATTATTTTTGGTTCAAATAACGAATCTCTGTGTAAGGATTTCTCTAACATGATGCAAGAGGAATTTGAGATGTCTATGATGGGACAGTTAAACTTCTTCCTAGGATTGCAAATTAAGCAATCACATGATGGGATATTCATCAACCAATCAAAGTTTTGCAATGAGCTTTTAAAGAAATATGATTTGGATGATTGCAAAGCCATAGCCACACCAATGGGGTCTAACACATATCTAGATCAAGATGAGTCCGGTGTTCACATAAACATTACCAAATACAGAGGTATGATCGGATCTCTTCTTTATTTAACAGCAAGTAGACCTGATATCATGTTTAGTGTGTGTTTATGTGCTAGATATCAAGCATCTCCTAGGGAATCACATTTGAGTTCAGTTAAAAGGATTTTCAAATATCTGAAAGGAACTACAAATGTTGGTCTGTGTTATCCCAAAGGGAGTGTTTGTGATTTGATTGGATATTCTGAATCAGATTATGCTGGATGTAAAACTGAAAGAAAAAGTACAAGTGGTACTTGTCACTTGTTGGGAAATGCTCTTGTTTCTTCGTCCTGTAAGAAACAAGCATGTGTTGCTTTAAGTACTGCTGAAGCAGAATACATTGCTGCAGGAAGTTGTTGTGCACAAACCTTATGGCTCAAACAACAACTCAAAGATTATGGCTTAGAGTTGGGCCGCATCCCAATCAAATGTGACAACACAAATGCCATTAATCTCACGAAAAACCCCATCATGCATTCTCGAACGAAGCATATTGATATAAGACATCATTTTCTTCGAGATCATGTCATGAGAAAGGATATTGAGATTTCCTTCGTAGATACACATAACCAATTAGCTGATATATTTACTAAACCCCTTCCTAAAGATTCATTCTTTAAGATTAGAAGAGAATTAGGTATTATAGATGAACATGATATTTAATTAGATATTTATCTATGTATGTGTTTATATGTTTTTAATTACATTGCATGATTTTTTGTGTGACCTTATATGCTTACATGCTTATTTTATGATTTAAAATTATTTATGTTTGATTGCATGTATCTAAGTTGCTTATATGTTTAATCATATATCTTTTGTGTGTTTTTACTCTTAAGCATTTGTTTTAATCCTTCTAGTAATCTATTTCATAGGATTTTATAGTTTAGATCCTGTAAATTGTCTTAGTAATCGATTACCATACACCCAGTAATCGATTAACCAATGCTCTCCAGTCCTCGTGCCTGTTAAACCATCTAATAATCGATTACATAACTGCTGTAATCGATTACGTTTTCAAAATTTGAATTTCTATTCAAATTTAAACTGCCTGTAATCGATTACATAACTGACCGTAATCGATTACCAGTTCGATACTATATATATCTGGGATATTTCTTTAATCGATTACACACCTCTTTCTTCGTTCTCTCTTCTCGACGAACCAACCTCTGTTTCCCTTCTTTCTCCTTCGATTCTTGACCATTTCCAGAATTACTTGGTGGGTTTCTCTCGTCCTTCTCCTCTCTCCTCACTGTTAGTATAGATAGCAACCTGAGAGGGGGGGGGGGGTGAATCAGGTTTACCCGATTTTTGCCTTGATACCTTCTTACAAGATAAATGTAAATGCAAACGATTGCAACGGAAATAAGCGTTGCTTGAAAGTAAAGATGAAGGGTAGAAGAATTCACACACAGAATTTTATCCTGGTTCACCTTCTATCCACCGAAGGCTACGTCCAGTCCCTCAAGAAAATCCCTTGAGGATTTTTCCACTATTGATAAAAATCTCTTACAAGTTCTTACACCAAGTACCTTAAGAATTTCTATCAATCACCTGTGAAAGTATACCACTTTCAACAGCCCCTGAAAGTACACCACTTTTAGTTCCTGAAGGCAAACCACCTTCAGACCTTGAAGGCTAGACCACCTTCAATCAACACCCTGAAGGTACACCACTTTCAGTAACAACAACCCTTCACCGAGACCCACGGTGAATACTCAATCTGCCAGAAAGAGATGAAGAAGAGTTTACAATTTGGCTGTATCAATCCTTTAACGTACAAGTGGATTGATCATGAGAATTTATGCTTTAAGGCTCTTAAGCATAACAAGATTCTGAGTTCCTCAAGATATGAACAACTTAAAGTGTTCTCTTAATCATGAAGATCATGAACTCAGAATTTAGGCTCTTTGAAAGTTTAAGTACTAAAAGACTTAATGAAAGAACTATTTTGGCAAAGCTTTGGCCTAATGTTGTATTCTCATGTGTTGTTATGTTCTGGACTCAAATGGACTTTATATAGGCAAGGGAAAATGTCCTTGAACCAATGCAACCCTTCCCAAAAGGTTTGAGACACAATGGTTCACGACAAGATGCAACTTTTCGTGTGTGTAATCGATTACATTACTTAGGTAATCGATTACACTAAGAGCCGTTGCAGTTTGAATTTCAAATTCAAACATGTAATCAAATTCAGGAGCAAGACCTTCTTCACAGTCACTCAAACCATTCATCTCTTCTGATTTGATTCGAACCCAAAACCCCTCTTTTCAAATCTTCGAACCCTAGCATCCCAATTCCGAAAATGGCTTCCTCTTCCTCACGCTGACATCGCTCCAAGAACCTCTCCATGAATGCTCTTAACCTATCTCGCCTTCTTGGAACAAAAGAACAGAGGGAACGGTTCATGGCTCATTATCTTGAACGGCCAATACTCCCTCCTAAATATGGAGACATGACTTCCTTCATCAAAGCAGGGCTGCTCTTCCCAACTTTGATTGACTATCAAGGGCTTGATGAATTCGTTGGTTTTTCGGGTACGTACTATCCCAAACTCATGAAAGTATTTTACTGCAATTTAGTTAAGAGAGGCGGTAAGATATGTTCCTCTGTCAAAGGGATTGACATTTCCTTGAGTTTAGAGAAGTTGGGAACTTGTTTGTCTATTCCTTATGTTGGAGCCAAACTTGGCCCTGAGATTCTTTGTCCCTGGGCTGAGTATGACAAAAAGTCCTTCTATCTATCACTTTGTCAGTTTTCTGAGGAAGAAATACAGGTTAAGAAGCAACGAACTGAGGCCAATCGTTCTAGGGATATCCTTGCTGTTGGATATCTCAGTGTGGAAAAACGTTTACTTCACTACTTAGTGAGTTATGTCCTCTTGCCTCAATCCTCCAATCATGCTCAGATTAGTGATTTGGAGTTACAGATCATGTATGGAATGAAGCATAGTGAATCTATCAACTGGGCTTACTTGGTAATGATACACATGTTGCTTCAAAAGGATAGAACTGGTCCTCTTCCATTTGCTCCTGTGATCTCTCTCATCTTGAAGAACTTTGGGGTCTCTACAAATGGCGAATATGCTCAGGTTATGGATGCCAAATCCCAGAAGATTGACATGGAGATTTTGAACAAAATGGGGATATTTAGGGATGTCGATGGTGTCTTCCGGCACAAATCTGATTTGGGCCCTGACACTACACAGGCTCCTGCCCCTGCTGCTTTCTGTCCTCCATCTTTTGAGAGTGGTCCTTCGTCCTCTGCCGATGCTGATGCCTCTACCCAACTTATTCTCTCTCATTTTGCAGACATGAAGCAGCACATTAACCAGCGTTTTGATCGCATAGAAGGCCGGGTTGAGTCCATGTACACTACTCTACGTGCTAATATGGATAGTCTTAGCCTTCGTGTCGACCACATGACTCGCTCTCCTCTTAATTTGTTAGAACAGATAGCAACCTGAGAGGGGGGGGGTGAATCAGTGTTGCCCCAATTTTCGCCTTATTGAAATTGTTACTTTCAAGTTTACGGTGATCACGAAATGATCGTTGTGATTGCAGCGGATATGAACAATACTTTGAAAGTAAATGTGAAGGATAAAGAGAATCACACACAAGATTTATCCTGGTTCGCCTTCAATCCACTGAAGACTACGTCCAGTCCCTCAAGAAAACCCCTTGAGGATTTTTCCACTATTGATAAGAATTTCTTACAAGTTCCTAACCCAAGGACCCCAAGAACTTCTACCAATATCCTGTGAAAGCAAACCGCTTTCAACAGCCCCTGAAAGCAAACCGCTTTCAGTTCCTGAAGGCAAACTGATGAGTGGATTTTATATGATGTTTTTAGGGTCTTTTTAGTCTTTTTATTTTATTATTTTTGAGTCACATGTAGGTTTTTTATTGTTTTTATGTAGATTTTATATTTATTTTGCATTTTGCATGTAGATTAGATTTTTTTTGTTTTTCTATCTTTATTTTATATTTTTAGGAATTTTTCTAGTTATTTTATATTTTTAGGAAAAGCTGGTTTAGTTATCATTTTTGTCCAGGGACCAATGTGTAAAGTTTCAGGAAGTCAGGGACCAAATTGTAAAAGTTCAAGAGTGGAGGACTTGAAGTGAAGATTGAGAGAATATGAGGGCTTGAATTGAAGTGCTAACCAAGGGAGGACCAAAGTGAAAAAGAAGAATATGAAGAATCACTCTCCAATTTAGCACATGGAAAAAATGCTTAAAGGAATTGATGTTAGTGGAGGAAGGGTTTCAGAATTGATCAAGGCTGGTTAGTGGCTTTTTATGGCCATCAAAACCCACTACCATGAATGAAGAAGGAAGGAAAAGCTTGAAGATGAAGAAGCAGCGTCCCAGCGCTCAAGCGTTGGGATCCCAGCGCTCCAGCGCTGGGGTTCTGACTAGATGATGAGTCAGATGTTGACCCAGCGCCCAAGCGTTGGAAAGCCAGCGCTCAAGCGCTGGGCCTCGGTCTGGAAGTGGGATTTTAATGCCTTCTAGCGCCCAAGCGTTGGGAATTCTAGCGCTGAAGCGTTGGAGGCTGGATTTTTACTATAAATAGGACCTTTCTCTTCACTTGTAAGACACACCTTTTTAGAATACAACAAGTATTCTCTCTTTCTCCCTCTTGAGCATTGTTCCTAGGACTTGTGGGAAGCCATATTTGAGCTCCTATCCAGGGTAATTCAATGACTCCTTTAGCCATGCTTGACTAATTCTTCTTTAAGTTTCTTGGGTTGTAGTAGTTTATATTTATGTTTTAGTTTGTTTTTACCTTTCTGAATATTATTTCTATTTCATGTTTTATTTCCTTGTTCTTCATTCATCTTGTGTACAAAAGATTTCTTGCTTATTACTTATTCGAATGGAAATTGGTAAGTAGTAAGGGACCTAGGATCTAAAAAAGGTTATAAGTATACTTCGCTAAGGAATTAGGAAGGACGTGACTTTATGTTGGCCTGAATTTCTTCTTCATCTTCTTCTCTAGTTAACTAAGTTGCAAGGAATTGAATTTAGTAATTAGAAAGAAAGTTCTACAATGTGTAAGGAATTAACTTGTAGATAATTAGGCTATAGCATCATGAAATTAGATTTATAATTCAGAAATTAAGTAGGAACTTGCTAGCATATTATATAGACTATGTAAACCAACCCAAGAAGCTTATTTGCTATCATCTTTTTCTCTTCTATTTTTATTTCTATTTCCATGTGCTACCTTAAACAAACTTCCAACAAATTCATCTTTTTATTTTTCTGTTTAAGTACTAAACTTAATATTAACAAGAACACCTATCCCTTGGGTTCGAACATTTTTATTACGCGATAGTAAATTGTACACTTGCAATTTTGTTATCAAGTTTTTGGCGCCGTTGCCGGGGATAGGTTCTTTTCAAGTTCTTATTTTTATTTTGTTTAGTACTTCTTGTTCATATATAAAAAAAATATATAAAAAATTTGTGATGAACTGGTGCTGCTAATTTGGTTTGCTGAGTATTGGCAGGTATAGCAATGGCTGAAACATTTGAGCAAAGGGAGGCAAAATTCTGGGCTAAACTTGAGAAAGATTATGACAAAAAGAAGCAGGAAGCTTTCACTCTTATTGACGAATTCTATTCTAATTTAGAGTGCAAGCGGAATGCAGGATTTTTGCCAACCTCTGAGCAAGAATGTAAGGCCATGGAAGGGTTACAAGTGAAAATACAAAGCATTTTAAGGAGGCAGCCCAGCGAAGAACAACAACAACCAGTTCATGAAGATGAACTTGTTGTTCAAAGAGAGGAGGTAAAAGCAACCTTCATTATAGAATTTGTCTTCGAAGACAAATTGGAGATGAAGGAAGAAGAACCTCAAGGAACCTATGCTATAGGTTCAGAAAATCAAGGCAAAGAACAAGAAGGGAAAAATTGTCTTATCCCTTCCATTTGTAATTTTATTAGTTTTGTCTTGAAAGCTGAAAATTCATTTGGCACCATGATGTTTTTGTGCCAAAATTTGCATGATTTGCGGGGTCTAATGAATTTTGTAATAGACCCCGGTTGAGAATTATTTAGTGAAAAGTCTATCAAAGACTATAACATTGGGCTTCTTGGGAGACAACCCAAGTGCTTATTTTGTTTTGTTTTGTTATGTTGAATAAATTGTTGCAGGCACCCCAACGCTCAAGCGTTGGAGGCTCAACGCACATGCGTTGAGCCCCTGTTTCTTGCCCAGTTTTTATTTTAATTCCAGCACCCAAGCGTTGGCATCCCCAACGCTCAAGCGCTGGAGCTCGGGCAAATTTTCTGTTTTTGTTTTTATTTTCTGTTTTCTTTGTTTTAATAATTTTGTGTTCACCATGTTCTGAAAGGTTTTAGATTCTTTGAGTTTTCCCTTGTTTCTACACTGGTTTTAATTTTTGGAACTCAAGAATTCTTGTTTTTAAGGTGGACACAATTTTTCAACCTATGATCTTTTGTGATGTTTTTGGGACTAACAAGTCAAGCAAGCTTCTGCTTGTGAGACTTTTGTTTGTTCATTGTTACAGGATAGGTACCAAAAAGAGGGAGAGCCCTCTTGAACTTGAATGTTCAAAGTGAATTTTTACATTGAGGTTCCCTTGGACCTTTGTGGAAAATTTGTTACTATACCAGCTTTTTAGTTTTTGTTTTTCTTTTTATAGCTTTTAGTTTTATTTTTATTTTTAGTTTAGTTTTTCTGTTTTATTTTTGCATGAGTCTTGAGTATATTATCCATTCTGAATGTTGCTATAGCTTTGTGAAATGCTTTATCTGATTGAACTGCTTTGTGAAAAAGTTCTATGTTTTGAAGCAGTTAGGATTGCATGCTGTAGAAAGGATTTTTGACATCTTGATTGTTTGGTTGTTGGCAAAAGTTTTTCTGAGTTCTAAAAAGGGTACCACTTACCCTATGTTTTTCTGAGAGCTGAGGACTCTGAATGCATGATTGTGAAATTTTTCTGCCTTGTGTTGCATGTTGATTGGAGTTTTGTATACTTTGTGAGTTGAGAAGAGATTTTAGGCATTTTTGAAAACTCAGATTTTTGCTTGAAATTGATATCCACTAGTAGCCCCTTTTGAGCCTTAAAAGAGTCTTTCTTTGGAGCCTACTTTGTGTGATAATTCTTAAAGTTGTTATAGTGATGCATGTGCTTAATTTGTTAGAGCTATGTTTGTTGGGTTTCTCTCTAAAAAAAAAAAAAAAAAGAGAGAAGTTTAAAAAGTTGAAAAAAATAAGGTATGTGCCTTAGAAAAAATGAAGTAGTGGGGTGAGAAAGAGTATGAGGGGAGTAAAATTCAAGTCATTCATCCCATACATTCCACTACTTTGTTCAAAAAAAAAAAAAAAAAAGTAAAAGGAAAAAATTGAGAGAACCCTTGGGTTGAATTGTTGAAGCTCTTAGTCAAGAAAAATCACTTAACAACAAAATTTCTGAGTCAGCCAATAGAGTTGCCAAGTTTTGAAATCCATACCTTAAATTGTTCAACCCTTTGGCCAAAGTTACAACCTTCAAGAATCTCTTCAAAATCACTTGGTTGCTTTACTTCAGTTTTGATTTGAATTATAGGCAGGATTATTGAGCTTTCTTGTTTTCATGGAGAACATTATTTTTGGTGAGCTTAATTGTTGAACTCAAACATGTTAAAAGCCAAGCCTAACTTTCTTGATTCTTTGTCTATAAAACATGCATGTCTTCCTTTTCTGCTCAGCTTTCTTTGAAAGGTTTCTGTGTTTCAAGTTGTAATCAAATAAAACTTTCTCAAAACCCAGGGACGAGTTTTTCTTTAAGTTTTGTCGCTTGAGGACAAGCTGTCGTTGGGTATAGTGGTGTGATGAGTGGATTTTATATGATGTTTTTAGGGTCTTTTTAGTCTTTTTATTTTATTATTTTTGAGTCACATGTAGGTTTTTTATTGTTTTTATGTAGATTTTATATTTATTTTGCATTTTGCATGTAGATTAGATTTTTTGTGTTTTTCTATCTTTATTTTATATTTTTAGGAATTTTTCTAGTTATTTTATATTTTTAGGAAAAGCTGGTTTAGTTATCATTTTTGTCCAGGGACCAATGTGTAAAGTTTCAGGAAGTCAGGGACCAAATTGTAAAAGTTCAAGAGTGGAGGACTTGAAGTGAAGATTGAGAGAATATGAGGGCTTGAATTGAAGTGCTAACCAAGGGAGGACCAAAGTGAAAAAGAAGAATATGAAGAATCACTCTCCAATTTAGCACATGGAAAAAATGCTTAAAGGAATTGATGTTAGTGGAGGAAGGGTTTCAGAATTGATCAAGGCTGGTTAGTGGATTTTTATGGCCATCAAAACCCACTACCATGAATGAAGAAGGAAGGAAAAGCTTGAAGATGAAGAAGCAGCGTCCCAACGCTCAAGCGTTGGGATCCCAGCGCTCCAGCGCTGGGGTTCTGACTAGATGATGAGTCAGATGTTGACCCAGCGCCCAAGCATTGGAAAGCCAGCGCTCAAGCGCTGGGCCTCGGTCTGGAAGTGGGATTTTAATGCCTTCTAGCGCCCAAGCGTTGGGAATTCTAGCGCTGAAGCGTTGGAGGCTGGATTTTTACTATAAATAGGACCTTTCTCTTCACTTGTAAGACACACCTTTTTAGAATACAACAAGTATTCTCTCTTTCTCCCTCTTGAGCATTGTTCCTAGGACTTGTGGGAAGCCATATTTGAGCTCCTATCCAGGGTAATTCAATGACTCCTTTAGCCATGCTTGGCTAATTCTTCTTTAAGTTTCTTGGGTTGTAGTAGTTTATATTTATGTTTTAGTTTGTTTTTACCTTTCTGAATATTATTTCTATTTCATGTTTTATTTCCTTGTTCTTCATTCATCTTGTGTACAAAAGATTTCTTGCTTATTACTTATTCGAATGGAAATTGGTAAGTAGTAAGGGACCTAGGATCTAAAAAAGGTTATAAGTATACTTCGCTAAGGAATTAGGAAGGACGTGACTTTATGTTGGCCTGAATTTCTTCTTCATCTTCTTCTCTAGTTAACTAAGTTGCAAGGAATTGAATTTAGTAATTAGAAAGAAAGTTCTACAATGTGTAAGGAATTAACTTGTAGATAATTAGGCTATAGCATCATGAAATTAGATTTATAATTCAGAAATTAAGTAGGAACTTGCTAGCATATTATATAGACTATGTAAACCAACCCAAGAAGCTTATTTGCTATCATCTTTTTCTCTTCTATTTTTATTTCTATTTCCATGTGCTACCTTAAACAAACTTCCAACAAATTCATCTTTTTATTTTTCTGTTTAAGTACTAAACTTAATATTAACAAGAACACCTATCCCTTGGGTTCGAACATTTTTATTACGCGATAGTAAATTGTACACTTGCAATTTTGTTATCACAAACCACCCTCAGACCTTGAAGGCTAAACCACCTTCAATGAAAACCTGAAAGTAAACCACTTTCAGTGACAACAACCCTTCACCGAATACCACGGTGAAAAACTCAATCTTACAGAAAGAGATGAAGAAGATATTACAATTGGCTGTTTCAATCCTTTAACACACAATTGGATTGAACATGAGAAATTATGCTTTAAGGCTTTTAAGCATAATACAATTATGAGTTCTTCAAGATATGAACAACTAAAGTGTTCTTGTAAACATGAAGATCATGAACTCAAAATTTAGGCTCCAAAAGATTTAAGTTCTAAAAGATGAACTAATTTTGAAAGAGCTTTGGCCTAATGTGTTTTTCTCATGTGAAATGTGTATATTTCATGTGTGTTGTGTGTTCTATGTTTTCTGGACTCAAATGGTCTTTATATAGGCAAGGGAAACGTCCTTGAACCATCACAACCCTTTTCAAAAGGTTTGGGACACAATGGTTCATGAAAAGATGCACTTTTTCGTTCTGGTAATCGATTACCATACTTAGTGTAATCGATTACACAAGTGACCGTTTCAGTTTGAATTTGAATTTCAAACATGTAACCGATTACAAGACTTGAGTAATCGATTACTTGCCTTGGTGAAATCGATTACCATAATGATGTAATCGATTACATAGAAGCCCATTTTCCAGAAACTTGATCTTTGAGACTTGCTTAAGGTTTTCTACTTCTTTTAAGTTATGAAAACTCTTAGCTTGATTAGATTAGGTGTTTTAAGAGCCTTTATGCTTTAATAAACCTTTGGAAGCATAACTCACCTAATTCTAAGACTTCTAGACTAATGATAGACTTGAGTGCTTGATTCTTTGAAGTCTTCTTTTCTTCTTTTTGTTGATGAGTTTGTCGTCATCAAAACCACAGCCAGGGTCAGGAGCAAGACCTTCTTCACATAATTTTCCTGATTTATCTGATGGGTCCGATGATATTTATACTTTTTAGGCTTTATTTGGACATCTTTTGGGTAGTAATAGCGTAGTTTAAACTGTTGACTGTTTTGTTGGATGTTTTAGTTTTTGCAATGGTTTGCTTATGACTCTCGAACCGTGGTATTGTTAATTATGTTGGGTTTTGCTCTTTTCTTTTACGTGTTTACCCCCAACCCCTATGCTTTCTTTGTATATACACTTGTGTGCTTGTATGCCTGTTTCTGGCCCTTTCTTCTTTTTGATGAAGTCATAAGGGGGAGAAAGGTTCTATGTTCTTTAAAGATTATATGCAGGAATTCAACAAGTGAATCAGAAAGGGGGAGATATATTGGATTACATCAAACAGGGGGAGTTTTCAACAAAGAAGCATCTCTGATCTACAAGGTTCAAAGAATGTGTTTGCCACCATCATAAAGGGGGAGATTGTGAAGAAGGTCTTGCTCTAGACCCTGGCTGAGGTTTTGATGACGACAAACGCATCGGCAAAAAGAAGAAAAGAAGACTTAGAGGAAACAGTGCTATATGTTTCAACATCTACCTTAAAGTCTTAGTTTAGGTGAGTTATGCTTCTAAAGGCTTCTCAAAGCATAAAGGCGCCTTAAAAAATCTAAGTTAACCAAGTTTAATGTTTTTGTGAAGAAGGTCTTGCTCCTGGCCCTGGCTGAGGTTTTGATGACGACAAACTCATCGACAAAAAGAAGAAAAGAAGACTTAGAGGAAACAGCGCTACAAAGTCTATCAAATACCTAGAAGTCCTAGTTTAGGTGAGTTATGCTTCTAAAGGTCTACTAAAGCATAAAGGCTCTTTAAAACACCTAAACTAATCAAGCTTATTGTTTTCATAACTTAAAAGAAGTAGAAAACCTTAAGCCGATCTCAAAAGATCAAGTTTATGGAAGTTGGACTTCAGTGTTATCGATTGCAGCTTTCTGGTAATCGATTACACCTAGGCAAGTAATCGATTACCTCTTGCTTGTAATCGATTACATGTTTGAATTTGAAATTCAAACTGAAACGGCTATTAGTGTAATCGATTACCAACACAAAAAGTTGCATCTTTTCATGAATCATTGTGTCTCAAACCTTTTGGGAAAGGTTGCATTGGTTCAAGGACGTTTCCCTTGCCTATATAAAGTCCATTTGAGTCCAGAACACAAGACACAACACACAACACATGAGAATACAACATTAGGCCAAAGCTTTGTCAAAATTAGTTCATTAAGTCTTTTAGAACTTAAACTTTCAAGAGCCTAAATTCTGAGTTCATGATCTTCATGTTTAAAAGAACACTTTAGTTTTTCATATCTTGAGGAACTCAGAATCTTGTTATGCTTAAAAGCCTTAAAGCATAAATTCTCATGATCAATCCACTTGTATGTTAAAGGATTGATTCAGCCAATTGTAAACTCTTCTTCATCTCTTTCTGTAAGATTGAGTATTCACCGTGGATCTTGGTGAAGGGTTGTTGGTACTGAAAGTGGTATACTTTCAGGGTGTTGATTGAAGGTGGTTTAGCCTTCAAGGTTTGAGGGTGGTTTGCCTTCAGGAACTGAAAGTGGTTTGCTTTCAGGGGCTGTGGAAAGTGGTATACTTTCACAGGAAGTTGATAGAAATTCTTAGGGTCCTTGGTGTAAGAACTTGTAAGAGATTTTTATCAATAGTGAAAAATCCTCAAGGGATTTTCTTGAGGGACTGGACGTAGCCTTCGGTGGATAGAAGGTGAACTAGGATAAAATTCAGTGTGTGTGAATTCTTCTATCCTTCATCTTTACTTTCAAGCAACGCTTAATTCCGCTGCAATCACAACTATCGTTTCGTGATCATCATTATCTTTAAAGTAATAATTTCAATAAGGCGAAAATCGGGGTAACTCTGATTCACCCCCCCTCTCAGGTTGCTATCTGTACTAACAATTGGTATCAGAGCGGAAGTTTAGGTAAGTTATTCCTAAGATCCGGGAAAAGATGGCATCCTCTTCCAATCGTGGAACAAGTGAAGGATTCAACATAAACAGGCCACCAGTCTTCAATGGAGAACACTATGACTTCTGGAAAATCAAGATGAAAATATTCATAAAGTCATTAGACGCAGGAATTTGGAAAGCCATTGAAGAAGGTCCCTTTGTGCCTGTAGCAGAAGTAGAAGGAAGTTCACAACCAAAACCAGAAAGTACTTGGAGTGAAGAAGAAAAGAAGAAGGTTCAATATGATCTTAAAGGAATGAACATTCTTACATCTGCTCTTGGCATGGATGAACTTTTCAGAGTATCAACGTGCACTTCATCGAAAGAAATATGGGATACGTTGATGGTGACTCATGAAGGAACAGATGAAGTCAAGAGATCAAAGATCAATACTCTATCTCAAGAATATGAAATGTTCAGAATTCTTCCAGGAGAAAAGGTATTAGATATGCAAAAAGGATTCACTCATTTGATTAACCATTTGATTGCTCTTAGCAAACAATTTTCAAAGAGTGACTTGAACATGAAAGTTCTAAGATCACTTACAAGAGTATGGCAACCAAAAGTTACAGCCATCTCAGAGAAGAAGAGTTTATCAAATATGTCTCTTGCAACTCTCTTTTGAAAACTCCAAGAACACGAGTTGGAATTGAATCGTTTAGAAGAGCATGAACAACATGAGAAGAAGTATCGATCCATGTCCCTAAAGGCAAAAGAAAGCGTCAAAGATGATTATGATGCAGATTCTGAAGAAGAAGACAATGGGAACTTGAATCTTCTAGTAAAGAACTTTGGAAAGTCTCTTAAAAGAAAAGGTATGAAATTTAACAACAACAGATCTTTCCAAAGGAACAATGAGTCTTCTTCCTCTCAAAAGATCACGTGCTTCGAATGTGGCAAGCCTGGACACATGAAGTTAGAATGTCCAAATCTTCAAAAGAAGAAACATGGTCTAAGAGAAAAATTCGAAAAGAAGGATCAACCCACACGAAGAGCATACTTGGCTTGGGATGATAATGAAGTAAGTTCATCATCAGATTCTGACAAAGAAGAAGCACAAGTCGCATTGATGGCCTCACATAATTCAGATGTTGAAGATTCCCAGGTTAGTGACGATTCTATGTCTTTTCATGATTTAAAGTTTACTATGGAAAATATGTTTAAATTGTGTCAAGAATTTTCTAAGGTTAGCACTAGGCAAAATGATTTAATTTCATCCTTAGAAAGTAAGTGTAGAACTTTACAAGAAGAACTAGACGTAGTAAAATCTAAGTTAGATATTACACATAAATGTACTAAGTGTAGTTCTTTAGAAGAAAAGATAGATAATCTTCAACAAAGAGTTCATAACTTCAACACTGGAAAACAGAAGTTAGATGATATTCTAAGTGTGCAAAGGCATTCAAACAATAAGTCAGGTCTAGGATATACTTCTCACCCAAAGACAAAAGAAGTCAAGAAAACTGTGTTTGTAAAACCAAACAAAGTGGAAGGATCTTCTAAAAACACTAAGGCTAATTCTTTTAGGAGTATGAACTATAGGAAGAGTAATTCTCATAGACCTCCTAAGAAAATTCATCCCTCTTCTAGGCAAACATCTAGTTACAATCATTATTCTTGTACTTATTGTAACAAAATAGGACATACCCCTAGTAGATGTTATTACAAAAATGTTGGAGTACCAAATAGGGAATACATATGGGTTAGAAAGGATGTTAACTTAGAAGGACCCAAAACTTGTTGGGTTCCTAATACCCATGTCTGAACTTTGTCATGTAGGTGTGTATGAAAGCAGCAAAGGATTTATGGTATCTTGATAGTGGCTGCTCATCACACATGACAGGAGACAAAACCAAGTTTTCTTTTCTTATACCTAGGGAAAAAGGTTTTGTCACATATGGAAACAATCAAAAGGGAAAGATACTCGGTATTGGAAGAATAGGCACACCCCCTCAAACAGTCATCGATAAAGTTCTTTACGTTGATGGTTTGATGCATAATCTTCTGAGTATCAGTCAACTATGTGACAAAGGTTTGAAAGTTGGTTTCATTGATGATATATGTGTAGTAAAAGATGTGAAAACTAAAGAAGTTAAGTTTTCTGGTTATAAAGTCAATAAAGTCTTCATGATCTCCTTGGAAGAAATTCCACAAAATGTAAGATGTCTTTTGGCCAAGAACAATATTGATTCATGGCTATGGCATAGAAGACTTGCTCATATACACATAGATCATTTAAACAAACTAGTCAAGCATGATGTAGTTGTTGGGCTTCCAAAGATAAGATTCGAGAAAGACAAGCTTTGTGATGCATGTCAAAAAGGGAAGCAAACCAGAACGTCTTTCAAACCAAAGAACATAGTTTCGACTTCAAGACCCCTTCAATTGCTACATATAGATTTTTTCGGACCTTCAAGAACAAAAATCCTCGGAGGTAATTTCTATGCACTTGTTATTGTTGATGATTTCTCTAGATTTACATGGACATTATTTTTGCCTCATAAGAATGAAGCCTTCAACGCATTTAAGAGATATGCAAGGCTAGTTCAAAATGAGAAGTCTTTAAAGATCTCTTCTATTAGAAGTGATCATGGTGGAGGATTTCAGAATCATCAATTTCAAGAACTATGTGATGAAAATGGTATATCACATAATTTCCCTACTCCGAGAACACCACAACAAAATGGTGTTGTAGAAAGGAAGAATAGACTACTTGAAGAATTAGCAAGAACCATGCTAAGTGAATCAAGCCTTCCTAAATATTTCTGGGCTGATGCTGTAAGTACTGCTTGTTATGTTTCCAATTGAGTTCTTATTAGACCAATTCTGAAGAAAACCCCCTATGAGCTCTACAAAGGAAGGAAACCAAATATCTCTCATCTACATGCTTTTGGATACAAATGCTTTGTCTTGAATAATGGAAAGGAAAACCTTGGTAAGTTTGATGAAAAATCTGATGAAGGTATATTCCTTGGTTATTCTCTAACAAGCAAAGCATATAGAGTCTTTAACAAGAAAACTCTATCTGTGGAAGAATCCATACATGTTTCCTTTGATGAATCTAAATCTTCAATAGGAGATACAGTCAATCTTCCAGATAATGAAGAAGAAGATATCATTATCAATGAAGACTCTCAAAAGGAAAGAGATCAAAATCCAATACAAGAAGAGCACATTGAAGATAATACTTATCAACTTTCGAAGGAATGG
The DNA here is from genome assembly GCA_030819835.1 of Acmispon strigosus. Classification (NCBI taxonomy): domain Eukaryota; kingdom Viridiplantae; phylum Streptophyta; class Magnoliopsida; order Fabales; family Fabaceae; genus Acmispon; species Acmispon strigosus. The sequence continues at coordinate 26,441,081 of JAUAMA010000004.1, read as the reverse complement.
AGAACCCATAGGGATCATCCAGTTGATAATATTATTGGTGATATTTCTAGAGGCGTTTCTACAAGGCTATGCTTAAATGATTCTGTTTTGAATATGGCCTTTGTCTCTCAAATAGAACCATCAAAAGTAAATGATGCTCTGGAGGATGAGTATTGGATTGTGGCAATGCAGGAAGAATTAAACCAATTTGAAAGGAATCAAGTTTGGGAACTTGTTCCTAAGCCTAGTGATAAGCATGTTATTGGAACAAAGCAAGGTTAGTCGCACAAGGTTATAATCAAGAAGAAGGCATAGATTTTGATGAAACCTATGCTCCAGTAGCATGGTTGGAAGCCATAAGACTTTTGTTGGCATATGCTTGCTCTCTAAATTTCCCATTATATCAAATGGATGTCAAAAGTCAAAAGTGCTTTCCTGAACGGATACATTCAAGAAGAAGTCTATGTGAAGCAACCTCCAGGGTTTGAAGATCCAAAGTTTCCTTCACATGTCTTCAGATTAAAGAAGGCACTTTATGGTCTTAAGCAAGCCCCTCGTGCATGGTATGATAGATTAAGCACATTCCTTTGTGAGAAAGGATTCCAAAAGGGTAAGGCCGACACAACCTTGTTCATCAAGAGAACCAAAGGTAACACTTTATTAGTTCAAATATATGTAGATGATATTATCTTTGGTGCAACTAACGAATCTCTTAGTAAGGATTTCTCTAACATGATGCAAGAAGAATTTGAGATGTCCATGATGGGGCAATTAAATTTCTTTCTAGGATTGCAAATTAAGCAATCACATGATGGAATATTCATCAATCAATCAAAGTTTTGCAAGGAATTATTAAAGAAATATGATTTGGATGATTGCAAAGCCACAACCACACCAATGGTGTCTAACACATATCTAGATCAAGATGAATCCGGTGTTCAAGTAGACATTACCAAATATAGAGGTATGATCGGATCTCTTCTATACTTAACTGCAAGTAGACCTGATATCATGTTTAGTGTGTGTCTATGTGCTAGATATCAAGCATCTCCTAGGGAATCACATTTGAGTTCAGTCAAACGGATTTTCAAATATTTGAGAGGAACTACAAATGTTGGTTTGTGGTATCCCAAAGGGAGTGTTTGTGATTTGATTGGATATTCTGATTCTGATTATGCTGGTTGCAAAACTGAAAGAAAAAGTACAAGTGGTACTTGTCACCTATTGGGAAATGCCCTTATTTCTTGGTCTTGTATGAAACAAGCATGTGTTGCTCTAAGTACTGCTGAAGCAGAATATATTGCTGCAGGAAGTTGTTGTGCACAAACTCTATGGCTCAAACAACAACTAAAAGATTATGGCTTAGAGCTGGGCTGCATTTCAATCAAATGTGACAACACAAGTGCCATTAATCTCACTAAAAACCCCATCATGCATTATCAAACTAAGCATATTGACATAAGACATCATTTTCTTCGAGATCATGTCATGAGAAAGGATATTGAGATTTCATTTATAGATACACATAACCAATTAGCTGATATTTTTACTAAACCTCTTCCTAAAGATTCATTCTTTAAGATTAGAAGAGAATTAGGCATCTTAGATGAGCATGACATTTAAAGTAACATGTTATTTGCATAATCTTTGTGATATTATATGATTATATGCATATAAATTGATTATGTGATTAAGTGTTCTTTTAGAAATGTGTTGCATAGGACTTGATAGTTTAGAACTCTTAAAAATGTCCTAGTAATCGATTACCATAAGTCCTGTAATCGATTATCCCTGCTCTCAGTCCTCGTGCCTGTTAGAAACTACTAAGTAATCGATTACCTATTCAAAATTTGAATTGTTTCAAATTTAAACTTCCAGTAATCGATTACCCTAACTGCTGTAATCGATTACCTGCTCGAAAAACTGCCAGAATTTCAAATTTCCCTCCATCTTTTTGAAATTCAAACTCATTAAAACTGCTCTGTAATCGATTACCTAACTGTTGTAATCGATTACATGCTCGAGCTATTTAAATCAGCCTTAGATGATGATCAAACATGCCTTCCAAGTCTCATTTCTATAGTTCTAAAACTCTAATTTCTAGCCTTCTCTGAAGTCCTGTTTATCCTTCCCAACACTGTCTTCCTAAATCTATCATGGCTTCCTATCATTCTCGTTCTACCCATCCAATGAATTTGACAAGACTTCTTACCTCCGCTAACCAGCGGACTCGGTTTGTCTCAAGATTCCTCAATCAACTTATCCGCAAACCCGTGTACGGGGATTTGGATTGTTTTGTTGAAAATGGTAACACCTTTCCAGCATACCTCAGATATCAAGACCTTGAAGAGTTTATCTCTATAAGTAATCCCTTCTATCCAGAACTAGTTAAAGTGTTCTATTGCAATCTAGAGACTCTGAGAGATGGGTTTCAAAGTTCTGTCAAGGGAATCCTTATTCGTCATTCGCTTTCCATATTTGGTCGATGTCTTGGACTCCCATCCACTGGCGCCTTCTTAGGTCCCAACCTACCCTGCCCCTAGCCCGACTACAATCACGAGTCATTTTATCGGTCTCTATGCAGATTTCAGTCATCCGACCTTCAAAGGATCCATCCGCCTCATACGACCTCCTGTCCCTATAATACTGATGTCCTCACCTCAAATAATCATCTGCTTCACTACTTCATCAATCAAGTCATCTTGCCTCAAGAAACTCTTCTCGCTCATATTAGTGAATTAGAGTTACAAATTTTGTATGGCATTCTCAACTGCCATAAAATAAATTGGGCATTCTTGATTATGAATCACATGTTGCGGTGTCGGGACAATGCTGAGTCCTTTTCTTATGCTTTGGTCATATCCCGCATCCTTATCTACTCCGGCGTACCAATCTCAAAGCTTTACGATGAGCGGTCTTCTCATCTTAAGCGTGTTGATACCTCCATTCTTCCCTCTCTTCGGATCACCAATGACTTTGGCATATTTCTTCTTCCCCGCCACATTCATGATGCCGGTCGTGATTGTCTACTCACAAAGACCATAGCTGATGATGACTCCTCTATTGATACTTAGTATTCTAAGAGTCTTTCATGTTTTATTTTTACTTTTCTTGTAATTTTTTTATCTATATCGTTCAATTATGTATGGTCTTTCTTTCCTCTTTTGTATAAAATGTTTGGATATTTGTAATTTACATCTTTACCCCTGTACCCTTGCTTTATTTCGAAATATATACTTGTATGGATGCATGACTGTTTTTGGCCTTTTCTTCTTTTTGATGAAGTCAAAAGGGGGAGAAAGGTTATGTGCTCTTAAATATAATATGCAGGAATTCAACAAGTGAATTAGAAAGGGGGAGAAATAATGGATTACATCAAACAGGGGGAGTTCTTCAACAGAAATGCATATATGATCTTCAACTATCAAGAATGTGTTTTCCATCATCAAAAAGGGGGAGATTGTGAAGAAGGTCTTGCTCCTGACCCTGGCTGAGGTTTTGATGACGACAAACTCATCGACAAAAAGAAGAAAAGAAGACTTAGAGGAAACAGCGCTACAAAGTCTATCAAATACCTAGAAGTCCTAGTTTAGGTGAGTTATGCTTCTAAAGGTCTATTAAAGAATAAAGGCTCTTTAAAACAACTAAACTAATCAAGCTTATTGTTTTCATAACTTAAAAGAAGTAGAAAACCTTAAGCCGATCTCAAAAGATCAAGTTTCTGGAAGTTGGACTTCAGTGTAATCGATTGCAGCTTTCTGGTAATCGATTACACCTAGGCAAGTAATCAATTACCTCTTGCTTGTAATCGATTACATGTTTGAATTTGAAATTCAAACTGAAATGGCTATTAGTGTAATTGATTACACTAAGTGATGTAATCGATTACCAACACGAAAAAGTTGCATCTTTTCATGAATCATTGTGTCTCAAACCTTTTGGGAAAGGTTGCATTGGTTCAAGGACATTTCCCTTGCCTATATAAAGTCCATTTGAGTCCAGAACACAAGACACAAGACACACACACAACACATGAGAATACAACATTAGGCCAAAGCTTTGTCAAAATTAGTTGATTAAGTCTTTTAGAACTTAAACTTTCAAGAGCCTAAATTCTGAGTTCTTGATCTTCATGTTTAAAAGAACACTTTAGTTGTTCATATCTTGAGGAACTGAGAATCTTGTTATGCTTAAAAGCCTTAAAGCATAAATTCTTATGATCAATCCACTTGTATGTTAAAGGATTGATTCAGCCAATTGTAAACTCTTCTTCATCTCTTTCTGCAAGATTGAGTATTCACTGTGGATCTCGGTGAAGGGTTGTTGGTACTGAAAGTGGTATACTTTCAGGGTGTTGATTGAAGGTGGTTTAGCCTTCAAGGTCTGAGGGTGGTTTGCCTTCAGGAACTGAAAGTGGTTTGCTTTCAGGGGCTGTGGAAAGTGGTATACTTTCACAGGAAGTTGATAGAAATTCTTAGGGTCCTTGGTGTAAGAACTTGTAAGATATTTTTATCAATAGTGGAAAAATCCTCAAGGGATTTTCTTGAGGGACTGGACGTAGCCTTCGGTGGATAGAAGGTGAACCAGGATAAAATTTTGTGTGTGTGAATTCTTCTATCCTTCATCTTTACTTTCAAGCAACGCTTAATTCCGCTGCAATCACAACTATCGTTTCGTGATCATCATTATCTTGAAAGTAATAATTTCAATAAGGCGAAAATCGGGGCAACTCTGATTCACCCCCCCTCTAAGGTTGCTATCTGTACTAACAGTTTTGATAAGTTAAAAGAATTAGTATATCTCAAGCCGATCTTAAAAGTTCAAGTTTCTGGATATTGGACTTGAGTGTAATCGATTTCACCTTTCTGGTAATCGATTACACCTAGGCAAGTAATCGATTACTTCTTGTTTGTAATCGATTACATGTTTGAATTTGAAATTCAAACAGTAACGGCTTTTAGTGTAATCGATTACCTAAGTAATGTAATCAATTACATACCTGAAAAGTTGTATCTTTTCATGAACCATTGTGTCTCAAACCTTTTGGGAAGGGTTGCATTGGTTCAAGGTCGTTCCTCTTGCCTATGTAAAGTCCATTTGAGTCCAGAAACACAACAACACATGAGAATACATCATTAGGCCAAAGCTTTGCCAAAATTGTTCATTCATTAAGTCTTTTGATACTTAAACTTTCAAAGAGCCTAAATTCTGAATTCATGATCTTCATTGTTAAGAGAACACTCTAGTTGTTCATATCTTGAGGAACTCAGAATCTTATTATGCTTAAGAGCCTTAAAGCATACTTCTCATGATCAATCCGCTTGTACGCTAAAGGATTGATACAGCCATATTGTAAACTCTTCTTCATCTCTTTCTGGTAGATTGAGTATTCACCGTGGGTCTCGGTGAAGGGTTGTTGTTACTAAAAGTGGTGTACTTTGAGGGTGTGGATTGAAGGTGGTTTAGCCTTTAAGGACTGAAGGTGGTTTGCCATCAGGGACCGAAAGTAGTGTGCTTTCAGGGGCTGTTGAAAGTGGTGTGCTTTCACAGTTGGTTGATAGAAATTCTTAAGGTACTTGGTGTAAGGACTTGTAAGAGATTTTTATCAATAGTGGAAAAATCCTCAAGGACGTAGCCTTCAGTGGATAGAAGGTGAACCAGGATAAATTTCTGTGTGTGAATTCTTCTACCCTTCATCTTTATTTTCAAGCAACACTTATTTCCGCTGCAATCGTTTGTATTTATATTCATCTTGAAAGTAAGAAGGTATCAAGGCGAAAATCGGGTAAAACCTGATTCACCCCCTCTCAGGTTGCTATCTAGACTAACACCGTTGTTGCTGCATGTGCGGAGGAAGAGGCTAATAGGGCGACTGCGAAGGCTGCTGCTCGTGTAGAGGAAGAGGCCAACCGAGAGGCTGCGACTGCTGCTGCACAGGCTCAGCAGGCTGAGAGAGAAAAATCTTCGGCTTAGACGAGGGGGCTGAATGACTTCAAGAGGCAGGACCCGCCGAGGTTTTCCGGAGGCTATGATCCGGAGGAGGAAGATTTGTGGCTGCAAGAGATTGAGAAAATATTCATATTCCTCCAGACTGCTGCTACAGCCAGGGTAAACTACGCCACGTACTTATTATCTGGAGAAGGGGAGCACTGGTGGAACGGTGCTAGAGCCATGATGGAGGTAGATTTTCAGGCAGTTACCTGGGAATCATTCACCAGAACCTTCCAGGAAAAGTACTTCCCTCGAAGTGCCAGGGCTCCTCGAGAGAAGGAATTTATAGACCTTAAGCAAGGAAAGATGTTAGTTGCTGAGTTCGCGGCAAAGTTGGAGGCATTTTCGAGACACTTCGGGTTCTTCAGAGGACAGATAGATGAAGAATTTATGTTTGAGCGGTTCAGTGACGGCTTGAACTATGACATTTAGAGAGCAATGCAACCACTGGGAATTAGTCATTATGAGCAGCTTGTGGAAAAGGCAAAGGGCATCGAGGCCATTGATGCTCATCAGGAGAAGTCACAGGGAGGCGGAGGACAAGTCACGTCCCAACCAGTGAGCAAAGACAAAGGAAAGAAGTCGTACCAGAGGCCCCAGGCTAAGGGGCGTGCTTTTGGTTCCAACCGACCAGCTGGAGGCAACATGGGATTTTGAGGAGCTCAGAGACCGATTAAGGATGTTGTCTGTTTCAAGTGCAACCAGAAGGGCCATTATGCGAATAACTGTGGAGAGAAGTCCCTCATTTGCTGAAATTTTCAGAAACCGGGCCATGCTGCCACACTGCCAGAGATTGTCGTGTACCAAAGGTCGAGAGTACAGTGAATGTGGTTCGTGGGAAGAAACTAGTTGCACACGGCAGAGTCTACAATATTACGCGGGAAGTTGCTGAGGATACTTAGGGTCTGATTCAAGATCACTGCGACATTGCGAGTACACCTCTCACTGTTCTTTTTGATTCAGGTGCTACCCATTCGTTCATTGCTATTGATTGTGTAGAAAAGCTTGACTTGCCTGTGTCGGAGTTGTCATTCGACTTGGTGGTATCTATCCCTGCCGCCGATTGTTTGACTGTAACCTCTGTGTGTTTGCAGATGTGTTCCCGAAGGATGTACCGGGAATACCCCTGTCCGTGACGTAGAGTTTTCCATTGACTTGTGTAAGACCCTCAAGTTTTGAGTATTTATGTTTTTTCCCTTGGATATTTTATAATTAGGTTTTGATCCTTTAAGTTTGGATAATTTAGTTTTAGTCCTTGGACTAGTCAAAACTGGATTGGAATTTAGTATTAAGAGCTTTAATGATGTTTTGAATTCAAATTGGGAACAAGTTGGTTTCACTTGGAAGATTATAAGAACAGTTTTGTTAGAGTTTTAACAAGAAGAGCCTTGGTTTAGTGGTAGAGACTTAAGCAATTGATTTGCATGTCTTGTATTCGAATCCTAGTGAGGTAGGTTTTTATTTTATGCAGTTTTTGAGGGGTTATGGCTGTATTTCGAATTTGAAGTTGTAGACAAGATTTTAATGAGGAGGAAAGGAGTTACAAGCTGAGTTTGAATGGATTGAATGGGTGTTAAGTGAGTTTAAAGCTTTGTCAGGGGTTATAAATGGCTAATAAGGGGGTGTAAAGTGAGTTTATGGCTTGGTCTATGAGTTAATGAGATAAGAAGAGGATGAATTCAGAATAAGAAGGGGAATCTCGTGCTCCCTCTTCCTTCCCCTTGTAACTATTTTTCATTGGAGCATGGTGGTTGTCTCCTTGTTCTTCCTTCAAGCAAAAATTGCTAAGAAACCTTGAACTCTAGAGCTGAATCCTTTGGAGTGTTGCTGGATTTTGGTGCTACTTGGAGTCAACTCTCTTTTCCTCTCGTGGTGTTCTACCTCTTTCCCTAATCCTCTCTTAAGAACCCTTGAGGTTAGCTTTATCGGTAAGTGATCGATCCTCTCTAATTTCTGAGTTTTGGTGATATTAGGAACCTTTGAATTTTTGGGAGGAAACTTGTTTATTAGGTTGTGATATGGATTGTAATCATGGAAGAATCTTGATTTTGAAAGAGTTTGATTAAAAATGGATTTTCGGGTGAAAAACATGGTTTTTATGGTTTCTGGCAGGGAGCCAATGCATGAGCGCTGGACTCCCAACACCTGGGCGTTGAGCTTCTGCCTAGTTCGTGTTTCCAGATATGGACCTAATGCTTGAGCGTTGGAACCCAACGCTTGGGCGCTAGGCCCCTTGCAGCAAGTTGTTGTTTTGCTTGTTTTGAGTTTAAATCTTGTGGAGTTGGGTTCTGGCCTTTTCTATGGTTGTTGATGATTGTGCAAATGTGTTATCATGATAGGTCGGAGGACAAGATCATGCAAAGGAGTATAAGGTAAGGGTAACTCAATTCTAGATCGAGTCAGTGGTGTTTTACCTATGATTTTGTATTGGAGATTATTCGGTTTGTTTATGATGAAATTGTTGGTATTTGTGACACATGCTTGGATTTGAGAATTGATGATTATGATATGTTGTTGATGATGATGTTGAGTTGAAGTTGATTATGTTATATTGGTAACGCTGTGGAATTTTTTTTATTAATGATGATGTAAAATATTTTGGCATGGCATATGCATATTCTAGGTTGGAATGGTGTGGTGGACGGTAATTGCCACGTGACCATGATAGTGGTGGGGTGGACGGTAATTTCCACGTGACCATGATGACGGTGGGGTGGACGGTAATTGCCACGTGACCGAAAGGGCGGTGGAGTGGACGGTATTGCCACTTGACTTCCTTGTTCGCGTTTGGAACGAAGTCGCTCCCGTATGGAACGATGCATCTTGGCCAAAGTTGTTGAGCATGTAGTTGTGCATGTAATTGCATTTGAGGAATCCATACTAGTTGTTACTAGGAATATGCTGCTGGAAAATAGGAAAAAGAAGAATTGATAACTTCCCACTATCTCCTGTGCATTCATCCATCTTAAAGAGAGAAGAAACTTACGTTCATTCCCACCTCTTCCTCAAACAACACGTTAAACATTCCAGAGAAAAGCCCTTTCTTTTCCCCTGTTGTTGCCCAAGTTTTCTTCTGCATTTTCTGCTGCTACTTCTCCTTTTGCTACTGTGTTTTCCTCCTTGGGAAAGGCCATTGGATTCTCTAACACTCTCTTGCAAAGGTTCCTAACTTATATCTTGGTAAGCCTTCTTTCTAAATCCATTTATGAGTTCCGTTCTTAGTCGTAAACTCGATCCTAATCCGAATCCTTTTCTGTTTTGGTTTGAATTCCCTTCTCAAAACTGAAGATTGATCACGTGATTCCTTCAAATTCTCGAGACGTGGACGGACATTGGAGTGTAGAGGACGAACAACAGATTGTACGCTCAATTCCGAGGTTATATTCGAGGTAGGTTCACCTCAAAACTTCTTTTCCTCTACTCTAGTGAATTTTAGGATTTTGACCTTGTAATTCTTAAAATGGGGGAAATTGATTTTAGGCATGATAGAACCCTAGAATATGATGTTAGATGATGTTGGAATGATTCTCATGAAAACCCTTGAAGAAAAACTCTTTTCGGAACTCAAAATGGTGAAAATTGTGTTTTTGGTCGTCCTGGATAGAGAGCTAACGCATGAGCGTTGGCATCCCGACACACATGCGTTGGGCCTCTGCCAGCTCAGTGTAGTTTTTTCGTTCCTTCGTTTTAATTGGGTTTTAGAGTTTCTTCCTTCTTCCCTATGATTGATTGAGTGTATTACATGTTTGTTATGATAGGTGGGACTTGAAGTTCATGCAAAATATTAGAAGGTAAGGGTAACTTCTTGTAGGAATTGTTTGTTCAGTATGTGATTGTTTATGTTTCTGTTTTGAGAATTCTGACTTGGTGTTACCTTGAACATATTTTGGACTTGTCTTTCGATGTTGCAACATGTTGTACTTGATTTTGTATGATGTGGAAACTAGATAAAATGAATTGGAGAATAGAGTATGTCATCCTAAAAATGACTTTAAGTGGAATTGGCTAAATTTTGCATATGATACTATGACTGGAATGTAAGTGTAGATAGCAACCTAAGAATGGGGGTGAATTAGGTTCTCTCAATTTTCGCCTTTATAAAATTGATTACTTTCAAGATAATGAGAATCACAAATATTGATTGTGAATGCAGCGGAATAAAGTGTTGCTTGAAAGTAAAAGATGAGAGTTAATAGAATTCACACACAGGTTTTATCCTGGTTCACCTTCAACCTTCGAAGGCTACGTCCAGTCCCTCAAGAACCCTTGAGGATTTATCCACTATGATCAAGATTTCTTACAAGCACTTACACCAAGGACCTTAAGAACTCTTTTCAAACCTCAGAAGGCACACCACCAACTGATGACACCGAACACTACGGCGGACTTTGAATCAAACCCGATTCAAAGGACCTTTTCCACAACCACTGAACACTACAGTGAATGAATCAAACCGATTCAAGATGAAGAAGAAGCTTTTGCTATGGCTGATACAATCCTTTAATCTAGTTTGGATTGATCTTAGTTTGTATGCTCCAGGCAATTACAATGAAGGCTCAATTATTCTGAGTTTCTCAAATGTTGAACAACATGAGTGTTCTTATGAAAATGAAAGAGCAATTACTCAGAATTTTGGCTCTAATGAATATGACAGTTGTTGTTCAAGAGCTTGTTCGTTTCTGAGCATCAAAGGACTATTTATAGGAACTAGAGGTCGTCCATGAACCATCATAAAGCTTCCCAAACGTTTTGAGACACATTGGTTCACGAAACAACACTTATGTCCACCTGGTAATCGATTACATAATCATGGTAATCAATTACTGCATGTCGTTGCAGTTTGAATTCAAAAATTCAAACATGTAATCGATTACATGGATGTGGTAATCGATTACTAGCTTCTGGTAATCGATTACTCAACTCCTGTAATCGATTACACTTAGTCCAGAATTCAGTTTATGAAAGTTTAAACCCTAATTGAGTGTTTCTACTAAGTTTTACTTGTGAGAACATATTATACTCAATTAGTTGATTATTTATGAACCTTCATATGCAATATAACCTTAATAAAGCATAGCACACTAAGTTAACAAGACTTACTAATAGCTAGAACCTTAATAGTTGTTCTTGACGTTTTGAGCTGGTTCTTGAAGTCTTTCTTTTTCTTCTTTTTGTGATGTGTTTGTCTTCATCAAAACCTCAACCAGAGTCCAAGGACGAGACCTTCTTCACATGGAAAAAATGTGTGAACTGTTGGTTCATGAGGATATGATTACATTGTGTCATAGCATATGCATTATGTTTAGGATGTTTAGATTGATGTGACAGCACTTTGTCCCGTGGGATCAACCGAGGGCAATGTGGTGGATCTTTGTCCCATGTGATTGTCCTGCCCTTGTTCTGGGAAAATCTTGGTCATAGTTAGGCATGTAGCTACTTCAAGACTATTTGCATGCTTTGAAGGAATTAAATGAAATATTTTGAGTGCTGAAACTTTGTCAAATTACTGTTGTTTGTTAATTTTTGTTGTTGCTGTATTGTTGTAATTTAATTCTACCATATTCTGTTTTCTGTTGCAATTTTACTGTATTTAATGTTGTTGTTTGCTGTTTCTATTTTCTTTTAATTATCACATAGTGATAATTATTACTGTTGATATTTTTGAAATTAACTCTTTCTGTTTGCTTGTGTGTTTGTTTGGGGCTTAACGCCACAGATGAGCAGCGCGAGGATTAAATTGAAGATTAGAATTTTGGAAGTTGAAGATGGAGAAAAGATGTTGAAGAAGCACGAGTTTAATTACTGTTTTTATCTTATCAATGACTTAGTAAAATTATGTTGCAGAATATTTATTTAATTTTACTTGCACACATTGGGTCATATTATTTATGGGATAATATTTATTGACTAAATATTTTGAGCGAAGAATCTTTTGAAAATTTTGAGTTGTCTTTTGAAAGGCTTATTCAACTTATATTTCCGTGAATTTACAATGTGATCCCTGACCGTAAATTGGGACGTTATATAGTAGGTAGCTAGCCGCAGTCTGCATATCTCTTCTTTGAGTGTACTTGATGCTGACACGTTATGACACCATTGTACTTGCTCTTCATGGAGTAGTGCTTTTTGCTCTTTTAGCTTGTCACGTGAACAATGCAGTTGCAGAGAGATAAATAGAGTCGTTGACGTTCTGACACTTGTCACGTGATTCTGAGCTCTTCTCCACGATGAGTGATATTTGCCAGCTGTAGGCAGCTCATAAGATATTTCCTTGAAGAATATATTATGCTTGACATAGACGATGCTGTCTCATTTGATCAGACTTGCTTTCTCACTTGATCATACGATGTTTTCCATTTCGTCTAAGTAGACGATGGTTGAGTGAAAGAGTCTCTTCTCATGCAGTGTTAGCCGATACTTCTCTTTTGGTTGTGCAATACTTCTCTCTTTTGGTCACAAACGATGCATTTGTTTGAGTCTGGTTGGACGATGGTTGACTTGAACGTTGCTCTCCAGATTTTTGACAATATGTGCAAATGTTTCTTCTCTTGTCCAAAGACGATATAGATATTTCCTGAAAGATAAATACACAAAGTTTAGGAAATTGTTATCTATCATAATTTAATCTTAGGGAAAATTGCTATCATTCAAAATATGATAAACGTTCTAACTCGTTTGAACTTAACAATCTCCCCCTTTATGATGGTGACAATTTTGTAGAGAAAAAGGTTCATTTGAAGCTTGTAAAGAAAAGGTATCAGAGCTTTTACCAAAACTTTGTATACTCCGCCTATCTTTTTCAAAAGGTTATTTCTCGTTTCTCTCCTTTTGTTTAAAACTCCCCCTTTGTTCTTAAATCATATAAAGAGGCATCAGAGTTAAAACATATATAAACACGTATCAGAGCATAAAAACAAACACGTATATGAAAATGTATCTAAGCGGTATTAGAGCATACGTTACTATAAGAGCAGACGATAACTAGTAAAACGATTACTTTCGGTTTTTATCATTCTCTCCCCCTCAATTTTATAGCTTAACTTTTTCTAGCTTTTTCTTGTTCTCTCCCCCTTTGTGTCATATCCTAACTTAATTCATATTCTAACTTTTTCTCATATTCTCTCCCCCTTTGTCATTAGCAAAAATGATAACGAAACATATGCAATTATTTGATAGACACATAGCATGTATAAACGATATAGAGCATATAATAAAAAGGAAAAATTTTACCTTAAGTTTTTTGGTGAGGCCGAGAGCAATGAATTGATTTAGGACTTGGAAAATTGATTTTTACATGGTTTTGAGAACTTATGTTTAGAGGGACTAAAATTGAGAATTGAAAAAGTTGACAATTGAATGGATTTTTGTGTTTTTAACACTTACGGTTTTGTTGAGTTCAAGACTTAAACATTGATTCTGAAACTTGTAGAAAAAGTTGAGTTTTGGGTTGTGAAGATGTTTTGGATGTTTTGGTGTGTTATTTGATGAAAAAGGGAAATTTTGGTGCATTTTAACAACTTGGACAGAATTGGGACATTTTGGTTTTGTGTATGTTTTTGTCTTCAAAAACTTGGTTTAGATTCCTAAATTGATAATTGAATGTATAGCCTAATTGCTCTTCGATAGTTTGAAGTTTTGAAAAAGTTTGAAAGTTGTAACTTAGTGTTTTTGCAAAGGTTTTGAGAGATTCAAAAGTTGCTAAAAGAGTTTTGAATTCCATGTATTCATTCTTGTGAATGAAGACAATTGCCTAAGTATTAGAAGTCTTCTAAGTTCAGTAGCTAAAGCCTTAGAACTAGTTTACAAGTTCTAAACTAGGTTATGTTTCCTAAAGGGTTACGAGGCATAGGAGCTTTCGGAGCGGACGTAGCTTTCGGAGCAAACGTTGGGTTTTGGAGCAAAGGACATTGGTGAGGAAACTTCGCTATTCTTAGCTACTAAGCATATGTATATGATTATGTTAATGTATACTATGATATTGAGATTGGTAGTTGACGACGTTCTGAGAACGACCCGATTATAAATGTATTGAGTGAGATATTTTAATGCATGGAGCTGAAGGCATCTGATATGCTGGACTAGAATCGTTTGAGGTGTGATATTGATTTGCAATTGTGGCTTGATCTATTGAATTCTTCCTTGCTATATTTCTATGTGTTAAGAATGACTTTCTTTCAACAACATGATATTTATTTGAGTTAGATATGTACATATGCTCTACAAGATTTATATCTGACCCGCAGTAATATTTAATCGAGTGTGGAGTCGGTTGAGTGTCCCACCTGCCTGCGGTATTTGGTGATACATTCGGATGAAACTTCTGTACATTGATCGATTGTTCGTGCATATAGGGGGTTATAGAGTCATCGACCACATGAGTCAATAAATTTTGTGTAGTATGATTTCTACATGCTTACTTGGATATTACCTGCTTGCTTGCTTAAATATATATCCAATATTGTTTGAAGTTGACCCTTGCACCTATTTTTTGTTTGTATTTTGGGCCATCTTTCACCAGCTAGACAACTACTAGACGAAGAGTACCCGAAGGAGAATTCCTCACAATTCCTCACAGTACCCGAAGGAAACTTCTGTACATTGATCGATTGTTCGTGCATACAGGGGGTTATAGAGTCATCGACCACATGAGTCAATAAATTTTGTGTAGTATGATTTCTACATGCTTACTTGGATATTACCTGCTTGCTTGCTTAAATATATATCCAATATTGTTTGAAGTTGACCCTTGCACCTATTTTTTTGTTTGTATTTTGGGCCATCTTTCACCAGCTAGACAACTACTAGACGAAGAGTACCCGAAGGAGAATTCCTCACAATACTTGGTTGATAGGAGGAGTCCTTATAATACTTGGTGAATAGGAGGAGTCCTCTAAATACTTGCAGAAAGCTTGAAGAGGCTTTGGAAAGAATACTCAGCAAGGAGGAGTACTGAGAATACTCTGGATAAGGAGAAGTCCTAAGAATACTTGTTAAGCCTAAAGAGGCTTGGGAAAGAATACTTTCTAGGAGAAGTCCTTGAGAATACTTGCTATGAGGAGTCTTTGAAAATACTTGATGTAAGAAGGAGTCCTCGGAATACTCGTTGAAGCCTGAAGAGTCTTGGAAAGAATACTTGTAAAGATGAGTCCTCAGAATACTCGTTGAAGCCTGAAGAGGCTTACAAAGAATAATTGCTAGGAGAAATCCTTGAAAATACTAATTGATAGGAGAAATCCTTAGAATACTTATAGGGAGAAGTCCCGTAGAATACTTGTAGGAGTTGTCCTTGATAATACTCATTGTGATTAGTTGAAATCTTGGTGATAGCCAAGGACTCGATGTAGCCCACTGATTAAGGGTGAACTAGGATAAATCTCTTATGTCTTATTCTCATGCTTTAACTTTGTCTTCAGCAGCCATCGTCTATCCTCTACAACTTAATTTAGAAGACCGCACACGAGAAAATAACGCTAAGCAGATTCTTAAAGATTGTCAATCGCGAAGAGTTTTCATAGACACATTCCAGCCCCTCCCCCCTCCCCTTCCCCTTGTTGTGTCCTTGTGATTTCCCTCAATTGCATATACACTTTAAAGTAACAAGTAACACACAAATTCAATCATGGAAATAAGCATGCATGAAAGCAAAGAAATAATAACACAAGTACAAACTTATCACAGACAAAGCAATGACAATAGTTGTAACACCCTGATTTATAAGGTGCTACAGTAGTGACTCCAACAGTGAAATAAACAATACTGGTTAATTTAAGACATGAAAATGGTAGTTTCCTTTTTTCTTTTTCAAAACATGCTAACGAAAACATGTGTTACATATATAATACCTTGTTCTAGAAAATATCCATATACATGACATAGGCTAGTAGCCAGCATTGAGAAAGTTTTACATGAGTATAACTTGTGTTGTTGATCATGAGGAACTGAGGATTAATATGGTGTTGTTGTTCTGTATTTTGAGATTACTGTTACTGTTACTTATGTTAGTCTCTCTTCAACACGGTGATTGGTATTTGTTGTTTTTTTTAAGAGTTAACCTTTCTGTTTGTGTTTGGGCGCTTAACGCCAGAGGCAGACAGGGCGATGATTTCACTCTTGAAGAAGCTTTACGGAATCAGAGTACGCAGCGGATGCATGAGAGATTTCTGAAGAAGACGATTGATGTTTTAAGAACTTCCGCTGTTTTTTTTTTTTTTGGGCTCGCTGTTGAGCATTTACCTTTGTAGTAATATTTCCTTGTTTTTGCTTCCGCGTAATAAATATTATCTATGGGGAAATATTACTTATAATATTAATAAGAATTTTTGAGAGACGAAACCTTTTTGAAAAATTGAGTTGTTTTTTTGAGAGGTTTTAATTTTCGTGAATTTACTATGTGACCCTCAACCCAAAATTGGGGTGTTACAACGTGGTTCTAGGAACTGGACCAATATCCATTGCGCCGTATCGGATGACACCGACAGAGCTAGCAGAATTGAAGAGCCAGCTTGACGTCCTTTTGGCAAAGGGTTTCGTTCGATCCAGTGTTTCTCCATGGGGAGCACCTGTGCTACTCGTGAAGAAGAAGGATGGCAGATCACGCCTGTGCGTCAACTATAGACAACTGAACAAGGTGACGGTGAAGAATCGTTATCCTTTGCCTAGGATCGATGACTGGATGGACCAGCTTCGAGGAGCGGCTGTTTTCTCGAAGATTGACTTGCTATCTGGGTACCACCAGATTCGGGTTAAGGAAGCTGATATTCAGAAGACGGCATTTTGTACTCGCTATGGACACTATGAATATCTAGTAATGCCATTTGGAGTTACGAGTGCACCAGCGGTATTCATGGACTACATGAATAGAATCTCCAATCCCTTCCTAGACATGTTTGTGACTGTCTTCTAATGAATCTTCTGATCTTGTAAGTTTGTGCGCAAGATCCTAATCCTTTTCCTTACAGGTTCGTTGTCGTCTTCATTGATGACATTTTGATCTACTTGAGGAGAATCTACGTTAGGTGTTAACTGTTCTGCGTGAGAAGATTCTTTTGCGAACAAGGCTAAATGCGAATTCTGGTTGGAGGAGGTTAAGTTCTTGGGTCATGTGATCTCTAAGGAGGTCATTGCTGTTGATCCAAGCAAGGTTGAGGCAGTAATGATGTGGGAAAAACCGAAGACGGCAGTCGATATCCATATTTTTGTGGGTTTAGATGGTTACTATCGAAGGTTCATCGAAGGTTTTGCAGAAATCGCAGGGCCTTTGACGAAGCTAATGAGAAAGAATCAGCCGTTTGCTTGGACAGTAGAGTGTGAGTCCAGTTTTCAGGAGATGAAGCGGCGTTTGACAACCGCACCTGTGTTGGCACTTCCACAGTGTGAAGAACCCTATGAGGTTTACTGTGATGCTTCCTACTTGTGTTTACTGTGATGCTTCCTACTGTGATGCTTCCACTGTGCCTATGCATCAAGACAGCTGAAAGTACATGAACGAAACTACCCGACGCATGAATTAGAGCTTGCAGCGGTGGATTTTGCTCTCAATATTTGGAGGCACTATTTGTACGGGAGCACGTTCACTGTCTTCAGCAACCACAAGAGTTTGATATACTTGTTTGACAAGAAAGACTTGAACATGAGGCAGAGACGCTGGATGGAGTTCTTAAAGGACTATGAGTTTACTTTGCAGCATCATCCAGGAAAGGTGTGTAAAACAGGTCTCGTCCTTGGACTCGGCTGAGGTTTTGATGAAGACAAACACATCACAAAAAGAAGAAATACTTCAGAAAAGAAAAGGAAGACTTCAAGAAGACTTCTAGAAAGAAAGGAACAAAAAGAAGAAAGACTTCAAGAAGACTTCAGAGAAGAAAGACTTCAAGAACCGGCTCAGAACGTCAAGATCAAACATGCAGGTTCTAGTTTTAAGTTAAGTCTTGTCAACTTAGTGTGCTATGCTTTATTAAGGTTTAATTGCACTTGAAGGCTCATGAAAGATCAACTAATTGAGTACAATATGTTCTCACAAGTTAAACTTGGTAGGAACACTCAATTAGGGTTTAAGATGGTTAAAACTGAGTTCTGGACTATCTGTAATCGATTACAGATGTGTGTAATCGATTACAGGATGTGTGTAATCGATTACCACATGTATGTAATCGATTACCAAGTTTGAATTTTGAATTCAAACTTCAACGGCATGATGTAATCGATTACACTAACTGTTGTAATCGATTACCAGCACGACAAAAGTGCTTTTTAATGAACCAATGTGTCTCACAACGTTTGGGAAGCATTGTAATGGTTCATAGGCAACCTCTAGTGCCTAATATATGTTGTTTCACGAACCAACATGTCCCAAGTCATTTGGGAAACATTGCAATGGTTCATTAACAACCGTTAGTGCATTGGATGTGTTGTATCATGAACCAATGCATCCCAAGTCTTTTGAGAAGCATTGCAATGGTTCATGAACAATCACTAGTGCCTATAAATAGTCCATGAATACTCAGAAACAAGTATGACTTGTGCCACAACTTTCACATTCATTAGAGTCATCATTCTGAGTTCTTGTTCTCTAAATATCAAAGAACACTTATGCTGTTCAACTGTTGAGAACTAAGAATTATTAAGAAGCCTTCATTGTAATTGCCTGGAGCATACAAACTAAGATCAATCCATCTTGTCTAAAGGATTGAATCAGCCATTGTAAAGGCATCTTCTTCTTCATCTCTTGAATCAAGTTGATTCATTCACCGTGGTTTTCGGTGGTTGTAAAAAGGTCCTTTGAATCGGGTTTGATTCAAAGTCCACCGTGGTGATACGGTGTCATCAGAAAGTGGTTTGCTTTCTGGGGTTTGATAGGTCCTCTTAGGGTCCTTGGCACAAGTATTGCTAAGAAGACTTGATCAATCAGAAGTGGGTTGCTTCGGGAAGATTGATAAGAGATCTTAGGGTCCTTGGTGCAAGTATCCGTAAGAATACTTGATCATTGTAAATCTTCACTGTGGGATTCAGTGGAGTGGTTCTTCAGAAAGTGGTTTGCTTTCTGGTATAGTGGAAAATCTGTGTGATCAGAGAACTGGACGTAGCCTTCTAGGTTTGAAGGTGAACCAGGATAAAATCCCTGTGTGTTCTTCTTATCCTTCATCTTTTACTTTCAAGCAACGCTCAATTCCGCTGCAATCACAACTATCGTGTCATGATCATCATTATCTTGAAAGTAACATTTTAAATAA
Source organism: Acmispon strigosus (assembly GCA_030819835.1). Taxonomy (NCBI): domain Eukaryota; kingdom Viridiplantae; phylum Streptophyta; class Magnoliopsida; order Fabales; family Fabaceae; genus Acmispon; species Acmispon strigosus. The sequence goes on along the minus strand of JAUAMA010000004.1, from coordinate 26,421,882 downwards.
GGCGAAAATCGGGGCAACTCTGATTCACCCCCCCTCTCAGGTTGCTATCTGTGAAGAAGGTCTTGCTCCTGACCCTGGCTGTGGTTTTGATGACGACAAACTCATCAACAAAAAGAAGAAAAGAAGACTTCAAAGAATCAAGCACTCAAGTTCATCAATAAGTCTAGAAGTCTTAGAATTAGGTGAGTTATGCTTCTAAAGTTTTATTAAAGCATAAAGGCTCTCAAAATACCTAATCTAATCAAGCTAAGTGTTTTCATAACTTAAAAGAAGTAGAAAACCTTAAGCAAGACTCAAAGAATAAGTTTCTGGAAAATGGGCTTCTGTGTAATCGATTACACCATTATGGTAATCGATTACACCAAGGCAAGTAATCGATTACTCCAGTCTTGTAATCGATTACATGTTTGAAATTCAAATTCAAACTGAAACGGTCACTTGTGTAATCGATTACACTAAGTGTGGTAATCGATTACCAGAACGAAAAGTTGTATCTTTTCATGAACCATTGTGTCCCAAACCTTTTGAAAAAGGTTGTGATGGTTCAAGGACGTTTCCCTTGCCTATATAAAGACCATTTGAGTCCAGAAAACATAACACACAAGAACAACAACATAGAACACACACACACACGAAATTTACACATTTCACATGAGAAAAACACATTAGGCCAAAGCTTTTTCAAAACAAGTTCATCTTTTAGAACTTAAATCTTTTAGAGCCTAAATTCTGAGTTCATGATCTTCATGTTTACAAGAACACATTAGTTGTTCATATCTTGAAGAACTCAGAATTGTATTATGCTTAAAAGCCTTAAAGCATAATTTCTCATGTTCAATCCAATTGTGTGTTAAAGGATTGAAACAGCCAAGTGTAATATCTTCTTCATCTCTTTCTGTAAGATTGAGTTTTTCACCGTAGTATTCGGTGAAGGGTTGTTGTCACTGAAAGTGGTTTGCTTTCAGGGTTCTGGTTGAAGACAAGTTTGTCTTCAAGGTCTGAGGGTGGTTTGCCTTCAGGAATTGAAAGCGGTTTGCTTTCAAGGGCTGTTGAAAGCGGTTTGCTTTCACAGGATATTGGTAGAAGTTCTTGGGGTCCTTGGGTTAGGAACTTGTAAGAAATTCTTATCAATAGTGGAAAAATCCTCAAGGGGTTTTCTTGAGGGACTGGACGTAGTCTTCGGTGGATTGAAGGCGAACCAGGATAAAATCTTGTGTGTGATTCTCTTTATCCTTCACATTTACTTTCAAGTATTGTTCATATCCGCTACAATCACAAAGATCAACTCGTGATCATCATAAACTTGAAAGTAACGATTTCAATAAGGCGAAAATTGGGGCAACACTGATTCACCCCCCCCCCTCTCAGGTTGCTATCTGTTCTAACAATTGGTATCAGAGCGGAAGTTTAGGTAAGTTATTCCTAAGATCCGGGAAAAGATGGCATCCTCTTCCAATCATGGAACAAGTGAAGGACAAAACATAAACAGGCCACCATTCTTCAATGGAGAACACTATGACTTCTGGAAAATCAAGATGAAAATATTCATAAAGTCATTAGACTCAGGAATATGGAAAGTCATTGAAGAAGGACCCTTTGTGCCTGTAACAATTGAAGAAGGAACTTCACAACCAAAACCAGAAAGTACTTGGAGTGAAGAAGAAAAGAAGAAAGTTCAACATGATCTCAAAGGAATGAACATTCTTACATCTGCTCTTGGCATGGATGAATTTTTCAGAGTATCAACATGCACTTCATCAAAAGAAATTTGGGATACTTTGATGGTGACTCATGAAGGAACAGATGAAGTTAAGAGATCAAAGATCAATACTCTTTCTCAAGAATATGAAATGTTCAGAATGCTTCCAGGAGAAAAGGTATTAGACATGCAAAAACGATTCACTCATTTAATTAATCATTTGATTGCTCTTGGTAGACAATTTTCAAACAGTGATTTGAACATGAAAGTTCTAAGATCACTTACAAGAGTATGGCAACCAAAAGTAACAGCCATCTCAGAGAAGAAGAGCTTATCAAATATGACTCTTGCAACTCTCTTTGGAAAACTCCAAGAACATGAGTTAGAATTGAATCGTTTAGAGGAGCATGAACAACATGAGAAGAAGTATCGATCAATTTCTCTACAAGCAAAAGAAAGCATCAAAGAAGAATATGATGCTGATTCTGAAGAAGAAGACAATGGAAATCTGAATCTTCTAGTAAAGAACTTTGGAAAGTTTCTTAAAAAGAAAAATGTTAGATTTAACAACAATAAAGCATTCCAAAGAAACAATGAGTCTTCTTCATCTCAAAAGACTACATGTTTTGAGTGTGGCAAACCGGGACATTTCAAGTCAGATTGTCCAAATCTTCAAAAGAAGAAACATGGTCTAAGAGAGAAATTTGAGAAAAAGGATCAACCTACTCGAAGAGCATATTTGGCTTGGGATGATAATGAAGTAAGTTCATCATCTGATTCTGATAAAGAAGAAGCACAAGTTGCTTTGATGGCCTCACATGATTCTGAGGTTGAAGATTCCCAGGTTAGTGAGAATTCTATATATTTTCATGATTTAAAGTTTACCATGGAAAATATGTTTAAAATATGTCAAGAATTTTCTAAAGTTAGCACTAGGCAAAATGAGATAATTTCTTCCCTAGAAAGTAAATGTAGAAACTTACAAGAAGAACTAGATGTAGTAAAATCTAAGATAGACATTACTCACAAATGCACTAAGTGTAGTTCTCTAGAAGAAAAGATAGAAAATCTTCAACAAAGAGTAAATAACTTTAATAAAGGAAAACAAAAGTTAGATGATATCCTAAGTATTCAAAGACATTCAAACAATAAGTTAGGTTTAGGATATACTTCTCATCCAAAGACAAAAGAGGTTAGGAAAACTGTTTTTGTAAAACCAAACCATGTTTTAGGATCTTCCAATAATAGTAAGATTAATCCTGTTAAGAGTAAAAACAATAGGAAGATTAGTCAAAATAGACCTCCTAAAAAGATTCATTCTTTTCCTAGACAAACCTCTAGTTACAATCATTACTCTTGTACTTATTGTAACAAAATTGGACATACCCCTAGTAGATGCTACTACAAACATATAGGAGTACCAAATAGGGAGTATATTTGGGTAAGAAAGGATGTTAACTTAGAAGGACCCAAAACTTGTTGGGTTCCTAATACCCATGTCTGAACTTTGTCATGTAGGTGTGTATGAAAGCAGCAAAGGATCTATGGTATCTTGATAGTGGCTGCTCATCACACATGACAGGAGACAAAAACAAGTTTTCTTTTCTTATACCTAGGGAAAAAGGTTTCGTCACATATGGTAACAATCAAAAGGGAAAAATACTCGGTATTGGAAGAATAGGCACACCCCCTCAAACAGTCATCGATAAAGTTCTTTACGTTGATGGTTTGATTCATAATCTTCTGAGTATTAGTCAACTATGTGATAAAGGTTTGAAAGTAGGTTTTATAAATGATATATGTGTTGTGAAAGATGTGAAAACTAAAGAAATTAAGTTTTCTGGATATAAAGTAAACAAAGTCTTCATGATCTCATTGGAAGAAATTCCACAAAATGTGAGATGCCTATTAGTCAAGAACAATAGTGATTCATGGCTATGGCATAGAAGACTTGCACATATTCACATAGATCATTTAAACAAACTAGTCAAGCATGATCTAGTTGTTGGGCTTCCAAAGATAAAATTCGAGAAAGACAAGCTTTGTGATGCATGTCAAAAAGGGAAGCAAACTAGAACATCCTTCAAACCAAAGAACATAGTCTCGACCTCAAGACCCCTTCAATTGTTACATATGGATCTGTTCGGACCTTCTAGAACTAAAAGCCTTGGAGGTAATTTCTATGCACTTGTTATTGTTGATGATTTCTCTAGATTTACTTGGACTTTATTTCTACCTCATAAGAATGAAGCCTTCAATGCATTCAAAAGATATGCAAGGCTAGTTCAAAATGAGAAGTCTTTAAAGATCTCTTCTATTAGAAGTGATCATGGTGGAGAATTTCAGAATCAACAATTCCAAGAACTATGTGATGAAAATGGAATATCACATAACTTCTCTACTCCGAGAACACCACAACAAAATGGTGTAGTAGAAAGAAAGAATAGGTTACTTGAGGAATTAGCAAGAACCATGCTGAGTGAATCAAGTCTCCCTAAATATTTCTGGGCTGATGCTGTAAGTACTGCTTGCTATGTTTCCAATAGAGTTCTTATTAGACCTATCCTTAAGAAAACTCCCTATGAACTCTACAAAGGAAGGAAACCAAACATCTCTCATCTACATGCTTTTGGATCAAAATGCTTTGTCTTGAATAATGGAAAGGAAAACCTTGGAAAGTTTGATGAAAAATCTGATGAAGGAATATTCCTTGGTTATTCTCTAACAAGCAAAGCATATAGAGTCTTTAACAAGAAAACTCTATCTGTGGAAGAATCCATACATGTGACTTTTGATGAATCTAAATCTTCAATAGAAGATAAAGTCAATCTTCCAGATAATGAAGAAGATGACATCATTATTAATGAAGATTCTCAAAAGGATGGAGATCAGAATCCAATACAAGAAAAGCACATTGAAAGTAATACTTATCAACTTCCAAAAGAATGGAGAACCCATAGGGATCATCCAGTTGATAATATTATTGGTGATATCTCTAGAGGCGTTTCTACAAGGCTACGCTTGAATGATTCAGTTTTGAATATGGCCTTTGTCTCTCAGATAGAACCATCAAAAGTAAATGATGCTCTAGAAGATGAGTATTGGATTGTAGCAATGCAGGAAGAATTAAACCAATTTGAAAGAAATCAAGTTTGGGAACTTGTCCCTAAGCCTAATGATAAACACATTATTGGAACAAAGTGGGTGTTTAGGAATAAGTTAGATGAAAATGGTATTATAGTTAGAAACAAAGCAAGATTAGTTGCTCAAGGCTATAATCAAGAAGAAGGTATAGATTTTGATGAAACATATGCACCCGTAGCAAGATTAGAAGCCATAAGATTGTTATTAGCGTATGCTTGCTCTTTAAACTTCCCATTATATCAAATGGACGTCAAAAGTGCCTTCCTAAACGGATATATTCAAGAAGAAGTGTATGTGAAGCAACCTCCAGGATTTGAAGATCCAAAGTTTCCTTCACATGTCTTCAGACTTAAGAAAGCACTCTATGGTCTTAAGCAAGCCCCTCGTGCATGGTATGATAGGTTAAGTACTTTTCTTTGTAATAAAGGTTTTCAAAAAGGTAAGGCTGATACAACTTTGTTCATCAAAAGAACCAAAGGTAATACCTTATTAGTTCAAATTTATGTTGATGATATTATCTTTGGTGCAACTAACGAATCTCTTTGCAAAGATTTCTCTAACATGATGCAAGAAGAATTTGAAATGTCCATGATGGGACAATTAAATTTCTTTCTTGGTTTGCAAATCAAGCAATCAACTGATGGAATATTCATCAATCAATCAAAGTTTTGCAAGGAACTACTAAAGAAATATGATTTGGATGATTGCAAAGCCATAGCCACACCTATGGGGTCTAATACATATTTAGATCAAGATGAATCCGGTAATCAAGTAGATATTACCAAATATAGAGGTATGATCGGATCTCTTTTATACTTATTTGCAAGTAGACCTGATATTATGTTTAGTGTGTGTCTATGTGCTAGATATCAAGCATCTCCTAGGGAATCACATTTGAGTTCTGTTAAACGAATTTTCAAATATTTGAGAGGAACTACAAATGTTGGATTGTGGTATCCCAAAGGAAGTGTTTGTAATTTGATTGGATATTCTGATTCTGATTATGCTGGTTGTAAAACTGAAAGAAAGAGTACAAGTGGTACTTGTCACCTATTAGGAAATGCTCTTGTTTCATGGTCTTGTAAGAAACAAGCATGTGTTGCTCTAAGTACTGCAGAAGCAGAATATATTGCTGCAGGTAGTTGTTGTGCACAAACTCTATGGCTCAAACAACAACTCAAAGATTATGGCTTAGAGCTGGGCTGCATTCCAATTAAATGTGACAACACAAGTGCCATTAATCTCACTAAAAACCCTATCATGCACTCTCGAACTAAGCATATTGATATACGACATCATTTTCTTCGAGATCATGTTATGAGGAAAGATATTGAAATTTCATTTGTGGATACACATAATCAGTTAGCAGACATCTTTACTAAGCCTCTTCCTAAAGAATCATTTTTCAAGATAAGAAGAGAATTAGGCATATTAGATGAGCATGATATTTAAGGTAACATGTTATTTGCATAAACTTTATATGTTCATTTACATTATGTGCTTAAGTGTTTATATATGAAAATGCGTTACATAGGATTCTAGAGTCTAGAACTTGTAAAAATATCCCAGTAATCGATTACCCTAGGATTTGTAATCGATTATCCATGTTCAAAGTCCTCGTGCTCGCTGGAAATACTTGAGTAATCGATTATTATAACTTCCATAATCGATTACATGTTCAAAAGTTTGAAAATTTTCAAATTTACAACTGCTGTAATCGATTACCTTAACTACCGTAATCGATTACACGCACGATTTTCTCTATAAAATCAGCATTTGTCCTCTGCCTTTTTGCCTACCTTTCTTCATATACAATCCTTCTTCTTCTAAGTCTTAAAGTTGCCATGGGGTCTCTTCCACGTCCCTCAAATGTTTCCTCTCCAATCAATGTGTCTCGAAGGGAATCCTCCACAGATCCTCTGGTGTTGTCTCGCTATCGCATTGATGTTCAAACCAATGCTGCATCAGCATGACTATCTCCCTTTTATACCATTCCTTCAAACTTCTCACAAGAAACCAAGGTTATACTAGAAAGGATGGATATCTTGTCACTTCGGCTTTCTCAGAAGTTAGGCCAACTGGAGGATACCATTCGGTCTCGTTTTATACTTGTGGAACATCGCATCGAGGCCATGCACTCCTTCCTGCGTAAGGAAATTGAGAGCCTTCAAGAACTTGATCCTTCTGAGAACTCTGAGGATTCTAGTCAAGTCTAGGTTTTGAAGTCTTGTGTCTCTATATAGTTATCTATCTACCATTAGGATTTCCCTATTTTCGCGAAATAGCTTTATCTAGTTATTGTAATCCCTCTACTACATATGTTTAATATGTATTAATTTGTACTCTTATGTATTTGCTTTCTTATAGATATATATAAAGTACTGGTTGTTCATGTTTTACATGTTTACCCCCATCCCCCATGCTTTATATTGCAATATATACTTGTATGTATGCCTGTACATTTTTGGCCTTTTCTTCTTTTTGATGAAGTCAAAAGGGGGAGAAAGGTTCAGTGTCTTTAAAGATCATATGCAGGAATTCAACAAGTACATTAGAAAGGGGGAGAAAAATCAGAAATACTAAATTCCATCAAATAGGGGGAGTTAAGCATCACGAATGCATAAATGATCTTCAAAGTTTCAAGTATGTGTTTGCCATCATCATAAAGGGGGAGATTGTGAAGAAGGTCTTGCTCCTGACCCTGGCTGTGGTTTTGATGACGACAAACTCATCAACAAAAAGAAGAAAAGAAGACTTCAAAGAATCAAGCACTCAAGTTCATCAATAAGTCTAGAAGTCTTAGAATTAGGTGAGTTATGCTTCTAAAGGTTTATTAAAGCATAAAGGCTCTCAAAATACCTAATCTAATCAAGCTAAGTGTTTTCATAACTTAAAAGAAGTAGAAAACCTTAAGCAAGACTCAAAGAATAAGTTTCTGGAAAATGGGCTTCTGTGTAATCGATTACACCATTATGGTAATCGATTACACCAAGGAAAGTAATCGATTACTCCAGTCTTGTAATCGATTACATGTTTGAAATTCAAATTCAAACTGAAACGGTCACTTGTGTAATCGATTACACTAAGTGTGGTAATCGATTACCAGAACAAAAAGTTGTATCTTTTCATGAACCATTGTGTCCCAAACCTTTTGAAAAAGGTTGTGATGGTTCAAGGACGTTTCCCTTGCCTATATAAAGACCATTTGAGTCCAGAAAACATAACACACAAGAACAACAACATAGAACACACACTCACACGAAATTTACACATTTCACATGAGAAAAACACATTAGGCCAAAGCTTTTTCAAAACAAGTTCATCTTTTAGAAATTAAATCTTTTAGAGCCTAAATTCTGAGTTCATGATCTTCATGTTTACAAGAACACATTAGTTGTTCATATCTTGAAGAACTCAGAATTGTATTATGCTTAAAAGCCTTAAAGCATAATTTCTCATGTTCAATCCAATTGTGTGTTAAAGGATTGAAACAGCCAAGTGTAATATCTTCTTCATCTCTTTCTGTAAGATTGAGTTTTTCACCGTAGTATTCGGTGAAGGGTTGTTGTCACTGAAAGTGGTTTGCTTTCAGGGTTCTGGTTGAAGACAAGTTTGTCTTCAAGGTCTGAGGGTGGTTTGCCTTCAGGAATTGAAAGCGGTTTGCTTTCAAGGGCTGTTGAAAGCGGTTTGCTTTCGCAGGATATTGGTAGAAGTTCTTGGGGTCCTTGGGTTAGGAACTTGTAAGAAATTCTTATCAATAGTGGAAAAATCCTCAAGGGGTTTTCTTGAGGGACTGGACGTAGTCTTCGGTGGATTGAAGGCGAACCAGGATAAAATCTTGTGTGTGATTCTCTTTATCCTTCACATTTACTTTCAAGTATTGTTCATATCCGCTGCAATCACAAAGATCAACTCGTGATCATCATAAACTTGAAAGTAACGATTTCAATAAGGCGAAAATTGGGGCAACACTGATTCACCCCCCCCTCTCAGGTTGCTATCTGTTCTAACACTATCTGTACTAACAAGGTGAACATGGTAGCCGATTCTCTCAGTCGCAAGGCTATCCATGTTTCCTCTCTGATGATTAAGGAGTTGGAGCTGATTGAGGCTTTTCGTGACCTGAGTTTGGATGTGCAAGTGACGCCCGAGAAACTGAGTTTTGGGATGGTCACAGTGTCCAGTGATTTGTTACGGAGGATTAGAGACAAGCATATACAAGACAAAGAGTTGATTGAGAAGAGGGAGATGGTTAATGCCGGTAAGGCACCAGATTTTGCGATAGGTTCTGATGGTATCTTGCGTTGCAAGGGACATTTGTGTGTCCCGAGCGATGCCGAGTTGAGGAGAATGATCCTTGGCGAGGGTCACAAGAGCAGGTTGAGTCTTCATCTAGGTGCAACAAAGATGTATCAGGATTTGAATTTGAACTTTTGGTGGTTAGGTATGAAGATAAATGTTGCCGCGTGACTGACTTGCTAGAAGGAAAAGGTGGAGCATCAGAAGTCAGCAGGACTGATGCAATCGCTTGAGGTACCTGAGTGGAAGTGGGACAGCATCTCCATGGATTTTGTGGTTGCTTTACCACTTACTCGGAAGAGGTTCGATTCCATATGGGTGATTGTTGACAGGTTGATGAAGTTTGTACACTTTATACCAGTGAAGACCACTTATAAGGTAGAACAACTTGCAAAAGTCTACATTGCGGAGATTGTGCGTCTTCACGGGGTTCCTTCGACCATAGTTTGTGACACTCCTTTGGAATACCAACTTAAACTATAACGCTCTGATACCACCAAATGTGACGTACCTTTTTACTGGAATTTTTTTTATACTAACTAAGTAAAGATCCTCGGGATTAAGGCGGAAGATCATAATCCCTTACACATTCAAACTAAACTTCATTTATCTGGAAACACTCTGATACCTATTCTAAATCACATAGATGTACTATTACATCTTCATTGAGTCCTATTCTTACCCACCGATAGCTACCATGGCTTAATAGCTTCGGCGTACACGAACCATATCGATCTAAGCCCATCTCTATCTTTCACCTAAAAATGTTAACCACTGGAGGGAGTGAGCTACCAACAGATAAGAACATGAATGTGTCAGTAACCCTGACCGAAGTCATATGGAGGTCAGCCAAGCACAATTCATATCCATGTTATAAAAATATCATTCAATTTATATTCCATATCAACACGTAATATATGGACAGGTAACATACAATCACATCAATGCACAAGTAATATGCAAATAAGCTGATTATCAGTCCTCCCTTATAACTCCATAAATATTTTCATTTATTTCATTTTAGTGTCATGAATTCTAGTAGTGTATAAGGCCCGAAGCGTTTTAGCTTCTACACTCTTCAGAAAGCCATTCGGGAATTATGGACACGGAATTTACCCTCGTTCCACTCTTTACCGAACTTGATTACCTTAGGGCTTCTTCGTCAGATATACATGACTTTCCCAGTCCTTTAACTTCATACCAGCCTGACCTAAGGGGTCTAGCTTGGTACTGGTAGAGAGGTAGTCTCGTCATGTATTCCCGGGCTTATTCATCTTTGAACATGGCCACCCTCGGTATCCTTGTATTCCCACACTCTTATAGTGGTAGTGACAGCATTTTCTTACTCCTTATCTCTCCAAATGAATATATATATATATATATATATATATATATATATATATATATTATGTAGCATTTCGTCACCCCCTTATACTTTCGGAATATCCAGAGTCATAACTATGATGAACTCCGTTGCATCTGTATTTTGTCTCATAAAATGAGTTCATAAGATTTGAGTAACATATATAATAGGTAAGTAGAGTCTTACACACAGGAACCACGTTCTCTTGGTAACCATCCCGCACTTAAGTTCTCAAACCGTTTCAACTCCCTAATTCATTTAGTTATGTCCATTAACTATCTATCCTACTGGTGAGTCCTAATCAATTACAGGGTAGGCTAAATTTCATAAACAAGTGACAGGCCAATAATTACCTCAAGATTTTTCCCTCTTCTCTACTACCATAGATGCTATAGAGATATTGCTTATAGCAATATTAAATAAGCCTTATGACGGCAATTCCTAGTACCACTATATCCCATAGTGTACGTTCTCCATCTAATGTTCAATGTAATAACTTCACAATCAATTTCAGCATAGAACAATCAACATTCATTCACAAACATCATAGCACATCAAACAAGCAATCACACATAACAACAATATGCATTCCATCTTTCTAATAGACTGCTTATATGAAACCTAACATGACATGGCATAGTCTAACTCCCCTTACCTCGGTTTCCAGTTCGATGTTCTGAGTTTGTATATGATCTTTGATATTCTGCACATGATACCACATATACCAGTTTATGTGATATGTCAGAGTTAGAACTATGTCAATATTTACACTTTAGTCCTTTATATTTATTTTATTTACAATTAAGTCCTTATAGTTTCTTTATTTCACATTTAAAACCCTATATTATTTCTAAACTATATTTTCCTTCCTTATTTTACTTCCTCTGAATTTTGAGTCCTAATGTTAGTACAAGAAATCTCACATGCTCATGTTCTTAGTTATAACTAAGCTAGGTTTCTTATGATTTTATGTGGAATTCTTCACTTCCATCACTCTCTCTATTCATCTTCTGTTTTTCCTTCCTAAATTCACTATCATTAGCATGCAGAGTCCTTCTATTACAAGCTATAAGGGTTCCTACATCCATCTCACTATCTTCCATGTTCAAGTTTTTAACTTAAAGCTTGAAATTTCCATTTTGCTATTTATTGTTCTTTCCTTCTTCGTTTTGGGTCTCCTAAATTACTCCTCGATGTTCCAAAAACTCACACGAATCATTTCTAGGTCATTTGGTTCATTGGGTAGGTCAGAATATGGAACACGAGTTTCTTGGGTTCTTGGCTTCATGGCTTCAAATTCCTAGTTTCCAGGGCTCAAAACTTGTTCCTAGAGGTTCCAAAATCAAGAAATAAGGTGAAAAATGAGTTATGGAGGTCCAATTACCTCAAAAAAGCAGTTCTGGGAAATTGTTCTTGAGTGGCTCACCGGAGAAGATGAAGCGCATCGGTGGCCACGGCGGTCGTCGTCGCCAAAGCTGAGCTGAACGGTGATCCTGATTCCTCAAGCTTCTAGAAACTCAGTGGTGGTGGTGGTTTGTCCTAAAGCTTTGTGGTTACAACGGAAAACACGAAAGAATAAATTTTCCGGTCACCGGATTCTGGAAAATACATGCCGGAAACCAGAGAAAATTTCAGAACTCGATTCCGTTCGTTTCTTCGAGCAAAGCTTAAAGAAAATTACCTATAATCCATCCTCACACTCCTAGAAAGCTAATGGAGAAAGTTTCAAGTCCTAAAACACACTTGAAACAGAGAATCGAAGAAGAAAAGTTTGAAGAAAGCTCCTCGGTTTTGTGGGAAAACCAGGGCCCTCTTCCTTGCTCGAGCCCTCTAGACTTTCTCATACCATTTCCCTAGTTTCTTTGGTGTCCAGGAAGTGATATTTATAGGCTGAATGGGTGTTAACCTAATGAATCAAGATTTCAACCTTAATGGAATTGCACCACCAATGGCTTTTCATGCAAGGTGCTTAGGGTTTCTTTCCATGCATTCTGGTGGTGATGCACGAAATTAGGGTTGATGTTGTGGTTAATGGAGTCTGAAATTTCATTTGAGGTGATGTGCATAGTGACATGTACATTAGACATAGTGATCACTTGCACCGTATTGGTCGCACATACCGTCATGCCGTCACTACGGTATGAAAATGACACTATTCTCAAGTAAACCTTATGCAATAATGTTTCACCTGAATTATTTCCCTCTCTTAGAGTCCAAAATCATGAGTAGTCAGTACTCTTAGTTAATTGGCTCAGTTTGGTTACGAACATTCCAAGACAATACCGACTATTGTCAAAAGAGCTAATCAGAGTAATTGGGGTTCCTATTGTCAATGTCATGTCTATACTTTTCTAATAATCATATTTATTACTACAATTAGCAATCAATCCATCCATACACACTATTACTATATAAATATATTTTATAAGTTACTGAGGTAGATCTAGGGTTTCTATCTCTCATAGTCAGTAGTTAGGGTAATAGCTTAAGGCAATTACCTTCTGAAAATACGGGATGTTACATAGTTTCCGACAGAGATCCGAAGTTTACTTCACACTTCTAGAAGGCTCTGCAAGGAGGTCTTGGTTTGAGGTTGAGTTTGAGTTCTACTTACCACCCGCAGACTGACAGGCATACGGAGAGGACGATCCAAACACGGGAGGATATTGTCCGGGCTTGTGTGCTTGATAATCAGGGAAGCTGGGATGAGTTACTGCCATTGATTGAGTTTACCTATAACAGCAGTTTCCACGCCAGCATTGGAATGGCCCTATATGAGGCATTGTACGAGAGGAGGTGCAGGACACCGTTGTGTTGGTTCCAGGTTTGGGAGCATTTACTAGTAGGGCTAGAGTTGGTTGAACAGACGACAGAGAAGGTGAAGCATATTAGAGAAAATGAAGACATATCAGAGTCGGCAAAAGAGATATGCCGATAACCAGCGAAGGGAGTTGGAGTTTGCACCAGGGGAGCATGTTTTCCTTCGTGTGACACCAACTACTGGAGTCGGGAGGGTGATTAAATCAAAGAAGCTGACATTGATGTTTATTGGGCCATATCAAATCATCGAGAGAGTTGGACCGATAGCGTATCGCATTGCCTTGCCACCCTTCTTGTCCAGGATTCACGATGTTTTGCATGTGTCCCAGTTGCGGAAGTACATTCCCGATCCGTCGCATGTCATCACCCAGGATGATATCCAGTTGAGAGAGAACTTGACGTTCGAGGTTCTGCCGATTACGATTGTTGATCGGAGGGTGAAACAGTTGAAGAACAAAGAGATTCCTTTAGTGGAAGTGATTTGGAACTAGACCACGGGGGACGCCACATGGGAGTTGGAGGAAAAGATGAGGGAGAAATATCCTGATCTATTCCTTGACTCTTAATTTCAAGGATGAAACTTGCTTTAGGGGGTAGGATTGTACCACGGGGGACGCCACATGGGAGTTGGAGGAAAAGATGAGGGAGAAATATCCTGATCTATTCCTTGACTCTTAGTTTCAAGGATGAAACTTGCTTTAGGGGGTAGGATTGTAAAACCCTCTATTTTTGTAATTTACATTTTTATCCTTGAACTATTTGCAATTGTGTTTTAGTCCTTGAGGCTTATGATATTATGATTTTATTCCTTGAGTATTTTGATATTGAAATATGATCATTGGTTGAAAATAATTATTTTGGTTGGTCAAAAACAAAACTGGCTCTTCATCCACTACCTTGCTTAACACATACAAGAGGAGAAAAAGTTCTAATAGAAAAATTCTGGTTCCTAGTGCTAAAAAATCTTCCTGGCTATTGCTACCTTCTTTTCCTTGTCTCAAGAGAACAAAGACAAGCAACCCCCTTCTTCCTTCTTTCCTTGTTCGACTAGCCTCCTCCCTTGGTATGTGAGACTGAAATTCAATTTTCTTCAAGGTTACGGGATAGAAATCCACCGGTAAGTATCCATCCTTGTTTAATTCCTGAATTCTTCTATGATCACCTTCAACCCTGACTTAGCCTTGTTTTGTTTGTGGGCATAAATTCTTCTCCTCAAAGTCAAGCTGACCACGAAATTCCTCCTCACTTCTGAGACAAGAAAGAGTATTGGAATTTAGAAGGCGAACACCGGTTTACGTTCGTGTCCGGAGCTAATTTGAGGTTGGTTTCACCTTGCACTTTTACTCCTTATTGTATGTCATTGTCTATAAGCATTGAAAAGTTTAATTGAGTAAAAATTGATTTTGGACACACAAACTCTTGAAACCCCGTGACTCTCATGAAAACTCTGAGTAAAAATTGCTTTGAAACTCTCCTTTATGAGAAAAACTTGATGTTGGTCATGCTGGCAGAGAGCTAACGCTTGAGTGTTAGCCTCCCAATGCTTGAGCGTTGGCGTTCTTCCCAGAACGTCTTCCAGTCCAGGGAGCCAACGCTTGAGTGTTGGCATCCCGACACACAAGCGTTGGGCCCCTGTCAGCCAAAAAATAGATTTTTAATATTTGAACTGTTGGTTCATGAGATTGGGAATTATTTGAGTCATATCATATGCACTACTTAGGTTTGTTTGGGTTCTAATGTGACGGGTACTTGTCTCGTGGGATCAAGCCGAGGGTAATGTGGTGGGTACTTGTCCCACGTGATTATCCTACCCTTGTTTTGGGAAAATTCGGCAATAACTATGCATGTAGATATCTTAGGAATGATTTGCATAATAAAAAGAAAAAAAAATTATATATATATTTATATATATATATATATATTCCAAATGAAATTGGACGTGATTGATCTGTTGGACTTTTATTTATTTATGTATTTATGTTATTTCTAATTTATATTATTATTTTATTTAATGATTATTGATTAATTGTGGATTGATATTATTATTTGTTTTTAAACTTAACCCTTTGCTGCTTGTGTGTATGTTGATTGGGCGCTTAACACCACAGAGGAACAGTGTGAAGCATAGATTGAAGAGGCAAGGTGGGGCAAGGAAGAGAAGATGAAGTTGTGAAGATGAATTGTATCTTAGTGTTTTTTTTCAAAGACTTAGATGAATTTTATGTCATTAATACGTTATTTTAAATTTCCATTAGATTTAATGATAACTATGGGATTATATTTGTTAAATATTTATTCGAGCGACGAAACTGTTTTTCAAAAAAAAAAGAGGGACCCTTTCTGAGAGGTTTACGAAACTTATTTCCGCGTAATTACAATGTGATCCCTGAATTCAAAATTGGGGTGTTACAAAATCGAAATCCTTTCTTCTTCTTTGTTGCTGCTCGAGTATTCATCCCTCCCTGGAAGACCGAAGACGTTTTCTTCTCTCTTCTTTCCGAGGACTGTCGGCAAGCAATCCTTAATTTAAAATTTGTTTCAAGTGATGATCATTGAATCGTAATTCTGGAATAAATGCTAATCCTACTCTGTTCTCGGTTTTCTCGTTCGTTTCAAGGATTCCGTCGTTTGAAGGTTCCAACTGTTGCCGAAATTGTTGATTGGTCGTTGTTCGAGTCGTGGAGACGAGCATATTCTTTTCTTTTAATCGGTCTAGACTCAGGTTCTTCTCTCTTGTTTCTCATTGCGTCGTAAATTCATTTTGTTGTTGAGCGTTATTCCATGAATTAAACGTTTCCCTAAAGTCTCTTGTGCTTTAGAGAAAATATCCTTCTATTGATTTCCCCATTGTTTTGTCCATGGGAAAAGTCTTGCTTTCGAAAAGTGGGTTTAAAATTGATTTTAGGGTGAAAAATTGCTGTTGTTGGGCTCCTGGAAGGGAGCCAGCGCTAGGTTGCTACCCAGGACATGTTGCCAGACAGGGAGCTAACGCCTAGGAATTGGCATCCCAGTGTATGGGCGCAGGGCCCCTGGCAGCAAGTTTCTGTTTTTGTTTTAACTCTTCAAAAATCCTTTGGGGGGTTGTTTTCCACCATTGCTCCAACGATTATTGATTATTGTCCATCATTTTATCTTGCTCGAGTGGGAGAAGAGGTTTATGCAACCTAATCGACGGTAAGGGTAACTCACGTCCTAGAGAGCCTCGAGTCATGCATGCTTGTGTTTTGTTCTTGCTTGAGTTGAACATGCTTTGATTGTGAATGAGTTTCCCTAGAATTCTGAATATATTTTGCTATGGAATATTTGAATAAACAATTGTGGTCAAGGTATTTCTTTTGAATGTTATTATAACATGATGTTGTGAATTGGAAATTTGGGAAATTGTTAATATATGTTTTGTTAGAGAAAAATATCTAAATGAATTAATCTATTTTGATAAATAACAATTTCGTTAAGAGTCACTAACTTTCTTTGAAGAATTTTATATTCAGGGACTCTTATGAACGGAAGCCATGCTGCAACCATTATCAAAAAGCAAAGGAAAAGTCCGTCCGGCTATAAGAATTGAATCCACCTTCAGAGTAAAGTTCGTCCGCCTGGAAAGTTTGTCAGGTCCATTCCTCGTCAAACATATGGGTTGACAAAGGAACAATGATTAAAGACAGGTACAAAAAGAATCTGCTTAGAAGAGATCGTTTGCTCAAACCGAAGATGAGCTGTCATGCACCTCTTGGTTGATCAGAGCATTAATGTCGAAAGAGACAGAATTAAGCGCCCTCTACCTTGAAGATTCAAATTCTCTGACATTCCTTAATTCAAGCTGCTTTTGCTGAATTAACGGTGAAATCCTCTGATCATCGTATCTCCTCAACGGCCAAATCTGAATCCTCTGATCACAACATTAAATGCCATATTAGCTGTAATGCACCTGCATTAAATGCAGCCCCTGAAGTCCAGAACAAAAGCTTCGCCAGACGATCTCAGTCTTCATCTGTTGAAGAAACATTCTTCCTGGCAGACTACAACAAACATATGCAGATATATCCGTTACTCACAATCAAGCAAAGACTCAACGGAACTATTTTTGAAGATCTTCATCAGCACCTCCAGTTATCATCCTACTGAAGATATAAATAGTGGTCTTTGCATCATTTTCAATTCGGCGACTTACATACTATCAAAGCATTCAAATCCTTCAAGTCAGTTTACAATTTGAACAAGCTTTAGCCAAGAACACTCAGCAACTCTAGACTTTCTATTCTTCTGAGTTTAGTCGCCAACCAGTGTGAAATCCCCATAGAGTGAAAACTCTCATTCTTCTCACACAATCTCTTCAGAGAATCAAGTTAAAGATCATCTCTGAACCTAGAACCTCATAGTTTCTACCTACTCTTTGTGAAGAGATCTTTGTAGAAAAACAAACCTTCTTGAAAAAGAACTGGGAGAAGTCCTGTCTAATACTTGAGAGATAAAGGAGAAGTCCTGAGAAAAATTGTAAAGGAGTAGTCCTCAGAATACTGGGAGAAGCCCCTGAGAAAACTTGTACTATTCAGTTGAAATAGTGGAAAATCTTGGTATAGCCAAGGACTGGACGTAGCCCTATCGGTTTTGGCGGTGAACCAGGATAAATATCTTGTGTGCTTTACTCTTTACACTCTAAGTATATTTCCGCTGCACTTCTCTTTAAACGTTTTCGAACTCATAACAAGTATTTTACGAAAAACTTTTCAAAAGACACACACACAATTCAAACCCCCCTTTCTTGTGTGATTTTATTACTATCATGTTTTTGTGAACTGTTGGTTCATAAGGTTGATCATTTTTGGCATGGCATATGCATCATTGAGGTTGAGGGTGTCGCGTGGTTGTTGTTCCATGTGGTCTACCTAAGGGTGATTGTTTGGGTTGTCGTTCCCAAGTGATCTTCCTGTCCCCATTTGGGACGAATTCACCCCCGTTGGGGTCGATATATTGATTGTGGCCAGAGAAGAGTATGTAGATGCATCTTGAGGATTAACATGCATTGTTGTGTGGAAATTATCTTGAGCTATAAGAGGTTAAGAACTTCTATATTAATGTTGTTGGTGCTGTATTATAAAATATATTGTATCTGCTGTTTCTGTTTTTTGTTTTATTCTGTTGCTGCTGTAATAATCATGCTATTACTGTCTTTTAAGCATGTTGTTCGTTGTTTCTCTTGATGTTTGTTTTAGGAGTTAACCATTTTCTTCTTTGTTGTTTGTTGTTTTTTTTTGGGCACTTAACGCCATAGATTTACAACGCGAGGAATTAAAGGAAGAATAAATTGAGAGTAGCTAAAGGAAATGATGCAAGGATGGTTTGAATATCTTGAAGAGATTTTTATTTACGCTGTTATTTTGAAATAACTTAGCACATCGTGGTGCGATTTATTATTAATTTGATTACGCGTTGAATTATATATAATTATGGGGAATATTATTATGTTAAATAAATATTGAGTGTCGAAATTCTTTTGAAAATTTGAGTTGTTTTCTGAGAGGTTTTTATTTTCCACGAAATTACTATGTGACCCCTGACCTTGAAATTGGGGCGTTACAAGGAGCATGCTCAGGGAAAAGAAACTTCCAAAGGAATTGTGGGCTGAAGTAGTGGCAACAACAACATACATACTCAATAGATTTCCAACAAAGAGATTAGGATCAACCACACCTGAAGAAGCTTGGATTGGGAAGAAGCCAAGTGTGAAACATCTCAGAATTTTTGGATGTGTGTGCTATAAACATGTGCCAAATGCAAAGAGAAGCAAGCTGGACGATGAAAGTGAGAAGATGATCCTAATTGGATTCCATTCCACTTGAGCATACAAGCTGTTTGATCCCCTCACTAATTCAATTTCAATTAGTAGATACGTTGTTGTTGATGAGCAAGCAACTTGGAATTGGAATTCATCGTCTACCATAGTATCGTCTGCTCCAGGATCGTTCGTCCAATGCTGAACCATCTGCCATAATATCGTCTTCTTCAGGATCGTTTGCACCTGGATCGTCCAATACTGGACCGTTTTCTCCAAGACCGTTTGCACCTGCATCGTTCAATGCTAGACCGTCCAGAGCTAGGCCGTTTGCACTAGATCGTCCACAGCTAGATCGTCTGCTCCTAACACGACTGCTTCATCGTCTACGGTAAGGATGTCAATTCCATTAGACGATAATACTCTCGAGTTTATTCCATTAACAACGGGAAACATCAAAGCTGAGGAAGAATTAAATAATCAAGGGATTCAAAGCAGCCAGAGAGCACGAAGGGAAAGAAATCCTCCAAGGAGATTGGAAGATTTTGTTTCTTTTCCTAATCAAGAAGAAAACAATGTAGGTGATATCGTACACTTGGCTTTCTATGTTGAGTCTAAGCCAGTGAGTTTGGCAGAGGCTGTTAAAAATCCTAAATTGGTTGAAGCCATGAAAGAAGAATTATTAGCAATTGAGAGAAACAAGACCTGGGAACTGGCAGATTTACCTCAAGGCAAGAAACCCATTGCAGTGAAGTGGGTTTTTAAGGTGAAAATGAATCCTGATGGAACCGTTGCTAGATACAAAGCAAGGTTGGTTGCAAAGGGTTTTTCAGCAAAGAGAAGGGCTGGACTATTAGATTCAAATGATTTAATGAATTATTATATTTTGATAAATAACAATTTCGCTTAAGGCTTAATATTGTTAGAGATAGAATTCCTAACTCTGTGAATATTTTCATACTCAGTGTTAGTATAGATAGCAACCTGAGAGGGGGGGTGAATCAGGTTTACCCGATTTTCGCCTTAACAACTTCTTACTTTCAAGATATATGTAAATGCAAACGATTGCAGCGGAATTAAGTGTTGCTTGAAAGTAAAGATGAAGGATAGAAGAATTCACACACACAGAATTTTATACTGGTTCACCTTCTATCCACCAAAGGCTACGTCCAGTCCCTCAAGAAACCCATGAGGATTTTTCCACTATTGATAAAAATCTCTTACAAGTTCTTACACCAAGGACCCTAAGAATTTCTATCAATTTCCTGTGAAAGTATACCACTTTCAACAGCCCCCTGAAAGTATACCACTTTCAGTTCCTGAAGGCAAACCACCCTCAGACCTTGAAGGCTTGACCACCTTCAATCAACACCCTGAAAGTACACCACTTTCAGTACCAACAACCCTTCACCGAGATCCACGGTGAATACTCAATCTATCAGAAAGAGATGAAGAAGAGTTTACAATTGGCTGTATCAATCCTTTAACATACAAGTGGATTAATCATGATAATTTATGCTTTAAGGCTTTTAAGCATAATAGGATTCTGAGTTCCTCAAGATATGAACAACTAGAGTGTTCTTCTCAACATGAAGATCATGAACTCAGAATTTAGGCTCTTGAAAGTTGAAGTTCTAAAAGACTTGATGAAAGAACTATTTTGACAAAGCTTTGGCCTAATGTTGTATTCTCATGTGTTGTATGTGTTCTGGACTCAAATGGACTTTATATAGGCAAGGGAAACGTCCTTGAACCAATGCAACCTTTCTCAAAAGGTTTGAGACACAATGGTTCATGAAAAGATGCAACTTTTCGTGTGTGTAATCGATTACATCACTTAGTGTAATCGATTACACTAATAGCCGTTTCAGTTTGAATTTCAAATTCAAACATGTAATCGATTACAAGCAAGTGGTAATCGATTACTTGCCTATGTGTAATCGATTACCAGAAATCTGCAATCGATTACACTGAAGTCCAACTTCCAGAAACTTGATTTTTTAAGATCGGCTTAAGTTTTTCTACTTCTTTTAAGTTATGAAAACATTAAGCTTGATTATTGTAGGTGTTTTAAAGAGCCTTTATGCTTTGAGAGACCTTTAGAAGCATAACTCACCTAAACTAAGACTTCTAGGTAATTGATGAACTTTATAGCGTTGTTTCCTCTAAGTCTTCTTTTCTTCTTTTTGCTGATGAGTTTGTCGTCATCAAAACCTCAGCCAGGGTCAGGAGCAAGACCTTCTTCACAATCTCCCCTTTTTTGATGATGGCAAACACATTCCTTGATACTTGAAGATCATATATGCTTCTCTGTTGAAAACTCCCCCTGTTTGATGTAATCGTGTATATCTCCCCCTTTCTAATTCACTTGTTGAATTCCTGCATATTGTCTTTAAGAAACACAGAACCTTTCTCCCCCTTTTGACTTCATCAAAAAGAAGAAAGGCCAAAAACAGGCATACATCCATACAAGTATATTTCGAAATAAAGCATAGGGGTATGGGGGTAAAGATGGAAAACAGAATGATAAACCACAACCAACACACATATATATATAAAAACAAAGAAAGTGCAAACAACAAAGAGTATTCATGATAAAATTATTACAGACTTTGAAAATAAACAGGAAACTAGCCTAGAAGACTAAGAGTCATCTGAGAATTCTTCATCATACGTCGATGGGAAAAGACCGTCATAATGAAGCAACCATGAAAGGGTATCAATCCCATAGTCATGAAATAATCCTAGATGGGAGAGGATTTTTGTATCAACACACTTGTAATTGGAAGACTGCACATCATACAGTTTGGCGATGGGTACACCAGAGTGAAGGAGAAGACGGGTGAAAATGGGTGCGTACGGAAAGGACTGTGCTTCATCTCTGCATGTGAGCATATGATGCATCACCAGGAAAGTCCAGTCGATGGCATGACTATTAATGATACCATACAAAATTTGGAGTTCTAACTCACTAATGTGAGCAAGAAGATTTTCCTGAGGCAGAAGAATTTGATGAATAAAGTAATGAAGCAAGTGGTTTGTGGTGGTGAGGACATCAACATGAAAGGGACAAGATTTGGTGCGAGGTGGATGAAGTTTCTTTATCTCTGATGGAGTAAAGCGACATAATGTTTGATAAAAAGACTCTGGATTATAGTCTAGCCAGGGGCATGGCAAATGATTCCCTAACTTTGCACCAGTGGATGGAAGACCTGAACATTTGCCAAGAGAGATAAGAGAATATTGAACCGTAGTCCCTTTAACAGAAGATTTAATGCCGGTGCCCTGAACTTCCAAATTATAGTAGAAGATCTTGACTAAGTCAGGATAGTAGGGATTATTTGATGTGATGAAATCATCGAGATATTGGTTTCCTAGAAGAGCAGGGAAGGTTAGACCTGCTTCGATGAAAGAATTTAAGTTTGCATGGTTTGGTTCAGAAAATGAGAGACGAACCGTGTTCTTTCATCTGAAGTTGGAAGAAGGCGTGAGAGGTTCAAGGGATGAGGAGGACAGAAGACTGGTGAAAGGAAAGGAGAGGACGACATGTTAGAACGAGTAGATGGTTCTTCTAGGAATAGAAATAGAGTTTCAAGGTGTTAGGAATCAAGGTTCTAGATGATAGAAATGGATTTGGAAGGCAATTTCGATCATCATCTGATGCTGTGATTATATAGCTCGTGCATGTAATCGATTACAACAGTTGGGTAATCGGTTACAGAGCTGTTTTCCTGAATTTGAAATTCAAAAGGTGGAGGAAAATTTGAAATTTTGGCAGTTTTCGAGCAGGTAATCGATTACAGCAGTTAGGGTAATCGATTACTGGCAGTTTAAATTTGAAAAATTTCCAATTTCGAATAGGTAATCGATTACTTAGAAGATTCTAACAGGCACGAGGACTGAGAGCATGGGTAATCGATTACAGGATCTATGGTAATCGATTACTAGGACATTTTTAAAGGTTCTAAACTAAAAAGCCCTATGTAACATATTTCTAGAAGAACATTTAAGCACATAATCAATTTGAACACCTGCAATCATATAAGTTCACACAAAGATTATGCGAATGTCATATAACTTTAAATGTCATGTTCATCTAATATCCCTAATTCTCTTCTAGTCTTAAAGAATGAATCTTTAGGAAGAGGTTTTACAAAAATATCAGCTAGTTGGTAATGTGTATCTACAAATGAAATCTCAATATCCTTTCTCATGACATGATCTCGAAGAAAATGATGTCTTATATCAATATGCTTAGATCGAGAATGCATGATGGGGTTTTTAGTGAGATTAATAGCACTTGTATTGTCACATTTGATTGAAATGCAGCCCAGCTCTAAGCTATAATCTTTGAGTTGTTGTTTGAGCCATAGAGTTTGTGCGCAACAACTTCCTGCAGCAATATATTCTGCTTCAGCAATACTTAGAGCAACACATGCTTGTTTCTTACAAGACCAAGAAACAAGGGCATTTCCCAACAAGTTACAAGTACCACTTGTTCTTTTTCTTTCAGTTTTGCAACCAGCATAATCAGAATCAGAATATCCAATCAAATCACAAACACTCCCTTTGGGATACCACAGACCAACATTTGTAGTTCCTTTCAGATATTTGAAAATCAGTTTGACTGAACTCAAATGTGATTCCCTAGGAGATGCTTGATATCTAGCACATAGACACACACTAAACATAATATTGGGTCTACTTGCAGTTAAGTATAGAAGAGAACCGATCATACCTCTGTATTTGGTAATGTCTACTTGAACACCGGATTCATCTTGATCTAGATAAGTGTTAGACCCCATTGGTGTGGCTATAGCTTTGCAATCATCCAAATCATATTTCTTTAACAGTTCCTTGCAAAACTTTGATTGATTGATGAATATCCCATCATGTGATTGCTTAATTGGCAATCCTTTGGTTCTCTTGATAAACAAGATTGTGTCAGCCTTACCCTTTTGGAATCCTTTCTCACAAAGGAATGTGCTTAATCTATCATACCATGCACGAGGAGCTTGCTTAAGACCATAAAGTGCCTTCTTTAATCTGAAGACATGTGAAGGGAACTTAGAATCTTCAAATCCTGGAGGTTGCTTCACATAGACTTCTTCTTGAATGTATCCGTTCAGGAAAGCACTTTTGACATCCATTTGATATAATGGGAAGTTTAAAGAACAAGCATAAGCCAACAGAAGTCTTATGGCTTCCAACCTTGCTACTGGTGCATAGGTTTCATCAAAATCTATGCCTTCCTCTTGATTATAACCTTGTGCAACCAACCTTGCTTTGTTCCTAACAATAATTCCATTTTCATCTAACTTGTTTCTGAATACCCACTTTGTACCAATGACATGCTTGTCAGTAGGCTTAGGAACAAGTTCCCAAACTTGATTCCTTTCAAATTGGTTTAGTTCTTCCTGCATTACCACAATCCAGTACTCATCCTCCAGAGCATCATTCACTTTTGAGGGTTCTATTTGAGAGACAAAGGCCATATTCAAAACTGAATCATTTAAGCGAAGCCTTGTAGAAACGCCTCTAGAAATATCACCAATGATATTATCAACTGGATGATCCCTGTGGGTTCTCCATTCCTTTGGTAGTTGATAAGTGTTGTCTTCAATGTGCTCTTCTTGTATTGGATTTTGATCTCTTTCCTTTTGAGAGTCTTCATTGATAATGATATCTTCTTCTTCATTATCTGGAAGATTGACTATATCTTCTATTGAAGATTTAGACTCATCAAAGGAAACATGTATGGATTCTTCCACAGATAGATTTTTCTTGTTAAAGACTCTATATGCTTTGCTTGTTAGAGAATAACCAAGGAATTTACCTTCATCAGATTTTTCGTCAAACTTACCAAGGTTTTCCTTTCCATTGTTCAAGACAAAGCATTTGGATCCAAAAGCATGTAGATGAGAGATATTTGGTTTCCTTCCTTTGTAGAGTTCATAAGGGGTTTTCTTCAGAATAGGTCTAATAAGAACTCTATTGGAAACATAGCAAGCAGTACTTACAGCATCAGCCCAAAAGTACTTAGGAAGACTTGATTCACTTAACATGGTTCTTGCTAATTCTTCAAGTAGTCTATTCTTCCTGTCTACAACACCATTTTGTTGTGGTGTTCTCGGAGTAGAGAAATTATGTGATATACCATTTTCATCACATAGTTCTTGAAATTGATGATTCTGAAATTCTCCACCATGATCACTTCTAATAGAAGAGATCTTTAAAGCCTTCTCATTTTGAACTAGCCTTGTATATCTCTTGAATGCGTTGAAGGCTTCATTCTTATGAGGCAAGAATAATGTCCAAGTAAATCTAGAGAAATCATCAACAATAACAAGTGCATAAAAATTACCTTCGAGGCTTTTTGTTCTTGATGATCCGAACAAATCCATATGTAGCAATTGAAGGGGTCTTGTAGTTGAGACTACGTTCTTTGGCTTGAAAGACGTTCTGGTTTGCTTCCCTTTTTGACATGCATCACAAAGCTTGTCTTTCTCAAATCTTATCTTTGGAAGCCCAACAACTAGATCATGCTTGACAAGTTTGTTTAAATGATCTATGTGTATATGAGCAAGTCTTCTATGCCATAGCCATGAATCACTATTGTTCTTGGCCAAAAGACATCTTACATTTTGTGGAATTTCTTCCAAGGATATCATGAAGACCTTATTGACTTTATATCCAGAAAAATTAATCTCTTTAGTTTTCACATCTTTTACTACACATATATCATCAATGAAACCAACTTTCAAACCTTTGTCACAGAGTTGACTGATACTCAGAAGAATATGCATCAAACCATCAACATAAAGAACTTTATCGATGACAAAACCCTTTTCCCTCGGTATAAGAAAAGAAAACTTTGTTTTGTCTCTTGTCATGTGTGGTGAGCAGCCACTATCAAGATACCATAAATCCTTTGCTGCTTTCATACACACCTACATGACAAAGTTCAGACATGGGTATTAGGAACCCAACAAGTTTTAGGTCCTTCTAAGTTAACATTCTTCCTAACCCATATGTATTCCCTATTTGGTACTCCAACATTTTTGTAATAACATCTACTAGGGGTATGTCCTATTTTGTTACAATAAGTACAAGAATAATGATTGTAACTAGATGTTTGCCTAGGAGAGGGATTAATCTTCTTAGGAGGTCTATGAGGATTACTTTTCCTATTGTTCATACTCCTAAAAGAATTAGTCTTAGTATTTTTAGAAGATCCTTCCACTTTGTTTGGTTTTACAAACACAGTTTTCTTGACTTCTTTTGTCTTTGAGTGAGATGTATATCCTAGACCTGACTTACTGTTTGAGTGCCTTTGCACACTTAGAATATCATCTAACTTTTGTTTTCCTGTGTTGAAGTTATGAACTCTTTGTTGAAGATTATCTATCTTTTCTTCTAGAGAACTACACTTAGTGCATTTATGTGGAATATCTAACTTAGATTTTACTACGTCTAGTTCTTCTTGTAAAATCCTACACTTACTTTCTAAGGATGAAATTAAATCATTTTGCCTAGTGCTAACCTTAGAAAATTCTTGACATAATTTAAACATATTTTCCATAGTATATTTTAAATCGTGAAAAGACATAGAATTGTCACTAACCTGGGAATTTTCAACATCTGAATCATGTGAGGCCATCAATGCAACTTGTGCTTCTTCTTTGTCAGAATCTGATGATGAACTTACTTCATTATCATCCCAAGCCAAGTATTCTCTTCGTGTAGATTGATCCTTCTTTTCGAATTTGTCCTTTAGACCATGTTTCTTCTTTTGAAGATTTGGACATTCTAACTTGATGTGTCCAGGCTTACCACATTCGAAGCATGTGATCTTTTGAGAGGAGGAGGAATCATTGTTCCTTTGGAAAGATCTGTTATTGTTAAATTTCATACCTTTTCTTTTGAGAAACTTTCCAAAGTTCTTTACCAGAAGATTCAAGTTCCCATTGTCTTCTTCTTCAAAATCTGCATCATAATCATCTTTGATGCTTTCTGTAGCCTTTAGGGAAATGGATCGATACTTCTTCTCATGTTGTTCAAGCTCCTCCAAACGATTCAATTCCAACTCGTGTTCTTGGAGTTTTCCAAAGAGAGTTGCAAGAGTCATATTTGATAAACTCTTCTTCTCTGAAATGGCTGTAACCTTTGGTTGCCATACTCTTGTAAGTGATCTTAGAACTTTCATTTGCAAGTCACTGTTTGAAAACTGTTTTCCAAGAGAAATCAAATGGTTAATCAAATGAGTGAATCGTTTTTGCATATCTAATACCTTTTCTCCTAGAAGCATTCTGAACATTTCATATTCTTGAGAAAGAGTATTAATCTTTGATCTCTTGACTTCATCTGTTCCTTCATGAGTCACCATCAACGTATCCCATATTTCTTTTGATGAAGTGCACGTTGATACTCTGAAAAACTCATCCATGCCAAGAGAAGATGTAAGAATGTTCATTCCTTTGAGATCATATTGAACCTTCTTCTACTTCTGATACAGGCACAAAGGGACCTTCTTCAATGGCTTTCCAAATTCCTGCGTCTAATGACTTTATGAATATTTTCATCTTGATTTTCCAGAAGTCATAGTGTTCTCCATTGAAGAAAGGTGGCCTGTTTATATTGAATCCTTCACTTGTTCCATGATTGGAAGAGGATGCCATCTTTTCTCGGATCTTAGGAATAACTTACCTAAACTTCCGCTCTGATACCAATTGTTAGTATAGATAGCAACTTGAGAGGGGGGGGGTGAATCAGGTTTACCCGATTTTCGCCTTAACAACTTCTTACTTTCAAGATATATGTAAATGCAAACGATTGCAGCGGAATTAAGCGTTGCTTGAAAGTAAAGATGAAGGATAGAAGAATTCACACACACAGAATTTTATCCTGGTTCACCTTCTATCCACCGAAGGCTACGTCCAGTCACTCAAGAAACCCTTGAGGATTTTTCCACTATTGATAAAAATCTCTTACAAGTTCTTACACCAAGGACCCTAAGAATTTCTATCAATTTCCTGTGAAAGTATACCACTTTCAACAGCCCCCTGAAAGTATACCACTTTCAGTTCCTGAAGGCAAACCACCCTCAGACCTTGAAGGCTTGACCACCTTCAATCAACACCCTGAAAGTACACCACTTTCAGTACCAACAACCCTTCACCGAGATCCACGGTGAATACTCAATCTATCAGAAAGAGATGAAGAAGAGTTTACAATTGGCTGTATCAATCCTTTAACATACAAGTGGATTGATCATGAGAACTTATGCTTTAAGGCTTTTAAGCATAATAGGATTCTGAGTTCCTCAAGATATGAACAACTAGAGTGTTCTTATAAATATGAAGATCATGAACTCAGAATTTAGGCTCTTGAAAGTTTAAGTTCTAAATGACTTGATGAAAGAACTATTTTGACAAAGCTTTGGCCTAATGTTGTATTCTCATGTGTTATATGTGTTATGGACTCAAATGGACTTTATATAGGCAAGGGAAACGTCCTTGAACCAATGCAACCTTTCTCAAAAGGTTTGAGACACAATGGTTCATGAAAAGATGCAACTTTTCGTGTGTGTAATCGATTACATCACTTAGTGTAATCGATTACACTAATAGCTGTTTCAGTTTGAATTTCAAATTCAAACATATAATCGATTACAAGAAAGTGGTAATCGATTACTTGCCTATGTGTAATCGATTACCAGAAAGCTGCAATCGATTACACTGATGTCCAACTTCCAGAAACTTGATCTTTTAAGATCGGCTTAAGATTTTCTACTTCTTTTAAGTTATGAAAACATTAAGCTTGATTAGTTTAGGTGTTTTAAAGAGCCTTTATGCTTTGAGAGACCTTTAGAAGCATAACTCACCTAAGCTAAGACTTCTAGGTAATTGATGAACTTTATAGCGTTGTTTCCTCTAAGTCTTTTTTTCTTCTTTTTGCTGATGAGTTTGTCGTCATCAAAACCTCAGCCAGGGTCAGGAGCAAGACCTTCTTCACACTCAGGAACATCTATCTACTTGAAGAAGAACTGCATAGATCTATACAAAGCATTATCAAAAGCATAACATCAAGCAAAGTATAGAAGAAGGGTACGTCTGGCCACTCACGAAAAAGTCAGTCTGCGAGTTGAGTACGTTTGACTTAAGGAGAACGTCCGGCAACTCGAGTTGAGTACGTTTGACTGAAGAAGCACGTCCGCTTAAGGAGTACGTATGGGAACTCTGTGAGAGCTCGTTTGCCAAGTCATGTTGAAGAGTTCGTGTGTCATAACTATCTCCGCAATCAAGGCCATCTACCTCGTCAAAGCATTAATGAAGCACTGTTGAGCGCATAATGAAGAAAGGGACATAATTAATAATTTATTCCTCGTTTCTGCAAACCTCTCTGTTGTTCCTTAAATCAAGCAACTTTCACAGAAGGCAACAGCGGATTTTCTGAACATAGTATCTACTAAACTATCAAATTCAAATCTTCTGTTCAGAACATTAATTTCTCTCTTAGCTGGATTGCACGAACATTTAATGCCGAAGTTCAACCTCAAGGCAGAAAGCATTGAAACGCCAGACTACGTCAACCTTCTCCATTAGTGCTGCAGTAAATGCATGGCAGAATGCATTTAATGCTGAACTAGTGATGCAGAAGTATTCGTTACTCACAAGGAGGAAGAAATTCAAACGGAAATATTTTCAAATCTTCATCAAAGCTCCCATTGTTCATCCTACTAAAGATATAAATAGAGGACTTGGCATCCGGATTCAGTTGGCGACTTACACACGATCAAAGCATTCATTTCTTCTAAGTTCATATACTACGATCTATTCTTAAGCCATAACTCAGCAATTCAAAGCTATCTCTTACCTGAGTAAAGTCGTCTTCCAGTGTGAAGATTTCACAGAGTGTTACTCTCAATTCCTCTCACAAAACCCTATCATGGAACTAAACTGTTTGTTATCTCTGTAATCTGTTCTTCATATTTCTACCCACTCTTACCGAAGAGACTTTGTAGAAACCCAAAATCTTCTTGCAAAAGAACTGGGAGAAGTCCTGTCTAATACTTGTAAAGGAGAAGTCCTGATAGAATACTTGTAAAGGAGTAGTCCTCAGAATACTGGGAGAAGTCCTGGAAAATACTTGTACTATTTTGTGAAAATAGTGAAAATCATGGTGAAGCCAAGGACTGGACGTAGCCCTATCGATTAAGGGGGTGAACCAGGATAAATACCTTGTGTATTTTACTTTTCAGCTTTAACTTATCTTCCGCTACATCACAAAAAAATATCTTTAAAACTCATAACTGTCTTTTTCTTAAAAGAATTTCTAAAATCACAAAAACAATTCACAACGGGTTTCAAGATGGAGGATAATGAGTCCATCGACTCCATGTTCGCCAGACTTCAAAACATTCACAACGGGTTGAGGAATCTGGGAAAAAGTTTCACTAACAAGGAGCAAGTGATCAGGATTCTCAGAAGTCTCCCTCTCAGCTGGAGATCGTTTGTCACCGCACAACGAGCTGGAAAGAATTTTGATAACTATCAGGTGGAAGACCTATTGGGGGAGCTGAAAATTCATGAGAAGAATCTTGCAAATGATGCTGCTATCTTGCGTGGCAAATCCTCAGCTACTAAAGCTGTGGCCTTTAAGTCCAGTACCTTCAAAGCACTAAAGGAAAATGAGTCGTCTGACGAAGGTGCGGAGTCGTCAGACAACTCTCGTGATGAACAGGCTCTATTCAACCGGAGATTCAAGAGAATGCTAGGGAACCGAAAACAGTTTAGAGGAAAACCCTCCCCATCACCAAGAAGAGATGGAGAAAATAGCTCCAGCAAAAGCATAATCATCTACTATGAGTGCAAAGAGCTTGGGCACATCAAAGCAGACTATCCTCGTCTGGGAAAGAAACCTGCTCAGAAGAACTTTCATAAGAAGATGGCCTTCTCAAGCCAAAATGAAGAGTCAGAAGAACAGTCTTACCAAGAAGAAGCTGAAGGAGATGATGATGAAGCTTCATACTGTGCGTTCATGGCATCCATCGACTCGTCTGACATCGAGGCAGACAGAGAATCAGAAGCATTGATGATTTCAGTTAATCTGTCTAACTATGAGGCAGACGATAAGGATGAGGTAACATCTGAAATTTCCACTAATGATTATAATGAATTATTGGAATAATCTCATTCATTAGAAATTAAGTATAGCATAGTGAAAAAGAAGCATGATAAAATGGAAAAAGAACTGCATGCCTCAAAGGAAGTCTCAATCATGTTAACAAAGAAAATCAAGCCTTGCTGGAACAAGACACAAACAAAGAAGTTAAGTTTTTGAAACAAAGGGTGAACAGCCTAATTAAAGACCTATCCACTTTTACTATAGGATATGACAATTTGATAAAGCTAAGTGGAAACAATAGGTCAATGTACGATCGGAGGGGTCTAGGCTTTGAAGAAGAGGATTGGGACATTACTGCAATTAAACATACTTCGTCTGTTGTTCCATATCTTTATAAACCTGATATAAAACCTGCATTATCTTTATCTCAGTTAAGCAAACCTAAGGCATTCATTGTCAAGGGTAAGTGATAGCCAAATCCGCAAGTGCACGGTTTATTATCGAAGTAATATAAAAGATATCGAACCCAAGGGATAGGTGTCCAATTATTAATTTATTTAGAACTTTGTGCAGAATATAAACTTGGTTTTTGATGTTGGTTTTTATAGCAAAGACTATAAATAAGCATAAATAAATAGATAAAAAGATGATGATGATGATGGAAATTAAGCACTTGGGTTGAATTACATAACTTATAAAATATGCTAGAAACCTTCTACTTTATTTCTGAATTTTAAAACAACAATTCATGATGCTCTAGCCTATGGTTTCTACAAGTTAATTCCTTACACATTGTAGAACTTTCTTCCTAATTACTAAACTCAATTCCTTGCAATTTAGTTAATTAAAGAAGAAGATGAAGATGAAAATCAGGCCAACATAAAGCAAAGTCTATCCTAATTCCTTAGGGATATATCATATTGCTTCTTTTAAGTCCTATTTCCCTTACTAATTACCAATTTCCATTGTTATAAGAAGTAATCTTAATTACTTGTGTGCACCAAGATAAAATAAAGAACAAGGAAATAAAACACGAACTTCTAGCAATATTATTCAGAAGAGTAAAAGAGAACTAAAACATAAATTAAAAGCTAAAACAACCCAAGTAACTTAAAGAAGTTAGCCAAGCATGGCTAAAAGAAACATCGAATTACCCTGGACTAGGAGCTCAAGTTTGGCTTCCCACAATTCTCAGGAACAATCCTGTAAGACCCTCAACTTTGTGTGATTGTATTTTCGTCCCTGTGACTCTTGTGATTATAGTTTGAATCTTTTGAAGTATATTGATTATACTTTGTCTTGAATTATTTAGTAATTCGAGTTAGTATTGGGTTGATATATTTTGTTTTATTTATGAGAAATGTGTGTTTGAGTATGGAATTATGTATTGTTTAAGCCTTGGCTAAAATGGCGACATTTTGAAAGGAAAGTTGAGGTTGCCTGGTAGAGACCGTCTGGTAACGTTGGCAGACTATTACTCCGTTGGCAGACTGTTACTCCATTGGCAGACTGTTACTCCGTTGGCAAACTGTTACTTCGTTTAGTTAGCAGACTAGGACTTCGTTTTTCCTGGTCTGATCAGCCATTATTATTGACTTTAAGAAATAAGTGTCAAATACCTTGGGAATGATAAACTTCCGTTTTTATTGACTCTTAAGAGATAAAATGTCAGAATCATTAATAAGCATTAATGACTTGCCATTTTCTTTGACTTGGAATATTTTAATCTTTTCTAAGTCGGTTTCCTCACTCTATAAATACTAAACTCCATCAGTACGTTAATCTTTCATTTTTCCCACACCTTTCTTCTCTTCAAAGTAAGCTGAATCCTTGACATTTTTCTGAAGCGTTGTTGTTGGTAAGTTGTTCAGACTCTTACTAATTCTGGAATTTCCATAGTATTTGATTTAGTTCATCTTCTTGGAGTTTAACTTGTTCTATTTCCATTGCGGCCATATTCTTCTTGTTCGTTGAAGATCAGAGCCGTTCGTTGTGAGTTCTTCTTGATTCGTAAAGGACAGAGTTGAAGTTTCAAATCTCTTAATCATTTAGGCCATACAAGGTTGGTTTTCCTTTCTAGTCCTTACGTTAGAACTCTGTTGTAATCTTGTATTTGTTATCATTTAGACCATATAGAAACTTTTTTAAATCAATTTGGTAATGATTTTTATCTATGAAGAAGTTTGGGTTTTAAAGAAAAGAATTTTAAAGTGATTTTACGTGAAAAACTCTGATTCTGGACTCTCAGACTGAGAGCCAACGCTTGGGTGTTGGGATCCAACACATGGGTGCTGGGTTTCTTCGAGTTTTAACGTAACCAGATGATGGCCAACGCTTGGGCGTTGGAGGGCACTCTGTTCTGCTCTGTTTTACAAAAAATTATGGTTTCGACCGTTTTGAGTTCTGTTTCTTTCCAGATTGTGTCCTACCCTTAGGATAATTAATTAAATGAGTTTATATGCTATTTCTAGGTTGAAGATCAAGTGTATGGAACCTAATCGAAGGTAAGGGCAACTCAGTCTTAGTGTTGTGTCATTTATGATGTCTTTGTGGCTCTGTTTTCAGAACACTGGTTGTGATTGTTTATGAACTTGACTGAATATTATTGATGATATTACAGTATGTTGAATATGTTTTTGAGACTGAATTTCATGGATATAACATGATGAATATGTTTCTAAGAAGAACTGACTATATTATGCATATGTTGACACTATGACTGTGAAACGAGTGAACCGTTATTGTTCATGAGGATTCTGTGGATTATGGGAACTGTTAGTTCCTGAGGATGATGATTATTTGTCATAGAATATGCATTATATATAGGATTTTCATGTTTTGATGTGGCAGCACTTTGTCCCGCGGGATCATAACCGAGGGCAATGCGGTGGATAGTATTCCACGAAATCGTCCTGGCCCGGATACGGAAAAACTTATTGGCCGTAGATTATGCATATAGTTATTGAGAACTAACAAGCATGATTATGTGGAATCTGAAATGAGTTGTTTGTGAAATATCTGCTGTTAATATGGATGTAACTCATACTCTGTTATCTATCAATGATTCTGTTTTTCATCAATGTATTATTGATTTTTACTTGTATTTGGAGTTAACCTTTTCTGCTTGTTGTTTAATTGTTTGGGCGCTTAACGCCAGATGACTAGCGATGAGGGAAGACTTGAAGGCCGTTTTGATGCAAGCTTGAGG
Organism: Acmispon strigosus; assembly: GCA_030819835.1. NCBI lineage: Eukaryota > Viridiplantae > Streptophyta > Magnoliopsida > Fabales > Fabaceae > Acmispon > Acmispon strigosus. The sequence goes on along the minus strand of JAUAMA010000004.1, from coordinate 26,387,450 downwards.
AACTATTGGGGAAGATTTAAAGATGATGTTTAGTTTCCGCTATTTTGTAAACTTAGCACATCTGTGCAACATATTACTGTCATTACGTCTTGTTTTCCTTGCTATAATATTACTGACTATGGGCTACACTTATTAAATGTATGTGAGACGTTATTTTGGGAAAACTTGAGATGTTTTGAAAGGTTTTTTTTTAGTGTTATTCCGCGTTTTCAATGTGACTAATCGGGCTGTTACATTATGTGGTATCAGAGCAATGGTTGAGATAACCAGTGCTGTTGGGGGGTTATTGCATTCTGAAATAGATTGATGGGGTGTCAATCAAAAGAAGAATTTTGTGAATAAATATTTATTGATATTTATTGTTTTAGATTGTCCTAAGTGGACGATCTTGTAAATTAAGTCTCGTCCTTGGACTCGACTGAGGTTTTGATGAAGACAAACACATCACAAAAAGAAGAAAGACTTCAGAAGAGAAAAGGAAGACTTCAAGAAGACTTCAAGAAAGAAAGGAACAAAAAGAAGAAAGACTTCAAGAAAGTAAGGAACAAAAAGAAGAAAGACTTCAAGAAGACTTCAAGAAGACTTAAGAGAAGAAAGACTTCAAGAACCAGGCTCAGAACGTCAAGATCAAAACATGAAGGTTCTAGTTTTAAGTAAGTCTTGTCAACTTAGTGTGCTATGCTTTATTAAGGTTTAATTGCATTAGAAGGCTCATGAAAGATCAACTAATTGAGTACAATATGTTCTCACAAGTTAAACTTGGTAGGAACACTCAATTAGGGTTTTAAATGGATAAAACTGAGTTCTAGACTGTCTGTAATCGATTACAGATGTGTGTAATCGATTACAGGAAGTGTGTAATCGATTACCACAAGTGTGTAATCGATTACCAAGTTTGAAATTCAAATTCAAACTTCAACGGCATGATGTAATCGATTACACTAACTACTGTAATCGATTACCAGGTCGACAGATGTGTTATTTCATGAACCATTGTGTCTCAAACCCGTTGGGAAAGGTCGTGTTGGTTCATGGACGACCTCTAGTGCCTATATAAAGTCCTTAGTCACTCAGAAACATCAATGACTTGGTCCATAACTTTCATATTCATTAAAGTCATCATTCTGAGTTTCGGTTCTCTCATTTTCATAAGAACACTCATGATGTTCAACATTTGAGAAACTCAGAATGGAAGAGCCTTCATTGTAATGGCCTGGAGCATACAAACTAAGATCAATCCTTCTTGTCAAAAGGATTGAATCATGCATAGAAAAGGCATCTTCTTCTTCTTCTATTTGAATCATGTCGATTCATTCACCATAGTTTTTGGTGGTTGTAAAAAGGCCCTTTGAATCAAGTTTGATTCAAAGTCCACCGTGGTAATGCGGTGTCATCAGAAAGTGGTTTGCTTTCTGAGGGATGATGGGTCCTCTTAGGGTCCTTGGCACAAGTATTGCTAAGAAGACTTGATCAATCAGAAGTGGGTTGCTTCAGGAAGATTGATAAGATATCTTAGGGTCCTTGGTGCAAGCATTCGTTAAGAGTACTCGATCATGGGAAATCTTCACTGTGGAATTCAGTGGAGTGGTTCTTCAGAAAGTGGTAATCTTTCTGAGGGATCCTAACTTCACCGTGGTATTCGGTGAAGGGTTGGTCGATTGAAGGCGGGTTAGTCTTCAAGGTCTGAGGGTGGTTTGCCTTCAGGAACTGAAAGCGGTTTGCTTTCAGGGGCTGTTGAAAGTGGTTTACTTTCACAGGATATTGGTAGAAATTCTTGGGGTCCTTGGGTTAGGAACTTGTAAGTGATTTTTATCGATAGTGGAAAAATCCTCAAGGGGTTTCTTTGAGGGACTGGACGTAGCCTTCGGTGGATTGAAGGTGAACCAGGATAAAATTATCTGTGTCATTTCCTTATCCTTCATCTTTTACTTTCAAGCAATTACAATATTCCGCTGCAACAACGTTCTTACGTTACAACTCTAATTGCGATGAAAGTCACTTGGTATTACTATGCGAAAATTGGGGCAACTCTGATTCACCCCCCCCCCCCTCTCAGGTTGCTATCTGAACTAACAATTGGTATCAGAGCAGAAGTTTAGGTAAGTTATTCCTAAGATCCGGGAGAAGATAGCATCCTCATCTACAACAAGTACCAATGAAGGATTCAACATCAACAGGCCATCATTCTACAATGGAGAAATCTACGATTTCTGGAATATCAAGATAATGATCTTCATAAAGCCATTAGACTCGGGATTCTGGAAAGTCATTGAAGAAGATCTCCTTGGGCCTGTAGTAGAAGTTGAAGGAAGTTCACAATCAAAACCAGAAAACACATGGAGTGACAAAGAAAAGAAGAAAGTTCATCATGATTTAAAAAGGTATGAACATGTAGACTTCAGTCCTTGGTATGAAGAAATTCCTTAGAGTATCTACTTACAAATCTTCGAAAGGAATATGGGATACTTTAATGGTTGTACACGAAGGGACTGATGAAGTCAAAAGATTCAAAAATCAATATATTCTATCAGAAGAATATGAGATGATTCAGAATATTGCCTGGAGAAAGCATACTTGATATGCAAAAGCGGTTCACACGTTTATTGAATCACTTGGTTGTTCTTGGTAAGGAATTCTCTTATTATGCCATAAACATGAAAATGTTAAGATCCCTTACAAGAACATGGCAACCAAAAGGACACTGCTCTCTCAAAGAAGAAAAGTCTCTCCAACATGACTCTGGCTACTCCTTTTGGAAAAACTTCAAGAACATGATTTGAAGTTAAACAGACTTGAGCAATATGAGAACAACAAAAAGAGACATCGGTCTGTTGCTCTAAAAGCCAAAGAAAGCATCAATGATGAATATGATGCAAGAGTCACAAGATGATAAGAACATGGTCTTAATAGTCAAGAATTTTCGAAGGTTCTTACAAAGAAAAGGTATGAAGTCTACAAGTTTTCAAAAGGGAAATAAACCCTCCTCCTCTTCACAAAAGATCACATGTTATGAATATGGAAAATCTGGTCATATCAAATATGATTGTCCAAACATTCAAAAGAAGAAGCATGGACTAAAGGAGAAGTTTGAAAAGAAGGATTCAAACTCCAGAAAAGCATACATTTCTTGGGATGACAATGACGTTGGCTTAGTCTCAGAATTCTGACAAGGAAAATATCCAGGTTAGTACTAACACTTCGTTTTCTAATGATTTAAAATATGTTATAGAAAGTCTTCTTTAAGATGTGTCATAGTACTTCTAAAGTTAGTGTTAAACGAAATGCTATTATTTCATCTTTAGAAGAAAAATGTCAAATGCTTCAAAAGGAATTAGATAATGTTAAATCTAAATTAGATGTTACACATGCATGTACTAAATATAGTTCTTTAGAAGTAAAAGTAGAAAATCTACAACAAATGAAGTTAAATCTCTTGGTAGTAAACACATGCATGCTAGTTCTTCTAGAAATATGAACTATAGGAACTACCCATAAAATGTCCCAAAACAATCCTAAAGATTCATTCTTTAAGATTAGAAGAAAATTAGGCATTAGATAAAAATGATATTTTAAATAATGTGATAATTGCATGATCTTTGTGTGAACTTACATGATTGCATTTAAATTGATTATGTGCTTCAAAGTTCATCTAGAAATTTGTTGCATAGGACTTGATAGTTTAGATCCTATAAAAATGTCCTTGTAATCGATTACCATAGATCCTGTAATCGATTACCCCTGTTCTAAGTCCTCGTGCCTGTTAGAATCTCCTAAGTAATCGATTACCATAACTGCTGTAATCGATTACATATTCAAAATTTGAAAATTTTCAAATTTAAAACTGCCAGTAATCGATTACCCAACTGCTGTAATCGATTAGATACTCATGCTATATAATCAAAGCATGAAATTTCAATAGGAATTATTCTCAAAATGCTCCAAGACAACCTAGGAGACATTATGATATGCTTAGATATAATGGAGGTTATAGACTATATGCTTGTAGTTAGTGAAATAGAATAGGACATACCTCTAGTAGATGTTATTATAGGAATATAGGATTATCAAGTGGGAAATATATGTGGGTTGAGAAGACAACAAATAACATAGGACCCAAAGCAAATTGAGCATCTAAACATTCCCTTCTGAAAAATTTGTTTTTGTGTATGAAAGCAGTAAAGGATTTATGGTATCTTGATAATGGCTGTTCATCACACACGTTTGGAGACAAAACAAAAATTTCATCTCATACCTTGAGAAAAGGGATATGTAACATATGGGAATAATGAAAAAGGGAAAATACTTGGCATAGGAAAAATAGGTACGCCTTCTCAAACAATATTAAATAGAGCCATCTAAAGTACATAATGCTTTAGAAGATGAGAACGGGATTCTAACCATGCAAGAATAGTTGAACCAGTTTAAGAGAAACCAAGTATGGATATAGGCCCCCTGACCTAATGATAAGCATATTATTGAAACCTAATGGATGTTTAGGAACAAACTAGATGAACATGGAATCATAGTTAGAAATTAGGATAGATTAGTAGTACAAGGTTATAATCAGAAAGAAGGTATTGATTTTGATTAGACATATGTACCAATTGCTTGGTTAGAAGCAATTAGACTTCTATTGAGTATGGTTACTCCCTTAACTTCCAACTTTATCAAACGGATGTTAAGAGCGGTTTCATGAATGGATACATTCAAGAAGAAGTCTATGTGAAGCAACCTCCTGGCTTTGGAGATCCAAAGTTTTCCTTCACATGTCCTCATCTTAAAGAAAGCTTTATATGATCTAAAGCAAGCACTATGGACATGGATTGCAAATCAAGCAATCTGAAAATTGGATATTCATCAATCAATCCAAGTTCTATAAAGAACCTCTGAAGAAATATGAATTGAATGATTACAAAGTAATACCCACATCAATAAGGATCAAGCACTTATCTAGATCAAGATGAATCATTTACTCCAGTAGAGATTACCAAATATAGAGCCCTTGTCTACACTCTCTGAAACTTGTCCTCCAAAAACAAAGAAGACAAACTTGGAAGACAATAAAGCAAGTTCATCATCCAATTCAGAAAATGGAGGAGTATGTCTTGCTTTGATGGTAACACATCATTCTAATGATGGTAATAAATAGGTTAGTAATGCAATTTCATATGATAATTTACAAAGTACTTTCTATAGATTGCATGATAGTTTCTTGAGTGTTTATGAAGTATATGCATATCATAGTAGGATCATCTCATCTCTACAAAGTAAAACTAAAAGCATGCAAGATGAATTAGATCAAGTAAAATCTAGAATAGATATTCAAAGTGATGTTTCATCTTTAGATACATGCATAACTTTTGAGTCAAGGATTGATGCATTAAAACAAGTGGTAAACAAAGGAACAAGATGATATGGATAAGTTGTTATATAATCAAAGACACGCCTTTCATAAAAGTGATTTAGATTTATCTAATCATAGTCATCCTAATGATGATTAGGAAAATCACTTTTAGACCAAGAAGTTCATATAACTTTGGTCACTCAAAAAGAATACATGATGGTGTTCTACTTAGAAAGGCATGTATCAAATCTTTCTATCATTTTAAGGAAAAAGTGTCTAACATGAAATTTAAGTGTTCCTATTATTCTCCTAATTATCAAAGAAACGACGGAATTCCCAAATGAAAGATTCATATGGGATGTGAAAGGAACTAATCCCAAAGGATCCAAAGACTATTGGGTACCTCTGAAATACCATTAAGCCTATTGTGCAAATGTGTTTGAAGACCTTGTGATATGAAATGTCATATACAAAGGATGGTCTTTCAAAACACAAATTTAAAATGTGGTATTGGTAAGAAAAATTCTAAAAACTTCATATCTTTCAAATAATATTAAGTACAAGAGTAATGCATTCTTAGGCATTTGAATTTACATCATGTTAGATATATTTTTCATGCAGTACCTATCAAGTCTGGAATTTCAAGTTTTCAGACATAATAATCGATTACATAAAGTCAGTAATCGGTTACAGGGTTATTTTGGCCCAGGATTATTTCAGAAAGCTTCAGTAATCGTTTACTGGAAGTATATAATCAATTCTATCAGGGCTAAAAATGGAAAATAGTTACCTTTCAGAGTTTGGCTTATGTTTTCATATATTTTGGGCTGTAATAGTTTAGACATAACCTTTAGATGGTTTGTATTATGCTTGTATGTTTAATTATGTATTCTGAACTTCTATGGTTATGCTTTAATTACGTGTGATGCATAAGTTTCAAAATACTGTCTTGCACACCCCCACTCCCTACGATTCAAATGTCTATACTACTTGTTAGCCATGTATGCTTGGACTCATCTTCTTTTTGATGAAGTCAAAAGGGGGAGAAAGGGTCACATGTGCTTTGTAAAGACTTCCTTATAAGAAAAGCTACAAGTGGAACAAAAAGGGGGAGAAAAGTGTTGATACACATTATCGTTTTGACATCAAAATATTTGTCATTATGCTTCCCTTTATTTCCATTATCCTGGAATACTTTGTATGGCTTTTTCATCTTTTTGATGATGTCAAAAGGGGGAGAAAAGTCTTGTGTATGCTTGATCATTTTCAGGATACTGTGCTTCATTTGCAAAACAAAGGGGGAGATATAATTGCAAAACCAAGGGGGAGATACAAGACAAGAAAGAAAGTTTAATGATCCATCAATGTTCAAGCATGATGTTTGTCATCATCAAAAAGGGGGAGATTGTAAATTAAGTCTCGTCCTTGGACTCGACTGAGGTTTTGATGAAGACAAACACATCACAAAAAGAAGAAAGACTTCAGAAGAGAAAAGGAAGACTTCAAGAAGACTTCAAGAAAGAAAGGAACAAAAAGAAGAAAGACTTCAAGAAGACTTCAAGAAAGAAAGGAACAAAAAGAAGAAAGACTTCAAGAAGACTTCAAGAAGACTTAAGAGAAGAAAGACTTCAAGAACCAGGCTCAGAACGTCAAGATCAAAACATGAAGGTTCTAGTTTTAAGTAAGTCTTGTCAACTTAGTGTGCTATGCTTTATTAAGGTTTAATTTCATTAGAAGGCTCATGAAAGATCAACTAACTGAGTACAATATGTTCTCACAAGTTAAACTTGGTAGGAACACTCAATTAGGGTTTTAAATGGATAAAACTGAGTTCTGGACTGTCTGTAATCGATTACAGATGTGTGTAATCGATTACAGGAAGTGTGTAATCGATTACCACAAGTGTGTAATCTATTACCAAGTTTGAAATTCAAATTCAAACTTCAACGGCATGATGTAATCGATTACACTAACTACTGTAATCGATTACCAAGTCGACAAATGTGTTATTTCATGAACCATTGTGTCTCAAACCCGTTGGGAAAGGTCGTGTTGGTTCATGGACGACCTCTAGTGCCTATATAAAGTCCTTAGACACTCAGAAACATCAATGACTTGGTCCATAACTTTCATATTCATTAAAGTCATCATTCTGAGTTTCGGTTCTCTCATTTTCATAAGAACACTCATGATGTTCAACATTTGAGAAACTCAGAATGGAAGAGCCTTCATTGTAATGGCCTGGAGCATACAAACTAAGATCAATCCTTCTTGTCAAAAGGATTGAATCATGCATAGAAAAGGCATCTTCTTCTTCTTCTATTTGAATCATGTTGATTTATTCACCATAGTTTTTGGTGGTTGTAAAAAGGCCCTTTGAATCAAGTTTGATTCAAAGTCCACCGTGGTAATGCGGTGTCATCAGAAAGTGGTTTGCTTTCTGAGGCATGATGGGTCCTCTTAGGGTCCTTGGCACAAGTATTGCTAAGAAGACTTGATCAATCAGAAGTGGGTTGCTTCAGAAAGATTGATAAGATATCTTAGGGTCCTTGGTGCAAGCATTCGTTAAGAGTACTCGATCATGGGAAATCTTCACTGTCGAATTCAGTGGAGTGGTTCTTCAAAAAGTGGTAATCTTTCTGAGGGATCCTAACTTCACCGTGGTATTCGGTGAAGGGTTGTTCGATTGAAGGCGGGTTAGTCTTCAAGGTCTGAGGGTGGTTTGCCTTCAGGAACTGAAAGCGGTTTGCTTTCAGGGGCTGTTGAAAGTGGTTTACTTTCACAGGATATTGGTAGAAATTCTTGGGGTCCTTGGGTTAGGAACTTGTAAGTGATTTTTATCAATAGTGGAAAAATCCTCAAGGGGTTTCTTTGAGGGACTGGACGTAGCCTTCGGTGGATTGAAGGTGAACCAGGATAAAACTATCTGTGTCATTTCCTTATCCTTCATCTTTTACTTTCAAGCAATTACAATATTCCGCTGCAACAACGTTCTTACGTTACAACTCTAATTGCGATGAAAGTCACTTGGTATTACTATGCGAAAATTGGGGCAACTCTGATTCACCCCCCCCCCTCTCAGGTTGCTATCTGAACTAACAGATCTAATATTATGTTTGACTAATTTCCTTGTTGTTTCTGTTGTTGAGATTAACCGTTAAACTTTCTTAATAGGAGTAAGGGGTTAACGAATCAAAACACAGATATGGCAGATCAAAATGCGATGAATCAGATTTTGCCGCCATTACTAACCTGACTACGCTGATGACGCACCAAGCGAATGTTGCTACTGCTCGTGCTGAAGAGGATGCTAACCGAGCTGCTGCATCTGCTACCGCACAGACACCGAAAGCTGAGAGAGAGGAAGCTTCTGCTCAGATGAAGGGATTACATGACTTCAAGAGGCAGGATCCACCCAAGTTTTCTGGGGGATATGATCCAGAGGAGGCAGACTTATGGTTGCAAGAGATCGAGAAGATCTTTTCCTCCTTGCAGACCCCTGTTACAACCAGGGTGAACTACGCTGCTTACTTTTTATCGGGAGAGGCTGAGCACTGGTGGAACGGTGCTAGAACTATGATGGAGGTAGATCACCAAGCTGTTACTTGGGAGTCCTTCAAGAGGGCCTTTATGGGGAAATACTTTCCGAAGAGTGCTAGATCCGCTAAGGATAAGGAGTTTACAGAGTTGAGGCAACGGATCATGTCAGTTGCTGAATTTGCTGCGAAGTTGGAGTCGCTAGCCAGACACTACAGGTTTTTCCGAGACTAGATCGATGAGGAGTTCATGTGTGAGCGCTTCATTGATGGGCTGAACTATGATTTGAAGCTTTCTGTACAACCTTTAGGGATTGAGCGCTACCAACAATTAGTGGAGAAGTCTAAGGGTATTGAGGCCATTGACAACCGTAAGAACAAATCAGAGGGAAGTGGAGGAGCAACCAGGTTCCATTCTGCCAAAGACAACAAGGGGAAGAAGCCATATCAAAGACTGCAAGCCAAGGGGCATACTTTTGGGTCCGACCGACCTGTTGGAGGTAGCTTGGGCATTCGTGGAGCTCCGAAACCGATCGAGGATGTGGTTTGTTACAAATGCAATGAGAGAGGGCATTATGCTAGTAGCTGTACTGCGAAGACCATGACTTGCTGGAATTGTCAGAAGCCGGGGCATACTGCTAGAGACTGCCGAGAGCCGAAGAAGGAAGGTGCTGTGAATTCTACGTGTGGAAAACGACTTGTTTCTCACGGTAGAGTGTGATAAGGAAAATCGCAAGTGGACGATTAACTATCGCGTAATAAAAAGATCGAACCCAAGGGATAGGTGTTCTTATTATTATAGAATTTAGTACTAAAACAGAAAAATAAAAGATGAATATTTGTTGTTGGTTTTAGAGCAAACAAGAACAATAGCATAAAATAAAGATGAGATAAATATGATAAAAATTAAGTCCTTGGGTTGATTGACATAGAATATAAAATATGCTAGCAAGTATCTACTTAATTTCTAAATTATAAATCCAAGTTCAAGGTGCTATAGCCTATTATATCTACAAGTTAATCTCTTACACATTGTAGAACTTTCTTTTTAATTACTAAACCCAATTTCTTGCAATCTAGTTAACTAAAGAAGAAGATGAAGATAGAGTTCCGGCCAACACAAAGCTACGTCTTTCCTAATCTCTTAGCGAAATATACTTATAGCCTTTTTTAATCCTAGGTCCCTTACTACTTACCAATTCTCATTCGTATAAGTAATAAGTAAGAACACTTGTGATCATCAAGATAAAATTAAGAATAAGGAGTTAAAACAAGAACTGGAAATAAAATTTAGAAAGGTAGAAACAAAACTAAAACATAAATTTATAAACTAATACAACCCAAGAAACTTAAACAAGAATTAGCCAAGCATGGCTAAAGGAGTCATTGAATTACCCTGGATAGGAGCTCAAATATGGCTTCCCACAAGTCCTAGGAACAATGCTCAAAAGGGAGAAAGAGAGAATACTTGTTGTATTCTAAGAGGTGTAATGGTGTGTGTTACAAGTGCAAGTTGCCTCCCTATTTATAGCAAAAATCTGGCCTCAGCAATTAAATCCCACTTCCAGACCGAGGCCCAGCGCTTGAGCGCTGGGTGCTGCTTCTTCATCTTCAAGATTTTCTTCCTTCTTCATGGTAGTGGGTTTTTTATGCCATAAAAAGCCACTACTCAGCCCTTGTTTAATTCTGAAACTTCTCCTCCACTATCATCAATTCCTTCAAGATTTTTCCCATGTGCTAATTTGAAGAGAGTGATTCTTCATATTCTTCTTTTCCACTTTGGTCCTCTCTTGGTTAGCACTTCAATTCAAACCCTTTTATTCTCTCAATCTTCACTTTTAGACCTCCACTCTTGAACTTTTACAATTTGGTCCCTGATTTCCTGCAACTTTACACATTGGTCCCTGGACAAAAATGATAACTAAACCAGCTTTTTCTAAAAATATAAAATAACTAGAAAAATTCCTAAAAATATAAAATAAAGCTAGAAAATCTAATAAAATCTAATCTACATGCAAAATGCAAAATAAATATAAAATCTACCTAAAAACAATAAAAAACCTATATGTGACTCAAAAATAATAAAATAAAAAGACTAAAAACTATCTAAAAACATCATATAATATCCACTCATCAGAGTGTATAACATCTCTCGAGAGATGACTGATGACGCTAAGGGATTGATCAAGGATCGTTGTGACATATCTGGTATTCCTCTTTCTGTATTATTTGATTCGGGTGCTACTCACTTTTTTATTGCCGTTGATTGTGTGGCAAAGTTTGGTTTTCCTGTGTCAGAGTTGTCGTTCGACTTGGTGGTATCTATCCCTACTGCCAAAAGTTTGTCTGCAACCTCTGTTTGCTTGAATTGCCCTTTGATGTTCCAGGATAGGAAGTTCGTTTTGAACTTGATCTGTTTACCCCTTAAGTACTTGGACGTGATCATAGGCATGGACTGGCTTTCTCTTCACCATGTTCTATTGGATTGCGCCAATAAGGAGGTAATTATTCCTGAATTAAGGATGTCTGAGTTTTGGACTCCTATCTTTCAAAGTCCTCCCTAAGAAGAGGAGCTTTGAAGGTTCTCTTAGCAGCGAGCGTTGGAGAATCATCGTCAGATGGAGTGCAGAGTATTCATATTGTTTGTGACTTCGAAGATGTCTTTCCTAAAGATGTGCCAGGATTACCACCTGTTCGTGATACCGAGTTTTCGATCGACTTGGTTCCTGGAACAGGGTCAATTTCTATCGCACCATATTGAATGGCACCAGCAGAGTTAGTAGAACTGAAGAATCAGATTGATGATCTCATGGCGAAGGGTTTCATCCGACCCAGTGTTTCTCCATGGGGAGCCCCAATATTACTTGTGAAGAAGAAAGATGGTAGATCACGACTTTGTGTAGACTTCAGGCACCTGAATAAGGTGACAGTGAAGAATCGTTATCCTTTGCCTAGGATTGACGATTTGTTGGACCAACTTCGGGGAGCTGCTGTTTTCTCGAAGATCGATATGCGATCTGGTTATCATCAGATTCAAGCTAAGGAGACAGACATTCAGAAGACTGCGTTTCGTACTCGCTATGGACACTATGAGTATTTAGTGATGCCATTTGGAGTTACAAATGCACCAGCCATATTCATGGGCTACATGAATAGAATCTTCAATTCTTTTCTAGACAGGTTTGTGACTGTCCTTGAGTTAATCTTCAAATCTTGTATGTTTTGTGTGCAAGATCTTATTCTCTTCTTGACAGGTTCGTGGTCGTCTTTATTGATGACATCCTAATCTATTCGAGGAGTCGAGAGGAGCACGAAAAACATTTGTGTCAGGTGTTCACCGTTCTGCGAGAGAAGGTTCTCTTTGCGAATTCAGCTAAGTGTGAGTTCTGGTTGGAAGAAGTAAAGTTTTTGGGTCATGTTATTTCTAAGGAAGGAATTTCCGTTGATCCGAGCAAGATAAATGCAGTGACTAAGTGGGAACAACCGAAGACTGCGACAGAGATCAGGAGTTTTCTTGGTTTAGCTGGATATTATCGGAAGTTCATTGAAGGATTTGCAAATATCGCAGGACCTTTGACAAAGCTAACTAGAAAGAACCATTCTTTTGCTTGGACCGAGGAGTGTGAGTCTAGTTTTCAGGAGATGAAGCGGCGTTTGACAAACGCACCCGTTCTGATTTTACCCCAATGTGTTGAACCTTACGAGGTCTATTGTGATGCTTCCTACCAGGGTTTGGGTTGTGTTTCGATGCAGAAAAGTAAGGTTGTGGCCTATGCTTCGAGGTAGTTGAAGATCCATGAGCAGAACTACCCGACACATGACTTGGAACTTGCAGCGGTGGTTTTTGCTCTTAAGATATGGAGGCATTACCTGTATGGGAGTTCGTTTACCGTCTTCAGTGACCATAAGAGTTTGAAGTATTTGTTCGATAAGAAGGACTTGAATATGAGGCAGAGGTGATGGAGGGAGTTTCTGAAGGACAATGATTTTACATTGCAGTATCATCCGGGGAAGGCTAATGTTGTGGCTGATGCTCTCAGTCGCAAGGCTATCCATGTTTCTTCACTAATGGTTAAGGAGTTGGAGTTGCTCGAGGCTTTTCGAGACCTGAGCTTAGATGTCGAAGTAATACCCCGGAGGTTGAGTTTCGGGATGGTTACCATATCTAGTGGTTTGTTGGAAGAGATCAAGGTTAAATAGATGCAAGACAAAGTGTTGGTTGAGAAAAGAGAAATGATCACTTTGGGGAAAGCACCAGATTTTGAGGTAGGATCCGATGGTATCTTGCGTTGCAAGGGACGTGTGTGTGTTCCGAGTGATGCTGAGTTGAGGAGGATGATCCGTGACGAAGGTCACAAGAGTAGGTTGAGTCTTCACCCAGGGGCGACGAAGATGTATCAGGATCTGAGGCTACATTTTTTGTGGCCGGGCATGAAGAGGAATGTTGCTGAGTATGTTGCTGCATGCCTAACTTGTCAGAAGGCGAAGGTTGAGCATCAGAGACCCGCAAGGTTGATGCAATCTCTTGAGGTACCGGAGTGGAAGTGGAACAGCATATCCATGGATTTCGTGGTTGCCTTACCGCTTAATCGGAGGAGATTTGATTCTATTTGGGTCATTGTTTATCGTTTGACAAAATCTGAGCATTGTTTACCCGTGAAGACCACTTATAAGGTGGAACATCTTGCAGAAGTTTATATTGCGGAGATTGTACGATTACATGGAGTTCCTTTGACTATAGTTTCTGACAGAGATCTGAAGTTTACTTCTCACTTCTGGAAGGCTCTGCAAGGAGCTCTTGGTTCGAAGCTGAGTTTGAGTTCAGCTTATCACCCGTAGACCGATGGGCAGACTGAAAGGACGATTCAGTCTTTGGAGGATCTTCTGAGGGCTTGTGTGATAGAGAATCAGGGGAGTTGGGATGAGCTTTTACCCTTGGTTGAGTTCACTTATTACAACAGTTTCCATGCTAGTATCGGGATGGCACCGTATAAAGCTATGTATGGAAGGAGATGTAGGAATCCTTTGTGTTGGTTTCAGGATGGTGAGCATTTTCTAGTTGGACCAGAGTTAGTTTAGCAGACGACGTAGAAAGTGAAACAGATCAAAGAGAAAATGAGGACGTCTCAGAGTAGACAAAAGAGTTATGCGAACAACAGACGAAGACAATTAGAGTTTTCAGCAGGAGAACATGTGTTTCTTCGTGTGACACCTACTACTGGGGTTGGAAGAGCGATTAAGTCCAAGAAGTTGACGCCAAAGTTTATTGGACCATATCAGATCATAGAGAGAGTCGGACCAGTGGCTTACCGTATTTCTTTGCCACCTTTCTTGTCCAAAATTCACGATGTGCTTCATGTATCTCAGTTGCGTAAATATGTTCAAGATCCTTCTCATGTTATCACTCAGGATGATGTTCAGTTGAAGGAGAATTTGACGTTTAAGGTTCCTCCGATGAGTATTGCAGATTGTAGGATTAAACAATTGAAGAAGAAGCAGATTCCACTTGTGAAGGTGATTTGGAACTAGACAACGGGAGACGCTACGTGGGAGTTGGAGGAGAAGATGAGAGAACAATATCCCACTTTCTTTCTTGACTTGTAGTTTTAGGGGCGAAAATCTTTTAAGGGGGGTGGTATTGTAAGACCCTCAACTTTGTGTGATTGTATTTTGGTCCCTGTGACTCTTGTGATTATAGTTTGAATATTTTGAAGTATATTGTTTATACTTTGTCTTGAATTATTTAGTAATTCGAGTTAGTATTGGGTTGATATATTTTGTTTTATTTATGAGAAATGTGTGTTTGAGTATGGAATTATGTATTGTTTAAGCCTTGGCTGAAATGGCGACGTTTTGAAAGGAAAGTTGAGATCGTCTGATAGAGACCGTCTGGTAGAGACCGTCTGGTAACGTTGGCAGACAGTTACTCCGTTGGCAGACTGTTACTTCGTAGGCAGACTGTTACTTCATTTAGTTGTCAGACTAGGACTTCGTTTTTCCTGGTCTGGTCAGCCGTTATTATTGACTTTAAGAAATAAGTGTCAAATACCTTGGGAATGATAAACTTCCGTTTTTATTGACTCTTAAGAGATAAAATGTCAGAATCATTAATAAGCATTAATAACTTGTCGTTTTCTTTGACTTGGAATATTTTAATCTTTAATAAGTCGGTTTCCTCACTCTATAAATACCAAACTCCGTCAGTACGTTAATCTTTCATTTTTCCCACACCTTTCTTCTCTTCAAAGTAAGCTGAATCCTTGACATTTTTCTGAAGCGTTTTTGTTGGTAAGTAGTTCAGACTCTTACTAATTCTGGAATTTCCATAGTATTCCATTTAGTTCATCTTCTTGGAGTTTAACTTGTTTTATTTCCATTGCTGCCATATTCTTCTTCTTCGTTGAAGATCAGAGCTGTTCGTTGTAAGTTCTTCTTGATTCGTAAAGGACAGAGTTGAAGTTTCAAATCTCTTAATCATTTAGGCCATACAAGGTTGGTTTTCCTTTCAAGTCCTTACGTTAGAACTCTGTTGTAATCTTGTATTTGTTAGCCTAGATAGCAACCTGAGAGGGGGGGTGAATCAGGTTTACCCGATTTTCGCCTTGATACCTTCTTACTTTCAAGATGAATATTTATACAAACGATTGCAGTGGAAATAAGCGTTACTTGAAAGTAAAGATGAAGGGTAGAAGAATGCACACACAAAATTTTATCCTGGTTATCCTTCTATCCACCGAAGGCTACGTCCAGTCCCTCAAGAAAACCCCTTGAGGATTTTTCCACTATTGATAAAAATCTCTTACAAGTCCTTACACCAAGTACCCCACCTTCAGTCCACACCCTGAAAGTAGACCACTTTCAGTAACAACAACCCTTCACAGAAACCCACGGTGAATACTCAATCTACCAGAAAGAGATGAAGAAGAGTTTACAATATGGTTGTATCAATCCTTTAACATACAAGCGGATTGATCATGAGAATTATGCTTTAAGGCTCTTTAGCATAAGAAGGCTTTCTTGATTCTGAGTTCTTCAAGATATGAACAACTAAAGTGCTCTCTTAACAATGAAGATCATGAACTCAGAATTTAGGCTCTTTTAAAGTTTAAAAGTCAAAAGACTAATGAATGAACAATTTTGGCAAAGCTTTGGCCTAATTCGTGTATTCTCATGTGTTGTTTGTTTCTGGACTCAAATGGACTTTATATAGGCATGAGGAACGACCTTGAACCAATTCAACCCTTCCCAAAAGGTTTGAGACACAATGGTTCATGAAAAGATGCAACTTTTCGGGTATGTAATCGATTACATTACTTAGGTAATCGATTACACTAAAAGTCGTTACTGTTTGAATTTCAAATTCAAACATGTAATCGATTACAAGCAAGAAGTAATTGATTACTTGCCTATGTGTAATTGATTACCAGAAAGGTGAAATCGATTACACTCAAGTCCAATATCCAGAAACTTGAACTTTTAAGATCGGCTTGAGATATACTACTTCTTTTAACTTATGAAAACATTAAACTTGATTAGCTTAGATGTTTTAAGGAGCCTTTATACTTGAGAAGCCTTTAGAAGCATAACTCACCTAAACTAAGACTTTTAGGTAGATGTTGAAACATATAGCACTGTTTCCTCTAAGTCTTCTTTTCTTCTTTTTGCCGATGAGTTTGTCGTCATCAAAACCTCAGCCAGGGTCAGGAGCAAGACCTTCTTCACAATCTCCCCTTTTTTGATGATGGCAAACACATTCTTTGAACTTTGAAGATCAAAGATGCTTTTTTGTTGAGAACTCCCCCTGTTTGATTCACTGGTTGAATTCCTGCATATAATCCTTAAAGAACACAGAACCTTTCTTCCCCTTTTGACTTCATCAAAAAGAAGAAAAGGCCAGAAACAGGCATACAAGCAAACAAGTATATATACAAAGAAAGCATAGGGGTTGGGGGTAAACACGTAAAAGTGTGATAGATAGCAATCAACACACTATATATATATAAACAGATGTAGAAGTTACATATGGCATATAAACAAATTACAAACATAAGTAGTAGGTTTTATATTACATCCAAGGAGAAAGCCTATTAGTAGATATAGTCTAGATAGTAGATATAGTCTAGATAGTAGATATGGTCCTATACTGGATAGAGTTTGTCGGGATTACACATGACTAGAATCCTCAGACATCTCAGAAGGGTCAAGTTGCTTGAGACTCTCGATCTCTTTACGAATAAAGGAGTGCACTGATTCTATTCGATTTTCCAAAAGCAGGAATCGAGAGCGAATAGTATCCTCCAGATGACTCAATCTTTGTGAGAGACGTAGCACCAAGATGTCCATGCGTTGAAGGATGACTTTAGTTTCCTGAGAGCAGTTGGAAGGGATTGTATAGAAAGGAGATAGTCCAGCAGATGCAGCATTGGTTTGTATGTCTATGCGGTACCGATGATGCACATAAGGATCATGGAAAGAATCCCTTCGAGGAGTATTGACAGGAGATGAGACATTTGAAGGATGAGGGACGGACCCCATGGTTAGAGCAAGACCAAGAAGGAAGGCAGAAGATATTTGTAGATAAGAAGAATCAAATCAAGAGTTGTAGGTATGGCGAGAGAACAAGAGAACTAAGCCAGTTTTTATAGAAACTGATATGTGTAATCGATTATAGCAGTTATGTAATCAATTATATGATGTTTTGAAATTTAAATAAAATGGAGGGAAATATTTGAGAAACTGACAGTTTTTGATGATGTAATCGATTACAGCAATTGAGGTAATCGATTACCTTAAGTGTCTAAAGAGGCACGAGGAGTGGAGAGCATAGGTTAATCGATTACTGGGTGTATGATAATCGATTACTTAAGACATTTTACAAGATCTAAACTATAAATTCCTATGTAACAGATTACTAGAAGGATTAATCAAATACTTAAGTGTTAAGTGTAAAATCACACAAAAGACATATGACTAAACATATAAGCAACTTAGATACATGCTATCACACATAAGAAGTATTAAATCATAAAACAATCATGTAAATTTCTATGTTCACAAAAATCACACAAAAAATCATGCAATGTAATTAAAACATATAAACACATAATCAGATAAATATCTAATTAAATATCATGTTCATCTATAATACCTAATTCTCTTCTAATTTTAAAGAATGAGTCTTTAGGAAGGGGTTTAGTAAATATATCAGCCAATTGATTATGTGTATCTACGAAGGAAATCTCAATATCTTTTCTTATGACATGATCTCGAAGAAAATGATGTCTTATATCAATATGCTTCGTTCGAGAAGGCATGATGGGGTTTTTCGTGAGATTTATGGCACTTGTGTTGTCACATTTGATTGGGATGAAGCCTAGCTCTAAGCCATAATCTTTGAGTTGTTGTTTGAGCCATAAGGTTTGTGCACAACAACTTCCTGCAGCAATGTATTATGCTTCAGCAGTACTTAAAGCAACACATGCTTGTTTCTTACAGGACCAAGAAACAAGAGCATTTCCCAACAAGTGACAAGTACCACTTGTACTTTTTCTTTCAGTTTTACATCCAGCATAATCTGAATCAGAATATCCAATCAAATCACAAACACTCCCTTTGGGATACCACAGACCAACATTTGTAGTTCCTTTCAGATATTTGAAAATCCTTTTAACTGAACTCAAATGTGATTCCCTAGGAGATGCTTGATATCTAGCACTTAAACACACACTAAACATAATATCAGGTCTACTTGCTGTTAAATAAAGAAGAGATCCGATCATACCTCTGTACTTGGTAATGTCTATGGGAACACCAGACTCATCTTGATCTAGATATGTGTTATACCCCATTAGTGTGGCTATGGTCTTGCAATCATCCAAATCATATTTCTTTAAAAGCTCCTTGCAAAACTTTGATTGGTTGATGAATATCCCATCATGTGATTGCTTAATTTGCAATCCTAGAAAGAAATTTAACTGTCCCATCATAGACATCTCAAATTCCTCTTGCATCATGTTAGAGAAATACTTACACAGAGATTTGTTAGTTGAACCCAAAATAATATCATCTACATAAATTTGAACTAATAGAGTATTACCTTTGGTTTTCATCTCAAATTCCTCTTGCTTCACACTCTGGATATGATGCCATATGAAGGAGTCTGTTACACTTCCAAGTGGGAAGCCGCTGTTGACAACCCCTTCAGTATTTGGAAGGAGAAGCCCAAGGGATAAAGCTCAGCATGTGTCAACAACCTTGTTGAAGAATGCGTTCTTCCTCATGCCATTCTCTGCAAGATTGTGTTGCCAAAGGAAGGGTCACATGACCTCGTGAACAGGATGTCTCAATGGGCTTTGTACCAGATGCAGCACCATAAGAAAATAAATCTTCCAAACCTCATCATCCAGTACATGATCCAGACGTTGGAGAACTCCAACACAAACCTTCCTTTTGGATCATTGATAACTGCCATGATGCGAAAGAAGAAACTGCTTACTACAGAAATGGAAGAAAAAGAGTTCATGGCACAAGACTACATCTTCCCCACTCCTATCAAATTTGGAGATGTTCAAAGTATGCGACTCACAATTGATACTTCTGCAGTTCTAGAAGAACTCCTAAGTAACTGGGAAAATAAGAAGAAGGCACAAGGCATGCCCTTGCCTTCCAAAGCTCCAATGGTTAGAAAACCACGAGTCCAGAGAAATCTTCCTATTTCTGCAGCGTCTGGCGATAATGCTGAAGCTCCTTCGTCTGCTCAAGAACCCAAGTGTCACCGTTTGAGGAAAGAGCCTCGTCTGGCCAAGGCCATAACTGATCAGGCTACCATCTCACCTACTTCGTCTGCTGAGGATGCAGTACCTATATCAGCTCTTTTACAAAGAAACCAAGGCTCGCAGTTGGCCATCATACTAGAGCAAGCAGCTTGTCCAACCCCCTCTGCTCAACCACAAGCTCCACCAAAACCACAGCCAGAAGTAGTCCACAACACAGCTGATCTTCTTTCCACTACTCATGCATATTACTTAAAGTTCCTACCTCAACTCTTCCACAACTACATTGCAGACGTCTTCGACGTTGAAGATGATGGCAATTGTGGATATAGATGCATTGCTCAATGGCTAGGCAAGCCTCAAGAGCATTGGCCCGAGGTTCGCCAACTTATGATTAATGAACTTCTCCTCAACAAGCCGCTCCACTCTTAAATCCTAAGTTCTGATGAGGAAGTAGAGAGTATCCGTACGGCTTTGACACTTGCCCCTGGGGAACAAGCCTTCGAGCCTAAATGGTTCTCTGTTCTGGATATGGGGTTACTTGCTGCAACCACCTGCAATATCATCTTGGTCACATTAGCACCATGCCAATGCTGCACTTATCTACCTCTCCTAGGTCCTGTTGCTGAGGAACCCGCAATTTTCGTGCTCGAAAACATCAACAATTGGCACTGGGTCAGGGTAAATCTGAGTGAGAATTCTCCCTTGCCGACAGTGTCTCCTCAATGGAAGCATCATTGTTCTGACACTGCTCATGCTTCCCCTCATTTCAAGAGTTCAACACTTCAAAGGGATACTGCAAGGAGAGGCAAACAAGTTTCTTGACTCCCTATTTGAAGTTCCTAAAGTCATTCATCACATTACTATTGATGATGATTCTGAGGATGAACGCTCTGAGGTACCAGTTCATACAGCTGCTGAAACATTCCCAATCTCTGACACACTCACTGTTGCAGAATTGGTGGCAAATATTGTGCAACCTGTTGCAGAAATAGATGCTCATGCTATTGAGCTGCCTACGCAAGAAGCTGCTAATGCTGATCATCTGGCTAACACGATCCAACATCTTCAGGTGGCTGACCCAGTGGTGGCCAAAGATGCACGACCGGGTAACCCTTTTCTGATCCATGAAACCGGTGCACCTAACCACCTAACCATGAGGATAGTGTATTTCATCAAAAGGATGCAGTTGATGTCCCAGCTGAGTTACTTGCACTCATCAAAGAACAAGAGAAGGAAGTTGAGCTTGCTGATGACAAAGGTCCAAGTCTGGCTGACCACAATGGTCCAAGTCTGGCTAAAGCTTCAAGTCTGGTAGCTAACCATATTAAATACGACCTTACCCAAGAAGACTTTCCATCCGCTCCAGATCTAGAAGAGCCCTCCTTGGATGAGCTAATTGCCAAACTTCAGGCAACTATTCCTTGCACTCATCACACTTCGCAAGTGCAACCACCACCTCTTCACTCCATGTCTCCACCCTTCAAGCTGGCCAAGCCCAGTTCCTATGTTGCTTCGGAGGGTCACTACAATCCTTCCAAAAGCCAGATATCGTTCATGACAACATTCTCTCATCGACCCAGATCCTCCATGACTCCACAATTTACCAAGCGGAAACGAATGGTGCTTGTGCAAAATGAGCATCTTATTCGGCATGTGTCATTTGAAGCTCTTGGTTTGCCCTTCTGTTTTTATGCAGGTCTATGGGCACCCTCTGGATGTTGTGTGTTAGAATCAAATAATTTAATGAATTACTATATTTTGATGAATAACAATTTCGCTAAGTATTGATCTCGTCAAAAATAGAATTCCTAACTTCTCAATATTTTTCATGCTCCAGAACATTTATTTACTTGGAAAAGCACTGCATGGACCTCTACAAAGCATTATAAAAAGCAGATGTTCAAGTAAAGGATAGCAGAAGAATCCATCCGGCTACAGCCCTTGAGAATCAGTCCGCCAGCTGACAACGTTTTCCTCAGAGAGTCCGTCCGGCTATGGTAAACGTCTGGTCACTCAGTCATTGGGTTCATCTGAAGGAAAGTGCATCTAAATCTCGGACAGAATGTTTGGTTGACTAAACAACACTTGAAGTCTCGTGCAAAAGAAAAATCAGGAGGTGATCGTTTGTTCAACCCAGGATGAGCTGTCAAGCACCACTTGTCTCTTCAGTGCATTAATGGTGAAAAGGACAGAATTAAGTTCTTTATTCCTTGCAAATTCAAATCTTCTGACATTCCTTAATTCAAGCTACTTTTGGGGAATCAGCGGCAAGCCTTTCTGATCATCGTATCTCCTCAATGTTCAAATCCAAATCTTCTGATCAGAACATTAATGGCTCCCTTAGCTGGAATGCATGAGCATTAATTACAGAAGTTATAGCTCAAGGCAAAATGCATTGAAGAACCAGACGATATCAACCTCCGCCATTGAAGAAGCATTAAATGCATGGCAAATTGCATTAATTAAAGCAGAAGATGCAGAAGTATACGTTACTCACAATAGAGGAGAAATTCAAACGGAACTATCTTCAGATCTTCAGCAAAGGTCCCACTGATCATCCTACTGAAGATATAAATAGAGGACTTGGCATCAGATTCAACTTGGCAACTTTTACACGATCAAAGCATTCAAACTTTCTAATTTTATCATCTACGATCCAATCTCTCTAAGCCAAACACTCAGCAATCTCAACTTATTATCTGAGTCCAGTCGCCAACTAGTGTGAAGTTCTTCACAGAGTGATACTCTTATCCTCTTTCACACAAATCCCTTTAGAGAACCAACTTTTTTATTCGCTCTGTAACTCGTTCTTCATATTGTCTACCCACTCTTACCGAAGAGATTTTGTAGAAACCAATTCTTCTTGAAAAAGAACTGGGAGAAGTCATGTCCAACACTTGTAAAGGAGAAGTCCTGTTAGAATACTTGTAAAGGAGTAGTCCTCAGAATACTGGGAGAAGTCCCTGAGAACACTTGTACTATTTTGATAAAATAGTGAAAATCTTGGTTAAGCCAAGGACTGGACGTAGCCCAGTCGATTAAGGGGGTGAACCAAGATAAACATCTTGTGTTCTTTATTATTCAGTCTTAGAATAATTTCCGCTGCATTCTTTAACAAACGTTTTCGAACTTATAACTGTTGCTTTTCGAAATAGAAGTTAAAAAAATCACACACACAATTCAAACCCCCCTTTCTTGTGTGGTTTCATTACTATCAATTGGTATCAGAGCTTAACCGCTCTGAGATATACTAACATCCTTACAGGTGTAGAGCATAAAGATCCATGGACAACATCGCTTACCCGACTGGAACTGCAACCAATAAGCCACCATTCTTTGATGGCTCCAACTACCCATACTGGAAGAAGCATATGCAACTCTTCATTGAATCAACTGACTGGAAGCTTTGGGACGTGATATCCAAAGGAAACTATGTCCCCAAAGATAGTGAAAATAAAGCCATTCCAGCTGAGAAGTGGACAAACGAACAGAAAACGGAAAATCAAAGAAATGCCAAAGCTAGGATATTCCTCATCTGTGCCTTGAGCAAAATTGAGCACGACAAGGTAGACAGTCTGAGCACTGCCAAGGAAGTATGGGATACCTTAGTCATGGCTCATGAAGGAATGTCAGCCGTACAAGATACCAAGATGAGCATGCTGGCCTCCCAATATGAGACCTTCATGATGGAGGACAATGAGTCAATCGACTCCATGTTTGCTAGACTTCAGACCATTCACAATGGGATGAGGAATCTTGGAAAAAGCTTTACCAACAAGGAGCAAGTAATTAAAATTCTCACAAGCCTCACTCCCAACTAGAGGACATTTGTTACTGCCCAAAGAGCTGGAAAGAACTTTGATCACTATCAGGTAGAAGATCTTCTGGGTGAACTGAAGATCTACGAGCAGGATCTTGCCAATGATGCTGCCATCATACGTGGAAAAGCGTCCGCCGCTAAAGCTGTAGCCTTTAAGGCCAATAACTCAAAAGCACTGAAAGCCAACGAATCTTCTAACGAAGGTATTGCACAGTCTGATCACTCTGATGATGAACAGGCTCTGTTCAATCGAAGATTCAGAAGAATGGTGGGGAATAGGAAACAGTTCAAAGGAAAATCGTCCTCCTCATCAAGAGACGGAGAAAAGATTCCAAGAAAAGGTGGAATCGTCTGCTACGAATGCAAAAATCCCGGACATGTTAAAGCCGACTGTCCTCGTCTGGGAAACAAGCCTGCCCAAAAGAATTACTAGAAGAAAAAGGCCTTCTCTAGCCAGAATGATGAGTCAGAGGACCAGTCTGACCAAGAAGAAGAAGCTGAAGGAGACAATGATGAAACCTCATACTGTGCATTCATGGGATCTATCGATACGTCTGACATTGAAGCAGACAAAGAGTCAGAAGCATTGATGATCTCCATTGACCTATCCAACGACGAGGAGGATGACAAAGAGGAGGTAACTCCTGAAATCTCCTCTGAGGATTATAATGAGTTATTAGAGTATTCACATGCATTAGCAATTAAATATAGCATACTCAAAAAGAAGCATGATAAAATTGAAAAAGAACTGCATGCTTCAAAGGAAGTCTCAATCATGCTAACTAAGAAAAATCAAACACTTATGGAACAAGATGGAAATAAAGAAGTCAGATTTCTGAAACAGAGAGTAAATAGCTTGATTAAGGATTTATCCACTTTCACTCAAGGGTATGATAATTTAATTAAACTAAGTGGAAATAACAGGTCAGCATATGATTGTAGAGGTCTAGGATTTGAAGAAGAAAATTGGGATATGACTGCAGTAAAACATACTTCTTCTGCTGTTCCATACCTTTATCAACCTGATAAGAAATCTATATCATCTCTACCTCAGAAAATTAAACCTAAGACATTTATGGTCAAGGGTAAGAGTCCACCCAAAATTATGAATAACAAGAAAGGACCCAAGAAAGTTTGGGTACCTAAATCGATGATTGTACCACTTGCAGATGTGTTTAACAGCTCAAAGCCAAAGAGAACTATGGTACCTGGACAGTGGATGCTCACGACACATGACGGGAAAAAGGTCTTTATTCCCAAATATTCGTGAGAAGAAACACGGAGGAACAGTTACCTTTGGAGGTAACTAGAAGAGATTCATCGTCGGTGAAGGTGACGTCGGTAAGGTTTGGGATATGGTGCCCAGACCCGAGGAAAATCCATTATTGGCACTAGATGGGTATTCAAAAACAAGATGGATGAAAGCGGGAAAGTCACAAGAAATAAAGCCAAATTAGTCGCACAGGGATACAATCATCAAGAAGGTATTGACTACACGGAGACCTTCTCCCCCGTCCCAAGAATTGAAGCCATTCGCATCTTACTGGCATTTTCCTGTCAGCATTCCATAAAGCTATATCAAATGGATGTGAAGAGTGCATTTCTAAATGGGTATATCGAGGAAGAAGTATACGTAAAACAGCCTCCAGGGTTCGAAGATCCAGCCCTACCAGACCATGTCTTCAAATTACGAAAGGCACTGTACGAACTGAAGCAGGCCCCACGTGCTCGGTATGATCGCTTGAGCTCATTCCTGATGAGCAACGGATTCTCAAGGGGTAGCATTGACAATACACTATTCAAAAGAAAAAAATCAAAGGACTTCATTTTGGTACAACTATACGTTGATGATATCATTTTTGGCGCCACTAATGAAACTCTCTGTCAAGAATTTTCCAAGTTAATGCAGAGTGAATTTGAAATGAGCATGATGGGAGAATTGAAGTTCTTCCTAGGACTGCAAATCATGCAGGAAACCACCAGAACTTACATCCATCAGACGAAATATATCAATGATCTTCTGAAGAAATATAGCATGGAGAAGGCCAAGGCAATGGGTACCCCAATGCATCCTGGAGCTGTGCTAGACAAAGGTGATGAGTCAACACCTGTTGACTCAACAAAATACAAAGGGATGATCGGATCATTATTGTACCTCACTTCAAGCAGACCAGACATTATGTATAGTGTCTGTGTATGTGCAAGGTTCCAGGTAAGTCCTCAAGAATCTCACCTAAGCGCTGTAAAACGTATATTTAGATATCTCATTGGCACCACTAACCTTGGTCTAGTCTATGAGAAAGGTGAAGATTTTAGGTTAAGAGGATTCTGTGACGCTGATTATGCCAGAGATAGAATAGAAAGGAAAAGCACAAGTGGTGGTTGCCACTTTCTAGGGCAATGTCTAATATCTTAGACAAAGCACAATTTCACTTTCCACTGCTGAAGCAGAATATGTGGCGGCAGGTTCTTGCTGCACCCAACTACTATGGGTGAAGCATCAATTAGAAGATTATAATATTTTTGAGCATAATATTCATTTGCTATGTGATAATACAAGTGCTATTAACATTACTAAAAATCCTATTTTACACTTACGCACTAAACACATTGAGATAAAGCATCATTTTATTCGTGATCATGTAGCTAAAGGCAACATTGACATCTCATATATACACACCAATGATCAATTAGCTGACATATTTACAAAACCCCTTATTGAAAATAAATTCACCTGCCTTAGAAAAAGAATTGGGATGTTTCCTGCTTTATGATATGCTTGCATGCACTAACTCCCTCTCACAGGTACAACTATTCACAGTCTCGAGTTCGTCTGCCTCAGTAACCTTAACGTAAAACAATTATTATTATTTTTCTGCCTCTGCATTTAATGATGAATAGTTGAGTCATTTCGAAAGGATTGCTTTCTAAGCACGCATTAACCACTGCTGATACTTGTTTATCTCTCCTCATTTAATGCCTCTGCTACTTCTCATATCATTTTTATTATTCATCATTACATTGGCACAATCAAGAAAAAATATTCATTTTCAAGAAAGAAAACGAACGAACTTCTAATATTGCTTCCGGTTGAAACCATAAACCATTAATATTTTCCTTAAACGCATTATCTTCATCATATTTGTTCTTGCATCTGTACTAACTCTTGCTGCAGAGAACATGGCACCCAAAAGACAGAAACAGGTAAAGACTCAAGAGCCTCTTAACAAAGATGAACATCGGATTGTTGAACTCCAAAAAGAGTATCTCACCCAGAATCGCAAGGAGCAAGTATCCAAAATTGGCCCTGTGAAGATTGAACATATAGGTGACAGAGAGCTTGTCACTCCTAGATACCTTGATCTAAGGGTATATCAACATGAAAAGGTTGCAGGTCTTGATCTGTTGCTATCTCAGGATTGGGGAAACTTGTTCAATGTCTCTGCAACTCCAGCACTCTCTCCTCTTGTGAAGGAATTCTATGACTGTGCCATCAAAGTGAACCCTAACCACATCCGAACACGATGTTTGCGGAAAGTGATAGATATTCAGTCCAGCGATGTGTCTGCCCTATTAAGCATTCCCCTCGACGGAGTCTGTTACACCTCCTCCTGGGAAGCCTCTGAAAGTAACCCTTTAACTATCTAGAAGGAAGTACCCAAGGGTTCTAAGTCTCACCGTGTGAAGAATCTTGTTGAGGAATGTATCTTTCCTCATGCTATTCTTAGCAAGATTGTATTGCCTAAAGAAGGTTCTCGAAACTTAGTCAACAAGTTCTCTCAATGGACTCTATTCCAGATACAATGTCGCAGGAAAGTAAATCTGTCTGATCTCATTGTCCAATATATGCTTCACACTCTGGAAAACTCCAACACGAACCTTCCCTATGGCTCACTCATAACAGCTCTTAAGCGTCAAAAGAAGTTGCTCACTACCGCAACAGAAACAGTAGAATTCATTGCGCGTGACTTTATATCTGCCACTCCCGTCAAGTTTGGAGATGTCCGTCGAATGCAACTCAGCATTGATATATCTGCTGTGCCTGAATAACTCTTAAGCAACTGGGCTAAGAAGAACAAGATAAGAGAACATCGAGAAAATAGGAAGCTGATAATGAAAATCGCAAGTGCACGATTAAACTATCGTGTAATATAAAAAGATCGAACCCACGGGATAGGTGTTCTTATTATTATAAAATTTAGTACTAAAACAGAAAAATAAAAGATGAATATTTGTTGTTGGTTTGAGAACTAGAAAGAAATAATAGCATAAAATAATAAAAGAAAGAGATGATGAACATTAAGCTCTTGGGTTGGTTTACATAGTCTATAAAAACATGCTAGTAATTTCCTACTAAATTCCTGAATTATAAAACCATTATCATGATGCTATAGCCTAGTGTAACTACAAGTTAATTCCTTAAGCATTGTACATCTTTCTTTTTAATTACTAAACTCAATTCCTTGGCACCTAGTTAACTAAAGAAGAAGATGAAGAAGATGTTCAGGCCAACATAAAGTTACGTCCTTCCTAATTCCTTAGCGAAGTATACTTATAACCTTTTTTATTACCTAGTTCCCTTACTACTCACCAAATGGCCTTATGTAATAAGTAATAAGCAAAACCTCTTGGGATCCACAAGATAGAAAATAAGCATAAGGTAATAAAACATGAATGGAAATAAAATTCAGAAATGTAGAAAAAGACTAGAACATGTATTATAAACTAAAACAACCCAAAAACTTAAAGTAGAAGTTAGCCAAGCATGGCTAAAAGAATCATTGAATTACCCTGGATAGGAGCTCAAGTTTGGCTTCCCACAATTCCTAGGAACAATGATCTTTGAGGGAGAAAGAGAGAATACTTGTTGTATTCTATGAAGGTGTGTTTTACAAGTGAGGAAAATGCCCCTATTTATAGTAAAAAATCAATGGTGGAGGAGTTGATGGCCATTATGGCCTTCATTGGCCACCAATTAAGTTTTGAAAACTCCTTCCCACTACCATCAATTCTCCACTCATCCTTTAATCCTTATTTTCCATGTGCTAATTTGAAGAGAGTTGCTTCATATTCTTCTTTTCCACTTTTGGTCCTCTCTTGGTTAACACTTCAATTCTGGCCCTTTAATTCTCTCAATCTTCACTTTTAGTCCTCCACTCTTGAACTTTCACATTTTGGTCCCTGATTTCCTGAAACTTTACATATTGGTCCCTGGACAAAAATGATAACTAAACCAGCTTTTTCTAAAAATATAAAATAACTAGAAAAATTCCTTAAAATATAAAATAAAGCTAGAAAAACAAATAAAATCTAATCTATATGCAAAATGCAAAATAAATATAAAATCTACATAAAAACAATAAAAAACCTATATGTGACTCAAAAAATAATAAAATAAAAAGACTAAAAACAACCTAAAAACATCATATAAAATCCACTCATCACAACACTATACCCAACGACAGCTTGTCCTCAAGCGACAAAACTTAAAGAAAAACTCGTCCCTGAGTTTTGAGAAAGTTTATCTGATTAAAACTTGAAGCACAAAAACCTTTCAAAGAAAGCTTAGCAGAAAAGGAAGACATGCATGTTTTATAGACAAAGAATCAAGAAAGTTAGGCTTGGCTTTTAACCTGTTTGAGTTCATCAATTATGCTCACCAAAAATGATATTCTCCATGAAAACAAGAATGCTCAATAATTCTGCCTATCATTCAAATCAAAACTGAAATAAAGCAACCAAGTGATTTTGAAGAGATTCTTTAAGGTTGTAACTTGGCCAAAGGGTTGAACAATTCAAGGTGTGGATTTCAAGAAATTGGCAACTCTAGTGGCTGACTCAGAATCTGTTGTTAAGTGATTTTCCTTGACTAAGAGCTTAAACAATTCAACACAAGGGTCCTCTCAATTTTTCTTTTTCTTTTTTGAACAAAGTAGTGGAATGTATGGGATGAATGACTTGAATTTTACTCCCTTCATACTCTTTCTCACCCCACCACTTCATTATTTTTCCTAAGGCACATACCTTATGTTTTTTCAACTTTTTTTTCCTTCATCTTTTTTAGAGAGAAACCCACAAACTTAGCTCTAACAATTTCAGCACATGAATCACAATAACAACTTTAAGAATTATCACAAAAAGTAGGCTCCAAAGAATGACTCTTTTAAGGCTCAAAAGGGGCTACTAGTGGATATAACATTTCAAGCAAAAATCTGAGTTTTCAAAAATGCCTATAATCTCTTCTCAACTCACAAAGTATACAAAACTTCAATCAACATGCAACACAAGGCAGAAAAATTTCACAATCAAGAATTCAGAGTCCTCAGCTCTCGGAAAAAGATAGGGTAAGTGGTACCCTTTTTAGAACTCAGAAATTTTTTTGCCAACAACCCAACAATCAAGATGTCAAAAATCCTTTCTACAGCATGCAATCCTAACTGCTCAAAAACATAGAACTTTTCACAAAGCAGTTCAATCAGATAAAGCATTTCACAAAGCTATAGCAACATTCAGAATGGATAATATACTCAAGACTCATGCAAAAACAGAAAAACTAAACTAAAAACAAAAATTATAAAAAGAAAAACTAAAAAAAAAAAAAAAAAAAAAAAAAAAAAAAACTAAGAAGCTGGTATAGCAACAAATTTTCCACAAAGGTCCAAGGGAACCTCAATGAAAAAATCAAAATGAACACTCAAGTTCAAGAGGGTTCTTCCTCCTTTTGGTACCTATCCTGTAACATTGAACAAACAAAAGTCTTACAAGCAGAAGCTTGCTTGACTTGTTAGTTCCAAAACCAGCACAAAAGATCATGGGTTGCAAAATTTGTGTCCACCTTAAAAACAAGAATTCTTGAGTTCCCAAAAATTAAAACCAGTTTAGAACCAAGGGAAAACTCATAGAACCTTAAAACTTCCAGAAAATGGTGAACACAAAATTTATTAAAAACTAAAAACAGCAAACAAAAGCAAAAACAGTAAACTGCCCAAGCTCCAGCGCTTGAGCATTGGGGATACCAACGCTTGGGCGCTGGAATAAAATAAAAACTGGGTAATCAGAGGTGATATGCAGGGGCTTAACGCTTGAGCGTTGGCCTTCAGCGCTTGAGCGCTGGCCTCTCCTGCAGCAAAAACATAGAAAAAAAAATTTTATTTATTTATTTATTTACAAGGATAGTGCAGAAAATTAAAAAGACAAAAATTTAAACTATCCTAAGTTGGGTTGTCTCCCAACCAGCTCATTGTTAAGGTCCGAGATAGACCCTTCCACTAATCATTTTTCAACCGGGGTCTATTACAAAATTCATTAGACCCCGCAAATCATGCAAATTTTGGCACAAGTACAACATAGTGCCCAATGAATTTTCAGCTTTCAAGGCAACATCAATCAAATTACAAATGGAAGGAATAAGAAAAACTCCCCCTTCTTGTTTCTTGCCTTGTTGTTCTGAACCTATAGCATAGGTTCCTTGAGGTTCTTCTTCCTTCATCTCCAATTTGTCTTCAAAGACAAATTCTATAATGATGGTTGCTTTCACCTCCTCTCTTTGAACCACCACGAGTTCATTTTCATGAACAAGTGGTTGTTGTTCATCCCTGGGCTGCCTCATTAGAATGCCTTGTATCTTTACTTGTAGAATCTCCCTGGCCTTACATTCTTGCTCAGGACTTGGCAAAAATCCGGTTTTTCTCTTGCAATCTAAATCGGAGTAAAACTCGTCAATTAGAGTGAAGATATCCTGCTTCGTCTTCTCATATTCCTTTTCAACCTCAGCCCGGATTTTTGCCTCCCGTTGTTCGAATTTTTCAGCCATAATTCCTGACAATACTCAACAAACAAAATTAGCAGCACCAGTTCATCACAATTTTTTCATATTTTTCTTTTTTTTTTTCTTTTTTTTTATATATATGAACAAGAAGTAATAAACAAAATAAAAATAAGAACTTGAAAAGAACCTATCCCCGGCAACGGCGCCAAAAACTTGATAATGAAAATCGCAAGTGCACGATTAAACTATCGCGTAATATAAAAAGATCGAACCCACGGGATAGGTGTTCTTATTATTATAAAATTTAGTACTAAAACAGAAAAATAAAAGATGAATATTTGTTGTTGGTTTGAGAACTAGAAAGAAATAATAGCATAAAATAATAAAAGAAAGAGATGATGAACATTAAGCTCTTGGGTTGGTTTACATAGTCTATAAAAACATGCTAGTAATTTCCTACTAAATTCCTGAATTATAAAACCATTATCATGATGCTATAGCCTAGTGTAACTACAAGTTAATTCCTTAAGCATTGTAGATCTTTCTTTTTAATTACTAAACCCAATTCCTTGGCACCTAGTTAACTAAAGAAGAAGATGAAGAAGATGTTCAGGCCAACATAAAGTTACGTCCTTCCTAATTCCTTAGCGAAGTATACTTATAACCTTTTTTATTACCTAGTTCCCTTACTACTCACCAAATGGCCTTATGTAATAAGTAATAAGCAAAACCTCTTGGGATCCACAAGATAGAAAATAAGCATAAGGTAATAAAACATGAATGGAAATAAAATTCAGAAATGTAGAAAAAGACTAGAACATGTATTATAAACTAAAACAACCCAAAAACTTAAAGTAGAAGTTAGCCAAGCATGGCTAAAAGAATCATTGAATTACCCTGGATAGGAGCTCAAGTTTGGCTTCCCACAATTCCTAGGAACAATGATCTTTGAGGGAGAAAGAGAGAATACTTGTTGTATTCTATGAAGGTGTGTTTTACAAGTGAGGAAAATGCCCCTATTTATAGTAAAAAATCAATGGTGGAGGAGTTGATGGCCATTATGGCCTTCATTGGCCACCAATTAAGTTTTGAAAACTCCTTCCCACTACCATCAATTCTCCACTCATCCTTTAATCCTTATTTTCCATGTGCTAATTTGAAGAGAGTTGCTTCATATTCTTCTTTTCCACTTTTGGTCCTCTCTTGGTTAGCACTTCAATTCTGGCCCTTTAATTCTCTCAATCTTCACTTTTAGTCCTTTACTCTTGAACTTTCACATTTTGGTCCCTGATTTCCTGAAACTTTACATATTGGTCCCTGGACAAAAATGATAACTAAACCAGCTTTTTCTAAAAATATAAAATAACTAGAAAAATTCCTAAAAATATAAAATAAAGCTAGAAAAACAAATAAAATCTAATCTATATGCAAAATGCAAAATAAATATAAAATCTACATAAAAACAATAAAAAATCTATATGTGACTCAAAAAATAATAAAATAAAAAGACTAAAAACAACCTAAAAACATCATTGCGCGTGACTTTATATCTGCCACTCCCATCAAGTTTGGAGATGTCCGTCGAATGCAACTCAGCATTGATATATCTGCTGTGCCTGAATAACTCTTAAGCAACTGGGCTAAGAAGAACAAGATAAGAGCACATCGAGAAAATAGGAAGCTTCCTGAATCGACACCGTCTGGCGCTTGCACCACTACTGTGGACCCAGCCCTCAAACGTCGTCGTTTGGTAAATGATCCTCATTTGACTTCAGAAATATCTCACCAGCCTGAATCTCAGGCCATATTGTCTACTGCAGCACCCGTGTCTACAACTACTCCTTCTAAACCTCCTCCCGAGGCTGTGCATATCGTGGCTGAACTAATCTCGAATTCTCATGCACATTATTTGAAGTTCTTGCCTCCATTCTTTCACCAATACATTTCTGATGTCCTCGATGTCGAAGATGATGGCAATTGTGGATTCAAATGTCTTGCTCAGTGGCTGGGTCATCCTCAAGACTATTGGTCAAAGATTCGCACACTTTTGATCAAGGAACTTCTCTCCAACAGAAAGCTTCATTCTCGAACATTTAGCTCCGATGCAGATGTCGAAGTTGTTCGCATGGCACTAACCTTGGCTGATAGCAAACCTGCCTATGAACCCAAATGGTTTTCAGTTCCAGACATGGGATTACTAGCTGCTACTGCATTCCTCATCATTCTGGTTACTTTAGCACCTAACCAATGCTACACTTACCTTCCTCTCTTAGGTCCTGTAGCTGAAGCACCTACCATTGCTGTCTTGGGAAATATCGCCAACAGGCACTGGGTTCGAGTCAAGCTTTCCGACAATTCTCCCTTGCCAACCATATCACCACAATGGAAATATCACTGTTCTGCAGATGCTCGTGCTTGGGAAATTCCTCTTCAGTCAAAATTTTTTCACTTCAAAGGATTGCTGCAAGCGAAGCTGAGAAGTTTCTCGACACACTGTTTGAAGTTCCAAAAATTATTCATCACATTGATCTTGACGATGACTCTGAAGAAGAACATGCTCTCACCTCTCTTCAACATCCAGTTGTTGCCTCTACTCCAGTTCCGCCCGTGCATGAAAGTACCTCCTCAATTGCAAGTTCAGTTCAGGAGCACCTCGTTGCGTCATCATCCATAACTCAGCAATTCAAAGTTATCTTTTACCTGAGTAAAGTCGTCTGCCAGTGCGAAGATTTCACAGAGTGTTACTCTCAATTCCTCTCACACAACCCTATCACAGAACTAAATTGTTTATTATCTCTGTAATCTGTTCTTCATATTTCTACTCACTCTTACTGAAGAGACTTTGTAGAAACCCAAAATATTCTTGCAAAAGAACTGGGAGAAGTCCTGTCTAATACTTGTAAAGGAGAAGTCCTGATAGAATACTTGTAAAGGAGTAGTCCTCAGAATACTGGGAGAAGTCCTTGAGAACACTTGTACTATTTTGATAAAATAGTGAAAATCTTGGTTAAGCCAAGGACTGGACGTAGCCCTGTCGATTAAGGGGGTGAACCAGGATAAATATCTTGTGTGCTTTATTATTCAGTCTTAGAATAATTTCCGCTGCACTCTTTAACAAACGTTTTCGAACTTATAACTTTTGCTTTTCGAAAAAGAAGTTAAAAAAATCACACACACAATTCAAACCCCCCCTTTCTTGTGTGGTTTCATTACTATCAATGATCTTTCTATTATTCAAATCATCAAGAACAAAGATGATCTCTTCCATTTTGAATGGAAGCTGACTCTCTCTGGAATCACTCATGTGCCGCACATTCCGTTATTCCTGGCTGGCCGTGTGGATCCACTTGTTTTGAATTTCGGAAATTGGATACTTGTTCTCTTCCCATTTCTAAATAAGCCTCAACGGGATTATGGATTCATTATGCCATCTGCTATCCCTCTACCTTTGATTCCCACTGTGGCTCCATTTACTTCAATTCTCCAATCAACTTTTGCTCTCAATCCTGCTGCTCAAAAAATAGACTCATCTGAGTCTCTCTACATTGCCATGCCAAGCTCTCCCGTTGCTATCATCGCTGAAGTGACTTCGTCTACTCGGCAAACTTCCATCGCTCTTCCGACAAACGATGCCAGCACCACACAGGTTCATGATCTTGAGGTACAAGCCTCCGCAGACGCTGCCAACCTGTTCATCACTTCTATGCAACCAGACACCGATGATCGGTTTGCCATGATGGAAAAGCGCATAGAAGATTTGCACACAGCCTCCAATCAGCAAGTTAAAGAATTACGTCAAGAAATGAAGGGTCAAAATGAAGAGTTGCGCCAAGAGATGAAGGATCATATGGATGCCTGGTTTAGCTTGGTGCATGACACGTTGAATCAGCTCTTTGATAAATTGAAGACATCCTTCAATCCCTAAACTCTCTCTCTTTAATATTTCTTAGCTGCAATTTTGCCTATTTCTATATACTCGCACTACCGTTCAAATCATGTTTTGCTTATCTTGCTTATCTGTTTCACTGCATTTTCTCTGTTTCGTCTGCCTATTTCTTTTGATACTGTCAAAGGGGGAGAATAGTTAGAGAAAAAGAGTTAAAGAAAACGTAGCACTACTCTAGGGGGAGTAAACTAAGGAAACTAAATATTTTTGGCTAAAAATTATATATCAGATTTAGGGGGAGCAATGAAACAAGAATTTAGGAAATTATTCTTCTCAGGGGGAGCTTTCCTTAAATAAATAAAAACTGTCATTGTTTGATAAAACACAAAAACAATATTGTTTGCAAAGCATTCTTTTCAAGAACATTCATGTTTTTCTAGATAAAGAAATATTTTAAGAAAAACAACTTATCCTTGAAAATAACTCATTTACTCTTAGAAACATCTATATTAATGAGAACATATTAATCCTTTTTCTCAAAATAAATTGCCATTATAAAAAAGGGGGAGATTGTTAGATTCAAATGATTTAATGAATTATTATATTTTGATAAATAACAATTTCGCTTAAGGCTTAATATTGTTAAAGATAGAATTCCTAACTCTGTGAATATTTTCATACTCAGGAACATCTATCTACTTGAAGAAGAACTGCATAAATCCATACAAAGCATTATCAAAAGCAGAACTTCAAGCAAAGTATAGAGGAGGAGTACGTCTGGCCAGTCACGAAAAAGTTAGTCTGCCAGTTGAGTACGTTTGACTTGAGGAGAACGTCCGGAAACTCGACGATGTGTTCGTTTGGCAACGCATCTGAAGGAGTACGTCCGCTTAAGGAGTACGTCTGGGAACTCTGTGAGAGTTCGTTTGCCAAGTCATGTTGAAGAGTTTGTCTGTCATAACTATCTCAGCAATCAAGGCCATCTACCTCGTCAAAGCATTAATGAAGCACTTTTGAGCGCAGAATGAAGAAAGGGACATAATTAATAATTTATTCCTCATTTCTGCAAACCTCTTTGTTGTTCCTTAAATCAAGCAACTTTCACAGAAGGCAACAGTGGATTTTCTGAACATAGTATCTCCTCAACGATCAAATTCAAATCTTCTGTTCAGAAAATTAATTGCTCTCTTAGCTAGATTGCTCTCTTCGCCATTAATGTTGCAGTAAATGCATGGCAGAATGCATTTAATGCTGAACCAGTGATGTAGAAGTATCTGTTACTCACAAGTAGGACGAAATTCAAACGGAACTATTTTCAAATCTTCATGAAAGCTCCCATTATTCATCCTACTAAAGATATAAATAGAGGACTTGGCATCCGGATTCAGTTGGCGACTTACACACGATCAAAACATTCATTCCTTCTAAGTTCATATACTGCGATCTATTCTTAAGCCATAACTCAGCAATTCAAAGTTATCTTTTACCTGAGTAAAGTCGTCTGCCAGTGCGAAGATTTCACAGAGTGTTACTCTCAATTCCTCTCACACAACCCTATCACAGAACTAAATTGTTTATTATCTCTGTAATCTGTTCTTCATATTTCTACTCACTCTTACTGAAGAGACTTTGTAGAAACCCAAAATCTTCTTGCAAAAGAACTGGGAGAAGTCCTGTCTAATACTTGTAAAGGAGAAGTCCTGATAGAATACTTGTAAAGGAGTAGTCCTCAGAATACTGGGAGAAGTCCTGGAAAATACTTGTACTATTTTGTGAAAATAGTGAAAATCTTGGTGACGCGTAGGACTGGACGTAGCCCTGTCAATTAAGGGGGTGAACCAGGATAAATACCTTGTGTACTTTACTTTTCAGCTTTAAGTTATCTTCTGCTGCACTCACACAAAAAATCTTTAAAACTCATAACTGTCTTTTTCTAAAAAGAATTTCAAAAATCACACACACAATTCAAATCCCCCTTTCTTGTGTGTTTTTCTCACTATCATGGACTATACTGAGGTTTTTTCACCTGTAGCCAGAATGGAGACGATCAGGTTGGTCGTGGCAGTTGCAAGTCAAAAACAGTGGAAGATGCATCAATTGGATGTCAAGTCTGCCTTTCTTCATGGCCACTTAGAAGAAGAAGAAGTTTATGTCTTACAGCCACCTGGATTTGCAGTGGTTGAGGGGAGAGGTAAAGACAAAGTCCTCAGGTTACACAAAGCATTGTGTGCTTTAAAGCAAGCTCCTCAAGCTTGGAACAAGACGATTGACTCTTTCTTGCTACAACAAGGTTTCTCTAGATGCACAACAAGAACATGGAGTCTATGTTAAAGTTTCTAGAAGTGAAGGTGTGTTGTTAGTATGCCTTTAAGTGGATGATGTGCTGGTAACAGGGAGTAATGTCTCAAAGATTGCTGAATTCAAAGGTAGGTAGTTTGCAATCTGAATTTGAGATGACTGATTTGGGTCCTTTATCCTATTTTCTTGGAATTCAGTTTGTAACAACTGAAAATGGAGTCTTCATGACACAAAGGAAGTATGCTGAAGATGTACTGAAGAGATCCAATTTGCTTGACTGTAATTCATCTTCAACCCTTGTTGAAGCTGGACTCAGTTTGACGAAGAATGAGGATGAAGAATCTGTTGATCCTCCTCTCTTCAAGCAGATGGTTGGATCGCTAAGGAACCTCTGCACTAGTAGGCCTGACATCGTTTATGGTGTTGGACTTATTAGTAGGTACATGGAGAATCCAAGGGTATCACACTTTGCAGCAGCTAAAAGGATTATGAGGTATGTGAAAGGGACTCTAGACTATGGAATCCTATACCCAAGCAGCAAAGACGATAGATCAAGTAATGATTTAATTAGCTTTACTGATGCTAACTGGATAGGTGATAAAGATGATAGGAAAAGCACTTCAGGTATGTCTTCATGGCAGGAAAAGCCCCTATTGCGTGGTGTTCAAAGAAGCAACCTACCGTTGCTCTATCGTCCTGTGAAGCAGAGTATGTGTATGCATCATTTGGGGCTTGTCAAGCTTTGTAGCTTGGAATGCTAATGGAAGAATTAAAGCTGAAGAAGAAGGAATCTTTGAAGCTTATGGTGGATAATAGATCAGCGATTGATCTAGCCAAGCACCTTGTTTTTCATGGACGAAGTAAGCACATTGAAACCCGATTTCACTTCCTAAGAGATCAAGTAAATAGAGGAAATCTACAATTGATCTACTGCAACACCGAGGAACAGTTGGCTGATATATTCACGAAGGCGTTGAGGCCGGATCGCTTTGGAAAGTTGAGGAAAATGATCGGAGTGGTGTCCTTCAACGACAGTAACGTTCAACGATAGTGGCAGTATCGTTTAGGGATGATTGTATAGTTCAAGGACCTATCGTCCGGGGTTATGAATTGAAGGGGAGTGTTGGACCAAGTCAATTCATAACTAGGCCTGTTTTGGCTTGTTTAGTTGTAAAGCCCATAGTGATTGTATAAATAGTTAGTAAAATTTGATTGTACGGCAGAAGATAATATAGAAAATACAGTTCAAATTTTTTCCCTCTCATCGCTCTCTCTAGTTTTTCTCTCTCTCTCTGTTTCACTTTGTTTTCTACTTTCGCGTTTCTAACCGTTTATGGGAAATTGATGCTTCTCATTGTGGTATTCCGTAGTAGTTGATGATTGTAAGTATAATTTCAGCATTTGGATTGTGGATTGTACTTTGGGTCATGAACTCTCTGATGATGCAATGATGCATTCATAAGATTGTCACAACAATATACCACAACACTAGAAGTAAAGAAATTAGCACAGGATGTTGTGTGTACCACAAGCAGAAACAAATACCATTAGAGCCTAGTTTGTGTCATTGGAGGGTGTTAATGGAAATCGAGTCAATGCAATAGCAGTTTGCCACGCTGACACATCAAAAGTGCTCTTACCCACAATTAATGATATTTTTTTAGATTTAATTTTTTATTCTGTGTTTTTATTAAAAAAAGACCATATAAAATGATAATACGAAAAAGATATTATTATTGACATTATTGAATGATGAAATAAATTTAATTATTAATTATAAAACAATTATTTTTATTAAATAAATATTTAGAAATTTACACAATTATTTTAAAAGACTATTAATATTATTTTCCTTTTAACAAAAAAGGCCTATTAATATTGAGTTGTTTTTATATTTTTATACAGTATAACAAATCTGACATGTATAATATAATATTTTTTAAATAGCATATGTTTTCATTAAAGTAAAGTATGTGATGTAATATATAATTTTCAAAAGTTAAGCTTCATTAATAGAGTAATAAATCATCTTAGTCTAAGTATTCTCAATAGTTCTTTAAATGATTTCTATATTTTTACACAAGGTTTTTTAACTTATAACTTTTGTTGAACAATTGTAAGTATTCTCAATAGTTCTTTAAATGATTTCTATATTTTTACATAAGGGTTTTTAACTTATAACTTTTGTTGGACAATTGTATTGAGGCTAACTTTTTCCGAATCAATTAAAACTACTTTTAATTTTTCATTCGTTCAATTGTTATATTTCTTAATTTCATGTACTGTTATCCTCAGTAGTATTTTTTACCAGTGCATCAAATAGGTTCACACACTAATTCATTACTTATTTCTCTTTTATTTTTCTTTCGTTCTCACTGTGAATGTATGTTGGATGTAATAATATTTTCCTTCATTATGAGTCTATTAGTTATAAACATTTAGTGTAATCACGATGCGATCAATAATATAGATTGGATAATAGCTGAGAAATCTATTGACCACTTTAAGAATAATTCTTAGGTGAGCACACACCTAACACTTTATATTTAAGCACAACCAACAATTTAATCACACATAATTATTGTAAAAATTATAAATTCATATTTTAATAAATATTTTTCAAATTAGATATTACGTCATTCTCTCTCCGTTTCACTTTCTTGTTCATCTTCTTTATCTCTTTTTAACTATCTAATTCTTCCTCTCTTATCTTCTTCAAAACCTTCCGGTCGTCCAGCTAACCGAAGAGAAAGAAAGGTTTCACCAGAACGGTCACTAGTTCGTCGAAAAAGTCATGGTCTTCCACCGCCACATGAACCTCGTCCTTCTGGACTGCAAGGAGTTTCGCAAGCTTCCGCTGGCCAAGGGCAAGAAACTCTCCATCGTGCCAAGACGAGGACTGTCGCACTTTGCGACGAGGACGACGTCATTCTCCCATGACCGTCAAAAGCCCATCTCCTTAAGGAGCTTTAGAAGTGAAAAGAAGGAGGAAGGAGACGAATTTTGAACCAGTGGAGTTTTTTGGTTAATTGCAGAGGAAGATTGAATATTTGAAAATTAAAAATTAAAGTGAATTGCAGAGGATTTGTCTTGTTAGTTGCAAAGGAAGAAATTATAAGAAAATGGGAAAAAGCTCCTCTTTCTGTCAAAAGAGAGAAGAAAGTGTCTGATGGTATGGCAATGGCAAGTATAGAAATGGGTTTTTTTTCTGTCAAAGGATGGCAGTGCGACAGAACATGATAATTAAAGATGTGTCTAATTTTTTTAAAGTGATTACAGCTGTGTTT
This sequence comes from Acmispon strigosus, assembly GCA_030819835.1. NCBI lineage: Eukaryota > Viridiplantae > Streptophyta > Magnoliopsida > Fabales > Fabaceae > Acmispon > Acmispon strigosus. Next base: position 26,346,736 of record JAUAMA010000004.1, on the reverse strand, counting down.
AAAAATTATTTATTTTAATGAAGTGTAAATTTATTAGTAATTGTGCTTAAGAGTGATGCGGTAGGTGTGGCTATGCAAGAAGGGGAATTCTCCCATGCCACTCTCTCAGAAGATGCAGCGATGCATCTCGTATGTGGACCAATGAGGAGATGATATTTGTGTTTTTTAAACATGTCATCGGTTTGACTAATAACTTTCATTATTCTGACTTTTGGTCCTGCAATTTGCATCTTTTACCATTTTCAGTCCTAACCATTGTTTTTTAATATCAAAATTCATTTTCAATTTCACAATTCATAAGATTTATTTTCAGAAATCAAAATTCAAATTTCATTAAATAAATTGATTATCTCACTTCAGGCTTCCTGTTTCTGTTCATGTTCTTCCCAAACCACCTGAGTTCATCTTCTTCCCAATCCATCTTCTTCCCAATCGTCGAAAGCGAAACCACCAGAGTTCACTGTCGTTCCGATCTTCGTCCTGCACATCCGCCTCTCTTCGTCGTCCTCGTGCGTAAGATAAGGGTTCCACTTAACTTCTTCCCCAAAATGCAACCCTATTCCTCCATTCGTGAATATTAATCCGCCACCGTCAACCCTAATCACGCCGCCGTCAACCCTAATACTCCATTCCTGAATCCTAATCGTGAAGCTACGTGGTTCGTTCACTGACTCAATCTCCTTTCCGTTCAGCCCTGCCGTCGCGACTTCAAGTTCCAACCCTAATCTTTCTTCGTCTCTTCTTAAATCTACTCTACCGCTGTCACTCATCATTCAACTTCAACGACAACCACGAACCAACCACGACCAACAACAAGGTGGGTATAGTTCTAATATTTGGTTTCTTATGTTATTCGACATAAAATTTCTGGTGGTCAATTTAGTTTCAGTGAAATGAATTATGTAAGTGATGCTTGTTGTAAGTGATTAAAGCAAGTTATTAGTAGTGATTGTAAGGATGCACAATTTCAAGGAAAGTTATTGTTTTATGTTAGAGATGCTTGTTGTAAGTGATTCAAGCAAGTTATTAGTAGTGATTGTAAGGATGCACAAATTCAAGCAAAGTTATTGTTCACAATTTAACAGCCCGTGGGGAAAAAGCAGGAAGTTATTAGTTTCAGTAAAATCTATTCAAGCAAAGTTATTTGCTTGAATTTGTGCATCCTTGCTGAGATTGATACAAAAAGGTGTTCTGATTGATATGTTGTAATGATATGTTTTAATATGTTGTTTAATATGTTGATTTTATATAGTGGATGGAGAATTCATCATCTTCTTCTGCTTCAAAATCCTCGTTGTCATCATCACGGGGGGGCAAAAGCATACTATGTTACTGTTGTGTTCCAGCCACTATTTGCCCTGCTAAGACTGCAAAAAACCCAGGCAGGTGGTTCTGTGGCTGTGGGAAATATGACGGTTATTCCGGACACTGCGATTTCTTTGTTTGGTGTGATGAGACAAGTCCAGGCTTAATTAAGCTCTTCAATGGTTTAATCCTGAAAAACAATGAATTGATGGGTGAAGTCGAAGTCCAAACTGCAAAAGTTTTGGCTTTAGAGAAAGAACTGCATTCAACCAACGGGAACTTGGAGTCAACCGACAAGATTTTGGAATCAACCGTGCAAACTGTGTATTCACTTAGGGGGCAATTTAGAATAAGTATGTGTTGTTTTGTTGTGTTGGTGTGTGTACTGTGTTTTCGTATGTTGTAAAGAAACTATGGTGAATGAAGCAATTTATCCTTCCAATGGTATGTACTGTGTTTTCGTATGTTGAAAGGAGATTGAGTCAAAATTTAAGTTTGAATGTATTTTGCTTGATTCCTTGTCTGTTGGTACTTAGTTAATTTAGCCAAAGTTTTAGAATGAAGTCAAACCCCATTGATTGTGGAAAATGAATTTAAAATGGCTTGTAAGGTGAATGTATTTTTTAGTTATGCCTAATTCATAAGTCTTATTTTGAATATGATAACCTCAATTTGTCTGATTCACACCACAATTGTTACCCAACAAGAAATTCAGTTCATGTTCTGGTCTTCCTCACAAAGGTCCCACTGATTATTATTATTATAAGATTGAACAGTACTTACTTGTAATAGCATACTGCCACTGGCAATCATAAACAATATTGAGCTACTTTGCACCTTATTAATTTGTACACAAGATTATTAAAATTTAGTTAGGAGTGATATTGATACTTAAACATGCTTTCTGAAATTAAACCAATTTTTTTTAATAGTATGGGAATATGGTCTTTATACAAGGAATTTGAAATGTTAAGTGCCAAAGAAGATGCAAACAAACGGAAATGAAAATAGACAAAAGTTGAAGGGGTAAACCATATCCAATGTATTACTAAGCCAAATGATGGTAAGTCTTGAGAACAAACTCTCTCAAGTGAGCAAATATTACATCAACAAAGTTAAACTTAGAATTCTTGAGAACAAACTCTCTCAAGTGAGCAACTATTACATCAACAAACAAAGATAAAGACAAAATTCTTGAGAACAAGCTCTCTCAAGTGAGAAAATATTACATCAATAAAAAAATATAAAATACAGAGTTACTCCTACATATCCAATAAATGCTTGTTGCATATCCAACAACTCGCTTTTCTGCTACATCTTTCCACAGCCAAAACTGGTATACTGCACAAGCAAATAACAGTATACAAACAAAAACAATAGCAATACCAAATAATACACAGCATACTATTAAATACTCCCTCCGTCGCAAATTATAAGACCCTTTAGAGACAAACTCGGTGTCCCAAATTATAAGACCCCTTCTAGATTTCAGAAAAAAAAAAAAAAGCTTTTCCTTTTTTACCCCTTGCATTCATTATATTTTAAATTCCAAAACTTTAATTACCACCTCTACTAATTACTTCTTTCATATTCCCAACCAACTTTTGATATATCCAATACTTACATTAACAATTTCCAGATTTTTTTAAATAGGGGTATATTTGGAAGATTTGTATAAAATGTAACAAAATCAACATATTAATTAGTTTATTACATGTTTTTTTAATAGGCGTGATTGTCTGAAAAAGACCCTATAATTTGGGATGGAGGGAGTATAAAACAAGCATAGCAAACACAATACTCATCCAAATTATTAAATATAAAACAAGCATTGGTGCAGTATTTGTCCAAATACATAAACCAAACCAAACCAAACCAAACCAAACCAAAGTCAATATTATAATTTGTTAAAGAAAACACATCACCTGCAGTCAAATCCCCCGTCCATAGAAAACACAGTATTCATCCAAACCAAAATACTTAATACTTAAACAAAACAATCATTGGTGCATACACACCATTTGTCCAAATACTTAAATAAAAAAACATTGGTGCACACACACCATTTGTCCAAATAATTAAACCCAACCAAACCAAATTCTATCAATTTAGTAAAATGTTCAACAATTCTTCTTCTTAGGGTAATCATTCCAGTTCTTGAATGCCGCAGCAATGACCTTATTTTCAATTTCATTGTGCCCTTTTAGAACTAAGTCCAACGCTATCTTCATTCTTGTTTCATTCCCGACCTATATTTTTATATTAAAAACATTTGTTAGGTAATGACTTCCCCTATATATGCAGTATTAAAGTGAGTGTTGTCAATAAATTAACATAGACTTACCAGAATTTGGTATTCATCAGCCCAGTAATCATCGGTCATCCACGTTATGACCCACACACCGCAATCGTTTCTGTAATATGGTTATAAGGGCATTAACTTGAGATTAATAGATTATAATAAATTAATTTGAAAAGTCTAATTTCTTACGATCCTGGTGCCTGTTGGCCAAGATTTGTGGGGGTGAATGCTTCGAACTCAAAAATCATGGCCTTGGTCTTGTAGGCATCAAATGCTGGCAGTATGAAGCATTCGTCCAAGAAAATTGCCTGCGTTACAAGTAATTGTAAGATTATGAATATTTATGAAGGGGGCCAAATAATGACATGGAAACTTACCACTTTGAGGACAACTCTCTTCCTATGGACTGTTCTTGACGAACATGGAAGAGGGTCCAGGAGTGCCACTTTACGGTTCTCAACTTCAAACACAGTGAGGTACCAATGTGTATTATCATCATTTATTGGAACAAAAATCTGCATACATTGGGGACAAATATTGTTAGAAAATGAAGGTGGGTATTCATAAGTTGGCATGATTACACTTAAAAATCACCTTTTTCACTTTGTCGAGGTCTCCCATAAAGCTTTCCCTGTACCAGTTAACTACGGTTTCTTTCCTTGATGCGACGGGCGGTTGCATTGCATATTGCTGTAATTTAAAAGAATTGTTCATAGAAACATAAATGATGTTGATGCATAAGTATAATTACCATAATTTAGAATAAATTAGTGGTTAAGAGTGCTGATTACCGCAAACAAGGTGGGTAAGTACCACCGTGTCTTATGTTGAAAAAGTTCACTTTCCAAGTGTGTTATCATGCTAACAGCAAGGTTCATGACCTGAAATGCAAGAACATGAGGTATCTGCATTTTAAATTCCATGCCAGCATAGCAAAACCCAAAAATAAAGGTTGTAGAATTAGTAATTTTACTTCCATATCCATCCATCCCATGGGGCGGAGTGATTTGAGGGTTTGTCGATCTGCATCAAAATAAGAAGCTTTGACGAGTGTCTCCTTCCTGCAACACCCACAACATATCGTATAATAACTGCACTGACAACTCAATTTAACAAAAGATATGTAGGGCTAAAAGTTTAGATACCCATCGAGTCCGGATATGGTGCTGTCCGCAAAGACAAACGCTGCAACTGCAGCCTCCACTTGATTCATAACCATTGTGTGGGGAGGTATATACACCACCGGGAGCCACTACACAATACAACTCATCTAATTAGATTTCCAACATGACAACCTTTAATATCAAAATTCGTCAACAATTAGAGAACCAATTAAATTTATCACCTCAGGTACTCTTATCCCCTCGGTCAATCCAAAATTAATCCCAGTTAGTGGCTGAAAGTTAGTGTATTCAGATGCATTTTCTACCGTGAAATTGAGCTTCTTCACAGGTTTTGTGTGGTTTTGGGGTGTATTGCAGTCTTTGGACTTGAAACATGGGGCTGTAAACGAGCCTCTGCGTTCCCTGCATAATGGGGTAACTTTAGGGCTCTGTTGAAACACAACTTTCACAAGTGTGTTCACAACTTCCCTGATCACTTCCACCGCTTCTTTCACTTCAGCCATGTCTCTGCTGAGATTGTTGTGGACCGGTGATTCAACTGTCGGTTCGTCTATCTGCCTTGGTGCACCGAAGGAAGGGTAGCAAATTAGGCGAAATTTTCCCAATACAAGATAAAACTCATGAACTAACCAATTTCAAATACAGAAACCCACATAAAAAGGGGTGGAAGACGGACTTGTGAAGAAGGTCTTGCTCCTGACCCTGGCTGTGGTTTTGATGACGACAAACTCATCAACAAAAAGAAGAAAAGAAGACTTCAAAGAATCAATCACTCAAGTCCATCAATAGTTTAGAAGTCTTAGAATTAGGTGAGTTATGCTTCTAAAGGTTTATTAAAGCATAAAGGCTCTCAAAACACCTAATCTAATCAAGCTAAGTGTTTTCATAACTTAAAAGAAGTAGAAAACCTTAAGCAAGTCTCAAAGAATAAGTTTCTGGAAAATGGGCTCCTGTGTAATCGATTACACCATTATGGTAATCGATTACACCAAGGCAAGTAATCGATTACTCCAGTCTTGTAATCGATTACATGTTTGAAATTCAAATTTAAACTGAAACGGTCACTTGTGTAATCGATTACACTAAGTATGGTAATCGATTACCAGAACGAAAAAGTGCATCTTTTCATGAACCATTGTGTCCCAAACCTTTTGAAAAGGGTTGTGATGGTTCAAGGACGTTTCCCTTGCCTATATAAAGACCATTTGAGTCCAGAAAACATAACAACAACATAGAACACACAACACACACGAAATAGACACATTTCACATGAGAAAAACACATTAGGCCAAAGCTCTTTCAAAATTGGTTCATCTTTTAGAACTTAAATCTTTTGGAGCCTAAATTCTGAGTTCATGATCTTCATGTTTACAAGAACACATTTGTTGTTCATATCTTGAAGAACTCAGAATTGTATTATGCTTAAAAGCCTTAAAGCATAATTTCTCATGTTCAATCCAATTGTGTGTTAAAGGATTGAAACAGCCAAGTGTAATATCTTCTTCATCTCTTTCTGTAAGATTGAGTTTTTCACCGTGGTATTCGGTGAAGGGTTGTTGTCACTGAAAGTGGTTTGCTTTCAGGGTTTTGATGTCTTCAAGGTCTGAGGGTGGTTTGCCTTCAGGAACTGAAAGTGGTTTGCTTTCAGGGGCTGTTGAAAGCGGTTTGCTTTCACAGGATATTGGTAGAAGTTCTTGGGGTCCTTGGGTTAGGAACTTGTAAGAAATTCTTATCAATAGTGGAAAAATCCTCAAGGGGTTTTCTTGAGGGACTGGACGTAGTCTTCGGTGGATTGAAGGCGAACCAGGATAAATCTTGTGTGTGATTCTCTTTATCCTTCACATTTACTTTCAAGTATTGTTCATATCCGCTGCAATCACAAAGATCAACTCATGATCATCATAAACTTGAAAGTAACGATTTCAATAAGGCGAAAATTGGGGCAACACTGATTCACCCCCCCCTCTCAGGTTGCTATCTGTTCTAACAATTGGTATCAGAGCCAGGTTTAGGTAAGTTATTCCTAAGATCCGGGAAAAGATGGCATCCTCTTCCAATCATGGAACAAGTGAAGGACATAACATAAACAGGCCACCATTCTTCAATGGAGAACACTATGACTTCTGGAAAATCAAGATGAAGATATTCATAAAGTCATTAGACTCAGGAATATGGAAAGTCATTGAAGAAGGACCTTTTGTGCCTGTAACAAATGAAGAAGGAACTTCACAACCAAAACCAGAAAGTACTTGGAGTGAAGAAGAAAAGAAGAAAGTTCAACATGATCTCAAAGGAATGAACATTCTTACATCTGCTCTTGGCATGGATGAATTTTTCAGAGTATCAACATGCACTTCATCAAAAGAAATATGGGATACATTGATGGTGACTCATGAAGGAACAGATTAAGTCAAGAGATCAAAGATCAATACTCTATCTCAAGAATATGAAATGTTCAGAATGCTTCCAGGAGAAAAGGTATTAGACATGCAAAAACGATTCACTCATTTAATTAATCATTTGATTGCTCTTGGTAGACAATTTTCAAACAGTGACTTGAACATGAAAGTTCTAAGATCACTTACAAGAGTATGGCAACCAAAAGTAACAGCCATCTCAGAGAAGAAGAGTTTATCAAATATGACTCTTGCAACTCTCTTTGGAAAACTCCAAGAACATGAGTTAGAATTGAATCGTTTAGAAGAGCATGAACAACATGAGAAGAAGTATCAATCAATTTCCCTAAAAGCAAAAGAAAGCATCAAAGAAGATTATGATGCAGATTCTGAAGAAGAAGACAATGGAAATCTAAATCTTCTAGTGAAGAACTTTGGAAAGTTTCTTAAAAAGAAAAATGTTAGATTTAACAACAATAAAGTCTTCCAAAGGAACAATGAGTCTTCTTCATCTCAAAAGATTACATGTTTCGAGTGTGGCAAACCGGGACATTTCAAGTCAGATTGTCCAAATCTTCAGAAGAAGAAACATGGTCTAAGAGAGAAATTCGAGAAAAGGGATCAACCCACTCGAAGAGCATATTTGGCCTGGGATGATAATGAAGTAAGTTCATCATCTGATTCTGATAAAGAAGAAGCACAAGTTGCTTTGATGGCCTCACATGATTCTGATGTTGAAGATTCCCAGGTTAGTGAGAATTCTATATCTTTTCATGATTTAAAGTTTACCATGGAAAATATGTTTAAAATATGTCAAGAATTTTCTAACGTTAGCACTAGGAAAAATGAGATAATTTCTTCCCTAGAAAGTAAATGCAGAAATTTACAAGAAGAACTAGATGTAGTAAAATCTAAGATAGACATTACTCACAAATGCACTAAGTGTAGTTCTTTAGAAGAAAAGATAGAAAATCTTCAACAAAGAGTAAATAACTTCAATAAAGGAAAACAGAAGTTAGATGATATTCTAAGTGTTCAAAGACATTCAAACAATAAGTCAGGTTTAGGATATACTTCTCACCCAAAGACAAAAGAGGTTAGGAAAACTATTTTTGTAAAACCAAACCATGTTTTAGGATCTTCTAGTAACAATAAGATTAATCCTGTTAAGAGTACAAACAATAGGAAGATTAATCAAAATAGACCTCCTAAGAAGATTCATTCCTCTCCTAGACAAACCTCTAGTTACAATCATTACTCTTGTACTTATTGTAACAAAATAGGACATACCCCTAGTAGATGCTACTACAAACATATAGGAGTACCAAATAGGGAGTATATTTGGGTTAGAAAGGATGTTAACTTAGAAGGACCCAAAACTTGTTGGGTTCCTAATACCCATGTCTGAACTTTGTCATGTAGGTGTGTATGAAAGCAGCAAAGGATCTATGGTATCTTGATAGTGGCTGCTCATCACACATGACAGGAGACAAAACCAAGTTTTCTTTTCTTATACCTAGGGAAAAAGGTTTCGTCACATATGGTAACAATCAAAAGGGAAAAATACTCGGTATTGGAAGAATAGGCACACCCCCTCAAACAATCATCGATAAAGTTCTTTACGTTGATGGTTTGATGCATAATCTTCTGAGTATTAGTCAACTATGTGATAAAGGTTTGAAAGTAGGTTTTATTAATGATATATGTGTTGTGAAAGATGTGAAAACTAAAGAAATTAAGTTTTCTGGATATAAAGTAAACAAAGTCTTCATGATCTCATTGGAAGAAATTCCACAAAATGTGAGATGCCTATTAGCCAAGAACAATAGTGATTCATGGCTATGGCATAGAAGACTTGCACATATTCACATAGCTCATTTAAACAAACTAGTCAAGCATGATCTAGTTGTTGGGCTTCCAAAGATAAAATTCGAGAAAGACAAGCTTTGTGATGCATGTCAAAAAGGGAAGCAAACCAGAACATCCTTCAAACCAAAGAACATAGTTTCGACCTCAAGACCCCTTCAATTGTTACATATGGATTTGTTCGGACCTTCTAGAACTAAAAGCCTCGGAGGTAATCTCTATGCACTTGTTATTGTTGATAATTTCTCTAGATTTACTTGGACTTTATTTCTACCTCATAAGAATGAAGCCTTCAATGCATTCAAAAGATATGCAAGGCTAGTTCAAAATGAGAAGTCTTTAAAGATCTCTTCTATTAGAAGTGATCATGGTGGAGAATTTCAGAATCAACAATTCCAAGAACTATGTGATGAAAATGGAATATCACATAACTTCTCTACTCCGAGAACACCACAACAAAATGGTGTAGTAGAAAGAAAGAATAGGTTACTTGAAGAATTAGCAAGAACCATGTTAAGTGAATCTAGTCTCCCTAAATATTTCTGGGCTGATGCTGTAAGTACTGCTTGCTATGTTTCCAATAGAGTTCTTATTAGACCTATCCTTAAGAAAACACCCTATGAACTCTACAAAGGAAGGAAACCAAATATCTCTCATCTACATGCTTTTGGATCAAAATGCTTTGTCTTGAATAATGGAATGGAAAACCTTGGTAAGTTTGATGAAAAATCTGATGAAGGTATATTCCTTGGTTATTCTCTAACAAGCAAAGCATATAGAGTCTTTAACAAGAAAACTCTATCCGTGGAAGAATCCATACATGTTACTTTTGATGAATCTAAATCTTCAATAGAAGATAAAGTCAATCTTCCAGATAATGAAGAAGATGACATCATTATAAATGAAGATTCTCAAAAGGATGAAGATCAGAATCCAATACAAGAAGAGCACACTGAAAGTAATACTTATCAACTTCCAAAAGAATGGAGAACCCATAGGGATCATCCAGTTGATAATATTATTGGTGATATTTCTAGAGGCGTTTCTACAAGGCTACGCTTGAATGATTCAGTTTTGAATATGGCCTTTGTCTCTCAGATAGAACCATCAAAAGTAAATGATGCTCTAGAGGATGAGTATTGGATTGTAGCAATGCAGGAAGAACTAAATCAATTTGAAAGAAATCAAGTTTGGGAACTTGTCCCTAAGCCTAGTGATAAACACATTATTGGAACAAAGTGGGTGTTTAGGAATAAGTTAGATGAAAATGGTATTATAGTTAGGAACAAAGCAAGATTAGTTGCTCAAGGCTATAATCAAGAAGAAGGTATAGATTTTGATGAAACATATGCACCCGTAGCAAGATTAGAAGCCATAAGATTGTTATTAGCGTATGCTTGCTCTTTAAACTTCCCATTATATCAAATGGACGTCAAAAGTGCTTTCCTAAACGGATATATTCAAGAAGAAGTGTATGTGAAGCAACCTCCAGGATTTGAAGATCCAAAGTTTCCTACACATGTCTTCAGACTAAAGAAAGCACTCTATGGTCTTAAGCAAGCCCCTCGTGCATGGTATGATAGGTTAAGTACTTTCCTTTGTAATAAAGGATTTCAAAAAGGTAAAGCTGATACAACCTTGTTCATCAAAAGAACCAAAGGTAATACCTTACTTGTTCAAATTTATGTTGATGATATTATCTTTGGTGCAACTAACGAATCTATTTGCAAAGATTTCTCTAACATGATGCAAGAAGAATTTGAAATGTCCATGATGGGACAATTAAATTTCTTTCTTGGTTTGCAAATCAAGCAATCAAGTGATGGAATATTCATCAATCAATCAAAGTTTTGCAAGGAACTATTAAAGAAATATGATTTGGATGATTGCAAAGCCATAGCCACACCTATAGGGTCTAATACATATTTAGATCAAGATGAATCCGGTAATCAAGTAGATATTACCAAATATAGAGGTATGATCGGATCTCTTTTATACTTATCTGCAAGTAGACCTGATATTATGTTTAGTGTGTGTCTATGTGCTAGATATCAAGCATCCCCTAGGGAATCACATTTGAGTTCTGTTAAACGAATTTTCAAATATTTGAAAGGAACTACAAATGTTGGATTGTGGTATCCCAAGGGAAGTGTTTGTGATTTGATTGGATATTCTGATTCTGATTATGCTGGTTGTAAAACTGAAAGAAAGAGTACAAGTGGTACTTGTCACCTATTAGGAAATGCTCTTGTTTCATGGTCTTGTAAGAAACAAGCATGTGTTGCTCTAAGTACTGCAGAAGCAGAATACATTGCTGCAGGTAGTTGTTGTGCACAAACTCTATGGCTCAAACAACAACTCAAAGATTATGGCTTAGAGCTGGGCTGCATTCCAATTAAATGTGACAACACAAGTGCCATTAATCTCACTAAAAACCCTATCATGCATTCTCGAACTAAGCATATTGATATACGACATCATTTTCTTCGAGATCATGTTATGAGGAAAGATATTGAGATTTCTTTTGTGGATACACATAATCAGTTAGCAGACATCTTTACTAAGCCTCTTCCTAAAGAATCATTTTTCAAGATAAGAAGAGAATTAGGCATATTAGATGAGCATGATATTTAATGTAACATGTTATTTGCATAAACTTTATACGTCCATTTGCATTATATGCTTAAATGTTTATATATGAAAATGTGTTACATAGGATTCTAGAGCCTAGAACTTGTAAAAATGTCCTAGTAATCGATTACCCTAGGATTTGTAATCGATTATCCATGTTCTAAGTCCTCGTGCTCATTAGAAACATCTGAGTAATCGATTATTCAAACTGCCATAATCGATTACACATTCACAATTTGAAAATTTTCAAATTTGTAACTGATGTAATCGATTACCCCAACTGCAGTAATCGATTACATACTCGAAAAGTTGCCCGAATTTCAAATTTCCCTCCATCTTTTGAAATTCAAACTTGGCTTAACTGCTCTGTAATCGATTACCAAAACTGCTGTAATCGATTACATGTTCGGGATATTTAAGCCAGCCTTAGGAATTGATCAGTCATACCTTCCAAAATCATTCTAAGTTCTGATTTTTAACTTCCATAGCAACATGTCTTTCTTTCCATGCTTATCCTCAGCCTTTTGTCCTCACAATCCACTAAATTTCTCCCGTCTTCTTCCCACCTCTTCCGAGAGAACTCGATTTATTTCTCACTTTCTCACCCAAACAGTTCGAACACCCTTTTATGCTGAATTAGAATCTTTCATCGAAGCCGGTCTCACCTTTCCCGCTTTACTTGGAGATCAATATGTTGATACTTTCCTTCAATCTACCACACCCTACTATCCCGAATTGGTCAAAGTATTCTACTGCAACTTGGAAGTTGAAGGCACAAGTATTACCTCTTCTGTAAAAGGAACTACCATTCAGTACTCTCTTGTCTCTTTTGGCAAGTGCTTGGGTCTTCCTTTTTCTGGTGCCGAGTTGGGAACCAATCTACCCTGCCCCTGGCCTGAATATAACTCTGATGCTTTTTACCGAACCTTGTGTCGTTTCACCCCTTCTGAAGTTCGGAAGCTTCATCCTCCTCGCACCAAAACCTGTCCTTATCATGTTGATGTTCTTACCACCACCAACCACTTGCTTCATTACTTTGTTCATCACATCCTTCTTCCTCAAGAAGACCTTCATGCTCATATTAGTGAGTTAGAACTTCAAGTTTTATATGGCATCATTCACGGTCATGCCATTAACTGGACATTCTTAGTAATGCACCATATGCTTACTTGCCGAACTAAAGCACAATCATTTCCCTATGCTCCAAGTATCACTCGTCTTCTCCTTCAATCTGGAGTTCCCATTGACGACTCCTATGATGTTCGCTCTTTAAATTACAAGTGCGTTACTTCTAGGATACTCTCAAGCTTAGGTTTATTTCATGACTATGGAATTGATACTCTTTCCTGGTTACTTCATTATGACGGCATTGGCATCTTGTCCGATGATGAAGACATGTCTGATGATTCTTAATTCTCTAGGTTTTACTTGTTTTATTCATCATTCCTGTTTGTACTTTTATGTATTTGCTCTCTTATATATATATATCTATGTAAGTGCTGGTCATTCCCATTTTACATGCTTACCCCCATCCCCCATGCTTTATGTTTCAATATACTTGTTTGTATGCCTCTCCATTTTTTGGCTTTTTCTTCTTTTTGATGAAGTCAAAAGGGGGAGAAAGGTTCCGTGTTCTTTAAAGATCATATGCAGGAATTCAACGAGTACATTAGAAAGGGGGAGAAATATCAGAAATACTAGATTCTATCAAATAGGGGGAGTTAAGCATCACGAATGCATAAATGATCTTCAAAGAGTCAAGTATGTGTTTGCCATCATCAAAAAGGGGGAGATTGTGAAGAAGGTCTTGCTCCTGACCCTGGCTGTGGTTTTGATGACGACAAACTCATCAACAAAAAGAAGAAAAGAAGACTTCAAAGAATCAAGCACTCAAGTCCATCAATAGTCTAGAAGTCTTAGAATTAGGTGAGTTATGCTTCTAAAGGTTTATTAAAGCATAAAGGCTCTCAAAACACCTAATCTAATCAAGCTAAGTGTTTTCATAACTTAAAAGAAGTAGAAAACCTTAAGCAAGTCTCAAAGAATAAGTTTCTGGAAAATGGGCTCCTGTGTAATCGATTACACCATTATGGTAATCGATTACACCAAGGCAAGTAATCGATTACTCCAGTCTTGTAATCGATTACATGTTTGAAATTCAAATTTAAACTGAAACGGTCACTTGTGTAATCGATTACACTAAGTATGGTAATCGATTACCAGAACGAAAAAGTGCATCTTTTCATGAACCATTGTGTCCCAAACCTTTTGAAAAGGGTTGTGATGGTTCAAGGACGTTTCCCTTTCCTATATAAAGACCATTTGAGTCCAGAAAACATAACAACAACATAGAACACACAACACACACGAAATAGACACATTTCACATGAGAAAAACACATTAGGCCAAAGCACTTTCAAAATTGGTTCATCTTTTAGAACTTAAATCTTTTGGAGCCTAAATTCTGAGTTCATGATCTTCATGTTTACAAGAACACATTTGTTGTTCATATCTTGAAGAACTCAGAATTGTATTATGCTTAAAAGCCTTAAAGCATAATTTCTCATGTTCAATCCAATTGTGTGTTAAAGGATTGAAACAGCCAAGTGTAATATCTTCTTCATCTCTTTCTGTAAGATTGAGTTTTTCACCGTGGTATTTGGTGAAGGGTTGTTGTCACTGAAAGTGGTTTGCTTTCAGGGTTTTGATTGAAGACAAGTTTGTCTTCAAGGTCTGAGGGTGGTTTGCCTTCAGGAACTGAAAGTGGTTTGCTTTCAGGGGCTGTTGAAAGCGGTTTGCTTTCACAGGATATTGGTAGAAGTTCTTGGGGTCCTTGGGTTAGGAACTTGTAAGAAATTCTTATCAATAGTGGAAAAATCCTCAAGGGGTTTTCTTGAGGGACTGGACGTAGTCTTCGGTGGATTGAAGGCGAACCAGGATAAATCTTGTGTGTGATTCTCTTTATCCTTCACATTTACTTTCAAGTATTGTTCATATCCGCTGCAATCACAAAGATCAACTCATGATCATCATAAACTTGAAAGTAACGATTTCAATAAGGCGAAAATTGGGGCAACACTGATTCACCCCCCCCTCTCAGGTTGCTATCTGTTCTAACAGGACTAACCTGGACGAAATCTCTATGAAGTTTTCATTTTTTTCTTTGTCTCCAGGAGATGTCTTTGTGCGTTTCTGAGGGTTTCGGGCCTTGCTTCCCTTCCCAGCACCTCCCATGATTATCCTCTTGAAGTTGATGGTAGAAATTTGTTTCAGGCTTGTAAGGACAATGTCTAGAATAGTCTAGCATATATAGGGCTTCCATAATGAACGACGAGGTTGATGAAACGTCGAAAGAGAAGAGAAGATCAGGAGGAGAGTGGAGGTTTCTGCCTCATGGTTTCGTGTGCGTCTTGATGGAAGAGGACATTATGATTGATTGTGCTTCAATCGAAGACGGCGCAGCAGCTGATGCAGGAGGTTTATGTGCCTCGAGAAGATGGTTATTGGATTCAGTGGTGTGAAGGTGTGCTGAAATAAGGCGGGTACGTGTGATTACAGCCGTTGGATCGACCATCCACGGCTAAGAAGATGGTCGTATGTGGAATCGATGTAGTACAAGCTGTAGGGGATCAGAAATGCTCAACACATGAGTGATATTTTTTTTTTATATTTTTTTTCTAATTTTTTTTATAAGAATCACTTAAGAAAAATAAAGAATCACTTAAGTCAAATTTACTTGGAATCACTTAAGTCGTACTAATAATCACTTAAGTCAAAGTTACTAATAATCACTTAAGTCAAAGTTACTAATAATCACTAAAGTCGTACTTATTAAGAATCACTTAAGTCGTACTAAGAATCACTTAAGTCAAAGTTACTAATAATCACTAAAGTCAAAGTTACTAAGAATCACTTAAGTCAAAGTTACTAATAATCACTTAAGTCGTACTTATCAAGAATCACTTAAGTCGTACTTATTAAGAATCACTTAAGTCAAAGTTACTAATAATCACTTAAGTCAAAGTTACTAAGAATCACTTAAGTCGAAGTTACTAATAATCACTTAAGTCAAAGTTACTAAGAATCACTTAAGTCAAACTTACTAATAATCACTTAAGTCAAAGTTACTAAGAATCACTTAAGTCAAAGTTACTAAGAATCAATTAAGTCAAATTTACTAATAATCACTTAAGTCAAAGTTACTAAGAATCACTTAAGTCGTACTTATTAAGAATCACATAAGTCAAAGTTACTAATAATCACTAAAGTCAAAGTTATTAAGAATCACTTAAGTCAAACTAACTAATAATCACTTAAGTCAAAGTTACTAAGAATCACTTAAGTCAAAGTTACTAATAATCACTTAAGTCAAACTTACTAATAATCACCTAAGTCAAAGTTACTAAGAATCGCTTAAGTCAAAGTTACAAAGAATCACTTAAATCAAACTTACTAATAATCACTTAAGTCAAACTTACAAATAATCACTTAAGTCAAAGTTACTAAGAATCACTTAAGTCGTTCTAAGAAGCACTTAAGTCAAAGTTACTAATAATCACTTAAGTCAAAGTTACTAATAATCACTTAAGTCAAAGTTACTAAGAATCACTTAAGTCAAAGTTACTAAGAATCAATTAAGTCGTACTTAATAAGAATCACTTAAGTCAAAGATACTAATAATAACTTAAGTCAAAGTTACTAAGAATCACTTAAGTCGAAGATACTAATAATCACTTAAGTCAAAGTTACTAAGAATCACTTAAATCAAACTTACTAATAATCACTTAAGTCAAAGTTACTAAGAATCACTTAAGTCAAAGTTACTACTAATCACTTAAGTCAAAGTTACTAATAATCACTTAAGTCAAAGATACTAATAATCACTTAAGTCAAAGTTACTAAGAATTAATTAAGTCATAGTTACTAATAATCACTTAAGTTGTACTTATTAAGAATCACTTAAGTCGTACTAAGAATGACTTAAGTCGTACTTATTAAGAATCACTTAAGTCGTACTTATCAAAAATCACTTAAGTCGTACTTATTAAGAATCACTTAAGTCGTACTTATTAAGAATCACTTAAGTCGTACTAATAATCACTTAAGTCAAACTTACTAAGAATCACTTAATTCAAAGATACTAAGAATCACTTAAGTCGTACTTATTGAGAATCACTTAAGTTAAAGTTACTAATAATCACTTAAGTCAAAGTTACTAATAATCACTTAAGTCAAAGTTACTAATACTCACTTAAGTCAAAGTTACTAAGAATCAATTAAGTCAAAGTTACTAATAATCACTTAAGTCATACTTATTAAGAATCACTTAAGCCGTACTTATTAAGAATCACTTAAGTCGTACTTATTAAGAATCACTTAAGTCGTACCTATCAAGAATTACTTAAGTCGTACTTATTAATAATCACTGAAGTCTTACAAATAATCACTTAAGTCAAACTTACTAAGAATCACTTAAGTCAAACTTACTAATAATCACTTAAGTCAAAGTTACTAAGAATCACTTAAGTCAAAGTTAGTAAGAATCAATTAAGTCGTACTTATTAAGAATCACTTAAGTCAAAGTTACTAAGAATCACTTAAGTCAAAGTTAGTAAGAATCAATTAAGTCGTACTTATTAAGAATCACTTAAGTCAAAGTTACTAATAATCACTTAAGTCAAAGTTATTGAGAATCACTTAAGTCAAAGTTACTAATAATCACTTAAGTCAAAGTTATTGAGAATCACTTAAGTCAAAGTTACTAATAATCACTTAAGTCAAAGTTACTAAGAATCACTTAAGTCAAACTTACTAATAGTCACTTAAGTCAAAGTTACTAAGAATCACTTAAGTCAAAGTTACTAAGAATCAATTAAGTCAAACTTACTAATAATCACTTAAGTCAAAGTTACTAAGAATCACTTAAGTCAAAGTTACTAATAATCACTTAAGTCAAAGTTACTAATAATCAATTAAGTCAAAGTTACTAATAATCACTTAAGTCGTACTTATCAAGAATCACTTAAGTCGTACTTATTAAGAATCACTTAAGTAGTACTTAGAATCACTTAAGTCAAAGTTACTAATAATCACTTAAGTCAAAGTTACTAATAATCACTTAAGTCAAAGTTACTAATAATCAATTAAGTCAAAGTTACTAATAATCACTTAAGTTGTACTTATCAAGAATCACCTAAGTCGTACTTATTAAGAATCACTTAAGTTGTACTAAGAATCACTTTAGTCGTACTTATTAAGAATCACTTAAGTCGTACTTATCAAGAATCACTTAAGTCATACTTATTAAGAATCACTTAAGTCGTACTAATAATCACTTAAGTCAAACTTACTAAGAACCACTTAAGTGAAAGATTCTAAGAATCACTTAATTCGTACTTATTAAGAATCACTTAAGTCAAAGTTACTAATAAGCACTTAAGTCAAAGTTACTAATAATCACTTAAGTCAAAGTTACTAAGAATCACTTAAGTCAAAGTTACTAAGAATCACTTAAGTCGTACTTATCAAGAATCACTTAAGTCAAAGTTACTAATAATCACTTAAGTCAAACTAACTAATAATCACTTAAGTCAAACTTACTAATAATCACTTAAGTCAAACTTACTAATAATCATTTACGTCGTACTTATCAAGAATCACTTAAGTCGTACTTATTAAGAATCACTTAAGTCGTACTAATAATCACTTAAGCTAAACTTACTAAGAATCACTTAAGTCAAAGATACTAAGAATCACTTACATCAAATTTAGAATTACTTAGGCAAATAAATTTCATTATGTGAATAAATTTGTATATACCAAGTAAAATAAAAAGAAAAAGTAAAAACACCTACTCTATTTTTCACACGGCCCAAGACTGAAAAAGGAAGATGGCCGTGACTGTTATTGATTGGATGTTTTGTTAGAGAAAAATACCCAAATGAATTAACCTATTTTGATAAATAACAATTTCGTTAAAGTGTCACTAATTTTCTTTGAAGAATTTTATATTCAGGGACTCTTATAAACAGAAGGGACGCTGCAATCATTATCAAAAAGCAAAGGAAAAGTCCGTCCGGCTATGAGAACTTCGTCCGCCTAAAGGGTCTGTCCGGATCACTCCAAGTCAAACAGAGAGGTTGACTAAGAAGTAATAATTAAAGACTGACACGAAAAGAATCTGCTCAGCAGAGATCGTTTGTCTAAACCAAGATAAGCTGTCAAGCACCTCCTGTGGATCAGAGCATTAAATACGAAAGAGACAGAATTAAGCACCATATATCTTGAAGATTCAAATTGTCCGACATTCCTTAATTCAAGTTGCCTTTTACTGAATTTACGGTGAAATCCTCTGATCATCGTATCTTCTCAACGGTAGAATTCAAATCCTCTGGTCAGAAGCATTAATTGCCTTATTAGCTGGAATTCACTCGCATTAATTGCTGTCTCTGGAAACCAGAAGAAAAAGCATTGCTAGACGATCTCACTCTCTACCAGTTGAAGGAATGCTCATCACTATGGCAAATTTTCTTTAGCAACAAGTTGCAGAAGTATCCGTTACTCACAATCTAGCAAATTTCCAACGGAACTATTTTTGAAGATCTTCATCAGTCTATTCGATCCTCATCCTACTGAAGATATAAATAGTGACCTTTGCATCACTTTCTACTTGGCGACTTACACAATATCTAAGCATTCAAATTCTTCAAGCCAATTCACAACTTAGACGAGATTTTGCCAAGAACACTCAGTAACATTAGAATTTCTATCCTTCTGAGTTTAGTCGCCAATCAGTGTGAAATCTCCATAGAGTGAAAACTCTCATTCTTCTCACACTATCCCTTCAGAGAACCAAACTTAACAATCATCTCTGAACCTAGAACCTCATATTTTCTACCCACTCTTTGTGAAGAGATCCTTGTAGAAAACCAACCTTCTTGTAAAAGAATTGGGAGAAGTCCTGTCGAATACTTGAGAGATAAAGGAGAAGTCCTGAGAAAACTTGTAAAGGAGAAGTCCTCAGAATACTGGGAGAAGTCCCTGAGAACACTTGTACTATTCAGTCGAAATAGTGGAAAATCTTGGTACAGCTAAGGACTGGACGTAGCCCTATCGATTTTGGGGGTGAACCAGGATAAATATCTTGTGTGCTTTACTATTTATGCTCTAAGTATATTTCCGCTGCACGTTTATTTAAACGCTTTCAAACTTATAAATAGTATTCTGCGAAAAACTTTCAAAAGTCACACACAATTCAAACCCCCCCTTTCTTGTGTGATTTTATTACTATCATGTTTCCTTTAGGCAAATCATGAAGCCTAGTCTATGTTCACACGGCCCAAGACTGAAAACATAGCAGTTATGATGAAGGAAAAATGAAAGGTTTGCACATGGACGGTTTCTTCTTCTTCTTCATTGTGGAAACGTTTCTGCAAGAAATAAAGAAAAGAAAACATTTCCCATTTCTTTAGAAACCGCACTGCTTTCGTCTCTATTGTGCCTTTGTGTTTTCCCTTTATCCTCTCCACAAAACCTCACGGTCGTGGTCTCCATTTCTCATATCCAAGGTGAAGGTTAGTCCACTTTTCTTTTCGTATAACTTCAATTGATTCAACACCCACATGGTTTGCAAATTGCTCCCTCAAATTTCGATGAACTCTGGAATGTTTTTTTCTTTTTGTATGAAAGTTATAGGAATGTCTATTGTTTCTTAGCATTCACAGTGGTAGGAGTAATTAACATTTGATATTTTCATTCAAGGGAAATGGCTCGTTCTGGTAGTAGCAGTGGAGTGTATGGTGGGATCGTTGTTACCATTCCAATAGACATTCGATCGGTAGGCTCGCTCTGTGTTAATTTTGCCTATTTGTAATTGCTTTGTATGTGTACTGTTGTGAATGTTAATCGAACCTTCCATTGACTGAATAATCATCGCAGGAGCACTTGGTAATTCCTACAAACATTAATCACTATTCTGAATCTTTACAAGAAATATATGAATATTCACAGCATCACATTTACAAGTGAAATAAGCTTAAAAATTAAGTTTCTTTTCTTCATATCATCCTCAAAAGCTTCATTTTAAGGTTCTAATGACTTCCAAGAAAGTAACTCCTCTAGTCGCAAATGAGGTAGGGGCAGATGCAATGAGGTTTCATTTGCAGATCATCTACTGCTGCAAGTTCTTCAGTGCATGCCCAGATTTCACTTTAATTTCACTTATTCACAGCATCACATTTATTTGTCCATTTTCTTAGTCGGGCCCTTCTTCGCCACTTCATGCTGGGTGTGATTAAAACCGCCACCAGCCTGACCACCTTGACCAGCAGTCCGAATCTGTTAAAAGGGAAATGAATTTGTTATGTTGAAAACAAAAAACAATTATTTTGATTTTTTAGTTTAAACATCAAAATAAGCAAGGTATACCAGACCTGAGGATTCTGTGGCATCACAGGCAGTGTACTATAATAAAGTTGCATTGGCATGCAATGAGGTTGATTGCCATAACCATATGTCATGTTTTTCTGTGGTCGGGGAATCCATGGGCTAAAAACCTGTGGGAAGTTGGTATGGGTTGGCATAAAATTACCAATTCCAAACGGGGTCATGTTCGGGGGTAGCGTTCCTAACAGAGGAGGCGGCATGACATGGGATGCAGGATGGCCTCTACCAGTACAAGCATTTGATTGGGTTTCCTATTTCAATGAATAAACAAGTTTTGACATGCGGAACATATTAATCTAAAATTTATACATCATCATCAACAACTTACTGGCTCCATTGTTGAATGTTATGGGGATAGAACACGCGGCTCGTTACGGCATTGTGCGTGCTGAATACTAACAGATGCTTGAGTGGGGTTCTCCTAAATTACCAACCATAATAACCAGATTTTAACCATACTATACACAAAACTCGTGGCACTATATTATTGACACAATGCAATTCATCATTTGCACTAACCGTCTCATCCACTCCTTTATGCGTTGAATTATCAGGTCTTGGATTCTTCGGATTAGCACGACGAAGACTCTGCAAGCAAATAACAAATTAATTGTTCAAACAACTCAGGTAGGTGGAATTACAAATAAATACTCATTTTTAACAGTAAAAGTTTAACAGCAAACATTTACCTTAGAGACTGAATTAGTACGCTTACTCGTGCGCTCGGTATACTTCGAAACATTTTGCTCAGGTTCAGTGCATTCTTGCTCACTACCCGTCTCCTCTTCTGTATCAACTTTCTTTTTACATGTAGTTCTTGTGTGCCCCAATCTGTGACAATTTGAACATCTCACTATTCGCCTACCGCTCGATCGCTTCTTTGCTGGAGCGCCTTTCGATGCAACCACATTGGGGTCACGAATACCGTCAACGCCATCAACAAAAGTATCTACTGTACAACCCATCTTCTTCTTATACCTTGCAGTCAACTTCAAAATATCAGTTCTCAATTGACTAAACAATGAATTGTTTTCTGAACCAATAACACAAAGGTTATTGCACGCTGCAGCTAAAGCTCCAAAACAGGTTGTTTTCATAACTTCAAATTCCACTTCACCAGATGGAGATCCCGACATAAATTCAGCTTTTGCGTCCTTCCTCCACCGATTAGCAACAAGGGTTGTTGGAATTTCTTCCAAGTCCTCATGTTTCAAGGCATAAAAAATATGACAGCATGGAATGGCACGAGACTCAAATAGACGACAGTCACATGAAAACTGAAAGTCTTTGGTGTTGAAAGATACTTCAACTATACGGTTTGGCCTTGAGTACTTACTCAACCTGAATGTAACATTGTCTCCATCCTCTGTTCTATCCACAAAATTCAGTGGAGCCACGCACTCAAGCTGATGTCTGACCTCTTTAAAAAATTTCCGCGTGAACACCTTTGCAGCATCGCTCTCAAATTTGTATAGTTGGTTAAGGCACACAGGTTCTGTATAAATAGACTTGTAATCAGCAGCCAACTCGTTGTGCCTGTATCCCCTTAAATCCAACTCAATATTGTGCATGAACTCAACAAGACTATTTCTTTTGTTGACATAGGGCTTTATACGGGCATTAATAGCTTCACACCGCGATGTCGTGCGTATACCAGCAAAAAACTTATCACGGAGGTAAGCAGTGGCCCACGTTGTCCTTTTCTCGTACGTGGCTTTAACCCATTTGTCATTTTGGAGTCCATGTTTGGTAACCATTTCCATCCAAAATTCCTCAAAATCGTCAATTGTAAAATGTGAATATAGCGCTTTCTCGAAGTCATCCAAAAAAGGCTTGTTCTTCACATGATCTTGTGCATTCTTGAACAGGTGCCAGACACATAGTCGGTGTGATGCATTTGGAAACACTTGCCTAATCGCCTCCTTCATACAAGGATCTCCGTCTGTCACAACAGGTTTGGGGTGTTTGCCACACATTGCTTCCAGGAAAGTCTCCAAAACCCACACATATGTATCTATTTTCTCATTACCAACAAGAGCACATGCAAATATTACTGTCATTGAATGATGATTACATCCAGAAAAGATAACAAGTGGTTGGTTATATTCTGTCTTACAATATGTGCTGTCAAAGGCCAAAACATCCCCGAAGCACTGGAAATATGCTCTACTGACACCATCTGCCCATAAAAGTTTTTTCATTCTTTATTGGTCCACATAAGAGATGCATTGCTGCATCCTAACTAAGAAGTGGCTTGGGAGAGTTACCCATGCAAGAATTGCTCCCACTTTAAACTCCAATCGGCATCAACATTTCTATGTAGCATTCCTGAGGTTGAGCATTTTTATGGATGATGTCAGAAATTAATAAATATTTTCATTTCATTATAAACTTCAAATCGAACAGATCAACGATTGATCTAGCCAAGCACCGAGGAACAGTTGGCTGATATGTTCACGAAGGCGTTGAGGCCGGATCGCTTTGAAAAGCTGAGGAAAATGATCGGAGTGGTGTCATTCAACGAACGTTCAACGATAGTGGCAGTATCGTTTAGGGATGATTGTATAGTTCAAGGACCTATCGTCCGGGGTTATGAATTGAAGGGGAGTGTTGGACCAAGTCAATTCATAACTAGGCCTGTTTTGGCTTGTTTAGTTGTAAAGCCCATAGTGATTGTATAAATAGTTAGTAAAATTTGATTGTACAGCAGAAGAACATATAGAAAATACAGTTCAAATTTTTTCCCTCTCATCGCTCTCTCTAGTTTTTCTCTCTCTCTCTCTGTTTCACTTTGTTTTCTACTTTCGCATTTCTAACAGTTTATGGGAAATTGATGCTTCTCATTGTGGTATTCCGTAGTAGTTGATGATTGTAAGTATAATTTCAGCATTTGGATTGTGGATTGTACTTTGGGTCATGAACTCTCTGATGATGCAATGATGCATTCATAAGATTGTCACAACAATATACCACAACACTAGAAGTAAAGAAATTAGCACAGGATGTTGTGTGTACCACAAGCAGAAACAAATACCATTAGAGCCTAGTTTGTGTCATTGGAGGGTGTTAATGGAAATCGAGTCAATGCAATAGCAGTGTGCCACGCTGACACATCAAAAGTGCTCTTACCCACACTTAATGACATTTTTTTACATTTAATTTTTTATTCTGTGTTTTTATTAAAAAAAGACCATATAAAATGATAATACGAAAAAGATATTATTATTACATTATTGAATGATGAAATAAATTTAATTATTAATTATAAAACAATTATTTTTATTAAATAAATATTTAGAAATTTACACAATTATTTTAAAAGACTATGAATATTATTTTCCTTTTAACAAAAAAGGCCTATTAATATTGAGTTGTTTTTATATTTTTATACAATATAACAAATCTGACATGTATACTATAATATTTTTTAAATAGCATATGTTTTCATTAAAGTAAAGTATGTGATGTAATATATAATTTTCAAAAGTTAAGCTTCATTAATAGAGTAATAAATCATCTTAGTCTAAGTATTCTCAATAGTTCTTTAAATGATTTCTATATTTTTGCATAAGTTTTTTTAACTTATAACTTTTGTTGAACAATTGCATTGAGGCTAACTTTTTCCGAATCAATTAAAACTACTTGTAATTTTTCATTCATTCATGTTATATTTTTTAATTTCATGTACTGTTATCCCCAGTAGTATTTTTTACCTGTGCATCAAATAGGTTCACACACTAATTTATTACTTATTTCTCTTTTATTTTTCTTTCGTTCTCACTGTGAATGCAGATTGGATGTAATAATATTTTCCTTCACTATGAGCCTATTAGTTATAAACATTTGGTGCAATCAGGATGCCATAAATAATATAGATTGGATAAAGCTAAGAAATGTATTGACCACTTTAAGAATAATTCTTAGGTGAGCACACATCTAACACTTTATATTTAAGCACAACCAACAATTTAATTACACATAATTATTGTAAAAATTATAAATTCATATTTTAATAAATATTTTTCAAATTAGATATTATGTCATTCTCTCTCCCTTCCTCTTTCTTGTTTATCTTCTTTATCTCTTTTTAACTATCTAATTCTTCCTCTCTTATCTTCTTCAAAACCTTCCAGTTGTCCAGCTCACCGAAAAGGATGAAAGGTTTCACTAGAACGGTCACTAGTTTGTCGAAAAATTCATGGTCTTCCACCGCCACATGAATCTCGTCCTTCAGGACTGCAAGGAGTTTCGCAAGCTTCCGCCGGCCAAGGGCAAGAAACTCTCCATAGTGCCGAGACGAGGACTGTCACACTTTGCGACGAGGACGACCTCATTCCCAATCCCATGACCGTCGAAAGCCCATCTCCATAAGGAGCTTTAGAAGTGAAAATAAGGAGGAAGGAGACGAATTTTGAACCAATGGAGTTTTTTTAGTTAATTGCAGAGGAAGATTGAATATTTGAAAATTAAAAATTAAAGTGAATTACATAGGATTAGTCTTGTTAGTTGCAAAGGAAGAAATTATAAGAAAATGGGAAGAAGCTCCTCTTTCTGTCAAAAGAGAGAAAAAAGTGTTTGATGGTATAGCAATGGCAAGTATGGAGAACTGGGTTTTTTTTTTTCTATCAAAGGATGGCAGTGGAACAGAACGTGATAATTAAATATGTGTCTAGTTTTTTTTTAAATAATTATAGCTTAAAAATTATTTATTTTAATAAAGTGTAAATTTATTAGTAATTGTGCTTAAGAGTGATGTGGTAGGTGTGCCTATGCAAGAATTGCTCCCACTTTAAACTCCAATCGCCATCAACATTTCTGTGTAGCATTGGTGAGGATGAGCATTTTTATGGATGATGTCAGAAATTAATAAATATTTTCATTTCATTATAAACTTCAAATGGAACAGTAATGGTAAAAGAGTATATATTACACATGTATGGGTGAGTAAGTTATCTTCATGTGAAAGTACCCAAAAAACTCTTGGGGCGTATTATTTGATGCATTAAGACTTTCCTTTCTCATAAAGACTGGCACCGTTTGGAAGCACCATTCAGGTTTGAACGGATGGCTGCAGGCACAAAATCCGGAGTGAGAAACTAGCGGCAGGAGTAGTTTTGGTTTTTCTGCTTCCTTCATTACAAGATCTCCCATCCAAAACTGCCTTTCTCTCTCTCTAAAACCACCCATTTCCTCTCTTTCTCTCTCTTACATAATGGGGTTTGTTTTTCTAGTGGGAAAACTCCCAAAACCCATTTGAACTTATCTAAGAAAGAGAAAAAAATTTAAAAGAAAAATAAACTCCCCATAGAAGACACCAGAACACACACATGGGTGGGTATATGCCTATGTTAAGTTTCAATCAATTTAAGCATGTGGTGTGCTTGAAATTGTCATGTTCAAGTTAAGGCCTTGATTGGCTTTCTGGGTTTGGGAAGAATCTCTCTCTGGTTTGCACTCTTGGCTGCTTTGCTTTGTTACCCTCTCCTCAAAAGTTTGGTATTTTTTGTGATAACCGAAGAGATCAACTTTTATTATTCTTCCCCTTCCTTGTGAATTTTTATTCTGTGTTCTTCGTGGAATTGTCTGATCAGTGTGTTAATGTCACAAGTTGAAATAAAAAAATCTGATTTTGGAACAGTAAACGTCGCTTTCTTTAAAGGTTAGAGGGGGTTTTATTATATTGTTTAACCCAACTTGTTTGATCCTCTCGTGGAGTGTGTGTGGTTTTGATATATAGAATCAGATGTTTTCTGTTGCATCCCTTCATAGGATTATTTGAAACAAAAACCTTATCTCCTTTTGCTTCCTTAATTGGATACACCTATTCACCATACCGGATCTTCCCCATCCTTTTTTGTACTGATAAGTACAACAACAACAAAAGATATAGAGAAATTATTATCCTTCTTTCTCTTTATCTTAGTTTCTCTCTCCTCTTTCTTTGTCTAAACACTCATTCCTTGCATTCAAGAAAGGATTTTTCAAGCTTCAACCTTTGTTTCAAAGTTCTTGTTGATGAGTGATGATGGAGTGTGGAGTGGAGTTGCAGCAAGGAGGAGGAGATCTGCATGCAACAGAAACAACAGACCCTGTTGTTAGTTTTAGCACCATGGAGAGAGAGATGTGGCTGAACAGTGACCAAGATGATCTCTTAGGGGTCAACGATAATTCCATGTTCTACTCAGATTTCCCTTCTCTCCCGGATTTCTCATGCATGTCATCATCCTCTTCATCATCATCAACGCCAGCACTGCCATTGAACAACAACGTAGCAGCGTGCTCCACCGCCACCACAACCTCCTCTTGCTCCTCCGCCTCTTCGTCTTCGGCCGAAAACAGGATCCATCTCGACGGTTGTTACATGCAGCAGCAGCAGCAAGATCCAGTAGATCATGCAGCAACAACACCTGTTGGGGCGTTATCCTCCACCGCATCGATGGAGATTTCACAGCAGCAACATGGAGGTCCTGCTTCTGCTATGAGTGTTGGAGATTGCATGGATGATGTGATGGGAATGGAAATGGACACTTTTGGGTACATGGAGCTTTTAGAAGCCAATGAGTTTTTTGACCCTTCTTCCATTTTTCAGAATGAAGAGAATCAGAATCCCTTAGTGGAGTTCACACACCAAGAGGACCATCAACATGCAATGGTGTTGCAGAACAACATGGAATTATCCGCCGCACCGATGCAAGGAACAACAGATCAGGGGGATCATCAAGTTCCTGTGTGTGATGCTATTGCTGCTGCTACGAACAATAATAACAACGAGGGAGAGATTATCCAAAGAGAAGATCAGGATCAGGAAGGTGGTGCATGTGATGATGAAATGAGCATGGTGTTCTTGGAGTGGTTGAAGTCGAACAAGGATAGCGTCTCTGCGAATGACTTGAGAAGCGTGAAGCTCAAGAGGGCCACCATTGAAAGCGCTGCGAAGCGATTAGGTGGAGGAAAAGAAGGCATGAAGCAGTTGCTGAAGCTCATTCTTGAATGGGTTCAAACCAGCCATCTTCAGAATAAAAGGCGCAAGGAGAATAATAATAATAATAATAATAGCAGCAACATTGCACCGTCACAACAATTTCTCGATCCGTGCCAGAACCAAAACACAAACAATGCTAACTCATTTGCACCTGATCAATCAAACGCTTGTTTCAACCAGAGTACTGCACCCTGGCTCTCTCCACCAACAAGTGCTCCTTTTGTGGCGGATCAAGGTCCTCTCATGGTGGCTCCATTTTCACAACCCATGGTTGGATATGTAGGTGACCCTTACAACAATGCTGCTTCAAATAATCATAACCCTTACCAGCCTGCTGCAACTGAATACCACATGATGGAATCAAATCATCCATGGGCTCCTCCTCCAAATTCTCAGTTCAGTGTTGCTTCTCACTATAATCAATCATTTGGGGACAATAGCCTTCTTCAACCGGTGGCGGCACCGTTAGGAGGCTATGGCGGCTGCAATCAGTATCCTTATCAGTTTTTTCATGGCCCTGCTGGTGATAGGTTGATGAGATTAGGACCCTCAGCTACTAAAGAAGCGAGGAAGAAGAGGATGGCGAGGCAGAGAAGAGTTTTGTCTCATCATCACAGGCATCATAATAATAATCACCACCAAAGTCAAGCTTCTGACCCACATGCAATGTTGGGAAGTGATAATTGCACTACTGTTATGGCTGTGAATCCGGCCAATTGGATGTACTGGCAGCAGACCATGGCACCAGTGGTTCCGACTGAGCCGCCGGCGCAGCAACAGCCCGCGCCGGAGCAGCCCGCCATGCAGACACAGAACAGTCATCAGGGTCGAGCTGCATCAGATAGGAGACAGGTTCGTGGAGCTTAATTTGATCAAATTAATGTTGTTAGATAATTTCTTTTGGATAATGTATGATTTGTGATGTGAAATTATCAGAAATTTATATGCATCAGCAGTTGATAAATTTTTATTTTATATATGCATCAGAAATTTCTTTCAATTCATCAACATTCTCATTCGTAATTAAGAAAGTTATGGTTCTTCTTGATTTATAAATTATGAGTGGCTTGTGATATGTGGTTGTGTGCTTGATTGATAGGGCTGGAAGCCTGAGAAAAACTTGAGGTTCCTTTTGCAGAAGGTGTTGAAGCAAAGCGATGTGGGTAGTTTGGGGAGAATTGTTTTGCCCAAAGTAATCCTCTATCTCCTAGCTATAGCTATGTTCACTTGTCAGTATATAGAAACAAAAAGATTCTATTTATTTCAGTTAATTTGACTTGTAATATTGGTGAAAAAAATTTGTCCAGAAAGAGGCAGAAACTCATTTGCCAGAACTGGAGGCAAGAGATGGAATTTCCATAACAATGGAAGACATTGGAACTTCTCGTGTTTGGAACATGCGCTACAGGTATTCAAAATTATATTGACAAATGTCCATCTTGAATTTCTTGTTTCTACATTTCTGTTACATTGAGACTAAAGTTTTCTCTTTTGGATGATTTCTTCTTGGAGCGTCAGATACTGGCCTAACAACAAAAGCAGAATGTATTTGCTTGAGAACACTGGTGTGTTTTCCTCTTCTGAATTGGCTTTCTCACTTGCCTTTTGTGCTACCTTTTCCCTTACTTTCAATTTTAATGAACTGGATTTTTCATTTATTCATTTCGTTTTCCAGGGGACTTTGTTAGAGCAAATGGACTCCAAGAGGGAGATTTCATAGTGATATATTCAGATGTGAAGTGTGGCAAATTTGTAAGAGCCTTATCTCCAATTTTGTGCTTTTCTATCAAGGGTTGTCTAAGGTGGGGTTGTCTAGGGTTAGAACACCTATTCAGGTGGTGTACCGATACATTGCAACCAAATAGGTGCAAATTAGCTTTGAGTGTAGCAATTTCGTAGCTATTTGACAGTTAATTTACTGTTCACAATTTTGCTGTCATGTTTTCTAGTCACAAACTTTATTTCACATGGTTATAAATGCTATGTTTACAAGTTTGAAGAGGTACACCACCCGAATATACGGTGTAATACGTTAGACAACCCCTCTTTCTTTTTGCATTTTTATTTTGTTTCATTTCTTGATGTCTGAACATTTGAGTTATGTCACTATTTTTTTAAAAAAGTGCTGGGAATTAATTGGTGGATTTTTTTTGGCCAAACAGATGATAAGAGGAGTGAAAGTGAGGCAACAGGGGGCGAAACCAGAGGTCAAGAAATCAGGAAAATCGCAGAAAAACCAGCAGAATGGGATCAATGAAGCAACTACAGCTGGAGGTGCTGTTGCTAATAATGGCACACCATCTTCACAGAAGCAAAAACCTGAGAAGGCAGTAAATTAAATATTAATATAGCTAGTATGCATGTATAATAATATAAATTTATTAGGAGAATAAATGTTATGGAGTTTGAGCATGCTCTTGGGGGCTGTCATGGATTCGTATTTTGGGTTGTATTTCTTAGTATATCACTGCAATTGTGTGAAAATGCTCTTATGTGTTCTACATGATTGTTGTACATGTAATTAACTTAAACAGGGATGTAATGTAAGTGTATGTGATGTCCATTTATAACTTGAATTTTACATTTAAGTTGATAGAAAATCATGGGGGATTAGTCAATTCAAGAAAACTCTCATTTCCAAAGTAACTTAGTTTTCAAAAGAGTTTTTCATTATAATAAAGGATATGTATATAAACTCAAACTAACCATATATAGCAATCAATTTTAATACCTATATTCACACGTATTTCATTGCTAAAAATATAGATTAAAAAAAGACATTTGGATTTTTTCCTTCAATCTAACAAAATTGGATCATTTATTTGACATACATGAATAGTTGAAAGGAATTCTTCAAAGAATGAATTATGGGACAGCTATTTATTGGTGATTGGGTCTTGTAGATATGATTTAATCTCATCTCTCAATTACAATTAAATGTGTCTTTGTTCTAAACGTCACCCTTGCACTACAAGAATAGACTTATTTAGAGTTTAGATTCAGAGTTAGTCAGGACACCGACACTAAATTTAGCTCATTAGTGACACAAAGCCGACACAGATCATCAAAACAATGAGGTAACTCATTTTTCATATAGCGTTGACTATGCTGACGCCAAGCAGTGTTGGCTTTATGCAAATTAGCATTAGTTCAAGAGGACACAAAAATACTGGTTAGCTTAGCGTGGGTATGAGGTAGTTATAATTTGTCAGAGTATTTTGTAGGGCCCGAGGGACCGACGCTATGTAACACTGATTTCTCCTCCCCATCTCCAACATAAGTCTCTTTATCCTTCACTCTCCAAACCCTAACCCTCATCCTCTCCCACCTCCTTTGTTGCCGTCATCATCATCTTCTTCTCCCTTTGTCATTCCCCATTGTCACCCTCCTTCACACTCTTTCTCTTATCCTCTTCCTAATTCCTCCGGCGATGCTTTTGGATCTACCTACTTTCTCCATGCACCGCTCGATCCACTATCTCCCCTCTCATGCCGTCTCCTCTCTAGCCGCCCTACTTTCGTGCGTCGCTAGGTCCTACTATTGTTGTCGCCTCGTTGCCGCTAAGCCCATTGCCACTGCCTCACTAATGCGCCACCACTACTCGCCCAACACCGCCTTAGTAAGTATTGTTAATAATTATTTTTATAAATTATTTTGATTTATGTCAAACTTATTTGACATATGTGAAATGATTTCATTTTCTTTTAGTTTTTTTAGATATCCTTATAAAATATTGAGAAAGAATATTAGATTGTTTGTAGAGTAATGGAATACCATAATAGAGGAACGTGGAAACTGTTGTAGCGGGAGAAAGTGTTGTTGGGACAATAGATACACATAGTGAGGATCTAGGCACTACTAGAAAAATATGACGCAGGGACGTATTTTAGTGGCGGAACAAAATCCGTCACTGTTTGGGCGTGAATCCTAGACAGTGGTGCTCTCGACGAGGCTGTAGTGGTGCTCGGAGTGCTCCAGCTCGGAGGCTGCAGTGGTGCTCTTGACCTATGTAATGATTTCATTAAAGCCCTAGTAAAGGCTATGATCAGTTGCTTCACTTACGAGAAGTTTTGGCGACGATAATTTACCGTAGGGACGCCGAATGAACCTCGACCGACGTTCTAGGGCGAATAAGGCTAAACCATAATTTGTATGATGATTAGTGCGTAAATTCATGAAGATCGAGTTATGCGAGTGTCGAGTCAAGACGAACGAGTGACCAATGTTAGTCACAAAGGAGGGTTTATGGGGAAATGTGCTAAGAGTACAAATATGACATGAGTTGATGTTTATGATATGATTAGGCTTGATTAGACATTTATGACGCGATTAGTGACTAAGTGTAAGGGTTTTGTCCCTTAATCATGACCAAAATTCACCAATTTGCACCTTAGTCCCTCAAGATTAGAAAAGCTCAAGATTCCTCCCTCCCTCTCACTTGGCGCGCGACCTTAAGGCCATTTAGGAGGGTTTTGTGTTGTTTTCTCAAGCTTTGGGTCATTGGTGAGAAGGTAAATGAAAAGTAGAGAGATGTAGTGAGAGAAAGAGAAGAAAAAAAGCTTCATCTTCCTCCTCTTCTCCTCCCAAAAACATGGCCAACCACCATCAAAACCACCATGGATCTTTTTTTTTCTCTTCTTGCTTCTTTGAGGAAAAAGGTTACCCACTCCTTGCTCTTTGTTTCCGTGGTTTCGGTTTTTAATTCGGAGGTTTTTGGATGATGATCATGGCTTGAATCCACCTCCTGTATTCACATTTATTGTTCTCTATCTTCTCCTCTTTCTATCCATGTACAAAATTTCATGAAAAGTTGATCTTCCTTCCAAAATTGATTGTGAGAAAAGTTGATTCTTGAGACTTGTCTTTCACAAAGTATGTTGCTAGAGGTTAGCTTTGAAAAACTCCACAATCAATTTCTGAAAAAAATTATTTTTGGAAAAGTGATTATTTTGAGAAGTGATTTTGAAGATTCTAGCTTTGGTTTCACCCTAGGTTTTGCATGGACTTGAGTGTGTACAACTTGGTTTTGAAGAAAAGCTTGGTCTTGATGTTGTTTTTCACATGGCCAAGAGTTGTTGTTGTGGGTACTTGGAAGAAAAGTGTTTCTGGGCTTGTTTGGCCTTCATGTTATTGTAGCCCTTTCAGTTTCGAAAATTTTCCGTTGGTTTCATGTTATTCCGAGATTTTTAGCTTAAGTTATGTGTGTTTTAGCAGGAAAGCTCCTGCTGCCTGGGAGCATGACCTGCAGCCCTTGTTTGTTGTCCCTGATTTTTGTACTTTGATTTTGGACTTGAAATTTACAAGGATTTAAGGGACTTGTATGATAACATGCTATATGGTATGAGGACTTGCATGATGCTACAATCTTGCTAACATGTTGAATATGGATCTTTAACATGTATGCTTGTATATTGCTGTTGATAGAATTTCAAAGCAGGGACATTGGCGAGCAAGGCCAAGAAATGGAGTATAAGACAGGTCATGCCTGGCATCCATAAGGAACCCGGATTCCCGAGCAAGGCGTTCCAGTTAGCTTGATTAAAGTTATTAATCTTGTTTGTATGCTGATTATAGTTTATTAATCTTGGTGCTATGCTTGGTTAAATATATTAATCTTGTTGTATGCTAGATTGAATATGTTAGCCTTGTATGGTAGGAGTAATATGACATTCCATGCATACATAGGGACGCCCCATTGAGGTTGGCAGCGAGCAAGGTTAGCCTACCAAAAGATTGGTTGTGTCGGCAGTTTGGGACGACCAATGGTCAGTTTGCGTGCACTCAGACGACATGTCTGGTCAGATGATAATCTTGGCTTGGGCAGACAATCCATTGTTCCAGCATCATAAGATCTCCAACAGACGATAGGTCAGACGATGTGTTCGGTTGTTGATCTTCTTTACAAATCACAAAAGATGCCGTGACTGTTTCTACACGCCTCCAACAAGAGACGTTCTTATCTCTAACAAGTGGTAATGCAGGGTCGATGGAGCAAGCATTCATACTAATTCAAACTGGAAGTATTTTCCCCGCCACCTGAGCAGCGAGACTTTGGCGTTATATCCGGATAAAAGTCGTGGGCGAACGACTCATACACGTTCACATGTCATTCATATGTATGTTTATCTTGTGTATGACCTCGTGCTTGTGCTATGTGGAATGATAGACTTATGATATGGATGTTAGCTTAGTAGTACTTCTTGCTTTAGTATTTCTATTCATTGTGTATATGCTTGCGTATACCTATTTTTATCTATTCTTGGAAGTGACCCTTGCACCTTGTTTATTGTATGTGTTTGAGCAATCCGTTGCCAATTAGATGACTGCTAGCTAAGGAGAAACTGGAGGATGCCGAACTGAGAGGCTCTTGATCGTGGTTGGTGGAAGACGGTTACAGAGAGGCTCGTGATCACACCAGAACGTCGAGGAGCACGTAGGAATCTCCTTCTTCCCTTCTCCGTGGGAGATGACATCTTTAGGAGAGTTGCTAGGCGTTACTTTTCTTATTTTGTATATTTCTTCGACTATTCCATCTTCTTTGGGATGGAATGGTGTTCGGAACTTTATCTTGTAATTCCCTTCCTAATTATTAATAGAATTATGCACTGTTCTTTTTCCTTGCACTTTTGAGTTGCTTTTGTTTTTTGCTTTCCGCTGAAACTCACATGAGCCAATCGGACCGGATGTCATTCATTCATTCTTTCTTATTTCTTTACTTCTGAACCATTGAGCTGAAGGTGACCAAGGTGTAACCCACGTTACTGACCGGATTGTTGATATTTCTGCCCGTTAAGATGAACATTATGGCTCAGACGACCGGAACTTGATGGAGATAAGCACTCTGTCCAGGGAAGTTGGGATTCAGATCCTCTATTGTTTATGGATTCCCGGAAATGAACCTTTTCTCCTTATAGAGTGTCAACTGAAAACCTGCAGGGAAGAGACCTGAGCCATCCTGTTCTAGCCGAAATTTCTTTACCTGTTTTTGTTCATTTTGAGATGTTCTTCCTCCTTTGTAAAGAAACAGGCTTCATTGCTAGGCTGTGTTTTCTCCCATTGAGTTGCTTAGCAATGGACTGCCTTGTGGAGGAATTCCCTTAGTGCATATTTCCCAGTTTTAAAACACTCTTAGGTTCAATCTTGAGTGATTTCTCCTTTTGGTGTTCTTCTCCTTTTTGAAGCCTATCTACATTCATTCGCAGAATTTCTTTGTTGTCCAACTTTTCAACTGTAAAAAGTTCATTTTAACATACATACACAAGTTTATAGGGTTAGATGCTCTTTGGTTAATATTTAACAAAATTACCTAAGCGTTTTTCCATTGTTGCTGTCGATTTGCATTCTTTCTTGTGAATTGCTTATTAATGGGCAGCTTTTACCTCGAGACGGTCAGGACCGCATCCCTTAGAAGTATTGCCTACGCCCCCCGCTCGGTTTGAATGAGGTTGTATCCCTTAAGAGGGTCACTTGTGCTCGTCTCCAATTTCTCTTCATGACGGTCATGACTGTATCCCTTAAGTGGGTTACTTACGCCCGCTGCTTGGTTTGAACGAGGCTGTGTCCCTTTAGAGGGTTACTTGTGCTCATCTTTGATTGCTCTTCATGATGGTCAGGATGGTGTCCCTTAAGAGGGTTACTTACGCCAGCCACTTGGTTTGAATGAGACTGTGTCCCTTATGAGGGTCACTTGTGCTTGTCTTCCAAGTGGGTCGTGTCCCTTAAGAGGTCCACTTTCACCACTAGTTGCAACCGGGTGCAGTTAGGATCACGTCCCTTAAGAGGGTTACTTATACCCCTCTTCCGGGGGACTGTGTCGCTTAAGAGGGTCACTTGTGTCTTGGATCCATAACGCTCTTCAAGACAGTCAGGACTGTATTCCTTAAGAGGGTTACTTATGCCCGACACTTGGTTTGGACGAGTTTGTGTCCCTTAAGAGGGCCACTTATGCTCGTGTTTTTTCACCGTTGCTAGGTTGGAAAATAGTATTCCTTAAATGGATTACCTGTCTTTACGTCTGCAAGCACAAACAGCAAACACAAAATGAAATTTTCTAAAGAATTTTGTGTCAGTTTTATCGAACTTCAATTTCTTAGTACAAAGGTATAGCATTGCATTATAATGCATCTTTTTAAAAGAAAACAACTTATCTTTGGCCTTTCGTAGGCAATTAAAGGATAGAAAGATCTCTGTCAGAGGCATATGTTGTCATCATGTAAGAGAATTGCCCATTATAGGGACAGAAGACCATGACTCTAATGTATATTGTTGTCATTGGAGCTTTTCATACTAATTCACAGGACTTCTTGTGGTATTTCCCAGTTTGGTGCTACTATGGTCTTCATTACTCCATCTTCCGCCCGGTAGATAAACATTTCGTATGGAATAGATATTATTGTAACAGCCCGATTTTTAAGTCGAGAGTCACATTGAAAAATGCGGAAAATAAAAGCCTTTCAAAACATCTCCCAGCGCCCCAGCGCTGGAACAGAGTGTCTCCCAGCGCTGGAACCCAACGCCCCAGCGTTGGCAACACCTGATTACGGGAAATCTCGAAGAAACCCAGCGCCCAAGCGCTGGATCCCAACGCCCAAGCGTTGGCCCACAGTCTGGGAGTCCAGAATCAGAGTTTTTCACGTAAAATCACTGTTAAATTCATTTCTTTAAAACCCAAACTTCTTTATGGATAAAAACCATTACCAAATTGATTTAAAACAGATTCTATATGGTCTTCAAGGATTATTTTAGAAATACAAAGATTACAACAGAGTTCTAACGT
Source organism: Acmispon strigosus (assembly GCA_030819835.1). NCBI lineage: Eukaryota > Viridiplantae > Streptophyta > Magnoliopsida > Fabales > Fabaceae > Acmispon > Acmispon strigosus. Next base: position 26,309,910 of record JAUAMA010000004.1, on the reverse strand, counting down.
AAGGAATAGAAAAAGAACCAACTTCGAATGGCCTAAAAGATTTAAGAGATTTGAAACTTCAGCTCTGTCCTTCACGAACCAAGAAGAACTCACAACGAACAGCTCCGGTCTTCAACGAACAAGGAGAATATGGTCGCGAGGGAAATAGAACAAGTTAAACTTCAAAAAGATGAACTAAATCGAATACAATGGAAATTCCAGAATTAGTAAGAGTATGAACAACTTACCAACAAGAACGCTTCAGAAAAATGTCAAGGATTCGGCTTACTTCGAAGGGAAGAAAAGTGTGGGAAAAATGAAAGATTAACGTACTGACGAAGCTTGGTATTTATAGAGTGAGGAAACCGACTTAGAAAAGAATAAAATATTCTAAGTCAAAGAAAACGGCAAGCCATTTATGCTTATTAATGCTTCTGACATTTTATCTCCTAAGAGTCAATAAAAACGGAAGTTTATCATTCCCAAGGTATTTGACACTCACTTTTAAAGTCAACAATAGCGGTTGACCAGACCAGACAAAATGAAGTCATAGTCTGCCAACGGAGAAACAGTCTGCCAAAACAGTCCGCCAACATAGTCTGCCAACATAGTCTGCCCACATAGTCTGCCAACTTAGTCTGCCAACTTAGTCTGCCAACTTAGTCTACCAACATAGTCTGCCAACTTGGTCTGCCAACATAGTCTGCCAACTTGGTCTGCCAACATAGTCTGCCAACTTAGTCTGCCAACTTAGTCTGCCAGTTTACAGGACGATCTCAACCGGTTTCACAGGACGATCTCAACCAGTTTCACAGGACGATCTCAACCAATTTCACCGTACGATCTCAACTTCTCTTTCAAAACGTCGCCATTTCAGCCAAGGCTTAAACAATACATAATTCTATACTCAAACACATATTTCTCATAAATAAAACTTAATATATCAATCAAACACTAACTCGAATTACTAAATAATTCAAGACAAAATATAATTAATATACTTCAAAAGATTCAAACTATAATTATAAGAGTTACAGGGGCCAAAATACTATACACAAAATTGAGGGTCTTACAATACCCCCCCCCTTAAAACAGTTTCGCCCCCGAAACTACAAGTCAAGAAACAAAGCGGGATATTGTTCTCTCATCTTTTCTTCCAACTCCCACGTCGCGTCTCCTGTCGCCTGGTTCCAAATCACCTTTACAAGCGGAATCTGCTTGTTCTTCAACTGTTTAATCCTACGATCTGCAATACTCATCGGAGGAACCTCAAACGTCAAATTATCCTTCAACTGAACATCATCCTGAGTGATAACATGAGAAGGATCTGGAACATATTTACGCAACTGAGATACATGAAGCACATCGTGAATCTTGGACAAGAAAGGCGGTAAAGCAATACGATAAGCCACGGGTCCAACTCTCTCGATGATCTGATACGGTCCAATAAACTTTGGCGTCAACTTCTTGGATTTAATCGCTCTTCCAACCCCAGTAGTAGGTGTCACACGAAGAAACACATGTTCTCCTGCTGAAAACTCTAATTGTCTTCGTCTGTTGTTTGCATAACTCTTCTGTCTGCTCTGAGACGTCCTCATTTTCTCTCTGATCTGTTTTACCTTCTCTGTTGTCTGCTGAATTAACTCTGGTCCAACTAGCAAATGCTCACCATCCTGAAACCAACACAAAGGAGTCCTGCATCTCCTTCCATACAACGCTTCAAATGGTGCCATCCCGATACTAGCATGGAAACTGTTGTTATAAGTGAACTCAATCAAGGGTAAAAGTTCATCCCAACTCCCCTGATTTTCTAACACACAAGCCCTCAGAAGATCCTCCAAAGACTGAATCGTCCTCTCGGTCTGCCCATCGGTCTGCGGGTGATAAGCTGAACTCAAACTCAGCTTCGAACCAAGAGCTCCTTGCAGAGCCTTCCAGAAGTGAGAAGTAAACTTTGGATCTCTGTCAGAAACTATAGTCGAAGGAACCCCATGTAATCGTACAATCTCCGCAATATAAACTTCTGCAAGCTGTTCCACCTTATAAGTGGTCTTCACGGGTAGAAAATGCGCAGATTTGGTCAAACGATCAACTAGGACCCAAATAGAATCAAACCTCCTCCGAGTAAGTGGTAAGGCAACCACGAAATCCATGGATATGCTGTCCCACTTCCACTCTGGTACCTCAAGAGATTGCATCAACCCTGCGGGTCTCTGATGCTCAACCTTCGCCTTCTGACAAGTCAGGCATGCAGCAACATACTTAGCAACATTCCTCTTCATGCCCGGCCACCAAAAATGTAACCTCAGATCCTGATACATCTTCGTCACCCCTGGGTGAAGACTCAACCTACTCTTGTGACCTTCGTCAAGGATCACCTTCCTCAACTCAGCATCACTCGGAACACACACACGCCCTTTGCAACGCAAGATACCATCAGATCCTACCTCAAAATCTGGTGCTTTCCCCAAGGTGATCATTTCTCTTTTCTCAACCAACTCTTTGTCTTGCATCTGCTTAACCTTGATATCTTCCAACAAACCACTAGATACAGTAACCATCCCGAAACTCAGCTTCCCAGGTGTTACTTTGACATCTAAGCTCAGGTCTCGAAAAGCTTCGAGCAACTCCAACTCCTTAACCATTAGTGAAGAAACATGGATGGCCTTGCGACTGAGAGCATCAGCCACAACATTAGCCTTCCCCGGATGATACTGCAAGGTAAAATCATAATCCTTCAGGAACTCCATCCATCGCCTCTGCCTCATATTCAAGTCCTTCTGATCGAACAAATACTTCAAACTCTTATGGTCACTGAAGACGGTAAACGAGCTCCCATACAGATAATGCCTCCATATCTTAAGAGCAAAAACCACCGCTGCAAGTTCCAAGTCATGTGTCGGGTAGTTCCGCTCATGGATCTTCAATTGCCTCGAAGCATAGGCCACAACTTTACTGTTCTGCATCAGCACACATCCCAAACCCTGGTAAGAAGCATCACAATAGACCTCGTAAGGTTCAACACATTGGGGTAATATCAGAACGGGTGCGTTTGTCAAACGCCTCTTCATCTCCTGGAAACTAGACTCACACTCCTCGGTCCAAGCAAAAGGATGATTCTTCCTTGTTAGCTTTGTCAAAGGTCCTGGGATATTTGCAAAGCCCTCAATGAATTTCCGATAGTAACCAGCTAAACCCAGAAAACTCCTGATCTCTGTCGCAGTCTTTGGTTGTTCCCACTTAGTCAGTGCATCTATCTTGCTCGGGTCAACGGCAATGCCTTCCTTAGAAATAACATGGCCCAAAAACTTCACTTCTTCCAACCAGAATTCACACTTAGCTGAATTCGCAAAGAGAACCTTCTCTCGCAGAACGGTCAACACCTGACGCAGATGTCCTTCGTGCTCCTCTCGACTCCTCGAATAGATTAGGATGTCATCAATAAAGACGACCACGAACCTGTCAAGAAGAGAATAAGATCTTGCACACAAAACATACAAGATCTGGAGATTTACTCAAAGACAGTTACAAACCTGTCTAGAAAAGAATTGAAGATTCTATTCATGTAGTCCATGAATACGGCTGGTGCATTTGTAACTCCAAATGGCATCACTAGATACTCATAGTGTCCATAGCGAGTACGAAACGCAGTCTTCTGAATGTCTGTCTCCTTAACTCGAATCTGATGATAACCAGATCGCAGATCGATCTTCGAGAAAACAGCAGCTCCCCGAAGTTGGTCCAACAAATCGTCAATCCTAGGCAAAGGATAACGATTCTTCACTGTCACCTTATTCAGCTGCCTGAAGTCTACACAAAGTCGTGATCTACCATCTTTCTTCTTCACAAGTAGTACTGGCGCTCCCCATGGAGAAACACTAGGTCGGATGAAACCCTTTGCCATGAGATCATCAATCTGACTCTTCAGTTCTACTAACTCTGCTGGTGCCATTCGGTAAGGTGCGATAGAAATCGGCCCAGTTCCAGGAACCAAATCAATCGAAAACTCGGTATCACGAACAGGTGGTAATCCTGGCACATCTTTAGGAAACACATCTTCGAAGTCACGAACAATCGGAATACTCTGCACCCCATCTGACGATGATTCTCCAACACTCGCTGCTAAGAGAACCTTCAAAGCTCCTCTTCTCAGGGAGGACTTTGAGAGATAGGAGTCCAAAAACTCGGACATCCTCAAATCAGGAACAATTACCTCCTTATTGGCGCAATCCAATAGAACATGGTGAAGAGAAAGCCTGTCCATGCCTATGATCACGTCCAAGTGCCTAAGGGGTAAGCAGATCAAGTTCGCAATGAACTTCCTATCCCGGAACATCAAAGGACAATTCAAGCAAACAGAGGTTGCAGTCAAACTTTTGGCAGTAGGGATAGATACCACCAAGTCGAACGGCAACTCTGACACGGGCAAACCTAGCTTTGCCACACAATCAATAGCAATAAAAGAGTGAGTAGCACCCGAATCAAATAATACAGAAAGAGGAATACCAGATATGTCACAACGATCCTTAATCAGTCCCTCAACATCATCAGTTGTCTCTCCAGAGATGTTATACACTCTACCGTGAGAAACAGGTCGTTTCCCACGCGTAGCATTCACAACACCCTCCTTCTTCGGTTCTCGGCAATCTCTAGCAGTATGCCCCAGCTTCTGACAATTCCAGCAAGTCATGGTCTTCGCAGTACAACTACTAGCATAATGCCCTTTCCCATTGCATTTATAACAAACCACATCCTCGATCGGTTTCGGAGCTCCCCGAATGCCCAAGTTACCTCCAACAGGTCGGTCGGACCCAAAAGCACGCCCCTTGGCTTGCGGCCTCTGATATGGCTTCTTCCCCTTGTTGTCTCTGCCAAAATGGAACCTGGTTGCTCCTCCACTTCCCTGTGACTTGCTCTTACGGTTGTCGATGGCCTCGATGCCCTTAGCCTTCTCCACTAACTGCTGGTAACGCTCAATCCCCAAAGGTTGCACAGCACGCTTCAAATCATAGTTCAGCCCGTCGATGAATCGCTCACACATGAACTCCTCATCAATCTGGTCTCGGAAGAACCTGTAGTGTCTGGCTAGTGACTCCAACTTTGCAGCAAACTCAGCAACTGACATGATCCCTTGCTTCAGCTCTGTAAACTCCTTATCCTTAGCAGATCTCGCACTCTTCGGAAAGTACTTCCCCAGAAAAGCCCTCTTGAAGGACTCCCAAGTAACAGCTTGAAAATCTGCATCCATAATAGCTTTAGCACCGTTCCACCAGTGCTCAGCCTCTCCTAATAACAAGTAAGTGGAGTAGTTCACCCTGGTTGTAACAGGGGTCTGCAAGAAGGAAAAGATCTTCTCGATCTCCTGCAACCATAAGTCAGCTTCCTCTGGATCATATCCTCCAGAAAACTTGGGTGGATCCTGCCTCTTGAAGTCATGTAATCCCTTCATCTGAGCAGAAGCTTGCTCTCTCTCAGCCTTCTCTGTCTGTGCGGCAGCAGATGCAGCAGCTCGGTTAGCATCCTCTTCAGCACGAGCAGCAGCGACATTCGCCTGGTGCGTCATCAGCGTAGTCAAGTTAGTAATGGCGGTAGCCATCTGATTCATCGCATTCTGATCTGCCATCTCTGTGTTTTGATCCGTTAACCTCTTACTCCTGTTAAGAAAGTCTAACGGTTAATCTCAACAACAGAAACAGCAAGGAAATTAGTTCAACATGATATAAGATCGTCCTCTTAAGGACAATCTAAAGCAATTAATATCAACAATATTTATTCACTAAATTCTTCTTTCGATTGACACCCCATCAATCGATTTCAGAATGTAATAACCCCCCCCCCCCAACAGCACTTGTTATCTCAATCATTGCTCTGATACCACAAAATGTAACAGCCCGATTTTTAAGTCGAGAGTCACATTGAAAAATGCGGAAAATAAAAGCCTTTCAAAACATCTCAAATTTTCCAAAACAACGTCTCACATATATTTAATAAGTGTAGCCCATAGTCAGTAATATTACAGTAAGGAAAACAAGACGTAATGAAAGTAATGTATTGCACACATGTGCTAAGTTTAAAAAATAGTGGAAACTAAACATCATCTTCAATCTGCTCCAAAAGTTTCCTCAAGCTTGCATCCACACAGCCTTCAAGTCTTCCCTCATTGCTGGTCATCTGGCGTTAAGCGCCAAAAAAAGAAAACACAAGCAGAAACAACCAGGGGGAACTCAAATATAAGGATATAGAAATACAGTATTAGAAGTACATTATAGAGTAAATAACATTGTACTATAACTGATACAGCAATTCACAATATATCTGTCAACAATTCATAACTTCACAGCATAAGTCTCATTCATCACAACACATATGCTTGTTAGTCTATCAACAAATAATGCACATAGCTCATTGGGTTTTTGCCGTATCTGGCCAGGATGACTTAGAACATGGAAGAGACTTTTCCACACCATCCTCGGCATGATCCCGCGACGCATAATAGTTCGCCACATCAAAACCTAAAATCATGCACCTGTAGTGCACCTGTCATGACAGTAATTGAATCCTCATGAACAATAACGGTTCACTCGTTTCACAGTTATGTCAATATATACATAACGCAGTAAGCTCTTCTTACCAAATATATTCAATCAATTCAATCTCATAACCATACAACATATTCGTTATATCACACTATCATCAACAATATTCAAACAAACTCGTAATCAATCACAGTCCTTATTCTGCAATCAGAATCACAACAATATCATAATATCATAATACTAAGGTTGAGTTACCCTTACCTTCTCTTAGGTTTCATACACTTGTTCTTCAACCTAGAAATAACATATAAACTCATTTAATTAACTCTCTTAAGGCTAGGATGAAATCTGGGAAGAAACAGAACTCAAAACGGTCGAAATCAGAATTTTTCGTAAAACAGGGCGGAACAGAGTGTCTCCCAGCGCCCCAGCGCTGGAACCCAACGCCCCAGCGTTGGCAACACTTGATTACGGGAAATTTCGAAGAAACCCAGCGCCCAAGCGCTGGATCCCAACGCCCAAGCGTTGGCCCACAGTCTGGCAGTCCAGAATCAGAGTTTTTCACGTAAAATCACTGTTAAATTCATTTCTTTAAAACCCAAACTTCTTTATGGATAAAAACCATTACCAAATTGATTTAAAACAGATTCTATATGGTCTTCAAGGATTATTTTAGAAATACAAAGATTACAACTGAGTTCTAACGTAAGGACTAGAAAAAGAACCAACCTCGAATGGCCTACAAGATTTAAGAGATTTGAAACTTCAGCTCTGTCCTTCACGAACCAAGAAGAACTCACAACGAACAGCTCCGGTCTTCAACGAACAAGGAGAATATGGTCGCGAGGGAAATAGAACAAGTTAAACTTCAAAAAGATGAACTTAATCGAATACAATGGAAATTCCAGAATTAGTAAGAGTCTGAACAACTTACCAACAAGAACGCTTCAGAAAAATGTCAAGGATTCGGCTTACTTCGAAGGGAAGAAAAGTGTGGGAAAAATGAAAGATTAACGTACTGACGAAGCTTGGTATTTATAGAGTGAGGAAACCGACTTAGAAAAGAATAAAATATTCTAAGTCAAAGAAAACGGCAAGCCATTTATGCTTATTAATGCTTCTGACATTTTATCTCCTAAGAGTCAATAAAAATGGAAGTTTATCATTCCCAAGGTATTTGACACTCACTTTTAAAGTCAACAATAGCGGCTGACCAGACCAGACAAAACGAAGTCATAGTCTGCCAACGGAGAAACAGTCTGCCAAAACAGTCCGCCAACATAGTCTGCCAACATAGTCTGCCAACATAGTCTGCCAACTTAGTCTGCCAACTTAGTCTACCAACATAGTCTGCCAACTTGGTCTGCCAACATAGTCTGCCAACTTGGTCTGCCAACATAGTCTGCCAACTTAGTCTGCCAACTTAGTCTGCCAGTTTACAGGACGATCTCAACCAGTTTCACAAGACGATCTCAACCAGTTTCACAGGACGATCTCAACCAATTTCACAGGACGATCTCAACTTCTCTTTCAAAACATCGCCATTTCAGCCAAGGCTTAAACAATACATAATTCTATACTCAAACACATATTTCTCATAAATAAAACTTAATATATCAATCAAACACTAACTCAAATTACTAAATAATTCAAGACAAAATATAATTAATATACTTCAAAAGATTGAAACTATAATTATAAGAGTTACAGGGGCCAAAATACTATACACAAAATTGAGGGTCTTACAATTATGGCCTGTAATCAAAAGAGAGTTGGTCGGCCAAGAATTATGTCAGCTTCCGAGAGATGCACCCTGACCAGAAACTGTTTCTTGATAGTTTTGCTCTTCCTTCCTCATCCCACTGTGACGGAGAATGTTTTGAGCCCAGCTGGTGCTATTACGTGGCTGCCAAAGCCAATAGAATTGGTCATCAAGGGAGTCAGGTATCTTGTCTCCTATCCTTGCGGATGAAGCACCTTAATGACATCAAGCTCATGAGCTTTCTGGATCAACCAAGACACTTTCAAAAATTTCATCGTCAACCTTGGCCTGTATCTTTAAGGTGAAGTCACTCCTTGCTGCTCAGGCCCGCGAATTCTGAAGTTCAATTGTTCTTTCTTCCTCATGCCTTACTTTATGTTTATCCTGCTCGGCATGTAAATGCTTCCTGGCAGGGTTTTTACGAGAATCAACATTCTTCAGAGGCCACGGGTTCGCCTCTTCTAGCCGCGCGTCGTGCGCACTAGAGCTGACTCCCCTTCAAGCGGAGCATCCTTGTTTCTTCTCGTTATTGAAGTATTTGAGGATGCCTTCTATCTATGCTCCACGTCATAGCCGAAATTGTCATTGTGCAGGAGATCGTATTGGTCGCAAGTTCTTTGGTATTTTGCAGCTCTTTCTTCAAGCTCTCTCTAGCGACTTGGAGGCTTGAGAATAAGGCATTCACTGAATGAATTTCCTGGTAGTATTACTGACTGTACTAGGACCAAGATTTCCTCCTCTGTCAGCTCAGAGGGGAGAATCACCTCCTTGGTGAAGCGCTCGAGGAATTTCTCCAATTTCTCTCTATTGTTCCGTTTCACTATGTTCGGGGAATTTGTGGCCATATGGTTAGCCTCTGCTAATTTCCTTTTCCCGTTCACTCCGTCCTTGAATGTGCTGTGGAAGGAGTGGCTGAAATCAATCCGTTGCGAAATTGTGAACGCAAGGAGACTTCGAAACCACCAGAGAGCTTCTCCTTTCAATGTTTTTAAAATTAACTTGCACTTCATGGCAACAACTTCTTGTGCTTTGTTAATGCACGCTGCATCCAGCTAGTTTTCTAAGCATTCTAGATGCTTCTGTGGATCCTTTTGTTCGGAAAATTTCTCCCATCAAGAGTTCGATTAGCTCTTGGAGAATTTGGAACTCACGGATGGTCTTGCAGAAAGGCTTGAAGACACATGCCATCAAATTTTCCTTTGAGGAAGAAAAAACTTCTCTCCTTTGTAAGACCCTGAATTTTACCCAGTAATTAAATAATTACTTAATTATTCCATTAACTGTTTGGATCTGCTCGGAGGCATTAGCAAGTGATATCGTCGGCCGAATTACCGATGGAGTATTCTTTACGATACTTGGTAATAAACCAACCTGGACCTAGCATTGAGTTCGGGTGAGAATAAGAAGTTCTCACTATCACCACGACGTTTAGTGGAGAATTTTGTGAAGAACTATTGTAATATTGATAAAGTTTCCTTTCAGAGCCCGCGAGGGACATTTCTCACTAGCGAGACTTTCAGTCGAAAATCCAACAAGCGAAACGGATGACTTCGGGATCCCGAATCGAAAATCCGAGAATCACCAAATGACTCCGTTTGACGTGTCACAAGAGTCAAGACAGAAAGTATGCTTTTTACAAAATAGAAAATACCTGATTTTGCAATAGAATGAGGCAATGCTGTAGATCGTATTTGCAATTGCAATAGACAATACCAGATTTCGAACACGGAGCTTGTTAGAATATAATATAACCATTCATGTGGTCTTCACCTAAAGCTTAAGCTTTTGGTATAATTGGCTCATGTCAGACCTTTTATTTGTTTATTGTATCCATACAATTCTCAACTTTGGTAAGAAACAGAAGTGCCAAGTACTAAACAATAGAATCTGTGGCCTATAGTCTCATGCTACAAAATCTATGAACATGTTCTCAATCCATTTGAAGCCTTCATAATTTTGCATTGCATTTCATCTAACTAATGAGAATGTTTCCTTTTAGTTAGAAATAGAAAAATATGAAAAGAACTTAGGATGTACACAAGATTGGTAAAAGCATTCAAATTGAATCTGATAAGAAGCTAGAAGACTTACATAGTGGGGAGCCAGTGGCGAAGGATGCTCGAGCGGGAACCAAGTTGGAATTGGGTTGACGAAAGCGAGCAGTGGCAGCATGGTATTTTGTAGCAGGGAAAACACAAGCATCTGAAACAACACCACAGTTGAATTGAAATTGAGTGTTAGAAAAGGAATTAGCCATAGGAATTAGGATAGAAGAAAGAAAGAGGGAGATAAGTGAGTTATTTACCATGAAAAGAGATAGAAAGAGATTATGCAGAGAGTTGAGCTGCAAGTGCCATGGTCATTATGCGGTGCCAACAGCTTTGCTTTTGCTTTGCAATCCTCTCTATTCTTTATCTTTTTCTCACTTTATCTTCCTCTTCCTCTTGTAACAAGAAAAATACTCAAGTCAGTGGTTGAGCTAATGGTCTATATATAGCAAAGACTTCCAACTCAATGACTCACAAAGGATTCTCAAAGTGAAATAGATCTATTTGAAAGAATTTTTCTTTTACTCTGCGTGTTCTTATTGTCATCTAGTTTCAGAAAACACATGTGAAGGTCACAAATTCTTTAAGTGGGAATATGGACCTATCCATTCACATCAAGTCTAAGGATGATGATCTTGGAAAGCACGTTCTCCATCCCGGTGCCTTCATAGAGTTTTAGACCCACCATTTTTGGCAAAATTCAATTCTTTGGTACATTTCAATGGCAAAATGTTACTAAATGGTTTGATATATACATATATGAAAGGGATAAAGAATATTCTTGGTGCGTTTGGCTAATAAAGCAAGAAAGACCATATTATGTAGAACCGAGCAGGGCATTAGAATGCTACCCATGGAATAAGTAATTATAAATCGTTTTTATTATATATTTCCTTTTTTTCTTTTTGGTACTTGACGCATGTCACCATCTTTTATGAGATTCGAACACATGCTCTCATCCTTACACAGGTGCCTACTTACCACTAGACCAACACCTTATTGGTCTTGCTTTTCATGTTAGACTAATTTGTCAAAAAAATTCTCTATTTTTTAATTCATTTAATAGATAACTTCATTTAAAAAAAAAGGTGATATACATACATACATAATCGAGTATCGTAATATCATATTAACATATATAAGGTTGTTTGGACCCAAATGATCATAAAATTTGCACTAATACTTGACTTTATATGTGCACCAAGTAACTCATACTTATGGAGTGTTTATTGCCATGTTCCTACTTCCGAAACCAGTTCACTCCACATTTGTGGAGAAGCTTTTCAACGCGAAACTAGATGATTTGTATCTGCCAAACATTTAAATTTAAGTTTTAGCATTCAAAATATCATCTTATCAATAATTAACTTTTGGCTTAATTGGATAAGAGTAGGATATGATAAATGATTGAATATGCACAGGATATGATAAAAAGATGATAAAATCTTATCCTATTCTATGTTTGAGGTTGACAGGATATTGATAGGATATGATACAAACAATGAAAAATGTATCAAATTTTTCTTGAAATAAAAAATACATAATATTTCTTAAAATTTAATTTTCTAAATTGTTCTTTTCAAAAAGTGATTATTAAATTAAATTTATTTTTTTAGATTTTTATAAATGAGCTTATGTTTTAATATTAACTAAAATCAAATTATTTTTATTAATTCAGCTATTATAATTTTTTCGAAGGGAGATTAAAATCACTATAAATGTAACCAATGGGTTTTAACTTAGTAGGGATAAATGATCAATGATAAAACTTAATTCAAATTTTTAAAAAATTATTAAAAGATATTATTCTTTAAAAAATGATTTATATTTAAATTATTAATTATAATTATATAAGTAGAGAATTAATTTTAAATAATATCATAATATAAAATTAGTCTATATTTACTTTTAAAAAATTAATATTTATATATATGTGAGTAGCCTATTTTATTGTTAGGGAAGAATTATTTTGTGTATTTTTATTATAATATAAATGATGAAAAATAATGTTAACTAAGTAGTAGTAAGTGATAATGAAAATTTAATTATTTTATATGAATAAATCCAATATTTTCACCATTTATAAATAAGTTTATTTTTTAATTAAATTTATTAATAACTAAATAATTTTAACTTAACAATAACAACTAGTAATTGATAAGTAATAAAATTAATATTTTATCAAAATCAAAAATTTATATTTATTAATTAATATTATTATAAATTATATAAAATATAAATTTTGAAACTAATATTGGGTTATGATAATAACAAATAAAAAACTGATATCCTACCATGTTAGGATAATTTATATCCTAGCTCCACCTCAGGATAACTTTTACACATGATGGACATGATGTGATAAGGGACAGGACAATGTTATCATATCCTGCTGGCGCAACAAACAATAGATAACAACAGGATATGATTATTATCATATCCTGTCTCTGCTTATCCTGTCCACCAAACGAGCCATTAGTATCGTGATTGAGTGATTTACGTCCCATTTGTTTTAAAGTGAGTGTTTTGAATCTCTATTGTTTGTTTGAAGTTGCACTTTTGACTTTTGCGTCCAAAAATGTTTATGTGTCCCTAGAGAAGTGACGTGACATGTGGTGATTAAGATAAGTCATGTCCACCTAACCATTAATTGTATTTAAATAAAAAAATATTGTTTAAAGTACACTTAATGTTCAATGACAAATTTTTAATATTTTATTTCAGTCCTAAAGAGCAAATCCTAAATACGTCTCGCCGAGTGGGGAAATTCATCAAATATCAACAAAATCATTAATATAATGAATATTATAAAATTTATTAATAACTAATTAATATTGTTATTAATGTAAATGTCAAAATCTGTTTTATTTTTTACTGGTATTAGTTCAAATAAAATTAATATTTAAGTATGAATATGACAAATTGGAAAGTTTTTCAATTATTAATTAATAAAATGAATACTATAAAAGTTACTTGTAATTATTGAATATTAATATAAAGGTCAAATTAATTATAATTTTATATATATCATTAAATATATTAAAAGGACTTTTCACATAATATGCACGAAGTAATTATTTATAAAATTGTAATTTCTAGGGTGATTTAACTCAATCTCTTCTTGTGGTCATTTAGAGTACCCAATAAATAAATGATAATAACTTTAAATTTAATAATCAATTTAAATTAATTCTAATCATTTATTTACTTATTTATTTAATATAAATATAATAATTAAAGATATATTTTTTAAAATCAAGTATTAATTATTTAACATCTTCAAATAAATTGTATTAATATATATTATTTTAAGAATCAAATGTCATTAATAAGTATTAAGTTCTGCCATTAATGTAAACTCAAGTCATTGTATCTTTCTACGGTAACAAAAAAGAAACACTCAAGTTAGTGGTTGAGTAATCGTGTATATATAGCAGAGACTTCCAACTCAGTGACTCAAAAAGGGTTCACAAAGTGAAATGGATCTATTTGCACGAATTTTTCTTTTACTCTGCATGTTCTTGTTGTCATCAGCCCACATCTATTTTGGGTATCCGAAAACACATGTGAAGGTCAAAAATGCTTTAAGTGGGAATATAGACCTAACCATTCACATAGAGTCTAGGGATGATGATCTTGGAATGCACGTTCTCCATCCTGGTGCCTCTTATGAATGGAGTTTTAGACCCAACATTGTTGGCACAACACAATTCTTTGGTAGTTTTCAATGGGAAAATGTCACTGAATGGTTTGATATATACATACATGCAAGGGATGACGATTATGATCGGTGTGTTTGGCTTATAAAGCAAGAAGGACCATGTCTCGTAGAACCGTCAGGGGCATTACAATGCTACCCATGGAAAAAGTAATTATAATCTGTTTCTATTATATATTTCCTTTCTTTTTTTTCCTTTTTGGTACTTGACAAATGTCACCATATGTTTGGGATACGGTTTCATGTCTCTTATGATAAATGTCTTTTATGAGATTCGAACATGTGCTCTCATCTTTACGCGGGTGCCTACTTACCACTATACCAACACCTTATTGGTCTTGCTTTTCATGTTAGACTAATTTGTCAAAAAATTTCTCTATTTTTTAATTAATTTAATAAATAACTTCATTTAAAAAAAGGCGATATACATACATAACGAGTATCGTATTATCATATTAACATATATAAGGTTGTTTGGACCCAAATGATCATAAAATTTTCACTAATAGTTGACTTTGTATGTGCACTAAGTAACTCATACTTATGGAGAATTTATTGTCATGTTCCTACTTCCGAAACCAGTTCACTCTTCACATTTGTGGAGAAGCTTTTCAACACGAAACTAGATGAATTGTATATGCCATACATTTAAATTTAAGTTTTAGCATTCAAAATAGCATCTTATCAATAATTAACTTTAGGCTTAATTGGACTTCTAATCCTCCTAGTATCATGATTGAGTGATTTGGGTCCCATTTGCTTTAATGTGAGCGATTTGAAACTCTATTGTTTGTTTGACGTTGCACTTTTGGCTTTTCCGTCACTTTTGCGTCCAAAAATGTTTATATGTCACTGGAGAAGTGACGTTACATGTGCTGACTAAGATAAGTCATGTCCGCCTAACCATTAATTGCACATCCAGTGTTCAACGTGGTGGACATGTAAGCATCTTGTGACAATTTTTTAATTTTGGGTTGAGTAGGGATTGAACATCCAACCCTCATTTGGCTAAAATGCCTTTTTTATTTATACTATGGCGTTTCAAAATAATTGTTCACTTAGAGGAAAGACATTTGTTTCATAACAATTGTCCACTTAGGCCCCGTTAGGAAAAACAACTTTATTAAGAGCTTATGGTATAAGGACATATGGCATAATAGCTTATGCCGTAAGCGCTTAAATTCAACAAGTTGTTTCCGTTTGGATGCACATATTGAAAATAGCTTATACAGAATCAAAGCGTTTGGATGCATTTTTACATAAGCACTTATTAGTAGTTGAGATTAAAAAATTAAAAATTAAAGAACTAAAATTGTTATAAATAAAATTAATGTTTAAAAATTATATTTTTAAAAATTATGGAGTTTTGAGTTATATCATGCACCTATCAGTCGCATATAAACACATCTAATTTTTTTTGAATAAATCACAATTTAAAATAAGCAAATGAATTTAAAATTAGTATGAAATCATCATTAAAAATAAAATAAAATAAAATACCAAAGAAGAAGAAGAGGTTTTAGATCGCAAGAGTTTGTGAAAAAGTAATAGGGGAAAAAATAATATTTGTTAGTGTGAAAAAGTGAGGCTACAGGATTCGAGGTGGGAACCTCATTAAAAGGACCAAATAAGCTAAGCTCCATATAAGTTGTTTCTACCAGCTTATGGAAATAAGCTAAAAAGAGCTTATGGAGGGCTTATAAGCTGTTTCAACAAGCTCTGCCAAACACATATAAAAAAACTTATTTTATAGCATAAGCTCAAATAAACTTTTCATAAGTTCTCCCAAACGGCACCTTAGAATTCCAAGAGACCATTAATTGATTTTTTTTTCATATAATACGTCTATAAGGACAATAAACGAGGAGAGAAAATATACACTTTAAAGGTTAAAATAAGAAAACAAATAATATATTTTAGTACATTATCAATATTAATTGCACCTTTTAATATGCATGTTCCTTCTCTTTCTAGACATTTATTTTGAAACAACGGAGTAGTTTATAATAATGATAAAAATATTAATAATAACATCAATAAATGTTTGTTTATTAGATCTTAAAATTATTTTTTATAAAAAGTTATTTTTCACATTTTATTACGGATATTTGTGTTGTTTCACAGACACTTTTTTTTATTTTCTCTTATTTGTGTTTTCAATTTCTATCCAACCAAATAACATAAAATTCATCTCATTTTATTTATTTATTGCGGTTGCATGTCTTTTCCAACAAATGTCTTTTAAGGAATTCGAACATGTGCTCTCCTCCTTACACGGGTGCCTACTTACCATTAGACTAACACCTTATTGGTCTTGCTTTTCATGTTAGACTAATATGTCAAATTTTTTCTCTATTTTTAATTAATTTAATAAATAACTTCATTTAAAAAAAGACGATATACATACATAATCAAGTATCGTATTATCATATTAACATATATAACGTTGTTTGGACCCAAATGATCATAAAATTTGCACTAATAGTTGACTTTATATGTGCACCAAGTAACTCATACTTAGGGAGAATTTATTGTCATGTTCCTACTTCCGAAACCAGTTCACTCTTCACATTTGTGGAGAAGCTTTTCAACGCGAAACTAGATGACCTGTATCTGCCATACATTTAAATTTAAGTTTTAGCATTCAAAATAGCATATTATTAATAATTAACTTTAGGCTTAATTGGACTTCTAATCCTCCTAGTATCATGATTGAGTGATTTGGGTACCATATGTTTTAAAGTTAGCGAATTGAAACTCTATTGTTTGTTTGACGTTGCACTTTTGGCTTTTCCGTCACTTTTGCGTCCAAAATTTTTATATGTCACTGGAGAAGTGACGTGACATGTGCGGACTAAGATAAGTCATGTCCGCCTAACCATTAATTTCACATCCAGCGTTCGACGTGGTGGACATGTAAGCATCTTGTGACAATTTTTTAATTTTGGGTTGAGTAGGGATTGAACATCCAACCCTCATTTGGCTAAAATGCCTTTTTTATTTATACTATGGCATTTCAAAATAATTGTTCACTTAGAGGAAAGACATTTGTTTCATAACAATTGTCCACTTAGGCCCCGTTAGGAAAAACAACTTTATTAAGAGCTTATGGTATAAGGACATATGGCATAATAGCTTATGCCGTAAGCGCTTAAATTCAACAAGTTGTTTCCGTTTGGATGCACATATTGAAAATAGCTTATACAGAATCAAAGCGTTTGGATGCATTTTTACATAAGCACTTATTAGTAGTTGAGATTAAAAAATTAAAAATTAAAGAACTAAAATTGTTATAAATAAAATTAATGTTTAAAAATTATATTTTTAAAAATTATGGAGTTTTGAGTTATATCATGCACCTATCAGTCGCATATAAACACATCTAATTTTTTTTGAATAAATCACAATTTAAAATAAGCAAATGAATTTAAAATTAGTATGAAATCATCATTAAAAATAAAATAAAATAAAATACCAAAGAAGAAGAAGAGGTTTTAGATCGCAAGAGTTTGTGAAAAAGTAATAGGGGAAAAAATAATATTTGTTAGTGTGAAAAAGTGAGGCTACAGGATTCGAGGTGGGAACCTCATTAAAAGGACCAAATAAGCTAAGCTCCATATAAGTTGTTTCTACCAGCTTATGGAAATAAGCTAAAAAGAGCTTATGGAGGGCTTATAAGCTGTTTCAACAAGCTCTGCCAAACACATATAAAAAAACTTATTTTATAGCATAAGCTCAAATAAACTTTTCATAAGTTCTCCCAAACGGCACCTTAGAATTCCAAGAGACCATTAATTGATTTTTTTTCATATAATACGTCTATAAGGACAATAAACGAGGAGAGAAAATATACACTTTAAAGGTTAAAATAAGAAAACAAATAATATATTTTAGTACATTATCAATATTAATTGCACCTTTTAATATGCATGTTCCTTCTCTTTCTAGACATTTATTTTGAAACAACGGAGTAGTTTATAATAATGATAAAAATATTAATAATAACATCAATAAATGTTTGTTTATTAGATCTTAAAATTATTTTTTATAAAAAGTTATTTTTCACATTTTATTACGGATATTTGTGTTGTTTCACAGACACTTTTTTTTATTTTCTCTTATTTGTGTTTTCAATTTCTATCCAACCAAATAACATAAAATTCATCTCATTTTATTTATTTATTGCGGTTGCATGTCTTTTCCAACAAATGTCTTTTAAGGAATTCGAACATGTGCTCTCCTCCTTACACGGGTGCCTACTTACCATTAGACTAACACCTTATTGGTCTTGCTTTTCATGTTAGACTAATATGTCAAATTTTTTCTCTATTTTTAATTAATTTAATAAATAACTTCATTTAAAAAAAGACGATATACATACATAATCAAGTATCGTATTATCATATTAACATATATAACGTTGTTTGGACCCAAATGATCATAAAATTTGCACTAATAGTTGACTTTATATGTGCACCAAGTAACTCATACTTAGGGAGAATTTATTGTCATGTTCCTACTTCCGAAACCAGTTCACTCTTCACATTTGTGGAGAAGCTTTTCAACGCGAAACTAGATGACCTGTATCTGCCATACATTTAAATTTAAGTTTTAGCATTCAAAATAGCATATTATTAATAATTAACTTTAGGCTTAATTGGACTTCTAATCCTCCTAGTATCATGATTGAGTGATTTGGGTACCATATGTTTTAAAGTTAGCGAATTGAAACTCTATTGTTTGTTTGACGTTGCACTTTTGGCTTTTCCGTCACTTTTGCGTCCAAAATTTTTATATGTCACTGGAGAAGTGACGTGACATGTGCGGACTAAGATAAGTCATGTCCGCCTAACCATTAATTTCACATCCAGCGTTCGACGTGGTGGACATGTAAGCATCTTGTGACAATTTTTTAATTTTGGGTTGAGTAGGGATTGAACATCCAACCCTCATTTGGCTAAAATGCCTTTTTTATTTATACTATGGCGTTTCAAAATAATTGTTCACTTAGAGGAAAGACATTTGTTTCATAACAATTGTCCACTTAGGCCCCGTTAGGAAAAACAACTTTATTAAGAGCTTATGGTATAAGGACATATGGCATAATAGCTTATGCCGTAAGCGCTTAAATTCAACAAGTTGTTTCCGTTTGGATGCACATATTGAAAATAGCTTATACAGAATCAAAGCGTTTGGATGCATTTTTACATAAGCACTTATTAGTAGTTGAGATTAAAAAATTAAAAATTAAAAAACTAAAATTGTTATAAATAAAATTAATGTTTAAAAATTATATTTTTAAAAATTATGGAGTTTTGAGTTATATCATGCACCTATCAGTCGCATATAAACACATCTAATTTTTTTTGAATAAATCACAATTTAAAATAAGCAAATGAATTTAAAATTAGTATGAAATCATCATTAAAAATAAAATAAAATAAAATACCAAAGAAGAAGAAGAGGTTTTAGATCGCAAGAGTTTGTGAAAAAGTAATAGGGGAAAAAATAATATTTGTTAGTGTGAAAAAGTGAGGCTACAGGATTCGAGGTGGGAACCTCATTAAAAGGACCAAATAAGCTAAGCTCCATATAAGTTGTTTCTACCAGCTTATGGAAATAAGCTAAAAAGAGCTTATGGAGGGCTTATAAGCTGTTTCAACAAGCTCTGCCAAACACATATAAAAAAACTTATTTTATAGCATAAGCTCAAATAAACTTTTCATAAGTTCTCCCAAACGGCACCTTAGAATTCCAAGAGACCATTAATTGATTTTTTTTCATATAATACGTCTATAAGGACAATAAACGAGGAGAGAAAATATACACTTTAAAGGTTAAAATAAGAAAACAAATAATATATTTTAGTACATTATCAATATTAATTGCACCTTTTAATATGCATGTTCCTTCTCTTTCTAGACATTTATTTTGAAACAACGGAGTAGTTTATAATAATGATAAAAATATTAATAATAACATCAATAAATGTTTGTTTATTAGATCTTAAAATTATTTTTTATAAAAAGTTATTTTTCACATTTTATTACGGATATTTGTGTTGTTTCACAGACACTTTTTTTTATTTTCTCTTATTTGTGTTTTCAATTTCTATCCAACCAAATAACATAAAATTCATCTCATTTTATTTATTTATTGCGGTTGCATGTCTTTTCCAACAAATGTCTTTTAAGGAATTCGAACATGTGCTCTCCTCCTTACACGGGTGCCTACTTACCATTAGACTAACACCTTATTGGTCTTGCTTTTCATGTTAGACTAATATGTCAAGTTTTTTCTCTATTTTTAATTAATTTAATAAATAACTTCATTTAAAAAAAGACGATATACATACATAATCAAGTATCGTATTATCATATTAACATATATAACGTTGTTTGGACCCAAATGATCATAAAATTTGCACTAATAGTTGACTTTATATGTGCACCAAGTAACTCATACTTAGGGAGAATTTATTGTCATGTTCCTACTTCCGAAACCAGTTCACTCTTCACATTTGTGGAGAAGCTTTTCAACGCGAAACTAGATGACCTGTATCTGCCATACATTTAAATTTAAGTTTTAGCATTCAAAATAGCATATTATTAATAATTAACTTTAGGCTTAATTGGACTTCTAATCCTCCTAGTATCATGATTGAGTGATTTGGGTACCATATGTTTTAAAGTTAGCGAATTGAAACTCTATTGTTTGTTTGACGTTGCACTTTTGGCTTTTCCGTCACTTTTGCGTCCAAAATTTTTATATGTCACTGGAGAAGTGACGTGACATGTGCGGACTAAGATAAGTCATGTCCGCCTAACCATTAATTTCACATCCAGCGTTCGACGTGGTGGACATGTAAGCATCTTGTGACAATTTTTTAATTTTGGGTTGAGTAGGGATTGAACATCCAACCCTCATTTGGCTAAAATGCCTTTTTTATTTATACTATGGCGTTTCAAAATAATTTTTCACTTAGAGGAAAGACATTTGTTTCATAACAATTGTCCACTTAGGCCCCGTTAGGAAAAACAACTTTATTAAGAGCTTATGGTATAAGGACATATGGCATAATAGCTTATGCCGTAAGCGCTTAAATTCAACAAGTTGTTTCCGTTTGGATGCACATATTGAAAATAGCTTATACAGAATCAAAGCGTTTGGATGCATTTTTACATAAGCACTTATTAGTAGTTGAGATTAAAAAATTAAAAATTAAAGAACTAAAATTGTTATAAATAAAATTAATGTTTAAAAATTATATTTTTAAAAATTATGGAGTTTTGAGTTATATCATGCACCTATCAGTCGCATATAAACACATCTAATTTTTTTTGAATAAATCACAATTTAAAATAAGCAAATGAATTTAAAATTAGTATGAAATCATCATTAAAAATAAAATAAAATAAAATACCAAAGAAGAAGAAGAGGTTTTAGATCGCAAGAGTTTGTGAAAAAGTAATAGGGGAAAAAATAATATTTGTTAGTGTGAAAAAGTGAGGCTACAGGATTCGAGGTGGGAACCTCATTAAAAGGACCAAATAAGCTAAGCTCCATATAAGTTGTTTCTACCAGCTTATGGAAATAAGCTAAAAAGAGCTTATGGAGGGCTTATAAGCTGTTTCAACAAGCTCTGCCAAACACATATAAAAAAACTTATTTTATAGCATAAGCTCAAATAAACTTTTCATAAGTTCTCCCAAACGGCACCTTAGAATTCCAAGAGACCATTAATTGATTTTTTTTCATATAATACGTCTATAAGGACAATAAACGAGGAGAGAAAATATACACTTTAAAGGTTAAAATAAGAAAACAAATAATATATTTTAGTACATTATCAATATTAATTGCACCTTTTAATATGCATGTTCCTTCTCTTTCTAGACATTTATTTTGAAACAACGGAGTAGTTTATAATAATGATAAAAATATTAATAATAACATCAATAAATGTTTGTTTATTAGATCTTAAAATTATTTTTTATAAAAAGTTATTTTTCACATTTTATTACGGATATTTGTGTTGTTTCACAGACACTTTTTTTTATTTTCTCTTATTTGTGTTTTCAATTTCTATCCAACCAAATAACATAAAATTCATCTCATTTTATTTATTTATTGCGGTTGCATGTCTTTTCTAACAAATGTCTTTTAAGGAATTCGAACATGTGCTCTCCTCCTTACACGGGTGCCTACTTACCATTAGACTAACACCTTATTGGTCTTGCTTTTCATGTTAGACTAATATGTCAAGTTTTTTCTCTATTTTTAATTAATTTAATAAATAACTTCATTTAAAAAAAGACGATATACATACATAATCAAGTATCGTATTATCATATTAACATATATAACGTTGTTTGGACCCAAATGATCATAAAATTTGCACTAATAGTTGACTTTATATGTGCACCAAGTAACTCATACTTAGGGAGAATTTATTGTCATGTTCCTACTTCCGAAACCAGTTCACTCTTCACATTTGTGGAGAAGCTTTTCAATGCGAAACTAGATGACCTGTATCTGCCATACATTTAAATTTAAGTTTTAGCATTCAAAATAGCATATTATTAATAATTAACTTTAGGCTTAATTGGACTTCTAATCCTCCTAGTATCATGATTGAGTGATTTGGGTACCATATGTTTTAAAGTTAGCGAATTGAAACTCTATTGTTTGTTTGACGTTGCACTTTTGGCTTTTCCGTCACTTTTGCGTCCAAAATTTTTATATGTCACTGGAGAAGTGACGTGACATGTGCGGACTAAGATAAGTCATGTCCGCCTAACCATTAATTTCACATCCAGCGTTCGACGTGGTGGACATGTAAGCATCTTGTGACAATTTTTAAATTTTGGGTTGAGTAGGCATTGAACATCCAACCCTCATTTGGCTAAAATGCCTTCTTTATTTATACTATGGCGTTTCAACTTAATTGTTCACTTGGAGGAAAGACATCTGTTTCATAATAATTGTCCACTTAGAATTCCAAGAGACTATTAATTGATATTTTTCTATATAATACGCCTCTAAGGACAATAAATGAGGAGAGAAAATATACACCTTAAAGGTTAAAATAAGAAAACAAATAATATATTTTAGCACATTATCAATATTAATTGCACTTTTTAATATGCGTGTTCCTTCTCTTTCTAGACATTTTTAAACGGACGGAGTAGTTTATAATAATGATAAAAATATTAATAATAGCATCAATAAATGTTTGTTTATAAGATCTTAAAATTATATTTTTATAAAAAGTTATTTTTCACATTTTACTACGGATATTTGTGTTATTTAACAAACACTTTTTTTTATCTTCTCTTATTTTTATTTTCACTTTCTATCCAACCAAATAACATAAAATTCATCTCATTTTATATATTTATTACGGTTGCATGTCTTTTCCAACAAATGCCTTTTAAGGAATTCGAACATGTGCTCTCCTCCTTACACGGGTGCCTACTCACCACTAGACCAACACCTTATTGGTCTTGCTTTTCATGTTAGACTAATTTGTCAATTTTTTCTCTATTTGTTAGTTCACTTAATAAAGAACTTCATTTAAACAAAAACGACAAACATACATACATAATGGAGTATCGTAATATCATATTAACATATATAAGGCTATTTGGACCCAAATTATCATTAAACTTGCACTAATAGTTGACTTCATATGTGCACCAAGTTACTCATATTTGTGGAGAATTTATTGCCATGTTCCTACTTCGAAAACCAGTTCACTCTTCAGATTTGTGGAGAATCTTTTTAACATGAGGCTGGATGATTTGTATCTGCCATACATTTAAGTTTCAGTTTTAGGATTCAAAGTAGCATCGTATCAATAATTAACTTCAGGCTTAATTGCACTTCTAATCCTCCTAGTATCACGAATGATTGATTTGGGTCCATTTGTTTCAAAGTGAGCGATTTGAATCGCTATTGTTTGTTTGACATTGCACTTTTGGTTCTTTCATCATTTATGCGTCCAAAAATGTTTATGTGTCACTGGAGGAGTGACGTGACATGGGCTGACTAGGATAAGTCATGTCCGGATAATCATTAATTGCACATTCAGCGTTCGACGTGGTGGACCCATAAGGATCTTGTGACAATTTTTTAACTTTTGGGTTGAGTAGTAGGGAATGAACCTCCAATCCTCATTATTAAGACTCGACTTTGCAAAAAGAGAAAAAATGACCTTCTCAAAAAAATATTTGTTGTATATATTAAGAGATAAATTGATGAAAATTCCACTGTTGATATGATAATAGATAAATTTACTACCGTGAAAGAACAGATAATTGTATTTAAATAAAAAAATATTATTTGAAGTACACTTAATGTTCAATGACAATTTTTTTAATATTTCATTTCAGCCCTAATGAGCAAATCCTAGATATGTCCCGCCGAGTGGGGACATTCATCAAATATCAACAAAATCATTAATATAATGAATATTATAAAATTTATTAACATTCATCAAATATCAACAAAATCATTAATATAATGAATATTATAAAATTTATTAATAACTAATTAATATTGTTATTAATGTAAAGGTCAAAATCTGTTTTAATTTTTACTAGTATTAGTTCAAATAAAATTAATATTTAAGTATCAATATGACAAATTGGAAAGTTTTTCAATTATTAATTAATAAAATGAATACTATAAAAGTTACTTGTAATTATTGAATATTTTTATTAATATAAAGTTAAAATTAATTTTACTTTTATATATATATCATTAAATATATTAAAAGGACTTTTCAAATAATATGCACGAAGTAATTATTTATAAAATTGTAATTTCTAGGGTGATTTAACTCAATCTCTTCCTGTGGTCTTTTAGAATACCCAATAAATAAATGATAATAACTTTAAATTTAATAATCAATTTAAATTAATTCTTATCATTTATTTACTTATTTATTTAATATAAATATAATAATTAAAGATATATTTTTTAAAATCAAGTATTAATTATTTAACATCTTCAAATAAATTGTATTAATATATATTATTTTAAGAATCAAATGTCTTTAATAACTATTAAGTACTGCCTTTAATGTAAACTCAAGTCATTGTATCTTTCTATGGTAACAAAAAAGAAACACTCAAGTTAGTGGTTGAGTAATCGTGTATATATAGTAGAGACTTCCAACTCAGTGACTCACAAAGGGTTCACAAAGTGAAATGGATCTATTTGCACGAATTTTTCTTTTACTCTGCATGTTCTTGTTGTCATCAGCCCACATCTATTTCGGGTATCCGAAAACACATGTGAAGGTCAAAAATGCTTTAAGTGAAAAGAATTTTTAGATATTTATCAGGAACTGCTAATCTTGGTCTTGTGTACGAGAAAGGTAGTGATTTCAGGTTAAGAGGATTCTACTGTGCAGATTATGCAGGAGATAGAATGGAACGAAAGAGCACAAGTGGTGGATGCCACTATCTTGGTCAATGTCTAATCTCATGGTCAAGTAAACGGCAGAGTACAATTTCACTATCCACTACCGAAGCAGAATACGTTTCAGCAGGTTCTTGTTGCACCCAACTTTTGTGGGTGAAACACCAATTAGAATATTATAGTATTCATGAGCATAATATTCCATTACTTTGTGACAACACTAGTGCTATAAACATTACAAAGAACCCAGTTCAACATTCTAGGACTAAACATAAAGATACCAAACATGATTTAATTAGAGATCATGTAGCAAAGGGTAACATTTATATATCATATGTGCACACTAATGATCAACTTGCAGATATCTTTACAAAACCTTTAATTGAAAATATATTTTCTTATTTGAGAGAGAGAGAGAGAGCATAGGTATGCATCCTGTTTTATGAATTATACTGTCTATACTAACCAAAGTGCAGGAGACGGCAGAGATACAAATAATGCGACTATCATTAAATTAGTCCAAATGCATTGTCTGCTCCCTATCATCCAATGTGAAGATCAAACGTGAATGACATCTATCATCTGCTAACTTCACATCGATTACAGAAGCAACTCAACAAATCCTCCAAGGATCAAAAGCTCACAAACAGGCTAAGACCATCTCTTTCCTAACTCTATTTACATAATCATTATACTTTTTGATGTGCCCCTATCCATCATATTGCATCTGCTCTGATTTTACTTGCTTTGATATCACATTTATGCATTACATCTGCGATGTGGGATAAATGATATAGGAGGAGAGTAAAGAGAAATAAAGCATTGACATAGGGGGAGAACTGAGAAAAGTAGAGAATTGAAAAAGGAAGAGAATTGAGAATATATGAAAAAAGAACACGGGAGAGATGAGAAGAATGTCTATTCTACTTGATCTAGGCAGAGACAAAAGGAAGATGATCTTTAGCTGTTTAACAGAGGGAGAGGGATGATTAAAAACAATTAATTGAAAGAGGAAGAGAAAACTAGAAAACAAAGAACATAGGGGGAGAGTGATTATAAATATTTTATTGGAACAGAGAGGGGGAGCATATACATATACATATATATATATATATATATATATATATATATATATATATATATATATATATATATATATATATATCTCTTTCGACTGCTCTAATATGTTTTCTAGCTTTGTTAATTATGTAGGTGCAAGAAACACACAAGAAAGGGTGCGTTTGAATTGTGTGACTTGTTTTTGCAAACTTATTTCTATGATAAACATTAATTATAGGTTTTCAAAGAGAGTTATAGATTATACAAATATGCATGTATGCAGCGGAAAATATAACATAACATGAAGAGTAAAGAACACATGATTTTTATCCTGGTTTGTTAGAACAGATAGCAACCTGAGAGGGGGGGTGAATCAGTGTTGCCCCAATTTTCGCCTTATTGAAATTGTTACTTTCAAGTTTATGATGATCACGAGTTGATCTTGTGATTGCAGCGGATATGAACAATGCTTGAAAGTAAATGTGAAGGATAAACAGAATCACACACAAGATTTATCCTGGTTCGCCTTCAATCCACCGAAGACTACGTCCAGTCCCTCAAGAAAACTCCTTGAGGATTTTTCCACTATTGATAAGAATTTATTACAAGTTCCTAACCCAAGGACCCCAAGAACTTCTACCAATATCTTGTGAAAGCAAACCGCTTTCAACAACCCCTGAAAGCAAACCACTTTTAGTTCCTGAAGGCAAACCACCCTCAGACCTTGAAGACGAACTTGTCTTCAATCAAAACCCTGAAAGCAAACCACTTTCAGTGACAACAACCCTTCACCGAATACTACGGTGAAAAACTCAATCTTACAGAAAGAGATGAAGAAGATATTACACTTGGCTGTTTCAATCCTTTAACACACAATTGGATTGAACATGAGAAATTATGCTTTAAGGCTTTTAAGCATAATACAATTCTGAGTTCTTCAAGATATGAACAAAAAATGTGTTCTTGTAAACATGAAGATCATGAACTCAGAATTTAGGCTCTAAAAGATTTAAGTTCTAAAAGATGAACCTATTTTGAAAAAGCTTTGGCCTAATGTGTTTTTCTCATGTGAAATGTGTAAATTTCGTGTGTGTGTGTGTTCTATGTTGTTGTTCTTGTGTGTTGTGTTTTCTGGACTCAAATGGTCTTTATATAGGCAAGGGAAACGTCCTTGAACCATCACAACCCTTTTCAAAAGGTTTGGGACACAATGGTTCATGAAAAGATGCAACTTTTCGTTCTGGTAATCGATTACCACACTTAGTGTAATCGATTACACAAGTGACCGTTTCAGTTTGAATTTGAATTTCAAACATGTAATCGATTACAAGACTGGAGTAATCGATTACTTGCCTTGGTGTAATCGATTACCATAATGGTGTAATCGATTACACAGAAGCCCATTTTCCAGAAACTTATTCTTTGAGACTTGCTTAAGGTTTTCTACTTCTTTTAAGTTATGAAAACACTTAGCTTGATTATATTAGGTATTTTGAGAGCCTTTATGCTTTAATAAACCTTTAGAAGCATAACTCACCTAATTCTAAGACTTCTAGACTATTGATGGTCTTGAGTGCTTGATTCTTTGAAGTCTTCTTTTCTTCTTTTTGTTGATGAGTTTGTCGTCATCAAAACCACAACCAGGGTCAGGAGCAAGACCTTCTTCACAATCTCCCCCTTTTTGATGATGGCAAACACATACTTGAAACTTTGAAGATCATTTATGAATTCGTGATGCTTAACTCCCCCTATTTGATGGAATTTAGTATTTCTGATTTTTCTCCCCCTTTCTAATGTACTCGTTGAATTCCTGCATATGATCTTTAAAGACACTGAACCTTTCTCCCCCTTTTGACTTCATCAAAAAGAAGAAAAGGCCAAAAATGTACAGGCATACATACAAGTATATATTGCAAGATAAAGCATGGGGAATGGGGTAAATATGTAAAACATAACCAAAACATAACATAATTGTCCAATCAAAGCAAGCAAAACATCCAACAGTGCAGAGATTAGTCATAATCTAGACTATTACAAACCAAATAAAGCAAATAGTCAATGAAAGAAATAAACAAGTCTAGAGGTCAAATTCATCAGAGGAGTCAAAGGAATCATGAGGAGAGGGAGCCATGCGATCAACACGAAGACTCAGACGATCCATATCAGCACGGAGGGTAGTGTACATGGATTCAACCCGACCTTCCATGTGATCAAACCTCTGATCAAAGTGAGTCCTCATATCGGCCAGATGAGAGAGAATGAGTTGAGTGGAGGCATCACCAAGCATAGAGGATGAAGGTCCTTCCTCAGAAGATGGTGGATAGAAAGCAGCAGGGGCAGGAGCCTGAGTGGTATCAGGACCTAAATCTGACTTGTGATGGAAAGTGTCATCAACATCCCTGAAAATCCCCATCTTGTTCAGAATCTCCATATCAATCCTCTGTGCTTTGGTATCCATGACCTGAGCATATTCCCCTTGTGTAGAAATTCCAAAATTCTTCAAAATGAGAGTAATAATGGGAGCATAGGGAAGAGGACCAGATCTATCCTTGTGTATCAACATATGTATCATAACCAAATGAGCCCAGTTAATGGATTCATTATGTTTCAGCCCATAAATAATTTGTAACTCAAGATCACTAATCTGAGCATGGTTAGAGGATTGAGGAAGAAGAACATAACTGATCAAATAATGAAGCAGACGATCTTCAACAGTAAGATATCCAACAGCAAGGATATCCCTAGAGCGGTTGGCTTCTGCCCGCTGTTTCTTCAAAAGAATCTCTTCCTCAGAAAATCGACACAAGGATAAATAAAAAGATTTCTTGTCATAATCAGCCCATGGACATGCTTTCTCAGGACTTAATCGTTCTCCAACATAGGGAATTTTTAGAAGAGTTCCCAGTTGTTCTTGAGTCAAAGAGATATCAATTCCCTTGACTGATGAGCAGATTTTCCCACCTCTTTTTACCAAATTGCAATAAAATACTTTAACCAATTCAGGATAGTACGTACCCGACAAGCCAACGAAATCATCAAGTCCTTGAAAATCAAGGAGAGAAGGGAAGAGGAATCCAGCATTGATGAACGAGTTGACATCGGCATACTTGGGAGGAAGGATGGGTCTTTCCAAGAAATAAGCCAAAAATCGGTCCTTTTGCTCCTCTGTGACAAGAAGCCGTGAAAGATCAAGAGTGTTCATGGTGAGGTTCTTCGAGCGGTGTCGGCGTGAAGAAGAGGCCATTTTTCGGACTGAAATTTTTAGGGTTTTGAGAAAGGGGTTTCTGGGAAAGGCCGAATTTGTCAATTTGAAGGGATGAAGAAGAAGGAGAGGGCAAAGCTGAACAAAACCCACTAATTTGTTCTGAGTTTAAGCAAGAAACGAGAGAGAATGAGGGTGATGACCAGTTCGGTGACGAGGGAAGAAGAAGAGGGAAAAACCGTGTAATCGATTAAGTGTTCTGTCCCAAAGAACTTATATTATCGATTTGGTAATCGATTACAGTAAGTGGTGTAATCGATTACCGCTTTTCGAATTTTGAATAAAATTCAAAATAGCAGCAGTAATCGATTACAGCAGTTGATGTAATCGATTACCTGAAGTCCAAAATTTGAAATTTCTAAAATTCAACTATATAATCGATTATGGAAGTTAGAGTAATCGATTATTCAGAGGAATTTAATAATCAACAGGACTGAAAGCAAGGGTAATCAATTGATAAGTCTAAGATAATTGATTGCATGAACATTTTTATAAGTTCTATGTGACACATGTTCAAATATAAAGATTTCAGCACAAAAACAATTATGACAAGCAAGCACATATGAAACATTCAATCAATTATAAAGAGGCTTATATTAAGGAATTTCTAGTAGTATTATAGAACATATATCTTAAGCCTATTTAAAGAAGATAACTATGGAGATATGAATGTCTATACTTATCCATAATCTAACTAGGTAATTTCTAAAAACTATCATAAACATATACTTAGAGAAGCATCTTATTATTGTTTCTACTGTTTTTCTTATGATTTTCTAGACACTGGGCTTAGGAGCAAGTTCCCAAACTTGATTCCTTTCAAATTGGTTTAATTCTTCCTGCATTGCTACAATCCAATACTCATCCTCTAGAGCATCATTTACTTTTGATGGTTCTATCTGAGAGACAAAGGCCATATTCAAAACTGAATCATTCAAGCGTAGCCTTGTAAAAACGCCTCTAGAAATATCACCAATAATATTATCAACTGGATGATCCCTATGGGTTCTCCATTCTTTTGGAAGTTGATAATTATTACTTTCAATGTGCTCTTCTTGTATTGGATTCTGATCTCCATCCTTTTGAGAATCTTCATTTATAATGATGTCATCTTCTTCATTATCTGGAAGATTGACTTTATCTTCTATTGAAGATTTAGATTCATCAAAAGTAACATGTATGGATTCTTCCACAGATAGAGTTTTCTTGTTAAAGACTCTATATGCTTTGCTTGTTAGAGAATATCCAAGGAATATACCTTCATCAGATTTTTCATCAAACTTACCAAGGTTTTCCTTTCCATTATTCAAGACAAAGCATTTTGATCCAAAAGCATGTAGATGAGAGATATTTGGTTTCCTTCCTTTGTAGAGTTCATAGGGTGTTTTCTTAAGGATAGGTCTAATAAGAACTCTATTGGAAACATAGCAAGCAGTACTAACAGCATCAGCCCAGAAATATTTAGGGAGACTAGATTCACTTAACATGGTTCTTGCTAATTCTTCAAGTAACCTATTCTTCCTTTCTACTACACCATTTTGTTGTGGTGTTCTCGGAGTAGAGAAGTTATGTGATATACCATTTTCATCACATAATTCTTGGAATTGTTGATTCTGAAATTCTCCACCATGATCACTTCTAATAGAAGAGATCTTTAAAGACTTCTCATTTTGAACTAGCCTTGCATATCTTTTGAATGCATTGAAGGCTTCATTCTTATGAGGTAGAAATAAAGTCCAAGTAAATCTAGAGAAATCATCAACAATAACAAGTGCATAGAAATTACCTCCGAGGCTTTTAGTTCTAGAAGGTCCGAACAAATCCATATGTAACAATTGAAGGGGTCTTGAGGTCGAAACTATGTTCTTTGGTTTGAAGGATGTTCTGGTTTGCTTCCCCTTTTGACATGCATCACAAAGCTTGTCTTTCTCGAATTTTATCTTTGGAAGCCCAACAACTAGATCATGCTTGACTAGTTTGTTTAAATGATCTATGTGAATATGTGCAAGTCTTCTATGCCATAGCCATGAATCACTATTGTTCTTGGCTAATAGGCATCTCACATTTTGTGGAATTTCTTCCAATGAGATCATGAAGACTTTGTTTACTTTATATCCAGAAAACTTAATTTCTTTAGTTTTCACATCTTTCACAACACATATATCATTAATAAAACCTACTTTCAAACCTTTATCACATAGTTGACTAATACTCAGAAGATTATGCATCAAACCATCAACGTAAAGAACTTTATCGATGACTGTTTGAGGGGGTGTGCCTATTCTTCCAATACCGAGTATTTTTCCCTTTTGATTGTTACCATATGTGACGAAACCTTTTTCCCTAGGTATAAGAAAAGAAAACTTGGTTTTGTCTCCTGTCATGTGTGATGAGCAGCCACTATCAAGATACCATAGATCCTTTGCTGCTTTCATACACACCTACATGACAAAGTTCAGACATGGGTATTAGGAACCCAACAAGTTTTGGGTCCTTCTAAGTTAACATCCTTTCTAACCCAAATATACTCCCTATTTGGTACTCCTATATGTTTGTAGTAGCATCTACTAGGGGTATGTCCTATTTTGTTACAATAAGTACAAGAGTAATGATTGTAACTAGAGGTTTGTCTAGGGGAAGAATGAATCTTTCTAGGAAGTCTATTTTGATTAATCTTCCTATTGTTTGTACTCTTAACAGGATTAATCTTACTGTTACTAGAAGATCCTAAAACATGGTTTGGTTTTACAAAAACAGTTTTCCTAACCTCTTTTGTCTTTGGGTGAGAAGTATATCCTAAACCTGACTTATTGTTTGAATGTCTTTGAACACTTAGGATATCATCTAACTTCTGATTTCCTTTATTGAAGTTATTTACTCTTTGTTGAAGATTTTCTATCTTTTCTTCCAGAGAACTACACTTAGTGCATTTGTGAGTAATGTCTATCTTAGATTTTACTACATCTAGTTCTTCTTGTAAATTTCTACATTTACTTTCTAGGGAAGAAATTATCTCATTTTGCCTAGTGCTAACTTTAGAAAATTCTTGACATATTTTAAACATATTTTCCATGGTAAACTTTAAATCATGAAAAGATATAGAATTCTCACTAACCTGGGAGTCTTCAACATCAGAATCATGTGAGGCCATCAAAGCAACTTGTGCTTCTTCTTTATCAGAATCAGATGATGAACTTGCTTCATTATCATCCCAAGCCAAGTATGCTCTTCGAGTAAGTTGATCCTTTTTCTCGAACTTCTCTCTTAGACCATGTTTCTTCTTCTGAAGATTTGGACAATCTGACTT
Source organism: Acmispon strigosus (assembly GCA_030819835.1). Taxonomy (NCBI): domain Eukaryota; kingdom Viridiplantae; phylum Streptophyta; class Magnoliopsida; order Fabales; family Fabaceae; genus Acmispon; species Acmispon strigosus. Next base: position 26,276,812 of record JAUAMA010000004.1, on the reverse strand, counting down.
GAAATGTCCCGGTTTGCCACACTCGAAACATGTAGTCTTTTGAGATGAAGAAGACTCATTGTTCCTTTGGAAGACTTTATTGTTGTTAAATCTAACATTTTTCTTTTTAAGAAACTTTCCAAAGTTCTTTACTAGAAGATTTAGATTTCCATTGTCTTCTTCTTCAGAATCTGCATCATAATCTTCTTTGATGCTTTCTTTTGCTTTTAGGGAAATTGATCGATACTTCTTCTCATGTTGTTCATGCTCCTCTAAACGATTCAATTCTAACTCATGTTCTTGGAGTTTTCCAAAGAGAGTTGGAAGAGTCATATTTGATAAACTCTTCTTCTCTGAGATGGCTGTTACTTTTGGTTGCCATACTCTTGTAAGTGATCTTAGAACTTTCATGTTCAAGTCACTGTTTGAAAATTGTCTACCAAGAGCAATCAAATGATTAATTAAATGAGTGAATCGTTTTTGCATATCTAATACCTTTTCTCCTGGAAGCATTCTGAACATTTCATATTCTTGAGATAGAGTATTGATCTTTGATCTCTTGACTTCATCTGTTCCTTCATGAGTCACCATCAAAGTATCCCATATTTCTTTTGATGAAGTGCATGTTGATACTCTGAAAAATTCATCCATGCCAAGAGCAGATGTAAGAATGTTCATTCCTTTGAGATCATGTTGAACTTTCTTCTTTTCTTCTTCACTCCAAGTACTTTCTGGTTTTGGTTGTGAAGTTCCTTCTTCAATTGTTACAGGCACAAAGGGTCCTTCTTCAATGACTTTCCATATTCCCGAGTCTAATGACTTTATGAATATCTTCATCTTGATTTTCCAGAAGTCATAGTGTTCTCCATTGAAGAATGGTGGCCTGTTTATGTTGTGTCCTTCACTTGTTCCATGATTGGAAGAGGATGCCATCTTTTCCCGGATCTTAGGAATAACTTACCTAAACTTCTGCTCTGATACCAATTGTTAGAACAGATAGCAACCTGAGAGGGGGGGTGAATCAGTGTTGCCCCAATTTTCGCCTTATTGAAATTGTTACTTTCAAGTTTATGATGATCACGAGTTGATCTTGTGATTAGAGCGGATATGAACAATGCTTGAAAGTAAATGTGAAGGATAAACAGAATCACACACAAGATTTATCCTGGTTCGCCTTCAATCCACCGAAGACTACGTCCAGTCCCTCAAGAAAACTCCTTGAGGATTTTTCCACTATTGATAAGAATTTCTTACAAGTTCCTAACCCAAGGACCCCAAGAACTTCTACCAATATCCTGTGAAAGCAAACCGCTTTCAACAACCCCTGAAAGCAAACCACTTTCAGTTCCTGAAGGCAAACCACCCTCAGACCTTGAAGACGAACTTGTCTTCAATCAAAACCCTGAAAGCAAACCACTTTCAGTGACAACAACCCTTCACCGAATACTACGGTGAAAAACTCAATCTTACAGAAAGAGATGAAGAAGATATTACACTTGGCTGTTTCAATCCTTTAACACACAATTGGATTGAACATGAGAAATTATGCTTTAAGGCTTTTAAGCATAATACAATTCTGAGTTCTTCAAGATATGAACAACAAATGTGTTCTTGTAAACATGAAGATCATGAACTCAGAATTTAGGCTCTAAAAGATTTAAGTTCTAAAAGATGAACCTATTTTGAAAAAGCTTTGGCCTAATGTGTTTTTCTCATGTGAAATGTGTAAATTTCGTGTGTGTGTGTGTTCTATGTTGTTGTTCTTGTGTGTTGTGTTTTTTGGACTCAAATGGTCTTTATATAGGCAAGGGAAACATCCTTGAACCATCACAACCCTTTTCAAAAGGTTTGGGACACAATGGTTCATGAAAAGATGCAACTTTTCGTTCTGGTAATCGATTACCACACTTAGTGTAATCGATTACACAAGTGACCGTTTCAGTTTGAATTTGAATTTCAAACATGTAATCGATTACAAGACTGGAGTAATCGATTACTTGCCTTGGTGTAATCGATTACCATAATGGTGTAATCGATTACACAGAAGCCCATTTTCCAGAAACTTATTCTTTGAGACTTGCTTAAGGTTTTCTACTTCTTTTAAGTTATGAAAACACTTAGCTTGATTATATTAGGTATTTTGAGAGCCTTTATGCTTTAATAAACCTTTAGAAGCATAACTCACCTAATTCTAAGACTTCTAGACTATTGATGGTCTTGAGTGCTTGATTCTTTGAAGTCTTCTTTTCTTCTTTTTGTTGATGAGTTTGTCGTCATCAAAACCACAGCCAAGGTCAGGAGCAAGACCTTCTTCACATGGTTCACCCCACTAATCGACAAGGCTACGTCCAGTCCTTGGCTTCACCAAGATTTTCCACTATTTAACCAAATAGTACAAGTATTATCAGGGACTTCTCCCAGTATTGGAAGGACTTCTCCTATCAAGTATTATGAGGACTTCTCCTTACAAGTATTGTCAGGACTTCTCCTTTCAAGTATTTTCAGGACATCTCCTTACAAGTATTTTGCAGGACTTCTCCTGATACCTTTTACAAGGTTTTGGTTTTTCTACAATAATCCTCTTCAAGAAGAGTGGGTAGAAACAATGAATCTCGGTTTATACAGAGAGGATAGGAATTTGGGTTCTCTGTTTTGAGTTGTGTGTGTTGGTTGGGATGAGAGTAATGATGACTGGATTTTGTATGATAATTTTAGGGTCTTTTTAGTCTTTTTATTTTATTATTTTTGAGTCTCATATAGGTTTTTTTATAGTTTTTATTTAGATTTTCTATTTATTTTACATTTTGCATATAGATTAGCTTTTATTCGGTTTTTAAACTTTATTTTATATTTTTTAGAGTTATTTTTATATTTTAGGAAAGCTGGTAGAATTAGTCACTTTAGTCCAGGGACTAAACTATGATTTCAGGAAAGGAAGGGCCAGAAATGAGAAATTCAGAAGGTGAAGGGTTGAAAGTGAAGTCTCAGCAAATAAAGGGCTCAAAGCAAAGAAGTGGAAGATGAAGCACCATTGCTAATTTAGCACATGGGAAATGAGGCATGAATAGAGAAATCAAGTCACTTTGCTGTTTCAGAATTAAAAGGGGACAAAATGGAGGCTAATTAAGCCATCCAATTCCACCATTGAAGAAGAAAAGCATCCAAGAAGAGCTGCCAGTTTTTGACCCAACGCTCAAGCGTTGGAAGGCCCAACGCTCCAGCGTTGGGTCCCTGTTTTGCAACGCCTGGATTAAATGACCCAGTGCTCCAGCGTTGGGGATCCCAGCGCTCAGGCGCTGGGACGTGTCAGAGGCTATAAATAGGACTTTTTGTTTTCATTTGTAAACACACCTACACCTATTCAGAATACAACAAGTGTTCTTCATTCTTCCTCAAAGATCATTGTTCCTAGGAATTGTGTGAAGCCATACTTGAGCTCCTATCCAGGGTAATTCGATGACTCTTTTAGCCATGCTTGGCTAATTCTTTTGGAGTTTCTTGGGTTGTTATAGTTTATATCTATGTTTTAGTTTGCTTCTACCTTTCTGAATAATATTTCCTTTCATGTTTTATTTCCTTGTTCTTCATTCTTCTTAATGCGCATAAGAATTCTTGCTTATTACTTATACGAATGGAAATTGGTAAGTAGTAAGGGACCTAGGATTTAAAAAGGTTATAAGTATACATCACTAAGGAATTAGGATGGACGTAACTCTATGTTGGCCTGAATTTCTTCTTCATCTTCTTCTCTAGTTAACTAAGTTGCTAGGAATTGAATTTAGTAATTAGAAAGAAAGTTCTACAATGTGTAAGGAATTAACTTGTAGATATACTAGGCTATAGCATCATGAAATTGGACTTAAAATTCAGAAATTAAGTAGGAACTTGCTAGCATGTTTGTAGACTATGTAATTCAACCCAAGAACTTATTTCTCATCATCTTATCTCTTAATTATTTTCATGCAATTGTTCTTGCTTGTTCTAAAAACCAACATCAAATTTTCATCTTTTAAATTTCTGCACAAGTACTAAATATTATAATAATAGGAAACCTATCCCTTGGGTTCGATCTTTTTATTACGCGGTATTGAATCGTGCACTTGCGATTTGGGTATCAAGTTTTTGGCGCCGTTGCCGGGGATAGGTTCTATTCTTGTTATTATTTTGTTTAGTGCTTTTTATATTAAAAAAAATAATAAAAAAAATATAAATTGTGATGAACTGGTGCTGCTAACTTTGTTTATTGAGTATTTTCAGGAATTATGGCTGAAACATTTGAGCAAAGGGAGGCAAAAATCCATGCTAGACTTGAAAAGGAATATGAGAAAAAGAAGCAGGAAGCTTTCACTCTTATTGACGAATTTTATTCTAATTTAGAGTGTAAGCGGAATGCAGGATTTTTGCCAACCCCTGAGCAGGAATGTAAGGCCATGGAAGAACTACAAGTGAAAATGCAAAGCATTCTGAGGAGGCAGCCCAGCGAAGAACAACAACCAGTTCATGACAGTGAACTTGTTGTTCAACAAGAGGAGGTAAAAGAAACTTCCATTGTAAAATTTTTCCTTAAAGACAAATTGGAAATGGATGAAGAAGAACCTCAAGGAACCTATGCTATAGGTTCAGAACAGCAAGGAAAAGAACAAGGAAGGGAAAATTTATTTATTCCTTCCATTTTTAATTTGAATGTTGTTACCTTGTTAGCTGAAAGTTCACTAGGCACCATGTTGTTTTTGTGCCAAAATATACATGATTTGCGGGCCAGAGATTCTTGTCGTTGATTCCGCAATGTCATCTTGATTTGAGGAAAAGTAGAAAAGCAGTGGGACCAAGGAATATTGTATTAATTGTGTCCCTTTCTTCTTTCTGTCATTGCTAGTGCTTTATTTAATATGCAGACGAGGTAGACATCTTTTGATCCAAGAAGCAATTATTCTGGATGAACTCTTCAGAGCTAGATGAATAGTTTCTTTAATGCTTCTGTTGAACTAATATCCTCGTAATGCACATTTCTTGATATTTGTACCTTTGGCGCATTCTGTTGCTTGAGCAAACGAATTCTTCCTTATGATTCGGAACACGAAGTCTCCATATAATATTTAGAATTTCGTTACTGAGTGGCTTGCATCAGCAGACGGTCTTTCTTTATTCAGTCCTTCTTAAGGTTGGGAATATTCTTGACTTGTAGAAGACTGAATCTTTCCTTTTCTTTTTCTTTCACTGAAGTTCTCCATTTGAGAGAGTTGGTCCACAACTTCTTTATATGATGCTAGTGAATCTTCAAAGCTAGAGGAATTTCTTCATGAGTTGTCATACTCATTCAGCTTTAGATGAAACAATCTTCCTGTTGATCACTGTTGGTTCAGGCACCGGACTGTTTCAGCTTCCTGAAGTAGACTTTGACTTGAGAGTGCATAGTTGATAGAGCGTCTTCGAAAAGGATGTTTTCTATTTGAAGTTACTGCTTTATCTTCTGTGAGTCACCAGACTGTCTTCACATGAATGCTTTCTTTGTATGTCTTTGACAGCATTTCCTTCAGGATGTAAGTAGTGATGACCGGACGATTTCTCCTAGCAGACTGATTCTCTTGATAATGATTTTGAGATTCGTTCAGTGCTTCTAGTAGATAGATATTCCTGGATATGAGAAATTTCACTGTGTTAGGAATTCTATCTCTAATGATATTAAACCTTAAAGAAATTGTTGATTATCAAAACATAATAACTCATTTAATTGTTTGAATCTAACAATCTCCCCCTTTTTGATAATGACAATTTCTTTGGAGAAAAAGGTTTAGTAAAAAATATTTCTTGAAATAAGCACTTTGTTATTTTTCAGATGAAAATGGTTTTTCTTTAAGATATTTATTATGTAGTAAAACATGATCGATCTTTAACGGTGCGTAGACAAGAGCAATTTTGTTCTTGGGCGGACGGAAACTTTTATATACACAACTAACTTAACTCCTAGAGTTTTTTTACCTTTGCTCCCCCTAAATCTAATATTCCTTAAATAGTTCAGTTTGTCATATGTTTTTGTTTCTCCTCTTTTCTTTAAGGCTTCTCCCTATATTTTGTTTCCTAAGTATTGCTATTTCTTTACTTAACGTTATCTCTACCTGATTCCTTTTCCTTTTTCTCTACCTGATTCTTCCCCCCCTTTGGCATTATCAAAAAGAAGCATACGATAAGGCAGAAAATAAAGAAATAATATTGAATCAGAGAGTTATTGTGGCAAGATAAAAATAAAATTGTTCAATATAAAGAGATAAGAGAATAGGGATCAGTTGTTCTTCTTCTGCGATTGTTCAATATAGCTCCTCATCATTGCTTCTAAGATTTCAAAGCGTGCATCCATCTTTTCAGTGAGTGTATGTGTCACAGCTTTAATGTGGTTGAACACTTCTCCTCGCAGCTCCTGATTCTCTTTAGCATTTGTTGAGCAGACTTTCTCTATTCTCGCTGTTAGGTTCATCATGGCAGCTTTGGCATCAAAAGAATCCTCAGCAGACAGATTTGCATTCGTGTGCTCTTGTGTAGGAATTTCCTCAGCTTGAGGAAGATCATCCTTTGGAAGGGCAACTGATATGGGTTGAGTAGTTGTGATCTCAGCACCCAAGGCATTTTCTGAAGTGGCAGTTGCAGAAGCTTCACTCGGAGAAGATGGAGATGCATCATTTGGACTTTCCTCAGAGTCCGAAGATGTGATGAACACATCTTTGGATACAATTATAACTTGAGGCAAAGAAATAACTGGTGCATATGATGGAGAGATTTTTGGAGGTGTAGAAACAATTGGCAGAGGATCAGGTTTAGGTCTTGCAGTAAGTAGAATAAGCGACCATGATCCATGTTGAAACACAACGCTTTTAACGCCATGAATCAGTACGAATGGAATGGTGCTTATATGAACGTGTCTGAAGACAGACAGTTCCCACTCATGGTGAAAGATGTCATACCTTGTTCTTCCAGCAAAGCAGATTTGGATACCTTCAAGAGCAGGAGGAGACCATAGACGGGCCTAAATGCAGAAGTCGAAGCCCAGTATTTCCATAAGCAGGTTTGGAGCATACATGACATTTACCATTGTGAGCATTCTGGGGATATGCATGGAAATCGGCGTAACAGTTCGGCGAGATCGTCTTGGGACACGAACAGGGAAGGTTCTTGTTGCATTTAGCATAGGTTCCTCAGGTTGAGAGGCTTGGACAACACTCTCCTATTTATCCTTAGGTGCAGAAGATCCTTCAGCAGCCACTTGCTGAGAACTCAGAGTCTCATCCAGAGATATAGCTGGATCAGCAGCGTGTTTAGCAGCTTCCTTTGGTTCAACTTTCTGTTTCTTCCTAGGGTTGGACACCTTAACTGCACGAGTTTTAAATCTTTTTCCAGCACCTCTTACCTTCTTAGGAGATGCATGTTCTTCTTCAATTGGATGAATCAATTCAAGAATTTCTGGACGTGTTGTTTCAACGTCAATTGAACTGGCAGCAGTTCCTTTGCTTTGTCTTGTTTGTTTAACGTCCAGTGGACGACTTTGATCTCCTGTCTTTGTATCTTTTGGAATTTTTGATGATGGAGTTGGTGGTTGATTTGGGCTTTTCATGGGCAGCTTCTTTTGAACTTCAGCATTGGCCTGGACGGACTTAGCGTCAGACCGTTTCTTTTTGAGTTTTGAGGGCCGAACATAGTCAGGATTAACAGTTTTCCTGTACATCACAATCCTTGGTGTGATGTTTTGACCCCATTGTTTGGCTCCTTTCACAATGTTTGGCCACCATAGTGGTGTGCCAAAAGGAAGAGGAGACTCCTTCTTTAGCATCACTCTTATCCAGTGACAGTCATCGACATTGCATAATATAGCAATGGGTGAAGGGGTCAGTACTGGCTCTGTCAGAGGAAGATACGTGCATGATTCCCTAAGGCTTAGGGTGACAAGGATGACTCTGAAAGCGGTTGCAGCAAGTAGTCCCATGTCAGGAACGTTGAACCACTTGGGGGAGAGAGCTGGTTCATCATGACCAAGAATTAGCGCATTTCGAACGCTTTCAAGATGATCTTCAGATTCTAATGTTTTCAAGTGTAGAGAACGTCTGGAGTCAAGTTCTTCGATCATTCTTGTTCTTATCTCTGGCCACTCGTTTTCATTCTTCCCCAGCCTCTGGGCAATGCATCTGAACCCGCAATTGACGTCATCTTTGACATCAACAATGTTCTCCACAAAGTCATGAAACATGGTTGGCACATGTGGAAGATACTTTGTGATTGTAGATGAGTGTTGAGCAGTTTCTGGAATGGATTCCAGAGGTACCTTTTTGACGTTTTTGACCAATGAGGCTATTGGTATGTCGTCTTCATCATCTTCATTTGCAAGTAGGTTTTGTTTTTTCTGTGAAGTGGTTGCTCCTTCATGCTGCTCTATGACTAGTCTCCGTTTGGATTCTGGTTCTGACGGAGGCTCCATCTCTGTCATCTTTCCAGAATAGGAGATATGGTATCATTTAGTAGATGGAAGAGAGTCATAACTGACATCCTCCTCAGGTTTACTTTCTGGTATTGCGCCTTCATCATCTTTCTGTGGCTCCCTCTCCAGTTCTGTCAGTAGATCTTTTGGAACACTGGATGTATCAACTTTCAGCCCCATTTTCTCAACATCCTCGAATCTGATGGGAATAGAGCAGATGTAATCGTCGATAATAAACTCACTCTATTCCTTCATCTTGTCAACGAGCTTCTTCTTTCTCATCATTTCGGAAATAAGAGCGCCATATGGAAGATTTGTCTCAGGGCTTTCCAGCGTGTTGATGATGTGATTGAAGATTAAATAAGGAAGATTAATCTTTTGCATGTTCACCATTTGATACAGGGCCCAATGGGATAGCTTGTCCAAGGAGTCACAAGCACCTTCCTTTGGTATCACTACGTTGCTCAGAACGGTGAAAGGAAACTTGCACTCGTCAATCAGGTTGTTGATGTTAGTTCCGTGAACCTTCAGATCCTGTTTCCAAATGCAATCAGGGTTAGGTGCAGATAATTCCCACTTTGGCCTGTATTTTACCCCTTCATTTACCTTGACATCCAAGGTTACGGCAACGTCTCCTGGAGATACATTAGTGACAACCCTTATACATCTTGACTTGATGATGACTGATCCTTTCTTGACGGCACAATCAAAGAACTCTTTGACTACGGGTTTGATGGTCGTGGTTGCCGAGATTTTCATGAAGTTGGCCCAATCTTGAAACAGTACAAGGTCCATCCCTTCTAGTCTTGCGTATTTTTACATGTTAAGATCAAGATACCTTGGAGACACAAGTTCCTTTTCTCCCAAGTTCAACACCTTCTGCTTTCCAATCAGTGCTTCTTGTTCTTTTCTGTTTGCAGCAATGTTTTTATTCCTTCTATTGATTATCTCTTGTTGTGCAGAGGTTAGTTCAGAAGTGGTGACACTCTGTTTCTTAGACGCCATTGGAGAGTTCTTCAAAGGAAGGTTAGAGATAGCAAGAAATCAAGCAGAAGATAGCAAAGAGTTTGGATGCAAGTACGTGAGTTGTAAGTGTGAGGCTTCTTCTTTCAAGTTATTTTTGTTAAGTTTAATTAGAATGCAAACAGTTTTATTTGGTTTAGGTGTAGAAATGATTAGTTCTGCAATGATGTGAGAGAATGATCATAGCACGCGCATTAAATGTAGATCTTTAAATGTGCAGTCATGGCAGTTGAAAGATTTAATGCGTGTTGAGAACGTTTTAGCATATGAAACGATACAACTGTTTACCAATAACCCAGACGTGGGTGTCATGGATGTCTGATCGTGTCCTTTCAGTTATTCTCAAACGTTCTGGCTTGGATGTTGCTTAATTAATCACCAGACGGTGACTAATTTTTGATTCAATTACTTTTGGGGGCAGACTCCATTCGAGTTAGGCGTTGTCTTCTTGAGTGATCGTCTGGCTTCGCGCATTCAGTCACTTTACTCTCATCTTGCAATCATATATCTTTTGTTCTGCACATATCAATAAAGAGTTCTTTTACCAAAGAGCTTCATTAGTATCTTCTTGTTATTCTATTGGCCACAAGTAGTAGAGTTTGTACGTTCTTTATTCAACAGATATAAATAAATTAGGAATACTCCCTGTGAAGAACTTATTATAAGTTCTTGTGCTTTGCAGTACAAGGCATAGCCTTAATATCACCTACTTTCAAATAAGTGATACTTTGATTTGCGGATTGAATCATTGAACACAGATAGTTCATTTTGACCAACCGATGAGCTTGAATCTAACAATGTGCTTCCGGAGTTGGGAAGATATCAGCACAGGACTGAAAAAGGTGTCCGTGTGACAAATTGTCGCATAGATATTGATGATTGGATTTTATATGATATTTTTAGGTTGTTTTTAGTCTTTTTATTTTATTATTTTTGAGTCTCATATATGATTTTTATTCTTTTTATGTAGATTTTATATTTATTTTGCATTTTGCATATAGATTAGATTTTATTTGTTTTTCTAACTTTATTTTATATTTTTAGGAATTTTTATATTTTTAGAAAAGCTGGTATAGTTATCATTTTTGTCCAGGGACCAATTTGTAAAGTTTCAGGAAATCAAGGATCAAAGTGTAAAGTTCAAGAGTGGAGGATGAGAAGTGAAGATTGAAAGAGTTAAAGGGCCAGAATTTGAAGTGCTAACAAAGAGAGGACTTAAAGTGGAAATCAAGAATATGAAGCAACTCTCTCTAATTTAGCACATGGAAAATAAGCTTGAAGAAATTGATGGTAGTGGGAAGGAAGTTTCAGAAATGATTAAGGGCTGAGTGGTGGCCATTGAAGGCATTCAAAACCCATTACCATGGAGAAGGGAAAAGCTTGAAGATGAAGCAGCAGGCGACCCAACGCTCAAGCGTTGGAAAGCCAGCGCTCAAGCGCTGGGCCTCGGTCTGATAGTGGAATTTTAATGCATCCCAACGCCCAAGCGTTGGGAATGCCAGCGCTCAAGCGCTGGAGGGTGATTTTTTACTATAAATAGGGACCTTTTCTTCACTTGTAAGACACACCTATTCAGAATACAACAAGTGTTCTTCTTTCCTCCTTAAGATCATTGTTCCTAGGAATTGTGGGAAGCCAAACTTGAGCTCCTATCCAGGGTAATTCAATGACTCTTTTAGCCATGCTTGGCTAATTCTTATTAAGTTTCTTGGGTTGTAGTAGTTTATAGTTTATGTTCTAGTCTTTTTCTACATTTCTGAATAATATTTCCTTTCATGTTTTATTTCCTTGCTCTTAATGTTATCTTGCTGTACACAAGAAGTTTTGCTTATTACTTATGTCATAAGACCATTTGGTAAGTAGTAAGGGAACTAGGAAATAAAAAAAGCTATAAGTATATATCTCTAAAGATCATTAGGATAGACGTAGCTTTATGTTGGTCCGAATTCATTCTTCATCTTCTTTTCTGGTTAACTAAATTACAAGATCTTGGATTTAGTAATTAGGAAGAAAGTTCTACATTTCTTAAGACCATTAACTTGTAGAAATTCTAGGCTATAGCATCATGAACTTGGATTTCAAATTCAGAAATTAAGTAGGAACTTGCTAGCATATTCTATAGACTATGTAAATCGACCCAAGAGCTTAATCTTCATCATCTTTATCTTTTATTATTTTATTGCTATATCTTGTCTCACCTTAATCAAACCATCATCAATATATCTTTTTATTTTTCTGTTTAAGCACTAAGTGATTTAATAAGAAGACACCTATCCCTTGGGTTCGATCTTTTTATTACGCGATATTCAATCGTACACTTGCGATTTGGACTATCAGATATTTGTAAGCTTTCACCGGACGAGAACGAGATGTATTCATCTGGCACATCCTCTACTTTTTGCTTTTAGTCAATGTAGCAATTTGCGTTGACTTCGTGAAACCCTTGTCATTGTGTCACCTGCAATTGCTGTTAATGAGTGTGCAAATATATTCTTTTGAAACAGGGGGTCGTTTCTGGCTGCACTTCATAAGCTGAATTTTGCTTCTCTTGGACTTAATGATTGATCAGCTTCTGTTGATCAATATTGTAGCAGATACGTCTCTTGTTGTAAGATCCTGCATTAGTGATTACTGTAGACTTTTTGGTACGCATGTTCCTTTGGGTCCATAGGGTTAGTTTTATGTTCCTATGATTGAGATTATCATTATAGTCAGAGTAAGATAACTTCTAAACTTCAAGAAAATATACATGTACATGTGTACATGATACAAATTCTTTAGGATAGTACATTAAATTATGCAGATATGATATGGAAATAAAGGGTTGATTCTTATGTACTCTGCTTCCCTGAGAGGATATATGTTTGAACTGATTTTAATCTATCTCAGTAGTATAAATGATGAATACTTTAGAATATAATCTGTAGTCTTTTCTTTCATACCTTTATACATTTAAACTGTTTGTAACACAAAGAATAAGACAGTAGCAAAAACAGATGATTAATTATAGGTTCAGAGTTACCTCATTTTTGTTTCTTGTTGTGTAGTCACAAGATGTGTCATCTATCTTCAGATATGATCGAGTCAGTCTTGACGTAAGATGAATTCTCTTTTCTGAAGGAAGGCTTGACCACTTGACAGATTTGCTTGGAAGATCCAGCATTGATGAGACCAGATATGAATTAAGTTAGAAAATCATGGTTTTCATTTGCTTGCTCTTCTTGAATAAATATGGATTCTTCTGCAATTCTTCAAGTTATCTTTGAATAGCTTCCCTTTGACCTGTTCACTCCTTTCTTGAGCTAGTTTCTTTGAGATGTTCTTCCTGCAATGTTGTTTGGATCATGGTTGCTTTTATTTGAAGAGAACATCTATTTCCATAGATCTTTGTACTCTACATCTGTGAAGATGTTAGTTATTTCCAGAGCGGTTAGGCTCTGATACCAATTGTAGGTGCAAGAAACACACAAGAAAGGGAGGGTTTGAATTGTGTGACTTGTTTTTGCAAACTTATTTCTATGATAAACATTAATTATAGGTTTTCAAAGAGAGTTATAGATTATAAAAATATGCATGTATGCAGCGGAAAATATAACATAACATGAAGAGTAAAGAACACATGATTTTTATCCTGGTTCACCCCACTAATCGACAGGGCTACGTCCAGTCCTTGGCTTCACCAAGATTTTCCACTATTTAACCAAATAGTACAAGTATTATCAGGGACTTGTCCCAGTATTGGAAGGACTTCTCCTATCAAGTATTATGAGGACTTCTCCTTACAAGTATTGTCAGTACTTCTCCTTTCAAGTATTTTCAGGACATCTCCTAACAAGTATTTTGCAGGACTTCTCCTGATACCTTTTACAAGGTTTTGGTTTTTCTACAATAATCCTCTTAAAGAAGAGTGGGTAGAAACAATGAAGCTCGGTTTATACAGAGAGGATAGGAATTTGGGTTCTCTGTTTTGAGTTGTGTGTGTTGGTTGGGATGAGAGTAACACTCTATAAATTCTTCACACACAAGAGCACTTCAACTCAGGTAAAGGTTGGCTTGAAGCATTCTGAGTTGGAACCAATGATGTCTTGGTTCTTTGGGCAAACTTAGTTGAGATATGAAAGTTTGAGTCTAAGTCGCCAAGTTGCTACAGAAGCAGGATTCTCTATATATATCTTCAGTTGAAGATCTTCGTTCTTCTTCCACAGAAGCAGAGAAAACCTGTCCGTTAGTGCTTCGACTTCCTCTGCTGTGAGTAACGGCTAGTTCTGCATTTTTCAGCAGGTCTGAGACACGATCTGCGAAGCATTGATTTGCCTGGGTTGACATCGTCTGGCTCCATTGGAGCAAGTAGCCTTGAGCTATGTCTTCTGTATTTAATGCTCTAGAATTCCAACTGTGGTATTTGTTTTGACCATTATATCCCAGTGCGTGCCAGCTAGTGCCCATCAAATGCTCTGATTAAATATTTGAATTTCGACCGTTGAATGAGTACGGTGCACAGAGATTCTTGCCGTTGATTCCGCAATGTCAGCTTGATTTGAGGAAAAGTAGAAAAGCAGTGGGACCAAGGAATATTGTATTAATTGTGTCCCTTTCTTCTTTCTGTCATTGCCAGTGCTTTATTTAATATGCAGACGAGGTAGACATCTTTTGATCCAAGAAGCAATTATTCTGGATGAACTCTTCAGATCTAGATGAATAGTTTCTTTAATGCTTCTGTTGAACTAATATCCTCGTAATACACATTTCTTGATATTTGTACCTTTGGCGCATTCTAATGCTTGAGCAGACGAATTCTTCCATATGATTTGGCAGACGCAATCTCCATATAATATTTAGAATATTGTTACTGAGCGGCTTGCATCAGCAGACGGTCTTTCTTTATTCAGTCCTTCTTAAGGTTGGGAATATTCTTGACTTGTAGAAGACTGAATCTTTCCTTTTCTTTTGCTTTCACTGAAGTTCTCCATTTGAGAGAGTTGGTCCACAACTTCTTTATATGATACTAGAGAAGCTTCAAAGCTAGAGGCATTTCTTCATGATTTGTCATACTCATTCAGCTTTAGATGAAACAATCTTCCTGTTGATCACTGTTGGTTCAGGCACCGGACTGTTTCAGCTTCCTAAAGTAGACTTTGACTTGAGAGTGCATAGTTGATAGAGCGTCTTCAAAAAGGATGTTTTCTATTTGAATTTACTGGTTTATCTTCCGTGAGTCACCATACTGTCTTCACATGAATGCTTTCTTTGTATGTCTTTGACAGCATTTCCTTCAGGATGTAAGTAGTGATGACCAGACGATTTCTCCTAGCAGACTGATTCTCTTGATAATGCTTTTGAGATTCATTCAGTGCTTCCAGTAGATAGATATTCCTGGCTATGAGAAATTTCACTGTGTTAGGAATTCTATCTCTAATGATATTAAACCTTAAAGAAATTTTTGATTATCAAAACATAATAACTTTTTTAATTGTTTGAATCTAACAAATTATTTACTGCTTTGTTTCTTACTATGTTGATTACTTACTGTTTTGGAAAAGAAAGGGGGAGTTTATTTTCAAGGTTTATCCTATAACAGAGGGAGAGTTTTTGCTAATGACAATGGGGGAGAGATAGAGAAAAACGGAACAAAGGAATGAAACAAAGGGGGATAGATAGAGAAAAAGGGAAGAAAAAAAAATTCTGGAACTATACATGTTCATGTTAATGTTTTTATCTAAATAAAATTGTCATCATGAAAAAGGGGGAGATTGTTAAGTTCAGAGCGTTAAAGGGGAGATTGTTATTGTTAAGTGGGGAGATACTTAAATTCAGAATATGTATTTTGATTGATAACAATTTTAATACTTAACTATACATTATGTTTTTCAGGACTATCCCCATCGTCTAATGAATAAATGATGATCTTCTACGTCATTCAGAGATGCATCGTACGCACATTTATAAAGAAAAGACGCATCATCCGAAGTCAAAATGCAAGTATCGTCTGAAGGCCAAAATGCAAGTATCGTCTGAAGGCCAAACTGCAAGCATCGTCCGAAGGCGTAATGCAAGTATCGTCCATAGACTAGAAGTGAAGTATCATCTAGAGACTAAAAGTAAAGTATCGTCCAGAGACTAAAAGTGAAGTATCGTCCAGAGACTAAAAGTGAAGTATCGTCCAGAGGAAAAATTTCAAGTATCGTCTATACTCTATCGTCTGCACACATCAGTCATTAAACAATACAAATCCAGCGCCGGAACAGACCAAGTCATATTTCAAAATGGAAGCCATTGATGATCAAATTTATTGCAGAAGCGCAATTCAAGCACAGCACCGAATATATCTGCTGGAAGTCAACAACACAAAGAATCATCAAATTAAAGGGAGAAAATCACGCTGGAGTGAATCAGTAAAGTCAAAGCTATTCTAAAGAAAAATAGCCGTTGGTGAACGGTCAAGTATTAATGGGATAAGCAAGTCAACGACAAGAATTATCAGAAAATTGAGGTTGAGCTAACAGTATAAAGGAGCACTAGAGGTTTTGAAGAAAATACAAACATATAGAGCAACACACAGCAAGCAATTCTTACACAACTATTCTTTCAAATCCTATACGACTTACAGTAAATCTTTCAGAACATATTTCAGCCGAATCATGAAAAATCAGTGAGAGAGAAAAACAGAGCATAGAGCATAGAGTTATATTTTCTGTTTTACGAAATCTCTAGTATTAGCCTGAGAGTCAAATCCATTTACCAATACTAAGACCATACCAAGCCTAATTGCTTTGAAAGACCCTCAATTTTCATGTATTTATGTTTTGGCCCTTCGATTTGTAATAATTATGTTTTTGGTCCTTATTGAGTAGTATTGAATTCGTTGGTCTTAGACTGTTCTTTTATGTTATCAACTTATGTATCGTTTAGTTTTGGCTGGAATTGCGATGTTTGCAGCAAGAAGGAGTGCATCGTCTGGTGATCATCGTTTGATCCTATCGTTTGGTGTCTATCGTCTGAACCTATTGTCTGATATTCATCGTTCGATACCTATCGTCCAACATCTATCATTTGGTGTGTATCGTCCACAACACCGGAGGTATCGTCTGGAACATGTGCAAAGGTATCATCCAGGAAGTATCGTCTGCAGCACGTTGAAGTATCGTCTGGGAAGTACCGTTCACTGCTTGGGAGCCCATCGTTTGAGGACTACCGTCCGAGACTATCATCTGATGTCTATTGTCCGACGTTGGTGTTCAACGTCCAATACCTATCATCTAGCAGTGCATCGTTCACTGTATTTTGTTTCATTGACTTTGTTTGATTTTCCATAACAGATTTCATGGGTTTCGAATTTGAATATGGAGAAGAGATATTATCTCTGAAATTTGGGAAGTTATATTCCGAATATTCTATTTTGGAATATTGGTCATTAAGAGGTTTCTATTCAGAATATCCTTTACGTTGGTATAGATTCGTTCTGTTATCTTAGAGCTATTAAAGCAGAAAAATCTGCAACTTCCTCCTACTTTTCCTAGGGTTAGGAATGCAACTCACTTGGCTGCTTATCTTCTGCTTAGTTGGCTTTTAAAATCAGAGTTATGCTAGGGTTAGTTAGGATATCTTTAGAATTTTGGACGAACACATCCTGTTGATGTTCGCTTTGATCGTTCGAAACAACAAGGTTGGTTTCCCTCCATCCTAATCCTTACTTCTTGATCCTTTTGGTTTTCAGAACCTTCTTATTAAATGGTTGTTGATTATTGCCTATGTTCTTATAACGTTGGAGAGCACGTTTATGCGACCTGTTCGACGGTAAGGGTAACTCAGTGCTAGAATTGAGTCAGTTGTGATTTTTGTTGTGCAATTCCTTTGGGAATTTTCTGAAATTTTCTTGCTATGTGAATTCCTGTTTGAGTTTGAAATATTTGGTTATAACATGACTTAATAAATGACTTCACCTGATTTATAACATGTTGTGAATTGAGGATTTGAGATGTCGATAATAACATATGCTTATACTATGACTGTTGGAGAGTAACATGAAATGTTGGTTCCATTGATATTGATTGAGGTTGTTATAGCATTTGCTTTAAGTAGGTTTATTTAAGGTTGATGTGAAGACACTTTGTCCCATGGGATCATCCTAGGGCGATGTGGTGGATCGTTGTCCCACATGATCGTCTTGACCCTGTTTGGGTAAAATCTTGGCCATAGTTATGCATGTAGCTATTGAGGACTAACAAGCATGGTTGTTGACAAATTATTTGAGATATTTGAATGTTGAAGACTGCTGTAATTGTCACTGTTTTACTAAATTCACTGCTGTTTTAGAAATAAAAAAATTTGTTGTTAATATTCTAGGAAATAAATGTTGTTTCTGTTATCTGTTGTTGTTATTGTTCGCTGCTGCTGTAAAATAATGTTGGTTGTTTCTATTGCTGTTAGAGCTACTGTTTTTGTACCCGTTTTAAATTATCAACATTGTTGACAATTATGTTTTGCTGTATTTTAAAGAGTCAACCCTTTCAGCTTGCTTGTTTGTTGTTTGGGCGCTTAACGCCATAAATGTATAGCATGAGGACCTGAATGAAGAGTGAATTTGAGGCCAGCTAAAGGAGGCGACAGAGGAGGCTTGAAGACCAAGATGAGGATTTAATTGCCACTATTTTATTTTTGAAAATGACTTAACACATTCTGGTGCAAATTATTGTTAATTTTTATTTCACGCTGATAAATTATTTATGGGGATATTATAGTGTTGAATGAATTATTGAGAGACGTTTTTTGAAAATCTGAGTTGCTTTTGAGAGGCTTATTAAATTATTTCCGCAAAATTACTATGTGGCCCCTGACCGGAAATTGGGGTGTTACAGCTTCTACCATTACTCTTATGAGAAGAGAACCTTCTGTAGAAGAAATTGTTGTAAAGGAGAAGTCCGACATAATACTTGTGGTTGGGAGAAGTCCCTGAGAATACTTTTTGATAGGAGAAGTCCTGCATAATACTTGTACTATTCTGGGTTGAATAGTGAAAATCTTGGTGGAGCCAAGGACTTGACGTAGCCCCATCGTTCAGGGGCTGAACCAGGATAATTCTGCGTGTGCTTTACGGTTTACTGCTTTACTGTGATATTGCTTTATTGTTTGCAATGTTTAGCTATAACTTGTTCAATTAAGCTGCTTACTCTATCGTTCACTATTAGTTTTCTAAAGCTTACGAAAAAGTTTTGAAACTCATATAACTTGTTTTAGAAAAACAAGTTTTTGTAAGCACACAATTCAACCCTCCTCCCCCTTCTTGTGTTGGCCCTTATTTTATCAATTTCTTTTCCACCTTTTTTTTCGAACATCCATGATGTACTGCATGTCTCACAATTGCAGAAACACGTATCGATCCATCACGTGATCTTACCGGATGACATTGAGCTAAGAGACAACCTATCATTTGAAGTTCCTCCAAAGGAAATTGGGGACATGAGCATTAAGAAGTTGCAAGGAAAGGAAGTTTCTTTTGTGAAGGTGATTTGGAATCAGACTACAGGAGATGCTACTTGGGAACTGGAGGATATAATGAAGGAACAATACCTGGAGTTGTTTATTGACTCATACTTTCGAGGATGAAACTCTTTTAATGGGAACTTGCATGGTATTACAAGCTTCATGATATGTTGAGTGTAGGACTTTAACATGTATGCTTGTATGTTGCTATTGATAGTAGTGCAAGGCAAGGCCAGTGGCTAGTGAGGCTAAGAGGACCAGGTCCCGGGTATTAAGACAGGCAAGACCCTGCAATCCGTAAGGCCCCCGAACTCGCAACTAAGCGGTTTCGGTTAACTTGATTAAAGTGGTTAATCTTGTTTACATGCCTGATTAAGATTTTTTAATCTTGGTATTAAGCTAGGTCAAACATGTCAATCTCATCTGGATGCTTGATTACTATAGTTAGTCCTGCTTGTTACTGTAAGGCCCTTGATTTTTGTAAATTTTCACTTTGGTCCCTAGGGTTTGCAATAATTGTGTTTTGGTCCCTAAAGTTGTGATATTTATGCTTTGGTCCTTGTTAGACATTTTGCTTGAAATAAATTATGTTTGATTATTCTACTCAAGTTGAGCCCCCTCGGGCTACTTATAGAGAGGGGGACCGTTAAACAACATTTAAGAGTCATAACTAGCATTAAAACCTTAAAATACAAACTACGGGCCATTGGGCCTCAAACATTGGGCCCAACAGCCTTTGTGAAGAAGGTCTTGCTCCTGACCCTGGCTGTGGTTTTGATGACGACAAACTCATCAACAAAAAGAAGAAAAGAAGACTTCAAGGAATCAAGCACTCAAGTCCATCAATAGTCTAGAAGTCTTATTTTTAGGTGAGTTATGCTTCCAAAGGTTTATTAAAGCATAAAGGCTCTCAAAACACCTAATCTAATCAAGCTAAGTGTTTTCATAACTTAAAAGAAGTAGAAAACCTTAAGCAAGTCTCAAAGAATAAGTTTCTGGAAAATGGGCTTCTGTGTAATCGATTACACCATTATGGTAATCGATTACACCAAGGCAAGTAATCGATTACTCCAGTCTTGTAATCGATTACATGTTTGAAATTCAAATTCAAACTGAAACGGTCACTTGTGTAATCGATTACACTAAGTATGGTAATCGATTACCAGAACGAAAAAGTGCATCTTTTCATGAACCATTGTGTCCCAAACCTTTTGAAAAGGGTTGTGATGGTTCAAGGACGTTTCCCTTGCCTATATAAAGACCATTTGAGTCCAGAAAACATAACAACAACATAGAACACACAACACACACGAAATAGACACATTTCACATGAGAAAAACACATTAGGCCAAAGCTCTTTCAAAATTGGTTCATCTTTTAGAACTTAAATCTTTTGGAGCCTAAATTCTGAGTTCATGATCTTCATGTTTACAAGAACACATTTGTTGTTCATATCTTGAAGAACTCAGAATTGTATTATGCTTAAAAGCCTTAAAGCATAATTTCTCATGTTCAATCCAATTGTGTGTTAAAGGATTGAAACAGCCAAGTGTAATATCTTCTTCATCTCTTTCTGTAAGATTGAGTTTTTCACCGTGGTATTCGGTGAAGGGTTGTTGTCACTGAAAGTGGTTTGCTTTCAGGGTTTTGATTGAAGACAAGTTTGTCTTCAAGGTCTGAGGGTGGTTTGCCTTCAAGAACTGAAAGTGGTTTGCTTTCAGGGGCTGTTGAAAGCGGTTTGCTTTCACAGGATATTGGTAGAAGTTCTTGGGGTCCTTGGGTTAGGAACTTGTAAGAAATTCTTATCAATAGTGGAAAAATCCTCAAGGGGTTTTCTTGAGGGACTGGACGTAGTCTTCGGTGGATTGAAGGCGAACCAGGATAAATCTTGTGTGTGATTCTCTTTATCCTTCACATTTACTTTCAAGTATTGTTCATATCCGCTGCAATCACAAAGATCAACTCGTGATCATCATAAACTTGAAAGTAACGATTTCAATAAGGCGAAAATTGGGGCAACACTGATTCACCCCCCCCCCCTCTCAGGTTGCTATCTGTTCTAACAGCCTTGGCATTTCGCCCCTTGTCACTTTCTGGGGCATTGCCTAATATCATGGGCAAGCAAGCGGCAAAGCACAATCTCTCTCTCAACTGCTGAAGCATAATATGTGGCTGCAGGTTCCTGCTGCACCCAACTTCTTTGGGTGAAGCATCAATTAGAGGATTATAATATTTTTGAGCATAACATTCCATTATTATGTGATAACACAAGTGCCATTAATATTACAAAGAATCCTGTGTTGCATTCACGAACCAAACATATTGAAATTAAGCATCGTTTTATCCGTGATCATGTAGCAAAGGGAAATATTGACATTTCATACATACACACTGATGACCAATTAGCAGATATATTTACCAAACCACTTGTTGAAAATAAATTTGTATGTCTTAGAGAAAGAATAGGGATGTTTCCTGCATTATAGGTATGCCTGCATTAAGTTCGCCTGATTGGCTTGCACTTAAATTTAATACCCACTACAAGATATGCATTTAATGCTAAACAGTTGTTTCTTTTCATATAGATTACTTACTGAGCACGCATACATAAATTCTGGCACTCCTTATCTCTCATCATTTAATGCACATAAATCAGCTGTATCATTCATCATGAGTTTGATAATATCGAGAAAATATTTACACTCTCAAAAATGGAAATGAATAGTCTTCAAAATGCATTTCTAATAACTACTCCAATATACTCATGCTTCAGCTTAAACATTCTATACTCTGTGTACTTGTCTTTGTCTTTGTATTCTCCTCACCTACAGAAATCATGGCTCCCAAAAAACGAAGAAATGTAAAGACTCAATCAGTCCTCAGCACGGAGGAAAATAAGATCATCCAGAAACAACAAGATGCTATTACTCAAAATCGCAAACAACAAGTTTCTGAAATTGGTCCTGTGAAGATTGAATATCTGGGCGACAGAAAGCTTGTCACCCCTAGATATCTTGATCTAAAGCTGTATGAACATGCACAGGTTGCCGGACTTGATCTCGTGCTATCACAAAATTGGGGAAATATGTTTGAAATCTCCACAACTTCAGCAATCTCACCACTCGTAAAAGAATTTTACGATTGTGCCATCAGGATTAACCCTAACCACATCCGAAAACGGTGCTTGGGGCAAGTAATCGACATTCAAACCAGTGATGTGTCTCATCTACTCAATCTTCCTCTCGACGGTGTATGCTACTCCTCCTCTTGGGAAACTTCTGAAAACAATCCCTTCACCATCTGGAAGGAAGTTCCAAAATGCTCTACCTCGCGAAGAGTATAGAATCTTGTTGAGGAATGTATCTTTCCTCATGCTGTTCTCTGCAAGGTGGTGCTACCCAAAGAAGGTTCTAGAGACTTAGTCAACAAGTTCTCTCAGTGGACTCTATTCCAGCTACAGCATCGCAGAAAAATTAATTGGCCTGATCTTCTGCTTCAATACATGCTCCATACCCTGGAACAGTCCAACACCAATCTTCCGTATGGGTCTCTCATAACTTCTCTTATGCAACACAAAAAGATGCTCACTCCCTCCATCGAATCAGTGAAGTTTATCGCATCTGACTATATCTCTGCTACTCCCATCAAGTTTGGAGATGTTCGTCGTATGAACCTGTCCGTCGACATATCAGCAGTGCCTACAGAAATCCTAAGTGACTGGGCTAAGAGGAACAAACAACGAAGACCTCCTACACCAACTCCGTCTGGTGCCTGTCTCAAACGTCGTCGTCTGGGCACTCCATCTCCGCAACGTTCAGATCACTCTCACCAGACTGATTCTCACGAACCCTTGCATGCATCAACCTCCTCCAAACTTCCTCCTGAGACTGTGCACACCACCGCTGAACTTATTTCAGATTCTCATGCTCAATATCTGAAGTTCTTGCCTTCAATCTTTCACAAATATATCTCGGATATTTTCGATGTCCAAGATGATGGCAATTGTGGATTTCGATGTCTTGCTCAATGGCTGGGTCACCCTCAAGATTATTGGCCAGAAGTTCGCAAGCTTCTAATCCATGAACTTCTATCTAACAGAGTGCTGCACTCTCAAACATTCTGCTCTGATAAGGATATTGATACTCTATGTCTTGCTCTTACGTTGCATACAAATGAACCTGCGCATGAGTCCAAATGGTTTACAGTTCCAGACATAGGATTGCTAGCTGCTTCTGCGTTCCGGATTGTTCTAGTCACCTTAGCTCCTAACCAGTGTTGCACATACCTTCCTCTTCTAGGTCCTGTTGATGATGCCCCTACAATTGTTGTTCTAGGAAACATTGCAAATCGACACTGGGTTCGCGTCAAGCTCTCCGATAACTCTCCACTGCCTACTATATCACCTCAATGGAAGCATTATTGCTCTCCTGACGCTCGAGGATGGGAAGTCCCTCTTCAATCCAAAATCCTACACTTCAGAAATCTACTACAAACTGAAGCTGACCACTTTCTGGATTCCTTGTTTGAAGTTCCCAGCATTGACAACCCTATTACGCTTGACGGCGACTCTGAAGTTGACCCTACTCCTAGCACTGACCTCTCTTGCTTAGACATTGCATTCACTCGCCTCAATTTGAATGATATTGAGCTTGATCTCCGTCTGCACCTTGGTCAAAGTCAACGAGTTACTTCAATATCCCGAAGGGTAGCTGCTCACATAAATACACCTTTTAATGCATCTTATCCGTCCCCACCTGCCCTCCTCCACAAAGATCTGGATCTGGATCTCAAGATTGCATCTCCGGGTCTCTTTCCTTCTGCTGCCAACATGTCTCTCCCTCAGATCCACTTCATGCCTTGTTACTCTCGGCATTCCAGATCTGCTCTGGGCAAACGCAAGCGCTCACCAATTGCACCCAATGCCCATCTGCTTTCAGATGTGTGTCTCCAGGCTCTTGGTTTCCCCTTCTGCTTTAAGGCTGGTTTGTGGCTTCCCCATGGATGTCATGCCTCTCAGATCACTCCATCCATGCCATCATGCCAAAAGTTCTTTCACTTCGATTGGCAGCTAGCTGCCCATAGGGATACTCACATCGCTTCCATTCCGCTTCACTTGGCTGGTCGAGTTGACTCCCTGGTCCTAAACTTTAAAACCTGGACACTAGTACTTCTTCCTATGATGCCGCCAGTCCTGAAGACTCTAGGTTTTGCTTGGCAGTACATCACTCCATCTCCACTCATTCCTACTGTGGCATACTTCACTCCAATTCTGCCATCTTACAATGCATCGCCGCTGGTCGATTGCAGTCCCAGCTCCGACTCTGCTGATATTCGCACCCTGGTTTCCCTGCTTTCTCAGTGCATTACAAATTTCAATGATCGCTCGTCTCACGAACGGGCTGTTCTGCATCAAGATGTGCATGCTCGCCTTGACACCATGCAACATGATCTCTCCGTCAAAATGGATGCTCAATTTGATCGTCTACAGGACACTATTGTTCTACTTCTTGGGCTATCCAAGCCATCCTCTTGACTTTCTCTCTTACTATTATCTATTTTCTTTGCCTTCTATAATCTTAATGAATATTATTGTTTCTGTCTCTGTTTTTGATAATGTCAAAGGGGGAGAAAATATAACAAAAACAAATGACAAAGAAGATAAGATAGCATAGATTTAGGGGGAGTAAATAAATATTAAACTGAGGGGGAGGAAATCAGAAATATATAAGTTTACTCTCATTTTTTTTGGAAATTGTCATTATCAAAAAGGGGGAGATTGTTAGAGTCAAAAATTTAATGAGTTAACCTATTTTGATAAATAACAATTTCGCTAAGTGTTACTGACTTCCTTAAAAGTTTTCATACTCAGGAACACTTGTAGACTGAAGAAATGCTGCGAGGATATTGACAAAGCATTATCAAAAAGCATGTGAAGAAACCATCCGCCTATGTGAAATAGTCTGCTTTCAGAAGAAGAGTACGTCCGCCTGAGAAGAACGTCCGATTGATTAGCTGCTCAACTCTTGAAGAATACTTAGGTTGACTAAAGGCATTGATTGAAGACTCGTACAAAACGGAATATCCTGAAGGTGATCGTTTGTTCAACCCAAAGATGAGTTGTCATGCACCTCTTGGTGGTTCAGAGCATTAATGGTGAAAGAGACAGAATTAAGCGCCTCATTCCTTAATGATTCAAATCTTCTGACATTCCTTAATTCAAGCTACTTTTGCTGAATTAACGGCGATATCTTCTGATCATCGTATCTCCTCAACAGTCAAATTCAAATATTCTGGTCAGAGCATTAATGACTGAATTAGCTGTAATGCATATGCATTAAATGCAGTCCTTGTGAACCAGAGCAAAAGCATCACCAGACGATACCGTCCTCTGTCGATGAAGAAACATTCTTTACCTGGCATACTACAACAGCAGATGCAGAAGTATCCGTTACTCACAATCAAGCTTAATTCAACGGAACTATTTTTGAAGATCTTCACCAAAGCATCCAGTTTTCATCCTACTGAAGATATAAATAGTGGACTTTGCATCAGCTCTTTTTTGGGCGACTTATACACAATCAAAGCATTCAAACCTTCCAAGTCAATCTACAATTTGAACAAGCTTTAAACCAAGAACACTCAGTAACCTCAATCTTCTCATTTTCTGAGTTCTGTCGCCAACTAGTGTGAAATCTCTTACAGAGTGAAAACTCTTATCCTTTCTCACACAACCCATTCAGAGAACCAATTTGTATATCATCTCTGAACTTAGCTCTTCATATTTTCTACCCACTCTTGTAGAAGAGATTCTTGTAGAAAACAAATCTTCTTGAAAAAGAATTGGGAGGAGTCCTGTCAAACACTCGAGAGATAAAGGAGAAGTCCTGAAATACTTGTAAAGGAGTAGTCCTCAGAATACTGGGAGAAGTCCCTGAGAACACTTGTACTATTCTGTTGAAATAGTGAAAATCTTGGTGTAGCCAAGGACTGGACGTAGCCCTGTCGATTAAGGGGGTGAACCAGGATAAATATTATGTGTGCTTTACTCTTTAAGCTTTAAGTTTGTTTTCGCTGCACATATTGTCAAACTTGAGAAAAAGATTTAAAAATCACACACACAATTCAAACCCCCCTTTCTTGTGTGGTTTTATTACTATCACGAGTTTGATGAGTGTCGGAGCCAAGACGAGCAAATGATCAACGTTAGTCACAAAATGGAATCTTTTGGGAAATGTTCTATGATGTGAATAGTGTTGTGTAAAGAGGATTAGGCATAAAGCTTGATTAGTGAGTTGGATTAGACCTTAATTGCAATAGTTTGTCTACTCATTTGCATAACTTCTCCTAAGTCCCCCAAGCTTTAAGAAAATAAGAGTTTGGTCCCCAAATAAAGAAGTGGACCGCGGCCACCATTATGTATATGGCCAAGTTTTGTTTCTTGGTCAATTTGTGCATAAGTGTGGGAATTCTAGAGAGAGATGTGAGAGAGAAAACCACCACCACCATCTTCTCCTCCCTTGGCCGCCACCTTGCAGCCCCAATTCCTCCATAATTTCTTCATCCTCTCCTCTGGATTCTTTGGAAGAAAATGACGGCCTCGTCGAAGTCTACCGTAGGATGGTCTCGGTTTTTTGATCGGCCGATTCTCGAGTTTCAAAACACACCGAAAGCGGATGCCGTAGTTACCTAAGTTGTATATCTTCTCTTTAGCTTTTCAATGGTATTTGGTTTTTCAATAAGTTGTTTTTTTTCAAACGTGATTTGGAAAAAAAGTGGCTTCTTACAACTTGTATTAACAAAGTATGTTGCAAGATGTTAGGTTTGGAAAACCCCTCAATCAATTTCTGAAAAATTTGTGTATTTGGAAAAGTGGTTATTTTGAGAAGGGATTTTGAAGATTCTATCTTCAGTTTCACCATAAGTTTTGCATGGACTTGAGTGTGTACAACTTGGTTTTGAAGAAAAGCTTGGTCTTGATGTTATTTTGACGTGGAAAAGAATTGTTGTTGTGGATACTGGGAATAAAAATGTTTTCTGGGCTTTTTGGCCTTGGTGTTATTTTATTCCTTTCGGTTATCAAAATTTCCCCGTTGGTTTCATGTAATTCCGAGTTTGGTAGCTCAAGTTATATGCGTTTTAGCGAGCAAAGGTCTTGCTGCCTGGCAGCATGACTTGTAGCCCTTGTATGTTTTTCCCTGACTTTTGTACTTTGATTTTGGACATGAAAATTTACAGGGGTTTAAGGGACATGTTATTGATCATGGGATAAAAATTTAGAATTTCCGGATTTGTTTTGATGTATTTAAAAATTCGGCCAAGAAACTAGACCATTTATGGTTTGTAGAACAAAGTGTTTTGGTAGAGGGTTTTTGACTTTAAGAGGTTGATTGTAATTCTTGAAGGTTTTGCCTTGTAAAGAACTCCTTCCCCTCAGTCTAGAGAGCAATTAGAGTTCTATCTCACATTGGGAGAGTTCTCTTTTTGTTTTTCAGTTGTTAGAAATGCTCATAGCCTTCTTTCCCTCTCTTGTTTGAATTCCTTCTTAGTTGAGGGAGTTCTTCTTCTTTTCTTCTTGTGATCGATGTTAGTGTTTTCTTCTCTACAATTTTTTGTTAGTATGCATGTAATGATCATGTTAGAATCGTCAAATTCATGACGTTTTTGGGGTTTTAGGTCTTGTTTGCTTAAAAACGTTGAATGTTTGGTGTTTTGTTCATCGTTGTTCTACATGAAAATATCAAGAGGTTAGAATAAAATATGTGTTTGATCCAAAAAGTTGAAAAATTTATTCCCCGTGCAAGTATTATACAGGACTTTTCCTTGCAAGTATTATACAGGACTTCTCCTTGCAGGTATTGTACAGGACTTCTCCTAGCTAGTATTCTGCAAGACTAGTCCTGGTTCCTTTTCAAGGTTGTTTTGGTGTTCTACAATAATATCTTCAACAAGAGTTAGGTAGAAAAATGAAGAACATTTTACAGAGAGGATATAGATTTAGGTTCTCTGTTTGGTTTGCGTGTGGATAGGATAAGAGTAACACTTTATAAGCTCTTCACACTGGCAGACGACTTAACTCAATTTAGGATTGCTTTAAGCTTTTGAGTTATGGCAATTAAGGCTTGGTTCTGTGGGAAACTTGGTGAGAATAAGAGATAATTTAGTATTCAGGTCGCCAAGTCAATCCTAATGCTAAGTCCTCTATATATATCTTTAGTAGGATGTCCCCAGTAAGCTTGACGAAGATTTGAAAAATAGTTCTGTTGGAGGTTCTGCTTCCTTGTGAGTAACGGATACTTCTGCAATCCTGAAACAACATTAATTGCTTTTGTTGGCGTCGTCTGGCACTTTAATTCTTTCACCCTTGAGCTTTTTTTTGGGTATTGAATGCTAGTGCAAGCCAGCTAAGCGAGCATTAAATGTTCTGAACAGAAGACTTGATTTTGATCGTTGAGGAGATACTATGTTCAGAGAGGCCCGTTGTGGACTCTGAAAAAGTTGCTTGATTTGCGGAACAGTAGAGAGGTTTGCAGAAACAAGGAATAAAGTATTAATTATGTCCCATTCTTCATTCTGCAATCAACAACGCTTCATTTAATGCCTGACGAGGTAGATAGCCTTTGTTGCATAGAGCAGTTATGACAAACAAACTCTTCAGAATCTTTGTCAAACGAACTCTTCAATATGTCTTGGAAAACGAACTCTTCAGTGTTCCCAAACGTATTCCATTGGTTGTATTGCCGGACTAACACATTGTTGAGAGGCCATATGTACTCCATAAGGCAAACGTACTCAACTGGCAGACTAACTCTTAATGATTGGCCAGACGTACTCCTTGAGCGGACGTACTCTTTTAATGAGTTGTCAACCAAACATTTTGCATAAGAGCCAAACGTTCTCCAAAGCCAGATGTGCTCCTTCAGATTAATGACCAAACTTACTCCACTTTGGCAAGTGCACTCCTTTTTGTCAAGGCGTATTCACACACCGAACAGTCTCAACTTGTCAAGTGTATTTCAGTGTTGTATGAGCACAGCTACCCAAGTGCTTTTAAATGGATGACTGTCACAGTAGGAAAATTGGTTCTTCGGTGAGTTGCCGGACGATCTCCACTTATCTGCCTTATTTTGAACTTCTGCATTTTGATAATGCCTTGTGAGAATGTATGCAGTTGTTCTTCAGGTAAATGGATGTTCCTGAGTATGAAGTATTGAAAGTAGTTTGGAATTCTTTCTCTAAAAATATTAGGCCTTAAGCGAAATTGTTATTTATCAAAACATAATAATTCATTAAATCATTTGAATCTAACAAACCTTGTTGGTAGTATTTCACCTTCAGAGATGACCTACCATCAGAGGCGACCACTACTCATTTGGCTCAGTGGCGTAGGAAAGACTTGTTACGCCGGCGTGAGAGGTTGGAGCATTTGGTGGCTCAACGTAGGGTTTCCCGGGGTTCCATGTCTTAGTCTGTTGTCTCACTTCTGAAGGATCTACCTGCGTGTGGTTCTCGATTGTGTTGACTTAGTTTACTTTCAGTCATGTACTCTTTTATTGAATCATCTTTTCCTTGAGGCAATTAATATATCAGTTTTATTTCAATTTTAATTTCCTGCTGCTTGTTGCAATGTCTTTTATTTGTTGATATTTATGATAATAACCCTCGAGGAAATCAAGGCGTTACACAGTCGCTCCAACTCTCATCGGCATCCTTCCAGTCTCTGATTGTCCGACCCGTGTGCCTCAAACTTCGGGTACGACGGTCGACTACCCATGTCGATGGGTCCTCCTCGTCGAGCAGGACGTACGAGACTTCCCCATAAGTGTAGAACGTGATCATCCCACTGTCTGCCACCGCCTGGCGTTTGTCGTTTCTTAAACACAAACAATGCAAACAAAGCGCGAGGTTCAACTTCTAGAACAAACAAGTCAAATGATACAGGCAAGGCATAAAACAATAGCATCATAAAGTTTATCGCAGAAATCTCAATTCACATAATGTAAATAAGTCTTATATCATCACAACATAATCTCAAATCAAACATAAGCCAACCCTAACGGTAGTCCATATGCCCATGCGCATGTACATACAATCCCATTGTACAAATGATCCAGATATAACACTGATCCACTCATGGGAGGCGGTACAATCACCCGAGCCACTTGTTGTTCAGTCCCACTGTCAACTGGGTGGTGAATGCCACTTACATGGGCACGATTCCCACTCGACCTGACAAGACTCCATTGTCATGTTCAATCCCACAGAACTACGAAGGGTCCAATGAATGCTTACCATGTCATGAAGAAGTCAGCCAAACAAGTCCCGCAACAATGCTGCTTCATCACGAGCCTGTGTTTCCTAAGTAGGTGGGGGGGGGGGGGGGGCTACTCTTAACAGGGCTACTCATAATCGGTATTCATATTTATCATTCATCAATATCAAGCGAACATGTAAGGCATATATCTCATTATCGTATTTCATGGCATCAACACCATGTTATCTCAACAATATCATCGTGCTATTTCAACATGCAATGTCATGTTCTCTCAACAATATCATGCTATCCCTACATACCATAACAAGCTTTTCAACAACAACAAGCATGAACTTAATGTCACCACATCATATCATCAAGTCAAGTGATACAAACAAATTCAACAAACATATGTCATATATATGTATATCACATAAGATAAGCTATAAGAAGTTCCCTCACCCTAGTCACTTTCCAACCAAAGCCACGATTTTGATCCGGTTAAGTCCTCATTTCTCGTCCCGGCTCGCTTTCTTTCCTGTTCGTTAGTCCCAACATGAACATGTTCTATATCTCCGTACCTTACACGTACACGCTTACTTAGTTACTATTCAAGTCAACTAATCTAACTCACGGTATAAGGCGTACACTAACAACTATGCACCAGAAATTGAATAAATTCTTTTCTGGTAAATCAAGTCTTGGTCCGCCAAGAAAACACAACTCGTAAAAAGTCTCCAAGATTTTAACAAATCCTTATTCCAATACCCAACAAAAGACATACTCATAATCAAGTCCTTTATATTTTTTCTAAGCCTCATTTTAAAGCCAAATTAAAGATAAGTCCTTCAAGATTCTTTCTTCCCATTTTAAAACCCCTAACTCTTGGCCTCTTGATTAGAAATATATACATGACATAGACAATAGGAACCCTAACTACTTTATGAAGGACTCTAATTAACTTCATCACAATAGTCGGTATTGTCTCAGAGTAATCTCATATGTGCCAGGTCAGTAGGTTGATACTTCTGACGACTCATGTCTCATGAATCTGGACTCTGAGAGATGAAAAATACTCTCAATTCCTTTACTGCAAAGAGTTGACCTGTGAATAGTACTACTTTTGGACTGTTTTGAAGACACGACTATATGTGCGACCAATGCGGCAAGACTGAGTACTATGCTTGATTGAAAAATCACTATGCACATCAATTCAAACACTAACTAGATGAGTTTAATTCAAACACCAACCATAATTTTGTGTTGCAACTTCAAACTAGCCTTGATTAAGCCCTAAAAATCCATGCATGAAACTCCATTGGTGGTGCAACTCAACCAAGATGGATTATCAAGATTCCTTAAGCATAATCACTTCTAGCCTATATATTTCAACTCTATGATCCTCCACAAACTTAGAACACCACTCAGATACTCAAAAAGAAGCTTGAGTACAGAGAAGCTCTCACTTCTCTCTAACACTCGAAACAAGCTTCAACAAGTTCTTATCTTCGAATCTCTTTGTTTTTCCATGGATTTCGAGTAAAAATTGTTAGTATAGATAGCAACCTGAGAGGGGGGGTGAATCAGGTTTACCCGATTTTCGCCTTAACAACTTCTTACTTTCAAGATATATGTAAATGCAAAAGATTGCAGCGGAATTAAGCGTTGCTTGAAAGTAAAGATGAAGGATAGAAGAATTCACACACACAGAATTTTATCCTGGTTCACCTTCTATCCACCGAAGGCTACGTCCAGTCCCTTAAGAAACCCTTGAGGATTTTTCCACTATTGATAAAAATCTCTTACAAGTTCTTACACCAAGGACCCTAAGAATTTCTATCAAATTTCAATGAAAGTATACTACTTTCAACAGCCCTTGAAAGTATACCACTTTCAGTTCCTGAAGGCAAACCACCCTCAGACCTTGAAGGCTTGACCACCTTCAATCAACACCCTGAAAGTACACCACTTTCAGTACCAACAACCCTTCACCGAGATCCACGGTGAATACTCAATCTATCAGAAAGAGATGAAGAAGAGTTTACAATTGGCTGTATCAATCCTTTAACATACAAGTGGATTGATCATGAGAATTTATGCTTTAAGGCTTTTAAGCATAACAAGATTATGAGTTCCTCAAGATATGAACAACTAGAGTTTTCTTATAAACATGAAGATCATGAACTCAGAATTTAGGCTCTTGAAAGTTTAAGTTCTAAAAGACTTGATGAAAGAACTATTTTGGCAAAGCTTTGGCCTAATGTTGTATTCTCATGTGTTGTATGTGTTCTGGACTCAAATGGACTTTATATAGGCAAGGGAAACGTCCTTGAACCAATGCAACCTTTCCCAAAAGGTTTGAGACACAATGGTTCATGAAAAGATGAAACTTTTCGTGTGTGTAATCGATTACATCACTTAGTGTAATCGATTACACTAATAGCCGTTGCAGTTTGAATTTCAAATTCAAACATGTAATCGATTACAAGCAAGAAGTAATCGATTACTTTCCTATGTGTAATCGATTACCAGAAAGCTGCAATCGATTACACTGAAGTCCATCTTCCAAAAACTTGATCTTTTAAGATCGGCTTAAGTTTTTCTACTTCTTTTAAGTTATGAAAACATTAAGCTTGATTAGTTTAGGTGTTTTAAAGAGCCTTTATTCTTTAAGAGACCTTTAGAAGCATAGCTCACCTAAACTAAGACTTCTAGATAATTGATGAACTTTATAGCGCTGTTTCCTCTAAGTCTTCTTTTCTTCTTTTTGCCGATGAGTTTGTCGTCATCAAAACCTCAGCCAGGGTCTGGAGCAAGACCTTCTTCACAAAAATTTCTATAACGTGTTTCGAGGTAGAAAGGAAGATTTTCCTCAAGGTTTGGGCAAGAAAAACATGAGAACAAGGTCTCCAACTTGCTATGGCGAGATTTTCCAAAATCTGGCAACTGTCACCACCTGCAACTACGTTTTCTGTCGACCCTCGGACGTTTAAGCACACCCCACCACCACCATTCTCTTCCTCACGTCGAGACGAAGAAGACCCTGTTGCCAGTTCTTCTCCGGCGATGTCGACCGCCATGGCCGCCGCTGCATCTTCATCTTCTCTGATGAGCATTCAACCTAAAAATTCCATAACATCAATTTCAAGGTATTTGGACCTCCAGAACTCATTCTTAACCTTGTTTTCTTCATTTTCAATGTGAATCCATGAATTACAAGCCCTGGAAACATGTGAATCGAAGACGAAAATAAAAGCATATGATAACAAAAATTGGGTAAAACACAACTTCGAACAAGCTAATAACCTCTAGAATGGTACGTTTAAGCTTCTAGAACATAGTAGAACACGTTTAACAACCCAAAAAGTGGAAAGAGACTGAGGTTTAGAATTTCAAATTTTCAAGGTTTTGGATAGTTTGATTTTAGCTTAGATACAAGGGGTTTTTATGTTATAGCTTCTGGAAATCATGATATTAGGACCTGCATGTTCATAATAAAGAGTTTTTAGACTGAACTAGAGAACCTTAGTGGAAAGAGAGAAGAAACCCTAGTGCATGATGAAGGAAAGTTTAGAAAAACCCTATAGCTTTAAGATGTGTTAAAACTCATGATTAGGTCTGAAATATACAAACCAGAGAAGAAACTAATATGGTTTAGAAATTCTTCATGAATAAAAAGGGATCTTACCATAAAATCATAAAGTTAAAGAATAACTAATTTAATTGAGTTAAATGGAAGTTTTTAGTATTCAAAATAGAAATTGGCCTTAGGATTAATAATGATGGATCAGAATAAAGAAGAAAAATGCAAAGGAAAAGATAAGTAAGATTTAGAAGAGAATTAAGGAAAGTTAAGGGACTATAATTTAACCTTGAAAAAAGTATAGGGACTAAAATGAAAATAATGAAAATATGAGGACTAAAAATGAATTATAATATAATAAGATTAAGATAACAATAATTCAGATTCATTAAAGATTAGAGACAGAAATAATGGAAGGATGGTTAACTAATGAAAGTCGTATGACGAAGGTTACATGATTAAAATGGAGAAAAGCAAGGACAAGCTGAACCTGACTAACAAACTGGAACCCGAGGTAAGGGGAGTTAGACTCTGCCATGTCATGTTAGGTTTTATATAAGCAATCTATTAGAAAGATAGAGTACGTATTATTGTTGTATATATTTTCTTGTTTGATTATTGATGTTATTGCATTGTTGTTTGAAATTGATCATGAAATGTTGAGGTTGGAAATATGATTGTAATGTTGCATTGAACATTAGAAAAAGGAAAGTACACTATGGGATGTAGTGGTACTAGGAAATGCAGCCATTAGGCTTGACTTAGGATTTATTTTAGCAATATTCTCATGGCATCTGAGGTAGTAGAGAAAAGGTAAAAATCTTGAGGTAATTTTTGGCCTGTCACTTGTTTATGGAAAATAAACCTACCCTATAAATGAATAGGACATACCATTAGGTTAGAAACATAATGGATATAAGAGGATAAATGAAGTAGGGAGATGAAACCGTTTTGAGAACTTAAGTGTGAGTAAAACTCTACTGACCTATTATGTACACACTGATGACTGGATTTTGTATGATGTTTTTAGGGTCTTTTTAGTCTTTTTATTTTCTTTTATTTGAGTCTCATATAGATTCTTTATACTTTTTATTTAGATTTTCTATTTATTTTTGCATTTGCATATAGATTAGCTTTTATTTGTTTTTTAAACTGTATTTTTATATTTTTAGGAATTTTTGTAAGTATTTTAGTTTTTTAGAAAAGCTGGTAGAAATAGTCATTTTGTCCAGGGACCAAAGTGTAAACTTCAGGAAAGGAAGGGCTAGAAATGAAAAGTTCAAAAGAGGGAGGACCAAAAGTGAAGTCTCATCAAATAAAGGACCAAAAGTGAAAGAGTTGGAAGAGGAAGCACCATTTCTATTTGAGCACATGGGAAAAGGGCATGAGTGGAGGATTAAAGGCCTATTACTGTTTCAGATTTATTGGGGGACAAAAAGGAGGCCATTGAAGGCCATAAAACTCCACCAAGTTAAAGAACAAAACAGCTAGAAGAGCAACCATCAGTGGTACCAACGCTCAAGCGTTGGAAGCCCAACGCTCAAGCGTTGGCACTCCGACTAGGATCCCAGTGTGCAGTCCATCCCAACGCCCAAGCGTTGGAGGGACAACGCTCCGGCGTTGGGCCCCTGTTTGAAACGTCTTTATTTAATAATTCCCAGTGCTCAAGCGTTGGTACGTTTTAAGTAGCACTGCATTTTGCCTTTGTTAGACACACCAGAACACAACAAGTGATTCTTTCTTTCTTCCTTTAGAGCATTATTTCCTGAGAATTGTGGGAAGCCATTCTTGAGCTCCTAGTCCAGGTTAATATAATGTCTCTCTTAGCCATGCTTGGCTAAGTTCTTGGGTTGTGTTTTAGCTTATAGTTACGTTTTAAGTTTCTTTCTTATATATGAATAAAGTGCTTTTCATGTTTCATTTCCTTGTTCTTCATTTCATCTTGCTGTACACAAGCGCTTTTGCTTATTTCTTATTCAATGGTAATTGTTAAGTAATAAGGGAAATAGGATTTGAAAGAACATTTGCATATCACTAAGGCATATTGATAGGCTTTGTTTATGTTGGCCAGAATATAATCTTCATCTTCTTCTTAAGTTAACTAAAATCAAAGGAATTAGACTTAGTAATTTGGAAGGAAGCTTTGCATGTATAAGGAATTAACTTGTAAAGAAACTAGGCTAGAACATCATGTTTTCTTGTGTAAGCCTAGATAGCAACCTGAGAGGGGGGGTGAATCAGGTTCTTCCAATTTTCGCCTTTACAATACTTGTTACTTCCAAGATAAAAGTAATCACAATTGATGATCGTGAATGCAGCGGAATAAAGCGTTGCTTGAAAGTAAAAGATGAAGGAAGAGAGAATCACACGATGATTTTATCCTGGTTCGCCTTCAATCCACCGAAGGCTATGACCAGTCCCTCAAGAAACCCCTTGAGGATTTTTCCACTATGATCAAGATTTCTTACAAGCACTTACACCAAGGACCTTAAGAACTCTTGTCAAACCTCAGATGGCAAACCACCAACTGATGACGTCGAACTCTACGGCGGACTTTGAATCAAACCCGATTCAAAGGACCTTTTCCACTATCACCGAAACCTACGGCGGACTTTGAATCAAACCCGATTCAAAGGACCTTTTCCACAACTGTAATGCCCCGATTTTCAGGGCGTTACTGTAGCAAATAAATCATAAATAAATATGCAGGTGCATTTTCAAAACTTGGAAAAGAGGGTATATATTCTTTTTGGAAATCATTTTCCTCTTCGAAATATGTCATGCTGAAGTGCATTAGTACTATAAATACATAATTCACAAATAGCCAAACATATGGCATAAGAAGACCAACAAGCAGTTTGGAAATTTCTTACAAAACATATAACTTGTTTTCAAAAACTCTGCTGTCAGTTGTAAAAAGTAACCTAAAACTCCTACCGTGATACGTAAGCATACAAAATATTTATTACATAAAAATTTCAGCAACGGCACGAGTCTTCTAGCACTATGCGCCCGACTTCTTGTTGTGGTTTCTCCTGTAATGGTACCCATCCGCCTCTTCCGGCTAAGGGTAGTTCGACTAGCGACGGGTCACCAAAAAATACAAACAACACACAGATGCAAGGGTCAACTCAAATAAAACATTGGATACAAATAAAGCCTACGGCTAGCAGATGTTATCCAAGCAATCAACATGTAGCAACTAACAAGTACGCATACAATTATTTGACGCAAGTAGTTGAAAAAATCTAGGACTCTATATGCACGTACATCATCCACATGTACAGAAAAAGTTTTATCCGGATATACACCAACTCCCGCAGGCAGGTGGGACACTCTCCCGAACTCCGCATTAACTAGAAAGTAAGCCGGTAAGTCGAGAGTTGCCGCTTCCACGAGAACGCTCTGTAATAACGCCCCGATAGGTTGCATCTCCATCCCGTGACTCTTTATTAGCCCCGAACCATGACGAATTCAAAGAATGCTTGACACGACATGAAAACAAAACACAAGTAAGACTCATACGTATTTAAACGAGGCCTAGCATATCTTCATAATTAACACTAATCATGTAGAGAAGTTGCACATATCTTACAGATATAAATCATGTCGAAGGAAGAAACATGCTTTCAATTATCATCAAAGCAATAAACATCCAATAAGTCAAGCCACATATCACAACAATCCAACAATGCCACGCATCAGACAAAAACTAATCCAGCATATCAGATGCCTTCAGAGACTGCATTCATATATCAATCAATACATTTTAAAGTCGGGTCGTTCTCAGAACGCCGTCAACTACAATTCTAAGATTATAGTGCAGCATGGTATATATTGATACTTATGCTAATAGACAGAGATACAAAGTGCCCTTACCTTAAAGGTAGTCGATCCTGGCGGTCACGTAAACTCCGTGCGTCTAGATCGGTACGGGGCCTCGTTATCCTTCAACATACACAACCTAGCTTAGAACTTTGAACTTAAACCTAAGGAGAGGGGCTGGTATAACAGGGTCTAATCACTTAGACAAGGCTCTACAACTTAGGAAATTCTTGGAGGTTGAAGACACTTAAATAAGATTTTTCGACGCTTACCAAAGAACTTAGAAAAACCTAAGTTACAAAAACCAAAACTTCTCAAAACTTTAAGCCATTCAAAGAGCATCAAGGCTAGATACTTACAAACCATTTTGAAGCCTTAATCAAGATTTTAGAAGACAAAAACACACACATTTTCATCAAACTTCAATTCTGCCCTAAATTCTAAAAACCCTAAAATTTTCCAAATTTTCATCCAACACTTCACTCAATTTACAAATCAATCACACAATCAAAAACATAACTTTTAAATCCAATTTTACACACCAATTTACCCAATTTTTCAGAATGTTCAAAACCTTAATTTGAACTATAAGTTCCAAAATCCAATTTGCCCAAAAACTGAACTTTTTCTACAAGTTTCCAAATCAATTATCCAACTCTTGAATTCAACAAAACCTAAGTGTCAAGAACATGCCCAAATTCACTCAATTTTAAAATTTTAAATTCTATATTTCCCATCTTTTCAAAACCCTAAAACAAGCTAGAAGTTCCTAAACAAATTTTCCCAAGAGTTCAATTTTAGTCCCTCTAACCTTTAACTCTCAAAACCAAATGAAAATAAATTTTCCAAGCCCTTAAAATACTTTCTAACTCTCGGCCATTCCATCAAAATTAGGGCAATTGATTTTCCTTTGCATCAAACCTCACATACAAGCTTTAAACACTACAAAAAGCTAGTTAGAAAATCAATTTTCCAAAGTCCTAAAACACTAGTCAATTCGGCCAAACAACTTTAATTCAAGGGAAATTTTTTCTTCAAAAACTAATTTGTACACATCAAAGACAACAATAAATCTATGGTCAATAATTACCTAAAGCTTGAAAAATCACTTTTCCAAATAATCAATTTTTTAAAAACAAAACTTCCAAGAAAACCAATTAGAGATTTTCAAAGATCAATGTCATGGGAATGACTTTTCCAAAGGGAACCCTAACAAAAACCCAACTTAAAATTTTTCAAGGAACCAAAACTCATTCAATCAAAAATCCAATCGGTTCAAAATGAAGCTAAAGGTAGTGGGAACAACATTGGTGAAGGGACTTTCTAGATCTAGTACTTGCATAAAATTCAAACTCAACAAATTGAAAAACCGAATCGGTAGCAATATAGATCAAGAGGAGAGGAACACTTTACCTCAAAGAATCAAGAGGAAAAGAGGTCAGGAAGGGGCTGCCATGGAGGAGCATGGTTCGGCCATGGAGAGCTTGATGAGGAAGATGATGAATAGTTCGTTAGCTCTTTATCTCTCTAAATCTCACTAAAAACTCCAAGGCTTTTCACTTATGACTCATTAAATGAATTAAGGGTGGGGTTTCACCCCTTTAATGGCCCTTGGTCGTGGGTTTGGAGGGTAAAGTGGGGTGGGGTTATAATTTTTTTCTTACCTTAAGGACCTAAGTGAAAATGGTAAATGGTTAAGGTAAAAAAAACTCTTACTATTCGAGGACCAACCGTAAGGTTTTCAAAGTTCAGGGACTAAACTCTAAGCTTAGAAAGTTCTAATAAATATCAAGATTTGTTTATTAATAAATTCTTAATCATAACGCGTCAGTGCGTCAATGCGTCAGTGCGTCAATGCATCAGTGCGTCAGTGCGTCAGTGCGTCAGTGCGTCAAGTCACCGGTCATCATCAGGTTCTGGTCATCAATGAGTACCTCTGTGTCACTGAGAATATCTGCCCCGGGGTAATTTATTGGTTTCGGGGTACTGGGCCCGCACAATTCGGGGCCGGGTCGATCTTTCTCGAAGTCTGCACCACTCTACCCGAAAACACTATTCCCCGAGTCACTATTCACAAAAATCTTCAGCACAAAATTGGTCTTGAAACGCCAAACGAAATCGTTTGGAGCTTTTTAGATTCTGGATCCGGGGTCCCGAAGTTGTCTGTTTCGCCTGTTGAAGTTTCGGCTAAAAGTCCCGTTAGAGCAAACAATCCTTCCCGGGCTCCGGGAGGAAACCATATCAATATTATAGTCGTTCTTCACGAAAGTTTCCACTGATCGTCGTGGTGATAGTGAGAACGTCTAATTCTCGTCCGAACTTAAAGACAGGTCTAGCTTGGTTTCCTACCAAGTGTCGCAAAGAATACTTCATCGGTATTTCAGCCGACGAGTTCGCTTGCCGATGCCGCCGAGCGGGTCCAAACAGTACCTTGGAATAATTAAATAATTATTTAATTACCGGGGAAAATTTCGGGTGTTACAACAACCATCGAACCCTACGATGGACCTTTTTACAACCACCAAAAATCACAACGAATAAACCAAACCGATTCAAAGATGAAGAAGAAGTTCTTGCAGTGGCTGATGCAATCCTTTAATCTAGTTGGATTGCTCTTAGTTTGTATGCTCCAGGAAATTACAATGAAGGCTCTTTTATTCTGAGTTTCTCAAAAGATGAACAGCATGTGTGTTCTTATGAAAATGAGAGAACAGAAACTCAGAATGATCACTTTGATGAATATGAAAGTTATGGACCAAGTCATTCATATTCTGAGCATCTATGGACTTTATATAGGCACTAGAGGTCTTCCATGAACCATCACAAGGTTTCCCAAACGTTTTGAGACACATTGGTTCATGAAACAACACATCTATCGACTTGGTAATCGATTACAGTAACCTGGTAATCGATTACACCTAGCCGTTTCAGTTTGAATTCAAAATTCAAACTGTGTAATCGATTACATGAATGTGGTAATTGATTACTGCCTTCCTGTAATCGATTACTTACACTGGAGATAGTCCAGAACTCAGTTTTTGACAGTTCAAGCCCTAATTGAGTGTTTCTACCAAGTTTTACTTGTGAGAACATATTATACTCAATTAGTTGATCTTTTATGAGCCTTCAAATGCAATTTAACCTTAATAAAGCATAGCACACTAAGTTAACAAGACTTACTAATAGCAAGAACCTTGATGATTGATCTTGACATTCTGAGCCGGTTCTTGAAGTCTTTTCCTTTCTTTTCTGAAGTCTTCTTGAAGTCTTTCTTTTCATGTGGAATATCTAACTTGGATTTCACTATGTCTAGTTCTTCCTGTAGGGATCTACACTTAACTTCTAATGAGGAAATTATAGCATTTTGCTTACTACTTACTTTATAGAAACTTTGACATAATTTAAAAACATTCTCTATAGCAAATTCTAAATCATGAAATGAAATAACATTGCTACTAACCTGGATATCCTCAGCATCGAAGTCATATGAAGCCATTAATGCAACTTGTGCTTCTTCATTTTCAGAGTTGGATGATGAACTCACTTCATTTTCATCCCAAGCAATGTATGCTCTTCAAGTAGTTTGACCTTTCTTTTCAAACTTATCCTTCAAAGCATGTTTCTTCTTTTGAAGGTTTGGGCGTTCCAACTTGATATGTCCCGGTTTTCCACATTCAAAGCATGTGAATTTCTGAGAAGAGGAGGGCTCACTATTCCTTTGGAAAGATCTGTTATTGTTAAATTTCATACCTTTCCTTTTGAATAGATTTCCAAGATTCTTCACTAGAAGATTCATATTTTCATTCACGTCCTCTTCAGAATCTGCATCATAATCATCTTTGATGCTTTCATTTGCTTTTAGAGAAATGGATCGATATTTCTTCTCATGTTATTCATGTTCCTCCAAACGATTCAACTCCAATTCATGTTCTTGGAGTTTTCCAAAAAGAGTTGCAAGAGTCATATTAGACAAACTCTTCTTTTCGGAAATCGCCGTAACCTTTGGTTGCCATGCTCTTGTAAGTGATCTTAAAACTTTCATGTTTAAGTCACTCCTGGAAAATTCTTTACCAAGTGCAATCAAATGGTTAGTCAAATGAGTAAAGCGTTTTTGCATATCCAATACCTTTTCTCCAGGAAGCATTCTAAACATTTCATATTCTTGAGATAGGGTATTGATCTTTGATCTCTTGACTTCATCTGTTCCTTCATGAGTTACCATCAATGTATCCCATATTTCTTTTGATGTTGTGCACGTTGAAACTCTGAAGAATTCATCCATGCTAAGAGCAGAAGTAAGGATATTCATTCCATTAAGATCATACTGAACCTTCTTCTTTTCTTCTTCACTCCATGTGTTTTCTGGTTTCGGTTGTCTGCTATCACCCACTTCTTTCATAGGTATAAACGAACCTTCCTCAATGGCTCTCCATATTTCCACGTCCAATGACCTTATAAAGATTTTCATCTTAATCTTCCCGAAGTCATAGTGGTCTCCATTGAAGTATGGTTGCTTGTTTATGTTGAATCCCTCTCTAGTTCCATGACTAGAAGAGGATGCCATCTTTTCCCGGATCTTAGGAGAAAATTACCTAAACTTACACTCTGATAAAAATTGTAAGCCTAGATAGCAACCTGAGACAGGGGTGAATCAGGTTCTTCCAATTTTCGCCTTTACAATACTTGTTACTTCCAAGATAAAAGTAATCACAATTGATGATCGTGAATGCAGCGGAATAAAGCGTTGCTTGAAAGTAAAAGATGAAGGAAGAGAGAATCACACGATGATTTTATCCTAGTTCACCTTCAATCTACCAAAGGCTACGTCCAGTCCCACAGAAACCCCTTAAGGATTTTTCCACTATGATCAAGATTTCTTACAAGCACTTACACCAAGGACCTTAAGAACTCTTGTCAAACCTCAGATGGCGAACCACCAAATGATGACGTCGAACTCTACGGCAGACTTTGAATCAAACCCGATTTAAAGGACATTTTCCACTATCACCGAACCCTGCGGCGGACTTTGAATCAAACCCGATTCAAAGGACCTTTTCCACAACCATCGAACCTACGATGGACCTTTTTACAACCACCGAGAAGCACGGTGAATGAATCAAACCGATTCGAAGATGAAGACGAAGTTCTTGCAGTGGCTGATGCAATCCTTTAATCTAGTTGGATTGCTCTTAGTTTGTATTCTCCAGGAAATTACAATGAAGGCTCTTTTATTCTGAGTTTCTCAAAAGATGAACAACATGTGTGTTCTTATGAAAATGAGAGAACAGAAACTCGGAATGATGACTTTAATGAATATGAAAGTTATGGACCAAGTCATTCATGTTTCTGAGCGTCTATGGAATTTATATAGGCACTAGAGGTCGTCCATGAACCATCACAAGGTTTCCCAAGCGTTTTGAGACACATTGGTTCATGAAACAACACATCTGTCGACCTGGTAATCGATTATAGTAACCTGGTATTCGATTACACTTAGCCGTTTCAGTTTGAATTCAAAATTCAAACTGTGTAATCGATTACATGAATGTGGTAATCGATTACTGCCTTCCTGTAATCGA
The DNA here is from genome assembly GCA_030819835.1 of Acmispon strigosus. NCBI lineage: Eukaryota > Viridiplantae > Streptophyta > Magnoliopsida > Fabales > Fabaceae > Acmispon > Acmispon strigosus. The sequence goes on along the minus strand of JAUAMA010000004.1, from coordinate 26,233,631 downwards.
TTACTTACAACCTGTAATCGATTACAGATAGTCCAGAACTCAACTTTTGACAGTTCAAGCCCTAATTGAGTGTTTCTACCAAGTTTTACTTGTGAGAACATATTATACTCAATTAGTTGATCTTTTATTAGCCTTCAAATGCAATTTAACCTTAATAAAGCATAGCAAACTAAGTTAACAAGACTTACTAATAGCAAGAACCTTGATGGTTGATCTTGACGTTCTAAGCCGGTTCTTGAAGTCTTTTCCTTTCTTTACTGAAGTCTTCTTGAATTCTTTCTTTTCTTTTCTGAAGTCTTTCTTCTTTTTGTGATGTGTTTGTCTTCATCAAAACCTCAGCCGAGTCCAAGGACAAGACCTTCTTCACATCTTGTACTAAACTTCAAATATAAAATTGATTCTATGAGCATATACTATAAGCTATTTAATCAGCCCAAGTTCTTAAGTTTTATCATTATATTTCCTTTGCGAATTGTTATTTCAAAGTTCTACACTTAAACCTGTTTCAAAAACAAACCTTTTACAATTTCTGCACTAAGTTCTAAACAATTTATTTTTAGATTTTAAAAACACCTATCCTTGAAGAGACGATATCTTTTATACTACTTCGGTAACCACCGTACACTTGTTGTTTGGCGTTATCTCACATCCAACCTCTGTCGGTTTAGGGATATGCTCATTCCATCAGTCAGGATACAGATGCAAGAATAGAGTCCATCTAAGTCATGAATCTCTGGGAATTTAAGAAGTATAAGGGGGTGATGCTTATGTTGTAATAACATACTTGGAGAGACAAGGACTAAGAAAGTTGTAACACCCCTATTTCCAGGGCGTTACTGTAGCAATTAAACTGTAAATAAATATGTAGGAGCACTTTCAAAACTTGGAAAAAGAGAGTATTTTTTTTTTCGAAATCATTTTCCTTTTCGAAACATGCCATGTTGAGGTGCATTAGTATTATAAATACCTAATTCGCAAATAGCCAAACATATGGCACAAAGACTCTCTTGTCAGCTATAAGAGTTTAAATTAAAACCTCCTGCCCTAATACATAAACATACAAGAGTTATTACGTAACCATAAAATGACAGCGACCAGTCTTCCGGCACTAGGCGCCTGACTTCTTGTCATGGTTTCTCCTGGAACGGCATCCATCTGCATCTCATCTCCCGGCTAAAGGTAGTCCAACTGGTGACGGATCCCTAGAAAAAACAACACATCAAATAAGCAAGGGTCAACTTCGAAAACAAACAATACATGGAAACAATTCTAATATATTATAACAGACAAATGTCTACATCAAGAGGATGCAGGGAAGCAAACAAATAATCATACAAGCAAGTTAGTTGTTCTACCAAACCCGAAACCCATTAATTAGCATATTTGTCTCTATGCCTAAGCCATTGGGTTTTGACAAACATATCTCACGATGTCTCTAAGCCGCATCTTACGAAAACTTTTTATTTATAGAACGCATGCCGCGATGTCTTCTAAGACTTTTGTTTATCCGGATATAGCGCCAACTCTGATTCGTGGGAGGCGAGACGATTCTTTAGTGTAGGTGCGACGATGGCTTTCCATCGACCACTGTGATTCGCCACTTCTGCAGGTTCGGCGTAAGCTCTCCTGCACCTTATACGTACTCCAAGAAAGGCTCGAGCAACTCTGTATATAGTTACTTACCGCATGGAACATAGATTCCACTAACTACCTAATCTAGGTCTTACTTGTCTTTATACATTGCCTAAGTTAGCTTCATAATTAACAACAATTACGTAGAGCTTAGGTACATATCAAACAGATATAAAACATGTGCGGAAATGAGAGCATGCTTACAAGTAACAGTACAGCAAGAACTTCAATTAATTCAAGACGCACATACAAACAAACATCAAACAAATCTAATCCAGCATATCAGATGCCTTCAGATACTGCAATCAAATTCAATTCAATATAAGTCGGGTCATTCTTAGAACGTTGTCGAATGACAATCAGTATCTGGGTATAAACATAAACATATGCTTAATAGCTAGAATAGCAAAGTGCCCTTACCTTAATTGCAATCAATCTTGACAGTCACGTAAGCTCCGTGCGTCTCATTCGGTTCGGAGTCTCATGATCCTTCAAGAGACATAAGGCTAGATTACGACTTGAACTCAAGGACCTCAAAGCTTCTGGCAACGTTATTCACCATGTTGATGATCAGGGCATTTACAAGGTCCTCTTTTTTCTTTTTCTTTTTAATTTAATCCCTTGTACCAAATTGAATAGATTCCTCTATAGGGAATGACTTTCTGAAATTATTTTAACCTTATTTAGTCGTAACTTTTCTTTTCATTGATTGATTGCTAGTTTATATTACTTCTTACAACATATTCTTATTTAATTGTTACTATTGTATGGTGTTGAAACTATTGATCATTTGCTACTTGCAGTACTTCTTTTCTACTAATTTCATCTTACTTTGGGTAAGTAGGTATGCAGTTGCATACATGTTACGTAGTTAGATGGAAAAAATTGTTATCCTTGCAGTTTAGTCTTCCTTGTTGACGTTCATCTGATACCATCGTCACCGCACTCTCCGAGTTCATCAGAGCGCACACTCACCGGAAGCCGCCACTGAGGTAATTCTGCCGTTTCATTCTGATTGTGTCTCTTTGTTCCATCTCCAGATATCTCCCCTCCCTCTATCTCTCACACAGATTCTCTTTTTTTCTTTGCTAGCTAGGGTTTCTCTACAACAGGATTAGAAGGATTAGAAGGATTAGAAGGATTAGAAGGATTAGAAGGATAGCTTATGCTTCTTAGGTTAGGGTTTCTGATAACAGTCTCTGACTTGTAGTATCTCTTTCTCTCTTTTTTCTTTCCATGACTTGTATTTGATCCTTTTCCTTTTTATGATAATCCCTAAAAGGTTAAGTTACACACATTGAAACACCCATTTAATATTGCCTTTATTGTTCTGCAATATTGTCCGGGATTTCATGTGCTCTGCTTGGTAGTTTCTTTAACTTGTGAGGTATGATTCTTGATCTCAGGTTAGAGGGGCAATATCTGCAATTAGATATACTGAGCAGTTTCCTAGACTTCATGTTGGATTTAAAGTATCTGGAAAAAGGGATGCAAACATGTTTGCCCTTTTGGAATTTGAATTTGGTTTCCAGGTTTGTTATGCTATGAATTTTCTCCTCTTACTGTATGTAATGGCTAATTTTTTTATATTAATCCATATTTTAGGTTCACCTTTATTTTTCTAAAAATTCTAAGATGGCAGTAATGATTCTGAGGTTTATACTTTACATTTAAGTTTCTGATTTCTTCGTTGTTTCAAATATTTTTTTATGTATTATTCAATGTGCCCTTTGTTTCTTTCTTGATTTATTAATAATTCTGAAGTTATATATCTTACCTATAACGACACCTTGCAAGAAGTGTGTTGTGGTTCAAGTCAAATGCATGTTGCTAGCTAGGGTTTCTCTACAACAGGATTAGAAGGATAGCTTATGCTTCTTAGGTTAGGGTTTCTCATAACAGTCTCTGACTTGTAGTATCTCTTTCTCTCTTTTTTCTTTCCATGACTTGTATTTGATCCTTTTCCTTTTTATGATAATCCCTAAAAGGTTAAGTTACACACATTGAAACACCCATTTAATATTGTCTTTATTGTTCTGCGATATTGTCCGGGATTTCATGTGCTCTGCTTGGTAGTTTCTTTAACTTGTGAGGTATGATTCTTGATCTCAAGTTAGAGGGGCAATATCTGCAATTAGATATACTGAGCAGTTTCCTAGACTTCCTGTTGGATTTAAAGTATCTGGAAAAAGGGATGCAAACATGTTTGCCCTTTTGGAATTTGAATTTGGTTTCCAGGTTTGTTATGCAATGAATTTTCTCCTCTTACTGTATGTAATGGCTAATTTTTTTATATTAATCCATATTTTAGGTTCACCTTTATTTTTCTAAAAATTCTAAGATGGCAGTAATGATTCTGAGGTTTATACTTTACATTTAAGTTTCTGATTTCTTCGTTGTTTCAAATATTTTTTTATGTATTATTCAATGTGCCCTTTGTTTCTTTCTTGATTTATTAATAATTCTGAAGTTACATATCTTACCTATAAGGACACCTTGCAAGAAGTGTGTTGTGGTTCAAGTCAAATGCATGTTGCTAGCTAGGGTTTCTCTACAACAGGATTAGAAGGATAGCTTATGCTTCTTAGGTTAAGGTTTCTGATAACAGTCTCTGATTTGTAGTATCTCTTTCTCTCTTTTTTCTTTCCATGACTTGTATTTGATCCTTTTCCTTTTTATGATAATCCCTAAAAGGTTAAGTTACACACATTGAAACACCCATTTAATATTGCCTTTATTGTTCTGCAATATTGTCCGGGATTTCATGTGCTCTGCTTGGTAGTTTCTTTAACTTGTGAGGTATGATTCTTGATCTCAGGTCAGAGGGGCAATATCTGCAATTAGATATACTGAGCAGTTTCCTAGACTTCCTGTTGGATTTAAAGTATCTGGAAAAAGGGATGCAAACATGTTTGCCCTTTTGGAATTTGAATTTGGTTTCCAGGTTTGTTATGCTATGAATTTTCTCCTCTTACTGTATGTAATGGCTAATTTTTTTATATTAATCCATATTTTAGGTTCACCTTTATTTTTCTAAAAATTCTAAGATGGCAGTAATGAATCTGAGGTTTATACTTTACATTTAAGTTTCTGATTTCTTCGTTGTTTCAAATATTTTTTTATGTATTATTCAATGTGCCCTTTGTTTCTTTCTTGATTTATTAATAATTCTGAAGTTACATATCTTACCTATAAGGACACCTTGCAAGAAGTGTGTTGTGGTTCAAGTCAAATGCATGTTGTAATGGCTCTGCTTTGACTCTTTGACCCTTTTAGCCTCTTGATTTTTTTCTTCTGCTCGTGCATGTTGTTTTTCCTCCATTAGGTTGGAGAAGAAGCAAGAAAACTCTCGCTTAGTTTAGAGAAAAGATACCAAAAAGTGGGGCTTTTGTTGAAAGAAGCTTTAAAGTCTCTGTGCAGCCGGAACCAGTGATCTTATGCTGAGTTCTGGAAGATCGGTTGCCAAAATTCCATGTAAGTCTCAAAGTGTCATTCCAGGTTTTGTGATTTTGCAGTTTCTAGTTTCTACATTCACAGACCTTGGTTTAGTTTTTGAGAAATTTCCAAGTTTGTTTGTTTCCTTTTCTTTAGGCGCATGTTGCTATTCTATGTGGTTTACCCTTTAATTTCTTAAATTAATATATTTAGATACGGTGGATATTCGGATTTTACCATTTTTTTAGTTTAGAAACAGTGTTGTGTGTATTGTAAATTGGTTTTTTTTTTTAAAAAAGACCTATTACCACGGTTCCAGTAAGAACCGTTGTAACAGAAGAACCTATTACCACAGTTCCAATATGAACCGTGGTAACAAATGCATGATATTAACACGGTTCCGCCTTGAACCGTGATAATAGAGGCATGATATTACCATGGTTCAGCGTAGAACCGAGTATTTCAAAGGTATGATATTACCACGATTCCGCCTTGAACCATGGTAACTTATCTATTACCTCGCGGGTTGTTACCACGGTTTAACCGTGGTAATATGCTGCCCATAACCGTGGTAATAGGGAAATTCTGTAGTAGTGTTTCTTGGTCAATGTCTAGTCTCATGGTCAAGTAAAAGGCAAAGTACAATTTCACTATCCATTACCGAAGCTAAATACGTTGCAGCAGGTTCTTGTTGCACCAAACTTTTGTGGGTGAAACACCAATTAGAAGATTATAGCATTCATGAGCATAATATTCCATTACTTTGTGACAAAACTAGTGCTATAGATATCAAACATCATTTTATTAGAGATCATGTAGCAAAAGGTAACATTGATATATCATATGTGCACACTGATGATCAACTTGCAGATATCTTCACAAAAACCTTAATTGAAAATAGATTTTTCCTATTTGAGAGAGAGCATAGGTATGCATCAAGTTTTATGAGTTGTACTTTGTATAATAACCCAAGTGCAGGAAGCAGCATAGACAAAAGCAGTACGACTATTGTCTGCTTCCTACCGTCCAGTATGAAGATCAAATAATGTCTATTGTCTACTGATGTCACGTCGATAACAGAAGCGACTCAACAAATCTTCCAAGGATCAAAAGCTCACAAAAAGACTAAGACCATTCTTTCCCTAATCTCTTTTACATAATTATTATACTGGTTGATGTGCCCCTATTCATCATATTGCATCTACTCTGATATGATTATTTGCTCTGAATACTACTTGCTCTAATCAAACATTTATGCATTACATCTGTCTTGTACGATAAAGCATTGACATAGGGGGAGAACAGAGAGAAGTAGAGAATTGACAAAGGAAAAGAGTTGATTACATAGGAAACATAGAACACGGGAGAGAAGAGAAAATTGTCTGTTCTAACTGAGCAAGGGGGAGACAAAAAGAAAATGATCTTTAGCTGCTTAACATAGGGGGAGAAATGTTTAAAACAAATAAATTGAAAGAGGAAGAGAAAACAAGAAAATGAATAAGGAGAGTGATTAGAAATATTTTATTGGAACAGAGAGGGGGAGCATATCCATATACGTATATCTTTCGAATGCTCTGATATGTTTTCTAGCTGTGTTAATTATTTACTGCTCTGTTTATTGCTTTGTTGATTACTTATCTCTTTGGAAAGGAAAGGGGGAGTTTGTTTTCAAAGTTTATCCAATAACAGAGATAGTCTTTTTGCTAATGACAAAGGGGGAGAGAGATAGAGAAAAACGAGAAAAAAGAGAAAGATAGAGAAAAATGAGAAAAATGGAGAGATAGGGAAAAATGGAGAGATAGATTTTGAAGTTATAAACAGAACAAAGAACAGAACAAAGGGGGAAAGATAGAGAAAGGGAAAAAGCATTTTCGAAACTGTACATGTCTGCGTATATAATGTTTTTCTCTAAATAAAATTGTCATCAAAAAAAGGGGGAGATTGTTAGGTTCAGAACGTTAAATGGGAGGTTGTTACGTTCAGAACACTTGTTTTGATTGACAACAATTTACCTAACTATACATTATGTATTTCAGGATTATCTCCACCATCCAATAAATAGCTGATGATTTGTCTACGTCGTTCAGAGATGCATCATACGCATGATTTATCAAGAAAGGACGCATCGTCTGAAGACTAGAAGAGATGCATCGGTTACAATACAAAACGAAGTATCATCTACACTCTATCGTCTAACCACGTCAGCAAGCAAACGATACAAGCAATATGTACAAGCTAAGAGAAGTATCGTCTATACGGATGTGGAACATATCATCCAAGATAAAGCGTATTGTCTGAAGACAGAGAACTCTATCATCCAGAGAGTTCTATCGTCCAGAGAGTTCTATCGTCCAGAGAAGAAACACTTCTATTTTTTTAAGACTAAAAGTGAACTATCTTCTGGAGACTAAAAATGACGTATCGTCCAGAAGCAGAACTTCCAGTATCGTCCGCAGTCTAATGTCTGCTTACATCATTCATTAAAAGATACAAATACAGAGCGGAATAGACCAAGTCGAATTTTGAATTGGAAGCCATTCATGATCGAATTAATTGAAGAAGTGTAAATCAAGAACCACATTAAATGTACCTGCTGGAAGTCAACGACACAAAGAATCATCAAATTAAAGGGAGAAAATCTCGCGGCAATTACACAGCGAAGGTCAGAACTATTCAAAGACAAGTAGTCGTTGGTGAACTGTCAAGCATCAATGAAGGAAGCAAGTCAACGACAAGAATTGAAGGTCAAGCATTAATGGTAGAAGCAAGTCAACGACCACAATTATCAAAGAAGTTAGGCTTACAGTATAAAAGAAGCACTAGAGGTCTCGATGAAGACACAGAACTGAAACACACAAACAATACACAGTAACATAGTGCAATACACAGCAAGCCATTCTTACACGTTCATTCTTTAAATCTTGAAAAGTCAGTGAGAGGAAAACTGTGCTTAGAGTTATATTTTCCAAACAGCCTCACCTTATAGAGAAACTCTTGTTTCATATTCTCTTATTTGTATACCGAGCCAAATTGCCTTTGTTCTCGAATTGAGAGAGCATAGAGAAGAAGTGTTATTAGAATATCAAGAGATAATTCAGGTCCTTTTTACATGAGCCCCCTATTAGCTATTTATAGGGAGAGAAGCCATAAATATCTTTAATCCTAACAGGCCTATGGGCCTCGAGAATCGGGCCTAGTAAATTACAAATTATCACCCCCCTTATATTACAAATATACCCCCAAAGTAGTATGAGTCGCCCTGTTGAGTAACTGGGTCGCCCTATTATTGGGCAAAGGCACTCGCCCAGTCCACAAGCCTACAAGACACCGAGCTTGAAGTATGAAAGCGAAGTTTGTCTTCATAAGTCTCCATGGCCCGCCACCGGGGGAAGGCACTTGATAGTCAAATCCGCAAGTGCACGGTTGATTATCGAAGTAATATAAAAGATATCGAACCCAATGGATAGGTGTCCTATTATTAATTTATTTAGAACTTTGCAGAAAATTAAAATATTGATTTTGATGTTGGTTTGTTTTAGAACAAGAACTTGGAATAAGCATAAATAAAAAGATAAAAAGATGATGATGATGTAGATTAAGCACTTGGATTGAATTACATAACTTATAAAATATGTTAGAAACCTTCTACTTTATTTATGAATTTTAAAACAAAAGTTCATGATGCCTTAGCCTATGGTTTCTACAAGTTAATTCCTTACACTTATAGACCTTTCTTTCTAATTACAAAACTCAATTCCTTGCAATTTAGTTAATTAAAGAAGAAGATGAAGATAAAGTTCAGACCAACATAAAGCAAAGTCTATCCTAATTCCTTAGTGATATGTCATATTGCTTCTTTTAAGTCCTATTTCCCTTACTACTTACCAATTTCCAATGACATAAGAAGTAAGCATAAACACTTTTGCGCATCAAGATAAAAATAAGAACAATGAAATAAAACATGAACTTGTAATATTATTCAGAAACAAGTAGAAGACAACTAAGACATAAAATATAAGCTAAAACAACCCAAATACTTAAAAAGAAATTAGCCAAGCATGGCTAATAGAAACATTGAATTACCCTGAACTAGGAGCTCAAGAATGGCTTCCCACAATTCTCAGGAACAATTCTCTTAAAAGAGAAAGAAGAATACTTCTTGTATTCTGAAGTAAGGGATGTGAATGTGTGTTTACAAAGGAAAGCAAAGGCCTTATTTATAATAAAATCTGCCACGTCCCAACGCTCAAGTGTTGGGTTGCCAACGCTCAAGCGTTGGCATGGCTGATGCTTCCTATTCCTTGGTTGTTTTGCTCTTCAATGGTGGAGGATTTGATGGCCATTATGGCCTTCATTGGCCACCAATTAACTTCTGAAAACTCCCCATTACCATCAATTCTCCACTCGTCCTTTTTCACATGTGCAAAATAGAAGTTATGCTTCATATTCAATCTTCACACTTTGGGTCCTCTCTTTGTTAGCACTTCACTTCTGGCCCTTCATTTGACTGAAACTCCAATTTCAGTCCTCAACTCTTGAGCTTTTGTACTTTGGCCCTTTCTTTCCTGAAACTTACAGTTTGGTCCCTAGATAAAAATGACTAATTCTACCAGCTTTCCTAAAAGATAAAAATACCTATAAAAATTCCTAAAAATATAAAATAAAGTTTAAAAAACAAATAAAATCTAATCTATATGCAAAATGAAAAATAAATAGAAAATCTAAATAAAAAGAATAAAAAACCTATATGAGACTCAAAAATAACAAAATACAAAGACTAAAAAGACCCTAAAATTATCATACAAAATCTAGTCATCAGCACTCGCCCGGTCCACAAGCCCACAAGACACTGAGTCTGAGGCACGAAGATGAAGTGTGTCTTCAAAGAGTGCTTGCCATGGAATTCCAACCGACGCTTCCTTTGGGCGGTCATCCCTATATAACGTGCCTCGTTAAAACCTTCCTAGGAAAAACTGTGTGGGATAAAAACCTAGTGAAGGAAAAAGAGTGCAGCATTCTATAGAGAAATGAGTCACCTAAGGCCTGGGCGCGGAGGATAAATATGTCACTAATCCTAGCATGATAATGTCAGTGAATGTGACTCTGCATGGGCTCGACACGCCTAACGTTGAATGAAGTGATCACAATGATAACTGAAACCGGCGGGAAGAAGTCACTCGCCCCACAGGAGTTTCTGCCAGCCCACAAGTCCAACTGAGCCCCGGAAGTATGAAACAACTCGCCCTATTACAACTTGATCGCCAATCTAGAAAGTGTAAGTGTGATGGAGAATTACTCGCCAGGTTGAGCTGGGGTACCCGCCCAACTGTGCCTCATGCTTTCCTCCTCCTGTTACCTGTTTTATATATTTCTTAGCTGCAAGCACAATCATTAGTTCTCAAAGTCGCCACTGGAACATTTTGAAAGGAATAATTTTTTAGGTCGCCTCCGGATCATTGTTTTTGAAGAAATAAAGTTTGAGGACGCCTCCGAGCCATTACCTTGAAAGAAATAAAGTTTAAGGGCGCTTCTAGGCCACTTTTTTGAAAGAAGTAAAGTTTAATTTTGAAAGAAATAAAGTTTGAGGGCGCTTCTAGGCCATGGTAAAAGTGAGTTTCTAGGCCGCCATTGGACAAGTTTTGATAAAAGTGGTATTCTAGGCCGCCACTGGACCATTAAACTTTGCACGCATGGTTTCCGCTCGCGTAACGAGCCGTACTCACATGGCTCTTCTAACGAGGCTTGGGGTTGCTTGGTCTTACGCAACAAGGGAGGCCAAGGCTGTGAAGAAGGTCTTGCTCCTGACCCCGGCTGAGGTTTTGATGACGACAAACTCTTGAACAAAAAGAAGAAAAGAAGACATAGAAGAACCAGTGCAACATGTCTCAAGCAATCTCAAGGGTTCAAGTTTCACTAAGTCTTATGTAGTTAGGTAAGTTATGCTTCCAAGGTCTCTTTTAGTATGAAGGCTTTAAGACAACTAAAAGTATTTGAGTTTTACATTTTCATAAGTTAAAAGTGGTAGAAAAACTCAAGACATTCTTAAAGTTTCTTTTTCTGGAAAATGGACTTGAGTGTACTCGATTACACCCTTAAGGTAATCGATTACACAAAGGCAAGTAATCGATTACATCTTGCTTGTAATCGATTACATGTTTGAATTTGAAAGTCAAAAAGCAACGGTCACTTAGTGTAATCAATTACCTAAGTGTTGTAATCGATTACATGCTCGACTAGCTGCATTATTTCATGATCCATTGTGTCTCAAATAGTTTGGGAAGGGTTGTGTTGGTTCATGGATGATCCCTTATGCCTATAAATAGTCCATTTGAGTCCAGAATTGAGATATACATGACATAGGACAAAAACACACTTGAACAACTCTTTCATATTCAATTAAGCTTTGTCCTTAAACTTTCAAGAGCCTATATTCTGAGTTCATTATTCTTCATTGTAAAAGAACACACATGCTGTTCAAATATTGAAGAACTCAGAATCAAAAGAGCCTTCATATGCTTAAGATCCTAAAAGCATAACTCCTATAATCAATCCAATATTGTATTAAAGGATTGATTCAGCCGGTTTGAATTTCTTCTTCATCTTCATTCTGGTTGAGTGAAAGATTCACCGTAGGGTTCGGTGAAGGTTGATTGTCTGAAAGTGGTTTGCTTTCAGGGACTGAAAGTGGTTTGCTTTCAGGGTTTTTGATAGAAATTCTTAAGGTACTTGGTGTAAGCACTAGTAAGAAGTTTTTATCAATAGTGGAAAAATCCCAAGGGGTTTCTTGAGGGACTGGACGTAGCCTTCGGTGGATAGAAGGTGAACCAGGATAAATTCCATGTGTTATTCTCTCCTCCTTCATCTTTTACTTTCAAGCAACCCTTATTTCCGCTGCAATCACAATTGTCTTTTTGTGACCATTATCTTGAAAGTAATAATTCTGTTAAGGAGAAAATCGTACAAACCTGATTCACCCCCCCCCCTCTCAGGTTGCTATCTATACTTACATTTGGTATCAGAGCGTAAGTTTAGGTAATTTGCTCCTATGACCTGGGAAAAGGTGGCATCCTCTTCTAGTCATGGTACTAGTGAGGAATTCAACATAAACAAGCCACCATACTTCAATGGAGACCACTATGACTTCTAGAAGATCAAGATGAAAATCTTTATCAGGTCATTGGATGTGGAAATATGGAAAGCCATTGAAGAAGGTCCGTTTATACCAATGAATGAAGTGGGTGATAGCAGACAACCGAAACCAGAAAACACATGGAGTGAAGAAGAAAAGAAGAAATTTCAATACGATCTTAAAGGCATGAACATTCTTACATCTGCTCTTGGCATGGATGAATTCTTCAGAGTATCAACGTGCACAACATCAAAAGAAATATGGGATACATTGATGGTAACTCATGAAGGAACAGATGAAGTCAAGAGATCAAAAATCAATACCCTATCACAAGAATATGAGATGTTCAGAATGCTTCCTAGTGAAAAGGTATTGGATATGCAAAAACGTTTTACTCACTTGACTAACAATTTGATTGCACTTGGTAAAGAATTTTCCAGTAGTGATCTAAACATGAAAGTTCTAAGATCACTTACAAGAGCATGGCAACCAAAGGTTACGACAATTTCTGAAAAGAAGAGTTTGTCTAATATGACACTAGCAAATCTCTTTGGAAAACTCCAAGAACATGAATTGGAGTTAAATCGTTTAGAAAAACATGAACAACATGAGAAGAAGTATCGTTCCATCTCTCTAAAAGCAAAGGAAAGCATCAAAGAGGAATATGATGCAGATTCTAAAGAGGACGTCAATAAAAATATGAATCTTCTTGTGAAGAATCTTGGAAAACTATTCAAAAGGAAAGGTATGAAATTTAACAATAATAGAACCTTCTAAAGGAATAGTGAACCTTCCTCCTCTCAGAAATTTACATGCTTTGAATGCGAAAAACCTGGACATATCAAACTGTAATGTCCAAATCTTAAAAAGAAGAAGCATGGATTAAAAGAGAAGTTTGAAAAGAAAGATTCAACTGCACGGAGAGCCTTCATTGCATGGGATGAAAATGAAGTGAGTTCATCATCCGACTCCGAAAAGGAAGAAGCACATGTTGCTCTAATGGCCTCCCATGACTCAGATGATGAAGACATCGAGGTTAGTAACAATGGTATTTCATTTCATGATTTAGAATTTGCCATTGAAAATGTGTTTAAATTATGTCAAAGTTTCTCTAATGTAAGTAGTAAACAAAATGCTATTATTTCTTCATTAGAAGACAAATGTAAGACCCTACAAAATGAACTAGATATAGTAAAATCTAAACTAGACATTCCACATGAATGCACTAAGTGTAATTCATTAGAAGAGAAAATAGTTAGTCTTCAACAAAGAATTCATAACTTCAATATTAGAAAGAAAAAACTGGATGATATCCTAAGCGTACAAAGACACACAAGCAACAAAGTTGGATTAGGATATATATCACAGTCAAAGACAAAAGAAGTTAAGAAAACTATCTTTGTTAAACCAAACAAAGGAGAAGGAACTTCTAATCATGAGAATGCAAGTTCCTCTAAGACTATGAACAATAAGAAAAATTATCATAAGAGATATTATAATAGGATTAATCCCATTCCTAGACATACTTCAGGGTACAACAGATATTCTTGCACTTACTGTAACAAAATAGGACATACCCCAAATAAGTGTTATTACAAGAATGTAGGAGTACCAAATAAGGAATACATGTGGATTAAGAAAGTCACTAACATTGAAGGACCCAAAGCACATTGGGTACCTAACACCCAAGTCTAAACTTTGTTTTGTAGGTGTGCATGAAAGCAGCAAGCGACTTATGGTATCTTGATAGTGGCTGCTCATCACACATGACAGGGGACAAAACTAAGTTTTCATATCTTATGCCCAGAGAAAAGGGATATGTCACATATGGCAATAATGAAAAAGGGAAAATACTTGGAATTGGAAGAATAGGTACGCCCCCTCAAACTATCATTGATAAAGTTCTCTATGTTGATGGGTTGAAGCATAACCTGTTGAGTATTGGTCAATTAGGTGACAAAGGCTTGAAAGTTGGTTTTATAAATGATATATGTGTGGTGAAAGATGTGAAAACCGGAGAAATCAAGTTTTCAAGATATAAAGTTAATAAAGTCTTCATGATATCCTTGGATGAAATTCCATCGAATGTTAGATACTTACTGATGAGTGGATATTATATGATGTTTTTAGGTTGTTTTTAGTCTTTTTATTTTATTATTTTTGAGTCACATATAGGATTTTTATTATTTTTATGTAGATTTTATATTTATTTTGCATTTTGCATATAGATTAGATTTTATTTGTTTTTCTAACTTTATTTTATATTTTTAGGAATTTTTATAGCCATTTTATATTTTTAGGAAAAGCTGGTATAGTTATCATTTTTGTCTAGGGACCGATTTGTAAAGTTTCAGGAAATCAGGGATCAAAGTGTGAAAGTTCAAGAGTGGAGGATTAAAAGTGAAGTTTCAAAGAGTTAAAGGGCCAGAATTGAAGTGCTAGCAAAGAGAGGACTTAAAGTGGAAATCAAGAATATGAACCAACACTCTCTAAATTAAGCACATGGAAAATAAGGATTAAAGGATGAGTGGAGAATTGATGGTAGTGGGAAGGAGTTTTCAAAAGTTAATTGGTGGCCAATGAAGGCCATAATGGCCATCAACTCCTCCACCATTGAAAGGCAAATTTTTGCTATAAATAGGAGTGCTCATCCTTTGTAAAAATCACACCTCTTAGAATACAACAAGTATTCTCTCTTTCTCCCTTTTGAGCATTGTTCCTAGGACTTGTGGGAAGCCATATTTGAGCTCCTATCCAGGGTAATTCAATGACCCCTTTAGCCATGCTTGGCTAACTTCTTCTTTAAGTTTCTTGGGTTGTAGTAGTTTATAAATTTATGTTTTAGTTTTGTTTCTACCTTTCTGAATATTATTTCCAGTTCTTGTTTTAATTCCTTGTTCTTAATTTTATCTTGATGATTACAAGTGTTTTTGCTTATTACTTATACGAATGAGAATTGGTAAGTAGTAAGAGACCTAGGATTAAAAAAGGCTATAAGTATATATCGCTAAGAGATTAGGATAGACGTAGCTTTGTGTTGGCCTGAACCTCATCTTCATCTTCTTCTTTAGTTAACTAGATTGCATGAAATTGGGTTTAGTAATTAAAAAGAAAGTTCTACAATGTGTAAGAGATTAACTTGTAGATATACTAGGCTATAGAACCTTGAACTTGGATTTAAAATTCAGAAATTAAATAGATACTTGCTAGCATATTTTATATTCTATGTAAACCAACCCAAGAACTTAATTCTCATCTTATTTATCTCATCTTTATTTTATGCTATTATTCTTGTTTGCTCTAAAAACCAACAACATATTTTCATCTTTAATTTTCAGCACAAGTACTAAATTTTATATTAATAAGAACACCTATCCCTTGGGTTCGATCTATTTACTACGCGATAGTTAATCGTACACTTGCGATTCCGCTATCACTTACTATCCAAGAACAACAATGATTCATGGCTTTGGCATAGAAAACTGGCTCACGTTCACATGGATCATTTGAATAAACTAGTCAAGCATGATCTGGTTATTGGTCTTCCAAAGATAAGATTCGAAAAGGATAAGCTTTGTGATGCATGTCAGAAAGGCAAACAAACTAAGGTATCATTCAAACTCAAGAATATAGTTTCAACAAGACCACTCCATCTACTTCACATGGATTTATTTGGACCATCAAGAACTAGAAGTTTTGGAGGTAATTATTATGCTCTAGTAATTGTTGATGATTACTCAAGGTTCACATGGACCATATTCTTATCTCATAAGAATGAGGCATTCAATGCATTTAAGAGATATGCAAAGCTTGTTCAAAATGAAAAAGCTTTGAAAATTTCTTCTATAAGAAGTGACCATGGTGGAGAGTTTCAGAATCATCTCTTTCAAGAATTATGTGATGAAAATGGAATTTCACATAACTTTTCTGCACCAAGAACACCACAACAAAATGGTGTTGTAGAAACGAAGAACAGGTCACTAGAAGAATTAGCAAGGACCATGCTAAGTGAATCAAATCTCCCTAAATACTTTTGGGCTGATGCAGTAAGTACTGCATGCTACGTATCCAATAGAGTAATCATAAGGCCAATACTGAAGAAGACTCCTTATGAATTGTACAAAGGAAGATAACCCAACATTGCTCATTTGCATGCTTTTGGATCAAAATGCTTTGTTTTGAACAACGGTAAGGAAAACCTTGGTAAGTTTGATGAAAAATCATATGAAGGTATATTCCTTGGGTATTCTCTAACAAGCAAAGCATATAGAGTCTTCAACAAGAAAACTTTAGTTGTTGAAGAATCAATTCATGTATCTTTTGATGAGTCTAACTCCTCCAATGAAGATAAAACTACTTTTTCTGATTATGATGAGGAAGAAAACATAATCAAGGATGACCATCAAAAGCAAATGGAGCAAGAATCAGAACAAGTTGAAGATACCACTTATGAGTTGCCAAAAGAATGGAGAACACACAGAGATCATCCCATTGACAACATAATAGGTGACATATCAAAAGGAGTTTCAACAAGACTACGCATGAATGATTCAGTCTTGAACATGGCTTTTGTTTCACAAACAGAACCTTCTAAGGTCAATGATGCTCTAGAAGATGAGTATTGGATCCTAGCAATGCAAGAAGAATTGAACCAATTTGAAAGAAATCAAGTATGGGAATTGGTTCCTAAGCCCATTAACAAGCATGTCATTGGTACGAAGTGGGTATTCAGAAATAAACTGGATGAAAATGGTATCATTGTCAGAAACAAGGCAAGGCTGGTAGCACAAGGTTATAATCAAAAAGAAGGAATTGACTTTGATGAAACCTATGCACCAGTTGCTCGATTGGAAGCCATAAGACTTCTATTGGCTTATGCTTGCTCCTTAGACTTTCCATTATATCAAATGGATGTCAAAAGCGCTTTCCTGAATGGATATATTCAAGAAGAGGTATACGTGAAGCAACCACCAGGATTTGAAGATCCTAAGCATCCTTCACATGTCTTCAAATTGAAGAAAGCTCTTTATGGTCTCAAGCAAGCCCCAAGAGCATGGTATGACAGATTGAGTACATTCCTTTGTGAAAAAGGATTTCAAAAGGGTAAGGCTGATACAACCCTATTCATCAAGAAAACCAAAGGTAATACGTTATTAGTTCAAATTTATGTAGATGATATTATTTTTTGTTCCACTAACAAATCTCTATGCAAGGAATTCTCTAACATGATACAAGAAGAATTTGAGATGTCTATGATGGGAAAGTTAAATTTCTTTCTGGGATTGCAAATCAAGCAATCCAAAGATGGAATATTCGTAAATCAATCCAAATTCTGCAAAGAGCTGTTAAAGAAATATGATTTGGATGATTGCAAGGCCATAGCTACACCAATTGGGTCAAATACAAATCTAGATCAAGATGAGTCCGGAATTCCATTGGACATTACCAAATACAGAGGTATGATCGGATCTCTTCTTTATTTAACAGCAAGTAGACCTGATATTATGTTCAGTGTATGTCTATGTGCTAGATATCAAGCATCTCCTAGGGAATCTCATTTGAGTTCTGTGAAAAGGATTTTCAAATATTTAAGAGGAACTTCAAATGTTGGTTTGTGGTATCCCAAAGGGAGTGTTTGTGATATAATTGGATATTCTGACTCAAACTTTGCTGGTTGCAAAACTGAGAGAAAAAGTCCAAGTCGTACTTGTTAGATTCAAACAATTAAATGAGTTATTATGTTTTGATAATCAACAATTTCTTTAAAGGTTTAATATCATTAGAGATAGAATCCCTAACACAGTGAAATTTCTCATATCCAGGAATATCTATCTACTGGAAGCACTGAATGTATCTCAAAGCATTATCAAGAGAATCAGTCTGCTAGGAGAAATCGTCCGGTCATCACTACATACATCCTGAAGGAAATGCTGTCGAAGACATATGATGAGTGGATATTATATGATGTTTTTAGGTAGTTTTTTTGTCTTTTTATTTTATTATTTTTGAGTCTCATATAGGATTTTTATTATTTTTATATAGATTTTCTATTTATTTTGCATTTTTCATATAGATTAGCTTTTATTTGTTTTTTAAACTTTATTTTATATTTTTAGGAATTTTTATAGTTATTTTTATATTTTTAGGAAAGATGGTATAGTTATCATTTTTGTCCAGGGACCAAATTGTAAAGTTTCAGGAAATGAAGGATTAAAGTGTAAAAGTTCAAGAGCGGAGGATGAAAAGTGAAGTTTCAAGGACTTGAAGGATTGAAATTGAAGTGCTAGCAAAGAGGGGACTTAAAGTGGAAATCAAGAATATGAAGCAACACTCTTTGATTTAAGCACATGGAAAATAAGGATTAAAGGATGAGTGGAGAATTGATGGTAGTGGGAAGGAGTTTTCAAAAGTTAATTGGTGGCCAATGAAGGCCATAATGGCCATCAATTCCTCCACCATTGAAAGGCAAATTTTTGCTATAAATAGGAGTGCTCATCCTTTGTAAAAAAACACACCTACTTAGAATACAACAAGTATTCTCTCTTTCTCCCTCTTGAGAATTGTTCCTAGGACTTGTGGGAAGCCATATTTGAGCTCCTATCCAGGGTAATTCAATGTCTCCTTTAGCCATGCTTGGCTAAATTCTTCTTTAAGTTTTTGGGTTGTTTTAGTTTATAATACATGTTCTAGTTATTTCTTACATTTCTGAATTTTATTTCCATTCATGTTTTATTACCTTATGCTTAATTTCTATCTTGTGGATCCCAAGAGGTTTTGCTTATTACTTATTACATAAGGCCATTTGGTGAGTAGTAAGGGAACTAGGTAATAAAAAAGGTTATAAGTATACTTCGCTAAGGAATTAGGAAGGACGTAACTTTATGTTGGCCTGAACACATTCTTCATCTTCTTCTTTAGTTAACTAGGTGCCAAGGAATTGGGTTTAGTAATTAAAAAGAAAGATCTACAATGCTTAAGGAATTACCTTGTAGTTACACTAGGCTATAGAATCATGATAATGGATTTATAATTCAGGAATTTAGTAAGAGATTGCTAGCATGTTTTTATAGACTATGCAAACCAACCCAAGAGCTTATTGTTCATCATCTCTTTCTCTTATTATTTTATGCTATTGTTTCTTTCTAGTTCTCAAACCAACAACAAATATCCATCCTTTATTTTTCTGTTTTAGTACTAAATATTATAATAATAAGAACACCTATCCCTTGGGTTCGATCTTTTTATATTACGCGATAGTTAATCGTACACTTGCGATTTTCCTTATCAACATACAAAGAAAGCATTCATGTGAAGACAGTCTGGAGACTCACGGAAGATAAAGCAGTGACTTCAAATAGCAAACATCCTTTTCGAAGACACTCTATCAGCTATGCACTCTCAAGTCAAAGTCCATTTCAAGAAGCTGAAACAGTCCAGTGCCTGAACCAACAGTGATCAAGTATGACAACTCATGAAGAAACACCTCTAGCTTTGAAGCTTCTCTAGCATCATATAAAGAAGTTGTGGACCAACTCATTCAAATGGAGAACTTCAGTGGAAGCAAAAGAAAAGGAAAGATTCAGTCTTCTATAAGTCAAGAATATTCCCAATCCTAAGAAGGACTGAATAAAGAAAGACTGTCTGCCGATGCAAGCCACTCAGTAACGGAATTCTAAATATTATATGGAGACTGTGTCTGCCAAATCATAAGGAAGAATTCGTCTGCTCAAGCATCAGATTGCGCCAAAGGTACAAATGTCAAGAGATGTGCATTACGAGGATATTAATTCAACAGAAGCATTACAGAAATTATTCATCTAGCTCTGAAAAAGTTCATCCAGAATAATTGCTTCTTGGATCAAAAGACGTCTACCTCGTCTGCATATTAAATAAGGCACAGGCAATGGCAGAAAGAAGAAAGGGACACAATTAATACAATACTCCTTGGTCCCACTGCTTTTCTACTTTTCCTCAAATCACGCTGACATCACGGAATCAACGGCAAGAATCTCTGAGCATCGTACTCATTCAACGGTCGAAATTCAAATATTTGATCAGAGCATTTGATGGGCACTAGCTAGCACGCACTGGGGTATAATAGTCAAAACAATATCACAGTTGGAATTCCTGGCATTAAATACAGAAGACATAGCTTAAGGCTACTTGCTCAAATGGAGCCAAACGATGTCAACCCAGGAAAATCAATGCTTCACAGATCATGTCTCAGACCTGCTGAAAAATACATAATTAGCCGTTACTCACAGCAGAGGAAGTAGGAGCACTAACGGACAGGTTTTCTCTCCTTCTGTGGAAGAAGAACGAAGATCTTCAACTGAAGATATATATAGAGAATCCTGCTTCCGTAGCAACTTGGCGACTTGAATTCAAACTCACATATCTTAACCAAGTTTTCCCAAAGAACCAAGACATCATTGGTTCCAACTCAGGGAGCTTCAAGCCATATCCTACCTGACCGTAGCTGCATATGCTTCTTCCAGTAGGGATAGTTTGAGCCATCGAAGAATGGTGGCTTGTTAGTTGCGGTTCCGGTTGGGTAGGAAATTCCGTCCACGGATCTTTTCACTCTACACCTGTTAAGATGTTAGTAATTCTCAGAGCGGTTAAGCTCTGATACCAATTGATAGTAATAAAATCACACAAGAAAGGGGGGTTTGAATTGTGTGTGTGACTTTTGTAAAGTTTTTCGCAAAATTCTCGTTATGAGTTCGAAAACGTTTAAAGATAAGTGCAGCGGAAATAGACTTAGAACTTAAAGAGTAAAGCACACAAGATATTTATCCTGGTTCACCCCCAAAACTGATAGGGCTACGTCCAGTCCTTGGCTACACCAAGATTTTCCACTATTTCAACAGAATAGTACAAGTGTTCTCAGGGACTTCTCCCAGTATTCTGAGGACTACTCCTTTACAAGTTTTCTCAGGACTTCTCCTTTATCTCTCAAGTATTCGACAGGACTTCTCCCAGTTCTTTTTCAAGAGGGTTTGTTTTCTACAGAGATCTCTTCACAAAGAGTGGGTAGAAACTATGAGGTTCTAGGTTCAGAGATGATATATAAATTGATTCTCTGAAAAAGGTTGTGTGAGAGGGATAAGAGTTATCACTCTATAGAGGTTTCACACTAGTTGGCGACTAAACTCAGAAGAATAGAAAAGCTAGAGTTGCTGAGTGTTCTTGGCTAAAGCTTGTTCAAAATATAAACTGACTTGAAGAATTTGAATGCTTTGATAGTGTGTAAGTCGCCAAGTTGAAAATGATGCAGAGGCCACTATTTATATCTTCAGTAGGATGAGAACTGGATGAGCTGATGAAGATCTTCAAAAATAGTTCCGTTGAATATTTGCTTGATTGTGAGTAACGGATACTTCTGCATCTGTTGCTTGTTGAGGTCTGCCTAAGTGAAGAACATTTCTTCAACTGATAGAGAGTGAGATCGTCTGGCAATGCTTTCTCTTCTGGTTCTCAGAGGTAGCAATTAATGCAAGTGTATTACAGCTAATATGGCAATTAATGCTCTGACCAGAGGATTTGGATTCGGCCGTTGAGGAGATACGATGATCAGAGGATTTCACCGTTAATTCAGCAAAAGCAGCTTGAATTAAGGAATGTCAGAGAATTTGAATCTTCAAGGTATATGGCGCTTAATTCTGTCTCTTTCGTCATTAATGTTCTGATCAACTAAGAGGTGCATGACAACTCATCTTCAGTTTGAGCAAACGATCTCTTCTAAGCAGATTCTTTTTGTACCAGTCTTCAATTATTGCTTTTTAGTCAACCCATATGTTTGACGAGGATTGAACCGGACAAACTTTCCAGGCGGACGAACTTCACTCTGAATGCATACTTAATTCTTGTAGCCGGACGGACTTTTCCTTTGCTTTTTGATAATGTTTGCAGCATGGCTTCCGTTCATAAGAGACCCTGAATATAAAATTCTTCAAAGAAAGTTAGTGACTCTTGGCGAAATTGTTATTTATCAAAATAGATTAATTCATTTAGATATTTTTCTCTAACACTTCTAATACTTGTTGGGAGAAGACCCTGATAATACTTGTACTATTAGTTAAAAATAGTGAAAATCTTGGTGAAGCCAAGGACTGGACGTAGCCCTATCGATTAAGGGGGTGAACCAGGATAAAAATCGTGTGTGCTTTACTTTTCATGTTATGTTATATTTTCCGCTGCATACATGTATATTTTCATAATCAATAACTCTCTTTGAAAACCAATAATTAATGTTTATTAAAGAAAGAAGTTTTCAAAAATAAGTCACACAATTCAAACCCCCCCTTTCTTGTGTGTTTCTTGCACCTTCAATTGGTATCAGAGCCTAACCGCTCTGGAAACAATTAACATCTTCGCAGATGTAGAGCATAAAGATCTATGGTAATAGATGTTCTCTTCGAATAAAAGCAACCATGATCCAAACAACATTGCAGGAAGAACATCTCAAAGAAACAACCTCAAGAAAGAAGTGAACAGGTCAAAGAGAAGCTATTCACAGATAACTTGAAGGACTGCAGAAGATTCCATATCTATTCAAAAGAGGAAGCAAGTGAAAAACTATGATTTTCCAACACAGCTCATATATATAGTCTCTTTAATAATGGATCTTCTAGCAAATTTGTGAAATAATCAAGCTTTCTTTCAAGAAAAGAGAAATCGCATCTTCTTCATGATTGAAACAACCATATCTGAAGATTGGAGATAGATGACACATCATGTGATCACATGACAAGAAATGCATATGAGCAAACTCTGAACTTATAATCAACTATTTGCATTTATTCTCCTACCTGTCATATCACAAACAATCTAAATGTATAAAGAAGAAAGAAAAAGCTGCAAATTATATTTTAATCTCCCTCATTCTCCCACTGAGATAAACTTAAATTAATCCAAACACATACCATCTCAGGGAAGTAAATCGCACAAAAGAACTAAGTCCTTATTGCCATATCAAAATTTGCATGATATATCAAAACTCTATCTTGAAGATCTAATGTCTTGAACACATATACATATATATCTGCTTAAGGTTTATAAATTATCTTACTCTGATTATGACACTCAAATAATGATATTCTCAATCATATGAATGAAAAACTAACCCTCTGGACCCAAAGAAACATGGGTACCAAAAAGATGTACAATGATTGCTGCTGCAGGAACTCACAACAAAGAGACATACTTACTACAATGTTGATCAACAGAAGCTGATCAATCATTGAACTCAAGAGGAGAAAAATTTAGCTTATGAAGTGCTGCCAGAAAAGACGCCCTTACTCAAAAGAATATAATTGCGCCCTCATTAACAGCAATCGCAGGTGGCATAATGACAAGCATTTCAAAAGGTCAACATCAATTGCCACATTGACTAAAAGCAAGAAGTAGAAGAATGTGCCAGACGAATACATGTCGTTTCCGTCCATAAAAGCTTATAAATATCTATGTGATAATGTTTCAGACAGACACCTTTTTCAGTCCTGTCCTGACATCCTTCCAACTCTAGAAGAATATTGTTAGATTCAAGTTCATCTGTTAATTAAAACTGAACTATCTGAGTTCAACAATCTAGTCTGCAAATCAAAGTATCACCCACCTGAAAGAAAGTGGTAATGAAGTTATGATATGCACTGCAATGCACAGAACTTATGATAAGTTCCTCACAGGAAGTACTCTTAACATACTTACATTTGTCAAAAGTAGGACATGAATTTTACTGCATGCCCTCAATAGAATGTTTAACTGATGCTAATGGAGTTCTATGGCAAAGAACTATGCGCTAATGCTTGCAGGATAAAAGACGAATGTACACATTGAGTAGATAACGAAAAAGATATGAAGCCTAAGGAGGACTTGAAGAGAAGACAACGTCTGATTCAAATGAAGTTTGCCGCCAAAATTAATTGAATCAAGAGTTGGTCACCGTCTGGTGATTAATTAAGCAACATCCAAGTGAGAATGTCTGGGTAAAAATGAAAGGACACGATCAGACATCCACGACACCCACGTCTGGGATATTGGTAAACTGCTGTATCGTTTCATATGCTAAAGCATTCTTAACACGCATTAAATCCTTCAACTGCCATGACTGCACACTTAAAAGATTTTCATTTAATGCGCATGCTATGTTCACTCTCTCACATCAAATGCACAATTAATTATTTTATTCCGTAAAACAAGTAAAACTGTTTGCATTCTAATTAATCTTAACAAAAAGAATTTGAAAGAAGAAGCCTCACACTCACAACTCACTCACTTGCACCCGAACCCTTTGCTATTCTCTGCTTGCTTTCTCTAACCCCTCTTTGCATAATTCTCCAATGGCCCCAAAGAAACAGACCGTTGCCAAGCCCAAGCTCACTCCAGCGCAGGAGGCTGTCCTTGAACTAAGAAGAAAGAACATTGCTGCAAACCGTCGCGAGAAAGTGTAGAAGATCGACGCTCAAAAGTTCCCTGACCTAGGTGAACGAGAACTTGTGTCACCCAGGTACCTTGAGCTCCACCGCTACCAGCATGCCAAAGTTGCCGGACTGAACCTTGTACTGTTTCAAGATTGGGAACGACTCATGAAAGTCTCAGAGACTCCTGTTCTTGAACCACTGGTAAAAGAATTCTACGAGTGTGCTGTGAAGAAAAGTCATATGTCTATCATGAGCAGATGTATGAGAGTGTTAACAGACATCAGTCCTGGAGATATTGCTCTTGCACTAGATGTGGACTTAAATGAAGGCGTTCATTACTCCCCAAAGTGGGAAATCTCAGCTCTCAACAACAACTCCATTTGGAAAGAAGACCCTGAGATACATGGGAACTATGTTAGCAATCTAGTTGAAGAATACAAGTTTCCACATGCCGTCCTGAGTAAGATTGTCATTTCAAAAGAGGGAGCACGTGACCTTGTGAATAAACTGTCTCACTGGGCACTCTATCAGATGATTAACATGCGGAAGATCAATCTTCCCTCTCTGATTTTCCACCACATGGTAGGAACCATTGAGAGTCTGGTGTCGAACCTTCCCTACGGAGCACTCATTACGAAGATAATGGGGTTGAAAAGGCTAGTGACTGAAGAGAAACTCCAAAATGAATTCATTGTCCACGACTACATCTACCCAACACCCATCAGATTTGGAGATGTCAAAAAGATGAACCTGAAAGTTGATTTTTCAGGTGTTCCCAAGAAGCTGCTTTCTAAGTGGGAAAAGAGGCAGCTAAATGAAAATGAAGAAACTGAACAGGGAAAAGAAGTATGTCCTTCTCCTCCAAGGACCAGGGCTTCTAGAGCAAAGAAAGAAACTATCCCAACTGCATCTTCACCTGTCAGGAAGCGTAAAGTTTCAAAATTGGACAAGGTAACTGAGATTATGCCTCCGTCCGGGCCAGAACCGAAACGGAGACGTCTTGTGAAGGCAACAATTGCCACCGCCACTGCCAAACAGAACACAACTTCATCCGATAATGATGAAGACACCATGCCAATAGCTTCATTGGTGAGAAGTGTGAAGAAGGCACCTCTGAAAGCTCTTCCAAAATCTGATCATCTCTCACCCACTCTCATAAAGTATCTTCCTCATGTACCTGCTCTATTCCACGAGTATGTGGAAGATATCATTGATGTAGAAGACGATGGTAACTACGGTTACCGATGCATTGCCCAATGGCTTAGGGTCAATGAAAATGAATGGCCTGCCATCAGAATGGAGATGATTGAAGAGCTCAAAGCTCAACACTCTCTGCATGCTAGCATGTTGGAATTTGAGCAGCATTTGGAAAAGATACGCGATGCATTGAATCTACCCACAGGGGAACCTGCTCTGTCCCCCAAATGGTTCACCATTCCTGATATGGGATTGGTGGCTGCAAGTGCCTTCAAGATCATACTAGTGACACTGAGTCTAAGGGAGTCATGCATTTACTTACCCTTGGTTGGTCCAGCCTTCATTCCTCCCATCATAGCTGTCATCTGCAACATTGACGATCATCATTGGGTTAGAGTGAAACTCATACATGACTCACCACTTCCTTATAGCACACCTCTGTGGAGACCAAGCTGTGCAAAGAATGCTAGAAGATGGGGGAAACATATCTCCCCAAGGATTATAAAGTATAAGGAAATCATTGATCCTGAGTATGTGCGTCAAGTTCAAATCTCCAGAAGCCCATTTGAAAGTAAATCCACTCAAGCAAGCAATGAACCTTCACAAGTGCAAGCTCCAACCAGTCAAACTTCATCAGCACCTCCACCAAGTCCAACTCAACCATCAAGTCCACCTGAGGATACAAATCATCCACTGGACGTTAAACAAACAAGTCAAGACAAAGGAACTGCTGCTTGTCCCATTGATATAGAGGCAGAATGTTTAGAGATTCATGAAGAATTTCGTCCGGCTGTAAAAGAGGATGCTCCTTCAAAAGGAACTGCTAAGCAACGAACGAAGACTCGAGCAATGAAGAAGTCATACCCAAGGAAGAAGCAGAAGACTGAAGCCAAAAACATAAATGATCATGTTGATGATCCAGAGATATCTCTGAGTGAGATACTGGCTACCCAACAAACAGTCACTAAGGAAGCCTCTGCATCTGAGGATGATCAAGATAATGTTGCTCAAGCTTTTGAACCTGCGGAACCTATGCGGAACATAGCAAGAATCTTTCTAGTTCATGTCCCAAGATCTATGCAGGTTCCCAGAATGCTTGCAATGGAGAATGTTGTTTATGTTCCAAATTTGATGGTGGAACTGCTGGGATATAACTTCTGCATTCAGGCTCAACTTTGGTCTCCTCCCGCTCTTGACGGTATCCAAATCGCACTTGCTCAAAAGTCAAGGTATGACATCTTTCACCATGAGTGGGAACTGTCTGTCTTCAGACACGTTCATATAAGCACCATTCCATTTGGACTGATTCATGGCGTTAAAAGCGTTGTGCTTCAACATGGATCATGGTCGCTTATTCTACTTACTGCAAGACCTCAACCTGATCCTCTGCCAACTATTTCTACACCTCCAAAAATCTCTCCATCATATGCACCAGTTATTTCCTTGCCTCAAGTTATAACTGTATCCAAAGATGTGTTCATCACATCTTCGAACTCTGAGGAAAGTCCAAATGATGCATCTCCATCTTAATGCGAATCCGTCTGCTGAGGACTCTTTTGATGCCAAAGCTGTCGTGATACAACTAACAGCGAAAATAGAGGAAGCCTGCTCAACAACTGCTAAAGAGAATCAGGAGCTGCGGGAAGAAGTGATCAATCGCACCGAACCTATGACTCACAAACTAACTGAAAAGATGGATTCATGATTTGAAGCTTTAGAGGCAATGATGAGGAGCTGCCTTGAACAGCAGAAGAACAACAACTGATCCCTACTCTCTTATCTCTTTATCTTGAACAATTTTATTTTTATCTTCCCACAATTACTCTCTGCAGTTATACATATAGTTCTCTGATTCAGAATTATTTCTTTATTTTCTGCCTTATCGTATGCTTCTTTTTTATAATGCCAAAGGGGGAGAAGAATCAGGTAGAGAAAAAGGAAAAGGAATCAGGTAGGGAAAAATTTCGGCAGAGAAATAGCAACAATTAGGAAACAAATATAGGGAGAAGCCTTAAAGAAAAGAGGAGGCTATAAACTTAAAAGATAAAATAAGTCCTATAGTATCAGTTCAGGTGGAGCTCACTAGAAAAACATATGATAAACTGAACTATTTAAGGAATATCATATTTAGGGGGAGCAAAGGTAAATAAACTCAAGGAGCTAAGCTAAATCTTGGAATATCAGTCTCCGTCCGCCCAAGAACAAAATTGCTCCTGTCTACGCACCATTAAAATCGATCATGTTTTTATACATAATATAATATCCTAAAGAAAAACCATTTTCATCTGAAAAATGACAAAGTGCTTATTTCAAGAAATATATCTTTACTAAACTTTTTTCAAGATATTCCTTCAGAAATATATCAAACCTTTTTCTCCAAAGAAATTGTCATTATCAAAAAGGGGGAGATTGTTAGATTCAAACAATTAAATGAGTTATTATGTTTTGATAATCAACAATTTCTTTAAAGGCTTAATATCATTAGAGATAGAATCCCTAACACAGTGAAATTTCTCATATCCAGGAATATCTATCTACTGGAAGCACTGAATGAATCTCAAAGCATTATCAAGAGAATCAGTCTGCTAGGAGAAATCGTCTGGTCATCACTACATACATCCTGAAGGAAATGTTGTCGAAGACATACAAAGAAAGCATTCATGTGAAGAAAGTCTGGTGACTCACGGAAGATAAAGCAGTGACTTCAAATAGCAAACATCCTTTTCGAAGAAACTCTATCAGCTATGCACTCTCAAGTCAAAGTCCATTTCAAGAAGCTGAAACAGTCCGGTGCCTGAACCAACAGTGATCAAGTATGACAACTCATGAAGAAACACCTCTAGCTTTGAAGCTTCTCTAGCATCATATAAAGAAGTTTTGGACCAACTCATTCAAATGGAGAACTTCAGTGGAAGCAAAAGAAAAGGAAAGATTCAGTCTTCTATAAGTCAAGAATATTCCCAATCCTAAGAAGGACTGAATAAAGAAAGACCGTCTGCTGATGCAAGCCACTCAGTAACGGAATTCTAAATATTATATGGAGACTGCGTCTGCCAAATCATAAGGAAGAATTCGTCTGCTCAAGCATCAGATTGCGCCAAAGGTACAAATGTCAAGAGATGTGCATTACGAGGATATTAATTCAACAGAAGCATTAAAGAAATTATTCATCTAGCTCTGAAAAAGTTCATCCAGAATAATTGCTTCTTGGATCAAAAGACGTCTACCTCGTCTGCATATTAAATAAAGCACAGGCAATGGCAGAAAGAAGAAAGGGACACAATTAATACAATATTCCTTGGTCCCACTACTTTTCTACTTTTCCTCAAATCACGCTGACATCACGGAATCAACGGAAAGAATCTCTAAGCATCGTACTCATTCAACGGTCGAAATTCAAATATTTGATCAGAGCATTTGATGGGCACTAGCTGGCACGCACTGGGGTATAATAGTCAAAACAAATACCACAGCTGGAATTCCTGGCATTAAATACAAAAGACATAGTTTAAGGCTACTTGCACAAATGGAGCCAGACGATGTCAACCCAAGAAAATCAATGCTTCACAGATCGTGTCTCAGACCTGCTGAAAAATGCATAATTAGCCGTTACTCACAGCAGAGGAAGTAGGAGCACTAACGGACAGGTTTTCTCTCCTTCTGTGGAAGAAGAACGAAGATCTTCAACTGAAGATATATATAGAGAATCCTGCTTCCGTAGCAACTTGGCGACTTGAATTCAAACTCACATATCTTAACCAAGTTTGCTCAAAGAACCAAGACATCATTGGTTCCAACTCAGGGAGCTGCAAGCCATATCCTACATGAGTTGAGTTGCTCATGTGTGTGAAGAACTTATAGAGTATCACTCTCATCCTATCCCACACACATAACCCAAAACAGAGAACCAACTTGCTTATGATCTCTGTATTCTGCTCTTCATTTCTTCTACCCACTCTTATTTGAAGAGAATCATTGTAGAAAAGAAAAGCCTTGCAAAAGGTATCAGGAGAAGTCCTGCATAATACTTGTAAGGAGAAGTCCTGATAATACTTGTAAGGGGAAGCCTTGATAATACTTGATAGGAGAAGTCCTTCTAATACTTGTTGGGAGAAGTCCCTGATAATACTTGTACTATTTGTTAAAAATAGTGAAAATCTTGGTGAAGCCAAGGACTGGACGTAGCCCTGTCGATTATGGGGGTGAACCAGGATAAAAATCGTGTGTGCTTTACTTTTCATGTTATGTTATATTTTCCGCTGCATACATGTATATTTGCATAATCAATAACTCTCTTTGAAAACCAATAATTAACGTTTATTAAAGAAAGAAGTTTTCAAAAATAAGTCACACAATTCAAACCCCCC
Source organism: Acmispon strigosus (assembly GCA_030819835.1). Taxonomy (NCBI): domain Eukaryota; kingdom Viridiplantae; phylum Streptophyta; class Magnoliopsida; order Fabales; family Fabaceae; genus Acmispon; species Acmispon strigosus. The sequence continues at coordinate 26,203,446 of JAUAMA010000004.1, read as the reverse complement.
CTTTCTTGTATGTTTCTTGCACCTTCAGTACTTGTCACTTACTGGGAAATGCACTTTATTCTTGGTCATGTAAGAGACAGGAATGTGTTGCTCTAAGCACTGCAAAAGTAGAATATATTGCTGCAGGAAGTTGTTGTGCACAAACGTTATGGCTCAAACAACAACTCAAAGATTATGGCTTAAAGCTGGGCTGCATCCCTATCAAATGTGATATTACAAGTGCCATCAATCTTACCAAAAATCCCATCATGCATTCTAGAACGAAGCATATTGATATTAGACATCATTTTCTTCGGGATCATGCTCTGAGAAAAGACATAGAATTATCATTTGTAGATACTCATAATCAATTATCTGACATATTCACTAAACCTCTTCCCAAAGATTCATTCTTTAAAATAAGAAGAGAATTAGGCATATTAGATGAACCTGATATATGATTATGTGTCTTACATGTTTGATTCTTTGTTTATAAGCTTCTATATGTGATTCTTTATTTCAGTAATTGATTACATAGGAAAATATAGTCCAAATCTTAAAAAGTTTTCTTGTAATCGATTACACATATCCTGTAATTGATTAACATAAGGGTTCTGGACCTTGTGCTTTTCCAGAAAAATCTGACAATCGATTACCATAAACTGTAATCGATTACTCATTCGAAGTTAATGCTTCTATTCTTATCTTAACCGTCTGTAATCGATTATCCAACTTGCAGTAATCGATTACACATTCGAAACAGCCATATATTCGAACTACAATTCATTTCCCTCCTATTCTTTTTGAATTTCAAATCCTCAAAAACTGTCAAGTAATCGATTACACAACTTCCGTAATCGATTACATACTCGATTTATATAAACAGATCATGTCATTTACATCAAAATCCTCTTACAAACACAAGTTCCTCTCATAGTCAACCTCTTAGCCTAACAATCCTGCACATTCTATCCTCCTAATTTCTATCATGGCGTCTGATTTTCTTCCATCACATGCCACTTCTCCTGCCAATCCTCCAAGGCGCAAAACAGTCCACGATCCATATGTCAATCATCGCTATTGAGTGGATATTCAGACAAACACCGTATCTCCATTCTATGCAATACCTTCACATTGTTCTCTAGAAACTCGAGTTATTCTTGAACGCATGGACATCTTGGCCCTTCGTCTGACACAAAAATTGGGTCATCTAGAAGACACTATTTGTTCTCGATTTCTTCTTCTGGAAAATCGAATAGAGTCTGTAAACGGCTTTCTGCGTCAAGAAATTGACAAACTCAAAGAACTTGATGTGTCGGAAATGTCGGAGGATTCTTCTGATGCTTAGTTTCATAAGTGTTTCACTACTATAATAGAGTTTGGCTTGAATTGTAATAAGCATCAACTTAAGTACTATGTAGTGTTTTTGTTTTTCCTTCCATGTAGCATGTTTGCCTATTTGCTTCTTTCAAGTGTGTAACTTTCTTATATATATATATATATATGGTGTGATGTTTGTTTTAAGATATGACGTGTTTACCCCCACTCCCTATGTTTTCAATGTTTATATTGCTTGTTCTCCTGTATAGTATATTTGTGGCCTTTTCTTCTTTTTGGTGAAGTCAAAAGGGGGAGAAAGGTCTTGTGCTTGTAAAAATCATTTACAGGAATGCTACAAGTGGAACAAAAAGAGAGAGTTGCATCAAACAGGGGGACTTCTGACATAAACATCAATGGTTCTCTTCAAAGACTAAAGCATGTGTTTGTCATCATCAAAAAGGGGGAGATTGTGAAGAAGGTCTTGCTCCTGACCCTAGCTGAGGTTTTGATGACGACAAACTCGTGAACAAAAAGAAGAAAAGAAGACTTAGAAGAACCAGTGCAACATGTCTCAAGCAATCTCAAGGGTTCAAGATTAACTAAGTCTTATGTAGTTAGGGAAGTTATGCTTCTAAGGTCTCTTTTAGTATGCAGCCTCTAAGACAACTAAAAGTATTTGAGTTTAACATTTTCATAAGTTAAAAGTGGTAGAAAAACTCAAGATAATCTTAAAGTTTCTTTTTCTGGAAAATGGACTTGAGTGTAATCGATTACACCCTTAAGGTAATCGATTACACAAAGGAAAGTAATCGATTACAGCTTGCTTGTAATCGATTACATGTTTGAATTTGAAATTCAAACAGCAACGGTCACTTAGTGTAATCGATTACCTAAGTGTTGTAATCGATTACATGCTCGACTAGTTGCATTATTTCATGAACCATTGTGTCTCAAATAGTTTGGGAAGGCTTGTGTTGGTTCATGGATGATCCCTTATGCCTATAAATAGTCCATTTGAGTCCAGAATTGAGATATACATGACATAGGCCAAAAACACACTTGAACAACTCTTTCATATTCAATTAAGCTTTGTCCTTAAACTTTCAAGAGCCTATATTCTGAGTTCATTATTCTCCATTGTAAAAGAACACACATGCTGTTCAAATATTGAAGAACTCAGAATCGAAAGAGCCTGCATATGCTTAAGAGCCTAAAAGCATAACTCCTATAATCAATCCACTCTTGTATTAAAGGATTCATTCAGCCGATTTGAATTTCTTCTTCATCTTCATTCTGGTTGAGTGAAAGATTCACCGTAGGGTTCGGTGAAGGTTGATTGTCTGAAAGTGGTTTGCTTTCAGGGACGGAAAGTGGTTTTCTTTCAGGGTTGTTGATAGAAATTCTTAAGGTACTTGGAGTAAGCACTTTTAAGAAGTTTTTATCAATAGTGGAAAAATCCTCAAGGGGTTTCTTGAGGGACTGGACGTAGCCCTCGGTGGATAGAAGGTGAACCAAGATAAATTCCATGTGTGATTCTCTCCTCCTTCATCTTTTACTTTCAAGCAACCCTTATTTCTGCTGCAATCACAATTGTATTTTTGTGAACACCATTATCTTGAAAGTAATAATTTTGTTAAGGCGAAAATCGTGCAAACCTGATTCACCCCCCCTCTCAAGTTTCTATCTATACTTACAAAGGATAGATATTTTATGAGTCACATAATGACCCGCACGCCCTATGTTTGTGCTATTTGTCTGTTATGAGGCTTTGGCCCACCTGAACGGGGCTTTTGCTCGACCTTATTCCAATGAGACTTTGGCTTGATTTAATTCGATCAAGGCTTTGGCTCGCATAGCGAGGCTTCTGCTCAGTGAGACTTTTTGCTCGGATCCCAGTGGCCACTAGGGTTGCCCAAGGCTTGTCTCACTAGACTGGCTCGATTTAATTCGATCAAGGCTGGGCTTTCTTCTCCGTATTGCACAAGGGTCGCGCATAATAATTTTATAGGTCACATCTCTAGACCAGATTTCTTTGATGTTTTTAAAATTAGAATTTGGACCACCACTGGGCCTTGTGTTAAAAAAAAACCCTTTTTATTGAATTGAACTAGGTCGCCACTAGACTTTTATTCGGACGCTCCCACATTTGTGCCAATTTGCATAATATTGACATGTGAGGCGGGCGAATGTTGCCGCCAGGGTCGCCTCTTTAGAATTTATTCATAGGGATAATCCTCCATGCCCTTGCTTTGTACTTCCATACATGTAATAATGCATAGGGTCAAGGCGCCTTGGCCCAGAAATTTCATGTATTTCCTATCTTCCATTTTGCCTGAAAGAAAAATAAAACAGAACCGCCCACAAAAAGTTACATAAAGATTCCATAGCAGCCTCCATTAGATCACCCTTCAACCCATACTCGAACGCCCTCATCCCCTAAACCAAAACTTCATCCTAAACCAACACCTTCCTTCAACCAAAACTCAAACGCCATCATTCCCCTTAACCAAAACCTTGCCCTAAACCAAACAGCCCCCAAATGCTACCATGGAATTTTATTTACAAACAGAGGGTGGTCACTTGCAAGAGGGTCGCCAAATGGCGGTTGCCCGGGAAACATTAGCAAATTGAATTAGAAGACTCTATACATGCAAGATTCATAACAGCTATTGGAATTGAACTATATTTAAAAAAAAATTATGTGAGATCATGAAGCAAATAACTTTATTGAACCCTTCGATTCATTGATTTACTCAAATCGGGCTATCTTACGCCAATTATATTATCAAACGAGATGACCACTTTTAAAGTATGGTCTTCTACTTTCTTTCATTGTCCATAAAATAAAACCAAACTCTGAAAAGAATTTCCGCCATATATCTTAGCTTTTGTAAAGATTAACATCAACGTCATGCAGGAATACAATCAATATAATTTTCCACCCTGATCATTTTCTATCTCTTTTTCTTTAAAACAAAACTAACAACTCATCCTTAAACATTAAAATTTCACCAACTGCCATATTTCTTGAACAATTATACAAGAATCTTGAGCATATTAAACACCTAAAAGGGGAACATGCATATAAATATAACCAAAACACCTGACAGAAGGTGGATATAAAAACTCATTGTCTCTAAGACTCCACTTGTTTTGAAGCCAAAAGAAAAAATTTGAATCTCAAGGAAAAAAGAAAGGAAAAACTAAAATGGATACTTGTTGATAGGAGAAGTCATGCATAATACTTGTACTGTTCTAGGTTGAATAGTGAAAATCTTGGTAAAGCCAAGGACTAGACGTAGCCCCATCGTTCTGGGGGTGAACCCGGATAAATCTGTGTGTGCTCTACTAATTACTGCTTTACTGCTTTATTTCTTTACTGTTTACATCGTTTAAAGCTCTAACTTGTTTAATTCTGCTACTTACTCTATCGTCTACTGTCAGTATTCTAAAGCTTACCAAAAGGTTTTGAAAATCATATAATTGTTTTAGTAAAATAAGTTTTTATAAGCACACAATTCAACCCCCTTCTTGTGTTGGCCCTTATTTTATCAAAGACGATGAAGAATCATTCTTTTCTTTCATGGCATCAGTTGATGGATCAGACGATGAGGAGGATCAGGTAACATCTGAAAATCTTGAGGATGAATACAATGATTTTCTTGTTTATTCTCATGCATTATCTTCAAAGTATAAGAGTCTAAATAAAAAAATTTCCCAACTTCTAAAAGAGCTAGGTGTTTCTAAACATGAAAATGTTCTATTAGCTAAGGAAAATCAAGCTTTGAAGGAACAAAACACCTCTGAGGAAGTTACTACTCTCAAAGAGAGGATAAAAGTCTTAAATCAAGATCTTTCATATTTTACCAATGGTCATGATAAATTAGTTAAACTATGTGGAAACAATAGAAAGGTGTATGATAAAAGTGGTATAGGATATGATAGTGATAGTGATACACCGTCTGATTTTGTAGTGTCTGACATTACATTTGTATCGCCTACATCCATATCGTCCGAACCTGTGACGTTTGTGGTGAACCATAGACTTCAACAGACTACTGAGAGTACTTCCCCCCAGGAATTCCATTAACCAATCAGGACCCAAGAGTATTTGGGTACCTAAGACCATGATTTTGCCTGTTACATATCTGTTTGAAAGGAAAAAGCAAACGCCAAAAATGGTGCCTAGACAGTGGATTCTCATGACACATGACGGGAGAAAGGTCTATGTTCCCAAAGATCCGAGCTAAAGAAGACGGAGGAACAATCACTTTTGGAGGTAATCAAAAGGGTTTTATCATAGGTGAAGGTGATGTAGGTAAAGCACATCTTCTTGTGATAAACAAAGTTCTTTTAGTTAAAGGATTAAAACATAACCTACTTAGCATAAGTCAATTATGTGATAGTGGAATGACTATTTCCTTTAACAAAGTGAAGTATAATGTCACTGATAGTCATGAAAAATTTGTCTTTGAAGCTCAGAGACAAGGGAATCTATATAAGATGAACTTGGGAAACCTTGCAAGTCAAAATGTAACATGGCTAGTTCATCAGAGGACAATAAATGGATTTGGCATAGAAATCTAGGGCATGCATCCTTAAGGACCATTACAAATATAGTCAAACACGACTTAGTATGTTGTCTGCCAAATCTATCTTTCAAGTCTGATGTCATATGCTCTGCATGTCTTCAAGGAAACCAATTTAAAAGTTCTTTTCATTCAAAGAACATTGTGAGTACAAGTAGACCTCTGGAGATGTTACACATGGACTTGTTTGGATCTACTAGAATGGCTAGTTGTTCTGGAAAAAGATATGGCTTTGTCATAGTGGACGATTACACAAGATTTACTTGGGTTCTGTAAGACCCTTAATTTTGTATAATTTGCAGTTTGGTCCTTGAACTCTTTGTATTTTCAGTTTAGTCCCTAGAGTCTTTATAATTGTATTTTGGTCCTTTGATTAATAATAAATGGAGTTAAGCCTTGGGCTATTCAGATATTTGGTTGGGTTATGTTGGCTTTGCTTTGAGGATCATAAGAATGGTTTCGCTTAAAAGATGAGCTTTGGCTTAATGGTTAAGACTTAAGTATTTCGTGTACATGGCAAGGGTTCGAATCTTGGTGAGATAGGTTTTGATCTTTTTATTATTCATATTCGTGTGGCTTGATGTTGGGTAGGTTTCAAATTTCAAAATTTGAAATTGGAGACAAGAGAATTAATGTGGTTAATGGGTGACTTAATGGGGTTAATGGGGGTTAATATTCTGAGTTATGGGGAGAATAATGGCTAATAATTCTGATTATTTATGATGGAATTTCGTTCTCCTTTAAGTAGTGTGCAGCCCCATTCTACTTTGGACATCATTAGAAAACACTAGAAAGAAATCTGCTGTTGTTGCCCATTGTTTTGCTGCGTTTTCTGCTGCCTCTTTTTCCTTGTACGGCTGTGTTTTTCCACACTTTGGGAAAGGAAAACCAACTCTTCAATCCTCTCATTCAAGGTCCTTAGATTGCTCTACGGTAAGCCTTTTTCCTCCAAAACAATTCTGAGTTGTTCTTGAATCTAAATCGATGGTACTCCAATTCCTTTTCTCTTTTGATCAGGAATGTTCACCTCCAAATCAATTCTGACTTGTTCGTGTTCTCCCTTGGGTTGACGAAAATCTTGTTGAAGTGCTGGACATGCTACCCGATCCCTGAGTCTCTCTCAATCATCGTATTCGAGGTTGGTTTCCCTCAAACTCTTAGTTTCTACCTTGCAATTTTAGGATTTGTGATCATAGAATTCTTGAACTAAGGAAAATTTATCTTTGACATGTTAGAACCCTATATAATGATGTTATACGTTATATAAATGATTTCTATGAAAACCCTTGATGAAAAACTCTTTTCTGGACAGAGAACCGATGCATGAGCACTCCCACGAAGGGAGTGATAATGAAATTGCAAGTGTACAATTTACTATCGCGTAATAAAAAAGATCGAACCCAAAGGATAGGTGTTCTTATTTATATAAAGTTTAGTACTTAAACAGAAAAATTAAAAAGATGTATTTGTTGAAAGTTTGTTTAAGGTAGCACATGGAATAGCAACAAAATAAAAGAGAATATAATGATAGAAAATAAGCTCTTGGGTTGGTTTACATAGTCTATATAATATGCTAGTAAGTTCCTACTTAATTTCTGAATTATAAATCTAATTTCATGATGCTATAGCCTAGTTATCTACAAGTTAATTCCTTACACATTGTAGAAATTTCTTTCTAATTACTAAATTCAATTCATTGCAACTTAGTTAACTAGAGAAGAAGATGAAGAAGAAATTCAGGCCAACATAAAGTTACGTCCTTCCTAATTCCTTAGTGAAGTATACTTATAACCTTTTTTAAATCCTAGATCCCTTACTACTTACCAATTTCCATTCGTATAAGTAATAAGCAAGAAATCTTTTGTAAACAAGAAGAATGAAGAACAAGGAAATAAAACATGAAATAGAAATAATATTCAGAAAGGTAAAAACAAACTAAGACATAAATATAAACTACTACAACCCAATAAACTTAAAGAAGAATTAGCCAAGCATGGCTAAAGGAGTCATTGAATTACCCTGGATAGGAGCTCAAATATGGCTTCCCACAAGTCCTAGGAACAATGCTCAAGAGGGAGAAAGAGAGAATACTTGTTGTATTCTAAGATGGTGTGTTTTACAAGTGAAGAAAAGGGTCCTATTTGTAGTAAAAATCCAGCCTCCAACGCTTCAGCGCTAGAATTCCCAACGCTTGGGCGCTGGAAGCATTAAAAATCCACTGCCAGACCGAGGGCCAGCGCTTGAGCGCTGGCTTCCCAGCGCTGCAGCGCTGGGACCTGCTGTTTCAGCTCCAAGTTTTCCTTCCTTCTTCATGGTTGGTGGGATTTGAATGCCATCAAAAGCCACTACTCAGCCCTTGTTTAATTCTGAAACTCCTCCTCCACTATCATCAATTCCTTTAAACATTTTTTCCATGTGCTAAATTAGATAGTGATTCTTCATATTCTTCTTTTTCACTTTGGTCCTCTCTTGGTTAGCACTTCAATTCAAGCCCTCATACTCTCTCAATCTTCACTTTAAGTCCTCCACTCTTGAACTTTTACAATTTGGTCCCTGACTTCCTGAAACTTTACACATTGGTCCCTGGACAAAAATGATAACTAAACCAGCTTTTTCTAAAAATACAAAATAACTAGAAAAATTCCTAAAAATATAAAATAAAGCTAGAAAATCTAATAAAATCTAATCTACATGCAAAATGCAAAATAAATATAAAATCTACATAAAAACAATAAAAAACCTACATGAGACTCAAAAATAATAAAATAAAAAGACTAAAAAGACCCTAAAATTATCATATAAAATCCACTCATCACACCACTATACCCAACGACAGCTTGTCCTCAAGCGACAAAACTTAAAGAAAAACTCGTCCCTGAGTTTTGAGAAAGTTTTTATCCGATTGAAATATGATAATTTTCCAGAAAGCTTAGCGGATAAGGAAGACATGCATGTTTAATAGACAAAGAATCAAGAAAGTTAGGCTTGGCTTTTAACATGTTTGAGTTCATCAAATTAGCTCACAAAATGATATTCTCCATGAAAACAAGAAAGCTCAATGATCCTGCCTATAATTCAAATCAAAACTGAAGTAAAGCAACCAAGTGATGTTGAAGAGATTTTTAAGGTTGTAACTTGGCCAAAGGGTTGAACAATTTAAGGTATGGATTTCAAGAAATTGGCAACTCTAGTGGCTGACTCAGAAACTTGTTGTTAAGTGATTTTTCTTTGACTTAAGAGCTCAACAATTAACATAAGGGTTCTCTCAATTTTTTTTCCTTTTTTTTTTTTTTTTTTGAACAAAGTAGTGGAATGTATGGGATGAATGACTTGAATTTTACTCCCCTCATACTCTTTCTCACCCCACTACTTCATTATTTTTCTAAGGCACATATCTTTTTTCAATTTTTTCCTTCATCTTTTTAGAGAGAAACCCACAAACATAGCTCTAACAATTTAGCACATGAATCACAATAACAACTTTAAGAACTATCACACAAAGTAGGCTCCAAAGAAAGACTCTTTTAAGGCTCAAAAGGGGCTACTAGTGGATATAACATTTCAAGCAAAAATCTGAGTTTTCAAAAATGCCTATAATCTCTTCTCAACTCACAAAGTGTACAAAACTCCAATCAACATGCAACACAAGGCAGAAAAATTTCACAATCAAGAATTCAGAGTCCTCAGCTCTTAGAAAAAGATAGGGTAAGTGGTACCCTTTTTAGAACTCAGAAAAAGATTTTGCCAACAACCAAAACAATCAAGATATCAAAAATCCTTTCTACAGCATGCAATCCTAACTGCTTAAAAACATAGATCTTTTCACAAAGCAGTTTAATCAGATAAAGCATTTCACAAAGCTATAGCAACATTCAGAATGGATAATATACTTAAGACTCATGCAAAAAGAAAATAGAAAAACTAAACTAAAAATAAAACTAAAAAACTATAAAAAGAAAAACAAACAAAAACTAAGAAGCTGGTATAGTAACAAATTTTCCACAAAGGTCCAAGGGAACCTCAATGTAAAAATCAATTTTGAACACTCAAGTTCAAGAGGGTTCTTCCTCCTTTTGGTACCTATCCTGTAACATTGAACAAACAAAAGTCTCACAAGTAGAAGCTTGCTTGACTTGTTAGTTCCAAAATCAGCACAAATAAGATCATGGGTTGAAAAATTGTGTCCACCTTAAAAACAAGAATCTTTGAGTTCCCAAAAATCAAAACCAGTGTAGAAATAAGGGAAAACTCATTGAATCTAAAAACTTTCAGAGAATGGTGAACACAAAATTTATTTAAAAACTAAAAACAGCAAACAAAAACAAAACAACAAATCTGCCCGAGCTCCAGCGCTTGAGCGTTGGGGATACCAACGCTTGGGCGCTGGAATTAAAACAATTACTGGGCATCAGAGGTCCCAGCGCCTAAGCGCTGGGTTTCCAACGCTATGGCGCTGGAAAATAAAAATAAAAAGATGGGATTCCAGGGGTCTAGCGCATGAGCGCTAGCCCTCCAGCGCCTAAGCGTTGGGATCAACTGGAATCAGAGGTTGTGAAGCAGGGGCCTAACGCTTGAGCATTGGCCTCCAGCGCTCGAGCGCTGGCCTCGCCTGCAGCAAAAACATAAAATTTCTTTTCTTTTATTTATTTACAAGAGTTGTGCAGAAATTAAAAAGACATAAACATAAACTATCCTAAGTTGGGTTGTCTCCCAACCAGCTCAATGTTAAGGTCCGAGATAGACCCTTCCACTAATCACTTTTCAACCGGGGTCTATTACAAAATTCTTTAGACCCCGCAAATCATGCATATTTTGGCAAAAGTACAACATGGTGCCAAATGATTTTTCAGCTAACAAGGCAACAAAATTCAAATTAAAAATGGAAGAGATAAATAAATGCTCCCTTCCCTGTTCTGTTCCTTGCTTTTCTGAACCTATAGCATAGGTTCCTTGAGGTTCTTCTTCCTCCATCTCCAATTTGTCTTTAAGGACAAATTCTACAATGAAGGTTGCTTTCACCTCCTCTTTTTGAACCACAAGTTCACTTTCATGAACTAGTGGTTGTTGTTCATCCCCGGGATGCCTCATTAGAATGCCTTGGATTTTCATTTGTAGCTCCTCCATAGCCTTACATTCTTGCTCAGGGATTGGCAAAAATCCGGATTTTCTCTTGCAATCAAAATCGGAGTAAAACTCGCCAATTAGAGTGCAGATACCCTGCTTCGTCTTCTCATATTCCTTTTCAACCTCAGCCCGGATTTTCGCCTCCCATTGTTCGAATGTTTTAGCCATTGCTATACCTGACAATACTTAGCAAATAAAATTAGCAGCACCAGTTCATCACAATTTTTTTATATATATATATTTTTATTTTATTTTTGTATAAACAAAAAGTACTAAACAAAATAATAACAAGAACTTGAAAGAACCTATCCCCGGCAACGGCGCCAAAAACTTGATAATGAAATTGCAAGTGTACAATTTACTATCGCGTAATAAAAAAGATCGAACCCAAAGGATAGGTGTTCTTATTTATATAAAGTTTAGTACTTAAACAGAAAAATTAAAAAGATGTATTTGTTGAAAGTTTGTTTAAGATAGCACATGGAATAGCAACAAAATAAAAGAGAATATAATGATAGAAAATAAGCTCTTGGGTTGGTTTACATAGTCTATATAATATGCTAGTAAGTTCCTACTTAATTTCTGAATTATAAATCTAATTTCATGATGCTATAGCCTAGTTATCTACAAGTTAATTCCTTACACATTGTAGAACTTTCTTTCTAATTACTAAATTCAATTCCTTGCAACTTAGTTAACTAGAGAAGAAGATGAAGAAGAAATTCAGGCCAACATAAAGTTACGTCCTTCCTAATTCCTTAGTGAAGTATACTTATAACCTTTTTTAAATCCTAGATCCCTTACTACTTACCAATTTCCATTCGTATAAGTAATAAGCAAGAAATCTTTTGTACACAAGAAGAATGAAGAACAAGGAAATAAAACATGAAATAGAAATAATATTCAGAAAGGTAAAAACAAACTAAGACATAAATATAAACTACTACAACCCAATAAACTTAAAGAAGAATTAGGCAAGCATGGCTAAAGTCATTAAATTACCCTGGATAGGAGCTCAAATATGGCTTCCCACAAGTCCTAGGAACAATGCTCAAGAGGGAGAAAGAGAGAATACTTGTTGTATTCTAAGATGGTGTGTTTTACAAGTGAAGAAAAGGGTCCTATTTGTAGTAAAAATCCAGCCTCCAACGCTTCAGCGCTAGAATTCCCAACGCTTGGGCGCTGGAAGCATTAAAAATCCACTGCCAGACCGAGGGCCAGCGCTTGAGCGCTGGCTTCCCAGCGCTGCAGCGCTGGGACCTGCTGTTTCAGCTCCAAGTTTTCCTTCCTTCTTCATGGTTGGTGGGATTTGAATGCCATCAAAAGCCACTACTCAGCCCTTGTTTAATTCTGAAACTCCTCCTCCACTATCATCAATTCCTTTAAACATTTTTTCCATGTGCTAAATTAGATAGTGATTCTTCATATTCTTCTTTTTCACTTTGGTCCTCTCTTGGTTAGCACTTCAATTCAAGCCCTCATACTCTCTCAATCTTCACTTTAAGTCCTCCACTCTTGAACTTTTAAATTTGGTCCCTGACTTCCTGAAACTTTACACATTGGTCCCTGGACAAAAATGATAACTAAACCAGCTTTTTCTAAAAATACAAAATAACTAGAAAAATTCCTAAAAATATAAAATAAAGCTAGAAAATCTAATAAAATCTAATCTACATGCAAAATGCAAAATAAATATAAAATCTACATAAAAACAATAAAAAACCTACATGAGACTCAAAAATAATAAAATAAAAAGACTAAAAAGACCCTAAAATTATCATATAAAATCCACTCATCAGGGAGCCAATGCATGAGCGTTGGCATCCTGATGAGTGGATTTTATATGGTGTTTTTAGGCTATTTTTAGTCTTTTTATTTTATTATTTTTGAGTCTCATGTAGGTTTTTTATTGTTTTTATGTAGATTTTATATTTATTTTGCATTTTGCATGTAGATTAGATTTTATTAGATTTTCTAGCTTTATTCTATATTTTTAGGAATTTTTCTAGTTATTTTGTATTTTTAGAAAAAGCTGGTTTAGTTATCATTTTTGTCCAGGGACCAATATGTAAAGTTTCAGGAAGTCAGGGACCAAATTGTAAAAGTTCAAGAGTGGAGGACTTAAAGTGAATATTGAGAGAATATGAGGGCTTGAATTGAAGTGCTAACCAAGGGAGGACCAAAGTGAAAAAGAAGAATATGAAGAATCACTCTCTAATTTAGCACATAGAAAAAATGTTTAAAGAATTGATGTTAGTGGAGGAAGGGTTTCAGAATTGAACAAGGCTGGTTAGTGGCTTTTTATGGCCATCAAAACCCACTACCATGAATGAAGAAGGAAGGAAAAGCTTGAAGATGAAGAAGCAGCGTTCCAGCGCTCAAGCGTTGGGATCCCAGCGCTCCAGCGCTGGGGTTCTGACTAGATGATGAGTCAGATGGTGACCCAGCGCCCAAGCGTTGGAAAGCCAGCGCTCAAGCGCTGGGCCTCGAACAGAAAGTGGATTTTTAATGCATCCTAGCGCCCATGCGTTGGGAATGCCAGCGCTCAAGCGCTGGAGGCTGGAATTTTACTATAAATAGGACCCTTTTCTTCACTTGTAAGACACACCTTCATAGAATAAAACAAGTATTCTCTCTTTCTCCCTCAAAGATCATTGTTCCTAGGACTTGTGGGAAGCCATACTTGAGCTCCTATCCAGGGTAATTCAATGATTCTTTTAGCCATGCTTGGCTAACTTCTTCTTTAAGTTTTTGGGTTGTTTTAGTTTATAATACATGTTCTAGTCTTTTTCTACATTTCTGAATTTTATTTCCATTCATGTTTTATTACCTTATGCTTTATTTCTATCTTGTGGATCCCAAGAGGTTTTGCTTATTACTTATTACATAAGGCCATTTGGTGAGTAGTAAGGGAACTAGGTAATAAAAAAGGTTATAAGTATACTTCACTAAGGAATTAGGAAGGACGTAACTTTATGTTGGCCTGAACATCTTCTTCATCTTCTTCTTTAGTTAACTAGGTACCAAGGAATTGGGTTTAGTAATTAAAAAGAAAGATCTACAATGCTTAAGGAATTAACTTGTAGTTACACTAGGCTATAGCATCATGATAATGGTTTTATAATTCAGGAATTTAGTAGGAAATTTCTAGCATGTTTTTATAGACTATGTAAACCAACCCAAGAGCTTAATGTTCATCATCTCTTTATTCTATTATTTTATGCTATTGTTTCTTTCTAGTTCTCAAACCAACAACAAATATTCATCTTTTATTTTTCTGTTTTAGTACTAAATTTTATAATAATAAGAACACCTATCCCGTGGGTTCGATCTTTTTATATTACGCGATAGTAAATTGTACACTTGCAATTTCATTATCACATCCCAACGCACATGCGTTGGGCTTCTGCCAGCCCAGTGTTGTTTTGTCGTTCATTGGTTTAAGTCGGTTTTTAGGGTTTTTTCCATCCTTCCGATGATTGAATTAGGGTTTTTACTTATTGTATGATAGGTTGGGCTTGAAGTTCGTGCAAAGTAGTATAAGGTAAGGGTAACTCATGTCTTAGAGAGTCTTGAGTCTTGTATGATTAATATTAATATGCATGTGGTTGTGATTAAATCTTGGTATGTTGTTGATGCTGGAAGTTTGTGATGTGAGATAATATTACGTATTTGATTGACGATAATATTCTTTGATGAAAGTTGTTGTTGTGTTAAAAGTTTTGGTAATATGTTGTTGAGGCTTGATGATGATGATTTAATTGTGCTAACATACCATGACTGTTGGATATTTTTTAGGAACTGTTGGTTCATGAATTATCATGGTTTGTCATGGCATGTGCATCTTTTAGGTTGAAGACGGTGGGGTGGACGGTAATTGTCATGTGATCGTTGAAGGCAGGGGGTGGACGGTAATTTCCACGTAACCTTTGAGAGCGGTGGGGTGGACGGTAATTGCCACGTGATCGTGCCTGGGGACAATGGGGTGAACAGAAATTGCCACGTGATTGTCCGGTTCTTGTTGGGACGATGTTTTTGGCCATAGATAAGCATGTAGACTTGAGGAACTAACAAGTATAAACTATGTTGATATTGGAGATGTGTTTTACTATTTGGTGGATGAACTGAGTTTACTTCTATTTGTATTCTGCTGCTGTTGTACATGTTATTTTAATTCCTTTTAAGCATGTTGCTCGTTATTGATTTGATCTTTGTTTTACGAGTTAACCTTTTCTGTTTGTTGTTTGTTGTTTGGGCGCTTAACGCCAGAGATGTACAGCGCAAATGAGGTTCAAGAAGGAAAATCTTGATGTTAGAATGGGATGATGAAGAAGGCTTGAAGAATTGAAGAAATTGTGGAAGAATTTATGTTTTCCGCTGCTTTGATTTTTAGCACTTGTAGTGCAACGTTATTTATTTTGAAATACTTATCGCTGTTTTATGACGTTTAATAATCTATTATGGGTTGAATAATTATTATTAAATATTTTGAGAGACGTTTTGAAAACTTGAGTGTTTTGAGAGGTTTGAAGTTTAAAATTCCGCATAATTACTATGTGACCCTCAACCCGAAATTGGGGCGTTACGGGTTCATTTCCTAAGTCACAAGGACGTTACATTCAAAGCATTCTCAACCTTCTGCAAAAGAGTCCAGAATGAAAAAGGCTATTGCATAAAGGTGGAGAATTTTTCAATGAAGAGTCCTGACATGGGATTACTTGCTGCATCCACATTCAAACTTGTTCTGGTCACGCTCAGTCTCAAAGAGTCATGCATGTATCTTCCACTAACTGGTCCGGTGACAACCCCATCTCCTGTGGCAGTACTATGCAACGTAGAAGATCGTCATTGGATAAGGGTAATTCTGAAAGAAAACTCTCCCTTACCCAATGCAACACCACAGTGGATGCCCAACAGTGAGAAGGAAGCAAAGGCATGGGGAAAGAACATGGGGCCAAGGATAATAATATATCGAAGAATCATAGATCCAGACTATGTTCGTCCCTCAAAAATGAAGAGGAAGCGACCTGAGATTAAGATCGTCCAGAAAGAAACTGAAGAACAAGTGCAAGTAACCGTGCCAACATCGAACTCATCAAAGTTGAAACCAACTGCTTCAGAAGTGGAAGACCATTCTCCCTCACCAAATGAGCACCAAACTGATGAAATTTCTGTGGAACCAAGCAATATCAATAAAGTGCATCCTGACGTTTCCGAATCACAACCCAAAGCTACTGAGGAAACCCAGGACACTGTCAATCAAGATAAGGCATCTGAAGGGGTGAATGTCACCAAAGGAAGAGTGAAGTCTCGCGCAGTTCGAGCAAGCAACTCAAGGAAAAGAAAGAGAAATATCCCAGAAGAAGCTGAAAAATAAACTCAAGAAAACAGTATTCAAACTGTTCAGTCTAGAGAATGCAGAATGAAAAGCTTTCCAGTGTACGTGCCCAGACGATCTCGCACAAGCACCACACCTATTGAATCAATAATACCCAGGATGCTCACCATGGTGAATGCTTGGCATGCCCCACGACTTCTCATGGAAACATTGGGTTTCAATTTCTGCCTTCAAGCAAGAATCTGGACTCCTCCTACTATTGATGGGTTGACGCTCATGTTTGCTCCGCGATCAAGGTATGACATCTTCCATCACAACTGGGAACTATCTGCCTGCAGACAAGTTCATACAAGCACCATTTCATCCAAGTTGATTCATGGTGCTGCACGCATCACTCTCAAGTTTGGATCATGGTCACTTATTTTAATCGCCGACAAACCTTCCCATGAGCTATCCTCAACTGCTCACTTCTCACAGCAAGAATCAGTCGATCATCAAATCCACATTTTAACTGATTTGGAAGAGGTAGTTGTTATTTCCTCAGACTCTGAGGAGAATCAAGATGATGCTCCCTCATCATTTCCTAAGGGAATCCCTGCTGCTGATACCTTAAATAAAATCCTGGAAATGGAATCCACAGTAGATCAACCCACCAACACCTCTTCAAGTGATCATCCTGCCACAACTAAAGAAATCCCCAGGCAAAGGGAGTCACATGACGTGCCATCCTCTGAAGAATCTTTTGATGCTAGAAGTGCCATTAAGGAGCTTCCTGAAGAGGTTACAGTATCTCTCTCCAACAACTCCAAAGCAACTCAGAAGATGTGCAGTAATATCTTCAAAAGAGCTGACGCGATGGAACAGTCCCTCACCGCTAAGTTGGAGGCTCATCTCAAGCTAGTTGAAGAAATGCTCTGACAAGACATCGAGTCTCGGCAAAAGAAACATGACTGATTATCTCTTCATTCTACTACTCTATCTGCTCATTTATCTTATGCACTCTATCTTATTTGCACTAATGTTTATATAGACCTTTTGCAGTATCTCTATTATCCCTTGTTTTGTCTCTTCTTACTGCCTTACTCCCTATTTTTTTTGATAATGACATAGGGGGAGAAATTTAGGTAAATAAAAAGAAGTGGTAAAGCGGTATGAGAGTAGGAAAGAAACTAGGAAGAGTGGGTATGAGAGTAAAGGAATCTAGAATTGCTCACTAGTAAACATTCATGTTCCTGCATCAACTTAGGGGGAGTCTATTTAGATAAACGTAGGCAAGTTCATTTAAATTAAGGGAGTATCGGATTTAGGGGGAGCAAAAGCGGGCAAGTTCATATATCTCTGACTAAGCTCTACGATAATATTTTTTTCCATTCACTAAACTCCTCTGAAGAAAAATCATAACATTCTTTAAAAAAAAATGATAATTAAAAGATAACCAATCAGAATCTCAAATAAATCTTTTTCTGAAAGAAATTGTCATTATCAAAAAGGGGGAGATTGTTAGTTTCAAACAATTAAATACATAACTATGTTTTGATAATCAAAAATTTCTTTAAGATTTAATATCATTTTAAATTAGATTCCCTAACAAAATGAAAACTCTCATGTACAGGAATAACTATTTCTAAAAGGATTGAGTAAACTTCAAAGCGTCATCAAGAATACTAGTTCATCAGAAGAAGTTCGTCCGGTCACTATGAAGAAGACTACGTCTGGTTAATCACAAGAGTCTAAAGCGGCAACAACAATCAACATCTGAGAACACTTCATCAAAGTCTGCATGCTCTAAATCAAAGTCTATCTTAAGAAGACAAAACAGTCTGCCACCTAAGAAAACTGCTCCAATCAAAGTTAAAAAGGACAGGTCAATCTATGAAGAATTCCTTTCAGTCTCAAAGGTTCTCTAGCATCATAAAAGGATGTTGTAAATCAACTCTATCAGATGAAGGAACTTCAAAAGAGGAGACTCAGCCATCTACAAAGATAAGAAGATTCTAATAAGAAAAGTTCGTCCGCCAATACCAACTACTTGCAGCAGAACTTCATAAAGTAAACGGAGACTACGTCCACCAAAGTACAAGGAAAAATCCGTCCGCTCAAGTAACAATTGCGCCAAAAATACAGAGATCAAGAAGTGTGGCTTTCGAGGAGATCAGGACCAGCGAAGTACTAAAGAACTTAATTTCCTCATCTGAAATTATTACTTCATGGATTCAAAAGACTCCTACCTCATCTACACATTTATTAATATACTGGTTGCGGCAGAAAGTAGAAAGGGACACAATTAATACAATATTCCTTGGTCCCACTGATATTCTACTTTCCCTCAAATCAAGTTGACATCGCGGAATCAACGGCAAGAATTTCTGAGCATCGTACACTCTCAACGGTCGAAATTCAAAAAATCTGACCAAGGCACGTGATGAGTGTTAGCTGTCAAGCACTGGGGTAAAATGGTCAAAACAGTCTCCACCGCTGTATCCTCACAGTTCATATACAGAGAAACTAGTTCAAAGCTACTCGCTCAGCATGGAGCCAGACGACATCAACCCAGACGAACTGATGATTTCCAGATCATATCTTATGCTTGCAGAGAAACCTCTGATTGTGACTTACGCATGTTGAAAGATGCAAAACTAGCCGTTACGCACAGCTCAGAAGGGAAGAGGCACTTCGAACAGTTTTTCTCTCTTTCTCAAGAAGAAGAAGCAACTGAAGATATAAATAGAAGATTCTGTCTCCGAAGTATTTGGGCAACTTAGACTTAAACTTCCATATGCCAACTAAGTCTGTCCCAAGAGCCAAGCAACCATGGTTCATACTCAGGATGCCTCAAGCCTATCCCTGCCTGAGTATATGAGTTTGTGTGAGGAAAATTCATAGAGTGTTACTCTTATATTTCCCAACTCACACATCCTCCCAAACAGAGACCCCAAACTCCTATCCTCTCTGTAAATCGAGCTTAATTTCCTCTGCCCACTCTTATTAAGAAGAGAACCATGTAGAGAAGCCAACCCTTGAAAAAGGAGTCAGGAGAAGTCCTGTATAATACTTGTAAGGAGGAGTCCTAACAATACTTGTAAGGAGAAGTCTTTCGAATACTTGATAGGAGAAGTCCTTAGAATACTTGTTGGGAGAAGTCCCTGATAATACTTGTACTATTTATTGAAATAGTGAAAATCTTGGTGAAGCCAAGGACTGGATGTAGCCCTGTCGGTTATGGGGGTGAACCAGGATAAAATCATGTGTGTTTTATTTTCATATTATTGCTTTTCCCCTGCATGCTCATTCATATGTTTGTAACTTGCAAACATTCGTGAAAAATAAATAATATGTAATATATGAGAAAAGAAATTTAAAAATGAGTCACACAATTCAAACCCCCCCCCCTTTCTTGTGTGTTTCTTGCACCTTCAATTGGTATCAGAGCCTAACACTCTGAAAAGTGCTAACATCTTCACAGATGCAGAGTTCAAAGATCCATGAAAGCATATGTTCTTCTTGAACAAAAGCAACCATGATTCAAATGCCAATGCAAGAAGAACATCTCAAGAAACTATCTCAAGGAAAGATCTCACATCCTCTCAGCAAAGGAATCCAGTAATCAATATGGATACATCAGCTCATGTTTCCAGCAATATATTACTGACAAATTTTCCTTCAAAACTTGAGTTAGTCAAGAAATATGGGACCTCCACTTCCTAATTTAGATGGATCCCCATATGCTTTGACTAACGATACAGTAAATGTACTTAGGCAACAAATGGATGATAGTAACCATGAGTTAGTCAATACGTTGACTCAATAAACTGGTAGAGTCTTTAATCCTATGATTAGAGACATTACGATTGCCTATCAACAATTGATCACTCAATTAGGTCGAATTGCAGATATCTTCGGCGTACCAGATCCTATAATTGGACAGATCACTCAGGCTGGTCGACAAGCGCCTCCTTCGCTCAATCAACCCCAAATGTTAGAAATTCAACCTAACCAACAGATTCCTCATAATGAACCTGTTCACCAAGTTAATCTTGGTCAGAACGAAGGAGTCCTAGTTTTGGTTAGTAGAAACTAAAACGCTGAACACATTATAGAAAGAGTTTGGCAAAATAATTTTGGGGGGCAACAAAATGTTGCTAATGTAAGTACAGATAGAAACCTAAGAGGGGGGTGAATTAGGTTCTCACGATTTTCGCCTTATTTAAATTGGATTACTTTCAGTTTGAACAAAATCACAATCATCAATTGTGAAAGCAGCGGAAATGTAAATTGCTGAAAGTAAAAGGTAAGGGAAGAGAAAACCACACAAGTATTTTATCCTGGTTCACCTTCAACCACCGAAGGCTACGTCCAGTCCCCCTTTCAGGCTTGGGAATTTTTCACTATTGATAAAGAATTCTTACAAGCACTCACACCAAGAACCTTAAGAAATCTTATCAACATTCAGAAAGCACACCACTTTCTGAATACCACCATTCACCGAACACTACAGTGAATTTCCACTCTAACCAAGAATGAAAATGAAGAAGAGTTTTACACAGCTGAGTCAATCTTTCAATTTTCGAATGAATTGAACATGCAAGTTATGCTTTAGGCATGTTTTCTGTTCTCAACTTCCTCTCTCAGACCCCACCACCCATCCCACGTGACTAAAACAGCCATACTTTACTAAAAAAAAAATCTGCCTTGTCATACTAATTTTTTTTTTTTGACAATATTAAAAAAAAACCCGAAAAAGAAACATATTTAAGCCATATAACTTTTAAGCGGAAAACCCAAATTGTACCGTCATATGCTCGGACTATGGGCCTGGGAAGCTGGAGCTCAGCTTTGTGAGGCTGATAACAAAGGCACTACTGTGCTACTAGGGTCCTTTTTGTTTTCAGCTTTTGCACCGTTAACATATTTCTCAGAAAACAAAAATGTTTGTTTCTGTTTCTGTTCATAGCTTTTGCTCCCTCGCCTCTTGCGTTCCAAATTGCAACCGAAATCGAACTTTACCACTTCTTAGCCATCATCAGTTTTCTTCATCCAATTCCCTTTTGAAGGTAAACAAGCAACCTTTCTTCACAAACACTCACTTCAAAATTTCCAGAAGCCAGAATCCTCGCTCCACTTTTGTAGTTTTTGCAGCACAATCGAATTTTCTTAAAGGTTAGCCCCAAGTTTCATTTTATATCTATTAAATTATTATGGATTTTCTTTCTTTTTTTTTTGTATTTTTTAATGCACTTTTCTTATTTAGATTGATGAGATTTCGGTTTTGGAAAAGGTGAAGGAACTGCAATTTCGAAGTTTAGTTAAGGGGTGATTATGGAATACCCTGCAGTTATTTGTTTGCATGCAAAGTTTTATGCAGAGTTGATGATTGTTGGATTAAAGTGAATAAACTATATTGAAGGTACATTGAAAAGTTAAATTGTAGTCTTAGTTAATTGTCAAACTAAATTGAGCTAGTTAATACATATGCTTTATTTTCTTTGCTAATTTGTGGTTAAAATTAAAGTGAGTGATACTAATTTGGTTTTTCTCAAGTGACTATCCCATTCTGCAATACATCAAAATGGTCTTCAGATCATTTTCTTTCTTTGCACTAGTCTTTTTTTCTTGAATAAATTGTTTTTTTGTGAGGAGAATGAAATTCACCAAAACCCATTCAAGTAGGGGGGTACCTTTATGTTTTATCTTGAATTAATTAAGGTCTTTACTTATAGGATATTATGCACTATTTCTTGTGCATAACAAAGGCAACAAATTATGCTATAGATTACTGGAGCTAGATGGGGCACCAAACTATCAAGTCTCAAGGAAAAATTATTTTGGGATTTAAGAGACTAGTTACCATATACTGGCATTGGTGTTAATTTAATGGATGTGTTTGCACCGTGCCTTTCATATGGCATTGGAAACTGGCAAGTCAAATTTCCTGAAAGACATGTAAATCTAAATTTATAATTAACATTAACATAGTTTTCCTTTTTATATGTTGCCACATAGACATAGGTGATATGATCCTTTCATGATAGTTACTTATTTGACTAAACCTAGTAATTGCATTTGCACCAAAAAGAATCTAATACTTGCATGCAATTTGAGATTTCAGGACGTCAGACTGGTGATTGGCCTTAAGTTTATGCACTCCTGATGAGCCATCCTTTTATGAAATGAAAACATCATATGATTAAGAGTTGTTGGTTGTTGCATAGTGAAAATATCTTGTTATTTGTGTCAAACTGTCATTTATCTGCCCTTCAGAAATGAAAACTGTAAATTTTTGCTGGACCATTCTGTACAAATTCTGTCTGTTTCTCACAGTTCCTTTTACCAGCCATTTTGCTTCTCCAGAAACCTAACTTTTGCTTTCATTTTAACTATCGCTGTGCTTATGAGATAGTTCTGCAGAATGCATGGAGAGTTGGTAGAGATGGAGTTGAGGCAGGCACAAATCTGGTTCCTGTAGGAATTGCCCTTTCAAATTTTAAATAACTATTTGATCTATCTAGCTATTATCTTCAAATTTGTTACAAATTCTAGAATACATTATTCCTTATCCTGAATGCTTCTCTTTTCTTTTCTTCTCTACCCTGATGTTAGAACTCTGTACCAAGACCAATAGCAAGGATATCCGTAAGTATTGCGGCTTTGAGTGTTTTGCTTGTTGTACTCAAGTCTCTCCTCTCCACTGCTTTCTTTGTATTGGTAAGTCATCCATTTTACTTTTTTATCAAATTAAATTTCAGGATTACTGTTTTGAAGTTATATATTACAAGGGCAAACTCTTCATATGATATCCGTTGCTATATACTCATAGATTATGGTGAAGGTACTTTTTGTTTATTACTGCTACTTCAATATTGGGAGGAGGAAGAGCGGGGGGCGGGGGGGGGGGGGGGGGGATAAACGGGGTGTTGACATAGAGAAATTCACAATTCTATGTCATAGTGCCGACTCCATTATTTAACTGTGCCAAAATTGACTTTTGATAGTCTAATTATTGGAAAAAAGTTTAAATTGGAAGCTGTTAAACTTAAGAAGTCACATGGGCAGTTTTATACAGTCATATATATTTCATGTTAAAATGACATGTGGAGACTTTTGCAGCTCGCATGGTTCGAGCAGTAGTGTCTTTCTTGTGTAGGATTCTATACATGCCCTATATGGGTAAGTTAGGTATCATATCCTCCAGAATTTTGAATGAAGATATGTTCAAAAACTGTAGCAATGTCGGACATAAATGCCTAGAATGATTGTGCTTGTTTTTGTGATGATCCCCACTACATAATGTTCTCTTATGCTGGTTACCACACTTCTCTCTGTCTCTTTTGAAACATTGGGGTTGAATTGCATCTTTTAGTCATGGTTTGAATTTCAAGAATGGTAGATTCCAATCTTAAGAGCATAGCTGTGCCGAATCTAAAGCATTTGTCCAAGTCTCCAAGGACAAACCTCATGTATGGTTCTATGTGATATGTGACATAAAACTGGGAATTTTGTATTTCGGCGTATAATTGCATTTGTACATATTACCAATGCAACAAGTTAGTTTGATATTTTAAATCAGTGTCGCTTAATCATTACATAACGATTTATTTAGATTAATGAATGAGATTGCTATGAAATTTCCCCTATGCTTAACTTTATCAACTAAATATCATTAGTTTTAGTTTCTTTCTGCATCTAAGAATATTGGGTTCCAATCAACTTGAAAAGCCATTTGATGAGGAAGATGACGAGGGAAGGTCTATGTATTATGTCTAATATGTTTGGATTGATGGTAGGGGGTTGGATGTGATGGGATGGGATATTTTTATGTTCCATTGTTTGGGTGTGTACTGTACCATCCAATTTCATCGAATCCCCTCATTTTGGTTCCATCCCAACTGGGGGGGGGGGGGGGGGGTATGGGTTGGGACCAGAATTATCAATTTAAAAACTTCCAATTTACAGTTTTACCCAATTTAGTGATAAATTTTTACCAACAGCGGTGTTGTTCTTCCTTCTTTGCATCGTTCTTTTTTGGCTAAAAATGATGAGTTCCTACTTCAAACCATAACAACATAAACAAGGCATTGAAGGAGAAAAATAGATTTCTTACTTTTCACTTAGCAAGTTTCTTGAATTGTCTTCTATTAAGAAACGTGGTTATCAGTACACCATCATTCACCATTGGGTCTAGAGCATAGTTCTCTTCTGTTGTTTTTACAAGTTCATATATTGTCTTTTTACCAACTGCAGTTTTTGGCAATCATGTACTCACCATGCCAAGTTATTTGAAAGGAACTAGTACAAAGAAAAGGGAACATTCCTTTCCCCTGATTGGGTTGAATTTTTTTCTCAAAAGCTGAATGTATTATCATCAAACACCAAAAAAAAGAACTGAATGTATCCCAATGATGATTGTTCTTAGCTTTAAACTTCACTGCTGTCTGCTATGTTAATACAAGTTAATTTGTTGTTGATAGGCCACTGCAGGACTCGCGTACTTCGCATACCTCGCATTCAATAAAGATCAAGGACCTAGCGAGAATGGAGGAACTACCTCCCCTCCTATGGAGGAGGATCCTGTTGAAAAAGCTAGAAAGATAATGGATAAATACAAGTAGCGGCATCAGTGTAAGTTATTCCGAACCACTCAATTTCTTCATTATACATTTGTTAAATGTAAAGCTATGATCCTATGAGTGATAATTGAAAAAGGAGTAATTTGATAAAATTGAATAGTCATCGCTTGTGCAAATGCTGTTTTCCTTTTCTATAATCAAAGTTTAAACTTTTTTTTTTAATAATAATGGGGGCAAAAGCCAAGACTCAAAGTTTAGCCTTCTTTTGGTTTAGAAAAAAATTAGGGTGAGAGGACGGTGCCTCAGTTCAAAGGGAGGGGAATCTACGGGACTCAAATAGCACTTATAGAAGACTTACATTTACTTACTAGTGGAGGTTCCAACTTGCGCCTTGTCAAATACCACATCCTATCATGCTCCACGAGACTAATCCCTTGATTTTAAAGTGTCTCTCAATGCAAATGACATTTTCCATTGCATTGATGTTAGCTGAAAGATGTTTGGATTTGCTTATTTTTAGGATTTTTTGTGTTTGAATATTTACCGGGGGAGTTATTTTGATCACGTGCACAATCTCATAATCCAAGTAATATGTTTTTTTTCAGCATTTTACTTAAATTTCTTCTTCTACAGATCATTCAGGTGCGGATAGTTTATGGTTCGAAATATAAAGATGATGTCCAAAAGAAAAAAAGGTTAAATCTGAATTCTGAAGAAAAATGGTTGAAACTTTCCATTGGTGAATGGTGATGGTGTGAAGGTCGAAACCAAGTGTAGGCGCACTAAGGGGAAACTAATCGAAGGCCATTTTGATGATAAGTTTATAATCAGCTCTTTATAATATAAATTAGAGTATTCTTATTTAAGAGTGAGACTATTGTGATCTCAACTCTCTCTAAATGGGATCTTCTCTTTAATATTCAAATGAGATAATTACACTAAATTATACTAAACCAAATACCTAATTCACAGTTTAAGAATTATGGTTAAAGTAGTTAAAATACATTAAATTTGTTCTCAAATAAGATTGAACTTCCAAAATTATCCTTATCATTAATACATTTCTTCCTATTAATATCTTCAATCAATAATTTTTTCTTCAAAGTCAAACTCTTATTAATCTCGTTATCTTCTTCCAATGTTCATTGTAGTATATATGAAATTAATCTACCGTACTATTAGTTCTTACTAAAATGCATTATACTAGTATTTGAAATCAGGTGCTAGTACTTCGTTGCAGCCCAAAGAAAATAAAGTACCCATTCTAAAGTTGAATATGGCTTAACTATATGTATGGATATATATGTGTGGCAAGGATGCACTCAACAAATTGTCTCTGCATTTTCCTGGCCTTTCTAAATTCCCAATTTCTGGTGCAACAAATTGTATTTATGGTTACGAGAATTATTAGAAAAACTCTTAATAGTGGTGCAGTAAATTATAGTATTAGTGTTGAAGAGTGGAAATGAGAGAGAATATGATTAATGAATTATACATTTTGCTAGTTTAGAATTATTAAGGGTAATATAGTCTAAATATAATTAATATGACACAAGCTTCAATTCGATTTTTATAAAAAAGATCAAGATTAACCTTGCATTTGATTCTTATAAATAGGATTGGCCGTAGTTTTTTTTTTTTTACAGGAAAAGATACTTATTAATTATAAAAGAATCGAGATATAAGACCTCTGAATAAAGGATCACAAACCCAAATAAAAGAGGTAAAACCCAAAAATGCCTTCGCCAGATCAAAACCCAAACCTGGCAAAGAAAAACAACCAGACCAAGAGAGACAAGATCCAACAATTTGCCTCCACCTGAACAAAACCAAAACCTTCCAAAGAAAAAAATCAAAATCCAAGAACCCAAAAGAACAACACCTAGGGAAAAAATAACAAAAAAGTAAAAATGATATATAAATGCTAAATTGATTAGCAAAAAATTGCTTGACCACCGCTTAATCATACCAACACCAAAAAATCAACGGTCGCCTCAAACAAACTAGCAAGACTTTGAATTAATTCAGTAATTAGATAATTATTTAACTATCTCATGTACTGTTTGAATCCACCTTCGAGTGTCAACGAATGATGTTGTCTGTCAAATCACCAATGAAATGTTTCTTTGCAACACTTCGTAGTAGAACCAATCTTGACCTGATTTTGAGTTCAGATGAGAATAAAATGTTCTCACTATTTCAATGACGTTCAATGAAGAATTTCGAGAAGAACGACTGTAATATTAATATGATTTCCTTCCGGAGCCCAAAAAAGACAATTCTCGCTAGTGAGACTTTCAGTCGAAAATCTAGCAAGCGAAACGGGGGACTTCAGGACATCGGATAAAAAATTCGAGAATCACCAAAGGACTCCGTTTGACGTGACGGATCTAGATATGCGATAAAAACGTTTTGTGAATAGTGTTTTCGTGAATAGTGTTTTGTGAGTAGTATTTCTTGAATAGTGTTTTCATGAATAGTGTTTTTAGGCTGGAATTGACACGAATTTCAAGAGAAATGACCCGAGGATCGTGTTGTATGAGCATGAGGTCCAAAACAAATTAGAACAACAGTAGTCACTCTCAGCGATATTGGAAAACGTGCTAACAACCGGATTCGGATAACGATAAGAATTATGTCAAAACTGACGCATATGACGCCCATGACAACGTGTGAGTGGATTAGACATATAATATTAAACAAATCCTAGATATTTTCTTAAAATTTCTAAACTTTGAAACTTTAGGGTTTAATCCCCAAATAGTAAAAAGATATTTTTACCTAAACTTTTCAACATTCAACTTTGGTCCCTAGGGTTTGTGAAAAATAAAAAATCTCCCTCAAAAGCCCAATCACCAATTAAACCTTCATTAAGTGAGAATTAGAAAAGAACTAAGAGAGAAAGAGAAAAAGATAAGTATACAATTGAGAAAAAAGAATAAGCAGAAAGAGGGAGAGAAGAGAGAAAAGAAAAGTCAGGGAGAGAAGAGAACAAGTATAGAATTGTGGCTGTTCAGTGGCATCATTAGTTTCTTGTGTTTGTATCCTCTCCTCAGGCTGTAGCACTTGCGTATTATCCTGAAAAACAGAGCAATAAAAATATGTTAAAATTAGTCATCCCATGTAAAGCTGACATGATGTAATACCATCAAAATTAACCTTATTTTCTCCGACAGGTATGAGTCTATCAATTGTTGTCTTTCCTATGCATGTCCTCTTGTTATGCCCATAATCCCCACACCTCCTACACCTCACTATGCTGTGATGCTTCCTCAGCCTGTGAGGGTCCTTTGGTTCGTCATTGGCCTTTCTCCTAGCTATTTTTGGTCTGCCAACAGCTCTTCTCATGAATGGTGGGTTTAGAGGCAGAGCCTGATCCTCACCCCACAAATTTGGACCATTGCTTGGTTTGATGAGATATGAGTAAGTCTGAAGATAAGTTGTTTTGTTGTATGTAAGAGCAAAGCAAAGTAATAAGTTCTTTTACTATTTTACCTGAATGCATTCAATTAAAAAGCAGGAGGGATAAGTTTAGTTACCTATAGCAGTCAGATACGTAATCCTCAGGCTTCCCTCTACCAAACCAAATGCAGGCTACTGCATGCTGACATGGGATTCCAGTTAAGTCCCATCTTCTATAGGCACAAGACCTAGTAGCCAAATTAACAACATATTTTTCAGTGTCCCTAGAAACCTCAAACTCAGACAACTTAGCATCACCATTCCATGTAGCCAGCCACCTATCAGAGTATTTCTTTGCAAATTCCAGCTTCTGTTGAATCATGGGACATATAGTCCCCCTCCACCTCTGCATCAGACCCCTTTGCCTCACAATTCTGCTATTTAAGTAGAATTTGATACCCTCCAGTAACGAAATAATGGGCTTCTCCTTGTGCTCCAAGATGGCCATGTTGAAAGCTTCGCACATATTATTGACCTGAATATCACATTGTGTGTCAGTGCTAAAGGCAGACCTGGCCCACTGATTTGGTGGCTGCTGTGTAAGACCTTGAATTTCCGAATTGTAATTAAATAATTATTTTGATTATCTGATGCAATATCCGAATCCATTCGCTAGTATAAATCGTTGATAACGTCGGTCGAGATTCCATCGAAAACGCCCTCGAGGCGTCTGGCAGTGAACCAAATTCCAGATCTGACCTCGAGCTGGGGCGGGAATAAGGCATTCTCACTATCACCCCGACGTTCAGTGAAGAGTTTCGTGAAGAACGACTGTAATATTGATAGGGTTTCCTCCCGGAGCCCGAGAAGGATTTTTCGCGCTAACGAGACTTTTAGCCGAAACTTCAGCAGGCAAAACGGACGACTTCGGGACCCCGGATCGAGAATCTGAAAAACTCCAAATGATTCGTTTGGCGTTTTGAGATTAAAATTGTGCAGAAGATTTTTGTGAATAGTGACACAATGAATAGTGTTTTCGGGCAGCGTGGGGTGAACTTCGAGAAAGATCGACCCGGCCTCGAATCGTGCGGGCCCGGTACCGCGAAACCAATAAATGGTTCCGGGGCAAACGTACTCAGTGGTACTGAGATACTCATTGATGACGACTAGTGATTTGACGCATTGACGCGTTAGTGAGGGGAATTTATTAATAAACAAATCAAGATATTTTATTTGGAACTTTCTAAACTTAGAGTTTAGTCCCTAAACTTTGAAACCTTACGGTTTGGTCCCCGATAGTAATTTTTTTTTACTTTAACCTTTTACCATTCCAACTTTAGTCCCTTGGGTAAGTAATAAGCTGAGTTTCACCCCCCCCCCCATCTTTGGGCCTTTAGGCCGCGGCCCACACCCTCCATTAAGGGGGTTAAGAGGCTTTCATTCCCTTAAGTAAGCCATTAAACCAAAATCAAGTGAGTTAAGTGTTTTCTAGTGAGAGAAAGTCAAGTTGGAGAAAGGTTCTATTCATCATCTTCCTCCCCAAGATGGCCGAACCCTCTCTTCCTCCCTAGCTCCATCATCTTTTGTCCTTTCATCTTGCTCCTTTGAGGTAATGCACTCTCCTTCCCTTGATCTACATTTCTACAGATTCAAAATTTATGCAAGTGCTAGAACTTAGAAGCTCCTTCATAAATGTTGTTCCTACTACCATGAGCTTTGTTTTGAACCGAGTGGATTTTTGATCTTTTGAGTTTTTCTTCCTTGAAGATTTTGGAGTAGGGTTTTGTTAGAGTCTCCTTTGGAAAAGTCATTCCCATGACATTAGTCTTTGAAAATCTCCAATTAGTTTTCTTGGAAGGTTAGTTTTTGAAAAATTGATTATTAGGAAAAAGTGATTTTCAAGCTTTAAGTAATTATTTGTCATAGTTTTCTTATTACCTTTGATGTGTGCAAATTAGTTTTGAAAGAAAAATTTGTCCTTGAAATAAGGTGTTTTGGCCGAATTGACTAAGTGTTTGGGGACATTGGAAAATTGATTTTCTAACTAGCTTTTTATAGTGTTTAAAGCTTGTATGTGCGGTTTGATGCAAAGGAAAATTATTGCCCTAATTTTTTATGAAGAGGCCGAGAGTTAGAAAATGTTTCAAGGGCTTGGAAAATTTACTTTCACTTGGTTTGAGAGTTAAAGTTTAGAGGCACTAAAATTGAACCCTTGGGTAAATTTGATTTGGAAACTTGTAGGAAAAGTTGAGTTTTTGGGCAAATTGGGTTTTGGAACTTATAGTTCAAATTAGGGTTTTTACACATTCTAAAAACTTGGAGTGAAAAATGGATTTGGGAGTTATGTTTTGGTTGTGCAATTGATTTGGAAAATTTAGAGAAGTGTTGGGTGAAAATTTGAGAATTTTAGGGTTTTTAAAAAGTGTGGGCAAATTTGAACTTAGTGTTATGTTTGTGTGCTTTTGTTTTCTAAAATCTTGATTAAGGCCTCAAAATGGTTTGTAAGCATCTAGCCTTGATGCTCTTTGAATGGTTTGAAATTTCGGAAAAGTTAGGTTTCGTAACTTAGGGTTTTCTAAGTCCTTTTGGTAATCGTCGAAATCTTGTTTAAGTGTTGTCGACCTCTGAGAAAATCCAAAGTTGTAGAGCCTATGTCTAAGTGTTTAGACCCCTGTTTAGGCCAACCATTTTTCCTTAGGTTTGAGTTCAAAGTTCTAAATTTAGGTTGTGTTTGTTGAAGGATCACGAGGCCCTAGACCGACCAAGACGTGCGGAACTTCCAAAACTGCCAAGATCGATCACCTCTATGGTAAGGGACTTCGTATCTCTGTCTATTAGCATAAGTATAAATATATACCATGTTGCACTATAATCTTTTAGAATTGTAGCTGACGGCGTTCTGAGAACGACCCGACTTTAAACTGTATTGATTAAAATATTAATGCAAGTCTCTGAAGGCATCTAATATGCTGGATTAGGAATTGTTTGAAGTGTGTCAATGTTGAAGTTGATTTGGATTATGGCTTGACTTATGGAATGTTTATTGCTATATTGATAATTGAAAGCATGATTTCCTTCGACATGATTTATATCTGCTTGAGATATGTGCAACTTCTCTACATGATTAGTATTAATTATGAAGCTATGCTAGGCCTCGTTTAAATACGTATGAGTCCTACTTGTGTTTTGTTTTCATGTCGTGTCAAGCATGTTTTGTGAAAGTCGTCATGGTTTGGGGCTATAAAGATTCACGGGCTAGATGGCGCACCATCGGGGCGTTATACAGAGCGTTCTCGTGTAAGTGGCAACTCTTGACTTACCAACTTACTCTCTAGTTCGTTCGGAGTTCGGGAGAGTGTCCCCCCTGCCTGCGGGAGTTGGTGCATATCCGGATAAAAGTTTTTCTTGTACACGAGGAGGGTGTGCGTGCATATAGGAGTCCTAGGGTTTTTCCCAATTATCTGCTTCAAATAATTATACTTGCTCTGCTACTTGCTACTTGATTGATAATGCTTGTTGATGCCATGAATTGCTCTTTTATATGACTTGTTTTTGGAAGTGACCCTTTTTCCATGCTTCGTTGGATGGATCGTGGATGTTTCACTAGACATTGACGAACGCGATAGCAGGACCCCCAGCCGTGGACCCAACTCCTCGAGGAGGTCTGACCCTTCTTTTTGTTGACTCTGAAAACCCGACATCCTGGGCAGTTGAGCCGCTGCTCGACGGAGTCCGGTACTCGGGTCGTGTAATGGAGGTTCATACTACTCCCTTGGGACGACGCTACATCATGAACTTATGCCACGTCACCTTCAACCTACCGTTGCCATCCCTATCAGAGGCTCTCTGGGAACTATAGTGGAGGATAGGAATCATGGGGAAATAGTGGGGGTGCATATAACTTTTTGGATAAGAACTAATTCTGTTTTGGGGTTTACCGCCTGTAATATAAACTTTTCCTTTGCACTACACATGGTGATGTAACCTTGCACATTTCAAAACTATTCTGGAACACTGCGAGGCTATCGTATATGTATGGGTAATTAGGTATGCATTTTGTCTTGGCATGATTTCAAAAAAAAATACACACGCATTTTTGAAAACTCCTAAGACTTTCCACATGTTTATTTACTGTTCATCTGCTACAGTAACGCCCTGAAAATCAGGGTGTTACATGCTGCATCAATTTCAGGAATGTTGCTTCATTCAAGACTTTCATAGCTTCCATTGCCTCAAACCACTCAGGGCCCTCCGCAAGGCTTGCTTCAAGTCATTCCCAGGGTACCTTTTTCTGAAATTGTCATACATGTGTTTGACACACAACCTGTGGTCCAAGCTTCCATCAAGTTCAGATATTGTTTGAACCAAGCCCTACAACAACAGGATACAAGTCTTACAGGCACCAGTGCAAATAATACTATAATATATTTTATTTATTTTTATCAATAACCCAAGCTTCCAAACACTCAATGTCATGTAAAGGTCATTTAAAAAAGCATACTTAAATGAAACTAATAATCTAAACAGAAATAAGTCAATCTAATTTCTAAATATAATAATCCACAATTTAACTTCCACACAAACAAATGAAACTAATAAGCTAAATTCAAATTGAATTCAGAGACGGAAAACATAACAATAACTGAGAATCAAAATGAAACCCATTAAGCTGAACTAGCATATGGTGAACACTAATAACAATTTCAACCAAATTCGAATTCAGAGAAGGAAAACAGAACAATAACTGAGAATGAAAACAGAACAATAACCGACAAAACAGAGAAATAAAATAATACCTTTTGTTTATCCGATATGAATGTCCATCTCCTCTTCTCTATGCTGTCCAAATCATCCACCAGTAATTTAACAAACCACCGCCATGAATCTGTGGTTTCTGCCTCCACAACTGCATAGACAGTGGGAAACATTTGGTTGTTTCCATCTTTTCCAACTGCTGCCAGCAACTGACCTTCGTACTTACTCTTCAGAAAGCAACCGTCCAATCCAATCAATGGTCTACAAGTCTTTGCAAATGCATTTTTGCAAGCAGCCAGACACACATATATTCTTTGAAAAACTGGACCATTCCCTGTTTCTCCATCTGCAGTCTTTATGATCACAGTGCTTCCAGGATTACTCCTCAACAACTCATTTGCATATTTTCTCAAGTGTATGTACTCATGTGAACTGGCTCCCTGAATCATCTCAACTGCTTTGTTCTTAGCTCGGATAGCTTTCCACTTGCCAATCAATATCCCCCATCTGATTCTTGCCTCTTCAATCAGCCCTGTAGCCTTTATAGTAAGAGTATGTCTCAGAATTGGCATGAACTTTTTGGCAAGAAACAATGTCTTGGCCTACCTATTGCATGCTGATCTGCAAACAGTTATGCTCTGGAACATAGCTCACTAGTAGAAAGTAGTCCTTAGTCTCAGTTTTACTTACCCTGAGATAAAATGGACAGTCTTCTACACAAACAACCACGACCCTCGTCTTGTCATTTTTCTGAAATTTCAGGTTCATTTTTTGTTGCAATGCATACTCCTTCACAGCTTGTTTGAACAGTTCCTTGTTGTTAAAAACTTGTCCAACTTCAAAAACAACCTGCTCACCATCATCAACAGGCTTGAACCTGGGGAACTTCTTTTTCTTGATTTCTCCTTCGCCCTCTGATGGACTCTCTAGATCTGAAGAGTCTCCTTCTTCATCTTCAAAATCTGAGAAAGTGGTTGCATCAACAGCTTCAACCTGCAAACAATCTAGGTCTAATGGGACCTGATTTGGTGCTTGGCTTTGACCCTCACTGCCCAACACCGCAGACTGGTCCCACTGCTCCTCGTAACCACTGTCGTCTAGTGAAATTAGAGAAGAATTTCCAGATTCATCACTCTCTAGAACGTACAAATCATCATCAGAATCCCGGACCACTTGCTTGCCTTTATCCTTAACAGCTTCAGCTCTTGTCAATATTGCTTCATCTTCCTCGTCCCTCTCACTCAAAATTGCATGCTCACCTTCCACTCCTTTTTCCTTCTCTTTAACCGCTTCCTTTCCCCCTGCTACAACCTCAAACCTTTCAATTATTTCAACCTCTCCGTCAGAATCACTTACTGGCTCAATAACAGCTTCCTCAACTTTGTGTTCAACATAAACATCAACCTGAAAATGCCCATTCAGATCTGCAATAAACTGCCTCACATCTTCATCACAATTTAGAGGCTTCAGAGAAGACCCATCTAGTTCAGGATGTCTATAACTCACACTTTTATGGGTGAGGTATCCAAGTGACTTTACTACTTTGCCAACTTCTATGGATGAAATTTCATCTATGTCTCATTCTTTAACAGTGAAAACACTCCCCCCGACATATGGCAATGTAGGGTGGAATGTAATTTTGCCCCCATGATGCATGTGGATGTCTATTTTATGAGCCTGTGTTGGCCTACATGAAAGCATAAACAACACTATTTCAACAACATACTTTACTCAATGGCAGAAAATGACAATAATTGACAGTTCTCACCCTCAACAACCACTAGGTATAACATTGAAAACATAAAGAAATGCATAGAAAACTCACCTTGACACATGGTTGGCAGGCAAAGATTCCTCCCCCAAAAATAGTTGATCTGTTTTGAGCTTCTGTTTGGGACCACAGCATCTCCATCTTCACGAGACACATTTGCTTGCTTTTGCACTTGTGGGTCCTTCTCATTACCCCTTCCTGGAGAGTCCTTTTGCTCCTATGGTCCCTTCATCTTCTTCGGGGTGAGCTTCTTGCGATCCCTTCCCATCTCGTCACCCCTTTCTCCACGAACGACGTGCCTGCGTCGTCGTTCCAAGACCTTCGTGCACCACAGCCGCAGCTCGTGAGCCCTTTCTCCACGAACGCCTCTCTCGTGTGTCGCTTCTCCGCCAATGTCGTCGGTCTCGTCTCCCTGCACCGCCAACGCTGCTGCTCTCGTCTCCCTTCGCCGCCAACGCTGCCGCTCTCCCTTAACCTTGCACGACTCAGATTAGGTTTTCAGGTGTTGCTAATTTGGCCCCCAACATTCCAAATTAGGTTTTTCTTTTCCACTCCAATATCACGTGCCAAGCACGTGCTCTGCATCTGACCATTTCTCTCTCCTGCTGCCATGCCACGTCATTAAAATTTCGCCACGTCAGCCAGAGGTGCTAGTTCCTTAACGACAAATGGACGGAAAACTGATTTTGCAACTGTTTGTATTTGTTAGGACCATTTAAGCTAATTTTTTTGCAAGGGACCAAAAGTGCCAAATCGTGATACGTGAGGGACCAACAGTGCTATTAAGCCTTTTTAATTGAATTCCTCAATTTTTAAATTTTTTTCTACTGTCAAAACGAGTCAGCCCGCGAGGCAGGTTAAGTTCATATTCTCTTGTCTTGTTTAAAAACGGGTTGTTCTAACCCAACCCGTGACGGACCAGCCCACATGGGTCGGGCTCACCCGTATTTACCGCTCTAATTAAATGGAAGGGAATCACGAGAAAAGCTTATGATAGCCTATGACTTAGGAGATATCAACCCCTCCCTTCCGAAGTTCCGATGAAGAGAGAGACACCAGCGAGGCATGTCGTTTCAAATCCCGAAATTGGACTCATTTGTCCCCCCAAAGTTGCACAAAACGACAAAATGATCCATCCCCATCTCTCAGATTTCAGTTGTTGACGTGGCATTAACCGAAAAAAAAAAAAACTGTTAGCTCCTCTCAGGAGAGAGAGAGAGATAGCCTCTCGCGCGTTACCAATCTCCAAAGCTCTCAGCGAATTTGAGCTGGGAAAATCGAAGGCATTGTCTCTCAACAACAACAACTCGCTATCGAAACCTCTGTTTCTGCAAATTTTCTTCGTCGCGGTTTTATCGACCCTGAGTTCTTCGAAAATGGTTAGGTTCTTCATAATTTCTGATGATTCCTTGCAATGTCGCTTGTTCTGATATCTGCTGCGTTGTTCCGTCCCACATTTGTGACGTTGAAGGCGCTTCGCTAGAGGAATTCTAAGATTTTGGTGGGATTCGAGTTCACGAGCATTTCTAGGGTTTCATTTGGCTGCGTTTTGAGCTGAATGTGTTTCCCTGAGGCAATTTTATGAAGCTGGGAGGTCCCTTTCTTAGCAATGGGGTAGATAAAAGCAGCTCTCTTTTTTTTCTTTTTTCTTTTTGATCAAATTTGTGAGAGCTGAAATTAGAGTTTTGGTTTTCATGGAGAGAGGTTGGAGTTGGACGCTACTTTATGGTATCTGTTTTGTGTTGGGTTGTTGTTCAAATGGGTATTGGGTCCGTTCTTTGGAAGCGCCTCTTATTGCAACTTGAATGGCTGATCCTCAGAAAACTGGTGTTGGCGACAACAGGGATATTGAACAGGTTCAGTAATTGCTTTCTTTAGTTTTTCAAGTTATTAATGATTAATGTTCAAAAAGCAGAAAAAAAGTTGACTTGAAATCATTCCATTTGCTTATTTGTGTGTCATTCACCTCCGCTTTTATTTAGGCCTTCATTCTTCAACTAATATATTTTTAATTTTATGAATAATAATTCATAATATAGTTCCTCTTTGCTGACATAAGGAGACGATGAAGCTAGAAGCAGAGGTCTTCCCTCGTGCTTTCGCAGTCATAGGATTATTTTCTTTTTCAGTTACCTAACAACATATGTTCCTTTTATAGGCTATTACAGCTCTTAAGAAAGGCTCATATCTGTTGAAGTATGGGAGAAGAGGAAAGCCACAGTTCTGCCCGTTTAGACTTTCCAATGTAAGTTCCTGTGGTATTTCTTCTCCTAAAACTTTATATTAGCCCATCAAATTACATGGAACTACTTCATTTAATTAACCTTTACATCTGATCTTTTGTTTTATACAAAACAAAACTCGTAATTTGCTAACAATGCTAACAGTTTGCTACTGGAAAGTGATTGAAGCAACAAATAGTTCTGGTCCCCATACTTGTATTCCCAGTTCTGTATTGATATGAATTGTAACCTTATTCTCAATCCCTTTTCTTTTAAGTGAAGTTAGACCTAAAAGTCATTGGCCAGTAGTTCCACTTATCATCATAAATGTAGATGGGCTTTGATTGAAACATTGACTAGTAGACTATGCTTCATAGATTCAAGTGCCAACTTGCATTGTGAATCCTCTTATTAGGCTGCTATTAATAGTAATGATGACAATGAAAACATGATAGTAGTTAGATATATGGTCTAGCAGTGAACAATAGTTTAGGGACATGCGAATCTTATTTGAAGTTCCAATAGCACAATACGCTCAGGTTCCAAACAGTCAAGGGCATGCAAAATCGAGCTTGAGATGAAGAAAAGATCAAAATCATTTTCTTTAATGCATTGTGTTTGTGATGTTATATATATTTATTTCTTGTGTGTTTTAACTTTTTCAAGGAATACTTAAAATGTATTATGGTTCCTGTCTATAATTTGAGACAAACCATTAACATTTCAATTCAAGATATCTGTAGCATTGTGTTTTTGAATAAATTTAAATAGAATAAGAAGCATCAGCATGCTATGTTCTGTTCTATTGAGTGATTTTCGTATTTGGTTCAGGATGAGTCTCCTCACTTAGTGGGATAAGGCTTTTGTTGTTGTTGTTGTTGTTGTTGTTCAGGATGAGTCTCTACTCTTATGGTACTCTGGAAAGGAAGAGAAGCAGCTTAGGCTCAGTACTGTTTCAAAGATCATTCCTGGGCAGCGAACTGTAAGTTTGTAGCAAGCTAGAGACTATCGTCTTTGGTTAATACTGTATGCATATTTCCGAGCTCAATATTTTGTTTCTATGAGATTTTGCTCTTTACTCTTTGTAGGCATATTTTGAAAAAATACATACGTGTAATGATCTGAGTGCTTTATTTTTTTCCATCGGCTAACTTCTTAGTACTCATTATTTTGATTTGTTTGTAATGATCCAGGCAACATTTCAGCGGTATCCTCGGCCGGAAAAGGAGTATCAGTCATTTTCTCTTATATATCATGATAGGTCCTTGGATTTGGTGCGTGCTATTTCTTAATTATGATTAAGTATATTAATCCTTCTAGTCCTGTAATGAAGATTAACTCATCATTATTTCTTCTCTTACTGTCTTGTTGTGAAAAGCCAGTCCATAGTTTTTAAATAGAGCATTAAAATAAGGGGATTTAACCTTGTAAACACCATGACCTGACTCCACTGCTATTCTATGTACAGATTTGCAAGGACAAAGATGAAGCCGAAATCTGGTTTGTCGGTCTTAAGGCATTAGTCGCACGAGGTAACTATCACAAGTGGAGATTCGAAGCAAGACCTGAAAGTCTGTATTCTGATAGTCCGAAGTCTGGCACCAGAAGATCCCCTCCATCAATTACACCATTTGTCTGTAACAATCGCCTTCACCTCCTTTTGTTTCATACAGTTCAAATAAACACTATTAGACATTGACAAATTGCTATATTTTCACTCTTTCTAGTTTTTTAATAACAGGACCCAGGAGACACCAACGGTGTTGCATTTGAAGTTTCTTCACAAAATAGGTGGGTAAAGGCTTTCTCTGAAATTATTTCATACACTTCAGCTAGCAAGAGTTCCAGTCAAGCTGAATCAGTTGCAAATTCATCTTTATCCTCTGGGTCTGTGGATAACTTGAGCAATCGAAATTCTGCATCTGAGGCATTTCGAGTTAGTTTGTCCAGTGCTGTAAGTTCATCCAGCCAGGGTTCTTGTCATGAAGATTTTGATGCCTTAGGTGATGTTTTTATTTGGGGAGAAGGTATAGGTTATGGAATTCTTGGTGGTGGTATGCAAAGAGTTGGAAGCATATCTAGTTCTGATATGGATGCATTCCTCCCCAAGGCATTGGAATCAAAAGTTGTTCTTGATGTTCATAGTATTGGTTGTGGCTACAAGCACGCTGTTCTAGTTACCAAGCAGGGAGAGATATTTAGTTGGGGAGAGGAGTCAGGAGGTAGGCTTGGACATGGTATAGAAGTGGATGCTTTTCACCCTAAGCTCATTGACACACTTAGTGGATTGAATATTGAGTTAGTGGCATGTGGAGAATATCATACTTGTGCTGTTACTTATTCAGGGGATCTTTATACCTGGGGAGATGGTACTCACAATTCTGGCTTGCTTGGGCATGGAAATGAGGTCAGTCACTGGATTCCTAAGAGAGTAAGTGGTAATATTGAGGGTGTACATGTATCTTATGTGTCCTGTGGACCTTGGCACACAGCTATTGTTACATCAGGTGGGCAGTTGTTTACATTTGGTGATGGAACTTTTGGTGCCTTAGGTCATGGAGATCATAGTAGCACAAATATTCCTCGGGAAGTAGAGACTTTGAAAGGTTTGAGAACAACCAGGGTTTCTTGTGGTGTTTGGCACACTGCTGCAGTTGTTGGGGCTGTAGATGAATCTGTGGAATCTTCTTCACAGTCATCTTGTGGAAGACTGTTCACTTGGGGTGATGGAGATAAAGGTCAACTTGGACATGTTGATAGGGAACCAAGACTAGTTCCGGAGTGTGTAACTGCATTGGGTAATGAAAACATTTATCGAGTGGCTTGTGGCCACAGTCTTACAGTTGCTTTGACAACCTCAGGACATGTATATACAATGGGCAGTTCAGCTTATGGACAACTTGGCTGTCCTGCAGCTGATGGGAAAGTCCCTACACATGTTGAAGATAAAATTGTCGACAGTTTCATTGAAGATATTGCATGTGGTTCATATCATGTTGCAGTACTCACTTCCAAGGCAGAGGTTTACACATGGGGAAAGGGTTTGAATGGGCAATTAGGTCACGGAGACAATGATCACAGGAATAAACCCACACTTGTCGAGTTTTTAAAAGATAAGCAAGTGAAGAGTGTTGTTTGTGGTTCAAACTTTACTGCTGTTGTGTGTCTTCATAAATGGATACCAAGTGTTGAT
The DNA here is from genome assembly GCA_030819835.1 of Acmispon strigosus. Classification (NCBI taxonomy): domain Eukaryota; kingdom Viridiplantae; phylum Streptophyta; class Magnoliopsida; order Fabales; family Fabaceae; genus Acmispon; species Acmispon strigosus. Next base: position 26,163,189 of record JAUAMA010000004.1, on the reverse strand, counting down.
CATTCTTCTTGTTCTGGTTGTCATAATCCATTTAATTTCAGAAGAAAACGTCATAATTGTTACAACTGTGGACTTGTGTTCTGCAAATTATGCACCAGCAGGAAATCTATGAAAGCTTCCCTTGCTCCAAATTCCAGCAAGCCATATCGGGTTTGTGATGACTGTTATAATAAACTTAAGAAAGCTGCTGAATCAGTATCCTTTGTACAAACTCCTAGCTTGAAAAGTGTTGGTTTGCAAGATAGTAGGGCCACTAAAATACAGGGAACGCTACTAAGACCTCCTTCTTTTGGTTCTATTGTTCAAACAGAAAGCAGTCTCTTGAAGCTTCCAGAATCACATTATAGCCATATTTTTACAGCTTTGAATGGAAAATTACAACTGGGGAGTTTGGTTCCCCCAAAATCGTCAAATTCTCTTTCTGGAGAATCCAGAAAACACATTTCAGTTTCTGAGCCTGCTACAAGAATATCTTGTCAATCAACGTCTCCAGTTTCATCAAAGTCAAGCCCACGACAGTCTTATGAAGATATACATGATGATTTAAAGCACAGAAATGACATTCTAAATCATGAAGTTATAAGTTTAAGGGCACAGGTATGCTGGATTTAATTTATATGCATATCTTTCTTTAAAATTAATTATTCCTGATGAAGTTGTAGTATGACATATGTTCCATTTTTGTGGTCAACCTTGTCTTGTAATGATGAATTCATTATTGCTGCTTCATGCATATGATCTTTCCCAACTGAAACAGTTTGAAAGGGATTTTCATGTCATATATATGCACTCAACACAATGAATATTGATCTGTTTGGAGCTGATGCATTGCAGAGATTTTATTTTTGATGAAACTATTGACTAGTCTCTAGAAACTTGCATATCTCTCCTGACATATGATTTGTTTAGAGATTCTTTTAGGATCAAAGAATAATTTGTGTATGATGACAGCCAGATAATTAGAGTTTGGAGGACCATGGTTCCTCCTTAACATCAAAAGAAACAAAAAAAAAAAGAAGATTTAGAAAGAAAATAGCTTCTCAAATGAAAATGGCCTAAAGAAAATCCAACATGAATGCATTTTGATCATAAAAGAGGACTGCGTAATCCCTTTCTTGTTTCACATAAAATGAAATGAAATATCTGGATGAGTAACACGTCCCCAAACGATAACTCAAGTGATAAGAACTGAGGGACATGTAGGTGCTGGTGCAAGGATCGATCCCTGCAAAGGATAAAACCCCCCTCCCCCGGAAAAATATAAAATTGGCCAATAAAAAAAATAATCTGGACGAGTATCACTGAGGTAATTCAATTTTCCAACTATTCTCTTATGGTTTTCTATATCTGAGAGTCCCCCTGAACTGACATAAGTTTGGTATTGTGATCCATAAGGGGCCGGTTTCCATAGAGAGGAATAATTTGATCGATGCCATTTTAGCCACAGGAGAAAAAATGTTACCATGAATCCAAGCCAAACACCTGTGTAACCTTTTGGCGATGCCACTTTAACCACCAGGCACGATCAGTGGTAGCCCTGGGTCTTGAGAAAGTGAGAGAGTGACCCAAAAAGCCGTAAAACTCAAACTGAAACATCAGATCTACAACACCATGAAGCGGAAAATGTTGAAACAAGACCGGATCTGGAACAAGGAGGGGAGGGATAGCACGACGGGTACAAGCAAAGGCTAGACATGCCTCCACGCGCGGTGGAGATAGGCAGCATGTGGGCTCACACGCATAGAGATAGACGACGCGTGGGAGCGTGTGAGAAGGTTTTCAGCTACGCAGCTTTGGGGTTCGGCTGATCTATGGACGACAAACACCGTGATGGTGGTGGTCGACAGTGGGCAGAGGTGGTGACTGCCGGAAATTGACGGTGGTAGCTGAAAAACGGAATGGGTGCCAGAAAGAAAGACAATGTTGAAAAGAGCCGACATCCAAAGATTAGACACAAATTTCAAATAATTTTTTGCACCCATAGACAATCGGAAAAGCACAGGTTAGGATTAGGGTCGCCTTTTGCTAGGCTCTTGATACCATGTTGAATGAGAAGAAGTCAAGATGCATTTGGTGAATCCGTGTGTCTCAACTACATAACAATGCCTTTTATATATAATAGGTGCAATAAATGTACAATATCTTGTTACCCTTTTTACAATGATGACGCTACCTATTTACAATTAATAAAAGATATCCTACTTATTTACAAGATATCTAACAACCTCCCTCTACCCTTTTCACAGGACTAAAAACCATGTTATCAACCCTTCTCACGGGTGCCTACAACCACCATAACCGGTTTTTCTGTCAACTTCTCCACGATAGGCGCCACCCTAATATTCTCATTTCTGCTACTCGAACTTTTTTGTCAAGTTGTCCCCTTAAAGCCCAACATTCGTTAACATAGAGGATAACATGCCTTATCGTTGTTTGGCAAAACTTTCCTTTGATCTTAGTAGGTAATTTGCGGTCACAGATAACTCCTGATCCTGATCATGGCCGGTACAAGAGGTTAGTGGGAAAGTTGAACTATCTCACTATGACTAAACTTGGTATTGCTTTTCATAAGTGTTGTGCGCCAGTTTCTTAACTCACCATGTGTGAGTTATTGAAATGCAGTCAATCAGATCTTAAGGTACATCAAAGGATTGGCAGGCAAGGCCCGCAAGGGGCTTGTTTACGTGGACAGGGGTCATGTTATTGTCATTGGATATGCAGACAAGTTTGATTATGTCCTTACGAGGTCCTAGGATAACATACACGCACAAATATATATATATATATATATATATATATATATATATATATATATATATAAAGATGGATGCATATGATATATATGCTCTAGCTTGATGATGGTAGTGTTGATTATGTTTAATTATAATAGGACTTGTTGTATAGTTCAATACTTCAGTTGTATACAATTATAGTTACCCTATTTACATCATTTATAATAATAATGTTTATTTTTTTTCATCTTCATTTACTTGCTTGTTTCACATCTCCGGTTTTAGTATTTGCACATATATTAATCAAACTAATCAATTATTTATTCATTGACTTGAAATTATTATAACTTTCCACTTTCTAGTATCATTTGGATTATTTGTTTATGAACTCTAAATGTTGAAAAGGCTTTAAGTATAATCATGTCAAGCTGATCAAATATACTTGGTAGGTTGACAATCTTACTAGTAAGTCAAGAAGTCTCGAGGCTGAGCTTGAGAGAACATCAAAGCAATTGAAGGAAGTGACTGCAGTAGCTGCAGAGGAAGCTGGAAAGTGTAAATCTGCCAAAGAGGTTATTAAGTCATTAACTGCTCAGGTAGGGTACTCATCCATCAACACGGTTTTTCTTTTTTCTTTTTTAATTCTCTGCTTCTAATTTTTATTTTCTATATTAGCTAGACTTGAAAGTAGGAGAAATATAATTTTATTTCTTGAATCAAAACTACAAAGTGATTACATTATAGGGCATTGCTATTGATGCCACCCACACAGTTATTTGTGTGATCCCAAAATTGGTGAAAATACCAAAATGCCCTTAACTAAAAATACCTCACTCAACTCCCCACCACCCACCTCCATCCACCTTCTTCCCAACCTCACCACCCCATCTTGGCAGCCACTGTCCTCCAAATACCTTCACCGTCGGCCACCCATCTCTCGGCCTCAATCTCTGTCTGGTCGTCGCTCTCTGTGGTGGCTGGCGGCGCTGCCATTGTCGTTTTGCAAGTTCTCGAAGTTTAGTCTACGAAACTTGCCGCAGTTTAAATTGCGGCCACTGCCGTAGTTCAAGCGGAATTCCTACATCATTTATCCGCTCGTACCCATCTCCGTTTATCACGCTTCTCGAACCTCGATTGGATGCCTAAGTCGCAATGACGACTACCATTAGATGAGACTATCCCTCAATATTCTCCCATCAGTAACTCGTCAAGTATGAGGATATTTAGCTTCTTTGATGTACGTGAAGAAATGTTATCAACACCTAGTCATCTACATTAGCTCCTTTGAGTTCATGAATGTTGAAACTCAACATCACGAACATCAAAGGAGCTAATGTTGGGGATGAAACCCAAATTACGAAACACTACGACTAATATGTAACAAAGCAAGGTAAGGAATGAAACAAAACTAAGGCATGTATGAGGAATGAAGCTTTTGAAATGCAAGAAAGCCATATATATAGGCAAAGAAGTTTAGAAGCTAACGAAATGTGCTGCAAGTCCCAAAACAGATACATCCGCAATTTGAAATGATTTTATAAGCGTCAAATGCATTAAAACAAGTTATAAATATTATTAAACCGTAACAGAGTTCAAGAGTTGGGCATTTCGAACATGGTCGGTTACGTGCTGCAGTTTCAAACTGCGGAGTTTAAACTGCGGAACTGTCCGCAGTTTGAAACTACGGAGAGTATATTTTTCGCGGTTTGAAACTGCGGTGACAGTATTAAACTCGGGTTTTTACATTTGGGATGGCGCCAATAGTCATGTGGGTGGCATTAATAGCAATGCCCTACATTATATAGAAGAAGCTAAATATGTACTCAATCTCCTAATAGGAGAACAAATCTCTTAATAATGAAAAATATGCCCTAATAAAAAAAACAAGTATTCTACAATTAAACCTAATTACAACATATCACGACACTCCCCCTCAAGCTGCTGAATGGATATCTATCATTTCTAGCTTGTAAGTAAGATCTCGAAATCGTTCCAAGGGAAGTCCTTTGGTGAGCACATCAGCCAACCGTAGTCCTAAGGGGACGTACTGTGCAGAAATAAGACCACTATCTAATTTCTCTTTGATGAAGTGCCGGTCTATCTCTATGTGTTTTGTTCTGTCAAGCTGGACTGGATTGTGAGCAATACTAATGACAGACTTATTATCACAGAAAAGTCTCATGGAAGCTTCATACTTTATCTTCAAGTCATCTAGTATGATCTTCATCCACAACAACTAACAAACTCCTTTAGCCACTACTCTGAATTCTCTGCACTTGACCTGGCAACGACATCTTGCTTCTTGCTCCTCCATGTCACTAAATTTCCACCCAAGAACATACAATATCCTGTAGTGGACCTCCTGTCATCAATTGATCCTGCATAATTTGCATCAGTATAAACTTCCATAGACAACTGCTCATTTTTCTTGAACAATAGATCTCTCCCTGGAATTGCCTCCAGATAGTGCAAGATTCTATCCACAGCATGTAAGTGCCTCTCATTTGGGTCATGGATGAATTGACTGATAACACTAACAGGATAAACTATATCGGGCCTAGTGTGAGATAGATAAATGAGCTTCCCCACAAGTCTCTGTTTTAAGATTGAATGTATGCATTTCAGAGATTGAATTCCCCTCTGTTTCATATGCTTGTTCAACCATCGCTGAGATCGCCGATGGCCTTTGAAATGCCTTCACAGCCTTTATCTCTGCCTCCGGCGCGGCTTCAGAAGTTTGCTCAACCACTGCTGCATCTCGCTTTTCTTCCACTCCTGTGGTAGAGGCTGATTGATCCTCCGAAGTTGTTTGGCCCACATCTCCTTCCTCTTCCTTGGGAGCCCTTCTTTATTCGACTATTTTCTTTTCTTCCTCATCTCCGGTTGCTGATAGATCTTCTTATTCTGTCTCCATCAGCATCCAAGACTCACCCCAACACCACTTGCTTTAACCTCTGTTTCAAGATTGAATGTATGTATCTCAGAGATAGAATTCCCCTCTGTTTGAGATGCTTGTTCAACCATCGCTGAGATTTCGATGGCCTCTGAAACGCCTTCGCTGCCTTTATCTCTACCTCCGACGCGGCTTCAGAAGTTTGCTCAACCACTGCTGCATCTTGCTTTTCTTACGCTGCGACCTCCAATCCTTGCAATGAAGCCGCTGCCGCTGTTCGCTCTGCCACAATTGCCGGCTCCAATTCTCTCCTTGCTTGTTCCCTCTACGAGTTCTCTCAACCCATCTTCTTATTTTGAGATTTCTTTCTCAAGTTTAGGGATTGGAACGAGTCGCACCCCCAATTTAATTGCAGCCTCCACAAGGTTCTTTGCGGTCATGGCCTCAACTGACTCCATTCTCGCCCTCAATTCGCTGCATTCCTGCACCTCGCCATCAAAATATCTCACCAGACTTCCCGTCGTGAAACGTAGCACCGGGAATTCGTGGTTTTCAGGCACTGGATCGGTGCTCTGATACCAGTGATAGAATTGGTACCAAACAGATAAAGGAAACCGAACTAGTCTGGCTTAGCCAAACAGATTTGCAAGTAAAAGAGAAAAGAAAACTGAAATCGTTTATTAGAAAATAGTGCTCTTGAGAAGAATTACAACTGGACACCAATAGCCAGCCACCAAAACCTAATTCTCCCAAAAAAACTCCTCCTAATAAAGGTGCACTCACCTCTGTTTATACTAAACCAAATAACATAATAAGATATAAAATCTAATGCTGACCGGATAAACGATACAAATAAAAACATAATAAATCCTAATGCAATACTGATTGGATAAAAGATACTAATGAAAACATAAATCCTAATGCTCTCTAATCACTCTTATTTATAGGCAACATGCCTCCTAACCCCTCTAACTTACTAGCTAACCTCGAGTACCTATTAGAGTGGAACGCCAAACAGCAAAACAAACTCAGATCTGGGACATACGGCGAAGCTCCAACATCATTAGTTGAGATGTGGGAGAGCCAGGAAGCAATGAGTCGCAAAGAGGAGAGAGAAGCACCCTACCCAAACCAGCGAAATTGAGGTTGAAAAAACTCAGATCTAGAGCACCACAGATCTCAAACGGAAGAAGGGCAGATCTGGAATCGGGAGAGCCAGGCGAGCGATTCCGGCGGTGCAAGCGACGACCAGACGTGGCGAAGCATGAAGTGAAGCGAAGAGAGGTTCGAGGCGTGTGTGAGCGCGTGGGACGTCCTTTTGATCTGAAACATCCAGAGATTGGCCGAGGTCTTAATGGTGGTGGTCGACATGGCTGGTGATAAATGCACCACTCGTCCGGCTGTCGAAAAGGTCTATGTGAGGAAGAGATATAGGAAACCTGACTAGAGTTGGTTATGGTTAGCCTAGTAATCAGTGGTTAGCTGTTGGTTATGGTTAGCCTAGTTGTAAATAGTGGTTAGCTGTTGGTTATAGTTAGCCTAGTTGTAAACTGTGGTTAGCTGATTGATTATGGTTAGCCTAGTTATAAATAGTGGCTAGCTGTAAGTTAGAGTCAGTTTTTGGGATAGAAGGATTCTTTAGGCTGGTTAGTGGTAACCAGATTGGTCTATTGGTGACCAAGGTTCCCTTCTTCCTCAAGAACGTTTCAGTTCTACCTGTACAAACTATAATAACTGTCAATACCTTCTCGAGAATCCTATTGATTCTGGGAGATTCTCTAGTTTGTGTTGAATTCTCTGTGTTTCCTAATACCAGTGCACCGGTCCATGCCCTTGAAGCTGTGCAATTGAGTTTCGTGCATGGTGGAGACGCGAAGCATGGCGAGGAGCGTCGATAATCGCATACTTGATCCAGAGGAGTGGCGACACGAGAATGAAGTGATGCGTGCCAGAATGGAGATGTTTGAGGCGCGAGCCAAACACATGGAAGATCGCACTCCAAGGCGGAGGAACAAGCGCGATTGGCGGAGGAGCTATTCCGGTGATGGGAAGAGCGCTGGATTGCGATTCAAGCTAGGTTGGGGTCGCTGCATGGAGACAATTTTATTGATGCAGGGAGTGACAATGAAAGGTTCCGCGAGTTCCAGGATGATTGAAGGAACAGGGAATTGGGGAGGAAGAAGTTAGAAATTCCGATTTCTCTGGACACGATGCTTTTGGTTGGACATAGAAATTGGAACGATACTTCCTGCTGAGAGGAGTACCGGTTGAAGAGTGTATGCAAGCAACAATGGTGACGGTGGAATGCCGTGCCTTGAGTTGGTATCAATTGTGGGAACGGTGCAATTCAAAGCCTACCTGGGAAAGCTTCAAGCTCGCTGTCATAAGACGTTTTCAACCTTTAATAATCCAGAATCCGTTGAATTGCTTCTTTCACTGAAGCAGAATGGCACTGTTGAAGAGTATGTAGATGAATTTGAGAAGTATGCAGGGGCACTGACAGAAATTGATCAGGATTTCGTACGAGGCATATTTCTGAATGGCCTAAGGGAGGAAATCAGGGTGGAGGTAAGGCTTTTTGAGTTAAGCTCTTTGGCTGAGGCAATTCAGAAAGCTATCTTAATAGAGCAGAAAAATATAATTCAAAATAGGAGAATTGGCAATAGTATTTCCAAAGCAACAAGAAACTTTAGAAATAGTAGCTATAGTAAGGTTGTGCCTTATGAACCATCATTGTATTCTGACAAGAAAGGGGAAGTTTCTTCTGTGGGCAGTGTAGTAGGTAACTTTCTAAGACTCTTCAGATGGGAGGGAGTTCCAAAAGTAGAGGGGGAGAGTACAAAGCAGAAATGAAGGAGAAGAGGGGGAAAGGTCTATGTTTAAGATGTCATATATGCCAAAGAAGCAAATATTCTACCTTGGCTCTCGGAGGTTTGCTGCAACCTTTACCCGTTCCAACTCAGGTCTGGATGGACACATCCATGGATTTTATAGGAGGTTTGCCTCGAGTGAGGGGAAATGATACTATTTTTGTGGTAGTTGACAGGCTAACCAAATATGCACATTTTTTTCCCTATAGGCCATCCTTTTATAGCCAAGGAAGTGACAACAGTTCCTTAAAGAAGTGGTGAAACTACATGGTTTCCCCTACTTCTATTGTGCCTGACAGGGATTGATAGAACCAGAATTATGCAGATGAAAGAATCACCAAGAAAACCAAGATTGTACTGAATTGCGAAATTTACTTATAGATTGTAGTTGAAATTCAAATGTTACAGAATAGATTTTTAGGAAGAAAAGAACCTCAGGTTACCAAGAAACCTGATCTGATCACCCAATAGATCAGCCCCAATTCTTACTTCCCAAAAACTGACTTCTAACTCAAAGATACAAGTATTTATAGTAACTGACTCTAACAAAATGGTACAGCTAATGCCAGCTAATTAAAACTGACTATGACTAGGCTTAACTAACTATAACAGAATTAGTTGTCTTTATTACAATCAAAGGTTGACTCTAGTCAGACCTTCTATAATTCTTTCTAACATATACTTTCTTAATAACTGGCCTTTCAACCCTATCACTACCCCCCCCTAAAAGATGGACCTTGTCCTCAAGGGGAAAGGTAGGGAACCTGTCTTGGATCCGTGCCGCAGATTCCCAAGTATTCTCACAAGCTGGTAGGTCCTGCCATTGAATCAGAACCTCCAAATTACCCTGAGCATCTTCCCTGGTGTCCACCACCCCTGCTGGCAGAACTTCCAACTCCAGCTCTTCATTAAGCATCGGAGGTAAAGGCTGAGGAATCTGAGATGGTTTAAGGGCCTTCTTGAGTAAGGAAACATGAAAGATAGGATGGATTTTGGAGTGGTCAGGCAAGGCTAATTTGTAAGCCACAGAACCTACCTTACCAAGAATCTGGTAAGGGCCATAGAACCTAGGAGCCAACTTAGCACAAGGGCGTACTGCCAAGGATTTCAGCTTATAAGGTTGAAGCTTCAAATAAACCCAATCGCCTTCTGCAAATTCAATTTCCCTCCTATGTTTATCAGCCTGAACCTTCATCCTTTCTTGAGCCTTGAGTAAGTTATGCTTGAGCTCCTCGAGTATGGTGTCCCGCTTATGCAGTAACTGATTTACTCCCTCCACTTGAGAAGGGATAGAATTAGCTTTGAGCAAGAGAGGGGGATCCCGTCCATATAAAGCACGGAATGGAGTCATCCCCGCTGAACCATTATAGCTAGAATTGAACCAGAACTCAGCCCATGACAGCCAATCAATCCAGTTCTTAGGTTTGGGTCCAACGAAGCAGCGCAAATAGGTCTCCAAGCATCGATTAACCACCTCAGTTTGGCCATCCGATTGAGGGTGATAAGAGGTGCTGAATTTTAACTTAGTGCCTGCCATTTTGAACAACTCTTTCCAAAACTGACTCAAAAATAAAGGATCCCTGTCAGAAACTATGGTTGCTGGAAACCCATGTAATTTGACCACTTCTTTGATGAAAACAGTGGCAACATCCTGAGCAGAGTACGGGTGTCCCAAGGCAAAAAAGTGAGCATATTTGGAAAGCCTATCGACCACTACGAAAATTGTATCCTTACCCCGGACACGAGGAAGTCCTTCAATGAAATCCATGGAAACATCTGTCCAAACTTGGGTGGGAATGGGTAAAGGCTGTAATAATCCAGCAGGAGCCAAAGTAGAATACTTGTTTCGTTGACAAATATCACAAGCCTCCACGAAACGCTTAATGTCAGCCTTCATGCCCTCCCAATACAGAAAACTGGCTATACGCATATAAGTCCGGAAATAGCCAGAATGACCACCTGTAGGAGTGTCGTGGCACTCAGAAATAATGAGAGGAATACGGTTAGAAGACTTGGAAAGCACCAGGCGACCCTTATAGTGCAAAACTCCTTTCTTGAATTCAAAACCAGGATGGGAAGTGGGAGAAATTAACAAGTCTTGAATTACTTTATTCCATTTCAAATCCTGTTGAACTTCTCGTGTCCAAGCATCCGAATCAGCTTCAGATACTATAGAAATGGCAGAAAACATCTCCTTCCTGGATAAAGCATCAGCCACGGAATTGTCAGACCCTGGTTTATATTGAATCTCAAAATCTAAGCCCATCAACTTGACTGCCCACTTGAATTGGTCGTCACTGAAAAGCCGCTGTTCAGTCAGGAACTTGAGGCTCTTCTGGTCAGTCCTGATAACGAAATGCCTACCCAAAAGATAGTGCTTCCACTTCTGAACGGCTTGTACCAAAGCCATCAACTCCCTCTCATAAACTGATTTTTGTTGCCCTCTAGCCGATAAACCTGTACTCCAGAAAGCTAAAGGCCTGCCCTCCTGCATTAAAACAGCTCCAAGACCCTTGCTGGAAGCATCAGTCTCAATAACGAACACTTTGGAGAAATCAGGTACAGCCAACAATGGCAAGTCAGTCACTGCAGTTTTCAATTTCTCAAAGGAAATTTGAGCAGTGGCATCCCAAAGAAAGCTATCCTTCTTAAGTAAATCCGTTAAAGGTTTAGCAATCTTACCATAGTCTTTCACAAAACGCCTATAGTATCCGGTAAGGCCAAGAAACCCTCTCAAACTCTTTAAATCTTTGGGAATAGGCCACGAAACCATAGTTTCAACTTTACGTTCATTAGCAGCCACGCCTCCCCCAGAAATGATGTGGCCTAAATACTCCAAACTAAGCTGACCAAAGTTACATTTTTTCCGGTTAACTGTCAAATCATTGTCTGCCAGTAGTTGTAACACCAATTTCAAATGCGTAACATGAGCCTCCAAGTCTGGACTGTAAACCAAAATATCATCAAAGAAAACCAAAGCAAACCTCCTCAAATAAGGTTTAAGCACTTCATTCATTAGGGCCTGAAAAGTGGAAGGAGCATTAGTAAGACCGAATGGCATTACAAGGAACTCATAATGCCCTTCATGAGTCCGAAAAGCTGTTTTCTCAATATCCGCCTCCTTCATCCGGATCTGGTGATAACCAGATTTTAAATCCAGCTTAGAAAACACCTTAGCCCCTCCTAACTCATCCAACAGTTCCTCAATAACCGGTATAGGAAATTTGTTAGGAATAGTAATCTTGTTTAAGGCTCTATAATCCACACAAAACCTCCAGCCCCCATCCTTCTTTTTAACTAAAATGACTGGGCTAGAATATGGACTAATGCTGGGTCTGATGATTCCAGCCTCTAGCATGTCAGCCACTAACTTTTCAATCTCAGATTTTTGATAGTGAGGGCATTTGTACGGTCTCAAATTGGGTATTTGAGCTCCCTCTTTGAGATGGATGGCATGATCATGTCTCCGCTGAGGTGGGAGACCTTGAGGGTCAGCAAATACCCTACCAAATTCCTGTAGCAACTGCTGGACAGAATCTGGAATATTGGTCTGGAATTTGGGGGTATCATCACATTGGAGCAGCAATCCCTCTCCTTCCGATAATAGTACTTGCATGAAAGCTCCATAGGATAGTTCAGTTCTGATCAAGGCTGGATCTCCTGTGATAGTACACAACTTATCCCCCCGTCTCACAATTAATTCCAGCTTCCCAAAATCTGCCTGGACTTTCCCAAGGCTGGCCAACCAGTCCATACCAAGGACAATGTCAACACCTCTCAATGCAAACAAGTAGAAATCTTGGACCACTTCTAAACCTTGCAAAAATAGCTGTAATTGTGAACACTTGCCCCTGCACTTAATCTTGTGCCCATCTCCAACCTCTACCAAATATGGTTTAGTGTCCTCCACTTGCAACTGTAGAGCAGTAACCAGCTGTTGAGAAACGAAGTTGTGAGAAGCGCCACAATCAATCAGCACAACCACTGGGTGTTCCCTCACTAACCCACCAACCTTCCATGACTTCTTGGAAGTAAACCCGGTCATAGAACATAAGGATAATTGCAGAGAACAATATTCTGCAATTTCTTGCTGGATTGGTTCAACGCCGTCTTCCTCCTCCTCCTCCTCCTCCAAGAGGATCATCCGCAAATGTTTATTTTTGCACCTATGTTCTTTCGTAAAGGGTTCATCACATCGAAAGCACAACCCCTTTTCCCTTTTCTCCCTCATTTCTGCACCAGTAAGGTGTTTGAATTCTCCTCCTCTGTTCCCAGAATTCTCCCCTGTTTGCCAGTTCCTAGAACCCCCCGCTGTACTGCCTACTGATGGGTTCTCACTCTTTTTCTCCATCAATAGTGGGGAATCAAGAATGAAGGGTTTACTGTAAGAATTTCTGCTGACTGTGCCTTGGGGTCTAGAAAAATTACTACCCATTCTCTTATTCATAACGAAAAGTTTCTGCTCAATCAAGAAAGATTTCTGAATTAATTCAGTTAAAGTTTTCAATTCAAACAGCCTAACCTCAACCTTGATCTCATCCTTGAGCCCATTCAAGAAGATGCTGCGCACATATTCTTGATCAATCGCAGTTAGAGCTCCAGCATATTTCTCGAATTCGCCCACATATTCCTCCACTGTTCCTGTTTGGCGTAGAGAAAGAAGTAATTCGAAGGGATTCTGGACCATCGTTGGTTGGAAACGCCGAATAACAGCAATCTTGAAACTTTCCCAGGTTGGATTAGGAGTGCACTTCGTCCACCATTGATACCAACTCAGGGCGCGGCCCTCAATAGCTACCATTGTAGCATGCATACGTTCCTCCTCAGGAACTCCCCATAGTAAGAAGTATCGTTCTAACTTCTGAGTCCATCCATACGCATCAGCACCGGAAAAAATGGGGATTTCCAAGGTACGCCACTGTTCCCGGCTTTGGTGCTTCGTATGTTGTTTGTGATAATCCTCATTGTCACTTCCTTCATCACGGAAATGATCTGAACGTCGTGAACCCACCCTGGCCTGAATCGTCGCCCACCGCTCCTCCGAAGCTTGTAACTGCTGGCGCACCAACCGCGCATCCTCCTCTGCCTGAAGGGTGCGATCCTCCATGTGTTTAGCTCGTGTTTCAAATAGCTCCATTCTTGCGCGCAACTCCTCATTCTCATGGCGCCACTCCTCCTGGTGCGGAAGCCGGCTATCCCCGCTCTTCGACATGCTTCGCGTCCCAACCATGCACCTCCCAAACGCTGGGTTGCAGTACCACAGGGCACCAAGAATCGGTGCTTTGATACCAAATTGATAGAACCAGAATTATGCAGATGAAAGAATCACCAAGAAAACCAAGATTGTACTGAATTGCGAAATTTACTTATAGATTGTAGTTGAAATTCAAATGTTACAGAAAAGATTTTTAGGAAGAAAAGAACCTCAGGTTACCAAGAAACCTGATCTGATCACCCAATAGATCAGCCCCAATTCTTACTTCCCAAAAACTGACTTCTAACTCAAAGATACAAGTATTTATAGTAACTGACTCTAACAAAATGGTACAGCTAATGCCAGCTAATTAAAACTGACTATGACTAGGCTTAACTAACTATAACAGAATTAGTTGTCTTTATTACAATCAAAGGTTGACTCTAGTCAGACCTTCTATAATTCTTTCTAACATATACTTTCTTAATAACTGGCCTTTCAACCCTATCAGGGATCCTTTATTTTTAAGCCACTTTTGGAAGGAGTTGTTTAAAATGGTTGGTACTCGACTGAAACTTAGCACATCCTACCACCCTCACTGATGGTCAAACTGAGGTGGTCAATAGATGTCTGGAGATTTATCTCAGGTGTTTTGTTGGCCCAAAACCCAAACAGTAGTTGGATTGTTTATCTTGGGCTGAGTTTTGGTTCAACTCAAATTACAACAGTTCAGCAGGGATGTCCCCTTTTCGAGCCTTGTATGGCAGGGATTGATAAGTGCACCACTCGTCCAGCTGTCCAAAAGGCCTATGTGAGGAAGAGATTTAGGAAATCTGACTAGAGTTGGTTATGGTTAGCCTAGTTGTAATCAGTGGTTAGCTGTTTGTTATGGTTAGCCTAGTTGTTAGCTGTTGGTTATGGTTAGCCTAGTTGTAAACTGTGGTTAGCTGATTGGTTATGGTTAGCCTAGTTATAAATAGTGGCTAGATGTCAGTTAGAGTCAGTTTTTGGGATAGAAGGATTCTTTGGGCTGGTTAGTGGTCACCAGATTGGTCTATTGGTGACCAAGGTTCCCTTCTTCCTCAAGAACGTTTCAATTCTACCTGTACAAACTATAATCACTGTTAATACATTCTTCTCCAGAATCCTATTGATTCTGGGAGTTTCTCTGGTTTCTGTTGAATTCTGTGTTTCCTGATACCAGTTTTATCATCTGGGCTGCGGCAGAAGTAGCTGGAGAAGTTTGTCGGAATGATGCATGACAAAGATAGAAGCCAGAAACACCGTTGGAATGAAACATCACGTGGGGCAAGCTGGAAAATCTGCCGGAATGAAACACGGCATGCGGTAAGGTCGGTAAAGTTGTTGGAATGAAACACGACAGGGGGAGGGAAGAAACAGAAAAGCTGGTCACAGAAGATGAACTGGTTCTGATACCATGTTAAATTAGGATAAACAGAGAGACAATATTCGACTTAATCCGTGTGTCTAAACTACACAACGGGGATCATTATTTATAATAGGCACCATAAAGGCACAATAAACACAAAATATCCTAGAAATATTCTATTTTCCTATTTTCATGATCACTTTCCTAATTACATGATTATGTTACCTAATGACCATAAATAAAAGATATCCTACTTATTTACAAGACATCTAACAAAAATAAAAGGCAATCTGTGAATTTTTTAACTTCTGGTTGTGCATTTTTTTTTTTCGGGAAGAGGGAAGGAGGAGGAGGTTTGATCGGATGTGGTATCTACTGCATATATCATATATCTACAGTATGTTGAGCTTGATTATGCACATGAAGATTTAATCTTTAAAAGAATAAACTATGAAGCAAAATATTGACATTGAATTGTTGGGGAAGATGTTTGCTTAGACAGTTCATATTCACATCTTGAATTTTATTTTAAATGAAGTCTCTTGATGAGCTGTATGTTTAGTACTCAGCTGAGCCTGAGACTATATGATAGTGTAACAGAAATATAAGAAATTTTTCATACCAAGCACCACCCTTGTGTTCTGATAGAGAGAATGAAGACGGGGAAGAAGAGAAAATTTTATAATTTGGACTTTTCTCTTGTCTGACTTGCAATCTTGTATAAGGCGGAATGTTGGGCATTATAGAGCCCAGAAGCAATTAAGCTCAATGTTGCAGACATAAGAACAGTACGATGGGTGAGCGGTTACATCAAGATAGTCAAAATCGAGATCCTATGTAGGATCAGTTGGGGGAGTGAAATTCTTAAATCATGGGATCGTAACATGGATGGTAAGATCCAAAAAAATTCTTATAAATGTATATGCATATGAATTCATATACATGCATAGAAAATAGCATACTTAAGAAAAACAACTTTAAATTACAAAAAAAAAAAAACTTACATGCATTCATAACATAATACACAGAAATGTCATGCATGAAGTACTAAGAGAGATACCAGCAGTTGCACAACCACCAGCACCTATTGATGACATTTTCAGAGCAGTAGAGGAATCAAGAACAAACAGATACCAAAACTGCCAGGTGAGTTTCAATTAAAGAGGAAGAGGTGATGGAGAAGAAGAACAACAGAAAAACGAAACTTGCGACATGAGTTTTGACTTAAAAAGAGGTGATGGGAGACAATGACACAAGAGGAATACAAAAACAGTGAGGTGAGCTTCAATCGAAGAAAGAGGAAAACTGAATTTTGACAGATGCATTTGCCATTTCGTATTCAAACAAAACTGGGTCATAAAACGGGTTACTGGGTCAAAGTGAAACCTGGTTAAGAACCTAGGGTTCTAGAGAGAAAAACTGAAAAAGTAAATTCTGTTATTATTCTTTTTGATAATGAATTCAAGGAACTCACTCTGTTTATATACAGAGTGATGTTTACAAGATTGCTTGCTGAACAAGCTAACTGATTTCTAACTAACTATGCCAGATGTCATAACTGAACAACTGTCATAACTAACCTATTTGCTGGCACAATAATCATGTGCGCAGCAATGTATGCTAACTCATTCCTACATCTCTAACAAACCTAACTCGTTTTGCGAGCTTGACAAAACGACCGATCGCACAATTTTATGAGTTTGATCGGCGATCCTACCTGTTCATACAAAAATGAGTTAGGCGCCAATATTGGGATCTCTCAGGCTGCAAGTGTAGCTTAATCTTAGATTTGGGATTCTGATTTTGACTACTATGGGTTACATGAAATAATATACCATAAAGAATGAAATTATTCGAGAGAAAGCTTAAGGTAGCTCCTGACTCCTCCCATTTTGGAAAAGATGGTAGACTCTTGTCTTATGTTGTTTGGGCATATATGGAGATGATTTGTTGATGCAGCTGTAAGGAGGGTTCACTAGAATAGTCCTATATTGAGAGGTAGATGAAGACCAATGAAAACTATAGGTCTAACCATTAAGAGATGTTTAGAGTTAAATGGTTTAGCATTCTACTTAATGACATTATTCTGTTGTTTGACCTATGTAGTTGATCTCACTGAGTGAGAAATGACTTTGGATGTTGTTGCCAAAAACAGTGTACTGTGTACCTTATGAAGGTTTAAAGAAATTGTTTGAGTACAAATAAGATAAATTTTTAATTCACAAATAGTGATGATAAAACCTAGGATTATATTGCTTTCGACTTGTTATGACCAAGGGACGTTGGATTACATGACTGATATTGAAGTTTAACTTTGTGCTTTATCCCTTGACTAATTTTCTCTAATGTTGTGGATTATACGTTGTGGTACAGTTGAAGGAAATGGCGCAAAGACTGCCAGAAGGACATAATACTGGCTCCAGCACAGACTCCTATGTTGAAACCACTAACAGAAGTATAGATCAGTCCTTAGATGAGAGCCATATAACAAGCACTATCACTCCTTTAAGTGAAGGCAGCAGCAATACAGAAAAGCCAATATTGTCTAAAACACAAAGCGGAAAGGCGGAGTGGGTGGTGCAAGATGAACCAGGTGTATACGTAAGCTTGTCCTCCATTCCAGGTGGTGGTAATGAACTTAAGCGTGTCCGCTTCAGGTATTTATCCTTTCTTATGCTCTAATTTGTTTCATATGTCAAAATTACATCACACTCTCAATTGACTATAGGTTTATTCCTTTAAGCATCCTGACAAATGTTAAAATTAATTCCTTGTCATAAAGGCATAAGAATTGACACTTAAGGATGACAATTGGACCCAAACCTAATGACTATCCATAAAAATTACCCACATAGGGTATTTACCTATCAATTGGGTTTGGGAATTACGCATAAAGTTTTGTAGGTATGCATGCCGATTATGGGTACGAATACGATAGTACCTATACATGACACAATATATTTATTATGTTGTATTATTAGAATTTGATAGATTATTGAATAATTTTTGAATTAAGTTTCATGGTTATGTTTGTTATGTTTTATATTAGTAATTAGTAATTAGTAATAAGTAATTAGTAATAAGTAATTAGATGATCCTTGAATATGTTTTCAACTACTTACATATTATATTTTAAATTTTAACGCTTGTATTTTAATAACATTCATTTTTAATAAATTTGACAAGCTAACACAATACAAAAGACTATATTCTTATAAACTTAAATGCGGGTAATGACTTCGCGTACGAGTATGTAGGTACCTTAAAAGGAAGGGTACGTGTATCAAAATTGCTAATGGCTCCAAATATGGGTATTTTTAAATGCGGACCTAGTTGCACTAAATGTGCTAAAAGAATAATTAGGTGATTGAAATCATCTATCAACTATGATAGATGGACTAAAAGTGCTATTAAACCTTTTTTCACTTTTTCAACTAAAAGAATTGTTAAACATAATATAAAACTGTATATGTATCTCCACCTGGTTGATTGAGCTTGTTGAATAATTGTTTCTTGACATATTAGCCAAAATAAGTAGTGTAAGGTTCACTCCTTGCTACCCCTTTTATTTAAATAACATATTGAATTTTGCAACAAGGTTGTATAGCTTGTGCATTGTCCACGCTTCAAGCCTGAAAGGGTGCGTCCGGAAATGTGGTAGAAATACAAAACTAGTTATTGGTCTTCTCCTTACAGCTTAAGCTTTTAAGATATAACGTAAATGACTAGTATGATGGAACACTGATGATAGTTGAAAGGAGATCAAATAAAATTTTATTTTTTTATCACAAATTACAATAGGTGGTTACATTATATAGACTAAGGCTCTCCTAATTAAGGAAATAATTACAAAAAAAATAAAATCTATACAAATCTCCTAATTACAATTGTACAAATCACATAAATAAGGAAATACATATCTCATTAAATTATCATGATATAATAACAATATCTCATAATAATATCATGATATCATAACACTCCGCCTCAAACTAGTGAATGTATATCTATCATTCCTAACTTGCAAGTAAGATCTTGAAACCACTCTATAGGATGTCCTTGCTGAACACCGGCCAACTGAAGTTCTGAAGGGATATACTCAGTACATATGAGCCCAATATCCAATTTCTCGATAAATTATCGGTCTATCTAGATGTGCTTTGTTCTATAACTTTGGACCTGGATATGAGCAATGCTAGTGACAGATTTGTTATCACTATATACTTTCATAGGAGCCTCACGTTTTATCTTGAGATCATATAAAATAATTTTCATCCACAATAATTCACATACTCCCTTCTCCATAGCTCTGAACTCAACCTCTGCACTTGACCTTGCAACTACATTTTGTTTCTTACTCCCCCATGTTACTAAATTTCCACCAAGTAACTTGCAATATCCAGTAGGAGACCTTCTATCAATGAATGACCATGCATAATCTGCATCTGTATAAACTTCCATGGACAAAATTTCCCCTCTTCTTGTAATTACAGCCCCTTCCTGGACTAGTCTTCAGGTATTGCAAAATTCTATTTACGACATGTAAATGTCTCTCCCATGCGTCATGAACTGCTTAACAACACTCACGAGTAGGCTATATCTGGTCTGGTGTGAGTGAGACAGATAGATGAGCTTGCCCACAAGTGTATGACTTTGAGTTCTCTCTACCTTTCGTGTTTTTACAACCCAATTTTCCAGTGTCTTTAAGTAGATCCAAGACAAATCTCCTTTGAGAAATGAATATGCCCCGTTTCGAGTAACTTCCATCCATAGGAAGTATTTCAACTTCCCATGATCCTTCATTTCAAATTGAACAGCCGTTTTTCTGTTTTAGATTCTGCTTTTCACGTTCATCAACTCTTGTAATAATCATGTCATTTACATAGTCCTTTTAGATAGTGAGTTTACCATTCTTAGCATGTTTTATAAAGAGGGTATGATCACCTTGGCCCTGCCTATATCCCAAGGACAACATGGTCTGTGTGAATCTGCGAAACCAAGCTCGAGGAGATAGTTTGAGCCCATATAGTTCCTTCTTCAATATGCAAATCTTAATTCTTCCTTTAGTGAATCTTCTAATTCTCCATGCAAGAAGACACTCATCACATCAAATTCATGCAATTTCGACCTGAAGTGAGCTGTGAGGGAGAGAATGATCATTATAGGCTTACGGTATTCATTTTTGCCACAAGGGAAAATGTCTCCTTGTAGTCAATCCCATATATATATCTAACAGTATATATCCACCCGCACCTACTGTCCTTTTATGCTCCGGCTTGTCAAAATTCTCCCAAGTCTCATTTTTGTTCAAGGATTTCATCTCATCATCGCTGAAATCCAGTGCTTATCCTGCAATGCCTCTTGTATTGAGTAAGGGACTCTTATAGAGTCAATAGGTGAAATGAAGCTTTGGAGCTGCACAAAGAGATTTTTAGTAAACACAAATTGAGCGATTCAAGAGTAAATTTTTTTTATAACTTTACGATTCAAGAGACTCCGAGTCAAAAGGCTCTCCCCGTGAAGCTGAGGACACGGGTAAAAAGTCTTTGACTCTTGAAAAGTGACATCTATGGGGACGTAGACATGATGACTAGGAGGGTGATAACATTTATATCTTTTTTCAAGCCATACAAGCTTTTGTGAACCTTGCATACAAGTTCTTCTAAATCCCCATTTAAGAATGCAGCTTTAATATCTAACTGCTCCAAGTGTGGATTTTCTGCATCCGCATTACTCCGGATAACTTGTTAGAGGCATCTTAAATTCTTAACTACAGGAGAGAAAATCTCTGATAGTGAAGTTTTTTGCTGAAACCCTTTCACTTCAGGTCTTGCTTTGTATCTTCTGCTGCCATCAGATTCTTCATTCCGTAGGGAGAAAGATACTGTTCCGGGTAATCTCTGGAATCATTGAATGCCACAACCAAGTCATAGAAAGAGTTATCATCAAGCCACATATCATGGGCACGGTCTGTTTTTGCTGGAACTTTGTTTTCGAGGTGATGTTAGAGTTCATCGCCTGAGTTGGTTTGAGGATCTAGAGAGAGGAACTTGAGAAGCAATGGTAGTTAGTAACGGATACTTAGAAGTAGAGGGAGAACTATATGCCTACCCATCGAGAACAATTTAGATTTGAATGATATGTCATTAGACATAATTGAGATAGGAGATTAGTTTGGATAAACTTCTTTAACTGGCACATTGGAAAATAAAATTTAAAATGATATGCGGATTAATTATGTTCCTTCTAAATAATAGCTTCCACGTGAGTTTAAAATTAGCTTGTCTCTCAATTTTGCTTCTCCATATTCCATAAGCGCTTACGAATTAAAAGGACTTTTCGTGAGTTAAGAACCCAATGCACTCAATTGAAAAACTCGCGTAGGGTAGAAGCTAATCCAAATTGGGCACACCTAGTGGGAAAATGCGTTGGTCAACAACATTTATTTTATTATATTTTTTCAGTCTTATTTAACCTTTTGGTCCTAACTGAATGATAATGAGAACCAGATGTCCAAAATCTATTGTGTTCCTTGCCAACGAGTAAAGCTCTTAAGCAAGTGTGCACATAACGTTTATTTTATTTTATATTGTTTTTGGGGTCAGCCAGTTACCTTTCGCTGGTATGATAGCCCATGTTTTATGTATAGCCAAAAGAAATGAAAGTTTAAAATAAAAATAGTGCATTGAAGATAATTTTGGGTGTTGAAGAATATTTTCTTTATCTGCTTTTCTGGTAATTCGATTTGCTGCACAGTTAACTCATTCTAAAAATGTTTTCACAGTCGAAGGCATTTCACGGAAGAACAAGCTGAAAAGTGGTGGGCTGAAAATGGAACCAAGGTATTGGAGCGGCACAATATAGTTGCCTTATAGAAAGCAAGAGAACCTGTTTCCAATCAAAAAGTCAACCGTGATTGATAGGGATCTTTTCCTTTTCCCTCTTCCAAAATTAGCAGGGATCTTTTGTCCACAATTGAGAGGCAGGATACGAATTTATGGGAAAAAGCCACAGTAGGAAGAAAACTTGCAAAATCCCGAAAAGTTCTAAACCCTTCCCCTCCCTCCTGAAAAAAAAAAAATTATATAGGAGTGAAATTTTCTTTTCTGTACTCTGGTAAAATTACATCTGGGTCTTCTTTTTTTATTCTTTGTACAACAGTGCAGATGCGTGTATGTTTCCTTGTAGCTGAGGATTATTTTGTTCAGTTGTTTTGTTTTTCGCCTTCTGTATAGCTAGTTCTCTGAACGAACCTAGTGATCTGTTACCGTGCATTTTGTCAATGTATTAATTCCATTCCGAGCATAGAAAGGTACTGAGTGCACTCCACTTCACATCCCTGGCTCTGGCTGTATCAGCGTTTATCGCTGGTTCCTTTGGCCTTTTTAGCCCTTGGCATTATGCAGCTAAAACCTTTATGCTAAAACAAAGAGGATTGTACGATGCATCACTTGATCATCACTTGTCCTTTCCACAAAAAATTGAGACATTCATCCTTTACAGAGTCCAAAAACTTATTAGATGCACAAATTTGTATTCCATATGTTCGTGCTGAACAATGTGGAGAAGGTTCCTAAAGACGAGAAATGGGTTCAATAGTATATACGGATCAGAGATTCCCTGCTCCTTGCTAAAGTAGTGTTAATGGTGATTGTTTGAATCGGTATTCTAGATACCGACTTGGACAATAAGGGTCTGGGCTGTTGTTGTACGGCTCTAGTGTGCAAGATTGTGGCGTGTCTACATCTAAAAGACACTTCAATACCCAAATCAAGAATAGTTTTGGTACATTTGGGTTAAATCATGTTTATTTTGGGAGTATTGTCACTTATTATTTATACTAGTCTCTAGTGGTCAGTCACCACCAGGTGATGATATTATTCCATTTGCGGGCTCATCGTTGATCACGATGAGTCGTATATCACAACAACGAGTATCTTGTATTCATGTCCTGTCTAGTTCTTCTCCATTTATAATCTGTTACGCGTGTAAGGCATTGAATTAGGTTTGTGGATGAATTTCAATTTCAAAAGTGGAACTATTGATACTACTATGCATTACATTTTACAAGCTAATTTGAAATTTTCTTTAACAAGTATTCTACGGTCTTGGGATTAAGACAATATAGTTAATCCCATTTCATTTTATAACTCTTATTAGGGGAGTCTTTTATCCTAAATTCTCACGATCAATTAAAACTTAACCCTAATGAATGTGAATTACCCACCAAAGCTACCATCACTGAATAGCTTTGATGCATAACAAGTCCAACTCGATCTTGACCCATCTTAGAATCTTCACACGAAATATTAACCACGGGGAGGGAGTGAACTACAAATAAGGTATATAATAGGATTAGGGTCATAAGTACCAACTAGGGCTATAGGCAAATCAGTCAGTCATGTGATACAAGACATAACACAAAAGTATCAGTGACAATCCACGACAACATAAAATATTGTATGTATGCAATTGCATGCCACTTTATTCAATGCCAACCCTTCTATCCATCACACCCAACTCAACAGACTACCCGATACAGGTCATGGTGGTCAAGTAAGCAAAATAATGAATGGTTGGTGTCTCTCAAATAACAAAATCCACGAATGCATGGCCCTGGCTTCTCTCAAGCCTTACCTCATGAAGTCATCCGAGAACATAAACACCTCACCAGGTCCAATTTCTTTACTTGACTTGAATACTATGACACCCCCTTGTGAGCGACGTCGACACCCTACTCCTATCGACTCAGTAAGCGGAAGACATTTTTTTCCATCATTAACTTCACATCCAATCTCAAACTATTTTACAAATTCTAGGGATTAAGGCGGAAGATCATAATTCCTTCTCATTCTACAAAACCTAATTGAACATCATTTATTCAAAGATACTTTGTTATCTAATCTCAAATCCTTAGATTTAACTCTACATCTTTCCTGAGTCTTAGTCTTTTACTCACCAACAACTACCATGGCTTAATAGCTTCGGCGCACATCAAACTCAATCTAAGCCCATCTCAAACTTTCACCTATAAATATTAACCACTGGAGAAAGTGAGCTACCAATAGGATACGAATAAGAATGTGTCCATAACCCCGACCGAAGTAATATGAAGGCCATCCAAACACAACCCATATTCATGTTATAACAATATCATCATAACATACTTTATATCAACACGTGATATATGAACAACTAACATCATCACAACTCAACAATCAACCAATGCACAATGAGTATGCAATAAGCCTATGTGTTTACCACATTCCTCCATGTCCTTCAGTCACACTTCTCTCCCAATTATGTGGTGTACCACACACTCGCAAGGAAGGGAGTCCCTTGTCCGACCTTTTTGTGTGTACTTATTCATATATTAAATAATTCCAATGTGTGTAGGGCTTGAAGCACTATGGCTTCATAAAACTTCAGAAAGTCATCTCGGGAACATGGATGCTCCAGACATTCCACTTTTTTACCGGGCCCGATTACCTTGGGGCTTCATAGATAGGTATAAACAACAATTCTAACCATTTGAACTTCATGCCAGCCCGACCTTTGGGATCCTTCCTGAACTGACAGAGAGGTAGAACATTGTGTATTATCCGGGACCAATTCATCTCTGAACATGGTCACCTAAGGCATCGTTGTATTTCCCACTTTCGTGTTATGTGGTAATGACAACACTTTCCTACTCCTTATCGCTCTAGACGTGAAGTTGCAATCAAACACACATATCCCCCTTATCCTCCCTTATCGCTCCTAAAGATTCATGACTAAGATGAACCCTATAAATACATATCCCTCAGACTCAATTGTCACATTCCTTCTCCATTACAAATTATGCTTACTTATATTACCATTTCCTCATTTACTTTCCATTATAATATCACTTTTTATTTGAAAACAAACTTTATCATCCATTCTTTTCTTAAATTTTCCAATTAGTTAGATCACTTAGATAAATACTCAAATTAGCTTATTTTGCTAATTAAGTCAAAATCAATTCTGTAACTAGCTTTATTCTATAACCATCTTTAAAAATCTAATTCTTCTCTTTATAAATTAAGTCTAGTGTTCCTAATTATCTTCTTACTCACTTCATTATTTAACCACAACTATATCAATATTTAAATTAATTATCTTCATTGACTTAACTCAATCATTAAGCTTTTAACTTAATTCTTATACACCATAAATTTCTTAAACTTATTTCTTTATTTTATTTAACTTGTCCAACCGTTAACTAATTTCCAAAATCACAAATTAACCTTAACTTAGCTTAATCAGAGGTTATCTCTTATCATTTCTTTAAGCCAAGCCTTAACTTACTTTATTAGGGTTTTGTTTCAATTCTTTCTCATCATCAACTTCTGAAACTTAGTCCTTCTCTTGATTAATTTGGTTTAGCTTCAAATTAAGCTTTCTAATCACACATAAACCCATCCCAAAACAGCAATAATAATAACAATAACAATAACAATAACAAGAGAAACAATAATCAACCTAAAATAGGGTTCTAAATCATGTCTACTCCTTCTCCAAGCTATATCTAACAATAGAAGCTCTTCCTTGCTGCATGTGTAACACCCAAATTTTCAGGAATTACAATAGTAACCTTGACGATAAACTAAGCATACTAGTTATCTTTTGTAGTCATAAAAATGCAGGTGTATTTTCATCCTTTTCTAAACATGCTTCGACCAGATGCATTACATATATCACATACATAATTAAACAATATAAACATAATCATAGTCAACAACCGATGAAAGTAGTTTAAATTTTACAACCCTGGTTACTAAGAAAAGAATATATCAGAATTATGAAATCCCTAGAACCAAAAAAACCTCATAAAACCAATATACTCCCTATAACCTCCGTGCAAGAAAACTTCACAAAAAAATAATGTATAGGGAACCTACCCTGTCCCAAATCAAAAGTACAGACAAGGTGGTCAAACTATAGATCTACACTCTTACATGATTAACTACGCATACCCGAAAGCTCCAAATCCTAAGCGTCCGAAACCACGAACTCCTCCTCCTGCACGTCGTCCTCTAGTCCTTTATCTACCCATCTCCTGGCCCGACCATCATCTCATGGCCAGAGTCCTATATGAGGATCACCTCCACATCTACATCAATTATGGTCATAGTCACCATCGTCGTCTCCTGAGACTCTAAGGGCACGATTCGATAATGCACAGGAGAGAAGAGCGAATAGTAGGGAAGGGGGAGTAACAAGCTCCATCTTCACTACTGCCGGTGAAGGTGTTGGATTCGTTGTAGCCAGCAGAGACGCCGACATAACTGTCGTACCCGACGTCAAAGCGCCCATGCTGTCCATGGCTCCAAGAGCGGGTAAAGGGAAGTCAAGTGTCCTCCTGTAAATCTGCCGCTCGAACCGCTAGCCTATCCCGTTGATTCGATCCTCTGTGATCCGACCCGTGTACGTCGCACACCGTTAGCGGGGGTCAACTACCTAAGCTGACGGGTCAAGCTCATCCATGAAAATGAGGGTCGCCTCCCCCTGATGTGGAAGGTCATCCCACGAGTCCAATGACTCCTTGCCATTCATAATCTGATGCAGATGTCCGCGAATCATCTAAAAAGAAAGAAAAAGCAAGGGTCACTTCTAAAATAGAAAACATCATATATAATACATGACAAAGTAAAATATAAGTTCACACTATACTCAGGCAATTCATTCTACATAACACATTAGTCTCAACTTAAGTCATACACAATCATCAACCGGAAGGTCATTCTATATACCATGCTCGTGAAAATCTCCATGATCTGAATGTAACGCCTGCTCAAACATGGTAGGCACGGCAACGACAGCTCTCTTGATTTCATGCCACTTGTTTAATAACTCTCATCGTCATTCGTGATCGATTATGGAATCAACTCACGGTTGCCCTTGATCGTCTCGTCTCAAGCTTGGTACGCCATTGTCACCAAGTCCCTGGTCTCATTAATTCATGATATGATCCATGATTAGTCACACAACGGAAACACTCGTATTAAATTCAAACTTTTCACTAGAAATGGCTGCACTCTTCACCTGAGTGGCCAGAATCACCGTACTCATAGGGCGCAATAAGGTTCTCGTCTCTTCGGCAACCTGTTTCTCGTTGCTCTTCTGCATTCGATAAAAAACGATAATTTAACTCATACGGAAACATGTGACCAATTCAAGAGGAATCCATTTCAGAAAATCATGTCATGTTTTATCATCATGCTTTCACAATATAACTCGCAACATCTCAGCAATATTCACAACATGAACTCATGCATCATTGCAACATTTCATCAGTCGTTCAATCATGCACTTTAAGTTCCAATCAACAAGCTTTACTAAGAAATCATATTGTACTTATATGAACATATATTGTCATGCTATTTAAAAGTTCGAAGCGCCCTTACCAGAGGCGCTTTCCTTCCTTGCAGCGAACTCTTGATCACGTTTCGGTACGTCCTCCGCACCTTCACAAAAAACACCCAATTAGGTGTTTTCCCGAAAGCACAACGACTCGACAAAAACTACTACCCACTCGTTCGTCTACCCTTCGAGTTCTACAGCTTTGTCTAACAACCTTTGAAATCCAAAGCAAGGTACTTGGAACTTTTAAAACCTCACCCCACACTCAGTGAAAAAACAATTCTTGACACTTGGACTCATTTTCAACTGGTTCATTGTCATGACAACCAACACTTAGACCCTTACCCAAAATTCACTTTCAAAATAGGCTACCAAACACATACAACAAGCTCAAAACAAAGTTCGGTTTTCAAAATTTTCCTCCAAATAAACCCTCGGCTAGCATGCCTGAAACAACCCATATTTTTTTCTAAAATCCTTCTTCTCAATTCCTTCATAATCAAGATATTTTATCAAGCCAAAAAGCAAGTTTTCAACATAGAAAAATCTTTTCCCAACACTCTCATGCTCTCGGCCTCACTCACAAGATGCACCAAGGATTTTTTCTCAATTCTTTCTACCAACAAACCCATTTTCCTCATTCACTAAAACACCAAATTAAGAACATTTCAAATTGAAATTTCATGAACTTCCCACAATCAATGTTCTTCCCCACAAATTAAATATCCCTAAAATTTTCTTTTCAAACTTTGATCACGACACTATTTGCCAAAACACTCAAACAACACATAAACAATGTTCAAAAGAGATTTTCCCAACCTCAAACATCAAGCTTGCTCTCGGCCAAGCTTCAAAATCTTTCAAGGTAAAATTTTTCCTTCAAAACAACTACCATATAATTCCTAAAAGCACATAAAAAGTGATATAAACTTCAAAGCTTAAAACCCTATTTTTTGTCATGAAGAATTTTTTTCCAAAATTCTAACTCTTTGAAAAACTAATTACATTTTTTAGAAGCTCTCGACACCGACAACCACATCTCCAAAAGAACTTTGAGAAAAAGCCATTTTCAAAAGTCACTTAAGAACCAAAACTCAACTTTTTGTAAAACAAAAATATGGCTCAATAGATCATCACCATGGTTACAACTTTGTCAAACATACTTTGAATAAAGTAATTTTCAACATCACTTTCAGGACCAAAACCCAACTTTTTGTAAACCAAACTACACTCCCAAAGAGCAAAGGAAAAAGGTAACAACAAATGTGAAGAGGACAATTGCTTTTAAGAAACTATGAAAAATCAAAATCATGTTTTTTCAAAACTAAAACCAACACCACAAAATTCTTAACCTTGTCCAGATTTTTGTGTGTCTGGGTGTGCGTCGCGGGTTTGAAGAGAAAAAAGGGGGAAGATTTGTGTTTTTTTCTTAATTAGTGGCCTAAAGTGTAATTAGTGTCTAATTATGGATAAGCTCAAGCTTAGTCAAGGACCCAACATAATTAGTGACTCATTATGGATAAAATTAAGTATAATCCTAGGGCACAAAGCACTTTATGTCTAATCACCTCGCCAATCACCTTTATGGTGAGTTGCGCCGATCACCCGCTCACCTTGAATCAATCACTTTCTAATATCGAGCCTTGGTCGCAAAAATATCTCGAAACATTTTCCTCGAGATCCGACTCGTTTACCGCCCGAAAACACTATTTTTTGAATTTTTTTATTTCGGAAAAAGATTCCTTACGACATTCTAAGATTTTCCATCTCATTCGGAATTTTTAAAAATGTCTTGGTCAACACTTTTTTCTCACTCCTATGTCTGTACAAAACCTATGTGGCTTGCCAGAAACTTTCCCGAGCCCCGGAACTAAAGGATATCAATATTACAGTCAATCTTCATCAAATCACACACACATCATCATGAAGTCATATAAAAAGTCAAATTCTCGCTTAAATATCATTTGAGGTTTGATTGACGTCTTTACGGTGAAACGCCGCTTCCGAACTTTTCACAGATAACTCAAACAACTTATCATATCAAACTCACGCTTAATAGCGTCCAACATATAAAAACAGGTAATTAAATAATTACATAATTTCCCAAAATATCCGAGTCTAACAATACTGGCCCCCTTAAAATAGTTTGTCCCCAAAACTACGAGTCAGCAAAAAGCTATGGGTATTGCTTTCTCATCTTCTCCTCTAGGTCCAATGTCGCATCTCTCTTGATCTAGTTCCATATCACTTTCACCATAGGAACGTGCTTGCCCCTCAGTTTCTTGACACTTCTATCCTCTATCTTCATAGGTGGAACTTCGAATGACAAATTTTCCTTTAGCTGGATATCATCTGGCTCAATGACATGAGATAGATCAGGAATGTTCTTGCGTAGCTGCAAAATGTGAAGGACATCATTTATGTTGGAGAGAAATGGTGATAAAGCTATCAAATACACTACGAGTCCCGCCCGTCGAATGATATGATAGGGTTTGATGAACTTAGGAGTGAGCTTCTTGGACTTGACAGCTCTCCCTACTCCTGTCGGTGGTGTTACACGTAGAAATACGTGATCACCAACCTCGAATTCGAAGTCCCTCCACCGCTTGTCAGCATAGCTAATCTGTCTGCTCTGAGAAGTCCTCATCTTTTCTCTAAGTTGTTTTACCTTCTTAGTCGTCTGCTAAATAAACTCAGGTTTACCGATCATGCTCTCCCCATTCTGGAACCAACAAAAAAGCGACCAAACTTACATCCATAAAGGCCTCATAGGGTGCCATCCCTATGCTCGCATGGGAACTGTTGTTGCAGGTAGACTCAATCAACGGTAACAAATCGTCCCAACTTCCACGGTTATCCAGAACACAAGATCTTAGTCAATCCTCCAAAGAATGTATGGTCCATTTCGTGTGTCCATCTCTTTGCGGGTGGTACGTCGAACTCAATCTCAATTTCATCCCCAAAGCGTCATGCAAGGCCCTCCCAAAAGTGTGAAGTGAACTTTGGGTCCCTATATGAGACGACGCTAGAAGGAACTCCATGAACTCGTACAATCTATGCAAGATAAATCTCTGGTAGCATCTCCAAGTTGTACGTCGTCCTTACTGGAAGGAAATGAGCCGACTTAGTCAACCGATAAATGATTACCCAAATGAAATCATACTTCTTCTGTGTCCGCAGCAATAAAGCAACTAAAAATCCATGGAGATACTGTTTCACTTACATTTCGGCACATCCACTGATTGAATCAACCAAGTAGGCTTCCAGTGTTCCACCTTTGCTTTCTGATATGTCAAGCAAGCGATAACATATTCCACAACCTGTTTCATTATTCTTGGACACAAAAAATTTAGCTTTGAGTCCTGGTTATGTGACATTTTAACATGGGAACTTGTGAATATATTCTTGTTGTTGTTGTTGTTGCTGCGGTAATTCGTGCTACTGCTTACTTTTTTTATGTTTTATTTTTGTCACAAATGTTGTTGATTATTCTATTTTTGGAGTTAACCCTTTCTGTTTGTTGTTTGTTGATTGGGCGCTTAATGCCATAGACAATCAGGGCGATGATGTGCATGATGGATGAATTTGAAGCTAGTGCAAGTGGTGCAAGAAAGGTCTAGAAGAACAGAGAAACTTGAAGAAATTATTCCCTGCTTTTATTGAAGGTGCAAGAAACACACAAGAAGGGGGGGGGTTTGAATTGTGTAATCATTTTTGAAATTTATTCGATAGATCTGCAAGGTTGATTACTTGTTTTTCAGTTATGATTAATTTGTTGTGCAAGCATAGATGAATATACGGCGGAAAAGCAATATAACTTAAAGAATAAATCACACATGATTTTTATCCTGGTTCACCCCCATAATCGACAGGGCTACGTCCAGTCCTTGGCTTCACCAAGATTTTCCACTATTTAAATAAATAGTACAAGTATTATCAGGGACTTCTCCCAAGTATTCGCAGGACTTCTCCTATCAAGTATTCGCAGGACTTCTCCTATCAAGTATTCGAAGGACTTCTCCTTACAAGTATTATACAGGACTTCTCCTGACACCTTTTTCAGGGTTTTTCTTTTCTACAAAATCTCTTCTGATAAGAGTAGGTAGAAGAAATGAAGCTCATAAAAACAGAGAGATCATAAGCAAGTTGATCTCTGTTTTTAGTTATGTGTGTGGGATATGATGAGAGTTATACTCTGTAAGTTTTTCACACACATAAGCAACTCAACTCAGGTTTTGATATGACTTGAAGTTTCCTGAGTTGAGACCAAGACTGCCTTGGTCTTTTGGAAGAACTAGATTGAGATGTGTACAATTTAGTTCTATTCGCCGAGTTGCTACGGAAGCAGGGTTCTCTATATATATCTTCAGTTGAAGATATTTGTTCTTCCTTCACAGTAGGAGAGAAAACCTGCCCGTAGTGCTTCTTCCTCTCCAAGCAGCACATAACGGCTAGTTCTGCATCTCTCAGCAGGTGTAAGACATGATCTGAGATCTCTCAGCAGGCGTAAGACATGTTCTGAGAATCATCGATTCGTCTGGGTTGATGTCGTCTGGCTCCATGCTGTGCGAGTAGCATTGAGCTAGTTTCTCTGTATATAATGTGTGAAGATTCAGCGGTGGAGATTTTTTTGACCATTTTACCCCAGTGCTTGACAGCTAACACTCATCACGTGCTTTGGTCAGATATTTGAATTTCGACCGTTGAGAGTGTACGATGCTCAGAGATTCTTGCCGTTGATTCCGCGATGTCAGCTTGATTTGAGGAAAAGAAGAAAAGCAGTGGGACCAGGGAGTATTGAATTAATTGTGTCCATTCTTTTCTTTCTGTGATTGCCAGTACTTTAATAAATGTGCGGACGAGGTAGATGTCTTTGATCCAAGAAGCAATTACTCAAGAGAAGAAGAATAATTTCTTTAATGCTTCTGATAACCTGATATCCTTGAGAAGCACATTTCTTGATCTTTGTACCTTTGGCGCAATTGATACTTGAGCGGACGGATTCTTCCTTATAGATTGGCAGATGCAGTCTCCATGCAATGTTCGAGATTCCGCTGTGAGTAAATTTATATCGGTGGACGGACTTTCTTCATTTGGTTCTTCTTCCAGGATTTAGAGTTTTCTTGGCTTAGAAGACTGAATCCTTTCTTTTCTTCTGTTGCTTCTTTGGGAGTTCTTCATCAGAGAGAGAGAGAGAGTTGATCTTTCACAACTTCTTTGTGTGCTCGAGAAACTTCGAGGTCGAAGGTGTTTCTTCATAGGTTGTCATGCTCTTTCAGCTTTGGATAGAGCAGTCATATTTTGATCACTGTAGGGTTAAGTGGCAGACTGTTTCGTCTTCTTGATATAGGCTTTGACTTGAGCGAGCAGACTTTGATGAAGCATCCTTGAGAGAGGATGTAGAGTGTTGTTGCTGTTTTGGCTTTCTTGAGCCACCAGACTGTCTTATACGAGAATGCTTTCCTTCGTATATCTTTGACATTGTTTCCTTCGAGGTGACCGGACGAACTCTTCTGGTGGACTAGTTCTCTTGATGATGCTTTGATGTCTATTCATTCCTTTTAGAGATGGTTATTCCTGTGCATGAGAATTTTCACTATGTTAGGAATTTCATCTTTGACATCATGAAATCTTAAAGAAATTGTTAATTATCAAAACATAATAATTCATTTAATTATTTGATTCTAACATTTATTCCCTCGGATGAATGCTCAACCTACTCTTGTGACTTTCATCTAGAGCTAACTTCGTCATCTCGGCATCGTCTGACACGCATACTCGTCTGTTATGTAACATCCCTCATTTTCACCAGCCAGGTAACTACCTTATGCTTGTTACCTATATTGTTAACAAATGAGGTAGAGTGTACGTGCCTATCTCAGTAGGAGAAATAGTGACAAATAATTATAATACACACACAAACACATTCTCTCTCTCTCACACACACATATCTATATATATATATATATGCGTGTGAGTGTGCGAATAGTTATACATGGATGATAAGTAAATATTATGATAGCTTATTACTAGTAGTAATAGTAAATATTGGAAAACATAGTCATAACAGTGGCAATAGGAACCCTAACTACTATACTGTAAGACCCTCAATTTCTTGTAATTGCACTTTAGTCCCTTGAATTTCTTATAATTGCATTTTGGTCCCTAGAATTATTGTAACTGTAATTTGGTTTCTTGAGTTTGAATAATAAAATCTTGATCCTTGGACTATTTGAAAATCGAATCAGCTTTATTTGGCCTTAATGGTGTTTTAATTTTGATTTTGAATGAAAATGATGGGTGTTGATGAGTCTTATTGGCTTTGTCTTGAGGTTAATGGGTTTTGATGGCAACTTTAACAAAGGGAGTTTAAGGTTCTAACAACTTCATAAAAATCCAAACTCAACATATCAAAAATCTGAATCGGTAGAATCGTAGATCGGGACAAGGGGAGTAACTTACCTCAAGTGAGCAAGTGAAGAAGATGAGAGGAAGGGGCTGCCATGGAGGTGTGGAGGTTCGGTTGTGGTGATGAGGAGAGGAAGAAGATGAAGAGTGTAACGCCCCGATTTTTGAATTGAGGGATCACATTATAATTATGCGGAAATAAGTTTCGTAAAACCTCTCAAAAGGGTCCCTCATTTTTTTTTTAAATTCAAATTCGTCACTCAAATAAATATTTAACAAGTATTAACCCATAGTTAACATAAAATCTAAGGGAAAATAAAATAAAGTATCAATAACATAAAGTTCATCTAAGCATTTGAAATCAAAACAAAATTCCAATTCATCTTCTCAACTTCATCTTCACTTCCTCCCCCCACTTCGCCTCTTCAATCTACGCTTCACGTCGTTCCTCTGTACACACAAGCAGAAAAGGGTTAACTTCGAAAAAAAATATCAATCCACAATAATTAATAATTATTAAATACAATAATAAAACAAATCAGAAATAAAAATAAAATAATAGATAAATAAAAAGAACAAACAGGGCAGCACGCCCACTCATCACCTCAAACATACATATATATATATATATATATATATATATATATAAAAATACAATAATAACAAATTGGAAATAAAAATAAAGTAAAATCAAACAGAACAGCACAACCCGTTTTTTTTTATTTGAAACATCTATATTTATAATAAATTCTTTTCTCTTTATTATGCAATTCATTCTAAAATGTCTACATGCATAGCTATGGCCAAATTTTCCCCGAAACAAGGGCAGGACAATCACGTGGGACAAACACCCACCACATTGCCCTCGGCCTGATCCCACGGGACAAGCACCCGTCACATCAGAGCCTAAACAAAACCTAAGTAATGCATATGTTATGACTCAAGTGATTTCCAACATCATGAACAACAGTTCCCACATCAATCCAATGTAGTCATAATATCACACGCCAATACTTTTAATTTCTCTTAACATATGAATATGTTATATCAAATATTCACTTCAATTACTCTTCACACAGTAGCAAGTGAATAAATCATGTAATTGATCAAGCCAACACAACAAGATTTTAAGAACAAATAGGTTAATGGCAAACACAACGACAATCAATTCCTAGCGAGAAGTTACCCTTACCTTTGATTATTTTGCATCAACTTCAAGCTCAACCTCGAGTAAGACCCCGGAATTGAGTGTAGAATTTCTTGCTCGACCTCGACACTCCAACGTCCGTCCTCGTCTCAGAAGTGAAGAGAATTTCGTGCTCAAGCTCTGGCTTTGGAGAGGAATTCTGAACCCAGAATAGAAACACTTTCGGGTTAAAACCGAGCTTACAGCCAAGGATAAAACTCAGGGATGGAACGGGAGGAAAGAGCTTACCAAGAACAAGTGGGAAGCCTTTGAAAGAGAGTGTTAGAGAGTCCTAGGCCTTCTCCAAGAGGAAACACAGAAGCAACGGAAATAGGTTGCAATATGAGAGCACAGTCGAGACTTGACAACAGCAACAAGGAAGTGGTTTTCTCTATAAGTTTTTGAGTGAGGAAGTGGAAAATAACTTCTGAATGCTCCCTCCTATAAGTTGCACGAAATTTAGGGTCAAGTGGGAGGTTATGTTTCAACTCTTTTTCCTATTTTCAAGCAGCATTTTCCACTAAAATCTATTCTCTTTTTAATTTTCTTTTATTTAAATTTTGAATTCAAAAAGAGTGGAAACAGAAAGGAATGAGGGCAAGGAAATATGCTCTCTAACCAGCATATAACACGCCCCCTAGCACCCAACAAGGCTGACTTCTTCCTCTTTTTACTCCTCCGAAACAGAAAATGAACCGGGTCTTGATTCTGGTTTAAGTAAATTTTGCTATTTAATTTTATTAATCTCAAGTAATTAAATTCAGAAGGCTTCTTCAAAAATAAGAGAATATTCTCTCTCTACTCTTTAATTTCAAAAATGAAAGGGAGAATGATAACAACTTCTTCCTCTAAGAGCTTCGGCACTAACAAAACGTATGTAGTCGCGTTTTCGGTTAAAAACAATTTCTGTTACTAAATCCTTTTAATTATTTCTTCACAATAAATTTAAAAACTATTCCTAAGCACAAAGGAATATTATCTTTTCATTCCTCTCTAAAATTTCGAAATTAATAAGGAAAAGAAGAAGAAATAAAATCAGCTTTAACTAAGATTTGAATTTCAAATATACAGAAA
Organism: Acmispon strigosus; assembly: GCA_030819835.1. Taxonomy (NCBI): domain Eukaryota; kingdom Viridiplantae; phylum Streptophyta; class Magnoliopsida; order Fabales; family Fabaceae; genus Acmispon; species Acmispon strigosus. The sequence goes on along the minus strand of JAUAMA010000004.1, from coordinate 26,127,058 downwards.
CAGAAAATAGGTAGAGCAAGAGAATATGCTCAGCCACATGGCTGAGTGGTGTGTCCCCTTAGAGAGAAAATAGGGAATGAGGCTGAATTATTATTCTCTTGGAAGTTCCTTTAAAACGGAACGTATCCGGTCTTGTTCGGCGTTGAAATTCGTTCGATTACTTTATTTATTTATTCCTTTAATAAATCAGAATTTATCAGGGCATAAAAGAATATTCCTTCTTGTTCCAACCTCTCAAAAATTCGAAATTAATAAAAGGGAAGGAAATGAAAATTAATCCTACATTAGATAGGACTCGAACACTAGCCTTATCAGTCAAATGTCTAAGTCTCAACCACTAAACCATGACTCATTTTGTTATAAATCAAGCAAATATATTATTTAATCAAGTACCAATCAATCTATTAGGATTTCATTCATATCAAATCTTAAAAGACAATACCAACAAAATATAATTCGAACAAAGGTCTAGCTGGGACTAAAACTGAACTATAGAATAGTTCAGGGACCAAAGCATAAATAATTCATACTTCATGGACCAAAAATATAAATACAAAAAATAGAGGGTCTTACAAAGAGCTCTCACTTTCTCTCTCTTAATCTCACTAAAACTCAATTAATGATGCTTACATGGAAAAACAACACAAAACCCTCTCTTTAAAGAGGTTTGGCCGTGGGTTTGGGCCTCAAAAGGGGGTGAATTTAAAATTTTAATTAACCCTAGGGACAAAAGTGTGAAGGGTTAAAGGTTAAAGTAAAAATCTCTTTTTACTATTTGAGGACCAAAGTGTAAACTCTCAAAGGCAAGGACTAAACCATAAACTTTGAAGGGGCAAGGACCAAACTAGGATTATAGAAGATTAGGAAAATATCTTGAATATTTTATTATTATATTCCTAATCCATGATGCATCAGTGCGTCAATGCGTCAGTGCGTCAATGTACCAGTGCGTCAAGCCACCGGTCATCATCTGAATCTGGTCATCAGTGAGTATCTCAGTGTCACTGAGAGTATCTGTCCAGGGGTCATTTATTGGTTTCGGGGTACCGGGCCCGCACAATTAGGGGTCGGGTTGATTTTTCTCGAAGTCTGCTCCACGTTGCCCGAAAACAGTATTCACCGGGTCACTATTCACGAAAAATTGTCATCACGAAATTGTTCTCGAAACGCCAAACGAAATCGTTTGAGGCTTTTTAGATTCTCGATCCGGGGTCCCGAAGTCTTCCATTTCGCTGCTGAAGTTTCGGCTAAAAGTCCCGTTTGCGCGAAAAATCTTTCTCGGGCTCCGGGAGGAAACCATATCAGTACTACAGTCGTTCTTCACGAAATTTTCCACTGATCCTCATTGTGATAGTGAGAACTTCTTAATCTCGTCCGAACTCAAAGTCAGGTCTATCTTAGTTTCGTACCAAGTGTCGCGAAGAATACTTCATCGGTACTTCGGCCGACGATATCGCTTGCCGATGCCGCCGAGCGGATCCAAACAGTACCTTGGAATAATTAAATAATTATTTAGTTACTGGGGAAAATTCCGGGTGTTAAATCCTACCCCCCTTAGATTAGTTTCGTCCTCGAAACTACAGGTTGACGAAGTGCTTGAGCAAAGTCTTCTCCTACTTTCTCTTCGGGTTTCCACGTTGTTCTTTCCGTGGTTCGTCCAATACTACTTGGCTGGGGAAACTCTTTCCCCTGCAATTCCTCATCGTTCTTGTCCTCGGTCTTCATGGGAGAAACTATGAGTGAAGAGTTTCCTTTGGGTTGAGAGGGTTCTGACTCAACAACTACGCATAAGCCTTCCTGGCTTAATTGCCTTCCCGACTCCCGTCGTCAGGGTCTCTCGAGGTGAACTTTCTTCCGCCTTTCATGCTCTAGTCCTCTTACTGCGTAGTCCTTACGCCTTCTCTGAGAAGTTGTCATCTTTTCTTTACTCGACTCAAACCCTTCCATGGTTTTCCAAGAAAGTATAACTCCAAGTACCGGTTTCTATCGTCCTGGTGTGATTCAAAACATCTTGCATCCAGACTTCACTTCGCAGGGTGCCATCCCTGGGTTGTACGATAGTCGTCATTGTAGATAAGCTCCATCAAAGGTAGCTGTTCCCTCCAGCTTTTACAATGGTCCAAGGCACATGCCGTGAAAAACCTCTAGTGATTCCAATATTTTTTCAACTTTGTCTTACCGTCGAAGGGTGACAGAAGAATCTTGGTCCCGTCTTCAAATACCATCTTGCATAAAACTAGGCAAACAAGCACGTAGGTAACATTCAAGTTAACACGTAAGGCACATTCCACACCAAAATAACTAAACAGTGTGGTCGATGGCTCTACAGTTCCTATGTGCACGTACAACTCCCCGTTGTACAAAAATTCCATTCAAAAAGGATAGCACGAAACCTCGTAGGTTGGTTGGACACTCAACCGATTTCCGTGCGAAAAAAGTGCCGCGGACAGTCGAGAGTTCTCACTTACACGGGTACGTTTTGCATAATGTTCCCGAAAGATTTCATCTCCGGTCTAGGGTTCTGCTTAACCCAAATTGTAACAATTTCAAAATGCTCGATTCGACGAGAAGGCTTCAACTTTAAGCTCTTCAAATCGCTCCTTCAGGGGCGATTGGAATATCGTTCCATATCCGAGATGAAGTTGGGTACATTCTTTGCAGTTAAACATCCTTTGAAAGCATACTTCTAACGTTCGTTGCACGTTGAAGATTTTCTCTGTGAGTTGAGGCGAGCTGACTTGGTCAATCCTCGATTACCCATATCCATCGATGTACTGTCCCACTTCCACTCGGGGACGTTACGGGGCTGAAACATTTTCTGCAAGCTCCTCACGTTCCGTCCTTGCCTTCTAACAAGTAAGGTATGCCATCACACTCAATCTGTCTGCTTCCTTCTTCATGATAGCCTTGATCCAACTTCAGACCTTGAAACTGTTTGAACAATTCCATCTTTCTCACCGTCATGGTGGAGGCATTCATTGCTGGTTGATCCAAGACCAGGCAACCACGATGAACTTCCTCAGATGGTACTGCGGGGTAAGGCCATACTTCCTTATGGGCGTTTCCCATTCACGGCTACTTCAAGCTTCCTCCTTCAAATCCAACGAGTATCCCAAATTCTTGTGATAATTGAAGGTAGTGTAGCACTCTCATAGAGGTGGCGTCTTCATAACCCGAGCGCAATCTCCACTGCGGCTAATTCCAACTGATATCTTTGACAGCCCTGCTTTGGTGTCTTTAACCGTTTCCAAACAGGCACCACCACTCTGAGGTCCTGCTTCAGAACACGACCTATCCTTTGGTATACGTATCGACATCGACTACGTATTTTTCTCCCCGTTATGGCAACTAGTGTTGACGAAGTTGTCCACTGTTTCTCCATTCGTCGATAACCGAACTCATCCCTCTTTGTCCTTGCAAAAGGTTGGTCCTTCTCAATGAGTCGCATTCACGATCCCACTAGCTTCGAGAGTCCTTTGGTGAAGTATTGATAGTAACCATCCAGATCGAAGCAACTCTTCGTCTCAATCGCTGTCTTCAGTCGTTCCCATGCTAACCCCCATTCCACTTGGCTGGGTTGACTGTGATTCCTTCCCTTTAAATCACATGTCAAAAAGGTTTTACTCCTTCTAGTCGAACTCGGACTTGAAGGACTGGTATACTGCTTCTTCACCGTAACACGTGCGATACTGGTCGGAGCTAATCTCTCCTGTTCTTCAAAAATCTTGGCACGCACAAGTACGTCATGAATAATTGCGGCTATGAATGGTACAAGGATGGATGAGGTCTCCCCGTCTTCGTATCTTACGAAGGCGGCTGCTGCATTGGTCACTCCAAGGCACCGCAAGACACTCATTCTGTTCGTAACGAGTTCTGGAAATGGTCTTTGGAACATCCTCTTCCTCAATCCGATTCTGACGATGTAGTGGTCCTGGTCGATCTTAGGGAACAACACTGCTTGTCAAGTTGGTTCACCAAGTCATCGGTCCTTAGTAAGAATATTAGTCTCTTACTGTCGTTCCACTCGGTTGTCGTCAATCCATACAGGGTCGGAACCTCCTGTCCTTCTCCTTTAACAGCAACGCTGGCACTTTCCCTAAGCGAAAAAACTTTACCCTTGCACGACCACTCCGAGTTAATTCCATGGGTCCATCACTTGTACTCGGTGGACGGCGCAGGTGTAATATGTAAATTGCAACTGAAATGGGTCTTGTGTCGCTTGCACGCTTCACATCTTAATTTCCCTTCTCTCTTCAATGTTGACCGGTAGAAGATACTCCCGAAATCCTATATTCAAAGCGGTTCCTACAAGGTTCTTTGTAAAGCATTCAGAGACACTCTGTTTTATCCTACACACACTATCCAGTTCCACATGGTTCTGAGATAATCGGCTCATTCAAAGATTTGTAGGGGGTACATATATATACATATAAATAGTAAATGCAAACAAAATGAGTGAAAGGACATGCAATATCTAGCGGTCCTCACCATTCATCAAAATGAGTGAATGCACCGCGATCAGCTCAGATATCCTGACGGATAAACAAACAACATATAAGGAGGTTCTCCACTCAAGGGATAAACCTAAAAATATCTACAAGTTCGGATGCTCCTGGATCTCGTCATGCTTGGAGAAGCCATAAGGTTGATCAGGCCTTACAAAAAAAATCCCTAGCAATCGAAGCCGGAAAATCCTAATTGCAAACACAAACAGCAAGCAACTTAGCATAGAAAAACCCGTTCCCCGACAGCTCTGGTTTTCTCAACCGGAGCTCTGATACCACAATGTAACACCCCGATTTTTAGCGCGTTACTGTAGCAATTAAACAGTAAATAAACATGCAGGGGCATTTTCAAAATGTAGAAAAAGGAGGGTTTTTTTTCTTCAAAACATATCCTTTTCGAAACATGCCATGCTAAGGTGCATTAGTATTATAAATACCTAATTCGCAAATAGCCAAACATATGGCATAAAGTGACCGACAAGCAGCTTAGAGATTATTTACAAACACTTGGTTTCAAAAACTCTGTTGTTAGTTGTAAAAAGCAAACTAAAACTCCTACCTATACATAATCACACATAAAAATCAACGTCTGGGAGGAGGCGTCCTGCGACCAAGCGTCCAGCTTCTAACTTGATCTCCCTTGTATCACCATCCACCTGCGACTTCTGGCTAAAGCTATCCGGCTGGTGACGGATCACCGGCAAACACACATAACATTAAATGCAAGGGTAAACTTCCAAACAGATAATACGCATAAGAGATTCTAATGATAATATTAATAAACAGGCATCTACATCAAGAGGGTGCAGGAAAGTAAGATAGATAAACATACGGGCCATGCAAGAAAATTTACAATCAAACGTCAATCACAACACAGTTAGATTATCAACCAAAAACAAACTCAAGCGGCACATAGCTGGTTGGGAATGAACTTATTATCCCAACCGAATACGGCACATAGCCCAGCACATAGCTGATTGGGTATAAACTTGTTATCCCAATCTTATTCGGCACATTGCACGACACATAGCACGACACAAAGCACGACACAAAGCACGACACATAGCATGGCACATAGCACGACACATAGCACGACACATAGCACGGCACAAAGCACGACACAAAGCACGACACATAGCTTCCCCACAGTATGCTGGATGAATAGCCTTGCCATTCCAAACAGCTGGGGCATGACGACAGCGTCGTCTTGAGGAACATCCCTGCATACAAAATTCATGAGCAGAAAACAATAATAACATGAGCGAGTTCCTTACTTCAATTCCCCACCTAGCGGAAACGTTGTTTTTACGAATCTGAGTCCCTTTGTCGAAGGCGGCGTCATCCATTTCGGAGAGCCTGTCTACTTCGAGGGATTGTGATTGCCTGAACCCTCCTGGTCCATTGATCTCTCGTCGGTAGCTACCGAAGCGTAAAGACGCCCGCTACAAACAACGAGGCATTACCGAATAAGCTACCCAATTTTCTTGAGAAAACATCTCTTGAAATAATTTTTGTAAAGTTCTTTGCGGCTTTTGGAAAACATGTCTTATGATTCCTCGTTAGGAAGTCCTTATAGTTCTTTTTCCCAAGACATGGCTTAATTTTCTTTGCAAGATAAAACTTGCAGGAAAGAAGATGTATCGTCCTTAAGTTCATAAAAGGGGTTGATGTATTCCTTTAGTAAATTATGAATTTTCCTTTAAGAGAGGTAGGACGGATTCGTTTCGAAAGCTCACGGTTTAACTTTAGGTTTTGTAGAAAGCATGTTCCAAAACATTCATTAAGTTTCTAATAGGAAGCTTCTTTTATTCTTTTCGAAACAGTTAAGCCTTTACTTTTCAAAACAAATTCTGCATACTTATTTTGAAAGGAACCCCATTCCCATGGTAGCTTATACTAATTCCCCGGCTAGCGCACACAAAACAAAAGTGGCAAGGCATATCAATCATTTCATCAAGCAAAGTCAAGGGAAGACGGTAATTCAATAAATATTCTATGAGGCATAGAATTACATAACACAACATACATATTCAATCAATCATACATCAAACAATCCTAATCCAGCATATCAGATGCCTTCAGATACTTCAATCAAATTCAAGCAATATAAGTCGGGTCATTCTTAGAACGCCATCGACTAACATACAACATAATAGTATAAACATAGACATATGCTTAATAGCTAATGTAACGAAGTGCCCTTACCGAAGAATTGTTCGATCCAGGTAATTACGTAAGCTCCGATCGTCCTGGCCGGTCCGAAGTCTCGTAAACCTTCAAGAAACATAGCCTAGCTCAGAATTTGAAACTCAATCCTAAGGTCCTTGCTACTGGTCCTACATGGTTTCTATTCCTTAGAAAATGGTCCAAACTCTTAGGAAAAAAAATCTTGGAAGTCGAAGACGTTTTTAACAACTTTGACGTTCGTCGAAAGAACACGGAAATCAATTTGAAGGCTAGATGCTTACAAATCAATTTGAAGGCCTTAAACAAAGTTTTGAATCCAAAAGCACACACAAAACCTCAAAGGGTCAATTTTGTCCAAATTATTTAAATTCACAAAAACCTTCCATTTTTACCAAACAAGTCATTAAACTACACAAGACAATTTCACAATCCAAAATATAACTTCTAATAAAAGTTTTCCAAAAAAAATTTTAAGTCTTGAGTTCAAAAATCGTCTAAGTGTCAAAAACACAAAATTACATTCCAATTGCAAATTTTCCAAAAATCAAGTTTTCTTAACTTAGCAAAACCCAAATTAAGCTATGAGTTCCAAAATCTAATTTACCCAAAAGCTCAATTTGAAATCTTCAAATTCTAAATTTACCAAAACTTCTAGAAATTAATTTTCTAGGGCTTTAAACACACAATTTTCACTAGGCCCTTATGCACTAATTAGGGCAAAACCTTTCCTACAAACCCAAAACCATTTTCAAGCATTTAAACAAACTCAAAAGCTAGTTGGAAATCAAATTATTCCTTGCCCCAAAACAGCAAGCAATTCGGCCAAACCCAAATATTCCAAAATCAATTTTTTTTTCAAAACTAACTTGTACACATCAAAGGTTACATGAAATCTATGGTGAAACCAAATTTTAAAGTTTGAAAATCACTTATTCAAATAATCAATTTTCAAAAAACCTATCTTCCAAGAAAACTAATTAGACAAATCCATAGATCAATTTAGTGGGAACAACTTTCCTAAAGGCAACCTTAGCAAAAGCTCAACTTGAAAATTCTCTACGGACCAAAACTCAACCAATCAAAATTCCAATCGGTTCAAATTAAAGCCTAAGGTCATGGGAACAACATTAGCAAAGGGATTTTAAGGTTCTAACAACTTCATAAAAATCCAAACTCAACCTATCAAAAATCCGAATCATTAGAACCGTAGATCGGGACAAGGGGAGTAACATACCTCAAGTGAGAAAGTGAAGAAGATGAAAGGAAGGGGCTGCCCTAGAGGTGTGTAGGTTCGGCCGTGGTGATGAGGAGAGGAAGAAGATGAAGAGTTCTCACTTTCTCTCTCTTAATCTCACTAAAACTCACTTAATGACGCTTAAATGGAAAACAACACAAAACCCTCTCTTTAAAGAGGTTTGGCCGTGGGTTTGGGCCTCAATAGGGGGTGAATTTCAACTTTTAATTAACCCTAGGGACCAAAGTGTGAAGGGTAAAAGGTTAAAGGAAAAATCTCTTTTTACTATTTGAGGACCAAAGTGTAAACTCTCAAAGGCAAGGACTAAACCATAAACTTTGAAGGGGCAAGGACCAAACTAAGATTATAGAAGATTAGGAAAATATCTTGAATATTTTATTATTATATTCCTAATCCATGACGCCTCAGTGCGTCAATGCATCAGCGCGTTAATGCGTCAAAGTGCCAGTGTGTCAAGTCATCGGTCATCATCTGGCTCTCTGGTCATCATCTGGCTCTCTGGTCATCGGTGAGTATCTTAGTGTCACTGAGAGTATCTGCCTCGGGGTCATTTATTGGTTTCGGGCTACTGGGCCCACACAATTCGGGGTTGGGTCGATCTTTCTCGAAGTCTGCTCCACATTGCCCGAAAACACTATTCATCGGATCACTATTCACAAGAATTTGTCATCCTGAAATTGGTCTCGAAAGGCCAAACCAAATCATTTGAGGCTTTTCAGATTCTCGATCCGGGGTCCTGAAGTCATCCGTTTCTCCTGTTGAAGTTTCGGCTAAAAGTCCCGTTAGCGTGAAAAATCCTTCTCGGGCTCCTAGAGCAAACCATATCAATATTACAGTCGTTCGTCACGAAATTTTCCACTGATCGTCATGGTGATAGTGAGAACATCTTATTCTCGTCTGAACTCAAACTCAGGTCTAGTTTGGTTTCCTTCCAAGTGTCGCGAAGAATACTTCATCGGTACTTTGGCCGACGACATTGCTTGCCGATGCCGCCAAGCGGATCCAAACAATACCTTGGAATAATTAAATAATTATTTAATTACTGGGGAAAATTCCCGGTGTTACACCGCGCGTTCCTATTCCTTATTTATTCCTTTTTTATAGTGCACATGATGCATGTCACACAGATACACACAAGTATCAATCATCTCCCCAACATCCTCCTCTTTTCCTACTAACAATAATCTGTTCTTACTGACGAGTATCATAATATATATCCCTGGCTTAGCACATATGACGAGCCATTACGGGGATCTCTTGCATCTCTGATGTCAGAGGTTACCTCAACCTACCTCTGGCTTTCATATATGCTACATTGTCTGTCCCATACCACACAACGCATCACTCGGGCTATCAGCTAGTCCAAGGTATGTGGTAACTCGGAGCCCTATCCTTGAGATCCTTTCCATGCAATTAGTCTTTACTTTTTAAACATAATTTTCAAAAGACATGAATATGACTCCTAGAAACAGAGACACTTCGTCGGGGTTTTCAAATCGTATTCACTCTACTTTTAAAACCATGGGAAGACCCCGAAGAGTTACTTATTTCCTAAACACTACTCTAATTGTATAGAAGTCTATCCTAATGTGCATAACTCATGTTCCCTTGGCTCGAGTTATCCACAATGCTCATATTAACGGTTCATGCCTCCTTAAGGCTAATCCTGCAACTTGGCAGTCAAAGGTTCATTTTCATATTAGCACCACCATATCCTTAGGTGTGTCATTCTTCATTCACGATGCTCAATGCAACATTAGCAAGTTACTATTGCATTTCCATAGTCTCATCAGCACATCATCATAATTACCACATGCATCTTAACATTCATAATATCTCATCATTTATCATAATCATAATGTGTATCAATTAGATCATATCATCACAACATTAGCAGCTGTCATTCACAAGACAAATCATATCATTTATTCAACAAGGCATGCTTAAGCCATAATTCAACATACACAAGCAATCATAGATAACTAACTGCAAGCACTTCAAACATGAATCATAGCATAACCCTATCTATCAACCATGAGGATAGCTCCTCCTCCTTAACGTGGGTTCCAAAGCTAGTCTTCTAGGGGTTTGTAGGTCACGATCTGAGGTTAATTTCACAATAACAGACAAGGCTTCCACAAGAAGTCCAAATGCTCGTCTTCTTAGCCAGTCACGATCTGAGGTTAATTCTACAATAACAGACAAGGCTTTAACATCTTTGATGGACCTCACACATTACTCTCGGCTTTGTGTTATTCTTATTCTCATTGTTCCATTAGAGACATGCCTTTGAATTAACCCCCTTCTCAAGTACTAATCCTTTTAGTTTATATATATCTCATAGCTTGATTCATCCTTAACTAATATCCCTTATCATAAATTAACCTTAACTCCATATGATTAGAGTTTGAATCTTGTTTGCTTAATCAAGCTTAATTGATCATCAATATATTTTCCTTATTCAACTTAATTCCTTCAAAGTTAATAAACTCCAACATCATTCCTTCAACTCATACAACTGGACTTTATATAGTTATCGTTCATTGGTAATTAGTTTTATACTATTAATTGAGTCTAATAAATCACTAATTACTTAGCTTAATCTTAATTAGTTGATTCATTAAGCATGGTTATTGATAATTGACACTTATAAATTCTTTTCACTAATCCTTTCATTAATCAGATTTAAATTTTTTCCACTTCAAAATTCTTTTCACGAATTGGAGGTCCAAAAATTCATTTTCCTTGGAAAATGACTTCTCCAAAATTACTTTTCATCTTTTGCAAAGTCAAACTGCAGAATAATTTCCTTACATTTTCCCCTACCATTTTCAGTCTTGTTTCAACTTCTAAATCCTCCTCCAACCTCAGTTAATACTCAATTCAAAGTGGCTTAAAATTCAATTTTTATTTTATAAGCAAGAGCCACTTCCTTCCTCACTAACCTGGTCATCCAGTGTACACCACTGGGAATCAATCACGCTCCTTGTACAAGGCCTTGTGTCAATGCTTGGAGTAGAATTGCTTCCAAACATCTCGCCACAACACGTCCTGCAACAGTCTAATATAATATAGAGTATCTCAGAGCACGTTTATAATCTAAAACATCGGTGGAAATCCTAAGGTTCGCTATGATGGTTTTGTGTTCAAAGAGATAATTCTGCGGTGTTTCGACTTTACAACTACACCATCGGCGCAGCGTAAGGCTAATTTTACCAACCAGAATGCTAAACGACAGTGCTCCATGTGATCAATGTACTATGAAATAACAAAACGGCGGAGCTCGAGCCTCAGACTCTCATGACCGCGAGCAAGAGAGAGCTTGGAAGAGTTCAATCTCTTCGTGCATGTGATAATCAACACAGCACAGGGATGACGACAAAAAAACTCAATACAGAGATTTTCATCGCTCAAGTTGTGCTTAATGTTAAAAGAATAATACTTTATCGACTAAAAATACATCCTAAGCATGAGAAATAATATTAAGGTGAAGAAATTGGGGTTTGGGTTGGAAACCCTTCAACCCGCGTATGAGATAATTCGAAGGAGAAGAGAGAAAGAGTGTCGAGTGTTTTAGAGAGAGAGCCGGATTAATAAATGAATGAGATTAAGAGGATTTGTGAATATATATGATGATGGTGCGTGGGCACAAAGCATGATAATAACATGTATGGGTTGAGTTAGGCAGCGTATGACTTAACTCATAGAACTATGAAAATAATATGAGGAAGATAAATTATTATTCCAATTATTATAAGAAACTTAATGGAATAATTAAGTATAGATTAAGATCATCACCTTGAGAAAGTTCAAGTGATTAATATGTGAAGAAGGTCTTGCTCCTGACCCTGGCTGTGGTTTTGATGACGACAAACTCATCAACAAAAAGAAGAAAAGAAGACTTCAAAGAATCAAGCACTCAAGTCCATCAATAGTCTAGAAGTCTTAAGTATTAGGTGAGTTATGCTTCCAAAGGTTTATTAAAGCATAAAGGCTCTTAAAACACCTAATCTAATCAAGCTAAGTGTTTTCATAACTTAAAAGAAGTAGAAAACCTTAAGCAAGTCTCAAAGATCAAGTTTCTGGAAAATGGGCTTCTGTGGTAATCGATTACACCTAGGCAAGTAATCGATTACTCAAGTCTTGTAATCGATTACATGTTTGAAACTCAAATTCAAACTGAAACGGTCACTTGTGTAATCGATTACACTAAGTATGGTAATCGATTACCAGAACGAAAAAGTGTATCTTTTCATGAACCATTGTGTCCCAAACCTTTTGAAAAGGGTTGTGATGGTTCAAGGACGTTTCCCTTGCCTATATAAAGACCATTTGAGTCCAGAAAACATGGAACACACAACACAACAAGAGACAACACATTACACATGAGAAAAACACATTAGGCCAAAACTTTGTCAAAATTAGTTCATCTTTTAGAACTTAAATCTTTTGGAGCCTAGATTCTGAGTTCATGATCTTCATGTTTATAAGAACACTTTAGTTGTTCATATCTTGAAGAACTCAGAATTGTATTATGCTTAAAAGCCTTAAAGCATAATTTCTCATGTTCAATCCAATTGTGTGTTAAAGGATTGAAACAGCCAATTGTAATATCTTCTTCATCTCTTTCTGTAAGATTGAGTTCTTCACCGTGGTATTCGGTGAAAGGTTGTTGTCACTGAAAGTGGTTTGCTTTCAGGGTTTCGATTGAAGACAAGTTTGTCTTCAAGGTCTGAGGGTGGTTTGCCTTCAGGAACTGAAAGCGGTTTGCTTTCAGGGGCTGTTGAAAGTGGTTTGCTTTCACAGGATATTGGTAGAAATTCTTGGGGTCCTTGGGTTAGGAACTTGTAAGAAATTTTATCAATTGTGGAAAAATCCTCAAGGGGTTTTCTTGAGGGACTGGACGTAGCCTTCGGTGGGTTGAAGGTGAACCAGGATAAAATCTTGTGTGTGATTCTCTTCATCTTTCACATTTACTTTCAAGTATCGTTCATATCCGCTGCAATCACAACGATCATTTCGTGATCATCATAAACTTGAAAGTAACAATTTCAATAAGGCGAAAATTGGGGCAACACTGATTCACCCCCCCCCTCTCAGGTTGCTATCTGTTCTAACAATTGGTATCAGAGCGGAAGTTTAGGTAAGTTATTCCTAAGATCCAGGAAAAGATGGCATCCTCTTCCAATCATGGAACAAGTGAAGGACATAACATAAACAGGCCACCATTCTTCAATGGAGAACACTATGACTTCTAGAAAATCAAGATGAAGATATTCATAAAGTCATTAGACGCAGGAATATGGAAAGTCATTGAAGAAGGTCCCTTTGTGCCTGTAACAACAGATGAAGAAGGAACTTCTCAACCAAAATCAGAAAGTTCATGGAGTGAAGAAGAAAAGAAGAAGGTTCAACATGATCTCAAAGGAATAAATATCCTTACATCTGCTCTTGGCATGGACAAATTTTTCAGAGTATCAACGTGCACTTCATCAAAAGAAATATGGGATACGTTGATGGTGACTCATGAAGGAACAGATGAAGTCAAGAGATCAAAGATCAATACTCTACCTCAGGAATATGAAATGTTCAGAATGCTTCCAGGAGAAAAGGTATTAGATATGCAAAAACGATTCACTCATTTAATTAATCATTTGATTGCTCTTGGTAGACAATTTTCAAACAGTGATTTGAACATGAAAGTTCTAAGATCACTTACAAGAGTATGGCAACCAAAAGTAACAGCCATCTCAGAGAAGAAGAGTTTATCAAAAATGACTCTCGCAACTCTTTTTGGAAAACTCCAAGAACACGAGTTGGAATTGAATCGTTTGGAAGAAAATGAACAACATGAGAAGAAGTATCGATCCATTTCCCTAAAAGCAAAAGAAAGCATCAAAGAAGATTATGATGCAGATTCTGAAGAAGAAGATAATGGGAATGTGAATCTTCTAGTAAAGAATTTTGGAAAGTTTCTTAAGAGAAAAGGTGTGAAATTCAACAACAACAAATTTTTCCAAAAGAACAATGAATCATCTTCCTCTCAAAAGATCACATGTTTCGAATGTGGTAAACCGGGACACTTCAAATCAGATTGTCCAAATCTTCAGAAGAAGAAACATGGTCTAAGAGAGAAATTCGAGAAAAAGGATCAACCTACTCGGAGAGCATATTTGGCTTGGGATGATAATGAAGTAAGTTCATCATCAGACTCTGATAAAGAAGAAGCACAAGTTGCTTTGATGGCCTCACATGATTCAGATGTTGAAGATTCCCAGGTGTGTATGAAAGCAGCAAAGGATTTATGGTATCTTGATAGTGGCTGCTCATCACACATGACAGGAGACAAAACCAAGTTTTCTTTTCTTTTACCTAGGGAAAAAGGTTTCGTCACATATGGTAACAATCAAAAGGGAAAAATACTCGGTATTGGAAGAATAGGCACACCCCCTCAAACAGTCATCGATAAAGTTCTTTACATTGATGGTTTGATGCATAATCTTCTGAGTATTAGTCAACTATGTGATAAAGGTTTGAAAGTTGGTTTTTTTAATGATATATGTGTTGTGAATGATGTGAAAACTAAAGAAATTAAGTTTTCTGGGTATAAAGTAAATAAAGTCTTCATGATCTCCTTGGAAGAAATTCCACAAAATGTGAGATGCCTTTTGGCCAAGAATAATAGTGATTCATGGCTATGGCATAGAAGACTTGCTCATATTCACATAGATCATTTAAACAAACTAGTCAAGCATGATCTAGTTGTTGGGCTTCCAAAGATAAAATTCGAGAAAGACAAGCTTTGTGATGCATGTCAAAAAGGGAAGCAAACCAGAACATCCTTCAAACCAAAGAACATAGTTTCGACCTCAAGACCCCTTCAATTGTTACATATGGATTTGTTCGGACCATCTAGGACTAAAAGCCTCGGAGGTAATTTCTATGCACTTGTTGTTGTTGATGATTTCTCTAGATTTACATGGACTTTATTTCTTCCTCATAAGAATGAAGCCTTCAATGCATTCAAAAGATATGCAAGGCTTGTTCAAAATGAGAAGTCTTTAAAGATCTCTTCTATAAGAAGTGATCATGGTGGAGAATTTCAGAATCAACAATTCGAAGAACTATGTGATGAAAATGGAATATCACATAATTTCTCTAGTCCGAGAATACCACAACAGAATGGTGTAGTAGAAAGGAAGAATAGATTACTTAAGGAATTAGCAAGAACCATGTTGAGTGAATCAAGTCTCCCTAAATATTTCTGGGCTGATGCTGTAAGTACTGCTTGCTATGTTTCCAATAGAGTTCTTATTAGACCTATCCTTAAGAAAACTCCATATGAACTCTACAAAGGAAGGAAACCAAACATCTCTCATCTACATGCTTTTGGATCAAAATGCTTTGTCTTGAATAATGGAAAGGAAAACCTTGGAAAGTTTGATGAAAAATCTGATGAAGGTATATTCCTTGGGTATTCTTTAACAAGCAAAGCATATAGAGTCTTTAACAAGAAAACTCTATCTGTGGAAGAATCCATACATGTTTCTTTTGATGAATCTAAATCTTCAATAGAAGATAAAGTCAATCTTCCAGATAATGAAGAAGATGATATTATTGTAAATGAAGATTCTCAAAAGGATGGAGATCAGAATCCAATACAAGAAGAGCACATTGAAAGTAATACTTATCAACTCCCAAAAGAATGGAGAACCCATAGGGATCACCCAGTTGATAATATTATTGGTGATATTTCTAGAGGCGTTTCTACAAGGCTACGCTTAAATGATTCAGTATTGAATATGGCCTTCGTCTCTCAGATAGAACCATCAAAAGTAAATGATGCTCTAGAAGATGAGTATTGGATTGTAGCAATGCAAGAAGAACTAAACCAATTTGAAAGGAATCAAGTTTGGGAACTTGTCCCTAAGCCTAATGATAAACATGTTATTGGAACAAAGTGGGTATTTAGGAATAAGTTAGATGAAAATGGTATTATAGTTAGGAACAAAGCAAGATTAGTTGCTCAAGGATATAATCAAGAAGAAGGTATAGATTTTGATGAAACTTATGCTCCAGTAGCAAGGTTGGAAGCCATAAGACTATTATTGGCGTATGCTTGTTCTTTAAATTTCCCATTATATCAAATGGACGTCAAAAGTGCTTTCCTGAACGGATACATTCAAGAAGAAGTCTATGTGAAGCAACCTCCAGGATTTGAAGATCCAAAGTTTCCTTCACATGTCTTCAGATTAAAGAAGGCACTCTATGGTCTTAAACAAGCCCCTCGTGCATGGTATGATAGATTAAGTACTTTCCTTTGTGATAAAGGATTTCAAAAGGGTAAGGCTGATACAACCTTGTTCATCAAAAGAACCAAAGGTAATACCCTATTAGTTCAAATTTATGTTGATGATATTATCTTTGGTGCAACTAATGAATCTTTGTGTAAGGATTTCTCTAACATGATGCAAGAAGAATTTGAGATGTCCATGATGGGACAATTAAATTTCTTTCTTGGTTTGCAAATCAAGCAATCAAATGATGGAATATTCATCAACCAATCAAAGTTTTGCAAGGAATTATTAAAGAAATATGATTTGGATGATTGCAAAGCCATAGCCACACCAATGGGGTCTAACACATATTTAGATCAAGATGAATCCGGCAATCAAGTTGATATTACCAAATATAGAGGTATGATCGGATCTCTTCTATACTTATCTGCAAGTAGACCTGATATTATGTTTAGTGTGTGTCTATGTGCTAGATATCAAGCATCTCCTAGGGAATCACATTTGAGTTCTGTTAAACGAATTTTCAAATATTTGAAAGGAACTACAAATGTTGGATTGTGGTATCCCAAAGGAAGTGTCTGTGATTTGAATGGATATTCTGATTCTGATTATGCTGGTTGTAAAACTGAAAGAAAAAGTACAAGTGGTACTTGTCATTTGTTAGGAAATGCCCTTGTTTCATGGTCTTGTAAGAAACAAGCATGTGTTGCTCTAAGTACTGCAGAAGCAGAATATATTGCTGCAGGAAGTTGTTGTGCACAAACTCTATGGCTCAAACAACAACTCAAAGATTATGGCTTAGAGCTGGGCTGCATTCCAATCAAATGTGACAACACAAGTGCCATTAATCTCACTAAAAACCCTATCATGCATTCTCGAACTAAGCATATTGATATACGACATCATTTTCTTCGAGATCATGTTATGAGGAAAGATAATGAGATTTCATTTGTGGATACACATAATCAGTTAGCAGATATCTTTACTAAGCCTCTTCCTAAGGAATCATTTTTCAAGATAAGAAGAGAATTATGAATTTTAGATGAGCATGACATTTAAGGTAACATATTATTTGCATAAACTTTATGATAATTATATGTTCATATGCATTATGTGCTTAAGTGTTTATATGAAAATGTGTTACATAGGATTCTAGAGCCTAGAACTTATAAAAGTGTCCTAGTGATCGATTACCATAGGTCCTGTAATCGATTATCCACGTTCTCAGTCCTCGTGCCTATTGAAATTCCGTCAGTAATCGATTACCCTAACTGCTGTAATCGATTACCCATTCAAAATTTGAATATTTTTTCAAATTTGAAACTGCCGTCATCGATTACCCTAACTGTTGTAATCGATTACACACACGATTTTCTCTATAAAATCAGCATTTGTCTTCTGTCTTTTGCCTGTTAGAACAGATAGCAACCTGAGAGGGGGGGGGGGGGTGAATCAGTGTTGCCCCAATTTTCGCCTTATTGAAATTGTTACTTTCAAGGTTACGATGATCACGAAATGATCGTTGTGATTGCAGTGGATATGAACAATACTTGAAAGTAAATGTGAAGGATAAAGAGAATCACACACAAGATTTATCCTGGTTCGCCTTCAATCCACTGAAGACTACGTCCAGTCCCTCAAGAAAACCCCCTGAGGATTTTTCCACTATTGATAAGAATTTCTTACAAGTTCCTAACCCAAGGACCCCAAGAACTTCTACCAATATCCTGTGAAAGCAAACTGCTTTCAACAGCCCCTGAAAGCAAACCGCTTTCAGTTCCTGAAGGCAAACCACCCTCAGACCTTGAAGGCTAAACCACCTTCAATGAAAACCCTGAAAGTAAACCACTTTCAGTGACAACAACCCTTCACCGAATACCACGGTGAAAAACTCAATCTTACAGAAAGAGATGAAGAAGATATTACAATTGGCTGTTTCAATCCTTTAACACACAATTGGATTGAACATGAGAAATTATGCTTTAAGGCTTTTAAGCATAATACAATTCTGAGTTCTTCAAGATATGAACAACTAAAGTGTTCTTGTAAACATGAAGATCATGAACTCAGAATTTAGGCTCCAAAAGATTTAGGTTCTAAAAGATGAACTAATTTTGAAAGAGCTTTGGCCTAATGTGTTTTTCTCATGTGAAATGTGTATATTTCGTGTGTGTTGTGTGTTGTGTGTTTTCTGGACTCAAATGGTCTTTATATAGGCAAGGGAAACGTCCTTGAACCATCATAACCCTTTTTAAAAGGTTTGGGACACAATGGTTCATGAAAAGATGCACTTTTTCGTTCTGGTAATCGATTACCATACTTAGTGTAATCGATTACACAAGTGACCGTTTCAGTTTGAATTTGAATTTCAAACATGTAATCGATTACAAGACTTGAGTAATCGATTACTTGCCTTGGTGTAATCGATTACCATAATGATGTAATCGATTACACAGAAGCCCATTTTCCAGAAACTTGATCTTTGAGACTTGCTTAAGGTTTTCTACTTCTTTTTAAGTTATGAAAACTCTTAGCTTGATTAGATTAGGTGTTTTAAGAGCCTTTATGCTTTAATAAACCTTTGGAAGCATAACTCACCTAATTCTAAGACTTCTAGACTAATGATGGACTTGAGTGCTTGATTCTTTGAAGTCTTCTTTTCTTCTTTTTGTTGATGAGTTTGTTGTCATCAAAACCACAGCCAGGGTCAGGAGCAAGACCTTCTTCACAATCTCCCCCTTTTTGATGATGGCAAACACATTCTTGATACTTGAAGATCATATATGCATTCTTGATGCTTAACTCCCCCTATATGATGGAATTTAGTATTTCTGATTTTTCTCTCCCCCTTTCTAATGTACTTGTTAAATTCCTGCATATGATCTTTAAGAGCACAGAACCTTTCTCCCCCTTTTGACTTCATCAAAAAGAAGAAAAGGCCAAAAAATGTACAGGCATACACACAAGTATATATTGAAACATAAAGCATAGCGGGTAGAGGTAGATAAGTAAAACATGAACAAAACAAAAGCATCCAAACATAGCAAGATAGCAAGATAATAGCAAAACATCCAACAGTGCAGAATTTAGTCATAATCTAGACTATTACAACCCAAATAAAGAAAATAGTTAATGAAAGAAATAAACAAGTCTAGAGGTCAAATTCATCAGAGGAATCAAAGGAATCATGAGGAGAGGAAGCCATGCGATCAACACGAAGACTCAGACGATCCATATCAGCACGGAGAGTAGTGTACATGGATTCAACCCGACCTTCCATGTGATCGAACCTCTGATCAAAGTGAGTCCTCATATCAGCCAGATGAGAGAGAATGAGTTGAGTGGAGGCATCACCAAGCATAGAGGATGAAGGTCCTTCCTCAGAAGATGGTGGATAGAAAGCAGCAGGGGCAGGAGCCTGAGTGGTATCAGGACCTAAATCTGACTTGTGACGGAAGGTGTCATCAACATCCCTGAAAATCCCCATCTTGTTCAGAATCTCCATATCAATCCTCTGTGCCTTAGTATCCATGACCTGAGCATATTCCCCTTGTGTAGAAATTCCAAAATTCTTCAAAATGAGAGTAATAATGGGAGCATAGGGAAGAGGACCAGATCTATCCTTGTGTATCAACATATGTATCATAACCAAATGAGCCCAGTTAATGGATTCATTATGTTTCAGCCCATAAATAATTTGTAACTCTAGATCACTAATCTGGGCATGGTTAGAGGATTGAGGAAGAAGAACATAACTAATCAAATAATGAAGCAGACGATCTTCAACAGTAAGATATCCAACAGCAAGGATATCCCTAGAGCGGTTGGCTTCCGCTCGCTGCTTCTTCAAAAGAATCTCTTCCTCAGAAAATCAACACAAAGATAGATAAAAGGATTTCTTGTCATAATCAGCCCATGGACATACCTTCTCCGGACTCAGTCGTTCTCCAACATAGGGAATTTTTAGAAGAGTTCCCAGTTGCTCTTGAGTCAATGAGATGTCGATTCCCTTGACTGATGAACAGATTTTCCCACCTCTCTTCACCAAATTACAGTAAAATACTTTAACCAATTCAGGATAGTACGTACCCGACAATCCAACGAATTCATCAAGTCCATGGAAATCAAGGAGAGAAGGGAAGGGGAATCCAGCATTGATGAACGAGTTGATGTCAGCATACTTTGGAGGAAGGATGGGTCTTTCCAAGAAGTAAGCCAGAAACCGGTCCTTTTGCTCCTCTGTGACAAGAAGCCGTGAAAGATCAAGAGTGTTCATGGTAAGGTTCTTCGAACGGTGTCGGCGGGAAGAGGAGGCCATTTTCGGACTTGAAATGTTAGGGTTTGAGAAAGGGGTTTTTGGATGAAGTCCGAATTGAACAATTCGAAGGTATGGAGAGGAAGGAGAGGACAAAGACAAACAAAACCCACCGATTTGTTCTGAGTTTAAGCAACAAACAAGGGAGAATGAAGGGAACAACCGATTCGGCGACGAGAGAGGGAGAAAAAGGAAGAGCAGTGTAATCGATTAAGAGTTCTGACCAAAAGAACTTATATTATCGATTTGGTAATCGATTATAGTAAGTTGGGTAATCGATTACCGCTTTTCGAATTTTGAATAAAATTCAAAATAGCAATAGTAATCGATTACAGCAGTTTATGTAATCGATTACCTGTAGTCCAAAATTTGAGATTTCTAAAAATCAACTAGGTAATCGATTATGGGAGTTAAAGTAATCGATTACTCAGAAGAATTCAATAATCAACAGGACTAAAACCAAGGGTAATCAATTAATAATCCTAAGATAATTGATTTCATGAACATTTTTATAAGTTCTATCATATGTAACATATATTCATGTAACAATTTCAGCACAAAATTAATTATGACAAACAATCACATATGAAACATTCAAGCAATTATAGAGAGACTTATATTGAGGCATTTCTAGTGGTATCATAAGTCATATGTCTTAAACCTATTAAAAAAATAACTATGAATATATATGAATGTCTATACTTATCCAAAATCTAACTAGGCAATTTCTAAAAACTAGTATAAGCATATACTCAGAAAAGTGTTTTCCTAATTTTATTATTGTTTCTACTGTTTTTCTTATGATTTTCTAGACACTAGGCTTAGGAACAAGTTCCCAATCTTGATTCCTTTCAAATTTGTTTAGTTCTTCTTGCATTGCTACAATCCAATATTCATCTTCTAGAGCATTATTTACTTTTGATGGTTCTATCTGAGAGACGAAGGCCATATTCAAAACTGAATCATTTAAGCGTAGCCTTGTAGAAACGCCTCTAGAAATATCACCAATGATATTATCAACTGGGTGATCCCTATGGGTTCTCCATTCTTTTGGAAGTTGATAAGTATTACTTTCAATGTGCTCTTCTTGTATTGGATTCTGATCTCCATCCTTTTGAGAATCTTCATTTATAATGATGTCATCTTCTTCATTATTTGGAAGATTGACTTTATCTTCTATTGAAGATTTAGATTCATCAAAAGAAACATGTATGGATTCTTCCACAGATAGAGTTTTCTTGTTAAAGACTCTATATGCTTTACTTGTCAAAGAATATCCAAGGAATATACCTTCATCAGATTTTTCATCAAACTTTCCAAGGTTTTCCTTTCCATTATTCAAGACAAAGCATTTTGATCCAAAAGCATGTAGATGAGAGATGTTTGGTTTCCTTCCTTTGTAGAGTTCATAGGGTGTTTTCTTAAGGATAGGTCTAATAAGAACTCTATTGGAAACATAGCAAGCAGTACTTACAGCATCAGCCCAGAAATATTTAGGGAGACTTGATTCACTCAGCATGGTTCTTGCTAATTCCTCAAGTAGTCTATTCTTTCTTTCTACTACACCATTCTGTTGTGGTGTTCTCGGAGTAGAGAAATTATGTGATATTCCATTTTCATCACATAGTTCTTGGAATTGTTGATTCTGAAATTCTCCACCATGATCACTTCTTATAGAAGAGATCTTTAAAGACTTCTCATTTTGAACAAGCCTTGCATATCTTTTGAATGCATTGAAGGCTTCATTCTTATGAGGAAGAAATAAAGTCCATGTAAATCTAGAGAAATCATCAACAATAACAAGTGCATAGAAATTACCTCCGAGGCTTTTAGTTCTAGATGGTCCGAACAAATCCATATGTAACAATTGTAGGGGTCTTGAGGTCGAAACTATGTTCTCTGGTTTGAAGGATGTTCTGGTTTGCTTCCCCTTTTGACATGTATCACAAAGCTTGTCTTTCTCGAATTTTATCTTTGGAAGCCCAACAACTAGATCATGCTTGACTAGTTTGTTTAAATGATCTATGTGAATATGAGCAAGTCTTCTATGCCATAGCCATGAATCACTATTATTCTTGGCTAAAAGGCATCTCACATTTTGTGGAATTTCTTCCAAGGAGATCATGAAGACTTTATTTACTTTATACCCAGAAAACTTAATTTCTTTAGTTTTCACATCTTTCACAACACATATATCATTAATAAAACCAACTTTCAAACCTTTATCACATAGTTGACTAATACTCAGAAGATTATGCATCAAACCATCAACGTAAAGAACTTTATCGATGACTGTTTGAGGGGGTGTGCCTATTCTTCCGATACCGAGTATTTTTCCCTTTTGATTGTTACCATATGTGACGAAACCTTTTTCCCTAGGTATAAGAAAAGAAAACTTGGTTTTGTCTCCTGTCATGTGTGATGAGCAGCCACTATCAAGATACCATAAATCCTTTGCTGCTTTCGTACACACCTACATGACAAAGTTCAGACATGGGTATTAGGAACCCAACAAGTTTTGGGTCCTTCTAAGTTAACATCCTTTCTAACCCAAATTTACTCCCTATTTGGTACTCCTACATGTTTGTAGTAGCATCTACTAGGGGTATGTCCTATTTTGTTACAATAAGTACAAGTGTAATGATTGTAACTGGAGGTTTGTCTAGGAGAGGGATGAATCTTCTTAGGAGGTCTATTTTGAATATTCTTCCTATTGTTTGTACTCCTAACAGGATTAATCTTACTGTTACTAGAAGATCCTAAAACATGGTTTGGTTTTACAAACACAGTTTTCCTAACCTCTTTTGTCTTTGGGTGAGAAGTATATCCTAAACCTGACTTATTGTTTGAATATCTTTGAACACTTAGAATATCATCTAACTTCTGTTTTCCTTTATTGAAGTTATTTACTCTTTGTTGAAGATTTTCTATCTTTTCTTCTAAAGAACTACACTTAGTGCATTTGTGAGTAATGTCTAACTTAGATTTTACCATATCTAGTTCTTCTTGTAAATTTCTACATTTACTTTCTAGGGAAGAAATTAACTCATTTTTCCTAGTGCTAACTTTAGAAAATTCTTGACATACTTTAAACATATTTTCCATGGTAAACTTTAAATCATGAAAAGATATAGAATTATCACTAACCTGGGAATCTTCAACATCAGAATCATGTGAGGCCATCAAAGCAACTTGTGCTTCTTCTTTATCAGAATCAGATGATGAACTTACTTCATTATCATCCCAAGCCAAATATGCTCTCCGAGTAGGTTGATCCTTTTTCTCGAATTTCTCTCTTAGACCATGTTTCTTCTTCTGAAGATTTGGACAATCTGATTTGAAGTGTCCCGGTTTACCACATTCGAAACACGTGATCTTTTGAGAGGAAGAAGATTCATTGTTCTTTTGGAAAGATTTGTTGTTGTTGAATTTCACACCTTTTCTTTTAAGAAACTTTCCAAAATTCTTTACTAGAAGATTCACATTCCCATTATCTTCTTCTTCAGAATCTGCATCATAATCTTCTTTGATGCTTTCTTTTGCTTTTAGGGAAATGGATCGATACTTCTTCTCATGTTGTTCATTTTCTTCCAAACGATTCAATTCCAATTCGTGTTCTTGGAGTTTTCCAAAAAGACTTGCGAGAGTCATTTTTGATAAACTCTTCTTCTCTGAGATGGCTGTTACTTTTGGTTGCCATACTCTTGTAAGTGATCTTAGAACTTTCATGTTCAAATCACTGTTTGAAAATTGTCTACCAAGAGCAATCAAATGATTAATTAAATGTGTGAATCGTTTTTGCATATCTAATACCTTTTCTCCTGGAAGCATTCTGAACATTTCATATTCCTGAGATAGAGTATTAATCTTTGATCTCTTGACTTCATCTGTTCCTTCATGAGTCACCATCAACGTATCCCATATTTCTTTCGATGTAAAACACGTTGATACTCTGAAAAATTCATCCATGCCAAGAGCAGATGTAAGAATGTTCATTCCTTTGAGATCATGTTGAACCTTCTTCTTTTCTTCTTCACTCCAAGTACTTTCTGATTTTGGTTGTGAAGTTCCTTCTTCATCTGTTGTTACAAGCACAAAGGGACCTTCTTCAATGACTTTCCATATTCCTGCGTCTAAGGACTTTATGAATATCTTCATCTTGATTTTCCAGAAATCATAGTGTTCTCCATTGAATAATGGTGGCCTGTTTATGTTATGTCCTTCACTTGTTCCATGATTGGAAGAGGATGCCATCTTTTCCCGGATCTTAGGAATATCTTACCTAAACTTCCGCTCTGATACCAATTGTTAGAACAGATAGCAACCTGAGAGGGGGGTGAATCAGTGTTGCCCCAATTTTCGCCTTATTGAAATTTATACTTTCAAGGTTACGATGATCACGAAATGATCGTTGTGATTGCAGTGGATATGAACAATACTTGAAAGTAAATGTGAAGGATAAAGAGAATCACACACAAGATTTACCCTGGTTCGCCTTCAATCCACTGAAGACTACGTCCAGTCCCTCAAGAAAACCCCCTGAGGATTTTTCCACTATTGATAAGAATTTCTTACAAGTTCCTAACCCAAGGACCCCAAGAACTTCTACCAATATCCTGTGAAAGCAAACTGCTTTCAACAGCCCCTGAAAGCAAACCGCTTTCAGTTCCTGAAGGCAAACCACCCTCAGACCTTGAAGGCTAAACCACCTTCAATGAAAACCCTGAAAGTAAACCACTTTCAGTGACAACAACCCGTCACCGAATACCACGGTGAAAAACTCAATCTTACAGAAAGAGATGAAGAAGATATTACAATTGGCTGTTTCAATCCTTTAACACACAATTGGATTGAACATGAGAAATTATGCTTTAAGGCTTTTAAGCATAATACAATTCTGAGTTCTTCAAGATATGAACAACTAAAGTGTTCTTGTAAACATGAAGATCATGAACTCAGAATTTAGGCTCCAAAAGATTTAAGTTCTAAAAGATGAACTAATTTTGAAAGAGCTTTGGCCTAATGTGTTTTTCTCATGTGAAATGTGTATATTTCGTGTGTGTTGTGTGTTGTGTGTTTTCTGGACTCAAATGGTCTTTATATAGGCAAGGGAAACGTCCTTGAACCATCACAACCCTTTTCAAAAGGTTTGGGACACAATGGTTCATGAAAAGATGCACTTTTTCGTTCTGGTAATCGATTACCATACTTAGTGTAATCGATTACACAAGTGACCGTTTCAGTTTGAATTTGAATTTCAAACATGTAATCGATTACAAGACTTGAGTAATCGATTACTTGCCTTGGTGTAATCGATTACCATAATGATGTAATCGATTACACAGAAGCCCATTTTCCAGAAACTTGATCTTTGAGACTTGCTTAAGGTTTTCTACTTCTTTTTAAGTTATGAAAACTCTTAGCTTGATTAGATTAGGTGTTTTAAGAGCCTTTATGCTTTAATAATCCTTTGGAAGCATAACTCACCTAATTCTAAGACTTCTAGACTAATGATGGACTTGAGTGCTTGATTCTTTGAAGTCTTCTTTTCTTCTTTTTGTTGATGAGTTTGTCGTCATCAAAACCACAGCCAGGGTCAGGAGCAAGACCTTCTTCACATTGCCTACCTTCCTTCATATACAGTCCTTCTTCTTCTAAGTCTTGTTTTGCCATGGGGTCTCTTCCACGTCCTTCAAATGTCTCTTCTCCAATCAATGCTCCTCGAAGGGAATCCTCCACTGATCCTTTGGTGCTGTCTCGCTATCGCATCGATGTTCAAACAAATGCTGCATCGGCTGGATTATCTCCCTTTTATACCATTCCTTCCAATTTCTCACAAGAAACCAAGGTTATCCTCGAACGAATGGACATCCTGTCTCTTCGTTTCTCTCAAAAGTTGGGCCAACTGGAGGATACCATTCGGTCTCGCTTTATACGTGTGGAAAATCGCATAGAGGCTGTGCACTCCTTCATGTGTAAGGAAATTGAGAGCCTTCAAGAACTTGACCCTTCTGAGAACTCTGAGGATTCTAGTCAAGCCTAAGTTCTGAAGTCTTGTGTCTCCTCCATATAGTTATCTACTTACTATTAGGATTTCCCTATTTTCGCAAAATGGCTCTATCTGTTGTTGTAATCCCTCTACTACATATGTTTGCTATGTTTTACTATGTATAACTTATGTATTTGCTCTTTTATATATATATATAAGTGCTGGTTGTTCATGTTTTACACATTTACCCCTACCCCCATACTTTATGTTGCAATATACTTGTGTGTATGCCTGTACATTTTTGGCCTTTTCTTCTTTTTGATGAAGTCAAAAGGGGGAGAAAGGTTCTGTGCTCTTAAAGATCATATGCAGGAATTCAACGAGTACATTAGCAAGGGGGAGAAATATCAGAAATACTAGATTATATCAAATAGGGGGAGTTAAGCATCAAGAATGCATATATGATCTTCAAGTATCAAGAATGCGTTTGCCATCATCAAAAAGGGGGAGATTGTGAAGAAGGTCTTGCTCCTGACCCTGGCTGTGGTTTTGATGACGACAAACTCATCAACAAAAAGAAGAAAAGAAGACTTCAAAGAATCAAGCACTCAAGTCCATCAATAGTCTAGAAGTCTTAAGTATTAGGTGAGTTATGCTTCCAAAGGTTTATTAAAGCATAAAGGCTCTTAAAACACCTAATCTAATCAAGCTAAGTGTTTTCATAACTTAAAAGAAGTAGAAAACCTTAAGCAAGTCTCAAAGATCACGTTTCTGGAAAATGGGCTTCTGTGTAATCGATTACACCATTATGGTAATCGATTACACCATTATGGTAATCGATTACACCTAGGCAAGTAATCGATTACTCAAGTCTTGTAATCGATTACATGTTTGAAATTCAAATTCAAACTGAAACGGTCACTTGTGTAATCGATTACACTAAGTATGGTAATCGATTACCAGAACGAAAAAGTGTATCTTTTCATGAACCATTGTGTCCCAAACCTTTTGAAAAGGGTTGTGATGGTTCAAGGACGTTTCCCTTGCCTATATAAAGACCATTTGAGTCCAGAAAACATGGAACACACAACACAACAAGAGACAACACATTACACATGAGAAAAACACATTAGGCCAAAACTTTGTCAAAATTAGTTCATCTTTTAGAACTTAAATCTTTTGGAGCCTAGATTCTGAGTTCATGATCTTCATGTTTATAAGAACACTTTAGTTGTTCATATCTTGAAGAACTCAGAATTGTATTATGCTTAAAAGCCTTAAAGCATAATTTCTCATGTTCAATCCAATTGTGTGTTAAAGGATTGAAACAGCCAATTGTAATATCTTCTTCATCTCTTTCTGTAAGATTGAGTTCTTCACCGTGGTATTCGGTGAAAGGTTGTTGTCACTGAAAGTGGTTTGCTTTCAGGGTTTCGATTGAAGACAAGTTTGTCTTCAAGGTCTGAGGGTGGTTTGCCTTCAGGAACTGAAAGCGGTTTGCTTTCAGGGGCTGTTGAAAGTGGTTTGCTTTCACAGGATATTGGTAGAAATTCTTGGGGTCCTTGGGTTAGGAACTTGTAAGAAATTTTATCAATAGTGGAAAAATCCTCAAGGGGTTTTCTTGAGGGACTGGACGTAGCCTTCGGTGGATTGAAGGTGAACCAGGATAAAATCTTGTGTGTGATTCTCTTCATCCTTCACATTTACTTTCAAGTATCGTTCATATCCGCTGCAATCACAACGATCATTTCGTGATCATCATAAACTTGAAAGTAACAATTTCAATAAGGCGAAAATTGGGGCAACACTGATTCACCCCCCCCTCTCAGGTTGCTATCTGTTCTAACATAATAGACAATGAAATGAGTGAGAATAAATGCCAGAGATAAATTGGAGATGCTTAGAGCACATATGACTCCGTCATTTTATGGTTCCAAGTTAGAGTAAATTTTAAGAATTATAATAGTACTTATATTTTAATGTTTAGGCACGAGTGGTAAGTTTTACATAGCTCAATAAATATTAAATTGAGCTTCAGGAATGGAAGAGAGAGTTGTTAAGTTCAAATGATCTTAGAATGTTTATCATATTTTGAGTGATAACAATTTTACTACTAAACTCTGTGTATTAAGTTTTTCAGGAATTATCTCTATCGTTAATGGAAGTATCGTTTGCACGCATATCGAGAAAAGAATCTTTACAAGAAAAAGAGAAGTATCGTTTACAAGCAAAAGAGAAGTATCGTTTAGGCGTATTGTCAAATATCTGGAAGTACCGTTTAAAGAAGAGCAAGATACTCTACAGTTTACAAAGCCACAACATCAGAGAGGAAACAACACAATGCAATGTTAGAACAAATCAAATCGTTTCTAAAAATGGAAAGGATTTCATTTATAAATGAATTGATTGCAAAAGATTGATTCAAACCTTACATTACTCAACGACCAACTCTTCTTGAACAACAACATAAATGCTATCAATGCAAAAGAGAAAATCACGCCACACATTACTCAACGATCACCAGAATCAACAAATTTAAATTTATTCAATGCTTAGAGTCGTTGCTGAATGGTCAGAAATTCAATGATTACATCAAGTCATTGACA
Source organism: Acmispon strigosus (assembly GCA_030819835.1). Lineage (NCBI taxonomy): Eukaryota > Viridiplantae > Streptophyta > Magnoliopsida > Fabales > Fabaceae > Acmispon > Acmispon strigosus. The sequence goes on along the minus strand of JAUAMA010000004.1, from coordinate 26,097,904 downwards.
AACATCTTCAGTAAATCGAAATTGAATGGGAGATATAAAAGGGGAGACTTGAAGAATATAAAAGAGTCAAATACTCTCTATTCTTTCACACCATCTAGAGAAACCATCGTCTATTCATCTCTGTTAACAAACCTCGAGTACATTTCTAGTGTCAAAGCATTTATCGAAATACCAAGAGTTTGCTGAGCCTGAAATTGTTTCTACCACACTCTTTTGAGAAAGATTTATGTAGAAAGAACCCTATAAAAGGAGAAGTGTTTCGAATACTTGTTGGGAGAAGTCCCCGAGAATAATTGTTGGGAGAAGTCCTTGAGAATACTCTGGAGAAGTCCTATGGGAATACTTGATAGGAAAAGTTTTGTAGAATACTTATTTTTGGAGAAGTCCTGTGGAAATACTTGTACTGTTCGGTTGAATAGTGAAAATATTGATTAAGACAAGGACTAGACGTAGCCCTATCGTTAAATGGGGTGAACCAAGATAAATCTCGTACGTGCTGTCTTTGCTGCTTGCATCGTTTACATCTGCACACGTTTCATTTCCGCTGCATTAACAATTGATTTATCCCACTGTTTACTAAACACTGCTGCACTTAAACGGTTTCATCCAATCATTTACGAAAAGTGTTCTATCGTTTACTGAACTGTTTATTGAAATATATAATTGATTTTGAAAAGTAAGATTTTATACGAACACAATTCAAACCCCCCCTTTCTTGTGTTGTCCTTGTTTTATCAACACTTCTATGTCTTACTAAAAATAATAAGACAATTTTCTGAAGTATGCCTTTGACGTGCTTGTGGTGTGCGTGTCTTATAAGCAGGTAAAAGTTTGGGATGTTACACTCTCCCCTCCCCCCTTTTTGGATTTTTGTCCCCGAAATTCAAACTCAAATCGGAAAATAAGGATGTTTTTAAGAATCTTGCACTCTAGTCGGGGCTTACGATAATTTGGAGACACTCCTATGTCAACCATGATCGTTTTAAGGAACAATTTAATTGCTTTGTCAGGCCAAATGCCAGGAAGGAATACACCGATGTCTGAACACACTCTCAATATTGTTCCAGATTAACGAGCAAGGATCATGATATTTATGATTGTTGGGTAAGATCTAGAGTTGGTACGAAGGAACCACACGATTTCTGAGTAAAGTTTAGATAACTTTCATTAAATTTTCAGTGGCACAACAATGTTAAGGAAAGACATGGCAAAGGATGAGTCTAGTATCCGGAAATATCTCCTTAATCGGAAACTAAACTTCTCAAAATGCGGGTGAACGAGTCCTCTTAATCACGAATATGAGTTTTGGCAGAAGCGGATTAGGTTTTGTTCCGACTTGTTATGATTAATTGAGGAACAAGTGGCTCGTTAGTCATAAAGAGATTCTGATTATCCCCATTCAACATGAGTAAGTAGCCTTTATGAGTTCAAACTGTTGAACATAAGGGTATGGCAACGGTGATCTCAAAAGATCATCACTGAGTTAGAAGCTAATATACAGGGTTGTGGAAGTTGATTGCTCTTAGATGGAGTTGGCTAAATGACCCCATAATTAATCAGGGTTATTCAACCCCATGTCCACATGAACCAATAAGATTGTGCCATTTATTTTATTTATTTCCACATTATTTTTTAATTTTAATTATGAGACAATCTTATTGGTCCATGTGAACATGGGGTTAAATGACACCAATTAATCATGGGGTCATTTAGCCAACCCCCTCTTAGATATACATTCTTTGTTTTGGAAACGCACAAGTACAAAGGTTTGTCCCCTTGAAAGTCAAGTCACGTACAACTACCGAAACCCTACAGTTTACTTTACGTGGCTCCTGAAACGAATACTTCGTGCAGTACAGTTAAGACTTCAAAATTAATTGATGAAGTCTCACTAACCACCTTTCTCACTCCGAAACTCTTTAGTCACTCCTTATTTCTCCTCTGTGTGATGTTTTACCATCAATGTCTAGGATGGTGTATAGATTTTAGGCATTTATACTTTACTCAACTCATGATTTACATAGTGTTTTAAACTAAGGATGGAATTATGACACTAAGTTTTCGGTCAAAAAGTTTTTGTTTTCTCTTCTAGCCCCTTTCTTTCCCAATCCATCCAGTATTCAAACCCGTATTTTGACATCTTTTTCCGGCAAACCCCACTTCCTGACGCTCAAACTCTCCAAACAAAGTTATATGCCAAGTTCCACCTAATTTCTCCTTCTCTGCCATTACCTTCGAGCACCAGTTCCTTAAATTTTTCAGGATTCCTTAAAGATTTTAGGGCTCCACTCTGTTTCACGATGATCCCATCCAAACTAACATAACTCATACCGTCGTCTGACTTGGTTAAGTTAGAAAATTTATGCACAGGGAGATTCACTTTGCTTTTGCAACTTCAGGAATGCGATTGAGTAGGAGACACTTTTAGGGGTTCAACTTGTTTTAGCACGAATTGGTTTTAGCTTTTCAAGTTAAACTTGAAGATATTCTTGGGTGATACACTTCCTTCGGACATTAAGGTTACACTCTTCTGCTGTTCTGGGTTTCCTTCCTTGAGTCAACTTACGATTACGCATTTGGAACATCTAACATAACATCATTGTGTAGAGCTCGGTCCCACCGTCAATCTTCTGGCTTACATAACTAATCCTCATCTCGTCGCCAGGGACCATTAGGAAGAAGAATACTCATTCTTCGGAACTCTACGCTTTCCAAACACATATCTATGCCTCATAAGGGCAAATCGTATGTTGGTTTGACATTCTTTTCTTATCGTACCATCTCAATTGTATTAAGATCCCCACCCCAAATTTGATATCTTTCTTTCTTGTTACTTTTGTGTGGATCCCTGACTCCATGCCCCGTCTCCCACCCAATCCTTGGCTGACGCCACTAGCCCACACCTAATCTTTAGGGATCAATGGGTAAAAAGATGCACACGCTCCAGAACTTTATGCCTCCATGATGTCTAATTCTGCTCCAGTAGGGTAACGCTCATGTTGGAGTGATATTCATACATCGTACAGTCTTCTTCCCATTAAAGTATTACTTTCCGGCTTACAGGCTTCCCTTATTTACCACTACCATGGAGACCTCAGGTCTTGTCATTCGCCACAATGTTTACACTACAAATCTATGGCTTGCATTCAAGGAATTTATAAGAGTGAAGATATTCGGACTTCGAAGCTCCACTCTTCCAAACACGTATTTATCCTTCCGCCACCGCGCGGAACTTATCTGCGCACATTGTGTAATCTCCCTCGAGATATATTCATATCTCCAAACAACAAGGATCTTGTGAACAATGTGCACCAAGGTACTACCATTAGACTCGTCCGTCAAGGACTTACTTCGATATCAAGAGGAGTTATCCAAACCATTAAGTTAATAATGGCACTCCGTGGGGCAGTCAATATGTATACTATTAGGACTCTCCTCCTATAGTTACGCTTAACTAATCAAGCCTACGCACACGCACAATAATCACACAATTCACGTAGGCACACGTTAACCATTCACGTCCATACATTCACATAGTTCACTTAAGCATATTATATTCAAGAAACACCGTTCTTTCATCCTTCAGTCTGATGCTCACATGGTATCTTCAACATCTTGGTCGAGGAATACCTCAAGTTGTTACGAGTTAGTGTATCAGCTGTTTGTCTGATAGTATTTTAGTATATGATGTTAGTTCAGAAAATAGTTGGATAATTGAGAAGGCTTTAGTTGATAGTTGAAAGATAGTAGTTAGTAATGTGGTGTTTGGAGCAAAGGAATAGATTGTATTGCTCTCTGAAATCATACAAATGACTTGATGACTTATTCACCTATGCACCCAAGCTTGCCTATTTATAGGTGCTTGAGGGTGGTTCTAGAATATTCTACATCATTATGTATTTCCCTTACATTCTAGACTTCTCTACCTTATTAGATATCTCCATTACATTCTAGATACTTCTACTTCTAAATACATTTACAATTCATTAATCATATATATACTAGATGTTTCTACACTATATGATTATGTAGACATTAGTAGAAGATTCTAGAAAATTGCATCAACTTCAACACTCCTCCTTGATGCGATTTTCGAAAACTCCAAGCATAATCCGTAGTCGCTCAAATCTTGGTCTTGGTAGTGCCTTCGTAAATATATCTGCGATTTGGTCTTCAGTTGTGCAATATTCAAGTTGAATCTGCTTATTTGTCTCTGCTTCTCTGATGAAGTGATATTTGATTGCAATATGCTTTGTTCGGTGATGATGAACTGGATTCTTCGCCATTGCTATAGCTGACATGTTGTCACAGTAGATTGTGGTAGGAAGATCTTGTTGTTCACCCATGTCTTCAAGTATTCTCCAAAGCCATATAGCTTGACTTATTGCTTCAGCTGCTGCCACGTACTCAGCCTCTGCTGTTGACTGCGCAACTGTCGCTTGCTTCTTTGAAGCCCAAGAGAAAGAACCTGATCCAAGTGAGAAGGAATAGCCTGATGTACTCTTCATGTCATCTGTTGAACCTGCCCAATCACTGTCTGTGTAGCCGAGTAGTCTTGAGTTGGTCACAGTTTTGTACCATATACCAAACTTCTTTGTACCTTGAAGGTATATTAAAATTCTTTTTCCTGCTCCATAGTGAATTTGACTCGGCTTCTGCATGAATCTTGATAGAAGACTTGTAGCATACATGATGTCCGGCCGCGTAGCAGTAAGATATAGTAGGCTGCCGATCAAACTTCTGTAGCGCAATGCATCAGCTTCTGGCGCTCCGTCTTCCTTTTGTAACTTCTCATTTGTCACGAGCGGAGTAGCTACTGGCTTGCATTCGTTCATGTTGAACTTCTTCAATAGTGCTTCGGTGTATTTTTTCTGACAAATAAATATCCCTTCTCTTTGTTGCTTTACCTCTATGCCGAAGAAGTAGTTCATCATGCCTAGATCAGTCATCTCGAATGTCTTCATCATGTCTTCTTTGAATTTAGTCACCATCTTCGTGTTGTTTCCTGTGTAGATTAGATCATCTACATACAAGGAGACAATGAGAGTATCATGCTGACCTTGGGTCTTGACATATAGTGTTGGTTCACTCTTACTCCTCCTGAATCCTTGATCGATGAAGTATTGATCAATTCGGCTGTACCATGCTCTAGGAGCTTGCTTGAGACCATATAAAGCTTTTCTTAGTCTCAATACTTTATCTTCATTTCCTTTCCTGACGAAGCCTTGTGGTTGCTCAACATAAATCTCTTCTTCTAGTACTCCATTTAGAAATGCTGACTTGACATCTAGTTGATAGATACTCCATGTTAGAACAGATAGCAACCTGAGAGGGGGGGGGGGTGAATCAGTGTTGCCCCAATTTTCGCCTTATTGAAATTGTTACTTTCAAGTTTACGATGATCACGAAATGATCGTTGTGATTGCAGTGGATATGAACAATACTTGAAAGTAAATGTGAAGGATAAAGAGAATCACACACAAGATTTATCCTGGTTCGCCTTCAATCCACTGAAGACTACGTCCAGTCCCTCAAGAAAACCCCCTGAGGATTTTTCCACTATTGATAAGAATTTCTTACAAGTTCCTAACCCAAGGACCCCAAGAATTTCTACCAATATCCAGTGAAAGCAAACCGCTTTCAACAGCCCCTGAAAGCAAACCGCTTTCAGTTCCTGAAGGCAAACCACCCTCAGACCTTGAAGGCTAAACCACCTTCAATGAAAACCCTGAAAGTAAACCACTTTCAGTGACAACAACCCTTCACCGAATACCACGGTGAAAAACTCAATCTTACAGAAAGAGATGAAGAAGATATTACAATTGGCTGTTTCAATCCTTTAACACACAATTGGATTGAACATGAGAAATTATGCTTTAAGGCTTTTAAGCATAATACAATTCTGAGTTCTTCAAGATATGAACAACTAAAGTGTTCTTGTAAACATGAAGATCATGAACTCAGAATTTAGGCTCCAAAAGATTTAAGTTCTAAAAGATGAACTAATTTTGAAAGAGCTTTGGCCTAATGTGTTTTTCTCATGTGAAATGTGTATATTTCGTGTGTGTTGTGTGTCATGTGTTTTCTGGACTCAAATGGTCTTTATATAGGCAAGGGAAACGTCCTTGAACCATCACAGCCCTTTTCAAAAGGTTTGGGACACAATGGTTCATGAAAAGATGCACTTTTTCGTTCTGGTAATCGATTACCATACTTAGTGTAATTGATTACACAAGTGACCGTTTCAGTTTGAATTTGAATTTCAAACATGTAATCGATTACAAGACTTGAGTAATCGATTACTTGCCTTGGTGTAATCGATTACCATAATGATGTAATCGATTACACAGAAGCCCATTTTCCAGAAACTTGATCTTTGAGACTTGCTTAACGTTTTCTACTTCTTTTAAGTTATGAAAACTCTTAGCTTGATTAGATTAGGTGTTTTAAGAGCCTTTATGCTTTAATAAACCTTTGGAAGCATAACTCACCTAATTCTAAGACTTCTAGACTAATGATGGACTTGAGTGCTTGATTCTTTGAAGTCTTCTTTTCTTCTTTTTGTTGATGAGTTTGTCATCATCAAAACCACAGCCAGGGTCAGGAGCAAGACCTTCTTCACACTCCACTCTTTTTGTGCTGCAAGAGCTATTAAAGCTCTTATTGTATCTAGACGTGCAACTGGGGCAAATGTCTCGTTGTAGTCGACTCCAGGTTGTTGTGTGTAGCCCTTTGCTACAAGCCTATCCTTGTGCTTTTGTATTGAGCCATCAGGGTTAAGCTTTGTCTTATAAACCCATTTGACTCCTATGATATCTTTATTTTTTGGATAGTCTACTAGCTCGCATGTTTTGTTTTTCTCAATTGATTTAATCTCCTCCTCCATTGCTTTGACCCATACTTCTTGCCTTGATGCTACTTCATAATTTTCAGGCTCAAGTATGGCCAAATTGCAAGTCTCATATATATCCGCCAGAGATCTTACTCGCCTCGGAGTAGATTCTGGTGAGGAATCTTGTTGAAGAGAAGACGAAGAAGGCATACCTGGATCTTCTGTTACTTCTTCAACTTCTTCTTGAGGTTGCTGTACTGGAAGGGAAATGTTGCTTCTCTCAATTTTTTCTTTATCCCAATTCCAAGCAGCAGCTTCATCAACTTCGACATCTCGGCTAATAATGAGCTTCTTTGTTTGTAAGTTGTAGACTCGATAGCCTTTTGATTGGGTACTGTATCCCAAGAAGATGCCTCAAACTGTCTTGTCTTCTAATTTATGCCTCTTTTGGTCTGGGACATGAATGTAGCAGATTGATCCAAAGACTCTTAGATGTTTAGCAGAAGGTTTCTGCCCACTCCAAGCTTCAATAGGAGTCTTGTCTTGGACTGCTTGAGTTGGACATCTGTTGATTATGTAGACAGCGGTATAAACTGCTTCGGCCCAAAAAGTGTTTGGTAATCCTTTATCCTTTAACATCGATCTAGCCATCTCCATGATTGTGCGATTTCTTCTTTCAGATACTCCATTTTGTTGAGGAGAATATGCGACTGTGAGTTGTCTTTCAATACCTTCATCCTCACAGAATTTATCAAACTCATGAGAGTTATACTCTTTTCCTCGATCGCTCCTGAGCCTTTTTATATGTTTACCACTTTGCTTCTCGACAAGGACCTTGAACTTTTTGAATATTCCAAAGACTTCTGATTTTTCCTTTATGAAATAGACCCAAGTCATTCTAGAAAAATCATCAATGAAGAGAATGAAATACATGTTGTTGGTAAGTGATGGTGTCCTCATCGGTCCACAAACATCAGTGTGGATGAGCTCTAGCACATCTTTAGCTCTCCATGCATTGCTCGTTGAAAACGGTAATCTGTGTTGTTTTCCGAGAAGACATCCTTCACATGCTCCGTTGTCTTCTTTTAGACTTGGAAAATCTCTCATCATATTCTTCTGATATAACAACTTTAAGGCTTTAGAGTTGAGGTGGCCAAATCTTCGATGCCATAGCCATGAATCATCAGCTTGCACCTTCATGGCAATGTTAGTGGTATATTTAAAATTTATCGGGAAGCTTCTATTTCTTGTCTCCATCTTTACTTGAGCTATCTCGGCCCTTTTATTAGTGTTATCATAGATTGTGCATTTATCTCCTTCAAAGTGAAGGACATAGCTTTTCTCCATCATTTGACCGATGCTCAAGAGGTTTTCTTTAAGATTTGGAACTAGTAAGACATCTCTAATGAGTCGCGTACCTTTCTTTGTCTCCACCATGACAGTGCCTTTGCCTTTTGATTCCACAGTAGTGCCATTTCCTAGTCGAACCTTTGATTTGACAGAGTCATCAATTTCCTTGAAGATGCTCTCATCTTTAGTCATGTGATTGCTGCAACCGCTATCCAAGTACCAGGTTCCTTCCTTGTCATTGTTCGAATCTTGGAAGGCATAGAAAAGATGTTCTTCATTGTCATGCTTATTTTGGTCATTCTCATGTTCTTCGACAAAATTTTCTTGATGCTTATTTTTGCTGTAACAGTTCTTCTCCACGTGCCCAAATTTCTTACAATGCTGACATTGTGGCTTTCCTCGCCAACGACAGTCTTTCTCGGCGTGATTTGTCCTCTTGCATATGCCACATGGACGATACTCATCTTGATTTTTCTTTGAGAAATTTCTAGAATTCTCTCTGTTTCTAGAACTTTCTCCACTACTCTTGTTTTCTCCATATCCTTTATTGTGAGACCGTAATTTAAGCTTAGATTGAAAGGCATTTTCTATAGAGTCATTACCACGCCTACTCAATCTTTGCTCATAAGCTTCAAGAGAACCCATTAGTTCTGTCACAGATAAATTTGACAGATTTTTCGTTTGTTCAATCGTCGTCACAATTGGATCATACTTACTGGGAATAGAAACTAGAATTTTCTCAACAATTCTTTTGTCGAGAGTATTTTCTCCGTAGGCTCTCATTTTAGAAACAATTTCTTTTATTTTAGTATAATAGTCTTGTACGGTCTCAGAATCCTTCATATTTAATAATTCAAACTTACGCCTTAGACTTTGGAGTTTGACGGCACGTACCTTTGCGGTTCCTTGAAACTCCTCCTGTAGTGTACTCCATGCATCCTTGGCACTAGCAACTCCCGTTATCCTCGGAAAAATAGAGTCACCCACAGCTTGTTGCAAGTAATATAATGCCTTTGAATCTTTTTGTCTATTTTCCTTCAACTCTTTCTTTTGAGCTGCAGTAAGAGTTGAAGTATCTGCGGGAGTAGTATATCCTTCTTCCACAACTTCCCATAGATCTTGGGAGCAAAAAAATGTCTTCATTTTAGTGCTCCAAAAATCATAGTTTTCACCGGAAAAAGGAGGGACTTGGATATTAGATGATGTTTGGGTGTTGGTAGCCATAGGCTAAGAAAATTATGGAAGTAGTGTAGAGTAATAGTAGTGATTTTTAGTTGGTAGTTGGATAGTTTATCTACGCCCAGTATATGACCGAACGTAGCTCTGGTACCACTGATAGTATTTTAGTATATGATGTTAGTTCAGAAAATAGTTGGATAATTGAGAAGGCTTTAGTTGATAGTTGAAAGATAGTAGTTAGTAATGTGGTGTTTGGAGCAAAGGAATAGATTGTATTGCTCTCTGAAATCATACAAATGACTTGATGACTTATTCACCTATGCACCCAAGCTTGCCTATTTATAGGTGCTTGAGGGTGGTTCTAGAATATTCTACATCATTATGTATTTCCCTTACATTCTAGACTTCTCTACCTTATTAGATATCTCCATTACATTCTAGATACTTCTACTTCTAAATACATTTACAATTCATTAATCATATATATACTAGATGTTTCTACACTATATGATTATGTAGACATTAGTAGAAGATTCTAGAAAATTGCATCAACTTCAACAATTCCCTGCTTTGTTAGATTTTATAGCTCATGTGGTTCACGTTCCACATTATCCTATGGTATACTAATCCAACAAACTATGGTGGTCTGCAAGTCCCATAAACCATTTTTGGCACACAGATCTCACTAACTTATTTGGAAATCCATTACATTATTCTATCCTTCCTTGCTCAAGTGAGCAAGGACCACTTCCAGCAAGGAATTGCTTTATCCTCCATGATGGAGTTGTCACTCCTGTTTAAGGTTTCTATTACTCTATCTCTTCGCACCTATTAAGGGAAAACCAATTCCTATCACGGTATCCCTCGTTCATTAAGATAGACTTTGTATTCTCCCAACACCTCTATTACTGCATAGTCAGTGACTGTGTCTCATCTTCACTCCTACTTGGGTCCTGAAACCTTTACAACCCTTCTTCACCGGTTCCAGAGATTACTATATCTACTATCCCATATTTCTATTAATGCTAAGCATCAAGCGTAGATGATGCACATACTCTCATGGAATGTAAACGGAACTATGCTACAACCACTACTAGTAATCCTCTACTCGATACTAAAGTCCACATCTCTAGATCTTTTGTACCCATATCATTTCAGAAACAAATTACTGGTTTGGCCAAGCCCGTAACTCGTGACCAGAACAATCAAACATTACAAAATTCTATTGATCGACATATAACCCTAAGCCATGTTTTCTAGACTTTACACTATAGATATGCTCTAGGTCGGGTGTAACAGCCCGATTTTTGACGCCAAGTGTTACATAGTAACCATGCAGAAATAACACTAAGTTTAAACCTTTCAAAACATCTCATAATTTTAAAACGTACAATACTCATGATATATAGATAGTGTAGCCCATATAATACATTTCATAATTGTAAAGAGAAATAAGACGTATTGAAAGTACTATCTTGCACAACATGTGCTTTCCTTTTACAAAAAGAAGTAAAATTATTTTGAACATAAAATAAGTAAAACTCCAATCTTTAAGCTTCAAAAGTTTGTCATCGTCTGGCTCGAGGAACAGTCTCCATTTATCTCCTACTCAACGGCAGACGAATACCTACTGGTGATCGTCTGGCGATATACGCCAAAGATAAGGAAAACTAAAACAAGAAAAGGGTTAACTCCAAATAAATAAGATCAGAAGACATAATAATTTGGCAGACGATATCAACAATCATGCTGATAAATCAATCAACGAACTCTACGACCTTCACAGCCAACCCACAATCATACTTGGTGATTCTCAGTAACATATCCATAGCTCATTGTTTTGCCTTATTCAGACAGGATGGTTTTCGCGAACGAGACTCTTTCACCCACCCTCGGATGATCGCGTGGCACATAATAGTCCACCACATCAAACCAGAAATTCATCATGATGACCAATCACAGTTCACATGAACAAATACAGTTCGCTCATTCCCTTAACCCCAATAGGTTATATAATATAATTCAATCTAGAAATATTCTAGTATTCATCCACCATATTCACGTTACAGAAGTACCTAACACAGATATCACTACAAATACTAAGATAAGCTAACATATGAGTTACCCTTACCTTCTCGTAGGTTGCATACACTTTGAGTCTTCAACCTACCAAAAACATATTAACATGTACGCTAAAACTGGGAACAGAATCACTAGAATATTATCTTTAACAAAAAAACAGAGTAGAACAGAGTAAGAAGAACCAACCTCCTTTGGTTCGAACACAATTTGAAAGATTGAATCAGAAGAAGAACGAGCAAGAACAAGAACACTAAGAACATTCAAGAAAGATTTCTTGGAAGCAAGGAAGTAGTAAGGATTAAGAGAATCTAGAAACTGAAATAAGGCTAGATACTGGGTATTTATAGCATGAGGAAAACCACTTCTGAGGGTAAACCTTAAATGAAAAGTGGTCAACGAAAGTGGCGGGTCATTAATGTTCATTAATGATCCTGACATATATTCTAGTCAACAAAAACGGAAGTTTACTATTTCCAAGGCATCTGACACATATCTCTTAAAGTCAGCAAAAGTGGCTAACGAACCAGACGAATACCAAACCGACTCACTATTCGGTTGTACCAAACGAACACTATCGAGCCAAACGAACTCTTCAGGAAAGTACCAGATGAACACAACTTTACTCGTCAAACGAGTTCGACGGGTTTTATTGGACGAACACAACCATGCTCCACCAGATGAAAACCAATAAATTCACATAGAAATATGCCAAACTAAATCAACATACACTCAATATATTTTCATATATATTTCAAATAAAATTCTTATATCCAAAAGAAAGGGTCTTACAATACTACCCCTCTTAAAAAGAGTTTTGCCCATGAAACTACAGCTAAGAAAACAAACAGGGTACTGCTCCCTTATCTTTTCTTCTAACTCCCACGTAGCATCACCAGTTGCCTGGTTCCAAACTAGATTTACAAGCGAAATCTGTTTATTCTTTAATTGCTTCATTCTACAATCAACAATACTCACAGGAGGAACTTCAAACGTCAAGTTCTCCTTCAACTGAATGTCATCTTGAGTAATAACGTGAGAAGGATCTGGAACGTATTTGCGGAATTGAGACACATGCAAAACATCATGAATCTTAGATAAGAAAGGGGGTAACGCAATTCGGTAAGCCACCAATCCTACTTTCTCAATAATCTGGTAAGGACCAATAAACTTTGGTGTCAACTTCTTGGACTTAATTTCTCTTCCAACTCCAGTAGTAGGTGTCACACGGAGGAATACATGGTCACCAGATGAGAACTCCAATTGTCTCCGTCTGTTATCTACATAGCTTTTCTGCCTACTCTGAGATGTCATCATCTTTTCTTGAATCATTTTCACTTTGTCCGTTGTTTGTTGAACGAACTCGGGTCCAACCAACAAATGTTCCCCATCTTGAAACCAACACAATGGTGTCCTACATCTTCTTCCATATAACGCTTTATAAGGTGCCATCCCAATAATTGCATGAAAACTATTGTTGTAAGTAAACTCCATCAATGGCAATAACTCATCCCAACTCCCCTGATTATCCAACACACAAGCTCTAAGGAGATCCTCCAATAAATGAATAGTCCTTTCTGTTTGTCCATCAGTCTGCGAATGATAAGCAAAAATCAAACTCAACTTTGAACCCAAAGCATCCTGCAAAGCTTTCCAAAAACGAGAAGTAAACTTCGGATCTCTATCTGAAAAAATAGTCGAAGGAACTCCATGCAAACGAACAATTTCTGCAATATAAATTTCAGCAAGCTGTTCCACTTTATAGGTAGTTTTAACTGGTAGAAAATGTGCATTCTTAGTCAGACGATCTATGATAATGAAAATCGCAAGTGTACGATTAACTATCGCGTAATAAAAATGTTCGAACCCAAGGGATAGGTGTTCTTGTTAATATTAAGTTTAGTACTTAAACAGAAAAAGATGAATTTGTTGGAAGTTTGTTTAAGGTAGCACATGGAAATAGCAATATAATAGAAAAGAATAAGATAATAGCAACTAAGCTTCTTGGGTTGGTTTACATAGTCTATATAATATGCAAGCAAGTTCTTACTTAATTTCTGAATTATAAATCTAATTTCATGATGCTATAGCCTAACTATCTACAAGTTAATTCCTTACACATTGTAGAACTTTCTTTCTAATTACTAAATTCAATTCCTTGCAACTTAGTTAACTAGAGAAGAAGATGAAGAAGAAATTCAGGCCAACATAAAGTTACGTCCTTCCTAATTCCTTAGCGAAGTATACTTATAACCTTTTTTAGATCCTAGGTCCCTTACTACTTACCAATTTCCATTCGCATAAGTAATAAGCAAGAAATCTTTTGCGCATAAGAAGAATGAAGAGCAAGGAAATAAAACATGAAATAGAAATAATATTCAGAAAGGTAAAAACAAACTAAAACATAAATATAAACTACTACAACCCAAGAAACTTAAAGAAGAATTAGCCAAGCATGGCTAAAAGATTCATTGAATTACCCTGGATAGGAGCTCAAGTATGGCTTCCCACAAGTCCTAGGAACAATGATCTTTGAGGGAGAAAGAGAGAATACTTGTTGTATTCTATGAAGGTGTGTTTTACAAGTGAAGCAAAGGGCCCTATTTATAGTAAAATTCCAGCCTCCAGCGCTTGAGCGCTGGCATTCCCAACGCATGGGCGCTAGGATGCATTAAAAATCCACTTTCTGTCCGAGGCCCAGCGCTTGAGCGCTGGCTTTCCAACGCTTGGGCGCTGGGACACAATCTGACTCATCATCTAGTCAGAACCCCAGCGCTGGAGCGCTGGGATCCCAACGCTGGAGCGTTGGGATGCTGCTTCTTCATCTTCTTGCTTGTTCTTCCTTCTTCATTCATGGTAGTGGGTTTTGATGGCCATAAAAAGCCACTAACCAGCCTTGATCAGTTCTGAAACCCTTCATCAATTCTTTAAACATTTTTTCCATGTGCTAAATTGGAGAGTGACTCTTCATATTTTTCTTTTTCACTTTGGTCCTCCCTTGGTTAGCACTTCAATTCAAGCCCTCATATTCTCTCAATCTCCACTTTTAGTCCTCCACTCTTGAACTTTTACAACTTGGTCCCTGACTTTCTGAAACTTTACATATTGGTCCCTGGACAAAAATGATAACTAAACCAGCTTTTCCTAAAAATATAAAATAACTAGAAAAATCCCTAAAAATATAAAATAAAGATAGAAAAACACAAAAAATCTAATCTACATGCAAAATGCAAAATAATTATAAAATCTACATAAAAACAATAAAAAATCTATATGTGACTCAAAAATAATAAAATAAAAAGACTAAAAAGACCCTAAAAACATCATATAAAATCCACTCATCACACCACTATACCCAACGACAGCTTGTCCTCAAGCGACAAAACTTAAAGAAAAACTCGTCCCTGGGTTTTGAGAAAGTTTTATCTGATTACAACTAGAAGCACAGAAACCTTTCAAAGAAAGCTTAGCAGAAAAGGAAGACATGCATGTTTTAAAGAATCAAGAAAGTTTAGGCTTGGCTTTTAACATGTTTGAGTTCATCAATTAAGCTCACCAAAAATAATATTCTCCATGAAAACAAGAAAGCTCAATAATCCTGCCTATCATTCAAATCAAAACTGAAGTAAAGCAACCAAGTGATTTTGAAGAGATTTTTGAAGGTTGTAACTTGGCCAAAGGGTTGAACAATTCAAGGTATGGATTTCAAAACTTGGCAACTCTATTGGCTGACTCAGAATTTGTTGTTAAGTGATTTTTCTTTGACTAAGAGCTTTAAACAATTCACACAAGGGTCCTCTCAACTTTTTCCTTTTCTTTTTTTTTTTTTTTTTTTTTTTTTTTTTGAACAAAGTAGTGGAATGTATGGGATGAATGACTTGAATTTTACTCCCCTCATACTCTTTCTCACCCCACTACTTCATTATTTTTTCCTAAGGCACATACCTTATTTTTTTCAATTTTTTCCTTCATCTTTTTTAGAGAGAAACCCACACATATAGCTCCAACAAATCAGCACATGCATCACTATAACAACTGAAAAATTATCACACAAAGTAGGCTCCAAAGAATGACTCTTTTAAGGCTCAAAAGGGGCTACTAGTGGATATAACATTTCAAGCAAAAATCTGAGTTTTCAAAAATGCCTATAATCTCTTCTCAACTCACAAAGTACACAAAACTCCAATCAACATGCAACACAAGGCAGAAAAATCTTACAATCATGCATCAGAGTCCTCAACTCTCAGAAAAAGATAGGGTAAGTGGTACCCTTTTTAGAACTCAGAAAAACTTTTGCCAACAACCAAACAATCAAGATATCAAAAATCCTTTCTACAGCATGCAATCCTAACTGCTTAAAAATATAGAATTTTTTCCACAAAGCAGTTTAATCAGATAAAGCATTTCATAAAGCTATAGCAACATCAGAATGGATAATATACTCAAGACTTATGCAAAAATAAAACAGAAAAACTAAACTAAAAATAAAAATAAAACTAAAAACTATAAAAAGAAAAACAAAAATAAAATCTAACAAGCTGGTATAGTAACAAATTTCCACAAAGGTCCAAGGGAACCTCAATGTAAAAATTCTCTTTGAACACTCAAGTTCAAGAGGACTCTTCCTCTTTTGGTACCTATCTTGTAACAATGAACAAACAAAAGTCTCACAAGCAAAGCTTGCTTGACTTGTTAGTCCCAAAAACAGCACAAAAGATCATGGGTTGAAAATGTGTGTCCACCTTAAAAACAAAAATTCTTGAGTTCCCCAAAAATTAAAACCATTGTAGAAACAAGGAAAACTCAAAGAACTTTTAAAACCTTTCAGAAAATGGTGAACACACAATTTATTAAAAATTAAAACAGCAAATAAAAGTAAAAACAGCAAACTGCCCGAGCTCCAGCGCTTGAGCGTTGGGGATACCAACGCTTGGGCGCTGGATTTAAAAGAATTACTGGGCATCAGAGGTCCCAGCGCCTGAGCGCTGGGTTCCAACGCTATGGCGCTGGAAAATAGAAAATAAAAAAAACTGGGATTCCAGGGGCTTAGCGCATGAGCGCTAGCCCTCCAGCGCCTAAGCGCTGGGATCAACTGGAACCAGGGGGCTTTTACAGGGGCCTAACGCTCGTGCGTTGGCCTCCAGCGCCTAAGCGCTGGCCCCTCCTGTAGCATCAACATAGAATTCTTTTCTTTTATTTATTTACAAAAGTTGTGCAGAAAATTAAAAAGACATAAAAATAAACTATCCTAAGTTGGGTTGTCTCCCAACCAGCTCAATGTTAAGGTCCGAGATAGACCCTTCCCCTTAATCAATTGGGGGCATCTAGCAAAGCAAATACATCTTGTTTTTCAAAATCTCCCCCCAAGTATGGTTTCAATCTTTGTCCATTGACAGTGAATACATTTTTTGTAACTTCATTTTCTATTTCTACCGCACCATGGGGGAAGACTTTGGTGACCCTGAATGGTCCTGTCCACTTGGACCTCAACTTCCCAGGAAACAATCTCAGTCTTGAGTTATATAATAACACAAGCTGTCCTGGACTCAATTCTTTTGGCACAATTTTCTTATCATGCCACTTCTTGGTCCTTTCTTTGTAGATCCTAGCATTGTGATATGCTTGGAGTCTAAATTCATCCAGCTCATGTACCTGTACCTGTCTTTTATCCCCAGCTTCCTTGGGATCCATGTTCAAATATTTCAAAGCCCAAAAGGCTTTATGCTCAAGTTCCACAGGTAAATGACAAGTCTTACCATAAACCAACTGGTAAGGAGAGGTTCCAATAGGAGTTTTAAACGCAGTTCGATAAGCCCACAAGGTGTCATCTAATTTTTTTGACCAATCCTTCCTTGAGGTACCAACTGTTTTTTCCAAAATCCTTTTTAACTCCCTATTAGAAACCTCTACTTGTCCACTAGTTTGGGGGTGATAGGGGGTAGCAATTTTATGATTAACACCATATTTTTTCAAAAGAGCTTCAAAAGCTTTATTACAAAAATGCTTACCTCCATCACTGATTATTGCTCTTGGCACCCCAAATCTAGTAAAAATCTTTTTCTTTAGAAAATCCAAAACAACTTTTCCATCATTTGTGGGAAGGGCTGATGCTTCAACCCATTTAGAAACATAATCAACAGCAACCAAAATATACTGGCAACCAAAAGAAGGTGGAAAAGGTCCCATAAAATCAATGCCCCAAACATCAAAAAGCTCAACTTCCAAAATCATTTTTTGGGGCATCTCATTCCTTCTTGAAATATTACCAGTTCGTTGACAGCGATCACACCTTACCACAAATGCTCTACTATCTTTGAAGATAGTAGGCCAATAAAAACCACTCTGGAGGACTTTAGCTGCAGTCCTCTCACCTGAAAAATGGCCTCCATAATCGGAGCCATGGCAATGCCATAAAATAGCCTCAAATTCTTTTTCTGGAATACACCTTCTAATGATCCCATCAGAACATTCTCTAAACAAATAAGGTTCATCCCAGAAAAAGAATTTAGCATCATGCAAAAATTTCTTCTTTTGTTGCCAAGTCAAATCAGAAGGCAACACACCAGCAGCTTTAAAATTAGCTAAATGTACATACCATGGAGCTATCTCTTGGACAGCTAAAAGCCTCTCATCTGGGAACTCCTCTTGAATAGGAATTGGATCGGAGTTCCCTTCGTCAAGCCTTGACAAATGGTCCGCTACACCATTGTCCTTCCCTTTCCTGTCCACAATTTCAAGATCAAACTCTTGCAAGAGTAAGATCCACCTGATCAACCTGGGTTTAGCTTCCTGCTTAGCAAACAAATACTTCAATGCAGCATGGTCAGTATGCACAATAACTTTAGTACCCAAAACGTAAGGTCTGAATTTGTCTAAAGCATAAACAACGCTCAACAACTCCTTTTCAGTTGTAGCATAATTTTTTTGAGCTTCATTCAGAACCTTACTAGCATAATAAATCACATGCAAAACTTTTCCATTTTTCTGACAAAGAACAGCCCCTATAGCATTATCACTAGCATCACACATAACTTCAAAAGGCAAATCCCATTGGGGAGCAACAATGATAGGGGCTGAAACAAGTTTTTCCTTTAATAATTTAAAAGCAGCCAAACACTCATCATTAAAGATAAAAGGAGCTTCTTTTTCAAGGAGATTTGTCATAGGCTTAGCAATTTTAGAAAAATCTTTTATAAATCGCCTATAAAAACCTGCATGACCAAGAAAGCTTCTTATACCTTTAATATTAGTGGGAGGAGGTAGATTTTCAATAACTTCAGTTTTAGCCTTATCTACCTCAATCCCTTTTTCAGAAATCTTGTGCCCAAGCACAAATGCCATCTTTTACCATAAAATGACATTTTTCCCAATTAAGTACCAAATTCTTTTCTTGGCACCTAACCAGAATCCTTTCCAAATTGCTCAAACACTTGTCAAAGTTGGGGCCATAAACAGAAAAATCATCCATGAACACTTCCATACATTCACCAATTAAATCATAAAAAATAGCAAACATACATCTTTGGAAGGTTCCTGGAGCATTACACAAGCCAAAAGGCATTCTTTTATAAGCAAACACCCCGAAGGGGCAAGTAAAAGCAGTTTTTTCTTGATCCTTAGGATCAACAACAATTTGATTGTATCCTGAATATCCATCCAGGAAACAATAGTACTCATGGCCAGCCAACCTGTTAAGCATTTGATCAATAAAAGGAAGGGGGAAATGATCTTTCCGGGTGGCAGAATTTAGCCTCCGGTAATCTATACAAACCCTCCATCCAGTTACCTTCCTGGTGGGAATCAATTCATTGTTCTCATTTGGAACCACAGTAATTCCCCCTTTTTTGGGAACTACCTGAACGGGACTAACCCATTCACTGTCAGAAATGGGATAGATGATCCCTGCATCAAGCAACTTAATCACTTCTTTCCTTACCACTTCTTTCATGGCAGGATTAAGTCTTCTTTGGGGTTGGACTACAGGTTTAACTTGTTCTTCTAAACAAATTTTATGCATACAAACAGTGGGGCTTATGCCCTTAATATCCTCTATAGTCCAACCCAAAGCAGATTTATGAGCTCTAAGAATTCTTACCAGTTTTTCTTCTTCAAGAGGAGAGAGGGAACTACTCACAATGACTGGCTTATTATTACCTTCCTCAAGAAATACATACTTAAGGGTGGAAGGTAAGGGCTTCAATTCCCTCTTTTCCTCTTGAACTTCTTCCTCTCTTTTCAGCTCCTCTACCCAATTTTTCGTTGAAGGGAAAAAATGGGCAGCCTCCAGATATCTTGCCATTTCAATGACCTGTTCGTCATTGCTGTCTATATCTTCAAAATCCAACCCCTCAGAGATTATAGTCTCTAAAGGATCTTCTTTCCACATGGCAACAAACTGTTAGGCAGTAATATTTTTTTTTTATTATATACAAGAAGTACTAAATAAAATAAAAACAAGAACTTGAAAGAACCTATCCCCGGCAACGGCGCCAAAAACTTGATAATGAAAATCGCAAGTGTACGATTAACTATCGCGTAATAAAAATGTTCGAACCCAAGGGATAGGTGTTCTTGTTAATATTAAGTTTAGTACTTAAACAGAAAAAGATGAATTTGTTGGAAGTTTGTTTAAGGTAGCACATGGAAATAGCAATATAATAGAAAAGAATAAGATAATAACAACTAAGCTTCTTGGGTTGGTTTACATAGTCTATATAATATGCAAGCAAGTTCTTACTTAATTTCTGAATTATAAATCTAATTTCATGATGCTATAGCCTAACTATCTACAAGTTAATTCCTTACACATTGTAGAACTTTCTTTCTAATTACTAAATTCAATTCCTTGCAACTTAGTTAACTAGAGAAGAAGATGAAGAAGAAATTCAGGCCAACATAAAGTTACGTCCTTCCTAATTCCTTAGCGAAGTATACTTATAACCTTTTTTAGATCCTAGGTCCCTTACTACTTACCAATTTCCATTCGCATAAGTAATAAGCAAGAAATCTTTTGCGCATAAGAAGAATGAAGAGCAAGGAAATAAAACATGAAATAGAAATAATATTCAGAAAGGTAAAAACAAACTAAAACATAAATATAAACTACTACAACCCAAGAAACTTAAAGAAGAATTAGCCAAGCATGGCTAAAAGATTCATTGAATTACCCTGGATAGGAGCTCAAGTATGGCTTCCCACAAGTCCTAGGAACAATGATCTTTGAGGGAGAAAGAGAGAATACTTGTTGTATTCTATGAAGGTGTGTTTTACAAGTGAAGCAAAGGGCCCTATTTATAGTAAAATTCCAGCCTCCAGCGCTTGAGCGCTGGCATTCCCAACGCATGGGCGCTAGGATGCATTAAAAATCCACTTTCTGTCCGAGGCCCAGCGCTTGAGCGCTGGCTTTCCAACGCTTGGGCGCTGGGACACAATCTGACTCATCATCTAATCAGAACCCCAGCGCTGGAGCGCTGGGATCCCAACGCTGGAGCGTTGGGATGCTGCTTCTTCATCTTCTTGCTTGTTCTTCCTTCTTCATTCATGGTAGTGGGTTTTGATGGCCATAAAAAGCCACTAACCAGCCTTGATCAGTTCTGAAACCCTTCATCAATTCTTTAAACATTTTTTCCATGTGCTAAATTGGAGAGTGACTCTTCATATTTTTCTTTTTCACTTTGGTCCTCCCTTGGTTAGCACTTCAATTCAAGCCCTCATATTCTCTCAATCTCCACTTTTAGTCCTCCACTCTTGAACTTTTACAACTTGGTCCCTGACTTTCTGAAACTTTACATATTGGTCCCTGGACAAAAATGATAACTAAACCAGCTTTTCCTAAAAATATAAAATAACTAGAAAAATCCCTAAAAATATAAAATAAAGATAGAAAAACACAAAAAATCTAATCTACATGCAAAATGCAAAATAATTATAAAATCTACATAAAAACAATAAAAAATCTATATGTGACTCAAAAATAATAAAATAAAAAGACTAAAAAGACCCTAAAAACATCATATAAAATCCACTCATCAATCTACAATAACCCATATAGAATCAAATTTCTTTCGAGTAAGTGGTAAAGCAACGACGAAATCCATATATATGCTATCCCACTTCCACTCTGGTACTGCAAGAGGTTGCATCAATCCTGAAGGCTTCTGATGTTCAACCTTTTCCCTCTGACAAGTTAGACAAGTAGCAACGTATTTAGCAACATCCTTCTTCATACCTGGCCACCAAAAATATAACCTTAAATCCTGGTACATCTTCGTCGAACCTGGGTGAAGACTCAACTTACTCTTATGACCTTCATCTAAAATCAATCTCCTCAACTCAGCATCAATTGGAACACATACACATCCTCTACAACGTAAGACATTGTCCGTCCCAACGTTTAAGTCTAGCGCCTTTCCCAGACGAGTACCTTCCATCTTTTCCACTATGACTTTATCTTGTTTCTGTTTCACTTTAATCTCTTCTAAAAGATCACTAGACACAATAATCATTTCAAAACTTAACTTCCCTGGCATTATCTTAACATCCAAACTCGAATCTCTAAAAGTCTCAATCAACTCCAACTCCTTAATCATCAACGATGATACATGAATAGTTTTATGACTAAGAGCATCAGCTACAACATTAGCCTTTCCTGGATGGTACTGCAAAGAAAAATCATAAACCTTCAAGAGTTCCATCCATCTCCTCTGCCTCATATTCAAATCCTTCTGATTGAATAGGTACTTCAAGCTCTTATGGTCACTGAAAACAGTAAAAACACACCCATATAAATAGTGTCTCCAAATCTTAAGAGCAAAGACTACAGCAGCGAGTTCCAAATCAGGAGTAGGGTAGTTTCTCTCATGAATCTTCAATTGTCTCAAAGCATAAGCCACAGCCTGAACATTCTGCATCAATATGCAACCCAAAACTGAGTAAGAAGCATCATAGTAGACATCGTACGGTTCTCCGCACTGAGGTAAAATCAAAACTGGTAGATTCGTTAGACGACGTTTTAATTCTTGAAACTTAGATTCACACTCTTCAGTCCATGCAAAAGGATAGCTCTTCCCAGTCAGCTTTGTCAAAGGTCCTGCAATATTTGCAAAGCCCTAAATGAATCTACGATCGTATCCTGCTAAACCCAGGAAACTTCTAACATCATTAACGGTCTTAGGCTGTTCCCACTTAGTCACAGCATCTACTTTACTTGGGTCAATGTAACACCCCGATTTTCAGGGCGTTACTGAAGCAAATGAACAATAATTAAATATGCAAAAATGTTTCCAAGGCTGTAGAAAAGAGGGTATATATATTTTTTAAATATATCCTTTTTGAAATATGCAAGATGAGATGCATTAATAATATAATTACCCTAATTCGCAAATAGCCACACATGTGGCATAAGGTGACTGGCCAGTAGCTTAGAAATAAATTACAAAACGATATACTTTAAGTTTAAAAGACTTGCTTCCAGTTGTAAGAAAAGGAACTAAGACTCCCTACACTGGTACTTATTCATACATGACAATCAAACATCTGCGACAAGTCATCTTGCAGATAGACGCTCCTCTTCTGTCTTGATCTCCTTTGAACTAGAGTTCACCTGCCACTTCTAGCTAAGCTGTCCGACTGGCGACGAATCACCGGCAAACACACACAACAGACAAGCAAGGGTCAACTTCCTAAACAAACAATACATATGAGCAATTCATATAATGCTAACAGACAGATATCTACATCGAGAGGATGCAGAAGCAGAATTAATAAACATACAAGCTATGCAGGATAATTTACAAGAAAACACTGATCATAACACAAGTAGATTTGCAACCAAGGACGCACTCAACAAGCAGCCCAGAACACGTGTAGCAATCATGTTACAATCAATCAAGATGTCATGATGCAGTTAAGGTGTAATATGGCCCGATCATTCGGGTTGCTGCAAAGGGTCTGCACATAGCGGATTGGCGATATGATTGTTATCCCAATCATATTGTCTGCACATAGCCTGCACACACTACACATAGCCTGCACTTAGCCTCCACGTGGTCTGCATCTAGCCTGCACATAGCCAACACACAGTCTGCACACAGCCTACTGGATGGATAGTCGTGTTATTCCAAACAGCTGAAAAATGACGACGATGTTTTCTTGAGGAACATCCCTGCATACAAAATTCATGAGCAGAGAACAACAATAACATGAGCCAGTTCCTCACTCCAATTCCCCACCAAGCGTAAACGTTATTTTTACGAATTCGAGACCCTTCTTCGAAGGCGGCGTCATCCATGTCGGAGAGCCCGTCAACTACGAGGGATTGTGATCGCCTGAACTTTCCTGGTCCAGTGATCTCTCGTCGGAAGCTGCCGAAGCGTAAAACGCCCGCTACTACCAACGGAGGCATTACCGAATAAGTTACCCAATTTTCTTGAGAAAACATCTCTTGAAATATTTTCGTAAAGGTCTTTGAGGCTTTCGGAAAACATGTCTTATGATTCCTCGTGAGGAAGTCCTTATAGTTCTTTTTCCAAGAAGTGACTTAATTTTCTTCGCAAGATAAAACTTGTAGAAATAAGTGGAATCGTCCTTAAGTTCATAAAAGGGTTGATGAATTCCTTTAGTACATTATTAATTTTCCTTTAAGAAAGGTAGGACAGATTGTTTCGAAAGCTCACGGATTAACTTCAGGTTCTCTTGAAAGCATGTTTCCAAAACTAAGACTTTAAGAAAGCCAATCCATGCCTATAATTACATCCAACTCCTTAAGGGGTAAGCAAATCAAATGCACAACAAACTTCCTATTCTTGAAAATAAATGGGCAATTTAAACAAACAGAGGTTGCAGTTAAACTCTGGGCAGCAGGGATAGATACCACTAAGTCAAACGACAACTCTGACATAGGAAAATCCAACCTTGCGACACAATCAAGAAAAATAAATGAGTGAGTAGCTCCTGAATCAAATAACACAGAGAGAGAATTACCAGAAATATCGCAACGATCTCTGATCAAACCTTCATCATTCTTTGTAGGTTCCCTAGAAATGTTGTAGACTCTCCCCTGAGCTATCAGACGTTTACCACGAGCATCATCAACAACTCCCTCTACCTTTGGAACCTTACAATCGTTGGTCGCATGCCCTGTCTTCTTACAGTTCCAGCAAATAATGGATCCCTCCGTACAGCTATTAGCATAATGCCCCTTCTTGTTACACTTGAAACAGATAACTTCCTCCTGTGAAGAAGGTCTTGCTCCTGACCCTGGCTGAGGTTTTGATGACGACAAACTCATCGGCAAAAAGAAGAAAAGAAGACTTAGAGGAAACAGTGCTATATGTTTCAACATCTACCTTAAAGGTAGGACAGATTGTTTCAAAAGCTCACGGATTAACTTTAGGTTCTCTTGAAAGCATGTTTCCAAAACGTTCATTAAGTTTCTAAAAGAAAGCTTCTCTTCTTATTCTTTTCGAAACTGTTAAGCCTTTAATTTTTCCAAAACAAGGTCTGCATACTTTATTTTCAAAGGAACCCCATACCCATGGTAGCTTACACTAATTCCCCGGCTAGCGCACACAATAACAATTGGTGATAAGGCATGGCAATATTGCAACAAGCAAGATCAAGGGAGACGGTAATTCAATCAACATGTTGCCAAACATAAAAGGGCATATATATTCAGGTATGGCTTGCTCTTTTCATATGAGCTAAATAGCATGCTTCATAATTAACAATAATCATGTAGAGCATGGGTACATATTGATAAGGAAAATCGCAAGTGTACGATTAAACTATCGCCTAATACAAAAGATCGAACCCAAGGGATAGGTGTTCTTATTATCACAATATTTAGTACTTAAACAGAAATTTAAAAGATGAGAAGATATGTTGATGTTTTTAGAACAAGAAATAGCATAAAATGATAGGAGAAAAGATGATAAGAATTTAAGTTCTTGGGTTGGTTTACATAGTCTATAAAACATGCTAGAAATCTCCTACTTAATTTCTGAATTCTAAATTCAAATTCATGGTGCTATAGCCTAAATTTCTACATCCTTATTGCCTTAAGAAATGTAGAACTTTCTTACCTAATTACTAACTCCATAGCCTTGGTTATTAGTTAATTAGAGAAGAAGATGAAGAAAGAATCCGAGCCAACACAAAGTTACGTACATCCTTATAGCCTTAAGAAATGCAAACATATAACCTTTTTTATTTCCTATTTCCCTTACTACTCACCAAATGGCCTTATGCATAAGTAGAAAGCATGAAATCTTTTGTACACAAGATTAATGAAGAACAAAGAAATAAAACATGATTTGAAAGTATTATTCAGAAATGTAGAAGAAACTAGAACATGAATTATAAACTAAAACAACCCAAAAACTTAAAGAATAATTTAGCCAAGCATGGCTAAAAGAAGCATTGAATTACCCTGGACTAGGAGCTCAAATATGGCTTCCCACAATTCCTAGGAACAATGATCTTTGAGGGAGAAAGAGAGAATACTTGTTGTATCCTAAGAAGGTGTGTCTTACAAGTGAAGAAAAGGGTCCTATTTATAGTAAAATTCCAGCCTCCAGCGCTAGAGCGCTGGCATTCCCAACGCCTGGGCGCTAGGATGCATTAAAAATCCACTTTCTGTCCGAGGCCCAGCTCTTGAGCGCTGGCTTTCCAACGCTTGGGCGCTGGGTCACCATCTGACTCATCATCTAGTCAGAACCCCAGCGCTGGTGCGCTGGGATCCCAACGCTGAAGCGTTGGGACGCTGCTTCTTCATCTTCAAGCTTTTCCTTCCTTCTTCATTCATGGTAGTTTTGAGAGAAACTTAAAGAAAAAACTCGTCCCTGGGTTTTGAGAAAGTTTTATCTGATTACAACTTGAAGCACAGAAACCTTTCAAAGAAAGCTTAGCAGAAAAGGAAGACATGCATGTTTTATAGACAAAGAATCAAGAAAGTTAGGCCTGGCTTTTAACATGTTTGAGTTCAACAATTAAGCTCACAAAATAATATCCTCCATGAAATCAAGAAAGCTCAATAATCCTGCCTATAATTCAAATCAAAACTGAAGAAAAGCAACCAAGTGATGTTGAAGAGATTTTTTTTAAGGTTGTAACTTGGCCAAAAGGGTTGAACAATTTAAGGTATGGATTCAAGAAATTGGCAACTCTAGTGGCTGACTCAGAAACTGTTGTTAAGTGATTTTTTTTTTTCTTGACTAAGAGCTTTAAACAATTCACACAAGGGTCCTCTCAATTTTTTCTTTTCTCTTTTTTTTTTTTTTTTTTTTTTGAACAAAATAGTGGAATGTATGGGATGAATGACTTGAATTTTACTCCCCTCATACTCTTTCTCACCCCACTACTTAATTATTTTTCTAAGGCACATACCTTACTTTTTCCAACTTTTTCCTTCTTTTTTTTTTTAGAGAGAAACCCACAAACATAGCTCTTAATAAATTCAGCACATGAATCACAATAACAACTTAAAGATATCACACAAAGTAGGGTCCAAAGAATGACTCTTTTAAGGCTCAAAAGGGGCTACTAGTGGATATAACATTTCAAGCAAAAATCTGAGTTTTCAAAAATGCCTATAATCTCTTCTCAACTCACAAAGTGTACAAAACTCCAATCAACATGCAACACAAGGCAGAAAAATTTCACAATCAAGAATTCAGAGACCTCAGCTCTCAGAAAAAGATAGGGTAAGTGGTACCCTTTTAAGAACTCAGAAAAACTTTTGCCAACAACCCAACAATCAAGATATCAATTAATCCTTTCTACAGCATGCAATCCTAACTGCTTAAAAACATAGAACTTTTCACAAAGCAGTTCAATCAGATAAAACATTTCACAAAGCTATAGCAACATTCAGAATGGATAATATACTCAAGACTCATGCAAAAATAAAACAGAAAAACTAAACTAAAAATAAAACTAAAAACTACAAAAAGAAAAATAAAATCTAAGAAGCTGGTATAGTAACAAATTTTCCACAAAGGTCCAAGGGAACCTCAATGTAAAAATCAATTTGAACACTTAAGTTCAAGAGGGTTCTTCCTCTTTTTGGTACCTATCCTGTAACAATGAACAAACAAAAGTCTTACAAGCAGAAGCTTGCTTGACTTGTTAGTTCCAAAATCAGCACAAGTAAGATCATGGGTTGAAAATTTGTGTCCACCTTAAAAACAAGAATTCTTGAGTTTCCCAAAAAATTAAAACTAGTGTAGAAACAAGGGAAAACTCATAGAATCTAAAACTTTTAGAAAATGGTGAACACAATTTTTTTTTATTAAAAACTAAAAACAGCAACCAAAAACAAAATAGCAAATCTGCCCGAGCTCCAGCGCTTGAGCGTTGGGGATGCCAACTCTTGGGCGCTGGAATTAAAATAAAAACTGGGTGAATTCCAGGGGCCTAGCGCATGAGCGCTAAACATCCAACGCTGGAGCGTTGGGATTAACTGGAATAGGAGAAACCAAGCAGGGGCTCAACGCTTGAGCGTTGGCCTCCAGCGCTTGAGCGCTGGCCCCTCCTGTAGCAAAACATAAAATTTTTTTATATATTTATTTACAAAGATGGTGCAGAAAATTAAAAAGACGGAATTATAAACTATCCTAAGTTGGGTTGTCTCCCAACCAGCTCATTGTTAAGGTCCGAGATAGACCCTTCCACTAATCACTTTTCAACCGGGGTCTATTACAAAATTCATTAGACCCCACAACTCATGCAAATTTTGGCACAAAAGCAACATGGTGCCACATGAATTTTCAGCTAACAAGGTAACAACATTGAAATTAGAAATGGAAGGAATAAATAAATTCTCCCTTCCCTGTTCTGTTCTTTGCTTTTCTGAACCTATAGCATAGGTTCCTTGAGGTTCTTCTTCCTCCATCTCCAATTTGTCTTTAAGGACAAATTCTACAATGAAGGTTGCTTTCACCTCCTCTTTTTGAACCACGAGTTCATTTTCATGAACAAGTGGCTGTTGTTCATCCCCGGGCTGCCTCATTAGAATGCCTTGTATCTTTATTTGTAGAATCTCCCTGGCCTTACATTCTTGCTCAGGACTTGGCAAAAATCCGGATTTTCTCTTGCAATCTATATCGAAGAAAAACTCGTCAACTAGAGTGAAGATATCCTGCTTCGTCTTCTCATATTCCTTTTCAACCTCAGCCCGGATTTTTGCCTCCCTTTGCTCGAATGTTTCAGCCATAATTCCTGACAATACTTAGCAAACAAAATTAGCAGCACCAGTTCATCACAATTTTTTTAATATATTTTTTTTCTTTTTTTAATATATAAACAAGAAGTACTAAACAAAATAATAACAAGAACTTGAAAAGAACCTATCCCCGGCAACGGCGCCAAAAACTTGATAAGGAAAATCGCAAGTGTACGATTAAACTATCGCCTAATACAAAAGATCGAACCCAAGGGATAGGTGTTCTTATTATCACAATATTTAGTACTTAAACAGAAATTTAAAAGATGAGAAGATATGTTGATGTTTTTAGAACAAGAAATAGCATAAAATGTTAGGAGAAAAGATGATAAGAATTTAAGTTCTTGGGTTGGTTTACATAGTCTATAAAACATGCTAGAAATCTCCTACTTAATTTCTGAATTCTAAATTCAAATTCATGGTGCTATAGCCTAAATTTCTACATCCTAATAGCCTTAAGAAATGTAGAACTTTCTTACCTAATTACTAACTCCATAGCCTTGGTTATTAGTTAATTAGAGAAGAAGATGAAGAAAGAATCCGAGCCAACACAAAGTTACGTACATCCTTATAGCCTTAAGAAATGCAAACATATAACCTTTTTTATTTCCTATTTCCCTTACTACTCACCAAATGGCCTTATGCATAAGTAGAAAGCATGAAATCTTTTGTACACAAGATTAATGAAGAACAAAGAAATAAAACATGATTTGAAAGTATTATTCAGAAATGTAGAAGAAACTAGAACATGAATTATAAACTAAAACAACCCAAAAACTTAAAGAAGAATTTAGCCAAGCATGGCTAAAAGAAGCATTGAATTACCCTGGACTAGGAGCTCAAATATGGCTTCCCACAATTCCTAGGAACAATGATCTTTGAGGGAGAAAGAGAGAATACTTGTTGTATCCTAAGAAGGTGTGTCATACAAGTGAAGAAAAGGGTCCTATTTATAGTAAAATTCCAGCCTCCAGCGCTTGAGCGCTGGCATTCCCAACGCCTGGGCGCTAGGATGCATTAAAAATCCACTTTCTGTCCGAGGCCCAGCGTTTGAGCGCTGGCTTTCCAACGCTGGGGCGCTGGGTCACCATCTGACTCATCATCTAGTCAGAACCCCAGCGCTGGTGCGCTGGGATCCCAACGCTGAAGCGTTGGGACGCTGCTTCTTCATCTTCAAGCTTTTCCTTCCTTCTTCATTCATGGTAGTGGGTTTTGATGGCCATAAAATGCCACTACTCAGCCTTGTTTAATTCTGAAACCCTTCCTCCACTAACATCAATTCCTTTAAACATTTTTTCCATGTGCTAAATTAGAGAGTGATTCTTCATATTCTTCTTTCTCACTTTGGTCCTCTCTTGATTAGCACTTCACTTCAAGCCCTCATATTCTCTCAATCTTCACTTCAAGTCCTCCACTCTTGAACTTTTACAATTTGGTCCCTGACTTCCTGAAACTTTACACATTGGTCCCTGGACAAAAATGATAACTAAACCAGCTTTTTCTAAAAATACAAAATAACTAGAAAAATTCCTAAAAATATAAAATAAAGCTAGAAAATCTAATAAAATCTAATCTACATGCAAAATGCAAAATAAATATAAAATCTACATAAAAACAATAAAAAACCTACATGAGACTCAAAAAATAATAAAATAAAATGACTAAAAATAGCCTAAAAACATCATATAAAATCCACTCATCACACCACTATACCCAACGACAGCTTGTCCTCAAGCGACAAAACTTAAAGAAAAACTCGTCCCTGGGTTTTGAGAAAGTTTTATCTGATTACAACTTGAAGCACAGAAACCTTTCAAAGAAAGCTTAGCAGAAAAGGAAGACATGCATGTTTTATAGACAAAGAATCAAGAAAGTTAGGCCTGGCTTTTAACATGTTTGAGTTCAACAATTAAGCTCACAAAATAATATCCTCCATGAAATCAAGAAAGCTCAATAATCCTGCCTATAATTCAAATCAAAACTGAAGTAAAGCAACCAAGTGATGTTGAAGAGATTTTTTTTAAGGTTGTAACTTGGCCAAAAGGGTTGAACAATTTAAGGTATGGATTCAAGAAATTGGCAACTCTAGTGGCTGACTCAGAAACTGTTGTTAAGTGATTTTTTTTTTCTTGACTAAGAGCTTTAAACAATTCACACAAGGGTCCTCTCAATTTTTTCTTTTCTCTTTTTTTCTCTTTTTTTTTTTGAACAAAATAGTGGAATGTATGGGATGAATGACTTGAATTTTACTCCCCTCATACTCTTTCTCACCCCACTACTTAATTATTTTTCTAAGGCACATACCTTACTTTTTCCAACTTTTTCCTTCTTTTTTTTTTAGAGAGAAACCCACAAACATAGCTCTTAATAAATTCAGCACATGAATCACAATAACAACTTAAAGATATCACACAAAGTAGGCTCCAAAGAATGACTCTTTTAAGGCTCAAAAGGGGCTACTAGTGGATATAACATTTCAAGCAAAAATCTGAGTTTTCAAAAATGCCTATAATCTCTTCTCAACTCACAAAGTGTACAAAACTCCAATCAACATGCAACACAAGGCAGAAAAATTTCACAATCAAGAATTCAGAGACCTCAGCTCTCAGAAAAAGATAGGGTAAGTGGTACCCTTTTAAGAACTCAGAAAAACTTTTGCCAACAACCCAACAATCAAGATATCAATTAATCCTTTCTACAGCATGCAATCCTAACTGCTTAAAAACATAGAACTTTTCACAAAGCAGTTCAATCAGATAAAACATTTCACAAAGCTATAGCAACATTCAGAATGGATAATATACTCAAGACTCATGCAAAAATAAAACAGAAAAACTAAACTAAAAATAAAACTAAAAACTACAAAAAGAAAAAAAAAATCTAAGAAGCTGGTATAGTAACAAATTTTCCACAAAGGTCCAAGGGAACCTCAATGTAAAAATCAATTTGAACACTTAAGTTCAAGAGGGTTCTTCCTCTTTTTGGTACCTATCCTGTAACAATGAACAAACAAAAGTCTTACAAGCAGAAGCTTGCTTGACTTGTTAGTTCCAAAATCAGCACAAGTAAGATCATGGGTTGAAAATTTGTGTCCACCTTAAAAACAAGAATTCTTGAGTTTCCCAAAAAATTAAAACTAGTGTAGAAACAAGGGAAAACTCATAGAATCTAAAACTTTTAGAAAATGGTGAACACAATTTTTTTTTTATTAAAAACTAAAAACAGCAACCAAAAACAAAATAGCAAATCTGCCCGAGCTCCAGCGCTTGAGCGTTGGGGATGCCAACGCTTGGGCGCTGGAATTAAAATAAAAACTGGGTGAATTCCAGGGGCCTAGCGCATGAGCGCTAAACATCCAACGCTGGAGCGTTGGGATTAACTGGAATAGGAGAAACCAAGCAGGGGCTCAACGCTTGAGCGTTGGCCTCCAGCGCTTGAGCGCTGGCCCCTCCTGCAGCAAAACATAAAATTTTTTTATTTATTTATTTACAAAGATGGTGCAGAAAATTAAAAAGACGGAATTATAAACTATCCTAAGTTGGGTTGTCTCCCAACCAGCTCATTGTTAAGGTCCGAGATAGACCCTTCCACTAATCACTTTTCAACCGGGGTCTATTACAAAATTCATTAGACCCCACAACTCATGCAAATTTTGGCACAAAAGCAACATGGTGCCACATGAATTTTCAGCTAACAAGGTAACAACATTGAAATTAGAAATGGAAGGAATAAATAAATTCTCCCTTCCCTGTTCTGTTCTTTGCTTTTCTGAACCTATAGCATAGGTTCCTTGAGGTTCTTCTTCCTCCATCTCCAATTTGTCTTTAAGGACAAATTCTACAATGAAGGTTGCTTTCACCTCCTCTTTTTGAACCACGAGTTCATTTTCATGAACAAGTGGCTGTTGTTCATCCCCGGGCTGCCTCATTAGAATGCCTTGTATCTTTATTTGTAGAATCTCCCTGGCCTTACATTCTTGCTCAGGACTTGGCAAAAATCCGGATTTTCTCTTGCAATCTATATCGAAGAAAAACTCGTCAACTAGAGTGAAGATATCCTGCTTCGTCTTCTCATATTCCTTTTCAACCTCAGCCCGGATTTTTGCCTCCCTTTGCTCGAATGTTTCAGCCATAATTCCTGACAATACTCAGCAAACAAAATTAGCAGCACCAGTTCATCACAATTTTTTTAATATATTTTTTTTCTTTTTTTAATATATAAACAAGAAGTACTAAACAAAATAATAACAAGAACTTGAAAAGAACCTATCCCCGGCAACGGCGCCAAAAACTTGATAAGGAAAATCGCAAGTGTACGATTAAACTATCGCCTAATACAAAAGATCGAACCCAAGGGATAGGTGTTCTTATTATCACAATATTTAGTACTTAAACAGAAATTTAAAAGATGAGAAGATATGTTGATGTTTTTAGAACAAGAAATAGCATAAAATGTTAGGAGAAAAGATGATAAGAATTTAAGTTCTTGGGTTGGTTTACATAGTCTATAAAACATGCTAGAAATCTCCTACTTAATTTCTGAATTCTAAATTCAAATTCATGGTGCTATAGCCTAAATTTCTACATCCTAATAGCCTTAAGAAATGTAGAACTTTCTTACCTAATTACTAACTCCATAGCCTTGGTTATTAGTTAATTAGAGAAGAAGATGAAGAAAGAATCTGAGCCAACACAAAGTTACGTACATCCTTATAGCCTTAAGAAATGCAAACATATAACCTTTTTTATTTCCTATTTCCCTTACTACTCACCAAATGGCCTTATGCATAAGTAGAAAGCATGAAATCTTTTGTACACAAGATTAATGAAGAACAAAGAAATAAAACATGATTTGAAAGTATTATTCAAAAATGTAGAAGAAACTAGAACATGAATTATAAACTAAAACAACCCAAAAACTTAAAGAAGAATTTAGCCAAGCATGGCTAAAAGAAGCATTGAATTACCCTGGACTAGGAGCTCAAATATGGCTTCCCACAATTCCTAGGAACAATGATCTTTGAGGGAGAAAGAGAGAATACTTGTTGTATCCTAAGAAGGTGTGTCTTACAAGTGAAGAAAAGGGTCCTATTTATAGTAAAATTCCAGCCTCCAGCGCTTGAGCGCTGGCATTCCCAACGCCTGGGCGCTAGGATGCATTAAAAATCCACTTTCTGTCCGAGGCCCAGCGCTTGAGCGCTGGCTTTCCAACGCTGGGGCGCTGGGTCACCATCTGACTCATCATCTAGTCAGAACCCCAGCGCTAGTGCGCTGGGATCCCAACGCTGAAGCGTTGGGACGCTGCTTCTTCATCTTCAAGCTTTTCCTTCCTTCTTCATTCATGGTAGTGGGTTTTGATGGCCATAAAATGCCACTACTCAGCCTTGTTTAATTCTGAAACCCTTCCTCCACTAACATCAATTCCTTTAAACATTTTTTCCATGTGCTAAATTAGAGAGTGATTCTTCATATTCTTCTTTCTCACTTTGGTCCTCTCTTGATTAGCACTTCACTTCAAGCCCTCATATTCTCTCAATCTTCACTTCAAGTCCTCCACTCTTGAACTTTTACAATTTGGTCCCTGACTTCCTGAAACTTTACACATTGGTCCCTGGACAAAAATGATAACTAAACCAGCTTTTTCTAAAAATACAAAATAACTAGAAAAATTCCTAAAAATATAAAATAAAGCTATAAAATCTAATAAAATCTAATCTACATACAAAATGCAAAATAAATATAAAATCTACATAAAAACAATAAAAAACCTACATGAGACTCAAAAAATAATAAAATAAAAAGACTAAAAATAGCCTAAAAACATCATATAAAATCCACTCATCACATATCTAAACAAATATAAAACATGTGCGGAGATGAGAGCATGCTTACAATTAACAGTACAGCAAGAACTTCAATCAATTCAAGACGCATATACAAGCAACATCAAATCAATCCTAATCCAACATATCAAATGCCTTCGGAGACTCCAATCAAATTCAAGAAATTTTAAGTCGGGTCATTCTTAGAACGCCATCGACTGACAATCAGCATCATAGTACATGATTATATACATATGCTTAATATCTAATGTAATGAAGTGCCCTTACTGAAGAACTGTTTGATCCGGGTAACTACATAAGGTCCGATCGTCCTGGCCGGTCCGAAGTCTCGTAAACCTTCAAGAAACATAGCCTAGCTTAGAATTTGAAACTAAATTCTAAGTTCCTTGCTACTGGTCCTACATGGTTCTTGTCACTTGGGCATTGGTCCTAACTCTTAGGAAAATCCTTCGAAGTCAAAAACATTTTTAACAACTTTGTCGGTCGTGTAAAGAACTCAGAAAGCTCTAAGTTACAATTTTTCAAAACTCCCCAAAACTTTAAATCTTTAAAGGGCATCAAGGCTAGATGCTTAAAAATCAATTTGAAGGCCTTAAACAAAATTTTGAATCCAAAAACACACACAAAACCTTAAGTCCTCAATTCTGCCCAAATTGTGTAAATTCACAAAAACTTCCTATTCTTACAAAACAAGTCATTAAACTACCCAAGACAATTTCACAAACCAAAACATAACTTCCATTTCAAGTTTTCTAAACAAATTTTCAAGTCTCGAGTTCAAAAATCTTCTAAGTGTGAAAAACACAAGATTCCATTCCAAAAGCAAATTTTCCAAAACCTAAGTTTCTTTAACTTATCAAATCCCTAATTAAGCTATCAGTTCCAAAATCCAATTTACCCAAAAGCTCAATTCTAAACTTCAAATCGTAACAAAACCCAATTTTAGTGGAAACAACTTTCCTAAAGGCAACCCTAGCAAAAACTCAACTTCAAAATTCTCTAGGGACCAAAATTCAACCAATCAAAATTTCAATCGGTTCAAATTAAAGCCTAAGGTCATGGGAACAACATTAACAAAGGGAGTTCAAGGTTCTAACAACTTCATAAATATCCAAACTCAACCTATCAAAAATCCGAATCGGTAGAACCATAGATCGGGACGAGGGGAGTGACTTACCTAAAAGGAGCAAGTGAAGGAGAAGAGAGGAAGGGGCTGCCATGGAGGAGCAAGGATTCGGCCATGGAGATTTAAGGATTCTCTCCCTTATTTCTCCTAAAACTCACTTAAAATGACTTAAGTGTAAAAACCACACAAAACCTTCCCTTTTAATGGGGGTGGCCGTGGGATTGAGCCCTAAGAGGGGGCCAAACTTCAATTTTTATTTACCCCTAGGGACCAAAGTGTGAAGGGTAAAAGGTTAAAGTAAAAATCTTTATTTACTATTTAGGAACCAAAGTGTAAACTCCCAAAGGGCAAGGACTAAACCATAAACTTTGAAGGGGCAAGGACCAAACTAGGAATATGGAAAGATTAGGAAAATATCTTGAATATTTTATTATTATATTCTTATTCCTTGACGCGTCAGTGCGTCAATGCGTCAGATCATTGGTCGTCATCTGATTCTTGTCATCAGTGAGTACCTCAGTGTCACTAAGAGTATCTGCCCCTGGTCATTTATTGGCTTTGGGGTACCGGGCCCGCATTACTCGGGGTCGGGTTGATCTTCCTCGAAGTTCGTGCCACGCTGCCCGAAAACACTATTCACTGGTCACTAGTCACGAAAATCTTCTTCATAAAATGGGTCACGAAACGCCAAATGAAATCATTTGGGACTTTTCAGATTCTCGATCCGGGGTCCCGAAGTCGTCTGTTTCGCCCTCGAAGTTTCGGCTAAAAGTCCCCTTAGCGCGAAAAATTCTTCCCGAGCTCCGGAAGGAAACCATATCAATATTACAGTCGTTCATCACGAAATTTTCCACTAATCGTCGTGGTGATAGTGGGAACCTCTTATTCTCGTCTGAACTCTAAGTCGGGTCTAGCTTGGTTTACTACCAAGTGCTGTAAAAGGTATTTCACCGGTACTTCGCTCGACGATATCGCTTGCCGATGCTGCCGAGCGGATCCAAACAGTACCTTGGAATAATTAAATAATTATTTAATTACTGGGGAAAATTCCGGGTGTTACAGTCAACAAAAATGCCTTCCTTAGAAATAACATGCCCCAAGAATCTCACCTTTTCCCGCCAAAACTCACACTTGGCTAGATTAGTGATAAGGAAAATCGCAAGTGTACGATTAAACTATCGCGTAATAAAAAGATCAAACCCAAGGGATAGGTGTTCTTATTATTATAAAATTTAGTACTAAAACAGAAAAATAAAAGATGAATAATTGTTGTTGGTTTGAGAACTAGAAAGAAACAATAGCATAAAATAATAAAAGAAAGAGATGATGAACATTAAGCTCTTGGGTTGGTTTACATAGTCTATAAAAACATGCTAGCAATCTCTTACTAAATTCCTGAATTATAAAACCATTATCATATTGCTATAGCCTAGTGTAACTACAAGTTAATTCCTTAAGCATTGTAGATCTTTCTTTTTAATTACTAAACCCAATTCCTTGGCACCTAGTTAACTAAAGAAGAAGATGAAGAAGATGTTCAGGCCAACATAAAGTTACGTCCTTCCTAATTCCTTAGCGAAGTATACTTATAACCTTTTTTATTACCTAGTTCCCTTACTACTCACCAAATGGCCTTATGTAATAAGTAATAAGCAAAACCTCTTGGGATCCAAAAGATAGAAATTAAGCATAAGGTAATAAAACATGAAAGGAAATAAAATTCAGAAATGTAAGAAATAACTAGAACATGTATTATAAACTAAAACAACCCAAAAACTTAAAGAAGAATTTAGCCAAGCATGGCTAAAGGAGACATTGAATTACCTGGATAGGAGCTCAAATATGGCTTCCCACAAGTCCTAGGAACAATGCTCAAGAGGGAGAAAGAGAGAATACTTGTTGTATTCTAAGTAGGTGTGCTTTACAAGTGAAGAAAATGGTCCTATTTATAGTAAAATTCAAGCCTCCAGCGCTTGAGCGCTGGCACTCCCACCGCTTGGGCGCTAGGATGCATTAAAAATCCACTTTCTGTCCGAGGCCCAGCGCTTGAGCGCTGGCTTTCCAACGCTTGGGCGCTGGGTCAACATCTGACTCATCAGCCAGTCAGAACCCCAGCGCTGGAGCGCTGGGATCCCAACGCTGGAGCGTTGGGACGCTGCTTCTTCATCTTCAAACTTTTTCTTCCTTCTTCATTCATGGTAGTGGGTTTTGATGGCCATAAAAAGCCACTACTCAGCCTTGTTTAATTCTGAAACCTTTCCTCCACTAACATCAATTCCTTAAACATTATTTTCCATGTGCTAATTAGAGAGTGATTCTTCATATTCCTCTTTTCCACTTTGGTCCTCTCTTGGTTAGCACTTCAATTCAAGTCCTCATATCCTCTCAATCTTCACTTTAAGTCCTCCACTCTTGAAACTTTACACATTGGTCCCTGGACAAAAATGATAACTAAACCAGCTTTTCCTAAAAATATAAAATTGCTATAAAAATTCCTAAAATTATAAAATAAAGCTAGAAAATCTAATAAAATCTAAACTACATGTAAAATGCAAAATAAATATAAAATCTATATAAAAAGACTAAAAAACCTATATGTGACTCAAAAATAATAAAATAAAAAGACTAAAAACTACCTAAAAACATCATATAAAATCCACTCATCAATTAGAAAAAAGAACTTTCTTACGCAGAACAGATAATACCAAACGTAAATGCTCCCTATGATCCTCATGGCTTCTTGAATAAATCAAGATGTCATCTACGAAAACAACCACAAATTTATCTAAGAAAGAATTGAAAATCTTATGCATATAATCCATAAACACAGCAGGTGCATTAGTAACTCCAATTAGCATCACTATGTACTCGCAGTGTCCATAGCGAGTACGAAACGCAGTCTTCTGTATATCAGCCTTTTTAACTCTAATCTGGTGGTAACCAGATTGCAAATAAATCTTAGAAAACACAGCAGTTCCTCGAAGTTGATCCATCAAGTCATCAATCCTAAACAAGGGATAATGATTCTTCACTGTTACCTTGTTCAATTGTTTGTAATCTACAACAGACGAGCTCTACCATCTTTCTTCTTCATAAGTAGTACTGGTGCTCCCCAAGGTGAAACACTAGGTCGAATGAATCCTTTCATCATAAGATCATCAATTTGATTCTTCAGCTCCATCAATTCTGCTGGTGCCATACGATACGGTGCAATAGAAATATGTCCAGTTCCACGAATTACATCAATAGAAAATTCAATATCACGAAAAGGGTGTAACTGTGGCACATCCTTAGGAAATACATCTAAGAATTCACATACAACAGGCAGACTATGGACATCATCCATCGACGAACTACCATCACCAGACGATAACAACATCTTCAAAGCTACTCTTTTCAGGGAGGACTTCGAGAGATAAGAGTCCAAAAATTCAGAAGTCTTAAAATCAGGAATAATTACCTCCTTATTGGGACAATCCAATAGGACATGATGAAGAGAAAGCCAATCCATGCCTATAATTACATCCAACTCCTTAAGGGGTGAGCAAATCAAATGCACAACAAACTTCCTATTCTGGAAAATAAATGGGCAATTTAAACAAACAGAGGTTGCAGTTAAACTCTGGGCAGCAGGGATAGATACCACTAAGTCAAATGACAACTCTGACATAGGAAAATCCAACCTTGCGACACAATCAAGAAAAATAAAGGAGTGAGTAGCTCTTGAATCAAATAACACAGAGAGAGAATTACCAGAAATATCGCAACGGTCTCTAATCAAACCTTCATCATTCTTTGTAGGTTCCCTAGAAATGTTGTAGACTCTCCCCTGAGCTATCAGACGTTTACCACGAGCATCATCAACAACTCCCTCAACCTTTGGAACCTTACAATCGTTGGTCGCATGCCCTGTCTTCTTACAGTTCCAGCAAATAACGGATCCCTCCGTACAGCTATTAGCATAATGCCCCTTCTTGTTACACTTGAAACAGATAACTTCCTCCTGTGAAGAAGGTCTTGCTCCTGACCCTGGCTGAGGTTTTGATGACGACAAACTCATCGGCAAAAAGAAGAAAAGAAGACTTAGAGGAAACAGTGCTATATGTTTCAACATCTACCTTAAAGTCTTAGTTTAGGTGAGTTATGCTTCTAAAGGCTTCTCAAGTATAAAGGCTCCTTAAAACATCTAAGCTAACCAAGTTTAATGTTTTCATAAGTTAAAAGAAGTAGTATATCTCAAGCCGATCTTAAGAGTTCAAGTTTCTGGATATTGGACTTGAGTGTAATCGATTTCACCTTTCTGGTAATCGATTACACCTAGGAAAGTAATCGATCACTTCTTTCTTGTAATCGATTATATGTTTGAATTTGAAATTCAAACAGTAACGACTTTTAGTGTAATTGATTACCTAAGTAATGTAATCGATTACATACCCGAAAAGTTGCATCTTTTCGTGAACCATTGTGTCTCAAACCGTTTGGGAAGGGTTGCATTGGTTCAAGATCGTTTCTCTTGCCTATATAAAGTCCATTTGAGTTCAGAAACAAAACAACACATGAGAATACATCATTAGGCCAAAGCTTTGCCAAAATTGTTCATTCATTAAGTCTTTTGATACTTAATCTTTCAATGAGCCTAAATTATGAGTTCATGATCTTCATTGTCAAGAGAACACTCTAGTTGTTCATATCTTGAGGAACTCAGAATCTTCTTATGCTTAAGATCCTTAAAGCATAATTCTCATGATCAATCCGCTTGTATGTTAAAGGATTGATACAACCATTGTGTAAAACTCTTCTTCATCTCTTTCTGGTAGATTGAGTATTGACCGTGGGTCTCGGTGAAGGGTTGTTGTTACTGAAAGTGGTGTACTTTCAGGGTGTGGATTGAAGGTGGTTTGCCTTCAGGGACCGAAAGTGGTGTGCTTTCAGGGACTGAAAGTGGTGTGCTTTCAGGGGCTGTTGAAAGTGGTGTGCTTTCACAGGTGGTTGATAGAAATTCTTAGGGTACTTGGTGTAAGGACTTGTAAGAGATTTTTATCAATAGTGGAAAAATCCTCAAGGGATTTTCTTGAGGGACTAGACGTAGCCTTCGGTGGATAGAAGGTGAACCAGGATAAAGTTCTGTGTGTGAATTCTTCTACCCTTCATCTTTACTTTCAAGAAACGCTTATTTCCGCTGCAATCGTTTGTATTTATATTCATCTTGAAAGTAAGAAGGTATCAAGGCGAAAATTGGGCAAACCTGATTCACCCCCCCCCTCTCAGGTTGCTATCTAGGCTAACAATTGGTATCAGGGCATAGGTTTAGGTAAGTTGCTCCTATGATCCGGGAAAAGATGGCATACTCTTCCAGTCATGGAACCAGTGAGGGATTCAACATAAATAGGCCACCATACTTCAATGGAGATCACTATGACTTCTGGAAGATCAAGATGAAAATCTTTATAAAGTCATTAGACGTGGAATTATGGAAAGCTATTGAAGAAGGTCCGTTTGTACCTATGAATGAAGTGGGAGATAGCAGACAACCAAAACTAGAAAACACTTGGAGTGAAGAAGAAAAGAACAAGGTTCATTATGATCTCAAAGGAATGAATATTCTTACATCTCCTCTTGGCATGGATGAGTTTTTCAGAGTTTCAACATGCACAACATCGAAAGAAATATGGGATACTTTGATGGTAACTCATGAAGGAACAGATGAAGTCAAGAGATAAAAAATCAATACCCTATCTCAAGAATATGAAATGTTCAGAATGCTTCCAGGAGAAAAGGTATTGGATATGCAAAAACGATTCTCTCATTTGACTAACCATTTGATTGCTCTTGGTAAACAGTTTTCAAACAGTGACTTGAATATGAAAGTCCTAAGACGATGACAAGACAAAATCTTTTTCCAGAACAACTAGCCGTTCTAGTGGGTCCAAACAAGTCCATGTGCAACATCTCCAGAGGTCTCTTTGTACTAACAACGTTCTTTGCATGGAAAGAACTTTTTACTTGCTTTCCTTGGAGACATGCTGAGCATGTATCATCAGATTTGAAAGATAGATTTGGCAAACCACGTACTAAATCATGTTTGATTATTTTAGCAATGGTCTTTAGGGATGCATGCCCTAGCTTCCTGTGCCAGATCCATTTATCATCCTCTGTTGATACTAGACATGTTACCTTTTGACTTGCAAGGTTTTCCAGGGAGGTCTTATATAGATCTCCTTGTCTCTGAGCTTCAAAGATAATCTTGTCATTTTCATTAGTGACACTACACTTCAATTTGGTGAAGGAAACAGTGAGCCCACTATCACACAATTGACTTATGCTAAGTAGGTTATGTTTTAATCCTTCAACTAGAAGAACCTTCCGAATTACTGGAAGGGGGTCCTTACCAACATTACCTTCTCCGACAATGAAACCTTTTTGATTACCTCCAAAGGTCACTGTCCCTCCTGTCTTCTTCTCATGGATTTTTGGGAATAAAGACCTTTTTACCGTCATGTGCCGTGAGCATCCACTGTCCAGGTACCATTGTTCTCTTTGGTTTCGAACTGTTAAGCACATCTGCAAGAGGAATAATAATTGATTTAGGTACCCAAACTTTCTTGGGTCCTCTTTTGTTAGTAGTCACCTTGGGTGGACTTTCCCTCCCATGCACTATTTTTTGAGGAGTTTGTTTCTCCTTACCCTTGACTATGAAAGTTTCAGGTTGAATTTTGATAGATGCTGATGAAATATTTTTATTTTCAGGCTGATATCTATATGGAACAGTAGACAAGTTATGTTTAATGGCAACTATATCCCAGTCTTCTTCTTCTTCATATCCTAACCCTCTTCGATCATAAGCTAGTCTATTATTTCCACTTAATTTGATTAGATTATCATGGCCTTGAGTAAACATGGATAAGTCTTTAATTAAGTAACTGACTCTTTGCTTTAAAAACTGATGACAGGATAATATATGATGTTTTTAGGTTGTTTTTAGTCTTTTTATTTTATTATTTTTGAGTCACATATAGGATTTTTAGTATTTTTACATATATTTTATATTTATTTTGCATTCTGCATATAGATTAGCTTTTATTTGTTTTTCTAACTTTATTTTATATTTTTAGGAATTTTTATAGCTATTTTATATTTTTAGAAAAAGCTGGTATAGTTATCATTTTTGTCCAGGGACCGATTTGTAAAGTTTCAGGAATTAAAGGATCAAAGTGTAGAGGTTCAAGAGTGGAGGATGAAAAGTGAAGTTTGAAGGAGTCAAAGAGCCAGAATTGAAGTTCTAACAAAGAGGGGACTTGAAGTGAATTAAAGAATGTGAAGCAACCCTCTTTGATTTGAGCACATGTAAAATAAGGTTTGAAGGATTAATGGTGGAAGGAAGGAGTTTCAGAACTTATTAGGGGCTGAATGAGCCTAATTAAGCCAATCAATTCCCCCATTGAAGAAGAAAGGAATCCAAGAAAAAGCTGCCAGTGTTCGTCCCAGCGCTGCAGCGGTGGAAGACCCAACGCTCAAGCGCTGGACCTCTGACTAGGATGTGAGTCAGAGGTTGCACCCAGCGCTGCAGCGTTGGAAGCTAGCGCTCAAGCGCTGGGCCTATTTTTGCCCGTTGGATTTTAATGCTTCCCAGCGCCCAAGCGTTGGGAATGCCAGCGCCCAAGCGCTGGAGGTCAGGTTTTTGCTATAAATAGTGAGCTTTTCTTCACTTGTAAGACACACCTATTCAGAATACAACAAGTGTTCTTCTTTCCTCCTTAAAGATCATTGTTCCTAGGAATTGTGGGAAGCCATACTTGAGCTCCTATCCAGGGTAATTCGATGAATCTTTTAGCCATGCTTGGCTAATTATTTTTAAGCTTCTTGGGTTGTTTTAGTTTATAATTTATGTTTTAGTATTGTTTCTACCTTTCTGAATAATATATCCAGTTCTTGTTTTATTTCCTTGTTCATAATTCTATCTTGATGATCACAAGTGTTTTTGCTTATTGCTTATACGAATGAGAATTGGTAAGTAGT
This sequence comes from Acmispon strigosus, assembly GCA_030819835.1. NCBI lineage: Eukaryota > Viridiplantae > Streptophyta > Magnoliopsida > Fabales > Fabaceae > Acmispon > Acmispon strigosus. The sequence goes on along the minus strand of JAUAMA010000004.1, from coordinate 26,054,259 downwards.
AAGGGACCTAGGATTAAAAAAGGCTATAAGTATATTTCGCTAAGAGATTAGGAAAGACGTAGCTTTGTGTTGGCCGGAACTCTATCTTCATCTTCTTCTTTAGTTAACTAGATTGCAAGAAATTGGGTTTAGTAATTAAAAAGAAAGTTCTACAATGTGTAAGAGATTAACTTGTAGATTTAATAGGCTATAGCACCTTGAACTTGGATTTATAATTTAGAAATTAAGTAGATACTCGCTAGCATATTTTATATTCTATGTCAATCAACCCAAGGACTTAATCTTCATTATTTTTATCTCTTTATTATTTTATGCTATTGTTCTTATTTGTCTAAAAACCAACATCAACTATTCATCTTTTAAATTTTCTGCACAAGTACTAAACATTATAATAATAGGAAACCTATCCTTTGGGTTCGATCTTTTTATTACGCGATATTGAGTCGTACACTTGCGATTTGGGTATCAAGTTTTTGGCGCCGTTGCCGGGGATAGGTTCTATTCTTGTTATTATTTTGTTTAGTGCTTTTTTATATTAAAAAAATAAAAAAAAATATTTCTGCCTAACAGTTTGTTGCCATGTGGAAAGAAGATCCTTTAGAGACTATAATCTCTGAGGGGTTGGACTTTGAAGATATTGGAAGCAATGACGAACAGGTCATTGAAATGGCAAGATATCTGGAAGCTGCCCATTTTTTCCCTTCAAGAAAAAATTGGGTAGAGGAGCTGAAAAGAGAAGAAGAAGTTCAAGAGGAAAAGAGGGAATTGAAGCCCTTACCTTCCACCCTTAAGTATGTTTTTCTTGAGGAAGGTAACAATAAACCTGTCATTGTGAGTAGTTCCCTCTCTCCTCTTGAAGAAGAAAAACTAGTAAGAATTCTTAGAGCTCATAAATCTGCTTTGGGTTGGACTATTGAGGACATTAAGGGCATAAGCCCCACTGTTTGTATGCATAAAATTTGTTTAGAAGAACAAGTTAAACCTGTAGCCCAACCCCAAAGAAGACTTAATCCTGCCATGAAAGAGGTGGTAAGGAAAGAGGTAATTAAATTGCTCGATGCAGGGATCATCTATCCCATTTCTGATAGTGAATGGGTTAGCCCCGTTCAGGTAGTTCCCAAAAAAGGGGGAATTACAGTGGTTCCTAATGAGAATAATGAATTGATTCCCACCAGGAAGGTAACTGGATGGAGGGTTTGTATTGATTACCGGAGGTTAAATTCTGCCACCCGGAAAGATCATTTTCCACTTCCCTTTATTGATCAAATGCTTGACAGGTTGGCTGGCCATGAGTACTATTGTTTCTTGGATGGATATTCAGGATACAATCAAATTGTTGTTGATCCCAAGGATCAAGAGAAAACTGCTTTTACTTGTCCCTTCGGGGTGTTTGCTAATAAAAGAATGCCTTTCGGCTTGTGTAATGCTCCAGGAACCTTCCAAAGATGTATGTTTGCTATTTTTATGATTTAATTGGTGAATGTATGGAAGTGTTCATGGATGATTTTTCTGTGTATGGCCCCAATTTTGACAAGTGTTTGGGCAATTTGGAAAGGATTCTAGTTAGGTGCCAAGAAAAGAATTTGGTACTTAATTGGGAAAAATGTCATTTTATGGTAAAAGATGGCATTGTGCTTGGGCACAAGATTTCTGAAAAAGGGATTGAGGTAGATAAGGCTAAAACTGAGATTATTGAAAATCTACCTCCCCCCACCAATGTTAAAGGTATAAGAAGTTTTCTTGGCCATGCAGGTTTTTATAGGCGGTTTATAAAAGATTTTTCTAAAATTGCTAAGCCTATGACAAACCTCCTTGAAAAAGAGGCTCCTTTTATCTTTAATGATGAGTGTTTGGCTGCTTTTAAATTATTGAAAGAAAAACTTGTTTCAGCCCCTATCATTATTGCTCCCCAATGGGATTTGCCTTTTGAAGTTATGTGTGATGCTAGTGATAATGCATTAGGGGCTGTCCTTTGTCAGAAAAATGGAAAAGTTTTGCATGTAATTTACTATGCTAGTAAGGTTCTGAATGAAGCTCAAAAAAATTATGCTACAACTGAAAAGGAGTTGTCGAGTGTAGTTTATGCTTTAGATAAATTCAGACCTTACGTTTTGGGTACTAAAGTTATTGTGCATACTGACCATGCTGCATTGAAGTACTTGTTTTCTAAGCAGGAAGCTAAACCCAGGTTGATCAGGTGGATCTTACTCTTGCAAGAGTTTGATCTTGAAATTGTGGACAGAAAAGGGAAAGACAATGGTGTAGCAGACCATTTGTCAAGACTTGAAGAGGGGAACTCCAGCCCAATTCCTATTCAAGAGGAGTTCCCAGATGAGAAGCTCTTAGCTGTTCAAGAAATAGCTCCCTGGTATGTACATTTAGCTAATTTTAAAGCTGCTGGAGTGTTGCCTTCTGATTTGACTTGGCAACAAAAGAAGAAATTTTTGCATGATGCCAAATTCTTTTTCTGGGATGAACCTTATTTGTTTAGAGAATGTTCTGATGGTATCATTAGAAGGTGTATTCCAGAAAAAGAATTTGAGGCTGTTTTATGGCATTGCCATGCCTCCGATTATGGAGGCCATTTTTCAAGTGAAAGGACTGCAGCTAAAGTCCTACAAAGTGGTTTTTATTGGCCTACTATCTTCAAAGATAGTAGAGAATTTGTGGTAAGGTGTGATCGCTGTCAACGAACTGGTAATATCTCAAGAAGGAATGAGATGCCCCAAAAAATGATTTTGGAAGTTGAGCTTTTTGATGTATGGGGCATTGATTTCATGGGACCTTTTCCACCTTCTTTTGGTTGCCAGTATATTTTGGTTGCTGTTGACTACGTTTCTAAGTGGGTTGAAGCATCAGCCCTTCCCACAAATGATGGCAAAGTTGTTCTGGATTTTCTGAAGAAAAAGATTTTCACTAGATTTGGGGTGCCAAGAGCAATAATCAGTGATGGAGGTAAGCATTTTTGTAATAAAGCTTTTGAAACTCTTTTGAAAAAGTATGGTGTTAATCATAAAATTGCTACCCCCTATCACCCCCAAACTAGTGGACAAGTAGAGGTTTCTAATAGGGAGTTAAAAAGGATTTTGGAAAAAACAGTTGGTACCTCAAGGAAGGATTGGTCAAGAAAATTAGATGACACCTTGTGGGCTTACCGAACTGCGTTTAAAACTCCTATTGGAACCTCTCCTTACCAGTTGGTTTATGGTAAGACTTGTCATTTACCTGTGGAACTAGAGCATAAAGCCTTTTGGGCTTTGAAACAATTAAACATGGATCCCAAAGAAGCTGGGGATAAAAGACAGGTACAGGTACATGAGCTGGATGAATTTAGACTTCAAGCATATCACAATGCTAGGATCTACAAGGAAAGAACAAAAAGGTGGCATGATAAGAAGATTGTGCCAAAAGAGTTTAGTCCAGGACAGCTTGTGTTATTGTATAACTCAAGGCTGAGATTGTTTCCTGGAAAGTTGAAGTCAAGATGGACAGGACCATATATGATCACCAAAGTCTTTCCCCATGGTGCGGTTGAATTAGAAGATAAAGGTGAAACATTTGTTGTCAATGGGCAAAGATTGAAACCGTACCTAGGGGGAGATGTTGAGGCACAAGTGATGTCTATTTTTCTTGATTCCCCTAATTGATTAAAGGGAAGGGTCTATCTCGGACCTTAACAATGAGCTCGTTGGGAGACAACCCAACATAGGATAGTTTATAATTCTGTCTTTTAAATTTCTGCATCACTCTTGTAATTAAATAAAGAAAAAAAATTCTATGTTCTTGCTGCAGGGAGGTCCAGCGCTCAGGCGCTGGAGGCCAGCGCTCATGCGCTAGGCCCCTGCCAAACCACCTCTGATTCCAGTAATTACCAACGCCTAGGCGTTGGGGGCCAGCGCTCATGCGCTAGGCCCCTGGAATCTCGTTTTTATTTACGGTAATTCCAATGCTAGAGCGTTGGAACCCAGCGCGCAGGCGCTGGGACCTCTGATGCCCAGTATTTGATTTAATTCCAGCGCCCAAGCGTTGGAAATCCCAACGCTCAAGCGCTGGAGCTCGGGCAGACTCTCTGTTTGTTTTTCTTTTTGCTGTTTTGCTGTTTTAATAAATTTTTGTGTTCACCATTTTCTGAAAGTTTTAGATTCTTTGAGTTTTCCCTTGGTTCTAAACTGGTTTTAATTTTTGGGAACTCAAGAATTCTTGTTTTTTAGGTGGACACAATTTTTCAACCCACGTTCTTAATTGTGCTATTTGTGGAACTAACAAGTCAAGCAAGTTTCTACTTGTGAGATTTTTGTTTGTTCAATTTTTGCAGGAAGGAGAAAGAGCCCTCTTGAACTTAAGTGTTCAAAATTGATTTCTGCATTGAGGTTCCCTTGGACTTTTGTGGGAAATTTGTGATTGTGCCAGCTTTTTAGTTTTGTTTTTCTTGTTATAGTCTTTAGTTTATTTTTAGTTTAGTGTTTCTGTTTTATTTTTGCATGAGTCTTGAGTATATTATCCAGTCTGAATGTTGCTATTGCTGTGAGTGCTTTATCTGATTAAACTGCTTTTGAAAAGGTTCTATGTTTTGAAGCGATTAGGATTGCATGCTGTTAGAATTGATTTTGGATATCTTGATTGTTTTGGTTGTTGGCAAAGTTTTTCTGAGTTCTAAAAGGGTACTACTTACCTTATTTTTTTTCTGAGAGCTGAGAACTCTGAATTCTTGATTGTGAAATGTTTCTGCCTTGTGTTGCATGTTGATTGGGATTTTGTTTACTTTGTAAGTTGAGAAGAGATTATAGGCATTTTTGAAAACTCAGATTTTTGCTTGAAATATTATATCCACTAGTAGCCCCTTTTGAGCCTTAAAAGAGTCATTCTTTGGAGCCTACTTTGTGTGATAATTCTTGAAGTTGTTATTGTGATTCATGTGCTAAATTGTTAAAGCTATGCTTGTGGGTTTCTCTCTAAAAAAGATGAAGGAAAAAAGTTGAAAAGATTGAGGTATGTGCCTTAGAAAAAATAATGAGGTAGTGGGGTGAGAAAGAGTATGAGGGGAGTAAAATTCAAGTCATTCATCCCATACATTCCACTACTTTGTTCAAAAAAAAAGAGAGAAAAAGAAAAAGAAAAATTGAGAGGACCCTTGTGTTGAATTGTTGAAGCTCTTAGTTGGAAAAATAACTTACAACAGATTCTGAGTCAAGCCATTAGAGTTGCCAATTTCTTGAAATCCATACCTTGAATTGTTCAACCCTTTGGCCAAGTTACAACCTTCAAAATCTCTTCAAAGTTACTTGGTTGCACTATTTCAGTTTTGATTTGAATGATAGGCAGGATTATTGAGCTTTCTTGTTTTTCATGGAGAATATTATTTTGTGAGCTTAATTTGATGAACTCTAACATGTTGAAAAGCCAAGCCTAACTTTCTTGATAATATATCTTTAAACATGCAGGTCTTTCTAATCCGCTAAGCTTTCTTGGAAAGGTTTTTGTGCTTCAAGTTTTAATCAGATAAACTTTTTCTAAACTCAGGGACGAGTTTCTCTTTAAGTTTTATCGCTTGAGGACAAGCTGTCGTTGGGTATAGTGGTGTGATGACAGGATAATATATGATGTTTTTAGGTTGTTTTTAGTCTTTTTATTTTATTATTTTTGAGTCACATATAGGATTTTTAGTATTTTTACATAGATTTTATATTTATTTTGCATTCTGCATATAGATTAGCTTTTATTTGTTTTTCTAACTTTATTTTATATTTTTAGGAATTTTTATAGCTATTTTATATTTTTAGAAAAAGCTGGTATAGTTATCATTTTTGTCCAGGGACCGATTTGTAAAGTTTCAGGAATTAAAGGATCAAAGTGTAGAGGTTCAAGAGTGGAGGATGAAAAGTGAAGTTTGAAGGAGTCAAAGGGCCAGAATTGAAGTTCTAACAAAGAGGGGACTTGAAGTGAATTAAAGAATGTGAAGCAACCCTCTTTGATTTGAGCAACTGTAAAATAAGGTTTGAAGGATTAATGGTGGAAGGAAGGAGTTTCAGAACTTATTAGGGGCTGAATGAGCCTAATTAAGCCAATCAATTCCCCCATTGAAGAAGAAAGGAATCCAAGAAAAAGCTGCCAGTGTTCGTCCCAGCGCTGCAGCGTTGGAAGACCCAACGCTCAAGCGCTGGACCTCTGACTAGGATGTGAGTCAGAGGTTGCACCCAGCGCTGCAGCGTTGGAAGCCAGCGCTCAAGCGCTGGGCCTATTTTTGCCCATTGGATTTTAATGCTTCCCAGCGCCCAAGCGTTGGGAATGCCAGCGCCCAAGCGCTGGAGGTCAGGTTTTTGCTATAAATAGTGAGCTTTTCTTCACTTGTAAGACACACCTATTCATAATACAACAAGTGTTCTTCTTTCCTCCTTAAAGATCATTGTTCCTAGGAATTGTGGGAAGCCATACTTGAGCTCCTATCCAGGGTAATTCGATGACTCTTTTAGCCATGCTTGGCTAATTATTTTTAAGCTTCTTGGGTTGTTTTAGTTTATAATTTATGTTTTAGTATTGTTTCTACCTTTCTGAATAATATATCCAGTTCTTGTTTTATTTCCTTGTTCATAATTCTATCTTGATGATCACAAGTGTTTTTGCTTATTGCTTATACGAATGAGAATTGGTAAGTAGTAAGGGACCTAGGATTAAAAAAGGCTATAAGTATATTTCGCTAAGAGATTAGGAAAGACGTAGCTTTGTGTTGGCCGGAACTCTATCTTCATCTTCTTCTTTAGTTAACTAGATTGCAAGAAATTGGGTTTAGTAATTAAAAAGAAAGTTCTACAATGTGTAAGAGATTAACTTGTAGATTTAATAGGCTATAGCACCTTGAACTTGGATTTATAATTTAGAAATTAAGTAGATACTTGCTAGCATATTTTATATTCTATGTCAATCAACCCAAGGACTTAATCTTCATTATTTTTATCTCTTTATTATTTTATGCTATTGTTCTTATTTGTCTAAAAACCAACATCAACTATTCATCTTTTAAATTTTCTGCACAAGTACTAAACATTATAATAATAGGAAACCTATCCTTTGGGTTCGATCTTTTTATTACGCGATATTGAGTCGTACACTTGCGATTTGGGTATCAAAAACCTAATTTCTTTGTTTGCGTCTTGTTCTAAAAGCGCTTGATTTTTCTTGGTAAGCATGATGGATACCTCCTTAGATGCATGCAGTTCTTTCAATGTTTTATCATGCTTCTTTTTGAGAGAGCTGTACTTAATAGCTAATGCATGAGCATATTCTAGCAGTTCATTGTAGTCATTAGCTGAGATTTCAGGACATACCTCATCTTGATCATCTTCTTCGTCATTGGATTGGTCGACAGAAATCATTAATGCCTCTGCCTCTCTGTCAGCTTCAATATCTGAAGTGTCTATGGATGCCATGAATGCACAGTATGAAGCTTCTTCATTAGCTCCCTTGGCTTCTTCTTCTTGATCTGAGTCATCTTCTGATTCATCGTTCTGGCTGGAAAATTCCTTCTTTTTATAGAAAGTTTTCTGCGAAGACTTATTCCCTAGACGAGGACAATCTGCTTTGACGTGACCAGGTTTCTTGCATTCATAGCAGACGATCCCTCCTTTTCTTGGAGTCCTTTCTTCTTCTCTTGATGAAGAAGATGGTCTTCCTTTGAATTGCTTCCTGTTTCCCACCATTTTTCTAAATCGTCTGTTGAACAGGGCTTGTTCATCATCGGATCGATCAGACTGAACTGTTTCCTCATCTGAGGATTCATTAGCTTTCAAAGCCTTTGATTTGTTGGCTTTAAAGGCTACAGCTTTTGCAGTTGCTGCTTTTCTTTTTATAATCGCAGCATCATTTGCAAGATCCTGCTCGTGGACTCTTCATTTCTCCCAGCAAATCTTCTACTTGATATGTGTCCATATCTTTTCTGGATCTTTGGGAGGTGACGAAATTTCTCTAGTTGGTGGGAAGACTTCTGAGAATCTTGACCACTTGCTCCTTGTTGGTGAATGTTTTGCCCAAATTCCTCATACCATTGTGAATGGTCTGAAGTCGTGAAAACATGGAATCAATGGACTCATTATCATCCATCATGAAGTTTTCGTATTGGGAGGCGAGCATGCTCATCTTGGTGGTTTGAACGGCAGTTGTTCCTTCATGAGCAATGGCCAGCGTGTCCCATACCTCCTTTGCAGTACTCAGGCTGTCAACTTTGTCATGCTCACTTTTGCTGAGAGCACATATAAGAAATAGCCTTGCCTTGGCATTCCTCTGGTTTTCGGTCTTGTGTTCGTCTGTCCACTTGTCAGCTGGGATAGCCTTGTTTTCACTATCTTTAGGGAAGTAATTTCCCTTAGATATCACGTCCCATAGTTTCCAATCAGTTGATTCAATGAATAGCTGCATATGTTTCTTCCAGTAGGGATAGTTTGAGCCATCGAAGAACGGTGGCTTGTTTGTTGCGGTTCCGGTTGGGTAGGCAATTCCGTCCATGGATCTTTTCACTCTACACCTGTTAAGATGTTAGTAATTCTCAGAGCGGTTAAGCTCTGATACCAATTGATAGTAATAAAATCACACAAGAAAGGGGGGTTTGAATTGTGTGTGTGACTTTTGAAAGTTTTTCGCAGAATACTATTTATAAGTTTGAAAGCGTTTAAATAAACGTGCAGCGGAAATGTACTTAGAGCATAAATAGTAAAGCACACAAGATATTTATCCTGGTTCACCCCCAAAATCGATAGGGCTACGTCCAGTCCTTGGCTGTACCAAGATTTTCCACTATTTCGACTGAATAGTACAAGTGTTCTCCGGGACTTCTCCTTTACAAGTTTTCTCAGGACTTCTCCTTTATCTCTCAAGTATTCGACAGGAGTTCTCCCAATTCTTTTACAAGAAGGTTGGTTTTCTACAAGGATCTCTTCACAAAGAGTGGGTAGAAAATATGAGGTTCTAGGTTCAGAGATGATTGTTAAGTTTGGTTCTCTGAAGAGATAGTGTGAGAAGAATGAGAGTTTTCACTCTATGGAGAGTTCACACTGATTGGCGACTAAACTCAGAAAGATAGGAATTCTAATGTTACTGAGTGTTCTTGGCAAAATCTTATCTAAGTTGTGAATTGACTTGAAGAATTTGAATGCTTAGATATTCTGTAAGTCGCCAAGTTGAAAGTGATGCAGAGGTCACTATTTATATCTTCAGTAGGATGAGAACCGGATGGACTTATGAAGATCTTCAAAAATAGTTCCGTTGGAAATTTGCTAGATTGTGAGTAACGGATACTTCTGCAACTTGTTGCTAAAGAAAATTCTGCTATAGTGATGAGCATTCCTTCAACTGGTAGAGAGTGAGTTCGTCTGGCAATGCTTTCTCTTCTGGTTTCCAGAGACAACAATTAATGCTTTTGACCAGAGGATTTGAATTCTACCGTTGAGGAGATACGATGATCAGAGGATTTTCACCGTAAATTCAGTAAAAAGCAACTTGAATTAAGGAATGTCGGAGAATTTGAATTTTCAAGATATATGGCGCTTAATTCTGTCTCTTTCGTATTTAATGCTCTGATCCACAGGAGGTGCTTGACAGCTGATTCTTTAGACAAACGATCTCTGCTGAGCAGATTCTTTTCGTGTCAATCTTCAATTATTACTTCTTAGTCAACCTCTCTATGTGACTTGGAGTGATCCGGACAGTCCCTTTAGGCGGACGAAGTTCTCATAGCCGGACGGACTTTTCCTTTGCTTTTTGATAATGATTGCAGCGTCCTTTCCGTTTATAAGAGTCCCTGAGTATAAAATTCTTCAAGGAAAAATTAGTGACTCTTTAACGAAATTGTTATTTATCAAAATAGGTTAATTCATTTGGGTATTTTTCTCTAACAAAGATCACATGCTTCAAATGTGGAAAACCTGGACACATCAAGTTAGAATATCCAAATCTTCAAAAGAAGAAAAATGGTCTGAAGGACAAGTTTGAAAAGAAAGATCAAACCACACGAAGAGCATACTTGGCATGGGATGAAAATGAAGTAAGTTCATCATCCAATTCTGACAAAGAAGAAGCACAAGTTGCATTAATGGCTTCACATGATTCAGATGCTGAGGATATCCAGGTTAGTGATAATATTTTTTCATTTCATGATTTAGAATATGCTATAGAGAATGTGTTTAAATTATGTCAAAAAATTTCTAAGGTTATTACTAAGCAGAATGCTTTAATCTTATCTTTAGAAAATAAGTGTAGAAATCTACAGGAGGAATTAGACATAGTGAAATCTAAGTTAGATATTCCACATGAGTGCACTAAGTGTAGTTCTTTAGAAGAAAAGATAGATAATCTTCAACAAAGGGTTCATAACTTCAACGCAGGTAAACAGAAGTTAGATGATATTCTAAGTATGAAAAGGCACTCAAACAATAAGGTTGGACTAGGATATACATCTCATCCAAAGACAAAAGAAGTTAAGAAAACTGTCTTTGTAGAACCAAACAAAGTGGAAGGATCTTCTGAAAATTCTAAGACTAGTTCTTTTAGGAGTATGAACAATAGGAAGAATAATTATCATAGACCTCCTAAGAAGATCAATCCCTCTCCTAGGCAAACATCAAGTTACAATCAATATTCATGTACTTATTGTAACAAAATAGGACATACCCCTAGTAAATGTTATTACAAGAATGTTGGAGTACCAAACAAGGAATATATATGGGTTAGGAAAAACACTAACTTAGAAGGACCCAAAGCATATTGGGTTCCTAATCCCCATGTCTGAACTTTGTCATGTAGGTGTGTATGAAAGCAGCAAAGGACTTATGGTATCTTGATAATGGCTGCTCATCACACATGACAGGAGACAAAACAAAGTTTTCATTTCTTATGCCTAGAGAAAAAGGATTTGTCACATATGGAAACAATCAAAAAGGAAAGATACTTGGTATTGGAAGAATAGCTACACCCCCTCAAACTGTCATCGACAAGGGCCTATATGTTGATGGTTTGATGCATAATCTTCTAAGTATCAGTTAACTTTGTGACAAAGGTTTGAAAGTTGGATTCATCAATGATATCTGTGTGGTAAAGGATGTGAAAACAAAAGAGATCAAGTTTTCCGGATATAAAGTCAACAAGGTCTTCATGATGTCCTTGGATGAAATTCCACCAAGTGTCAGATGCTTGCTAGCCAAGAACAACAATGATTCATGGCTCTGGCATAGAAGACTGGCTCATATACACATAGATCATTTAAATAAACTAGTCAAGCATGACCTAGTTATTGGCCTTCCAAAGATAAGGTTTGAGAAAGACAAGCTTTGTGATGCATGTCAAAAGGGGAAGCAAACCAGAACATCTTTCAAGCCAAAGAATATAGTCTCAACTACAAGACCTCTCCAATTACTTCACATGGATTTGTTTGGACCGTCAAGAACTAAGAGCTTTGGAGGTAACTATTATGCCCTTGTTATTGTTGATGATTTTTCTAGATTTACCTGGACATTATTCTTGCCTCATAATAATGACGCCTTCAACGCATTCAAAAGATATGCAAGGCTTATTCAAAATGAAAAGGCTTTAAAGATCTCTTCTATTAGAAGTGATCATGGTGGAGAGTTTCAGAATCATCAATTTCAGAATATCACATAACTTCTCTGCTTCAATAACACCACAACAAAATGGTGTTGTAGAAAGGAAGAACATATTACTTGAAGAACTAGCAAGGACCATGCTAAGTGAATCTAACCTTCCAAAATACTTCTGGGCTGATGCTGTAAGTACTGCTTGCTATGTTTCCAATAGAGTTCTTATTAGACCTATTCTGAAGAAAACCCCCTATGAACTCTACAAAGGAAGGAAACCAAATATTGCTCATCTACATGCTTTTGGATCAAAATGCTTTGTCTTGAACAATGGAAAGGAAAACCTTGGTAAGTTTGATGAAAAATCTGATGAAGGTATATTCCTTGGTTATTCTCTAACAAGCAAAGCATATAGAGTCTTTAACAAGAAAACTCTATCTATTGAAGAATCCATACATGTTTCCTTTGATGAGTCTAATTCTTCAAAAGAAGATACAGTCAATCTTCCAGATAATGATGAGGAAGATAACATTATCAATGAAGACTCTCAAAAGCAGAAGGATCAAGGTTCAGTACAAGAAGAGCATATTGAAGATATCACTTATCAACTACCAAAGGAATGGAGAACCCACAGGGATCATCCAGTTGACAATATCATTGGTGATATTTCAAGAGGTGTTTCTACGAGGCTACGCTTAAATGATTCAGTATTGAATATGGCCTTTGTATCTCAAATAGAACCCTCAAAAGTGAACGATGCTCTTGAAGATGAGTATTGGATTGTGGCTATGCAAGAAGAACTAAACCAATTTGAAAGGAATCAAGTTTGGGAATTGGTTCCTAAGCCCACTGACAAGCATATCATTGGAACAAAATTGGTATTCAGAAATAAACTGGATGAAAATGGTATAATTGTCAGAAACAAAGCAAGACTGGTTTCACAAGGATATAATCAAGAAGAAGCTATTGATTTTGATGAAACCTATGCACCAGTAGCAAGGTTGGAAGCCATAAGACTTCTATTGGCATATGCCTGTTCTTTAAACTTTCCATTATATCAAATGGATGTTAAAAGTGCTTTTCTGAATGGATTCATTCAAGAAGAAGTTTATGTGAAGCAACCTCCAGGATTTGAAGATCCCAAGTACCCTTCACATGTCTTTAGATTAAAGAAGGCACTCTATGGTCTTAAACAAGCCCCTCGTGCATGGTATGACAGATTAAGCACATTCCTTTGTGAAAAAGGATTTCAAAAGGGTAAGGCTGACACAACCTTGTTTATCAAGAAAACCAAAGGTAATACTTTATTATTTCAAATTTATGTAGATGATATTATTTTTGGTTCAACTAACGAATCTCTGTGTAAGGATTTCTCTAACATGATGCAAGAGGAATTTGAGATGTCTATGATGGGACAGTTAAATTTCTTTCTAGGATTGCAAATTAAGCAATCACATGATGGGATATTCATCAACCAATCAAAGTTTTGCAAGGAGCTTTTAAAGAAATATGATTTGGATGATTGCAAAGCCATAGCAACACCAATGGGGTCTAACACATATCTAGATCAAGATGAGTCCGGTGTTCACGTAGACATTACCAAATACAGAGGTATGATCGGATCTCTTCTTTATTTAACAGAAAGTAGACCTGATATCATGTTTAGTGTGTGTTTATATGCTAGATATCAAGCATCTTCTAGGGAATCACATTTGAGTTCAGTAAAAAGGATTTTCAAATATCTGAAAGGAACTACAAATGTTGGTCTGTGGTATCCCAAAGGGAGTGTTTGTGATTTGATTGGATATTCTGATTCAGATTATGCTGGATGTAAAACTGAAAGAAAAAGTACAAGTGGTACTTGTCACTTGTTGGGAAATGCTCTTGTTTCTTGGTCCTGTAAGAAACAAGCATGTGTTGCTTTAAGTACTGCTGAAGCAGAATACATTGCTGCAGGAAGTTGTTGTGCACAAACCTTATGGCTCAAACAACAACTCAAAGATTATGGCTTAGAGCTGGGCTGCATCCCAATCAAATGTGACAACACAAGTGCCATTAATCTCACAAAAAACCCCATCATGCATTCTCGAACGAAGCATATTGATATAAGACATCTTTTTCTTCGAGATCACGTCATGAGAAAGGATATTGAGATTTCCTTCATAGATACACATAACCAATTAGCTGATATATTTACTAAACCCCTTCCTAAAGATTCATTCTTTAAGATTAGAAGAGAATTAGGTATTATAGATGAACATGATATTTAATTAGATGTTTATCTGAGTATGTGTTTATATTGCATGATTTTTGTAATTTTTGTGTGAATTTATATATTCTTACATGCTTATTTTATGATTTAAATTACTTATGTATAATTTCATGTATATAAGTTACTTATATATTTAGTCATATATCTTTTGTGTGATTTTACACTTAAGTATTTGATTAATCCTTCTAATAATCTATTACATAGGATTTTGTAGTTTAGATCCTGTAAAATGTTTTAAGTAATCGATTATCATACACCCAGTAATCGATTAACCTATGCTCTCCAGTCCTTGTGCCTTTTAAACCATCTAATAATTGATTACATAATTGCTGTAATCGATTACGTTTTCAAAATTTGAATTTCTATTCAATTTTTAACTGCCTGTAATCGATTACATAACTGACCGTAATCGATTACCAGTTCGATGCTATATATATCTGGGATACTTCTTTAATCGATTACACACCCCTTTCTTCGTTCTTTCTTCTTGACGAACCAGCCTCTATTTCCCTTCTTTCTCCTTCGATTCTTGACCATTTCCAGAATTTCTTGGTGGGTTTTCTCGTCCTTCTCCTCTCTTCTCTTTCGACCCATTCATTTCTTCTGATTTGATTCGAAACCAAAAGCCCTCTTTTCAAATCCTCGAACCCTAGCATTCCAATTCCGAAAATGGCTTCCTCATCCTCGCGCAGACATCGCTCCAAGAACCTCTCCATGAATTCTCTTGACCTATCTCGCCTTCTTGGAACCGAAGAACAGAGGGAACGATTCATAGCTCACTATCTTGAACGGCCAATTCTTCCTCCTAAATATGGAGACATGACTTCCTTCATCAATGCAGGGCTTCTCTTTCCAACTTTGATTGACTATCAAGGGATTGATGAATTCGTTGGCTTTTCGGGTACGTACTATCCCGAACTCGTGAAAGAATTTTACTGCAATTTAGTCAAGAGAGGCAGTAAGATATGTTCCTCTGTCAAAGGGATTGACATTTCCTTGACTCTAGAACAGTTGGGAACTTGTTTGTCTATTCCTTATGTTGGAGCCAAACTTGGCCCTGAAATTCTTTGTCCCTGGCCTGATTATGACAAAAATTCCTTCTATTTATCACTTTGTCGGTTTTCTGAGGAAGAAATACAGGTGAAGAAGCAACGAACTGAGGCTAATCGTTCTAGGGATATCCTTGCTGTTGGATATCTCAGTGTGGAAAACCGTTTACTTCACTACTTACTGAGTTATGTCCTCTTGCCTCAATCCTCCAATCATGCTCAGATTAGTGATTTGGAGTTACAAATCATGTATGGGATGAAGCATAGTGAATCTATCAACTGGGAATACTTGGTAATGATACACATGTTGCTTCAAAAGGATAGAACTGGTCCTCTTCCATTTGCTCCTGTGATCTCTCTCATCTTGGAGAACTTTGGGGTCTCTACAAATGGCGAATATGCTCAGGTTATGGATGCAAAATCCCAGAAGATTGACATGGAGATTTTGAACAAAATGGGGATCTTTAGGGATATCGATGGTGTCTTCCGACACATATCTGATTTGGGTCCTGACACAACACAGGCTCCTGCCCCTGCTGCATTCAATCCTCCATCTTCTGAGAGTGGTCCTTCGTCCTCTGCCGATGCTGATGCCTCTACCCAGCTTATTCTCTCTCATCTTGCAGACATGAAGCAACACATTAACCAGCGTTTTGATCGAATGGAAGGCCGGTTCGAGTCCATGTACACCACCTTACGTGCTGATATGGATAGTCTTAGCCTCCGCGTCGACCACATGACTCGCTCTCCTCTTAATTTTCCTGATTTGTCTTATGGGTCCGATGATATTTAGACTTTTTATGCTTTATTTGGACATCTTTTGGGTTGTAATAGCTTAGTTTAACTGTTGACTATTCTGTTGGATTGTTTTGGTATTTTGCACTATTTTGATTATGTCTTTCGAACTGTGGTGTTGTTAACTATGTTGGATATTGATAGCGGAAAATCGCAAGTGTACGATTAAACTATCGCGTAATATAAAAGATTATCGAACCCAAGGGATAGGTGTTCTTATATTTATATAATTTAGTACTTGTGCAAAGAAAATAAAATGATATGGTTGATGTCAACAAGAGAGTACTAGCATAAAAATAATAAAGCAAATAAGATGAGAGAATTTAAGCTCTTGGGTTGATTTACATAATTTATAAAACATACTAGAAAACTCTTACTAAATTTCTGAACTTTAAATTCAAATTCATGGTGCTATAGCCTAAATTTCTACACCCTAATAGCCTTACGAAATGTAGAACTTCCTTACCTAATTACTAACTCCGTAGCCTTGGTTATTAGTTAATTAGAGAAGAAGATGAAGCAAGAATCCGAGCCAACACAAAATTTACATCCTTATAGCCTTAAGAAATGCAAACATATAACCTTTTTTATTTCCTATTTCCCTTACTACTTACCAAATGGCCTTATGAATAAGTAGAAAGCATGAAATCTTTTGCGCATAAAGATTAATGAAGAACAAAAAAATAAAACATGAATAGAAGATATTATTCAGAAATGTAAAAGAAAACTAGAACATGAATTATAAATTAAAACAACCCAAAAACTTCAAAGAAGAATTAGCCAAGCATGGCTAAAAGAATCATTGAATTACCCTGGATAGGAGCTCAAGTATGGCTTCCCACAAGTCCTAGGAACAATGATCTTTTGAGGGAGAAAGAGAGAATACTTGTTGTATTCTAAGATGGTGTGTCTTACAAGTGAAGAGAAGGGTCCTATTTATAGTAAAATTCCAGCCTCCAGCGCTTGAGCGCTGGCATTCCCAACGCATGGGCGCTAGGATGCATTAAAAATCCACTTTCTGTCCGAGGCCCAGCGCTTGAGCGCTGGCTTTCCAACGCTTGGGCGCTGGGTCAACATCTGACTCATCATCTAGTCAGAACCCCAGCGCTGGAGCGCTGGGATCCCAACGCTGAAGCGTTGGGACGCTGCTTCTTCATCTTCAAGCTTTTCCTTCCTTCTTCATTCATGGTAGTGGGTTTTGATGGCCATAAAATGCCACTACTCAGCCTTGTTTAATTTTGAAACCCTTCCTCCACTAACATCAATTCCTTTAAGCATTTTTTCCATGTGCTAAATTAGAGAGTGATTCTTCATATTCTTCTTTCTCACTTTGGTCCTCTCTTGATTAGCACTTCAATTCAAGCCCTCATATTCTCTCAATCTTCACTTCAAGTCCTCCACTCTTGAACTTTTACAAATTGGTCCCTGACTTCCTGAAACTTTACACATTAGTCCCTGGACAAAAATGATAACTAAACCAGCTTTTTCTAAAAATACAAAATAACTAGAAAAATTCCTAAAAATATAAAATAAAGATAGAAAAACACAAAAAATCTAATCTACATGCAAAATGCAAAATAAATATAAAATCTACATAAAAACAATAAAAAACCTATATGAGACTCAAAAATAATAAAATAAAAAGACTAAAAATAGCCTAAAAACATCATATAAAATCCACTCATCACACCACTATACCCAACGACAGCTTGTCCTCAAGCGAAAAAACTTAAAGAAAAACTCGTCCCTGGGTTTTGAGAAAGTTTTATCTGATTACAACTTGAAGCACAGAAACCTTTCAAAGAAAGCTTAGCAGAAAAGGAAGACATGCATGTTTTATAGACAAAGAATGAAGAAAGTTAGGCTTGGCTTTTAACATGTTTGAGTTCATCAAATAAGCTCACAAAATAATATTCTCCATGAAAACAAGAAAGCTCAATAATTCTGCCTATAATTCAAATCAAAATTGAAATCAAGTAACCAAGTGATTTTGAAGAGATTTTTAAGGTTGTAACTTGGCCAAAGGGTTGTACATTTCAAGGTGTGGATTTCAAGAAATTGGCAACTCTAGTGGCTGACTCAGAAATTTTGTTGTTAAGTGATTTTTCTCTTGACTAAGAGCTTTAAACAATTCACACAAGGGTCCTCTCAATTTTTTCTTTTCTTCTTTTTTTTTTAAACAAAGTAGTGGAATGTATGGGATGAATGACTTGAATTTTACTCCCCTCATACTCTTTCTCACCCCACTACTTCATTATTTTTTCTAAGGCACATACCTTATTTTTTCAATTTTTTCCTTCATCTTTTTTTAGAGAGAAACCCACAAACATAGCTCTAGCAATTTCACCATGAATCACAATAACAACTTAAAAATTATCACACAAAGTAGGCTCCAAAGAATGACTCTTTTAAGGCTCAAAAGGGGCTACTAGTGGATATAACATTTCAAGCAAAAATCTGAGTTCTCAAAAATGCCTATAATCTCTTCTCAACTCACAAAGTATACAAAACTCCAATCAACATGTAACACAAGGCAGAAAAATTTCGCAATCAAGAATTCAGAGTCCTCAGCTCTCAGAAAAACATAGGGTAAGTGGTACCCTTTTTAGAACTCAGAAAAAGACTTAGCCAACAACCAAACAATCAAGACATCAAAAATCGTTTCTACAGCATGCAATCCTAACTGCTTAAAAACATAGAATTTTTCACAAAGCAGTTCAATCAGATAAAGCATTCACAAAGCTATAGCAACAACAGAATGGATAATATACTCAAGACTCATGCAAAAATAAAACAGAAAAACTAAACTAAAAATAAAAAAAAGAAAAACGAAAACTAACAAGCTGGTTATAGTAACAAATTTTCCACAAAGGTCCAAGGGAACCTCAATGTAAAAATCACTTTGAACACTTAAGTTCAAGAGGGCTCTTCCTCCTTTTGGTACCTATCCTGTAACAATGAACAAACAAAAGTCTCACAAGTAGAAACTTGCTTGACTTGTTAGTTCCAAAATCAGCACAAAAGATCATGGGTTGAAAAATATTGTGTCCACCTTAAAAACAAGAGTTCTTGAGTTCCCAAAAATAAAAACCAGTTTAGAACCAAGGGAAGACTCATAGAACCTTAAAAATTTCAGAAAATGGTGAACACAAAATTTATTAAAAACTAAAAATAGCAAACAAAAGCAAAAACAGCAAACTGCCCGAGCTCCAGCGCTTGAGCGTTGAGGATACCAACGCTTGGGCGCTGGAAATAAAATAAAAACTGGGCATCCAAGGTCCCAGCGCCTGAGCGCTGGGTTCCAACGCTATGGCGCTGGAAAATAGAAAATAAAACTGGGGATTCCAGGGGCTTAGCGCATGAGCGCTAGCCCTCCAGCGCCTAAGCGCTGGGATCAACTGGAATCAGAGGTTGTGAAGCAGGGGCCTAACGCTTGAGCGTTGGCCTCCAGCGCTCGAGCGCTGGCCTCGCCTGCAGTAGAAACATAAAATTTCTTTTCTTTTATTTATGTACAAGAGTTGTGCAAAAATTAAAAAGACAGAAACATAAACTATCCTAAGTTGGGTTGTCTCCCAACCAGCTCAATGTTAAGGTCCGAGATAGACCCTTCCCCTTAATCAATTGGGGGTACTTTTTCTTTTCTTGTTACAAACATCATCTTTGAACTCATCCTCACTTTCAGACTCATAGTGCTTACAAGTACGGAATACAGAAAACTTCACTTTTTCATCCCCTACCTTCAAAGATAGGAGGCCTTCTGCTACATTAATCTTGGCGTTTCCTGTAGCAAGGAATGGCCGCCCAAGAATTAATGGTACTTTGGAGTCTTCTTCCATGTCAAGTATCACAAAATCAACCGGGAAGACAAACTTGTCAACCCTTACCAAAACATCTTCAGCCACCCCATAGGGGTACTTAATTGACCTGTCCGCCAATTGTAAACACATCAAAGTAGGAGTGGCCTCTCCCATGTCCAATTTCCTAAACATGGAGAGTGGCATGAGGTTTATAGAAGCTCCTAAATCACAAAGAGCTGTTGCATTAGGTAGTCCCTCAATTTCCACAGGCAAAGTGAAGCTCCCTGGATCCTTCAATTTTTGGGGCAACTTCCTCAAAACCATAGCTGAACACTCCTCAGTTAACATCACAGTTTCATCCATCTCACTTAATTTCCTCCTTCTAAATAAAATGTCCTTCATAAACTTAGCATAAATTGGCATTTGTTCCAAAGCTTCAGAAAATGGAATGTTAATTTGAAGCCTTTTAAAAATCTCAAGAAATTTCGAGAATTGTTTTTCCAAATTCTTTTTGAAAGCTTTAGGAAAAGGAACTTTGCCAATTTTCTTAGAAGGAGGAATTACATTTTCAGCAATTTTTTCAACAACAATAGGCACATTCCTTTCTTCTTCTTTTTCTTCACCACTTACCTCTTGTTCAATTTCCACTACCCTTTCGGGCATAGTCTTACCACTCCTAAGAGTGATGGCAGAAACATTCTCAACATTTTCCTTTGGATTGATAAGAGTATCAGACGGAAAAGTACCTGGAATCCTTTCTGAGATGGTCTTGGCCAGCTGGCCTACCTGGACCTCCAAATTTCTAATGGAGGCTTCATGATTCTTAGCACTTGTCCGGGTCTCATTCATAAATTGCACAGTTTGTTGGCCTATTTCACCAACAATTTCTTCCAAACTCTTCCTTCCCTGATTTGGATTCAAAGGCATTGGTGGCCTCTGATTCTGGAATGGCCTCTGAAATTGTTGCCTGGCTTCACCTTGACCACCCCCTTGATCTCTCCAAGAAAAATTGGGGTGGTTTCTCCAGCTTGGGTTATAGGTGTTGCCATAGGAATTCTGAAAATTCCCCATAGCTTTTACCTCAGCTTCTAATTCAGCCTCCTCCGGGCTCAGTTGAACCCCCTCCATTCTTTTGACCATTGCATCAACTTTCCTGGATAAAAGTTTATTTGAAGCAACAATGGACTCAAAAGAATCAACCTCATAAATACCTTTCCTGATTGCCCGGTCCTGGTTTGAATGAGCAGCTCTTGCAGCAAGTTTGTTGATAAGATCAAGAGCTCCTTGTGGTGGCAAAGCATCGAATGCCCCACTTGCTGCAGTATCCAATTTGTCTCTGGTATAATCATTCAAAGCAGCATAAAATTTCTCTACCTGATCTGCGATAGAGATGTTATGACCTGGGCACCTTCTGAGAAGTCCCTTGAACCTCTCCCATGTCTCATACAAGTTTTCAGCATCTTGCTGAATGAAGGAGTTGATTTCCTGCTTCAACTTCCTTATGCGGTTGTAAGGAAAAAATTTGGCCGTGAATTTTTCAGCCAAATCATCCCATGAAGTAATGCTTCTGAGTGGTTGAGAAGAAAGCCACTCCTCTGCCACATCTCTTAAGGAAAATGGAAACAGCATAAGTCTTACCGTATCCAAGTGAGCATCATTTCTCCTCAAGGTGGAGCATTGCCTAGTGAATCGCTCCAGATGTGTATGGCAATCTTCATTTACACTTCCACCAAATTGGTTTTGACTTACCAATGAGATGAAGTGTGGAGGAATCTGGAAATTTGGCAAAGCATCCTCCGGAACCACAATACTCCCTTCAAAATTGTAATCTACCTGGGGAGCTGTGATATCACGAAGAGAGCGATTAGCATTCTGCTCTTCCTCCTCCTCTCTCAGCCTTTGAAGTCTAGCTTGGACTTCATCTTCCACCCTTGCATTATATTCAGCAAGGAGGCGCTCCTCCATTTGTGCTTGTGTTTCAGCCATGGCCCTTGCTAATCTCCTTTGCTCCGCTAATCTGCGATGCAAAGTTCTTTCAATTTCAGGGTCCAATTCAAAATGTCCTACCATGCAAACAAGCCAAAGAAGTTAATAGCACCTATTCAATACAATTTTTTTTATATATTTTTTTCTTTTTTTTTCTCTTTTTTTTTTTATGTATAATTATAAACAAGAAGTACTAAACAAAATAAAAATAAGAACTTAAAAGAACCTATCCCCGGCAACGGCGCCAAAAACTTGACAGCGGAAAATCGCAAGTGTACGATTAAACTATCGCGTAATATAAAAGATTATCGAACCCAAGGGATAGGTGTTCTTATATTTATATAATTTAGTACTTGTGCAAAGAAAATAAAATGATATGGTTGATGTCAAGAAGAGAGTACTAGCATAAAAATAATAAAGCAAATAAGATGAGAGAATTTAAGCTCTTGGGTTGATTTACATAATTTATAAAACATACTAGAAAACTCTTACTAAATTTCTGAACTTTAAATTCAAATTCATGGTGCTATAGCCTAAATTTCTACACCCTAATAGCCTTAAGAAATGTAGAACTTCCTTACCTAATTACTAACTCCATAGCCTTGGTTATTAGTTAATTAGAGAAGAAGATGAAGCAAGAATCCGAGCCAACACAAAATTACGTACATCCTTATAGCCTTAAGAAATGCAAACATATAACCTTTTTTATTTCCTATTTCCCTTACTACTTACCAAATGGCCTTATGAATAAGTAGAAAGCATGAAATCTTTTGCGCATAAAGATTAATGAAGAACAAAAAAATAAAACATGAATAGAAGATATTATTCAGAAATGTAAAAGAAAACTAGAACATGAATTATAAATTAAAACAACCCAAAAACTTCAAAGAAGAATTAGCCAAGCATGGCTAAAAGAATCATTGAATTACCCTGGATAGGAGCTCAAGTATGGCTTCCCACAAGTCCTAGGAACAATGATCTTTTGAGGGAGAAAGAGAGAATACTTGTTGTATTCTAAGATGGTGTGTCTTACAAGTGAAGAGAAGGGTCCTATTTATAGTAAAATTCCAGCCTCCAGCGCTTGAGCGCTGGCATTCCCAACGCATGGGCGCTAGGATGCATTAAAAATCCACTTTCTGTCCGAGGCCCAGCGCTTGAGCGCTGGCTTTCCAACGCTTGGGCGCTGGGTCAACATCTGACTCATCATCTAGTCAGAACCCCAGCGCTGGAGCGCTGGGATCCCAACGCTGAAGCGTTGGGACGCTGCTTCTTCATCTTCAAGCTTTTCCTTCCTTCTTCATTCATGGTAGTGGGTTTTGATGGCCATAAAATGCCACTACTCAGCCTTGTTTAATTTTGAAACCCTTCCTCCACTAACATCAATTCCTTTAAGCATTTTTTCCATGTGCTAAATTAGAGAGTGATTCTTCATATTCTTCTTTCTCACTTTGGTCCTCTCTTGATTAGCACTTCAATTCAAGCCCTCATATTCTCTCAATCTTCACTTCAAGTCCTCCACTCTTGAACTTTTACAAATTGGTCCCTGACTTCCTGAAACTTTACACATTAGTCCCTGGACAAAAATGATAACTAAACCAGCTTTTTCTAAAAATACAAAATAACTAGAAAAATTCCTAAAAATATAAAATAAAGATAGAAAAACACAAAAAATCTAATCTACATGCAAAATGCAAAATAAATATAAAATCTACATAAAAACAATAAAAAACCTATATGAGACTCAAAAATAATAAAATAAAAAGACTAAAAATAGCCTAAAAACATCATATAAAATCCACTCATAAGATATTGCTCTTTTCATCACATGTTTACCCCCCAATCCCTATGCTTTATTTGTATATACATTTGTTTGCTTGTATGCCTGTTTTTGGCCTTCTTTTTGATGAAGTCAAAAGGGGGAGAAAGGTTGTGCTCTTTAAAGACTATATGCAGGAATTCAACAAGAGAATCAGAAAGGGGGAGATATATTGGATTACATCAAACAGGGGGAGTTTTTTTCAACAAAGAAGCATCTCTGATCTTCAAGGTTCAAAGAATGTGTTTGCCATCATCAAAAAGGGGGAGATTGTGAAGAAGGTCTTGCTCCTGACCCTGGCTGAGGTTTTGATGACGACAAACTCATCGACAAAAAGAAGAAAAGAAGACTTAGAGGAAACAGTGTTATATGTTTCAACATCTACCTTAAAGTCTTAGTTTAGGTGAGTTATGCTTCTAAAGGCTTCTCAAGTATAAAAGCTCCTTAAAACATCTAAGCTAACCAAGTTTAATTTTTTCATGAGTTAAAAGAAGTAGTATATCTCAAGCCGATCTTAAAAGTTCAAGTTTCTGGATATTGGACTTGAGTGTAATCGATTTCACCTTTCTGGTAATCGATTACACCTAGGCAAGTAATCGATTACTTCTTGCTTGTAATCGATTATATGTTTGAATTTGAAATTCAAACAGTAACGGCTTTTAGTGTAATCGATTACCTAAGTAATGTAATCGATTACATACCCGAAAAGTTGCATCTTTTCATGAACCATTGTGTCTCAAACCTTTTGGGAAGTGTTGCATTGGTTCAAGGTCGTTTCTCTTGCCTATATAAAGTCCATTTGAGTCCAGAAACAAAACAACACATGAGAATACATCATTAGGCCAAAGCTTTGCCAAAATTGTTCATTCATTAAGTCTTTTGATACTTAGTCTTTCAAAGAGCCTAAATTCTGAGTTCATGATCTTCATTTTTAAGAGAACACTCTAGTTGTTCATATCTTGAGGAACTCAGAATATTCTTATGCTTAAGAGCCTTAAAGCATAATTCTCATGATCAATCCGCTTGTATGTTAAAGGATTGATACAGCCATTGTGTAAAACTCTTCTTCATCTCTTTCTGGTAGATTGAGTATTCACAATGGGTCTCGGTGAAGGGTTGTTGTTAATGAAAGTGGTGTACTTTCAGGGTGTGGATTGAAGGTGGTTTGCCTTCAGGGACTGAAAGTGGTGTGCTTTCAGGGACTGAAAGTGGTGTTCTTTCAGGGACTGAAAGTGGTGTGCTTTCAAGGACTGAAAGTGGTGTGCTTTCAGGGACTGAAAGTGGTGTGCTTTCAGGGGCTGTTGAAAGTGGTGTGCTTTCACCGGTGGTTGATAGAAATTCTTAAGGTACTTGGTGTAAGGACTTGTAAGAGATTTTTATCAATATTGGAAAAATCCTCAAGGGATTTTCTTGAGGGACTGGACGTAGCCTTTGGTGGATAGAAGGTGAACCAGGATAAAGTTCTGTGTGTGAATTCTTCTACCCTTCATCTTTACTTTCAAGCAACGCTTATTTCCGCTGCAATCGTTTGTATTTATATTCATCTTGAAAGTAAGAAGGTATCAAGGCGAAAATCGGGCAAACCTGATTCACCCCCCCGCCCTCTCAGGTTTCTATCTAGGCTAACACCTCCACCGGCCTTGAATCCATCCGAATATTCAAACTACCGCCACGTGGCTTGTTGAATCCAAACTCATGCTTCTTGGCCTGTGGTCGTTGATATGGCCTCTTCCCTTTATCATCCCTGTTTGAGTAGGACCTAGCTGGTCCTCCACCCCCTTGTTGTTTTGGAGAATGAGCGTCAATCGCCTCAACACCCTTATAATTTTCCACTAGTTGTTGATAGCGAACAATCCCCAATGGTTGCACAACCCTCTTCAATTCATAGTTCAACCCTTCGATGAAACGTTGACACATGTATTCTTCATCGACCTGTCTCTGAAAAACCCGCAGTATCTAGCAGACGATTCTAACTTAGCAGCATACTCAGCTACTAACATACCTCTCTGTTTTAGTTCTATAAACTCCTCCTTTGTAGCTCTAGCACTCCTAGGAAAATATTTCCCCAAAAATGCTCTCTTGAAAGATTCCCAAGTAATAGCCTGGAAATCATCCTCCATCATGGCCTTGGCACCATTCCACCAATGCTCAGCTTCTCCTGTTAGCAGATATGTTGCATAATTCACCCTGGTTGTAGTAGGGGTATGTATAAAAGTAAATATCTTCTCCACTTCTTGCAGCCACAAATTAGCTACTTCTGGATCATAGCCTCCCGAAAACTTAGGTTGATCCTGCCTCTTGAAATTGTGCAGTCCCTTCATCTGCGCAGAAGCTTGCTCCTTCTCAGCATTATGTGCTTGTACTGCAGCAACAACAACAACTCTATTTGCCTCTTCCTCTGCACGAGCAACAATAACATTTGCTTGATGTGCCACCAACGTAGTAAGATTAGAAATTGGAGCAGCCACTCTGTCCATTGCACTTTGATCTGCCATTTCTGTGTTTTGATTCATTAACCTCTTACTCCTGTTAAGAAAGTCTTAACGGTAAATCTTAACAATAGAACTAGCCAAAATTGTCAATACATACCATACAAAACTGTCCATTCATCGGACGGTCTCAATCAGTAAGAAAACATTAACAATTATTCACACTAATTCTTCCTTCGATTGACACCCCATCAACCAATCTCATAACACACTACCACCCAACAACACTGGTTATCTAAACCATTACTCTGATACCAAAAATGTAACAGTCCAATTTTTTACGTCGAGTGTCACATCGTGACCATGCAGAAATAACACTAAGTTTAAACCTTTCAAGACATCTCGTAATTTCAAAATCTACAATACTCATGATATATAGATAATGTAGCCCATACAATACATTTCATAATTGTAAAGAGAAATAGGTGTCTGGAAAGTACTATCTCGCACAACATGTGCTTTTCTTTTACAAAAAGAAGTACAATTCTTTGGAACATAAAATAAGTAAACTCCAGTCTTTAAGTTTCAAAAGTTCATCATCATCTGGCTCCAGGAACAGTCTCTGTTTACTTCCGAGACAACGGCAGGCGAATACCTACTAGTGATCGTCTGGCGATATACGCCAAAGATAAGGAAAACACAAACAAGAAATGGGTTAACTCCAAATAAATAAGATCAGAAGACATAATAATTTGGCAGACGATATCAACAATCATGCTGATAAATTAATCAACGAACTCTACGGCCTTCAAGCCAACCCACAATCATACTTGGTAATTCTCAGTAACCAATATCCATAGCTCATTGTTTTGCCTTATTCGGACAGGATGGTTTTTGTGAACGAGACTCTTTCACCCACCCTCGGATGATCTCGTGGCACATAATAGTCCCCCACATCAAACCAAAAATTCATCATGATGGCCAATCACAGTTCACATGAACAAATACGGTTCACTCATTCCCTTAACCCCAATAGGTTATATAATATAATTCAATCTAGAAATATTCTAGTATTCATCCACCATATTCACGTTACAGAAGTACCTAACACAGATATCACTGCAAATACTAAGATAAGCTAACATATGAGTTACCCTTACCTTCTCGTAGGTTGCATACACTTTGAGTCTTCAACCTACCAAAAACATATTAACATGTTTAAAAAACTATCACAATCAACAAGAACTGATTCTACCCTAAAACTAGGAACAAAATCACTAGAATCTTATCTTTGACGAAAAACAGAGTAGAACCGAGTAAGAAGAACCAACCTCATTTGGTTCGAACACAACTTGAAAGATTTAATCAGAAGAAGAACGAGCAAGAACAAGAACTCTAAGAACATTTAAGAAAGATTGTGAATGCATGATTTTTTCTTAGACATTGATTGCTTATATGAAATACTTGAATGGTTTCATGAGTTCATTGAATATCGTTGGTTGTGGCAGATGAGTGCATGATTGCAATGTTCGGGAACTAGGGCAACGATGATAATAACATGCTTATATTGTGTGAATATATTGCATGATGTTTACAAGCTTGTTGATATGTTTAGCATGAGATTTGTTAACATGTGTGATTGTATATTGCTAATGGTTGTATTCAAAGAAAGTCATTGATGAATGTAAGGCCAAGTGACAAGGGATGATGCAATGTAAGATGGGCATGGTCTTTCATTGTAAGGAACCCGAATTCGCAAGTAACAAGGGATGATTAGGGTCGTTTTTCTCGAAATTCTTGCTGATTCCGGCCCGAAAACATAATTCACCAAAACACTGTTCATGAAAACACTGTTCCTGAACACTATTCATGAAAGCACTATTCACGAAAACATTATTCACCAAAAAGTTTTTATTGCATATCTGGATCTGTCACGTCAAACGAAGTCGTTTGGTGATTCCTGGATTTTTTATCCGAGGTCCCGAAGTCCCTCGTTTCGCTTGCTGGATTTTCGACTAAAAGTTTCCCTAGCGAGAAATGCCTTTCTCAAGTTCCTGAACGAAACCATATCGATATTATATTCGCTCTTCTCGAAATTCTTCACCGATCGTCATAGAGATAGTGAGAATGTCTTATACTCGTTTGAACTCCAAATCGAGTTAAGATATGTCCTATGACAAACTGTCATTTGGAAAACATGGCTACAATGATCCGAATAGCTCTTGGCCTTAACTCCCACCTGCCCGCATCCCTAGATATGCATTGGCTGATAAAATGCGTATATATGTGCTTTGTTATTCTTGGAAGTGACCCTTGCACTATTTTGCTGTTTGTGTTTGGGCGACGTTTGTGAGATGGACGACGCGTGGGAAAGGCTCCCCAACAGGGGACGAAGGACTTCCCCTTCCTCAATGAGGAGGATGAGTCAGCATGGTGTTCAACCACCCCAGGCGCCAGATGACTTATGCTGGTCGCGTTGCAGAAGATAAGATTGATATCACAAGCCGGATGTGCGACGGGCCCTATACCGAGCTATCGTGAGATTCCCGATGTGGTACCCGAGTAGGATGAGGAGGGATGGAGCCTCGAATTAAGGGCCTTCCCCATCCATGAGCGGAGATTCATCCTCACCAGAGATGAACCCGGCGATGATATCACCTTTCTCCTCGTACTACATTCCTCATTTCAGTTATCGCTATACGATGAGACCCCGTAAGCGGATGATGGTCTCGACGGTCCACACTCCATTCGTCGACTTGGGTGTATCTGTGATCCAAATTTTGGACAACTAGGATGAGAGTGGAGGGGTTGCAGCTCCACCTGTCATATGTAAGACCCTGAATTAATTAAGTAATTAAATAATAATTTAATTATCCCATGTACTGTTTGGAACCGCTC
This sequence comes from Acmispon strigosus, assembly GCA_030819835.1. Classification (NCBI taxonomy): domain Eukaryota; kingdom Viridiplantae; phylum Streptophyta; class Magnoliopsida; order Fabales; family Fabaceae; genus Acmispon; species Acmispon strigosus. Next base: position 26,025,641 of record JAUAMA010000004.1, on the reverse strand, counting down.
TCGAGCGCCAGTAAATGTTATCATCTACTGAATAATTTATGCAGTATTTTCCTTTCGACGGTCGTAGTAGGACTAATATTAGCTCGAATGAAGTTCGAGCGAGGATAAGACATTCTCATTATCTGTAGGACGACCAGTGAAATTTTTTAAGAAGAACGAATGTAATATTTCTAGGGTTTCCTTCCAGATCCCAGGAAAGACTTTTCACGCAGACGAGACTTTCAGTCGAAACTTCGGCAAGCAAAACGAACGTGTTCGGGACCTTAGATCAAAAATTCGGAAATCACCAAACGGCTAAGTTAGACGAAACGGATCCAGATATGAAATAAAAATATTTGGGTGAATAGTTTTTTTTGAATAGCGCTTTCCGAGCGGAATCGACACAAATCCCGAGGAAAACCACCCGGAGGATTTTGCACCTAGTGCTCGAGTTGTACGAGCACGTGGTTCGAGGCGTGTAAGTGACCGATGTGAGTCAGTCTCAGTGATGTTGGGGAAACGTGCTGATGACCGAATTAGAATAAAGATAAGGCTTTTGACGCGACTGACTCGTATGACGACCTACTTGATGACGCATCAGCGGATTAGACGTTTAAGAATAAATTAACCCTAGATATTTTCCTAATCTTTCCCAACTTTGGACTTTAGTCCTTGCCGCTTGAGAGTATAGAGTTTGGTCGTCAATTGTAAAAAGATATTTTTACTTAAACTTTTCACTCTTCACTTTTGGTTCCTAGGGTTTAAGAAAAATAAAAAACAGACCCTCCTTTAGTGCATTGAACCCGCGGCCAAGGAGGAAGAAAAGGGAAAGTTTGAGTTGTTTTTCTACTAAGTTTCATTAGTGAAAAGAAATCAAGTGATTTAGAGAGATAATTAAGAGAGAGAAAGAAAAGAAAAAACTATTCATCTTCTTCCTCCTTGAGCGCTAATGGCCGAACCATTCATATCCTCCTTTTTTTTCCACTTAGCTTCTTTGAGGTAAAATGCTTATCTCTTCAAGCTCTACACATCTATGATTTTAGTTTTTCAAAAGGTTGAGTTTTGAGAAGATGAAAGTGGATGGAATCTCAAACTCTCTTCATTAACCTTGTTGACATGGTCTTCCTTTTTTATTTGAACCGATTAGTTTTTCAATTTGTTGAGTTTTGAACCTCTTGAGTTATAAAACTTGAGCTATTGCCTTGAAGGCTTTTTTCAGAGTGTTTTCCATTGTATTGACCTTTTAGGATCTCAAGTATGTTCTTCAAAAGTTAAGATTTTTTATAATACATTATTTGAAATAAGTGATTTTCAAACTTCAGATTTGGTTTTTATCATAGATATCCTATTGGATTGGTTTTGTACAAGTTAGTTTTGAGAAAAAAATATCATCTTGATAATTAAAGGAGTGTGGCCGAATCTAGGCTTGGTGTTTGTGTTAGGGGAATTGATTTTTGAACTACCTTTTCATGTGCCTATGATTTGTGTATGATTTTTATCAAAAAAGAAAATTTGTCCCAATGTTTCTTGGTATGGCCGAGGGTTTCAGAAAAGAGATATTTTTACCTAAACTTTCAACCATTCAACTTTGTTCCCTAGGGTTTTAGAAAAATTAAAAGTTGGTCCTCTATGGTGAATGGCAGCCCACGGCCAAGAGGCTTCCAAAGGGGGGGGGTTAGTTCTTTTTTTCATTAAGTGTTCATTAGTGGAGGTTTAGAAACAAAAGTAATAGAAACTAAGAGAGAGAAGTACAAGGAACCTATTCATCATCTTCTTCCTCATTACTCTTCCATGGCGGAACCTCTCCACCCTCCATAACTCCATCTTCAACTCATTTTCTCAACTTGGTTCTTTGAGGTAAGTTGATCTCCTCTTCAAGCTCTACACTTCTATGGTTTTACATTTCAAAGATGTTGAGTTTTCAGTTATCGATGGTTGATAAAATCTCAAACCTGATAAAATAGGGACAACACAAGAAAGGGGGTTGAATTGTGTGCATATAAAAACTTTATTTTCAAAAACATATATTAGTTTACCAAAACTTTTGGTAAACAATAGTAGCGGATAATAAGAGTGTAAACGATAAGCAATAAATGAAACACAGATTTATCCTAGTTCACCTCCTGAACGATAGGGCTGCGTCCAGTCCTTGGCTTCAACAAGATTTTCACTATCAAGTATTCCCCTAGGACTTCTTCAGAGACAAGTATTCTACAGGACTTCTCCTATCAATTATTCTCCACGACTTCTCCTATTAAGTATTCCCACAGGACTTCTCCAGAAACAAGTATTTTACACCTAAGCATATTCGCCATTGGTAGAGACCCCGAAGTTCTTCAAGATGAGAGAAATCACAGGAGCAAAAGGAAGAGGACCAGTTCTATCTTTTTGACGCAACATGTGGATCATTACCAAGTATGCCCAATTGATATATTCACTATGCTTCATCCCATACATGATCTGTAACTCCAAGTCACTAATCTGAGCATGATTAGAGGACTGAGGCAAGAGAACATAACTCAGTAAGTAATGGAGTAAACGGTTTTCCACACTGAGATATCCAACAGCAAGGATATCCCTAGAACGATTGGCCTCCATTCTTTGCTTCTTCACCTGTATTTCTTCCTCAGAAAACCGACAAAGAGATAAATAGAAGGACTTTTTGTCATAATCAGCCCAGGGACAAAGGATATCAGGGCCAAGTTTGGCTCCAACATGGGGAATAGACAAACAAGTTCCAAACTGTTCTAAAGTCAAGGAAATGTCAATCCCTTTGACAGAGGAACATATATTACCGCCTCTCTTGACTAAATTGCAGTAAAATACTTTCATGAGTTCGGGATAATACGTACCCGAAAAACCAACGAATTCATCAAGCCCTTGATAGTCAATCAAAGTTGGGAAGAGCAGCCCTGCATTGATGAAGGAAGTCATGTCTCCATATTTAGGAGGGAGTATTGGCCGTTCAAGATAATGAGCCATGAATCGTTCCCTCTGTTCTTCTATTCCAAGAAGGCGAGATAGGTCAAGAGCATTCATGGAGAGGTTCTTGGAGCGATGTCTGTGCGAGGAAGAGGAAGCCATTTTCGGAATTGGGATGCTAGGGTTCGAAGATTTGAAAAGAGGGGTTTTGGGTTCGAATCAAATCAGAGGAACTGAATGGGTTGAGTGAGGAGAGAGGAGAAGGACGAGTGAAACCCACCAAGAAATTCTGGAAATGTTCAAGAATCGAAGGAAAAGGAAGGGAAACAGAGGTTGGGTCGTCGAGAAGAGAGAACGAAGAAAGGGGTGTGTAATCGATTAAAGAAATATCCCAGATATATATAGTATCGAACTGGTAATCGATTACGGTCAGTTAGGTAATCGATTACAGGCAGTTTAAATTTGAATAAAAATTCAAATTTTGAAAACGTAATCGATTACAGCAGTTATGTAATCGATTATTAGATGGTTTAACAGGAACGAGGACTGGATAACATAGGTTAATCGATTACTGGGTGTATGGTAATCGATTACTTAAGACAGTTTACAGAATCTAAACTATAAATTCCTATGTAATAGATTACTAGAGGAATTAAAACAAATATTTAAGAGTAAAAACACACAAAAGACATATGATTAAACATATAAACAACTTTGATACATGCAATCATAACTAAATAATAAAATGAGCATGTAAGCATATAAATTCACACAAAAGTCATGCAATATAATTAAAACATATAAACACATACTTAGATAAATATCTTAATTAAATATCATGTTCATCTAAAATACCTAATTCTCTTCTAATCTTAAAGAATGATTCTTTAGGAAGGGGTTTAGTAAAAATATTAGCTAATTGGTTATGTGTATCTACAAAGGAAATCTCAATATCCTTTCTCATGACGTGATCTCGAAGAAAATGATGTCTTATGTCAATATGCTTCGTACGAGAATGCATGATGGGGTTTTTCGTGAGATTAATGGCACTTGTGTTGTCACATTTGATTGGGATGCAGCCCAGCTCTAAGCCATAATCTTTGAGTTGTTGTTTGAGTCATAGGGTTTGTGCACAACAACTTCCTGCAGCAATGTATTCTTCTTCAGCAGTACTTAAAGCAACACATGCTTGTTTCTTACAGGACCAAGAAACAAGAGCATTTCCCAACAAGTGACAATTACCACTTGTACTTTTTCTTTCAGTTTTGCATCCAGCATAATCTGAATCAGAATATCCAATCAAATCACAAACACTCCCTTTGGGATACCACAGAACAACATTTGTAGTTCCTTTCAGATACTTGAAAATCCTTTTAACTGAAATCAAATGTGATTCCCTAGGAGATGCTTGATATCTAGCACATAAACACACACTAAACATGATATCAAGTCTACTTGCTGTTGAATAAAGAAGTGATTCGATCATACCTCTGTATTTGGTAATGTTTACGTGAAAACCGGACTCATCTTGATCTAGATATGTGTTAGACCCCATTGGTGTGGCTATGGCTTTGCAATCATCCAAATCATATTTCTTTAAAAGCTCCTTGCAAAACTTTGATTGGTTGATGAATATCCCATCATGTGATTGCTTAATTTGCAATCCTAGGAAGAAATTTAACTATCCCATCATAGACATCTCAAATTCTTCTTGCATCATATTAGAGAAATCCTTACACAGAGATTCGTTAGTTGAACCAAAAATAATATCATCCACATAAATTTGAACTAATAAAGTATTACCTTTGGTTTTCTTGATAAACAAAGTTGTGTCAGCCTTACCCTTTTGAAATCCTTTTTCACAAAGGAATGTGCTTAATCTGTCATACCATGCACGAGGGGCTTTTTTAAGACCATAGAGTGCCTTCTTTAACCTGAAGACATGTGAAGGGTACTTGGGATCTTCTAATCCTGGAGGTTGCTTCACATAAACTTCTTCTTGAATGAATCCGTTCAGGAAAGCACTTTTAACATCCATTTGATACAATGGAAAGTTTAAAGAACACGCATATGCCAATAGAAGTCTTATGGCTTCCAACCTTGCTACTGGTGCATAGGTTTCATCAAAATCAATTCCTTATTCTTGATTATATCCTTGTGCAGCCAGTCTTGCTTTATTCCTGACAATAATACCATTTTCATCCAGTTTATTTCTGAATACCCATTTTGTTCCAATGACATGCTTGTCAGTGGGCTTAGGAACCAATTCCTAAACTTGATTCCTTTCAAATTGGTTTAGTTCCTCCTGCATTGCCACAATCCAATACTCATCTTCAAGAGCATCATTCACTTTTGAGAGACAAAGGCCATATTCAATACTGAATCATTTAAGCGTAGCCTTGTAGAAACACCTCTTGAAATATCACCAATGATATTATCAACTGGATGATCCATTTGGGTTCTCCATTCCTTTGGTAGTTGATAAATGTTATCTTCAATATGCTCTTCTTGTACTGAATCTTGATCCTTTTGCTTTTGAGAGTCTTCATTGATAATGCTATCTTCCTCATCATTATCTAGAAGATTGACTGTATCTTCTTTTGAAGAATTAGACTCATCAAAGGAAACATGTATGGATTCTTCTATAGATAGAGTTTTCTTGTTAAAGACTCTATATGATTTGCTTGTAAGAGAATAACCAAGGAACACACCTTCATCATATTTTTCATCAAACTTGCCAAGGTTTTCCTTTCCATTGTTCAAGACAAAGCATTTTGATCCAAAAGCATGTAGATGAGCAATATTTGGTTTCCTTCCTTTGTAGAGTTCATAGGGGGTTTTCTTTAGAATAGGTCTAATAAGAACTCTATTGGAAACATATCAAGCAGTACTTACAGCATCAGCCCAGAAGTATTTTGGAAGGTTAGATTCACTTAGCATGGTCCTTGCTAGTTCTTCAAGTAATCTGTTCTTCCTTTCTACAACACCATTTTGTTGTGGTGTTCTTGAAGCAGAGAAGTTATGTGATATTCCATTCTCATCACATAATTCCTGAAATTGATGATTCTGAAACTCTCCATCATGATCACTTCTAATAGAAGAGATCTTTAAAGCCTTTTCATTTTGAACGAGCCTTGCATATCTTTTGAATGCGTTGAAGGCTTCATTCTTATGAGGCAAGAATAATGTCCAGGTAAATCTAGAGAAATCATTAACAATAACAAGGGCATAATAGTTACCTCCAAAGCTCTTAGTTCTTGATGGTCCAAACAAATCCATGTAAAGTAATTGGAGAGGTCTTGTAGTTGAGACAATATTCTTTGGCTTGAAAGATGTTCTGATTTGCTTCCCCTTTTGAAATGCATCACAAAGCTTGTCTTTCTCAAATCTTATCTTCGGAACCCCAACAACTAGATCATACTTGACTAGTTTATTTAAATGATCTATGTGTATATGAGCCAGTCTTCTATGCCAGAGCCATGAATCATTGTTGTTTTTGGCCAGTAGGCATCTGACACTCGGTGGAATTTCATCCAAGGATATCATGAAGACTTTATTGAATTTATATCCGGAAAACTTGATCTCTTTAGTTTTCATATCCTTTACCACACAGATATCTTTGATGAAACCAACTTTCAAACCTTTGTCAAAGAGTTGACTGATACATAGAAGATTATGCATCAAACCATCAACATATAGGACCTTGTCGATGACTGTTTGAGGGGGTGTACCTATTCTTCCAATACCAAGTATCTTTCATTTTTGATTGTTTCCATATGTGACAAATCCTTTTTCTCTAGGTATAAGAAATGAGAACTTTGTTTTGTCTCCTGTCATGTGTGATGAGCAGCCACTATCAAGATACCATAAATCCTTTGCTGCTTTCATGCACACCTATATGACAAAGTTCAGACATGGGGATTAGGAACCCAATATGCTTTGGGTCCTTCTAAGTTAGTGTTCTTCCTAACCCATATATATTCCCTGTTTGGTACTCCAACATTCTTGTAATAACATCTACTAGGAGCATGTCCTATTTTGTTACAGTAAGTACATGAATATTGGTTGTAACTTGATGTTTGCCTAGGAGAAGGATTGATCTTCTTAGGAGGTCTATGATAATTACTTTTCCTATTGTTCATACTCCTAAAAGAACTAGTCTTAATATTTTCAGAAGATCCTTCCACTTTGTTTGGCTTTACAAAGACAGTTTTCTTAACTTCTTTTGTCTTTGGATGAGATGTGTATCCTAGTCCAACCTTATTGTTTGAGTGTCTTTGCATACTAAGAATATAATCTAACTTTTGTTTACCTGCATTGAAGTTATGAACCCTTTGTTGAAGATTATCTATCTTTTCTTCTAAAGAACTACACTTAGTGCACTCATGTGAAATATCTAACTTAGATTTCACTATGTCTAATTCCTCTTGTAGATTTCTACACTTATTTTCTAAAGATGAGATTAAAGCATTCTGCTTAGTACTAACCTTAGAAAAACTTTGACATAACTTAAACACATTCTCTATAGCATATTTTAAATCATGAAATGAAATAGAATTATCACTAACCTGGATATCCTCAGCATCTGAATCATGTGAAGCCATTAATGCAACTTGTGCTTCTTCTTTGTCAGAATCTGATGATGAACTTACTTCATTTTCATCCCATGCCAAGTATGCTCTTCGTGTGGTTTGATCTTTCTTTTCAAACTTCTCCTTCAGACCATGTTTCTTCTTTTGAAGATTTGGACATTCTAACTTGATGTGTCCAGGTTTTCCACATTCGAAGCATGTGATCTTTTGAGAAGAGGAGGACTCATTATTTCTTTGGAAAGTTCTGTTATTGTTAAATTTCATACCTTTTCTTTTGAGAAACTTTCCAAAGTTCTTCACTAGAAGATTCATATTCCCATTTTCTTCTTCTTCAGAATCTGCATCGTAATCATCTTTGATGCTTTCCTTTGCCTTTAGGGAAATGGATCGATATTTCTTCTCATGTTGTTCATGTTCCTCCAAACGATTCAATTCCAACTCGTGTTCTTGGAGTTTTCCAAAGAGAGTTGCAAGAGTCATATTTGACAAACTCTTCTTTTCTGAAATCGCTGTAACTTTTGGTTGCCATGCTCTAGTGAGTGATCTTAGGACTTTCATGTTCAAGTCACTATTTGAAAACTATTTACCAAGAGCAATCAAATGGTTAGTCAAATGAGAGAATCGTTTTTTCATATCCAATACCTTTTCTCCTGGAAGCATTCTCAACATTTCATATTCTTGAGATAGAGTATTGATTTTTGATCTCTTGACTTCATCTGTTCCTTCATGAGTCACCACCAAAGTATCCCATATTTCTTTCGATGTTGTACATGTTGAAACTCTGAAAAACTCATCCATGCCAAGAGCAGATGTAAGAATATTCATTCCTTTGAGATCATACTGAACCTTCTTCTTTTCTTCTTCATTCCAAGTGTTTTCTGGTTTTAGTTGTCTACTATCTCCCACTTCATTCATAGGTACAAACGGACCTTCTTCAATGGCTTTCCATATTACCACGTCTAATGACTTTATAAAGATTTTCATCTTGATCTTCCAGAAGTCATAGTGGTCTCCATTGAAGTATGGTGGCCTGTTTATGTTGAATCCTTCACTGGTTCCATGACTGGAAGAGGATGCCATCTTTTCCCGGATCTTAGGATCAAATTACCTAAACTTACGCTCTGATACCAATTGTTAGTCTAGATAGCAACCTGAGAGGGGGGGTGAATCAGGTTTACCCGATTTTCGCCTTGATACCTTCTTACTTTCAAGATGAAAATAAATATAAACGATTGCAGCGGAAATGAGCGTTGCTTGAAAGTAAAGATGAAGGGTAGAAGAATTCACACACAAAAATTTATCCTGGTTCACCTTCTATCCACCGAAGGCTACGTCTAGTCCCTCAAGAAAACCCCTTGAGGATTTTTCCACTATTGATAAAAATCTCTTAAGGACTTATGGTATCTTGATAGTGGCTGCTCATCACACTTGACAGGAGTCAAAACAAAGTTCTCATTACTTATACCTAGAGAAAAGGAATTTGTCACATATGGAAACAATCAAAAAGGAAAGATACTTGGTATTGGAAGAATAGGCTCACCCCCTCAAACAGTCATCGACAAAGTTCTATATGTTGATGGTTTGATGCACAATCTTCTAAGTATCAGTCAACTTTGTGACAAAGGTTTGAAAGTTGGTTTCATTAATGATATCTGTGTGGTAAAGGATGTGAAAACTAAAGAAATCAAGTTTTCTGGATATAAAGTCAATAAGGTCTTCATGATATCCTTGGATGAAATTCCACCAAATGTCAGTTGCCTTTTGGCCAAGAATAATAGTGATTCTTGGCTTTGGCATAGAAGACTGGCTCATATACACATAGATCATTTAAATAAACTAGTCAAGCATGATCTAGTTGTTGGACTTCCAAAGATAAGATTCGAGAAAGACAAGCCTTGTGATGCATGTCAAAAAGGGAAGCAAACCAGAGCGTCTTTCAAGCCAAAGAATATAGTCTCAACTACAAGACCTCTCCAATTACTACATATGGATTTGTTCGGACCATCAAGAACTAAGAGCTTTGGAGGTAATCTTTATGCCCTTGTTATTGTTGATGATTTCTCTAGATTTACCTGGACATTATTCTTGCCTCATAAGAATGAAGCCTTCAACGCATTCAAAAGATATGCAAGGCTTGTTCAAAATGAAAAGGCTTTAAAGATCTCTTCTATTAGAAGTGATCATGGTGGAGAATTTCAAAATCATCAATTTCAAGAATTATGTGATGAAAATGGAATATCACATAACTTCTCTACTCCTAGAACACCACAACAAAATGGTGTTGTAGAAAGGAAGAACAGATTACTTGAAGAACTAGCAAGAACCATGCAAAGTGAATCTAATCTTCCAAAATACTTCTGGGCTGATGCTGTAAGTACTGCTTGCTATGTTTCCAATAGAGTTCTTATTAGACCTATACTGAAGAAAACCCCCTATGAACTCTACAAAGGAAGGAAACCAAATATTGCTCATTTACATGCTTTTGGATCAAAATGTTTTGTCTTGAACAGTGGAAAGGAAAACCTTGGTAAGTTTGATGAAAAATCTGATGAAGGTATATTCCTTGGTTATTCCCTAACAAGCAAAGCATATAGAGTCTTTAACAAGAAAACTCTATCTATGGAAGAATACATACATGTTTCCTTTGATGAGTCTAACTCTTCAAAAGAAGATACAGTCAATCTTCCAGATAATAATGAAGAAGATATCATTATCAATGAAGACTCTCAAAAGCAAAAGGATCAAGATCCAATACAAGAAGAGCATATTGAAGAGAACACTTATCAACTACCAAAGGAATGGAGAACCCACAGGGATCATCCTGTTGATAATATCATTGGTGATATTTCAAGAGGTGTTTCTACAAGGATACGCTTAAATGATTCAGTATTAAACATGGTCTTTGTCTCACAAATAGAACCCTCAAAAATGAATGATGCTCTTGAAGATGAGTATTGGATTGTGGCAATGCAGGAAGAACTAAACCAATTTGAAAGGAATCAAGTTTGGGAACTTGTTCCTAAGCCCACTGACAAGCATGTCATTGGAACAAAGTGGGTGTTCAGAAATAAACTAGATGAAAATGGTATTATTGTCAGAAACAAAGCAAGACTAGTTGCACAAGGATATAATCAAGAAGAAGGAATTGATTTTGATGAAACCTATGCACCAGTAGCAAGGTTGGAAGCTATAAGACTTTTATTGGCATATGCCTGTTCTTTAAACTTTCCATTATAACAAATGGATGTTAAAAGTGCTTTCCTGAACGGATTCATTCAAGAAGAAGTTTATGTGAAGCAACCTCCAGGATTTGAAGATCCCAAGTACCCTTCACATGTCTTCAGGTTAAAGAAGGCACTCTATGGTCTTAAACAAGCCCCTCGTGCATGGTATGACAGATTAAGCACATTCCTGTGTGAAAAAGGATTTCAAAAGGGTAAGGCTGACACAACCTTGTTTATCAAGAGAACCAAAGGTAATACTTTATTAGTTCAAATATATGTAGATGATATTATTTTTGGTGCAACTAACGAATCTCTATGTAAGGATTTCTCTAACATGATGCAAGAAGAATTTGAGATGTCTATGATGGGACAGTTAAATTTCTTTCTAGGATTGCAAATTAAGCAATCACATGATGGGATATTCATCAACCAATCAAAGTTTTGCAAGGAACTCTTAAAGAAATATGATTTGGATGATTGCAAAGTCATAGCCACACCAATGGGGTCTAACACATATCTAGATCAAGACGAGTCCGGTGTTCATGTATACATTACCAAATACAGAGGTATGATCGGATCTCTTCTATATTTAACTGCAAGTAGACCTGATATCATGTTTAGTGTGTGTTTATGTGCTAGATATCAAGCATCTCCTAGGGAATCACATTTGAGTTCAGTTAAAAGGATTTTCAAATATCTGAAAGGAACTACAAATGTTGGTCTATGGTATCCCAAAGGGAGTGTTTGTGATTTGATTGGATATTCTGATTCAGATTATGTTGGATGTAAAACTGAAAGAAAAAGTACAAGTGGTACTTGTCACTTGTTGGGAAATGCTCTTGTTTCTTGGTCTTGTAAGAAACAAGCATGTGTTGCTCTGAGTACTGCTGAAGCAGAATACATTGCTGCAGGAAGTTGTTGTGCACAAACCTTATGGATCAAACAACAACTCAAAGATTATGGCTTAGAGCTGGGCTGCATCCCAATCAAATGTGACAACACAAGTGCCATTAATCTCACTAAAAACCCCATCATGCACTCTCGTACTAAGCATATTTATATAAGACATCATTTTCTTCGAGATCACGTCATGAGAAAGGATATTGAGATTTCCTTCGTAGATACACACAACCAATTAGCTGATATATTTACTAAACCTCTTCCTAAAGATTCATTCTTTCAGATTAGAAGAGAATTAGGTATATTAGATGAACATGATATTTAAATAGATATTTATCTAAGAATGTGTTTATATGCTTTTAATTATTTGCATGATTTTTGTGTGGACTTATATGCTTACATGCTTATGTTACAATTGAAAATTATGATTTCATGTATCTAAGTTGCTTATATGTTTTAACATATGTCTTTTGTGAGTTTTTACTCTTAAAAATTTGTTTTGATCCATCTAGTGGTCTATTACATAGGAATTTATAGGTTAGAACCTATAAACTGTCTTAGTAATTGATTAACATATACCTAGTAATCAATTGTCCCTGTTTTCAGTCCTCGTGCCTCATAAGATGCTTAAGGTAATCGATTACCTCAACTTCTGTAATTGATTACATCATTGAAAACTGCCAGCTTTTCAAAAATTCCCTCCATCTTTTTGAATTTCAAATTCAAGGAAACCGCTCTGTAATCGATTACTCAACCTTTGTAATCGATTACATGCTCGTGCTATATAATCACAGCATTACATATCAATCGAAATTGCCTTCCAATTTCTATTTCTATCATCCCTAACCTTTGATTCCTAACACCCTGAAACCTTGTTCCTTTTCCTAAGAACTATCTAAACAATCAAACATGTCTTCCTCTCACATTCGTCCTTCCAATCCAATAAATTTAACCAGAATTCTTACTTCAACAAACCAACGAAATAGGTTTGTTTCAAGGTTCCTATATCAAATTATCCGAAAACCCACGTATGGTGATTTGGATTCTTTTGTTGAAAGTGGTCATACCTTTCCGGCTTTCCTCAGGAACCAGGACCTTGAAGAGTTCATTGCCATAAGCAATCCATATTATCTAGAACTGGTTAAAATATTCTACTGTAATCTCGAGACACTAAGAGATGGCTTTCAGAGTTCAATCAAGGGAATTCTCATTCGCTATTCCCTTTCAACCTTTGGGTGATGTCTGGGGCTCCCTTCTACCGGTGCCTTCTTAGGTCCAAACTTGCCCTGCCCCTGGCCTGACTACAATCAAGAGTCATTTTATCAGTCTCTGTGCAGATTCCAGCCGTCAGAACTTCTAAAAATCCATCCTCCTCACACGACCTCTTGTCCTTATCATATTGATGTGCTCACCATGAATAATCACTTGCTTCATTATTTCATCAATCAAGTCCTTCTGCCACAAGAAACCCTTCTTGCTCACATCAGTGAGTTAGAGGTGCAGATATTATATGGCATTCTCAACTGCCATAAAATTAATTGAGCCTTTCTGATCATGAATCACATGCTCAAGTGCCGGGACAATGCTGACTCTTTTCCTTACGCTTCCGTCATATCCCGCATACTCATCTACTCCGGAGTACCAATAGCAAAACTTTATGATGAGCGGTCTTCTCATCTTAAGTGTATTGACAACTCCATTCTTCCTTATCTCCGGATATCAAATAATTTTGGCATCTTTACTCTTACCTGCCAACTCCATGACGACGGTCGTGATTGTCCGCTCAAGAAGATAATCATTGATGAAGACTCTTTTGTCGATACTTAGTGTTATAGGAGTCTCTTATTGTCTTTTTCTTGTTTACATTTGTAATTCTCTGTTTTAAATACTTTTTCTTATTTGAACTCTATATGTTTTTATATATATAAGTGTTGGTTGTTGTTTATCACACTTTTTACGTCTTTACCTCTAACCCCTATGTTTTATTTGAATATACACTTGTATGGTTGTATGCCTGTTTTTGGCCTTTTCTTCTTTTTGATGAAGTCAAAAGGGGGAGAAAGGTTCTGTGTGCTTTAAAGACTATATGCAGGAATTCAACAAGTGAATCAGAAAGGGGGAGATATATTGGATTACATCAAACAGGGGGAGTTTTCAACAAAGAAGCATTTCTGATCTTCAAAGTTCAAAGAATGTGTTTGCCATCATCAAAAAGGGGGAGATTGTGAAGAAGGTCTTGCTCCTGACCCTGGCTGAGGTTTTGATGACGACAACCTCATCGGCAAAAAGAAGAAAAGAAGACTTAGAGGAAACAGAGCTATATAGTTCAACTTTTACCTAGAAGTCTTAGTTTAGGTGAGTTATGCTTTTAAAGGCTTCTCAAAGCATAAAGGCTCCTTAAAACATCTAAGCTAATCAAGTTTAATGTTTTCATAAGTTAAAAGAAGTCAAAAAACTCAAGCCGAACTTAAAAGTTCAAGTTTCTGGATATTGGACTTGAGTGTAGTCGATTTCAGCTTTCTGGTAATCGATTACTTCTTGCTTGAGGATTTTTCCACTATTGATAAGAATTTATTACAAGTTCCTAACCCAAGGACCCCAAGAACTTCTACCAATATCCTGTGAAAGCAAACCGCTTTCAACAGCCCTTGAAAGCAAACCGCTTTCAATTCCTGAAGGCAAACCACCCTCAGACTTTGAAGACAAACTTGTCTTCAACCGGAACCCTGAAAGCAAACCACTTTCAGTGACAACAACCCTTCACCGAATACTACGGTGAAAAACTCAATCTTACAGAAAGAGATGAAGAAGATATTACACTTGGCTGTTTCAATCCTTTAACACACAATTGGATTGAACATGAGAATTTATGCTTTAAGGCTTTTAAGCATAATACAATTCTGAGTTCTTCAAGATATGAACAACAAATGTGTTCTTGTAAACATGAAGATCATGAACTCAGAATTTAGGCTCTAAAAGATTTAAGTTCTGAAAGATGAACTTATTTGAAAAAGTTTTGGCCTAATGTGTTTTTCTCATGTGAAATGTGTAGATTTCGTGTGTGTGTGTGTTCTATGTTGTTGTTCTTGTGTGTTATGTTTTCTGGACTCAAATGGTCTTTATATAGGCAAGGGAAACGTCCTTGAACCATCACAACCCTTTTCAAAAGGTTTGGGACACAATGGTTCATGAAAAGATACAACTTTTCGTTCTGGTAATCGATTACCACACTTAGTGTAATCGATTACACAAGTGACCGTTTCAGTTTGAATTTGAATTTCAAACATGTAATCGATTACAAGACTGGAGTAATCGATTACTTGCCTTGGTGTAATCGATTACCATAATGGTGTAATCGATTACACAGAAGCCCATTTTCCAGAAACTTATTCTTTGAGACTTGCTTAAGGTTTTCTACTTCTTTTAAGTTATGAAAACACTTAGCTTGATTAGATTAGGTGTTTTGAGAGCCTTTATGCTTTAATGAACCTTTAGAAGCATAACTCACCTAATTCTAAGACTTCTAGACTATTGATGGACTTGAGTGCTTGATTCTTTGAAGTCTTCTTTTCTTCTTTTTGTTGATGAGTTTGTCGTCATCAAAACCACAGCCAGGGTCAGGAGCAAGACCTTCTTCACACTAAGAAATGTAATCGATTACACACACGAAAAGTTGCATCTTTTCATGAACCATTGTGTCTCAAATCTTTTGGGAAGGGTTGCATTGGTTCAAGGAGGTTTCCCCTTGCCTATATAAAGTCCATTTGAGTCCAGAACATAAAAACACATGAGAATACATCATTAGGCCAAAGCTTTGCCAAAATAGTTCATTCATTAAGTCTTTTAGCACTTAAACTTTCAAAGAGCCTAAATTCTGAGTTCATGATCTTCATTGTTAAGAGAACACTTTAGTTGTTCATATCTTGAGGAACTCAGAATCTTATTATGCTTAAGAGCCCTAAAGCATAATTCTCATGATCAATCCGCTTGTATGTTAAAGGATTGATACAGCCAAATTGTAAACTCTTCTTCAACTCTTTCTGGTAGATTGAGTATTCACCGTGGGTCTCGGTGAAGGGTTGTTGTTACTGAAAGTGGTGTACTTTCAGGGTGTTGATTGAAGGTGGTCTAGCCTTCAAGGTCTGAAGGTGGTTTGCCTTCAGGAACTGAAAGTGGTGTACTTTCAGGGGCTGTTGAAAGTGGTATACTTTCACAGGTGATTGATAGAAATTCTTAAGGTACTTGGTGTAAGAACTTGTAAGAGATTTTTATCAATAGTGGAAAAATCCTCAAGGGATTTTCTTGAGGGACTGGACGTAGCCTTCGGTGGATAGAAGGTGAACCAGGATAAATTTTCGTGTGTGAATTCTTCTACCCTTCATCTTTACTTTCATGAAACGCTTATTTCCGCTGCAATCGTTTGCATTTACATTCACCTTGAAAGTAAGAAGGTATCAAGGCGAAAATCGGGTAAACCTGATTCACCCCCCCACTCAGGTTGCTATCTAGACTAACACTTAGGCCTTTAATGTGTACAAGTTATACTTGAAAGAAAAATTCATCTTGGTAATTATATAGGCTTGGCTGAACCTAGGCCTGTTTTAGGGGCTTGAAAGAATTGATTTTCCAACTAGATTTTTAGTGTGTATAAAGCTTGTATGTGAAGTTTGTTGCAAACGAAAAATCCGGCCATAAATTGTGTGAGGAGGCCGAGAATAATGAATTGAATTAGGATTTGGAAAGTTGATTATTTTTCATGGTTTTGAGAACTTATGTTTAGAAGGACTAAAATTGGATTCTTGGGTAAATTTTATTTTGGAACTTATAGCTAAATTAGGGTTTAGCTAAGTTAAGGAATTGAGAATTGAAAAAGTTGACAATTGAATGGAAATTTTGTGTTTTTAACACTTTGGAATTTCTTGAGTTCAAAAATTGAAAATTGATATAGTAACTTGTAGGAGAAGTTATGTTTTGGGTTGTGAAGTTGTTTTGAGTGACATAGTGAATTGTTTGGTCAAAATGGGAAGTTTTTATGGTTTTATGAATTTTGGACAGAATTGAAACTTTAAGGATTTGTGTATGTTTTTTCATTCAAAAACTTGTTTAAGGCTCTCAAATTGATAAGTGAACATCTAGCCTAATTTATCTTCAAAGATTTTGAAGTTTTGGAAAAGTTTGAAAGTTGTGACTTAGAGTTTTTGCAAAGTTTTTGAGAGTTTCAAAAGTTATCTAAAATATTTTTGAATTCCTTGGATTCATTCTTGTGAATGAAGACATTTTCCTAAGCCTTGGATGTTTTATAAGTTCAGTAGCTAAAGCCTTAGAACTATTTTATAAGTTCTGAACTAGGTTATGTTTCTTTGAGGGTTAGAAGGCATAGGAACTTTCAGAGCGGACATAGCTTTCGGAACGGACATAGCTTTTGGAGCAAACGTTGGAGTTTGGAGCAAAGGACCTTGGTAAGGGCACTTCGCTATTCTTATATACTAAGGATATGTATATAATTATGAGCATGAATATGCTATGATATTGAGTTTAATAGTTGGCGGCGTTCTGAGAACGACCCGATTTAGAATTGTATTGATAATGATATTAATGCATGGAGCTGAAGGCATTTGATATGTTGGATTAGAGTTGCTTGAGTTGTGAATTTGATTTGAAATTGTGGCTTGACTTATTTAGTGCTTCTTGCTATATAGTTACATGTTAAGCATGATCTCCTTGCAACATGATTTATATCTTATTTAGATATGTACATATGCTCTACATGATTGTTATTAGTATGAAGCTATGTTAGGCCATGTCTTCAGACGACTAAGCCTTGAGTTCGAGGTGTTGTTTTCATGTCGTGTCAATCATACTTGAGAGCCTTCGTGGTTCAGGGCTAACTTGGCACCGGACTGGAGATGGAAAATATTGGTGCGTTATACAAAACATACTCGTTTAAGTGACAACTCTCGACTGACCGCAGTACTATCTATCAAGTGTGGAGTCGGTTGAGTGTCCCACCTGCCTGAGGGATTTGGTGCTACATCGGCATGAAACTTTTGTACAGTGAGGGGTTGTGCGTTCATATAGGTGGTTGTAGGGTCATCGACCACCTGAGTCTATAAATTCTGTGTAATATGATTTCTACATGCCTACTTGAATATTACCTGCTTGCTTACATGCTTAATTATATATCTAATATTTTTTGAAGTTGACCCTTGCATCTTTTTGGTTGTCTGTTTGTATTTTTGGCAATCCCTCGCCATCTAGACAACGGCTAGCCGAAGAGTACTCGGAGGATGTTGAGCCGAAGGAAGTTCGAGGAAGTAGGATGGATATCTTATCACTTGGTGACAAGATATAGTTATTTGATTTTTTGTTTGTACATAAGCATGCTCAGGGGTAGGGTAGAGTACCGGAACGATGTACCTTTATATGGTCACCCTATGTGGCATCGTAGGAGGTCTACCGGAGTTGGAAGTCTTAGTCGGGGTTTTAATTGTGGCAGCATGTTTTCTTTTATAAACGAGCCTGTTGATTACGAAACTATTTCATTGATGTTGCTCACCTAACTATGTACCTTGTATGTTTTGTTGAACTGGGTATCTATATATAAGTAATGCACGTTGTTTATAGCATGTCCTGGAAAAAGGAAAAAAGAAAATATACTTGCATTTCCACAGCTTTGAAAGATAAATTGCACGTTTATTTACTATTCATTCACTACAGTAACGACCTGAAAATCGGGGTGTTATAACCATGGCCTCTAACATTTATGAAATCACTTTCTTAAAACTCAAACTTGAACATATTCAAAGCTAGATTTACAAAAAAAATGACTTAACCTTAATGCATGAAATTGGTATCAAAAGAAAGTGAAAGAAGAATTCCTACCTTTTGTATCAAGGAGTGGAGGAAGAAAAATCAAAGATTAATTTTGTTTTGAGGTGGGTTGTTTTTTGGCTATATAGAGGAAGAAAGGAAGAAGAAATAGATTTGTTGTTTTCTCTTACTATCTTCTCCTAGTCTCTGTCCAAACATACAAGAACTTGAACAAACGGAAGAAGAAAAATACACACATATTGTGTGTGATGTGCGTGGCATATATATAATGGGGGTGAGGAGGTTGCATGTTTTCCATTTCTCCCCTACATGATACTCCTAATATACCCTATTTTTCCAATCATCTTAAGCTTACTATCATGTCTTGTCAGCCTTATCTCCTCTTCTACTTAGCCACCAAGAAACTAGAGACTTCTTCACTAATTATCAATCCCTTCAAAATATCTCCCATTAATCCTTCATCACTTTTACCATTAATCTTTCAAGAGAAATTAAAACAAAGCAACCATGTGTTTTGAGCTAATGTGGTTTGAATTATACCACAAGAGGTAGGTGGAGATTAGCTTTTCTTCAAACAACCCTTGTCTAGCCCATTTCAGGAAAAAAATGTCACCTTCAGTACTTTATTAAAAGTTAGCTAAAGGAGAAAATAACTTACTTAAGCCTTAAAGTAAATTTTAACTTTAATTAATCATCCACAAAACAAAAATAATACAATTAGATAAAAGCAAAAGCATACATATATTTATTTATATATATACATGCACATATATATATATATATATATATATATATATATATATATCCCATCACCATTTTGTTTCGTTTCCGATATGAAATAACACGTCGCGTCGTCGCGGTAATACTTTCCGCTTTTGAAAATGAGCCTAATGTTCTATGTTATCAAAGATAATATTAATACACCTAACGTCTAAGGCATGTAATTATTTATTACAATAAATAAAACTATTTATTTAATCAAAACTTCCTTAATTAAAAACAGGGTATTACAAAGGACTTCTCCTACAAGTATTATCAAGGACTCTTCCTAGCAAGTATTCGATAGGACTTCTCTGTACAAGTATTCTAAGGACTTCTCCTGTCAAGTATTCTACAGGTTTTCTCGCTACAAGTATTCTAAGGACTTTTCCTATCAACAAGTATTCTAATGATTTCTCCTACCAACAAGTATTCAAAGGGTTTCTCATATCAGCAAGTATTCTAAGGAATTCTCCTATCAACAAGTATTCTAAGGACTTTTATTATGAAGAATTGTTGTACAAGCCTCTTCAGGCTTTTACATGTGGTGTTGGGAGTTTTGAAGACTAACTAACACACTCGATGAAGGTGCTTATAATTTTACTAAGTTGCGTCCTTCATAGAGTGTTTACAGGGTAGAACAAAATATATGCTTGAATTCTTACTATCCTATTCTCTCAGACTTGATCAATCTAATTTCATAGACTTAGTTGATTAGTTGATCATAGTCTCTCACTGCTTTTTTATCTTTGGCTCAGAACATGTATCTTTTCATTTGAGCCTTTATCAGTTTCTCTCTTGCTTTTTCTAGAGGTGTATTGGATTTGCAATTAATACATAAACCTCAAGAGGAAGTGTTGGAGTATGATCTTCAACATATTCAGATATATGTGTACTTCTAGGAAATCAACATGACAAAACATGAGACTGCATTTTATGTAACACATGAGTGGTTGTGGGTGCTTCACGATACACTACTTCCTCTTTGCTTCACTCCTAACTCCTTGGACTAGATTGTGCTAATGTTGTCTGCATTTTCACAGGATGCACTCTGTACACATGTTTCTCCTTTGAAAGGAGTATTTATATGCAAGGATATCAAATATGACCATTTCTGACTTGAGGCTTCAATGACTGTCTTCATTTAGATACACTGTAGTTTCAACGGCTCTTTTCTGTTATTTAAATAAGGAGAGATTTGAACTTGAGGCTTATTAGTTTGAATGTGGCTTTCTTCAGTGATTCAATCTTCATTGTCTTCTTTATGTTGCTTGAATCCTTCTTTCGTAAATTCTGAACTAAGTCCCATTGAGGCATGTTGGATGTGACGTTTAGAGAGTTACGTCAGAGAGAGTACAATAAAGCTGTGAATAGTGGTTTAGCTAATTGAGGAATTGAATACTATGTTGGATGTGACGTTTGGAAAAGGTTCCTTGTGATGGATGACCTTTTGCACTTCGTACTTGCCCTGGTGAAAGAGTGTGTCTGAAGATTTGAGATTCATCTTGTCATTTTTAGGGAAATCTTCTGCTACATCTTCTCTAAATATCATTCACGTGTTGAGAGTAGATTCCAGTGGACTATACTTCTGGTAAACTCCACTTCAAGTAATCATCACATATGATGAGACGTGAATGTAGTGTACCTGGCTTCCCATAGATTTGATTATTTAGCATACTATATCTTCAATGTACATTGGTTATTTACTGATTATGAATGCGATGAATTTGATAAGCATTTCATTATAGTAAAATTATTTGAAGCACATAGGTAAATGATAAGAGTTAGTAGGTTTGTTTTTCTAGATCTGATAGACTAAGTCAGGGTAAGTTATGTATTGTCTACTTCTGAATTCTCAGTCTATCTGATAAATAGGTTAGAATACCTATTATCAAGCTTGAGGTCTTGAATGTATTCCATAAGGTCTTCTCAAGCTTGGATCAGACGATAAGATCTCTAATGAAAGTTCTTATGCTTGAGCATCATTTGATAGGTCTTTTTTTTCAATAATATTTTCCTTTGATGATGAGACTTATGCAAGTCCTTAATCTTTGAGTGAGGAAAATATATTTCATCTTCATGAGGGAACTAGACCTTTGAAATCCTTCAACTTCTAAGAATCTTGATGAGATGCGATGACTTCTCTTCAAGATTGTCTTCACTTTTGATTCAGTCAGAGATTGTCTTCTTTTATCTAGAAGATTGATACTCTTTGTAGATGAGTTTCATTTGAGAGCTTGGACCAATCGACCATTCTTCTTGACATCTTTGGATTAACAAAATTGACTGAATCTCCTTTCTTCTTGGCTAATTCATTTTTAGCTTGTATATAGGATGTTTATTATTTCAACAAGCTTGCTTTTAGTGAATTGTGATTTAGCCAAGACATAGTCCCTAATCTGACCCATAGATTTGTCTAAGGGATATTCCATAGCCATTCAACTCCAATCTGATGATGCAAGGATTATTTTCTGGATTGTTCCATGTCTTCATCTCCTTTTGTCTTCTATGTCTTTATCTTCCTTTATCCTTTATCTAGATGGTCTTCTTAATTCTTTCTTTGATCTTCTTGGAGCTTTTATAACTTTGTGCGTTGTCATCATTTCAACCTTATCAAACATTAAGACAGAGACTTCATTTCCCAACAACCCTTACCCCTAAATTAGAAAACATGAAGGATTACATCAAACAACCTCTGGGCTTCTTGGCGCAAATACGAGCACCATGCTCTAGATAATGAAATCATATAGACTAGGAGCATCTTCTTCTCTGATTATCTTTAGATCTTCTATGTCTGCGCTAACTTAGTATCGACAGCAAGTTCCCTGTATTACCTTATCCACCGACATATACGCACCATGGGTGGTGACAAATAGCAAAACTTGATTTCAATGACATATGGAGGTTGAATCTGCAGAATTAAGTTCAAGAAGATTATCAGAAGAAGCTTCACTAAGAGCAAATTCTTTAGAACCCTTCCAAAAGGATTCATAATTGTAACTAGAAACTAAACCGAAAATAGGAAGAACAGATAGTGATCCATCATCTATGGGGGGAAGGATTTTCATGGAATCGTTAGGGAAATTTGAAGAATTAAAGCCAAGAAGAGCAAGGGGAAAGGGAATTTCACCCTCAAGTTCTGCTTCCTCTAAGAGATGGAGTAAAACCATCGGTAAACAAAAGTAAAGAAAAGGGCCAAGATAGGTTCGCACCTAAGCAAAAAGAGGAAAGAAGCAGTAGAAATTGAAAACTACGATGAAGATTGGGGAATGATTTTGGGTGTAAAACCTCAATTTCTCGAGGGTTATTATCATAAATATCGACCACTTATTTAATCAGAGTTATTTAAAAAAACTATTAGATAAAAGAAACCATAAAAAACCTTTACCATTGTTAAGGCATCATCCACCAAGCGGATCTTTAATCAAAAACGAAATATAAAACAAGTTGAAAGATCCCTATCCCCAGCACTCCCTCTGTCACCACGCAGGCAAACCACATGAAAGGATCAGAAGACTACCTTGAAAATTTATAAACACATAAGGTCACTATCCAAAGGTATTAGCCTCACACAAGACTCTACTCCCCATCTGAAGAGCTCTCCTCGTCGGTCGAAACCTCTAACTCTGAAAAACCTCAAACTTCGCTGTAGCGATATATCCCCCATGTCGAAAGATCCTCCTTGTTGAACAACACGAACAAGATCTCCCCAGAAGTGTAGTACTCAAGCACATCGTCAACCATCTTGGCGTTAAGCGCCCACACAGCAAGCAAATAAACAAGCAAGGGTCAACTCCAAGAATGCAAGACAACATACGTGGTGTGTGAACAGTAATATCATAGGGTAAACCGTACAATAGTATTGGTACAACACAACAATCATAGACAAACAATCAAGATATCACATGTTCTCAACAACCACTGCTAAGTCATGTCATCAGTCTACTAGGGCACTATCACTATCAGTCAACGGTTATTATGTGTGTATGCCAACAGCCGCGCACAGGAGCCACGACAAACATGACTCCATAATTGGGGTTAGTCAACACTAATGCATCACCATCCAACCTGGCTCTACAATTGGGGTTAAGCTTAGTAACACACTATCATCTCTCAAGTTTGCCACTTCTTCAGACACGTACTCTACGTCCTTGTGTAACCCACCTTGTCGAACCTACCCAGTCCCTAACTTACAAATGGTCGCCCAGGTTTCCTGTTTAGAACCTACACGTCCAAACTCCACGAGCCCTTATGAAAATGCCATGATGTTAGTCACAAACAAACGGTCTGTCCTCTGACGTCCCAAAACAAAAAGCCCAAAGGCCAAACCCCATCAACATGGGTTGAACAATAAACAAAGCCCCAAAGGCCAAACTCATCAACATGAGTTCAATAACAAGATATAACGACAACAACATAAAAAAATCAAGCATATTACTAGAAATATCTCAACATCTTTACAACAACAATGTCTCAATATTAAAAAGTTATTCAAGCAAGTCCTACTAGAAAATCAACAAGTATAACAACATCATAATATCATAAAAAATTTCGCACAAAAACAACAAACAATAATAACATAGCACAATCATATGCAGACTTTCTAGACCGAGTGCCCTTACCTTGACCTCTTTCCTTCCCATGAACTTGCCCAAGATCCACAACTATATCTCGAACCTTCACTACCATATATTTCATATATATTATTAAACCAACTCTAATTAATGATATCCTACAAGATTTTCAAAACATTTTCCCATCCCAAACTTCCATAGTAACCGCCCCTTTTTCATAAACATCGTAAACATAATTTCCTTGGAAACTCAAGATCAAACCGAGTTCAGAAAAACTTTGTGAAGAACATGGGAAGAACAAGAGATGACCATGTTAGATTCAAACGATTTCATAAATTACTATATTTTGATAAATAACAATTTTACCCAAGGCCTGTTTAATATCGTTAGATAAAGATTTCCTAATACTTTGAATATTTCATACTTCAGGAATATCTATCTACATGGAGAACAACTGCATACATCCATTAAGGGCATTATCAAATGCAGGACTTCAAAGAAAACAAAGAAGAGGAGTACGTCGGGCAACTTATTGAAAAGCTAGTTTCTCAGTTGGGTACATCCGCGTCTGGCCACACACCAAAGGAGTACGTCCGTCTAAGGAGTACGTTTGGCAACTCTATGAAGAGTTCGGTTTCCAAGAGAGATTGTCTGCCAAAAGCGCTGAAGAGTTCGTTTGGCAAAATGCTTCAAGATATAAAGGCTATCTACCTCGTCAAAGCAATAAATGAAGCACTGCTGATTGAAGAATGAAGAAAGGGACATAATTAATACTTTATTCCCTGTATCTGCAAACACTCTGACATTCCTTAAATCAAGCAACCTTTTCAGAGTCAACGGCGTGATTTTCTGAACATAGTATCTCCTCTACGGTCAGAATCAAATCTCTTGTTCAGAACATTAAATATTCTCTTTGTTGGCATGCACGAGTATTCAATGGCCAAACGAGAACTCAAGGCTGAAGCATTGAAAAACCAGACGTTGTCAACCAAAGCATTTAATGCTGCAATTAATGCATGGCAGAATGCATTTAATGCTCATACAGAGATGCATAAGTGTTTGTTACTCTCAAAGAAGCAGAAATTCAAACGGAACTATTTTGAAATCTTCATCAAGCTTCACTACGCAGATCCTACTGAAAATATAAATAAAGAACTTAGCAACTGGATTCAATTGGCGACTTCCAACGATCAAACATTCAAAGCTTTCTAAGTTCATCACTTGCTATTTGTTCTAAAGCCATAGCTCAGCAAACTCCAAGTTATCTTTCACTGAGTTAAGTCGTCTGCCAAACAGTGTGAAGCCCTTTAAGAGTTCAACTCTTATTCTATTCTCACACAACCCAAACAGAGAACCTAAATTCATATCCTCTTTGTGAGCTATTCTTCATTTTTCTACCCATCTCTTGTTGAAGAGAATCTTGTAGAAACCAAACTTTCTTTGTTAGAAGAATTGGGAGCAGTCCTGTTGAACACTAAACTAGGAGAAATCCTGTAGAAAACTTGTAAGGAGAAGTCCTTCGAATACTAGGAGAAGTCCTGCAGAATACTTGTACTATTTTGTGAAAATAGTCAAAAATCTTGGTGAAGCCAAGGACTGGACGTAGCCCTGTCGACTAAGGGGGTGAATCAGGATAAATATTCTTTGTGCTTTATTTTTCAGTTTAGTTTATTTCCACTGCACTTACTCTTTTAAAGTATTTAAAACTAATAACTGTTTTTAAGTAAAAAAAAGTTTTTAAAAATCACACACACAATTCAAACCCCCCTTTCTTGTGTGGTTTATTACTATCAGAACATAAGAAGTTTTCTTCACAAACTTCAACTTAAAAACAAGATTTCCCCAGTGTAACTTCATAAAACTAAAGAAAAACTTCGAGAAAACTTAGAGAATAAAACTACGAACTAGAAGAGGCAAGGTATTTACCCTGAATAAAGAACAAGAGAAAAACGAAAAATTTCAAGAGAAAGGGGGGAGGAAACTCACGCAAGGAGAGGAATAGGAGAGGCTTCAAATGATGATTTTTCAAGGTGCCAAAGTAAGGTATTTATAGGTGCAGATAGGATGGTTTTTCCCTTTCCCCAAGTCCCTAATTATCTTTAAAATAAATTAACTGAATAGGAAATAATCCCTTCCACCAATGAGAGGTGAGGATTCCACCAAACTATGCAGAAAAGTAATTTTTCTAAATTATCTTTAACACCAAGAGATGATATTAAAAGCTAAATTTTATTTTCCAAGATAAAACTAATTTAAAAATAATATAATAAGAATAAAATCTCAATATTTCCAAAAAAGCTGATAATTACATTATCACAAACAATTACCAATTATTTAAAAACAGCTAATATCACTTTAGGATTTATTCCTGATTTATTTAAAATAAAAAAATTATCACAAAATCTTTTCAGATTTCAAATAGATTTACTTAAAATTACAAAATCATTCCCCCAAAATATATATATATATATATATATATATATATATATATATATATATATCCATATAAATCACAAAATATATATAATCATAGGGTGATATTTTCTCCAAAATCTTCTTCTATTTTCCAAACAAAATCTAATTAAAATACTTATTATTTTTAATTAATAGAAAACTATCAACAAATATTACGAAAACTGGAAAACAATTCCTCTCTATTTTATATATATATAAATTTTGAAATTATATGTCATCGAGGGGATGATAACTTCAAAAACTTTCTTCTCTTATCTCCAAACAAAATCTATTTCCAATTATTAAATATTTTCGTTTTAATAAAATCCCATAAAATCAACAAGCTATCACAAAAACAAAGGAAAATATTTTTCATTTTCACATCTTATCACTTAACTTTGTAGAATCTATCTCAAATATCTACCAAACAAAATAAGACAATTTTACTAAAAAAATTAAGAATAAAACGAAACAACAAATCAAGCAAATATTCTCCCTTGATAATATATATATATATATATATATATATATATATATATATATTTCGCCCCACACTCATCATGCAAGCGGAGTCTGCAAAACTTGCCACGTCACTAGATCCTGTCATGTCAGCATATCTTGCCACGTCAGCACGAGAATCTTTTCCCCAAAGATCCTTCGTAATATTACATCAACAACATTACAGTCAAAATTATAAGAATTTCGACTACGTCAGTGTAAAGACATCCACATACTCACTTTCTCGCTCAATTAAAATTTGAGGGTTAACTGATCAAACAAACAGCAAGGCAAACAAAGAGCATTAAATTATGCTAAACAGGGTTCAAACCACAAACAATAAAATATTTATGAAAAATAATATATTTAATTATATTTATTTCTCAAAAACATTATGTGTCTTACATCGGGCGCAAAGCGAAATTACCTCTCATGACTCGAGCAAGTGAAATTTAAAAAGTTGGAAACAGAGGGTTGAAAGATCTAAACGAAAACGGTATAAAATACTTAGGAAACTTCTAAAAGACAAGTAAAGATGGAATTCCCTCCAAAAAGGGAAAGTGGGAAGCTCAAGGGTTTATTTCCTGGACAAGGATAAAAGGGACTAAAATATAAGATTCAGAACTAAGCCGCAAATTTAAGGAAAATGATCATACGGGGATCTTGACTATATATCCCTCATTCATTGATAGGCCAATCATAAAAGTTCAAAAGAATTGGAAAGAATTAAAGTACAAACAAAAAGACTAAGTGATCCTTAGATGATTAGAAAAAAAATTAAGGAACAAACTAAGTGAAGGGAAATTCGTAGTAGTAGTTGCTCAACGGTATTTATGAAGCTTGACATATGATGCTTTACATTCAAAACTGAGGGAATCTTATTCTAGCCTTATCTAAAGGTCAAAAGGCCCAATAGCATCTCAGTCGGCCCAAAGGTCTTTAACTAAGTAAGAACCATAAAGGCCGACGAGATGGCTTAAATTAAAGAACATCCCATCCTAGCTGAGGCCGATTGCCCATATGGTGACTCACTAATTAACAATTGCACAAGGCTTCCCACAAGCAACCGTAGTCTCAGAACTTTTTGCATAAGGACTCCTAAATACTTGTAGAGACAGTTATGATAGACATTGAGCCTATAAATACATATGTAGTCATTCCTTTATATTAAGCATTACTCATTATGCAAACTTAGAGTTCTTCTAGACTCTGACATTCTCTATTTTCTCTTTCACTGAATTGAGCATAAGTGTGTCTTCTGCTGGTACACCTCCCGTCATGTCTGCAAAGCTACGTCGTGCAAGCAAAGTCGTCCAAGGCCAAGCACCACCACCGAAGGCAAGGCAATATGAGAAATCTCATTTCAGGAAAAACAAAAGTCTTACTATAACATCAACTACCTTCGACATTCAGGTACCGCGCGAGGATCGCATGAGAACTATTACTTAGTAATTAAACTAGATAATTTGTGATAAATTATTTTATTGATAAAATATTTGCATGAGAAATTGATTTGATAAAATAGTAATTTTAAAAATATAATTATTTATTTTGTGTGATGGTTGGATAATACAAGTATTATTTGATAAACTAGTGAACTACATGAGATAATATCATTTCATATGAGTCAAACTTTATCTTAAGGGTTGTGATACTCTTACTCTCATCAATTTAAATCTCAAAATTTAATTGAGATGAAACCCAAACCCTAAATTCTATCACATGTTCATCATCATCAATGGTGAATTATTCACTTTCTCTCACTACTCTATTCAACCCTAATACTATTCACTCTCTTACACACTCAACCTTACTCATGACCACTCCTCATCATTTCTCTGCCTTTGACCTCTATATTGTGACTTTTCCATTCCTTGGAAAGGAAGAGACCATGCTTCACGAGTATCATGCACAAAAAGAGAGTGGTGCAAGCTCATTTTTCAAGTGATCATTTATTCACTCACTCCCTTCATAGGCGAGCCCTATATAGACACCACCACTCTGTTTTGAACATCACACCTCCCTCATTTACATGTTTCTGAGTGTCAGGTAGAAAGAGAAGCTCTCACCTCTCTCAACAACCCACCTCTCCCTGCAACCCGAGATCATCATCACCATTACCATACTCTCAATTTTGCAAGTTCAAACCGCATATAATAGCTTCCTTTGTAAATAAAAAAATTTCGAAAAATTATCAAATCAACCTGTGCAAGAGTATGCAAATGTATACGGATTACCAGTACACAGAAACATAAATGACATGATTAAAAATAGATTCAGTGCTTAACTAAAAGAAAAAAAGGAAAACATAAGTCAAACTAATAGATTTGTAGGAATGTTCGTTTTCTCTCCAAGCTTAAACTTCGAACTTTTGATGATAACTGCTTTAGTTAAATGCATTAGCACCCGTTAAAACCATATGATCCCACTCTTACAAATGAAATACCTCATTAGTGTCAAGGAGATTATAATGGTTCATAAATCCTCCTGCTCCTAGACACAAAACATAAAAGTAAAGAAAATTGGCAATATAATGAACAAAGATTTACTTCAATGCTCACAATTATTAAGACTTTATCCTTATACACAATGAAATCATAGTTATGAAGCTGAAGTGATGACAATAGGACAGAAACCATTCTTGCTAAGGAAATCATAGTTGCCTAGCCACATTGCTGTGATTAACTATTTGAAAGTTACTTTGGTGTTGGAGGGTGATGGGGAGAGTAGTGTAGATTCTGACTTTTGCTGCTGCTGCTGCTGCTGCTTGTTGGGCATGCATGCTTCATCACTGCCATTGGTTCTCCATCGGAATTAGGATTAGTTTCTGGTTGAACATTTGCTGAAGGCCCATCGATATTAAGCATGTTAACTTTCATAAACTCCTGTCTCTCTTGCCTAATTTCTTTCATCATTGCTACCACATCTTTCATGGTTGGCCTATCATCTGGGCTTGAGTTTACACACAGCAGAGCCACTCCTAAGGTCTGCAACATCTCTTGACTTTCGGATTCCGGCCGAGCTCGTAAGCTTTCATCTAGCACTTCCACTCCCCCTCTTCTCTGTCTTAACCAATCAACAATATGGAGTCCATCAGGTATTGTTGGATCAATTGGTTGCTTCCCTGTTAGTACCTCTAACACAACAATACCAAAGCTGTAAACATCACTTTTCTCTGTAATCTTCATGATGTACCCATACTCTGAAAATCCAAACATGCATAGAAGGTAGCAATGAATAGATGTTACTATGTAACTGAAAAAAAGCGTATTCTGATGAAATTATATGCTTAACACATAAAGCATGTTAAACAATGAACTGTGATACCGGCACACCCAAACAGTGCAAACACTCAACACACGCCTCACTTTGGGTGTCTGGTGCATTGGAATGTCTGTGCTATTTGGATATCTACCAATCACTTTCCTTCAAATATACATATATTTGGTTTTCTTCTTGTAGATTATGGAGTCATAAAAAAACTAAATATTAAAGTTTTGGAATAAGTAGTACTAACCAGGAGCTATATAACCATAGGAACCAGCTAGTGTACTAGAAGAACGTGCGAAGTCTCCATCATCAATAAGTTTTGCAAGCCCAAAATCCGCTATGTATGGTTCAAATTCAGGGCCTATGAGAATGTTGTTGGCCTTAATGTCCCTGTGAACAATGGGAGGAGCACAGTCATGGTGTAAATAAGCCAAACCTTGAGCTGCTCCAAGGATTATTCGAAACCTGATGTCCCATTCCAAGCAGTTACCACTTCGTTCATGAAGCAGACTTCCAAGGCTCCCATTTGACATGTAATCATACATGAGGAGCCTTGTGTTTCTGTTCCAGCAGCAACCCAAGAACCTCACAATGTTCTTGTGGCGAATCGAACCGAGAGTTTTCACCTCAGCTGAGAAGGAATCGCGAACTCCTCCATTGATTGCTAACTTGTCACTTTGAGTATCATATCTACGAGCGGCCATTGTTGTTGGCCATAGCCTTTTCACAGCAATGACATCCCCGTTTTCCATTTCTGCGCGATAAACTATCCCTGAGCACCCCTTTCCAATCACATTGGATTCCACCAGACATTTCAAAACTTGCTCCAGAGAGAAATTTACCTTCTGGAATGGGGTGAATTGCCAAGGCCATGAATCTCCTCCCATCTCAGAATCATTGTCGTCTCGAATCATTTTCCTCGCTCGAAAGACGGTAACAACTCCAAAGATTGCCATTACAACAGCCAAGGCACTGAGCAATCCAATGGCCACTTTGATTATCTCTGACCTTTTAGAATCAGTGCCATTCATTTTTGTCATTAAAGCATTGCTGGCGAAACACGAATCATGGTCATTGGAACACAAACCTTGATTTCCTGCCAAGTCTGATGCTGATAGCTGGTGGAATAGCTTGCTGTCTGGTAGAAAACCAGTGAATTTGTTGTATGAAATATTCAGAGAAACAAGATTTTCAAGCCCTGAAAAAACCTCCAAGTCACCTTCAAGCTTGTTGTGTGAAAGGTCTAGCACTGATAGCTTGTTCAATGCTGAAATCTCCGGTGGGATTACTCCGGATAATGCATTGTGGCTCAAATTTAGAGCAATGTCAAGTGCTTCAATTTGAAACAGTTCCGGAGGGATTCTCCCTGAGAACATGTTGCTGCTAAGGTCTAGCAGTTGAAGACCTGAACATTTCCCAAGTGAGGAGGGAATTGATCCAGAGAGAGAGTTTTTGCTTAGCATGACTCTAAGAAGTGAGGTGAGTTGGCCAATACTCATCGGAACCTCACCAGAAAAGTTATTCAGAGAAAAATCCAAGACCTCTAGCCTTGATAGAGAAGACAAATAACTAGGCAAAGTGCCAGAAAGGGAGTTATTACTCAGATTCAGCATTTGCAGCTCTTTACAGTTTCCAATCTCAACAGGTACTGACCCAGTAAGATGATTCTCTGACAGATCAAGGAAACTGAGGTTGTTGAGGAAGCCAATTTCTCTCGGTATCTCGCCGCTGAATCGGTTGTCTACAAGCCGGAGCCGAATGAGAGCACTGCAGTTACCAATCTCAGGGGGAATGGGGCCAGAAATGTCATTAGAGATTAGTAGGAGCTTTGTTAAATTTTGAATCTTAAACAAGCCTGGGGGTAAGCTATCAGTGAGTGCATTGTATGACAAATCCAAAGCCTCAAGGCTTCCACAATCTCCCAATGCTGATGGAATTCCACCTTTAAGATTGTTCTGCCAAGCAAAAAACACTGTTAGCTTTGTCAGCTTCCCAAGCTCAGGTGGAATTGAACCTGATAGCTGATTTGTGTCTAACTGCAACTGTATGAGGTTTGTAAGATTGGAAAGAGCAGGTGGTATTGAACCAGAGATGTTGTTGTTACTTAGCATAAGCTCTTCAAGATTTGACAGTTTCCCCAAACTTTGAGGTATTCCACCAGAGAGAAAATTTATGGAAAGGTCAAGAATCTTCAAGCTTCTGCAGTTACCAATCTCCTCTGGTATGCTCCCAACAACATTATTTTGCCACAGAAGCATCCTTTCCAGCTTCTGAAGCTTACCTAGCTCTCTTGGAAGGGAACCAGAGAGATCATTCTCATACAAAAACAAATTCACAA
This sequence comes from Acmispon strigosus, assembly GCA_030819835.1. NCBI lineage: Eukaryota > Viridiplantae > Streptophyta > Magnoliopsida > Fabales > Fabaceae > Acmispon > Acmispon strigosus. Next base: position 25,993,300 of record JAUAMA010000004.1, on the reverse strand, counting down.
GCTCTGAACAGTTACCTATTTCAGGTGGAATCTCACCAGAGAGCATAGTACTGTAAATAGACATGGTATGAAGCATGCTTAGCTTACCCAGAGAAGCAGGCAATGAACCAGATATTTTAGTGTCAGCAAAACCCAACACTGTCAAATTCCTGCATTCTCCAAGCTCCTCTGGAATCTTCCCCACAATGCCTTTGTTTCCTCCTGCTCGTAGAACCTCCAGATTTGAAAGCTTTCCAAGCTCAGCAGGAAGTTCCCCACTGAGGTTGTTGTCAAAGATGTCAAGGCTCTTGAGACTAACACAATCACCAAGATCCCTTGGGATTGACCCAGTGAGCTGGTTAGAGTTCAAGCTCAAGTGTTGGAGATTCTTGAGCTTGCCAGTGCTTGAAGGGATTTCACCCACAAGACCATTTGAGCTGAGATCAATGAGTGTGAGCTCAGGGCAGTTTCCAATGTCAGGTGAGATGGGTCCAGTGAGGTTAGCACCAGAAATGACCAGCTTTTGAAGGAAGGGAAGGGAAGAGATGTTGGAAGGAAAAGGAAGTGCTAACTGAACTGTTTGAATGTTTATCTCAGTGACAAGGCTTTGTGGAGAGCATTTGATGTGAGACCAGTTGCAAGGACTAGAGTCCAAAGGGTTCCAGTCAGGAAAAAATGGTGAAGGAAGTTTGGAAGAGCTATGCATCCATGAAAATAAGACACTAACTTCATCATTTGCAGCAAAGGAAAGAGGGACAAGAAGTGTGAAGAGAAGAACACAGTGGAGATGGTGATGGTGATGGTTTGTGATGAGAACTTGCCTCGACATTTGGTGGCAGTTGTGGTTGTTCAAGGCTTGCCTCGACATTAACATTGGCAAATGCCTCAAAAACTCAGCCACAAGTTTATCAACTCATGGTTTTTGCATTGGGTCTCTCTCTTTTTTCTCTTTCTTGAACTTGTTTGGACGGGGAGTGCCACCATTACTATTATACTTGCTTTGTTTCGAAGCAAGAGAAGATGAATTATTTATAAGATTTTTGCAGCACCACCTCCTCTGCCTCGGGGTTCTGTTCTTTTGCCATGGCATTGAATCATGGAAGCCTTGTTTTACACTAAAACTAGCTCATGACCCATGTGTTTTTGCATTGTTTTCCTCAACTCTAGTCTCTAATCTGGTCTGCGCCATTTGTAATTTGTGTCGATAACCGAGCTGCTTCTTTAATTTGAAAGGGTTGTAGCATTGCTGTCTGGCATTTTGCTCCTTGTTTTCAAAGTTTCATTCAAAGCAGATTCCCTTATTAGCATTTTCAGGATTTACAAATTGAGTGCAATTTTGTGATGATTTAGAAGAGTCCAATCCAAAAAAATTGCTTTATGAGCATAGGGGGTCAACATAAGAAATTGTCTAGCATATTTAATACTCGCTCCGTTCTTATTTAATTGTCACTATTTTTATCTTTTTTTTTCTAATTATCTGTTACTTTACAAAGTTCAAGAGAATATTAATTATGTTTTACTAAATCTACCCTTCAATTAATGGTGATAGGAAATTAAAGAGTATAAATTAAGAAGAAAGATAAATGGTATGTTAGGAAGTTAGGTAGTAATTTTGTTAGAAACAAAAACATTAATACAATTCATTAATATATATGCAAAACTTTAAAGTGACAGTTATTAAAGAACGGATGCATAGTTGAATTTACCATAAAAAATAAGTATTTTGGAAAGTTTCATCTGGGATAATTTTCCTAGTTCATATATAGGTTTCATCACGAATTACCTACACCAAAGCTTCCTCTCCCCTAACTGTTTGGTCGTTAAGGCTAGGGGTGTAAAGTGGGTCAGCGGCACATCATTAGCTCTTCAAAAAGTGGGTCCCACAATATGCATTTTGAATTTCTCTTAAAATCTACATAAATTCCTATTGAAACTAAGGTGTTATATTTTTCTTTTTCGATTCACGTGAAATTCAATGTAACAAATTTTAATTTCTTTTTTAGTGAAATGATATGATCACATTGAGATTAACTCAAACCACAAAACAAATTTGCACTAACCATTTTATTGCATAAGTAATACTTCACCTGGCTGGCCCACAAAAAATTAATTGAAAAAAATATTTAAAACTGATAAATTAAGTCACAACATAAAAATATGAAAGTAAAATTAAATAAAAATTGAAAAATAAACAATCATCAAAATTCACCAGGTGTTAAATTCATGATCAATTTATGATTAAGCAAATTCACAGAATGGGAAAGTTTGAATGGGAAAAGAAGATGGAACATGTTTGTGACCAAATGGAAAATTTTGAGACACCGTATCTCATTCTTACTATTATAGTCATATTAACTTTTTATTTTTGACTCCATCCGTTTCTTTTTTTTACAACATTTTAACACAATTGCATTTATTAAGACAATATATAACGAGATCAATTAATATATTAGTTTTTAAAAAGTTTATACAGTTTTACATGTCTACCCTTAATTGTTGTATTAGGTATAGTGGAAGATAATTAATTACTAGTATAATCAAAACATTAAAATTATGAAAGCTGACAAAATTCAAAAATATATAAAAGAGGATAATAAATATTCCTAAAACATAACAGAAAGTCTTATATTAAGAAACACCAGCATTGTTTGTAAAGAATCTTATAAAAATAAACATAAATAAATACTTATATTATTATTAATAAACTAAAATAGAATTTAATATTTTTAATGTACTGTGCAGTAGGCCATACCGGCTGGCCCACCTTGCCCATAATTAAGTGTGTTGTAAAATGTGGCTAAAATTTAATGAGTATTAATTTTTACACATTCCAAAATTTCTTTTTACACACCTATAACCCTTGCTTCTTCTCTCCGCTGCACTCTTTCTGCAGCCTCTCTCACAATCCAAAATTTTCAAATTTCTGTACACCCCACTAATTACTACCCATTTTCATTTATAAGTCATTTTTTTAAGTTTTTTATTAAATATAAGTCACTTCATAATATCGATAAAGTATTTAATAATTTTTCAATAAAAATTCATGGGTAATTTAGAAAAGTTAATAAAACATTTTATAAATTTATTGTTAGTAACTAACATTCTTAACCATAGAGAGTTAGATAAAAGTGTTAGGTAAAAGAGACTAATAAAAGGGACGGAGGAACTATTATTTTAATTCATTTTAAATTCTGTTCATACCACACTTCAATGTGATTAGTTTATTTAAGATAGTCAGTTCAAAAAAAAAAAGTTTATTTACGATAGTCAAGTTTTTTTTCACTTATTAATGTTGACTTTTTAAAATTAGTCAATTACCTTAAAGTGTGTTAGAAGTGTGTTTGTAGCATTTCTCATTCCCAATTGAACTAAGCGCTTGGTTGCTACTCATATTTGACGCATGATGACTTTGTTCCCCTCTAGAAAAAGATGTTTACATAATCTACAGGTTATTGTTGTATCCATATAATTCATTTGCGGTATAGTTTTTTTTGGTTACATAAGGAAAGAAAAACAAGCAAAAGAAACAACTAAGCTACTGCATCCCTGCACAGAAGCGGGATCACCGAAGACGGAGGCTCATTCCAAACACGCAGCGGACACCCTGTTTGGGACGCTTGTCTTGCCAAAGTATCCGCCACTACATTTCTATCACGCGAGACATAGGAGAATTGGACATTCCACCCCCAACCAACATAGCTCGAATAGAGGTAATAGTATCTCTTTGCAAAAAAGTTCGAGTGTCCTTGTTTTGGCTCAGAATCTCCACAATCTCCTTACAATCCATGTAACACACTATCTCACGGAAACTCAATTCCTCAACTAGCTTCAGCCCAGACCGGAGCGCCAGAAGCTCTGCCAGAAAGGCACACCCAGGCCCATAAGAACAACTAAATCCATCGGCATGTGGAGTCCCTCACCACCCCGCCGCCTCCCATCTGATAAGATCTAGAAATCCAGCTGCCATCTGTATGGAGGTGAACTAAGTTGGTTCCCTTCACAAACATAGTTTCTCGAGGATTCGGCATCATCGTCCCCATTTCGTAAACTCATTTGCTGTGATCAATATCTTACGCCAAACCACTTGAAAAGGCCACGGTTGAGGATCAAAAACCGCGCTATTGCGCCAACGCCAAATACACTAGAGTGTTGCAATCATAAATGCCTGATTCGGTCCCTGAAAGATGCCACGAAACCAATCTTGGAAAGTGTTCGTCGCGGGAAGGGTTGGCAATAAACTCCGAAAGTGGTTCCATGTCATCCGCGATCCATGGCAGTTTCGCAAGAGGTGTTCAGCATCCCCCTCCTGCTCACCACACCGGGGACAAGTCGCGGTCAAGCTCAGGTGGCATTGCCGCCGCTTCAAGTTTGTGGGTAGAGCACCACGACCCACGAGCCAAAGGAAAAATCTAACCTTCTCTAGTGCCTGGGCTTTCCAAATTACCTTCCAATCCCGAGAACTCATTTGATCCTGACACCGAATCATATGATAAGCAGAAGCCGTTGTGTAGATTCTGGAACTAGTTCCTGCCCATAGAATCTTATCCTCCTCATCTGAACGCAGCAGAACCTTGATTCGAAAAATTTCATTCACTATCTCGGGAGGAAGAGGCGTGTACAAAGCAGCGAGGTTCCACGAACCCTGACTCCAAAGATATGAGACTCTAAGCTCTGTATCTGAAATGTGAACATAAGGAATACGATGACACAGGTTCCCCGTTCCCAGCTAGTTAGAGTACCAAAAATGAATGACCATTGCCCAAACACGGCTGAAACCCTCGCTTTACTGCTTCCTTAGCATTGATAATTCCTCTCCACACAAGAGTACCCGGGGTGGTATACCGCCGCCAACACCGAATCAGCACCCACATATCTCTGTCCCAACACTTGGACCCAAAGCATGTCCGGATCATACATGAGGTTGTTTACCAACTTCCCCAAGAGGGCAATGTTATTCTGTCGCGTGCTGCGAATGCCAATCCCACCTTTTTCCTTGGGCAGAGTTACATCATGCCAAGGCACTAGATTCCAACTCCCACTCAACCCTCCTTTGGACTACAATTCCGAACTAGCTTATCAATATGTTCACACACTCCCTCAGGGAGCCATAAAGCTTGCATAGTATATACTGGTAACGAGGACAAGACAAACTTTGCCAAACACAACCGTCCCGCCTTATTCAAAAGCTTGTGCTTCCAGGACGCCAGACGGGTGTTCATCTTATCAATTATGGGTGAAAAAACATCTCTAGTCACTCTCCCTTTAAGGAGTGGTATCCCCAGATACTTACCAAGATTTGCAGCCCTACTAATCCCGGAGATATCCGAGAGTTCTTGCTGTGTCCTTCGGTCTCTGTTTCCTGAGCAGAACATGCGGGACTTCTCTAAATTCACCTTCATACCTGACGCTTGACAGAAAACTGAAAGTGTTTCCGAAATCAACCGCATTTGCTCCTTAGACGCTTGGCAAAAGAGAAGGACATCATCAGCAAAGAAGAGGTGTGAGATACCAATACCTTCCTTTGTAACACGAATGGGTTGCCAAACACCCTCTTGGACGAGCCGTTGAATATGGATAACAAGTCGTTCCATATAAAGCACAAACAAATACGGAGACAGAGGATCACCTTGCCTTAACCCACACATTTGCGGTATAGTTAATAAGCCAATGAAATATTAATGAATTTATTCGTACAAAAAAAATGAAAAAAAATATTTTTATTACATGTAAAATAGTCTTATTTTATTTAGTTACACTTTTTTTTTTAAATATTATCATTTTAATACTTGATTTGTGTTCTTTGATAGTACGAGAATCACACAAGAAAGGGAGGATTTGAATTGTGTGTGTCATTTTTGAAAACTTCTTTCTTAATACATCACAGTTATTCGTTTTCAAAGAATGTTAAAGTGTGTGTGTGTGTGTACGCAGCGGATGAGATATGCAATATATTGTATTCAAGTCGCCAAGTTGTTCCAGAAGCTGAATTCTCTATTTATATCTTCAGCAGAAAGTCTTCATTGAGCTTTGACGAAGAAGAGAGAAATAGATCCGTTAGTGCTCCTGCTTCCTTGTGAGTAACGACTAATTCTGTAATTCTGGATCAGCATTAAATGCGTTCTGTCAAGCATTAATTGCTTGTGTTGACATCGTCTGGCTCGGTGCTGTGTTCAGCTTTGGGTTTTATTTTGAACATAATATCCCAGTGCATGTCAGCTAAGGATCATTAAATGCTCTGAACAGAAAATTTGAATTTGAACGTTAAAGAGGTACGATGTTCAAAATTTCACGTCGTTGATTCCGCAAAATCAGCTTGATTTGAGTTAAAGCAGAAAAGTAGGGGAACCAAGGAATAAAATATTAATTATGTGCTTTTCTTCTTTCTGCAATCAACAGTACTTCATTTAATGTGCTGATGAGGTAGATGATCTTTAAACCAAAAAGCAATTATGATGGATGAACTCTTCAGAGATTTGTTGAACAATTTCTTTAATGCTTCTGTCAAACTGATTCTTCATAACTGTAACACCCCAATTATGGGTTGAGGGTCACATAGTAATTACGTGGAAAATATACTTTGAAACCTCTCAAAAACACTCAAGTTCCAAAGATCAACGTCACTCAATATTAGTAATTAATAATTATCCCATAATAGAATTATAATTATCTCAACGCGATAAAGTTCCAAAATAAATAAAGTGGCACTGACATGTGCAAAATACCAAACGTTGCAAAATAGAAAATTACAACATTTTTTTTCTTGAAACTTCCTCGCCACTTGTTCTATCTTCAAGTCACCGCTCCTGGACCTCATTGTCCTGATCATCTATGGCGTTAAGCGCCCAAACAAAATCAAACAAACAAGCAGAAAGGGTTAACTCGAAAATCAAGAAAATAACATATTCAAATGTGATAGAAACAACAATAAGGTAAATACTAAAAACAGAAACTATACAACATAACAGCAACTTCAAGCCTAGCGTAATTTCTCATATCACAATTCAAATAAGTATGTGCATAATCCTCAATATCTACATGCATAAATATGGCCATTATTCACCCTAAACCGGGCCAGGACAATCACGTGGGACAAAGTACCACCACATTGCCCTCGGTTGATCCCACGGGAAAAAGATCCGTCACATCAACCTTAAAATCCTCAGTTGATCACGCGGGACAAAATACCGCCACATAAACCCAATAATCCTCAGTTGATCACGCCGGACAAAGTGCCGCCACATCAACCCATTATATATATATAAGATGCATATGCTATGACCATACAAATTCATAATCCTCATGGACCAATAGTCCACACAAAACTTCAGTCATAGTACACCACATGCACAATTTAATCATCACTTCACAAAAATCATTTCCACCAAGAAATATCCAAATAACTCAATATAATTTCACCGAGTCAATTCCTTAAATATGATAATTAAATTTACCAGCAAGTAGCGACAATTATTGCAACACATTCAATATATATAAAAAAAACAGCATCCTTATTTTAATATTAAAACAGAAACAAGATTATGAAAATTACAGAAACAGTATTTTTTTGTGTACAAAACAGATTTATTCTAAAACAGTAAACAACAGTATTTTTTAAAAAAATACAGAAACAGCAGTGTTTTTAACACAGGAACAACAATGTTTTGTTTAAATACAGCAAACAGCAGGATTTTCCAAAATACATAACAGCAGTATTGTTCATATAGAAGCAACAGAATATTTTTTTTTTTTATAAAAAAACAGAATAGAGATTTATCGTAAAACTGAATTGCCAAAATTATAATGAAAACGGAACACAGAGTTATAGACAAAAAAAAACAGCACTATTTATTTTACCACAAAGAGAGCTTGATTATCATCACTTTACAACATACCAATTTGCCAACAATACCTTAGAAAACAATTCTAAAAAATCTCCCAAAACATAATCCATAAAACAGCATGCAAACAATCACAAAACCGACATAGAAACCTAAGAAAAACGAGTTACCCTTACCTCTGAGATGGTTCCGTGCAAGTGTTTCCATACCTTGTAAGATAAACAAACATACATACATACATTCATCAACAAACATGGAAAAAGGTCGGAAAACAACTCATATGAATTCTAGACCAAAGAAGCAAAAACAACAATTTGCTGTCAGGGGCCTAGCGCCCAAGCGTTGGGTTCCAACACTCAAGCGTTGGGTCCTTGTCTGGCAACACGTACTGGGCAAAATTCCAACGCCCTGGCGTTGGGAGTCCAGCGCTCATGCGTTGGCTCCTTGCCAGAAACCCTAAAACCAAGTTTTTCACCCGAAACTCCATTTTTAACCAATTCCTTTCAAAACTAAAATTCTTCCATGTTCAGAACCTATATTATAACCTAAAAAATAAGTTTTCTACCCATAAACTCAAAGGTTTCTAATTTCTCAAAAGTCATTTGTTCAAGGAAGACAACTTGGTATTGAATCGAAAGAAGTGAATATAATACCAACCTTGTTTGAGAGAATTGGTCAAGGTAGGTTGCACCACGAATCCAGAACCTTCAAGAGAGTAGGAAACTCGAGCTTGATGAAAAAAAAAGGTTGAACGATAATAATTAGCCCTAGAGGAAAGTAAGAGGTTGTTCTCCAAAGTGTTAGTGCAGATAGCAACCTGAGAGGGGGGCGGGGTGAATCAGAGTTGCCCCGATTTTCGCCTTATTGAAAATGTTACTTTCAAGATAATGATGATCACGAAACGATTGTTGTGATTGCAGCGGAATTAAGCGTTGCTTGAAAGTAAAGATGAAGGATAGAAGAATTCACACACAGAGTTTTATCCTGGTTCACCTTCTATCCACCGAAGGCTACGTCCAGTCCCTCAAGAAAACCCCTTGAGGATTTTTCCACTATTGATAAAAATCTCTTACAAGTTCCTAACCCAAGGACCCCAAGAATTTCTACCAATATCCTGTGAAAGCAAACCACTTTCAACAGCCCCTGAAAGCAAACCACTTTCAGTTCCTGAAGGCAAACCACCCTCAGACCTTGAAGGCTAAACCACCTTCAATCAACACCCTGAAAGTATACCACTTTCAGTGAAAACAACCCTTCACCGAATACCACGGTGAAAAACTCAATCTTACAGAAAGAGATGAAGAAGAGTTTACAATTGGCTGTATCAATCCTTTAACATAGAAGTGGATTGATCATGAGAATTTATGCTTTAAGGCTTTTAAGCATAATATGATTCTGAGTTCCTCAAGATATGAACAACAAAATTGTTCTTATAAACATGAAGATCATGAACTCAGAATTTAGGCTCTTGAAGGTTTAAGTTCTAAAAGATGAACTAATTTTGAGAAAGCTTTGGCCTAATGTTGTATTCTCATCTGTTGTTGTGTTCTGGACTCAAATGGACTTTATATAGGCAAGGGAAACGTCCTTGAACCATTACAACCCTTTCCAAAAGGTTTGGGACACAATGGTTCATGAAAAGATGTAACTTTTCGTTCTGGTAATCGATTACATCACTTAGTGTAATCGATTACACTAATAGCCGTTTCAGTTTGAATTTCAAATTCAAACATGTAATCAATTACAAGCAATGGGTAATCGATTACTTGCCTAGGTGTAATCGGTTACCAGAAGGCTGAAATCGATTACACTGAAGTCCAACTTCCAGAAACTTGATCCTTTGAGATCGGCTTAAGGTTTTCTACTTCTTTTAAGTTATGAAAACACTTAGCTTGATTAGTTTAGATGTTTTAAGAGCCTTTATGCTTTAATAGACCTTTAGAAGCATAACTCACCTAAACTAAGACTTCTAGACTATTGATGAACTTTATAGCACTGTTTCTTCGAAGTCTTCTTTTCTTCTTTTTGCCGATGATTTTGTCGTCATCAAAACCACAGCCAGGGTCAGGAGCAAGACCTTCTTCACACAAAGAACTCGGATTTTAGAAGGTTTTAGCCTCTTACCGATTGAACCGACACAAACAATTTGGAGGGGATTGAGAGATGAGGTCTGAACACCACGAAAGAGGGAGGAATTCAGAGCTTGATCACCACCAAGGGAGGGAGAGTATGTTGAAAATATACTCCCAAAAGTACCAAGACTTCACAAGTTTCCCAGCTTAGTGTTTTAGGTGTTTGTTTGCAAAATTCAAGTGTGGAAGGAATAAGGTGATGCCTAACATGATTTAAGTATGAAAATAAGTGATAGAGAAGGAGGAGAGGCGTGCATGGCTGATTAGTTTCAGAAGTGTAACTGAAAATTTGTTTTCAAAACTCATCAAAGCCCTAGACAAGCAATCAACACTCTTAACTCCACTAAATGCTTTGTTGGTTTATTTTCAAATTAAAAAACTAACCTACTCTAAAGCTGATCAGAAAAATGGTACCAAGGGGGAGGGAGAATTTCGTGAAACACCTCCATAATTCCACCATTATTCCTCCATAACTCCCCTTTAACTCTAGACAACCCATTAATCACCTTAATTCCCTTCTTAACAACCATAACCCCCAAGGAATATACATTGAACACCCTAATGAAAGCTTTATAGTTCTGATTTCTATACTCATTTTCAAGTTTCATAAGCCTTAATAAAAAGAAATAAAAACTTCCTCACCAAGATTTGAACCCATGCCATGTAGCCGAAATATTGAAATCTTAACCGCTAAGTCCAAGTCATTCTTGTTGCAATTCAAGCAAAGTAATTTAAATATTCCTCAAGGTAAGCAATCATGCTCTAAACAAGGTTAAATGACTCAAGGCTAATATCACATTAATCAACTCAAGGGTTAATTTACAAACAAATGAAGTCCGAGGACCAAAAAACAATTACAACCAAGTTCAGGTACTAAACTGTAATTATAATAAGTTAGGGGTCTTACAATACCACCCCCTAAAAAGAGTTTCGTCCCCGAAACTACACGTTAAGAAAACAACTCGGGATATTGCTCTCGCATCTTCTCCTCGAGCTCCCTAGTAGCGTCGTCCGTAGTCTGGTTCCAAATCACCTTAACAAGCGAAATCTGCTTGTTCTTTAGCTGTTTGATCCTACGGTCGGCGATACTCATCGGCGGAACTTCAAAAGTCAAATTATCCTTCAGCTGGATGTCATCCTGAGTAATAACATGTGAAGGATCGAGTATGTACTTCCGCAATTGTGATACATGTAGCACATCTTGAATCTTAGACAGGAAGGGTGGCAAGGCAATACGATACAGCACCGGTCCAACTCTTTGAATGATCTGGTAGGGTCCGATAAATTTCGGCGTCAACTTCTTCGATTTTATTGCCCTACCGACTCCAGTAGTTGGGGTTACCCAAAGAAATACATGGTACCCTGGAGCAAACTCCAAATCCCTTCGTCAGTTATCCGAGTAGCTATTCTGTCTACTTTGAGACGCCTTCATTTTCTCCCTAATCTGCTTAACCTTCTCAGTCGTCTGTTGGACAAGCTCTGGTCCAACCAGCAAGTGTTCCCCATCCTAGAACCAACACAGAGGGGTCCTACATCTCCTTCCATTCAAAACCTCGTACGGTGCCATCCCAATGCTAGCATGAAAACTGTTATTGTAAGTAAACTCGATCAAAGGTAACAGCTCATCCCAGCTCCCTTGATTATCTAACACACAAGCACGCAGAAGATCTCTCCAAAGACTGAATCGTCCGCTCAGTCTGACCATCCGTCTGCGGATGATATGCAGAACTCAAACTCAGTTTCGACCCAAGAGCTCCCTGCAGGGCCTTCCAGAAGTGTGAAGTGAAATTCGGATCCCTGTCGAAAACAATGGTCGAAGGAACTCCGTGTAATCGCACAATCTTAGCAATATACACTTCAGGAAGCTGTTTTGTTAGAACAGATAGCAACCTGAGAGGGGGGGTGAATCAGTGTTGCCCCAATTTTCGCCTTATTGAAATTGTTACTTTCAAGTTTATGATGATCACGAATTGATCGTTGTGATTGCAGCGGATATGAACAATACTTGAAAGTAAATGTGAAGGATAAAGAGAATCACACACAAGATTTATCCTGGTTCGCCTTCAATCCACTGAAGACTACGTCCAGTCCCTCAAGAAAACCCCTTGAGGATTTTTCCACTATTGATAAGAATTTCTTACAAGTTCCTAACCCAAGGACCCCAAGAACTTCTACCAATATCCTGTGAAAGCAAACCGCTTTCAACAGCCCCTGAAAGCAAACCGCTTTCAGTTCCTGAAGGCAAACCACCCTCAGACCTTGAAGGCTAAACCACCTTCAATGAAAACCCTGAAAGTAAACCACTTTTAGTGACAACAACCCTTCACTGAATACCACGGTGAAAAACTCAATCTTACAGAAAGAGATGAAGAAGATATTACAATTGGCTGTTTCAATCCTTTAACACACAATTGGATTGAACATGAGAAATTATGCTTTAAGGCTTTTAAGCATAATACAATTCTGAGTTCTTCAAGATATGAACAACTAATGTGTTCTTGTAAACATGAAGATCATGAACTCAGAATTTAGGCTCCAAAAGATTTAAGTTCTAAAAGATGAACTAATTTTGAAAGAGCTTTGGCCTAATGTGTTTTTCTCATGTGAAATGTGTATATTTCGTGTGTGTTGTGTGTTCTGTGTTTTCTGGACTCAAATGGTCTTTATATAGGCAAGGGAAACGTCCTTGAACCATCACAACCTTTTTCAAAAGGTTTGGGACACAATGGTTCATGAAAAGATGCACTTTTTCGTTCTGGTAATCGATTACCATACTTAGTGTAATCGATTACACAAGTGACCGTTTCAGTTTGAATTTGAATTTCAAACATGTAATCGATTACAAGACTGGAGTAATCGATTACTTGCCTTGGTGTAATCGATTACCATAATGATGTAATCGATTACACAGAAGCCCATTTTCCAGAAACTTATTCTTTGAGACTTGCTTAAGGTTTTCTACTTCTTTTAAGTTATGAAAACTCTTAGCTTGATTAGATTAGGTGTTTTAAGAGCCTTTATGCTTTAATAAACCTTTGGAAGCATAACTCACCTAATTCTAAGACTTTCTAGACTAATGATGGACTTGAGTGCTTGATTCTTTGAAGTCTTCTTTTCTTCTTTTTGTTGATGAGTTTGTCGTCATCAAAACCACAGCCAGGGTCAGGAGCAAGACCTTCTTCACAATCTCCCCCTTTTTGATGATGGCAAACACATTCTTGATACTTGAAGATCATTTATGCATTCTTGATGCTTAACTCCCCCTATTTGATGGAATTTAGTATTTCTGATTTTTCTCTCCCCCTTTCTAATGTACTTGTTAAATTCCTGCATATGATCTTTAAAAGCACAGAACCTTTCTCCCCCTTTTGACTTCATCAAAAAGAAGAAAAGGCCAAAAAAGTGTACAGGCATACACACAAGTATATATTGCAATATAAAGCATGGGGGAATAGGGGTAAACATGTAAAACATGAACAAAACAAAAGCATCCAAACATAGCAAGATAATAGCAAAACATCCAACAGTGCAGAATTTAGTCATAGTCTAGACTATTACAACCCAAATAAAGCAAATAGTTAATAAAGAAATAAACAAGTCTAGAGGTCAAATTCATCAGAGGAATCAAAGGAATCATGAGGAGAGGAAGCCATGCGATCAACTCGAAGACTCAGACGATCCATATTAGCACGGAGAGTAGTGTACATGGATTCAATCCGACCTTCCATGTGATCGAACCTCTGATCAAAGTGAGTCCTCATATCAGCCAGATGAGAGAGAATGAGTTGAGTGGAGGCATCACCAAGCATAGAGGATGAAGGTCCTTCCTCAGAAGATGGTGGATAGAAAGCAGCAGGGGCAGGAGCCTGAGTGGTATCAGGACCTAAATCTGACTTGTGACGGAAGGTGTCATCAACATCCCTGAAAATCCCCATCTTGTTCAGAATCTCCATATCAATCCTCTGTGCCTTAGTATCCATGACCTGAGCATATTCCCCTTGTGTAGAAATTCCAAAATTCTTCAAAATGAGAGTAATAATGGGAGCATAGGGAAGAGGACCAGATCTATCCTTGTGTATCAACATATGTATCATAACCAAATGAGCCCAGTTAATGGATTCATTATGTTTCAGCCCATAAATAATTTGTAACTCTAGATCACTAATCTGGGCATGGTTAGAGGATTGAGGAAGAAGAACATAACTAATCAAATAATGAAGCAGACGATCTTCAACAGTAAGATATCCAACGGCAAGGATATCCCTAGAGCGGTTGGCTTCCGCTCGCTGCTTCTTCAAAAGAATCTCTTCCTCAGAAAATCGACACAAAGATAGATAAAAGGATTTCTTGTCATAATCAGCCCATGGACATACCTTCTCCGGACTCAGTCGTTCTCCAACATAGGGAATTTTTAGAAGAGTTCCCAGTTGCTCTTGAGTCAATGAGATGTCAATTCCCTTGACTGATGAGCAGATTTTCCCACCTCTCCTCACCAAATTACAGTAAAATACTTTAACCAATTCAGGATAGTACGTACCCGACAATCCAACGAATTCATCAAGTCCTTGGAAATCAAGGAGAGAAGGGAAGAGGAATCCAGCATTGATGAACGAGTTGATGTCAGCATACTTGGGAGGAAGGATGGGTCTTTCCAAGAAGTAAGCCAGAAACCGGTCCTTTTGCTCCTCTGTGACAAGAAGTCGTGAAAGATCAAGAGTGTTCATGGTAAGGTTCTTCGAACGGTGTCGGCGGGAAGAGGAGGCCATTTTCGGACTTGAAATGTTAGGGTTTGAGAAAGGGGTTTTTGGATGAAGTCCGAATTGAACAATTCGAAGGTATGGAGAGGAAGGAGAGGACAAAGACAAACAAAACCCACCGATTTGTTCTGAGTTTAAGCAACAAACAAGGGAGAATGAAGGGAACAACCGGTTCGGCGATGAGAGAGGGAGAAAAAGGAAGAACAGTGTAATCGATTAAGAGTTCTGACCAAAAGAACTTATATTATCGATTTGGTAATCGATTACAGTAAGTTGTGTAATCGATTACCGCTTTTCGAATTTTGAATAAAATTCAAAATAGCAATAGTAATCGATTACAGCAGTTTATGTAATCGATTACCTGTAGTCCAAAATTTTGAGATTTCTAAAAAACAACTAGGTAATCGATTATGGGAGTTAAAGTAATCGATTACTCAGAAGAATTCAATAATCAACAGGACTGAAAACAAGGGTAATCAATTAATAATCCTAAGATAATTGATTTCATGAACATTTTTATAAGTTCTATCATATGTAACATATATTCATGTAACAATTTCAGCACAAAATTAATTATGACAAACAATCACATATGAAACATTCAAGAAATTATAGAGAGACTTATATTGAGGCATTTCTAGTGGTATCATAAGTCATATGTCTTAAACCTATTAAAGAAAATAACTATGAATATATATGAATGTCTATACTTATCCAAAATCTAACTAGGCAATTTCTAAAAACTAGTATAAGCATATACTCAGAAAAGTGTTTTCCTAATTTTATTATTGTTTCTACTGTTTTTCTTATGATTTTCTAGACACTAGGCTTAGGAACAAGTTCCCAATCTTGATTCCTTTCAAATTTGTTTAGTTCTTCTTGCATTGCTACAATCCAATATTCATCTTCTAGAGCATCATTTATTTTTGATGGTTCTATCTGAGAGACGAAGGCCATATTCAAAACTGAATCATTTAAGCGTAGCCTTGTAGAAACGCCTCTAAAAATATCACCAATAATATTATCAACTGGGTGATCCCTATGGGTTCTCCATTCTTTTGGAAGTTGATAAGTATTACTTTCAATGTGCTCTTCTTGTATTGGATTCTGATCTCCATCCTTTTGAGAATCTTCATTTATAATGATGTCATCTTCTTCATTATCTGGAAGATTGACTTTATCTTCTATTGAAGATTTAGATTCATTAAAAGAAACATGTATGGATTCTTCCACAGATAGAGTTTTCTTGTTAAAGACTCTATATGCTTTACTTGTCAAAGAATATCCAAGGAATATACCTTCATCAGATTTTTCATCAAACTTTCCAAGGTTTTCCTTTCCATTATTCAAGACAAAGCATTTTAATCCAAAAGCATGTAGATGAGAGATGTTTGGTTTCCTTCCTTTGTAGAGTTCATAGGGTGATTTCTTAAGGATAGGTCTAATAAGAACTCTATTGGAAACATAGCAAGCAGTACTTACAGCATCAGCCCAGAAATATTTAGGGAGACTTGATTCACTCAGCATGGTTCTTGCTAATTCCTCAAGTAATCTATTCTTTCTTTCTACTACACCATTTTGTTGTGGTGTTCTCGGAGTAGAGAAATTATGTGATATTCCATTTTCATCACATAGTTCTTGGAATTGTTGATTCTGAAATTCTCCACCATGATCACTTCTTATAGAAGAGATCTTTAAAGACTTCTCATTTTGAACAAGCCTTGCATATCTTTTGAATGTATTGAAGGCTTCATTCTTATGAGGAAGAAATAAAGTCCATGTAAATCTAGAGAAATCATCAACAATAACAAGTGCATAGAAATTACCTCCGAGGCTTTTTGTTCTAGATGGTCCGAACAAATCCATATGTAACAATTGAAGGGGTCTTGAGGTCGAAACTATGTTCTTTGGTTTGAAGGATGTTCTGGTTTGCTTCCCTTTTTGACATGCATCACAAAGCTTGTCTTTCTCGAATTTTATCTTTGGAAGCCCAACGACTAGATCATGCTTGACTAGTTTGTTTAAATGATCTATGTGAATATGTGCAAGTCTTCTATGCCATAGCCATGAATCACTATTATTCTTGGCCAAAAGGCATCTCACATTTTGTGGAATTTCTTCCAATGAGATCATGAAGACTTTGTTTACTTTATATCCAGAAAACTTAATTTCTTTAGTTTTCACATCTTTCACAACACATATATCATTAATAAAACCAACTTTCAAACCTTTATCACATAGTTGACTAATACTCAGAAGATTATGCATCAAACCATCAACGTAAAGAACTTTATCGATGACTGTTTGAGGGGGTGTGCCTATTCTTCTAATACCGAGTATTTTCCCTTTTGATTGTTACCATATGTGACGAAACCTTTTTCCCTAGGTATAAGAAAAGAAAACTTGGTTTTGTCTCCTGTCATGTGTGATGAGCAGCCACTATCAAGATACCATAAATCCTTTGCTGCTTTCATACACACCTACATGACAAAGTTCAGACATGGGTATTAGGAACCCAACAAGTTTTGGGTCCTTCTAAGTTAACATCCTTTCTAACCCAAATGTACTCCCTATTTGGTACTCCTACATGTTTGTAGTAGCATCTACTAGGGGTATGTCCTATTTTGTTACAATAAGTACAAGAGTAATGATTGTAACTGGAGGTTTGTCTAGGAGAGGGATGAATCTTCTTAGGAGGTCTATTTTGAATATTCTTCCTATTGTTTGTACTCCTAACAGGATTACTCTTACTGTTACTAGAAGATCCTAAAACATGGTTTGGTTTTACAAACACAGTTTTCCTAACTTCTTTTGTCTTTGGGTGAGAAGTATATCCTAAACCTGTCTTATTGTTTGAATATCTTTGAACACTTAGAATATCATCTAACTTCTGTTTTCCTTTATTGAAGTTATTTACTCTTTGTTGAAGATTTTCTATCTTTTCTTCTAAAGAACTACACTTAGTGCATTTGTGAGTAATGTCTAACTTAGATTTTACTATATCTAGTTCTTCTTGTAAATTTCTACATTTACTTTCTAGGGAAGAAATTAACTCATTTTGCCTAGTGCTAACTTTAGAAAATTCTTGACATACTTTAAACATATTTTCCATGGTAAACTTTAAATCATGAAAAGATATAGAATTATCACTAACCTGGGAATCTTCAACATCAGAATCATGTGAGGCCATCAAAGCAACTTGTGCTTCTTCTTTATCAGAATCAGATGATGAACTTACTTCATTATCATCCCAAGCCAAATATGCTCTCCGAGTAGATTGATCCTTTTTCTCGAACTTCTCTCTTAGACCATGTTTCTTCTTCTGAAGATTTGGACAATCTGATTTGAAGTGTCCCGGTTTACCACATTCGAAACATGTGATCTTTTGAGAGGAAGATGATTCATTGTTCTTTTGGAAAGATTTTTTGTTGTTGAATTTCACACCTTTTCTTTTAAGAAACTTTCCAAAATTCTTTACTAGAAGATTCACATTCCCATTATCTTCTTCTTCAGAATCTGCATCATAATCTTCTTTGATGCTTTCTTTTGCTTTTAGGGAAATAGATCGATACTTCTTCTCATGTTGTTCATTTTCTTCCAAACGATTCAATTCCAACTCGTGTTCTTGGAGTTTTCCAAAAAGAGTTGCAAGAGTCATTTTTGATAAACTCTTCTTCTCTGAGATGGCCGTTACTTTTGGTTGCCATACTCTTGTAAGTGATCTTAGAACTTTCATGTTCAAGTCACTGTTTGAAAATTGTCTACCAAGAGCAATCAAATGATTAATTAAATGAGTGAATCGTTTTTGCATGTCTAATACCTTTTCTCCTGGAAGCATTCTGAACATCTCATATTCTTGAGATAGAGTATTGATCTTTGATCTCTTGACTTCATCTGTTCCTTCATGAGTCACCATCAATGTATCCCATATTTCTTTCGATGAAGTGCACGTTGATACTCTGAAAAATTCATCCATGCCAAGAGCAGATGTAAGAATGTTCATTCCTTTGAGATCATGTTGAACCTTCTTCTTTTCTTCTTCACTCCAAGTACTTTCTGATTTTGGTTGTGAAGTTCCTTCTTCATCTGTTGTTACAGGCACAAAGGGACCTTCTTCAATGACTTTCCATATTCCTGCGTCTAATGACTTTATGAATATCTTCATCTTGATTTTCCAGAAGTCATAGTGTTCTCCATTGAAGAATGGTGGCCTGTTTATGTTATGTCCTTCACTTGTTCCATGATTGGAAGAGGATGCCATCTTTTCCCGGATCTTAGGAATAACTTACCTAAACTTCCGCTCTGATACCAATTGTTAGAACAGATAGCAACCTGAGAGGGGGGGGGTGAATCAGTGTTGCCCCAATTTTCGCCTTATTGAAATTGTTACTTTCAAGTTTATGATGATCACGAATTGATCGTTGTGATTGCAGCGGATATGAACAATACTTGAAAGTAAATGTGAAGGATAAAGAGAATCACACACAAGATTTATCCTGGTTCGCCTTCAATCCACTGAAGACTACGTCCAGTCCCTCAAGAAAACCCCTTGAGGATTTTTCCACTATTGATAAGAATTTCTTACAAGTTCCTAACCCAAGGACCCCAAGAACTTCTACCAATATCCTGTGAAAGCAAACCGCTTTCAACAGCCCCTGAAAGCAAACCGCTTTCAGTTCCTGAAGGCAAACCACCCTCAGACCTTGAAGGCTAAACCACCTTCAATGAAAACCCTGAAAGTAAACCACTTTTAGTGACAACAACCCTTCACTGAATACCACGGTGAAAAACTCAATCTTACAGAAAGAGATGAAGAAGATATTACAATTGGCTGTTTCAATCCTTTAACACACAATTGGATTGAACATGAGAAATTATGCTTTAAGGCTTTTAAGCATAATACAATTCTGAGTTCTTCAAGATATGAACAACTAATGTGTTCTTGTAAACATGAAGATCATGAACTCAGAATTTAGGCTCCAAAAGATTTAAGTTCTAAAAGATGAACTAATTTTGAAAGAGCTTTGGCCTAATGTGTTTTTCTCATGTGAAATGTGTATATTTCGTGTGTGTTGTGTGTTCTGTGTTTTCTGGACTCAAATGGTCTTTATATAGGCAAGGGAAACGTCCTTGAACCATCACAACCTTTTTCAAAAGGTTTAGGACACAATGGTTCATGAAACGATTCACTTTTTTCGTTCTGGTAATCGATTACCATACTTAGTGTAATCGATTACACAAGTGACCGTTTCAGTTTGAATTTGAATTTCAAACATGTAATCGATTACAAGACTGGAGTAATCAATTAATTGCCTTGGTGTAATCGATTACCATAATGATGTAATCGATTACACAGAAGCCCATTTTCCAGAAACTTATTCTTTGAGACTTGCTTAAGGTTTTCTACTTCTTTTAAGTTATGAAAACTCTTAGCTTGATTAGATTAGGTGTTTTAAGAGCCTTTATGCTTTAATAAACCTTTGGAAGCATAACTCACCTAATTCTAAGACTTTCTAGACTAATGATGGACTTGAGTGCTTGATTCTTTGAAGTCTTCTTTTCTTCTTTTTGTTGATGAGTTTGTCGTCATCAAAACCACAGCCAGGGTCAGGAGCAAGACCTTCTTCACATGTTTCACTCTATAAGTGGTCTTAACAGGTAGGAAGTGTGTAGATTTAGTCAAACGGTCAACGATGACCCAGATGGAATCAAATCTCTTCCGAGTGAGTGGTAACGCAACAACAAAATCCATAGATATAATGTCCCACTTCCACTCAGGAACCTCGAGAGATTGCATCAACCCAGCTGGTTTCTGATGCTCCACCTTAGCCTTCTGACAAGTCAAACAAGCAGCCACATACTTCGCAACATTCCTCTTCATGCCTGACCACCAGAAATGTAGCTTCAGATCCTGGTACATCTTCGTTGCACAGGGATGAAGACTCATCCTACTTTTGTGGCCTTTGTCGAGGATCAATCTCCTTAACTCAGCATCATTCAGGACACACACACGTCCCTTGCATCGCAAGATGCCATCAGCTCCTTCCGCAAAATCTGGTGCCTTCCCTGCACTAATCATTTCTCTCTCCTCCATTAGTTATTTATCTTGCATCTGCTTGGATCAGATCTCTTCTAACAACCCACTGGATACAGTGATCATCCCGAAAATTAGCCTCCCGGGTTTCACCTGTACGTCCAAGCTCAAATCACGGAAAGCCTCTAGTAACTCCAACTCCTTAATCATTAGAGAGGAAACATGAATAGCCTTGCGACTGAGAGCATCAACTACAACATTAGCCTTTCCTGGATGGTATTACAGAGTAAAATCATAGTCTTTCAAGAATTCCATCCACCTCCTCTGTCTCATGTTTAGAACCTTCTGGTCAAAGAGATATTTCAAACTCTTGTGATCGCTGAACACAGTGAACGTGCCCCCATACAAATAGTGTCTCTATATTTTGAGAGCAAAAACCACTGCCGCAAGCTCCAGATCATACGTCGGATAGTTACGTTCATGGATCTTCAATTGCCTTGAAGCATAAGCAACAGCCTTCTGATGTTGCATCAAAACACAGCCCAAGCCCTGGTAAGACGCATCACAATAAACCTTGTAAGGTTCATTACTCTGCGGTAAAGCCAAGACGGGTATGGTAGTCAAACGCCGCTTCATCTCCTGGAAACTGGACTCGCATTCTTCAGTCCAAGCAAAAGGCTGATTCTTCCGAGTCAGCTTCGTCAAAGGTCCTGCAATTTTCACATAACCCTCAATGAATCTCCGGTAGTATCCAGCCGAGCCCAAGAAACTTCGGATATCTGTCACAGTCTTAGGTTGTTCCCACTTGGTCACCGCTTCCACCTTACTAGGATCAACGGCTATGCCCTCCTTCGAAATGACATGGCCCAGAAACTTCACTTCTTCCAACCAAAAGTCACACTTAACCGCGTTCGCAAAAAAGGCCTTCTCGCGAAGAACGGACAACACTTGGCGCAAGTGTTCTTCGTTTTCGTCTCTACTCCTCGAGTAGATCAAGATATCATCGATAAAAAGGACCACAAACCTGTAGGAAACAGGTTATAAAACCATACACACCAATCACAAGATCAAAACAACAAAACAAAAACACACACCGGTCAAGGAAGGGATTAAAGATTCTATTCATGTAATCCATGAACATCGCTTGCGCATTCGTAACTCCAAAAGGCATCACTACATACTCGTAGTGTCCATAACGTGTACGAAAAGCCATCTTCTGGATGTCTGCTTCCTTAACTCGAATCTCGTGATAACCAGATCGCAGATCGATCTTTGAGAAAATCGCCGCTCCTCGAAGCTGGTCCATCAAGTCGTCAATCCTCGGAAAAGGATAACGATTCTTTATCGTTACTTTATTCAGTTGTCGATAATCCACGCAGAGTCGGTATCTGCCATCTTTCTTCTTGACAAGTAACACAGGCGCTCCCCATGGAGAAACACTAGGTCGAATGAATCCTTTCCCCATGAGATCATCCAACTGGTTCTTCAGCTCCGCAAGCTCCGCTGGTGCTATACGATAAGGTGAAATAGAAATCGGTCCGGTTCCAGGAACCAAATAGATCGAGAACTCGGTATCGCGAACAAGGGGTATTCCTGGGACGTCTTTAGGAAAAACATCTGCAAAGTCACGAACAATGGGAATATCCTGTACGGCGTCTGGCGATGATTCTCCAACGCTATTCGCTAACAAGATTTTCAAAGCTCCTCTTCTCAGGGAGGACTTCGAAAGATAAGAGTCTAGAAACACGGACATCTTTTAAACAAGAGCTATTACCTCCTTATGTTATTAATAAACCAAGAAAGGTATGTTCTCCTAAATCCTTACAAAAATCACTAACTAGCACGAGGCTTATTTCAATAATACTAGATTCAAACAAGGTCAACCAAAACTAAAACATAGCATCAAAGACAACACAGTGTCTACTCATAATGTTAGAGATCGGTGATCTAATAGTACTTTTCCTAGAAGGTTTCATCTCAAGCCTCATGTCAAGTATTAGTCCAGAGTATAGCGTCCTCATCTTGTCCTCACACAACAATGTCCTCATCTCCAAGTTCTGCAGTCCAGCAATTCTTTGCGATGTGTCCCAATTTTCTGCAATTCTAGCACACCTTCGGGTTCTCCGTGCATTTGTTGGCGTAATGCCCCATCTTTCTGCATCTAAAACATTCAACTTCCTTTAGTGACCTTAGAACTCCTCTGGTGCCCCGTCTATCTCCAACATGTCGCTCTGAATCAGCAATGCGCTCCTTGGTTGGATTGCGTCGATACGGTTCCTTGCCCTCGTCGTTCTTTCCTTGACGCGACCTAATTGGTCCGCCTCTTGTTCGCAGTTCCATAATGCATTTGTTAGTCGCTTCGATGTCTACTGCCTTCACCTCCATCGTTAGGTAACATTCGAGGCCTAACCATTGCACTGCTCTCATTAGTGCAACAGTGTCTGCAGCTGACCGGTTTGCTTCCTCTTCCGCACGAGCTGCAACAACATTCTCGTGAATCTTCACCAGCTTGACTAAGTTAGCGATAGCAAGAGACCTCAGATTCCTCATGTCCTGCTCAGCCATTTCCGTATCTAGACTCGCTAATCTCTTACTCCTGCTTGTAAGAATAATTAATGGTTAATCTAGAAATAGAAACAGCAAGGAAAGTTAGTCAAACATAATTAACTAGATCGTCCACTCAAAGGACAATCTCCAACAATACTCATGACAAAAAATTCAAACATAAAATTCTTCTTTCGATCGACACCCCAACGATCGATGTCAGAATAATCACCCAACAGCGCCGGTTATCTCAACCTGGCTCTGATACCAAAAATGGAACACCCCGATTTTGGGTTGAGGGTCACATAGTAATTACACGGAAAATATACTTTGAAACCTCTAAAAAACACTCAAGTTCCAAAGATCAACATCACTCAATATTAGTAATTAATAATTATCCCATAATAGAATTATAATTATCTCAACACGATAAAGTTCCAAAATAAATAAAGTTGCACCGACATGTGCAAAATACCAAACGTCGCAAAATAGAAAATTACAACTTTTTTTTTCTTGAAACTTCCTCGCCACTTGTTCTATCTTCAAGTCACCGCCCCTGGACCTCATTGTACTGATCATCTATGGCGTTAAGTGCCCAAACAAAACCAAACAAACAAGCAGAAAGGGTTAACTCGAAAATTAAGAAAATTACATATTCAAATTGTGATAGAAACAACAATAAGGTAAATACTAAAAACAGAAGCTATACAACATAATAGCAACTTCAAGCCTAGCGTAATTTCTCATATCACAATTCAAATAAGTATGTGCATGATCCTCAATATCTACATGCATAAATATGGCCATTATTCACCCTAAACCTGGCTAGGACAATCACGTGGGACAAAGTACCACCACATTGCCCTCGGTTGATCCCACGGGACAAAGATCCGTCACATCAACCTTAAAATCCTCAGTTGATCACACGGGACAAAATACCGCCACATCAACCCTATAATCCTCAGTTGATCACGCAGGACAAAGTGCCGCCACATCAACCCATTATATATATAAGATGCATATGCTATGACCATACAAATTCATAATCCTCAGGGGCCAACAGTCCACACAAAACTTCAGTCATAGTATACCACATGCACAATGTAATCATCACTTCACAAAAATCATTTCCACCAAGAAATATCCAAATAACTCAATATAATTTCACGGAGTCAATTCCTTAAATATGATAGTTAAATTTACCAGCAAGTAGCGACAATTATTGCAACACATTCAATATATATATATATATATATATATATATATATATATATATATATATATATATAAAACAGCATACTTATTTTAATATTAAAACAGAAACAGCATTATGAAAATTACAGAAACAATATTTTTTTGTGTACAAAACAGAATTTATTCTAAAACAGTAAACAACAATATTTTTAAAAAAATACAGAAATAGCAGTGTTATTAACACAGAAATAGCAATGTTTTGTTTAAATACAGCAAACAGCAGGATTTTCCAAAATACAGAACAACGGTATTGTTCATATAGAAACAACATAATTTTTATAAAGAAAACAGAATACAAATTTATCGTAAAATAGAATTGCCAAAATTATAATGAAAATGGAACATAGAGTTATAGACAAAAAAACAAAAACAACACTATTTATTTTACCACAAAGCGAGCTCGATTATCATCACTTTGCAGCATACCAATTGGCCAACAATACCTCAGAAACAATTCTCAAAAATCTCCCAAAACAGAATCCAGAAAACAGCATGCAAACAATCACAAAACCAACATAGAAACCTAAGAAAAACGAGTTATCCTTACCTCCGAGATGGTTGCATGCAAGTGTTTCCAAACCTTGTAAGACAAACAAACATACATACATTCATCAACAAACATGGAAAAGGTCGGAAAACAACTCATATGAATTCTAGACCAAAGAAGCAAAAACAACAATTTGCTGTTAGGGGCCTAGCGCCAAAGCGTTGGGTTCCAACGCTCAAGCGTTGGGTCCCTGTCTGGCAACACGTACTGTGCAAAATTCCAACGCCCAGGCGTTGGGAGTCTAGTGCTCATGCGTTGGCTCCCTGCCAGAAACCCTAAAAATCAAGTTTTTCACCCGAAACTCCATTTTTAACCAATTCCTTTCAAAACTAAAATTCTTCCATGTTCAGAACCTATATTATAACCTAAAAAATAAGTTTTCTACCCATAAACTCAAAGGTTTCTAATTTCTCAAAAGTCATTTGTTCAAGGAAGACAACTAGGTATTGAACCGAAAGAAGTGAATAGAATACCAACCTTGTTTGAGAGAATTGGTCAAGGTAGGTTGCACCACGAATCTAGAACCTTCAAGAGAGTAGGAAACTAGAGCTTGATGAAAAAAAAAGGTTGAACAGTAATAATTATCCCTAGGGGAAAGTAAGAGGTTGTTCTCCAAAGAACTCAGATTTTTGAAGGTTTTAGCCTTTTACCGATTGAACCGAAACAAAGAACTTGGAGGGGATTGAGAGATGAGGTCTGAAAACTACGAAAGAGGGAGGAATTCAGAGCTTGATCACCACCAAGGGAGGGAGAGTATGTCGAAAATATACTCCCAAAAGTAACAAGACTTCACAAGTTTCCCAGCTTAGTGTTTTAGGTGTTTGTTTGCAAAATTCAAGTGTGGAAGGAATAAGGTGATGCGTAACATGATTTAAGTCTGAAAATAAGTGATAGAGAAGGAGGAGAGGCGTGCATGGCTGATTAGTTTCAGAAGTGTAACTGAAAATTTGTTTTCAAAACTCATCAAAGCCCTAAACAAGCAATCAACACTCTTAACTCCACTAAATGCTTTGTTGGTTTATTTTCAAATTAAAAAAATAACCTACTCCAAAGCTGATCAGAAAAATGGTACCAAGGGGGAGGGAGAATTGCGTGCAACACCTCCATCATTCCACCGTCATTCCTCCATAACTCCCCTTTAACTCTAGACAACCCATTAATCACCTTAATTCCCTTCTTAACAACCATAACCCCCAAGGAATCTACATTAAACACCCTAATGAAAGCTTAATAGTTCTGATTTCTATACTCATTTTCGAGTTTCATAAGCCTAAATAAAAAGAAATTAAAAATTCCTCACCAAGATTCGAACCCATGCCATGTAGCCGAAATACCGAAATCTTAACCGCTAAGCCAAAGTCATTCTTGTTGCTATTCAAGCAAAGTAGTTTAAATATTCCTCAAGGTAAGCAATCATGCTCTAAACAAGATTAAATGACTCAAGGCTAACATCACATTAATTAACTCAAGGGTTAATTTACAAACAAATGAAGTCCGAGGACTTGAAAACAATTACAACCAAGTTCAGGGACTAAACTGTAATTATAACAAGTTAGGGGTCTTACAATAACCTCATGACACACGTGCTTTCTGGAATTTATGACCTTTGAGCACTCTGATGATTTGGATAGACGGAGTCTTCATTATGACATGGCAGACGCAGTCTTTACAGAATATTCAGAAGTTCGTCATTGAATGATTTGCCAACTGTGTTGCATAGACGGATGGACTTTCTTATTCCGAACTTTCTTGACTTTCGGATTTCTCTTGCTATGCAGGTGGCTGGGCGCTTCCTTCTTTTGTGCTTCTGTTTGAAGTTCTCCTTTTGAATGGATTGTTATCCAACTATTTTTCCATAGGAGCTAGAGATACTTCAAAGCTTGAGATGTTTCTTTATGCCTTGTGACAGTTCCTCTTGAAAACGTATGCAGTTGTTCTTCAGTGAGGACCCGGACGATTTCCACTTATTTGGCTTGTCTTATTTTTGTGACTTGATAATGCCTTGGAATTTTATGAAGTCCTTTATGAGGATAGTCTTTCCTGGACATAAAGATGTTCAGCAAGTTAGGAATTCTACCTCAGAAATATCATATTATAAAGAAATTGTTAATTATCAAAACATGGTAATTATTTGAATCTAACATTCTTTTATTACTATTTTTTATAAACTTTTTTAATATTTTAGTTGATCATTTTATTATGTAACTAATTAAAGTGAAACTATTTTATTTTAGAATATGAACACCAAAATTAGACATTTATAAAATTTAAATATTTAAAATTAAATATTGACTAATTTATGTTGATTTAAAACCTATTTTACACTAGCTTGGAATTCTATCATGTCCCTAGCCATGCAAATATTACGGACACGAGGGTCAAGCTAGTTATTCTACTACTCCCATGAACTCCTCCTTGGATTCTGCTTCTAACAGATGCTCCTTAGCTACATGACCAATAGGGATCCCATTGGTGAGCAAGGCGGTTCATCTCTCAAGCTGGATGAAGTCTTCATCTAGGAAGTCGTCCACCTGGCGACCGGTCACCCAAACACATACAACAAAACTGGGTGCAAGGATCACTTCCAAACAAAGTAGGTATGCATATACATATACACAAGACAATATAGTAGATACTTTCACATAGGAGAATCAAGAGCAAATAACATGAGATGCAAGATTTCATTCACAAGTCAACACACAATCCTATGAATGTAGTGCTGATGTTTATGTCATGTCAATGCACATGAATCACCCGCAAGCGACTTTTATCCGAATATAGCGCCATTACCCGATGTACGGGAGGCGGGAAAGAATCTCCTTGTTACGGACTGAAGTCCATTGGTCATTAATCTCTAGGGTTGCAACTTTCACAAGCACAACCCACGGCTGCCCTGATTTCTACGACACCACCAAACTTTTGATTCGGCTAACTCTTGGTAATTACCAATCTCACTGGTATGCCCTATCTATGTATGAGATGTCATGTCATACATAATAAACAAGTTTAATCATAAACATAGTCAGCAAGCCTAATAATAAACATAATCAAGCATTAC
The DNA here is from genome assembly GCA_030819835.1 of Acmispon strigosus. NCBI lineage: Eukaryota > Viridiplantae > Streptophyta > Magnoliopsida > Fabales > Fabaceae > Acmispon > Acmispon strigosus. The sequence goes on along the minus strand of JAUAMA010000004.1, from coordinate 25,965,157 downwards.
TGGGGACACCTTTCTTGCGACTCCGGGTTCCTTACCATATGCGGGTCAGTGCCCATTTAGGTAATCATATATCTTGTCACCTGACCTTACTTGCCAATGACATTGCATTGATAATTCATCAACAACAATATACATACGATGCATGCTTGTTAGTAATATCGTAACTCAACATATCATCATGCTTCATAATTCAACATGCATCATGTTATTAGAAAACCAAGCATGTTATCAAGCATTATTGCCATAGTGAAAATCAAACATTGCAATCATGAACACAAGTTACATATCCAATCTCAAAGCACATATTCAAGTAACATATCAAACATTGCATCCGATGATTTAACAAACATCAGGCATTCACTTAGTGTTGTTAACCACAATATTCCAACACATCCTGCGTTATAATATATATATATATGTGTGTGTGTGTGTGTGTGTGTATAAAATAGTTAGATACTTAAAGCGCGAAGGGCCCTTTCCGAGTTCTCTTTCCTTCCCACTTGCGGTGCTTCTCTCGAAAGCTCACACGTTCGCCGAACCTTCAACAACGCATAGCCTAGTTTAGTATCTTCTTGTCTAAACTTTAAAATTTACTAAGGCTCTAAGGGGTCGCTAAACGCATAAGAACTTATCATAAGACTTTCAAGTGTGAGATCCTGGATAAATTAAATAATAAGTTAATTATTTATTTATCCTGACGTGCATGATGAATGCTTTAAAGCACTAGATAATGCCATGAGCATTATGAATTACCTGTGAAAGGTCTTGATGTGAAGAAGGTCTCGTCCTTGGACTCGGATGAGGTTTTGATGACGACAAACACATCACAAAAGAAGAAAGACTTCAAGAAGACTTCAAGAAAGAAAGGAACAAAAAGAAGAAAGACCTCAAGAAGACTTCAAGAAAGAAAGGAAAGACTTCAAGAACCGGCTTAGAACATCAAGATCAATCATCAAGGTTCTTGCTTTTAGTAAGTCTTGTTAACTTAGTGTGCTATGCTTTATTAAGGTTAATATTGCATTCGAAGGCTCATAAAAGATCAACTAATTGAGTATAATATGTTCTCACAAGTAAAACTTGGTAGGAACACTCAATTAGGGCTTGAGATGGTTAAAACTGAGTTTCGGACTATCTGTAATCGATTATAGGTTGTGTGTAATCAATTACAGGAAGGCAGTAATCGATTACAACCTTCATGTAATCGATTACACAGTTTGAATTTTGAATTCAAACTGCAACGGCTAGTGTAATCGATTACCAGGCCTATGTAATCGATTACCAGGTCGACAAATGTGTTGTTTCATGAACCAATGTGTCTCATAACGTTTGGGAAGCCTTGTGATGGTTCATGGACGACCTCTAGTGCCTATATAAAGTCCATAGACGCTCAGAAACATCAATGACTTGGTCCATAACTTTAAAATATTCATTAATGTCATCATTCTAAGTTTCTGTTTCTCATTTTCATAAGAACACACATGCTGTTCATCTTTTAAGAAACTCATAAAAAGAGAGACTTCATTGTAATTTCCTGGAGCATACAAACTAAGATCAATCCATCTTGTCTAAAGGATTGAATCAGCCATTGTAAAGGCATCTTCTTCTTCATCTCTTGAATCGGGTTGATTCATTCATCGTGGTTTTCGGTGGTTGTAAAAAAGTCCACCGTAGGGTTCGGTGATTGTGAAAAAGGTTCTTTGAATCGGGTTTGATTCAAAGTCCGCTGTAGGGTTCGGCGTCTGTGGAAAAGGTCCTTTGAATCGGGTTTGATTCAAAGTCCACCGTAGGGTTCGGTGATTTTGGAAAAGGTTCTTTGAATCGGGTTTGATTCGAAGTCCTCCGTAGGGTTCGACGTCTGTGAAAAGGTCCTTTTAATCGGGTTTGGTTCAAAGTCCACCGTAGGGTTCGGTGATAGTGGAAAAGGTCATTTGAATCGGGTTTGATTCAAAGTCCGCCGTAGGGTTCGGCGTCATCAGTTGGTGGTTTGCCATCTGAGGTTTGACAAGAGTTCTTAAGGTCCTTGGTGTAAGTGCTTGTAAGAAATCTTGATCATAGTGGAAAAATCCTCAAGGGGTTTCTTGAGGGACTGGAAGTAGCCTTCGATGGATAGAAGGTGAACCAGGATAAAATCCCGTGTGTGATTTCCTCTTCCCTTCATCTTTTACTTTCGAGCAATCCTTATTTCCGTTGCAATCAAAATTATCGTTTTGTGATCATCATTATCTTGGAAGTAATAATTTCGATAAGGTGAAAATCGTGCAACTCTGATTCACCCCCCCTCTCAGGTTGCTATCTAGGCTAACACTTGAGACGACAGTTCGCCATAGAAACTCCAATTTAACCCCCTACTGACGTTTGAGCGAGAATTGGAATTTTTGCATATCTGTACGATCTTGTATGTAAGAACAGTATGGTTTTGGTTCCAGGGCCCGGGAAAGTTTCCAGCACCCAGGAAAGTTTCCAGCACGTAGTAAATGGTCTGCGGAAACCCTGTTGTGCGAAAACGGGGCAGTTTTAGGCACTTCTAAAATTTCCGAATGAGATGGAATGTCTTGGAATGTCTTGAGATACCTGTTTATGTAATAAACCCATTTTTGACGAATAGTGTTTTTGGGTCGAAAAAGAGCGGAATCTCGGGAATAATATTCTTAGATATTTTAGCAACTAATGCCCGAGTTTGGCGAGTGTCTGAGTCGAGATGAACAAGTGACCGATGTTAGTCACAAAACAGAATCTTTAGGGAAACATGATAAAGTGGTTTAGAAAAGTAATTATGACATGAATAGTGCTTGTGTAAGTGATTAGACTTAATGTGTAAGTGATTAAGACTAGTTGTCATAGAACTTTCCCTAAATCATACTTTAGTCCCTTAGATTTGGAAAAAATATATTTTTCCTCCCCCCTGGGGTTGGTAGGCCGCGACCCACATACATTATATGTGGCTTTCATTTTGTTATTTTTCCTTGTTGGATAAGTGGATATAAGAAATGAATGGAAGAAAATAGGATTAGATAGAGAGAGAAGCTCTTCACCATCCTCCTCCCCACCACCATGGCCGCCCCCTCCTAGCTTCAACCTCCACCACTTTTCTTCATTTTCTCACCTTGATCCTTTGGAGGAAAGATAGACAAGGAAGAGATCTAGCTTTGGGTAAGTCTTGTTTTTGAAAAAGAGATTTTTGGTTGGTAAGACTTGCTTGTATCCATGTCTACTCTTTGTAATTGTTGTTCTCCTTTCCATGAGGATTCCATAGATATAAATTGTTTTGTTGGAAGTTGATTTTTGTTCAAAATTGTTTTTGGAAAAAGTAGCATTTTGTGAAAAGACTTTGTTAAAGTTGTTCCCATCATTTAGGTTTGAAAAAACCCTCTATTTGTTTTGAAAAATTTGAGCATTTGAAAAGTGATTATTTGACAAATGTGATTTCAAAAACTTGACTTGATTTCCACCGTAGATTTGGCTTGACCTTGCGTGTGTACAACTTGGTTTTGAAGAAAAATGTGGCCTTGTTATTTATGAAGGCTTAGCCGAATCTATGGCTTTTTATGGGTGTGAAGAGTTTATTTTTCAAGCTTGATTTCCATGTTATTTAAGCTTGTATGTGAAGTTTGGTTAAAAGAAATTTTTATCCCCCTTGTAAGATCTTGAATTTCACTCACTAATTAAATAATTATTTAATTATTCCATGTACTGTTTTGATCCGCTCGCGAGCATCAATGAATGATATCGTCGGCCAAATTACCGACGAAATGCTCTTTACGACACTTGGTAGTAGACCAACCTTGACTTGACCTTGAGTTTGGATGAGATTGAGACGTTCTCACTATCACCTTGATGTTCAGTGAAAAATTTCGTGAAGAATGACTGTAATATTGACATGGTTTCCTTCCAGAGCCCAGAAAAGACATTTCTCGCTAGCGAGACTTTCAGTCGAAAATCTAGCAAGCGAAACGGACAACTTTGGGGCCTTGGATCAAAAATCCAGGAATCACCAAATGACTCGGTTTGACGTGACGGGTCCAGAAATGCGATAAAAACTTTTGTGAATAGTGATTTTTATGAATAGTGTTTTCTGAATAGTGTTTCATGAGCAGCTTTCCCATGAATAGTGTTTTTCGGGCCAGAATCGACACACAATTCAAGGGAATCGACCCAGGCTCGAGTAGTGCGAGCACAAGCTCCAAAGAAAATGAGTAACCGGGGTTACATACTCTCAGTGACGTTTGGAAACGCATCGACCACCGGATTCAGATGATGATAAGAATTATGACGCATTGACGCACTAGCGCGTCATGGATTAAACATATACATAATAAACAAACCATAGATATTTTCTTAGAACTTTCTAAACTTTAGAGTTTAGTCCCTAAACTTTGAAACTTTACGGTTTAGTCCTCAAATAGTAAAAAGATATTTTTACCTAGACTTTTCACCCTTCAACTTTGGTCCCTAGGATTAATGAAAAGTTAAAATTCTCCCCCCTCTTAGCCCACAAACCCGCGGCCTTCCCTCCATAAAAGGGGGGTTATGTTGAACTTTTTCACTAAAACCTCATTAAGTGAAAGATTAAGAAGAAAACTAAGAGAGAGAAAGAGAAGCTTGAGGAACTATTCATCTTGTTCTACCTTTGGAAGCTTTGGCCAAACCTCCCCCTCCATCTTCCAACCTCTTCCACTCATCTTCTTCCCTTGATCCTTTGAGGTAAGTTGATACCCTCGTCCCAATCTACAATCCTACTGTTTTAGAATTTCAATATGTTGAGTTTGAATTTTTGATAGTTGTTAGAATCTTGAACCCTCTTCATTAATGTTGCTCGCATGACCTTGAACTTCAATTTGAACCGATTAGAATTTTGATTGGTTAAGTTTTGATTCCTATAGAATTTTGAAATTGAGTTTTTGCTAGGGTTTCCATTAGGAATGTTATTCCCATGATATTGATCTATGGACATCTCCAATTATTTTTCTTGGAAGCTAGGGTTTTGAGAATTGATTAACTAGTATAAGTGATTTTCAAACTTTAAGATTTTGTTTTACCATAGATTTCTTGCTATCTGTGATGTGTACTAATTAGTTTTGAAAGAAAAATTCATTTTGATAATTAAATGCATGTAGCCGAATTGGTTCTGTTTTGGGACAAGGGGCAATTGATTTTCCAACTAGCTTTTGAGTGTGTTTAATGCTTGTATATGATTTTGGGTGTAAAGGAAAGATTTTTTCCTAACTAGTGTTATAAGAACTTGGGTATTTTGATTGCTAAAGACTATGGAAAATTTATTTCTACATGAAATTAGAAACTTGTAATGGAAGTTACGTTTTGGGTTGTGACATTGTTTTGGTAACTTAATGAATTGCTTGGTAAAAATGGGAAAGTTTTTATGAATTTGCAAAGTTTTTATAACTGTAATCTTATACCTGCTAAATGTTGCTTGGTTGATTTCGTCTGATTGCTTATTTTTTTTTGATAAGCAAAGATTGTATTAATAGGGAGCACAAGCGGTGCCCCAACCCAATACAAGAGAAAAGAGATGGTTCTAGAGGAAATCAACAAAGCAAGAGCAAAACACAGCAAAACACAATGACAGAAGGGGAGGAAAAATAGTAGAGGAATTACACACCAAATACTGAAATCTCAACTCTATAATGCTTATTAGAACTTTGATATTGTTTTTGGAAGTGACCCTTTTTCCTCTGTGTTTCATTTGGATGGATCGTGGGTGTTTCATCAAACCATGCCAAGCAGACCATCAGAGTCCACTATTTCATCAAATAGTACAAGTATTCTTAGGGACTTCTCCCAGTATTAGAAGGACTTCTCCTATCAAGTATTGTACAGGACTTCTCCTAGTATTCTAAGGACTTCTCCTTTCAAGTATTCTTCTGGACTTCTCCTCACTAGTATTCTACAAGACTACTCCTGATTCCCTTTACAAATTGGCTTTGTTTTTCCACAAAATTCTCTTCAGTAAAAGTGGGTAGAAAGATGAAGCGCGGATTACAAAGAGGATATGAGTTGAAGCTTCTCTGTTTGTTTTGTGTGTGACTAAGATAAGAGTAACACTCTATGGGTTCTTCACACATGTGGACGACTTTACTCAATAAAGGATGGCTTGAAGCTTTTTGAGTTAAAGCAATGGAAGCTTGGTTCTTTGGGAAACTTGGTAGAGATATTCAATGGGTTGTGTTCAAGTCGCCAAGTTGTTCCGGAAGCTGACTTTTCTATTTATATCTTCAATAGAAAGTCTTCATTGAGTATTGACGAAGAAGAGAAAATAGATATGTTAGTGCTCTTGCTTCCTTGTGAGTAACGGCTACTTCTGTAATTCTGGAATAGCATTAAATGCGTTCTGTCATGCATTAATTGTTTTGGTTGACATCGTTTGGCGCGTTACTGTATTCAGCCTTGAGCTTTTGTTTGGACATTATATCCCAGTGCATGCTAGCTAAGAATCATTAAATGTTCTGAACCAGAGATTTGAATTTCAACGTTGACGAGATACTATGTTCAGAATTTCACGTTCTTGATTGCACAAAAGTAGCTTGATTTGAGGAAAAGCAGAGAAGCAGAGGAACCGAGGAATAAAATATTAATTGTGTCCTTTTCTTCATTCTGCAATCAACAGTGCTTCATTTAATGTGCTGACGAGGTAGATGATCTTTAAAGCAAGAAGCGATTATGATGGATGAATTCTTCAGAATTTTTTTTTGTCGAACAATTTCTTTAATGCTTATGCCAGACGGATTCTTCATAACCTCATGGCAAAGAAGCTTTCTGGCATTTATGTCTCTTAAGCACTTCAATGATTTAGGCAGACGGATTCTTCATCATGACATGGCACACGTAGTCTTTGCAGAATTTTTAGAAGTTCGTCACTGAGTGAGTAGTCAACTGAATTATGCTGTTAGGTAGTCAATTGTATTGCATAGGCGGACGGACTCCTTGTGCCGAACGTTCTCTCCTTTTGTGCTTCTGTTAAAGTTCTCCTTTTGAATGGGTTGTCACCCAACTACTTTTGCATAGAGGCTAGAGATACTTCAAAGCTGGAGATGTTTCTTCAGGCTTGTGACCAGACTTACTCAACTTTGGCAAGACAGTCTTCCAGTTGGTCAAAGCGTATTTAAGCACCGGACTATTTCAACTTTATCACGTGTACTTTGGTGTTGAATGAGCATAGATGCTTTAGTGCTTTCCAAAGGATGTCTGTTTACTTTTAGGTAGGCTTGACCTTTAGTGTGTCGTCAGACTGTTCCTGCTTGATTGCTTTCTCTGTGCATTCAGACAGTTCCTCTTGAAAACGTATGCAATTGTTTCTTTAGTGAGGACCCAGAAGATTTCTTCTTATTTTGCCTGTCTTTCATATTTCTATGACTTGATAATGCCTTGTGGTTTATGCTGTCCTTTACGAAGATAATTTTCCCTGGACATAAAGATGTTCAACGAGTTAGGAATTCTTCCTCAGGAATATCAAGTTATAACTAAATTGTTAATTATCAAAACATAATGATTCATTTTAATAATTTGAATCTATCAATCTCCCCCTTTTTGATAATGACAATTTCTTTCGAGAAAAAGGTTTATATTAAACCCAAAAATTTTTTTTATTTAGAGCGAGTGCTACGGTTTTACAGATAGATTGTTTTCCTTAAAATATTTCATTATCTAGAAAAACATGATATATCTTGGCAGTTTTTGCATACAAGTGTATTTTTGTGCCTTAACGTTATTTATAGTAAGCATGAGACTTTTAGTGTGTTGGCATTGGTTCTTGGGCGGACGGAGACAATATGTACTTCTGAATTATTAACCGTCCTCTAAGAGAAATAGCTTAATCTCCTAAAGTTTGTTTATATTTGCTCCCCCTAAGTCTGATACTTCTTCTCAGTTCAATTTCTCTATATTTCTAGTTTACTCCCCCTAAACTAGTGCTACATTTTCTCTATTTTTCTTCCCCTTTATCCCCTTTTGCACTATTCTCTTCTAATGCTATATTAATCCTCTATTCTTAGCCTTAATCTCTTTTAACCTTTTTCTCTACTCTTCTCCCCCTTTGGCATTATCAAAAGAAAATTACGGCAATTAAAACATTAAGATCAAAAGTAAAATTGAATCAGATATGTATATATATAGCCAAAACTACAGCAAAATAAGAGTAAGATTGTTCAAATAAAAGACTGAGAGGAGAGTTTAGGGATCGAAGGGCTTCTTCAAATGATCAAACAGTCGGTTTAGCGTTGCTTGCACCATCCTAAATTGGGCATCCATCTGCTCCTTGATATCCTTTCAGATTTCCTGATTTTGGTTCTTCATCTCATCTCGCAGCTCCTAGGTTTCTTTGGCATGAATGGCTTGTACCTCGTCAAGTTTTTCTTTCAACAGGACAAGCTGGGTTTGAGCATCGAATTGATCTATGGTAAGAGAATTGGTGTTGACACCATCTTATGCCGGAACCTCAGCTTCCTCGTGAGAGATGTCCTTGGGCAAGGCAACTGATATCAATTGAGCAGTGGAGATCACATTACTCAAAGGATCTTCAGGAATATCAGTGGAGATATGTTCGTGAAGAGGGTTCTAAGGAGCATCGCAGTTGCACCCATGGAATTTGGAGGTGTGTTGAGCAAGTCTTTGGAGATTGTAACTGTTTGAGACAACTTTATGGTTGGCATGTGTGATGGTGAACTTTGTGTGGCTGTGGGAAATGATGGATATGGTTGTGGTTGTGGTTGAGGTAGTTTAGCAATCAGAATAAGCGACCATGATCCAGATTGAATCACAACGTTTTTGACGCCATGAATCAAATTGTATGGTATGGTGCTTACATGAACGTGTCTGAACACAGACAGTTCCCAATTGTGGTGGAAAACGCCATACCTGGTCCGCATGGCGAATATGAATTGGATGCCATCGTGAGCAGGTCGAGACCAAAGACGTGCCTTAATGCAGAAATCATAACCCATCAGATCTAGAAGTAGAATGGGGAAATATACAGCATTTTCCGTCAGAAGCATCCTAGGAGTCTTCAATGAAAGTGACGTGATGCTTCGTCTGAGCTTCTTTGGAATGTTAGCCAGGAAGGTTATGATTTCTTTGTTCATGGATTCCTTCTGTGTGGATGAGTGAGGCGCTTGAGCGACACAGTCTGGTTTGGATTCAGATGAGGAAGTTTTTGCCGTAGGCTTTTTTTGTAGACAGATGCTCATCTAAATATGGATCTGTATCGACTGCATGAATGACTTCATCTACAGTTTCTTCTTTCTCTTCAATCCTCTGCCTCTTTGGATTAGTGGCCTTGGACTCACGTGACTTTGTCGTTGTTCTGGCAAACCGGACGGATGTAATAATCAGCTTCTGGGTTTGCTGCATTCGCCTTCATTGGTTTTGAGGTGTTTGTTTCAGTAGGACTAGAATGTTTAACGTCAAGTGGACGAACTTCACTTGTAGAAGGTGCTTCAGTGGGAAGAGAATTCTGAGATTGTAAGGTTGAAGGATTAGTGGACTTTGGTGGAGACAGCATCTCTGGACCTTTATCACTTGTCCGGACGGACTTAGTGTTAGAAGGCTTGTTGGTGGTTTTGGCCAGATACAAATAAGTTGGGTTAATGATTTTCCTGTATAGCATGATTCTTGGGACAATACTCTTACCCCATTTCTTAGCGTCTTTTGACCAGTGAGGCCTCCATTGCGGTGTACCATAGGGAAACGGAGACTTGGTGCTCAACTTTACTCTTACCCAGTGGCAGTTATCAATGTTGCACATTACAGCAAGAGGAGGAGGAATAGAGACTGGACCCACGAGAGATGGATACGTGCATGACTCCTTAAGACTCAGAGCCACCAGTATGATCTTGAAGGCGGTTGCAACAAGCAGTCCCATGTCAGGAACATTGAACCACTTGGGAGAGAGAGCAGGTTCTCCAGGAGCAAGTGTTAGTGCCATACGCACATTCTCAAGATGCTTTTCAGACTCCAATGTGCTTAGGTGCAGAGATCGTCTTGCAGAGAGTTCCTCAAGAAGTGTCTTTCTTATTTCAGGCCATTCATTTTCATTCCTGCCAAGCCACTGAGCGATGCACCTGTAACCACAGTTTCCATCATCCTCAACATCAACTATGTCTTCCACAAACTCATGAAACAAGGTTGGCACGTGTGGAAGGTATTTTTCAAGTGTGGTTGACGGTCGAGCATTTTCTGGAATAGACTCCAGAGAGGGCTTCTTAACATTCTTCACCAAAGCAGCTATTGGCAAAGCATCTTCATCATCTTCTGAGGAAGGCGTATTTTGTTTGGTGGTAGTGGTAGCTGTTGCTTGGTATCCCTTTACTAGACGTCTCTGTTTCGGTTCGGGATCGGACGGAAGCTCTATTTCTGTTATTTTACCAGAATTAGAGATTTGGTGCCGTTTTGTAGGTGGAGGAGCACTAGTAGTGGTACCCCTCTTTGCTCTAGAGGTTCTGGTTCTTGGAGGAGAGGGGCTTGCCTCCTTGGCTTGTACTGTTTGGTCATTGTTGCGAAGTTTCTTTTCCCAATTTGTTAGCAAAATCTCGGGAACTTCGGAGGTGTCGATGTCTAACCTCATTTTTCTTACATCCCCAAACTTGATGGGGGTAGGGTAGACGTAGTCGTGCTCAATGAACTCATTTTGTTCTTTTTCTTTGTCGATGTGCTTCTTCTTTCCCATCATGGCAGTGATGAGCGCACCATAAGGAAGGTTGGATACTGGACTTTCAAGAGTGTTTACCATATGATGAAAGATCAAGTATGGAAGGTTGATCTTCTGCATGTTCATTATTTGGTAGAGAGCCCAGTGCAACAACTTGTTGACCAGGTCACGAGCCCCTTCCTTAGGGATTACGATCTTGCTCAGAACAGCATGTGGAAACTTGCATTCGTCAACCAGATTGTTGACATAGTTTCCGTGTGTGTTTGGGTCTTCCTTCCATATGAAGTTAGGTTTGATGGCAGACGTCTCCCACTTGGGTGAGTAAATGACCCCTTCATTTACCTTGACGTCAAGAGTGACGGCAATATCTCCAGGGCCAACATCTGTTAAGACCCTCATGCATCTGATTTTGATGAAGAGGTGCTTTGTCTTCACAGCACATTCGAAGAACTCCTTCACCAGGGGTTCAAGAACAGGGTTTTCTGAAACCTTCTTGAGGTTGTTCCAATCTTGGAACAATACTAGATTCAATCCAGCAACTTTGACGTATTTGTAGAGTGAAAGTTCAAGATATCTGGGTGAGACCAGATCTCTTTCTCCTAGGTTAGGGAACTTTTGTATTCCTATCTTCTCTTCTTGTTCACGGTGATTTGCAGCAATGTTTTTCTTTCTCTGTTCTACCACAGCTTCTTGAGCAGGGGTTAGCTTTGGCTTAGCTGCGATTTACTTCTTGGGAGCCATTTGTGAGTTTTGTTAGAATCAAACAATTTAATGAGTAAATTATTTTGATAAATAACAATTTCGCTAAGTGTTACTGACTTCCTTAAAAGTTTTCATATTCAGGAACACTTGTTGATTGAAGACATGCTGCGAGGATTTCGACAAAGCATTATCAAAAAGCAAGTGGAGAAATCCGTCCGCCTATGTGAATCAGTCTGCCTCTAGAGAAGAGTTCGTCAGCCTGTGATGAACGTCTGATTGATCAGCTACTTAACTCATGAAGAATACTTGAGTTGACTAAAAGCAATGATTGAAGACTCGTGCAAAACGAAATATCCTGAAGGTGATCGTTTGTTCAACCCAAAGATGAGCTGTCGTGCACCTCTTGGTGGTTCAGAGCATTAATGACGAAAGAGACAGAATTAAGCACCTCATTCCTTGAAGATTCAAATCCTCTGACATTCCTTAATTCAAGCTGCTTTTGCTGAATTAACGGCGATACTTTTTGATCATCGTATCTCCTCAACGGTCAAATTCAAATATTCTGGTCAGAGCATTAATGACTGAATTAGCTATAATGCATAAGCATTAATTGCAGACTCTATGGGTCGAAGCAAAAAACATCACCAGACGATACCGTCTTTCATTGTTGAAGAAACATTCATTATCTGGCAGATTGCAACAGCAGATGCAGAAGTATCCGTTACTCACAATCAAGCAGAAATTCAAACGGAACTATTTTTGAAGATCTTCAGCAAAGCCTCCAGCCATCATCCTACTGAAGATATAAATAGTGGACTTAGCATCAGCTTCAACTTGGCGACTCTTACACGGTCAAAGCATTCAAACCTTCCAAGTCTATCTACGATTAGAACAAGCTTTAAGCCAAGATACTCAGTAACCTTAACCTACTCATTTTCTGAGTTCTGTCGCCAACTAGTGTGAAACCTCTTACAGAGTGAAAACTCTTATCCTTTCTCACACAAGCCATTCAGAGAACCAACTTGTCTATCATCTCTGAATTCTGTTCTTCATATTTTCTACCCACTCTTACTGAAGAGATTCTTGTAGAAACTAAGTCTTCTTGAAAAAGAACTGGGAGGAGTCCTGTCTAACACTCGAGAGATAAAGGAGAAGTCCTAGAATACTTGTAAAGGAGTAGTCCTCAGAATACTGGGAGAAGTCCCTGAGAACACTTGTACTATTTTGTTTAAATAGTGAAAATCTTGGTGAAGCCAAGGACTGGACGTAGCCCTGTCGATTAAGGGGGTGAACCAGGATAAATATCGTGTGTGCTTTATTGTTCAAGCTTTAAGTTTATTTTCGCTGCACATTTTTGACAAACGCTTTTGAACTAATAATAACTATTCAAACCCCCCTTTCTTGTGCGGTTTTATTACTATCAAGTTTTGCAGAAAATGGTTAGTGGAAGCAAGAGCGTAGGCAGAGAAGAGCAAGAGATTCAGAAGATGGAAAATGAATTGTGAGTGTGAAGTTTATTTTTCTCAGGCTCTTTTATTAAGTGTGTATAGAATCCAAAAGGTTTTGCTCGTTCCACGTAGTGAAATGATTAGCTTTGCAGTTGATGTGAGAGAATGAATGTTGCACGCGCATTAAATGAAAATCTTTAAATGTGTAGTCATGGCAGTTGAAAGATTTAATGCGTGTTGAGGAAGCTAGTATATGAAACGATACAGCTATTTACCAATAATCTGTACGTGGGCGACGTGGACTCTGGATCGTGTTCTTTCAGTTATTCCCAGACGTTCTCTGTTGGATGTTGCAGTTATTGTGAGACTGAGTCATCACCGGGCGATACCAATCCTTGGTTTTCTTGTCCCTTTATCTTTTCGTGTTAGACTGTATCTGGGTCAAACGTTGTCATCTTTGGTGTTCGTCTGGCTTCATACATGTTGTCATTTTACTGCCGCCTTATCATTCTTTCAGCATGCACTTTGATGGTTAGCTTTGTCATCTTCTTGGTGAATCAGCAAGCTTGGAAAGAGCCTCAATCATACCTGTGTCTTGCCCTGCAAACACTTATAGAGAGTTTCTACCATAGAATTTCATTAGTAGGATTAGTACATTATCTGGTAGTATTACTTGTCAGATACACGTAACTTAGAGTACTCCTGTGAGATCATTTTTCATGATCTATGAGTTTTGAAATGAATATCATTATGCTATTACAGCGTGCTTCAAGATACACTTTCTGACAGGATCACCGCAGAGGGATAGTACATTTGAATTTGTAGGTATAGGTTTGAGTCTGAAAATATGAGTTTGAAAAGTTATCAGAACGGAACTGAAAAAGGTGTTCGTTTGGCTTCTGATAGATTATCACTCATATGCCCTCGTCCAGACAATAACGAAATGTGATCCTCCGGAAGATCTTCTCCTTCTTGTTTTTAATCATATGAAGGCTGATGCTTGACTTCTAAGTACTTGTTACGAAACTGAATGTAATTGTTGTTATTGAGGGCGTTGCTGAGCTCTTTTGGAAAGAGCATCCTCTTATCATCCTATTGGAAGATTGAAGTATATTTCGCTTGGGCTTAATAACTAATCAAATTTTGTTGATCATTATTGGTAGTGGATGTTTCTCTTGGTTCTGGATTTTGTGCAGCATAGAACATTGTACACTTTTGGTACCCATATTTTCTTGGGTCCAGCTGGTTAGTTTTATATATATATATATATATATATATATATATATATATATATATATAGATATATATTAACGTACTCGTATTTAAGATTTTCTGAAAATGTCGTACCGTGTACCGATACCGTACGCGTACCAGTGCAATATAGTCGGTCGCTGTAGTTAAAAGTGGTTGTTTAAGCCTTTAGGTTGAGTAGGATGATCCGCAATCATAAAGAGACCTTTAGTCTTCACCACACCCGATTGGAATTGCGAAAGTCATTTAATAAAAGAATAATCATCTGGTATTGAGAGAAATCATCAACCAAACATTCTAAGTTATTTTGTCAAACATATAAACGCAAATGATATGGTGACACTAATCCAAATGGAGTGATTGTGATAGATTAATTGCTGATAACAACAACTTCAGTTTGAAGTTTCAATTTCCAGAGTTCACAGTTCTAAGTGATGCTGAGTTCTTGATTTGCGAGTTGCTGCAGTGAAATCTCGCGTACATGAATGTGTAATGGTGCTAGCTTAGTGAGAAAGTACTGAGACACAGATTTCATTGTTGGTCGCAAGCAAGGATTGGGATTTAAGCTTGCCAGTGCTGCGTTGGCAACCTGAATTATGTCAAGTAAAACATTATTCATGCTTGGAAGCGAAAGGCGTGGGTCCAGTATTTCACATAATGTGATGTTTTCAGTTGAAGCTGATTGAAGTGATGACAGTATTTCCTCAGGATACCTTCCCACTAAAGTTTCAAGTGCCACAACTCCAAAGCTATAAACATCACACTTTTCACTCACAACCATAGTATATGCAAGCTCTGCATTAATCGATTCAACATGATCAAGTTAAATGATCCAAAGCACAAATGGTTGAAAATTAATTGAATTAAGGAAAATACACAATTTCATGAAATAGAATTACTAACTAATGCACCTACATGATATATGATATATGTATGTTATAGGCATGCTCTCCATTGAATTATATAAACAAGAGGACATAGGGAATAGCATAAGGGGCTAAAAAATGTGAAAGAAAATGAAAAATGTACCTGGAGCTATATATCCAATGGTTCCAGCAACTATAGTTCGATTGGATGAATCTTGTTTGAGGATTCGGGCAGTGCCAAAGTCTGAAACACTAGGCTGCCACTCTGTGTTAAGTAAGATATTGCTGGAAGATATGTCTCTATGAATTATTGGAGGGACGCAGTCATGGTGAAGATATGACAAAGCATGAGCAACACCTTTAACGATGTTAACCCTCTTTCTCCAATCCAATTCCATTGCTTCCGCATCATCATACAAGACAGAGAACAAGCTTCCCCTCTCCATGTATTGATAGATCAAAAACATGATTCTCTTGTGCAAGCAGAATCCAAAAAGCTTCACAATATGCCGATGTCTTGTTTCTTATAGCAACTTAATTTCATTTCTAAAACTCGCATCCAAAGCGGGCACCTCTGCTTCAAAACCATGGAGCTTCTTCAATGCAACTACCTTGCCACTAGGTAATTGTGCCTTGTAAACACTCCCATATGCTCCTGTTCCAATGCAATACCGGAGGTCAAAGTCTTCAGTTGCTCTAATGATGTCTTCATATGCCATGTTTCCATCATAATTCCATATGCAAAACACATCCCCGTTCTTAGCTGTGTTTGCATGTTTGTTCTTAACTGCATTTTTATGAAGCTTGATATACATGGTTAATGAGAAGGCAAGGATTACGAAAAGGAGAATAGGAACAACTATGACTAGATTATTTTGTGTTACTTTGTTTCTTATCTTGCTTATTTTGTCACTCGTGTGTTTATCAGGTGCACAAGGTTGGATTCCGTAGGTGATTTGGTCATCCAAAAGATCACTGCAAAGATTCTTGTTCCCTCTCAGAAAACCATGGTTACCATCCGGAATAGGACCCTTCAAATTATTGTAGGACATGTCCACATATACATCATGAGAGAACAGAGGTACTGATCCAGTAAGGTTATTGTAGCTTAGATCCAAATAGGTTAACTGTTGCAAGCGTCCAAGCTGTGGTGGTATATCACCAGTGATGGAGTTGTTACCTAGTTTCAAGCTTTGCAAGTGGGTTAATTTATCTAGATTAGAAGGGAGGGGACCAGTGAGAAGATTGCTGGAAATGTCAAGCTCATATAACATGGTCATATTTGAAAGTGAAGGAGGCAAGGTTCCATTGATGGAGTTGTAACCTAGTTTCAAGATTTGCAAGTTGGTTAATTTATCTAGATTAGAAGGGAGGGGACCAGTGAGAAGATTGCTGGAAATGTCAAGCTCATATAACATGGTCATATTTGAAAGTGAAGGAGGCAAGGTTCCATTGATGGAGTTGTAACCTAGTTTCAAGATTTGCAAGTTGGTTAATTGGCCAAGATTAGAAGGAAGGGAACCAACCAGTAGATTGTTGGAAATGTGAAGATAATATAATTGGGTTAGATTTCCTAGTGAATGAGGTATCTCACCTTCAAGAAAATTGGCAGACAGATCAAGATAAGTGAGTTTGGAGAGAGTACCGATTTCTTGTGGGATACTCCCTCGCAGCTGTACTCCACTAACAATGAGTTTTTCTAAATTCCAGAAAGCAGAGAGGTTAAGTGTTGTGAAATGAACTTCAAGAAGATTGTAAGAGATGTCTAGGTGTTGCAATAGACTTAGATTTCCTAGTGAATGAAGTATCTCACTTTCAAGAATATTGGCAGACAGATCAAGATAAGTGAGTTTAGTGAGAGTACCAATTTGTGGCTCACCTTGAAGAGAATTGGTAGACAGATCAAGGTAAGTGAGGTTAGTGAGAGTACCAATTTGTGGCTCACCTTCAAGAAAATTCTCAGACAGATCAAGATGAGTGAGTTTAGTGAGAGTACCAATTTGTGGTGGGATATTCCCTCGCAGTTGTACTCCACTAAGAACGAGTTGTTCTAAATTCTGGAATGCAGAGATGTTCAGTGTTGCGAAATGAGAGCCTGCTTTAGGAGAATGGTAGATTTTTGTTATGCTTCCGGCCTTGTTGCAAGCGACGGGAGATGTTGTAGTATGGATTAGAAGTGTTCCACCATCCACTGCTCAGAATAGCACTTGCTTCCAATTCAACTTGCGATGATGATGATGATGATGCAGACACAGATTGAGTCCGCATAATCATAATCATGATCATAATGAGGATTGGGGCGCCATAAAAATTACTAGAAACCAAAGAATACTGCATTATTATTCTTTTCTTAAATGTGCAGTGTTGAGATGTCTCAGAAACACAACTTATGTGCTATTAAGTAGTAATGTGATAAGAATACTCACGCACCACACTTGAGTACAAGTTAACAAGGGTCAGTCAAGTCAACTAACGTCCCCATTCACTCTGCACCAACATGCACGACACGGCATGACTTTGCTTTGCTTTAATTTGAAGCACGAAATGAGATTCTTTTATGCATATATACGCAAGGATCACGACATCCATTGACATAGTGTCAACTCCGTGGAATTGCGCGTAAGCTTGGAAATTGTTTGCACATACGAGCAAAACAAACTTAGATATTGTTGACTAATCAAGTTTTTTTTTTTTTTAAACGACTAATCAAGTGTTTTTGAGATGCTTTTGTTATTTTCTGATTAATCAATTTAAATGTAAGATTACTTCATATGAGAAAATATTAGATTATACTAATGGGTGGTTAGTTCAAATAGTACATGTTTTATTCTCCTTAAGTAAGATTCCGGGTTCAAGCCTTTTTTATGGAAAAAGATCTCACTAAGAGAGTTAGCCCCATAATGATCTGGATGTTTGAGACTCAAATAGGATTGCTTCCTGCAGAGATACCTTTAAACAACAAAGAATACATTCAATTATGATTCATTCCACGTTACATCCTGTCAGCACCAAATTTTGTTCGGGTCTTTTATTTCTTTCTTTTATTGTGTTTCATTTTACTAAAAATAAAAATAGTTAGCTAATTAGTTAGTGAAAATATAAAAAAATAGGGCGTTTAGATTAATTGAGACTGTTTTTTTTCTAATTACTTTAGTTTCTAAAAAAAAAATAAAAAAAAAGGGCCAAACTGGCCCAAAACAAACCCCAGGGGTATTTCTGTAATTTCTCCCTCACTCAAACCCTAGTTCTACCCTATTTAAACCAACCTGTCACACAAACCCTAAGACTCATCATTCACTAGCCTCCACACTCCAAAAAAAAAAAACAAAAAAAATCTACATCCTTTTTTCTTCTCTTTTCTTTTTCCACTCCAAAACCCTAATCTCCCTCTCCACCACACACCACCAGCCTCCATCCCCCTCTCTCTACTCTCTATTCATGAAAAGACACATTTGCTAACATGGTAATCGATTACAACATTCTGGTAATCGATTACACTACTAGTCGTTGTAGTTCAAATGCCAAATTCAAACATGTAATCGATTACTTGATTTGTGGTAATTGATTACTGTTTATGTGTGGTAATCGATTACTCAAAGCTTGTAATCGATTAGATTGAGTCCAGAATTCAGTTTAATAATTTTTTAAAGCCTAATTGAGTACTTCTACTTTATTTTAATTGTAAAAATATATTATACTCAATTAGTTAATTATTTATGAGTGTTCATATATGTTATTAAACTGGTGTTTTTGAATCTTGATCTTGATTCACATATTCAATATTCATTAAATGACAATTTGTAATGTTCTTCAATTATGATAAGAAAAAGAGTTTTCTTATTCCTCTGTATAAATTGTTTTTCCAATTTTAAATTTGTTCCTGTCTTTTCTTCCTTGACTTGGTGGAAATGAATTCAATATATTCTGTTCCAACTACTCATTAATTGTTCTATACGAAGTTTCATTGCTCTCTCATTTGAACACTAATAATGGCTCTAAATTGGTATTTTCATGAAAGAGAGAAAGCATACACTTGTTTAATGTACTTGTCAGAGGAGGAACACCTTTTCCTTGTTTGAGTTTAGTACTTTTTATTCACTTTTGAAACTCCATTTCAATTGATTATTTCATTGCCATCCCTCATGTATTAGTGACTTATAAAGTGACTAATACCCACATTAACTTTCTGCCTGATTATTAGTTGGTCATTACTCATTCTAATGAAGAATCTATGTCACTGTCAGACCCCATAACTGCAAACTAGTAGTAATGTCTTCCCAAGTTAATTTCTATGAACAAAACATAGTTACATTAGATCCAATTGATGCACATGAAGCAAAAGACATGAATAGTTTTATAGTGTGTTAGGATCAGCTTCTATTTCTTCATAAGCTACTCATAGAAACTTCTCTTCAGAATTGATTTTGACTTTAGAATCATCTGTAGAATGATTTCTAAACATGAACAAGCTAGGAAACAGACCGTGTTGATACAGGATCACCTTGAACTGTTTTACATTTTTTTTATTGTATGGTTTTTGCATTTACAAGCTTTGAAAAGCAAGGATTGGTGTGAAGCTGGAACTATCAGTCAACACCAATTTAAGAAAGAAACTGAGGGTACTTGGAGCAATGGAAGTGAAAACAGCTCAGACATAAATTTAGAACTCTCAAGAACATCAATTTCAAATAGTCCTGTATCTCCCCAGAACAATAAAAGCCTTCTACCCACTTCATTGAAGCCCACCAGCATAACCCAGCTCCTTCAATTCTCATCAAGGCCAAACCTCCAAGATGAAGAAGGCTTTTGCAACATGTTTCACAGCATTGATGAGCACCAGAACTTTTGGCCCTGGCCTGAGCAGCACCATTTTCATTGACCTTATTAATGATTTTCAACATCAATGTTTCAATGATATGAGGGACAAAAGTTAATTAGGCATTATACAACACAACCTTTTTATATCAGTTTTTCAATTCATGTTGTAGATTTGGTGTATAAAGTATGAACAAATTAATCTGCTTGAGGCATGAGGTGTTGGTGGACTTTTGAGTAGCACAATTTCTTCTACAATGCAATTTATAGTATTGCAAAATAAAAAAATGTATTTTTGCTGGGTTTAAATAAAAAAGTTACAAGTTCTCTATGGTAGAAGTTCCCCTTAAGTGGCTTTCGAGCCTTTAAATTTTTTAATATAGTGATAGTGATAGTGATGTAGCATTTAAGTATGAGCATATTGTTAAAAGAGTTTTTACGTCTTTTAATAAAAACCTATACTTAAGCTGCGCTCAAACCTATTTTAAGATTCAATTGTAGTATAGTACGGGTGTTATCGATCCACAGAGAGCAAATGTGTAAGAGTGCCGTTCTTTAATTAAGAAGTTAAGCAGAAAGAAAATAAGAGATGTTTGTTTAGAAATACTTGTATTTAAAAGCATGAAAATAAGAAAGCAAAGGTTTGAGAGATAAACAGATTGGGAAAACAGTTGGATTATGGTTTCATACTTCACTATTCAGGATTTATTTTATTCTTGATTACAATTACTTAAAACCTTTAATTTATTCCCGCCAGTTCTTAACTAACTCACCTATTCCTAGTATGAGAAGTTGATTCAATTACTTTCCTAATTACCGCTTCCACAGATAATTAATCAAAACAATTGTAAATATGCAGGCGTTAAAGAACTAGGTGATCTAACGCTATTCCTAGCAAATTAGCTTCCCATAGATTAAACAGTTTATGTCAGATTAATAGAGTAGCTTCCACATACAAGATTAATCCCAAATCAGATGAAAGGTGATCAAGCAATCATAAGCAATAAGAGCAAAATTGTTCAATTGAAATTAAAGATAGAAAGTAAACAAAGAAACAAATAGAATCCTTTCAAGATGAAGTACTACGCCTAAATCCAACTAAAAGAGAGCTTAGTTATCCATAGGATGGAAACTAGCTTGCTTACAAGGAGAATCAATAAGGATTTAGGAGATGATGAAGAATCCGAGCATCCGTTGATGAAAATCCTCTTTTCCTTCTCAAATTAGAGCTCTCTCACGTCCAAGGGGTGTTTGGAGGAGACTAGGGTTGAAAGATACCCCAAATAGGCCAGAAATCACGTTTTTATAGATGCTGGGCGCCGCAGGGGCGCTTAGCGCCACCGACGGACGCCCAGCGGCCTGGGCTTGGGCCGCGGCGCTAAGCCGCGCGAACAGGGCGCTAAGCCGCGCGAACAGGGCGCTCAGCACCGCTGTTCCTTATGCTGGGCGCTAAGCCCTTTAGTTAGGCGCTTAGCGGCCCATGTCACCTTCTTCATGATCGCTGGGCGCTTAGCGCCCGAGGCCAGCGCTAAGCGGCCAGCACGCACCTGCTCCTCAACGCTGGGCGCCTAGCGGCCCGGTGCGGCGCTTAGCGCCCAGAATGCCCCTTTTTGCTCCTTTTTGGGCGCTAAGCGCCCAGAATCTTGATTCCTTCATATTTTCTTCAATTCTTTGCCTCTTTTGGGTCCTGAAACATGTGAAAAACACATCAAAAGCACAAGAAACACATTTAAAAGCTTAGAATCACCTTACTCTTTTATTTAACCAAAAACTCTATAAATAAAGGGTATTTTATAATGAAAAACAATGATAAATGCCATTAAAAACATACGAAAACTAATAGCAAATTGGCATTTATCACATATGAAACAAGTAATATCCAATCTATAAATCTCGTGAACCTAATTTTTAAATACATACACTGAACTCAATAGGCTCAACTCCACAGTTACAAATTAATAAACTCCAATCTGTCTCCTAGAAATCAAAAATAAGGAAATCATATTAAAAACTAAGATACAATCATTTTCTAGTTCTGATTTTTCCAAGCATTATATATCCAACACAGAAAAAAAAGTGTCACAATTCTCTGCAACTGACAGCATCATCTCATCAAAGGAGGAGGTTCCCCTAAACAGTAAGAGCTCGCAGCTTCATCTGACCTTAATTGTCAGAGAATAAAAACTTTATAAGAAAATAAAAACTTTGTAAGATCACTGATCACTATGTTATCATAATTTTAGTTGAGAATTGAAATTCACAAATTACATCTTGTTGTTCCATTTTCGGATCCTTTACTTCCATTTCTTTTAGATCAAATTTCATCAGGCATTGAGAGAAATCATCAAACAAACATTCTAAGCTGTTTTGTCCAACACATGAACACAAATGATCTGGTTACACTAATCCAAACAAGAGTGTTCACGATGATGATACATTAGTTTCTGTCAGAATATTAAGATATTAAGGAAGAGAATCAAGTAAGATTTGGTCAACGAATCAAGAGTAATTAGGGAGGAGATCAGCAATAATTAGGGAAATTATATCTCAGCATTAATTCTTGTAATATTTTGTTTCCTTAATTAGTGAGCTCAGCTGTAATATAAATAGGCTCTGCCTACAAGCTTTTGATTCAAGCAATAAAATAATTTCTATCTATCTTGTGTCTTCTAATTCAATATGGTATCAGAGAGCAGTGTCCTTTGATTCTGACCAATTCCACCACCTTCTTCTTTTTTTTCTTCTTCTGAGCCAACAACCTGAGATCAACAAACCATGTCAGACGTTGAAGATAACTCTGACACCAACCCAACTCAAAACAAAACCCAGAAATCGGTCAACATCCCTGATGATTTGACCCTTCAGATTGCGGCCTTGCTGCGGAATAGCCTTGGAGCACAATCCTCAACAACCAATTCTGAGAATCTGTCTCTCGGAATCAAACTCAGTGGAGATAATTATCCACTATGGGCAACCTTAATGAAGAAAGCTATTGGAGACAGAGGACGAAGCGCTCATATCACCGGAGAACCTGCACCTCCATAAAAAACAGATCAAGGATACACATGCTAGGAGCAAGATGATCAATGTGTATTTACCTGGTTGATTCAGAACATTGAATCACATCTAGTGAACAACGTCTCACAGTACCCAACAGCAAAGAACCTGTGGGATGGTCTAGCTTTGACATATGGCACCAGAATTGATTCTTTGCAGGTATTTGATCTTCTTAGAAGGGCGAATTCATTGCGGCAAGGTAGTGACACCTTGGAAGATTGTTGGAACAAGCTACAGAATCTCTGGATTGCCATTGATCGGCAAGACCCAAATCCGATGACATGTCCTATAGATATTCAAGTTTACAACAACAAAATACAGGAACCGAGATTGTACCAGCTTCTCGTAGCCATCAATGACAGGTTCGAACCAATCAAAAGAGATACTCTCAAATGCGAACCTCCCCCTTCAGTCGAAACAGCTTTCGCCACCGTAAGGCGGGAGGTCGCAAGGCTTCACATATTGAAAGCGGCAACCTCTGAAATCGACTCATCATCGGGGATCGGTGCGGGTCTAGTGGCCAGAACAGCAGGGGATCGAGGAAACAAGGACGCGGAGCAAGCGGCCGGCAAAACCAAGGCTCGTTCAAGGGACAAGGAAGATAAATCAAAATTAGTGTGTACCCATTGTGGGATGAAGAAGCACACTAAGGAAACGTGCTTTAGGATTGTGGGTTATCCTGAATGGTGGACAGACAACCACAAGGAGAAGGCTGAACCACGAACAGGAAGGGCTGCCGCCGCCACTGCTTGCTTCCACGATCGAGCAGTCACTCCAGGGCCACCGTACCATCGCGACGGAGACAGAGAGACCGCTGGCAGCCACCGTGCAAAGGACAACGGAGAGGGAGCCTCAAATCGCGCCGCCAGCGAACGCGAGAGGACCAACAGCGAACGTGAATGGAGCAGCGGCGCTGCATCTTCAGTGGCTTCCAACAAAGGTTCTGACCTAGGAACCTATGGTAGTGGGTTTGGGATCCATGACCCAAGCCCAATGTCTCCTAACACATATTTTTTGACAGCAGATTTTTTGACAGAAATTGGGCCACAAAAAATTGGGCTGAAAACTGATTTTTATTCTAATTTCTGTTCTGATTTTTATTCTGATTTTTTAATTAGAAGTGATAAAACAGAGTCCAAAGCTTATATAGCCCAATCAGCTACCAAGGATAATTCTGGAAAATCGACAGACTGGATATTTGACTGTGGGGCCACAGACACTATGACCTATGATCACAATGATTTTTTAAATTTGTCCTCACCACCTAAGACTCATATTGAGACAGCAAGTGGAGAACTTATTCATGTGAAAGGAGGAGGCTCTATTATTTTTTCTGACAGAATGAAATTACATAACTATCTATATGTCCTAACTCTATCTTCAAAGTTACTGTCTATCAGTCAAGTGACCAAAGATCTTCACTGTGTGGTTCTAATGTATCCAAATTTTTGTCTTCTGCAGGACATTCTTACGAAGGAGATCATTGAGCGTGGTACTGAGCGAGGAGGCCTTTACTACGTTGACGAGGTGGTTCATCCGGGTCATGCCATGCTTGCTCACGGAACGGCTGACAGACAACTTTGGTTACGGCACCGACGTCTTGGTCATCCCTCTTTTGGATATCTTAGGTTTTTATTCCCTAGCCTTTTTCCGAATAAATCCACTACTCTAAAGTGTAAAACTTGCATTCGTGCTAAAAGTCATAGGACTTCTTTTTCCTCAAATAATACTAGGGTTGACTCTGCTTTTTCCTTAATTCATTCTGATGTCTGGGGTCCAGCTCCAAATTCTAATAAAATTCGATTTCAATATTTTGTATTATTTGTTGATGATTATTCTCGCATGACTTGGATATACTTTATGAAACACAAATCAGAAGTGTCTGAGAAATTCTTTATGTTTTACAAAATGATCCATACTCAGTTTAAAAAAAGAATTCAAATTCTTCGCTCTGATAATGGTAGGGAATTTGTGAATCAGTCTATGCAAGCTTTTTTTCAAGAACATGGCCTCATCCATCAAACCTCTTGTCCCAACACACCCCAACAAAATGGTGTCGTCGAACGCAAGAATCGCATTTTACTTGAGATGACTCGTACACTATTACTTGACTCCCAGGTTCCTACCTCCTTTTGGCCTGAAGCCCTAGCCACATCTGCATATCTCATCAACCGTCCCCCTACCCAAATTCTTGCTCACAAAACTCCCTTACAAGCTTTAGCCGCCCAAACCACCATTCTTTCCCTTCTAACCTTACCTCCCCGAATCTTTGGGTGCTCCGTATTTGTTCATGTTCCCAAAGGTGATCGAACCAAACTTGATCCTTGTGTCGAGAAATGTGTTTTTGTGGGGTATGCCATGCACCAAAAGGGGTATCGGTGCTATAATCCAGTCACTCGTCGTATTCATGTTACTATGGACTGTGACTTCTTAGAATCTGAATTTTTCTACCACCAACTTCGTGTTCAGGGGGAGACTGTTAGTGAATCACTAAGTTGGTTACATGATCTAAGTTGTTCTGATACTATTCCAACAGAGCAGGTAGATGGAGCCACTGAACCTAGTCCTATCAACATAGCCAGGGCCGACGGACTGGTTCACGTAACCAATGTCCCGATTTCGGAAGATGTCCAACATGAAGTAAATGAATCTAACTCCAATGATTTGTCACTTGATTTAGATGATGCCACTGCTCATGATGACAGTCTAGAACCAGAAGAGCTAGGATCAGAAGCGTGTGTCCTACCTCCTCGAAGGAATAGAGGTGTGCCTCCGAATCGATACTCTCCTGAGCATGTGTCCCGTGCTTCGAGGTATCCAGTGAATATAGCCAAGGGGAGAATTGTTGAAGTTGCAAAAGCATTCTCAGCTACTCTTCTCTCAGAAGATATCCCAAAAACGGCCCAGGAAGCAAGCAAGAAAAGTGAATGGAAAAAGGCGATGAACACAGAGATGGAAGCTCTTGAAAAAAATGGTACATGGGAAAAATGTGTACTACCAGCAGGAAAGAAACCAGTTGGGTGCAGATGGGTCTTCACCATCAAGTATAAGGCTGATGGGAGTATTGAGCGATACAAAACAAGGTTAGTTTCCAAAGGCTACACGCAGACTTATGGCATTGATTATTCAGAAACCTTCTCTCCGGTTGCCAAAATTGACACCATCAGAGTGTTGTTCTCAGTAGCAGCAAATAAAGACTGGCCCCTTCACCAGTTTGATGTTAAGAATGCGTTTCATCATGGAGATTTAAAAGAAGAAGTGTATATGGAAGCTCCACCTGGGTTCTCAGGAAACTTACAAGGAGAAGAAGTGTGCAGGTTAAAGAAGGCCTTATATGGGCTTAAACAATCTCCTCGTGCATGGTTTGGGAGGTTTACTATGGCTATGAAGCAATATGGATACAAACAAAGCAATGCCGACCACACACTCTTCCTTAAAAGAAGAGGAGACTTGGTCACTTGCCTCATAATATATGTGGATGACATGATCATAACAGGTAGTGATGAAGAAGAAATTTCTCAGCTTAGGAAGAATCTCTTTGCAGAGTTCGAGATGAAAGACCTTGGGGGGTTGAAATATTTCTTGGTCATCGAAGTTCTCCGATCTAAAGAAGGGATTTATATTTCTCAACGAAAGTATATTCTGGACCTATTAGCAGAAACTGGGATAGTAGATTGCAAACCTAGTGATTCTCCAATAATGGTAAACCACAAACTCAAGGTAGATGAAGGAGCTGAGCTAGCTGATAAAGAGAAGTATCAGAGGTTGGTGGGAAAGCTAATCTACCTATCCCATACTAGACCTGATATTGCATATGCTGTTGGGGTGGTAAGTCAGTTTATGCATCATCCACAGATAGAGCACATGGAGGCAGCTATGAGGATTGTCCGATATCTCAAAGGGACTCCTGGAAGAGGTATCATTTTCAGGAAAAATGGACATCTGGATATTGAGGCCTATACCGATGCTGATTGGGCAGGTAACCCAAATGATAGATGATCCACAATATGATACTTTACCTTAATTGGAGGGAATTTTGTCACTTGGAGAAGCAAGAAACAGAAGGTAATTGCATTGTCAAGTGCAGAGGAAGAATTCAGGGGCATTGTAAAATGGATAACTGAGATTATTTGGCTAAAGAAACTGATGAATGAGATTGGTTGCCCAGTGAAACTTCCAACCCCACTCAGGTGTGACAACAAGGCGGCAATCAGCATCTCAGAGAATCCTGTTCAACATGATAGAACAAAACATGTTGAAGTGGATAGGCATTTCATAAAGGAGAAGATTGAAGATGGAACTGTTGAGCTACCCTTTGTAAGATCTGAAGATCAGCTAGCTGATATTTTTACCAAGGCAGTAACAGGAAAAACTCTGGAGACAGTCTTGCACAAGTTGAGTATTGGAGACCCCACTATTCAACTTGAGGGGGAGTTTCAGAATATTAAGATATTAAGGAAGAGAATCAAGCAAGATTTGGTCAACGAATCAAAAGTAATTAGGGAGGAGATCAGCAGTAATTAGGGAAATTATATCTCAGCATTAATTTTTGTAATATTTTGTTTCCTTAATTAGTGAGCTCAGCTGTAATATAAATAGGCTCTGCCTACAAACTTTTGATTTAAGCAATAAAATAATTTCTATCTATCTTGTGTCTTCTAATTCAATAGTTTCCTTATGAACATAACTTTATGAAGCAACATAACAATCATATAAACCTGATCATAAATCTTCATTAATTGCTGATAACAACAACTTCAGTTTGAAGTTTCAATTCCCAGAGTTCACATTTCTAAGTGATGCCGAGTTCTTGATTCACGAGGTGCTGCAGTGAAATTTCACGTACATGAATGTGTAATGGTGCTAGCTTAGTGAGAAAGTACTTAGACACAGATTTCATTGTTGGTCGCAAGCAAGGATTGGGATTTAAGCTTGCCAGTGCTGCAATGGCAACCTGAACTATGTCAAGTAGAACATTCATGCTTGGAAGCGAAAGGCGTGGGTCTAGTATTTCACATAATGTGATGTTTTCAGTTGAAGCTGATTGAAGTGATGACAGTATTTCCTTAGGATGCCTTCCCACTAAAGTTTCAAGTGCCACAACTCCAAAGCTATAAACATCACACTTTTCACTCACAACCATAGTATATGCAAGTTCTGCATTAATCGATTCAACATGATCAAGTTAAATGATCCAAAGCACAAATGGTTGAAATTAATTGAATTAAGGAAAATACACAATTTCATGAAATAGAATTACTAACTAATGCACCTACATGATATATGATATATGTATGTAATAGGCATGCTCTCCATTGAATTATATAAACAAGAGCACATAGGGAATAGCATAAGGAGCTAAAAAATGTGAAAGAAAATGAAAAGTTTACCTGGAGCTATATATCCAATGCTTCCAGCAACTATAGTTCGATTGGATGAATCATGTTCGAGAATTCGGGCTGTGCCAAAGTCTGAAACACTAGGTTGCCACTCCGTGTTAAGTAAGATATTGCTTGAAGATATGTCTCTATGAACTATCGCAGGGTTGCAGTCATGATGAAGATATGACAAAGCATGAGCAACACCTTTAACAATGTTAACCCTCTTTCTCCAATCCAATTCCATTGCTTCCGCCTCATCATACAAGACAGAGGACAAGCTTCCTCTCTCCATGTATTGATAGATAAAAAACATGATTCTCCTGTGCAAGCAAAATCCGAAAAGCTTCACAATATTCCGATGCCTTGTTTCTGATAACACCTTAATTTCATTTCTAAAACTCGCATCCAAAGCTGGCACCTCTGCTTCAAAACTATGGAGTTTCTTCAAGGCAACAACCTTGCCACTAGGTAATTGTGCCTTGTAAACACTCCCATAAGCTCCCGATCCAATGCAATATTTTGAGTCAAAGTCCTGTGTTGCTCTGACAATGTCGTCATATGCTATTTTTCCATCATAATTCCATATGCAAAACACATCCCCGTTCCTAGTTGTCGTTGTGTTTGTGTGTTTGTTCTTAACTGCAGTGTTATGATGCTTGAGACACATGATTAATGAGAAGGCCATGATCATAAAAATGAGGATAGGAACAACTACGAATGGAACGCGGTTTGTCTTGCTTATTTTGTTACTTGTCTTGTTGTGAGGTAGACAAGGCTGAATTTGGAATTCAATTTGGTAATGCAAAATGTCAGTACAAACATCCTTGTTTCCTGTTAGAGCATCAAGAGAGATAATATCTGGAATGGGACCTTTCAAATAATTGTAGGAAAAGTTCACATATTGACGATAAACAAAGGGAAACCAACGAATTGTTCCGGTAAGGTTATTGTAGCTTAGATCCAAATAGGTTAAGCTTGGCAAATATCCAAGTTGTGGTGGTATATCACCAGTGATGAGGTTGTGGCTGAGGTCGATATTGACAAGATTTACTGGCATGGGTATTATGTTCCCAGTAATGGAGTTGTGACCTAGCCACAACGTTTCCAAGTTGGTTAATTGATCAAAATTAGAAGGGAGGGGACCACTGATGGAGTTGTAACCTAGTTGCAAGCTTTTCAAATTGGTTAATTGGCCAAAATTAGAAGGCAGGGAACCAACCAGTCGATTGTTGGAAATGTCAAGCTCTTCCAACATGGTGAGATTTGTAAGTGAAATAGGAAATGTCCCATTGATTTGGTTATTAGAGATGTTAAGACTCATTAATAGGGTTAGATTTCCTAGTAAAGAAGGCAAATGACCTTCAAGAAGATTGTAAGAGATGTCTAGGTGTTGCAATAGACTTAGATTTCCTAGTGAATGAGGTATCTCACCTTCAAGAGAATTGAATGAGAGATCAAGATAAGTGAGTTTGGTGAGAGTACCAATTTGTGGTGGGATATTCCCTCGCAGTTGTACTCCACTAACAACGAGTTGTTCTAAATTCTGGAATGCAGAGATTTTTAATGTTGCGAATTGAGAGCCTGCTTCAAGAGAATAGTTGATTTTTGTTATGCTTCCGGCCTTGTTGCAAGCTATACCATCCCACTGACAGCGACGAGAGATGTTGTAGTATGGATCAGAAGAGTTCCACCATCCACTGCTCAGAATAGCACTTGCTTCCAATTCAACCTGCGATGATGATGATGATGATGCAGACACAGATTGAGTCCGCATAATCATAATCATGATCATGATCATAATGAGGACTGGGGCGCCATAAAAATTACTAGAAACTAAAGAATACTGCATTATTATTTTTCTTTTATGTAATCAGAGAAACGTGTAGTGCAGAGATGCATCAGAAACTCAACTTTTTCTGGTGTTATATAAGTAGTAATGTAATACTCACGAACCCTCACTTCAGTTCAAGTCAACAAGCTAGGGTCAGTCAACTCAACTAACGTCCCCACACGGCATTGCTTTCATGGTTGTTCTTGTTCAAGTCTACAACGTGGATCACGAAGGCACCTAAGAAGAAATGGGGTTAATAACTGTGTGACAAGAACTAATCATGAAGATCAATTTAAAGAGAAACTTCATGGATATTACTCCCGTCCCGTACCATATAAATAAAAAAGGACCATTTTATTTCAAAAACAAAAAGGAGGATTTGGTACCATTCAGATTATTGTGTGTAATATAAGTGACTAAACTACTGGGCTTTTTTTTTAAATAATGTAATAATTTTTTTTTTTAACAAAAACAGTCAAAAAAAAAAAATTAAATTGCAGAACTATGGCACTTTGTGCCATGTCGGATTCCCATGTGGCCTGGGGAAGGGGGAGTCGCACCACCCCATGCGACTTGTGTCCTTGGAAAGAGCAAGTCACAGCCTTTAATGCGACTTGCATGTGCAGGGGGACAGGGAGCAGACTGACCAGGGGGGACTGGGAGCAGACTGACGAGACAAGACCCCTGTGGGAGTCGCGTTGACCACGGCGACTCCCAAGGGACATGAATCGCGTGGGCAGTCGCGACTCCCATGCATGCTTGACACGTGGCACAAGTCGCTGCCCCTCCTGCAACTTGCTCTACAGTACTGGCGGTCTTAACCTCCATAAATAGCCCTCCAGGAAACTGATTCTCACCCACTCCTCCTTCTTTCACTCTACTACTCCTTCTTTCAATTTTCTCTCAAATTTCCCTCAAAATTTCCACTTGTTTCCCTACTAGTTTTGAAGAATTCCCACCCACATCAAGTTGAAGCAACTCATCTTCTCAACATCCACTCTCTTCTTTGATCCTCATTTTGGTTAGTGATTTTTTCGGTTTTTTTTTAGAGTACTTGTTTTGGTTTTTGTAGAGTATAGTTTGAGTTAGTAATATAAAGTATGTAGATAAATTTAGAAAATCTTATGTTGTTAGGAATAATTTTTAGAATTGCTTAAGGTTGAAAATTTAAATTATTTAGAATTGCTTATGGATGTGGTTAATATTAAAAGTAATTTTGTAGACAAGTTTAGAAATGTTAGTTTGTTTAGGAATAATTTGTTATTATTTGTAAATATTTTTTACAATTATTTGGTAGACAAGTTTAGAAATATAAATTATTGAGAATTGGTTATTGTTAATAATTAATAATAGAAATTTTGTAGACAATTTTAGGAATTTTATGTTGGTAGGGATAATTTGTTATTATTTGTAGATTTTTATTACAAATATTTTGTAGACACATTTTAGTTTTAACCATAGTTAGTAATATAAAGTATTTAGATAAATTTTGAAAATGTGAATTTATTAGGAATATTTTTTAGAATTGCTTAAGGTTGAAAATTTAAAGTTTTTAGAATTGTTTATGGTTATGGTTATTATTAAAAGAAATTTTGTAGAGAAGTTTAGAAATGTTAGTTTGTTTAGGAATAATTTGTTATTATTTGTAAATATTTTTTACAATTATTTGGTAGACTAGTTTAGAAATATAAATTATTGAGAATTGGTTATTGTTAATAATTAATAATAGAAATTTTGTAGACAATTTTATGAATTTTATGTTGTTAGGGATAATTTGATATTATTTGTAGATTTTTATTACAAATATTTTGTAGACACATTTTAGTTTTAACCATAGTTAGTAATATAAAGTATTTATGTTGTTAGGAATATTTTTTAGAATTGCTTAAGGTTGAAAATTTAAACTTTTTAGAATTGGTTATGGTTAATAAAAGGAATTTTGTAGACAAGTTTATAAATGTTAGTTTGTTTAGGAATAATTTGGTAGACAATTTTAGAAATATAAATTTCTATAATAGAAATTTTTTAGACAAGTTTAGGAATTTTATGTTGTTAGGGATAATTTGTTATTATTTCACTACTACAAAATCACTCTTTTGCGACGGAAAAATCTGTCGCACAATAGTTAAAATTTCCGTCCCAAAATGATTTTGGGACGGAATTTGCGACAAAATAATTTCGTCGCATTTTTTATCGTCGCAAATTTTTTGGGACGGAATATATTACTCCGTCGCGAGTTTGGGACGGAAATAAGGACGGAATACACTGAATTATATCCATTTTAATAATATATGTTGACACCTATTTTTGTCCGGGCCCAATTTTAAAAACAAAAAAAGAGAGAAAAAGGAAAAGAAAAGAAAAAAAAAGAAAAAAAAAGAAGAAGAAGAAAGAAGCCCAAAGAAAAAAAAGAAAAGAAAGAAAAAGAGAGAAGAAGAGGAAGAAAGAAGCCCAGAAAAAAAAAAAAGCAGAAACAAAAAGAAAAAAGAAGCAGAAACAAAAAAGAAGGGAAAAAGAAGCCGAAGCAAAAAAAAAGGGGGGAAAGAAGGGAGGAGAGTGGGCCAATAGGCCCATGACCAGAAGAAAAGGAAGAAGAGGCTGCAGAAGAAAAAAAACCCTAACCCTAATTTCTTCCCTATTTAAGCCCCCCACCTCGAAAACCACACACAATTTTTCTGCCTCTACACACTATTCACTGACCTCTCAGCCCTCAACCTTCATTTCTTTTCTGCTCCCTCTCTTGCTCCAAACCCTAAACTCCCTCTCGCAGTAGCCGCCTCCTACTTCTTCTCCTCCTCTCCTCTCACGCCGCCACCCTTCCCTACCATCTTCTCCTTCAACCTTTCGACCCCAACCTTCCCTGTGCCGCCGCCACTTCTCCTGTCCGCTCGCACCGCCATCGCTCCTCTCCACTCTCATCCCGTCGACATCCACCAAGCCGGTCGCCGCCGCTGTTGCTTCTGCTTCTCGTAGGAGTTCCGCCGCTGCTGCTTCTTCGGGGAAGTTCCGCCGCTGCGCCTCTCCCTTCACCTCGGACAGCCGCGCCTCTGACGCACTCGCCACCACAGCGCCGCCGTCGACCATTTTCTCGCCGTTCAGAACCAACACGCCATCGCTCCTCTCCACCGTTTCTGTCGTGTCTCCCTATTTCTTTTTCCGTCTCTGGGTTGGTTCCTCTGTTTCCC
This sequence comes from Acmispon strigosus, assembly GCA_030819835.1. Classification (NCBI taxonomy): domain Eukaryota; kingdom Viridiplantae; phylum Streptophyta; class Magnoliopsida; order Fabales; family Fabaceae; genus Acmispon; species Acmispon strigosus. The sequence continues at coordinate 25,931,964 of JAUAMA010000004.1, read as the reverse complement.
CCCTCTTTCTTTTAAGTTTTTCTTGCTTATTCCAGAACCTTGTTCATTTGTTTTCTTCATTGCTGTCTGAATATTGTTATGTAAACTGGACTCTTTATGATGTATTTGTTTCATGCTCTGTGATTTAAGTCCTCTTCATGTTTGTTGCAGTAACAAAAACTCCTTTCTCTTCATTAGCATGATTTTTAGAATGTGTATTCTGAATGCCTTGTGGTTTGACAGTAAAAACTGAATCTTGATGATCGCTTGGTAAAGTTTGGTTATTGATGACAAAAATGAACTCTGACATTAAAGAAAACTAAATCAATGACTTTAGCTTCATGATAAAGTTTGATTCTTGATTGCAGAAAGTGAGTCTCGGCTCTGTTTTGATGATAAAAATGACATTTTTAGGATAAAGTTTGGTTCTTGATAAGAAAAATTGAATCTTGATCTTTTTTTTGTTTCTGAATAATAAAAATTGCTTCTTGGTTATGAGAATCACGGCTGAATGAAAAATGTTGGTTCTCGATGGTAAAAATGCTTCTTGGTGATGAAAAATGGCTCTTTAATTTGCTCTCTGAAAACTGAATCATGTTAGCTTCATGTTGAAATGGAATCTTGATGATAAAGGTTGGTTCATGTTGATAAAAAATGGGTCTTTGGCAAATTCTTTGAACCGGCAAATAAAATAGCTTCTAGATTATAAAAAATTAAAATCTTGCCTCATGAAAAAAAGGAGAAAAAAAGATGCTGTCCATGATAACTTCCATTTTCGGCTTACTTCCATTTACTCCCATCTTGCAATTAAATCTTGATCTTTTCCCTTTGATAATGAAAAACTGTTTCTTGGAAAAAAAGGGTGTTTCTTGATAGTAAAAGTGATCCTTGATGATAAAAATGGTTCCTTGATTAATAAAAACAGCACCTTGATTATAAAATTGAACCTTACCTCAAAAAAGACATGCTGTCAAAAATAACTTTTGTTTTCATTTTCGGTTCACCGCTTTGTTTTCACTTCCTTTTTGCTTACCATATAAAAACTAAATAATTGCAAACGTGATGCGACATAGCGACTGTTCACTTGTGGGATGTCGTTCCTCGTGCCGTTTTGCTCATTTTCATAAAAAAAAAAGACTAAAAAGAAACTAAAAATTATTAAAATCAAGAACTGCGTATGCCTTGATCTTCCATTTTAGGGAAGTACGTAGGACTAGGTTCACACCTATCAGGCTATAAAAAATAACAAAAATATTTTGTTTTCTTTTCCTTTTTCAAGAATAATTAGGAATTAAATAATAAAAAGGTAAAAAAATAAATAAGGGTAAAATTAATAATGTAAAAAGCTAAGGAAATTACACAAACAATTTTAGGTACCGTTTAGACGGGCGCTGTGGGGTGCTAACACCTTCCCCGCGCGTAATAGACTCCCGAACCTAGATTCTAGGTTTCGTAGGCTATTTATCAATTTTAGGTTTTTCTAGTGTTTTCCTCAAATAAACATTAGTGGCGACTCTGTCTGTTTGACTTATTCTTTTTTTCGCCGTCCCGCCGCGACCCCGGTTGCGACAGATGGCGACTCTGCTGGGGAACCACCATCTGCTGGACCCGTTAACAAATTTGTTTGCATTTCCTTGGAGAACTTAAGTCTCAATAAGTTTGAAAAAAGAAGAAAAGACATTGACAAGCTCAAGTTGAAACCCTGGAATCTACAGAAGCAGTTGATACCAGAATCTGAACCTGCAAAGAGACCAAACTTGAAGAAGGTTGAGTATGATGCTACCGTGCAAAAACTGGGGCAGAAGTGTAGACGAATAGATCAATACTGATCATGATTGAGTCAAGAATAGAATTTGTGCAATGGCAGCATCCTCATATAGTCAGTCGCTGATTTTCACTCCTCATGCCTATCCCACTTCCTCACCCTTTGCACTAGTAAGGATCATCACCCATATTTACCCGTTCTACCAGCTATAATAACCTTCACCATTTTTCACCATATGGCTAACACAAGCAATTAACTTCAATATAATCTGTGGAGGCCCTACCTACCCACCTCATTTTGTCCCGATCCTACTCACCATACAGCTTACCGCTTCCTTTTCATCTCTAGACCCTCCATCCATTCGTTACTTCACTTTCTTTCTAGCACTAATCCCATCATCTCATCTCAACCTAATCGCCCTCCTCTTCACCATATGATTATTTCATTCGTAGGAGACCCTATCCACCCACCTCATATTACGTTGATCCTTACTTGCTTTATCCGTACATCTCACCAAGACTATTTTTCCAATCACATTTCCCTTAACCACCCCATGATCACATATTCCAACCCTTTTCCCAAAACACTTGTTCATTTCATCAAGTCACCTTCTCTGCTGCCATTTGACCATGATGACCTGCACTTGCATAATCTGTTCCCTCGAGGTTGAAGTGGTTTTGACTCAAAGTTGAAGCGTCCATTATCCCCCAGTTTAGCAAGTTCCAAGGATGAACTTTGGCATCATACTCTCAGTGGGCCTCATGGATCTTTCACAAGAGAATACTGAAGTCGCCTGGTTTTCATCAGTGATGAGTTGCTTATTGTATCAAGAGCCACAAAGGGCTTTCAATTAACCGTCATCTTTTTCCCTCAGCAGCTCGTTCAAGAAGGAGGATGCGGCATCTGCCAATCTTTCAGCGATCAAGGCGCCTGAGTTTAATGGTCTAGCATAGGCTATCTGTTTGGTCATGTTAATTCTGAACCTTTGCTAACTTTCTTTGGAGCATTATTTATGGATCATGCATGACATTTTCTTTTTCTTTGGTTTGTTTGCTTTATTCATTGTCTTTTCCTTTGTCAATCTCAATCTCATCCTTCAATTTTCCATTTCCATCTCACACAAATCATTCCTAGCGTCTCATAATGGCTAATGTCTCAAGTGCGGGAGAACTTGTTTGCTTGATTTCTGTGGACATGGGCTGGGCATGGAAGAAGACCAGGAGCACTGGGGGCAACATTTGTCGCAATTGCTAGCACTTATTTGTGAGAGGTTGATCGATTTCATAGGAAAGCTTTAGCAGATGTTCATTTATGCAGAAAAGCGCAAGAGTCATCCCTCAACAAAAAAGAGAAAAAAAAAAGGAAAATGCCTGTTAGGTTGAAAACCCGCAAGGGCGACATAAGCAAAAGTTAGGGCATGCAAGTCAAAAAAAAAAAAAAGAGCAAGTGAATCCAGTTCACCACAGCTTTGTTTTGGACTTAGGTTCTCGAAAGTGATCAGTCATGCCTTGAGATGAAGTTTGGCATTCTTTCTCTATCCTTACCCCTTGCACCCCTTTGAGCCAAAAAAAAAAAAACCTTCCCCTTAACCCTAGACAAGGATCACTCTACATTAGAGTTAGCACAATATTAGCACCAAGCTTGCTTAAGATTTCCATTTCAAAAAAAAAAAAAGCAAAGAAAAAGGAACAAAAATGTCAAGAAAAAAAAAACAAAAAGAAAAAATTACTTGAGCAAGACTTGGTCAACCATAAGAAGAGAATTATCCTCTAAATAATCAGTGCTAAAAATCCTTTGTCTTCATTAATTCATTGACCCGTAAACACTTTGATATCCTTCCTTTCATGACCCACAAACCCTTAGCCACATATCCTTCCTCTTCATTAACCCGTAAACACTTGTTTGTGCCTTTGATATCCTTCCTTTCATGACCCACTAGCCCTTAGCCACATTACAACCCTAACAAAGTCCGTTCCGATCAAGGATTGATTGTCCACTTTTTCTTGAACTTGTTTTTGAGACACAATAACCTGATTCATTTGCTCATAAAAAAAAAGAGAAAAAATGAGGGATGCTCGCTGAATAGTTGCCTCCACAAAGTTCTTTCAAGGATGGACACTGCGGCAAAGCCCAATCAGTCAGAAGAAAATCAAGAAAAGATCTCTTCCATGCCCATCAAGACCTCAAATGGGAGCCAAGATCAAATAGAACAATTGTTGGACTACCACTCGTTGTCTTAATTGGGGCAAATTTTCAGCTCATGGCTTGTCCCTTTCCCTGAAGTTGGGCCCATTTTCTGGTTTCTCCCCGATCTCTCTGTGTCACAACTGAGGCAATTACTCAAGCCATTTTTCTTCACCCGAATTAGACTAGGGAAATAGTCTAAGCTCCACTTCATATCTTTTGCGTACCTGGTCATTCTCCGGCTGGGATAATTACCTATTCTTAGTAGTCTTCCCACGTACTCTGATCTGGGGTATTTGTTCATCTGAATTCCTCATACATTTTCTCAAAGTGGGGCAGACTACTTGTTCTTCCACTCTCAGGCTGAAGTATTACCTTGGTTGTTCTCACAAATTCTTCCAACCTATTGAGACATCACTGAAACAATTGATCATTCCACTCCTTGTCATCCTTGTTACACCCGAGAGATTGTCTAGCTTTCACTTTTTCATTCTAGTGCATTGTCTTTCAAACTGGAGCAATCACTTGTTTTCTGATGCTTATCTCTCATAATCCAAGACGAGGTAATTTTCCGGTCCATGCTTTGTCAATATTCCCAGATTGGGGCAATCATATGCTACCTCATGCTCATCGTCCAAGACTAAACCTGGGCAATCGCCCAATTTTGTCATGAATTATTTTCAAATCAGGGCGGTCAGTGTTTCCATTCAATGTCTGGATTGGGGTATTCATTTGTCTTTCCATCAACTTCTTTCAAATGGGAACAATCATTTGTCTTCTGATGCTCATTCTTCAAAGTATAAACCGGGGCAATTTTCCAGTCTATGTCTTATAACTATACCCAAGTTGGGACAGCTTGGTGTTCATCACTCATTCTCTCCATCCACCCCAAACATAACTGGGGCAATTCTCTGTCACTTGATTCCATCATGTGTCATCTCATATATATATATATATATATATATATATATATATATATATAATTGAGAAACTTACTTTTCCGAATAAGATACAATTAATTTCAATCACCAGCATATGTGTATGTACATATATACATGTCATAGATTGTCAAGACAGTACATTTCTCTTCATAGCTTAACACACATGTATCACCAGTTTATATGATTATTATCGAGGTTAGCTCAGTTGCTCTAACCTAGAGTGGTTATAGACAGATTCTTTTACTTTGCTGTAGATACGTCGATCTACACAATTTGCCTACTTGAATACTGTGTTTCAACTTGTCCTTGTTTGTCTCAGTAGCATAAATGATGTACGCTTAGATGCATGCAATTCTCTAATCTATCATACCTTCTTTCGTTTATTTGCAATATTTAGCATCATATGTATGTGAGTTATAGAGATAGATCATCATATATAACAATCAAAGGTTTTGATGTTACCTCGTCTTTATCGCTTGTAGTGTGGCCAAACGATGTGTCATTGATTTGTCACAATTTTGACTTCTTAATCTGCTACAAGATCAGGAGAGTCAATGAGCGCCATCAGCACCGGATGTATTGTTTTACCTTCATTCTCCTGATTCGAATGTTCCATCATGAGCTTGTCATGAATCGAGATGACTGCTCTTTTCTGGATCTTTTCTAAGAGAGAACTTGTTCATTCCATATATTTTCTAGAAGATTCAACGTTGATGAGGCAAGATATGAGCTGGATCAGATAACCATGGTTTTCACTAACTGGCTCTTCTTAGATGTGTGTGGAATCTTCTGCAAATTTCAATTTACACGTGAACAGCTTCTCTATGAGATCCTCTACTCCTTTCTTGAGTTGATTTCTCAGAGGTTGTACTCACTTCAGTGTTCTTTGGATCATGGTTGCTTTTGACGGAGGAATATGCCTATTAACCATGGATCTTCTCGCTCTACACTTGTTAAGGTGTTAGTATCTTTCAAAGCGGTTAAGCTCTGATACCAATTGATAGTGCGAGAAATACACAAGAAAGGGGGGGATTGAATTGTGTGTGTGTGATTTTTGAAACTTCTTTTTAGATTCAACACAGCTATTAGTTTCAAAAGAATATAAGAGTGTGTGCACGCAGCGGAAAATTAACCTAAGACAGAAAATTAAAGCACAAATGGTATTTATCCTGGTTCACCCCCATAATCGACAGGGCTACGTCCAGTCCTTGGCTTCACACAGATTTTCCACTATTTCCTCAAATAGTACAAGTATTCTCAAGGACTTCTCCCAGTATTAGAAGGACTTCTCCTATCAAGTATTGTATAGGACTTCTCCTAGTATTCTAAGGACTTCTCCTTTCAAGTATTCTTCAGGACTTCTCCTCACTAGTAATCTACAAGACTACTCCTGATTCCCTTTACAAATTGGCTTTGTTGTTCCACAAAATTCTCTTCAGTAAGAGTGGGTAGAAAGATGAAGTGCGGATTACAGAGAGGATATGAGTTTAAGGTTCTCTGTTTGTTTTATGTGTAACTAAGATAAGAGTAACACTCTATGGGTTCTTCACACATGTGGATGACTTCACTCAATAAAGGATGGCTTAAAGCTTTTTGAGTTAAAGCAATGGAAGCTTGGTTCTTTGGGCAACTGGGTAGAGATATGCAATGGGTTGTGTTCAAGTCGCCAAGTTGTTCTGGAAGCTGACTTTCTATTTATATCTTCAATAGAAAGTCTTCATTGAGTATTGACGAAGAAGAGAAAATAGATCCATTAGTGCTCCTGCTTCCTTGTGAGTAACGGCTACTTCTGTAATTCTGGAACAACATTAAATGCGTTCTGTCATGCATTAATTGTTTTTGTTGACATCGTCTGGCGCATTACTGTATTCAGCCTTGAGCTTTTGTTTGGACATTATATCCCACTGCATGCCAGCTAAGGATCATTAAATGTTCTGAACCAGAGATTTGAATTTCAACGTTGACGAGATACTATGTTCAGAATTTCACGTTCTTGATTGCGCAAAAGTAGCTTGATTTGAGGAAAAGCAGAGAAGCAGCGGAACCGAGGAATAAAATATTAATTGTGTCCTTTTCTTCATTCTGCAATCAACAGTGCTTCATTTAATGTGCTGACGAGGTAGATGATCTTTAAAGCAAGAAGCGATTATGATGGATGAATTCTTCAGAATTTTTTTTTTGTCGAACAATTTCTTTAATGCTTCTGTCAGACTGGTTCTTCATAACCTCATGGCAAAGAAGCTTTCTGGCATTTATGTCTCTTAATCACTTCAATGCTTTAGACAGACGGATTCTTCATCATGACATGGCACACGTAGTCTTTGCAGAATTTTCAGAAGTTCGTCACTTAGTGAGTAGTCAACTTAATTATGCTGTTAGGTAGTCAACTGTATTGCATAGGCAGACAGACTCCTTGTGCCGAACGTTCTCAGCTGTCAGACTGTTTTTGCTATGCAAGTGGCCGGACGTTCTCTCCTTTTGTTCTTCTGTTGAAGTTCTCCTTTTGAATGGGTTGTCACCCAACTACTTTTGCATAGAGGCTAGAGATACTTCAAAGCTGGAGATGTTTCTTCAGGCTTGTGACCAGACTTACTCAACTTTGGCAAGACAGTCTTCCTGTTGGTCAAAGCGTATTCAAGCACCGGACTGTTTCAACGTATCACGTGTACTTTGGTGTTGAATGAGCATAGCTGCTTTAGTGCTTTCAAAAGGATGTTTGTTTACTTTTAGGTAGGCTTGATCTTTAGTGAGTCGTCGGACTGTCTCTGCTTGATTTCTTTCTCTGTGCATTCAGATAGTTCCTCTTGAAAACATATGCAATTGTTTCTTCAGTGAGGACCCAGACGATTTCTTCTTATTTTGCTTGTCTTTCATATTTCTGTGAGTTGATAATGCCTTGTGGTTTATGCAGTGCTTTACGAAGATAATTTTCCCTAGACATAAAGATGTTCAACGAGTTAGGAATTCTTCCTCAGGAATATCGAGATATAAAGAAATTGTTAATTATCAAAACATAATAATTCATTTTAATTATTTGAATCTAACATGGGTGAACCAGGATAATTCTGCGTGTGCTTTACTGCTTACTGCTTTACTGTTTTATTGATTCACTATTTGCATCGTTTAATTATAACTTGTTTAATTCTACTGCTTACTCTATCGTTCGTTGTTAGTGTTCTAAAGCTTATGAAAAAGTTTTGAAACTCATATAACTATTTTTAGAATAACAAGTTTTTATAAGCACACAATTCAAGTCCCCCCCCCCCGTCTTGTGTTGGTCCTTATTTTATCAATTGGTATCAGAGCTTCGGCTCTGAGAAACTAACACCTTAACAGGTGCAGAGTAAAGAGAAATGGAAGGCAATACATTCCCAACATGCGCAGCAACAAACAGGCCACCATTTTTCGATGGCTCAAACTATCCTTACTGGAAAAAGCATATGCAATTATTTATTGAATCTAAAAATTAGAAACTGTAGGATATTGTTGAGATTGGTAACTATGTGCCTAAAAATGCTACAAGTGAACCAATCCTGAGGGCACAATGGACTGATGAGCATCGAGTGGAAAATCAACTAAACTCCAAAGGCAAGTTGTTTCTCACATGTGCTCTAAGCAAAACAGAGCATGACAAAGTGGATAGTCTCGAAAAAGCAGAGGAAATTTGGGACACATTGGCTGTAACACCCCAATTTTGAGTAGAAGGTCACATATTAAATATGCAGAAGTTATATTTTGAAACCTCTCAAAACACTTGTGTTTCAAATCCAACGTCTCTCAATAATTATAAATAATAATCATCCCATATTAAGTTATATAATCATCACAAAAATGCGGAATAATTCAAAATAATTAAAGTTGCACAACATGTGCTAAAAACCAAAAATAGCGGAAAATAGAAATATTTCTTCAAGATTCTTCAATTCTTTGATCACAAAAAGCAGAAAGACTTCAGAAAAGAAAAGAAAGACTTCAAGAAGACTTTAGAAAAGAAAGGAAAGATTTCAAGAACCGGCTTAGAACGTCAAGATCAATCATCAAGGTTCTTCCTATTAGTAAGTCTTGTTAACTTAGTGTGCTATGCTTTATTAAGGTTAATATTGCATTTGAAGGCTCATAAAAGATCATCTAATTGGGTATAATACGTTCTCACAAGTAAAACTTGGTAGGAACACTCAATTAGGCCTTGAACAGTCAAAAATTGAGTTCTGGACTGTCTGTAATAGATTACAGGTTGTATGTAATCGATTACACAGTTTGAATTTTGAATTCAAACTGCAACGGTTAGTGTAATCGATTACCAGGTTGCTGTAATCGGTTACCAGGTCGAAAGATGTGTTTTTTCATGAACCAATGTGTCTCATAACATTTGGGAAGCCTTGTGATGGTTCATGGATGACCTCTAGTGCCTATATAAAGTCCATAGACGCTCTGAAACATCAATGACTTGGTCCATAAATTTCATATTCATTAAAGTCATCATTCTGAGTTTCTGTTCTCTCATTTTCATAAGAACACACATGGTGTTCATCTTTTGAGAAACTCAGAATAGGAGAGCCTTCATTGTAATTGCCTGGAGCATACAAACTAAGATCAATCCATCTTGTCTAAAGGATTGAATCAGCCATTGTAAAGGCATCTTCTTCTTCATCTCTTGAATCGGTTTGATTCATTCACTGTGGTTTTCGGTGGTTGTAAAAAGGTCCATCGTAGTGTTCGATGGTTGTGGAAAAGGTCCTTTGAATCGGGTTTGATTCAAATTCCGCCATAGGGTTCGGTGGTTGTGGAAAAGGTCCTTTGAATCAGGTTTGATTCAAAGTCCTCCGTAGGGTTCGGTGATAGTGGAAAAGGTCCTTTAAATCGGGTTTGATTCAAAGTCCGCCGTAGGGTTCGGCGTCATCAGTTGGTGGTTTTCCATCTGAGGTTTGGCAAGAGTTCTTAAGGTCCTTGGTGTAAGTGCTTGTAAGAAATCTTGCTCATAGTGGAAAAATCCTCAAGGGGTTTCTTGAGGGACTGGACGTAGCCTTCGGTGGATAGAAGGTGAACCAGGATAAAATCATTGTGTGATTTCCTCTTCCCTTCATCTTTTACTTTCAAGCAATCCTTAATTCCGCTGCAATCACAACTATCGTTTTGTGATCATCATTATCTTGAAAGTAATAATTTCGATAAGGCGAAAATCGTCCAACTCTGATTCACCCCCCCTCTCAGGTTGTTATCTATACTTACAACTTGTCCTAGCATCCAAGTCATTCTTCTTGCACCGCATTGCCCTGATTATCTATGGCGTTAAGCGCCCAAAAAATCAAACAAGACAAGCAGAAAGGGTTAACTTGAAAAATCAAGGAAATAACATATAGCATTTGTGATATAAACAACAACAACAAGGTAAACAACCAAACAGAATTAATTAAGCAACAACAACGACATCAAGATAGTCACAATTTCTCAATTTACAAAATCACATAAGCATGTTCGTAATCCTCAATATCTATATGCATAATTATGGGAAATATTCACCCTAACCGGGCTAGGACAATCACGTGGGACAAATTACCACCACATTGCCCTTGGTTGTTCCCACGGGACAAATTACCGTCACATCAACCCAATATATATATATATATATATATATATATATATATATATAATACATATGCTATGACCATTCAATATCAAAATCCTCATGAACCAACAGTTCGCACAAAAATCCTTAGTCATAGTTCATCATATGCAAAATATAGTTCTTCTTCTCAAAATAATTCCATCATGTTATCTACAATAACATAAACATAATTCTAAAAAATTCATCATCTTATCAACATGTCCAGCATACTATATCATCAACACAAATCCAGCAAACAAGATCCTTCAAAGATAAACTCAACAGAGTGTACAAAACAGAATACAAAAAATCACAAACCAACAAAGATAAATCCTAAGACGAGTTACCCTTACCGCCGAGAGGGTTGCATGCACTTGAATCCAAACCTTGTTGAGAAAAAAAAACACATATACACGTCCATCAACAATCATGGGAAACGTCTGAAACCAATTTAAAAGAATTTTGGAGCAACGAAGCAAAAACAATAAGTTGCTGGCAGAGGCCTAGTGCTTGAGCGCTAGGTTCCAACGCTCATGCGTTGGGCCTCTGTCTGGCAACACGAACTGCGCATAATTCCAACGCCTAGGTGTTGGGAGTCCAGCGCTCATGCGTTGGCTCCCTGCCAGAAAGGCTGAAGACAGTGTTTTTCACCCAAAAAACCATTTTTAACCAAATCCTTTCAAAACTAAAAATCTTTTATGATTAAAACCCTTAATACAACCTAATAAACAAGTTTCCTACCCAAAAATTCAAAGGTTTCTAAAATCACCCAAGTTCACTTTGGACAAGGAAAGTTACAAGCTTTTGGACACTAGCTCCTTCCAGAATGTAGAGGAACTCAAGCTTGATGGAAAACAAATATGGAAAACAAGACTAGTTAAAACCCTAGAAAGTACAAGAGGTTCATCACCAAAAACTCAGAGTTTAGAATAGCTTGATCATTTACCGATTGCACTAACCACAAGGATTCTTGGGGGAGGATTAGAGGATGAATAGAACACCACAAGATGAGGGAAGGAGGTCGACACAAGCTCTAGGGTTCAGCAAAAATCCAAGAAATTCAGCTCTAGTGTTCTAGGTTCCTTAGAAATTTTGTGTTTTAAAGAAGAACAAGGAGTAACCGAGCCTTTTTGATCTGAAACCCAGCAGCAAGGAGAAGAGAGTGGGGCACCCAAGCTCTATCATTCAGAATATTTCTGAGTTAATTGGTCTTCAAGGCTCATCAAGGCCAAGGAAAAAAAAATTACTCTCATAAACTCAACTTAATGCATTGTTGGTTGCATATTTGAAAGGAATTCCTAGTACAAGTGTTTGGTTTAGCTTTTCAGCACCAAAGAGAGGGAGAGAGAGCTGCCCAACCATGCCTTAATTCTCTATGATTCTCATTCAAACCCCATTAACACTAGACAAACTAATAAATGACTTAATTCCCCTCCTTAACACCCCTTTAGTACACTTAAAATATAATTTCAAACCTATTAACACATGCTCTAATTTTGAATGAACTCCCAAAAATGTCTAGCCACTCCAAAATCTAAAAACAAAACAAAACTTCCCTCGCCAAGGTTCGAAACCGTACCATGTAACCGTAATACAGAAATCTTAATCGCTAAGCGAAAGTCAATCTTGTTACAACTCAAGAAAAACTATTTAAATGATCCTCAAGAAAGTAAGCATGACCCTACCAATAAATCAAATATCCCAAGGTTAGAATCTTCATTAATTAGCTCAGGGGTCAATTTACAAATACAAGATATCCAAGGACTAGAAAGCAATTACAAACAAGTTCAGGGACTAAACTGCAATTACAATAAATTAGGGGTCTTACAATACCACCCCTTTAAAAACAGTTTCGTCCCCGAAACTACTCGTCAAGAAACAACTCGGGATACTGCTCAGGCATCTTCTCCTCCAGTTCCCAAGTAGCATCGCGCGTGTCCTGGTTCCAAATTACCTTCACAAGCGGAATCGTCTTGTTCTTCAGCTGTTTGATTCTACAATCAGCGATCTTTATAGGTGGAACCTCAAAAGTCAGATTATCCTTTAGCTGAATGCCATCCTGAGCAATAACATGTGAAGGATCTGGAATGTATTTCCGCAACTGAGATACATGCAACACATCATGAATCTTGGGCAAGATGGGCGGCAAAGCAATATGATAGGCCACCGGTCCAACTCTCTCAATAATCTGATAAGGTCCGATATATTTCGGCATTAGCTTCTTAGATTTTATCGCTCTCCCAACTCCAGTTGTGGGGGTTGATAGTAATAAAATCACACAAGAAAGGGGGGTTTGAATTGTGTGTGTGACTTTTGTAAAGTTTTTCGCAAAATACTCGTTATAAGTTCGAAAACGTTTAAAGATAAGTGCAGCGGAAATAGACTTAGAACTTAAAGAGTAAAGCACACAAGATATTTATCCTGGTTCACCCCCAAAATCGATAGGGCTACGTCCAGTCCTTGGCTATACCAAGATTTTCCATTATTTCAACAGAATAGTACAAGTGTTCTCAGGGACTTCTCCCAGTATTCTGAGGACTACTCCTTTACAAGTTTTCTCAGGACTTCTCCTTTATCTCTCAAGTATTCGACAGGACTTCTCCTAGTTCTTTTTCAAGAAGGTTTGTTTTCTACAGAGATCTCTTCACAAAGAGTGGGTAGAAACTATGAGGTTCTAGATTCAGAGATGATATACAAATTGATTCTCTGAAGGGCTTGTGTGAGAAGAATAAGAGTTTTCACTCTATAGAGGTTTCACACTAGTTGGCGACTAAACTCAGAAAATAAGAAAGCTAGAGTTGCTGAGTGTTCTTGGCTAAAGCTTGTTCAAATTGTAAACTGACTTGAAGGATTTGAATGCTTTGATAGTGTGTAAGTCGCCAAATTATAAATGATGCAGAGGCCACTATTTATATCTTTAGTAGGATGATAACTGGATGTGCTGACGAAGATCTTCAAAAATAGTTCCGTTGAATACTTGCTTGATTGTGAGTAACGGATACTTCTGCATCTGCTGCTTGTTGTAGTCTGCCAAGTGAAGAATGTTTCTTCAACAGACAGAGAGTGAGATCATCTGGCAATGCTTTTATTCTGGTTCTCAAAGGCTGCAATTAATGCATGTGCATTACAGCTAGTATGGAAATTAATGCTCTGACCAGAAGATTTGGATTTGGCCGTTGAGGAGATACGATGATCAGAGGATATCACCGTTAATTCAGCAAAAGCAGCTTGAATTAAGGAATGTCAGAGAATTTGAATCTTCAAGGTATATGGCGCTTAAATTTTTCTCTTTCGCCATTAATGCTCTGATTCACCAAGAGGTGCATGACAACTCATCTTCAGTTTGAGCAAACGATCTCTTCTATGCAGATTCTTTTTGTACCAGTCTTCAATCATTGCTCTTTAGTCAACCCATATGTTTGACAAGAATTGAACCGGACAGACTTTGCAGGCGGACGAACTTTACTCTGAAGGCAGACTCAATTCTCATAGTCGGACGGACTTTTCATTTGCTTTTTTATAATGTTTGCAGCATGGCTTCCGTTCATAAGTGTTCCTGAATATGAAATTCTTCAAGGAAAGTTAGTAACACTTAGCGAAATTGTTATTTATCAAAATAGGTTAATTCATTTAAATGTTTTACTCTAACAGGGGTCACCCGAAGAAACACATATTCCCCCGACGTAAACTCCAAATCCCTTCGTCGGTTATCTGAGTAGCTCTTTTGCCGACTCTGAGACGCCTTCATTTTCTCCCTGATTTGTTTTACCTTCTCAATCGTCTGTTGGACTAGCCCTGGCCCAACCAGTAAATGTTCCCCATCCTGGACCCACCACAGAGGAGTCCTACACCTTCTTCCGTACAGAGCTTCGTACGGTGCCATCCCAATGCTAGCATGAAAATAGTTATTATAAGTAAACTCAATCAAAGGCAACGGTTCATCCCAGCTCCCCCGGTTATCCAATACACAAGCACGCAGAAGGTCCTCCAAAGACTGAATCGTCCGCTCAGTCTGCGGATGATATGCAGAACTCAAAGTCAGTTTCGACTCTAGAGCTCCCTGCAAGGCCTTCCAGAAGTGTGAAGTGAACTTTGGATCCCTGTCGAAAACAATGGTCAAAGGAACTCCATCCAATCGCACGATCTCTGCAATATGCACCTCAGCAAGCTGTTCCACTTTATAAGTGGTCTTCACTGGTAAAAAGTACGCAGATTTGGTCAGATGATCAACGATTACCCAGATGGAATCAAACTTCTTCCGAGTGAGTGGTAAGGCTACTATGAAATCCATAGATATACTTTCCCATTTCCACTCAGGGACCTCGAGAGATTTCATCAACCCAACTGGTTTCTGGTGCTCCACCTTAGCCTTCTCGCAAGTCAGACAAGCAGCGACATACTCTGCAACATTTCTTTTCATACCTTACCACCAGAAATGTAGCTTCAAATCCTGGTACATTTTCGTTGCACCCAGATGATGACTCAACCTGCTCTTGTGGCCTTCGTAGAAGATCAATCTCCTCAACTCATCATCACTCGGGATACACACTCGTCCCATGCATCGCAAGATGCCATCAGCTTCTACCTCAAAATTTGGTGCCTTCCCTGCGCTAATCATTTCTCTCTTCTGAATCAATTCTTGATCTTGCATCTGCTTCGTTCTGATCTCCTCTAACAAGCGACTGGATATGGTGATCGTCCCGAAACTCAGCCTCTTGGGTGTCACCTGCACATCCAAACTTAGATTACGGAAAGCCTCCAACAACTCCAGCTCCTTATTCATTAGAGAGGAAATATGAATAACTTTGCGATAGAGAACATCAGCCACAACATTAGTCTTTCCTGGATAGTACTGCAAAGTAAAATCATAACCTTTCAAGCATTTCATCCACCGCCTCTGCCGCATGTTTAGATCCTTATGATCAAATAAATACTTCAAACTTTTATGGTGGCTGAAGAGGATGAACATGCCCCCATATAAATAGTGCCTCCACATTTTCATAGCAAAAACCACCGACGCAAGCTCCAAATCATGTTTCGGATAGTTACGTTCATGAATCTTCAATTGTCTTGAAGCATAAGCAACGGCCTTCCGATTCTGCATCAAAACACAGCCCAAGCCTTGGTATGCCCCATCACAATAAACCTCATAAGGTTCATCACACTGCGGTAAAGCCAAGACGGGTGTGGTAATCATGCGCCGCTTCATCTCCTGAAAACTGGACTCACATTCTTCACTCCATGCAAAAGGTTGATCCTCCCGATTCAGCTTCGTCAAAGGTCCTGTAATATTCGCAAAACCCTGGATGAATCTCCGGTAGTATCCAGCCAAACCCAAGAAACTCCGGATATCTGTCACAGTCTTCGGCTGTTCCCACTTCGTCACAGCGTCCACCTTACTGGGATCAACGACTATGCCCTCCTTAGAAATGACATGGCCATGGAACTTCACTTCTTCAAGCCAGAATTCACACTTAGCCGCATTTGCAAAAAGAGTCTTCTCGTGAAGATTGGACAACAAATGATGCAAGTGTTCCTCGTGCTCCTCTCAACTCCTCGAGTAGATCAAGATATCGTCGATGAAGACGATCACGAACCTGTAAAGACAAGTTATAAAACTACACACACAAGACACGAGATAAAAACATCAAGATACACAAACACACACCTGTCAAGGAAGGTATTGAAAATCCTATTCATGTAATCCATGAATATTGCTAGCGCATTCGTCACCCCAAATGGAATCACTACATACTCATAGTGTTCCATAGCAAGTACGAAAAGCAGTCTTCTGAATGTCTGCTTCCTTAACTCAAAGTTGGTGATACCCAGATCGCAAGTCAATCTTCGAGAAGGTAGCCACTCTTCGAAGTTGATCCATCAGGTTGTCAATCCTCGGCAAAGGATAATGATACTTTATCGACACTTTATTCAGCTGTCGATAATTCACACACAGTCGTAATCTGCCATCCTTCTTCTTGACGAGCAACACAGGCACTCCCCTCAGAGAGACACTAGGTCGAATAAATCCTTTCCTCATGAGATCATCCAACTGGCTCTTCAGCTATGGTAGCTCCGCCGGTGCCATCCAGTAGAGTGCAATTGAGATCCGTCTTGTTCCAAGAACCAAATTGATTGAGAAATTAGTATCACGCGTAGGGGGTATCACTGGCACATCTTTAGGAAATACATCCGCAAAATCACGAACGATAGGAATATCCTGTACGCCTTATGTCGACGGTTCTCCAACGCTCGCTGCCAACAGAACCTTCAAAGCTCCTCTTCTCAGGGAGGACTTTGAAAGATAATAGTCCAAAAACTCGGACATCTTCAAATAAGAGATTATCACCTCCTTATTGGCGCAATTAAAAAGAACATGGTGATGAGATAGCGAAGCCATGCCAATGATTGCGTCCAAGTGTTGAAGGGGTAAGCAGATTAAGTTTGCGACGAACTTCCTATCCCGAAACATCAAAGGACAATTCAAGCAAACAGAGGTTACAGTTAAACTTTTGGCTGCATGGATAAATACTACCAAGTCGAACGGCAACTCCGATACAAGCAATCCTAACTTTATCACACAATCCACAGCAATGAAAGAATGAGTAGGCACCAAAATAAAAAAGAACAGAAAGAGAAATACCTGGAATATTGCAATGATCTTGGATCAACCCCTCAGTATCATCAACAGCAACTCCAGTGCTATTATAAACCCTGCCATGAGCAACGGGACGCTTCCCACGGACAGAATTTACAGCACCCTCAACTTTCGAAACTCGACAATCCTTTGCAGCATGTCCTGGTTTCAGACAGTTCCAGCACACGATGGCCTTCTCTCCACAGTTGTTAGCATAATGGCCCTTCTCATTGCACTTGAAACAGACAATGTCTTCAATAGGCTTCGGCACTCCTCGGCTACCAAAACTACCTCCAAACGATCGATCAGCACCAAAAGTATGCCCCTTAGCCTGGGGACGCCGATACGTCTTCTTTCCTTTTTCCTTTCCAGCTGACTGGGACCTGACTGGTCCACCGCTACTCTATTGTTTTCCCTTACGGTCATCAATGGCTTCGACGCCCTTCGCTTTCTCAACAAGCTCCTGGAAACGTGCAATCCCTAACGGTTGCACAACACGTTCAATCTAGTAGTTCAGTCCACTAATGAAGTGTTCACATATGAACTATTCATCCACCTGTCCTCGAAAAACCCAAAGTGTCTAGCAAGTGACTCTAGTTTTGCCGCAAACTCAGCCTCCGACATGTTGCCCTGATTCAGATCAGTGAACTCATTTTCTCTAGCGGCCCTACCACTCCGCGGAAATTGCTTTGCCAGAAAAGTTTCCTTAAAAGCCTCCTCACATATGAACTATTCATCCACCTGTCCTCGAAAAACCCAAAGTGTCTAGCAAGTGACTCCAGTTTTGCTGCGAACTCAGCCACCGACATGTTGCCCTGATTCAGATCAGTGAACTCATTTTCTCTGGCGGCCCTACCACTCCGCGGAAAGTACTTTGCCAGAAAAGTTTCCTTAAAAGCTTCCCAAGTTACAGCACGGTGAGCAGCTTCCATCATAGCCTTTGCTCCGTTCCACCATTGTTCTGCTTCTAGTAGCAGCAGGGTCTGAAGGAAAGTAAAAATCTTCTCCACTTCTTGCAGCCGAAGATCAACTTCCTCCGAATAGTAGCCTCCAGAAAACTTCGGTGGGTCTTGATGCTTGAAGTCATAAAGTCCTCAAGTCAAAGCAGAAGCCTGCTCCATCTCAGCCTGTAGTGCTTGTGTTTCAGTAGCAGCATTAGCTCGGTTAGCTTCAGCCTCAGGCCGAGCAGCAGCAACCGTCGCTTGTTGAGTCATCAAGGTCGTCAAATTGGTAATGGCAGCAGACATTTGATTCATCGCATGGTTCAATTGTACATTTGATTTTCTTCTTTGGATTGTGCCCACCAAGTGTTTGATAAAATGCCAGAATGGTTATCTTAAGTTCTTTCCATGTTGTTTGCTTCTGTTTTTTATCTCTAATTTATTGGAAACTCATGGAACCTCTTTAGTCTTAAGGTGGGCACATTTTCGAACATATAACTTGGAAATTGGAAAGACTTGGGATTTTTTATTTAGAACTAACAATTCTAATAAGGTTGTTGCTTGTGAATATTTTTTTGTTCTATGTTGTAGATTATGGCACCCAAGAGAAGGGCTGTGGAAGAAGTCCCTGATGTTGAAAAGGAACAATTTGATTACAACCGCTTCCTCTCCCTTGAAAAGGAGAAATTTTTCAAGGGGAAGGTAGTGCAGAAGGAGCTGGTCCGGGAGAGACCTCTCCACTTTGACATGATGGACCATTGGGGGGTCCAAGAGGCTATTATGGAGAGAAAATGGGAGCAGCTCTGTGCTCTAATTGCTGATAGGTGTCAAACCCTTGTGCGGGAGTTCTATATTGGCCCGCTATGACTCAGATGAGGAGGTCCCTGACATTCCTACCTACAAATCGTGGTTCCGGGGGACCACAATCAGTTACAGTGCTGAAGTGATTCGGAGGCTTCTAAAGCTGCTGACTGAGGCCCAGAATCGGGCTAAGTTTGGAGAGAATGGGGCTAGTTACAACGAACTATTGAATAACTACCCCTATGCTAAAATTTTTGAGGCCCTTGCTATGCCAGGAGCTGAATGGGAGACCGAGGCAGATGGGGTCACCCCGAGTTTCATTTACCGGAAATTTGTGAAGCTGGAGGTCCGAGTATAGGACCATTTTCTGGGAGACACTCTTTTTCCTAGTTCTAACAAAACAGAACTTAGGAAACAAAGTGCTCTCTGCATCTATTGTTTGCTGTACAAGAGGCCGATTGATACGGCGAGGATCATTACTTGGCGGATCCACTATTCCATCAATTTGGATGAGAAGGGTAAGAGGTTTGGTTAACCTTTGCTGATTAATAAATTGGTGCAGGCTAAGCTTGGGGTGGCAGCCATGCCCCCCATTGAGATCCACATCCATCCTCTTCCCATCATGACAATTGAGGCCACCACGAGAATTTACAAAGATCATGTTGCTACTCTCGAGAAGCAAGGTGATCCTTCTGATGCACGCTATGCACCTCCCAGGCCCAGAACCAACTCCAGAGAAAGAACCAGAAATGTAGGAGAATCATCATCTCAGCCCTCCACCAACACTTGGCAGGAGGAGGCTTTTGGAACCATGTTCCAACACATGCATAGAATTTCCCACAACCAGCAGCTGATTTGGTATCATGCAAGCTACAGTGATCCCAGCTGGCAAAGGTGTCCTGCCCCTACTGATATGGAAAGGAGACTGATGAACCTGCATGTCACTGAGTAGGCTGAAGGTTCAGGTGCAGCAGAAGGAGAAGAGGCCCCCATGCACTTTGATTAATGAACTCGATTTTTACCAGCTTTTTAGTTTTTCTTTTTTATTTGGATAATTTTTATTTTTGTGTTTATTTTCTTTGTTGTTTTATTTTTCTTTTAGTATTTTAAAATTTCATAGTCTAGTACTCTATCGAGTTAACATGCTACTTTTGCTCTGTGATGATTTATCAGATTAAACTGCTTTTTGAAAATCATACTATGTTTTAAATGCGGTTAAGATTGCATGCTGTTAGAAATAATTGGAAATCTTGATTGTTAGCTGTGGAAAAATTTTCTGAGTTATAAAAGGGGTACCACTTACCCTATGTTCTTTCTGAGTGCTGAGAACTCTGAATGCAGGCTTAGTAAGATTTTTTTTCCTTGTGTTGCATGTTGATTGAGATTTTTTTTTTGCTTTGTAAGTTGAGAAGAGAAATTCTAGGAATTTTTGAAAACTCAGATTCATGTTTGAAATTGAATTTCCAATAATAGCACATTTGAGCCTTAAAAGAGTCATTTTGTTGGAGCCTACTTTTGTGAAAGAAATTATTTGAGTTGTTAGTGCGATTAAGAAATTGGAAAAATTAGAGCTATGTAAGTTTAGGACTCTCTTTGAAAAAAAATGGAAAAATTGAAAATCTTAAGTAAGTGCTTATGATTTGAAAAATTCAAAAAAAAAAATAGAAAAGAAAAATAAAGAGGTCCTAGTGTTATTATTGTGAAAGCTCTAGATTGAAAGATCACCTAACAACAGATTTTGAGTCAGCCAAATAGAGTTGCCATGTTCTTGAAATCCATACCTTGAATGCTAATCCTTTGGCCAAGTTTCAACCTTCAAAAATCTCTTCAAAATTACTTAGTTGCATGGTTTCAGTTTTGATTTGAATGATAGGCAGAATTATCAAGCTTTCTTGTAGTTCATTGAGGATATTTATTTGTGAGCTTATATTTGATGAACTCAAAGGATGAAAGTACCAGGCCTAACATTCTTGATTAATTCTTGTGAAACATGTATGCCTTCCAAATCCGCAGAGCTTTCTAGTAAAGTATCTTGTGCTTCTTTGTTCATCGGATAAAACTTCTTTCTAAGCTTAGGGACAAGCTTCTCTTTCAGTTTTGTCGCTTGAGGGCAAGCTGTTGTTGGGTATAGTGGTGTGATGACTAGATTTTGTATGATGTTTTTAGGGTATTTTTAGTTTATTTTATTTTATTTTTATCGAGTTTCATATAGGTTTTTAGACTTTTTATTTAGATTTTCTATTTATTTTTGCATTTGCATATAGATTAGCTTTTTCTTGTTTTTAAACTTTATATATTTTAGGAATTTTTGTTAGTATTTTACTTTTAGAAAAGCTGGTAGAAATAGTGTTTAACCCAGGGACCAAACTGTAAACTTCAAGAAAGGAAGGGCCAAAGTGTAAAGTTCAGAAAAGGAAGGACTGCAAGTTAAGTCTCAGCAAATAAAGGACCAAAAGTGAAGAGTTGGAAGAGGAAGCACCATTGCTAATTTAACACATGGGAAATGAGGCATGAATGAAGAAGTAAAGCCCTTGGCTGTTTCAAAATTAGAAAGGGGACAAAAGGGAGGCTAATTAAGCCCATCAATTCCACACATTGAAGAGAAAAAGCATCCAAGAAGAACTGCCATCAGACGTGCCAACGCTCAAGCGTTGGAGTCCCAATGCTCATGCGTTGGCTCTCTGAATTAAAGCCCAGTGATTAATGTGGACCAACGCTCAAGCGTTGGAAGGCCCAACGCTCATTCGTTGGGCCCCTGTTTTACAACGTCTGAATTTATTAACCCAACGCTCAAGAATTGGGGATCCCAGCGCTCAAGCGCTGAAGTAGTCAGAGGCTATAAATAGGACTGCATTTTGTCATTGAAAAACACACCAGAATAATCCAAGTTATTCTTTCTTTCTTCCTTAGAGCATTATTTCCTGAGAATTGTGGGAAGCCTTTCTTGAGCTCCTAGTCCAGGTAAATTTAATGTCTCTCTTAGCCATGCTTGGCTAAGTTCTTGTTTAAGTACTTGGGTTGTTTAGCTTATGTTCATGTTTTAAGTTTTCTTTTCTATATCTGAATAATATTGCATTTCATGTTTTAATTCTTTGTTCTTCATTTATCTTGCTGTACACAAGTGTCTTTGCTTATTTCTTATTAAATGATAATTGCTAAGTAATAAGGGAAATAAGAATTCAAAGAACATTTGCATATCACCAAGGAATTAGGATAGGATTTGTTTGTGTTGGCTAGTTTTAAGAACTTCATCTTCATCTTAAATTAATTAATAATCTAAGGAATTAGAATTGGTAATTTAGAAGGAAGCTTTGCATGCTTAAGAAATTAACTTGTGAAGAAGCCCAAGTTTTGAATTTTATTCATCATATTTCCATTGCGAATTGTAGTTTCAAGTTACTTAATCCTGAATCAATCAAAACAATTTGTTTATTTTTCTGCACTAACTTTAAACAATTTAACAATAGATTTAGAAACACCTATCACTGAGGAGACGATATCTTTTATATTACTTCGATATCAACCGTACACTTGCGAATTTGGTCATCAAGTACTACGGACGAGTACCAACTATCATACCAGACGAATACATACCGAGCATGCCAAACGATTTCAAAAGATGTCTCACCAGACAAATAATCAAAACGTCTCATACCAGACGTGTACCAACAATGGTCACGTAATCAAGCCATTAGACGATCACCTAAAATGATCATCTACTTCATTAATTTCACGTTTCCAAGCCAAACTTAATTAACACATATTCAATATATTTTTCACACATATATTCATAACATTTAACTCAGACAGACAAATTCAAATATAATCATTATATAATATATAAAAGAAAGGGTCTTACAGATAAATCCTAAGATGAGTTAACCTTACCTCCAAGAGGGTTGCATGCACTTGAATCCAAACCTTGTAAGATAAAACACACATATACACATCCATCAACAATCATGGGAAAGGTCAGAAACCAATTTAAAAGAATTTTGGGGTAATGAAGCAAAAACAACAAGTTGCTGGCAGAGGCCTAGCGCCTAAGCGCTAGATTCCAACGCTCATGCGTTGGGCCTCTGTTTGGCAACACGAACTGGGCAGAATGCCAACGCCCAGGCATTGGGAGTCCAGCGCTCATGTGTTTGCTCGCTACAAGAAATCCTGAAGATAGTGTTTTTCACCCTAAAAACCATTTGTAACCAAATCCTTTCAAAACTAAAATTCTTTTATGATAACAACACTTAATAAAACCTAATAAACAAGTTTCCTACCCAAAAATTCAAAGCTTTCTAAAATCACCCAAGTTCACTTTGAACAAGGAAAGTTAGAACCTTTTCGATCAAGAATGAGAGGAGATACCAACCTTTTTGAGAGAATTGATCAAGCTTGAAGGTTGCACGACACTGGCTCCTTCAAGAATGTAGACAAATTCGAGCTTGATGGAAAACAAAGATGGAAAACAAGACTAGTTAAAACCCTATAAAGAACAAGAGGTTTATCACCAAAACCTCAGAGTTTGGAATAGCTTGATCACTTGCTGATTGCACTAACCACAAGGATTATTGAGAGAGGATTAGAGCATGAATAGAGAACCAAAAGATGAGGGAAGGAGGTCAACACAAGCTCCAGGGTTCAGCAAAACTCCAAGAAATTCAGCTATAGTATTCTAGGTTCTTAGCAATTTTTAGTTTTAAAGAAGAATGAGGAGTAACCAAGCCTTTTTTATCTGAAACCCAGCAGCAAGGAGAAGAGAGAGGGGAGCCCAAGCTCTATTATTCAGGATATCTCTGAGTTAATTGGTCTTCAAGGCTCATCAAGGCCAAGGACAAAGAATTAACTCTCATAAACTCACCTTAATGCATTGTTGGTTTTCAAATTTGAAAGGAATTCCTAGTACAAGTGCTTGGTTCAACTTTTCAGCACCAGAGAGAAGGAGAGAGAGTCGCCCAACCATGCTTTAATTCTCCATGATTCTCATTCAAACCCCATTAACACTAGACAAACTAATAAATGGCTTAATTCCCCTTCTTAACACCCCTTTACTACACTTTAAATATGAATTCAAACCTATTAACACATGCTCTAACTCAGTTTACAGCTCACGCATCTTCTCCTCTAGTTCCCAAGTAGCATCGCTCGTAACCTGGTTCTAAATAACCTTCACAAGCGGAATCTGCTTGTTCTTCAGCTGTTTGATTCTACGATCAGTGATCTTCATCTGCGGAACCTCAAAAGTCAGGTTATCCTTCAGTTGGATGTCATCCTATGCTATAACATGCGAAGCATCCGGAATGTACTTCTGCAACTTAGATACATGCAACACATCATGAATCTTGGACAAGAAGGGTGGCAAGGCAATACGATAGGCCACCGGTCCAACTCTCTCAATAATCTGATAAGGTCCGATAAATTTTGGCGTTAGCATCTTAGATTTTATCGCCTTCCCGACTCCAGTCATTGGGGTCACCCGAAGAAACACATGTTCCCCTAGCGTAAATTCCAAATCCCTTCATCGGTTATCTGAGTAGCTCTTCTATCTACTCTGAGATGCCTGCATTTTCTCCCTGATTTGTTTTACCTTCTCTATTGTCCGTTGGACTAGCTTTGGTCCAACCAGTAAATGTTCCTCATCCTGGAACCAACACAGAGGAGTCCTACACCTCCTTCCGTACAGAGCTTCGTACGGTGCCATCCCAATGCTAGCATGAAAACTGTTGTTATAAGTAAATTCAATCAAAGGCAACAGCTCATCCCAGCTCCCTTGCTTATCCAAAACACAAGCACGTAGAAGATCCTCCAAAGACTGAATCGTTCGCTTAGTCTGGCCGCCCGTCTGCGGATGATATGCAGAACTCAAACTCAGTTTCGACCCCAAAGCTCCTTGCATGGCCTTCCAGAAGTGTGAAGTGTTCTTCGGATCCCTGTCAGAAACAATGGTCGAAGGAACCCCGTGAAATCGCACGATCTCTGCAATATACACCTCAGCAAGTTGTTCCACTTTATAAGTGGTCTTCACTGGTAAAAAGTGCGCAGATTTGGTCAGACGATCAACGATGACCCAGATGGAATCAAACCTCTTCCGAGTGAGTGGTAAGGCAACTACGAAATCCATAGATATGCTGTCGCATTTCCACTCAGGAACCTCGAGAGATTGCATCAACCCATCTGGTTTCTGATGCTCCACCTTAGCCTTCTGGC
This sequence comes from Acmispon strigosus, assembly GCA_030819835.1. Taxonomy (NCBI): domain Eukaryota; kingdom Viridiplantae; phylum Streptophyta; class Magnoliopsida; order Fabales; family Fabaceae; genus Acmispon; species Acmispon strigosus. The sequence continues at coordinate 25,906,910 of JAUAMA010000004.1, read as the reverse complement.
AAGTCAGACAAGCAGCGACATACTCTGCAACATTTCTCCTCATACCTGACCACCAGAAATGTAGCTTCAAATCCTGGTACATCATCGTAGCACCCGGATGAAGACTCAACCTACTCTTGTGGCCTTCGTCGAGGATCAATCTCCTCAACTCAGCATCACTCGAGACACACACACGTCCCTTGCATCGCAAGATGCCATCAGCTCCTACCTCAAAATTTTGTGCCTTCCCCACACTAATCATTTCTCTATTCTGAATCAATTATTGATCTTGCATCTTCTTCGTTCTGATCTCCTCTAACAAGCCACTGGATACGGTGATCATCCCAAAACTCAGCCTCCCGGGTGTCACCTGCACATCGAAACTTAAATCACGAAAAGCCTCCAACAACTCCAGCTCCTTAATCATCAGAGAGGAAACATGAATAACTTTGCGACTGAGAGAATCAGCCACAATATTAGCCTTTCCTAGATGGTACTACGAAGTAAAATCATAATCTTTTAAGAATTCCATCCACCGCCTCTGTCTGATGTTTAGATCCTTCTGATCAAATAAATACTTCAAACTTTTATGGTCGCTGAAGACAGTGAACGTGCCCCCATATAAATAGTGCGTCCACATTTTCAGAGCAAAAACCACCGCCGCAAGCTCTAAATCATGCGTCGGATAATTACATTCATGAATCTTCAATTGTCTCAAAGCATAAGCAACGGCCTTCCGATTCTGCATCAAAACACAGCCCAAGCCTTGGTATGACGCATCACAATAAACCTCGTAAGGTTCATAACACTGCGGTAAAGCCTAGACTGGTGTGGTAGTTAAGCGCCGCTTCATCTCCTGAAAACTGGACTCACATTCTTCAGTCCAAGCAAAAGGTTGATCCTTCCGGGTCAGCTTCGTCAAAGGTCCTGCAATATTCGCAAAACCCTTGATGAACGGATATCTGTCACAGTCTTTGGCTATTCCCACTTCGTCACAGCGTCCACCTTACTGGGATCAACGGCTATGCCCTCCTTAGAAATGACATGGCCATGGAACTTCACTTCTTCCAGCCAAAATTCACACTTAGCCGCATTCGCAAAAAGTGTCTTCTTGCGAAGAACAGACAACACCTGACGCAAGTGTTCCTCGTGCTCCTCTCTACTCCTCAAGTAGATCAAGATATCGTCAATGAAGACGACCACGAACCTGTAAAGACAAGTTATAAAACTACACACACAAGACACAAGGTAAAAACAACAAGATACACAAACACACACATGTGAAGGAAGGGATTGAAAATCCTATTCATGTAATCCATGAATATTGTTGGCGCATTCGTCACCCCAAATGGCATCACTACATACTCTTAGTGTCCATAGCGAGTACGAAAAGAAGTCTTCTGAATGTATGCTTCCTTAACTCGAATCTGGTGATACCCATATCGCAAGTCAATCTTCGAGAAGATAGCCGCTCCTCGAAGCTGATCCATCAAGTCGCCAATCCTCGATAAAGGATAACGATTCTTTATCGCCACTTTATTTAGTTGTCGATAATCCACGCAGAGTCGTGATCTGCCATCCTTCTTCTTGACGAGCAACACAGGCGCTCCCCACAGAGAGACACTAGGTCGAATGAATCCTTTCCTCATGAGGTCATCCAACTGGCTCTTCAGCTCTGCTAGCTCCGCTGATGCCATCCGGTAGGGTGCAATAGAGATCGGTCCGGTGCCAGGAACCAAATCGATTGAGACCTCAATATCACATGTAGGGGGTATCCGTGGCACATCTTTAGGAAATACATCTGAAAAATCACGAACGAAAGGAATATCCTGTACGCCATCCGTCGATGATTCTTCAACGCTAGCTGCTAACAAGACCTTCAAAACTCCTCTTCTCAGGGAGGACTTTGAAAGATAAGAGTCCAGAAACTCCGACATCTTTAAAATAGGAGCTATTACCTCCTTATATTTTTAAATTAACTAAGAAGGATATGCTCTTCTAAATCTTTGTGATAAATACAAAAGTTATTAACTGGCACCAGGCTTATTTCAATAATAATATTCAAACAAGGTCAACCAAAACTAAAACATAGCATCAAAGATAACACAGTGTCTACTCATAACATTAGAGAACGACGATCTAACGATACTACTCCTACAAATGTTTCATTCTCGAAGCCCCAAGTAAAGGAATAGTTCGGAGTATTGCGTCTCCGCCTTGTCCTTCCGTGACATTGCTCTCATTTCCAACCCTTGCAATTCGGCAATTCTTTACTGTGTGTCCCGGCTTTTTTCAATTCCAGCACACCATCAGGTTCTCCTTGCATATGTTGGCGTAGTGCCCCATCTTCCTGCATCTAAAACATTCGACCTCCTCTAGTAGCCTTAGAAATCCTTGGGTGCCCCGTCTACCTCCAGCATGACGATCTGAATCAGCAATGCACTCCTTGGTCGGGGTGTGTTGATACGATTCCTTGCCCTTGTTGTTCTTTTCATAGCGACAAACCTCAGATTCCTCACGTCCATTTCAACCATTTTTCATATCTAGACTCGCTAATCTCTTACTCCTGCTCGTAAGAATAATTAACGGTTAATCTAGAAACGGAAACAGCAAGAAAATTTAGTCAAACACAGATAACTAGATCGTCCCCTCAAAGGACAATCTCAAACAATAAATTCAACAAACAATAAAGCACATTATTCTTCTTTCGATTGACACCTCATCAATCGATTACAGAATAGCAATTACCCAACAGCGCTGGTTATCTTAACCATCGCTCTGCTACCACAAATGTAACACCCCAATTTTAAGCTGAGGGTCACATATTAAATATGCGGAAATTATACTTTGAAACCACTTAAAACACTCAAGTTTCAAAACCAACGTCTCTCAATACTTATAAATAATAATCATCCCATATTAAGTTATATAATCATCACAAAAACGCGAAATAATTCAAAATAATTAAAGTTGCACAAGATGTGCTAAAAACCAAAAATAGCGGAAAACATAAATATTTTTCTTCAAGATTCTTCAATTCTTTGAGTCCTTCTTCATCACTTGTCCTAGCATCCAAATCATTCTTCTTGCACCGCATTGCCCTGATTATCTATGGCGTTAAGCGCCCAAACAATCAAACAAGACAAGCAGAAAGGGTTAACTCGAAAAATCAAGGAAATAACATATAGCATTTGTGATATAAACAACAAGGTAAACAACCAAACAGAATTAATTAAGCCACAACAATAATATCAAAATCGTCACAATTTCCCAATTTACAAAATCACGTAAGCATGTTCATAATCCTCAATATCTATATGCATAATTATGGCCATTATTCACCCTAAATGTGTCACGATAATCACGTGGGACAAATTACCACCACCTTGCCCTTGGTTGATCACACGAGACAAATTAACATCACATCAACCCAATATATATATATATATATAATGCATATGTTATGACCATACAAATATCATAATCCTCATGAACCAATAGTTCACACAAAAATCCTCAGTCATAGTTCATCATATGCAAAATATAGTTCTTCTTCTCAAAATGATTTCATCAGGTTATCATCAAATAACACAAACCACAATTCTCAAAAACTCATCATCTCATCAACATATCCAGAATAATAAATTATCAATCACAAATCCAGAACAAGGTTCTTCAAGGATAAACTCAACAGAGTACAACAATCACAAACCGACATAGATAAATCCTAAGGTGAGTTACCCTTACCTTCGAGAGGGTTGCACGCACTTGAATCCAAACCTTGTATGATAAAACACACATATACACGCTCATCAACAATCATGGGAAAGGTCAGAAACCAATTTAAAAGAATTTTGGAGCAACGAAGCAAAAACAACAAGTTGCTGGCAGAGGCCTAGCGCCTGAGTGGTAGGTTCCAGCGCTCATGAGTTGGGTCTCTGTCTGGCAACAAGAACTGGGCAGAATTCCAACTCCCAGGCGTTGGGAGTCCAGTGCTCATGCGTTGGCTCCCTGCCAGAAAGCCTGAAGATAGTGTTTTTCACCCAAAAAACCATTTTTAACGAAATCCTTTCAAAAATAATTTTTTTTATGATTAAAAAACCTTAATACAACCTAATAAACAAGTTCCCTACCCAAATATTCAAAGGTTTCTAAAATCACCCAAGTTCACTTTGAACAAGGAAAGTTACAAGCTTTCGATCAAGAATGAGAGGAGATACCAACCTTGTTGAGAGAGTTGATCAAGCTTGAAGGTGGCACGACACTAGCTCCTTCTAGAATGTAGAGGAACTCGAGCTTGATGGAAAACAAGACTAGTTTAAACCCTAGAAAGAACTAGATGTTGATAACCAAAAACTCAGAGTTTAGAATAGCTTGATCACTTACCGATTGCACTAACCACAAGGATTCTTGAGAGAGGATTAGAGGATGAATAGAGAATCACAAGTTGAGGGAAGGAGGTCGACACAAGCTCCAGGGTTCAACAAAAGTCCAAGAAATTCAGCTCTAGTGTTCTAGGTACTTAGCAATTTTGTGTTTTAAAGAAGAACGAGGAGTAACCAAGCCTTTTTTATCTGAAACCCAACAACAGGGAGAAGAGAGGGGGGCTCCCAAGCTCTATCATTCAGAATATTTCTGAGTTAATTGGTCTTCAAGGCTCATTAAGGCCAAGGACAAAGAATTAACTCTCATAAACTCACCTGAATGCATTGTTGGTTTTCAAATTTGAAAGGAATTCCTAGCACAAGTGCTTGGTTCAGTTTTTCAGAACCAAAGAGAGGGAGAGAGAGCCGCCCAACCACGCCTTAATTCTCCATGACTCTCATTCAAACCCCATTTACACTAGACAAACTAATAAATGACTTAATTCCCCTCCTTAACACCCCTTTACTACCCTTAAAATCTGAATTCAAACCTATTAACACATGCTCTAATTTCGAATTTGAACTCCCAAAAATGTCTAGCCACTTCAAAATCTAAAAAAAAAACTTCCCTCGCCAAGGTTCAAACCTATACCATGTAACTGTAACACAAAAATCTTAACAGCTAAGCCAAAGTCAGTCTTGTTACAACTCAAGCAAAACTATTTAACTGATCCTCAAGAAATTAAGCATGACCCTACCAATAAATTAAATAGCTCAATGTTAGAATCTTCATTAATTAACTCAAGGGTAAATTTACAAATACAAGAAATTCAAGGACTAGAAAGCAATTACAAACAAGTTCAGGGACTAAACTGCAATTACAATAAATTAGGGCTCTTACATTGGCAATGGCTCACGAGGGGACATCCAACATCAAACACATGAGGATAAGCATGTTGGTTGCTCAATATGAGGCGTTCAAGATGAAAGAAGATGAGTCAATTGATGAAATGTATTCACGGTTCCAAACCGTCATCAATGGACTTAGAAATCTAGGAAGAAGCTACAACAATCTAGACCAGATAACTAAGATACTGAGATGCCTTTCAGAAAAATGGCGACCTAAAGTCACAGTAATTCAAGAAGCCAAGGATCTCACCACCCTAAGAATGGAAGATCTTCTGAGATCATTGAAGGTACACAAGATCGAACAAGCAGAATGCGTGGAAAGCAAGAAGAACAAATCTATAGCATTCAAGACAAAAAGCTCGAAAGCTCCAAACGTTGAAGCATCGTCTAGAGAAGTAGAAATGTCATCAGACGATACTGATAGTGAAGAATCATTATTCAACCGAAGGTTCAAGAAGATGTGGAGGAAACATCAACAAGGCAGAAATGAATCTAAAGGTCACAGAAAAGAGTCTGGACAAAGAAAGATCCAATCAAGCTCTAGACAAGAAGGAGGACAAAGCTTCGACGAAAACTCTATTGTCTGCTTTGAGTGTAGGAAGCCTGGACACATGAAAGCAGAATGCCCAAAGTTGAAAAAGCCTTTCAAAAACAACAAAAAGAAGAAGGCACTCATAGGTCAGAATGATGAGTCTGAAGAATCCTCAAGCGATGTTGAATATGAAGATGATGACGAAGCATTCTATGCATTCATGGCATCCGTCGATGAGGAAGACCAGGTAACATCTGAAACTCTTGAAGATGATTTTAATGAACTGCTTGAATATTCCCATGCTCTATCATCTAAGTATGCATGTTTAAAAAGGTGAAGCTTTGATGAGTTTAATATTCATCTTCTTCCTCATCAAGCTCTCTTGGCCTCCCCTCCCCTCCTCCATGGCAGCCCCTTCCTCACCTCTTTTCCACTTGCTCCTTTGAGGTAAAGTGTCCCTCCCCTCTTGATCTATATTTCTACCGATTCGGTTTTTCATTTTGTTGAGTTTCAATTTTATGCATGTACTAGGATAGGAAAGTCCCTTCACAAATTTTGTTCCCATTACCTTTAGCTTCATTTTGAACCGATTGGATTTTTGATTGAATGAGTTTTGGTTCTTTGAAAAATTTTTAGTTGGGTTTTTGTTAGGGTTCCCTTTGGAAAAATCATTCCCATGACAATGATCTTTGAAAATCTCTAATTTGTTTTCTTGGAAGTTTTGTTTTTGAAAAATTGATTATTTGGAAAAGTGATTTTTCAAGCATTAGGTAATTATTCACCCTAGATTTCTGGTTGTCTTTGATGTGTACAAATTAGATTTGGAAGAAAAAATTTCCCTTGAATTAAAGTTGTTTGGCCGAATTGACTAGTGTTTTAGGACTTTGGAAAATTGATTTTCAAACTAGTTTTTTGTAGTGTTTAAAGCTTGTATGTGAGGTTTGAAGCAAAGGAAAATTAAATGCCCTAAATTTTGATGGAATGGCCGAGAGTTAGAAAGTTTTTGAAGGGCTTAGAAAATTTATTTTCATTTGGTTTTGCGAGTTAAAGTTTAGAGGGACTAAAAATTGAACTCTTGGGAAAATTTGTTAATGGAACTTCTAGCTTGTTTTAGGGTTTTGAAAAGTTGGGAAATAGAGAATTTGAAATTTGACAATTGAGTGAATTTTGTATGTTCTTGACACTTAGGGTTTTGTTGAATACAAGAGTTGGAAAACTGATTTGGAAACTTGTAGAAAATGTGAGTTTTTGGGCAAATTGGTTTTTAAACTCATAGGCCAAATTAAGGTTTTGCACATTTTGAAAACTTGGGGAAATTGGTGTGGAAAATGGATTTAAAATTTATGTTTTTGATTGTGTGATTGATTTGAAAATTGAGTAAAGTGTTGGGTGAAAATTTGGAAAAATTTAGGGTTTTTAGAATTTTGGGCAGAATTGAAGTTTGATGAAAATGTGTGTGCTTTTGTCTTCTAAAATCTTGATTAAGGCTTCAAAATGGTTTGTAAGCATCTATCCTTGATGCTCTTTGAATGGTTTAAAGTTTTGAGAAGTTTTGGTTTTGTAACTTAGGTTTTTCTAAGTTCTTTTGGTAATCGTCGAAAATCTTGTTTAAGTGTCTTCGACCTCCGAGCATTTCCTAAGTTGTAGAGTCTTTGTCTAAGTGTTTAGACCCTGTTTAGACCAGCCCTTTACCTTAGGTTAAGTTCAAAGTTCTAAGCTAGGTTGTGTTTGTTGAAGGGTAACGAGGCCCCGTACCGATCTATACGCACGGAGTTTACGTGACCGCTAGGATCGACTACCTTTAAGGTAAGGGCACTTCGTATCTCTGTCTATTAGTATAAGTATAAATGTATACCATGCTGCACTATGATCTTTAGAATTCTAGTTGACGACGTTCTGACAATGACCCGACTTAAACTGTATTGATTGATATATCAATGCAAGTCTCTGAAGGCATCTGATATGCTAGATTAGTTTTTGGTTTGATGCGTGGCATTGTCAGATTGTTGTGATTGTGGCTTGATTTATGGGATCTTTTATTGCTTTAATGATAATTGAAAGCATGTTTCTTCCTTCGACATGATTTATATCTGCTTAAGATATGTGCAACTGCTCTATATGATTAGTATTAATTATGAAGCTATGCTAGGCCTCGTTTAAATACGTATGAGTACTACTTGTGTTTTTGTGTCATGTCGTGTCAAGCATGTAGTTGTGAAAGTCGTCATGGTTCGAGGCTAATAAAGAGTCACGGGCTAGATGACGCACCATCGAGGCATTATTACAGAGCGTTCTCGTGTAAGTGGCAACTCTTGACTTACCGACTTACTTTCTAGTTCGTGCGGAGCTCGGGAGAGTGTCCCACCTGCCTGCGAGAGTTGGTGCATATCCGGATAAAAAAAAATTATGTACATGAGGAAGATGTGTGTGCATATAGAGTCCTAGAGATTTTCCATTACTTGTGTCAAATAATTGTATGCGTACTTGTTATTTGCTACCTGGTAATTACTTGGATAACATTTGCTAGCCGTAGGCTTTATTTGTATCCAATGTTTTATTTTGAGTTGACCCTTGCATCTGTGTGTTGTTTGTATTTTCTAGTGATCCGTCGCCAGTCGAACTACCCTTAGCCGGAAGATGCGGATGGGTACCATTACAGGAGAAACCACAACAAGAAGTCGAGCGCATAGTGCTGGAAGACTCATGCCTTTGCTGTATTTTTTTTATATGTAATAAATATTATGTATGTTTATGTGTCAGGGTAGGAGTTTTAGGTTACTTTTTACAACTGACAGCAGGGTTTTTGAAAATAAGTTAAATGTTTTGTAAGTAATTTTCAAGCTACTGGTCGGTCATTTTATGCCATATGTTTGACTATTTGCGAATTATGTATTTATAATATTAATGCACCTCAGTATGGCATATTTCGAAAAGGAAAATGATTTCAAAAAAACTATATACTCTCTTTTTCAAGTTTTGAAAATGCCCCTGCATGTTTATTTACTGATTAATTGCAACAGTAACGCCCTGAAAATCGGGGTGTTACAGTTATGGTATTGAATTGATGGTACTAACATATGCTTATATTATGACTAAAGGGATGTTATGAACTGTTGGTTCACTTGATGATTGATGATTATTCTCATAGCATTTTCATTATGTAGGATTGTTTAAGGTTGATGTGGCGGCACTTTATCCCGTGGGATCTTCCTAGGGTGATGTGGTGGTAATTTGTCCCACGTGATCGTCTTGACCCTGTTTGGGTAAAAATCGGACCATACTTATGCATATAGATATTGAGGACTAACAAGCATGATTATGTGGTAATTTAATTGAAATACATGAATATTGTATGCTACTGTATTTGCTACTACTGTTTTATTTTGGAGAATTAATCTTACAGCTGTTGGAAACCAATGTTTTGTTCTAAAAGTTAATACTGTTACTGCTTGCTGTTCACTGTTTCTGTTTCTGTTTAATAGGGTTGTTTCCTATTTTCTGTTTATTGTTTCTTTTTCTGTAGTATTGATGTTGTTTCAATACTTTTGCTTGTTGTTGTTGTTGTTTTACAATTGTTGCTTTTGTTTTAATTATCACAATTGTTGATAATTCTGTTTTGTTGTTTTAAAAGGACTTAACCTTTTTGGTTTGATGTTTGGGCGCTTAACGTCATAGATAATCAACACAAGGACTTACATGAAGATTAAAATTGGATGCAAGCTTAAGGAGACGTCCAAAACGACTAGAAGATTTGGAAGGTCTTGAAGATGATATTTTATTTCTGCTATCTCCTATTTTAAAATGACTTAGCACGATGTTGGGCAAATTTATTATTTATTTTTTTTGGTCTTGACCAAGGTATCCCCACAGCCGATTGCCGTGAGACTAATCCTTCGCCCCACGGTCAGCGCACGAAGCGGTAGGGGGCTGGCCAATGAGTTTTTTCCATTCACAAAATTTATTATTAGATTTTATACGCTGTTTAATAAATTATGGGATTATTATTATTATTATATAAATATTGAGTGATGTTTTCTGTTTTTAAAATGTGAATTGTTTTTTTAGAGAGGTTTTATGAAATATTTCCGCGTAATTACTATGTGACCCTTGACCGGAAATTGAGGCGTTACACATGCGATCTTCAAAACTTAGAGAAAACTTTGCAAAACTTCATTATCCTACAGAGCTAGGGTTTCCAAAACACAAGATTTTTCTTCAATCTTTCAAACCTCGAACTATCCTTTTCTTTTCCCTAAACAAGTACTAAAACAAGTCCAAAACCTAGCACTAGGATTCAGCTATAAGGCCTAAAGCATAATGAAATTTTTCCTTTTTCCTAAACAACACATAAAAGGTGTTTAAAGCACTTTTCTAGCCAAAACTTCAAGCATTTCATACAAGTTCCTAAGACAAATTTTTCCGCTTAAATGTCACTAACATTACCAAGTTCAAAAATCTCAAAAACAACACTTACACCATTTTTCCTTTTCCTTTCAATTCAAGTTTCCCAAGAAACACAAATCAATACCTTAAAATTCAAAACCCATACAACCAAACTTTTCATTTAAACCACAATAAATTAAATTGAGTATTAAAATAAATTATCCAAGCCTGAAAAACCTTTTAGGATCATGGCCTTACCTAAATCAAAGGGAAATAAATTTTTCTTTACACCAACTTCACATACAAACTTAACACATGAAAACTAAGTTGAAAATAAAACCTCAAAACCCAAAAGACACAAAATAAGTTCGGCCACCTCAATTTTAGAGCCAAGATCAACTTTTTTTTTACTTCAAACCAAATGGTACACGTCTAAGGCAAGCCAAAATCTATGGTAAAAAACAACATAGGATTTTCAAAATCACTTTTCCAAAATAATCAATTTTCAAGAACTCAACTTTATGAAAAACAAATTTGAGGAACTACGAGATCAAGACATTGGAATAAACATTACAAAAGATACTTTTGGAAAAGCTCTTTTCAAAATCTATTTTGAAAGCAAAAAATCAACTTTTCATAAAACCAAATAAATCAAAAGAAAGCTCAAGGTCAGGGGAGAAACAAATACAAAAGGAAGAGGTGGATTCAAGCCATGTTTCATAGAAGGAAATGAAAATATGTATATTATATGCACTGAGGCCGTGGGCCCAAGTCACCAGGGAGGGGGGAAAATTAACTTTCCTAAAGTCAAGGGACTAAACCATGAAATTTGGAAAAGATTAGGAGAAAATATCTAGCCTTAATCATGATTAACATCTAATCTTACTTACACAAGTCACTTCCAAGGCTAATCTATGTCATAAATCTTCCAACCCAAAAACACATTTAGATTCGGTCCCTACAAGAAATCAACCGAGACCAAATTTTTTCTTCAAACCAAATGGTACACATCAAAGGCAAGACAAAATTTATGGTGAAAACTAAGTTGAAATTTTCAAAATCACTTTTCTAAAACAATCACTTTTCAAGCCACTCTATCTATTATATCTCTTCTTTCTAGTCAAACCAAATCACTTCTTCTTTCTTCTCCTCCTCCCACTTATCTAGTGTTGGCCGTGGGTTGTTCATAGGGTAAAAGGGAAGGAAATATTTTTTTATAAGCCAAATTTGTAGGAAATACTTAGGAACTTAATTAGGATTTAATTAGAATATGTTTTGAATAATATCAAGCTATTCATCATGATCACATCTACTCCATGTCATAAGTTTCTTTATGTCACTAATCTCATTATTTAATTCTTAGTTAACACGTGGTGAATGTGACTTACATCTTTCACTTGCTCATCACGAACCAAATGCCCGTTAAACTCGAGCATCAGTCACTAAAATATCCCGAATTGTTTTCCTAGGATTCGGCACATTTCCGGCCCAAATACACTATTCATCAAAAATAATTTTATTTCATATATGGGTTCCTAAACGTGTTTTAATACTTTACATCTGGTTCGGAGATTTTAGGAATGTCTCTTTTTGCCCGGGTTTCCGCACAACGGATTCTTGCGGGTTTGTACCACGTGCTAGAAACTTTTACGGACTCCGAAACTAAACTATGTCATATCAAGGACTACTTCTGCAAGTATTATCAAGAACTTCTCCTACAATTACTATCAAGGACTTATCCTAAGTTTGTTTGGTTTTAACAGTTGTTGGTCTACTGATTTTCTCTTCTAAAAAAGGAGTAGATACATTGAAGATCAGAGGTCTCACTAGTATTTAAAAGGATTTGACTTTTGATCGAATACTAAGGTTATTGGCAGGTAAGAATTTCTTCTTTTGATTCCCTGCCTAAGGCTTAGGGATATGACTTTGTAAGCCTTTGATGAATGAAACTGCTGGAAGATTTTGACCTCTTGAAGTTTATTGGATGTATTTTCATTGAGGTGAATCTTCACTAAATAAGGCTTTTATATTGCTTCATTGATGACAGAAAGAGCTGCTGAAGTAATAATCCCGTGAAAGCCTACTTCAACAGATACTTTGCTCTCCGTTGGTACCGCTCCATCTGCTGTCTTCAGAGTTAAATATTCATTTCCAATTAGCCATTAATGTGTGTTATACTTAAACTGCATGAGCGAACAGTTGTAGTACAATTAACCTTGTGTTAGATGGATGCTTCCCAAGGTTAGAGTTCAAATACCAAAGTTAATAACAAAAGTTATTTCTATAAAAGTCCAATTTGAACCATTTGTATAAAAGTTCATGATAATAATACTACAACTGGACAAACCATTATGAGAATATACAGTAGATATGAAGTTAAGCACAATGCACCTTATATTATAGATTCCTTTCAATCAATTTCATGCAAGTGATATTGATCACACATTTCAGATTCATGCAATGCACAGGACTGAGCGAGTGATTCAATCTACTTTTAATTAGCAGTGTCTCCATAAAGGACGCATCAGTGATTCTAAAGTCCAAAGCTACAGTTCAGGCACCAATAATAGTCCATAATGATAAGTAGAAGAAGAAGAAGGTTCTAAAGTCCAAAGCTACAGTTCTACAATTTTTCAAGTTTGGCTTAACACAAAAGTTTTAAAGTCCATTGCAAGGCAAAAGACTTGGTTACAGTTATTCAAGTTTTGCTTGATGCAAAGGTTTTAAAGTCCATTATTCGTTTCCAAATAAAAATAGAGTTACAAGATTCTCAACAAGATCTTCATCAAGATCTAGTGCAGCTTAAAAAAAAAAGAATAAAGGTGTCTGATAGGACCAGGTATGATTGAACTGTAATATTTATATATATATATTGGAAAAGATGAGCTAGAAGCTCTTACAAAGGCTGAATATTCACCAGAGTCTCAAACTCCTTACCAGAGAGAGATACTCTCTCCTAACCAATTTCTCACTCTAAAAACAGAATACCTCTCCATTCCCCCTCCCTCCAAATATATCCTCAAATCTACCCGAATCTCTCTCCCATGTGCATCGTGCCAGCTCATTAACTAACTTTCATTCTCTCCACCTGGCCTCACTCTCTTTCTCCTAGTATAAACCTGCCAAATCTTGGGCCTTCCACTAGGTGCTTCTAAAATTGGGTCTTCATTGACATTTGGTCCAGGTGTTCTATCACTGCCCCCACCTGCAATAACATCCTTGTCCTCAAGGCTGATATGAGGGAACTGGCTCTTCAATAGTTCTTCGTCCTCCCATGTTGTGTCTTCGGATGTTCTGCCCTTCCACTTAATCAGCCACTGCTTCGTCCAATGATCACCGTTCTGGATATCTCTCGAAGCCAAAACTGCTTCTGGTTCTTCCATCTCCTCCACATCCACTTCCAACCCTTCGGGTAGTGATGCTTCCGCTGCATAGTCACCAATTGCTTTCCTCAGCTGCGAGATGTGGAACATGGGGTGGATTCTGGCCGTATCGGGCAGTTTCAATTTGTATGAGACAGCCCCAATTTTAGCAATTATAGGGAATGGTCCAGAATACCTCGGGGACAACTTCTGATTAATTCTCTTTGCCACCGATTGCTGCCTATGGGGTCTCAATTTAACGAACACCCACTCCCCAACTTCAAAAGATAAGGCCTTGCGTTTTTTATCAGCATACTTCTTCATTTGCTGTTGGGCTTGCAACAAATGGCGCTTCAATTGTCTCAAGGCCTCGTCTCTGTCTACCAATTCATCGGCTACTGCTTCCACCCTTGTCTCTCCTTAAGAGAAACGCACCAAAGGAGGCGGTTTCCTCCCATAAACCACTTCAAAAGGAGTGGTCCCGGTAGACCCGTGAAAAGTAGTATTGTACCACAATTCAGCCCAAGACACCCAATGAGCCCAATTCTTCGGTTGTTCAGAAGCAAAGCAGCGTAGGTAAGCCTCTAAACACCTATTTACCACTTCAGTTTGCCCATCGGTCTCTGGATGATATGAAGAGCTCATCTTCAAGGTTGTTCCCTGTAATCTGAACAACTCTTTCCAGAATAAACAAACAAACAGGGGATCTCTATCACTAACGATAGATTGAGGAATGCCGTGCAGACGTACAATTTCCTTAGCAAACACCTCTGCTATTTTCCTGGAAGTGTAAGGATGCTTGAGAGGAATGAAATGTCCATACTTGGACAACCGATCCACCACAACCAAGATGGCTTCAAAACCTTTAGATTTAGGGAGACCCGTGATGAAATCTAAAGAAATATCCTCCCAAATCTGGTCCGGGATGGGAAGAGGTTGAAGTAATCCTGTTGGAGAAGATGCTGAATATTTTTGTCTTTGGCATACATCACAACTCTTCACAAAATCCATCACTGCTTTCTTCATTCCCATCCAATATAAATTGCCAGCCACCCGTCTATAGGTTCGTAAAAATCCAGAATGTCCCCCTGCCGGGGAAGAATGGAATTCTGCCAAAACATTGGGTATGAGAGCAGAATTGGCTGCTAACACCGACCTGTCCTGGTACAACAAAACCCCCTGCTGGATTCTGAAACCGGGTTTGGAGCCTGCATCTTGTTGTAAATCTGCCACTATTTGTTGTAATTGAGGATCAATCTCAACCTCCTGTTGCAGCTGCTGTTTTTGCAACCAAATTGGGGAAGATGTAATTTCCCTCAACTCTCCATCCTCATACATCCTGGACAACGAGTCAGCTGCTTTATTTTCTGGTCCGGGCTTGTATACGACTTCAAAATGATAACCCAACAGTTTGGCTAACCAATTTTGTTGATCAGCAGTGGTAATGCGTTATTGTAGGAGATGCCCGAGACTCTTTTGATCCGAATACACCTTGAAGTTCCTCCCTAGAAGGTAGGGTCTCCAATGCTGGACAGCAAGAACAAGAGCCATGAGTTCTTTTTCATATGCAGACTTACTCAAGTTGTTTTGGGACAAAGCTTTACTGAAATAAGCAATGGGTTGCTGTTTTTGCATTAATACTGCCCCTATACCTCTCCCGGATGCATCACATTCTATCTCAAATGGGTGCGAGAAATCAGGTAATGCCAACAAAGGGGACTTAGTCATGACTTTTTTCAATTCTTCAAATGCTCTTTGGGCGTCGGGATTCCAATTAAACCCCTCTTTCTTTGTTAACTCAGTTAAGGGTTTTGCTATTTTCCTATACCCTTCAATGAACTTTCTGTAGTAACCCGTTAAACCCAGGAATCCTCTTACTCCCTTAACATTGTGGGGAACAGGCCACTCCACCACACTCTTAATCTTTGTCGGATCCACCGCCACTCCTTGATCAGAAATTATGTGGCCTAAATACTCCACCTGTTTAGTCCCAAAAATGCATTTTTTTCTGTTTGCCACAAAGCTTTGGTCCTGTAATAACTGCATAACTGCTGCCAAGTGCTCCAAATGTTCTGTCCAATTCTTGCTATAAACCAGTATGTCGTCAAAAAAAACTAAGACGAACTTTCGGAGATAAGGTTTAAACACTTGATTCATGGTGGATTGGAAAGTAGCCGGAGCATTGGTTAGCCCAAACGGCATAACCAAGTATTCATAATGGCCCTCATGCGTCCGGAATGCAGTCTTGTGCACATCCTCCTCCCTCATTCGAATCTGATGGTATCCGGATTTAAGGTCCAACTTCGAGAAGTAAGCTGCTCCATGTAACTCATCCAGCAACTCTTCAACAATGGGAATCGAATACTTATCAGGTACAGTCACCTTATTTAATTCTCTATAATCGACACACAATCGCCAAGAAGCGTCTTTCTTCTTAACCAAAATAACAGGGCTGGAGAAAGGACTGGAACTGTGCCTGATTATACCCTGCTGCAGCATCTCAGTCACTTGTTTTTCAATTTCATCCTTGTGGTGGAATAGGTAACGGTAAGGCCGGACACTAACCGGACCAGCATCTTTATGCAGCTCAATAGAATGAACATTGTCCCTTTGGGGTGGTAGCCCTCTTGGCTCCCTAAAAACCTCAGAGAAATCTGTTAAGACCTGCTGAATTTCATATTGTTGTTGTGGGGATAATCCCGGCTCTTGTACTGAATCAGTTTCCCCCACATTCCCCTTCATCAAGCTGTGTAATGATGCTGTATGTCCAGATGTTTGCCCTTTTTTCCTTTTATTGAAGCTCTGTCCCTGCAATACCACACGTTCTCCATTCCAACGAAAACTAATTGTCATGTTTTCCCAATCAAAAGTGACTTTACCAAACCTTTGTAACCAAGCTACTCCCAAAATCATGTCAAGGTCTCCCAGCTCCAACACGTAGGCTTCAATCCTAGTATTGAATTTCCCCAGTTCCACTTCTATCCCTTTACACTTGCCGCCGGTAGCCACGCAATGCCCGTCGCCTAGCCTTACACCCATGGTCCTTCCCTGCTCAACAGGAATTTCCAAAGCTGCCACTACCTGTGGAGACACGAAATTGTGGCTAGCACCACTGTCAATCAAAACCACGACCGAGACTCCCCTTACCTTGCCTTCTAAACGTAAGGTTGAAGGAGAAATCTGTCTGCCTTGATTTGCATCCAGAAACCCAAACATACCCATGGAGCCGCAGTCCAATGCTTCTTCTTCTTCAATATTCTGCACTTCTATCGCCATGACTTCCCCTTCTTCATTTATCGTTTCGTCATCGCTGAGCACCACCAGGCGTAATTGTTTTTCCGCGCACTGGTGTAAGGGGTGGTAACGTTCGCCGCACCTAAAACACAGCCCTCGAGCTCTGCGATTCATCAATTCTGAATATGGAAGGTGTTTGATGCCCCGATTCCGGTCGCCGAGGGGTGTTTTCCTCCCGTCGTCGCCGCTGGTGCGCGTAAAAGGAGGTGCTGAAGCTGTGCGCGAGTTTTGTTGGGGGGAACGTGAGTCCTGGGGCTGAAAATTTCCTTTGGGCTGAGTTCCTGTTATGGGCCCATAAGTACCTCTAGTTGGGTTCGAGTTTTGACCCGACCCAAACCCACCCCTGTCACTTAACCCACTCACCAAATCCCTTCCTCCTCTCCACGATTTCATGCTGCTAGCACCACCGCCACGGGAAAACAATGTTCCGTGCATCTCCGTTTCTAAATCACGAGCTAAGCGCATGGCTTGGAGTCGATTGACCGGATTAAACGTTCGGACTCTCAATCGCAGCTCAGGCCGGAGCCCTCCAATGAAATACCCCAGGTATTGCTCTTCCGGCAACCGTCCAACCTGAGAAGAAATGAATTCGAATTCCGACACGTATTCTTCAACACTTCCCGTCTGTGCCAGATCATTGAGTTCCTCAAAGGGATTCTCACTCTTCCTGCCACCGTATCGGTTGATTAGAGCTTTTTTAAATTTTACCCACGTCAAATCATCTTCAGTTTCACGAAGAAGATTAAACCAGTGAATGGTTGCACCCTCCATGCTCAACTTTGCTAACTGCACCTTTACCTCTTCCGGCGATCCCTGAACCTCAAAATATGTCTCGGCCCGTGTGATCCATCCCACAGGATCTAAGCCATCAAAAGGTGGCAACTCCACCCTCTTCGCTGCCATTCTGTACTCCGGCACCACGTCCTCTGAGAACAGAGGGCCCGTCGTCCGCTCTGAATTCCTATTGCGCAGCTTGGCGAACTCTTCCAAGATGGATTGACGGAAATCCACCAAGGATTGCCGCACGGAGACCTCCATCGCCGCCATACGCGCCTCTATTGCGTCAACTCTGTCAGACATCTTTGGTGGCATGGACAACAGCGACACGTCGCTAGCTCCCCTCGTATCCGGCAGGTTGGACCAATGATAGGACCAAGTATGATTGAACTGTAATATTTATATATATATATATATTGGAAAAGATGAGCTAGAAGCTCTTACAAAGGCTGAATATTCACCAGAGTCTCAAACTCCTTACCAGAGAGAGATACTCTCTCCTAACCAATTTCTCACTCTAAAAACAGAATACCTCTCCATTCCCCCTCCCTCCAAATATATCCTCAAATCTACCCGAATCTCTCTCCCATGTGCATCGTGCCAGCTCATTAACTAACTTTCATTCTCTCCACCTGGCCTCACTCTCTTTCTCCTAGTATAAACCTGCCAAATCTTGGGCCTTCCACTAGGTGCTTCTAAAATTGGGTCTTCATTGACATTTGGTCCAGGTGTTCTATCAGTGTCAAACAAGAAGACATAAAAATGAATAAAAAAATAAATATGGAGGTTGGAAATATTAGGTTGGTAGATACTAACCTGGATTTCCACAAAGCCAAACATTGGTACATATTAAAGCCTCAATATTTTCAAGAAAAAGTGAACTTTGATACTTGTCAAGTATACGTCAACCAATGCTAAATGCTGATTTTGATGCAACTGTTGTGATTGGTATGCTCAAAACATCTCGGTCCATCAACGAAAGCTCGGGATATTTAATTTCATTTGATTTCCAATACTCCAAAATGTCCAAGCCAGCATATTTCTCATAATCCATTCTAACTTCAAGGAAATAAGCTTCCAAATCAAATTCCTTTCTTGATGATCCACACAACTTACTTTGGTAATTCCCAAAACCCGCCAAAACATGTGAGGAGGTAATACTTGGGCTACCTCTAGGAGATCTTGAGCTTGAAGGATTTGCATCATTGGCAGAAGAATTAATATATTCTTAAAAAAAACTTTTAACTTATCATGAACTTCTTGTGCTAATCCCAAACCAATAGCATCACCATACAGTTCCACATAGCAGTATTCAATAAATAGCAACTTGTATCTAAGATCTAAGATAAAAATGAGAGAATGACACTATAAGAGTTCCAATATTTTTCAAACTTATATCCTGCTAGCCATGCAACAAATCCGGTTTTCCTTTTCAAAATTATCATGCAATTCACTAGCCTCTTTAATAAGTTTTAATTGAATCTTCCATACACTAGAAAAAAACAAGTCGGCAGTTAGTAAGAGATACCGGAGAAAATAGTGGTGATGTCATAAAAGGGCTTTAGAAATTCAGCTATTTTTCCAACCTCAACCCAGTCTTCTTCTAAAAAATAAATATAATAAAAGGGATCCTTACTTTTAAGGTGTGTAAAGGCTTCTTGAAAACTTATAGCTCTCTCAGCATAAGGAATGTAGAATTTCATCTTGTTGTGACATCTTGACAAAGTTGCTTAAATGTTACACAAGAGATTAACTCTAAACATGCTTAAAACTTTATCTTCCAACTCTCTGAACCCCTAACATACTTTACACTCTAGCAAATTTTGACCACTGAACCATTTATTACTTGCAAAATAAGGTTCAGAATATGTGCACCACACCTAACATGAAAATATTCTCCACTAGGAACTAATCTTGATCCAAATGATTTATGATTCTTCAATGTTCTTACCATTTTGTGATTGTAACGCGCATTATCCAAAGTAATGGTAAATAATTTTTTTCTATGCCCCACTCCTTTAACAAGCTCAATAATTTCTCCGCTAAATTATCACCACTATGAGGTGGTGAAAGAAAGCAAGAATTTCTTTTTTCCAGCTCCCAATTCTTATTTATATAATGCACAATTAACACCATATACTGGTAAGTGGTGATCGACGACCACAGATTAGAAGTCAAACCAATTTTATCAGGAATTGACCGCAAGTAACATTTGAGATTTTCTTTCTCTTTCCTATACAACATCACCACATCAGACTTAGCAGTATTCCTATAAATTTTTCTAGTGCGTGGATTAAGGAAAGAATGTAACTCTTTTATCCCCTCATGTTCAACAAAAGAGAAGCGATAGCCATGTTTTATTATTACCTCAAAAAAAAATTCCCAGTATTTTACTTGATCAATAGGTGGATAAGAAGAAATTTCACCTTCACATTCCACATTCCATCACATGACGTCTCATATTTGAAGTCCCACCATCAGCTTTTTCCTTGGAAGATACACCACATTTTCTACATTTTGCTCTCGAAAACCCCTTATCAATAAAAAAATCTAACATGTGGAATTTACAAGAAAAAATTCCACTAATTAATTTCACTCTGCTTAACTAATCCAATAAAATGTATGAACTACTTTGAAAATTTAAAAAGTGGAAAAAGAATATAAAAATTACAAAAAAAAAGACTTACTGTGCAATACCCAGAAAACCAAAAACAACTTTCTAACGATCAGGAGCATAAAGGTAGGTATTCTTAGTAGTCTTAAAGCGGAAACAAGTATCTACAATGTAACACAAACCGATTTAAGTTATATATGACGGAAAAACAACCTTTTGCATGTGGGTTTTCTCATCGCTCTCGGACTTGACTTATCACATCGCAGATCAACATATAATTAGAGTTATTGAGTAAGAGGAAGAAATTTACCACAAATTTTGATAGGAGTTCGAGCTTCAGCAGATTGGGCTGGATGAGGAAGAACTCCTTCCTTGGCAGAAACACATAGCAATCGAATTTTGAGCAGAATCGACAGAAGGACAAACAATTTTGAGCAGAATCGTCGATTTGGTGATTTAGGATTTTAGGGTCTGAAGTCTAATTTAGTTGTTTTTTTTTCAATTCTAATTTAGTTTGGAAATTTCTAAATCCATTTAATCCATTGGGTTTTTTTTTTCTTTTGGTCCACAAGTTCATCGGCTCTTTTATTTCTGAAAATTCCATTATACTTTGTTCAGATCCATGTATCCATCATTTATTATATTGGGCAAATCCATTTATATTTTAGAAAAACCAATGGATCTTAACTAAATGATTCAATGAGTTTCAAAATATTATGGATAGGTCTGACTCATCCACTAAATTAAATGGATGAGTCATTATCCATCCATTTAATTTCAATTTTGTACACTGATGGGTTGGATGGTTTTAATTGTGAGTGGGTTGGATGAATATGGGTTCATGAATTTAATTAATACCCGTAAGTTGTACTTGTGCAGTCGAAGTTTCTTCCTTCGAGAAAAGCTGAGCTGACGAGACTTCTGACGTGAAGTCGCCTGTTTCTTTTGTCTAGGTCTCTCAGTAACTGTGCTTAGGCTTTCCCCTGATCATGAAGATGAGTTTGAGGATACGGCGTGGCTTAGTAGCACTCTACGGGCTTTCCCCTGTTTAGGCCTTAACTTTGTAATCATGTAATAATCAAAACACACACAGAGGTTAGTGGTAAAATAATCAAAAGAAATTAACCCAAGAGCACCGTCACAAACGAAACAAGTCGAATGTGTCCAATGTCATCGTGTCGCAATGTGGAGCCAAGCAAGCTACAAGTCCTCACATACTCAAGGCCTGCATCCATTCGGTGCCCATGCACCATAAACTGGAGGATAAACAAGTCCCTTGAAGTCACCACATCGTGGCTGTGGAAGCGGTCGTGGATAGAACCTACCAACCATTGGTGTAAAGCACGATTGATGGGGTATCCGATGGGTTGTTCTCTCGCCGTCCACGGGTCGAACTCCATCTGCCTGGAAAGTATGGTCTAGAATGAATTTAACACCTTGTATTCTCAAGGGTTAGAATCGTAATATCGCAACAAAATAATAAGGACAAAGAGTCAGCGGAAATTGAAACCGAAAAGAAACCAATATATAAACTGCCCAAGGGAAAAATTATCCACAAGCATGAAAGAAATGAGTACAACTTAACCAAACACCCCGAGCATCCACACAAGGAGTAAAAACTTCTAAGGTGATGGGAAAACAAAGACTGGAAATAGATAAAAAGAGTTCAGCAACTCCATCATCAGAACAGCAATAAACCCACTAACAATGCGGAACCCGAGAAGTCTTGCGCCATGCCGACTGACAGTGCCACTCCGCCTCCCGACGCATACGCTCCAAAGCTCTCTCCATCCTCCATTGACGCTCCATACACAACTGTCTATCCATAGTCCAAGCATCGTCCAGCTGCGGAGAAAGGGATGAATGCTGGGCAGCATGTCGAGCTAGCTCATCATCAAATTGGCAGATCTCGTCCAAGAGAGGTCGTGGTGGAAGCGTTACACTCATGGTACCGTCGTAATACAGCATATCCACTGCGAGTCCATAACATTCGAATCTGACAACCCTGATCCAACCACAATACATAGCCATGCGCGTGACGCGGCTAAAACTTCACGCGCTCAAGTCTTGTTGATCAAGGTGAACTTCGTCAATCCTTGGGTACGGGATACCCCATGTCACGCTGAACTGCATTTGGCATTAAGCGCCCACACAAACATACAACCAGTATTGCAAGGGTTAACTCCATATATGACTCTTAAATAAGAAAAACAAGTGAAGCATATAACAATATAATGAGTCAAGATATCAACAATATAATAACAAGATATAACTAATATAATAAGTCAACAACAAGATCTCAACAATATCTCAAGGGATCCTAGGGTTAGTCTAGGAATGCATGAAATATACGCTCATCATACTAAAAACAATGATCCCGATATTTAGCGTTTGTCACTCAGGAATGACGGGACGACCACAGCTCCTCCGACGACAAGAGGGACAACAAGGCCGTTTGCAACGTCAGCCACTTGAACAGGAACTACTGGATGACGACTACCAGTACAACCAAAATCACAGGAACAATCCTCGATCGAACCAAAAAGATGCAAATACCACGATGTTAGTCAACCATCTCAAAACTGAACCGTCCACCGACGTTCAAAACCATATCCAACCAGATGTTATGCTCAAGCCAGTGCACACTGGTCGGCATCACGACCAGGTGATCCGAATGCAATATCAACAACCCAAACACAAAAAACAAATCCTTCCGGACTTAGAGTTCATTGATTCCCTCCACCAATCTACCCGCTTGATAGCTCCATCTGTCGCCTTGCCCGCTCGATGGTTCCATACACCATCTGATTTGTCCGACCTATGATTCCACCCACCATATTTGTAAATCAAGTCTCGTCCTTGGACTCGACTGAGGTTTTCATGAAGACAAACACATCACAAAAAGAAGAAAGACTTCATAAGAGAAAAGGAAGACTTCAAGAAGACTTCAAGAAAGAAAGGAACAAAAAGAAGAAAGACTTGAAGAAGACTTAAGAGAAGAAAGACTTCAAGAACCAGGCTCAGAACGTCAAGATCAAAACATGAAGGTTCTAGTTTTAAGTAAGTCTTGTCAACTTAGTGTGCTATGCTTTATTAAGGTTTAATTGCATTAGAAGGCTCATGAAAGATCAACTAATTGAGTACAATATGTTCTCACAAGTTAAACTTGGTAGGAACACTCAATTAGGGTTTAAAATGGATAAAACTGAGTTCTGGACTGTCTGTAATCGATTACAGATGTGTGTAATCGATTACAGGATGTGTGTAATCGATTACCACAAGTGTGTAATCGATTACCAAGTTTGAAATTCAAATTCAAACTTCAACGGCATGGTGTAATCGATTACACTAACTGTGGTAATCGATTACCAGGTCGACAGATGTGTTATTTCATGAACCATTGTGTCCCAAACCCGTTGGGAAAGGTTGTGTTGGTTCATGGACGACCTATAGTGCCTATATAAAGTCCTTAGACACTCAGAAACATCAATGACTTGGTCCATAACTTTCATATTCATTAAAGTCATCATTCTGAGTTTCGGTTCTCTCATTTTCATAAGAACACTCATGATGTTCAACATTTGAGAAACTCAGAATGGAAGAGCCTTCATTGTAATTGCCTGGAGCATACAAACTAAGATCAATCCTTCTTGTCAAAAGGATTGAATCATGCATAGAAAAGGAATCTTCTTCTTCTTCTATTTGAATCATGTTGATTCTTTCACCGTAGTTTTCGGTGGTTGTAAAAAGGCCCTTTGAATCAAGTTTGATTCAAAGTCCACCGTGGTAATGCGGTGTCATCAGAAAGTGGTTTGCTTTCTGAGGCATGATGGGTCCTCTTAGGGTCCTTGGCACAATTATTGCTAAGAAGACTTGATCAATCAGAAGTGGGTTGCTTCAGGAAGATTGATAAGATATCTTAGGGTCCTTGGTGCAAGCATTCGTTAAGAGTACTCGATCATGGAAATCTTCACTGTGGAATTCAGTGGAGTGGTTCTTAAGAAAGTGGTAATCATTCTGAGGGATTCTAACTTCACCGTGGTATTCGGTGAAGGGTTGTTCGATTGAAGGCGGGTTAGTCTTCAAGGTCTGAGGGTGGTTTGCCTTCAGGAACTAAAAGCGGTTTGCTTTCAGGGGCTGTTGAAAGTGGTTTGCTTTCACAGGATATTGGTAGAAATTCTTGGGGTCCTTGGGTTAGGAACTTGTAAGTGATTTTTATCAATAGTGGAAAAATTCTCAAGGGGTTTCTTTGAGGGACTGGACATAGCCTTCGGTGGATTGAAGGTGAACCAGGATAAAACTCTCTGTGTCATTTCCTTCTCCTTCATCTTTTACTTTCAAGCAATTACAACATTCCGCTGCAACAACGTTCTTACGTTACAACTCTAATTGCGCTGAAAGTCGTTTGGTACTATTACGCGAAAATCGGGGAAACTCTGATTCACCCCCCCTCTCAGGTTGCTATCTGTTCTAACAATATTATCCAATTGTTGGTTCTTACCACCAATATCGTTCTCCCGGTGGTTCCATCTACCATGTTGGTCTGACCGTTGGTTCCATCCACCATCACCACATCCATCAGTATCAGCCTAATGATTCCATCCACTACTGTATCGGCCCGCAACAACAGCAAAACTCGCACGACAACCAAAAAAACCAGGGAGAGCATTGGCTCATTTGAATTCCCCCCGGTAATTCATTAATGAGCCTTTAAAACACCAAACATTATAAACGCAAGAGTGGTCGCAAAAACTCAATGTGAAGAAGGTCTTGCTCCTGACCCTGGCTGTGGTTTTGATGACGACAAACTCATCAACAAAAAGAAGAAAAGAAGACTTCAAAGAATCAAGCACTACAAGTCCATCAATAGTCTAGAAGTCTTAGTATTAGGTGAGTTATGCTTCCAAAGGTTTATTAAAGCATAAAGACTCTTAAAACACCTAATCTAATCAAGCTAAGTGTTTTCATAACTTAAAAGAAGTAGAAAACCTTAAGCCAGTCTCAAAAATCAAGTTTCTGGAAAATGGGCTTCTGTGTAATCGATTACACCTAGGCAAGTAATCGATTACTCATGTCTTGTAATCGATTACATGTTTGAAATTCAAATTCAAACTGAAACGGTCATTTGTGTAATCGATTACACTAAGTATGGTAATCGATTACCAGAACGAAAAAGTGCATCTTTTCATGAACCATTGTGTCCCAAACCTTTTGAAAAGGGTTGTGATGGTTCAAGGACGTTTCCCTTGCCTATATAAAGACCATTTGAGTCCAGAAAACACAACACACACATAACATATACAAGAGACAACACATTACACATGAGAAAATCACATTAGGCCAAAGCTTTGTCAAAATTAGTTCATCTTTTGGAACTTAAATCTTTTAGAGCCTAAATTCTGAGTTCATGATCTTCATGTTAATAAGAACACTTTAGTTGTTCATATCTTGAAGAACTCAGAATTGTATTATGCTTAAAAGCTTAAAGCATAATTTCTCATGATCAATCCAATTGTGTGTTAAAGGATTGATACAGCCAATTGTAATATCTTCTTCATCTCTTTCTGTAAGATTGAGTTTTTCACCGTGGTATTCGGTGAAGGGTTGTTGTCACTGGAAGCGGTTTGCTTTCAGGGTTTCAATTGAAGACAAGTTTGTCTTCAAGGTCTGAAGGTGGTTTGCCTTCAGGAACTGAAAGCGGTTTGCTTTCAGGGGCTGTTGAAAGCGGTTTGCTTTCACAGGATATTGGTAGAAATTCTTGGGGTCCTTGGGTTAGGAACTTGTAAGAGATTTTTATCAATAGTGGAAAAATCCTCAAGGGGTTTTCTTGAGGGACTGGACGTAGCCTTCAGTGGATTGAAGGTGAACCAGGATAAAATCTTGTGTGTGATTCTCTTTATCCTTCACATTTACTTTCAAGTATCGTTCATATCCGCTGCAATCATAACGATCATTTCGTGATCATCATAAACTTGAAAGTAACATTTCAATAAGGCGAAAATTGGGGCAACACTGATTCACCCCCCTCTCAGGTTGCTTTCTGTACTAACAATTGGTATCAGAGCGGAAGTTTAGGTAAGTTATTCCTAAGATCCGGGAAAAGATGGCATCCTCTTCCAATCATGGAACAAATGAAGGATTCAACATAAACAGGCCACCATTCTTCAATGGAGAACATTATGACTTCTGGAAAATCAAGATGAAGATATTCATAAAGTCATTAGACGCAGGAATATGGAAAGCCATTGAAGAAGGTCCCTTTGTGCCTATAACAACAGATGAAGAAGGAACTTCACAACCAAAATCAGAAAGTACTTGGAGTGAAGAAGAAAAGAAGAAGGTTCAACATGATCTCAAAGGAATGAACATCCTTACATCTGCTCTTGGCATGGACAAATTTTTTAGAGTATCAACGTGCACTTCATCAAAAGAAATATGGGATACGTTGATGGTGACTCACGAAGGAACAGATGAAGTCAAGAGATCAAAGATCAATACTTTATCTCAGGAGTATGAAATGTTCAGAATGCTTCCAGGAGAAAAGGTATTAGATATGCAAAAACGATTCACTCATTTGATTAATCATTTGATTGCTCTTGGAAAACAATTTTCAAACAGTGACTTGAACATGAAAGTTCTAAGATCACTTACAAGAGTATGGCAACCAAAAGTTACAGCCATCTCTGAGAAGAAGAGTTTATCAAATATGACTCTTGCAACTCTCTTTGGAAAACTCCAAGAACATGAGTTGGAATTGAATCGTTTAGAAGAGCATGAACAACATGAGAAGAAATATCGATCAATTTCCCTAAAGGCAAAAGAAAGCATCAAAGAAGATTATGATGCAGACTCTGAAGAAGAAGACAATGGAAATTTGAATCTTCTAGTAAAGAACTTTGGAAAGTTTCTTAAAAGGAAAAATGTTAAATTTAACAACAATAAAGCCTTCCAAAGGAACAATGAGTCTTCTTCATCTCAAAAGATTACATGTTTTGAGTGCGGCAAACCGGGACATTTCAAGTCAGATTGTCCAAATCTTCAGAAGAAGAAACATGGTCTAAAAGAGAAATTCGAGAAAAAGGATCAAACTACTCGAAGAGCATATTTGGCTTGGGATGATAATGAAGTAAGTTCATCATCAGATTCTGACAAAGAAGAAGCACAAGTTGCCTTGATGGCTTCACATGACTCAGATGTTGAAGATTCCCAGGTTAGTGATAATTCTATGTCTTCTCATGATTTAAAGTTTTCTATGGAGAATATGTTTAAATTATGTCAAGAATTTTCCAAGATTAGTACCAAGCAAAATGATTTGATTTCATCCTTAGAAAGTAAGTGTAGAACTTTACAAGAGGAATTAGACATAGTGAAATCTAAACTAGATATTACACAAAAATGTACTAAGTATAGTTCTTTAGAAGAAAAGATAGACAATCTTCAACAAAGAGTAAATAACTTCAATAAAGGAAAACAGAAATTAGATGATATCCTAAGTGTTCAAAGATATTCAAATAACAAATCAGGTCTAGGATATACTTCTCACCCAAAGATTAAGGAAAACAAGAAAACTGTGTTTGTAAAACCAAACCATATAGTAGAATCTTCTAGTAACAAAAAGGTTAATTTTTTTAGAAGTACATACAATAGGAAAAATACTCAAAATAGACATCCTAAGAAGATCCATTCCTCTCCTAGACAAACCTCTAGTTACAATCATTACTCTTGTACGTATTGTATCAAAGTAAGACATACCCCTAGTAGATGTTACTACAAACATGTAGGAGTACCAAATAGGGAATACATTTGGGTTAGAAAGGATATTAACTTAGAAGGACCCAAAACTTGTTGGGTTCCTAATACCCATGTCTGAACTTTGTCATGTAGGTGTGTATGAAAGCAGCAAAGGATTTATGGTATCTTGATAGTGGCTGCTCATCACACATGACAGGAGACAAAACCAAGTTTTCATTTCTTATACCTAGGGAAAAAGGTTTTGTCACATATGGTAACAATCAAAAGGGAAAGATACTCGATATTGGAAGAATAAGCACACCCCCTCAAACAGTCATCGATAAAGTTCTTTACGTTGATGGTTTGATGCATAATCTTCTGAGTATTAGTCAACTATGTGATAAAGGTTTGAAAGTTGGTTTTATTAATGATATATGTGTTGTGAAAGATATGAAAACTAAAGAAATTAAGTTTTCTGGGTATAAAGTAAATAAAGTCTTCATGATCTCCTTGGAAGAAATTCCACAAAATGTGAGATGCCTTTTGGCCAAGAATAATAGTGATTCATGGCTATGGCATAGAAGACTTGCTCATATTCACATAGATCATTTAAACAAACTAGTCAAGTATGATCTAGTTGTTGGGCTTCCAAAGATAAAATTCGAGAAAGACAAGCTTTGTGATGCATGTCAAAAGGGGAAGCAAACCAGAACATCCTTCAAACCAAAGAACATAGTTTCGAGCTCAAGACCCCTTCAATTGTTACATATGGATTTGTTCGGACCATCTAGAACTAAAAGCCTCGGAGGTAATTTCTATGCACTTGTCATTGTTGATGATTTCTCTAGATTTACATGGACTTTATTTCTTCCTCATAAGAATGAAGCCTTCAATGCATTCAAAAGATATGCAAGGCTTGTTCAAAATGAGAAGTCTTTAAAGATCTCTTCTATTAGAAGTGATCATGGTGGAGAATTTCAGAATCAACAATTCCAAGAACTATGTGATGAAAATGGAATATCACATAATTTCTCTACTCCGAGAACACCACAACAAAATGGTGTAGTAGAAAGGAAGAATAGATTACTTGAAGAATTAGCAAGAACCATGCTAAGTGAATCAAGTCTCCCTAAATATTTCTGGGCTGATGCCGTAAGTACTGCTTGCTATGTTTCCAATAGAGTTCTTATTAGACCTATTCTTAAGAAAACTCCCTATGAACTCTACAAAGGAAGGAAACCAAACATCTCTCATCTACATGCTTTTGGATCAAAATGCTTTGTCTTGAATAATGGAAAGGAAAACCTTGGAAAGTTTGATGAAAAATCTGATGAAGGTATATTCCTTGGTTATTCTTTAACAAGCAAAGCATATAGAGTCTTTAACAAGAAAACTCTATCCATGGAAGAATCCATACATGTTTCTTTTGATGAATCTAAATCTTCGACAAAAGATAAAGTCAATCTTCTAGATAATGAAGAAGATGATATCATTATAAGTGAAGATTCTCAAAAGGATGGAGATCAGAATCCAATACAAGAAGAGCACATTGAAAGTAATACTTATCAACTTCCAAAGGAATGGAGAACCCATAGGGATCACCTAGTTGATAATATTATTGGTGATATTTCTAGAGGCATTTCTACAAGGCTACGCTTAAATGATTCGGTTTTGAATATGGCCTTCGTCTCTCAGATAGAACCACCAAAAGTAAATGATGCTCTAGAAGATGAATATTGGATTGTAGCAATGCAAGAAGAATTAAACCAATTTGAAAGGAATCAAGTTTGGGAACTTGTCCCTAAGCCTAGTGATAAACATGTTATTGGAACAAAGTGGGTATTTAGGAATAAGTTAGATGAAAATGGTATCATAGTTAGGAACAAAGCAAGATTAGTTGCTCAAGGATATAATCAAGAAGAAGGTATAGATTTTGATGAAACTTATGCACCAGTAGCAAGGTTGGAAGCCATAAGACTGTTATTGGCGTATGCTTGTTCTTTAAATTTCCCATTATATCAAATGGACGTCAAAAGTTCTTTCCTGAACGGATACATTCAAGAAGAAGTCTATGTGAAGCAACCTCCAGGATTTGAAGATCCAAAGTTTCCTTCACATGTCTTCAGATTAAAGAAGACACTCTATGGTCTTAAACAAGCCCCTCGTGCATGGTATGATAGATTAAGTACTTTCCTTTGTGATAAAGGATTTCAAAAGGGTAAGGCTGATACAACCTTGTTCATCAAAAGAACCAAAGGTAATACCCTATTAGTTCAAATTTATGTTGATGATATTATCTTTGGTGCAACTAACGAATCTCTTTGTAAGGATTTCTCTAACATGATGCAAGAAGAATTTGAGATGTCCATGATGGGACAATTAAATTTCTTTCTTGGTTTGCAAATCAAGCAATCAAATGATGGAATATTCATCAATCAATCAAAGTTTTGCAAGGAATTGTTAAAGAAATATGACTTGGATGATTGTAAAGCCATAGCCACACCAATGGAATCTAATACATATTTAGATCAAGATGAATCCGGTAATCAAGTTGATATTACCAAATATAGAGGTATGATCGGATCTCTTCTATACTTATCTGCAAGTAGACCTGATATTATGTTTAGTGTGTGTCTATGTGCTAGATATCAAGCATCTCCTAGGGAATCACATTTGAGTTCTGTTAAACGGATTTTCAAATATTTGAAAGGAACTACAAATGTTGGATTGTGGTATCCCAAAGGAAGTGTTTGTGATTTGATTGGGTATTCTGATTCTGATTATGCTGGTTGTAAAACTGAAAGAAAAAGTACAAGTGGTACTTGTCACTTGTTAGGAAATGCCCTTGTTTCTTGGTCTTGTAAGAAACAAGCATGTGTTGCTCTAAGTACTGCAGAAGCAGAATACATTGCTGCAGGAAGTTGTTGTGCACAAACTCTATGGCTCAAACAACAACTTAAAGATTATGGCTTAGAGCTGGGCTGCATTCCAATCAAATGTGACAACACAAGTGCCATTAACCTCACTAAAAACCCCATCATGCATTCTCGAACTAAGCATATTGATATAAGACATCATTTTCTTCGAGATCATGTTATGAGGAAAGATATTGAGATTTCATTTGTGGATACACATAATCAATTAGCAGATATCTTTACTAAGCCTCTTCCTAAGGAATCATTCTTCAAGATAAGAAGAGAATTAGGCATATTAGATGAGCATGACATTTAAGGTAACATGTTTTTTGCATAATCTTTATGATGATTATATGTTTATATGCATTTAGATAGATTATATGCTTAAATGTTTATATGAAAATGTGTTTCTTAAGGTTCTAGAGCCTGGAACTTATACAATTGTCCTAGTAATCGATTACCATAGGTCCTATAATCGATTATCCACGTTCTAAGTCCTCGTGCCTGTTAGAACTATCTGAGTAATCGATTATCATAACTACTATAATCGATTACATGTTCAAAATTTGAAATTTTTCAAATTTGTAACTGATGTAATCGATTACCCTAACTGCAGTAATCGATTACATACTCGAAAAATTTCCAGAATTTCAATTTCCCTCCATCTTTTGAAATTCAAACTTGGCATAACTGCTCCGTAATCGATTACTTAACTGCTGTAATCGATTACATGCTCGGGATATTTAAGCAAGCCTTAGATGTTGATCAGTCATATCTTCCAAAATCATTCTACGTTCTGATTTTTATCATCCACGACAACATGTCTTTCTCTCCGTGCCTATCCTCAGCCTTTTGCCCTCACAATCCACTAAATTTCTCCCGTCTTCTTCCCACTTCTGATGAGAAAACTCGATTTATTTCTCACTTTCTCAAACAACCAGTTCGAACCCCCTCTTATGCTGACTTAGATTCTTTCCTCGAAGCCGGTCTAACATTTCCCGCTTTACTCAGAGATCAATATATTGATACTTTCATTACATCCACCACACCCTACTATCCAGAGTTAGTCAAAGTATTCTACTGTAACTTGGAAGTTGCAGGTACCAGTCTCACCTCTTCTGTAAAAGGGACTACCATTCAGTACTCTCTTGTTTCTCTTGGCAAATGCTTGGGCCTCCCATTTTGTGGTGCCGAGTTGGGAACAAATCTGCCCTGCCCCTGGCCTGCCTATAACTCTGACTCCTTTTATCGCACTTTGTGCCGCTTTACTCCTTCAGAGGTTTAGAAACTTCATCCTCCTCGCACCAAAACTTGTCCCTTTCATGTTGATGTCCTTACCACCACCAACCACTTGCTTCATTATTCTGTTCATCACATTCTTCTGCCCCAGGAAGATCTTCATGCTCATATTAGTGAGTTAGAACTCCAAGTTTTATATGGCATCCTTAATGGTCACGCCATTAACTGGACCTTCTTAGTAATGCACCATATGCTTACTTGCAGAACTAAAGCACAATCATTTCCCTATGCTCCTAGTATCACTCGTCTTCTCTTTCAATCTGGAGTTCCCATTGCAGACTCCCATGATGTTCGCTCTTCAAATTACAAGTGTGTTAATTATAGGATACTATCAAGCTTAGGTTTATTTCATGACTATGGAATTGATACACTTTCCTGGTTACTTCATTATGACGGCATTAACATTTCGTCCGATGATGAAGCCATGTCTGATGACTCTTAGTTTTATAAGCTTTTGTCTCAATCATCGTTGATGTTTTAAATTTATGCATTTGATCTTTTATATATATATAAGTGCTGGTTATTCTCATTTTACTTATTTACCCCTACCCCCCATGCTTTATGTTGCAATATACTTGTATGGATATATGTATGCCTGTACATTTTTTGGCCTTTTCTTCTTTTTGATGAAGTCAAAAGGGGGAGAAAGGTTCTGTGCTCTTAAAGATCATATGCAGGAATTCAACAAGAACATTAGAAAGGGGGAGAAATATCAGAAATACTAGATTCCATCAAATAGGGGGAGTTAAGCATCAAGAATGCATATATGATCTTCAAAGTATCAAGAATGTGTTTGCCATCATAAAAAAGGGGGAGATTGTGAAGAAGGTCTTGCTCCTGACCCTGGCTGTGGTTTTGATGACGACAAACTCATCAACAAAAAGAAGAAAAGAAGACTTCAAAGAATCAAGCACTACAAGTCCATCAATAGTCTAGAAGTCTTAGTATTAGGTGAGTTATGCTTCCAAAGGTTTATTAAAGCATAAAGGCTCTTAAAACACCTAATCTAATCAAGCTAAGTGTTTTCATAACTTAAAAGAAGTAGAAAACCTTAAGCCAGTCTCAAAAATCAAGTTTCTGGAAAATGGGCTTCTGTGTAATCGATTACACCATTATGGTAATCGATTACACCTAGGCAAGTAATCGATTACTCATGTCTTGTAATCGATTACATGTTTGAAATTCAAATTCAAACTGAAACGGTCACTTGTGTAATCGATTACACTAAGTATGGTAATCGATTACCAGAACGAAAAAGTGCATCTTTTCATGAACCATTGTGTCCCAAACCTTTTGAAAAGGGTTGTGATGGTTCAAGGACGTTTCCCTTGCCTATATAAAGACCATTTGAGTCCAGAAAACACAACACACACATAACATACACAAGAGACAACACATTACACATGAGAAAATCACATTAGGCCAAAGCTTTGTCAAAATTAGTTCATCTTTTGGAACTTAAATCTTTTGGAGCCTAAATTCTGAGTTCATGATCTTCATGTTAATAAGAACACTTTAGTTGTTCATATCTTGAAGAACTCAGAATTGTATTATGCTTAAAAGCTTAAAGCATAATTTCTCATGATCAATCCAATTGTGTGTTAAAGGATTGATACAGCCAATTGTAATATCTTCTTCATCTCTTTCTGTAAGATTGAGTTTTTCACCGTGGTATTCGGTGAAGGGTTGTTGTCACTGGAAGCGGTTTGCTTTCAGGGTTTCAATTGAAGACAAGTTTGTCTTCAAGGTCTGAAGGTGGTTTGCCTTCAGGAACTGAAAGCGGTTTGCTTTCAGGGGCTGTTGAAAGCGGTTTGCTTTCACAGGATATTGGTAGAAATTCTTGGGGTCCTTGGGTTAGGAACTTGTAAGAGATTTTTATCAATAGTGGAAAAATCCTCAAGGGGTTTTCTTGAGGGACTGGACGTAGCCTTCGGTGGATTGAAGGTGAACCAGGATAAAATCTTGTGTGTGATTCTCTTTATCCTTCACATTTACTTTCAAGTATCGTTCATATCCGCTGCAATCATAACGATCATTTCGTGATCATCATAAACTTGAAAGTAACATTTCAATAAGGCGAAAATTGGGGCAACACTGATTCACCCCCCCCCCTCTCAGGTTGCTATCTGTACTAACACTCAACAATCAAGAGCAAGGATATAAGTTGTAAGGAAATTCTTACTAGAAGTATCAGCACAAGGTCTTGACTTTACAACTCTGAAAATTTAAAACCGGGAGTAGCAATTTCTACGACAAAAGATATAGTGGATGCATTCCATAGAATTCGAAAGGAATACATTATATCTAGGTTAAATAAAATGGCTTGACGGTAGCAAGGTCACCAACAACATTGTGCTGCTGTTGGGCTGGCTCCTCAATATTAGTAGCTCCCTCGGCATCCATGGTGTATACCCTGCCCCGGGTAGTTGAACGTGTTCCGCTCACGACACTCATTGCAACTTCCGCCTTCGGCACTTGGCAGTCTTTGGTAAGATATCCCGGCTTTTGGCATTTGAAGCACAACCTTATGTTTTCTTCACAAGTGTTGGCATAATAACCCATTTTTCCACACTTAAAGCAAGTCACTTCTCTCCTCTGAGCTTGGTTATCTTGGCCACAAAAGGTTGTAGCAATGGGTTGGTACTGGCCTTAAGTTTGACCATTACCCTGCTAACGATCGTAGGGTTTCTCTGGGGGTTTCTTTCTCTTGTCATTCTCTTCGTGGTTCGACCTAAATGGTCCTCCACTATCCTGTCGGTTATTCTTCCATTTTTCCTGAATGACCATAGTCTCAACACTCTTGGCCTCTTCATCTAACCTAAAAAACAGTTGGATCCTTAGTGACTTCACTGCCCTCTTCAACTCATGGTTCAACTCATCAACAAAGTGAGTGCAGATATAGTCTTCGTCCATGTTAGCATCAACGTTAAAGAATTGGAAATGCTTAGACAATGATTCCATCTTCGCTTCATAGTCCGCCACTGACAAGTTGTTCTAACGAATTTCCAGAAATTGAGACTCCTTCTCAGCTCTTGTACTTTGTGGAAAATACTTGTCCAAGAATTCCCTATGAAAAATAGCCTAAGTCACCGCCTGCTGACTTGCCTCCATTACGGCTTGAGCTCCCTGCCACCAGTACTCAGCCTCGCCCAAAAGAAGAAAGCTTGCATAGTCCACTTTTGACTCCAAAGGGGTTTGCAAAACGTTGAATATCTTCTTTACTCCTAGAGCCAAAGGTCAGATTTTTTAGGGTTAACTCCTCCTATGACCTTTTAAGGATCGTGACGCCTGAAAACTTTTAGTCCACATGTCCAAGCTGAAGCCAAATCCCTATGTAGTTGTTGGGCCTGTCATTCAGCCTCAGCGTTCATCCTCTAGGCGTTTAGGGAAGCTTCCGCAGCGATACTTTGGCATTGGCGTCAGCTTGAGCAGCAACAGTTCCAGCTAGGTTCATCACCAAGTTTGTCAATTTGGTCATCGCATGCGTCATGCGATTCATATTGTCTTTTATGACTCTTTCAAGGTTGAGTCTCGAAGGCATCCTATTCCTGTAGGGAAAAGTTAGTCTCTTAAAGATATATCTTTTAAAGGACTCGACCCCTCTCATGGAGGTCGCAAGCAAACAATCAACCAAGAAACCATGACTTATAAATTAAAGGAGTACTCCATTGATAAAGGTGAGTAATACAACAAGAGATGAGCCACAAGACACCGTGCTTGAAGCATGAAAGCAACGTGTGTCTTCACAAGATGGTCAAAATGGTATTTCAAAATCACGTTTCCCTTTTGGCGGTCATCCCCACAACCAGTGTCTCGTTAAAACCTTCCTAGGAAAAACCTAATGGGATAAAAACCTAGTGAAGGAAAAAGAGTATACCACTTCACAAAGAAATGAGTCGTTGAAGGTTACAACATGATATCAGATCATACCCCCGCTCCGAGACTTTGGCGTGCTGTTGACAGCTTGACACGTGTGTTCCTTTTTGCTTCAACCATTTACGCAACTACTATGTCTTTTGACTTGACCTGTCAATGTAAACTTGAATTTCAAACGTTTCCTGACTGCCGAAATGACGCGCTGGCCCATCATCCATCATGTGCCTCCTCGATTTCCTAACCCACGCGCCTTTCTTCCTTAATGTCTAATCATTAATTCATGTGAATCAATGTGATTAATGATGGTAATTGTCAGCACCCAATTTTGTCCGGGTCTTTTATTTCTTTATTTTATTGTGTTTCATTTTATTAAAAATAAAAATAAAAATAGTTAGCTAAGTAGTTAGTGAAAATATAAAAAAAAAATAGGGCGTTAGATTAATTGAGTTTGTTTTTTTACTTTAGTTTCTCAAAAAAAAAATAAAAAAAATAATAAAAAGGGCCAAACTGGCCCAAAACAAACCCCAGGGGTATTTTTGTTATTGTTTCTGTTTCTGTTTCTGTTTTTCTGTTTCTGTTTCTTTGTTTCATTATTTTTGCGTAAGCTTTTCAAAATTAAAAAAAAATATAAAAATATAAAAAACAAAAACAAAAAAAAAACGATTTAATCACCATATTTTTCTTTAAATCACATTAATCACTTTTGGAACGGGCAACTCCCCGTCAGGCACCCTTTTTTTTAAATCACCATATTTTTCTTTAAATCACATTAATCACTTTTGGAACGGGCAACTCCCCGTCAGGCACCCTTTTTTTTAAATCACCATATTTTTCTTTAAATCACTTTAATCACTCTTAGAACGGGCAACTCCCCGCCAGACACCCTTTTTTTTAAATCACAAAAAATTCCAAAAATAAATAAATAAACCTTTTTAAAATTAAAAAACATTAAAAATCACTTTAAACCTTCAAAACTACGTGGCCTTGATCTTCCATTTGAGGGGAGTACGTAGGACAAGGTTCACACCTATCAGGCTAAATAAAATAAAATAAATATTTTTGTTTTTGTAAATAATCTCGTTTTCTTTTCTTTGTAAATAATAAATCTCAAAAAATAATGAATATCTTTTTTTTCTTTGTAAATAACGAGTCCATTAATAATTTCTTTTTGCACAATCAATCTTGGGTACCGTCTTTGACGGGCGCTGTGGGGTGCTAACACCTTCCCCACGCGTAACCGACTTCGAACCTAGAATTTTAGGTTTCGTAGACCTCTTGTTTTCTTTTTAGGTTTTCTAGCGTTTTCCACTTAAAAAACGTTAGTGGCGACTCTAGCTGTCTGTACTAAATTGTTTTTAAGTGTTGTCCCCGCCGCGACCTCGGTTGCGACAGATGGCGACTCTGCTGGGGACTTTTGAGAGTCAGGCCTATATGATTGGTTGTGCATTTTCTTATTTTTCTTTGTTTATTTATCTTATTATTTATTTCTTGTCTTTTTTGTATATATCTTTATTTTTATCTTGTATATCCTTTCTTTTGATTCTATTATATTTATTGTGCATTTTTTGTTTTTTTTCCATGCTTTGTTTTATCTTATTATTTATTTCTTGCCTTTTGTATATATTTCCTTATCTTGTATATATGATCTCTATTGGTTACTGTATTTATTGTTAGAGAAAAATATCCAAATAAATTAACCTATTTTGATAAATAACAATTTCGTAAAGAGTCACTAATTCTCTTCAAAGTATTTTATATTCAGGAACTCTTATATACGGAAGGGACGCTGCAATCATTATCAAAGAGCAAAGGAAAAGTACGTCCGGCTAAGAGAACTGGAGCCTCTCTCTCAGTAGACTTCGTCCGCCCAAAAGATCTGACCGGTTCACTCCAAGTCAAACACAGAGGTTGACTGAGAAGGTGACACGAAAGGAATCTGCTCAGTAGAGATTGTTTGCCTAAACCAAGAGAAGCCGTCAAGCACCTCCTGTGGATCAGAGCATTAAATACGAAAGAGACAGAATTAAGCGCCATATATCCTGAAGATTCAAATTCTCCGACATTCCTTAATTCAAGTTGCTTTTTGCTGAATTTACGGAGAAATCCTCTGATCATCGTATCTCCTCAACGATAGAATTCAAATCCTCTGGTCAGAAGCATTAAATGCCTTATTAGCTGGAATCCACTCGCATTAATTACTGTCTCTGGAAATCAGAAGAAAAAGGACTGCCAGACGAACTCACTCTCTAACGATTGAAGAAATGCTCATCACTATGGCAAACTTTATCAAGCAACGAGTGCAGAAGTATCCGTTACTCTCAATCGGGCAAATCTCCAACGGAACTATTTTTGAAGATCTTCAGCAGTCCATCCAGTTCTCACCTTACTGAAGATATAAATAGCTGCCTCTGCATCACTTTCAAATTGGCGACTTACACTATATCTAAGTATTCAAATTCTTCAAGTCATTTTATAACTTAGACAAGATTTTGCCAAGAACACTCAGTTACCTTAGAATTTTCTATCCTTCTGAGTTTAGTCGCCAACTAATGTGAAATTCTCATAGAGTGAAAACTCTCATTACTCTCACACTATCCCTTCAGAGAACCAAACTTAACCATCATCTCTGAACCTAGAACCTCATATTTTCTACCCACTCTTTGTGAAGAGATCTTTGTAGAAAACCAACATTCTTGTAAAAGAATCAGGGAGGAGTTCTGTCGAATACTTAAGAGATAAAGGAGAAGTCCTGAGAAAACTTGTAAAGGAGTAGTCCTCAGAATACTGGGAGAAGTCCCTGAGAACACTTGTACTATTCAGTCGAAATAGTGGAAAATCTTGGTATAGCCAAGGACTGGACGTAGCCCTATCGATTTTGAGGGTGAACCAGGATAAATATCTTGCGTGCTTTACTGCTTATGCTCTAAATATATTTCCACTGCACGTTTACAAAAACGCTTTTAAACTTATAATTCATCTTCAATACGAAAAACTTTTAAAAAGTCACCCACACAATTCAAACCCCCTTTCTTGTGTGAATTTATTACTATCATTTATTTCACTATTTCACGCACTTTTTGGGCTCGATACCCGGGCCCGCAAACTACGGAGCGTAGAGGTGTCTTGGTAATTGGCGTGAGAGACCAAGTGTCTACTCGTCAATTATTGATTCACCACCCAGATTATTGCCGGTCATTTAGCTATTTGGCATGAGAGACCTAGTGTCTACTCGTCAAATAGTTTGATCATCGGGTCCTTGTCTGTGTGATGAGGGTAATCTGGGAACCTTTAGCTATGTGAGATCTAGATCCATCCCCATCACTGTACTAGTTGTCTAAACCTTAGTCAATTAATTGGATTAGGTCTCTCCATCTCTTTATTAATCCGACCTTTATGCTTAAGAAAACAAGCTTAGTTGGGGGCTCCTTCTTTCTCTCGGAGTTCCTCATTTTCCTATCTTTGTAAATAAATTCTTTTTCTTATTCATCCTTATAAAAAAAAATCTAAAAAAAAAAAGACATTTTGTACAGTTCCCTTCCACTTATCCTTCTTCTTTTTCTTTCTTATTTTCAATTTCCAATCTCTTTTTTTTGTTTGCTGAAAAAAATTAAAAAAAATGTTTTTCTTTAATTATCTTCCTTTGGTTTTATTTTCTTTTTAATTTTCACCATTGCATCATAACATTCAATTTGAGGTTCATTTTCATTCACCATCTCCTCATAATCCTTTCATTCACCATCTCATAATTCTTCATCTTTTCCATCTATACAAATTACTCCACACTTTTATGAACCTCAATTTCTTTCTAATCCACATTTGTCTCATCCATTCATTTATCTCTCCTTCATTAACCATCTTCAAACCCCCAATTTTGGAAGTCATGGACCGATGCTGAAGAGAGCGTTACAAAAATTTGAGATCATTGGTCCATCATCTTACATCTCATCGTCCTAAAAAAAAAAAAAAAAAAAAAAAAAAGTGAAAAAAAAGAAAAAGGGAGCAAATTTGCAAAAGTCTAGAACTTTTGTCCTAAAGTTAAATCTTTTGAAAAGTAGCATTCAATTTTTGAAATGAAGTTTGGCCATTCTTTCTCTATCCAAAAAAAAAATCAAAAAAATTATCCCTTGCTACCCATTTTGAGCCTTAAAATAATTTTTTTTTCTTCATTTAACCCTGGACAAGGATCACTCCTACACTGGGGGCTAGTGCAATAGTTTTCCATCTATATGACTCATTCCACTAGAGTTGATATCCTGTTTGTTTCACCTGTTGCCCCCACATTGGGGGCTTACCCAGTTTGAGTGTCTCTCTAGAAGTGTTCATGAATTTTCCCAACACAAGGGGGCCTTTTATAATGTTCGAAGACAATTAAGTCATTCTTCTGCTATAAAAAAAAATCAAAAGCAAAAAAAAAACAGCAAAAAAAAGCAAAAATGGAAAATCAAAAAAGAAAAATGAAAAAAAAAACAAAATGCAGAGAATGAAAAAATATTGTTTGAATAAATGTCTCTTATCCATCACATTGCACTAGAGATCCTTCGTCCTAATTAACCCTTAAACACTTTCTTTGAGCCTTTATACCCTTTCTTTCATCACCCATTACCCCCTAGCCACATTACAAGCCAACAAAGTCCATTCTGATCAAATATTGAATGCTCACATTTTCTTAAACTTTGATTTTGGGACAATAAGTTTACACTTGTGTTTATCTTGCTCCTTAAAAAAAAAAGTAAAAAAAAAAAGGTCCAAAAAGAGAAAAAGAGAAAATTGGAGTGATGAGACTTATATTCTTCCTTGATTGAAGATGGGCTTGAAGCAAATTAGACTCCGGGTTCGCCCCTCTTCCATGACAGATCTTCAAATTCATGCTTGTCGCACTTAGGGCTTGCCGCCTTTTCTCTCCTCTCAGCACAATAAAAATGATAAGCAGTTTGTTCCTTACATTGATGCCAGACTTGGGGGCTTGTTACGAGCCTAATTTTTTCCACCATTTGAACATTATGTTCATTTCCTTCCATCCAAAAAAAAACCACCCCTTTCATCCACCAGCTTTGACAAGTATTGTGTTGCAATGGTGAAGATAAAATCTTTTGAAAGTTAAAAAACTTGTTTATTTGAAAATCTTTCAACTTTCTTTTTCCACATGATCATTCAAAAATTCAAAAAAAATATATCAATTTTGCTAGGTTTTGGTACGTAGTCATTCTTTTAGGGAAACCAACCCCTGCACACTTTCAGGGTAACCAACCCCTGCACACTTTCAGGGTAACCAACCCCTGCACTTTTTCAGGGTAACCAACCCCTGCACTCTTTCAGGGTAACCAACCCCTGCACTTTTTCAGGGTAACCAACCCCTGCACTCTTTTAGGGTAACCAACCCATGCACTCTTTCAGGGTATCCAACCCTGCACTCTTTCAGTTACCTCATGTTTTTGATCCACCTGTTGATGGGCTCCGGATCTGGCATCTTTGTTATTCTTCTTCTGTTTGTTTGTGTGGCCAAAATTGGCTGCTTTTGAATTTGCTTTAACTTTCTCACCGAAAGTCAAGCAAATGGGGGCTGCTGTCAGCACCCAATTTTGTCCGGGTCTTTTATTTCTTTCTTTTATTGTGTTTCATTTTATTAAAAATAAAAATAAAAATAGTTAGCTAAGTAGTTAGTGAAAGTATAAAAAAAATAGGGCGTTAGATTAATTGAGTTTGTTTTTTTACTTTAGTTTCTCAAAAAAAAAAAAAAAAGGCCAAACTGGCCCAAAACAAACCCCAGGAGTATTTCTGTCATTTTTCCTTCACTCAAACCCTAATTCTCCCCTATATAAAGCCTACCCTCACTAACCCTAACCACCCACCATTCACTAGCCTCCACACTCCCAAAAAAAAACAAAAAAAAAACAACAAAAAAAAACAAAAAAACTGCAGCCCTTGTTTCTTCACTTTAGCTTTTCCATTCAAACCCTAGTCTCCCTCTCCACCACACAACACCAGCCGCCACCTCCCTTCTCCTCTCCTGGCCGCCGCCCCTCTTCTCTTCACCTTCTCCCCTTCGAACCCCCACTATTACCCCTCCCTGCGCCGCCGCCATACTCCTCCCCTTAGCCAAACCTTCGACCGCTCCTCCCTTCCTTTCGAATACCACACCGCCGCTGCACCACGCACCACCAAACGACCGCCACCAAACCTTCTTCTTCTTTTCCCAGTAAAAACACCGCTGCTGCTTCCCCCTCCCTCCTCCAGCACCGCCGCCGTCGTCCCTTCTCTCCCTCGCCACCGCTCATCACGCCGCCGCTACTCCCTCAAGCCCCTGGCCGCCGTCGCAGCGCCGCCACCTATCGCGCCAAGCCCCGCCAACATCCTCAACGTGCTGCTTCTTTTTGGTTTTCTTGTTTATTTGTTTTTTTTCCTTCTTTGCTGTTGCTATATTGCTGTTTTTTTTTGTTTCTCTGTATCTGGTTCTCTGTTTCTGTTTCCCTACTTCTGTTTTTTTCCCTGCTTCTGTTTTTGTTTTTGTTTCTGTTTCTGTTTTTCTGTTTCTGTTTCTTTGTTTCATTATTTTTGCGTAAGCTTTTCAAAATTAAAAAAAATATATAAAAATATAAAAAATAAAAACAAAAAAAAAACGATTTAATCACCATATTTTTCTTTAAATCACATTAATCACTTTTGGAACGGGCAACTCCCCGTCAGGCACCCTTTTTTTTTAAATCACCATATTTTTCTTTAAATCACATTAATCACTTTTGGAACGGGCAACTCCCCGTCAGGCACCCTTTTTTTTAAATCACCATATTTTTCTTTAAATCACTTTAATCACTCTTAGAACGGGCAACTCCCCGCCAGACACCCTTTTTTTAAATCACAAAAAATTCCAAAAATAAATAAATAAACCTTTTTAAAATTAAAAAACATTAAAAATCACTTTAAACCTTTAGAACTACGTGGCCTTGATCTTCCATTTGAGGGGAGTATGTAGGACAAGGTTCACACCTATCAGGCTAAATAAAATAAAATAAATATTTTTGTTTTTGTAAATAATCTCGTTTTCTTTTCTTTGTAAATAATAAATCTCAAAAAATAATGAATATCTTTTTTTTCTTTGTAAATAACGAGTCCATTAATAATTTCTTTTTGCACAATCAATCTTGGGTACCGTCTTTGACGGGCGCTGTGGGGTGCTAACACCTTCCCCACGCGTAACCGACTTCGAACCTAGAATTTTAGGTTTCGTAGACCTCTTGTTTTCTTTTTAGGTTTTCTAGCGTTTTCCTCTTAAAAAACGTTAGTGGCGACTCTAGCTGTCTGTACTAAATTGTTTTTAAGTGTTGTCCCCGCCGCGACCTCGGTTGCGACAGATGGCGACTCTGCTGGGGACTTTTGAGAGTCAGGCCTATATGATTGGTTGTGCATTTTCTTATTTTTCTTTGTTTATTTATCTTATTATTTATTTCTTGTCTTTTTTGTATATATCTTTATTTTTATCTTGTATATCCTTTCTTTTGATTCTATTATATTTATTGTGCATTTTTTGTTTTTTTTCCATGCTTTGTTTTATCTTATTATTTATTTCTTGCCTTTTGTATATATTTCCTTATCTTGTATATATGATCTCTATTGGTTACTGTATTTATTTCACTATTTCACACACTTTTTGGGCTCTATACCCGGGCCCGCAAACTAGGGAGCGTAGAGGTGTCTTGATAATTGGCGTGAGAGACCAAGTGTCTACTCGTCAATTATTGGTTCACCACCCAGATTATTGCCGGTCATTTAGCTATTTGGTGTGAGAGACCTAGTGTCTACTCGTCAAACCTTAGAATTTAGTTTCACCATAGATTTCATGTAACCTTTGATATGTACAGGTTAGTTTTGAAATATAAATTGATTTTGGAATTTAGGAGCCTTGGCCGAATTTGGACAGAATTGGATTAAGGGAAGAAAATTGATTTTCAACTAACTTTGAGTGTGTTTAAATGCTTGAAAATGGTTTTGGGTTTGTAGGAAAGTTTTTTCCCTAATTAGTGCATAAGGGCCTAGTGAAAATTGTGTTTAAAGCCATAGAAAATTGATTTCTAGAAATTTTGGTAAATTTGGAATTTGAAGATTTAAAATTGGGTTTTGGTATGATTTGAATTTTAGAATTGGGCTTTTGGGTAAATTGGATTTTGGAACTCATAGCTTAATTAGGATTTTGCTAAGTTAAGAAAACTTGAGTTTTGGAAAATTTGCACTTGAAATGCAATTTTGTGTTTTTGACACTTAGAGGACTTTTGAACTCAAGACTTGAAAATTTGTTTAGATAACTTTTATTAGAAGTTATATTTTGGATTGTGAAATTGTCTTGAGTATTTGAATGATTTATTTGGTGGAAATTTGGAGTTTTTGTGAATTTAGGGTTTTTGGGCAGAATTGACCCTTTGAGGTTTTGTGTGTGTTTTTGGATTCAAAACTTTGTTTAAGGCCTCAAATTAATTTTTAATAATCTAGCCTTGATCCTCTTTAAGGGTATTGAGTTTAAGAAGATTTGGA
Source organism: Acmispon strigosus (assembly GCA_030819835.1). NCBI lineage: Eukaryota > Viridiplantae > Streptophyta > Magnoliopsida > Fabales > Fabaceae > Acmispon > Acmispon strigosus. Next base: position 25,862,352 of record JAUAMA010000004.1, on the reverse strand, counting down.
AAAAAAATTGTAACTTAGAGTTTTCTGCGTTCTTTCGACGGACGTCAAAGTTGTTAAAAATCATCTTCGACTTCCAAGATTTTTCCTAAGAGTTAGGACCATTTTCTAAGGAATAGAAACCATGTAGGACCAGTATCAAGGACCTTAGGATTGATTTTCAAATTCTAATCTAGGCTATGTTTCTTGAAGGTTTACGAGACTTCGAACCAACCAGGACGAACGGAGCTTACGTAATCACCCGGATCGAACAATTCTTCGGTAAGGGAAATTTGTTACATTAGCTATTAAGAATATGTATATAATCGTGTACTATGATGCTGATTGTCCGTCGACGGCGTTCTAAGAACGACCCAACTTTAAGTTGCTTGAATTTGATTAAAGTCTCTGAAGGCATCTGATATGCTGGATTAGGATTGATTTGATGTTTCTTGTATGTGCGTCTTGAATTGATTGAACTTCTTACTGTAGTGTTAATTGTAAGCATGCTCTCATCTCCGCACATGTTTTGTATATGTTTAGATATGTACCCATGCTCTACATGATTATAGTTAATTATGAGGCATGTTATTTAGCTCATATGAAAAGAGCAAGCCATACTTGAATATGTATGCTATATTTGATAACATGTTGATTGAATTACTGTCTCCCCTGACCTTGCTTATTGCAATATTGCTATGCTTTATGACCAATTGTTATTGTGTGCGCTAGCCGGGGAATTAGTGTAAGCTACCATGGTAATGGGGTTCTTTTCAAAATAAAGTATGCAGACCTTGTTTTGAAAAAAAGTAAAGGCTTAACAGTTTCGAAAAGAATAAGAAGAGAAACTTTCTTTTAGAAACTTAATGAATGTTTTGGCAAGGGAACCTGCAGTTAAACCATGAGCTTTCGAAACGAAACTGTCCTACCTTTCTTGAAGGAAAATTCATAATGTACTAAAGGAATTCATCAACCCTTTTATGAACTTAAGTACGATTCCACTTCTTTCTACAAGTTTTATCCTGCAAAGAAAATTAATTCACTTCTTGAAAAAGAACTATAAGGACTTCCCCACGAGGAATCATAAGACATGTTTTCCGAAAGCCTCAAAGACCTTTACGAAAATATTTCAAGAGATGTTTTCTCAAGAAAATTGGGTAGCTTATTCGGTAATGCCTCCGTTGGTAGTAGCGGGCGTTTTACGCTTCGGCAGCTATCGACGAGAGATCACTGGACCAGGAAGGTTCAGGCGATCATAATCCCTCGAAGTAGATGGGCTCTCCGAAATGGATGACGTCACCTTCGACAAAGGGACTCGGATTCGTAAAGACAATGTTTCCGCTAGGTGGGGAAATTAGAGTGAGGAAATACTGTGGGGTTACTGTGTGGAATATTGTGTGAATAAACTGTGTGGAATTACTGTGTGGAAGCTATGTGCAGGCTAAGTGCAGGCTGGGTGCAGGCTATGTGCAGGCTAGGTGCATACCACATGGAGGCTAAGTACAGGCTGTGTGCAGGCTAAGTGCAGGCTGTGTGCAGGCTACGTGCAGACAATATGATTGGGATAACAAGCTTATCGCCAATCCGCTATGTTCAGACTCTTTGCAGCAACCTGAATGATCGGGCTATATTACACCTTAACTGCATCATGACATCTTGATTGATTGTAACATGATTGCTATGCGTGTTCTGACCTGCTTAGTGAGTGCATTTTGGTTGCAATTCTACTTGCTTTATAATCAATGCTTGCTTGTCAATTACCCTGCATAACTTGTATGTCCATTAGTCTTGTTTCCTGCATCCTCTCGATGTAGACATCTATCTGCTGATACTCTGTATGCTTATGACATGCTTATATGTGTTGATGTTTTTTGTCTTTCCCATGCACTCGCATGGGGAGTTATTGTTTTAGAATTTGACCCTTGTTTGTTGTGTGTGTTTGTTGGCGATCTGTCGCCATTCGGACAGGTTTTAGCCAGAAGTTGCAGGTGGACGCCGATTCAAAGGAGATCAAGATAGAAGACAGATGTTAGATGTAGGAAGACTTGTCACGGACCTTTTGTTGTTATGTATGTTTAAGTCCAGTGTAGGGAGTCCTAGTTCACCTTCTTACAACTGGCAGCAAAGTCTTTTGAACTCAGAGTCTATCTTTTTGTAAACATTTCTAAGTTGCAAACCATTCACTTTATGCCCTATGTGGCTATTTGCGAATCAGGGTATTTATATTATTAATGCATCTCGTCATAGCATATTTCGGAAAAAAGAAATGTTTTACAAAAATAAAATACCCTCTTTTCTACAGCCTTAGAAACGTTTTTGCATATTTAATTACTATACATTTGCTACAGTAATGCCCTGAAAATCGGGGTGTTACATTGTGGTATTAGAGCTCCGGTTGAGAATACCAGAGTTTGTCAGGGAAAGGGTTTTTCTATGCTAGGTTGTGTGTTTTTCTGTGTGTCTGCAATTAGGATGTTTCTGCTTTGACTACTAGGGAGTTGGCTTGTAAGGTCTGATCAACCTTATGACTGCTCTAAGCATGATGAGATCCTAAAGTATCCGAACTTGTAGACTGCCTTAGGTTTATCCCTTGAGTGGAAAGCCTTCCTACGTATTTGTTGTTATGTTTGTAATGGTTGAGTAGGAAGAGATGCATTCGCCCATTCCATGAATGGTGAGGATCGCTAGAAACTACATGACTTTCCTTTGCCATTTATTTGGCAGTACTTTCTATTGTGGTTGTTTTGATTGTTAAACTGTTGCGTGTTTGTATGCTGATGATTATGAGAAGAACTTCTTCTCTTATCTGTTATAAATGAATATATATATATATATATATATATATATATCCCCCTACAATCTCTGAATGAGCCGATTATCTCAGAACCATGTGAAACTTGATAGTCTATGTAGGATAGGACAGACTGTCTCTGAATTTTTTACATAGAACCTCGTAGGGACCGCTCGAAGAAAGGACTCCGACAATGTTCTTCTATCGGTCAGCATTGAAGAGAGAAAGGAAATGAATATGTGAATTGTGCAAAACGACACAAGACCCATCCCAGATGCAACTTACAGATTACGCCTGCGCCATCCACCGAATACAAGTGATGGACCCATGGAATTAACTCAGAGTGGTCGTCCAAGGGTAAAGTTTTTCGCTTGGGGAAAGCGCGAGCGTTGCTGTTAAAGGAGAAGGACAGGAGGTCCCTACCCTGTATGGATTGACGACAACCGAGTGGAACGACAGTAAGAGATTAATATTCTTACTAAGGACCGATGATGTGGTGAACCATCTTAAGAAGTAGTGTTATTCCCTAAGGTTGACCAGAATTATCATATCATGTCTTGCGGTGCCTTGGAGTAACCAATTCACCAGTCGTCTTCGTAAGATACGAGGACTCGAAAACCTCAACCATTCTTGGACCAGTTCGTGGCAGTATATGTTGACAACATACTGATGCACGCCAAGAGTTTTGGAGAACATGAGAAATCACTTCCGACCAGTACCGCACGTATTACAAAGAAGAAATGGTATGCCAGTCCTTCAAGTCCGAGTTTCGACTCGAAGAAGTAAAACCATTTCGAAATGTGATTTCAAGGGAAGGAATCACAGTTGACCCAGCCAAGTGAAATCATATTTAGCATCGGAACGACTGTAAACAACGATCGAGACGGAGTTGCTTCGATCTGGATGGTTACTATCGGCACTTCACCGAAGGACTCTCGAAGCTAGTTGGACCGCGAATGCGACTCACTAAGAAAGACCAACCTTTTGCAAGGACCAAGGGGGATGAGTCCGGTTATCGACAAATGGAGAAATAGTGGACAACTTCGTCAGCACTAGTTTCCATAGCAGGGAAAATAATGTAGTCGATGTCGATACGTATACCAAAGCATAGGCCGTGTTCCGAAGCAGGACCTTAGAGTAGTGATGCCTGTTTGGAAATGGTTAAAGACGCCAAAGCAGGGCGGTCAAAGATATCAGTTGGAATTAGCCGCAGTGGAGTCTGCGCTCCAGATATGAAGACGCCACCTCTACGAGAGTGCTACACTGCCTTCAACTATCATGAGGAATTTAGAATACTTGTTTGATTTGAAGGAGGAAGCTTGAAGCGGCGCGAATGGGCAAAGCCCACGAGGGAGTAGGATCTTACCCCGAAGTACCATATGAGGAAGTTCATCGTGGTTGCGAGGTCTTGGATCAACCAACAATTAATGCCTCCACCATGACGGTGAGAAAGATGGAATTGTTCAAACAGTTTCAAGGTCTAAAGTTGGATCAGGTTATCATGAACAGGGAAGCAAACAGACTGAGTGTGTGATGACACGCCTCACTTGTCAGAAGGCAAAGGCGAAACGTGAGGAGCTTGCAGAAAATGTTTCAGCCCCGTAACATTCCCGAGTTGAAGTGGGACGGTACATCGATGGATATGGGTAATCGAGGATTGACCAAGTCAGCTCGCCTCAGCTCACAGAGAAAATCTTCAACGTACAAGGGACGTCAGAAATATGTTTTCAAAGGATGCTTAACTGCACAGAACGTGCCTAGCATCATCTTGGATATGGAACGATATTCCAATCGCCTCGCGATCTAAAGAGCGTAAAGTTGAAGCCCTCTCGTCGAATCGAGCATTTTGAAGTTGTTACAGTTAAGGTTAAGCAGCACCCTAGACCAGAGATGCAATCTTTCGGGAACATTATGCAAAATGTACCCGTGTAAGTGACAACTCCCGACTGTCTGCGGCACTTTTTCGCATAGAAATTGGTTGAGTGTCCCACCAACCTACGAGGTTTGGTTCTATCCTTTTTGAATGGAATTTTTGTACAACGGGGAGTTGTACGTGCACATAGGAACCGTAGAGCCATCGACCACACGGTTTATTTATTTTGGCGTGGAATGTGCCTTACGTGTTAACTTGAATGTTACCTACGTGCTTGTTTGCCTAGTTTTATGCCTAACGGTATTTGAAGACGAGACCAAGATTCGTCTGTCACCCTTCGATGGTAAGACAAAGTTGAACAAATATTGGAATCACTAGAGGTTCTACAAGGCATGTGCCTTGGACCATCGTAGAAGTTGGAGGGAACAACTACCTTTGATGGAGTTTATCTTCTGCGATGACTATCGTGCAACCTAGGGATGGCACCCTGCGAAGCGAAGTTTGGACGCGAGATGTTTCAAGCTACACCGAGGCGGTAGAAGCCGGTAATTGGAGTTAGACTTGCTCGGCAATCCATGGAAGGGTTTGAGTCGAGTAAAGAAAAGATGAGAACTTCTCAGAGGAGGCGTAAGGACTACGCTAGTAAGAGGATTGGAGCATGAAGCGAGGAATAAGCTTACCTCAAAAGACCCCGACAATGGGAGTCGCGAAGTCAATTAAGCCAGGATGGCTTATGCAAGTATTGTTGATTCAGAACCCTCACAACCCAAAGGAAACTCATCACTCATAGTTTCATCTATGAAGACCGAGGAAAAGGACGGTAAGAAGTTCCAAGGGGAGAGAACTTCCCTAGCCAGCAGTGTTGGACGAACCACGGAAGGAACAACGTGGAAACCCAACCAAAAAGTAGGGAAAGGAAATACTCAAGCACTTCGTCGACCTATAGTTTCAAGGACAAAACTAATTTATGGGAGGTAGGATTGTAACACCCGGAATTTTCCCCAGTAATTAAATAATTATTTAATTATTCCAAGGTATTGTTTGGATCCGTTCGGCGGTATCGGAAAGCGATATCGTCGGCCGAAGTACCGATGAAGTATTCTTTACGACACTTGGTAGGAAACCAAGCTAGACATGACTTTGAGTTCGGACGAGAATAAGATGTTCTCACTATCACCATGACGTTCAATGAAGAATTTCGTGAAGAACGACTGTAATATTGATATGGTTTCCTCCCGGAGCCCGGGAAGGATTTTTCACGCTAACAGGACTTTTAGCCGAAACTTCAGCAGGTGGAACAGACGACTTCGGGACCCCGGATCGAGAATCCGGAAAGCACCAAACGATTTCGTTTGGCATGTCGAGAACAGTTCTGCAATAAGGTTTTGTGATCAGTGACTTTCATGAATAGTGTTTTCGGACCAGCGTGGCATGAACTTCAAGGAAGATCAACCCGGCCCTGAGTTGTGCGAGCCCGGTACCCCAAAGCCAATAAATGGCCAGGGGCAGATACTCTCAGTGACACTGAGGTACTCACTGATGACAAGAATCAGATGATGACCAGTGATCTGACGCATTGGAAATTTAAATTTTCCCCCCCTCCAAGCCCAATAGGCCATGACCCACACCCTTTTAATGAGGGTTCCATGTAGTTTTCTTTCATTAAGTCATTTTAAGTGGAAATTTAGAGAGAATTAGAGAGAGAAAGTGAGAGCTTGAGAGAACTATTCATCATGTTCTTCCTCTTGGCCGAACCCTTGCTCCTCCATGGCAGCCCCTTCCTCTCATCTTCTTCACTTGGTGCTTTAAGGTAAGTTACTCCCCTCGTCCCGATCTACCGTTCTACCGATTCAGATTTTTGATAGGTTGAGTTTGGATTTTTAAATTTTTAGAACACTAAAATCCCTTTGTTAATGTTGTTCCCATGACCTTAGGCTTTAATTTGAACCGATTGGAATTTTGATTGGTTGAGTTTTTGTCCCTAGATAATTTTCAAGTTGAGATTTTGCTAGGGTTGCCTTTAGGAAAGTTGTTCCCACTAAATTGATCTATGGACTTGTCTAATTAGTTTTCTTGGAAGCTAAGTTTTTGGAAAATTGATTATGTGAATAAGTGATTTTCAAACTTTAAAATTTAGTTTCACCATAGATTTCATGTAACCTTTGATGTGTACAAGTTAGTTTTGAAAGAAAAATTGATATTGGAATTTAGGTGCCTTGGCCGAATTTTGACAGAATTGGATTAAGGGAAGAAAATTGATTTTCAACTAGCTTTGAGTGTGTTTAAATGCTTAAAAATGGTTTTGGGTTTGTGGGAAAGGTTTTTCCTTAATTAGTGCATAAGGGCCTAGTGAAAATTGTGTGTTTAAAGCCCTAGAAAATTGATTTCTAGAAGTTTTGGTAAATTTGGAATTGGTCTGCCAAATCTGTCTTTCATATCTGATGACACATGCTCTACATGTCATTAAGGAAAGCAATTAAAAATCTATTTTCCTTCGAAGAGCGTTGTAAGTACTAACAAACCTCTGGAAATGTTGTAGGCGGACGTACTCCTACAGGTGGTTTGTCAAACGAACACATTATTGAGTTGCCGGACGTTCTCCTTAACTCAAACGTATTCAACTGGCAGACTGACTTTTTCGTGAGTGTCCAGACATACTCCTCTTCTATACTTTGCTTGAAGTTCTGCTTTTGATAATGCTTTGTATGGATCTATGTAGTTCTTCTTCAAGTAGATAGATGTTCTTGAGTATGAAAATATTCAAGGAGTTATGAATTCTATCTCTAACAATATTAAACCTTAAGAAAAATTGTTATTTATCAAAATATAATAATTCATTAAATCATTTGAATCTAACAATCTCCCACTTTTTCATAATGACAATTTCTTTTGAGAAAAAGGTTTAATATGTTCATATTGCCATAGATGTTTCTCAGAGCAATTGAGTTATTTTCAAGGATAAGTTGTTTTTCTTAAAATATTTCTTTATCGAGAAAAACATGAACGTTCTTGAAAAATGCTTTGCAAACGATATCATTTTTGTGTTTTATCAAACCAGGACAGTTTTTATTTATTTAAGAAAATCTCCCCCTGAGAAGAGTAATTTTCTAAATTCTTGTTTCATTGCTCCCCCTTAAAATAATTTTAGCCAAAAATTGCTAGTTCCCCTAGTTTACTCCCCCTAAAGTAGTGCTACTTTTTCTCTAACCATTCTCCCCCTTTAGCATTATCAAAAGAAATGGAAATAGCCAAACGAAACAGAGAAAATGCAGTTAAACAGATGAGCAAGATAAGCACAGAATGAACTAAATGGTAGCAGGAGTATAAAAATATCAAAATTGCAGCCAAATTATGAAGCAAATTGTTCAAGGAAATGGAAAGAGAGAGAGTTTAGGGATTGAAGGATGTCTTCAAGTGATCAAAGAGTTTATTCAGCATCCCCTACACTAAACCAAACTGGGCATCCATATGACCCTTCATCTGTTGGCGCAATTCTTCATTTTGACCCGTCATTTCTTGACGCAAAGCTTTGGCTTGTTGTTCAGATGCTGCTTGAAATTCATCAATGCATTTTTCCAACATGGCAACTCGATCATTAGTGTCTGGCTTCACAGAAGTGATGGCATGGTTGGCAGCGTCTGCGTAGGCTTGTACCTCAGGAGCATAAACCTTTGTGGTGTTGGCATCGTTTGTCGGCAACACAACAGAAAAAGGAAAAGCAGACGAAGGCACTTCAGTGACACAAGCATCTGCAAAGCTTGGCATGGCAATGGAGAGAGGCTCTAGAGTGTGTACTTGTTGAGCAGCAGGCTTGAGAACAAGGTTTGATTGGAGAATTGGAGTAAATGGAGCCACAGGGGGAATCAAAGGTAGAGGGTTAGCAGATGGAAAAATGAATCCATAATCCCTTAGAGGCTTGTTTAGAAATGGAAAAAGAACAAGTCTCCAACTTCTGAAATTCAAAACAAGTGGATCCACACGTCTAGCCAGGAATAACGGAATATGTGCCACATGAGTGATTCCAGACATAGTCAGCTCCCATTCAAAATGGAAGAGTTCATCGTTGTTCTTGATGATTTGTATAAGAGCGAGATCACAGCATCCAGATGGTGCCCATAAACCTGCTTGAAAGCAAAAGGGCAAGCCAAGAACCTCAAATGACACATTCTGAATAAGATGCTCATTTTCCACAGGCACCATTCGTTTTCGCTTGCTGAATTGGGGTGACATGAAAGATCTGTGCTGGCGAGCGAATGTCGGCATGAACGAGATCTGGCTTTTGGAAGGATTGCAGTGACCAGCTGAAGCAACATAGGCACTGGGCTTGGCCAGCTTGAAGCGTGGAGACATGGAGTGAAGAGGTGGTGGTGGCACTTGCGATGTGAGATGGGTGCAAGGAATAGTTGCCTGAAGTTTGGCAATAAGTTCATCCAAGGAGAGCTCTTCTAGATCTGTAGTGAATGTAAAATCTTCTTGGGTAAGGTTGTCTTTAATATGGTCATCTACCAGACTTGAAGCTCTAGCTAGACTTGGACCATTTTGGTCAGCCAGACTTGGACCTTTGTCATCAGCAATTTCAACCTTCTGCACTTGTTCTTTGATAGGTGTAATTAACTTAGCTTGGTCATTAACTTCATCCTTTTGATGAAGTTCACCATCCTCAGGGTTAGTTGCACTAGCTTCATGGATCACAAGAGGGTTAACGGGTTGCACATCTTTGGCCACCACCGGGTTAGCCACCTCAAGATGTTGGATCATGTCAGCAAGATGATCAGCATCAGCAGCTTCTGGCGCAGGCAGCTCAACAGCATGAGCATCCAATTCTACAACGGGTTGCACAATGTCTGCCACCAATTCTGCAACAGTAAGCGTGTCAGTGATTGGGGGTGTTTCAACAGCGTCATGAACCTGTACCCCATAATGTTCTTCCTCAGAATCATCATCAACATTGATGTGATGAATGACTTTAGGAACTTCAAATAGGGAGTCAAGGAACCTGTCTGAGTCTCCTTGCAGTAACCCTTTAAGTGTTGAACTCTTGAAATGAGTGGAGTCATCCAAGCTTGAGCAGTGTCATAACAGTGATGCTTCCATTGGGGAGACACTGTCTGCAAGGGAGAGTTCTCTCCTAGCTTTACCCTGACCCAGTGCCTATTGTTGATGTTCCCTAGCACGGCAATTGTGGGTTCCTCAGCAACAGGGCCTAGAAGAGGTAGATAGGTACAACACTAGTTTGGTGCTAATGTTACCAAGATGATATGGAAGGTTGTTGCAGCAAGTAGCCCCATATCCAGAACAGAGAACCATTTTGGCTCGAAGGCTGTTTCCCCAGGTGCAAGTGTCAAGGCCATACGGATACTTTATACTTCCTTATCAGAACTTAGGATTTGAGAGTGGAGCTTCCTGTTGAAGAGAAGTTCCTTGATCATAAGGCAGCGAACCTCTGGCCAATAATCTGAGGTTTTCCTAGCCTTTGAGAAATGCATCTATATCCGCAATTTCCATCATCTTCAACATCGAAGACGTCTGCAATATAGTTGTGAAAAAGTTGAGGCAGGAACTTTAAGTAATCTGTATGAGCAGCAGAAAGAAGATCAGCTGTGTTGTGGACTGCTTCTGGTTATGGTCTTGATGGAGTTTATTGTTGAGTGGAGGGGGTTGGACAAGCTGCTTTCTCTGGTATGGTAGCCAACTTTGAGTCTTGGTTGCTTTGTAAAAGAGCTGATATAGGTACTGCATCCTCAGCAGACGAAGTAGGTGAGATGGTAGCCTGATCAACTATGGCCTTGGCCAAACGAGGCCCTTTCCTCAAACGACGACGCTTGGGTTCCTGAGCAGACGAAGGAGCTTCAGCATTATCACCAGACGGAGCAGAAGCAGGGAGATTTCTCTTGACTCGTGGTTTCCTAACCACTGGAGCTTTGGAGGGAAAAGGCATGCCTTGTGCCTTCTTCTTCTTTGCCTAGTTGCTCAGGAGTTCTTCTGGAACGGGAGAACTATCAATCACGAGCGCATCCTTTAAACATCTCCAAATTTGATAGGAGTGGAGGAGATGTAGTCTTGTGCCATGAACTCTTTGTCCTCCATCTCTGCAGTAAGAAGATTTTTCTTTCGCATCATAGCAGTTATCAACAATCCATAACGAAGGTTCGTGTTGGAGTTCTCCAACGTCTGGATCATGTACTGGAGGATGAGGTTTGGAAGGTTTATTTTCTTATGGTGCTGCATTTGGTACAGAGCCCATTGAGATATCTTGTTCACTAGGTCACGTGACCCTTCCTTTGGCAGCACTATCTTGTTGAGAATGGCATGAGGAAGAACAAATTCTTCAGTAAGGTTGTTTACACAGGCAGAATTTGATCCCTTGGGCTTCTCCTGCCAAATACTGAAGGGGTTGTCAACAGTACCTTCCCACTTGGAGGTGTAGCAGACACCTTCATAGGGCATCATATCGAGTGTAAGAGTGACATCTGCTGGATAAATATCCTCCACCTTCCTCATGCATCTTGTTCTGATGTGGGTGGTGCTCATCTTGACAGCACAATCATATAACTCTTTTACAAGAGGGGAAAGAGCTTGAGTCTCTGAAACTTTGAACAGACTTCCCCAATCCTGAAACAAGATCAGTTCCAGACCAGTAACCTTTACGTGTTGATACACGTTGATGTTGAGGTAGCGAGGGGTGATGAGATCCCTGTCACCAAGGTTCGTAATCTTTATTGGACCAATCGTGAGTACTTGTTCCTTACGGCTTTGGATGATACATTTATTTCTTTGATCAATAATCCTTTGTTGAGCATCAGTGAGAGGCTCTGAAGCTTTAGCTTGCTTCTTTGTTGGTTGTCTTTTGGGTGCCATATTCTGCAAAGATGGTTAGCGTGTGCAAGAACGAACGAAGAAGAAGACAACGAGTGTGGAGAAAATGCAAATAATCTTTAGTTGCAATAAATTTTTAGTTTCAAGAGTTCACTTTGTTATATGTAATGTTCATTTGCCAAGTCATGTTGAAGAGTTAGTTTGGTAGAAGTATTGAAGAGTTCGTTCGGAAAAGATTCAGAAGAGTTCGTTTTTCATAACTCTCTCAGCAATCAAGGCCATCTACCTCGTCAGAGCATTAATGAAGCATTGTTGATCGCAGAATGAAAAAAGGGACATAATTAATACTTTATTCCTTGTTTCTGCAAACCTCTCTGTTGTTCCTTAAATAAAGCATCTTTCACAGTATCAACAACGGATTTTCTGAACATAGTATCTTCTCAACGATCAAATTCAAATCTTCTGCTCAGAACATTAATTTCTCTCTTAGCTAGATTGCACGAGCATTTAATGCCGAAGTTAAACCTCAAGGCTGAAAGCATTGAAACACCAGACGATCTAGTGTGCTTTATCACTATCAGTGAGTACTTGTAAGAACTCTTTATCAATAGTGGATAAATCCTCAAGGGTTCTTGAGGGACTGGATGTAGCCTTCGGTGGATTGAAGGTGACCCAGGATAATATCTGTGTGTGAATTCTCTCAACCTTCATCTTTTACTTTCAAGCAAGTTCTTATTCGGCTGCATTCACAATCAACAATTATGATTCTGATATATTGAAAGTAATCGAAATTTTGATTAAGGAAAAAATTGGGAGAACCTAATTCACCCCCCCCCCCTCTTAGGTTGCTATCTGTACCTACAATTGGCAACAGAGCCTAAGTTTAGGTAAATTACTCCTAAGGTCCAGGAAGATGGCAGCCTCCTCTACACCAAGTACTAGTGAAGGTTTCAACTTAAACAGACCACCATACTTCAATGGAGACCACTATGACTTCTGGAAAATAAAGATGAAAATCTTCATAAGGTCATTAGATGTGGAAATCTGGAAAGCCATTGAAGAAGGTCCTTTTATGCCAATGAATGATGTGGGTGATAGCACACAACCAAAACCAGAAAATACATGGAGTGAAGAAAAGAAAAAGAAGGTTCAGTATGACTTAAAAGGCATGAAAATTCTCACATCTGCCTTAGGCATGGATGAATTCTTCAGGGTATCCACATGCAAAACTTTCAAAGAAATATTTGATACTTTAATGGTGTAACAGCCCGATTTTTAAGTCGAGAGTCACATTGAAAAACGCGGAAAATAAAAGCCTTTTAAAACATCTCAAGTTTTCCAAAACAACGTCTCACATATATTTAATAAGTGTAGCCCATAGTCAGTAATATTACAGTAAGGAAAATAAGACGTAATGAAAGTAATGTATTGCACACTTGTGCTAAGTTTACAAAATAGCGGAAACTAAACATCATCTTCAATCTGCTCCAAAAGTTTCCTCAAGCTTGCATCCACACAGCCTTCAAGTCTTCCCTCATTGCTGGTCATCTGGCGTTAAGCGCCAAAAATAAAAGAAAACACAAGCAGAAACAGCAAAGGGTTAACTCAAATATAGAAATACAGTATTAGAAGTACATTACAGAGTAAACAGTATTAACCATTATACTATAACTGATACAAGAATTCACAATATATCTGTCAATAATTCATAACTTCACAAAATAGGCCTCATTCATCACAACACATCTGCTTGTTAGCTTCTCAACGAATAATGCACATAGCTCATTGGGTTTTTGCCGTATTTGGCCAGGATGACTTAGAACATGGAAGAGACTTTTCCACACCACCCTCTGGTATGATCCCGCGACGCATAATAGTTCGCCACATCAAAACCTAAAATCATGCACCTGCAGTGCATCTGTCATGACAGTAATCGAATCCTCATGAACAATAACGGTTCACTCGTTTCACAGTTATGTCAATATATTCATAACACAGTAAGCTCTTCTTACAAAATATATTCAAGCAATTCAATCTCATAACCATATAACGTTTTCGTTATATCATACTATCATCATCAGTATTCAAACAAACTCATAATCAATCACAGTCCGTATTCTGCAATCAGAATCACAAAAATATCATAATATCATAATACTAAGATTGAGTTACCCTTACCTTCTCTTAGGTTGCATACACTTGTTCTTCAACCTAGAAATAGCATATAAACTCATTTAATTAACTCTCTTAAGGCTAGGATGAAATCTGGAAAGAAACATAACTCAAAACGGTCGAAATCAGAATTTTTCGTAAAACAGGGCAGAACAGAGTGTCCTCCCGCGCCCCAGCGCTGGAACCCAACGCCCCAGCGTTGGAAACACCTGATTACGGGAAATCTCGAAGAAACCTAGCGCCCAAGCGCTGGATCCCAACGCCCAAGCGTTGGCCCACAGTCTGGGAGTCCAGAATCAGAGTTTTTCACGTAAAATCACATTTAAATTCATTTCTTTAAAACCCAAACTTCTTTATAGATAACATTACCAAATTGATTTAAAACAGATTCTATATGGTCTTCAAGGATTATTTTAGAAATACAAAGATTACAACAGAGTTCTAACGTAAGGATTAGAAAAGAAACCAACCTCGAATGGCCTAAAAGATTAAGAGATTTGAAACTTCAGCTCTGTCCTTCACGAACCAAGAAGAACTCACAACAAACAGCTCTGGTCTTCAACGAACAAGGAGAATATGGCCGCGAGGGAAATAGAACAAGTTAAACTTCAAAAAGATGAACTAAATCGAATACAATGGAAATTCCAGAATTAGTAAGAGTCTGAACAACTTACCAACAAGAACGCTTCAGAAAAATGTCAAGGATTCAGCTTACTTCGAAGAGAAAAAAGGTGTGGGAAAAATGAAAGATTAACGTACTGACGAAGCTTGGTATTAATAGAGTGAGGAAACCGACTTAGAAAAGATTAAAATATTCTAAGTCAAAGAAAACGGCAAGCCATCAATGCTTATTAATGCTTCTGACATTTTATCTCCTAAGAGTCAATAAAAACGGAAGTTTATCATTCCCAAGTTATTTGACACTCACTTTTAAAGTCAACAATAGCGGCTGACCAGACCAGACAAAACGAAGTCATAGTCTGCCAACGGAGAAACAGTCCGCCAACATAGTCTGCCAACATAGTCTGCCAGTTTACAGGACGATCTCAACCAGTTTCACAGGACGATCTCAACCAGTTTCACAGGACGATCTCAACCAGTTTTACAGGACGATCTTAACTTCCCTTTCAAAACGTCGCCATTTCAGCCAAGGCTTAAACAATACATGATTCCATACTCAAACACATATTTCTCATAAATAAAACTTAATATATCAACCACATAATAACTCGAATTACTAAATAATTCATGACAAAGTATAATCAATATACTTCAAAAAGATTCAAACTATAATCACAAGAGTTATAAGGACCAAAATATAAACACACAAAATTGAGGGTCTTACACAACCAAAAGTCTTTACAAATGAATGATGTGGGTGATAGCACACAACCAAAACCAGAAAATACATGGAGTGAAGAAAAGAAAAAGAAGGTTCAGTATGACTTAAAAGGCATGAAAATTCTCACATCTGCCTTAGGCATGGATGAATTCTTCAGGGTATCCACATGCAAAACTTTCAAAGAAATATTTGATACTTTAATGGCTACACATGAAGGAACTGATGACGTGAAGAGATCAAAAATCAATACACTGTCACATGAATATGGGATGTTCAGAATGTTGCCTGGTGAAAGAGTACTTGATATGAAAAAGCGTTTTAGGCATTTGACTAACCATTTAACTGCTCTTGGTAAAGAGTTTTCTAACAGTGACTTAAACATGAAAGTGTTGAGATCACTCACAAGGGCATGGAAACCAAAAGTGATGGCGATTTTAGAAAAGAAGAGCCTATCCAATATGACTTCTGCGACATTATTTGGTAAACTTCAAGAACATGAATTGGAGTTGAATCGTCTAGAGAAACATGAATTACATGAAAAGAAGCATCGTTCCATTTCCTTAAAAGCAAAGGAAAGCATTAAGGATGAATATGATGCAGACTCTGAAGAAGACATCAATGAAAACATGAATTTGTTGGTGAAGAATCTTAGAAGGCTATTCAAAAGGAAAGGTATGAAATTTAATAATAATAGAAATTTCCAAAAGAATAGTGAGCCCTCTTCATCTTAAAGGTTCACATGCTTTGAGTGTGGAAAACCTGGACATATCAAATCGGAATGTCCAAATCTTCAAAAGAAGAAACATGAGTTGAAAGAAAAGTTTGAAAAGAAGGAGTCAAACTCAAGAAAAGCCTACATTTCATGGGATGATAATGAAGTAACTTCTTCATCGAATTATGAGAAAGAAGAAGCACACGTTGCACTAATGGCCTCACATAGTTCAGATGATGAAGACCTCGAGGTGTGTATGAAAGCAACAAGAAATTTATGGTATCTTGATAGTGGCTGCTCATCACACATGACGGGAGACAAAACAAAATTTTCATATCTCATGCCTAGAGAAAAAGGATTTATCACATATGGAAACAATGAAAAAGGAAAAATACTTGGCATCGGAAGAATAGGTACGCTTCCTCAAACCATTATTGATAAAGTTCTTTATGTTGATGGTTTGAAGCATAATTTGCTAAGTATTAGCCAAGTATGTGAGAAAGGTTTAAAAGTTGGCTTCATAAAAGACATTTGTGTGGTAAAAGATGTGAAAATCCGT
Organism: Acmispon strigosus; assembly: GCA_030819835.1. Taxonomy (NCBI): domain Eukaryota; kingdom Viridiplantae; phylum Streptophyta; class Magnoliopsida; order Fabales; family Fabaceae; genus Acmispon; species Acmispon strigosus. The sequence goes on along the minus strand of JAUAMA010000004.1, from coordinate 25,846,111 downwards.
GAAATTAAGTTTCAAGGTATAAAGTCAACAAGTTCTTCATGATATCATTGGAGGAAATTCCATCCAATGTTAAATGCTTAATAGCTAAGAACAATAATGATTAATGGCTATGGCATAGAAGACTAGCACACATCCACATGGATTACTTGAACAAGTTGATCAAACATGACCTTGTCATAGGTTTACCAAAGATAAAATTCGAGAAGGACAAGTTATGTGATGCGTGTCAAAAAGGTAAACAAACTAAGGTCTCATTCAAACCCAAGAATATAGTCTCAACTACAAGACCACTCCAATTACTTCACATTGATTTATTTGGACCGTCAAGGACCAGAAGTTTTGGAGGAAATTATTATGCTCTTGTTATTGTTGATGATTACTCAAGGTTTACTTGGACTATATTCATAACACATAAGAATGAAGCCTTCAATGCCTTTAAGAGATATGCAAAGCTTGTTCAAAACGAAAATTCTTTGAAAATCTCTTCGATAAGGAGTGACCATGGTGGAGAATTTCAAAATTATCTATTCCAAGAATTATGTGATGATAATGGAATATCACATAAATTCTCTGCTCCTAGAACACCACAGCAAAATGGTGTGGTTGAAAGAAAGAATAGGTCACTAGAAGAACTTGCTAGGACTATGTTGAGTGAGCCCAATCTTCCTAAGTATTTTTGGGCAGATGCTATAAACACAGCATGTTATGTGTCTAACAGAGTACTTATAAGGCCTATTTTGAAGAAGACTCCCTATGAGCTTTATAAAGGTAGGAAACCTAACATTGCTCATTTACATGCTTTTGGATCAAAATGCTTTGTCCTGAATAACGGAAAGGAAAATCTTGGTAAATTTGATGAGAAATCTAATGAAGACATTTTCCTTGGTTATTATTTAACAAGCAAAGCTTATAGAATCTTCAATAAGAGAAACTAGTTATTGAAGAATGCATTCATGTTTCTTTTGATGAGTCTAACCCCTCAAATGAGGACAAAGTTGTTTTTCCTGATAATGATGAGGAGGAAAACACAATCAAGGATGATCATCAAAAGCAAAAAGAGCAAAGCTCAGAACCAGTAGAACAAGTTGAGGAAACCACTTATGATTTGCCAAAGGAGTGGAGAACACACAGAGATCACCCTATTGACAACATCATAGGTGATATCTCAAAGGGATTATCAACAAGACTAAGTCTCAATGATTCAGTCTTGAATATGGCATTTGTTTCTCAAATAGAACCTTCTAAAGTAGGTGATGCTTTAGAAGATGAATATTGTATATTGGCCATGCAAGAAGAGTTGAATCAGTTTAAAAGAAATCAAGTATGGGAGTTGGTTCCTAAGCCCAAGGATAAGCATATCATCGGGACTAAGTGGGTGTTTAGGAACAAACTGGATGAAAACAAAATTATAGTCAGAAATAAGGCCAGACTGGTAGCCCAAGGGTACAACCAAGAAGAAGGCATAGACTTAGATGAAACCTATGCTCCGGTTGCCCGCTTAGAAGCAATTAGACTTCTGTTAGCGTATGCTTGCTCATTGAACTTTCAAATATACCAAATGGACGTCAAGAGCGCTTTCTTGAACGGATATATTCAAGAAGAAGTATATGTGAAGCAACCACCAGGGTTTGAAGATCCTAAATTTCCTTCACATGTCTTCAAGCTAAAGAAAGCTCTTTATGGACGAAAGCAAGCACCACGAGCGTGGTATGATAGACTAAGCACATTTCTGTGTGAGAAGGGTTTCCAAAAAGGTAAAGCGGATACCACTTTATTCATCAAGAAGACCAAAGGTAACACTTTATTAGTTCAAATTTACGTTGATGATATTATTTTTGCTTCAACTAATGAAACTCTGTGCAAGGAATTCTCAAGCATGATGCAAGAAGAATTTGAGATGTCCATGATGGGCAAACTAAATTTCTTCTTAGGGTTGCAAATAAAGCAATCTAGGGACGGAATATTCATCAATCAATCCAAATTCTGCAAAGAGCTCTTAAAGAAATATGATTTGGATGATTGCAAGGCCATAGCTACGCCAATGGGGTATAGTACTTATCTAGATCAAGATGATTCCGGGATACCAATAGAAATCTCTAAATACAGAGGTATGATCGGATCCATTCTTTATTTAACAGCAAGTAGACCTAATATCATGTTTAGTGTATGTCTATGTGCCCGATATCAAGCATCTCCTAGGGAATTTCATTTGAGTTCCATAAAGCGGATTTTCAAATACTTGAAAGGAACTACAAATGTGGGATTGTGGTATCCCAAAGGAGGTGTCTGTGATTTAACCGGATATTCCGACTCAGATTTTGCTGGATGTAAAATTGAGAGAAAGAGCACAAGTGTTAGTTGTCACTTGTTAGGAAATGCTCTTGTTTCTTGGTCATGTAAGAAACAAGCATGTGTTGCTCTAAGTACTACAGAAGCAGAATATATATCTGCAGGAAGTTGTTGTGCACAAACGTTATGGCTCAAACAACAACTTAAAGATTATGGCTTAGAGCTGGGCTGCATTCCTATCAAATGTGATAATACTAGTGCTATTAATCTTACCAAAAATCCCATCATACACTCACGAACAAAGAACATTGATATTAGACACCACTTTCTTCGTGATCATGTTTTGAGAAAAGATATTGAACTTGCTTTTGTAGATACAAATAATCAACTAGCTGATATTTTTACTAAGTCTCTCCCTAGAAATTCTTTCTTCAAAATTAAAAAAGAATTATGCATATTATACGAACTTGATGTTTGATTGTGTGTCTATGTGTTAGAATTTTAGGAAAAATATTTCTTTTACATGATTCTCTATAAATTTGTCCAAATTGCAAATTCTCCAATAGAGTAATCGATTACTACATATATGTAATCGGTTACATGAAAAATTCTGGCCCTGTGTTTTAAACAGAGAAATTAAGTAATCGATTACCCATATTCAGTAATCGATTACCATAAATTTTTTGGCCCTCGAATTTTTCGAGAGAATTTGAGTAATCGATTACCCAAAATCTGTAATCGATTACCAATCAAAATTTGGCCCATATATTTTTCCAGAGAATTATGGTAATTGATTACCATAATTAGTAATTGATTACTTATTCGAAATTTGAATTTCAAATTCAAATTAAACTTCCTGTAATTGATTACCAAACTTACTGTAATCGATTACATCTTCGACCAGTTTAAACACCTGACTTCATTTCTTCCCTCTTACATTTTGAAATTCAAACTCAAAATAAAGTTCCAGTAATCAATTACTTGACTACTGTAATCGATTACATAGTATGTACATATAAACCTCTGTTTCGGTCAGAGGTTGTTCTTCCTCTCCTTTTAGACGCCCAAGTCTCATTCCTCTCACTTTCAGAGCCCTTGACCAATACCTTGACAAATCCCTACTTCAAACTTCACATCATGGCTTCCGATTCTCATCCCTCAAACACTGCTTCTTCTGCAAATCCTCCCAAGCAAGGAACAATCCATGATCTTTATGAGAATCATCATTACCGAGTTGACATTCAGACCAATGTTGTATCTGCTGGTCTATCTGCTTCCACATTCTATGCCATTACCTCGAATTGTTCTCCAGAAACTCGCCTTATCCTCGAACGCTTGGATGTCATGGCAATACGGATCACGCAACGTATGAATCACTTAGATGAAAATGTTCGTTCTTGATTCATTCTTCTGGAAGGACGGTTAGAGTCCATATACGCCTCTCTGCGACATGAAATCGAACAACTCAAAGAACCCAGTCTGTCAGACATGTCTGAAGACTCTGCTGATGTTTAGATTCATAAGACTTTATCTACTATAGTAGTTTTCTGTTGGGTTGTAATAAGCTTCGACTTAAACATCACCTAATGTGTCTGTTTGTTTGCTTCTTTCAGTATTTGAACTCTTATAACTATGTTTAATTATTATGTTGTGCTTGGATTTTCAAATACCGACTTGCTTTGCCCTACTCCCTATGGTTTAATTGTTATCCTACTTGTTAGCATGTATGATATATATTAGGTCTTTTCTTTTTTTTTTTATGACGTCAAAATGGGGAGAAAGGTCCTATGCTGTTTAAGATCATTTACAGGAAATGCAAAAAGTGGAAAAGAAAGGGGGAGTTATACAGGGGGAGTCCCAAACATGTCTTCTAGCAAAGAGTACAGTATATGATCTTCAACTGTCAACATGCGTGTTTGCCATCATCAAAAAGGGGGAGATTGTGAAGAAGGTCTTGTCCCTGACTCTGGCTGAAGTTTTGATGATGACAACACTCATTACAAAAAGAAGAAAAAAATAAGACTTAGAAGAACCAGCTCAACATGCTTCAAGAACATCAAAGGGTTCCAAGAATTAGCTAAGTCTCAATATTTGGTAAGTTATGCTTTTTAAGGTTACTTAACTATGAAGGCTCATAAACAAATTGATAAAATTGAGTATAACACTTTTTCATAAGTAAAATGTGATAGAAACACTCAATTAGGTCTTAAAGTTTTATAAAATAGAAATTGGACTTGAGTGTAATCGATTACACTCTTTGAGTAATCGATTACCACTCATAGGCACGTAATCGATTACCACAATGCTTGTAATCGATTACATGTTTGAATTTGAAATTCAAACTGCAACGGGCAAATAGCGTAATCGATTACCATACTAACGTAATCGATTACCAGCACGACCAGATGTGTTGTTTCATGAACCAATGCATCCCAAAACGTTTGGGAAGCTTTGTGATGGTTCATGGACGACCTCTAGTGCCTATAAATAGTCCATTAAGGCTCAGAAACGCAACAAGAATTACACACAACTTTCATATTCATTTAGAGCCATTATTCTGAGTCTTTAAGCTCTCATTTTCAAAGAACACTTATGCTGTTCAATTGTTGAGAACTCAGAATTAATAAGAGCCTTCATATGTTAGTGCCTAAAGCATAACTAGCTCGTTCAATCCATTCTCTTGTTGAAGGATTGACTCAGCCGTGTAAAATCTTCTTCATCTTCATTCTGGCTTGAGTGAATGTTCATCGTAGTGTTCGGTGAATGGTAGTATTTGGAAAGCAGTTTGCTTTCTAGTTGTTGATAAGAATTCTTAAGGTTCTTGGTGTGAGTACTTGTAAGAACTCTTTATCAATAGTGGATAAATCCTCAAGGGTTCTTGAGGGACTGGACGTTGCCTTCGGTGGATTGAAGGTGAACCAGGATAATATCTGTGTGTCAATTCTCTCAACCTTCACCTTTTACTTTCAAGTAAGTTCTTATTCCGCTGCATTCACAATCAACAATTGTGATTCTGATATATTGAAAGTAATCGAAATTTTGATTAAGGAAAAAAATGGGAGAACCTAATTCACCCCCTTCTTAGGTTGCTATCTGTACTTACAGGAACTCCAATTATGTTATTGAGAAATATAGAGCAAACAACTGGCTTATGTAATCAAACTCGGCTAATAATGATAAAATATAGCCAAATGTTATTCGCGCAACAATAATAACAGGAACTAACGTCGGGGCTGTGATCTACATTCCAAGATTGAATTTGGTTCCAACTAACTCAGGTTACCAATTCAAATTTGAAAGGAGGCAGTTCTCAGAATGTTTGTGTTTTGTATTACTATAAATAAAAGTTAGGGACAATCATTATCTCATGTTAGTCTCTTTCTTCCTAGACCAGTTTTCAATCATGGACAATTATATGTAGTTCTCTCAAGAGTTAGATCAAGGAAATTTTTCAAGTTGCTAATTCTAGATGACAACAACAATGTGATGAACTTCACAATAACCGTAGTATACAAAGAAATGCTTACCAATATTTAAGTAATGTAATTCATATTCAATTTTCAATAAATGTTTTTGTATCATTTCAGTTATACGTTTTGTTACATTTTCACGATATTTGATCAAATTTAAAACTTTTAACATATGCAAAATGTTTTACGAATTAGTACGGTGCTTGCATCGCAGAAGTCTTAAACTAATATAGAACATTATTGATCCATTGTTGCACCCGTTATGTTATGCTCTATTCTTTCTGTTCTGTCATGATGACTCGTTCTCGAATAATAAGGATCGATAGACATTTAAAGGGTGTAGACCACTAGACAAAATAGGAAGAGAGGAGAGATAACTGATAAGTATGTTATATGATATGATGTATGGGTGTCCAAAGGTGTCTGTAGGTGTATACGAATCATTATCAAATGCTATCTATGAATACGCGTCTTGATTCAAATCAATTTTATTTTTCCAAATCAGACAATCGCGATTCTGTTGTAGTTTTGGGATTTACATCGCGATTTTAGTAAGACTTGGCCAGATTATGATTTTTATCCACAACACAAATTGTATGATGGTGCTATTTAAATCGCGATTTGCCGATTTCCACTACCATGTTTGGGACATATGACTTCCAGCTTTTAAGAGAATTCAATTAGTGCAAGAACCAACTAATTCTAACTTTCCCCATGTAAAATCATATCAAACCAAAGATCGCTGGATTATATACGTTTGAGTTATGATTCATATACCACCATTAGTATCAGTGGTAGATATCTAGAGAGTGAAAGGAAGAGAAGATAGGAGTATGTAATGTAATATCATAAGAAGAGAGACATAGAGAAAAAAATAAGGTATTTATAACTGTCTAATTAATAATTTTGTGGCTTACTAACCAAAGATGGATAATGATACCAAAATTGCCACATCATGCTCCAATCTAATGAGAAAAAAATTAAATTTACATTTTATCTTGTGCCATTACTTCCTTTCAAATATCTCTCAAGAGGAAAAAAAGCTGCTAAGTTAACCTTGTATGGCAAAAGATGATGTTATGTAGGGTTTCCAAAAAGATTGGCCTGCCGACTCATTTTCCGAGGCACTCCAAAATTCTGGTAACACTTGATTTCACCTCCAAACCCAGCTGTAACAATTACCAATCCCCATGCTGAAGAATTGTTTGCCATAGCATGGCTACTATCAAATGATGAGTAAGAAGAAGACCAAGATGGAGTAGCTGCAGTTGATATCAAAGGCGAATCGCAATACCTAATTGATCCAGAGCCAGAAGAAAATGAATCACCTAGCCCGGTATCTGTTCGAGAAATTTCCTCAAAGTCTGCTTCTATGGGAGTAGAGTCGCTTTCTGTGCCCTGGTTATTATTACTCTTCTTTGGAACAGTTGGCACCGCATTTCTCTTACTGTTTGCAAAAGAATCTCCAATTCCTGATTCTGTTCTTGAAATTGCTGCAGGGTCGCGCTCCGGTGAGGCTGAGGCGCTTTCTAAGGCAGGGTTATTAGTACCTTTCTTTGGAAGAGGTGGCAACATTCTCTTGCTGTTTGCGGCGGTTTCATCTGCAGGTGCTGTTGAACGTTTTGCGTTCTTTTTGGATTGATGCACTGGCATTGGTGGTGGATCACCTCTTATTGTACAAGGCCAAGGTACTGCTACTGAAACATCTTTACATGGGAAGTGCTCGTGCGATTGAGTAGTAATCACGCTTCTGCTTTTTCCAGAGCTTGTTTCATGCTTCCAAACATACACTTGAGAATCTTCACTTGCACTTATGATATGTCTTCCATTTGGACTAAATGAAGCTGCAATTTGGCTGTTTGCATTTCTAAAACCTGCTTTTAGCAACACCTTAATTAAACTATCCCATTGGTTATCTAGGCAAAAGCTTAAATCAAAATCAACTTATTTTTCAAGTAGGAGAAATGTGATGTATCACCTTTAAACTTATGAACAACTTCTGAACCATCCACAATTCTTATCCTGGAATCAGCTGAAGTAACAAGCACTTCTGACGGATTAAATGGGGCAAACTATGAAGATACAAATGCAGTCAATTTGCAGTCTTGACATAAAATAATTTTTGGGAGGAGGAAACCATATAAACTGTCCTTTTGCCAAGGGAGACATGAATTTACCTGGAAACCAGTAACCTTTTTGAGCTGAGATTTCTTCTTGTTTCGAATCTCAATTGTGCCCGTTTGAGTTAATTTGTAATCTGGCAGCCATTAGAGAGAGTAAGGAAGATAGAGAATATGCAATTGCCAGTGATATAATATGGTAATATTGTAACATGATTTAGGATTAAGACATAAATATGAACAGACTAGTGGTGTAAGTAGTGTAGTAAGTAGTGGAGTAAGTAGCACCTTCTATGCTGTAAGTTCGACAGCTCCCTTTTTGTGTACCAACAAGAACACCCTACAACAATGAAAAGAAGTATACCAATGATCAAAACCTATGCATCTTATGAATTTTGTCAAAATGAAAGTATAATTGTTAAATTTTAGAAAACGATTGTGCAATTATTAATAATTTTGGCCGAAACGTTTTAGTAACCAAACAACAATAAAGATTGGTGTACACTCTTTGGGTGTAGAACACTAAAAAAATAGAAACAAATAAGAGATAACTATTTATTATATAATATGATGTGACCAGAAGAGAAGATAGAAGACAGAGAAATAGAGAGAAAAAAAAGGGTGTCGTGAGGTGTTTACGGCATGTGGTGTTTCTCGATCATTACTCATTACTGACCAAACAAATTAAGAAATGGATAGGGCAAGAAAAACCATACTTGACCATCTGGGGTGTAAGAAACAGCAGTGACCATTTCATGGATATCAGTCCAATCCACGACATGACGCGAAGGGATGTTCCACATTCTAACCTTAGCATCAAGAGAGCCACTAATGAAATAATCTTCATCCATGGGGTTGAATTGAACGCAGGTTACTGCCATATTCCATAGCAGACAGCAAATAGCAAGACAACAAAACAAAGGCAAAGTTAAGTAGAATTCATGTCCAACACAAGATACAGGACATCATTCAAACAATAGGCCAAAGTTAGAACAATCACCGTAGTCATTATGCGCAAAGAATTTCAAGCATGTCTTAGTTTCCAAGTCCCACAATCTCACTGTTTTGTCCATGGAAGATGACAGAAGTAGCTGCAAGGGCAAACACTATCAACTTTATATTGTGTGAGTCTATAATCTAAGTTTCTATCTCCTTAATATATAACTGCAACAACAATACTATTTAAATTGTAAAACTGTTCCTGAAAATTGGAAATACTGGACAATATATGATGAAGTTCATGCAAGAGGTGCTTTTGAAAATAACTGTATCCTACTTTAATTCTTTCCCCATATTCATTATTACCACTTGTAAAAAATGTTCATACAAAATAGCATTTGTAATGGCATAGTGATAACAATTTCTTCCATATCACCTCAATTTTCTTTAAGAACTTAGAACTCCACATCTAAAATTTATTCACCCTCATTTTTCTTATCTATTTTTCAGTTCTCATCACAACACATCTCTTATCATACAAATATTTTTACTTTCCTCAATTTCAAGAATTGTAACATAATCATGAATATAACTGTGTGTACTTATGTAAAAGGTTACCTGAGATCTGGACCAGGACAAGTCCAAAACTTCATCCAAATGACCATGGAAAGAGCAATAAGGTTTGTCTGAGAGGGTGAACACAGTTTCCGGAACATGGACGTACTCCGGAATTGCGCTCGCTCTCCTGCTCCCAAACATCCCCTTCTTCTTCCCCAAAGGCGGAGGCGCGGCCACCTCCGCCCCTCCTCGTTCCATCGACGAAAGCAACGAGGGATGAATGGGCGTGAGGTTCCCTTCCTCCGGCCTCATCGACATGACCTCACACTCCTGCACTTCCCAAACGTGAATCGTCTTGTCCTCCCCCGCCGTAGCCAGGTAATGCCCATCCAAACTGAACTTAATCGTCCAAACGCACCCTTCGTGCGCCTGAAACTCCTGACACAAATGCAACGCCGAAAGCTCCTTCTGAGATTTCCCACTGCTCCTCACCCTCACCCACTTGTTCTTCCCCTGCGGTGGCTTCGGCTCCGCCACGTGCGGCGGCGGCGGCGGCACCGCACCCTCCCTCTCACGTTCCCCGACGAACCCACTCGCCACGCCCTTAATGTTCTTCAACAGCGAAGCCCCTCTCCTCTTGCTCAGCCTCAAGCTCCTCAGAATTTGAGAGTTCGAAGTGAGCTTCTTCCCATAACCATCGCTCCTCGCCACGTTGGCGCGCCTCATGAGTTCATTCACAACAGAAGAATGCCCCACGGTTTTCTCAAACTCCTCCATCGTTAACTGCTTCCCCGTCTGCAAATCGCTCAGCCTGTTCCACATCCCGTCCTCGCGGTATTCATTCACGATGAACTCTTTCCCCGTGTCGAGATTCTTTATCAAGAAGAACGCCCCCACACCGGAATCTGCCACCGCCGCCGCCGCCGAAGGCATCATCTTTCGTCGCGATTCGACGGCGTCCTTCGCGACTACTCTGTTTCCGTCCGCCGCGTGGCGCACGACGCGCGGTATGGCGATTTCTGAGGCGGTTCTGACGAGCCTCTGCTTGGAAACCTTTCCTATCATGTCCTCTTTCCTTTGCTTCGCCATGGAGAACGAGTCGATATCGTTTTCCGAGCGTGACCGGACCAGGACTAAAGAAATATGGGAGTGCTCTGTTATGTGCTCTGCCGAAACAGGGGAGGTGGAAGCCGCGGCGGCGGCGGTGTCTGGTTTGGGTTTGGATGCGGCTGAAGGTGCGGGAGGTTGTTGTTCTTGCTGTTGTTGTGGCGTGTTGCTGCCCCTTTCGAATTTCTTCGTCATGGCGCGTCCGATTGCGGCGCTGGTGGCTTTGAGGAGCTCTCGGTTTTCGTCGAGACCCATGCTTCCGAGCAGTCTTCTTCTCCGCTCCGTGATGGATCCCGGGGCGGCCATCCATATGTCGTAGTTGGGGGCGGCGGAGGAGGCTTGTTGTCTGAGGATTTCCTCCGCCGCCGATCTTCGGTGTTTCGTGGGTTGGATGGAGGAGACGGCGGAGGCGAAGGAGAGCCGGCCGTCTTCAAAATCTTCGTCTTCGTCAGAGGAAGAGCCTAAGTCAACGGGGACGGCGCAGGAGAGACGGTTGTAGGTCTCGAAGAAGTGCTCGTCGTCCTCGTCGTCGCCGAGGCCGTCCCAGTTCATGGTCAGCGTTTTCCGGCGTTCCATGGTGGCCATCGGCGGCAGGAGGAAATTGGGAAAGCAAAATGGGATCGCAAACAAGGTGCCGTTTGATTATTATTATTACTTTTATTGTTAAGTAACTAATAATTATCATTTTACATTTGATTTATCATTTGTTTTCAATTTCTTTAGTTTGTTCTGTGTTTGAAGGTTTGGGGGAAGGAAAAGTGGAAGAGAGAAAATTAAGGGTAGAAAGAGAGGTCGGTTACCGTTATGAATTTTGGAGGCAAAGAAACGGTCAACTTGATTCTATTTACGTCTCTCTATAATAAAAGATGGGGTCTTTGTGTAATTGTTTACATGCTTTGTTCCCTGTGAAGAGAGAGTGCTGTGGCACTTCGCTATCTTATTCGTAACGTTGCCATGTTACGCTTTTCCTTCCTGTGAACGTGCTTTCAGCGACTACTTGTTGCCACGTTTGTGAATTTGATACTTGGAAAATGGACGGTCAGGTCAACTTGTTATTTTTTTTTATTATTTATTTTGGGTTGAAGTTGTTTTCTGTTTTTTGGTCACTGGTTTGAAGTTGTTATATTCACTATTACTTAGCCCAAACTGCTCCCTTTCCAAATTTGTCTTTTCCGGTCATCATATTGCATTATTTTGTATTTGTAGCCTTCAACGTGAGACATGTGTCATGGAGAGACCTGGGGTTGTGGAAAAGTAGAGCAGTTTTGGGATGGATTTTGTTTTTTGTCAAAGTTGCATGATGCATTGTATTATCAATACGGCCCAATCTTTTGGGCCCGAGAAAAAACAAGTCCACTGTCTGGGCTTGAGACAAGATACACGTTGAAATTACAGCCAGCCCAGCCAGGACAACAACTTAAAGCAGTGTAAGGAAGCCCATTGGCTTGGCGAACCCCACCACCAAACATTCTCAAGATGAATGTAGATGCGAGCTGGAGCAAGAATCGTCCTTTTTGTGCGGTTGGGTGTGTCACCAGGGATGCTCAGGCAAATTTGGTTTTTGGGTCATTCCGGAAGTTGAGAGCTCCCTCCTCCCTTGTGTCTGAGGCTCTGGCTGTTGGGGAGGCCATGCTTATTGCGCATAAACTTTGGTGGGAGAAAGTTTTGATTGTGTCAAACTGCCTACTAGTGATTGAGGCATGCAGAAACAACCAGAGCATATGGGATATTAAGGCAATTATTGAAGACATCCACTGTCTTATGCAACAATTTCAACGTTGTGGTTTTCTCTGGATTTATTGTATAAGTATAGATAGCAACCTGAGAGGGGGGTTGAATCAGAGTTGCACGATTTTCGCCTTATCAAAATATTACTTTCAAGATAATAGTGATCACAAACTTTCAATTGTGATTGCAGCGGAATTCAGGATTACTTGAAAGTAAAGAGATGAAGGATAGAGGAAATCACACACGAGATATTATCCTGGTTCACCTTCCATCCACCGAAGGCTACGTCCAGTCCCTCAAGAAACCCCTTGAGGCTTTTTCCACTATTGATAAAACTTCTTACAAGTGCTTACACCAAGTACCTTAAGAGTTTCTATCAACAACCCTGAAAGCAAACCACTTTCAGTCCCTGAAAGAAAACCACTTTCAGATTATCAACCTTCACCGAACCCTACGGTGAATCATTCACTCAACCAGAATGAAGATGAAGAAGAAATACTAACCGGCTGAATCAATCCTTCAATACAAGAATGGATTGATTATAGGAGTTATGCTTTAAGGCTCTTAAGCATATGAAGGCTCTCTTAATTCTGAGTTCTTCAAAAGATGAACAGCAAATGTGTTCTCTTACAATGAAGAATGCTGAACTCAGAATATAGGCTCTTTGAAAGTTTAAGACCAAAGCTTAAAATGAATATGAAAGAGTTGTTCAAGTGTGATTTTTGGCCTATTTCGTGTGTGTTGTGTTTCTGGACTCAAATGGACTATATATAGGCATAAGGGATCATCCATGAACCAACACAACCATTTCCAAATGATTTGAGACACAATGGTTCATGAAATAATGAAACTTGTCGAGCATGTAATCGATTACATTACTTAGGTAATCGATTACACTAAGAGACCGTTGCTGTTTGAATTTCAAATTCAAACATGTAATCGATTACAAGAAAGCTATAATCGATTACTTGTCTTTGTGTAATCGATTACCTTAATGGTGTGATCGATTACACTCAAGTCCATTATCCATAAACTGAAAATTTAAGGTTCCTTCGAGTTTTTCTACCACTTTTAACATATAAAAGGGTTATACTCAATTACTTTTAGATGTTTTAGAGCCTTTATGCTAAGAGAAGCCTTGCAAGCATAACTTACCTATTTACAAAAGACTTAGTTTATCTAGAACCCTTGATATTGCTTGAGAAATGTTGCACTGGTTCTTCTAAGTCTTCTTTTCTTCTTTTTGTCCATGAGTTTGTCGTCATCAAAACTTCAGCCAGGGTTAGGAGCAAGACCTTCTTCACAATCTCCCCCTTTTTGATGATGGCAAACACATGTTTGGTCTTTGAAGATCATCATGTTGTTTACATCAGAACTCCCCCTGTCTTATGCAACTCCCCCTTTTTGTTCCATTTGTAGCGTTCCTGTAAATGATCTTTACAAAGCACAGGACCCTTTCTCCCCCTTTTGACATAATCAAAAAGAAGAAAAGGCCAAGAAAATATACCATACATGCTAACAAGGAATATAAGCGTTGAATATCATAGGGAGTGGGGGTAAAGACTTTTAAATACTTAAAAACAAACAGCATACTATATATATGATAAAGTTACATAGTTACAAAAAGTTTACATATAAAAAAGAAGTAACAAAAACACGCTAGATGAAGAGAAAACATACACACTACATAGAAGTTAGGTCTATACTTAATACAAACAACACATAATTTGTTGTTGGAGTAAACTATTTATGAAATTAAGTATCAGAAGAATCCTCCGACATTTCTGATACATCAAATTCTTTGAGTTTGTCAATTTCCTTACGCAAAGAGCAGCGGACAGACTCTATTTTATTTTCCAGAAGAAGAATTCTAGAGTGAACAGTATCTTTGAGATGACCTAACTTTTGAGTCAGACAAAGAGTGAGGATGTCCATGCGTTCAAGGATGACTCAAGTCTCAAGGGAGCAATTTGACGGTATAGCATAGAATGGAGATACAACCTTTGTCTACACATCCACTCGATAGCGATGATTGACATATGGATCATTGACTGATTCGCGTCTTGGAGTATTGGCAGGAGAAGTGCCACGTGGTGGACGAGAATCAGAGGCCATGATAGAAAATAGGTGAGATGTGTAAGATTGAGAGTTTTTAGGGTGTATTGGGCAAGAGTCAAAGATGATAAAGTCTTGACTTGTAAGAGGATTCTGATTGAAGTGACATAAACTGTTTATATAACTCGAGCATGTAATCAATTACGGAAGTTATGTAATCGATTACTGACGGTTTCTAAAGATTTGAATTTCAAAAGAATGAGAGGGAAATGGAATTTCTGTTTGAATTTTAAAACTGTTTTGACTGTGTAATCGATTACTGAACGAGTGGTAATCGATTACCTGTGGTTCTGGATAAGCACGAGGATCAGAATACTTATGTTAATCGATTATGGGATATATGTAATCAATTACTTGAGACATTTTTCAAGTTCTAAACTGAATTTTCCTATGTAATCGATTACTAGATGGATGTAATCGATTATGAAACTAAAAATCACACAAAAATCATATAAGCACATAATCAAACATGTAAAGCACATAATCATATATCAGGTTCATCTAATATGCCTAATTCTCTTCTAATTTTAAAGAAAGAATCCTTAGGAAGAGGCTTAGTAAATATGTCAGCTAATTGATTATGAGTATCTACAAATGAGATTTCTATATCTTTTCTCAAAACATGATCACGAAGAAAATGATGTCTAATAACAATATGTTTCGTTCGAGAGTGCATGATGGGATTTTTAGTCAGATTAATCGCACTGGTATTGTCACATTTGATAGGGATGCAGCCTAGCTCTAAGCCATAATCCTTGAGTTGTTGTTTGAGCCATAACGTTTGTGCACAACAACTTCCTACAGCAATATATTCTGCTTCTGCAATACTTAGAGCAACACAAGCCTGTTTCTTACATGACCAAGAAACAAGTGCATTTCCTAGTAAGTGACAAGTACCACTTGTACTTTTCCTCTCAGTTTTGCAACCAGCAAAATCTGAATTTGAATATCCGATCAAGTCACATACGCTCCCTTTGGGATACCACAAACCAACATTTGGAGTTCCTCTTAAATATTTGAAAATCCTTTTCACCGAACTCAAATGAGATTCCCTAGGAGATGCTTGATATCTAGCACATAGACATACACTGAACATAATATCCGGTCTACTTGCTGTTAAATAAAGAAGAGATCCGATCATACCTCTGTATTTGGTAATGTCCACTGAATTTCCGGACTCATCTTGATCTAGATATGTGTTAGACCCTATTGGTGTAGCTATGACTTTGCAATCATCCAAATCATATTTCTTTAATAGTTCTTTGCAGAATTTGGATTGATTTATGAATATTCCATCTTTAGATTGCTTGATTTGCAATCCCAGAAAGAAATTTAACTTTCCCATCATAGACATCTCAAATTCTTCTTGCATCATATCAGAAAATTTCTTGCACAGAGATTCGTTAGTAGAACCAAAAATAATGTCATCTACATATATTTGAACTATAACGTATTACCTTTGGTTTTCTAGATGAATAAGGTTGTATCCGCCTTACCCTTTTGAAATCCTTTTTCACAAAGGAATGTACTCAATCTGTCATACCATGCTCTTGGGGCTTGCTTGAGACCATAGAGAGCTTTCTTCAATTTGAAGACATGTGAAGGATGCTTAGGATCTTCAAATCCTGGTGGTTGCTTCACATATACCTCTTCTTGAATATATCCGTTCAAGAAAGCACTTTTGACATCCATTTGATATAATGGGAAGTCTAAGGAGCAAGCATAAGCCAAAAGAAGTCTAATGGCTTCTAATCGAGCAACTGGTGCATATGTTTCATCAAAATCAATTCCTTCTTCTTGATTGTAACCTTGTGCTACCAATCTTGCCTTGTTTCAGACAATAATACCATTTTCATCCAGTTTGTTTCTGAATACCCACTTTGTACCAATGATATACTTGTCAACAGGCTTTGATACCAATTCTCATACTCGATTTCTTTCAAAATGGTTCAATTCTTCTTGCATGGCCACTATCCAATACTCATCTTCTAGAGCATCATTGACTTTAGAAGGTTCTGTTTGTGAAACAAAAGCCATGTTAAGCACTGAATCATTCAGGCGTAGTCTTGTTGAAACACCTCTTGATATGTCACCAATGATGTTGTTAATGGGATGATCCCTGTGTGTTCTCCATTCTTTTGGCAACTCATAAGTGTCATTTTCAACTTGTTCAACCTGTACCGGTTCTTGCTCTATTTACCTTTGATGATCATCCTTGATTATGTTTTCCTCCTCATCATAATTAGGAAATGAAGATTTATCTTCATTGGAAGAGTTAGATTCATCAAATGAAACATGAATTGATTCTTCAACAACTAAAGTTTTCTTGTTGAAGACCCTATATGCTTTGCTTGTCAGAGAATATCCAAGAAATATACCTTCATCAGATTTTTCATCAAACTTACGAAGGTTTTCCTTACCATTGTTCAAGACAAAGCATTTTGGTCCAAAAGCATGCAAATGAGCAATGTTGGGTTTTCTTCCTTTGTACAGTTCATAAGGAGTTTTCTTCAGTATTGGCCTTATGAGTACTCTGTTGCATACATAGCATGCAGTACTTACTGCATCAGCCCAAAAGTATTTAGGAAGGTTGGATTCACTTAGCATGGTCCTTGCTAATTCTTCTAGTGACCTGTTCTTCCTTTCTACAACACCATTTTGTTGTGGTGTTCTTGGTGCAGAAAAGTTATGTGAAATTCCATTTTCATCACATAACTCTTGAAAGAGATGATTTTGAAATTCTCCACCATGGTCACTTCTTAGAGAAGAAATTTTCGATGCTTTTTCATTTTGAACAAGCTTTGCATATCTCTTGAATGCACTGAAGGCCTCATTCTTATGGGTTAAGAATATGGTCCATGTGTATCTTGAATAGTCGTCAACAATAACTAAAGCATAATAATTACCTCCAAGACTTCTAGTTCTTGATGGTCCAAATAAATCCATGTGAAGTAGTTGGAGAGGTCTTGATGTTGAGACTACATTCTTGAGTTTGAATGATACCTTGGTTTGTTTGCCTTTCTGACATGCATCACAAAGCTTATCCTTTTCAAATATTATCTTTGGAAGTCCAATAACTAGATCATGCTTGATCAGTTTATTTAAATGATCCATGTGGATGTGAGCTAGCCTTCTGTTCCAAAGCCATCAATCATTGTTGTTCTTGGCAAGTAGGCATCTAACATTTGATGGAATTTCATCCAAGGATATCATGAAGACTTTGTTGACTTTATATCTTGAGAATTTGATTTCTCGGGTTTTCACATCTTTCACCACGCAGATATCATTTATAAAACCAACTTTCAAGCCTTTGTCACATAATTGACTAATACTCAGCAGGTTATGCTTCAATCCATCAACATATAGAACTTTATCAATGATGGTTTGAGGGGGTGTGCCTATTCTTCCAATGCCAAGTATTCTCCCTTTTTCATTATTGCCATATGTGACATACCTCTTTTCTCTGGGCATAAGATATGAAAACTTTGTTTTGTCTCCTGTCATGTGTGATGAGCAGCCACTATCAAGATACCATAAGTCGCTTGCTACTTTCACGCACATCTGCAAAACAGAGTTTAATCTTGAGAGTTAGGTACCCAATTTGCTTTGGGTCCTTCAATGTTAGTGACTTTCTTAATCCACATGTACTCCTTATTGGGTACTCCTACATTTTTGTAATAACACTTATTCGGAGTATGTCCTAATTTGTTACAATAAGTGCATGAATATCTGTTGTACCCTGAAGTATGTCTAGTAATGAGATTTATCCTATTAGAATACTTCTTATGATAATTCTTCCTATTGTTTTAGTCTTTGAAGAATTTGCAATCTCATTCTTAGAGGTTCCTTCTTCTTTGCTTGGTTTAACAAAGATAGTTTTCTTAACTTCTTTAGCCTTTGACTGTGATGTATATCCTAGTCCAACTTTATTGCTTGTGTGTATATATCATCCAGTTTTTGCTTTCCAATGTTGAAGTTATGAACTCTTTGTTGAAGACTATCTATTTTCTCTTCTAATGAATTGCACTTAGTGCATTCATGTGGAATGTCTAGTTTAGATTTTACTATATCTAGTTCATTCTATAGAATCTTACATTTGTTTTCTAATGAAGAGATAATAGCATTTTGTTTACTACTAACTTTGAAGAAATTTTGACATAACTTAAACACATTCTCAATAGCATATTCTAAATCATGAAATGAAATACTATTGCTACTAACCTCGATGTCTTCATCATCTGAGTCATGGGAAGCCATTAGAGCAAAATGTGCTTCTTCCTTGTCGAAGTCGGATGATGAGCTCACTTCATTTTCATCCCATGCAATGTACCCTTTTGTCAAACTTCTCTTTTAATCCATGCTTCATCTTTTGAAAATTTGGACAATCCAATTTGATGTGTCTAGGTTTTCCGCATTCAAAGCATGTAAATTTTTGAGAGGAGGAAGGTTCACTATTCCTTTGGAAGGTTCTATTATTGTTAAATTTCATACCTTTCCTTTTGAATAGTTTTCCAAGATTCTTCACAAGAAGATTCATGTTTTCATTTATGTCCTCTTCAGAATCTGCATCATAGTCTTCTTTGATGCTTTCTTTTGCTTTTAGAGAGATGGAACGATACTTCTTCTCATGTTGTTCATGTTCTTCTAGGCGATTCAATTCCTATTCATGTTCTTGGAGTTTTCCAAAGAGAGTTGCCAGTGTCATGTTGGACAAACTCTTCTTTTCATAAATCGCCGTAACCTTTGGTTGCCATGCTCTTTTAAGTGATCTTAGAACTTTCATGTTTAGATCACTACGGGAAAATTCTTTACCAAGTGCAATCAAATGGTTAGTCAAATGAGTAAATCGTTTTTGCATATCCAATACCTTTTCTCCAGGAAGCATTTTGAACATCTCATATTCTTGAGAGAGGGTATTATTTTTTATCTATTGACTTCATCTGTTCCTTCATGGGTTACCATCAATGTATCTCATATCTCTTTTGATGTTGTGCACGTTGATACTCTGAAGAATTCATCCATGCCAAGAGCAGAAGTAAGAATGTTCATGCCTTTGAGATCATATTGAACTTTCTTCTTTTCTTCATCACTCCATGTGTTTTCTGGTTTCGGTTGTCTGCTATCACCCACTTCATTCATATGTATAAATGGACCTTGTTCAATGGCTTTCCATATCTCCACTTCCAATGGCCTTATAAAGATTTTAATCTTGATCTTCCAGAAGTCATAGTGATCTCCATTGAAGTATGGTGGCCTGTTTATGTTGAATCCCTCACTAGTGCCATGACTAGAAGAGGATGCCATCTTTTCCCGGATCTTAGGTGTAACACCCCAATTTTAAGTTGAGGGTTACATGGTAATAACGCGGAAATTAAAACCTCTCAGAAAAACAACTCAATTTTTTCAAAAAGGTTTCCGTCTCTCATAATTACTTAAATAATATAGGTAATATTTCTCCATAGATAATATTTATTACGCGGAAGCAAAACGAGGAAAATATTACAACAAAGGAAATTGCTCAACAGCGAGCCCAAAAATAAAATTAAAACATCAGAATATTATAACAACGTAGTTTGTCATCTTCTTCTGAATCTTCCACGCTTCCAATGCGCACTCTGATTCCGTAAAGCTCCTCGAGAGACGACGATCATCGCCCTGTCTGTTATCTGGCGTTAAGCGCCCAAACACAAACAGAAAGGGTTAACTCTTAAAACAAACAACAAATACCAAACAACATGTTGAAGAGTGGCTAACATAAATAACAGTAACAGTAATCACAAAATACAGTACAACATCACCATAATAATCCTCAGATCCTCGTAACCAACAACACAAGTCATACTCATGATTCCTCTAATACAACTACATGCACAACTACATGCTCAACAACTTTGGCCAAGATACATCGTTCCAAACGGGAGCAACATCGTTCCAAACGGGAGCGACTTCGTTCCGAACGGGAACAGGGAGGCATATGGCAACACCGTCCACCTTTGCTTAAGTCTCAACTCGTCCTAAAGGATCATGTTTCAAAACTTCTCCATTACAACTCCGTTGAATAACTCTCGGCCATTCTTGGCTTAGGAGAGAGGTTGACCTTTCATTTCGATCTGACATTCACAACAAGACATATAAACATTTTAAACGGGATTTTAAGAAAGGATATTAGCCTCTAAGAGAGGAGTAGGTTCGGCCATCCCTCATTGAGCATCAAATAGGTTTTGTTTTCCAAAACCATATGCCCTTGGGAAGCCTTCATCACCCAACTTTGTAGAACATGAAAACAAGGTTCACAATAAAACTTTAACTCTAACATAAGGCATGGATTCGGCCATCTTTATTGAGCACCAAAGGAGTTTGTTTTCTCCAAAATCATGTGCATCCAGAAAAGCCATCATTATCCCATATTAAGCAAAACAAAACGTGATATCTAGGAAAACATCAACCTTAGAAGAGGAGCATAGGTTCGGCCATAGCTTGTTGATCATCAAGGATAATTTCTCCTCGTCCAACAAGTCAGTTTTAGAACGCCTCATCACCCAAAAACAAGGTTTCATAACGAAGGTTTTTGAAACCATTTTGAGAACAAGAAAGCTTAAAACTTTATAAAATAAAACAACCTCATAGATCAACTCAAAGTCATGTTCTTTCTTGGAGGATCCTTTGGAGAAAAACAAGTTTGGAACCATTGTTTGGTTCAAACTCTAGCATAACTATAACAAAAGAATATTGCAACAGAAGAAGTAGAAGAAGAAGAAGAAGAAGAAAAAAGTATAACGATAACCATATATAAAGAAAACTAAACACCATATCCTATCAAAAACCTACCTTTCACCAAGAGAGAAAGAGCAAAACGTGATAGGGAGAAGAGAGGAAAAGAAGAGAAAAAATGAGAGAAAACCAGAGAGAAGAGAGAGAGGCCGACCAGCCATATAAAGGAGGCTTTAACACTCATTAAACTCACATTTAAACCCATTTATTGCTCATTAATCTCACGTCTCAATTCAAAAGGAACCGGAATCAAAACGGCCAAAACTAGGGTTTTTAGAAAAACACAGCAGAAACAGCAGCACGCCCACGCATGTGTGTGGGTATAGCCACGCACATGCGTGGCTAATCCAGAATCAGGCAGAGGCCCTCCGCATGTGCGCAGGGTGGCCATGCACATGCGTGGCCCCTCTGTTAAAAGGGTCGAAAACACATGTTTTTGCACAGAAAAAGGGTTCGGAAGAGGGTTTTAACCAAGGATTTTCATAAACAAGTTTCTCCATCAAAACATACTTAGATTTACAAAGAGTTTAGGGTTCTCATTTTTTTCCCTATTAGCACACTTAGGGTTTTGAAACTATTAGAACTCTTAGTCTAGGAAATTCTAGAGAAATCGAAAGGAAACTAACCTCAAAGCCTTGAACGATCAAGAGAGATTAAGGACCAGGTTGTGCTCGTCCAGAATTCGAATGGTAGCTGTCAAAGTGTCGGAGGAACACGAAGAGGTGTTGTGATAAAACCCTTGAAGAATATTGAATGAAAGAAGAGGAAAACAGGATTATAATCACAGTTACCATGAGACTAATCGTCGGAAGAACATGGAAACGGAAAGGTAAGGAAACCTACCAAGGAGAAACCACGTAGCAAGATTGGAGAGGATTTGAAGATCAAAATCTTGGCCTCAAGGAAAGAGAGAATGGGCGGCAACAGTAGCAAAGGTCAGCAAGAGCAGAAAGGTTTTCAGCAGTTTGGGGGTTAGGGTTTGCACTTGGAATGGAATAACAAAGAGGCAACCCACACCACAACACATATAGCTCGAAAATCTCTTATCTCAAGAGAAAACATCAGCCTTAAACCTCATTAGGTCAGAATTAAAACTAATCAAAACCATTTAACACCCATTAAGCTGAAGGGTCAACAAGGCTAACTCGAATAACTGAATAGTCCAAGGACTAGATTATATTTATTAAAATATGAAGGACCAAAGTGCAAATACAAGAAGGTTTAGGGACCAAATTGTAATTACAATAAAGTTGAGGGACCAAATTGCAAATATAAGAAATTGAGGGTCTTACAATCTGTCTGGGGATGGTAGGCGGAACTCATCCTCAACTTCGTCGCCAAAGCCTCATGTAAGGCTCCCCAGAAGTGTGAAGTGAACTTCAGATCCCTATCAGAGACAATGCTCAAAGGTAATCCATGCAATCGTACAATTTCCGTGACATACACTGCTGATGATTGTTGTAAATTTTATGTGGTCTTTACTGGAAGAAAGTGGGCTAGCTTGGCCAATCGGTCCATGATTACCCAAATCTAGTCATACTTCCTTTGTGTCAGTGGTAGGGCGACAACAAAATCCATAGATATGCTGTCCCATTTCCATTCGAGGACATCCAGAGATTGGATAATCCTTGCGAGCTTCTGATGTTCCACATTTGCTTTCACATGTCAGACATGCAGCCACATACTCAGCCACTTGCTTCTTCATTTGTAGCCACCAGAAGTTTAGCTTTAGATCCTGGTACATCTTAGTTTCTCCTTGGTGAATACTTAGTTTACTCTTGTGGCCTTCATCCATAATTAGCTTCCTCATTTCATCATCGTCTCATACGCGCACTCATCCTTTAGGATGTCATCCGGTCCTACCTCAAAGTCTGGTGCCTTTCCCAGAATGATCTAGTTCCTTTTGTCCATAAGTTGTATATCTTGCAGTTGTTTATCTTTGATCTCTCCCATCAAATCACTGGAGATAGTGACCATCTCGAAGCTTAATTTCCCAGGTGACACTCTCACATTCAAGCTAAGACCCTGAAACTGTTCGAGCAACTCCATCTCCTTCACAATCATGGCAGAGATGTGGATCGCCTTTCGACTTAAGGTGTCAACAACCATGTTGACCTTCCTTGGGTGGTACTGCAGCGTGAAGTCATAATACTTTATGCATTTCATCCAACGGTTCTACCTCATGTTCAAATCCTTCTGGCTGAATAGATATATCGTATATTCATTCATCGAAGTGTTCTCACCTTAGCTGCTTTCCTTCCTTAGTCACGATCTGATCTGGTCACATCCTCGTGCCTTGTACCGGTTCGCTTTCGTTCCTGCTCGTTAGTTCCAACATGAATGCGCTCGATTTTCGTACCTTTCACATACACATTTCTTAGTTACTATCTATGTCAACTCACTAACTCGTGGTCTATGACATACACTAACAAATATGCACTACATACATACGATAAAACTTATCTTAGAAATTCTATTTTGGTCCCCCAAGAAAACTCAACAAGTAAACCAGTTCTCCAACTTTCATGTAATACAGTTTTGATCCCCAATTAAACACATATTTATAAAAAGATCCTTAAACTTGTATTAAAATCATTTTCACTCCCCAAAAATAATATAATTGTGAATAAGTCCTCAAACTGTTTTCTTCCCTTTTTAAATCCTAAACTTGAACCGTATCATTTTCAAACCTCAAAATTATCAAAATACAACTTTTAGTCCCTAAACTTTACCCTAGCATTTTTCCACCCAAAATTAAGTTTCAAAATCAAATTTTCCAACCCCAAAAATTACTTTTAGTTCTCGTCCTTCTAATCTTTTCACCTAACATATATTTTTCTTACACAAACAATTTTACACTACCCAAATAAACACTTTCCTCACACAATCACTTGACCAATATTTGAAAAACTCACTCCCAAATACATAGAACCATTCGACCATCACAAGTTTAGAGGGTTAGACCCAAAAAAAAATTCAAATCCAAATAACAATTTTCAAGGCATAACAAAACCTATGGTGGAAATCAAGTTTTAACCCCAAAATCATTTTTCTACAATTAATCACTTTTTAAAATCTCAACATTTCCAAAAAAACAAATTTTGCACATCTATAGATCGGGATATTCTCTTACACTTTGGTGAAATATATAAGCCATAAGCTAAACCCAAAATCACTTTGAAACTCAAACCTCATCCTTTTGAAACAAAACAACCATCACCACAAAGCTTGAGTAATTTCCTACCTCTATTGTTGACACCCATTTTTGTCCGGGCCCAGTATTGAATAAAAATAGAAAAAATTAGAGAAAAAGCAAAAAATATGTTGTCTTCATCTTTATTTAAGAAAATTCATAAAAGTGATAAGAAACCATAAAAAGAAATACAAAACCAAAACAAATGAAAAAAAATAGAGAAAAGAAAAAATGAAAAAAAGAAAAGAAAAAGACAAAAAAGAAAAAGAAAAGATGGCCCAAGCGGCCAGCACAAAAAGAGAGAGAGAGCAGAAGCAAAAAAAAAAAAGGAAAAGAAGAAAAGAGGGCCCAAATGGCCAGAAAAAAAACAAAAAAAAGAGGAGAAAAAGGCCTAATCGGCCAACAAAAAAAAGGGAACAGAAAAGGAAAAAAAAGAAAAGAAAGTGGGTTGTGGACTGCGGCCAAGAAATAAAGGGAGAAGAATGACAAAAAAAAGCCTCAGCAGGAATCCTAGGAGTTAGGGGTAGTTTTGTAATTTCGTCCTCAAAAAACCCTAGCTCTAGCACTATAAATCCCCTGCTCTCCTCGAAATCCGCGTTCACTATTCACTCCCCTTTCAACCTCAACCCTAGCAGACCTCTTCTTCTGCTCTCCCTCTCTAAAAAAACCTAGTCCTTTCTTCTCACTTTCAGCCGCCACCTTCCTCTTTCCCCTCTCCCTCTTCTCTCTATTGCCACTCCCTCTCCTCACCCTAGGCCTCCTTCCAAGCTGCTGCCCCTTTTTTCTTCCCCTTCAACCTCGACCAAACCCTAAACTCCTTCGTCCAGCGCCGCCACCACCTTCACCGTCCTCTCCTCCCAAAAAACCTCCGCCGCTGTCCATTATCCCTCACCACCACGCTGCCACTGCTACTCCATCCCTCTTCAAAGTCGGTGTGTCGTCGCTTCTCTGCTCCCCTTGATGCCGAACCGCCGAACCGCCGACCGCTGCTCATCATGTCAGGGACCTCCGTCGCTAGTCCTTTCTCCTTCACCTGACATCTCCGTCGTCATGTCGTTCGAGCGCTATTGTCGCTGTCGTCGTCTTTGGTGTCGTCGTCTCCAGCACTGCAACACACTACAACCGGTTCCACCGCAACACACTACAACCGGTTCCACCGCAACACACTACAACCGTTACATCACCGCTCCAGATGTGTGTGGCAGTCTTCATTGACACTTCCACCAAATTGGTTCTGACTAACCAAAGAGATGAAGTGTGGAGGAATTTGAAAATTTGGTAGTGCATCCTCCGGTACCACAATACTCCCCTCAAAATTGTAATCTACCTGTGGAGCTGTGGTATCCCGAAGGGAACGGTTGGCATCCCGCTCTTCCTCCTCAGCTCTTTGTCTTTGAAGCCTAGCTTGGACTTCATCTTCAACCCGTGCATTGTATTCAGCACGGAGGCGCTCCTCCATTTGCGCTTGTGTCTCTGACATGGCCCTTGCTAATCTTCTTTGCTCCGCTAATCTGCAATGCAAAGTTCTTTCAATTTCAGGGACGAATTCAAAATGTCCTACCATGCAGAAAAGCAAAAGAAGTCAATAGCACCTATTCACCACAATTTTTTTAATATTTTTTTTCTTTTTTTTATATATATAAATAAGAAGCACTAAACAAAATAATAACAAGAACTTGAACAGAACCTATCCCCGGCAACGACGCCAAAAACTTGATAGCCAAACTGCAAGTGCACGGTTGATTATCGTGTAATAAAAAGATCGAACCCAAGGGATAGGTTCCTTCTTATTAGATTATTTAGTACTTAAGCAGAAAAATAAAAAGGTGTGTTTTGTTGATGGTTTGATTATGATAGAACAAGATATAGCAATAAAATAATGAGAAATAAAGATGATGAAGATTAAGCTCTTGTGTTGAATTACATAGTCTATAAAATATGCTAGCAAGTTCCTACTTAATTTCTGAATTTTAACTCCAAGTTCATGATGCTATAGCCTAGAATTTCTACAAGTTAATTGCCTTAAAAGTGTAGAACTTTCTTCCTAATTACTAAATCCAAGACCTTGTAATTTAGTTAACCAGAAAAAAAGATGAAGATTGAATTCGGGCCAACATAAAGCTACGTCTATCCTAATGTCCTTTAGAGATATATACTTATAGCCTTTTTTAGATCCTATTTCCCTTACTACTTACCAAATGGCCTTATGATATAAGTAGAAAGTAAGAACACTTGTGATCATCAAGATAAAATTAAGAACAAGGAAATAAAACATAAACTGGAAATATTATTCAGAAAGGTAGAAGCAAACTAAAACATAAATTATAAACTACTACAACCCAAGAAACTTAAAAAGAATTAGCCAAGCATGGCTAAAAGAAGCATCGAATTACCCTGGATAGAAGCTCAAGTTTGGCTTCCCCACAATTCCTAGGAACAATGATCTTTAAGGAGGAAAGAAGAACACTTGCTGTATTCTGAATAGGTGTGTCTTACAAGTGCAAATTGCCTCCCTATTTATAGCAAAAATCTGACCCCCAGCGCTTGAGCGCTGGCATTCCCAACGCTTGGGCGTTGGGATGCATTAAAATCCCACGTTCAGACATAGGCCCAGCGCTTGAGCGCTGGCTTCCAACGCTTGAGCGCTGGGTGCAACCTCTGACTCAGCTCCTAGTCAGACTTCCAGCGCTAGAGCGTTGGGACTTCCAACGCTTGAGCGCTGGCACGAACACTGGCAGCTTCTCTTGGATTCCTTTTCTTCTTCAATGGTGGAATTGATTGGCTTAATTAGGCTCATTCAGCCTCTATAAAGTTCTGAAACTCCTCTCCACCACCATTAATCTTTCCAACCTTATTTTCCATGTGTTCAAATCAAAGAGTGTTGCTTCACATTCTTGATTTCCACTTTAAGTCCTCTCTTTGTTAGAACTTCAATTCTGGCCCTTTGACTCCTTCAAACTTCACTTTTCATCCTCCGCTCTTGAACCTTTCCACTTTGATCCTTTATTTCCTGAAACTTTACAATTCGGTCCCTGGACAAAAATGATAACTATACCAGCTTTCCTAAAAATATAAAAATAACTATAAAAATTCCTAAAAATATAAAATAAAGTTAGAAAAACAAATAAAAGCTAATCTATATGCAAAATGCAAAATAAATATAAAATCTACATAAAAAGAATAAAAATTCTATATGAGACTCAAAAATAATAAAATAAAAAGACTAAAAACACCCTAAAAATATCATATAATATCCACTCATCAATTGTTTCATGTATTTAACTCTGATAAATGATTTCATGATTCGTAGAATTGTGATTGTTACGTGCTTTACTGCTTGTTTAATTGATCACCTTTGTAAATCGCATTTGAAAATCTTAGAATGTTGGTCTCCTGCTGTGAATACAATTGTTGAATGAGGATTTGTACATTGCTTTTATTGGCTTGATTATATTAGTTTTGGATGTGGCTGCTAGTTGATGATTTTATTAAGATGAGCAAAAATGTATTTTGCTGTCGCAGTTCAGTTTATCATTGTTTAGAAACCTAATAATCAGATTGAGTCATCTGTTATTCAACTTTATGCTGTGTGATGATTTCTATACTGTTTTGGTGTTTAATGAGTTGGAGTTCGATGAATAAGTTTGGTATATAAAAATGCCATGAAAAGATAGTGAGAAGAAGCATGAAAATCATTTTAGCAAATCCTAGTTCTTGAGGTTGTAGAATAGCTGTGTTTGATCGGGGTTACTCATTGTAACATGAATATAATTTTACGTATTTTTTCATGCACTGTGATCGCTAAGTACCTTTTTATAACATTTGAAGTGAAATCTTCTTGAGGATCTTATAAGAGGATTTTATCATATAGTGATTTTGATAGTTTATTAAAAAAAAAAAGCATGATGGGATATTCCAACTAGTTGCTCCAAACATGTAAAAGTTGATTCTAAGCCCCGCATACAATTTAAAGTCATGCTTAGTTAACCTTATTTAGTTCACATGTGCTACCCTGTTGGCTTGTAGTGTACCGCATTAGCACTCTTTATTCAATTTTATTGACATATACTAAACACACATGTTTATAGTCAGGTTTATGTTGTCTAAAGTTAGAGATTCTAATTCTGATTAAATCAACCTTGTCAGGATTTCATGTCAGATTTAATTGATTCTGCTATCTTACCTTCAGTTGTAGCTTATTTTCTTAATCACTCATGGGTATTAGGAGTTCTTCATAAGTGTTTAATGGTTGAATTTCTTGTCTAAAATAAGGGCAGTGTTTTTGAGGTTTTAATGAAATTAAGCTAGTTGTAAAAATGATTCTGGAAAATTACATAAGTCAGTTTTTGAAGAAAATGGATTATGCGGATAAGTTAGAGAATTTTAAGAATAATTTGAATATTATTATGAATTTAGAAACAACGATTTCATGTCAGATTCACTATTCAATGAGAGTAGTATTGTTGTTTGCCATCTTTTTGATTCTGAAATAGCCTTATTCTGCTTAGTTTAATTGATTTTGAGTTCTTGATGATATTCCTTATAGGCATGAGTGTTAGTATGATTAGTTGAGTATGAGCATCAATTAACTTGTTGATAATCTAGCAGTGTTTTAAAGTGTTATCAACTGCACTTTCTCTTATAGTCAACTATTAAAAATGGCATAGATCAATGTTCGGATTGTAACTTATATTTAAAGTTTTGTAAACTTGAGGATATTCCAAAATTGATTCTTAAGCCTAATTGCATAATGTACTGAATAGTATATGTTTGGTCATGGTTGATTGTTGATATGTGGACCCCCCCAAATGCTAGAAAAGGTTGTTGTTAGTTTTTTGGGAACCTTAAGAGAATATTGAAACAACTGTATAATGATCTATGGTTATTATCAACTTGCATGTAAAGATAACTACATGTATCCCTCGTGATGAATTTGTGTAGTTATAGATGATACTGTATATGTGTGTTTATTAAAGTTTGAGTTCGTGTATACAAGATGGTTCTTGTAGACAATTATGAGTTTAGTTACCTGCTTCTTCCTATACAGTTGAATTTGAATATTGTCAATTGCATAAGCTTAATAGATAAGGCCTTTGGCGTTCTTATTCTGGGATTTTACGGAGGATTTGGATTATGTCATAGCATATATCATATTAACGATTTGAGGCAAGTTAAGCATAGTAAAAGCAATAATTTTCTTCAGAGCAAAAGGCATCTCAAAACCCCAAGCAACAATGTAAGAGCGCATCTGCAGAATGCTTATCTGGAACAAAGATAACACATCAAATGATCTTCTGATTTAATAATGTCTTCTTGGCAATCTGCCATTTGGCGACCCTCTTGCAAGCGGTCCTCTTTTTATGTTTCTTTCAAGCAAAATCGAAGGGAAATGCATGAAATCTCTAGGCCAAGGCGCCTAGAGGAATTATCAAGTACAAGGGTTCCAAGGTTCTGGAATGCCTCGAACCTAAGCATTATTACAGGTAAGGTAGTACTACGCAAGGGCGCACTCCTTTCTTCTTATGAAGATATTTTAAAGAGGCGACCCTTGCGGCAACATTCGCCCGCCCCACACGTCAATATTATGCAAATTGGCACAAATGTGGGAGCTCCCGAATAAAGGTCCAGTGGCGACCTAGTTCAATTCAATAACAAGGGTTTTTAATAACACGAGGCCCAGTGGCGGTCTAAATTCTAATTTTAAAATTCCAAAGAGAAGTGGTCTGGAGATGTGACCTATGAAATTACTATGCGCGACCCTTGTGCAATACGGCGAAGAAAGCCCAGCCTAGATCGAATTAAATCAAGCCATTCTATTGAGCCAAGCCTTGGGCAACCCTAGTGGCCACTGGGATCCGAGCAAAAAGTCTCACTAAGCAGAAGCCTCGCTATGCGAGCCAAAGACTTGATCAAATTAAATCAAGCCAAAGTCTCACCGGAATAAGGTCAAGCAAAAGCCCCGTTCAGGTGGGCCAAAGCCTCATAACAGACAAATAGCACAAACATAGGGCGTGCGCGTCATTACGTGACTCATAAAATATCTAGCCTTGGCCGCCCTAGCTGCGTACGACAAAGCAACCCCCAGCCTCGTTAGAAGAGCCATGCGAGTACGGCTCGTTACGTGATGACCAAATCCGCAAGTTTACGGTTGATTATCGAAGTAATATAAAAGATATCGAACCCACAGGGATAGGTGTCCAATTATCAATTTGTTTAGAACTTGTGCTGAAAATTAAAATTGATTTTAACTTTGGTTTGTTTAGAACAAGAACTTGGATTAGCATAAATATAAAGATAAGATGATGGTGGTGATAGGAATAAAACCACACAAGAAAGGGGGGTTTGAATTGTGTGTGTGACTTTTATAAACTTTTTCGCAATATAGTTGTTATTAATTCGAAAACGTTGAAAGATATGTGCAGCGGAAATAAACTTAGAGCTTGAAGAATAAAGCACACACAATATTTATCCTGGTTCACCCCCAAAACCGATAGGGCTACGTCCAGTCCTTGGCTATACCAAGATTTTCCACTATTTCAACAGAATAGTACAAGTGTTCTCAGGGACTTCTCCCAGTATTCTGAGGACTACTCCTTTACAAGTTTTCTTAGGACTTCTCCTTTATCTCTCGAGTATTCGACAGGACTCCTCCCAGTTCTTTTTCAAGAAGGTTTGTTTTCTACAGGGATCTCTTCACATAGAGTGGGTAGAAACTATGAAGTTCTAAATTCAGAGAGGGTATACAAATTGGTTCTCTGAAGGGCTTGTGTGAGAAAGAATAAGAGTTTTCACTCTGTAGAGATTTCACACTAGTTGGCGACTAAACTCAAAAAATGAGAAGGCTAAGGTTACTGAGTGTTCTTGACTAAAGCTTGTTCAAATTGTAAACTGACTTGAAAGATTTGAATGCTTTGATAGTATGTAAGTCGCCAAGTTGAAGATGATGCAGAGGCCACTATTTATATCTTCAGTAGGATGATAACTGGAGGCGCTGATGAAGATCTTTCAAAAATAGTTCTGTTGAATCTTTGCTTGATTGTGAGTAACGGATACTTCTGCATCTGCTTGTTGTAGTCTGCCAGTTGAAGAATGTTTCTTCAACAGATAGAGAGTGATATCGTCTGGCAATGCTTTTGTTCTGGTTCTCAGAGGCTGCAATTAATGCATGTGCATTACAGCTAATATGGTAATTAATGCTCTGACCAAAAGATTTGGATTTGACCGTTGAGGAGATACGATGATCAGAGGATATCACCGCTAATTCAGCAAAAGCAGCTTGAATTAAGGAATGTCAGAGAATTTGAACCTTCAAGGTATATGGCGCTTAATTCTGTCTCTTTCACCATTAATGCTTTGATCCACCAAGAGGTGCATGACAACTCATCTTCGGTTTGAGAAAACGATCTCCTCTAAGCTAATTCTTTTTGTACGAGTCTTAAATCATTGCTCTTTATTCAACCCATGTGTTTGACAAGGATTGAGCCGGACAGTCTTTGACAGCGGACGAACTTTACTCTGGAGGCAGACTCATTTCTCATAAGCGGACTGTCTCTTCATTTGCTTTTTGATAATGTTTGCGGCATGGCTTCAGTTCATAAGTGTTCCTGAATATGAAATCTTTTAAAGAAAGTTAGTAATACTTAGCGAAATTGTTATTTATCAAAATAGGTTAATTCATTTAAATATTTTACTCTAACAGGTGGAAATTAAGAACTTGGATTGAAATGAATAACTTATAATATATGCTAGTAAACCTCTACCTTATTTATGAATTTTAAAACAATAGTTCATGATGCTCTAGCCTATGGTTTCTACGAGTTAATTCCTTACACATTGTAGACCTTTATTTCTAATTACTAAACTCAATTCCTTGCAATTTAGTTAATTAAAGAAGAAGATAAAGATAGAGTTCAGGCCAACATAAAGCAAAGTCTATCCTAATTCCTTAGTGATATGTCATATTGCTTCTTTTAAATCCTATTTCTCTTATTACTTACCAATTTCCATTGACATAAGAAATAAGCATGAACACTTGTGCGCATCAAGATAAATGAAGAACAAGGAAATAAAACATGAACTTGCAATATTATTAAGAAATAAGGATGAAGAAAACTAAAAAATAATTATAAGCTAAGAACAACCCAAGAACTTATAAAGAAATTAGCCAAGCATGGCTAAGAGAAACATTGGATTACCCTGGACTAGGAGCTCAAGAATGGCGTCCCACAATTCTCAGGAACAATGCTCTCAAGGAAGAAAGAAGAATACTTGTTGTATTCTGAAGTAAGGGATGGGATTTTACAAAGGATGAGCACTTCTATTTATAGCAAAAATCTGCCTGTGACCCAGTGATGAGTGGATTTTATATGATGTTTTTAGGGTCTTTTTAGTCTTTTTATTTTATTATTTTTGAGTCACATGTAGGTTTTTTATTGTTTTTATGTAGATTTTATATTTATTTTGCATTTTGCATGTAGATTAGATTTTTTGTGTTTTTCTATCTTTATTTAATATTTTTAGGGATTTTTCTAGTTATTTTATATTTTTAGGAAAAGCTGGTTAGCTATCATTTTTGGTCCAGGGACCAATGTGTAAAGTTTCAGAAAGTCAGGGACTAAATTGTAAAAGTTCAAGAGTGGAGGACTTGAAGTGAAGATTGAGAGAATATGAGGGCTTGAAATGAAGTGCTAACCAAGGGAGGACCAAAGTGAAAAAGAAAAATATGAAGAGTCACTCTCCAATTTAGCACATGGAAAAAATGTTTAAAGAATTGATGAAGGGTTTCAGAACTGATCAAGGCTGGTTAGTGGCTTTTTATGGCCATCAAAACCCACTACCATGAATGAAGAAGGAAGAACAAGCAAGAAGATGAAGAAGCAGCATCCCAACGCTCCAGCGTTGGGATCCCAGCGCTCCAGCGCTGGGGTTCTGACTAGATGATGAGTCAGATTGTGTCCCAGCGCCCAAGCGTTGGAAAGCCAGCGCTCAAGCGCTGGGCCTCGGACAGAAAGTGGGTTTTTAATGCATCCTAGCGCCCAGGCGTTGGGAAAGCCAGCGCTCAAGCGTTGGAGGCTGGATTTTTACTATAAATAGGACCCTTTTCTTCACTTGTAAGACACACCTTCATAGAATACAACAAGTATTCTCTCTTTCTCCCTCAAAGATCATTGTTCCTAGGACTTGTGGGAAGCCATACTTGAGCTCCTATCCAGGGTAATCCAATGAATCTTTTAGCCATGCTTGGCTAATTCTTCTTTTAAGTTTTTGGGTTGTTTTAATTTATAATTCATGTTCTAGTTTTCTTTTACATTTCTGAATAATATTTTCTATTCATGTTTATTTCTTTGTTCTTCATTAATCTTTATGCGCAAAAGGTTTCATGCTTTCTACTTATTCATAATGCCATTTGTTAAGTAGTAAGGGAAATAGGAAATAAAAAAGGTTATATGTTTGCATTACTTAATGCTATAAGGATGTACGTAATCTTGTGTTGGCTCAGATTTCTTCTTCATCTTCTTCTCTAATTAACTAATAACCAATGCTATGGAGTTAGTAATTAGGAAAGGAAGTTCTACATTTCTTAAGGCCATTAGGGTGTAGAAACTTAGGCTATAGCACCATGAATTTGAATTTAAAGTTCAGAAATTTAGTAAGAGTTTTCTAGCATGTTTTATAGATTATGTAAATCAACCCAAGAGCTTAAATTCCTCTCATCTTATTTCTTATCATTTTATGTTGTTGTTATATCTTTGTTCTAAACCAACTTCATATTTCTATCTTTGCTTAAGTACTAAATTTTATATCAATAAGAACACCTATCCCTTGGGTTCGATAATCTTTTATATTACGCGATAGTAAATTGTTCACTTGCAATTTCCTTATCAAGTTTTTGGCGCCGTTGCCGGGGATAGGTTCTTTCAAGTTCTTGTTTTTATTTTGTTTAGTACTTTTTGTTTATAATTGTTCATAAAGAAAAAGAGAAAAAAAAAAAAAGAAAAAAATATAAAAAAATTGTATTGAATAGGTGCTATTAACTTCTTTGGCTTGTTTGCATGGTAGGACATTTTGATTTGGACCCTGAAATTGAAAGAACTTTGCATCGCAGATTAGCGGAGCAAAGGAGATTAGCAAGGGCCATGGCTGAAACACAAGCACAAATGGAGGAGCGCCTCCTTGCTGAATACAATGCAAGGGTGGAAGATGAAGTCCAAGCTAGACTTCAAAGGCTGAGAGAGGAGGAGGAAGAGCAGAATGCTAATCGCTCTCTTCGTGATATCACAGCTCCCCAGGTAGACTACAATTTTGAAGGGAGTATTGTGGTTCCGGAGGATGCTTTGCCAAATTTCCAGATTCCTCCACACTTCATCTCATTGGTAAGTCAAAACCAATTTGGTGGGAGTGTAAATGAAGACTGCCATACACATCTGGAGCGTTTCACCAGGCAATGCTCCACCTTAAGGAGAAATGATGCCCATTTGGATACGGTAAGACTAATGCTATTTCCATTTTCCTTAAGAGATGTGGCAGAGGAGTGGCTTTCTTCTCAACCTCTCAGAAGCATTACTTCATGGGACGATTTGGCTGAAAAATTCACGGCCAAATTTTTTCCATACAATCGCATAAGGAAGTTGAAGCAAGAGATCAACTCCTTCATTCAGCAAGATGCTGAAAATTTGTATGAGACATGGGAGAGGTTCAAGGGACTTCTCAGAAGGTGCCCGGGTCATAACATCTCTATCGCAGATCAGGTAGAGAAATTTTATGCTGCTTTGAATGATTATACCAGGGACAAATTGGATACTGCAGCAAGTGGGGCATTCGATGCCTTGCCACCACAAGGAGCTCTTGATCTCATCAACAAACTTGCTGCAAGAGCTGCTCATTCAAACCAGGACCGGGCAATCAGGAAAGGTATTTATGAGGTTGATTCTTTTGAGTCCATTGTTGCTTCAAATAAACTTTTATCCAGGAAAGTTGATGCAATGGTCAAAAGAATGGAGGGGGTTCAACTGAGCCCGGAGGAGGCTGAATTAGAGGCTGAGGTAAAAGCTATGGGGAATTTTCAGAATTCCTATGGCAACACTTATAACCCAAGCTGGAGGAACCACCCCAATTTTTCTTGGAGAGATCAAGGGGGTGGTCAAGGTGAAGCCAGGCAACAATTTCAGAGGCCATTCCAAAATCAAAGGCCACCAATGCCTTTGAATCCAAACCAGGGAAGGAAAAGTTTGGAAGAAATTGTTGGTGAAATAGGCCAACAAACTGTGCAATTTATGAATGAGACCCGGACAAGTGCTAAGAATCATGAAGCTTCCATTAGAAATTTGGAAGTCCAGGTAGGCCAACTGGCCAAGACCATCTCAGAAAGGATTCCAGGTACTTTTCCGTCTGATACTCTTGTCAATCCAAAAGAAAATGTTGAGAATGTTTCTGCCATCACTCTTAGGAGTGGTAAGATTATGCCCGAAAGGGTAGTGGAAATTGAACAAGAGGTAAGTGGTGAAGAGAAAGAAGAAGAAAGGAATGTGCCTATTGTTGTTGAAAAAATTGCTGAAAATGTAATTCCTCCTTCTAAGAAAATTGGCAAAGTTCCTTTTCCTAAAGCTTTCAAAAAGAATTTGGAAAAACAATTCTCGAAATTTCTTGAGATTTTTAAAAGGCTTCAAATCAACATTCCATTTTCTGAAGCTTTGGAACAAATGCCAATTTATGCTAAGTTTATGAAGGACATTTTGTTTAGAAGGAGGAAATTAAGTGAGATGGATGAAACTGTGATGTTAACTGAGGAATGTTCAGCTATGGTTTTGAGGAAGTTGCCTCAAAAGTTGAAGGATCCAGGGAGTTTCACTTTGCCTGTGGAAATTGAGGGACTACCTAATGCAACAGCTCTTTGTGATTTAGGAGCTTCTATAAACCTCATGCCACTCTCCATGTTTAGGAAATTGGACATGGGAGAGGCTACTCCTACTTTGATGTGTTTACAATTGGCGGACAGGTCAATTAAGTACCCCTATGGGGTGGCTGAAGATGTTCTGGTAAGGGTTGACAAGTTTGTTTTCCCAGTTGATTTTGTGATACTTGACATGGAAGAAGACTCCAAGGTGCCATTGATTCTTGGGCGGCCATTCCTTGCTACAGGAAACGCCAAGATTAACGTAGCAGAAGGCCTCCTATCTTTGAAGGTAGGAGATGAAAAAGTAAAGTTTTCTGTATTTCGTACTTGTAAGCACTATGAGTCTGAAAGTGAGGATGAGTTCAAAGATGATGTTTGTAATAAGAAAAGAAAAAGTACCCCCAATTGATTAAGGGGAAGGGTCTATCTCGGACCTTAACATTGGGCTGGTTGGGAGACAACCGAACTTAGGATAGTTTATTTTTATGTCTTTTTAATTTTCTGCACAACTCTTGTAAATAAATAAAAGAAAAAAAATTCTATGTTTTGCTGCAGGCGAGGCCAGCGCTCGAGCGCTGGAGGCCAACGCTCATGCGTTAGGCCCCTGCTTCATAACCTCTGATTCCAGTTGAACCCAGCGCTTAGGCGCTGGAGGGCTAGCGCTCATGCGCTAAGCCCCTGGAATCCCAGTTTTTTATTTTCTATTTTCCAGCGCCATAGCGTTGGAACCCAGCGCTCAGGCGCTGGGACCTCTGATGCCCAGTAATTCTTTTAATTCCAGCGCCCAAGCGTTGGTATCCCCAACGCTCAAGCGCTGGAGCTCGGGCAGTTTTGCTGTTTTTGCTTTTATTTACTGTTTTTAATTTTTAATAAATTGTGTGTTCACCATTTTCTGAAAGGTTTTAAAGTTCTTTGAGTTTTCCCTTGTTTCTACAATGGTTAACTTTTTGGGGAACTCAAGAATTTTTGTTTTTAAGGTGGACACACATTTTCAACCCATGATCTTTTGCGCTGTTTTTGGGACTAACAAGTCAAGCAAGCTTTGCTTGTGAGACTTTTGTTTGTTCATTGTTACAGGATAGGTACCAAAAGAGGGAGAGCCCTCTTGAACTTGAGTGTTCAAATTGATTCTTACATTGAGGTTCCCTTGGACCTTTGTGGAAATTTGTTACTATACCAGCTTGCTAGTTTTTGTTTTTCTTTTTTAGTTTTATTTTTATTTTTAGTTTAGTTTTTCTGTTTTATTTTTGCATGAGTCTTTAGTATATTATCCATTCTGATGTTGCTATAGCTTTGTGAATGCTTTATCTGATTGAGCTGCTTTGTGAAAAAATTCTATGTTTTTAAGCAGTTAGGATTGCATGCTGTAGAAAGGATTTTTGATATCTTGATTGTTTGGTTGTTGGCTAAGTCTTTTTCTGAGTTCTAAAAAAGGGTACCACTTACCCTATCTTTTTCTGAGAGCTGAGGACTCTGAATGCATGATTGTGAAATTTTTCTGCCTTGTGTTGCATGTTGATTGGAGTTTTGTATACTTTGTGAGTTGAGAAGAGATTATAGGCATTTTTGAAAACTCAGATTTTTGCTTGAATTGTTATATCCACTAGTAGCCCCTTTTGAGCCTTAAAAGAGTCATTCTTTGGAGCCTACTTTGTGTGATAATTTTTCAGTTGTTATAGTGATGCATGTGCTGATTTGTTAGAGCTGTATTTGTGGGTTTCTCTCTAAAAATGAAGGAAAAAAGTTGAAAAAATAAGGTATGTGCCTTAGGAAAAAATAATGAAGTAGTGGGGTGAGAAAGAGTATGAGGGGAGTAAAATTCAAGTCATTCATCCCATACATTCCACTACTTTGTTCAAAAAAAAAAAAGAAAAGGAAAAAATTGAGAGGACCCTTGTGAAAATTGTTGAAGCTCTTAAATCAAGAAAAATCACTTAACAACAAATTCTGAGTCAGCCAATAGAGTTGCCAAGTCTTGAAATCCATACCTTGAAATAAACAACCCTTTGGCCAAGTTACAACCTTCAAAAATCTCTTCAAAATCACTTGGTTGCTTTACTTCAGTTTTGATTTGAATTATAGGCAGGATTATTGAGCTTTCTTGTTTTCATGGAGGATATTATTTTGTGAGCTTAATTGATGAACTCAACATGTTAAAAGCCAAGCCTAACTTTCTTGATTCTTTGTCTATAAAACATGCATGTCTTCCTTTTCTGCTAAGCTTTCTTTGAAAGGTTTCTGTGCTTCAAGTTGTAATCAGATAAAACTTTCTCAAAACCCAGGGACGAGTTTTTCTTTAAGTTTTGTCGCTTGAGGACAAGCTGTCGTTGGGTATAGTGGTGTGATGAGTGGATTTTATATGATGTTTTTAGGGTCTTTTTAGTCTTTTTATTTTATTATTTTTGAGTCACATGTAGGTTTTTTATTGTTTTTATGTAGATTTTATATTTATTTTGCATTTTGCATGTAGATTAGATTTTTTGTGTTTTTCTATCTTTATTTTATATTTTTAGGGATTTTTCTAGTTATTTTATATTTTTAGGAAAAGCTGGTTAGCTATCATTTTTGGTCCAGGGACCAATGTGTAAAGTTTCAGAAAGTCAGGGACTAAATTGTAAAAGTTCAAGAGTGGAGGACTTGAAGTGAAGATTGAGAGAATATGAGGGCTTGAAATGAAGTGCTAACCAAGGGAGGACCAAAGTGAAAAAGAAAAATATGAAGAGTCACTCTCCAATTTAGCACATGGAAAAAATGTTTAAAGAATTGATGAAGGGTTTCAGAACTGATCAAGGCTGGTTAGTGGCTTTTTATGGCCATCAAAACCCACTACCATGAATGAAGAAGGAAGAACAAGCAAGAAGATGAAGAAGCAGCATCCCAACGCTCCAGCGTTGGGATCCCAGCGCTCCAGCGCTGGGGTTCTGACTAGATGATGAGTCAGATTGTGTCCCAGCGCCCAAGCGTTGGAAAGCCAGCGCTCAAGCGCTGGGCCTCGGACAGAAAGTGGGTTTTTAATGCATCCTAGCGCCCAGGCGTTGGGAAAGCCAGCGCTCAAGCGTTGGAGGCTGGATTTTTACTATAAATAGGACCCTTTTCTTCACTTGTAAGACACACCTTCATAGAATACAACAAGTATTCTCTCTTTCTCCCTCAAAGATCATTGTTCCTAGGACTTGTGGGAAGCCATACTTGAGCTCCTATCCAGGGTAATCCAATGAATCTTTTAGCCATGCTTGGCTAATTCTTCTTTTAAGTTTTTGGGTTGTTTTAATTTAT
Organism: Acmispon strigosus; assembly: GCA_030819835.1. Taxonomy (NCBI): domain Eukaryota; kingdom Viridiplantae; phylum Streptophyta; class Magnoliopsida; order Fabales; family Fabaceae; genus Acmispon; species Acmispon strigosus. Next base: position 25,806,652 of record JAUAMA010000004.1, on the reverse strand, counting down.
AATTCATGTTCTAGTTTTCTTTTACATTTCTGAATAATATTTTCTATTCATGTTTATTTCTTTGTTCTTCATTAATCTTTATGCGCAAAAGGTTTCATGCTTTCTACTTATTCATAATGCCATTTGTTAAGTAGTAAGGGAAATAGGAAATAAAAAAGGTTATATGTTTGCATTACTTAATGCTATAAGGATGTACGTAATCTTGTGTTGGCTCAGATTTCTTCTTCATCTTCTTCTCTAATTAACTAATAACCAATGCTATGGAGTTAGTAATTAGGAAAGGAAGTTCTACATTTCTTAAGGCCATTAGGGTGTAGAAACTTAGGCTATAGCACCATGAATTTGAATTTAAAGTTCAGAAATTTAGTAAGAGTTTTCTAGCATGTTTTATAGATTATGTAAATCAACCCAAGAGCTTAAATTCCTCTCATCTTATTTCTTATCATTTTATGTTGTTGTTATATCTTTGTTCTAAACCAACTTCATATTTCTATCTTTGCTTAAGTACTAAATTTTATATCAATAAGAACACCTATCCCTTGGGTTCGATAATCTTTTATATTACGCGATAGTAAATTGTTCACTTGCAATTTCCTTATCACCCAGCGCTTGAGCGTTTGCTTCCCAACGCTTGAGCGCTGGGATTTAAATACATCAGACGTGTGAAACAGGGGCCTAGCGCATGAGCGCTGGCTTCCAACGCTTGAGCGTTGGCAAGGCTGATGCTTGCTATTCCTTGGCTGTTTTTCTCTTCAATGGTGGAGGAGTTGATGGCCATTATGGCCTTCATTGGCCACCAACTAACTTCTGAAAATTCCTTCCCACTACCATCAATTCTCCACTCATCCTTTTTCACATGTGCAAAATAGAAGTGATGCTTCATATTCAATCTTTTCACTTTTGGTCCTCTCTTTGTTAGCACTTCACTTCTGGCCCTTCATTTTACTGAAACTCCACTTTCAGTCCCCAACTCTTGAACTTTTGTACTTTAGCCCTTCTTTCTTGAAATTTACAATTTGGTCCCTAGATAAAAATGACTAATTCTACCAGCTTTGCTAAAATATAAAAATACCTATAAAAATTCCTAAAATTATAAAATAAAGTTTAAAAAACAAATAAAAGCTAATCTATATGCAAAATGCAGAAAATAAACATAAAATCCTAATAAAAGATATAAAAATCCTATACGAGACTAAAAAATAACAAAATAAAAAGACTAAAAAGACCCTAAAATTATCATACAAAATCCAGTCATCATTATGTGTGCGTAAACCATGCGTGCAAATTATACAGCAGTCCAGTGGCGGCCTAGAATACCACTTTTATCAAAACGGTCCAATGGCGGCCTAGAAACATACTTTTACCATGGCCTAGAAGCGCCCTTAAACTTTATTTCTTTCAACAATGGCCTAGACGCGCCCTCAAACTTTATTTCTTTCAAGATATTGGCCTAGAGGCGCCCTCAAACTGTATTTCTTCAAAATAATGGCTCAATGGCGACCATGAAAGTTATTCCTTTCAAAATGGTCCAATGGCGACTTTGAGAACTAATGATTGTGTTTGCAGTTAAGAAATATAGAAAAGAGGTAACAGGACGACGAAAGCATGAGGCACAGTTGGGCGAGTAACCCCAGCTCAACTTGGCGAGTGATTCTCCATCAGGTTTACACTTTCTAGATTGGCGATCAAGTTACAGTATGGCGAGCTATTTCATACTTCCGGGGCTTAGTTGGACTTGTGGGCTGGCAGCAACTCCTGTAGGGCGAGCGACTTCTTCCTAGCGGCTATAGTTGACATGATGATCACTTCATTCCACGTTAGGCGTGTCGACCCCACCCAGAGTCACATTCACTCACATTTTCATGATAGGATTGACGACATATTTATCCTTCGCGCCCAGGCCTTAGGCGACTCACTTCTCTATAGAATGCCGTACTCTTTTTCCTTCACTAGGTTTTTATCCCACAGGGTTTTTCCTAGGAAGGTTTTAACGAGGAACGTTCTATAGGGATGACCGCCCAAAGGAAGCGTCGGTTGGAATTACATGGCGAGTACTCTTTGAAGACACACTTCATCTTCGTGCCTCAGAGTCAGTGTCTTGTGGGCTTGTGGACCGGGCGAGTACCTCCCCCCCGGTGGCGGGCCATGAAGACTTATGAAGACACACTTTGCTTTCAGGCTTCAAGCTCGGTGTCTTGTGGGCTTGTGGACAGGGCGAGTGCCTCCCCCCGGTGGCGGGCCATGAAGACTTATGAAGACACACTTGGCTTTTAGGCTTCAAGCTCGGTGTCTTGTGGGCTTGTGGACACACTTCGCTTTCAGGCTTCAAGCTCGGTGTCTTGTGGGCTTGTGGACAGTGCGAGCGCCCCACAACAGCAAGAGGGCGACCCACATTGGTGAAGGGCGGCTTAGGGCGGCGACCCAAGGGGCACATTTGTTATACATAGGATATTGGGCCTGATCTTTGAGGCCCATAGGCTTAGTCTGAATTAAATGTCATTTATGGCCTTCCTCCCTATAAATATCCAAGGAAGGCTCATGTAAAAGGGGACTTGAATCATCTCTTGATATTCTAATAACACTTCTTCTCTATGCTCTCTCAATTCGAGAACAGAGCTATAGGCTCTGGTTGGTTTATTTTTGCTGTTCCACTTTTGATTGTTAGTAACACCTAAAACCCTACTATACACTTTGGTCCCTCCTTTTATTTTAATAATATAATTTACATATATACACATATATTCATCCATTATAATTTTAGGTAAAACTAATTATCTCATGGCTAACGAGATATTGCATTTTCTTCCCGCACTTATTTATTTATTTCATTAGTATTCCTCATAATCAAACAAGTACACAACTACATATATATATATATATATATATATATATATATATATATATATATATATATATACACTAAAATGATTAAGCTAACTGGTGGTGAAATAACGGGATGTGACAATATGCGTGGCATATAATATATTTCCTTCGACAAATATTTTGTTTGAAGTACATACATACACACACAGATATATATATATGTTAAGTGTTGGGAGAGATTGTTATTGTTTTATTTTGTTGGATTAATTAAATAAATATGTTTATAGGATAATTGAAAGAATGTTAATATATATATTTATATTGTACCGGGTGTGTGGAATTTATATATATATATATATATATATATATATATATATATATATTGAATTTGATTGTTAAATCTAGTAAAGATGATTAATTAGATGAATTGATTTATTATTTTTACAATAAATTAGATTATTAGGAGGAAATATTCTCATGTATCTTTATTTATTTTTGGAATTTTTTTATTTAATTAAATAGAAGGTTCTAGAAGAGTTTCATTTCTGCATCAACTAGGGCATAGTTGGCAGTAGCGTTTCTTCCTATTGGTCCAGGAATTTCCACTGGATATTATTTAATTAATAGGTGGAAAATAGTTACTTGAGGAGCAAGTAGACTTGGGTTGTGTAACACCCCGATTTTCAGGGCGCTATAATAGTGCCCAAACAATAATTAAACATGCTATATACGTTTTCAATGCTGCGGACAAAAAAGTCTAATTTTTTTTTTCTTTCTTTTCAAAACATGCCAAGGACAATATGCAATACAAATAGATATACCTCGTCCAGTAAAATATAGAAGTTACGTAGTTATGTGGACAACATGGGTGAAATAGTTTCTTAAACGCTGACTTGTTCATTAAAGAGAGCATGTTGCCACATGAAAACCCTAACCCAAGACCTCCTACTTTGGTATACCTCCTGCGGTCCCATGCATGGAGACCGTATAGGGGCATAGAGACCCGTTATCTACCCTGTGCCCTAAACATGCTTGAGTACATAAACATGTTCAATAACTATCTATACTCTTCAAGTGATGCGCTATCCGTCCTTTTCCTTCAAACTTTCCTCAGGTCGGCATCTTCCAGTTGCTCCTTAGTTAGGAATCTTCTAACTGGCGACGGATCGCCCAATCACAAACAACAAACAAGGTGCAAGGGTCAACTTCCAATAAAAATAATAATAGATATACACAATATATGTGTAAAGGATGACCATTATTTAGCAAGACAAGCAATAATAAGTATCACTATTGATTACTGGATTTTGTATGATAATTTTAGGGTCTTTTTAGTCTTTTTATTTTGTTATTTTTGAGTCTCATTTAGGATTTTTATTGCTTTGATTAGGATTTTATGTTTGTTTTTGCATTTTACATATAGATTAGCTTTTATTTGTTTTTTTAAACTTTATTTTATATTTTTAGGAATTTTTATAGGTATTTATATATTTTAGGAAAGCTGGTAGAATTAGTCATTTTCGTCCAGGGACCAAATTGTAAATTTCAGGAAAGAAGGGCCAAAGTACAAAAGTTTAAGAGTTGGGGGCTGAAAGTGGAGTTTCAGTAAAATGAAGGGCCAGAAGTGAAGTTCTAACAAAGAGAGGACCAAAAGTGAAAAGATTGAATATGAAGCATCACTTCTATTTTGCACATGTGAAAAAGGATGAGTGGAGAATTGATGGTAGTGGGAAGGAGTTTTCAAAAGTTAATTGGTGGCCAATGAAGGCCATAATGGCCATCAACTCCTCCACCATTGAAGAGCAAAACAGCCAAGGAATAGCATGCATCAGCCTTGCCAACGCTCAAGCGTTAGAAGCCAGTGCTCATGCGCTAGGCCCCTGTTTCACACGTCTGATGTATTTAAATCCCAGCGCTCCAGCGTTGGGAAGCCAACGCTCAAGCGCTGGGTCACAGGCATATTTTTGCTATAAATAGGAGTGCTCATCCTTTGTAAAATCCCATCCCTTACTTCAGAATACAACAAGTATTCTTCTTTCTTCCTTGAGAGCATTGTTCCTGAGAATTGTGGGAAGCCATTCTTGAGCTCGTAGTCCAGGGTAATCCAATGTTTCTCTTAGCCATGCTTGGCTAATTTCTTTTTAAGTACTTGGGCTGTTTTTAGCGTATAATTATGTTTTAGTTTTCTACATCCTTATTTCTGAATAATATTGCAAGTTCATGTTTTATTTCCTTGTTCTTCATTTATCTTGATGCGCACAAGTGCTCATGCTTATTTCTTATGTCAATGGAAATTGGTAAGTAATAAGGGAAATAGGATTTAAAAGAAGCAATATGACATATCACTAAGGAATTAGGATAGACTTTTCTTTATGTTGGCCTGAACTCTATCTTCATCTTCTTCTTTAATTAACTAAATTGCAAGGAATTGAGTTTAGTAATTAGAAAGAAAGGTCTACAATGTGTAAGGAATTAACTTGTAGAAACCATAGGCTAGAGCATCATGAACTATTGTTTTAAAATTCAGAAATAAGGTAGAGGTAGCATATATTATAAGTTATTCATTTCAACCCAAGTGCTTAATTTTGACCATCATCTTATCTTTATATTTATGCTAATCCAAGTTCTTGTTCTAAATAAACCAAAGTTAAAATCAATTTTAATTTTCAGCACAAGTTCTAAACAAATTGATAACTGGACACCTATCCCTGTGGGTTTGATATCTTTTCTATTACTTCGATAATCAACCGTACACTTGTGGTTTTGGTCATCAAGTTTTTGGCGTTGTTGCTGGGGATAGGTTCTTTTCAAGGTCCTTTTATTAAATTGTTTAGAGCTATATTTTTTTCTAACCTTTTGCTGTCATGTTGAAGGAAGATCCCTTAGAGACCTTAATCTCCGAGGGGTTGGAATTTAAAGATATTGAAAGTGATGACGAACGGGTCATTGAGACGGCAAGGTATCTTGAAGCTGCCCATGTTTTCCCATCAAGGAAAAATTGGGTAGAGGAATTGAGGAGAGAGGAAGAAGTTCAAGAGGAGAAAAGGGAACTGAAGCCTTTACCTTCATCCCTTAAGTATGCATTTCTTGAGGAAGGTAACAACAAACCAGTTATTGTAAATAGCTGTCTCTCTCCTCTTGAAGAAGAAAAAGTGGTAAGAATTCTTAGGACCCATAAATCTGCTTTGGGTTGGACTATTGAGGACATTATGGATATAAGCCCCAATGTTTGTATGCATTAAATTTGTTTAGAGGAACAAGTTAAACCCGTAGTCCAACCCCAAAGAAGACTTAATCCGGCCATGAAAGAGGTGGTAAGGAAATAGGTAATTAAATTGCTTGATGCAGGGATCATCTATCCTATCTCTGATAGTGAATGGGTTAGTCCCGTTCAAGTAGTTCCCAAAAAAGGGGGAATTACAGTAGTCCCCAATGAGAACAATGAGTTAATTCCCACCAGGAAGGTAACTGGATGGAGGGTTTGTATAGATTACCGGAGGCTAAATTCTGCCACCTGGAAAGATCATTTTCCCCTTCATTTCATTGACCAAATGCTTGACAGGTTAGCTGGCCATGAATATTATTGTTTCTTGGATGGGTATTCAGGATACAATCAGATTGTTGTTGATCCTAAGGATCAAGAGAAAACTGCTTTTACTTGTCCCTTCGGGGTTTTTGCTTACAAAAGAATGCCTTTTGGTTTGTGTAATGCACCCGGAACCTTCCAAAGATGTATGTTTGCAATTTTTTATGACTTAATTGGTGAATGTATGGAAGTGTTCATGGATGACTTTTCAGTATATGGCCCTAACTTTGACAAGTGTTTGGACAATTTAGAAAGGATTCTAGTTAGGTGCCAAGAAAAGAATTTGGTACTAAATTGGAAAAAAATGCCACTTTATGGTAAAGGATGGCATTGTGCTTGGGCACAAAATTTCTGCAAAAGGGATTGAGCTAGATAAAGCTAAAACAGAAATTATTGAAAATCTACCTCCTCCCACCAACGTTGAAGGAATAAGAAGCTTTCTTGGTCATGCGGGTTTTTATAGGCATTTTATAAAAGACTTTTCTAAAATTGCTAAGCCTATGACAAACCTCCTTGAAAAGGAAGCTCCTTTTATCTTTAATGATAAGTGTTTAGCTTCTTTTAAATTGTTAAAGGAAAAACTTGTTTCAGCCCCTATCATTATTTCTCCTCAATGGGATTTTCCTTATGAAATAATGTGTGATGCTAGCGATAATGCAATAGGGGCTGTTCTTTGTCAGAAAAAGAGAAAAGTTTTACAAGTAATTTACTATGCTAGTAAGGTCTTGAATGAAGCTCAAAGAAATTATGCTACAACTGAAAATGAGTTGTTGAGTGTAGTTTATGCTTTAGGAAAATTCAGACCTTACATTTTGGGTTCTAAAATTTTTGTGCATACTGACCATTCTGCATTGAAGTACTTGTTTTCTAAGCAGGAAGCCAAACCCAGGTTGATCAGATGGATCTTACTCTTGCAAGAGTTTGATCTTGAAATTGTGGACAGGAGATGAAAAGACAATGGAGTAGCAGACACTTTTCAAGACTTGAAGGGGGGAACTCTAGCCCAATTCTTATTTTAGAGGAGTTCCTAGATGAAAAGCTCTTAGCGGTCCAAGAGATGGCACCCTGGTATGTACATTTAGCTAATTATAAAGCTGCTGGTTTGTTGCCATCTGATTTAACTTGGCAACAAATGAAAAAAAATTGCATGATGCCAAATTCTTTTTCTGGGATGAACCTTTTTTGTTTAGAGAATGCTCTGATGGGATCATTAGAAGGTGTGTTCCAGAAAAAGAGTTTGAGGCTATCTTATGGCATTGCCATGGCTCCGAATATGGAGGCCATTTTTCTGGTGAGAGGACTGCAGCTAAAGTCCTCCAAAGTGGTTTTTATTGGCCTACTATCTTCAAAGATAGTAGAGCATTTGTGGAAAGGTGTGATCGTTGTCAACGAACTGGTAACATCTCAAGAAGGAATGAGATGCACCAACAAATGATTTTAGAAGTTGAGCTTTTTGATGTATGGGGCATCGATTTCATGGCACCTTTTCCACCTTCTTTTGGTTGCCAGTATATTTTGGTTGCTGTTGACTATGTTTCTAAATGGATTGAAGCATCAGCCCTTCCCACAAATGATGGAAAAGTAGTCTTAGAATGTTTGAAGAAAAAGATCTTTACTAGATTTGGGGTGCCAAGGGCAATAATTAGTGATGGAGGTAAGCACTTTTGTAACAAAGCTTTTGAAACTCTTATGAAAAATATGGTGTTCATCATAAAATTGCTACCCCCTATCACCCCCAAACTAGTGGACAAGTGGAGGTTTCTAATAGGGAGTTAAAAAGGATTTTGGAAAAAGTAGTTGGTACCTCAAGGAAGGATTGGTCAAGGAAATTAGATGACACCTTGTGGGCCTACCGTACTGCATTTAAAACTCCTATTGGAACCTCTCCTTACCAATTGGTTTATGGTAAGACTTGTCATCTACATGTGGAACTTGAGTATAAAGCCTTTTTGGCTTTGAAACAATAAACATGGATCCCAAGGAAGCTGAGGATAAAAGACAGGTACAGGTACATGAGCTGGATGAATTTAGACTCCAAACATACAACAATGCTAGGATCTACAAGGAAAAAACTAAAAGGTGGCATGATAAGAAGATTGTGCCAAAAGAGTTTAGTCCTGGACAGCTTGTATTATTGTATAACTCAAGGCTGAGGTTGTTTCCTGGAAAGTTGAAGTCAAGATGGTCAGGACCATATAGGAGCACCAAAGTCTTCTCCCATGGTGCGGTTGAGTTGGAGAATAATGTTACAAAAAATACATTCATTATCAATGGACAAAGACTGAAACCGTGCTTAGGGGGAGATGTTGAAAGACAAGAGATTTTTGCCCTACTTGATTCCCCTAATTTATTAAAAGGGGAAGGGTCTATCTAGGACCTTAACAATGAGCTGGTTGGGAGACAAACCAACTTAGGATAAGTTTTAAATTCTGCATCCTATTGTAAAAAAAAAAATTTGAAATTATGTTTTCTGCAGGAGGGGCCAGCGCTCAATTGCTAGAGGCTCAACGCTCATGCGTTGAGCCCTTGCCAGACCCCCTGGGTTGAATAAAACCCAATGCTCAGGCGTTGGGGGGGGGGGGGGGCAACGCACATGCGTTGAGCCCCTATTTTCCCCCAGTTTTATTTTCCTATTTCCAACACTTTGGTGTTGGGGGGCCAACGCACATGCGTTGAGCCCCTGTTATTTGCCCATTTTTTCATTTTAATTCCAGCGCTCAAGCGTTGGGAAGCCAACACTCAAGCGCTGAAGCTCGGGCAGTTTTTCTGTTTTTATTTTTCTTCATGTTTCTTCATGTACTTAAATAATTCTGTTCTGTGCCCACCAGCTTTTGAAAAGATGTGTGAATGGGATTCTTGAGTTCTTCCCTTGCTTTTATAATTGGTTTGAGCTTTTGATCTTTGGGAACTCAAGAACCCTTGTTTGTTTTAGGTGGGCACATTTCCAACCCTTGGGCTTGTTTTTGAAAAGGGACTTAAGAATGTTGGATTGAGGACTAACAAGTCTAAACAAGCTTTTACTTGTAGACTCTTGTTTGTTCAATTTTGCAGGAATGGCACCAAAGAGGAAGATCCCTGGAATGTTCAAAGAAGAAGTTACAATGAGGTTCCCTGGACTATTTGTGGAAGAAAACTATTGTACCAGCTTTTAGTTTTTCTTTTTGGATAGTTTTTAGTTTTATTTTTAGTTTTTAGTTTTTCTCCTTTTGTTTTGCTTTTAGGTTTTTAAATTGCATAGTCTTAAGTGTCTTTATCTAGTTATCTTGCTACTGCTACTTGTGAGTGTTTTATCCAGTGAACTTATAATGCTTTTGAAAAGATAATATGTTTTTGAATGCGGTTGCGGATTGCATGATGGTAGGATTGACTGAAATCTTGATTGATAGGTTTTGGCAAAGTTTTTCAGAGTTCTAAAAGGGGTACCACTTACCCTATTTCTTGTTTGAGTGCTGGGAACTCTAGATGCATGACTTGTAAAAATTTTCTGCCTTGTGTTGCATATTGGTTGAGTCTTTGTTAACTTTGTGAACTTGTGAAGAGATTATTGGCATTTTTGAAAACTTAGAGTTTTTCTTGGAAAAAACAAATTCCACTAGTAGCCCCTTTGAGCCTTAAAAGAATCATTTTATTGGAGCCTACTTTTGTGTGATACTTTAAGCTGTTAGTGTGGTTCATAAGCTGAAAATACTAGAGCTATGTATGTTTAGGTTTCTCTCTAAAAAAAAGAGGGAAAGAAAAAAAGAGAAAATGGAAAAAGGAAAAAGTATAATGAAGTGGTGGGGTGAGTACGAGTATGAGGGTAGTAAAATTCTTTTCATACATCCCATAACATCTCACTACTTGGTGAGAAAAAAAGAAAAAGGAAAAAATTGAGAGAACCTATGTGCTGAATTTGATAAAGCTCTTAGTCAAAAGAATCACCTAACATTAATTCTGAGTCAAGCCAATAGAGTTGCCAAGTTTTTGAATCCATACCTTGTTTAACCCTTGGCCAAGTTTCAACCATCAAAAATCTCTTCTAAAGTTACATAGTTGCATGGTTCAAACTTTGATTTGAATGATAGGCAGAATTTTCTAGCTTTCATGCTTTTCATTGAGTATATCTTTTTGTGAGCTGAATTTGATGAACTCAACATGTTGAAAGTGCCAAGCTTAACTCTCTTGATCAGTTTTTGTGAAACAAGCATCCTTTCAAAATCCACTGTGCCTTCTTGAAAATTATCATGTTTTAATTGGATAAAACTTACGCTAAACTCGAGGATGAGTTTTTCTTTAAGTTTTGTCGCTTGAGGACAAGCTGTCATTGGGTATAGTGGTGCGATGACTGGATTTTGTATGATAATTTTAGGGTCTTTTTAGTCTTTTTATTTTGTTATTTTTGAGTCTCATTTAGGATTTTTATTGCTTTTATTAGGATTTTATGTTTATTTTTGCATTTTGCATATAGATTAGCTTTTTTTTTTTTTAAACTTTATTTTATATTTTTAGGAATTTTTATAGGTATTTTTATATTTTAGGAAAGCTGGTAGAATCAGTCATTTTTATCCAGGGACCAAACTGTAAATTTCTGGAAAGAAGGGCCAAAGTACAGAAGTTCAAGAGTTGGGGGCTGAAAGTGGAGTTTCAGTAAAATGAAGGGCCAGAAGTGAAGTGCTAACAAAGAGAGGACCAAAAGTGAAAAGCTTGAATATGAAGCATCACTTCTAATTTTGCACATGTGAAAAAGGATGAGTGGTGAATTGATGGTAGTAGGAAGAAGTTTTCAGAAGTTAATTGGTGGCTAATGAAGGCCATAATGACCATCAACTCCTCCACAATTGAAGAGCAAAACAGCCAAGGAATAGCAAGCATCAGCCTTGCCAACGCTCAAGCGTTGGAAGCCAGTGCTCATGCGCTAGGCCCCTGTTTCACACATCTGATGTATTTAAATCCCAGCGCTCCAGCGTTGGGAAGCCAACGCTCAAGCGCTGGGTCACAGGCAGATTTTTGCTATAAATAGAAGTGCTCATCCTTTGTAAAATCCCATCCCTTACTTCAGAATACAACAAGTATTCTTCTTTCTTCCTTGAGAGCATTGTTCCTGAGAATTGTGGGACGCCATTCTTGAGCTCCTAGTCCAGGGTAATCCAATGTTTCTCTTAGCCATGCTTGGCTAATTTCTTTATAAGTTCTTGGGTTGTTCTTAGCTTATAATTATTTTTTAGTTTTCTTCATCCTTATTTCTGAATAATATTGCAAGTTCATGTTTTATTTCCTTGTTCTTCATTTATCTTGATGCGCACAAGTGTTCATGCTTATTGCTTATGTCAATGGAAATTGGTAAGTAACGAGGGAAATAGGATTTAAAAGAAGCAATATGACATCTCACTAAGGAATTACGATAGACTTTGCTTTATGTTGGCCTGAACTCTATCTTGATCTTCTTCTTTAATTTACTAAATTACAAGGAATTGAGTTTAGTAATTAGAAAGAAAGGTCTACAATGTGTAAGGAATTAACTTGTAGAAACCATAGGCTAGAGCATTATAAACTATTGTTTTAAAATTCAGAAATAAGGTAGAGGTTTACTAGCATATATTATAAGTTATTCATTTCAACACAAGTGCTTAATTTCCACCACCATCTTATCTTTATATTTATGCTAATCCAAGTTCTTGTTCTAAACAAACCAAAGTTAAAATCAATTTTAATTTTCAGCACAAGTTCTAAACAAATTGATAATTGGACACCTATCCCTGTGGGTTCGATATCTTTTATATTACTTCGATAATCAACCGTACACTTGCGGATTTGGTCATCAACTATTATCATACAATAATCCATCTCATGAAACATCCATACAACCATTCAACATGAGGTAGTGCACAAAAAAATATCATGTCAATGCATATGAGTCGTTCGCCCATGAACTATATCCGGATATAACCCCAAAATCCCGCTACTCTGGTGGTGGGGGAAAATACTTCCAGTTGAATTGGTACGATGCTTGCTCCATCTACTCTGGATTTCCACTTCTTGGGATTGACCATTGGTCGTCCCGAATTCCCGGAATCCAAGCTCTTGGTAGGACAACCATTCTCTCCATCATTTATCTTATTTTAGCACATGTTTCTTGCTTGATTATTCATTTCCTTCTTTAATTTCTTCATTTAGGCACATGTTAAACAAGAAAAGTGAGATTGATGCTTCCTCCTTCTCTTTAATTCAGCCACACTTCTTCACAAATTGCATCAAGATCCCCACAAATGTTCCTTAATTGACCAGAACCTCTAACAATGACTAAAACTACAATAAAACAACTAAAAGGACTAAAAATACAAAAGTTGCTAATCTATATGCAAATGCAAAAATAAAGTGAAAACACTAATAAAATGAAATAAAAACTATATGAAACTCAACAAAAATAAAATAAAAGAAAAAGATGCTAAAAAGATCATATAATTTCCATTCATCAACACATTGCCGTCTACAATATTTGTCACTAACACAGGAACAACTCTCGGTTGAACCAAAAACCATAGGAACGATCCTCAACTGAACCATAAGTGTGAAGAAGGTCTTGCTCCTGACCCTGGCTGAGGTTTTGATGACGACAAACTCATCGGCAAAAAGAAGAAAAGAAGACTTAGAGGAAACAGTGCTATATAGTTCAATATTTACCTAGAAGTCTTAGTTTAGGTGAGTTATGCTTCTAAAAGCTTCTCAAAGTATAAAGGCTCCTTAAAACATCTAAACTAATCAAGTTTAATGTTTTCATAAGTTAAAAGAGGTAGAAAAACTTAAGCCGATCTTAAAAGTTCAAGTTTCTGGATATTGGACTTGAGTGTAATCGATTTCATCTTTCTGGTAATCGATTACACCTAGGCAAGTAATCGATTACTTCTTGCTTGTAATCGATTACATGTTTGAATTTGAAATTCAAACTGCAACGGCTTTTAGTGTAATCGATTACCTAAGTAATGTAATCGACTACACACACGAAAAGTTGCATCTTTTCATGAACCATTGTGTCTCAAACCTTTTGGGAAGGGTTGCATTGGTTCAAGTACGTTTCCTCTTGCCAAAGCTTTGCCAAAATAGTTCATTGATTAAGTCTTTTAGAACTTAAACTTTCAAAGAGCCTAAATTCTGAGTTCATGATCTTCATTGTTAAGAGAACACTCTAGTTGTTCATATCTTGAGGAACTCAGAATCTTATTATGCTTAAGAGCCTTAAAGCATAAATTCTCATGATCAATCCACTTGTATGTTAAAGGATTGATACAACCAAATTGTAAACTCTTCTTCATCTCTTTCTGGTAGATTGAGTATTCACCGTGGGTCTCGGTGAAGGGTTGTTGTTACTGAAAGTGGTGTACTTTCAGGGTGTTGATTGAAGGTGGTCTAGCCTTCAAGGTCTGAAGGTGGTTTGCCTTCAGGAACTGAAAGTGGTGTACTTTCAGGGGCTGTTGAAAGTGGTATACTTTCACAGGTAATTGATAGAAATTCTTAAGGTACTTGGTGTAAGAACTTGTAAGAGATTTTTATCAATAGTGGAAAAATCCTCAAGGGATTTTCTTCAGGGACTGGACGTAGCCTTCGGTGGATAGAAGGTGAACCGGGATAAATTTATGTGTGTGAATTCTTCTACCCTTCATCTTTACTTTCAAGCAACGCTTATTTCCGCTGCAATCGTTTGCATTTACATTCATCTTGAAAGTAAGAAGGTATTAAGGCGAAAATCGGGTAAATCTGATTCACCCCCCCCCTCTCAAGTTGCTATCTAGACTAACAATTGGTATCAGAGCATAAGTTTAGGTAAGTTGCTCCTAAGATCCGGGAAAAGATGGCATCCTCTTCCAATCATGGAACCAGTGAAGGCTTCAACATAAACAGACCACCATACTTCAATGGAGACCACTATGACTTCTGGAAGATGAAGATGAAAATCTTTATAAAGTCATTAGACGGTGAAATATGGAAAGCCATTGAAGAAGGTCCGTTTGTACCTATGAATGATGTGGGAGACAGTAGACAACCAAAACCAGAAAACACTTGGAATGAAGAAGAAAAGAAGAAGGTTCAATATGATCTCAAAGGAATGAATATTCTTACATCTGCCCTTGGCATGGATGAGTTTTTCAGAGTATCAACCTGTACAACATCAAAAGAAATATGGGATACGTTGATGGTGACTCATGAAGGAACAGATGAAGTCAAGAGATCAAAAATCAATACTCTATCTCAAGAATATGAAATGTTCAGAATGCTTCAAGGAGAAAAGGTATTAGATATGCAAAAACGATTCACTCATTTGATTAACCATTTGATTGCTCTTGGTAAACAGTTTTCAAACAGTGACTTGAACATGAAAGTTCTAAGATCACTCACAAGAGCATGGCATCCAAAGGTTACGACAATTTCAGAGAAGAAGAGTTTGTCAAATATGACTCTTGCAACTCTCTTTGGAAAACTCCAAGAACACGAGTTGGAATTGAATCGTTTGGAGGAACATGAACAACATGAGAAGAAATACCGATCCATTTCCCTAAAGGCAAAAGAAAGCATCAAAGATGATTATGATGCAGATTCTGAAGAAGAAGATAATGGGAATATGAATCTTCTAGTGAAGAACTTTGGAAAGTTTCTCAAAAGAAAAGGTATGAAATTTAACAATAACAGATCTTTCCAAAGGAATAATGAGTCCTCCTCTTCTCAAAAGATCACATGCTTCGAATGTGGAAAACCTGGACACATCAAGTTAGAATGTCCACATCTTGAAAAGAAGAAACATGGTCTGAAGGACAAATTTGAAAAGAAGGATCAATCCACACGAAGAGCATACTTGGCTTGGGATGAAAATGAAGTAAGTTCATCATCAGATTCTGACAAAGAAGAAGCACAAGTTGCATTAATGGTTTCACATGATTCAGATGCTGAAGATATCCAGGTTAGTGATAATTCTATTTCTCTTCATGATTTAAAATATACTATAGAGAATGTGTTTAAATTATGTCAAAATATTTCTAAGGTTAGCACTAAGCAAAATGATTTAATATCATCTTTAGAAAATAAGTGTAGAAATCTACAAGAGGATTAGACACAGTGAAATCTAAGTTAGATATTTCACATAAGTGCACTAAGTGTAGTTCTCTAGAAGAAAAGATATATAATCTTCAACAAAGAATTCATAACTTCAACACAGGTAAACAAAAGTTAGATGATATTCTAAGTGTGCAAAGGCACTGAAACAATAAGTCTGGATTAGGATATACATCTCATCCAAAGACAAAAGAAGTTAAGAAAACTGTGTTTGTAAAACCAAACAAAGTGGGAGGATCTTCTGAAAACTCTAAGACTAATTCTTTTAGGAGTATGAACAATAGGAAAAGTAACTTTCATAGACCTCCTAAGAAGATCAATCCTTCTCCTAGGCAAACATCTAGTTACAACCAATATTCATGTACTTATTGTAACAAAATAGGACATACCCCTAGTAGATGTTATTACAAGAATGTTGGAGTACCAAATAGGGAATATATGTGGGTTAGGAAGAACACTAACTTAGAAGGACCCAAAGTATATTGGGTTCCTAATACCCATGTCTGAACTTTGTCATGTAGGTGTGCATGAAAGCAGCAAAGGACTTATGGTATCTTGATAGTGGCTACTCATCACACATGACAGGAGACAAAACAAAGTTCTCATTTCTTATACCTAGAGAAAAAGGATTTGTCACATATGGAAACAATCAAAAAGGAAAGATACTTGGTATTGGAAGAATAGGCACACCCCCTCAAACAGTCATCGACAAAGTTCTATACGTTGATGGTTTGATGCACAATCTTCTAAGTATCAGTCAACTTTGTGACAAAGGTTTGAAAGTTGGTTTCATTAATGATATCTGTGTGGTAAAGGATTTGAAAACTAAAGAGATTAAGTTTTCCGGATATAAATTCAATGAGGTCTTCAGATATCCTTGGATGAAATTCCACAAAATGTCAGATGCCTTTTGGCCAAGAACAATAGTGTTTCATGGCTATGGCATAGAAGACTGGCTCATATACACATAGATCATTTAAACAAACTAGTCAAGCATGATCTAGTTGTTGGACTTCCAAAGATAAGATTCAAAAAAGACAAGCTTTGTGATGCATGTCCAAAGGGGAAGCAAACCAGAACGTTTTTCAAGCCAAAGAATATAGTCTCAACTACAAGACCTCTCCAATTACTACATATGGATTTGTTCGGACCATCAAGAACTAAGAGCTTTGGAGGTAATCTTTATGCCCTTGTTATTGTTGATGATTTCTCTAGATTTACCTGGACATTATTCTTGCCTCATAAGAATGAAGCCTTCAACGCATTCAAAAGATATGCAAGGCTAGTTCAAAATGAAAAAGCTTCAAAGATCTCTTCTATTAGAAGTGATCATGGTGGAGAATTTCAGAATCGTCAATTTCAAGAATTATGTGATGAGAATGGAATATCACATAACTTCTCTACTCCAAGGACACCACAACAAAATGGTGTTGTAGAAAGGAAGAACAGACTACTTGAAGAACTAGCAAGAACCATGCTAAGTGAATCCAATCTTCCTAAATACTTCTGGGCTGATGCTGTAAGTACTGCTTGCTATGTTTCCAATAGAGTTCTTATTAGACCCATTCTGAAGAAAACCTCCTATGAACTCTACAAAGGAAGGAAACCAAATATCTCTCATCTACATGCTTTTGGATCAAAATGCTTTGTCTTAAACAATGGAAAGCAAAACCTTGGTAAGTTTGATGAAAAATCTGATGAAGGTATTCCTTGGTTATTCCCTAACAAGCAAAGCATATTGAGTCTTTAACAAGAAAACTCTATCTATGGAAGAATCCATACATGTTTCCTTTGATGAGTCTAACTCTTCAAAAGAAGATACAGTCAATCTTCCAGATAATGATGAAGAAGATATCATTATCAATGAAGACTCTCAAAAGCAAAAGGATCAAGATCCAATACAAGAAGAGCATATTGAAGATAACACTTATCAACTACCAAAGGAATGGAGAACCCACAGGGATCATCCAGTTGATAATATCATTGGTGATATTTCAAGAGGTGTTTCTACAAGGCAACGCTTAAATGGTTCAGTGTTAAACATGGCTTTTATCTCTCAAATAGAACCCTCAAAAGTGAATGATGCTCTTGAAGATGAGTATTGGATTGTGGCAATGCAGGAAGAACTTAACCAATTTGAAATGAGTCAAGTTTGGGAACTTGTTCCTAAGCCCACTGACAAGCATGTCATTGGAACAAAGTGGGTATTCAGAAATAAACTAGATGAAAATGGTATTATTGTTAGGAACAAAGCAAGGTTGGTTGCACAAGGATATAATCAAGAATAAGGCATTGATTTTGATGAAACCTATGCACCAGTAGCAAGGTTGGAAGCCATAAGACTTCTGTTGGCATATGCCTGTTCTTTAAACTTTCCATTATATCAAATGGATGTTAAAAGTGCTTTCCTGAACGAATTCATTCAAGAAGAAGTTTATGTGAAGAAAACTCCAGGATTTGAAGATCCCAAGTATCCCTCACATGTCTTCAGGTTAAAGAAGGCACTCTATGGTCTTAAACAAGCCCCTCGTGCATGGTATGACAGATTAAGCACATTCCTTTGTGAAAAAGGATTCCAAAAGGGTAAGGCTGACACAACCTTGTTTATCAAGAAAACCAAAGGTAATACTTTAATAGTTCAAATATATGTAGATGATATCATTTTTGGTGCAACTAACGAATCTCTATGTAAGGATTTCTCTAACATGATGCAAGAAGAATTTGAGATGTCTATGATGGGACAGTTAAATTTCTTTCTAAGATTGCAAATTAAGCAATCACATGATGGGATATTCATCAACCAATCAAAGTTTTGCAAGGAACTATTAAAGAAATATGATTTGGATGATTGCAAAGCCATAGTGATGAGTGGATTTTATATGATGTTTTTAGGTAGTTTTTAGTCTTTTTATTTTATTATTTTTGAGTCACATATAGGTTTTTTAGTCTTTTTATATAGATTTTATATTTATTTTGCATTTTGCATGTAGTTTAGATTTTATTAGATTTTCTAGCTTTATTTTATATTTTTAGGAATTTTTATAGCAATTTTATATTTTTAGGAAAAGCTGGTTTAGTTATCATTTTTGTCCAGGGACCAATGTGTAAAGTTTCAGGAAGTCAGGGACCAAATTGTAAAAGTTCAAGAGTGGAGGACTTAAAGTGAAGATTGAGAGGATATGAGGACTTGAATTGAAGTGCTAACCAAGAGAGGACCAAAGTGGAAAAGAGGAATATGAAGAATCACTCTCTAATTAGCACATGGAAAATAATGTTTAAGGAATTGATGTTAGTGGAGGAAAGGTTCCAGAATTAAACAAGGCTGAGTAGTGGCATTTTATGGCAATCAAAACCCACTACCACGAATGAAGAAGGAAGAAAAAGCTTGAAGATGAAGAAGCAGCGTCCCAACGCTCCAGCGTTGGGATCCCAGCGCTCCAGCGTTGGGGTTCTGACTGGCTGATGAGGCAGATGTTGACCCAGCGCCCAAGCGTTGGAAAGCCAGCGCTCAAGCGCTGAGCCTCGGACAGAAAGTGGATTTTTAATGCATCCTAGCGCCCAAACGTTGGGAGTGCCAGCGCTCAAGCGCTGGAGGCTGGAATTTTACTATAAATAGGACCCTTTTCTTCACTTGTAAAGCACACCATCTTAGAATACAACAAGTATTCTCTCTTTCTCCCTTTTGAGCATTGTTCCTAGGACTTGTGGGAAGCCATATTTGAGCTCCTATCTAGGGTAATTCAATGTCTCCTTTAGCCATGCTTGGCTAAATTCTTCTTTAAGTTTTTGGGTTGTTTTAGTTTATAATACATGTTCTAGTTATTTCTTACATTTCTGAATTTTATTTCCATTCATGTTTTATTACCTTATGCTTAATTTCTATCTTGTGGATCCCAAGAGGTTTTGCTTATTACTTATTACATAAGGCCATTTGGTGAGTAGTAAGGGAACTAGGTAATAAAAAAGGTTATAAGTATACTTCGCTAAGGAATTAGGAAGGACGTAACTTTATGTTGGCCTGAACATCTTCTTCATCTTCTTCTTTAGTTAACTAGGTGCCAAGGAATTGGGTTTAGTAATTAAAAAGAAAGATCTACAATGCTTAAGGAATTAACTTGTAGTTACACTAGGCTATAGCATCATGATAATGGTTTTATAATTCAGGAATTTAGTAGGAAATTTCTAGCATGTTTTTATAGACTATGTAAACCAACCCAAGAGCTTAATGTTCATCATCTCTTTTTCTTATTATTTTATGCTATTGTTCCTTTCTAGTTCTCAAACCAACAACAAATATTCATCTTTTATTTTTCTATTTTAGTACTAAATTTTATAATAATAAGAACACCTATCCCTTGGGTTCGATCTTTTTATTACGCGATAGTTTAATCGTGCACTTGCGATTCCATTATCAAGTTTTTGGCGTCGTTGCCGGGGATAGGTTCTTTCAAGTTCTTGTTATTATTTTGTTTAGTGCTTTTTGTATATATAAAAAAAAAAAAAAAAAAATATATTATTTGTGTGATGAACTGGTGCTGCTAATTTTGTCTGCTGATTCTTGTAAGGAATTATGGCTGGAACATTTGAAGAATGGCTAGCAAAGATCCGGGCATATCTTAAAAAAGAAGATGAAAAAAAGAAGTGTGATGCTCTCAATTTAATTGATGAGTATTACTCTGAATTGGATTACAAGCATGCTTCGGGATCTTTGCCCAACCCAGTGCAGGAATGGAAAGCCAGAATGATCTTGCAAGGGAGGCTGAATGACATTCTGTGGAAGCAGCCCAGGGATGAACAACAGCCACTTGTTCATGAAAATGAACTCGTGGTGGTTCAAAGAGATGAGGTAAAAGAAACTTCCATTGTAAAATTTGTCCTTAAAGACAAATTGGAAATGGAGGAAGAAGAACCTCAAGGAACCTTTGCTATAGGTTCAGAAAAGCAAGGAGCAGAACAAGGAAGGAAAAATTTATTGATTCCTTCCATTTTTAAATTGAATGTTGTTACCTTGTTAACTGAAAAATCATGTGGCACCATGCTGCTTTTGTGCCAAAATATACATGATTTGCGGGGTCTAAAGAATTTTGTAATAGACCCCGGCTGAAAAGTGATTATTGAAAAAGTCTATCAAAGACTATAAAATTGAGCTGGTTGGGAGACAACCCAATTTAGGATTAGATTAAATTTTCTGCTTTATTTTCTGTTTTAAATAATAATAAAAAAATAATATAATAACTTGCAGGGGGACCCAACGCCAAGGCGTTGGTGGCTCAACGCTCATGCGTTGAGCCCCTGCCTAAAAGTCCCAGTTTCCAATTTTCACCAACGCTGAAGCGTTGGGGGCCAGCGCTCATGCGCTAGGCCCCTGGAATCCTAACTTTTTATTTTTTATTTTTCCAGCGCCACAGCGCTGGAAACCCAGCGCTTAGGCGCTGGGACCTCTGATTCCCAGTAATTGTTTTAATTCCAGCGCCCAAGCGTTGGTATCCCCAACGCTCAAGCGCTGGAGCTCGGGCAGTTTGCTGTTTTTGCTTTTGTTTGCTGTTTTTAGTTTTTAATAAATTTTGTGTTCACCATTTTTCTGGAAGTTTTAAGGTTCTATGAGTTTTCCCTTGGTTCTAAACTGGTTTTAATTTTTGGGAACTCAAGAATTCTTGTTTTTAAGGTGGACACAAATTTTTCAACCCATGATCTTTTGTGCTAATTTTGGAACTAACAAGTCAAGCAAGCTTCTGCTTGTGAGACTTTTGTTTGTTCAATGTTACAGGATAGGTACCAGAAGGAGGAAGAACCCTCTTGAACTTAAGTGTTCAAATTGACTTTTACATTGAGGTTCCCTTGGACCTTTGTGGAAAATTTGTTACTATACCAGCTTCTTAGATTTTTTTTTTCATTTTCTAGTTTTTAGTTTTATTTTTAGTTTAGTTTTTCTGTTTTATTTTTGCATGAGTCTTGAGTATATTATCCATTCTGAATGTTGCTATAGCTTTGTGAAATACTTTATCTGATTAAGCTGCTTTTTGGAAAAGTTCTATGTTTTTAAGCAGTTAGGATTGCATGCTGTAGAAAGGATTTTTGATATCTTGATTGTTTTGGTTGTTGGCAAAGTATTTTTCTGAGTTCTAAAAAGGGTACCACTTACCCTATCTTTTTCTGAGAGCTGAGGACTCTGAATGCATGATTGTGAGATTTTTCTGCCTTGTGTTGCATGTTGATTGGAGTTGGGTATACTTTGTGAGTTGAGAAGAGATTATAGGCATTTTTGAAAACTCAGATTTTTGCTTGAAATATTATATCCATTAGTAGCCCCTTTTGAGCCTTAAAAGAGTCATTCTTTGGAGCCTACTTTGTGTGATAATTTTTCAGTTGTTATAGTGATGCATGTGCTGAAATTGTTAGAGCTTTGTTTGTTGGGTTCCTCTTTTAAAAAAAGAGAAGTTAAAAATTGGAAAAAATAAGGTATGTGCCTTAGGAAAAAAAAAATAATAATAATGAAGTAGTGGGGTGAGAAAGAGTATGAGGGGAGTAAAATTCAAGTCATTCATCCCATACATTCCACTACTTTGTTCAAAAAAAAAAAAAAAAAAAAAAAAAAGAGAAAATTTGAGAGGACCCTTGCTTGTAATTGTTGAAGCTCTTAAGTCAAAGAAAAATCACTTAGCAATAGATTCTGAGTCAGCCACTAGAGTTGCCAATTTCTTGAAATCCACACCTTGAATTGTTCAACCCTTTGGCCAAGTTACAACCTTAAAAATCTCTTCAAAATCACTTGGTTGCTTTATTTCAGTTTTGATTTGAATGATAGGCAGAATTATTGAGCTTTCTTGTTTTTCATGGAGAATATCATTTTGTGAGCTTAATTGATGAACTCAACCATGTTAAAAGCCAAGCCTAACTTTCTTGATTCTTTGTCTATAAAACATGCATGTCTTCCTTTTCTGCTAAAGCTTTCTTTGAAAGGTTTTTGTGCTTCAAGTTTTAATCAGATAAACTTTCTCAAAACTCAGGGACGAGTTTCTCTTTAAGTTTTGTCGCTTGAGGACAAGCTGTCGTTGGGTATAGTGGTGTGATGAGTGGATTTTATATGATGTTTTTAGGTAGTTTTTAGTCTTTTTATTTTATTATTTTTGAGTCACATATAGGTTTTTTAGTCTTTTTATATAGATTTTATATTTATTTTGCATTTTGCATGTAGTTTAGATTTTATTAGATTTTCTAGCTTTATTTTATATTTTTAGGAATTTTTATAGCAATTTTATTTTTTTAGGAAAAGCTGGTTTAGTTATCATTTTTGTCCAGTGACCAATGTGTAAAGTTTCAGGAAGTCAGGGACCAAATTGTAAAATTTCAGAGTGGAGGACTTAAAGTGAAGATTGAGAGGATATGAGGACTTGAATTGAAGTGCTAACCAAGAGAGGGCCAAAGTGGAAAAGAGGAATATGAAGAATCACTCTCTAATTAGCACATGGAAAATAATGTTTAAGGAATTGATGTTAGTGGAGGAAAGGTTTCAGAATTAAACAAGGCTGAGTAGTGGCATTTTATGGCAATCAAAACCCACTACCATGAATGAAGAAGGAAGAAAAAGCTTGAAGATGAAGAAGCAGCGTCCCAACGCTCTAGCGTTGGGATCCCAACGCTCCAGCGCTGGGGTTCTGACTGGCTGATGAGTCAGATGTTGACCCAGCGCCCAAGCGTTGGAAAGCCAGCGCTCAAGCGCTGGAGGCTGGAATTTTACTATAAATAGGACCCTTTTCTTCACTTGTAAAGCACACCATCTTAGAATACAACAAGTATTCTCTCTTTCTCCCTTTTGAGCATTGTTCCTAGGACTTGTGGGAAGCCATATTTGAGCTCCTATCCAGGGTAATTCAATGTCTCCTTTAGCCATGCTTGGCTAAATTCTTCTTTAAGTTTTTGGGTTGTTTTAGTTTATAATACATGTTCTAGTTATTTCTTACATTTCTGAATTTTATTTCCATTCATGTTTTATTACCTTATGCTTAATTTCTATCTTGTGGATCCCAAGAGGTTTTGCTTATTACTTATTACATAAGGCCATTTGGTGAGTAGTAAGGGAACTAGGTAATAAAAAAGGTTATAAGTATACTTCGCTAAGGAATTAGGAAGGACGTAACTTTATGTTGGCCTGAACATCTTCTTCATCTTCTTCTTTAGTTAACTAGGTGCCAAGGAATTGGGTTTAGTAATTAAAAAGAAAGATCTACAATGCTTAAGGAATTAACTTGTAGTTACACTAGGCTATAGCATCATGATAATGGTTTTATAATTTAGGAATTTAGTAGGAAATTTCTAGCATGTTTTTATAGACTATGTAAACCAACCCAAGAGCTTAATGTTCATCATCTCTTTTTCTTATTATTTTATGCTATTGTTCCTTTCTAGTTCTCAAACCAACAACAAATATTCATCTTTTATTTTTCTGTTTTAGTACTAAATTTTATAATAATAAGAACACCTATCCCTTGGGTTCGATCTTTTTATTACGCGATAGTTTAATCGTGCACTTGTGATTCCATTATCACATAGCCACACCAATGGGGTCTAACACATATCTAGATCAAGATGAGTCCGGTGTTCAAGTAGACATTACCAAATATAGAGGTATGATCGGATCTCTTCTATATTTAACTGCAAGTAGACCTGATATCATGTTTAGTGTGTGTTTATGTGCTAGATATCAAGCATCTCCTAGGGAATCACATTTGAGTTCAGTTAAAAGGATTTTCAAATATCTGAAAGGAACTACAAATGTTGGTCTGTGGTATCCCAAAGGAAGTGTTTGTGATTTGATTGGTTATTCTGATTTAGATTATGCTGGATGTAAAACTGAAAGAAAAAGTACAAGCGGTACTTGTCACTTGTTGGGAAATGCTCTTGTTTCTTGGTCATGTAAAAAACAAGCACGTGTTGCTCTAAGTACTGCTGAAGCAGAATACATTGCTGCAGGAAGTTGTTGTGCACAAACCCTATGGCTCAAACAACAACTCAAAGATTATGGCTTAGAGCTGGGCTGCATCCCAATCAAATGTGACAACACAAGTGCCATTAATCTCACTAAAAACCCCATCATGCACTCTCGAACTAAGCATATTGATATAAGACATCATTTTCTTCGAGATCACGTCATGAGAAAGGATATTGAGATTTCCTTCGTAGATACACATAACCAATTAGCTGATATTTTTACTAAACCTCTTCCTAAAGATTCATTCTTTAAGATTAGAAGAGAATTAGGTATACTAGATGAACATGATATTTAAGTAGATATATATCTAAGAATGTGTTTATATGTTTTAATTATTTGCATGATTTTTGTATGAACTTATATGCTTTCATGCTTATTTTACAATTTAAATTTATGATTGCATGTATCTAAGTTGTTTATATGTTTAAAATCATGTCTTATGTGAGTTTTTACTCTTAAATACTTGACTTATTCTTCTAGTAATGTATTACATAGGAATTTATAGTTTAGAACCTATAAACTGTCTTAGTAATCGATTACCATACACCTTGTAATCGATTAACCCTGTTTTCAGTCCTCGTGCCTCATTAGATGCTTAAGGTAATCGATTACCTCAACTCCCGTAATCGATTACATCATCGAAAACTGCCAGCTTGTCAAAAATTCCCTCCTTTTTATTTAAAATTCAAACCATCTTGTAATCGATTACCTAACTGCCATAATCGATTACTCATACAGTTTTCTCTATAAAATCAGCATATGCCTCTTGATATCTCGCCCTACCTACATCATATCCACATATATCTTCTGCCTTCATTCTTGATCTTGCACTAACCATGGGGTCTCTTCCTCGTCCTTCAAATGTCTCATCTCCTGTTAATACTCCTCGAAGGGACTCTTCCTATGATCCCTATGTGCATCATCGGTACCGCATAGACGTCCAAACCAATGCTGCATCTGCTGGATTATCTCCTTTCTATACTATACCTTCCAACTTTTCTCAGGAAACTAAGGTCATCCTTGAACGAATGGACATCTTAACGCTTCGTCTCTCTCAAAGATTAGGTCAACTGGAGGATACTATTCGCTCTCGATTCCTGCTTGTGGAGAATCGAATAGAATCAGTGCACTCCTTTATGCGTAAAGAAATTGAGAGTCTCAAGGAACTTGACCCCTCTGAGATGTCTAAGGATTCCAGTCATGTATAAATCCTGATAAACTCTATCCCAGTATAGTACTATAACTACTAATAGGATTTCTCTATATCTACTAATAGGATTTCTCTATATCTACTAATAGGCTTTCTCCTTGGTTGTAATATAAACCCTACTACTTATGTTTGTAATCTATTTGCCATATGTAACTTCTACATTTGTGTCTATATATATATATATATATATATATATATATATATATATATAAGTGTTGGTTGTTGTTTATCATACTTTTACGTCTTTACCCCCAACCCCTATGCTTTATTTGAATATACACTTGTATGGTTGTATGCCTGTTTCTGTCCTTTTCTTCTTTTTGATGAAGTCAAAAGGGGGAGAAACAACAAGTGAATCAGAAAGGGGGAGATATATTGGATTACATCAAACAGGGGGAGTTTTCAACAAAGAAGTATATCTGATCTTCAAGTTTCAAAGAATGTGTTTGCCATCATAAAAAAGGGGGAGATTGTGAAGAAGGTCTTGCTCCTTACCCTGGCTGAGGTTTTGATGACGACAAACTCATCGGCAAAAAGAAGAAAAGAAGACTTAGAGGAAACAGTGCTATATAATTCAACATTTACCTAGAAGTCTTAGTTTAGGCGAGTTATGCTTCTAAAAGCTTCTCAAAGTATAAAGGCTCCTTAAAACATCTAAGCTAATCAAGTTTAATGTTTTCATAAGTTAAAAGAGGTAGAAAAACTTAAGCCGATCTTAAAAGTTCAAGTTTCTGGATATTGGACTTGAGTGTAATCGATTTCAGCTTTCTGGTGATCGATTACACCTAGGCAAGTAATCGATTACTTCTTGCTTGTAATCGATTACATGTTTGAATTTGAAATTCAAACTGCAACGTCTTTTAGTGTAATCGATTACCTAAGTAATGTAATCGATTACACACACGAAAAGTTGCATCTTTTCATGAACCATTGTGTCTCAAACCTTTTGGGAAGGGTTGCATTGGTTCAAGGACGTTCCCTCTTGCCTATATAAAGTCCATTTGAGTCCAGAACATAACAACACATGAGAATACATCATTAGGCCAAAGCTTTGCCAAAAATATTTCATTGATTAAGTCTTTTAGAACTTAAACTTTCAAAGAGCCTAAATTCTGAGTTCATGATCTTCATTTTTAAGAGAACACTCTAGTTGTTCATATCTTGAGGAACTCAGAATCTTATTATGCTTAAGAGCCTTAAAGCATAAATTCTCATGATCAATCCACTTGTATGTTAAAGGATTGATACAGCCAAATTGTAAACTCTTCTTCATCTCTTTCTGGTAGATTGAGTATTCACCGTGGGTCTCGGTGAAGGGTTGTTGTTACTGAAAGTGGTGTACTTTCAGGGTGTTGATTGAAGGTGGTCTTGCCTTCAAAGTCTGAAGGGGGTTTGCCTTCAGGAACTGAAAGTGGTGTACTTTCAGGGGCTGTTGAAAGTGGTATACTTTCACGGGTAATTGATAGAAATTCTTAAGGTACTTGGTGTAAGAACTTGTAAGAGATTTTTATCAATAGTGGAAAAATCCTCAAGATATTTTCTTGAGGGACTGGAAGTAGCCTTCGGTGGATAGAAGGTGAACCAGAATAAATTTCTGTGTGTGAATTCTTCTACCCTTCATCTTTACTTTCAAGCAACGCTTATTTCCGCTGCAATCGTTTGCATTTACATTCATCTTGAAAGTAAGAAGGTATTAAGGCGAAAATCGGGTAAACCTGATTCACCCGCCCTCTCAGGTTGCTATCTAGACTAACAATAAGATGCAATGTCATGATGTAGTCAACCATAAATAATGAACTGTCCTCCGACACTAAAATCCATATCCAATGACAAAGATATAAGAGTAATGTCAACAAAAATAGCATGGTATGATATCATCAATTGTAAACAACATTTCATCAACAAGTAACAGCATTTATCATAAAATCATATGATAGCAGTTAATCTTACATGTATCAAATAACATCATGTGATAACATTTAGACAAGTAATCCAACAAATCCCATAGTCAAATATTCAACATAACATATGAGGATAATAACATCTTTAATTCAGGCATATGATATCAACAAGCACAATAAATAATCACATAACATTCTCACATGCAGTCACGTCTAAGGACTATGCTACCCTTACCTTGGCCTAGCTTAAGGTTTGAACGCAAATCCAAAAGGAAGTCCTTCGAAGAAGAACCTTCAAACAATATCCTACAATCATCATTTATTTTACATGCATGCATATGCAAAAAATATATTTATCCTAACTTTATTTTATTTTCCTCAAATAGAATAAATAATTAACCCATGACCAATATATAAAATATACATACGAAAAAATATATATTTACATACCAATTATTTATTTTTCAACTAAAAGCCAAAATTTATATATTTTAAACATATATATATATATATATAATGCCCTTAAATATATTTCAAATATACCAAGATTATATACTCGAGATATATATATATATATATATATATATATATATATATATATATATATATATTTATATTTATATGTGTGTGTATATATATATAGGTGTTATTTTTTCCAACTCTTATTGATATCACATAATATCCAACTAATTATGTTTAACGATTAATAAATATAAAAACAACATATTCTTCCCTTTTTTTACATATGCAACGACTTTAAATTCAACTACAATAAGAAAAACTATATATTTTTCTAATAACCAATTTTAAACAACGTAACAAATTATTTAAAATCAACCAAGCGGGTTGGCGTAGTGGTTCAGCACTTCGTCCCTTAAGCAAGTGGTTGGGGGTTCGAATCCCAACTCTTGTGAATGGAAAAAACTCATTGGCCAGCCCCCTACCGCTTCGTGCGCTGACCGTGGGGCGAATGATTAGTCTCACGGCAATCGGCTGTGGGGATACCTTGGTCAAGACAAAAAAAAATTATTTAAAATCAAATACAAACATTATCTTCTCATATCACCATAGTTAAATTCAAAACCTTAATTCCTTATCATCATGCAATTTTTGAACCATATATATATATCCAATTTAAAATTTTCCGTTATCCCAATTAAACCTAACCTTATCTAATTTTAGTTATGGTGATAATTAAAATTCAAGTCTAGTCATAATAAAAACCTCCTAACAAAAACCAACAAAATCCTAATTCCCAATTTTAGATTATGTAATCATTTAAACTAAGAGATAAAAACATCAAAACTGCCCAAACCCTATAGCGTCGCGGCAAACACGAACACTATAGGGGAGAATTTTCAATTTTTCTAAGATCAAACTACTTTAATTTTCAATTATCACATGATGATTTATGAAGAACATAAACAAAAAAATTATGAACGTTCTTAAATATTCATATTAATCTTCTAATTAACCTAAAACCCTTAGTTGTATTACTAGTAAAAACCTCTAAACCAAACTATTAAAAGAAGGGTTGGATTCACCAACCTTGAATGAAGAACACAACGAAGAACGATGAAGAAAACGTAGAATGATTTGAAGAACTCTTGAAAATTTTCTTGAAGAAACACTCCAACTTGCTTCTTGCTTCAAGAACTTGGATCTCCCAACCCAAACATGATGAAGAACTCGAAGAAGGAAGGAAGAAGGCTAAGAATGGTGATCGGAAAAGTAGAAAGAACTCCCCAATGAGAGAGAGGTCTCAAAAATATTTAGGAGGACGGAAGACGTGTTTGTGCTCTTCTGGTGAATGAAAAACTATGAGGGATTGCTGGCTATTTATAGCTGAAAACACAAGTCAGGCCTACATGCTCTCCAAGTAGCATAATATCTTTTTAATTAAAATTAATTAATAAAAAAAAATTCAGAAATAAAAACCTAGATACCATGGAATATTCTCTTTCTATAATTTTCCTTCTGTTTATTTAATTATCACACCTTAATTAAATAAATTTGATACTTAATAGATCAGAACCCAAAATAGCCCACAATCCACTCATTTCAATGAGTAGGCCGCGGCCTATATGCATATATATGCATTTTTTCATCAGCTTAATTAATCACACTAATTAATTAATTAACCAAGAAAATATTTTCCCCCTTGGAAAATAAAAGAGTGCCCCCCACCACACTTCAAAAATAGGAATTTTATTCCTTTTCATCAAACAAGAAAGTGCACCCAGCGCTCAAGCATTGGAAAGCCAGCGCTCAAGCGCTGGGCCTCTGTCTGAACGTGGGAATTTAATTGCACCCAACGCCTAAGCGTTGGGATCCCAGCGCTGAAGCGCTGGAGGACAGATTTTTACTATAAATAGGGCCCTTTGCTTCACTTGTAAAACACACCATTACACCTATTCAGAATACAACAAGTATTCTTCTTTCTCCCTTAAGAGCATTGTTCCTAGGAATTGCGGGAAGCCATTCTTGAGCTCCTAGTCCAGGGTAATTCGATGCCTCTATTAGCCATGCTTGGCTAATTTCTTTAAGTATCTTGGGTTGTTTTAGTTTATATTTTATGTCTTAGTTTTCTTCTTCTTGTTTCTGAATAATATTGCTATAAGTTCATGTTTTATTTTCTTGTTCTTCATTTCATCTTGATGTACACAAGAGTTTTGCTTATTGCTTATAACAATGGAAATCGGTAAGTAGTAAGGGAAATAGGACTTAAAAGAAGCTATATGATATATCACTAAGGAATTAGGATAGACTTAGATTTATGTTGGCCTGAATTCTTTCTTCATCTTTTTCTTGGTTTTTTTTTCAAAATTGCAAGGAATTGAATTTAGTAATTCGGAAGAAAGTTCTACATTTGTAAGGA
The DNA here is from genome assembly GCA_030819835.1 of Acmispon strigosus. Lineage (NCBI taxonomy): Eukaryota > Viridiplantae > Streptophyta > Magnoliopsida > Fabales > Fabaceae > Acmispon > Acmispon strigosus. The sequence goes on along the minus strand of JAUAMA010000004.1, from coordinate 25,776,184 downwards.
ATTAATTTGTAGAAACTATAGGCTATAGCATCATGAACTTTGGTTCTAAAATTCAGAAATTAAGTAGGAGCTTACTAGCATATTTTATAAGCTATATAATTCAACCCAAGTACTTAAATCTCATCATCATCTTTTATCTATTTTATTTTATGATTTTTCTTTTTCTTGTTCTAAAAACCAAATCCAAAATACATCTTTTTATTTTTCTGCTAAAGTACTAAACATGTTAATAATAGGACACCTATCCCTGTGGGATCGATATCTTTTGTATTACGCGATATTCAACTGTACACTTGCGGTTTGGATATCAGTCCTGCCTGCAACTGAAGGGACCTTGCCTTCTCTGTGAGAGATCGATTCATCCTCTCAGCAATATCATTCTGCTATGGTGTTTTCCTAACTGAATAATGCCACTAGATCCCGTGTTCCTCACTAAACTGCTCAAACTTTGCATCACTGTATTCTATCCCATTATCTGACCACAGATACCTGACCTTCCTCCCTGTCTGGTTTTCCACCTTAGCTTTCAACAATCTGAACTTGCTGAAAGTCTCAGACTTGTACTTCATGAACTATACCCAAACCTTCCGGAAGTAGTCATCGATGAATGTAACAAAGTACCTGGAACCTCTAATGGAGGCCTCCCTAGTGGACCCCCACACATCTGAATGAACATAGTCGAGGATTCCCTTTGTTTCATGCTTCCCTGTCACGAAACGGACACGAAACTATTCGCCCAACACACTAAACTTACAAAAATACATCTTGCAGCTACGAACACCCATCAAATGATTCCTCTTATGAAGTGCCATTATCCTTTTCTCACTGGGGTGACCTAGACGCATATGCTAGAGCCTCATTGCATCATTGTCAGTTTCAACTGATGCAACGTCACCTACCACGGTGCTTCCCAACAAACGATAGATACTCCCTGTAGTTCGCTTCGCCGTGATCACCGTCAATGCACCCTTGCACACCTTCGGAGCTCCCCGAATGCCCAAGTTTCCTCCAACAGGTTTGTTTGACCCAAACGTGCGCCGCTTGGCTTGCGGTCGCTGATACGGGTTCTTCCCTTTGTTGTCTCGGGTTGAATGGAACCTGGTTGGTCCTCCACTTTACTGTGATTCGCTCTTACGGTTATCAATGGCCTCAATGCCCTTAGCTTTCTCCACTAACTGTTGGTAGCGCTCAATCCCTATAGGTTGCACGGCACACTGCAATTCATAGTTCAGCCCATCCATAAAGCGCTCACACTTGAACTCCTCGTCGATCTGGTCTCGGAACTCACCATCAATAAAGTGTCTGGCTAGTGATTCTAACTTCGCAGCAAACTCAGCAACTGACATGTTCCCCTGCTTCAGCTCTGTAAACTCCTTATTTTTAGCAGCTCTAGCACTCCTGGGAAAGAATTTCCCCAGAAAAGCCCTCTTGAAGGACTCCCAAATAACAGATTGGCGATCTGCCTCCATCATAGCTCTAGCACCGTTCCACCAGTGCTCAGGCTCTCCCGATAGCAAGTACGCAGCGTCATTCACCCTGGTTGTAATAGGGGTCTGCAAAAGGATGAAGATCATCTCGATCTCCTGTAGCTACAGACCAGTCTCTTCTGGATCATAACCTCCAATAAACTTGGGTGGATCCTGCCTCTTGAAATCATGTAATCCTTTCATCTAAGCAGAAGCTTGCTCTTTCTCAGCTTTCTGTGTGCAGCAGCAGTTGTAGCAGCTCAATTAGCTTCCTCTTCTGCATGAGCGGCAGCTACGTTCGCTTGGTGCGTCACTAGCATAGTCAAATTAGTAATGGCACCAGCCATCTGATTCATCGCATTTTGATATGCCATTTCTGTGCCTTGATTTGTTAGCCTATTACTCTTGTTAAGAAAGCTTAACGGTTAATCCCAACAATAGAAAATAGCAAGGAAATTAATCAAACATAGCATAAGATCGTCCGCACATAGGAAAATTTCAGATAAGTAATATCAATAAATAGTTATTCACAAAATTCTTCTTTCAACTGACACCCATAAATCGATTTCAAAATGCAAAGTTACCCAACAGCGCTGGTTATCTAAACCATTGCTCTGATACCACAAAGTGTAACAACCCGATTTTTAAGTCGAGGGTCACATTGTAAAACGCGGAAATAACACTTAAATAAAAACCTTTTAGAACATCTCAAGTTTCCAAAACAACGTCTCGCATATATTTAATATAGTGTAGCCCATTATCAATAATATTATAGAAAAGAAACAAGACGTAATGAAAGTAATATTCTGCACCACATGTGCTAATTATACAAAAACAGCGGAATCGAAACATCATCTTCAAGTCTGTCCCAAAAAGTTCCTCAAGATTGCGTCAGTTTAATCTTCAAGCATTCCCTCATTGCTGATCTTCTGGCGTTAAGCCCTCAAACAATAAAACAACAAGCTGAAAAGGGTTAACTCCAAATACAGGTAATAATCAATAGCACATTGATGAAAACAGAATAAGTGATAAATAACATAGCATAAATTGCAGTAATAATAACAACATATATTCTCACAAATATCTCATGTTCAAATGTCACATAATCATGCTTATTAGGTCCCAATAACTATATGCATAATATATGACCAATAATTCGCCTTATACTGGGCCAGGACGATCACGTGGAATAACAACCCACCACATCACCCTTGGTTTGATCTCGCAGGACAAAGTGCCGCCACATCAAAACCTGAAAATCCTATATATAATGAATATGCTATGATAAATAATCACTATCCACAGGAACTAACAGTTCCCACAATTTCCAGAATCCTCATGAACATAACGGTTCACACGTTTCACAGTCATAGTATCAATATATGCACAATATAGCCAGTTCATCTTGGAAAACATTTTCGTCAATTTATATCAAATAAATTAAATTTCAACAACATAATATCATATTCAGCATGTTACAGAATAAATTGCAAAAATCCAGAATCAATCCAAAGGCAAACTCATTCAGACTATTCAAACAGAGTCACAAAACATCACAACTACACAACACTAAGACAAGAGTTACCCTTACCTCCGATTAGGTGGCATACACTGTAAGTATAGATAGCAACCTGAGAGGGGGGTGAATCAGAGTTGCCCCGATTTTCGCGTAATAGTACCAAACGACTTTCAGTGCAATTAGAGTTGTAACGTAAGAACGTTATTGCAGCGGAATATTGTAATTGCTTGAAAGTAAAAGATGAAGGATGAGAAGAACACACAAGGATTTTATCCTGGTTCACCTTCAATCCCAGAAGGCTACGTCCAGCCCTCTGATCACACAGAGATTTTCCACTATACCAGAAAGCAAACCACTTTCTGAAAATCACCGCTCACTGAATCACACAGTGAACTGATTACAACCCTTAGAAGAGATCACACTGTCTGAGTCAAACCCTTTACTGAATACCACAGTAAAGTAAGAACCCCTTCAGAAAGATTACCACTTTCCGAAGAACCACTCCACTGAATCCCACAGTAAAGATTTACAATGATCAAGATTTCTTACAAGTTCTTACACCAAGAACCCTAAGAACTCTTGTCAAACCTCAGATGGCAAACCACCAACTAATGACGCCGAAACCTACGGCGGACTTTGAATCAAACCCGATTCAAAGGACCTTTTCCACTATCACCGAACCTACGGCGGACTTTGAATCAAACCCGATTCAAAGAACCTTTTCACAACCATCGAACACCACGATGGACCTTTTTACAATCACCGACAACCACGGTGAATGAATCAACCAGATTCAAGAGATGAAGAAGAAGATGCCTTTACAATGGCTGATACAATCCTTTAGACAAGATGGATTGATCTTAGTTTGTATGCCCAGGAAATTACAATGAAGGCTCTTCCATTTTGAGTTTCTCAAAAGATGAACAACATGAGTGTTCTTATTAAAATGAGAAAACAGAAACTCAGAATGATGACTTTAATGAATATGAAAGTTATGGACCAAGTCATTGATGTTTCTGAGTGTCTAAGGACTTTATATAGGCACTAGAGGTCGTCATGAACCAACACAACCTTTCCCAACTGTTTTGAGACACAATGGTTCATGAAAAGACACATCTGTCGACTTGGTAATCGATTACAGAAGCCTGGTAATCGATTACACTAAGGTGGTAATCGATTACTGCCTTCATGTAATCGATTACACACAACCTGTAATCGATTACAGAGAGTCTGAAACTCAGTTTTAACCATCTTAACCCCTAATTGAGTATTCCTACCAAGTTTTACTTGTAAGAACATATGATACTCAATTAGTTGATCTTTCATGAGCCTTCAAATGCAATTGAACCTTAATAAAGCATAGCACACTAAGTTGTCAAGACTTACTAAGCGCAAGAACCTTCATGTTTGATCTTTGACGTTCCGAGCCGGTTCTTGAAGTCTTTCTCTTCTGAAGTCTTCTTGAAGTCTTTCTTTTATTTTCTGAAGTCTTTCTTCTTTTTGTGATGTGTTTGTCTTCATCAAAACCTCAGCCGAGTCCAAGGACGAGACCTGATTTACATACACTTGATCTTCAACCTAAAATTATCATAAGAACTCATTTAATTAACTATTCTAAGGGTAGGATGCAATCTTAAAGGAAACAAGACTCAAAACGGTCAAAATCAGAATTTTTCGTAAAACAGAGCAGAATCGCAACGTGACCCAATGCTTGTGCGCAGGAACCCAACGCTCGTGCGTTGGCCTCGTCTGGTGAACCAGAAATTGTGATAGAATCCCAACGCCAGGCGTTGGAACCCAGCGCTCATGCGCTAGCTCTCGGCCGGAGAGCCTAGAATCAGAGTTTTTCACGTAAAAAATAACTTTTAAACTCAAATCTCCAAAACCCAAACTTTCTCATGGATAAAACGCATTACAAAATTTATCTAAGATAGTTTCTCTTCAATAATTCAAAGGATTTTCTAAGACACAAGGAATTATAACAAAGCTCTAACGTATGAACTTGGAAAGAAAACCAACCTCGTATGGCTAAAATGATTAAGGGATTTGAAACTTCGATTTTGTCCTACCACGAACAGAAAGAACTTCGAACCCGAACCAGCTTTGTCTTTCAACGTACAGGAAGAATATGAATGCACTGGAAACAAAACCAGTTAAATCCCAAGAAGATGAAATGAATCGAGTACAAAGGAAAATTCCAGAAATTGTAAGAGTTTGAACATCTTACCAACAACAACACTTCTGGAGAGTGTCAAGGATTAGGTTTACTTTGAAGAGAAGAAAGGTGTTGGAAAGAATTAAAGATTAACGCACTGTCAAGAGTTCTGTATTTAGAGAGTAAGGAAACCGACTTCAGAAAAGATTTAAATATTCTGAGTCAACAATAACGGAAGTTTATCATTTCCAAGAACATCTGACACTTATATCTTAAGGTCAACAATAGCGGCTGACCAGATGAGGCAATACGAAAGCAAAACCAACTTAACCAGTCACTAAGAGTAGACTGCAAACTACGATGAGTCCTAGTCTGCCGACTAAGACGAGTAACAGTTAGGACTAGTCTACTTAACCAGACGAGTACTAGTTAGGACTAGTCTACCAAACAAGACGAGTACCAGTTAGAACTAATCTGCCAGACCAGACGAGTACCAATTATGACTAGTCTGCCGGACCAGACGAGTACCACAAGACGAGTACTACCAGACGATCTCTACTTTCACTTCAAAATGTCATTGTTTCAGCCAAGGCTTAAACATGTATAATTTCATACACAATCACACATTTATCATAGATAGAATTCAATATACCAACCCAAAGCTAACTCGAATTATTGAAAAAATTAAAGACAAGGTTTAATCAATATGCTCCAAAAGATCCAAACTATAATTATAAGAATTACAGGGACTAAGATGAAATTACACAAAATTGAGGGTCTTACAGCACAGGTGAGAAACAACTTGGCTTTGGCATTTAGTTGATTTTCCACTCTTTGTTCATTGGTCCATTGAACATGTGGAATAGGTTCACCTGCAATATTTTTAGGCACATAACTACCAGACTCAATAATATCCCAAATTTATAACTATTAGACTCAATAAGTAATTGCATATGCTTTTTCCAATAACGATAAGTTGAGCCATCGAAGAATTGTGGCTTGTTTGTTGCTGCGCCTGTTGCTAATGATAATGCATTGACCTCCATGGATCTTTTCTATACACCTGTGAAGGTGTTAGTTTCTCAGAGCCGAAGCTCTGATACCAAATGATAAAATAAGGTCAAACACAAGAAGGGGGAGTCGAATTGTGTTCGTATGAAAACTTGTTTTTCTAAAACCAATATATATTTTTCAAAACTGTTCCTTAAACGATATGTAACTTTTATCAGACGATAGAATAAACAGTCTTGATGCAGCAGAAATATCGACGTGTGTGCAGTTGAACAATAAAGCAATAAAATGATAAAGTAGTAAAAAACACACGAGGATTTATCCTGGTTCACCCCCAGAACGGTTGGGCTACGTCCAGTCCATGGTTTTACCAAGATTTTCACTATTCACCCAAATAGTACAAGTGTGCTGCATGACTTCTCCTATCAACAAGTATTCTCAGGGACTTCTCCCAACAAGTATTCTATAGGAATTCTCCCAACAAGTATTCTACAGGACTTCTCCCAACAAGAATTCTACAGGACTTCTCCCAACAAGTATTGTACAGGACTTCTCCTAATCCTAACGGATTCCTTCTACATAAGTTCTCTTCTCACAAGAGTGATGGTAGAAGCAAATTCGGGCTCAGAAAACTCTGAGTATGTGTATATGGTTTGACTCTAATTCGTACACTCGAGGTTTGGCTAGAACAGAGATGAATAAAACAATAATTCTCTGTTACACAAAAAATGGATAAATCTTACTCTTCTTTTGGCACGATTTCTGTATGTTAGAGATAAGAATTGTCTGTGTTGGAGATACACTTAATCGAGCACGAAAATAGTCTGGGGTCGTCTGCCGTATTGACTGACAAAGGGAAGCATCGTCTGATCCTATAACGTTGATATAGGATCACCTGCATGCTAAAGTGATGGATCATCTGCCAAGCTATATCGTCCGGCCAGATGTAACATCTTGCCTGTACTGTGCCAGCTGTAAACCAGTTCTCAAGTAGTACTAGCAATTCCGGAATATCCGGGATCTTATCTTGTATTTATTATTGTTTATGATTCCCAATGAAATAGTTGCAATTGTTGACCTCAAAATATCCGTCGTTAACTTTGTATAAATATAGAGCTTGTGACCTTGAATAAAGGAGGAATTGAAGTTGCAGAGTAAATAAAATTATAAGAACCTACACATAGTTCATCCTTTTTCATCTTCGATTTCTCAAATTCTTCAAGAACCAGTCTGGTCTATGGTTCCCTTTTCTTCCTTCTATTCTTCCATGGTCGAAGCTCCGCCTTCGTGTTAATCTTGACCCTTACCTTTACCTTTATTTAATTTTTCGACGCTGAGACTTATGAACAGAGGGGTAACACTTGTTAACGTTCCTCTAAGCTCAAGCCTTTATCCTTTACGACTTTCTTGCTTTTCCTTTTCAACGGTGAGACTCATGAACAGAGGGTTAACACCTGTTAACGTTCCTTTGAACTCAAGCCATTGCACCCGTAAGGCCTCTAAGACTCAGGTGATGGAGCAAAACTTAATAGCCTTTGAGGTTCCCACTGAAGTACTAGCCCAATAAAAACTTACTCGGACTGGCACGGAAAAATCATTGCTCCTAAGTGCCTTTCTGCCTGCCAAAAGAACAAAAATACACATTTTCTTTTAACTAGCGAAGCAGATCTGGTGGATCCGGCGAAGCAGTGCAATTCATTTTTCATGTTCTTCATCTCTGACATCATGACTCAACCCTTCGCTCTGAGTACAAGCATCAATGTCAAAGGAGCGCAACAATTCCAGGCATTATATTTCCACCCTTGTTCGTGATGCCTGCAAGGGAAGTACAAGCAAGCAAGTTTCAGCTAAGAAGGTCAAACTTAACATGGTTTTGAAAACTATCTTCCTTCTCATCCAAGTTGAGTTTACTGGGGGACGTTAGAGATAAGAATCGTCTGCTGTTGGAGATGCGCAGAATCAAGCACATTAATAGTCTAGGATCATCTACTGTATTGACTGACAAAGAAAAGCACCGTCTGATCCTATATCGTCTGATATAGGATCACATGTGATACCCAAATCGCAAGTGCACGATTCAATATCGCGTAATAAAAAGATCGAACCCAAGGGATAGGTTTCTTATTATTATAATATTTAGTACTTATGCAGAAAATTTAAGAGATGAATATTTGATGTTGGTTTTTATAGCAAGCAAGAACAATAGCATAAAATAATAAAGAGATAAGATGATGAGAAATAAGTTCTTGGGTTGAATTACATAGTCTACAAATATGCTAGCAAGTTCCTACTTAATTTCTGAATTTTAAGTCCAATTTCATGATGCTATAGCCTAGTAAATCTACAAGTTAATTCCTTACACATTGTAGAACTTTCTTTCCAATTACTAAATTCAATTCCTTGCAACTTAGTTAACTAGAGAAGAAGATGAAGAAGAAATTCAGGCCAACATAGAGTTACGTCCATCCTAATTCCTTAGTGATGTATACTTATAACCTTTTTAAATCCTAGGTCCCTTACTACTTACCAATTTCCATTCGTATAAGTAATAAGCAAGAATTCTTATGCGCATTAAGAAGAATGATGAACAAGGAAATAAAACATGAAAGGAAATATTATTCAGAAAGGTAGAAGCAAACTAAAACATAGATATAAACTATAACAACCCAAGAAACTTAAAAAAGAAATAGCCAAGCATGGCTAAAAGAGTCATCGAATTACCCTGGATAGGAGCTCAAGTATGGCTTCCCACAATTCCTAGGAACAATGATCTTTAAGAGGGAAAGAAGAACACTTGTTGTATTCTGAATAGGTGTGTCTTACAAGTGAAGAAAAGCTCACTATTTATAGCAAAAACCTGACCTCCAGCGCTTGGGCGCTGGCATTCCCAACGCTTGGGCGCTAGGAAGCATTAAAATCCAACGTGCAGAAATAGGCCCAGCGCTTGAGCGCTGGGTTCCAACGCTGCAGCGCTGGGTGCAGCCTCTGACTCACATCCTAGTCAGAGGTCCAGCGCTTGAGCGTTGGGTCTTCCAACGCTGCAGCGCTGGGACGAACACTGGCAGCTTTTTCTTGGATTCCTTTCTTCTTCAATGATGGAATTGATTGGCTTAATTAGGCTCATTCAGCCCCTAATAAGTTCTGAAACTCCTTCATTCCACCATTAATCCTTCAAACCTTATTTTACATGTGCTCAAATCAAAGAGAGTTGTTTCACATTCTTCAATTTCACTTCAAGTCCTCTCTTTGTTAGAACTTCAATTCTGGCCCTTTGACTCCTTCAAACTTCACTTTTCATCCTCCACTCTTGAACTTTTACACTTTGATCCTTTAATTCCTGAAACTTTACAAATCGGTCCCTGGACAAAAATGATAACTATACCAGCTTTTCCTAAGAATATAAAATAGCTATAAAAATTCCTAAAAATATAAAATAAAGTTAGGAAAACAAATAAAAGCTAATCTATATGCAGAATGCAAAATAAATATAAAATCTATGTAAAAATACTAAAAATCCTATATGTGACTCAAAAATAATAAAATAAAAAGACTAAAAACAACCTAAAAACATCATATATTATCCTGTCATCACACCACTATACCCAACGACAGCTTGTCCTCAAGCGATAAAACTTAAAGAGAAACTCGTCCCTGAGTTTAGAAAAAGTTTATCTGATTAAAACTTGAAGCACAAAAACCTTTCCAAGAAAGCTTAGCGGATATGGAAGACCTGCATGTTTAAAGATATAGAATCAAGAAAGTTAGGCTTGGCTTTTCAACATGTTTGAGTTCATCAAATTAAGCTCACAGAATAATATTCTCTATGAAAAACAAGAAAGCTCAATAATCCTGCCTATCATTCAAATCAAAACTGAAATAGTGCAACCAAGTAATTTTGAAGAGATTTTTGAAGGTTGTAACTTGGCCAAAAGGTTGAACAATTCAAGGTGTGGATTTCAAGAAATTGGCAACTCTAGTGGCTGACTCAGAATCTGTTGTTAAGTGATTTTTCTTGACTAAGAGCTTAAACAAATTAACACAAGGGTCCTCTCAATTTTTCTTTTTCTTTTCTCTTTTTTTTTTGAACAAAGTAGTGGAATGTATGGGATGAATGACTTGAACTTTACTCCCCTCATACACTTTCTCACCCCACTACCTCATTATTTTTTTTTCTAAGGCACATACCTCAATCTTTTTCTTCTTTTTCTAGAGAGAAACCCACAACAAAAGCTCTAACAATTTCAGCACATGAATCACAATAACAACTTAAAAATATCACACAAAGCAGGCTTCAAAGAATGACTCTTTTAAGGCTCAAAAGGGGCTACTAGTGGATATAATATTTCAAGCAAAAATCTGAGTTTTCAAAAATGCCTATAATCTCTTCTCAACTTACAAAGTAAACAAAATCCCAATCAACATGCAACACAAGGCAGAAAAATTTCACAATCAAGAATTCAGAGTCCTCAGCTCTCAGAAAAAGATAGGGTAAGTAGTACCCTTTTTAGAACTCAGAAAAACTTTGCCAATAACCAAAACAATCAAGATATCCAAAATAAATTCTAACAGCATGCAATCCTAACCGCTTCAAAACATTCAGACTGGATAATATACTCAAGACTCATGCAAAAATAAAACAGAAACACTAAACTAAAAAAATAAAGCTAAAAATTTATAAAAAGAAAAACAAAACTAAAAAGCTGGCACAATCACAAATTTCCCACAGAAATCCAAGGGAACCTCAATGCAAAAATCACTTTGAACACTTAAGTTCAAGAGGGCTCTTTCTCCTTCCTGCAAAAATTGAACAAACAAAAGTCTCACAAGTAGAAGCTTGCTTGACTTGTTAGTTCCAAAAACAGCACAAAAGATCATGGGTTGAAAAAATTGTGTCCACCTTTAAAAACAAGAATTCTTGAGTTCCCAAAAATTAAAACCATTGTAGAAACAAGGGAAAACTCAAAGAATCTAAAACTTTTCAAGAAATGGTGAACACAAAATTTATTAAAACAGCAAAACAGCAAAAAAGAAAAACAAACAGAGAGCCTGCCCGAGCTCCAGCGCTTGAGCGTTGTGGTTGCCAACGCTTGGGCGCTGGAATTAAATCAGACACTGGGCATCAGTGGTTTCCAGTTCTTGAGCGCTGGGTTCCAACGCTCTGGCGTTGGAATTACCGTAAAATAAAAATGAGATTCCTGGGGCCTAGCGTATGAGCGCTGGCCCCCAACGCTCTGGCGTTGGCAAACACTGGAAGCAGAGGGGGTTTGGCAGGGGCCTAGCGCATGAGCGCTGGCCTCCAGCGCCGAAGCGCTGGCCCTCCCTGCAGCAAGAACATAAAATTCTTTTCTTTGTTTAATTACAAGAGTGATGCAGAAATTTAAAAGACAGAATTATAAACTATCCTAAGTTGGGTTGTCTCCCAACCAGCTCATTGTTAAGGTCCGAGATAGACCCTTCCCTTTAATCAATTAGGGGTACTTTTTCCTTTCTTGATACATACATCATCTTTAAACTCATCATCTCCTTCGGACTCATAATGCTTACAAGCCCGGAACACAGAAAACTTGATCTTCTCATCCCCTACCTTCAAAGATAGGAGGCCTTGTGCCACATTAATCTTGGCGTTTCCTGTAGCAAGGAATGGCCGCCCAAGAATTAATGGTACCTTGGAGTCTTCTTCCATATCAAGAATCACAAAATCAACCGGGAAAACAAACTTGTCAACCCTTACCAAAACATCTTCAGCCACCCCATAGGGGTATTTAATTGACCTGTCCGCCAATTGTAAACACATCAAAGTAGGAGTGGCCTCACCCATGTCCAATTTCCTAAACATGGAGAGTGGCATGAGGTTTATACTAGCTCCTAAGTCACAAAGAGCTTTTGCATTTGGTAATCCCTCAATTTCCACGGGTAAAGTAAAGCTCCCCGGATCCTTCAACTTTTGGGGAAACTTTCTTAAAACCATAGCTGAACACTCCTCAGTTAACATTACAGTTTCATCCATCTCACTCAATTTCCTCCTTCTAAATAAAATGTCCTTCATAAACTTAGCATAAATTGACATTTGTTCCAAAGCTTCAGAAAAAGGAATGTTAATTTGGAGTCTTTTGAAAATCTCAAGAAATTTTGAGAATTGCTTTTCCAAATTCTTTTTTAAAGCTTTAGGAAATGGAACTTTGCCAATTTTTTTAGAAGGAGGAATTACATTTTCAACAATTTTTTCAGTAACAATAGGTACATACCTCTCTTTTTCCTTGTCTTCAAAACTCACCTCTTGTTCAATTTCCACCACCCTTTCGGGCATAGTTTTACCACTCCTAAGAGTGATAGCTGAAACATTCTCAACATTCTCTTTTGGATTGACAAGAGTATCAGAAGGAAAAGTACCTGGAATTCTCTCTGAGATGGTCTTGGCCAATTGGCCTACCTGAACTTCCAAATTCCTAATGGAAGCTTCATGATTCTTTGCACTTGTCCTTGTCTCGTTCATAAATTGTGTTGTTTGTTGGCCTATTTCACCAACAATTTCTTCCAAGCTTTTTCTTCCTTGGCTTGGATTCAAAAGCATTTGTGGCCTCTGATTTTGGTATGACCTCTGAAATTGTTGCCTAGCTTCTCCTTGACCACCCCCTTGGTCCCTCCAAGAAAAGTTGGGGTGGTTTCTCCAGCTTGGGTTATAGGTGTTGCCATAGGAATTTTGGAAATTCCCCATAGCTTTTACCTCAGCCTCTAATTCAGCTTCCTCCGGGCTCAGTTGAACACCTTCCATTCTTTTGACCATTGCATCAACTTTCCTAGACAAGAGTTTATTTGAAGCAACAATGGACTCAAAAGAATCAACCTCATAAATACCTTTTCTTATTGCCCGGTCCTGATTTGAATGAGCAGCTCTTGCAGCAAGTTTGTTGATTAAATCAAGAGCTCCTTGTGGTGGCAAGGCATCAAATGCCCCACTTGCTGCAGTATCTAGCTTGTCCCTGGTATAATCATTCAAAGCCGCATAAAATTTCTCTACCTGATCTGCGATAGAGATGTTGTGAGCTGGGCACCTTCTGAGAAGTCCCTTGAACCTCTCCCATGTCTCATACAGGTTTTTAGCATCTTGTTGAATGAAGGAGTTGATTTCCTGCTTCAACTTCCTTATGCGGTTGTAAGGAAAAAATTTAGCCGTAAAATTCTCGGCTAAATCATCCCATGAAGTAATGCTCCTGAGTGGTTGAGAAGATAACCACTCCTCTGCCACATCTCTTAAGGAAAATGGAAACAGCATAAGTCTTACCGTATCCAAGTGGGCTTCATTTCTCCTTAAGGTGGAGCAATGTCTGGTGAATCGCTCCAGATGTGTATGGCAGTCTTCATTGATACCTCCACCAAATTGGTTTTGACTCACCAAAGAGATGAAGTGAGGAGGAATCTGAAAATTTGGCAAAGCATCCTCCGGAACCACAATACTCCCTTCAAAATTGTAATTTACCTGGGGAGCTGTGATATCACGAAGGGAACGGCTGGCATCCCGCTCTTCCTCCTCAGTTCTCTGCCTTTGAAGTCTAGCTTGGACTTCCTCCTCTACTCGTGCATTGTATTCAGCACGAAGGCGCTCCTCCATTTGCACTTGTGTTTCAGACATGGCTCTTGCTAATCTCCTTTGCTCCGCTAATCTGCGATGCAAAGTTATTTCAATTTCAGGGTCGAATTCAAAATGTCCTACCATGCAGAAAAAGCAAAAGAAGTCAATAGCACCTATTCAACACAATTTTATATTTTTTTTTTAAATATAAAAAGTACTAAACAAAATAACAACAACAATAGAACCTATCCCCGGCAACGGCGCCAAAAACTTGATACCCAAATCGCAAGTGCACGATTCAATATAGCGTAATAAAAAGATCGAACCCAAGGGATAGGTTTCTTATTATTATGATATTTAGTACTTATGCAGAAAATTTAAGAGATGAATATTTGATGTTTGTTTTTATAGCAAGCAAGAACAGTAGCATAAAATAATAAAGAGATAAGATGATGAGAAATAAGTTCTTGGGTTGAATTACATAGTCTACAAATATGCTAGCAAGTTCCTACTTAATTTCTGAATTTTAAGTCCAATTTCATGATGCTATAGCCTAGTAAATCTAAAAGTTAATTCCTTACACATTGTAGAACTTTCTTTCCAATTACTAAATTCAATTCCTTGCAACTTAGTTAACTAGAGAAGAAGATGAAGAAGAAATTCAGGCCAACATAGAGTTACGTCCATCCTAATTCCTTAGTGATGTATACTTATAACCTTTTTAAATCCTAGGTCCCTTACTACTTACCAATTTCCATTCGTATAAGTAATAAGCAAGAATTCTTATGCGCATTAAGAAGAATGATGAACAAGGAAATAAAACATGAAAGGAAATATTATTCAGAATGGTAGAAGCAAACTAAAACATAGATATAAACTATAACAACCCAAGAAACTTAAAAAAGAATTAGCCAAGCATGGCTAAAAGAGTCATCGAATTACCCTGGATAGGAGCTCAAGTATGGCTTCCCACAATTCCTAGGAACAATGATCTTTAAGAGGGAAAGAAGAAAACTTGTTGTATTCTGAATAGGTGTGTCTTACAAGTGAAGAAAAGCTCACTATTTATAGCAAAAACCTGACCTCCAGCGCTTGGGCGCTGGAATTCCCAACGCTTGGGCGCTAGGAAGCATTAAAATCCAACGTGCAGAAATAGGCCCAGCGCTTGAGCGCTGGGTTCCAACGCTGCAGCGCTGGGTGCAGCCTCTGACTCACATCCTAGTCAGAGGTCCAGCGCTTGAGCGTTGGGTCTTCCAACGCTGCAGCGCTGGGACGAACACTGGCAGCTTTTTCTTGGATTCCTTTCTTCTTCAATGATGGAATTGATTGGCTTAATTAGGCTCATTCAGCCCCTAATAAGTTCTGAAACTCCTTCATTCCACCATTAATCCTTCAAACCTTATTTTACATGTGCTCAAATCAAAGAGAGTTGTTTCACATTCTTCAATTTCACTTCAAGTCCTCTCTTTGTTAGAACTTCAATTCTGGCCCTTTGACTCCTTCAAACTTCACTTTTCATCCTCCACTCTTGAACTTTTACACTTTGATCCTTTAATTCCTGAAACTTTACAAATCGGTCCCTGGACAAAAATGATAACTATACCAGCTTTTCCTAAGAATATAAAATAGCTATAAAAATTCCTAAAAATATAAAATAAAGTTAGAAAAACAAATAAAAACTAATCTATATGCAGAATGCAAAATAAATATAAATTCTATGTAAAAATACTAAAAATCCTATATGTGACTCAAAAATAATAAAATAAAAAGACTAAAAACAACCTAAAAACATCATATATTATCCTGTCATCAACATGCATGCTAAAGTGATGGATCATCTGCCAAGCTATATCGTCCGGCTAGATGCAACGTCTGGCCTGTACTGTGCCAGTTGTAAACCAGTTATCAAGTAGTACTAGCAATCCTGAAATACCCGGGATCTTATCTTGTATTTATTATTTTTTATGATTCCTAATGTAATAGTTGCAATTGTTGACCTTGGAATATCCATCATTATCTGTGTATAAATACAGAGCTTGTAACCTTGAATAAAGGAGGAATTGAAGTTGCAGAATAAATAAAATAATAAAAACCTACACAGAGTTCATCCATTTGCATCTTCGATTTCTCAAATTCTTCAATAACCAATTTTGGTTCGCAACAATGTTAGTGATAAGAATCGTCTGTTATTGGAGATGCGCAGAATCGAGCACAACAATAGTCTGAGATCGTCTGCTTTATTGACTGACAAAGAAAAGCATCGTCTGATCCTATATCATCTGATATAGGATCACATGCATGCTAAAGTGATGGATCATCTGCCAAGCTATATCATCCGGCCAGATGTAACGTCAGGCCAGTACTGTTCCAGTTGTAAACCAGTTAGCAAGTAGTACTAGCAATCCTGAAATATCCGGCATCTTATCTTGTATTTATTATTTTTTATGATTCCAAATGTAATAGTTGCAATAGTTGACCTCAGAATATCCGTCGTTATCTCTGTATAAATATAGAGCTCGTAACCTTGAATAAATGAGGAATTAAAGTTGAAGAATAAATAAAATAATAAGAACCTACACAAAGTTCATCCTTTTGCATCTTCGATTTCTCAAATTCTTCAAGAACCAACTTTGGTTCTTAATAGAGAAGTGTATCGTCTGTTGTATTGTTTGATCCAACATTCTGGAATTTGATCCTATCGTCTGAGTAGGATCATCTACATAAGGAAGCATCGTCTGATCAACTACAACGTCTGTCCAGAATTGTCATCTGGCCTGCACTGTGCCAGTTGTAGCCAGATACCTTGTCGTACTAGCAATCCCAGAATATCCGAGATCTAATCTTCTATTTGTTATTGTTTATGATTCTCAATGTAATAGTTGCAATTGTTGAGCTCAGAATATCTGTCGTCGTCTCTGTATAAATATAGAGCTTGTAACCTTGAATAAATGAGGAATGCAAGTTCCAGAATAAATAAAATAATAAGAACTTACACAAAATTCATACTTTTTCATCTTTGATTTCTCTAATTCTTCAAGAAACAATTTTGGTTCTTAACATCCAATTTGTTGAAAGGATTTTCACAAGTTTTGTATTCACCAAATGAATTTGTTGTTCTCACTTATCTACTATTAAATCTCTTTCAAGACTCAATTGTAGTATAGCAACGGGTGTTATGGTATCCATAGGGAATTGCGGTCAACGGCTGTTCTTTAGTATAGTTTCTCAAACAATAGGAAAAATAATTTGTTTAAATTATGTTTTGGTAACAAGGTAAAAAAATGTAATCAGTAAATAGAATGATGATACGAGATATTGGAATTCAAGATGAGAAAACTGTTGGATTTGAGTTTAACTGTTTAACTACTTAGAATCCTATGATTCCATATGTAAATTCATTCTTATCCATGATTCATCAACACCAATTTTACCCTATTCATTGATTCCCCAATTAAGTGAAGATTTATAACTTATGTTCCTAAACATTGATTCCTCAACTGCATAGCAAAACTAAGTTATCTTTTAAGCTTGGGTGTTTAATTGACTAACAAAGGTTAATTCGTTCCTAGATATTTAGTTTATTAGATGGCTATCTTTAGATAAGATTCTGGACATCATAGCTCCCGCTCTTATGTCAAACCAAACAAATATGTTCTAGGTGCGTGACTAAAACATAGCAATAAGAAAAGAAGATAACCAATGAATCATGAAACAGAATTGGTATTTTCATATAGAAATCAAAAGATATTTACATCGCCAAAGGTTGCATCCAAACCTGTATTTTTTTCACTCTATTTTCCTCAGATGTTATTCTACATTGCGTTGTGATCTGCTTTTTGTTTTTGAGACTGTTCTCTGTGTCAGCTTGCTATGTGTTGCTCTCTGTGTTCTTTGAAACTTCTAGTACTCCTTTTATACTATAAGCTCAACTTCAAATTTGTGATAATTTTTGTCGTTGACTTGCTTCTCCCATTGATATTTGATCGTTCACCAACGGCTTTTTGTCTTTCAATAGTTTTGACTTTACTGAGTAATTCCAGCATGATTTTCTCCCTTTAATTTGATGAGGCGTTGTGTCGTTGACTTCCAGTAGATATATTCGATGCTGTGCTTGATTTACGCTTTTCCAATAAATTTGATCATCATAGACTTCCATTTTGAAATATGACTTGGTCTGTTCCGGCGCTAGACTTGTATCATTTAATAACGTGTGCAGACGACAGAGTGTAGACGATACTTGAGTTGTCTCTTGTTCTTCAGCGGAAAATACTTCTTAATGGGATGATACTTCATCACTACACTATACTTCTTCATTGGATGATGCTATGTCGCTAGACGATACTCTGTTCATTCGACGATGTTTTGTCGCTAGACGATACTTTGTTCACTGGACAATGCTTTGTCGCTAGACGATACTTTGTTCATTGGACGATGCTTTGTCGCTCGACGATACTTTGTTCATTGGATGATGGAAGCAATTTCTATGAACGATACTTCTCTTTCTCTAAACGATAACTTCTTTTCTTCATTGAACGATGAATATCATTCCTAACAATCTCCCTCTTTTTGATACTTCTCTTTCTCTGAAGGATAACTCCTTTTCTTCATTGAACGATGAAGATCATTCCTGAAAAACATAAACGTAGTTTAGTAGTAAAAAATTTATCATTCAAAATAATTGTTCTAAAATTTGTTTGAACCTAACATCGTCTACCTCACTAAATTTTCTCCTCCTAGAGAGAATTTTTTCATGAATTTGAATATGCAAGCATATGTTCCGAAGCTTCAAAAAAAGGGATATTGATATTTATTTTCTTAAAAACCTCAAGAAATTTAGAGAATTGCTTTTCTAAATTCTTTTTCGTTAAAGCTTTGGGAAAAGGTACCTTGAAATATCTCCTATCATTGGGGGAAGTGATGCTCTGTTTATTTTTCCTCTCTAGATTTATTATTTTCTTTTATTATCTCTTCTTTTTCGTCACTCACTTCCTCACTCTCCTTCTCAGATTTTTCTTTTTCCTCTCCTTTCTCTTCTACTATTGTTTTCTCAGCTTTTTTTGTGGTCTTACCACTCCTAAGAGTAATAGCAGATGCATGTTCTCTAGGATTAGGAATACTATCTGAAGGGAGCATACGTGGCTGTCTTTCAGACAACTGTTTAGAGATTTTCCGCACTTTGTTGAAGAGTTCGTTTTCCAAGTCAAGTGTTGAAGAGTTCGCTTGACAAAGATTCAGAAGCGTTCATTTGTCATAACTACTCTTAGAAATCAAAGCCATCTACCTCGACAGAGCATTAATGAAGCACTGTTGATCGCAGAATGAAGAAAGAGACATAATTAATACTTTATTCCTCATTTCTGCAAACTCTCTGCTATTCCTTGAATCAAGCAACTTTTAAAGAGTCAACAACGGATTTTTCTAAACATAGTATCTCCTCAACGATTAAAACCAAATCTTCTGTTCAGAACATTAATTGCTCTCTTAGCTGGATTGCACGAGCATTCAATGCCAAAGTTAAAGCTCAAGGTTGAAAGCATTGAAGAACCAGACGACGTCAACTTTCGCCATTAATGTTGCAGTAAATGCATGGCAGAATGCATTTAATGCTGAACCAGAGATGCAGAAGTATCTGTTACTCACAAGGAAGAAGAAATTGAAACGGAACTAGTTTCAAATCTTCATCAAGCTCACATTGCTCATCCTACTAAAGATATAAATAGAGGACTTAGCATCCGGATTCAAGTGGCAACTTTCACACGATCAAAGCATTCAATCTTTCTAAGTTCATATACTGCAATCTATTCTCAAGTCATAACTCAGAAACTTAAAACTATCTTTTACCTGAGTAAAGTCGTCTGCCAGTGTGAAGATTTCATAGAGTGTTACTCTTATTCCTTTTCACACAACCCCAACAGAGAACTAAACCATTTATCATCTCTGTAATTTGTACTTCATCTTTCTACCCACTCTTAGCGAAGAGACTTTGTAGAAACCCAAAACCTTCTTGTAAAAGAACTGGGAGTAGTCCTGGCCAATACTAAAAATGAGAAGTCCTCATAGAATACTTGTAAATGAATAGTCCTCAGAATACTGGGAGAAGTCCTGGAAAATACTTGTACTATTTTGTGAAAATAGTGAAAATCTTGGTGAAGCCAAGGACTAGACGTAGCCCTGTCGATTAAGGGGGTGAACCAGGATAAATACTTTGTGTGCTTTACTTTTCAGCCTTAAGTTATTTTCCGCTGCACTTACTCGCGAAAAATATTTTAAACTAATAACTTTTTTTTACTGAAAAGAATTTTAAAAATCACACACACAATTCCAAACCCCATTTCTTATGTGTTTTATTATAGCTTCCAAGTTGCTATGCTTCTCTTTTTAACCTCCCAAACGATTCCAATCAGTAAAGGTTGTTTTTTCACGAAATAAAACACATTTATAAGCCCGAACGCATCACAGCTGTGGTAAGGATATGCACTGGAGCTGCAATAATAACATGTTATCGCTGGTGCGGTGGGAACGAGTGTTGTAGTTGCAATGGCTTAACAGAGGGTTGGCGCTTCAATAGTGTAATTCATGCCGCTGAGCAATGGTGAGACAGTGAGTTCGCACAGCTGTAATAGGATTCATACTGCAACTGCGGTGGACAACGTTTCTCAAATCTTCTCTATTCTTCACTGCTCCTCATGTCTGAATCACTAATAGCCACTCCAATACTTGGTTTAGTTCAAAACCAACTCAAAGAACACACTTAGACAGGCCTCATTAGTTATCTCAAGTAAGCAGCAGACCATGACAATAGTAAAAACCATAACTAAGCTAAAAATACCTAGAACTCCTAGAAAAATACTAGAAATCACATAAACACTAGACTAATCATGCAAATGAAAATTACACAATAAAATAGATAAAAGCACTAGACTCAGCAATGCAAAGGAAAAAAATAACAAAAGACTTACAAAAGGCCAATATACCCCCGGGTCATCAATAGCCAATCCACATAACGAGACGTCCTAATGAACTGCACATTGAGTAGTCGTTCCACATCTTTGACTTTAGCCAACACCCCTGGGTTGAACCTTCGTGGCGGCTACTTGTGAGGCTTGAAACCTTCTTTGATTGGTAGCTGGTGCCCCACTAAATTTCTGGATAAGCTAGGAATCTCGTGATAGCTCCACGCAAAGTAGTCTTTAAAGTCTCTTATTACCTCCAGTATGATCTTTTTATCATCTAGCAATAAGAGACTACAGATTCTGGTAGTCCTGGGCCCTTTCTCGGTCCCCAGGTTGACATCCTACAATGAGTCCTAAGCCTCGAAGCTAGGAACATGTCTTCTAATCGGAGAAGGGAAGTTCTCCTTCGTTATCTCTCTTTCCCTAGAGGGGTCCGCCGATTCAGTTGGGATGTGCATTAAGTTGGTTATACTATCTAGGACATCATGGAGTACTTTATGGTGTATCTTCAATGTAACCTCCTAAGGGTCATACTTTGGCCTACTTTTATTCTTCTAACTCCTCCATTTCCCTTCAAATCTTTACTGTTAGCATCACTGGCATAACCTTGGGAGTATACAAAGCGGATTCGCCTAGAGAAACATCCGAAGAAAATGGATTTTTATCCACAGGGAACACCTCCATACGGTCACCCACCCAAAAAATCAACAATTGGTGTAACGTAGAAGGTACATACAGGCTCGGGTGAATCCATTCTCTTTCCAACAGGACATTATAGCTAGGCTTTCCATCTACTACAAAAAGGCAGACTGGATGGCCTTGGTTCCTACCGTGAAATCGGACATTTTCATTCTAGTTTCGAGTAGGTCTTGAGTGGATTTGTCCAACTTCCTTAGTGTTGAGAAAAGTATAACATTGAGTACAACCCCTGAATCTACAAAAACCCTCGTCATCGGCCTACGATTATTAGTAGTCGTGACAAACAAAGGCTTAAGATGCTTATCCATTTCCCTCGTAGGCTTCTCGTATGGAATGGCCACCTCATTTTTAGTCACGAGTGATGCCCACTCAGCCTCATCCACAAAAATGACTCCTTCCAAGGCTTTGGCATGCCCCAATAATGAGGCGAATTCATGAGGGATCACCCTAGCAGTTGCCATATATAAGAGGTCGTCATCCTTTAGCAGGGCCTCCAACTCTTCATCGGCAATGGAGAAGTCGAGGTCAAGCCCAGCTTCTTCCCTTCCTAGGTACTGTCTGTACCCTTGGACAAAATTGTTCCTCAGAAACCTCCCCTTTTTCGGGTAGGATTAAATCTTGTTTGGCTATAACCACTTCTCCTACCCAACTTACCTTGTTGATCTCGTGGGAAATCTCTCCATTTTCCTTGGCTGTTTTTACCGAACTGAGCTCCTTGACAGTTTGTTTCATTTTCTGCATGGCTCTAGTCCTCTATCTATGTCTCTTCTGAGAGTGTGACAACAACGTGAGTTCGGGTGGACGGTATTTTCTATTCTTATTGAAAACCCATTTCTCTTCCTCCACCGTTAACTTACGTGTGATCATTTTTCCAGGCTCCAGAGAATCCTTCTCTGTGAGGTAAACCTTCAAAGAGGTTTTTCACTTAAAGGTATTTATCTCAACAATCCTAGTTTCTTGCCTTTGATCAGTTGTCGGATATATTTCTCTAAACTAGTCAGATTTGAGACCTTAGGTATCCAGTTGGCATTGTACCGCGCTCAGAGTTCACGTGTGGTCGGCCCAATCACCCATGGTGCCCCGTCTGTAGGGAACTCTAGCCCATCGAACACGTTCCCCTTGGAACTAGACCCCGAAGCATAAGGTTGAACTTCCTCCTTTTTAACCCACTTCTTCGTTGTTGAGGTCCTCCCTTCAAAGTCCACCATATTAGAAGTAGCTGTTGGGAAAGGGTCAATGTCAATCTTCAAATTTGTTTGTGGCTTGTGTAAAATTCTAAACTGGCCATCCTTGATAGCCTTTTGGACAACATTCCTAAAGACCACGCAGTTAACGATTTAGTGACTATAAGAATTGTGCCACTTACAATACTTCTTCTCCTTAAGCTCTTCGACTGAAGGGACCTTGTGCCCATTTAGTAGTTTAACATGCTAGTCCTTCAAGAGAAAATCAAAGATTTGGTCTTCCTGAGATATGTCAAATACATATTCCTCTCGACTATCCACTTCCTTACCCTTGGAAGGCCTTGTGAAGAAGACCTCTTCCTTAACTTTGGCTGAAGTTATGATGACGACAACGCACATCACAAAAAAAAAAAGAACACTTAAAGGAACCAGCTCACAAACTTCAAGTTCATAAATTAAGGTTCTAGTTTTTGTTTAAGTCTTGTTACTTAGTGTTCTATGATTTATTAAGGTCACATTGCATATGAAGGCTCATAAATAATTAACTAATTGAGTATAGCATGCTTTTACAATTAAAACAAAGTAGAAACACTCAATTAGGCTTTAAAAATTTAATAAACTAAATTCTGGATTTAGTGTAGTCGACTACAGGAGTTGAGTAATCGATTACCACACATGGAAAATAATCGATTACCATAAATCAAGTAATCGACTACATGTTTAAATTTGGCATTTGAACTACAACGACTAGTAGCATAATCGATTACCCACTTGCTGTAATCGATTACCATGTCAGCAGATGTGTCTTTTCATGATTCAATGCATTCTTAAACATTGGGAAAGCATTGCAATGGTTCGTGCATGACCTCTAGTGCCTATAAATAGTCGATTGATGCTCTGAATTCAATGTATAACTTACGTAACTCATAGAGAAATCATTCTGAGCAATTTACTCT
The DNA here is from genome assembly GCA_030819835.1 of Acmispon strigosus. Lineage (NCBI taxonomy): Eukaryota > Viridiplantae > Streptophyta > Magnoliopsida > Fabales > Fabaceae > Acmispon > Acmispon strigosus. The sequence goes on along the minus strand of JAUAMA010000004.1, from coordinate 25,752,671 downwards.
CATTTTCAAAAGAACGCTTATGTAGTTCAATTGTTAAAACTCAGAAAAACTTTGAGCCTTCATTGTGATTTCCTCGAGCATACAAACTAAAACACCCTGATTTGCAGTGCGTTACTGTAGCAAATAAACCGTAAATAAATATGCAGGAGCAATTTAAAAACTTGGGAAAAAGGAGCATTTTTTTTTTTGAAATCATTTTCCTTTTCGCAACATGCCATGCTGAGATGCATTAGTATTATAAATACCTAATTCGCAAATAGCCAAACACATGGCATAAATTGACCGACCAGCAGCTTAGAGATTATTTACAAAACACTTAACTAGGTTTCGAAAACTCTGCTATCAGTTGTAAAAAAACAAACTAAAACTCCTACCTTGATACGTACTCATACAAGACATATTACATAACTAAAAAGCAGCGGAAACAAATCTTCCAGCACTATGCGCCCAACTTCTTGTTATGGTTTCTCCTAGAGCAGCATCCATCTGCATCTTCCGGCTAAAGGCTATCCGGATGGTGACGGATCGCCAGCAATTACACAAAACAAACAAGCAAGGGTCAACTTCAAAAAGAAACAACACATATAACATTTCCTATCTGAGTATACACTACTAACAAATAGATTATCTAAGCAGAGGGACAATCAAATAACATACAAGTTAGTGTTTCTACTAAACCCTCGAAACCCATTAAATTAACATATTCTCCTCTATATGCCTAAGCCATTTGGGTTTTGACAAACGTATCTCACGGTGTCTCTAAGTCGCATCTCGCGAAGGCTTTTTATTTATCCGGATGTAGCGCCAACTCCGATTCGTGGGAGGTGGGACGTTTCCCTAGTGTAGGTATGACAGTGGCTTTCCAACGACCACTGCGATTCGCCACTTCTGCAGGTTCGGCATGAGTTCTCCTGCACCTTATACGTATTCCAAGAAAGGCTCGAGCAACTCTGTATATAGTTACTTACCTCAAGGAACGTATGTCAACCTATCTACCCAATCTAGGTCTTACTTGTCTTTATACATTGCCTAAGTTAGCTTCATAATTTACATGAATTATGTAGAGCATGGGTACATATCTAAATAGATATAAAACATGTGCAGAAATGAGAGCATGCTTACAAGTAACAGTACGGCAAGAACTTCAATAAATTCAAGATGCACATACAAACAACATCAAACAATCCTAATCCAGCATATCAGATGCCTTCAGAGACTTCAATCAAATTCAAGCAAATTAAATTCGGGTCGTTCTTAGAATATAGATACACATATGCTTAATAGCTCATTTAACGAAGTGCCCTTACCGAAGAAACGTTCGATCCAGGTAGTTACGTAAGCTCCGATCGTCCTAGCCGGTCCTAAGTCTCGTAAACCTTCAAGAAACATAGCCTAGCTCAAAATTTGAAACTCAATCCTAAGGTCCTTGCTACTGTGAAGAAGGTCTTGCTCCTGACCCTGGCTTAGGTTTTGATGATGACAAACTCATCGACAAAAAGAAGAAAAGAAGACTTAGAAGAAACTGCGCTATAAAGTTCATCAAATACCTAGAAGTCTAAGTTTAGGTGAGTTATGCTTCTAAAGGTCTATTAAATCATAAAGGCTCTTTAAAACACCTAAACTAATCAAGCTTAATGTTTTCATAACTTAAAAGAAGTAGAAAACCTTAAGCCGATCTTAAAAGATCAAGTTTCTGGAAGATGGACTTCAGTGTAATCGATTGCAGCTTTCTGGTAATCGATTACACATAGGCAAGTAATCGATTATCACTTGCTTGTAATTGATTACATGTTTGAATTTGAAATTCAAACTGAAACGGCTATTAGTGTAATCGATTACACTAAGTGATGTAATCGATTACCCACACGAAAAGTTGCATCTTTTCATGAACCATTGTGTCTCAAACCTTTTGGGAAAGGTTGCATTGGTTCAAGGACGTTTCCCTTGCCTATATAAAGTCCATTTGAGTCCAGAACACAACAACACATGAGAATACAACATTAGGCCAAAGCTTTGTCAAAATTAGTTCATTAAGTCTTTTAGAACTTAAACTTTCAAGAGCCTAAATTCTGAGTTCATGATCTTCATGTTTATAACACTCTAGTTGTTCACATCTTGAGGAACTCAGAATCTTGTTATGCTTAAAAGCCTTAAAGCATAAATTCTCATGATCAATCCTCTTGTATGTTAAAGGATTGATACAGCCAATTGTAAACTCTTCTTCATCTCTTTCTGTTAGATTGAGTATTCACCGTGGATCTCGGTGAAGGGTTGTTAGTACTGAAAGTGGTATACTTTCAGGGTGTTGATTTAAGGTGGTTTAGCCTTCAAGGTCTGAGGGTGGTTTGCCTTCAGGAACTGAAAGTGGTTTACTTTCAGGGGTTGTGGGAAGTGGTATACTTTCACAGGAAATTGATAGAAATTCTTAGGGTCCTTGGTGTAAGAACTTGTAAGAGATTTTTATCAATAGTGGAAAAATCCTCAAGGGATTTTCTTGAGGGACTGGACGTAGCCTTCGGTGGATAGAAGGTGAACCAGGATAAAATTCTGTGTGTGTGAATTCTTCTATCCTTCATCTTTACTTTCAAGCAACGCTTAATTCCGCTGCAATCGTTTTCTTTTACATTTATCTTGAAAGTAAGAAGTTATCAAGGCGAAAATCGGGTAAACCTGATTCACCCCCCCTCTCAGGTTTCTATTTGTACTAACAGCTACTAGTCCTACATGGTTTCTATTCCTTAGACAATGGTCCTAACTCTTAGGAAATAATCTTGGAAGTCAAAAACGTTTTTAAACAACTTTGACGTCCGTTGAAAGAACGCGAAAAAATCTAAGTTAACATCTTCAAATCTTTCCAAAACTCAGAACCTTTAAATAGCATCAAGGCTAGATTCTTACAAATCAATTTGAAGGCCTTAACCAACGTTTTGAATCCAAAAACACACACAAAACCTCAAAGGGTCAATTCTGCCCAAATTCTTTAAATTCACAAAAACTTCCTATTTTTACCAAAAAAGCCATTAAAATACTCAAGCCAATTTCACAAACCAAAACATAACATCTATTTCAATTTTTCTAAACAAATTTTAAGTCTTGAGTTCAAAAATCTTCTAAGTGTCAAAAAACACAAAATTCCATTCCAAAAGAAAATTTTCCAAAACCTAAGTTTCTTTAACTTATCAAAAACCCTAATTAAGCTTTGAGTTACAAAATCCATTTTCCCCAAAATCTCAATTTTCTCTTCCAATTTCATGTTTACCAAAACTTCTAGAAATCAATTTTCTAGGGTTTCAAATAGACAATTTTCTCTAGGCCCTTATGCACTAATTAGGGCAAAACCTTTTCTACCAACCCAAAGCCATTTTCAAGCATTTAAACACACTCAAAGCTAGTTAGAAAATCAATTTTTTCCCTGCCCAAAACAGAAAGTGATTCGGCCAAACACACATAATTCCAAAATCTATTTTTCTTTCAAAACTAACTTGTACACATCAAAGGTAATAAGAAATCTGTGGTGAAACTAAATTTTAAAGTTTGAAAATCACTTATTCAAGTAATCAATTTTCCAAAAACCAAGCTTCCAAGAAAACTAATTAGACAAAACCAAAGATCAATTCAATGGGAATAACTTTCCTAAAGGCAACCCTAGCAAAAGCTCAACTTGAAAATTCTCTAGGGACAAAAACTCAACCAATCAAAATTCTAATCGGTTCAAATTAAAGCCTAAGGTCATTGGAACAACATTAACAAAGGGAGTTCAAGGTTCTAACAACTTCATATAAATCCAAACTCAACCTGTCAAAAATCCGAATCGGTAGAAATGTAGATTGGGATGAGAGGAGTATTTTACCTCAAACCACCAAGTGAAGGAGATGACTGGAAGGGGATGCCATGGTGAGGAGGAGGGGCGGCCACAGAGAGGAGGAGAGAAAGAAGAAGATGATGAATAGTCACTTTTTCTCTCCATTTCTCTCTTAAATCTCACTAAAATGACTTAATGAATGAAAAACAACATGAAACCCTATTTAATGAGGGGGAGGCCGTGGGTTTAGTAGGCCAAGGGGGGCCAAATTTCAATTTTTAATTCACCCTAGGGACCAAAGTGTGAAAGGTAAAAGGTTAAAGTAAAAATCTCTTTTTACTATTTGAGGCCAGGCCAGGGACAAGGCAAGTGAGTGCCTAATTTTGCACCAGTGGATGAAAGACCCAAACATCGACCAAGAGTAGTAAGGGAATACTGAACTGCAGTACCTTTGACAGAAGACTTAATCCCATTTCCTTGAATTTCCAAATTGCAGTAGAAAGTCTTTACTAACTCAGGATAGTAGGGATTATTCAAGGTGATGAATGCATCAAGAGATTGATTTCCGAGAAGGGCAGGAAAGGTGAGACCTGCTTCGATGAACGAATCTAAGTTTCCATAGATGGGTGTTCGAATGGTTTGATGCACAAAATGAGATACAAATCGTGTTCTTTGTTCAGGAGTTGTAAGAAGACGAGAGAAATTCAATGGATGAGAGGGGCAAAAGGCCGGCCGGTGAAAGGAAAGGAGAGGAAGACATGATAGAATTTCGAGAGAGAAAGAGCTGTGGACAAGATCAAGGTTTCAGAATATGATGAACAAGGATTGAAGATGATAGAAATAGGACTTGTAAGAGAATTCCTATTGAAATGTCAAGCTTTGATTATATAACTCGAGTATGTAATCGATTACAGAGGTTGTGTAATCGATTACTGGACGGTTTCTTTGAATTTAAATTTCAAATAAATGGAGGGAAAGAACCTATTTCGTTTCTGTAATCGATTACAACAAGAGAGGTAATCGATTACCTTAAATTTCTAGAGAGGCACGAGGACCAGAGAACTCAGGTTAATCGATTACAGGATATGTGGTAATCGATTACTTAAGACATTTTGCAAGTTCTAAGCTATGAAATTCTATGTAATTGATTACTAGAAGTGATTAATCGAATACTCAAGTGCAAAACCACACAAAACACACATAACTAAAAGTACAGGAAAATAAGAGCTCAGATTCATGCAATCACATATAAGTAATGTTGACATAGAATCATGAAAACAAGCATGTAACTATGTATATTCACACATAATTACACAAATAATCATGCAATGCACATAATCATGTAATTAATCATATAAACATGTAATTAGGCACATAAACACATAATCAGATAAATATCTAATTACATATCATTTTCAGCTATAATGCCTAATTCTCTTCTTATTTTAAAGAAAGAGTCTTTAGGATGAGGTTTAGTAAATATATCAGCCAATTGATTATGTGTATCTACGAAAGAAATCTCAATATCCTTTCTTAAGACATGATCTCGAAGAAAATGATGTCTTATATCAATATGCTTTGTTCGAGAATGCATGATGGGGTTTTTCGTGAGATAAATGGCACTTGTATTGTCACATTTGATTGGGATGTAGCCCAGCTCTAAGCCATAATCATTGAGTTGTTGTTTGAGCCATAAGGTTTGTGCACAACAACTTCCTACAGCAATGTATTCTACTTCAGCAGTACTTAAAGCAACACATGCTTGTTTCTTACAGGACCAAGAAACAAGAGCATTTCCCAACAAGTGACAAGTACCACTTGTGCTCTTTCTTTTAGTTTTACATCCAGCAAAATCTGAATCAGAATATCCAATCAAGTCACAAACACTTCCTTTAGGATACCACGAACCAACATTTGAAGTTCCTTTCAGATATTTGAAAATCCTTTTGATTGAACTCAAATGTGATTCCCTAGGAGATGCTTGATATCTAGCACATAAACACACACTAAACATAATATCAGGTCTACTTGCTGTTAAGTAAAGAAGAGATCTGATCATACCACTATACTTGGTAATGTCTACATGAATACCAGACTCATCTTGATCTAGATAAGTATTAGACCCCATTGGTGTGGCTATGGCCTTGCAATCATCCAAATCATATTTCTTTAAAAGCTCCTTGCAAAAGTTTGATTAGTTGATGAATATTCCATCATGTGATTGCTTAATTTGCAATCCTAGAAAGAAATTTAACTGTCCCATCATAGACATCTCAAATTCCTCTTGCATCATGTTAGAGAAATCCTTACACAGAGATTCGTTAGTTGAACCAAAAATAATATCATCTACATAAATTTGTACCAATAAAGTGTTACCTTTGGTTTTCTTGATAAACAAGGTTGTGTCAGCGTTACCCTTTTGAAATTCTTTTTCACAAAGGAATGTGCTCAATCTGTCATACCATGCTCGAGGGGCTTATTTAAGACCATAGAGTGCTTTCTTTTATTTGAAGACATGTGAAGGGTACTTGGGATCTTTAAATCCTGGAGGTTTCTTCACATATACTTCTTCTTGAATGAATCCGTTTAGGAAAGCACTTTTAAAATCCATTTGATATAATGGAAAGTTTAAAGAATAGGCATAAGCCAATAGAAGTCTTATGGCTTCCAACCTTGCAACTGGTGCATAAGTTTCATCAAAATCAATACCTTCTTCTTGATTATATCCTTGTGCAACCAGTCTTGCTTTGTTTCTGACAATTATACCATTTTCATCCAGTTTATTTCTGAATACCCATTTTGTTCCAATGATATGCTTGTCAGTGGGCTTAGGAACCAATTCCCATACTTGATTTCTTTCAAATTGGTTTAGTTCTTCTTGCATTGCTACAATCCAATACTCATGTTCAAGAGCATCATTCACTTTTGAGGGTTCTATTTGAGATACAAAGGCCATATTCAATACTGAATCATTTAAGCGTAGCCTTGTAGAAACGCCTCTTGAAATATCACCAATGATATTGTCAACTGGATGATCCCTGTGGGTTCTCCATTCTTTTGGAAGTTCATAAGTGGTATCTTCAATATGCTCTCCTTGTACTGAATCTTGATCTTTTTTCTTTTGAGAGTCTTCCTTGATAATGTTATCTTCCTCATCATTATCTGGAAGAATAACTGTATCTTCTTTTGAAGAGTTAGACTCATCAAAGGAAACATGTATGGATTCTTCAGAATAGGTCTAATGAGTACTCTATTGGAAACATAGAAAGCAGTACTTACAGCATCAGCCCAGAAGTATTTTGGAAGGTTAGATTCACTTAGCATGGTCCTTGCTAGTTCTTCAAGTAATCTGTTCTTCCTTTCTACAACACCATTTTGTTGTGGTGTTCTTGAAGCAGAGAAGTTATGTGATATTCCATTCTCATCACATAATTCCTGAAATTGGTGGTTCTGAAATTCTCCACTGTGATCACTTCTAATGGAAGAGATCTTTAAGGCCTTTTCATTTTGAACAAGCCTTGCATATCTTTTGAATGCATTGAAGGCTTCATTCTTATGAGGCAAGAATAATGTCCCGGTAAATCTAGAAAAATCATCAACAATAACAAGGGCATAATAATTACCTCCAAACCTCTAAGTCCTTGATGGCCCAAACAAATCCATGTGATGTAATTGGAGGGGTCTTTTAGTTGAGACTATATTCTTTGGTTTGAAAGATATTCTGGTTTGCTTCCACTTTTAACATGCATCACAAAGCTTGTCTTTCTCAAATCTTATTTTTGGAAGACCAACAACCAGATCATGTTTGACAAGTTTATTTAAATGATCTATGTGTATATGAGCCAGTCTTCTATGCTAGAGCCATGATTCATTGTTGTTCTTGGCCAGCAAGCATCTAACATTTGGTGGAATTTCATCCAAGGATATCATGAAGACCTTATTGACTTTATATGCGGAAAACTTGATTTCTTTAGTTTTCACATCCTTTACCACACACATATCATTAATGAACCCAACTTTCAAACCTTTGTCACAAAGTTGACTGATACTTAGAAGATTATGCATCAAACCATCAACATATAGGACCTTGTCAATGACAGTTTGTCTCCAGTCATGTGTGATGAGCAGCCACTATCAAGATATCATAAGTCCTTTGCTGCTTTCATGCACACCTACATGACAAAATTCAGACATGGGAATTAGGAACCCAATTTTCTTTGGGTCTTTCTATGTTAGTAATCTTCTTAACCCATATATATTCCTTGTTTGGTACTCCAACATTTTTGTAATAACATCTACTTGGGGTATGTCCTATTTTGTTACAATAAGTACATGTATATTTGTTGTAATCTGATGTTTTCCTAGGAGAAGGATTGATCTTCTTAGGAGGTCTATGATAATTATTCTTCCTATTGTTCATACTCCTAAAAGAACTAGTCTTAGTATTTTCAGAAGATCCTTCCACTTTGTTTGGATTCACAAAGATGGTTTTCTTAACTTCTGTTGTCTTTGGATGAGATGTATATCCTAGACCAACCTTATTGTTTGAGTGTCTTTGCATACTTAGAATATCATCTAACTTCTGTTTTCCTTTGTTGAAGTTGTGAACCCTTTGTTGAAGACTATCTATCTTCTCTTCTAAAGAACTACATTTAGTGCACTCATGTGGAATATCCAACTTAGATTTCACTATGTCTAGTTCTTCCTGTAGATTTCTACACTTATTTTCTAAAGATGAAATTATAGCATTCTGCTTACTACTAATTTTAGAAAAACATTGACATAACTTAAACACATTCTCTATAGCAAACTCTAGATCATGAAATGAAATGACATTATCATTTACCTGGATATCCTCAGCATCTGAATCATGTGAAGCCATTAATGCAACTTGTGCTTCTTCTTTATCAGAATCGGATGATGAACTTACTTCATTTTCATCCCAGGAAATGTATGCTCTTCGTGTAGTTTGATCTTTCTTTTCAAACTTGTCCTTCAAACCATGTTTCTTCTTTTGAAGATTTGGACATTCCAACTTGATGTGTCCAGGTTTTCCACATTCGAAGCATGTGAACTTTTGAGAAGAGGAGGACTCATTATTCCTTTGGAAAGTTCTGTTATTGTAAAATTTCATACCTTTTCTTTTGAGAAACTTTCCAAGGTTCTTCACTAGAAGATTCATATTCTCATTCTCTTCCTCTTGAGAATCTGCATCATAATCATCCTTGATGCTTTCTTTGGCCTTTAAAGAGATGGATCGATATTTCTTCTCCTGTTGTTCATGTTCCTCCAAACGATTCAATTTCAATTCGTGTTCTTGGTGTTTTCCAAAGAGAGTTGCAAGAGTCATATTAGACAAACTCTTTTTTTCTGAAATTGCCGTAACCTTTGGTTGCCATGCTCTTGTGAGTGATCTTAGAACTTTCATGTTCAAGTCACTATTGGAAAATTTTTTACCAAGTGCAATCAAATGGTTAGTCAAATGAGAGAATCGTTTTTGCATATCCAATACATTTTCTCCTGGAAGCATTCTGAACATTTCATATTCTTGAGATAGGGTATTGATTTTTTATCTCTTGACTTCATCTGTTCCTTCATGAGTTACCATCAAAGTATCCCATATTTCTTTTGATGTTGTGCATGTTGAAACTCTGAAAAACTCAACCATGCCAAGAGCAGATGTAAGAATATTCATTCCTTTGAGATCATACCGAACCTTCTTCTTTTCTTCTTCACTCCATGTGTTTTCTGGTTTTGGTTGTCTGCTATCACCCACTTCATTCATAGGTATAAACGGACCTTGTTCAATGGCTTTCCATATTTACACGTCTAATGACCTTATAAAGATTTTCATCTTGATCTTCCAGAAGTCATAGTGGTCTCCATTGAAGTATGGTGGCCTGTTTTTGTTGAATCCCTCACTAGTTCCATGACTAGAAGAGGATGCCATCTTCTCCCGGATCTTAGGAGTAAATTACCTAAACTTATGCTCTGATACCAATTGTTAGCCTAGATAGCAACTTGAGAGGGGGGTGAATCAGGTTTATCCGATTTTCGCCTTGATACCTTCTTACTTTCAAGATAAATATAAATACAAACGAGTGCAGTGGAAATGAACGTTGCTTGAAAGTAAAGATGAAGGGTAGAAGAATGCACACACAAAGTTTTATCCTGGTTCACCTTCTATCCATCGAAGGCTACGTCCAGTCCCTCAAGAAAACCCCTTGAGGATTTTTCCACTATTGATAAAAATCTCTTACAAGTCCTTACACCAAGTACCTTAAGAATTTCTATCAACCACCTGTGAAAGCACACCACTTTCAACAGCCCCTGAAAGCAAACCACTTTCAGTTCCTGAAAGCAAACCACTTTCAGTTCCTGAAAGCAAACCACTTTCAGACCCTGAAGGCAAACCACCTTCAGTCCACACCCTGAAAGCACACCACTTTCAGTACAACAACCCTTCACCGAACCCTACGGTGAATACACAATCTATCAGAATGAGATGAAGAAGAGTTTACAGTTGGCTGTATCAATCCTTTAACATACAAGTGGATTGATCATGAGAATTGTGCTTTAAGGCTCTTAAGCATAAGAAGACTCTCTTGGTTTTGAGTTCTTCAAGATATGAACAACTAAGGTGTTCTCTTAAACAATGAAGAACATGAACTCATAACTTAGGCTCTTTGAAAGTTTAAGTATCAAAGGCTAATTTAACATGAATGAACAATTTGACAAAGCTTTGGCCTAATTCGTGTATTCTCATGTGTTGTTTGTTTCTGGACTCAAATGGACTTTATATAGGCATTAGGAAACGTCCTTGAACCAATGCAACCCTTTCCAAAAGGTTTGAGACACAATGGTTCATGAAAAGATGCAACTTTTCGAGCATGTAATCGATTACATTACTTAGGTAATCGATTACACTAAATGGTCGTTGCTGTTTGAATTTCAAATTCAAAGATGTAATCGATTACTTGCCTATGTGTAATCGATTACCAAAAGGGTGTAATCGATTACACTCAAGTCCAATTTCCAGAAACTTGAACTTTTAAGATCGGCTTGAGTTTTTCTACTTCTTTTATCTTATGAAAACATTGAACTCAATTAGCTTAGGTATTTTAAAGAGCCTTTATACTCGAGAAGCCTTTAGAAGCATAACTCACCTTTACTAAGACTTTAGCAGATGTTGATGTTAGTACAGATAGCAACCTGAGAGGGGGAGGGGGTGAATCAGAGTTGCCCCGATTTTCGCCTTATTGAAAATATTACTTTCAAGATAATGATGATCACGAAACGGTAGTTGTGATTGCAGCGGAATTGAATGTTGCTTGAAAGTAAAGATGAAGGATAGAAGAATTCACACACAGAATTTTATCCGGGTTCACCTTCTATCCACCGAAGGCTACGTCCAGTCCCTCAAGAAAACCCCTTGAGGATTTTTCCACTATTGATAAAAATCTCTTACAAGTTCTTATCCCAAGGACCCTAAGAATTTCTATCAATTTCCTGCGAAAGCAAACCACTTTCCACAGCCCCTGAAAGCAAACCACTTTCAGTTCCTGAAGGCAAACCACCCTCAGACCTTGAAGGCTAAACCACCATCAATCAACACCCTGAAAGTATACCACTTTCAGTACCAACAACCGTTCACCGAAAATTACGGTGAATACTCGATCTTACAGAAAGAGATGAAGAAGAGTTTACAATTGGCTGAATCAATCCTTTAACATACAAGTGGATTGATCATGAGAATTTATGCTTTAAGGCTTTTAAGCATAATAGGATTCTGAGTTCCTCAAGATATGAACAACTAAAGTGTTCTTATAAACATGAAGATCATGAACTCAGAATTTAGGCTCTTGAAAGTTTAAGTTCTAAAAGATGAACTAATTTTGACAAAGCTTTGGCCTAATGTTGTATTCTCATGTGTTGTTGTGTTCTGGACTCAAATGGACTTTATATAGGCAAGGGAAACGTCCTTGAACCATCACAACCCTTTCCAAAAGGTTTGGGACACAATGGTTCATGAAAAGATGCAACTTTTCGTTCTGGTAATCGATTACATCATATAGTGTAATCGATTACACTAATAGCCATTTCAGTTTGAATTTCAAATTCAAACATGTAATCGATTACAAGCAATGGGTAATCGATTACTTGCCTAGGTGTAATCGATTACCAGAAGACTGAAATCGATTACACTAAAGTCCAACTTCCAGAAACTTGATCCTTTGAGATCGGCTTAAGGTTTTGTACTTCTTTGAAGTTATGAAAACACTTAGCTTGATTAGTTTAGGTGTTTTAAAGAGCCTTTATGCTTTAATAGACCTTTAGAAGCATAACTCACCTAAACTAGGACTTCTAGGTATTTGATAAACTTTGTAGCGTTGTTTCCTCTAAGTCTTCGTTTCTTCTTTTTGTCGATGAGTTTGTCATCATCAAAACCTCAGCCAGGGTCAGGAGCAAGACCTTCTTCACAATCTCCCCCTTTTTGATGATGGCAAACACATTCTTGATACTTGAAGATCATATATGCATTTTTGTTGAGAAACTCCCCCTGTTTGATGTAATCCAGTATTTCTCCCCCTTTCTAATTCACTTGTTGAATTCCTGCATATAATCTTTAAGAGCACAGAACCTTTCTCCCCCTTTTGACTTCATCAAAAAGAAGAAAAGGCCAAAAACAGGCATACATCCATACAAGTATATAGTTTGAAAAAAAAAGCATAGGGGTATGGGGTATAGAAATGATAAAACCATAACCATACAAACATCTGATATAGAAATGAAGAAAGTGCAAGAACCACAGAGTACACACTGAAAAAAATATTACAGACATCAAAAGTGAACGGGAAACTAGCCTAGAAAACTAAGAATCATCTGACACGTCTTCATCATCCGTCGAAGGATCAATGCCGTCATAATGAAGCAACCATGAAAGAGTATCAATCCCATAGTCATGAAATAGTCCTAGATGGGACAGAATCTTTGTATCAACACATTTGTAGTTTGAGGACCGGACAACGGAAAGGTTAGAGATGGATACGCCGGAATGAAGGAGAAGACGAGTGATAATAGGCGTGTACGGAAAAGACTGTGCTTCATCTCTGCATGTGAGCATATGATGCATCACCACGAAAGTCCAGTTGATGGCATGACAATTAAGGATGCCATACAAAATTTGTAGTTCTAACTCACTAATGTGAGCAAGAAGATCTTCCTGAGGCAAAAGAATCTGATGAATGATGTAATGAAGCAAGTGGTTGGTGGTGGTAAGGACATCAACATGAAAAGGACAGGATTTGGTACGAGGTGGATGAAGTTTCTTTATCTCAGAAGGAGTAAAGCGACATAAAGTGTGATAAAACGACTCGGAATTATAGTCTGGCCAGGGGCATGGCAAATGGTTTCCTAACTTTGCACCATAGGTTGGAAGACCCAAATATCTGCCGAGAGATATAAGGGAGCACTGAACAGTAGACCCTTTAACAGACGATTTAATGCCAGTGCCTTGAACTTCCAAGTTGCAATAGAAGACTTTGACTAACTCTGGATAGTAGGGAGAGGTTGATGTGATAAAATCATCGAGATATTGATTCCCGAGTAAAGCAGGAAAGGTTAGGCCGGTTTAAATGAAGGAGTTTAGGTCGGCATAGGTTGGGGTTCGAACAGTTTGGTTGACAAAGTGAGAGATGAATCGAGTTTTCTCTTCAGAAGTTGGAAGAAGGCGAGAGAGATTCACGGGATGATGAGGATGAAGAGCCGAAGACAGGAATGAGGAGGAATACATGGTTAATTCACAGTTTCAAGGATGATTCGTTTTTGGAAGGCATATGTGATCAACACTTAACGCTATGAATATATAGCTCCTTCGTGTAATCGATTACTACGGTTGAGTAATCGATTACAGATCAGTTATCCGGAATTCAAATTTCAAAAACTGGAGGGAAATTTGAAATTCTGGTAGTTTGTCGAGCAGGTAATCGATTACAACAGTTAGGGTAATCGATTACAACAGTTGGAAATTTGAAAATTTTCAAATTTTGAACATGTAATCGATTATTGAAGTTATGGTAATCGATTACGTAAAGGTTTCTAAAAGGCACGAGGACTGAGAGCAGGGATAATCGATTACAGGACCTATGGTAATCGATTACTAGGACATTTTTATAAGTTCTAACCTATAAAGGCCTATGTAACATATTTCTAAAAGAACATTTAAGCACATACTCATATAATATCACAAAGATTATGCAAATAACATGTTACTTTAAATGTCATGCTCATCTAATATGCCTAATTCTCTTCTTATTTTAAAGAAAGAGTCTTTAGGATGAGGTTTAGTAAATATATCAGCCAATTGATTATGTGTATCTACGAAAGAAATCTCAATATCCTTTCTTATGACATGATCTCGAAGAAAATGATGTCTTATATCAATATGCTTTGTTCGAGAATGCATGATGGGGTTTTTCGTGAGATAAATGGCACTTGTATTGTCACATTTGATTGGGATGCAGCCCAGCTCTAAGCCATAATCATTGAGTTGTTGTTTGAGCCATAAGGTTTGTGCACAACAACTTCCTGCAGCAATGTATTCTGCTTCAGCAGTACTTAGAGCAACACATGCTTGTTTCTTACAAGACCAAGATACAAGGGCATTTCCTAACAAGTGACAAGTACCACTTGTACTTTTTCTTTCAGTTTTACAACCAGCGTAATCAGAATCAGAATATCCAATCAAATCACAAACACTCCCTTTGGGATACCACAAACCAACATTTGTAGTTCCTCTCAAGTATTTGGAAATCCGTTTGACGGAACTCAAATGTGATTCCCTAGGAGATGCTTGATATCTAGCACATAGACACACACTAAACATAATATCAGGTCTACTTGCAGTTAAGTATAGAAGAGATCCGATCATACCTCTATATTTGGTAATGTCTACTTGAACACCGGATTCATCTTGATCTAGATATGTGTTAGACCCTATTGGTGTGGCTATAGCTTTGCAATCATCCAAATCACATTTCTTTAATAATTCCTTGCAAAACTTTGATTGATTGATGAATATTCCATCATGTAATTGCTTAATTTGCAATCCTAGAAAGAAATTTAACTTTCCCATCATGGACATCTCAAATTCTTCTTGCATCATGTTAGAAAAATCCTTACAAAGAGATTCGTTAGTTGCACCAAAAATAATATCATCTACATATATTTGAACTAATAAAGTATTACCTTGGTTTTCTTGATAAACAAGGTTGTGTCGGCCTTACCCTTTTGGAATCCTTTCTCACAAAGGAATGTGCTTAATCTATCATACCATGCACGAGGGGCTTGCTTAAGACCATAAAGTGCCTTCTTTAATCTGAAGACATGTGAAGGAAACTTGGGATCTTCAAATCCTGGAGGTTGCTTCACATAGACTTCTTCTTGAATGTATCCGTTCAGGAAAGCACTTTTGACATCCATTTGATATAATGGAAAATTTAGAGAGCAAGCATAAGCCAACAGAAGTCTTATGGCTTCCAACCTTGCTACTGGTGCATAGGTTTCATCAAAATCTATGCCTTCTTCTTGATTATAACCTTGTGCAACTAACCTTGCTTTGTTCCTAACTATGATACCATTTTCATCTAACTTATTCCTAAATACCCACTTTGTTCCAATAACATGCTTATCGCTAGGCTTAGGAACAAGTTCCCAAACTTGATTCCTTTCAAATTGATTTAGTTCTTCCTGCATTTCCACTATCCAATACTCATCCTCCAGAGCATCATTTACTTTTGAGGGTTCTATTTGAGAGACAAAGGCCTTATTCAAAACTGAATCATTTAAGCGTAGCCTTGTAGAAACGCCTCTAGAAATATCACCAATGATATTATCAACTGGATGATCCCTATGGATTCTCCATTCCTTTGGAAGTTGATAAGTGTCATCTTCAATGTGCTCTCCTTGTATTGAATTTTGATCTCTTTCCTTTTGAGAATCTTCATTGATAATGACATCTTCTTCTTCATTAACTAGTAGATTGACTATATCTTCTCTTGAAGATTTAGATTCATCAAAAGAGACATGTATGGATTCTTCCACAGATAGAGTTTTCTTGCTAAAGACTCTATATGCTTTGCTTGTTAGAGAATAACCAAGGAATATACCTTCATCAGATTTTTCATCAAACTTACCAAGGTTTTCCTTTCCATTATTCAAGACAAAGCATTTGGATCCAAAAGCATGTAGATGAGAGATATTTGGTTTCCTTCCTTTGTAGAGTTCATAGGGGGTTTTCTTCAGAATTGGTCTAATAAGAACTCTATTGGAAACATAGCAAGCAGTACTTACAGCATCAGCCCATAAATATTTAGGAAGGCTTGATTCACTTAGCATGGTTCTTGCTAATTCCTCAAGTAATCTGTTCTTCCTTTCTACAACACCATTTTGTTGTGGTGTTCTCGGAGTAGAGAAATTATGTGATATTCCATTTTCATTACATAGTTCTTGAAATTGTTGATTCTGAAATTCTCCACCATGATCACTTCTAATAGAAGAGATCTTTAAAGACTTCTCATTTTGAACTAGCCTTGCATATCTTTTAAATGCGTTGAAGGCTTCATTCTTATGAGGCAAAAATAATGTCCATGTAAATCTAGAGAAATCATCAACAATAACAAGTGCATAGAAATTACCTCCGAGGCTTTTTGTTCTTGAAGATCCGAACAAATCCATATGTAGCAATTGAAGGGGCCTTGAAGTCGAAACTATGTTCTTTGGTTTGAAAGACGTTCTGGTTTGCTTCCCTTTTTGACATGCATCACAAAGCTTGTCTTTTTCGAATCTTATCTTTGGAAGCCCAACAACTAGATCATGCTTGACTAGTTTGTTTAAATGATCTATGTGTATATGAGCAAGTCTTCTATGCCATAGCCATGAATCACTATTATTCTTGGCCAAAAGACATCTTACGTTTTGTGGAATTTCTTCCAAGGAGATCATGAAGACTTTATTTACTTTATACCCAGAAAACTTAACTTCTTTAGTTTTCACATATTTTACTACACATATATCATCAATGAAACCAACTTTCAAACCTTTGTCACACAGTTGACTGATACTCAGAAGATTATGCATCAAACCATCAACGTAAAGAACTTGATCGATGACTGTTTGAGGGGGTGTGCCTATTCTTCCAATACCGAGTATATTTCCCTTTTGATTGTTTCCATATGTGACAAAAGCTTTTTCCCTAGGTATAAGAAAAGAAAACTTGGTTTTGTCTCATGTCATGTGTGATGAGCAGCCACTATCAAGATACCATAAATCCTTTGCTGCTTTCATACACACCTACATGACAAAGCTCAGACATGGGTATTAGGAACCCAACAAGTTTTGGGTCCTTCTAAGTTAACATCCTTTCTACCCCATATGTATTCCCTATTCGGTACTCCAACATTTTTGTAATAACATCTACTAGGGGTATGACCTATTTTGTTACAATAAGTACAGGAATAATTATTGTAACTAGATGTTTGCCTAGGAGTGAGATGCATCTTCTTAGGAGGTTTATGAGGATTAATTTTCCTATTGTTTATTCTCCTAAAAGATTTGGTCTTAGTGTCTTTAGAAAATCCTTCCATATTGTTTGGTTTTACAAACACGGTTTTCTTGACTTCTGATAATGAATCGCAAGTGCACGATTGAACTATCGCGTAATAAAAAGATCGAACCCAAGGGATAGGTGTTCTTATTATTATAAAATTTAGTACTAAAACAGAAAAAATAAAGGATGAATATTTGTTGTTGATTTGAGAACTAGAAAGGAACAATAGCATAAAATAACAAGAAAAAGAGATGATGAACATTAAGCTCTTGGGTTGGTTTACATAGTCTATAAAAACATGCTAGAAATTTCCTACTAAATTCCTGAATTATAAAACCATTATCATGATGCTATAGCCTAGTGTAACTACAAGTTAATTTCTTAAGCATTGTAGATCTTTCTTTTTAATTACTAAACCCAATTCCTTGGCACCTAGTTAACTAAAGAAGAAGATGAAGAAGATGAAGAAGATGTTCAGGCCAACATAAAGTTACGTCCTTCCTAATTCCTTAGCGAAGTATACTTATAACCTTTTTTATTACCTAGTTCCCTTACTACTCACCAAATGGCCTTATGTAATAAGTAATAAGTAATAAGCAAAACCTCTTGGGATCCACAAGATAGAAATTAAGCATAAGGTAATAAAACATGAATGGAAATAAAATTCAGAAATGTAAGAAATAACTAGAACATGTATTATAAACTAAAACAACCCAAAAACTTAAAGAAGAATTTAGCCAAGCATGGCTAAAGGAGACATTGAATTACCCTGGATAGGAGCTCAAATATGGCTTCCCACAAGTCCTAGGAACAATGCTCAAGAGGGAGAAAGAGAGAATACTTGTTGTATTCTAAGTAGGTGTGCTTTACAAGTGAAGAAAAGGGTCCTATTTATAGTAAAATTCCAGCCTCCAGCGCTTGAGCGCTGGCATTCCCAACGCATGGGCGCTAGGATGCATTAAAAATCCACTTTCTGTCCGAGGCCCAGCGCTTGAGCGCTGGCTTTCCAACGCTTGGGCGCTGGGTCAACATCTGACTCATCAGCCAGTCAGAACCCCAGCGCTGGAGCGCTGGGATCCCAACGCTGGAGCGTTGGGACGCTGCTTCTTCGTCTTCAAGCTTTTTCTTCCTTCTTCATTCATGGTAGTGGGTTTTTATTGCCATAAAATGCCACTACTCAGCCTTGTTTAATTCTGAAACCTTTCCTCCACTAACATCAATTCCTTAAACATTATTTTCCATGTGCTAATTAGAGAGTGATTCTTCATATTCCTCTTTTCCACTTTGGTCCTCTCTTGGTTAGCACTTCAATTCAAGTCCTCATATCCTCTCAATCTTCACTTTAAGTCCTCCACTCTTGAACTTTTACAATTTGGTCCCTGACTTCCTGAAACTTTACACATTGGTCCCTGGACAAAAATGATAACTAAACCAGCTTTTCCTAAAAATATAAAATTGCTATAAAAATTCCTAAAAATATAAAATAAAGCTAGAAAATCTAATAAAATTTAAACTACATGCAAAATGCAAAATAAATATAAAATCTACATAAAAAGAATAAAAATCCTATATGAGACTCAAAAATAATAAAATAAAAAGACTAAAAACAACCTAAAAACATCATATAATATCCACTCATCACACCACTATACCCAACGACAGCTTGTCCTCAAGCGACAAAACTTAAAGAGAAACTCGTCCCTAAGTTTTGAGAAAGTTTATCTGATTAAAACTTTGAAGCACAAAAACCTTTCCAAGAAAGCTTAGCAGATAAGGAAGACATGCATGTTTTACAGATAAAGAATCAAGAAAGTTAGGCTTGGCTTTTAACATGTTTGAGTTCGTCAATTAAGCTCACAAAATGATATTCTCCATGAAAAACAAGA
This sequence comes from Acmispon strigosus, assembly GCA_030819835.1. Classification (NCBI taxonomy): domain Eukaryota; kingdom Viridiplantae; phylum Streptophyta; class Magnoliopsida; order Fabales; family Fabaceae; genus Acmispon; species Acmispon strigosus. The sequence goes on along the minus strand of JAUAMA010000004.1, from coordinate 25,733,377 downwards.
AAGCTCAATAATTCTGCCTATCATTCAAATCAAAACTGAAATAAAGCAACCAAGTGATTTTGAAGAGATTTTGAAGGTTGTAACTTGGCCAAAGGGATGAAAAATTTAAGGTGTGGATTTCAAGAAATTGGCAACTCTAGTGGCTGACTCAGAAATTGTTGTTAAGTGATTTTTCCTTGACTAAGAGCTCAACAATTCACACAAGGGTTCTCTCAATTTTTCTCTTCTCTTTTTTTTTTGAACAAAGTAGTGGAATGTATGGGATGAATGACTTGAATTTTACTCCCCTCATACTCTTTCTCACCCCACCACTTCATTATTTTTTCTAAGGCACATACCTTATTTTTTCAATTTTTTCCTTCATCTTTTTTTTTTAGAGAGAAACCCACAAACATAGCTTTAACAATTCAGCACATGAATCACAATAACAACTTTAAGAATTATCACACAAAGTAGGCTCCAAAGAATGACTCTTTTAAGGCTCAAAAGGGGCTACTAGTGGATATAATATTTCAAGCAAAAATCTGAGTTTTCAAAAATGGCTATAATCTCTTCTCAACTCACAAAGTATACAAAACTCCAATCAACATGCAACACAAGGCAGAAAAATTTCACAATCATGCATTCAGAGACCTCTGCTCTCAGAAAAAGATAGGGTAAGTGGTACCCTTTTTAGAACTCAGAAAAACTTTTGCCAACAACCAAAACAATCAAGATATCAAAAATTCTTTCTACAGCATGCAGCATGCAATCCTAACCGCTTCAAAACATATAACCTTTTCAAAAGCAGGTCAATCAGATAAAGCATTCACAAAGCTATAGCAATAATCAGAATGGATAAAATACTCAAGACTCATGCTAAAATAAAACAGAAAAACTAAACTAAAAATAAAACTAAAAACTAAAAAAACTAAGAAGCTGGCATAGTACACAAATTTCCACAAAAGTCCAAGGGAACCTCAATGCAAAAATCAAATTTGAACACTTAAGTTCAAGAGGGTTCTTCCTCCTTTTGGTACCTATCCTGTAACATTGAACAAACAAAAGTCTCACAAGCAGAAGCTTGCTTGACTTGTTAGTCCCAAAACAGCACATATAAGAATATGGGTTGAAAAATTGTGTCCACCTTAAAAACAAGAATCTTTGAGTTCCCAAAAATCAAAACCAGTGTAGAAACAAGGGAAAACTCAAAGAATCTAAAACCTTTCAGAAAATGGTGAACACAAAATTTTATTAAAAACTAAAAACAGCAAATAAAAACAAAACAGCAAGACTGGCCGAGCTCCAGCGCTAGAGCGTTGGGGATACCAACGCTTGGGCGCTGGAATTAAAAATAAAAACTGGGTGGATTCCAGGGGCCTAGCGCATGAGCGCTAGACATCCAACGCTGGAGCGTTGGGATTAAAATGGAATCAGAGGTGTTAAGCAGGGGCCTAACGCTTGAGCGTTGGCCTCCAGCGCTGGAGTGTTGGCCCCTCCTGCAGCAAAACATAGAATTTTATTTATTTATTTACAAGGATGATGCAGAAAATTAAAAGACAGAAAATTAAACTATTCCTAAGTTGGGTTGTCTCCCAACCAGCTCATTGTTAAGGTCCGAGATAGACCCTTCAAAAATCACTTTTCAACCGGGGTCTATTACAAATTTCATTAGACCCCGCAAATCATGCATATTTTGGCACAAGTACAACATGGTGCCCAATGAATTTTCAGCTTTCAAGGCAACATCAATCAAATTAAAAATGGAAGGAATAAATAAATTTTTCCTTCCTTGTTCTTTGCCTTGCTCTTCTGAACCTATAACATAGGTTCCTTGAGGTTCTTCTTCCTCCATCTCCAATTTGTCTTCAAAGACAAATTCTATAATGAAGGTTTCTTTTACCTCATCTCTTTGAACCACGAGTTCATTTTCATGAACAAGTGGTTGTTGTTCATCCCTGGGCTGCCTCCACAGAATGTCATTCAGCCTCCCTTGCAAGATCATTCTAGCCTTCCATTCCTGCACTCGGTTGGGCAAAGATCCCGAAGCATGCTTGCAATCCAATTCAGAGTAATACTCATCAATTAAATTGAGAGCATCACACTTCTTTTTCTCATCTTCTTTTTTAAGATATGCCTGGATCTTTGCCAGCCATTCTTCAAATGTTCCAGCCATAATTCCTTACAAAAATCAGCAGACAAAATTAGCAGCACCAGTTCACCACAATTTTTTTAATATATTTTTTCCTTTTTTTTTATTATATATAAACAAGAAGCACTAAACAAAATAATAACAAGAACTTGAAAAGAACCTATCCCCGGCAACGGCGCCAAAAACTTGATAATGAAATCGCAAGTGCCCGATTGAACTATCGCGTAATAAAAAGATCGAACCTAAGGGATAGGTGTTCTTATTATTATAAAATTTAGTACTAAAACAGAAAAAATAAAGGATGAATATTTGTTGTTGATTTGAGAACTAGAAAGGAACAATAGCATAAAATAACAAGAAAAAGAGATGATGAACATTAAGCTCTTGGGTTGGTTTACATAGTCTATAAAAACATGCTAGAAATTTCCTACTAAATTCCTGAATTATAAAACCATTATCATGATGCTATAGCCTAGTGTAACTACAAGTTAATTCCTTAAGCATTGTAGATCTTTCTTTTTAATTACTAAACCCAATTCCTTGGCACCTAGTTAACTAAAGAAGAAGATGAAGAAGATGTTCAGGCCAACATAAAGTTACGTCCTTCCTAATTCCTTAGCGAAGTATACTTATAACCTTTTTTATTACCTAGTTCCCTTACTACTCACCAAATGGCCTTATGTAATAAGTAATAAGCAAAACCTCTTGGGATCCACAAGATAGAAATTAAGCATAAGGTAATAAAACATGAATGGAAATAAAATTCAGAAATGTAAGAAATAACTAGATCATGTATTATAAACTAAAACAACCCAAAAACTTAAAGAAGAATTTAGCCAAGCATGGCTAAAGGAGACATTGAATTACCCTGGATAGGAGCTCAAATATGGCTTCCCACAAGTCCTAGGAACAATGCTCAAGAGGGAGAAAGAGAGAATACTTGTTGTATTCTAAGTAGGTGTGCTTTACAAGTGAAGAAAAGGGTCCTATTTATAGTAAAATTCCAGCCTCCAGCGCTTGAGCGCTGGCATTCCCAACGCATGGGCGCTAGGATGCATTAAAAATCCACTTTCTGTCCGAGGCCCAGCGCTTGAGCGCTGGCTTTCCAACGCTTGGGCGCTGGGTCAACATCTGACTCATCAGCCAGTCAGAACCCCAGCGCTGGAGTGCTGGGATCCCAACGCTGGAGCGTTGGGACGCTGCTTCTTCGTCTTCAAGCTTTTTCTTCCTTCTTCATTCATGGTAGTGGGTTTTTATTGCCATAAAATGCCACTACTCAGCCTTGTTTAATTCTGAAACCTTTCCTCCACTAACATCAATTCCTTAAACATTATTTTCCATGTGCTAATTAGAGAGTGATTCTTCATATTCCTCTTTTCCACTTTGGTCCTCTCTTGGTTAGCACTTCAATTCAAGTCCTCATATCCTCTCAATCTTCACTTTAAGTCCTCCACTCTTGAACTTTTACAATTTGGTCCCTGACTTCCTGAAACTTTACACATTGGTCCCTAGACAAAAATGATAACTAAACCAGCTTTTCCTATAAATATAAAATTGCTATAAAAATTCCTAAAAATATAAAATAAAGCTAGAAAATCTAATAAAATTTAAACTACATGCAAAATGCAAAATAAATATAAAATCTACATAAAAAGAATAAAAATCCTATATGAGACTCAAAAATAATAAAATAAAAAGACTAAAAACAACCTAAACTTCTGAATCATGTGAGGCCATCAATGCGACTTGTGCTTCTTCTTTGTCAGTGTCTGATGATGAAATTACTTCATTATCATCCCAAGCCAAGTATGCTCTTCGTGTGGGTTGAGCCTTCTTTTCGAATTTTTCTCTTAGACCATGTTTCTTCTTTTGAAGATTTGGACAATCCGACTTGAAGTGTCCAGGCTTGCCACATTCGAAGCATGTGATCTTTTGAGAGGAAGAAGACTCATTGTTTCTTTGGAAAGATTTGTTGTTGTTAAATTTCACACCTTTTCTTTTAAGAAACTTTCCAAAGTTCTTTACTAGAAGATTCACATTCCCATTGTCTTCTTCAGAATCTGCATCATAATCTTCTTTGATGCTTTCTTTTTCCTTTAGGGAAATGGATCGATACTTCTTCTCATGTTGTTCATGCTCTTCTAAACGATTCAATTCCAACTCGTGTTCTTGGAGTTTTCCAAAAAGAGTTGCAAGAGTCATTTTTGATAAACTCTTCTTCTCTGAGATGGCTGTAACTTTTGGTTGCCATACTCTTGTAAGTGATCTTAGAACTTTCATGTTCAAGTCACTGTTTGAAAATTGTTTGCCAAGAGCAATCAAATGATTAATCAAATGAGTGAATCGATTTTGCATATCTAATACCTTCTCTCCTGGAAGCATTATGAACATTTCATATTCTTGAGATAGAGTATTGATCTTTGATCTCTTAACTTCATCTATTCCTTCATGAGTCACCATCAATGTATCCCATATTTCTTTCGATGAAGTGCACGTTGATACTCTGAAAAACTCATCCATGCCAAGAGCAGATGTAAGAATGTTCATTCCTTTGAGATCATATTGAACCTTCTTCTTTTCTTCTTCACTCCAAGTACTTTCTGGTTTTGGTTGTGAACTTCCTTCTACTTCTGCTACAGGCACAAAGGGACCTTCTTCAATGGCTTTCCAAATTCCTGCATCTAATGACTTCATGAATATTTTCATCTTGATTTTCCAGAAGTCATAGTGTTCTCCATTGAAGAATGGTGGCCTGTTTATGTTGAATCCTTCACTGGTTCCATGATTGGAAGAGGATGCCATCTTTTCCCGGATCTTAGGAATAACTTACCTAAACTTCCGCTCTAATACCAATTGTTAGTATAGATAGCAACCTGAGAGAGGGGGGGGGGGGGCGAATCAGAGTTGCCCCGATTTTCACCTTATTGAAAATATTACTTTCAAGATAATGATGATCACGAAACGGTAGTTGTGATTGCAGCGGAATTGAATGTTACTTGAAAGTAAAGATGAAGGATAGAAGAATTCACACACAGAATTTTATCCTGGTTTACCTTCTATCCACCGAAGGCTACGTCCAGTCCCTCAAGAAAACCCCTTGAGGATTTTTCCACTATTGATAAGAATCTCTTACAAGTTCTTATCCCAAGGACCCTAAGAATTTCTATCAATTTCCTGTGAAAGCAAACCACTTTCCACAGCCCCTGAAAGCAAACCACTTTAAGTTCCTGAAGGCAAACCACCCTCAGACCTTGAAGGCTAAACCACCTTCAATCAACACCCTGAAAGTATACCACTTTCAGTACCAACAACCCTTCACCGAAAACTACGGTGAATACTCAATCTTACAGAAAGAGATGAAGAAGAGTTTACAATTGGCTGAATCAATCCTTTAACATACAAGTGGATTGATCATGAGAATTTATGCTTTAAGGCTTTTAAGCATAATAGGATTCTGAGTTCCTCAAGATATGAACAACTAAAGTGTTCTTATAAACATGAAGATCATGAGCTCAGAATTTAGGCTCTTGAAAGTTTAAGTTCTATTCTATTGTGTTGTTGTGTTCTGGACTCAAATGGACTTTATATAGGCAAGGGAAACGTCCTTGAACCATCACAACCCTTTCCAAAAGTTTTGGGACACAATGGTTCATGAAAAGATGCAACTTTTCGTTCTGGTAATCGATTACATCATATAGTGTAATCGATTACACTAATAGCCGTTTCAGTTTGAATTTCAAATTCAAACATGTAATCGATTACAAGCAATGGGTAATCGATTACTTGCCTAGGTGTAATCGATTACCAGAAGACTGAAATCGATTACACTAAAGTCCAACTTCCACAAACTTGATCCTTTGAGATCGGCTTAAGGTTTTCTACTTCTTTTAAGTTATGAAAACACTTAGCTTGATTATTTTAGGTGTTTTAAAGAGCCTTTATGCTTTAATAGACCTTTAGAAGCATAACTCACCTAAACTAGGACTTCTAGGTATTTGATAAACTTTGTAGCGCTGTTTCCTCTAAGTCTTCTTTTCTTCTTTTTGTCGATGAGTTTGTCGTCATCAAAACCTCAGCCAAGGTCAGGAGCAAGACCTTCTTCACAGTTGAAACATATTGCACTGTTTCCTCTAAGTCTTCTTTTCTTCTTTTCGTCGATGAGTTTGTCGTCATCAAAACCTTAGCCAGGGTCAGGAACAAGACCTTCTTCACAAAGGTCGTACTTCTTTTCCCTGTTCAGTTTCTTCATTGTCGTTCAGTTGCTTCTTTTCCCACTTAGAGATCAGCTTCTTTGGGACACCAGAGAAATCAACTTTCAGATTCATCTTTTTGACATCCCCAAATCTGATGGGTGTTGGGTAGATGTAGTCGTGGACAATGAATTCATTTTGGAGTTTCTCTTCAGTCACTAGCCCTTTCAACCCCATTATCTTCGTAATGAGAGCTCCCTAGGGAAGGTTAGATACCGAACTCTCAATAGTTACTACCATGTGGTGAAAAATCAAAGAGGGAAGATTGATCTTTCGCATGTTAATCATCTGGTAAAGTGCCCAGTGAGACAGTTTATTCACAAGATCACGAGCTCCCTCTTTAGGAATAACAATCTTACTGAGAATGTCATGTGGAAACTTGTATTCTTCAACTAGATTACTAACATAGTTCCCATGTATCTTAGTGTCCTCCTTCCAAATGCAGTTGCTGTTTATGGCTGAGATTTCCCACTTTGGGGAGTAATGAACTCCTTCATTTACGTCCACCTCTAGTGCAAGAGCAATGTCTCCAGGACAGATGTCCGTTATCATTCTCATGCATCTGCTCACGATGGACATATGACTTTTCTTCACAGCGCACTCATAGAATTCCTTTACCAGTTGTTCAAGAGCGGGAGTCTTTGAGACTTTCATGAGTCGCTCCCAGTCTTGAAACAATACGAGGTTCAATCCGGCAACTTTGGCGTGCTTGAAACGATGAAGCTCAAGATACCTGGGTGACACAAGTTCCCTTTCACCTAGGTCAGAAAATTTTTGTGCCCCAATCTTCTGCACTTGTTCGCGATGATTAGCGGCAATGTTCTTTCTTCTCAGCTCAAGGACAGCCTCTTGCGCTTGAGTGAGCTTGGGCTTGGCAGCGGTTTGCTTCTTTGGGGCCATTGGAGAGTTCTGCAGAGAGGGGTTAGAAAAAGCAAGCAAAGGATAGCAAAGGGTTCGGATGCAAGTGAGTGAGTTGTGAGTAGAGGCTTCTACTTTCAAGTTCTTTTGTTAAGATTGATTAGAATGCAGACAGTTTTACTTGTTTTACGGAATAGAATGATTAACTGTGCATTTGATGTGAGATAGCAAGCATAGCATGCGCATTAAGTGAAAATCTTTAAATGTGCAGTCATGGCAGTTGAAAGATTTAATGCGTGTTAAGAACGCTTTAGCATATGAAACGATACAGCTGTTTACCAATGACCCAGACGTGGGTGTCGTGGATGTCTGATCGTGTCCTTTCAGTTATACACAAACGTTCTCACTTGGATGTTACTTGATTAATCACCGGACGGTGACTAACTCTGGATTCAATTAATTTTGGTGGCGGGCTTCATTTAAATCAAATGTTGTCTTTTCTTCAAGTGCTCCTTTGGATTCACCTCTTTAATCATTTTTCGTCACCTATTCAATATGCATGTCTGTCTTTCATCCTGCAAGCATTAACACGGAGTACTTTGCCATAGAACTTTATTAGTACCTTCTCATTGTTTAGTTTGCCACAAGCAGTAAAGTCTGTATGCTCTTTTATTTAACAGATATGTATAAGTTAGAGATACTTCCTATGAGAAACTTTTCATAGGTTCTGTGCTTTGCAATACACATTATGTCTTCATTACCACCTCCTTTTAGGTGGGTGATGCTGTCTGACACATTATCATATAGATATTTTATAAGCTTTCATGGACGGACATGAGAGGTATTCGTCCGGCACATTCTTCTACTTCCTCCTCTTAGTCAATATGTCAGTTGACGTTGTCCTTTTGAAATGCTTGTAATTATGCCTCCTGCGATTGCTGTTAATGAGGGTGCAATTATATTCTTTTGAGTAGAGGCGTCTTTTCTGGCAGCACTTCGTAATCAGAAATTTTTCTTCTCTTGACTTCAATGATTGATCAGCTTTTGTTGATCATCATTGTAGTAAGTATATCTCTTCATTGTGAGCTCCTGCAGCAATAATCATTGTACACCTTTTTGGTACCCAGGTTTTCTTTGGGTCCAAAGGGTTAGTCTTTCACCCATATGATTGTGAGTATCATTATTTGAGTGTCATAATCAGAGTAAGATAATTTCTAAGCCTCAAGCAGATATACATATGTGTATGTATTCAAGACATTTAATCTCCAAGATAGTGTTTTGATATATCATGCAGATTTTGATATGGCAACAAGGACTTAGTTCTTTTGTGCGATTTACGTCCCTGATATAGTATGTGTTTGAATTAATTTAAATTTATCTCAGTGGGAGAATGAGTGAGATTAAAATATAATTTGCAGCTTTTTCCTTCTTCGTTATACATTTAATATTGTTTGTGATATAACAGGTAAGAGAATAAATACAAATAGATGATCATAAGTTCAGAGTAACCTCATTTGTATTTCTTGTCATGTGATCACATGATGTGTCATCTGTTTCCAATCTTCAGATGTGGTTGTTTAAATCATGAAGAGGATGAATTCTCATTTTTCTTGAAGGAGAGCTTGATTATTTCACAAATTTGCTAGAAGATCCATCATTAATGAGACCAGATATGGATTAAGCTAGGAAATCATGGTTCTTCATTTGCTTGCTCTTCTTGGATGAATATGGATTCTTCTGCAATTCTTCAAGTTATCTGTGAATAGCTTCCTTTTGACTTGTTCACTCCTTTCTTGAGTTAGTTTCTTTGAGATGTTCTTCCTGCAATATTGTTTGGATCATGGTTGCTTTTGTTCGAAGAGAACATCTATTACCATAGATCTTTATACTCTACATCGGTGAAGATGTTAGTTATTTTCAGAGTGGTTAGGCTCTGATACCAATTGAAGGTGCAAGAAACACACAAGAAAGGGGGGGTTTGAATTGTGTTACTTATTTTTAAAAGTTTCTTTCAATGATAAACGTCAACTATTGGTTTTCAAAGAGAGTTATTGATTTAAACAAATATACATGTATGCAGCGGAAATCATAACATAACATGAAAAAGTAAAGCACACATAATTCTTATTCTGGTTCACCCCCATAATCGACAGGGCTACGTCCAGTCCTTGGCTTCACCAAGATTTTCACTATTTAACCAAATAGTACAAGTATTATCAGGGACTTCTCCCAACGAGTATTAGAAGGACTTCTCCTATCAAGTATTATCAGGGCTTCCCCTTACAAGTATTATCAAGACTTCTCCTTACAAGTATTATGCAGGACTTCTCCTGACACCTTTTACAAGGTTTTGCTTTTCTACAATAATTCTCTTCAAATAAGACTAGGTAGAAGAAATGAAGCTCAGAAAACAGAGATCATAAGCAAGTTGGTTCTCTGTTTTGGGTTTGTGTGTGGGATAGGATGAGATTGATACTCTATAAGTTCTTCACACACATGAGCAACTCAACTCAGGTAGGATATGGCTTGAAGCTCCCTGAGTTGGAACCAATGATGTCTTGGTTCTTTGGGCAGACTTGGTTTAGATATGTGAGATTGAATTCCAGTCGCCAAGTTGCTACGGAAGCAGGATTCTCTATATATATATTTAGTTGAAGATCTTTGTTCTTCTTCCACAGAAGGAGAGAAAACCTGCCTGTTAGTGCTCCTACTTCCTCTGCTGTGAGTAACGGCTAGTTCTGCATTTTTCAACAGGTCTGAGACACGATCTGAGAAGCATTGATTTTCCTGGGTTGACATCGTCTGGCTCCATTTGAGCAAGTAGCCTTGAGCTATGTCTTCTGTATTAAATGCCAGGAGTTCCAGCTGTGGTATTTGTTTTGACCATTATACCCCGGTGCGTGCCAGCTAGTGCCCATCAAGTGCTCTAATCAGATATTTGAATTTCGACCGTTGAACGTGTACGATGCTTAGAGATTTTTGCCGTTGATTCTGAAATGTCAGCTTAATTTGAGGAAAAGTTGAAAAGCAGCGGGACCAAGGAATATTGTGTTCATTGTGTCCCTTTCTTCTTTCTGCCATTGCCAGTACTTCAATTAATAAGCAGACGAGGTATGTAAGACCCTCAAGTTTTGAGTATTTATAATTTTGTCCTTGGAGATGTTATAATTAGGTTTTGGTCCTTTAAGTTTGGACATTTGTAGTTTAGTCCTTGGACTAGTCAAGGTTGGTTTGGGTTTTAGTATTAAGAGCTTTAATGATATTTTGTTCTGAGAACATGATGGTTGGATTTGGAAGTTTATAACAATGTTCGAGTAAGAGTTTTAATAAGATGAGCCTTGGCGTAGTGGTTGAGTATTAGGCATTTGATGGGCATGACTTGTGTTCGAATCTTAGCGCGGTATGATTTAATTTTAATTAGATTTTTGATGGTTAATGGCTGAATTTAGAATTTAAATTAAGACATGAGTTTAATGAGCAATAAATGGGTTTAAATGTGAGTTTAATGAGTGTTAATGCCTCCTTTATATGGCTGGTCGGTCTCTCTCTCTTCTCTCTTGTTTTTCTCTCATTTTTTCTCTTATTTTCCTTGATTGTTGATGATTGTACACACATGTTATCATGATAGGTTGGAGGACAAGACCAAGAAAAGGATTAAAAGGTAAGGATAACTCTAGGTCAAGATAGAGTGAGTTGTGCCTGAAATATGACTTTGTTGTTGGAAACCATTTTGTTTGTTGTGATGCAATTATTTGTTTTGTGATACATGTTTGGTTCTGAGAATTGATGTTAAGACATGCTAATGTTGATGATGTAGATGAAGTTGAATATGTTATACTGATAATGTTGTTGAGATTGTTGATTCATGAAGATGTTGAACATGTTGGCATGGCATATGCATATTCTTGGTTGGAATGGTGGGGTGGACGGTGATTTCCACGGGACCATGATGACGGTGGGGTGGACGGATAATTGCCACGTGACCGGAAGGGCAGTAAGGTGGACGGTATTGCCATATGCTTCCCTGTTCCCGTTTGGAACGAAGTCGCTCCCGTTTGGAACGATGTATCTTGGCCAAAGTTGTTGAGCATGTAGTTGCGCATGTAGTTGTATATGAGGAATAATGAGTATGACTTGTGTTGTTGGTTATGAGGATCTGAGGATTACTATGGTTATGTTGTACTGTATTTTGTCACTATTGTTACTGTTATTTATGTTAGCCACTCTTCAACATGTTGATTGGTATTTGTTGTTTGTTTTAAGAGTTAACCCTTTCTGTTTGTGTTTGGGCGCTTAACGCGAGAAAATAGACAGGGTGTTGATCGTCGTCTCTTGAGGAGCTTTACAGAATCAGAGTGCGCATTGGAAGCGTGGAAAATTCAGAAGAAGATGATGAACTCAATTTTATTATATTCCTCTATTTTATTTTAATTTATTTTTGGGCTCGCTGTTGAGCAATTTCCTTAGTAATAATATTTCCTCGTTTTGCTTCCGCGTAGTAATTATTATTTATGGGGAAAATTATTACTTATATTATTTATAAGAACTTGTGAGTGGCGAAATCTCTTTTGAATATTGAGTGGTTTTCTAAGAGGTTTAATTTCCGCGAATTTACCATGTAACCCTCAACCCAAAATTGGGGTGTTACATTTGTGGTATTAGAGCTTTGGTTGAGTAAACCAGAGCTGTTGGGTGGTTGCATTCTGAAATCGATTGTTGGGGTGACAATCGAAAGAAGAATGATGTGACTTAATTGATTGTTGATTGATTTCCTTGCTTTTCTGTTTCTAGATTTACTGATGACTTTCTTACAAGTAGAAGTAAGAGGTTAGCAAGTCAAGATACAGGAATGGCCGTTAAATGATTGACGTTTTGATTTGTTTGGGAATATCCGTTTTGTTTCCCGAGTTCTAGTTTCGGGGACGAAACTCTTTTTAAGGGGGTGGTATTGTAAGACCCTCAAGTTTTGAGTATCTATAATTTGGTCCTTGGAGATGTTATAATTAGGTTTTGGTCCTTTAAGTTTGGACATTTGTGGTTTAGTCCTTGGACTAGTCAAGGTTGTTTGGGTTTTAGGACTAAGAGCTTTAAAGATATTTTGTTTTGAGAACATGATGGTTCGATTTGGAAGTTTATAATAATGTTCGTGTAAGAGTTTTAACCAGATGAGCCTTAGTTTAGTGGATGAGTATTAGGTATTTGATGGGCATGGCTTGTGTTCGAATCCTAGTGAGGTATGATTTAGTTTTAATCAGGTTTTTGATGGTAAAAGGCTGAATTTCGAATTTGAATTGAGACATGAGTTTAATGAGCAATAAATGGGTTTAAATGTGAGTTTAATGAGTGTTAATGCCTCCTTTATATGGTTGGTCGGCCTCTCTCTCTTCTCTCTTGATTTTCTCTCACTTTTTCTCTTATTTTCCTTGATTGTTGATGATTGTACACACATGTTATCATGATAGGTTGGAGGACAAGACTATGGGTCTAGATAGAGTCAGTTGTGCCTGAAATATGACTTTGTTGTTGGAAACCATTCTGTTTGTTGTGATGCAATTATTGGTTTTGTGATACATGTTTGGTTCTGATAATTGATGTTAAGACATGCTAATGTTGATGATGTTGATGAAGTTGAATATGTTATATTGATAACGTTGTTGAGATTGTTGAGTCATGAAGATGTTGAATATGTTGGCATGGCATATGCATATTCTAGGTTGGAATGGTGGGGTGGACGGTGATTGCCACGGGACCATGATGACAGTGGGGTGGACGGATGATTGCCACGTGACCGGAAGGGCGGTAAGGTGGACGGTATTTCCATATGCTTCCCTATTCCCATTTGGAACGAAGTCGCTCCCGTTTGGAACGATGTATCTTGGCCAAAGTTATTGAGCATGTAGTTGTATTTGTGGAATCATGAGTATGAGTTGTGTTGTTGGTTATGAGGATCTGAGGATTATTATGGTCATGTTGTACTGTATTTTGTGACTATTGTTACTGTTATTTATGTTAGCCACTCTTCAACATGTTGATTGGTATTTGTTGTTTGTTTTAAGAGTTAACCCTTTCTGTTTGTGTTTGGGCGCTTAACGCCAGAAAATAGACAGGGTGTTGATCGTCGTCTCTTAAGGAGCTTTACGGAATCACAGTGCGCATTGGAAGCGTGGAAAATTCACAAGAAGATGACGAATTCAATTTTATTATATTCCGCTATTTTATTTTAATTTATTTTTGGGCTCCCTGTTGAGCAATTCCCTTTGTAATAATATTTCCTCGTTTTGCTTCCGCGTAGTAATTATTATTTATGGGGAAAATTATTTCTTATATTATATATAAGAACTTGTGAGTGACGAAATCTTTTTTGAATATTGAGTGGTTTTCTAAGAGGTTTAATTTCCGCGAATTTACCATGTAACCCTCAACCCAAAATTGGGGTGTTACATTTGTGGTATTAGAGCTTTGGTTGAGTAAACCAGAGCTGTTGGGTGGTTGCATTCTAAAATCGATTGTTGGGGTGACAATCGAAAGAAGAATGATGTGACTTAATTGATTGTTGATTGATTTTCTTGCTTTTCTGTTTCTAGATTTACTGTTGACTTTCTTACAAGTAGAAGTAAGAGGTTAGCAAGTCAAGATACAGGAATAGCCGTTAAATGATTGACGTTTTGATTTGTTTTGGAATATCCGTTTTGTTTCCCGACTTCTAGTTTCGGGGATGAAACTCTTTTTAAGGGGGTGATATTGTAAGACCCTCAAGTTTTGAGTATTTATAATTTGGTCCTTGGAGATGTTATAATTAGGTTTTGGTCCTTTAAGTTTGGACATTTGTGGTTTAGTCCTTGGACTAGTCAAGGTTGTTTGGGTTTTAGGACTAAGAGCTTTAATGATATTTTGTTCTGAGAACATGATGGTTCGACTTGGAAGTTTATAACAATGTTCGTGTAAGAGTTTTAACAAGATGAGTCTTGGCTTAGTGGTTGAGTATTAAGCATTTGATGGGCATGGCTTGTGTTCGAATCCTAGTGAGGTATGATTTAGTTTTAATCAGGTTTTTGATGGTTAAAGGCTGAATTTTGAATTTGAATTGAGACATGAGTTTAATGAGCAATAAATGGGTTTAAATGTGAGTTTAATGAGTGTTAATGCCTCCTTTATATGGCCTCTCTCTCTTCTCTCTTGTATTTCTCTCACTTATTCTCTTATTTTCCTTGATTGTTGATGATTGTACACACATGTTATCATGATAGGTTGGAGGACACGACTCTGGGTCTAGATAGAGTCAGTTGTGCCTGAAATATGACTTTGTTGTTGGAAACCATTATGTTTGTTGTGATGCAATTATTGGTTTTATGATACATGTGTGTTCTGAGAATTGATGTTAAGACATGCTAATGTTGATGATGTTGATGAAGTTGAATATGTTATATTGATAACGATGTTGAGATTGTTGATTCATGAAGATGTTGAACATGTTGGCATGGCATATGCATATTCTAGGTTGGAATGGTCGTGGACAGTGATTGCCATGGGACCATGATAACGGTGGGGTGGACGGATGATTGCCACGTGACCGAAAGGGCGGTAAGGTGGACGGTATTTCCATATGCTTCCCTATTCCCGTTTGGAACGAAGTCGCTCCCGTTTGGAACGATGTATCTTGGCCAAAGTTGTTGAGCATGTAGTTGCGCATGTAGTTGTATTTGTGGAATCATGAGTATGAGTTGTGTTGTTGGTTATGAGGATCTGAGGATTATTATGGTCATGTTGTACTGTATTTTGTGACTATTGTTACTGTTATTTATGTTAGCCACTCTTCAACATGTTGATTGGTATTTGTTGTTTGTTTTAAGAGTTAACCTTTTCTGGTTGTGTTTGGGCTCTTAACGCCAGAAAATATACTGGGTGTTGATCGTCGTCTCTAGAGGAGCTTTACAGAATCAGAGTGCGCATTGGAAGCGTTGAAAATTCACAAGAAGATGACGAACTCAATTTTATTATATTCCGCTATTTTATTTTAATTTATTTTTGGGCTCGCTGTTGAGCAATTTCCTTTGTAATAATATTTCCTCGTTTTCCTTCCGGGTAGTAATTATTATTTATGGGGAAAAATATTACTTATATTATATATAAGAACTTGTGAGTGACGAAATCTCTTTTGAATATGGAGTGGTTTTCTAAGAGGTTTAATTTCCGCGAATTTACCATGTAACCCTCAACCCAAAATTGGGGTGTTACATTTGTGGCATTAGAGCTTTGGTGGAGTAAACCGAAGCTGGTGGGTGGTTGCATTCTGAAATCGATTGTTGGGGTGACAATCGAAAGAAGAATGATGTGACTTAATTGATTGTTGATTGATTTTCTTGCTTTTCTGTTTCTAGATTTACTGTTTACTTTCTTACAAGTAGAAGTAAGAGGTTAGCAAGTCAAGATACAGGAATGGCCGTTAAATGATTGATGTTTTGATTTGTTTGGGAATATCCGTTTTGTTTCCCGACTTCTAGATTCGGGGGCGAAACTCTTTTTAGAGGGGTGGTATTGTAAGAACCTTTAGTGGTTGAGTATTAGGCATTTGATGGGCATGGCTTGTGTTTGAATCCTAGTGAGGTATGATTTAATTTTAATCAGATTTTTGATTGTTAAAGGCTGAATTTCGAATTTGAATTGAGACATGAGTTTAATGAGCAATAAATGGGTTTAAATGTGAGTTTAATGAGTGTTAATGCCTCCTTTATATGGCTGGTCGGCCTCTCTCTCTTCTCTCTTGTATTTCTCTCACTTTTTCTCTTATTTTCCTTTATTGTGTATGATTGTACACACATGTTATCATGATAGGTTGGAGGACAAGACTCTGGGTCTTGATAGAGTCAGTTGTGCCTGAAATATGACTTTGTTGTTGGAAACCATTCTGTTTATTGTGATGCAATTATTGGTTTTGTGATACATGTTTGGTTCTGAGAATTTATGTTAAGACATGCTAATGTTGATGATGTTGATGAAGTTGAATATGTTATATTGATAACGTTGTTGAGATTGTTGATTCATGAAGATGTTGAACATGTTGGCATGGCATATGCATATTCTAGGTTGGAATTGTGGGGTGGACGGTGATTGCCACGGGACCATGATGACGGTGGGGTGGACGGATGATTGCCACGTGACCGGAAGGGCGGTAAGGTGGACGGTATTTCCAACTGCTTCCCTGTTCTCGTTTGGAACGAAGTCGCTCTCGTTTGGAATGATGTATCTTGGCCAAAGTTGTTGAGCATGTAGTTGCGCATGTAGTTGTATTTTAGGAATCATGAGTATGAGTTGTGTTGTTTATGAGGATCTGAGGATTATTATGGTCATGTTGTACTGTATTTTTTGATTATTGTTACTTTTATTTATGTTAGACACTCTTCAACATGTTGATTGGTATTTGTTATTTGTTTTAAGAGTTAACCTTTTCTGTTTGTGTTTGGGCGCTTAACGCCTGAAAATAGACAGGGTGTTGATCGTCGTCTCTTGAGAAGCTTTACGGAATCAGAGTGCGCATTGGAAACGTGGAAAATTCAGAAGAAGATGACGAACTCAATTTTATTATATTCCGCTATTTTATTTTAATTTATTTTTGGGCTCGCTGTTGAGCAATTTCCTTTGTAATAATATTTCCTCGTTTTGCTTCCGGGTAGTAATTATTATTTATGGGGAAAATTATTACTTATATTATATATAAGAACTTGTGAGTAACGAGATCCCTTTTGAATATGGAGTTGTTTTCCGAGAGGTTTGATTTCCGCGAATTTACCATGTAACCCTCAACCCAAAATTGGGGTGTTACATTTGTGGTATTAGAGCTTTGGTTGAGTAAACCAGAGCTGTTGGGTGGTTGCATTCTGAAATCGATTGTTGGGGTGACAATCGAAAGAAGAATGATGTGACTTAATTGATTGTTGATTGATTTCCTTGCTTTTCTGTTTCTAGATTTACTATTGACTTTCTTACCAGTAGAAGTAAGAGGTTAGCAAGTCAAGATACAGGAATGGCCGTTAAATGATTGATGTTTTGATTTGTTTGGGAATATCCATTTTGTTTCCCGACTTCTAGTTTCGGGGACGAAACTCTTTTTAGGGGGGTGGTATTGTAAGACCCTCAAGTTTTGAGTATTTAAAATTTGGTCCTTGGAGATGTTATAATTAGGTTTTGGTCCTTTAAGTTTCGACATTTGTGGTTTAGTCCTTGGACTAGTCAAGGTTGGTTTGGGTTTTTGTATTAAGAGCTTTAATGATATTGTGTTCTGAGAACATGATGGTTCGATTTGAAAGTTTATAACAATTTTCGTGTAATAATTTTAACAAGATGAGCCTTGGCTTAGTGGTTAAGTATTTGGCATTTGATGGGCATGGCTTGTGTTCGAATCCTAGTGAGGTATGATTTAGTTTTAATCAGATTTTTGATGGTTAAAGGTTGAATTTCGAATTTGAATTGAGACATGAGTTTAATGAGCAATTAATGGGTTTAAATGTGAGTTTAATGAGTGTTAATGCCTCCTTTATATGGCTGGTCGGCCTCTCTCTCTTCTCTCTTGTATTTCTCTCACTTTTTCTCTTATTTTCCTTGATTGTTGATGATTGTACTCACATGATATCGTGATAGGTTGGAGGACAAGACTCTTGGTCTAGATAGAGTCAGTTGTGCCTGAAATATGACTTTGTTGTTGGAAACCATTATGTTTGTTGTGATACAATTATTGGTTTTGTGATACATGTTTGGTTCTGAGAATTGATGTTAAGACATGCTAATGTTGATGATGTTGATGAAGTTGAATATGTTATATTCATAACGTTGTTGAGATTGTTGATTCATGAAGATGTTGAACATGTTGGCATGGCATATGCATATTCTAGGTTGGAATGGTGGGGTGGACGGTGATTGCCACGGGACCATGATGACGGTGGGGTGGACGGATGATTGCCACGTGAGCGAAAGGGCGGTAAGGTGGACAGTATTGCCATATGTTTCCCTGTTCCCGTTTGGAACAAAGTCGCTCCCGTTTGGAAGGATGTATCTTGGCCAAAGTTGTTGCGCATGTAGTTGCGCATGTAGTTGTATTTGAGGAATCATGAGTATGACTTGTGTTGTTGGTTATGAGGATCTGAGGATTATTATGGTCATGTTGTACTGTATTTTTTGACTATTGTTACTGTTATTTATGTTAGCCACTCTTCAACATGTTGATTGGTATTTGTTGTTTGTTTTAAGAGTTAACCCTTTCTGTTTGTGTTTGGGCGCTTAACGCCAGAAAATAGACAGGGTGTTGATCGTCGTCTCTTGAGGAGCTTTACGGAATCAGAGTGAGCATTGGAAGCGTGGAAAATTCAAAAGAAGATGACGAACTCAATTTTATTATATTCCGCTATTTTATTTTAATTTATTTTTGGGCTCGCTGTTGAGCAATTTCCTTTGTAATAATATTTCCTTGTTTTGCTTCCGGGTAGTAATTATTATTTATGGGGAAAATTATTACTTATATTATATATAAGAACTTGTGAGTGACAAAATCTCTTTTGAATATGGAATGGTTTTCTAAGAGGTTTATTTTCCGCGAATTTACCATGTAACCCGCAACCCAAAATTGGGGTGTTACATTTGTGGTATTAGAGCTTTGGTTGAGTAAACCAGAGCTGTTGGGTGTTTGCATTCTGAAATCGATTGTTGGGGTGACAATCGAAAGAAGAATGATGTGACTTAATTGATTGTTGATTGATTTCCTTGCTTTTCTGTTTCTAGATTTACTGTTGACTTTCTTACAAGTAGAAGTAAGAGGTTAGCAAGTCAAGATACAGGAATGGCCGTTAAATGATTGATGTTTTGATTTGTTTGGGAATATCCGTTTTGTTTCTCGACTTCTAGTTTCGAGGACGAAACTCTTTTTAGGGGGGTGGTATTGTAAGACCCTCAAGTTGTGAGTATTTAAAATTTGGTCCTTGGAGATGTTATAATTAGGTTTTGGTCCTTTAAGTTTGGACATTTGTGGTTTAGTCCTTGGACTAGTCAAGGGTTGTTTAGGTTTTAGTATTAAGAGCTTTAATGATATTTTGTTATGAGAACATGATGGTTCGATTTGGAAGTTTATAAGAATCTTCGTGTAAGAGTTTTAACAAGATGAGCCTTGGCTTAGTGGTTGAGTATTAGGCATTTGATGGGCATGGCTTGTGTTTGAATCCTAGTGAGTTATGATTTAATTTTAATCAGATTTTTTATGGTTAAAGACTGAATTTCGAATTTGAATTGAGACATGAGTTTAATGAGCAATAAATGGGTTTAAATGTGAGTTTAATGAGTGTTAATGCCTCCTTTATATGGCTGGTCGGCCTCTCTCTCTTCTCTCTTGTATTTCTCTCACTTTTTCTCTTATTTTCTTTGATTGTTGATGATTGTACTCACATGATATCGTGATAGGTTGGAGGACAAGACTCTTGGTCTAGATAGAGTCAGTTGTGCCTGAAATATGACTTTGTTGTTGGAAACCATTATGTTTGTTGTGATACAATTATTGGTTTTGTGATACATGTTTGGTTCTGAGAATTGATGTTATGACATGCTAATGTTGATGATGTTGATGAAGTTGAATATGTTATATTCATAACGTTGTTGAGATTGTTGATTCATGAAGATGTTGAACATGTTGGCATGGCATATGCATATTCTAGGTTGGAATGGTGGGGTGGACGGTGATTGCCACGGGACCATGATGACGGTGGGGTGGACGGATGATTGCCACGTGAGCGAAAGGGCGGTAAGGTGGACAGTATTGCCATATGTTTCCCTGTTCCCGTTTGGAACAAAGTCGCTCCCGTTTGGAACGATGTATCTTGGCCAAAGTTGTTGCGCATGTAGTTGCGCATGTAGTTGTATTTGAGGAATCATGAGTATGACTTGTGTTGTTGGTTATGAGGATCTGAGGATTATTATGGTCATGTTGTACTGTATTTTTTGACTATTGTTACTGTTATTTATGTTAGCCACTCTTCAACATGTTGATTGGTATTTGTTGTTTGTTTTAAGAGTTAACCCTTTCTGTTTGTATTTGGGCGCTTAACGCCAGAAAATAGACAGGGTGTTGATCGTCGTCTCTTGAGGAGCTTTACGGAATCAGAGTGCGCATTGGAAGCGTGGAAAATTCAGAAGAAGATGACGAACTCAATTTTATTATATTCCGCTATTTTATTTTAATTTATTTTTGGGCTCGCTGTTGAGCAATTTCCTTTGTAATAATATTTCCTTGTTTTGCTTCCGGGTAGTAATTATTATTTATGGGGAAAATTATTACTTATATTATATATAAGAACTTGTGAGTGACGAAATCTCTTTTGAATATGGAATGGTTTTCTAAGAGGTTTATTTTCCGCGAATTTACCATGTAACCCGCAACCCAAAATTGGGGTGTTACATTTGTGGTATTAGAGCTTTGGTTGAGTAAACCAGAGCTGTTGGGTGTTTGCATTCTGAAATCGATTGTTGGGGTGACAATCGAAAGAAGAATGATGTGACTTAATTGATTGTTGATTGATTTCCTTGCTTTTCTGTTTCTAGATTTACTGTTGACTTTCTTACAAGTAGAAGTAAGAGGTTAGCAAGTCAAGATACAGGAATGGCCGTTAAATGATTGATGTTTTGATTTGTTTGGGAATATCCGTTTTGTTTCCCGACTTCTAGTTTCGAGGACGAAACTCTTTTTAGGGGGGTGGTATTGTAAGACCCTCAAGTTGTGAGTATTTAAATTTTGGTCCTTGGAGATGTTATAATTAGGTTTTGGTCCTTTAAGTTTGGACATTTGTGGTTTAGTCTTTGGACTAGTCAAGGGTTGTTTAGGTTTTAGTATTAAGAGCTTTAATGATATTTTGTTATGAGAACATGATGGTTCGATTTGGAAGTTTATAAGAATCTTCGTGTAAGAGTTTTAACAAGATGAGCCTTCGCTTAGTGGTTGAGTATTAGGCATTTGATGGGCATGGCTTGTGTTTGAATCCTAGTGAGTTATGATTTAATTTTAATCAGATTTTTTATGGTTAAAGACTGAATTTCGAATTTGAATTGAGACATGAGTTTAATGAGCAATAAATGGGTTTAAATGTGAGTTTAATGAGTGTTAATGCCTCCTTTATATGACTGGTTGGCCTCTCTCTCTTCTCTCTTGTATTTCTCTCACTTTTTCTCTTATTTTCCTTGATTGTTGATGATTGTACACACATGTTATCATGATAGGTTGGAGGACAAGACTCTGGGTCTAGATAGAGTCAGTTGTGCCTGAAATATGACTTTGTTGTTGGAAACCATTCTGCTTTGTTGTGATGCAATTATTGGTTTTGTGATACATGTTTGTTTCTGAGAATTGATGTTAAGACATGCTAATGTTGATGATGTTGATGAAGTTGAATATGTTATATTGATAACGTTGTTGAAATTGTTGATTCATGAAGATGTTGAACATGTTGGCATGGCATATGCATATTCTAGGTTGGAATGGTGGGGTGGACGGTGATTGCCACGAGACCATGATGACGGTGGGGTGGACGGATGATTGCCACGTGACCGGAAGGGCGATAAGGTGGACGGTATTGCCATATGTTTCCCTGTTCCCGTTTGGAACGATGTATCTTGGCCAAAGTTGTTGAGCATGTAGTTGCGCATGTAGTTGTATTTGAGGAATCATGAGTATGACTTGTGTTGTTGGTTATGAGGATCTGAGGATTATTATGGTCATGTTGTACTGTATTTTCTGACTATTGTTACTGTTATTTATGTTAGCCATTCTTCAACATGTTGTTTAGTATTTGTTGGTTGTTTTACGAGTTAACCCTTTCTGTTTGTGTTTGGGCGCATAACGCCCGAAAATAGACAGGGTGTTGATCGTCGTCTCTTGAGGAGCTTTACGGAATCAGAGTAAGCATTGGAAGCGTGGAAAATTCAGAAGAAGATGACGAACTCAATTTTATTATATTCCGCTATTTTATTTTAATTTATTTTTGGGCTCGCTGTTGGCTAATTTCCTTTGTAATAATATTTCCTCGTTTTTCTTCCGGGTAATAATTATTATTTATCGGGAAAATTATTACTTATATTATTTATAAGAACTTGTGAGTGACGAAATCTCTTTTGAATGTGGAGTGGTTTTCTAAGACGTTTAATTTCCGCGAATTTACCATGTAACCCTCAACCCAAAATTGGGGTGTTACATTTGTGGTATTAGAGCTTTGGTTGAGTAAACCAGAGCTGTTGGGTGGTTGCATTCTGAAATCGATTGTTAGGGTGACAATCGAAAGAAGAATGATGTGACTTAATTGATTGTTGATTGATTTTCTTGCTTTTCTGTTTCTAGATTTACTGTTGACTTTCTTACAAGTAGAAGTAAGAGGTTAGCAAGTCAAGATACAGGAATGGCCGTTAAATGATTGATGTTTTGATTTGATTGGGAATATCCGTTTTGTTTCCCGACTTCTAGTTTCGGGGATGAAACTCTTTTTAGGGGGGTGGTATTGTAAGACCCTCAAGTTTTGAGTAATTATAATTTGGTCCTCGGAGATGTTATAATTAGGTTTTGGTCCTTTAAGTTTGGACATTTGTGGTTTAGTCCTTGGACTAGTCAAGGTTGGTTTGTGTTTTAGTATTAAGAGCTTTAATGATATTTTGTTCTGAGAACATGATGGTTCGATTTGGAAGTTTATGACAATGTTCGTGTAAGAGTTTTAACAAGATGAGCCTTGGCTTAGTGGTTGAGTATTAGGCATTTGATGGGCATGGCTTGTGTTCGAATCCTAGTGAGTTATGATTTAGTTTTAATCAGATTTTTGATGGTTAAAGGCTGAATTTGAATTGAGACATGAGTTTAATGAGCAATAAATGGGTTTAAATGTGAGTTTAATGAGTGTTAATGCCTCCTTTATATGGCTGGTTGGCCTCTCTCTCTTCTCTCTTGTATTTCTCTCACTTTTTCTCTTATTTTCCTTGATTGTTGATGATTGTACACACATGTTATCATGATAGGTTGGAGGACAAGACTCTGGGTCTAGATAGAGTCAACTGTGCCTGAAATATGACTTTGTTTTTGGAAACCATTCTGTTTGTTGTGATGCTATTATTGGTTTTGTGATACATGTTTGGTTCTGAGAATTGATTATAAGACATGCTAATCTTGATGATGTTGATGAAGTTGAATATGTTATATTGATAACGTTGTTAAGATTGTTGATTCATGAAGATGTTGAACATGTTGGCATGGCATATGCATATTCTATGTTGGAATGGTGGGGTGGACGGTGATTGCCACGAGACCATGATGACGGTGGGGTGGACGGATGATTGCTACGTGACCGGAAGGGCGGTATGGTGGATGGTATTGCCATATGCTTCCCTGTTCCCGTTTGGAATGAAGTCGCTCCCGTTTGGAATGAAGTCGCTCAGATGAATGATTTCGGCATTGAAGGGGACATGCTTTGTGTCTTGTCTGCCAAGTGCACAAATGTTTGGATTCTAGACTCTGGGTGCTCTTACCATATGACGCCGCACCGGGAGTGATTCAGTTCGTTTAAGGTGGGCAAGTTTGGATTTGTCTATTTAGGTGATGACCACACATGTGAGATCACTGGAATACGACAAGTTAAAATTGCCATGGATCATGGTGGCATGCGTATTGATAGCGAAATCCGCAAGTGCACGGATGGTTATCGCGTAGTACAAAAGATATCGAACCCAAGGGATAGGTGTCTTCTTATTAAATTATTTAGTACTTGACCAGAAAATAAAAAGGTGTATTTTTTATGATGGTTTTGGAACAAGTAAATAAAATAGCATAAAATAAAAGAGAAGAAAGATGATGAGATTTAAGCACTTGGGTTGAATTACATAGTTTATAAAATATGCTAGCAAACTCCTACTTGATTTCTGAATTTTAGAACCAAGTTCATGATGCTATAGCCTAGTATTTCTACAAGTTAATTTCTTACACATTGTAGAACTTTCTTTCTAATTACTAAACCCAATTTCTTGCAATTTAGTTAATTAAAGAAGAAGATGAAGATGAAGTTCAGGCCAACATAAAGCTACGTCTATCCTAATTTCTTAGCGATATATACTTATAGCCTTTTTTAAATCCTATTTCCCTTACTACTTACCAATTCTCATTGTTATAAGCAATAAGCAAGAACTCTTATGCGCTTTAAGAGGAAATGAAGAACAAGTAAATAAAACATGAACTTATAGCAATATTATTCAGAAATGTAGAAGCAAAACTAAAGCATAAATTATGAACTAAGACAACCCAAATAACTTAAAAGAATTAGCCGAGCATGGCTAAAAGAGGCATCGAATTACCCTGGATAGGAGCTCAAGTTTGGCTTCCCACAATTCCTAGGAACAATGCTCTTAAGGAGGAAAGAAGAATACTTGTTGTATTCTGAATAGGTGTGTCTTTTACAAAGGATGAGCACTCCTATTTATAGCAAAAATTTGCCTTTCTATGGTGGAGGAGTTGATGGCCATTGTGGCCTTCATTGGCCACCAATTAACTTTTGAAAACTCCTTCCCACTACCATCAATTCTCCACTCATCCTTTAATCCTTATTTTCCATGTGTTTAATTTAGAGAGTGTTGGTTCATATTCTTGATTTCCACTTTAAGTCCTCTATTTGCTAGCACTTCAATTGTGGCCCTTCAACTCTTTGAAACTTCACTTTTCATCCTCCACTCTTGAACTTTTACACTTTGGTCCTTCCTGTCCTGAAACTTACAAATTGGTCCCTGGACAAAAATGATAACTATACCAGCTTTCCTAAAAATATAAAAATAACTATAAAAATTCCTAAAAATATAAAATAAAGTTTAAAAAACAAATAAAAGCTAATCTATATGAAAAATGCAAAATAAATATAAAACCGACATAAAAAGAATAAAAATACTATATGAGACTCAAAAATAACAAAATAAAAAGACTAAAAAGACCCTAAAATTATCATATAAAATCCAGTCATCACGTATACTTGGTAATGTGAGATATGTCCCAGATTTGAGGAAGAATCTAATTTCCTTGGGAATTCTCCAGAAGAATGGTTACTCCTGCCATTCTAGTGGTGGGAAGGATACCATGAAGGTGAGAAAGGGTGCACTGACAGTAATGACAACAAAGAGGACTGCAGGGAATATCTATCGCTTGTTGGGAAGCACCGTGGTAGGTGACGTTGCATCAGTTGAAGCTGACAATGTTGCAACGAGGCTTTGGCATATGCGTCTGGGTCACCCCAGTGAAAAGGGGTTAATGGAACTTCATAAGAGAAATCTTTTGAAGGGTGTTCGAAGCTGCAAGGTGGAATTTTGCAAGTTTTGCGTGTTGGGCAAACAGTGTCGTGTCTGTTTTGTGACCGGGAAGCATGAAACAAAGGGCATCCTCGACTATGTTCATTCATATGTCTGGGGACCTACTAGGGAGGCCTGCATTGGAGGATCCAGGTACTTTGTCTTTCATCGATGACTTCTCCAGGAAGGTCTGGGTATATTTCTTAAAGCACAAGTCTGAAGTGTTTAGCAAGTTCAGATTGTGGAGAGCAGAGGTGGAAAACCAGACAGGGAGCAAGGTCAAGTATCTACGGTCAGACAATATGGCAGAATACACGGAGGAAAAATTCAAGCATTTTTGTGAAGAACACGGGATCTAGAGGAATTATTCAGTGAAGAAAACACCACGGCAGAATGGTGTTGTTGAGAGGATGAATAGATCCCTCACGGAGAAGGCAAGGTACCTTCGATTGCAGGCAGGATTGTCGAAGGGATTTTGGGAAGAAGAAATGAGCATGGCATGTTATCTTATAAATAGGTCTCTAAGAGCTTCATTGGATGGAAAGGTTGCAGAAGAAGTGTGGACATGTAAGCCATTTAACCTAGATAATCTGAGGATTTTTGGTTGTCCAGCATACGTGCATATCTCCAGTGATGAGAGGTCCAAATTGGATCCCAAGTCCAGGAAATGTATTTTTCTTGGTTACACTAAGGGTGTGAAGGGGTTCAGATTATGGGACCCAACTTTGAAAAGGGCAGTTCATAGTACAGATGTTGTATTTGATGAACAGTGCATGCTGAAGGAGTCAGATCCAAGGGAAGAGGCTACTTCAAAGGCTGAAACTTCCACTGCTGGGAAGATTCAGATTGCTATCGAGCCAACCAGACGATTGCAACCTCTTTTGGCAGACGGTTTCACATCGGACGATGATGAAACGTCTGATCCACACAATCCTTGGCAGACGGTGCCCAATGTGCAGGCCATTGCAGATTCTGACAGTGAGTCAGAAGACGAACCAGTTGATTCAGGTGGAGTACAGGGTTATGTACTTGCACCTGACAGGGAGCCTCTTACAAGAGGACCACCACTCAGATATGGGTTTAAAGACTTAGCTTCTTATGCTCTTCTTACAAGTTCTGGAGATCCTTCTACTTTCCTTGAGGCTATGGGAAGCCAAGACCGTGAGAAGTGGATTAGAGCCATGGTGGAGGAGATGGAGTCCTTGAAAACGAATCAGACATGGGATCTCGTCGATATTCCTGAAGGGAAGAGGGCAATTGGCTGCAAGTGGGTGTTCAAGAAGAAGCCGCCAGTAAAAGAAAATGAAGGGGAAAGGTTCAGGATTCGCGTAGTACCAAAGGGCTTTTAACAGCGGAAGGGGATTGATTATGATGAGATTTTCTCCCCAGTGGTTAGACACACTTCTATAAGGGCAGTATTGGCTCTGGCAGCATTCGGAGACATGCATTTAGAACAAATGGATGTGAAGATGGCGTTTCTTCATGGGAATCTAAATGATCAATTGTACATGCAACAACCTGAAGGATTTACAGAGTCCGTCAGGAGCGTATGGTATGTAAATTGAAGAAGTCTCTGTATGGGTTGAAACAGTCACAAAGGCAGTGGTACAAGAGGTTTGACTCATACATGCAAAGGATTGGTTACAGAAGGTGTGACTATGACTGCTGTGTTTACGTTCGGAGCCTTGATGATAATTCAATAATTTTCTTGTTACTGTACGTGGATGATATGCTGATTGCTGCAAATCAGTCAAGTGACGTGCGTGATTTGAAAACCAAGCTGGGAAAGGAGTTTGACATGGAGGACCTAAGGGCTGCTAAGAAGATTCTTGGAATGGAGATTCACAGGGACAGACGAGCACGAAAGTTGTGGCTCTCTCAGAAAAGCTATGTTGAAGGCGTGTTAGCCAGATTCGACATGAACAATTCGAAAGCTGTGAGTACACCGTTGGCAAGTCACTTCAAACTCTCCGTTGATCAGTGTCCAAAGACAGCTGAAGAGGTCGAAGGTATGTCGAAAATTCCTTACGCCAGTGCAGTTGGTTGTTTAATGTATGTTATGGTTTGCACTAGACCAGATATGGCACAAGCAGTGAGCCAAGTCTGTAAGTTTATGGCAAGACCAGGGAAACGTCACTGGGAGGCAGTCAAGTGGATACTCAGGTACCTAAGGGGCACAACTGGTCACGGGATAATGTTCAGTAAGGAACAAGGTGATCCAGTAGTTGGTGGATACGTTGATTCCGACTATACAGGAAACATTGACAACAGACGATCTACAACAGGGTATGTATTTACTCTGGTTGGTGGACCCATATGCTAGAGGTCGTCTGTCCAGTCCATAGTGGCAATGTCCACAACTGAAGGTGAGTACATGGTTGTGGCTGAAGCAGCAAAAGAAGCACTATGGCTGACAGGGTTAGTGCAGGAGTTGGGTGTTGAGCAAGGTGGAGTTCGTCTGCAGTGCGATAGTCAGAGTGCCATTTTCTTGGCGAACAATCAAGTGTACCATGCGAGGACAAAGCACATTGATGTGAGATTCCACAAGACCAGAGAGCTGCTTGTGTCAGGGCAGATTCGACTTGAGAAGGTTCATACCTCTGAAAACGCAGCAGATATGTTGACCAAACTTGTCAC
Organism: Acmispon strigosus; assembly: GCA_030819835.1. Taxonomy (NCBI): domain Eukaryota; kingdom Viridiplantae; phylum Streptophyta; class Magnoliopsida; order Fabales; family Fabaceae; genus Acmispon; species Acmispon strigosus. The sequence goes on along the minus strand of JAUAMA010000004.1, from coordinate 25,705,171 downwards.
CAACGAGAAGTTCAAGCATTGCTTGGAACTACTGCACATTTCGAAGTGTTAAGCATATGGGGAGCACAATCCAGAAAAACGAGATTCTGAGAAGAGGCGGTTTGATTTTTCACAGGGGCTTGAAAATTCGCCAAGGTGGAGATTGTTGAGTATGGCTCCTTATGGTGACTCCGTCCGGCCAGAGCTCAAGGAGTTCATATGGCTGGAATTGAGGAGTTCGTCCGGCTGTTGGGTTCGTCCGTCTTGGAGCTGTTGAGTCCGTCCGGCTTGGAGTTCCGCTGAAGAGTCCGTCCGCAACTGACACGTAAGAGATTGTCTGCCTGGAGCTGTTGGACTACGTCTGGCTAGAGTAATTACGTGGTCAGTTGAGGACAGATAATGAGCACCCATTCTGTAATATTCGTGTAATCTAGAATCTGATTGGCTGTTAGGATTGCGTTAGGATATAATTGGGACACTGTCATTTTGTCTTTATATCCTAGTATAAATATGCTGTAACACTAAAAACCCTAATGTTCGTTCTTCCCGCTCTAAGTTGAATGAAACAGTGCTATAGCTATCTATAGCCGCAAACGTAAGCAATTTGGCAGAACTGCGTGAACAAAGATTTATGTGTGTTTTTCGATCCCTTTTCTCTCTCGAGTTACTCTGTGTGAATCAGGTGTTCGAGCCCAACAGATTCCTAATCCATAACGCGTTAGTGCGTCAGCTCATCAATGCGTCAGCGCGTCAGTGCGCCACTACGTCAGTGCGTCAAGTCACCGGTCATCATCAGGTTCTGGTCATCAGTGAGTACCTCAGTGTCACTAAGAGTATCTGCCCCGGGGTCATTTATTGGTTTCCGGGTACCGGGCTCGCACAATTCGGGGCCGGGTCGATCTTTCTCGAAGTCCGCGCCACGCTGCCCGAAAACACTATTCACCGGGTCACTATTCACGAAATTTTTCATCACGAAATTGGTCTCGAAACTCCAGACGAAATAGTTTGGGGCTTTTCAGATTCTCGATCCGGGGTCCCGAAGTTGTCCATTTCGCCTAAAAGTCTCGTTAGCGCGAAAAATCTTTCCCGGGCTCCGGGAGGAAACCATATCAATATTACAGTCGTTTTTCACGAAATTTTTCACTGATCGTAATGGTGATAGTGAGAACGCCTTATTCTCGGCCGGACTCAAAGTTGGGTCTAGATTGGTTTCCTACCAAGTGTTGCAAAGAATACTTCATCGGTACTTCCGCCGACGATATCGCTTGCCGATGCCGCCGAGCGTATCCAAACAGTACCTTGGAATAATAAAATAATTATTTAATTACTAGGGAAAATTCCGGGTGTTACACAAAACTAAGACCAATCCATTTAGATTGAGGGATTGTTCCATTTAAAATCCTCTTCATCCACCATAGTGTTTGGGGTTAGTGGAAAAGGTCCTTCGAATCGGTTTGGTTTAAAGACCACCGTAGTGTTCGGTGAAAGGTCTGTTATCAGAAAGTGGTATACTCTCTGAGGGTAGATAGGTCTTCGTAAGGTCCTTGGCGCAAGCATCGGTAAGAACACTTGACCAATCAGAAAGTGTTGTGTGTAAGACCCTCAAGTTTTGAGTATTTATATTTTGGTCCTTGGATATTTTATAATTAGGTTTTGGTCCTTTAGATTTGGATAAATTGTGTTTTAGTCCTTGGACTAGTCAAAAATGAATTGGAATTCACTAATTAAGAGCTTTTAATGATGTTCTGAATTCAGGTTTCTATTGGGGAGATGATGGTTTGGCTTTAAGGATTATAAGAATAGTTTTGTTAGAGTTTTAACAAGATGAGTTGTGGCTTAGTGGCTGAGGCTTAAGCGTTTGATTTTCATGGCTTGTGTTCGAATCCTAGTGAGGTAGGTTTTGATTTTTAATCCAGAAATTTGAGTTGAGACAAGGAGATTAATGAGTTAAATGAGGTTGTTGAGAGTTACAAGCTGAGTTAGTATGGATTGAATGGGTGTTAAGTGAGTTTAAAGCTTTGTCGGGGGTGTAAAATGAGTTTATGGCTTGGTCTATGATTTAATGAGCTAAGAAAGGAATGAATTCAGAATAAAAAGGGGAACTTCGTGCTCCCTCTCCCTTCCCCTTGGAACTATTTTTCCTTGAAGCATAGTGGTTGTTTCCTTGTTCATACTTCAAACAAAATTGCTAGAGAAACCTTGAACTCTAGAGTTGAATCCTCTGGAGTGTTGCTGGATTTTGGTGCTTCATGGAGTCTACTCTGATAGTGACAAAAACACACAAGAAATCGGGGTTTGAATTGTGTGTATGATTTTTCAAATCTTTTTTCGAAAAATAACAATTATAAGTTTGAAAGTTTTTTGCTAGTGAGTGCAGCGGAATTTAATCTAAGACTGAAAAGTAAAGCACACAAGATATTTATCCTGGTTCACCCCTTTAATCGATACGGCTATGTCCAGTCCTTGGCTTCACCAAGATTTTCACTATTTTCACAAAATAGTACAAGTATTTTCCAGGACTTCTCCCAGTATTCTGAGGACTACTCCTTTACAAGTATTCTATCAGGACTTCTCCTTTACAAGTATTAGACAGGACTTCTCCCAGTTCTTTTTCAAGAAGGTTTGGTTTCTACAAGATCTCTTCGATAAGAGTGGGTAGAAATATGAAGAGCAAATTACAGAGAGGATAAACAAATTGGTTCTCTGAAAGGTTTGTGTGAATGAGAATAAGAGTAACACTCTGTGAAAGCTTCACACTCGTTGACGACTTAACTCAGGTAAGAGATAGCTTGAGGTTGCTAAGTTTTTGGCTTAGTAAATAAGATCGCAGATGATGAACTTAGAAATTTTTGAAAGCTTTGATCGTGTGCAAGTCACCTATTTGAATTCGATGCCAAGTTCTCTATTTATATCTTCAGTAGGATGATCAATGTGAGCTTGCTGAAGATTTGAAAATAGTTCTGTTTGAATTTCTCCTCCATTGGGAGTAACAGATACTTCTGCAACTCTGTTTCAGCATTGAATGTATTCTGCCATGCATTTAATGCATCTTCAATGGCGGAGGTTGTCATCGCCTGGCTCTTCAAGGCTTTCGGCCTTGAGCTTTAACTTCTGCATTTAATGCTCGTGCAACCCAGCTAAGGTAGCCATTAATGATCTGAACAGAAGATTTGAATTTGAACATTAAGGAGATACGATGATCAGAAAATCTCGCCGTTGATTCCGCAAAAGCCGCTTGATTTAAGGAATAGCAGAGGATTTGAAGCAACGAGGAATAAAGTATTGATTATGTTCTTTTCTCCATTAATGCTCTGAGGGGATAAATAATGCTTGACATATAAGCCTGGCTTGGACAAACGATCTCCTCCGAGATTTTGTTACATGAACTCCAAAGTTGCGTTGTTGTCAAACAAACTCTCTAAAAGAGTTTCAGGATCACTTTCCTTTAGATGGGTAACCAAGTAAACCCAATGATTAAGTAACCAGACGTTCTTCTCAGTCGGATGAACTCTCTGAGGAAAACGTTTTCAACTGGCGGACTGATTTGTGAGAGCTATAGCCGGACGGATTCTTCCTCTTTTCTTTGCTTGACGATCTGCTTTTGATAATGCTTTGTAAGGGTCCTTGCAGTTTTTCCTCAAGTAAATAGATATTCCTGAGTGTGAAAACATTAAGAAGTTATGAATTCTATCTCCAACAAGATCAAGACTTAACGAAATAGTTATTCATCAAAATATAATAATTCATTAAATCATTTGAATCTAACAATCTCCCCCTTTTTGATAATGACAATTTCTTTCGAGAAAAAGGTTTAATAGTTCATTATCTAAAAAAATTCTTGTAAGGACTTGTAAATGATATCATTTTTATGTTTGTCAAACGATGATATTCACTAAAACAAATTCTTGAATTTTTAAATTCTCATTTCCTTTGCTCCCCCTGAGTTTCACATATATTCTCAACTGAGATTAGCTCCCCCTAAATTAGTGTTCTTCTATTCTTTTTCTCTTTTTCCAAGTATTCTCCCCCTTTGGCATTATCAAAACGAAAATAGGTAAAGCAGAGAAATTAGCTGTTTAAACATGTGAGCAAGGCAAACATTGAACTGAAGCATAAGAAATATTATAGAAGAGATGTAATATAGTGCAGACAAAGTAAAGAACGAAAATAAATAAGAGTCAGGGAGTGAAGGATGTCTTCATGTGATCGAAGAGCATGTTCAACGTGTCCTGCATCAGTCCAAACCGAGTATTCATGACTTCTGTTATCTCTTGACACAATTATGCATTGTGGACTCTCATTTCCTGATGCAGTTCACGAGTCACTTGAGTGGTGATGGTCCGCACTTCCTAAATTTGTTGAGCTAGCATAGTCACCATGGCACGGATCTCAGTCTGCTCAGAAGTGATGATTGAAGTGACAACATCTGCAGAGGACGATTTCTCATGAGCATCCACTTGGGAAGGGAGGATATCATTTACCGGCAGAGTAGAAGAGTGAGATGGATGAGCAGGAACGGTGAGGCGATACGCAGAAGGCAGAATTGGAGTAGAGGGTGCCACAGTGGGTATTAAAGGTGAAGGATGGGCGCAAGGCCAAATAAATCCATATGCCTTCATCGCCTTGTTCAGAGCCGGAAGAAGTACAAGTCTCCAGGTTTTGAAATTCAGCACAAGTGGATCCACACTTCCAGCCAGAAAGAGAGGAATATAGGCCACCTAGGTAATACCATAAATTGTCAGTTACCATTAAAAGTGAAAGAAGACATTGCAATTACCCAGAGTCTGAACAAGATCTAGATCGTGGCATCCAGTTGGGACCCATAAACCTGCATGAAAACAAAAAGGTAATCCAAGAACCTATATATACACAACCTGAAGCATATGCTCATTTTGTGCAGTCTGTGAGGGTTTGCGCTTTCGAAATTGAGTTGTCAAAGCGGATCAAGATTTGCGAGAAAACCTTTGGCATGAATGAGACCTTGCTGGTGGAAGGAGTGTAGTGGCCAGCTGAGGCAGCATAAGAATTGGGCTTGACCATCTTGAAAGGTGGATGTATAGAATGAAGAGGTGGAGGTGGCACTCGAAAGTAGAGGGATGTAGAGGACATGGGTGCTTTGCGGCGAGTAGGAAGATCTGTAATTGAAGTTAGATCTGGATCCTTAGGGAAAGAAATACTGTGTTGGGAAAAGGCAGTTGTGGCCGGTGACAGATGAGATGCATTAATATGGTCATTAATTGGGGCATCTACTAATCTCGAAGCCTGTGCAGGACTTTGACCAAGATTCTCTCCCGGACGGAAACATGCATTATTAGTGACTTCCATATCATGTAACTGGAGTCCCTCCAGCGCATGGAGTACATCAGCATTATCTGCTGGGTCAAGTTCACCTTCCTCAATTGCAGATTCTTTAGATGAAGGTGCATCTGGACTGGAGTGCCGGGTTTCAGCAGGCACGTGAACATGCATCTCAGCATTTGGGGTTCGTGCAACGGCTTAAGAGGCAGGTACATTGTCATGGACAGGCACAAAAGTAGACTGAGTTTCTATGGGTTTCTGAAGAGAGATGGTGACACGTTCCTCCTCAGAATCATCATCAAGATCAATGTGATGAATGATTTTTAGAACTTCAAACAGAGTATCAAGGAATTTTTCTGCATCTCCTTACCGCAGCCCTTTGAAGTGTAGGATTCGTGATTGAAGAGGAGTCTCCCATGCATGAGCATGAGCAGAGCAGTGATGCTTACACTGAGGGGATATAGTTGGCAAAGGTGAATTCTCAGTGAGCTTCACTCGTACCCAGTGCCTGTTATTGATATTTCCTAACACTGCAATAGTAGGTGCTTCAGCAATAGGGCCTAAAAGAGGTAAGTACGTGCAGCACTGGTTTGGTGCTAATGTAACCAGAACGATACGGAAGGCGGTTGCAGCAAGTAACCCCAAGTCCGGAACTGAAAACCATTTGGGATCATAGGCGGGTTCACCAGAGGCCAATGTGAGTGACATACGAACAACTTAAACGTCCTCATCAGAACTGAATGTTCGAGAATGAAGCACCCTATTGGAGAGAAGTTCGTTGGTCAAACGTTGGCGAACATCTGACCAGTATTCTTGAGGGTGGCCCAGCCACTGAGCAATACATCTGAATCCACAGTTTCCATCATCTTCGACATCGAAGACATCTGCAATATATTTGTTGAAAAGTGAAGGAAAGAATTTCAGATAGCATGCATGGGCATCTGAAATCAGTTCATTAGCTGTATGAACGGCCTCTGGAGGAGGTTTATAAGGAGTAGATGAGTGAGTAGCGCTGGCTGAGGAACAACATCTTTTGGAGCAGACTCAATCTGAGACAATGATTGCGGTGCTAAGAGAGCTGAGATGGGCAATGTATCCTAAGTAGACAACATGACTGAGGGGATAGTCTGATGAATTGCATTAGGAGCCAAATGAGGACCTTTAACCAGTCGACGACGCTTGCGTGCCGGGACGACTAGAGCTGTATTAGTGTAGGTTCCACACGGTTTCGGTTCTGGAAGAGCTCTTTTTGCTCATGGTTTCCTCACAATTGGAGCTTTGGAGGATGGAAGAACACCTTTTTCCTTGTTCTTCTTTGCCCATGTGCTCAAAAGTTCTTCAGGAACAGCAGAGATATCAACATCAAGTCGCATGCGTCAGACATCTCCAAACTTGATAGTAGTTGCAGAGACGAAGTCTCGTGCAGTAAACTCCTTTACTTCCATTTCTGTTGTGAGAAACCTCTTCTTGGGCATCATAACTGTTATTAGTGAGCCATATGGAGGATTTGTGTTGGAGTTTTCCAGAGTTTGAAGCATGTACTGAATGATGAGGTCGGACAGATTGATTTTTCGATGATGTTGCATATGAAATGGAGCCCATTGAGAGATCTTGTTTACTAGGTCACGGGAGCCTTCTTTTGGTAGCACAATCTTGCTAAGAATGGCGTGAGGAAAGACACATTCTTCAATGAGATTGTTCACGCAGTGTGACCCTGGTACCTTGGGCACTTCCTTCCAAATACTAAAAGGGTTGTTTTCAGTGGCTTCCCATGAGGAGTTGTAACGAACTCCTTCATAAGGTATGTCTAACACACCAGTGACACCGAATATCTATAACTTGCCTCAAGCAACGGGTTCGGATGTGGTTGGTGCTTATCTTGATGGCACAGTCATAAAATTCTTTTACCAAAGGGGAGAGTGCTGGAGTTTCTGAAATCTTAAATAAGCATCCCCAGTCTTGAAATAAGATCTTGTCCAGACTTGCAACCTTTACGCGTTGATACATCTTCAGGTCAAGATATCTACGAGTGACAAGGTCTCTATCGCCAAGATTTTCAATCTTTACAGGGCCAATCCTGGACACTTGCTCCTTGCGATTTTGAATGATTCACTTGTTCTGAAGTTCAACAATCTTTTGTTCGACTTCGTTGAGAGGTTCTTGGATCTTCACGTATTTCTTTACGCCTTGTCTTTTGGGTGCCATTTTTCTAAAACAGAGGTTAGAGCGTATGCAAGAACAAATATTGAAGAAAGTAATACGTTTAGGTAGAATGCGAATGGTTTATGAGTTTAATGAGATGTATGATCAGAGACCTCTTCATTTTCTTTCATGGGAAGTGAAAAGTTTTTCTTGATTCTCACAACGTAATGATGAACAATAAAGGTGATGTGAGAAGGAAAAAACATAGCAGACGCATTAAATGAGGAGTGATGGATGTGTATCAATAATATTTAATAAGTGCTCAATAAGTAATTCATTGAAATGACCCAACTATTCATCATTAAATGTTAAGTGAAGAAGTTGGTCAAACGACAACCATTCTGGATTAAACGACAACCATTCTTGATCATGATCTATCAGTCTTACCAGACGATCACTAAAGCCGACGTGTACATGTCTGTGTTTGTCTGCTCCTGCACACGTTAGTGCATGCAAGTGTACTATAAAGCGGGAAATATGCCAATCCTTTCTCTAAGGCAGGTGAACCTATTTTCAATAAGGGGTTTAGTGAATATGTCAGCTAATTGATCATCAGTGTGTATATATGAAATGTCAATATTTCCTTTAGCCACATGATCACGAATGAAATGATGCTTAATTTCAATATGTTTGGTTCTTGAGTGTAGAACAGGATTTTTAGTTATATTAATAGCACTAGTGTTATCACACAGTAAAGGAATGTTGTGCTAAAAAATATTGTAATCCTCCAATTGATGCTTCACCCATAAGAGTTGGGTGCAACAAGAACCTGCCGCCACATATTCTGCCTCAGCAGTAGACAATGATATTGTACTTGCCCAGGATATCAGACATTGCCCTAGGAAGTGGCAACCGCCACTTGTGCTTTTTCTTTCTATCCGGTCTCCGGCATAGTCAGCATCACAGAATCCTCTCAACCTGAAATCTTCACCTCTCTCATAGACTAGACCAAGATTAGTAGTGCCAATGAGATATCTAAATATACGTTTCACAGCACTGAGATGAGATTCTTGAGGATTTACCTGGAACCTTGCACACACACAGACGCTATACATAATGTCTGATCTACTTGAAGTGAGGTACAACAATGATCCAATCATCCCCCTATATTTCATTGAATCAACTGGGGTAGACTCGTCATTCTTGTCCAGCACAGTTCCAGGATGCATTGGAGTGCCCATTGCCTTGGCCTTTTCCATGCCATACTTCTTCAAGAGGTCGTTGACATATTTTGTCTGATGGATGTATGTTCTGGTCGTCTCCTGCCGGATTTGTAAGCCTAGAAAGAACTTTAGTTCCCCTATCATGATCATCTCAAATTCTCTCTGCATTAGCTTGGAGAGTTCTTGACAAAGAATTTCATTAGTAGCACCAAAAATAATATCATCAACATATAATTGCACTAAAATGAAATCCTTTGATGTTTTTCTTCTGAACAATTTGTTGTCAATATTACCCCGTGAGAACCCGTTGCTCACCAGGAATGAGCTTAAGTGATCGTACCATGCTCGTGGAGCCTGCTTCAATCCGTATAGTGCTTTCCGTAGTTTGAAGACATGGTCCGATAGAGCTGGATCTTCGAAGCCTGGAGGTTGTTTTACATAGACTTCTTCTTCGATATAGCCATTCAGAAACGCACTTTTCACATCCATTTGATACAGTTTAATGGAGTGCTGATGATGAGTGGATTTTATATGATAATTTTAGGGTCTTTTTAGTCTTTTTATTTTATTATTTTTGAGTGTCATGTAGGTTTTTTATTGTTTTTATGTAGATTTTATATTTATTTTGCATTTTGCATGTAGATTAGATTTTATTAGATTTTCTAGCTTTATTTTATATTTTTAGGAATTTTTCTAGTTATTTTGTATTTTTAGGAAAAGCTGGTTTAGTTATCATTTTTGTCCAGGGACCACTTTGTAAAGTTTCAGGAAATCAAGGTCCAAAATGTGAAAGTTCAAGAGTGGAGGGCGAAAAGTGAAGATTGAGAGAATTCAAGGGCTTGAATTGGAGTGCTAACCAAGAGAGGACTAAAAGTAAAAAAGAGGAATATGAAGCAACTCTCTAAATTAAGCACATGGAAAAAAGGATTAAAGGATGAGTGGAGGATTGATGATAGTGGAGGAGAGGTTTCAGAATTGATTAAAGGGCTGATAAATGGGTTTTTATGGCATTCAAAACCCACTACCATGAAGAAGGAAGGAAAAGCTTGAAGTTGAAGAATCAGTAGCCAGCGCTGCAGCGCTAGAACCCAGCGCTCAAGCGCTGGGCCTCGGTCTGGTAGTGGGAATTAATTGCTGGAGGCCAGATTTTTGCTATAAATAGGGAGGCAATTTGCACTTGTAAAACACACCTTTCTTAGAACACAACAAGTGTTCCTCTTTCTCCCTCAAGAACATTGTTCCTAGGAATTGTGGGAAGCCATATTTGAGCTCCTAGTCCAGGGTAATTCAATGCTTCTTTTAGCCATGCTTGGCTAATTCTCTTTAAGTATTTTGGGTTGTGTTAGCTTATAAGTTTATGTTTTAGTTTTCTTTTATTTGTTTCTGAATAATATTCAAAGTTCATGTTTTATTTCCTTGTTCTTCATTCATTTTGGTGCACACAAGATCTCTTGCTTATTGCTTATTACATAAGGCCATTTGGTAAGTAGTAAGGGACCTAGGATTTAAAAAAGGTTATAAGTATACTTCGCTAAGGAATTAGGAAGGACGTAACTTTATGTTGGCCTGAACATTTTCTTCATCTTCTTCTTTAGTTAACTAGGTGCCAAGGAATTGGGTTTAGTAATTAAAAAGAAAGATCTACAATGCTTAAGGAATTATCTTGTAGTTACACTAGGCTATAGCATCATGAATCTTTGTTTGGAATTCAGAAATAAAATAGAAGTTTGCTAGCATAAATTATAAGTTATACAATGCAACCCAAATGCTTATTTTTATCATCATCTCTTCTTTTATATTTTATGTTTTTTTTTTATGTTCTTATTCCAGAAACCAAAATGCAAAATATATCTTTTTATTTTTCTGCTTAAGCTCTAAACAAATTAGTAATTAGACACCTATCCCTGTGGGATCGACAATCTTTTATATTACGCGATAATCAATCGTACACTTGCGATTTCGTTATCAAGTTTTTGGCGCCGTTGCCGGGGATAGGTTCTGTTCTTTTTATTAATTTGTTTAGTGCTGCTTTTTGTATATATAAAAAAAATAAAAAATAAATATTAACTTGTGTGGTGAATAGGTGCTACTAATTTTGTCTGCTGAAATTTTGTAAGGAAATATGGCTGGAACATTTGAAGAATGGTTGGCAAAGATTCGGGCTAATCTTGAAAAAGAAGATGAAAAGAGGAAGTGCATTGTTTTCAATTTAATTGATGAGTATTACTCTGAATTAGATTGCAAGCGCACTTCGGGATCTTTGCCCAACCGAGTGCAAGAATGGAAGGCCAGAATAATCTTGCAAGGAAGGCTAAATGCAAATTTGGGGAGGCAGCCAGTAAACCAACAAGTTCCCATTGACCCGGTAAGTGATTCTATGGACAAAATAGAGGAAAAGAAAATTGAACAAGTGGATTGCTTAGTTATTGAAAACTCAGTTTTTCTTCCCACACCGGAAGAAAAAGAACAAAATTCTTTTAAATTGTCCATAGGTGATCTTATTTGGGAAAATGGTGAGGATTATGCTGAACAGGTTTGCATTATTTTGATGACTATAAGTTGTCAAAATTTGCATGACTTAAGGGCTCTAAAACAGTTTGCAATAGACCCCGGTTGATTGAACAATTTCTAGAAGGAACCAAGTCTATCGAAGACTATAAAATCGAGCTTCTTGTGAGACAACCCATGTCCAGGTTTGAGTATTTTAAATTCAGTAATTTTTAGCTTTCTTTTATTTTCTGTTTTATTATCTGTGTAATTTCTGTTTTCTTCTTATTTCAAAAAAAAAAAAAAACAAGAAAAAAAAAAAGAAAAGAAATTGATTCCTTGCTACAGGAAACGCCAAGATTAATGTGGCAGAAGGCCTCCTATCTTTGAAGGTAGGGGGTGGAAAAATCAAGTTTTCTGTATTCCGGACTCTTAAGCATTATGAGTCCGAGGAAGAGGATGATTTTAAAGATGATGTATTCACCAAAAGAAAGAAAACTTCCCCTAATTGATTAAAAGGGAAGGGTCTATCTCGGACCTTAACAATGAGCTGGTTGGGAGACAACCCAACTTAGGATAGTTTATTTTTCTGTCTTTTTAATTTTTGTAACACTCTTGTAAATAAATAAAAGAAAAAAATTCTATGTTTTGCTGCAGGAGGGGCCAGCGCTCAAGCGCTGGAGGCCAACGCTCAAGCGTTAGGCCCCTGTAAAAGTCCCCTGGTTCCAGTTTATCCCAACGCTCCAGCGTTGGATGTCTAGCGCTCATGCGCTAGGACCCTGGAATCCACCCAGTTTTTATTTTAATTCCAGCGCCCAAGCGTTGGCATCCCCAACGCTCAAGCGCTGGAGCTCGGGCAGAGTTGCTATTTTGTTTTTATTTGCTGTTTTTAGTTTTTAATAAAATTTTGTGTTCACCATTTTCTGAAAGGTTTTAGATTCTTTGAGTTTTCCCTTGTTTCTACACTGGTTTTAATTTTTGGGAACTCAAGAATTCTTGTTTTTAGGTGAACACAATTTTTCAACCCATGATCGTAAGTGTGCTGATTTTGGAACTAACAAGTCAAGCAAGCTTCTGCTTGTGAGACTTTTGTTTGTTCAATGTTACAGGATAGGTACCAAAAAGAGGAAGAACCCTCTTGAACTTAAGTGTTCAATTTGATTTTTGCATTGAGGTTCCCTTGGACCTTTGTGGAAAATTTGTGTACTATGCCAGCTTCTTAGTTTTTTAGTTTTTCTTTTTATAGTTTTTATTTTTAGTTTAGTTTTTCTCTGTTTACATGAGTCTTGAGTATTTTATCCATTCTGAATATTGCTATAGCTTTGTGAAATGCTTTATCTGATTGAACTGCTTTGTGAAAAAAGTCCTATGTTTTGAAGCAGTTAGGATTGCATGCTGTAGAATGGATTATTGATATCTTGATTGTTTGGTTGTTGGCAAAGTCTTTTTCTGAGTTCTAAAAGGGTACCACTTACCCTATCTTTTTCTGAGAGCTGAGGACTCTGAATACATGATTGTGAAATTTTTCTGCCTTGTGTTACATGTTGATTGGAGTTTTCTACACTTTGTGATTTGAAAAGAGATTATAGGCATTTTTGAAAACTCAGATTTTTGGCTTGAAATGTTATATCCACTAGTAGCCCCTTTTGAGCCTTAAAAGAGTCATTCTTTGGAGCCTACTTTGTGTGATATTTTAAGTTGTTATTGTGATTCATGTGTTGAAATTGTTAGAGCTATGTTGTGGGTTTCTCTCTAAAAAAAGATGAAGGAAAAAAAAAATGGAAAAAATAAGGTATGTGCCTTAGAAAAATTAATGAAGTGGTGGGGTGAGAAAGAGTATGAAGGGAGTAAAATTCAAGTCATTCATCCCATACATTCCACTACTTTGTTCAAAAAAAAAAGAGAAAAAAAAAATTGAGAGGACCCTTGTGTTGAATTGTTGAAGCTCTTAGTCAAGAAGAATCACTTAACAACAAGTTTCTGAGTCAGCCACTAGAGTTGCCAATTTCTTGAAATCCATACCTTAAATTGTTCAACCCTTTGGCCAAGTTACAACCTTGAAAATCTCTTCAACATCACTTGGTTGCTTTACTTCAGTTTTGATTTGAATTATAGGCAGGATCATTGAGCTTTCTTGTTTTCATGAAGAATATCATTTTGTGAGCTTATTTGATGAACTCAAACATGTTAAAAGCCAAGCCTAACTTTCTTGATTCTTTGTCTATTAAACATGCATGTCTTCCTTATCCGCTAAGCTTTCTGGAAAATTATCATATTTCAATCGGATAAAAACTTTCTCAAAACTCAGGGACGAGTTTTTCTTTAAGTTTTGTCGCTTGAGGACAAGCTGTCGTTGGGTATAGTGGTGTGATGAGTGGATTTTATATGATAATTTTAGGGTCTTTTTAGTCTTTTTATTTTATTATTTTTGAGTGTCATGTAGGTTTTTTATTGTTTTTATGTAGATTTTATATTTATTTTGCATTTTGCATGTAGATTAGATTTTATTAGATTTTCTAGCTTTATTTTATATTTTTAGGAATTTTTCTAGTTATTTTGTATTTTTAGGAAAAGCTGGTTTAGTTATCATTTTTGTCCAGGGACCACTTTGTAAAGTTTCAGGAAATCAAGGTCCAAAATGTGAAAGTTCAAGAGTGGAGGGCTAAAAGTGAAGATTGAGAGAATTCAAGGGCTTGAATTGGAGTGCTAACCAAGAGAGGACTAAAAGTAAAAAAGAGGAATATGAAGCAACTCTCTAAATTAAGCACATGGAAAAAAGGATTAAAGGATGAGTGGAGGATTGATGATAGTGGAGGAGAGGTTTCAGAATTGATTAAAGGGCTGATAAGTGGGTTTTTATGGCATTTAAAACCCACTACCATGAAGAAGGAAGGAAAAGCTTGAAGTTGAAGAATCAGTAGCCAGCGCTGCAGCGCTAGAACCCAGCGCTCAAGCGCTGGGCCTCGGCCTGGTAGTGGGAATTAATTGCTGGAGGCCAGATTTTTTCTATAAATAGGGAGGCAATTTGCACTTGTAAAACACACCTTTCTTAGAACACAACAAGTGTTCCTCTTTCTCCCTCAAGAACATTGTTCCTAGGAATTGTGGGAAGCCATATTTGAGCTCCTAGTCCAGGGTAATTCAATGCTTCTTTTAGCCATGCTTGGCTAATTCTCTTTAAGTATTTTGGGTTGTGTTAGCTTATAAGTTTATGTTTTAGTTTTCTTTTATTTGTTTCTGAATAATATTCAAAGTTCATGTTTTATTTCCTTGTTCTTCATTCATTTTGGTGCACACAAGATCTCTTGCTTATTGCTTATTACATAAGGCCATTTGGTAAGTAGTAAGGGACCTAGGATTTAAAAAAGGTTATAAGTATACTTCGCTAAGGAATTAGGAAGGACGTAACTTTATGTTGGCCTGAACATTTTCTTCATCTTCTTCTTTAGTTAACTAGGTGCCAAGGAATTGGGTTTAGTAATTAAAAAGAAAGATCTACAATGCTTAAGGAATTATCTTGTAGTTACACTAGGCTATAGCATCATGAATCTTTGTTTGGAATTCAGAAATAAAATAGAAGTTTGCTAGCATAAATTATAAGTTATACAATGCAACCCAAATGCTTATTTTTATCATCATCTCTTCTTTTATATTTTATGTTTTTTTTTTATGTTCTTATTCCAGAAACCAAAATGCAAAATATATCTTTTTATTTTTCTGCTTAAGCTCTAAACAAATTAGTAATTAGACACCTATCCCTGTGGGATCGACAATCTTTTATATTACGCGATAATCAATCGTACACTTGCGATTTCGTTATCAGCTGACATGCAAATGCAAGTAGAATGCGAATAGCTTCAATTCTAGCAACAGGGGCGAAGGTCTCTGTGTAGTCAATACCTTCTTTCTGATTGTATCCCTGTGCAACTAGTTTGGCTTTATTCCTTGTAACTTTCCCACTTTCGTCCATCTTGTTTCTGAATACCCACCTCGTTCCAATGATGGATTTCTCTTTAGGTCTAGGTACTAAGTTCCAGACCTTGCTTCTTTCGAACTGGTTCAGCTCCTCTTGCATGGCTAGGATCCATCCTTCATCTTGTAAGGCTTCACCTATGCTTTTTGGTTCTATTTCAGATAGGAGCGCATAGTTAGCATAATCATTAAATGTGGATCTAGTTCGTACCTTTTCATGTATGCTATCGATTATTTGTGTAGGTGGATGATCTGGTTTGAACCTCCAATCTCTGGGGAGTGAAATGCCATTGGATGTCATGATTTGATCAGTGGGGGTATCACCAGACGGAGTCACGTTGTCAACGTCCGGTTGAATGTCAGATGAGACACTTGAGTCAGTGACTTTATCAGACATTGAAGTCTGAACTTGGGTTGAGGAAGGCTCTTCATTTATTTCCAGATCTTCAAATTCATCTTCCAATGTTTTTTGACTCCCACTTATGTGTTTATCGTCAAAATTAACATTTATGGATTCTTCAACAGCCATTGTTCTGGAATTAAATACTCGGAAAGCTTTCGAGTTAGGCGAATATCCTAAGAATATTCCTTTATCTGATTTTGCGTCAAACTTTCCAAGGTCGTCCTTTGTGTTAAGCAGAAAGCATGGACATCCGAATGGATGGAAGTAGGTAATGCTTGGCTTCCTTCCCTTCCATAGTTTATACGCAGTCTTCTTCAAGATATGACGCATGAAGATTCGGTTTTGAATGTGACATGCGGTGTGAATCGCTTCAGCCCAAAAGTATTTAGGTAGAGAAGTTTCACTGAGCATAGTTCTGGCCATTTCCTGAAGTGACCTGTTCTTTCTTTCAGCCACTCCATTTTGTTGGGGAGTTCTTGGAGCAGATACTTGATGAAATATTCTGTTCTCCTCACAGTAGCATTTGAATTCTTCATTCACGAATTCTCCTCCTCGATCGCTGCGAATACTAGTGATACAATAGCCTTTCTCATTCTGAATTCTTTTTGCAATGATCAGAAATGACATGAACGTTTCATCTTTAGTTCCGAGAAATTGTACCCATGTAAATCTTGTGTAGTCATCGACGATGACAATACACAATCTTTTTCCAAAACAACTAGTCGTTCTAGTAGGTCCGAACAAGTCCATGTGTAACATCTCCAGAGGTCTATTAGTACTCACAACGTTCTTTGAATGAAAAGAACTTTTTAATTTCGTTCCTTGAAGACATGCTGTCATGTGTCATCATATTTGAAAGACAAATTTGGCAGACCACTTACTAGATCGTTCTTGATCATTTTAGCAATGGTCTTTAAGGACGCATTGCTAAAATGATCCATTTATCATCCTCTGCTGACACTAGACATGTTACCTTTTGTCTTGCAAGGTTTTCCAAGGATGTCTTATATAGATCCCCTTGTCTCTGTGCTTCAAAGATAACTTTGTCATCGTCGTTGGTGACTTTACACTTCACTTTGTTGAAGGAAACAGTGAGTCCATTGTCACATAATTGACTTACGCTAACTAGATTATGTTTTAATCCCTCAACTAACAAAACCTTCCGTATTACCGGAAGAGGAGCCTTACCAACGTCACCTTCACCAACGATGAACCCCTTCTGGTTACCTCCAAAGGTAACCGTTCCTCCATTATGCTTTTCACGAATCTTTAGGAATAAAGACTTTTTTCCCGTCATGTGACGTGAGCATCCACTGTCCAGGTACCATAGCTCTCTTTGGCTTTGAGCTGTTAAGCACATCTGCAAGTGGTACAATCATTGATTTAGGTACCCAAACTTTCTTGGGTCCTTTCTTGTTAGTTACAGGTTTGGGTGGACTTTTCCTCCCGTATACTATTTTATGAGGAGTTTGTTTCTCCTTACCCTTGAAAATGAATGTCTTAGGTTTTCTTAGCTGAGATAAAGATAATGCAAGTTTTATATCAGGTTTGTAAAGATATGGAATAGCAGACGAAGTATGCTTTATTGCAGTAATATCCCAATTTTCTTCTTCAAAACCTAGACCCCTACGATCGTACATTGACCTATTGTTTCCGCTTAGCTTTATTAAATTATCATACCCTTGAGTAAAAGTGGATAGGTCCTTAACTGTTTACTCTTTGTTTCAAAAACTTAACTTCTTTATTTGTGTCTTGTTCCATCAGGGCTTGATTTTTCTTTGTTAACATGATTGAAACTTCCTTTGAGCCATGCAGTTCTTTTTCCATCTTATCATGCTTCTTTTTCAGTATGCTATACTTAATTGCTAATGCATGTGAATATTCCAATAATTCATTATAATTATCAGTGGAAATTTCAGATGTTACCTCATCTTTGTCGTTTGCCTCATAGTTAGATAGATCAACAGAGATCATCAATGCTTCTGATTCTTTGTTTGCCTCGATGTCAGAAGTGTCGATAGATGCCATGAAGGCATAGTATGAAGCTTCATCATTTTCTCCTTCAGCTTCTTCTTGGTCAGACTGTTCTTCTGACTCCTCATTCTGGCTTGAAAAAGCCTTCTTCTTATAAAAGTCTTCTGAGCAGGCTTCTTTCCCAAACGAGGACAGTCTGCTTTGACATGTCCAGGCTTTTTTCACTCATAGCAGACGATTCCACCTTTGTTGGAACTCTTTTCTCCATCTCTTTTCGGTGATGAGGAAGGTTTTCCTCTAAACTGCTTCCAATTCCCCATCATTCTCTTGAATCTCTGGTTGAATAGAGCGTGTTCATCATCAGAGTGATCAGACGGCTTAGAACCTTCGTCAGACGACTCATTTTCTTTTAGTGCTTTGGAGTCACTGGACTTAAAGGCCACGGCTTTAGTAGTGGAGGATTTGCCACGCAGGATAGCAGCATCATTTGCAAGGTCCTGCTCGTGAATTTTTAGCTCCCCTAATAGATCTTCCACCTGATAGTTGTCAAAATTCTTTCCAGCTCGTTGAGCAGTGACAAACAATCTCCAGCTGGGAGTAAGACTTCTGAGGATTTTGATCACTTGTTCCTTATTAGTGAAGCTTTTTCCCAGATTCCTCATCCCGTTGTGAATGGTTTGAAGTCTGGCGAACATGGAGTTAATTGACTCATTATCCTCCATCATGAAGGTCTCGTATTGAGATGCCAGCATACTCATTTTGGTATCTTGCACAGCTGAAGTTCCTTCGTGGGCCATGGCTAAGGTGTCCCAGACTTCCTTAGCAGTGCTCAGACTATCTACCTTGTCATGTTCATTTTTACTCAAGGCGCATATGAGGAATAGCCTGGCTTTGGCATTCCTTTGATTTTTTGTTCTTTGTTCATCGGTCCACTTTTCTGCTGGGATGGCTTTGTTTTCACCATCCTTGGGAACATAGTTTCCTTTTGCTATGACATCCCAGAGTTTCCAGTCAGTTGATTCAATGAAGAGTTGCATGTTCTTTTTCCAGTACGGGTAGTTGGAGCCATCAAAGAATGGTGGCTTGTTGGTTGCAGTTCCGGTGGGATATACGATGTTGTCCATGTATCTTTATGCTCTACACCTGTTAAGATGTTAGTATATCTCAGAGCGATTAAGCTCTGATACCAATTGATAGTGACAAAAACACACAAGAAAAGGGGATTTGAATTGTCTGTATGATTTTTCAAATCTTTTTCGAAAAATAACAATTATAAGTTTGAAAGATTTTTGTTTGTGAGTGCAGTGGAATTTAATCTAAGACTGAAAAGTAAAGCACACAAGATATTTATCCTAGTTCACCCCCTTAATCGACAGGGCTACGTCTAGTCCTTGGCTTCACCAAGATTTTCACTATTTTCACAAAATAGTACAAGTACTTTCCAGGACTTCTCCCAGTATTCTGAGGACTACTCCTTTACAAGTACTCTATCAAGACTTCTCCTTTACAAGTATTAGACAGGACTTCTCCCAGTTCTTTTTAAAGAAGGTTTGGTTACTACAAGGTCTCTTCGATAAGAGTGGGTAGAAATATGAAGATCAGATTACAAAGAGGATAAAAAAATTGGTTCTCTGAAAGGTTTGTATGAATGAGAATAAGAGTAACACTCTGTAAAAGCTTCACACTCGTTGACGAACTAACTCAGGTAAGAAATAGCTTGAGGTTGCTGAGTTTTTGGCTTAGTAAATAAGATTACAGATGATGAACTTAGAAAGTTTTGAAAGCTTTGATCGTGTGTAAGTCACCAATTTGAATTCGATGCCAAGTCCTCTATTTATATCTTCAGTAGGATGATCAATGTGAGCTTTCTGAAGATTTGAAAATAGTTCCATTTGAATTTCTCCTCCATTGTGAGTAACGGATACTTCTGCAACTCTGTTTCAGCATTGAATGCATTCTGCCATGCATTTAATGCATCTTCAATGGCGGAGGTTGTCATCGTCTGGCTCTTCAAGGCTTTCTGCCTTGAGCTTTAACTTCTGCATTTAATGCTCGTGCAACCCAGCTAAGGTAGCCATTAATGATCTGAACAGAAGATTTGAATTTGAACGTTGAGGAGATACGATGATTAGAAAATCTCGTCGTTGATTCCGTAAAGGAAACTTGATTTAAGGAATAGCAGATGATTTGAAGCAACGAGGAATAAAGTATTGATTATGTCCTTTTCGCCATTAATGCTCTGAAGGGATAAATAATGCTTGACAGCTAAGCCTGGGTTGGACAAACGATCTCCTCCGAGTTTTCGTTACACGAACTCCAAAGTTGCGTTGTTGTCAAACAAACTCTATGACAGAGTTTCAAGCTCTCTTTCCTTTAGATGGGTAACCAAGTAAACCCAATGATTAAGTGACCAAACGTTCTTCTCAGTCGGACGAACTCTCTGAGGCAAACGTTCTCAACTGGTGGTCTGATTTGTGAGAGTTGTAGCCGGACGGATTCTTCCTCTTTTCTTTGCTTGAAGATTTACTTTTGGTAATGTTTTGTAAGGTTCCATGCACTTTTTCCTCAAGTAAATATATGTTCCTGAGTGTGAAAACATTAAGAAGTTAGGAATTCTATCTCCAACAAGATCAAGACTTAACGAAATTGTTATTCATCAAAATATAATAATTCGTTAAATCATTTGAATCTAACATACTCTCTGTTAGATCAAATGTTTAAATGAATTATTATATTTTTGATAATTAACAATTTCTTTTCAATAGAGTCAAAGACAATATTCCTAACATAGTAAAAATTACCATGTCCAGGAACAACCATCTCTGGAAGGAATGAATACATATCAAGTGTCCTATCAAGAGAATCAGTTTGACAGAAAAGTTCGTCCGGTCATCTCGAAGAAAACAACATCAAGGAAATATGTACAAGACTGTCCGGTGAACCAAGAGAGATAACCAACAAGCTTCAAATAAACAGCGTCTCTCTCTACAACCACTTGATGGGAATCCTCACACTCGAATCAAGCCTACTTGAAGCAACTGAGTCAGTCCACCACCCAAATCTACAAAGATCAAATATGAAGACTGTACTGCTTAAAGGTGAAAAAGGATAACAATCCTGAAGAAACTCTGTCTGCCTTGAAGTCTCTCTAGCATCATATAAAGGAGTTGTGGATCAGCTTTCTCTCTGATGAAGAACTTCAGTGAAAGAAAGAATTCAGACAAGAATATTCCATTTCCTAGAAACAAATTGACTGAGGGAAATTCGTTTGACAATACGAGCCAATCACGGAACTTCAAATATTCAATGAAGACTGCGTCTGCCAAAGCTGAATGAGAGAATTCGTCCACCAAAGCATAAATCGCGCCAAAGATACAAGGATCATTGAGCACGTCTTTCGAAGTGACCAAGTCAATAGAAGTATTAAAGAAATTATTCGTTCGAGTAATTACTTCTATCCTCATGTGCACAGTTATCAAAACCTGGCAATCACGGAAAGAATGATGGGACTCAATAAATCCAATACCTCTTGGTCCCACTACTTCTCTGGTTTTCCTAAAAACAAGCTGACATCGCGAAATCAACGGCAAGAATCTCTGAGCATCGTACATTTTCAACGGTCGAAATTCAAAATCCTGACCAAGGCACGTAATGAGCATTAGCTGTCTAGCACTGGGGTAAAAGAGTCAAATCAGTCCTCACCGCTGAACTTTTACACGTTATATACGAAGAAACCAGCTCAAGGCTACTTGCTCAAGATGGAGCCAGACGACATCAACCCAGAAGTACTGATGACTTCCAAATCATATCTTATGCTTGCAGAAAAGCCTCTGATCGTGACTTACGCCTGCTGAGAGATGCAGAACTAGCCGTTATGTGCTTCTCAGAAAGAAAGAAGCTTTGCGGGCAGGTTTTCTCTCCTCCTGTGGAGAATGATCAAAGATCTTCAACTGAAGATATATATAGAGAACCTTGCTCCCGTTTCAACTTGGCGACTAGAACTAAATTATACACACCTCAATCTAGTTCGTCCAAAGACCAAGGCAACCTTGGTCTTCATCTCAGGATACTTCAAGTCATATCCCAACCTGAGTTGAGTTGCTTATGTGTGTGGACACCTTATAGAGTTTAACTCTCATCATATTCCACACACATAACCTAGAACAAGAGATCAACTTGCTTATGATCTCTCTGTTCTATAAGCTTCATTTCTTCTACCCACTCTTATCAAGAAGAGATTAATGCAGAAAAGAAAAATCCTAAAAAAGGTGATAGGAGAAGTCCTGACAATACTTGTTAGGAGAAGTCCTCATAATACTTGTAAGGAGAAGTCCTCATAATACTTGTAAGGAGAAGTCCTTCTAATACTTGATAGGAGAAGTCCTTAGAATACTTGTTAGGAGAAGTCCTTAGAATACTTGTTGGGAGGAGTCCCTGATAATACTTGTACTATTTGCTGAAATAGTGGAAATCTTGGTGAAGCCAAGGACTGGACGTAGCCCTGTCGATTATGGAGGGTGAACCAGGATAAAAACTCTGTGTGCTTTACTTCCATGTTTTATCGCTTACTCGTTACACCTTGGTCCATGCTTTCGTAAATAAATTATCTTGAGAACATATAACTAACTGTCAATATCGGTTAAACATTCCACGCATTCCTTCTTGTGTCATAAAGGACCTTAAAGTGAAAAATAGATGATCATTAAACTAATGTCTTCAAATGAAATTTCAAAAATGGGTCACACAATTCAAACCCCCCCTTTCTTGTGTGTTTTCTGTACCTTCAATTGGTATCAGAGCCTAACACTCTGAAAAATACTAACATCTTCACAGATGCAGAGTATAAAGATCCGAGAAAACACATGATGTTCCCAAACAAATGCAATCTCAATCCACATTACAGTGGGAGGAGAACATGTTGACGAAGTCTACTTAAGGAAGAAATTGACCCTTTCTAAGAAAGGTGACTGAAGATAAAAAGGAAAGAAATCTAGGCTCGTCCAAGAAGAAGAAACAAGCAAGAGCACTCATTCCTACAACCATCAAGAAATACAAATGAGGTAATCCTGATCTCATAAGTACCTATTATTACTCACTTCTCCTTCTCTGCTTAAAATTAAATCAAAATTAATGACATTTTAAATAAAGTAAAGAAAAGAGAAACTGAACTTCCTGTTCCTCTGAAAATGAACGATTTCAGCGTATGACAAATTCACAGTTATTGAAATTACATTAATCCTCAATTTACACTAGTCTTTTTCTCTGAAGCATCACTATAATCAGTCAATAGTTTTTGTGAATGTTCACACTTATATATATTTATATACATGCATAAACATTCATGCCTTGAAGATTCACATTATATCAAGCATAACGCTCATGCTCACACCCTTGTGAGTAACTTACTAACCTACTGGACCCAGCTGAAATCTGGGTACCACAAAAAGTATACAATAAATCTCTAATGCAGGAAATCATAGTGAAGAAACCTTCTGAGGAAGAAAGTTAAGAAAATTTGGCAGAGCATGGAGATTAAAAGAAAGAGACAGTCGATGGACAGTCCAAGATACGTATCACTAGATGAAAGATGTACACAATGGAGAGATAGTCTCTCTCAGTAACTGAAGAGGAGATAAAGTCTGCAAGCAATGATGATCAACGTCAAGGAAAATCACCGTCTGATGGCTACACGTTCAATGTGAGAACTTCTAGGTCCATTTGAAAGGACATTACCAAACTAGTCCGTCCGGGGCCACAGGTAAACAGCTGTATCGTTCCACTCGATAAAAGCGTCCGCAACACGCATTAAACCCTCAACTGCCATAACTGCACACATTTCTATTATTACCTAATGCGCATGTGATTCTTGATATCTCAAATCAAATGATACGCAATCATGTCATCCCACTAAACGAGTAAAAACTGTCCGGTTTCCAATCAACTTAAACAAAAGCAATTGAAAGCAAAAGTCTCACACTCACATCACGCTTGCATTCCAGAATTCTTGTTACTCTTTGGTTGTGCTCTTTAACCCCTTTCTGCAGAATTCTCAAATGGCACCCAAAAAGCAGACCGCTGTTAAGACAAAACTTACTCAGGAACAAGAAGCCATTCTTCAACTAAGAAAGAAGAACGTTGAAGCCAATCGACTCGAACAAGTCTCGAAGATTTGGGCTCAGAAAATTGCTGTCCTAGGAGAACGGGATTTGGTGTCACCAAGGTATCTTGAACTGAACCGATTCCAGTATGCAAAAGTCGCTGGACTAAACTATGTTCTCTTCCAAGATTGGGAAAAACTTATGAAGGTGTCTGAGACACCTGTTCTTAAACCACTGGTAAAGGAGTTCTACCAGTGTGCTGTAAAGACAAACCCTCTAACAATCATAAGCAGATGTTTAAGGGTAATAACCGAAATCTGTCCTGGTGACATTGCCCTTGCACTGGACGCAGATGTGAAGGACGGAGTTCACTATTCACCTAAGTGGGAAAACTCCGCAGTCGACGGGGATCGCATCTAGAAGGAAAACCTAAAAATTCATGGGAACGCTGTCAACAACTTAGTAGAGGAATTCAAGTTCCCTCATGCCGTTCTTAGTAAATTCGTCATTCCCAAAGAAGGAGCCAGAGATCTTGTGAACAAGATGGCTCACTGGGCACTCTATCAAATGAGTCACATGCAGAAGATCAACCTCCCATCACTGATTTTTCATCACATGGCAGGAACGATTGAAAGTCCAGTGACAAATCTTCCCTATGGGTCTCTCATTACCAAAATTATGGGTATGAAAGGATTGGTAACAGATGAAAAACTCCAAAGTGAGTTCATGGCTCAGGATTACATCTATCCTACTCCCATTCGATTTGGAGATGTTAAGCAAATGAACCTGAAGATTGACATCTCCAAGGTTCCGAAGAACTTGCTATCCACCTGGGAAAGAAAGCAAGTAGAAGAAAATGAAGAAACTGATCAGGGGAAGGAAGATCAACCATCTCCACCAAGAACAAGAGCCTCAAGAGCTAGGAAACAAACTATTCCCACAACACCATCGCCAGCTGTTGACCCGGGTTTTAGGGCTATTTTCATAGTTATTTTGCATATAGATTCATAGGTTAATTAGGATCTTTGTTCATTTTTCATGCATTTTGGTCTCATATCATGCATTTTTGTATTTCTAGGTTGTTCTAAGTTTGTATCTATTTATTAGACATTTTTTATGGCTTTTCTGTGATTTTTCTGGTTTCAGGTGCTGGCGCGCACGCCCCAGGAAGCTGGCGCGCTCGCCCCAGTTCATTAAGGGCAAAACAGAATTTTCCTGCTGGCGCGCTCGCCCCAGATGATGGGCGCGGCCGCGCCAGCCCCCTGAACCTAAAACAGAACCAGAACGCGTTTTTGCGGGGAGAACGGATTTTGGAGCATCTTGGAGCGATTTGGAGCACTCTTGGAGCTGTGCTAGGGCTTGGGTTTCCATCCCCACATGGTGGCTATGGATCCTCTTGCTTCCTTTCATCTTGTTGCTTCCATTTTGGCCATGAGTAGCTAAGTTCTCTTGTATTAGGGGATTGATGTAGTTAGCCTAACTCTATGTTTTGAGTACATTTTAGTTATATATATATGAGTTGTTCTTCTTCTCTATGAAGCTCTTTTCTATGCTTTATTGTACCTAAATGCATTTGGGTCTATCTATCTAATTCTTGCACAATTGGAAAATTGGTTTGAGTTAGGGTTTTGAAAAGGGTTTAATTGGGAGTTTTGCTAGCTTAGGAATGAGGGCAATACCCGGTTATGTTGGTTTGATTGATGAACTTCTATTGCATTAATTGAGTAATTGGACTTAAGGAATTGATTCTTTTACTTTCGATTAATAGGTTCATTTAGTCAAGGAATTACTAAGTGGATAACTAAACCTAGCATCATAGAAGAGTTGGATAAATTCATATATGTATGTTGAAGTGGGTAGAGACATAGTAATTGGTTGACGAAATCATTTCCCCTAGTACGTTCCAACTATCGTTTAATTCACGTTTTTAGTTGCTTTCACTTACGTTCACGATTTCTTGTTTCAAACAATCTATCAACCTTTTTGCCATCCTTTCAATAGTCAAATTAGCGGAAATTGATAGTAAACAACCACAATCCCTGTGGAGACGATCTTTTTATTACTTCGAGCCTTTGTACCCTTGCAAAGTGGCTAACACCAGCTAAGAAGCGTGATGCTTCACAATTAGATGAAGGTTTCAAGGCCTCACCAACACGGGCACTCCCAGCAAAAAGAAGACGCCTTGTAAAGGTTGTATCCAGGCAAAACACGACTCTGTCTGGAGATGATGAAGACTCCCTGCCAATAGCTAAATTGGTCAGGAAGGTAAGAAAAGAACCTTTGAAGGTTGCCCCAAAGGATGATCAATCTTCATCCTCTCTGTTGAAGTTGTTAGTACAGATACCAACCTGAGAGGGGGGGTGAATCAGTGTTGCCCCAATTTTCGCCTTATTGAAATTGTAACTTTCAAGTTTATGATGATCAAGAAATGATCGTTATGATTGCAGCGGAATTGAGAGATACTTGAAAGTAAATATGAAGGATAAAGAGAATCACACACAAGAGTTTATCCTGGTTCACCTTCAATCCACCGAAGGCTACGTCCAGTCCCTCAAGAAAACCCCTTGAGGATTTTTCCACTATTGATAAAAGTCTCTTACAAGTTCCTAACCCAAGGACCCCAAGAATTTCTACCAATATCCTGTGAAAGCAAACCACTTTCAACAGCCCCTGAAAGCAAACCGCTTTCAGTTCCTGAAGGCAAACCACCCTCAGACCTTGAAGGCTAAACCACCTTCAATGGAAACCCTGAAAGTAAACCACTTTCAGTGACAACAACCCTTCACCGAATACCACGGTGAAAAACTCAATCTTACAGAAAGAGATGAAGAAGATATTACAATTGGCTGTATCAATCCTTTAACATACAATAGGATTGATCATGAGAAATTATGCTTTAAGGCTTTTAAGCATAATACAATTCTGAGTTCTTCAAGATATGAACAACTAAAGTGTTCTTATTGACATGAAGATCATGAACTCAGAATTTAGGCTCCAAAAGATTTAAGTTCTAAAAGATGAACTAATTTTGAAAAAGCTTTGGCCTAATGTGATTTTCTCATGTGTAATGTGTTGTCTCTTGTGTATGTTGTGTATGTTATGTGTGTGTTGTGTTTTCTGGACTCAAATGGTCTTTATATAGGCAAGGGAAACGTCCTTGAACCATCACAACCCTTTTCAAAAGGTTTGGGACACAATGGTTCATGAAAAGATGCACTTTTTCGTTCTGGTAATCGATTACCATACTTAGTGTAATCGATTACACAAATGACCGTTTCAGTTTGAATTTGAATTTCAAACATGTAATCGATTACAAGACATGAGTAATCGATTACTTGCCTAGGTGTAATCCATTACCATAATGTTGCAATCGATTACACAGAAGCCCATTTTCCAGAAACTTGATTCTTTGAGACTGGCTTAAGGTTTTCTACTTCTTTTAAGTTATGAAAACACTTAGCTTGATTAGATTAGGTGTTTTAAGAGCCTTTATGCTTTAATAGACCTTTGGAAGCATAACTCACCTAATACTAAGACTTCTAGACTATTGATGGACTTGTAGTGCTTGTTTCTTTGAAGTCTTCTTTTCTTCTTTTTGTTGATGAGTTTGTCGTCATCAAAACCACAGCCAGGGTCAGGAGCAAGACCTTCTTCACAATCTCCCCCTTTTTGATGATGGCAAACACAATCTTGACACTTGAAGATCATATGAGCATTTGTAATGCAGAACTCCCCCTATTTGATGGAATCTAGTATTTCTGATATTTCTCCCCCTTTCTAATGTACTTGTTGAACTCCTGCATATGATCTTTAAGAGCACAGAACCTTTCTCCCCCTTTTGACTTCATCAAAAAGAAGAAAAGGCCAAAAATGTACAGGCATACACACAAGTATATTGCAACATAAAACATGGGGGTAGGGGTAAATATGTAAAATATGAATATATATATATATATATATATATATATATATATATATATATAAAAGAGCAAATGCATAATTTTACAAACAGCAACGGTGAATGAGACAAAAGCTTATAAAACTAAGAGTCATCAGACATGTCTTCATCATCTGACAAGATGCCAATGCCGTCATAATGAAGTAACCAGGAAAGAGTATCAATTCCATAGTCATGAAATAAACCTAAGCTTGATAGTATCCTAGAATTAACACACTCGTAATTTGAAGAGCGAACATCATGGGAGTCGGCAATGGGAACTCCAGATTGAAAGAGAAGACGAGTGATACTAGGAGCATAGGGAAATGATTGTGCTTTAGTTCTGCAAGTAAGCATATGGTGCATCACTAAAAAGGTCCAGTTAATGGCGTGACCATGAAGGATGCCATATAAAACTTGGAGTTCTAACTCACTAATATGAGCATGAAGATCTTCCTGAGGCAGAAGGATGTGATGAACAAAATAATGAAGCAAGTGGTTGGTGGTGGTAAGGACATCAACATGAAAGGGACAGGTTTTGGTGCGAGGAGGATGAAGTTTCTGAACCTCTGAAGGAGTAAAGCGGCACAAAGTGCGATAAAAGGAGTCAGAGTTATAGTCAGGCCAGGGGCAGGACAGATTTGTTCCCAACTCGGCACTAGAAAATGGGAGGCCCAAGCATTTGCCAAGAGAAACAAGAGAGTACTGAATGGTAGTCCCTTTTACAGAAGAGGTAATACTGGTGCCTGCAACTTCCAAGTTACAGTAGAATACTTTGACTAACTCTGGATAGTAGGGTATGGTTGATGTAATGAAAGTATCATGATATTGATCTCCGAGTAAAGCGGGAAATGTTAGACCGGCCTCGATGAAAGAATCTAAGTCAGCATAAGTGGGGGTTCGAATTGTTTGTTTGAGAAAGTGAGAAATAAATCGAGTTTTCTCATCAGAAGTGGGAAGAAGACGGGAGAAATTTAATGGATTGTGAGGACAAAAGGCTGAGGATAGGCACGGAGAGAAAGACATGTTGTCGTGGATGTGAAAATTCAGAACGTAGAATGATTTTGGAAGATATGACTGATCAACATCTAAGGCTGGCTTAAATATCCCGAGCATGTAATCGATTACAGCAGTTAAGTAATCGATTACGGAGCAGTTATTCCAAGTTTGAATTTCAAAAAAGAGGAGGGAAATTTGAAATTTTGACAGTTTTTCCAGCATGTAATCGATTACTGCAGTTAGGGTAATCGATTACATCAGTTGCAAATTTGAAAAATTTCAAAATTTGAAAATGTAATCGATTATAGCAGTTATGATAATCGATTACTCAGATATTTCTAACAGGCACGAGGACTTAGAGCATGGATAATCGATTACAGGACCTATGGTAATCGATTACTATGACAATTTCATAAGTTCTAAGCTCTAGAGTCTTATGTAACATATTTAAATATAAACACTTAAATACATAATCTATTCAAATGCATATAAACATATATTCATCATAAAGATTATGCAAATAACATGTTACCTTAAATGTCATGCTCATCTAATATGCCTAATTCTCTTCTTATCTTGAAGAATGATTCCTTAGGAAGAGGCTTAGTAAAGATATCTGCTAATTGATTATGTGTATCCACAAATGAAATCTCAATATCTTTCCTCATAACATGATCTCGAAGAAAATGATGTCTTATATCAATATGCTTAGTTTGAGAATGCATGATAGGGTTTTTAGTGAGATTAATGGCACTTGTGTTGTCACATTTGATTGAAATGCAGCCCAGCTCTAAGCCATAATCTTTGAGTTGTTATTTGAGCCATAGAGTTTGTGCACAACAACTTCCTGCAGCAATGTATTCTGCTTCTGCAGTACTTAGAGCAACACATGCTTGTTTCTTACAAGACCAAGAAACAAGAGCATTTCCTAACAAGTGACAAGTACCACTTGTACTTTTTCTTTCAGTTTTACAACCAGCATAATCAGAATCAGAATATCCAATCAAATCACAAACACTTCCTTTGGGATACCACAATCCAAAATTTGTAGTTCCTTTCAAATATTTAAAAATTCGTTTAACAGAACCCAAATGTGATTCCCTAGGAGATGCTTGATATCTAGCACATAGACACACACTAAACATAATATCAGGTCTACTTGCAGTTAAGTATAGAAGAGATCCGATCATACCTCTATATTTGGTAATATCAACTTGATTACCGGATTCATCTTGATCTAAATATGTGTTAGACCCCATTGGTGTGGCTATGGCTTTGCAATCATCCAAATCATATTTCTTTAATAATTCCTTGCAAAAATTTGATTGATTGATGAATATTCCATCATTTGATTGCTTGATTTGCAAACCAAGAAAGAAGTTTAATTGTCCCATCATGGACATCTCAAATTCTTCTTGCATCATGATAGAGAAATCTTTACACAAAGATTCGTTAGTTGCACCAAAGATAATATCATCAACATAAATTTGAACTAATAAGGTATTACCTTTGGTTCTTTTGATGAACAAGGTTGTATCAGCCTTACCCTTTTGAAATTCTTTATCACAAAGGAAAGTACTTAATCTATCATACCATGCACGAGGGGCTTGCTTAAGACCATAGAGTGCTTTCTTCAATCTGAAGACATGTGAAGGAAACTTTGGATCTTCAAATCCTGGAGGTTGCTTCACATAGACTTCTTCTTGAATGTATCCGTTCAGGAAAGCACTTTTGACGTCCATTTGATACAATGGGAAATTTAAAGAACAAGCATACGCCAATAATAGTCTTATGGCTTCAAACCTTGCTACTGGTGCATAAGTTTCATCAAAATCTATACCTTCTTCTTGATTATAACCTTGAGCAACTAATCTTGCTTTATTCCTAACTATGATACCATTTTCATCTAACTTATTCCTAAATACCCACTTTGTTCCAATAACATGTTTATCACTAGGCTTAGGGACAAGTTCCCAAACTTGATTCCTTTCAAATTGGTTTAGTTCTTCTTTCATTACTACAATCCAATACTCATCCTTTAGAGCATCATTTACTTTTGATGGTTCTATCTGAGAGACGAAGGCCATATTCAAAACTGAATCATTTAAGCGTAGCCTTGTAGAAACGTCTCTAGAAATATCACCAATAATATTATCAACTGGATGATCCCTATGGGTTCTCCATTCCTTTGGAAGTTGATAAGTATTATCTTCAATGTGCTCTTCTTGTATTGGATTCTGATCTTCATCCTTTTGAGAATCTTCACTTACAATGATATCATCTTCTTCATTATCTGGAAGATTGACTTTATCTTCTATTGAAGATTTAGATTCATCAAAAGAAACATGTATGGATTCTTCCACAGATAGAGTTTTCTTGTTAAAGACTCTATATGCTTTACTTGTTAGAGAATAACCAAGGAATATACCTTCATCAGATTTTTCATCAAACTTACCAAGGTTTTCCTTTCCATTGTTCAAGACAGAGCATTTTGATCCAAAAGCATGTAGATGAGAGATGTTTGGTTTCCTTCCTTTGTAGAGTTCATAGGGAGTTTTCTTAAGAATAGGTCTAATAAGAACTCTATTGGAAACATAGCAAGCAGTACTTACAGCATCAACCCAGAAATATTTAGGGAGACTTGATTCACTTAACATGGTTCTTGCTAATTCTTCAAGTAATCTATTCTTCCTTTCTACAACACCATTTTGTTGTGGTGTTCTCGGAGTAAAGAAATTATGTGATATTCCATTTTCATCACATAGTTCTTGGAATTGTTGATTCTGAAATTCTCCACCATGATCACTTATAATAGAAGAGATCTTTAAATACTTCTCATTTTGAACTAGCCTTGAATATCTCTTGAATGCATTGAAGGCTTCATTCTTATGAGGAAGAAATAAAGTCCATGTAAATCTAGAGAAATCATCAACAATAACAAGTGCATAGAAATTACCTCCGAGGCTTTTAGTTCTAGATGGTCCGAACAAATCCATATGTAACAATTGAAGGGGCCTTGAAGTCGAAACTATGTTCTTTGGTTTGAAGGATGTTCTGGTTTGCTTCCCTTTTTGACATGCATCACAAAGCTTGTCTTTCTCGAATTTTATCTTTGGAAGCCCAACAACTAGATCATGCTTGACTAGTTTGTTTAAATGATCTATGTGAATATGAGCAAGTCTTCTATTCCATAGCCATGAATCACTATAGTTCTTGGCCAAAAGGCATCTCACATTTTGTGGAATTTCTTCCAAGGAGATCATGAAGACTTTATTTACTTTATACCCAGAAAACTTAATTTCTTTAGTTCTCACATCTTTCACAACACATATATCATTAATAAAACCAACTTTCAAACCTTTATCACATAGTTGACTAATACTCAGAAGATTATGCATCAAACCATCAACGTAAAGAACTTTATCGATGACTGTTTGAGGGGGTGTGCCTATTCTTCCAATACCGAGTATTTTTCCCTTTTGATTGTTACCATATGTGACAAAACCTTTTTCTCTAGGAATAAGAAATGAAAACTTGGTTTTATCTCCTGTCATGTGTGATGAGCAGCCACTATCAAGATACCATAAATCCTTTGCTGCTTTCATACACACCTACATGACAAAGTTCAGACATGGGTATTAGGAACCCAACAGGTTTTGGGTCCTTCTAAGTTAACATCCTTTCTAACCCAAATGTATTCCCTATTAGGTACTCCTACATGTTTGTAGTAACATCTACTAGGGGTATGTCCTACTTTGTTACAATACGTACAAGAGTAATGATTGTAACTAGAGGTTTGTCTAGGAGAGGAATGAATTTTCTTAGGATGTCTATTTTGAGTATTCTTCCTATTGTGTGTACTTCTAACAGGATTAATCCTTTTGTTACTAGAAGATTCTACTATATGGTTTGGTTTTACAAACACAGTTCTCTTGACTTCCTTAGTCTTTGGGTGAGAAGTATATCCTAGACCTGATTTGTTATTTGAATGTCTTTGAACACTTAGGATATCATCTAACTTCTGTTTTCCTTTATTGAAGTTATTTACTCTTTGTTGAAGATTATCTATCTTTTCTTCTAAAGAACTACACTTAGTGCATTTTTGTGTAATATCTAGTTTAGATTTCACTATGTCTAATTCCTCTTGTAAAGTTCTACACTTACTTTCTAAGGATGAAATCAAATCATTTTTCTTAGTGCTAATCTTGGAAAATTCTTGACATAATTTAAACATATTCTCCATAGCAAACTTTAAATCATGAGAAGACATAGAGTTATTACTAACCTGGGAATCTTCAACATCTGAGTCATGTGAGGCCATCAAGGCAACTTGTGCTTCTTCTTTGTCAGAATCTGATGATGAACTTACTTCATTATCATCCCAAGCCGAATATGCTCTTCGAGTAGGTTGATCCTTTTTCTCGAATTTCTCTCTTAGACCATGTTTCTTCTTCTGAAGATTTGGACAATCTGACTTGAAATGTCCCGGTTTGCCACACTCGAAACATGTAATCTTTTGAGACGAATAAGACTCATTGTTCCTTTGGAAGGCTCTATTGTTGTTAAATTTAACATTTTTCTTTTTAAGAAACTTTCCAAAGTTCTTTACTAGAAGATTCAAATTTCCATTGTCTTCTTCTTCAGAGTCTGCATCATAATCTTCTTTGATGCTTTCTTTTGCCTTTAAAGAAATTGATCGATGCTTCTTCTCATGTTGTTCATGCTCTTCTAAACGATTCAATTCCAACTCATGTTCTTGGAGTTTTCCAAAAAGAGTTGCAAGAGTCATATTTGATAAACTCTTCTTCTCAGAGATGGCTGTAACTTTTGGTTGCCATACTCTTGTAAGTGATCTTAGAACTTTCATGTTCAAGTCACTGTTTGAAAATTGTTTTCCAAGAGCAATCAAATGATTAATCAAATGAGTGAATCGTTTTTGCATATCTAATACCTTTTCTCCTGGAAGCATTCTGAACATTTCATACTCCTGAGATAAAGTATTGATCTTTGATCTCTTGACTTCATATGTTCCTTCATGAGTCACCATCAACGTATCCCATATTTATTTTGATGAAGTGCACGTTGATACTCTGAAAAATTCGTCCATGCCAAGAGCAGATGTAAGGATGTTCATTCCTTTGAGATCATATTGAACCTTCTTCTTTTCTTCTTCACTCCAAGTATTTTCTGATTTTGGTTGTGAAGTTCCTTCTTCATCTGTTGTTACAGGCACAAAGGGACCTTCTTCAATGGCTTTCCATATTCCTGCGTCTAATGACTTTATGAATATCTTCATCTTGATTTTCCAGAAGTCATAATGTTCTCCATTGAAGAATGGTGGCCTGTTTATGTTGAATCCTTCATTTGTTCCATGATTGGAAGAGGATGCCATCTTTTCCCGGATCTTAGGAATAACTTACCTAAACTTCCGCTCTGATACCAATTATTAGTACAGATAGCAACCTGAGAGGGGGGGTGAATCAGTGTTGCCCCAATTTTCGCCTTATTGAAATTGTTACTTTCAAGTTTATGATGATCACGAAATGATCGTTATGATTGCAGCGGAATTGAGCGATACTTGAAAGTAAATATGAAGGATAAAGAGAATCACACACAAGAGTTTATCCTGGTTCACCTTCAATCCACCGAAGGCTACGTCCAGTCCCTCAAGAAAACCCCTTGAGGATTTTTCCACTATTGATAAAAATCTCTTACAAGTTCCTAACCCAAGGACCCCAAGAATTTCTACCAATATCCTGTGAAAGCAAACCACTTTCAACAGCCCCTGAAAGCAAACCGCTTTCAGTTCCTGAAGGCAAACCACCCTCAGACCTTGAAGGCTAAACCACCTTCAATGGAAACCCTGAAAGTAAACCACTTTCAGTGACAACAACCCTTCACCAAATACCACGGTGAAAAACTCAATCTTACAGAAAGAGATGAAGAAGATATTACAATTGGCTGTATCAATCCTTTAACATACAATAGGATTGATCATGAGAAATTATGCTTTAAGGCTTTTAAGCATAATACAATTCTGAGTTCTTTAAGATATGAACAACTAAAGTGTTCTTATTGACATGAAGATCATGAACTCAGAATTTAGGCTCCAAAAGATTTAAGTTCTAAAAGATGAACTAATTTTGAAAAAGCTTTGGCCTAACGTGATTTTCTCATGTGTAATGTGTTGTCTCTTGTGTATGTTGTGTATGTTATGTGTGTGTTGTGTTTTCTGGACTCAAATGGTCTTTATATAGGCAAGGGAAACATCCTTAAACCATCACAACCCTTTTCAAAAGGTTTGGGACACAATGGTTCATGAAAAGATGCACTTTTTCGTTCTGGTAATCGATTACCATACTTAGTGTAATCGATTACACAAGTGACCGTTTCAGTTTGAATTTGAATTTCAAACATGTAATCGATTACAAGACATGAGTAATCGATTACTTGCCTAGGTGTAATCCATTACCATAATGT
Organism: Acmispon strigosus; assembly: GCA_030819835.1. Taxonomy (NCBI): domain Eukaryota; kingdom Viridiplantae; phylum Streptophyta; class Magnoliopsida; order Fabales; family Fabaceae; genus Acmispon; species Acmispon strigosus. The sequence goes on along the minus strand of JAUAMA010000004.1, from coordinate 25,670,179 downwards.
TGCAATCGATTACACAGAAGCCCATTTTCCAGAAACTTGATTCTTTGAGACTGGCTTAAGGTTTTCTACTTCTTTTAAGTTATGAAAACACTTAGCTTGATTAGATTAGGTGTTTTAAGAGCCTTTATGCTTTAATAGACCTTTGGAAGCATAACTCACCTAATACTAAAACTTCTAGACTATTGATGGACTTGTAGTGCTTGTTTCTTTGAAGTCTTCTTTTCTTCTTTTTGTTGATGAGTTTGTCGTCATCAAAACCACAGCCAGGGTCAGGAGCAAGACCTTCTTCACAGAAGTATCTTCCATACGTTCCCACAATGTTTCACGAATATGTGGAAGACATCATCGATGTAGTCGATGATGGAAATTGTGGCTTTCGCTGCATAGCACAGTGGCTTGGAGTAAGTGAGAATGAATGGCCCGCCATCAGGACCGAAATGAGGGAAGAACTCAGAATCAACCACTCATTGCTTGCTGATGTAATTGAGTCGGAAGAAGATATGGAGAGAATAAAAGCTGCTCTGAACCTACCAACTGGAGAAGTGTCTTCATCCTCTAAGTGGTTCACTGTTCCTGACATGGGACTGCTTGCTGCTTGCACATTCAAGATTATTCTGGTAACCCTAAGCCTGAAGGAATGTTGCACCTATATGCCACTAGTTGGCCCAGCCTACATTCCACCAATCATTGGAGTTATGTGTAACATTGATGATCATCACTAGGTCAGAGTAAAATTGAGAAGTGATTCTCCACTCCCTTATAGCACTCCATTATGGAGACCCAACTGTAAGAAAAGTGCTAAAAGATGGGGGAAGTATATTCATCCAAGAGTATTGAAGTTTAGGAAAATTGTTGATCCTGAATATGTTCAACAACCTAAAAGTCTTCCAAGCCAGTCTGATGATGCATCCACCCTCAGCAGCAATGGGACTCCAGAGAACCCTCAATCCCAGCAAGAAGCTCCGACAAGTCCAGTCTCACAACCAAACTCACCTCATTCCGAGAACCGCTCACCAGGCGACAATTTGTTCAACACAAATAAAGAAACTGTCACATGTGCAGTGAATAAGGAATCAGCAGTTCATGAGGAACTTCGTCCAGTCGCAGCAGAAGAAGATACTGTGAAAGAGAACACAAAGAAGCGGACCAAGTCAGAAGAATCAATGAAAAGACATCCCAGAGAAAAGAAGCACAAGGGTGAAGCTGAATGCCTCAACGGTGATGTTGATGATCCTGAAATATCTCTGAATGAGATATTAACATCCCAACAGAAGGCTGCATCATCCACCACATCCATTAAGTCTTCTCCAAGCATAGCAAGAGTCTTTCTTGCAAACATTCCCAGAAGAACTCGTCAGACGATATCTTCCTCTAACTTGCAGGTTCCTAGGATGCTGACTATGGGCAATGCGGCATATGCTCCACACCTGCTAATAAAGTCTCTGGGGTACAACTTCTGTCTGCAAGCTCGACTTTGGGCACCTCCTGCTGTAGATGGCATGCAGATTGCATTTTCAACAAGGTCCAGGTATGATATTTTTCATCACGAGTGGGAATTGGTTGTTCCCAAACCAGTTCATCTTGGCACCATCCCATTTGGACTTATCCCTAACGTGAAAAGCATTGTGATTCAACATGGGTCATGGGTGCTTCTTCTACTGGTAGCCAAACAACAACCTGAACCTATGTCATCAGTCACTGCACCCTCCAACAATCACCCATCATATACACCAGTCATTCCATTGCCTCAAACCATCACCATTCCACAAAACATATTTCATGCATCCACCGATTCAGAAGAAAATCATCATCATCAATCTTCATCATCCTCTTCAGAGTGCGCCCAAAATGAAATCTCATCATCTACACCAGATGATGCGATCACCAAGGTTCAACCTATTTCTTTTGCACTGCCAAACAGTGACACTCCTCAAAAGGAGCAACTCCATAACTCCAATATGGCAAATGAATCAGCTAACGCATCCTTTGATGCCAAAGCTGCTGTGATGGAACTTCGGGCTAAAATGGAAGAAGGAAACTTGAGTGCCGAGAAGAAAAGTGACGAGGTGTGCCAAAGGGCCTTTGATCGCATTGAAGCTGTGTCTGAAAGACTTGAGCGTAAAATTGATGAAAGTTTTGAGAGCATGAAGGATCTGTTCCGGAGATACATGCAGCAACGACAGCAGCCACATGACTAATCTCTATCTCTTTATTTAATTTATACAGCTCTCGTTCCTCTTGACTCAGCATTTAATTTATAATTATTTACTCATTGCCTTATCATTATATTTTCGTTCTTAATTTTTTTTTGATAATGCCAAAGGGGGAGAAGGGAGAGAGTTAAAAAAAAAGGGAACTAGGAAAAAGCATTTAAGATATGTGGTAGCAATTTTAGGGGGAGCAAAAGAAATTTCACCTAGGCTAGTCAAACACTATCTAGGATACCTAATTTAGGGGGAGCAAAGCTAAGCAAACTCAACAAGAAGATTTCGTCCGCCCATACACCCTAAAGAAAAATCAAATGCTTTTTAATCAATTACATCACTACACAAAATTTTTCCAAAGAAGTTGTCATTATCAAAAAGGGGGAGATTGTTAGATCAAATGTTTAAATGAATTATTATATTTTTGATAATTAACAATTTCTTTTCAATAGAGTCAAAGACAATATTCCTAACATAGTAAAAATTACCATGTCCAGGAACAACCATCTCTGGAAGGAAGGAATACATATCAAGTGTCCTATCAAGAGAATCAGTTTGACAGAAAAGTTCGTCTGGTCATCTCGAAGAAAACAACATCAAGGAAATATGTACAAGACTGTCCGGTGAACCAAGAGAGATAACCAACAAGCTTCAAATAAACAGCGTCTCTCTCTATGACCACTTGATGGGAATCCTCACACTCGAATCAAGCCTACTTGAAGCAAATGAGTCAGTCCACCACCCAAATCTACAAAGATCAAATATGAAGACTGTACTGCTTAAAGGTGAAAAAGGATAACAATCCTGAAGAAACTCCGTCTGCCTTGAAGTCTCTCTAGCATCATATAAAGGAGTTGTGGATCAGCTTTCTCTCTGATGAAGAACTTCAGTGAAAGAAAGAATTTAGACAAGAATATTCCATTTCCTAGAAACAAATTGACTGAGGGAAATTCGTTTGACAATACGAGCCAATCACGGAACTTCAAATATTCAATGAAGACTGCGTCTGCCAAAGCTGAATGAGAGAATCCGTACACCAAAGCATAAATCGCGCCAAAGATACAAGGATCATTGAGCACGTCTTTCGAAGTGACCAAGTCAATAGAAGTATTAAAGAAATTATTCGTTCGAGTAATTACTTCTATCCTCGTGTGCACAGTTATCAAAACCTGGCAATCACAGAAAGAATGGTGGGACTCAATAAATCCAATACCTCTTGGTCCCACTACTTCTCTGTTTTTCCTAAAAACAAGCTGACATCGCGAAATCAACGGCAAGAATCTCTGAGCATCGTACATTTTCAACGGTCGAAATTCAAAATCCTGACCAAGGCACGTGATGAGAATTAGCTGTCTAGCACTGGGGTAAAAGAGTCAAAGCAGTCCTCACCGCTGAACTTTTACACGTTATATACGAAGAAACCAGCTCAAGGCTACTTGCTCAAGATGGAGCCAGACGACATCAACCCAGAAGTACTGGTGACTTCCAAATCATATCTTATGCTTGCAGAAAAGCCTCTGATCGTGACTTACACCTGCTGAGAGATGCAGAACTAGCCGTTATGTGCTTCTCAGAAAGGAAGAAGCTTTGCGGGCAGGTTTTCTCTCCTCCTGTGGAGAATGATCAAAGATCTTCAACTGAAGATATATATAGAGAACCTTGCTCCCGTTGCAACTTGGCGACTAGAACTAAATTATACACACCTCAATCTAGTTCGTCCAAAGACCAAGGAAACCTTGGTCTTCATCTCAGGATACTTCAAGTCATATCCCAACCTGAGTTGAGTTGCTTATGTGTGTGGACACCTTATAGAGTTTAACTCTCATCATATTCCACACACATAACCTAGAACAAGAGATCAACTTGCTTATGATCTCTCTGTTCTATAAGCTTCATTTCTTCTACCCACTCTTATCAAGAAGAGATTAATGTAGAAAAGAAAAATCCTGAAAAAGGTGATAGGAGAAGTCCTGACAATACTTGTTAGGAGAAGTCCTCATAATACTTGTAAGGAGAAGTCCTCATAATACTTGTAAGGAGAAGTCCTTCTAATACCTGATAGGAGAAGTCCTTAGAATACTTGTTAGGAGAAGTCCTCAGAATACTTGTTGGGAGGAGTCCCTGATAATACTTGTACTATTTGCTGAAATAGTGGAAATCTTGGTGAAGCCAAGGACTGGACGTAGCCCTGTCGATTATGGGGGGTGAACCAGGATAAAAACTCTGTGTGCTTTACTTCCATGTTTTATCGCTTACTCGTTACACCTTGGTCCATGCTTTCGTAAATAAATTATCTTGAGAACATATAACTAACTGTCAATATCGGTTAAACATTCCACGCATTCCTTCTTGTGTCATAAAGGACCTTAAAGTGAAAAATAGATGATCATTAAACTAATGTCTTCAAATGAAATTTCAAAAATGGGTCACACAATTCAAACCCCCCCCTTTCTTGTGTGTTTTCTGTACCTTCACTCTCTTTTCTTCTTGTGGTGTTCTACCTCTTTCCTAATCCTTTCTCAAGAACCCTTGAGGTTATCTTTATCGATAAGTGATCGATCCTTTCTAAATTTTGAGTTTTGGTGATCAACCTCTCGTTCTTTCTAGGGTGTAACTAGCCTTGTTTCTACCTTTGTTTTCCACCAAGCTCGAGGTTCCTTGCATTCTTGGAGGTCTAGGGTTGTGCCATATACCTTCTAGATTAATTTTATTAATAAGGTCGGAGGACAAGTTCATGCAAAGGAGTAAAAGGTAAGGGTAACTCAGTTCTAGATCGAGTCAGTGGTGTTTTACCCATGATTTTGTGTTGGCAACTATTCTGTTTGTTCATGATGATATGTGCTTGGATTTGGGAATTTATGTTATGATATGCTGATGATGATGATGCTGATGAGGTAAAGTTGATTATGTTATATTATGAAAATTGTTGATTCATGATAATGTTGAACATGTTGGCATGGCATATGCATTTTGAGGCTGAAGGCGATGAGATGGGTTTTAGTCCCATGTGATCGTGCCTAAGAGCGATGACATGGTAATTTGTCCCATGCGATCTATCTTGAGTTCGATGAGAGGGTAATTTGTCCCCTGCGACCGTTCTCGCCAATTTTTGGAGAAGTTTTGGCCAAGAGTCTTGCATATAGAATTTGAGGAAGTTGAATTGAGTTTTTACTGTTGATGTTGTTGGAATATGATGTTATGTTGTTGTTGTTGTTGTATGTTGAAAATACTGTTACTGTTATTTATGTTCAACATGCTGCTTGTTATTTGTTGTTTGTTTTAAGAGTTAACCCTTTATGTTTGTGCTTGGGCGCTTAACGCCAGAGATAGACAGGGCGATGATCTTTATCTCTGGAAGAGCATCATGGAATCAGGGTGCGTAGTGGAAGCGTGGAAGAATCTGAAGAGGGAAATTGTTGCTTGTTAGAACTTCCGCTATTTTATTTTATTTATGGGCTCGCTGTTGAGCAGATACCTTTGTAGTAATATTTCCTTGTTTTTTCTTCCACGTAATAAATATTATCTGTGGGGGAAATATTACTTATATTATTAATAAGAATTTTTTAGGGACGAAACCTTTTTGAAAAATTGAGTTGTTTTTCTGAGAGGTTTTAATTTCCGCGAATTTACTATGTGACCCTCAACCAAAAATTGGGGCATTACGGTGTGCTTTCGAGAGGGTTGATAGATCTTCTTAGGGTCTTTGGCGTAAGAATTTGTAAGAACACTTAATCAATAGTGGAAAAATCCCCAAATCAGGACGGGGGACTGGACGTAGCCTTCGATGGTTTGAAGGTGAACCAGGATAAAATCACTGCGTGATCTTCTTGTCCCTGAACTTTTACTTTTAGCACTTTACATTTCCGCAGCTAACTCATTTATTGATTGTTAATCTGTCAAAGTAAAAGTTCTCATTTCAAGTTGGGTTTTAATAAGTCGAAAATTGTAAAAACCTAATTCACCCCCCTCTTAGGTTGCTATCTGTAGTTACAGGCCTTAAGGCATGGCAAACATATGGTTTCCCCCTTAGGAGTTCTGCCGCCATGATATCCTCATAAGGGTCCTCAGGCGTTCCATCCATGGTCTCATCATCAATGATGGATATCAAATGGAGCTCTTTTCCTAACCTGTTTGATCGCTTTGACCCCTTCTCCTTAATGAAGGATCAATACGTGAGGCCTTGGCTGCTAATTGGGTTTAGCCATTGCACTCATTGGCAATCAAATTGTCTATGAGCTAAGGGTGCTAGTTCTTGGTTGCAATATGCGCATACTCAGCGTCTGTAAATTTTACCTGCTCTTAAGCCTTTTGAACCTTTCCACGTAATCGCTAACCGATTCACCAGCCCTTTGAAGGGTAGACATTAAATCGGCTACAGAAATTTCAGGGTATAGCCTGTACTTTCATGGAAATTTCTATCTATTTCTGCCTAAATCTGCATGGAGTTGGGGGGTAAAGAGGAATACCAGCTGAGAGCTGCCCCTATTAGAAACAAGGGGAACAACTACAACTTGTAAAAATCGTTTTGGTTTTCCTCCCCACACTGAGCCGTGAATCGGCCAGTGTGTTCCACGGTGGACTTGTCATCTTTTTCAGAGAAGGTGGTAAATTCAGGGACTTTAAAATCCCTTAGCAGAGGTACCGTCCTGTTGACCCATTTAGGGTGGGTCAGGGTACGACTTCCGATAGATTGGGCCATCGATTGGCCGTAACTGAACGTCGAAATGTCGCCGCTTAGCATTGACAATCATGTTTAGGTCAATGGAATTTGGCACCCTAGAGTCCCCTGCATTCGGAGGGTTCACCTAGTGTCCAAATCCTTGAACATTTGGTAGTTGATTCTCATCCATAGGTGGCGGTACCAACCTCGGCTAGGATGGTGGCGCCCGATATTGAACGACTGGTTGTGCTGGTTGTTCATAGTGTTGTTTCTCAATATGCCTCAAAACCCAAAGTTGTACACTAGAGTCAAATGTTGGGTGTTTTCCCTTCCAACCCATGGGGGAGCATTGGCCTATGCGGCTTCGGCTACCATCGATTATGGTTGGACAAAGGAATTTCCTCCAGTGAGCAAAGTGTTCTGTGGGGACAGATTCTACTGTTGCGAACTGCCGATTCTGAGACCCTCGTTGCGCCTTGCGATGGGAACTTGTCTGTACTAAAGACGAGCCATGGTGGGTATCCCCTGAACAGCCTCCCTCCGAGTGAGGACACATTTTGGATAATATGAGGTGACGATTCTTGCCTCCTCCATTGTAAATCCTCCATGTCAAAGTGCATCTCACTATGCACCATGGGTTTCACGGTTCTTGCCATGATGTTGGAAACTTGAGCGATAATATCGTTAATACCCAAGTCCATTTGCTGGTGAATGGAGGGTGCAGTAGTGGTAGTGACCATGCTTGGGTCTTTTTCTTCGTCCACTGTCTCAACGACGTCGATGTAAGGAGAGACTGTTACTGCGGCTACCGTGGAAACAGCGTGGCCTGTAGATTCCATAGTTGGTTCTGAATGTATTGGCGATGTAGTGGTAGAAGAAGTACCCATAGGTGAGGTACTGCTGCTACTTGCTCTGCCATTGTTGGTGAAATCCATTTTATGTCCGGACCTCAATTGCATGCGCCAATTTAGGTCGTGAGATGGCGATGGAAACCATTCAATAGCGAGAGAAGTCTCAATTGGTGTGCCAATTTGTTGGTTTACAAATAAATTTGGGATCAGGTAGTCATTTGGGTTGGCTTGAAAACCAACGTATCAATTCTCTAATCGAGCGATTACTCGAAGAAGGGACTTTGTTCCTCAATGCAAGTTCCTAAGACACACCAAAAAGCTCATCTCGCTATTGAGAGGTTGTGACTAAGACATGACTATGAACTAATTGAAAGGCTAAAACTAGATAAATGTTGAAAACCGGTAAAAAAAGTAAAGGTTGAAAAGATTTAAATAGCTGAAATGTAAATGACAAAAAGACTGTAAAGGAATTTAAAGTGTTGGAAAGTAATGGCAGGAAAGTAAAGGTAAAATGTGGGAAATTTGTAAGTTTGATTGTGATGAGTGGATTTTATATGATGTTTTTAGGCTATTTTTAGTCTTTTTATTTTATTATTTTTGAGTCTCATGTAGGTTTTTTATTGTTTTTATGTAGATTTTATATTTATTTTGCATTTTGCATGTAGATTAGATTTTATTAGATTTTCTAGCTTTATTTTATATTTTTAGGAATTTTTCTAGTTATTTTGTATTTTTAGAAAAAGCTGGTTTAGTTATCATTTTTGTCCAGGGACCGATGTGTAAAGTTTCAGGAAGTCAGGGACCAAATTGTAAAAGTTCAAGAGTGGAGGACTTAAAGTGGAGATTGAGAGAATATGAGGGCTTGAATTGAAGTGCTAACCAAGGGAGGACCAAAGTGAAAAAGAAGAATATGAAGAATCACTCTCCAATTTAGCACATGGAAAAAATGTTTAAAGAATTGATGTTAGTGGAGAAAGGGTTTCAGAACTGATCAAGGCTGGTTAGTGGCTTTTTATGGCCATCAAAACCCACTACCATGAATGAAGAAGGAAGGAAAAGCTTGAAGATGAAGAAGCAGCGTCCCAACGCTCAAGCGTTGGGATCCTAGCGCTCCAGCGCTGGGGTTCTGACTTGATGATGAGTCAGACGTTGACCCAGCGCCCAAGCGTTGGAAAGCCAGCGCTCAAGCGCTGGGCCTCGGATAGAAAGTGGATTTTTAATGCATCCTAGCGCCCATGCGTTGGGAATGCTAGCGCTGAAGCGTTGGAGGCTGGATTTTTACTATAAATAGGACCCTTTTCTTCACTTGTAAGACACACCTTCATAGAATACAACAAGTATTCTCTCTTTCTCCCTCAAAGATCATTGTTCCTAGGACTTGTGGGAAGCCATACTTGAGCTCCTATCTAGGGTAATTCAATGATTCTTTTAGCCATGCTTGGCTAATTCTTCTTTAAGTTTTTGGGTTGTTTTAGTTTATAATACATGTTCTAGTCTTTTTCTACATTTCTGAATTTTATTTCCATTCATGTTTTATTACCTTATGCTTAATTTCTATCTTGTGGATCCCAAGAGGTTTTGCTTATTACTTATTACATAAGGCCATTTGGTGAGTAGTAAGGGAACTAGGTAATAAAAAAGGTTATAAGTATACTTCGCTAAGGAATTAGGAAGGACGTAACTTTATGTTGGCCTGAACATCTTCTTCATCTTCTTCTTTAGTTAACTAGGTGCCAAGGAATTGGGTTTAGTAATTAAAAAGAAAGATCTACAATGCTTAAGGAATTAACTTGTAGTTACACTAGGCTATAGCGTCATGATATTGGTTTTATAATTCAGGAATTTAGTAGGAAATTTCTAGCATGTTTTTATAGACTATGTAAACCAACCCAAGAGCTTAATGTTCATCATCTCTTTATTCTATTATTTTATGCTATTGTTTCTTTCTAGTTCTCAAACCAACAACAAATATTCATCTTTTATTTTTCTGTTTTAGTACTAAATTTTATAATAATAAGAACACCTATCCCGTGGGTTCGATCTTTTTATATTACGCGATAGTAAATTGTACACTTGCAATTTCATTATCAAGTTTTTGGCGCCGTTGCCGGGGATAGGTTCTTTTTAAGTTCTTTTTATTAATTTGTTTAGTGCTGCTTTTTGTATATATAAAAAAAAAGAAAAAAAAATATTAACTTGTGTGGTGAATAGGTGCTACTAATTTTGTCTGCTGAAATTTTGTAAGGAAATATGGCTGGAACATTTGAAGAATGGTTGGCAAAGATTCGGGCTAATCTTGAAAAAGAAGATGAAAAGAGGAAGCGCATTGTTTTCAATTTAATTGATGAGTATTACTCTGAATTAGATTGCAAGCGCGCTTCGGGATCTTTGCCCAACCGAGTGCAAGAATGGAAGGCCAGAATAATCTTGCAAGGAAGGTTGAATGCAATTTTGGGGAGGCAGCCAGTAAACCAACAAGTTCCCATTGACCCGGTAAGTGATTCTATGGACAAAATAGAGGAAAAGAAAATTGAACAAGTGGATTGCTTAGTTATTGAAAACTCAGTTTTTCTTCCCACACCGGAAGAAAAAGAACAAAATTCTTTTAAATTGTCCATAGGTGATCTTATTTGGGAGAATGGTGAGGATTATGCTGAACAGGTTTGCATTATTTTGATGACTATAAGTTGTCAAAATTTGCATGACTTAAGGGGTCTAAAACAGTTTGCAATAGACCCCGGTTGATGGAACAATTTCTGGAAGGAACCAAGTCTATCGAAGACTATAAAATCGAGCTTCTTGGGAGACAACCCATGTCCAGGTTTGAGTATTTTAAATTTAGTAATTTTTAGCTTTCTTTTGTTTTCTGTTTTATTTTCTGTGTAATTTCTGTTTTCTTCTTATTTCAAAAAAAAAAAAAAAACAAGAAAAAGAAAAAAAAAAGAAATTGATTCCTTGCTATAGGAAACGCCAAGATTAATATGGCAGAAGACCTCCTATCTTTGAAGGTAGGGGGTGGAAAAATCAAGTTTTCTGTATTCCGGACTCTTAAGCATTTTGAGTCCGAGGAAGAGGATGATTTAAAGATGATGTATTCACCAAAAGAAAGAAAACTTCCCCTAATTGATTAAAAGGGAAGGGTCTATCTCGGACCTTAACAATGAGCTGGTTGGGAGACAACCCAACTTAGGATAGTTTATTTTTCTGTTTTTAATATTTTGTAACACTCTTGTAAATAAATAAAAGAAAGAAACTCTATGTTTTTGCTGCAGGAGAGGCCAGCGCTCCAGCGCTGGAGGCCAACGCTCAAGCGTTAGGCCCCTGCTTTGCACCTCTGATTGCCCAGTTTCTGTTTTAATCCAGCGCCCAAGCGTTGGTATCCCCAACGCTCAAGCGCTGGAACTCGGGCAGATTTCTTGTTTTGTTTTTATTTTGCTATTTTTCTGTTTTAATAAATTTTGTGTTCACCATTTTTCTGAAAGGTTTTAGATTCTATGAGTTTTCCCTTGTTTCTACAATGGTTTTGATTTTTGGGAACTCAAGAATTCTTGTTTTTAAGGTGGACACAATTTTTCAACCCATGATCTTAAGTGTGCTATTTTTGGAACTAACAAGTTAAGCAAGCTTCTGCTTGTGAGACTTTTGTTTGTTCAATGTTACAGGATAGGTACCAGAAAGAGGAAGAACCCTCTTGAACTTGAGTGTTCAAATTGATTTTTACATTGAGGTTCCCATGGACCTTTGTGGAAAATTTGTTACTATACCAGCTTTTTAGATTTTGTTTTTCTTTTTATAGTTTTTAGTTTTATTTTTAGTTTAGTTTTTTTTTTTTTGTTTTCTTTTTGCATGAGTCTTGAGTATATTATCCATTCTGAATGTTGCTATAGCTTTGTGAAATGCTTTATCTAATTGAACTGCTTGGTGAAAAATTCTATGTTTTTAAGCAGTTAGGATTGCATGCTGTAGAAAGGATTTTTGATGTCTTGATTGTTTGGTTGTTGGCTAAGTCTTTTTCTGAGTTCTAAAAAGGGTACCACTTACCCTATCTTTTTCTGAGAGCTGAGGTCTCTGAATACATGATTGTAAAATTTTTCTGCCTTGTGTTGCATGTTGATTGGAGTTTTGTACACTTTGTGAGTTGAGAAGAGATTATAGGCATTTTTGAAAACTCAGATTTTTGCTTGAAATGTTATATCCACTAGTAGCCCCTTTTGAGCCTTAAAAGAGTCATTCTTTGGAGCCTACTTTGTGTGATAATTCTTAAAGTTGTTATTGTGATTTATGTGCTAATTTGTTAGAGCTATGTTTGTTGGGTTTCTCTCTAAAAAATGAAGAAAAAAATTGAAAAAATAAGGTATGTGCCTTAGAAAAAATAATGAGGTAGTGGGGTGAGAAAGAGTATGAGGGGAGTAAAATTCAAGTCATTCATCCCATACATTCCACTACTTTGTTCAAAAAATATATAAAAAAAAAAAAAAAAAAAAAAAAAAAGAAGAGAAAAAGAAAAGGAAAAAAATTGAGAGGACCCTTGTGTTGTATTGTTTAAAGCTCTTAATCACTTAACAACAAAATTTCTGAGTCAGCCACTAGAGTTGCCAATTTCTTGAAATCCACACCTTGAAGTGTTCAACCCTTTGGCCAAGTTACAACCTTCAAAAATCTCTTCAAAATCACTTGGTTGCTTTACTTCAGTTTTGATTTGAATGATAGGCAGAATTATTGAGCTTTCTTGTTTTCATGGAGGATATTATTTTGTGAGCTTAATTGATGAACTCAAATATGTTAAAAGCCAAGCCTAACTTTCTTGATTCTTTGTCTATAAAACATGCATGTCTTCCTTTTCTGCTAAGCTTTCTTTGAAAGGTTTCTGTGCTTCAAGTTGTAATCAGATAAAACTTTCTCAAAACCCAGGGACGAGTTTTTCTTTAAGTTTTGTCGCTTGAGGACAAGCTGTCGTTGGGTATAGTGGTGTGATGAGTGGATTTTATATGATGTTTTTAGGCTATTTTTAGTCTTTTTATTTTATTATTTTTGAGTCTCATGTAGGTTTTTTATTGTTTTTATGTAGATTTTATATTTATTTTGCATTTTGCATGTAGATTAGATTTTATTAGATTTTCTAGCTTTATTTTATATTTTTAGGAATTTTTCTAGTTATTTTGTATTTTTAGAAAAAGCTGGTTTAGTTATCATTTTTGTCCAGGGACCGATGTGTAAAGTTTCAGGAAGTCAGGGACCAAATTGTAAAAGTTCAAGAGTGGAGGACTTAAAGTGGAGATTGAGAGAATATGAGGGCTTGAATTGAAGTGCTAACCAAGGGAGGACCAAAGTGAAAAAGAAGAATATGAAGAATCACTCTCCAATTTAGCACATGGAAAAAATGTTTAAAGAATTGATGTTAGTGGAGAAAGGGTTTCAGAACTGATCAAGGCTGGTTAGTGGCTTTTTATGGCCATCAAAACCCACTACCATGAATGAAGAAGGAAGGAAAAGCTTGAAGATGAAGAAGCAGCGTCCCAACGCTCAAGCGTTGGGATCCTAGCGCTCCAGCGCTGGGGTTCTGACTTGATGATGAGTCAGACGTTGACCCAGCGCCCAAGCGTTGGAAAGCCAGCGCTCAAGCGCTGGGCCTCGGATAGAAAGTGGATTTTTAATGCATCCTAGCGCCCATGCGTTGGGAATGCTAGCGCTGAAGCGTTGGAGGCTGGATTTTTACTATAAATAGGACCCTTTTCTTCACTTGTAAGACACACCTTCATAGAATACAACAAGTATTCTCTCTTTCTCCCTCAAAGATCATTGTTCCTAGGACTTGTGGGAAGCCATACTTGAGCTCCTATCTAGGGTAATTCAATGATTCTTTTAGCCATGCTTGGCTAATTCTTCTTTAAGTTTTTGGGTTGTTTTAGTTTATAATACATGTTCTAGTCTTTTTCTACATTTCTGAATTTTATTTCCATTCATGTTTTATTACCTTATGCTTAATTTCTATCTTGTGGATCCCAAGAGGTTTTGCTTATTACTTATTACATAAGGCCATTTGGTGAGTAGTAAGGGAACTAGGTAATAAAAAAGGTTATAAGTATACTTCGCTAAGGAATTAGGAAGGACGTAACTTTATGTTGGCCTGAACATCTTCTTCATCTTCTTCTTTAGTTAACTAGGTGCCAAGGAATTGGGTTTAGTAATTAAAAAGAAAGATCTACAATGCTTAAGGAATTAACTTGTAGTTACACTAGGCTATAGCGTCATGATATTGGTTTTATAATTCAGGAATTTAGTAGGAAATTTCTAGCATGTTTTTATAGACTATGTAAACCAACCCAAGAGCTTAATGTTCATCATCTCTTTATTCTATTATTTTATGCTATTGTTTCTTTCTAGTTCTCAAACCAACAACAAATATTCATCTTTTATTTTTCTGTTTTAGTACTAAATTTTATAATAATAAGAACACCTATCCCGTGGGTTCGATCTTTTTATATTACGCGATAGTAAATTGTACACTTGCAATTTCATTATCAGATTGATTGAGGAGTTGTTTTTTTACAAATGACCCTCCCTCTATTTATAAAGGAAAATTCAGCTAACTTTTAGTAGTTGATGTTCACCTACCACTCCCCCACACTTTTCAATCATTATACATATTTACAAGTTGTGAGGAGTGTTGGTTTCCTATCTCTTCTAGTCAGCCTAAAAGCTTTGTTTAAGTCGTTCCTCCTTGCTTCGTTTAGCTCATAACCGCTTTTCAAAAATTAGTGGGATTGAGCCTAGTATCACTTTGCACGTGGAAGTCTTCTAAAAGCCCTTCAGATATTTGTCTTGACGTCTCAAGCTGCTGTACCTTACTCCAAATCTCGTCCAGATACACCATTCCTCTAATTTAGTCGTTCCATTGTAGCGCTACAACGGATAACGCTTGCCCTTCGGCCGATGCCCCCAACAGCTATTTTGTTTCGTCGGCTGGAAAATCGTTTCGGCTACCTAACTAGCTGTTACAGATTTTTTCGGTGCGACCAGTACTACATAAAGCGCTTCAATCATTGATATAACCCAAGCATAAGTCTTCATGAGGATAATCACTGCTTTCACCATTCTTAGCTTTGTTGAAAATTGCAGGGGCATGTCATCACACCACACTACCCTACAATATGTTATAACCACATTCATCCATTCAAGAGTGGAGAAACAAAGTTCACAAATGTATATACACAACATTGTCGGAATAAGCACTTCTAGATAATCAATGCAAAAATGGCAAAATCAAATGGTGAATCCCCTTCGACATTTATCTTCATATCAGGGATGTTTTAATACAAATGAGCCCACCATGCTTTCAAGAATCCAGTTGGTGCGCACCAATTAACAGATAAACTGATTGGCATTGAAGCCATTTGGATAGAGAAAAGCACTTTAACAGCACTGTACGTATTCCCATTTTAACAGCATTGTAAGAACCTCACTGACGATTGTGGCATGCCCTAGCCTTGAAAAGACCCCCTAAGCTTTTAAGAACAAAAAAATAATCATAATAAATAAACATCAGATAAATTTGTAATAACGGAGGCAGATAAAGTAACATAAGCTAATAGACTATTTGTACCATCGAATTAATGTTTGAAATCAAAATATCAATTACCACCAGTGGTGAACTATTAAGACAGAAGATTCTAAAATATCTGAAGTAATTGTGTATTATTGCCTGAGAAAAATAAAACTGTGCTTGGATTCAAATTAAAATCTTCCGTTTGTTTACAAAAGTATTAGCTTTTCTACTGAAATTGCAAAAAACAAAAACATTGATTACCCAGCTTTTATGCTTCTCCATGTATGTAAACTAACTCAAGAAGCACTTTTCATGCAAAATAACTAGAAAACATTGTTTACCCAACAATTTCATTAATGTGAAAGCTATTCAAAGTTATCCACTCTTTATAGCTCTAACATCCAATGTTCTGAAGAACCGTTGTTCAAATTCACCAATTCAACACAATTTGCTGGAAACGATCTCTTACAGCTACCCTCTAGATCTTATTAATTCAATTGATATGATCAAAATCATGCTGGCACTGTCATTGAATGCCCATTGATTCAGCAGAAATGGCCATAGTTTCTAAAATTGAGTTGCCTTCACCTTCACAGTTCTCCATGCTAGAAGATCTACAACTGAAATAGAAAACTGCACTCATCATGGAATCTATAAGCACCACAAATGAATGCATTATCACCAAGAGTGGCCCTTCCCACATTCTCGAAGATCCATCGCCATAGCTCAGTGTCTTTACCCTGTGCTCAAACAAACCCTCCACAAAGGCCGTTCCTATAGTTGATCCAAGAAATATTAGTAGACCCACCTGAGTTTGACCCTTGATTAAAATACTAGACCGCAGCATAGCCTGCGCTCCGGAAACATCCTCCAGCACAGAGATCACCATTGCAATGTTGCAAATGATTATGGCATTTGCAAAGACAACAGAGAACACTAGCCCAACCACCAATGCTGCATACACAACCACATCAGGAGAAAACCCAAGAACAGACAATGCACTGCAGAATGCAACAAGGAACACACAGAACAATGTGATGCAACCAACTACTATTGTACATGCCCACATATATGTCGATAGTATCTTCTTCCAAAACTTAGCAATGATGACACAAAACTTGGAAACATCAAACGTCTTTCTCGAATAAGTACAATCTACGGAATAAACCACCGCCGCTTTGGACAACAACAACAATGTGGCATACAGAGGGAAACACGACGCTGAAGAAATCACCATCTCGGCGAAACGTTGGCAAGATTGTTTGATCATAGATCTCAGAGGGAGACCACTGGTTTTGGCAACTAACATAAGCCTGATAGTGAGATTCTTCACAATAGACTCATCCACTGTCACATTAGAAAGAAGCACAGCAGAAACAGGACAAATTAGAATAACAGTGATTGCCATGAAAGCCCATGAATTAAACCTAAGAATCCTTATAGTCTCTCTCAGAATATCCAAAGCATTCATTGATTGGATTTCATAATTGTGAACACCACGATCAGAGAGTTCTAACTCCAAGCCTCGCCGTAAAGGGGTTTCCTCGGATCCCTCTTTCCTCAAATGATCAGACCTGAACCTAGGAGAACAACCTCCACCGGAAATCTCCATTTTCGGACCCAAAAAACAGATTATTTCATTCGAATTCCAGTATCAAATATGCGACCCAAGATCTGAAACAGCTAGATTCAGCTCAGGATTCGAAAATCTAGAAGTGGGGTATCTTCAACGAGAGCATTAGCGGCAAAGGAAGATGAATAGACAAAAATTGAAGAAAGAGTTTGAGGAAATTGACGCGAAACAGTACCTAAATTGATGGGGATTGAGATGAGGAGCGTTGAGAGCAGAGTGTAAACTTGAAAGCGAGAAGAACAAGAAAGGGAATTTTTATTGTGAGAGGCTCCTCCTTTCACAGTGATTTAAGAAGGGGCGTAGATTTCAGATTTGCATTGCACTGAAGCTCTCGTTTTCTCTTTTAACTTTACCTTGTTACCTATTTACTTCGTTAATTAATGTTCTACTTCTTCATCTGCAAGAAAAACTTTAGAATGTGTTTGGACGGTGGATTTCTAGAGAATCAATTAAATTTCATGGATTTACAAAATCTCTTGTTTGGGTAAAGTAATTGAATTGCTTCAATTACTTGTTTGTATGGACTAATTAAAATTGCCTTTATTTTAAAAAAATTGCTTTTATAAAGTAATAAAAAAACTATTTATAAAAATGAAATAATTAAATTTGATAGCATATTTAAATTAAATTAAATTAAGTTTTCATTTATAGAAATGAGAGTGTAAACAAAAAGTTTATATATTTTTTAAAAGTAATTTATTATCGTACGATTAAATTTAACTTCTTATAAACTAAATCCTAGTAATTTCTTAATGAATAAAATTAGATTAATTAGGAATTGATATTTTTTCCCATGTGATCTTAAATTTTACATTATAAAAAATATCAATAATATATAAGATTTTGATTTAAAATTAAAAATCAAAAGCAACATATCAAATCTTGAAAACTCAAGACCTAGTAAACCTGCGAAAGCACTATAATACCCTTATCTTCAACCTCTAGCCTCTTAACTCTAGATAGGGTCGCCGGAAAAAGAATACTTATATGTTAGGGTTTCATATGCTTAAAATAATTCCACATTCAAATATTTCATATTAATAGCTCGACAAATAAGCTATAAAAATAAAAAAAAGATAGAAAATACTAGTCACAATCAATGCATAAAAGTCACAATGTAGTCTTTCTTCCTCTCCATTGGAAGAGCTTTCAAAACCTCTAACTTATTTGGATTTTCTGAAAGCCAATCAACTGCTTTTAGCCATTGAGTGGCATTAAGGTCGTGAATGTTATCCAACTCATTCATCGCATCCTTAACCACTTCTTAAACATTCTTCACCCTTTTTGTAGTTGCTTGCACAAATTCACTCAGTGAGTCAGCCACTCTATTCGTTGAACCAATTATCCCATCCTTTTCTCCAATTTTTCCTTTTTTGGCTTGCATACTAGTTGATGGCCCCCTTTTCCTTGCTGTAGAGCTTCTCTCATCATCATCATCATCATCATCATTATCATCAATATCCACGATGTGAGCTCCTTTCTCACCATTTGCTTCTTTGCTCATGATGTCATCGGCATCCAATGGTGTCCCCTGTAACAGCCCGATTTCTAAGTCGAGAGTCACATTGAAAAACTCGGAATAACACTTAAATAAAAACCTTTCAAAACATCTCAAGTTTTCCAAAACAACGTCTCACATATATTTAATAAGTGTAGCCCATAGTCAATAATATTACAGTAAGGAAAACCAGACGTAATGAAGGTAATATGTTTGCACACATGTGCTAAGTTTTACAAAATAGCGGAACTAAGCATCATCTTCAAAATCTGCCCCAAAAGTTCCTCAAGCTTGCATCAAAACAGCCTTCAAGTCTTCCCTCATCGTTGGTCATCTGGCGTTAAGCGCCAAAATAAAAGAAGACACAAACAGAAACAGCAAAGGGTTAACTCAAATATCAGAATATAGAAATACAATACTAGAAGTACAGTATAGAGTAAGCAGTATTAACTATTATACTATAACTGAAACAACAATTCACAATATATCTGCCAGTAATTCATTACTTCACAGAATAATCCTCATTCATCACAACACATATGCTTGTTAGTTTTTCAACGAATAATGCAAATAGCTCATTGGGTTTTTGCCGTATCTGGCCAGGATGACTTAGAACATGGAAGAGACTTTTCCACACCACCCTTGGCATGATCCCGCGACGCATAATAGTTCGCTACATCGAAACCAAAAATCATGCATCTGCAGTGAATCTGTCATGACAGTAATCGAATCCTCATGAGCAATAACGGTTCACTCGTTTCACAGTTATGTCAATATATACATAACACAGTAAGCTCTTCTTACAAAATATATTCAAGCAATTCAATCTCATAACCATACAACGTTTTTCGTTATATCATACTATCATCAACAGTATTCAAACAACTCATAATCAATCACAGTCCGTATTCTGCAATCAGAATCACAACAATATCATAATACCATAATACTAAGATTGAGCTACCCTTACCTTCTCTTATGTTGCATACACTTGTTCTTCAACCTAGAAATAGCATATAAACTCATTTAATTAACTATCCTAAGGCTAGGATGAAATCTGGAAAGAAACAGAACTCAAAACGGTCGAAATCAGAATTTTTCGTAAAACAGGGCTGAACAGAGTGCTCTCCAACGCCCAAGCGTTGGAACCCAACGCCCAATCGTTGGCAATGTCTGGTTACGTGAAATCTCGAAGAAACCCAGCGCCCATGCGCTAGATCCCAACGCCCAAGCGTTGGCTCTCAGCCTGAGAGTCCAGAATCAGAGTTTTTCACGTAACATCAATATTAAATTCATTTCTTTAAAACCCAAACTTCTTTATGGATAAAAACCATTACCAAATTGATTTAAAACAGATTCTATATGGTCTTCAAGGATTATTTTAGAAATACAAAGATTACAACAGAGTTCTAACGTAAGGACTAGAAAAGAAACCAACCTCGAATGGCCTAAAAGATTAAGAGATTTGAAACTTCAGCTCTGTCCTTCACGAACCAAGAAGAACTCACAACGAACAGCTCTGGTCTTCAACGAACAAGGAGAATATGGCCGCGAGGGAAATAGAACAAGTTAAACTTCAAAAAGATGAACTAAATCGAATACTATGGAAATTCCAGAATTAGTAAGAGTCTGAACAACTTACCCACAAGAACGCTTCAGAAAAATGTCAAGGATTCAGCTTACTTTGAAGAGAAGAAAGGTGTGGGAAAATGAAAGATTAACGTACTGACGAAGCTTGGTATTTATAGAGTGAGGAAACCGACTTAGAAAATATTAAAATATTCTAAGTCAAAGAAAACGGCAAGTCATTAATGCTCATTAATGATTCTGACATTTTATCTCATAAGAGTCAATAAAAACGGAAGTTTATCATTCCCAAGGTATTTGCCACTCATTTCTTAAGTCAACAATAGCGGCTGACCAGACCAGACAAAACGAAGTCATGGTCTGCCAACAGAGAAACAGTCTGCCTAGTGAGAAACAGTCTGCCAGAACAGTCCGCCAACATAGTCTGCCCACATAGTCCGCCAACATAGTCTGCCAACATAGTCCGCCAACATAGTATGCCAACGTAGTCCGCGAACATAGTCTGCCAGTTTACAGGACGATCTCAACTTCCCTTTCAAAACGTCGCCATTTCAGCCAAGGCTTATGATAGCGGAAAATCGCAAGTGTACGATTAACTATCGCGTAATATAAAAAGATCGAACCCAAGGGATAGGTGTTCTTATTATTACAATATTTAGTACTTAAACAGAAATTTAAAAGATGAGAAAATATGTTGATGTTTTTAGAACAAGAAATAGCATAAAATGATAGGAGAAAAGATGATAAGAATTTAAGTTCTTGGGTTGGTTTACATAGTCTATAAAACATGCTAGAAATCTCCTACTTAATTTCTGAATTCTAAATTCAAATTCATGGTGCTATAGCCTAAATTTCTACATCCTAATAGCCTTAAGAAATGTAGAACTTTCTTACCTAATTACTAACTCCATAGCCTTGGTTATTAGTTAATTAGAGAAGAAGATGAAGAAAGAATCCGAGCCAACACAAAGTTACGTACATCCTTATAGCCTTAAGAAATGCAAACATATAACATTTCTTATTTCCTATTTCCCTTACTACTCACCAAATGGCCTTATGCATAAGTAGAAAGCATGAAATCTTTTGTACACAAGATTAATGAAGAACAAAGAAATAAAACATGATTTGAAAGTATTATTCAGAAATGTAGAAGAAACTAGAACATGAATTATAAACTAAAACAACCCAAAAACTTTAAAGAAGAATTTAGCCAAACATGGCTAAAGGAGACATTGAATTACCCTGGATAGGAGCTCAAATATGGCTTCCCACAAGTCCTAGGAACAATGCTCAAGAGGGAGAAAGAGAGAATACTTGTTGTATTCTAAGAAGGTGTGTCTTTCAAGTGAAGAAAAGGGTCCTATTTATAGTAAAAATCCAGCCTCCAACGCTTCAGCGCTAGAATTCCCAACGCTTGGGCGCTGGAAGCATTAAAAATCCACTGCCAGACCGAGGGCCAGCGCTTGAGCGCTGGCTTCCCAGCGCTGCAGCGCTGGGCACTGCCTCTTCAACTTCAAGTTTTTCTTCTTCTTCATGGTTAGTGGGATTTGAATGCCATCAAAACCCACTACTCAGCCCTTGTTTAATTCTGAAACTTCTCCTCCACTACCATCAATTCCTTCAAGCTTATTTTCCATGTGCTAATTTGAAGAGAGTTGCTTCATATTCCTCTTTTCCACTTTTAATCCTCTCTTTGTTAGCACTTCAACTTTGGCCCTTTAACTCTCTCAATCTTCATTTTTAGCCCTCCACTCTTGAACTTTCACAAATAGGTCCTTGATTTCCTGAAACTTTACAAATCGGTCCCTGGACAAAAATGATAACTAAACCAGCTTTTCCTAAAAATATAAAATACCTATAAAAATTCCTAAAAATATATCATAAAAGTAGAAAAAACAAATAAAATCTAATCTACATGCAAAATGAAAAATAAATATAAAATCTACATAAAAACAATAAGAAACCTACATGAGACTCAAAAATAATAAAATAAAAAGACTAAAAAGACCCTAAAATTATCATATAAAATCCACTCATCACACCACTATACCCAACGACAGCTTGTCCTCAAGCGACAAAACTTAAAGAAAAACTCGTCCCTGAGTTTTGAGAAAGTTTTTATCCGATTGAAATATGATAATTTTCCAGAAAGCTTAGCGGATAAGGAAGACATGCATGTTTTATAGACAAAGAATCAAGAAAGTTAGGCTTGGCTTTTAACATGTTTGAGTTCATCAATTAAGCTCACAAAATAATATTTTCCATGAAAACAAGAAAGCTCAATAATCCTGCCTATCATTCAAATCAAAACTGAAGTAAAGCAACCATGTGATGTTGAAGAGATTTTTAAGGTTGTAACTTGGCCAAAGGGTTGAACAATTTAAGGTATGGATTTCAAGAAATTGGCAACTCTAGTGGCTGACTCAGAAACTGTTGTTAAGTGATTTTTTCTTGACTAAGAGCTTTAAACAATTCACATAAGGGTTCTCTCAATTTTTCTCTTTTTTTTTTTTTTTTTTTTTTGAACAAAGTAGTGGAATGTATGAGATGAATGACTTGAATTTTACTCCCTTCATACTCTTTCTCACCCCACTACTTCATTATTTTTCCTAAGGCACATACCTTATTTTTCAACTTTTCCTTTCATCTTTTTTAGAGAGAAACCCACAAACATAGCTCTAACAATTTTAGCACATGAATCACAATAACAACTTTAAGAATTATCACACAAAGTAGGCTCCAAAGAATGACTCTTTTAAGGCTCAAAAGGGGCTACTAGTGGATATAACATTTCAAGCAAAAATCTGAGTTTTCAAAAATGCCTATAATCTCTTCTCAACTCACAAAGTGTACAAAACTCAATCAACATGCAACACAAGGCAGAAAAATTTCACAATCATGCATCAGAGTCCTCAGCTCTCAGAAAAAGATAGGGTAAGTGGTACCCTTTATAGAACTCAGAAATAGACTTTGCCAACAACCAAAACAATCAAGATATCAAAAATCCTTTCTACAGCATGCAATCCTAACTGCTTCAAAACATATAACCTTTTTCAAAAGCAGTTCAATCAGATAAAGCATTTCACAAAGCTATAGCAATATCAGAATGGATAATATACTCAAGACTCATGCAAAAACAGAAAAACTAAACTAAAAATAAAAATAAAACTAAATACTATAAAAAGAAAAACAAAAATAAAAACTAAGAAGCTGGCATAGTACACAAATTTCCACAAAAGTCCAAGGGGACCTCAATGCAAAAATCAAATTGAACACTTAAGTTCAAGAGGGTTCTTCCTCCTTCTGGTACCTATCCTGTAACAATGAACAAACAAAAGTCTCACAAGTAGAAACTTGCTTGACTTGTTAGTCCCAAAAACAGCACACTTAAGATCATGGGTTGAAAAAATTGTGTCCACCTTTTAAAACAAGAATTCTTGAGTTCCCCAAAAATTAAAACCAGTGTAGAAACAAGGGAAAACTCATAGAATCTAAAAACTTTCAGAAAATGGTGAACACAAAATTTATTAAAAACTAAAAACAACAAACAAAAGTAAAAACAGCAAACTGCCCGAGCTCCAGCGCTTGAGCGTTGGGGATACCAACGCTTGGGCGCTGGAATTAAAATAAAAACTGGGCATCAGAGGTCCCAGCGCCTAAGCGCTGGGTTTCCAACGCTATGGCGCTGGAAAATAAAAAATAAAAAGATGGGATTCCAGGGGCCTAGCGCATGAGCGCTAGCCCTCCAACGCCTAAGCGTTGGACAACTGGAATCAGAGGTAACCAAGCAGGGGCCTAACGCTGGAGCGTTGGCCTCCAGCGCTCGAGCGCTGGCCTCGCCTGCAGCAAAAACATAGATTTTTTTTTTCTTTTATTTATTTACAAGAATAGTGCAGAAAATTAAAAGACAGAATTATAAACTATTCCTAAGTTGGGTTGTCTCCCAACCAGCTCATTGTTAAGGTCCGAGATAGACCCTTCACTTAATCATTTTTCAACCGGGGTCTATTACAAAATTCATTAGACCCCGCAAATCATGCAAATTTTGGCACAACAACATCATGGTGCCCAATGAATTTTCAGCTAACAAAGCAACAATATTCAAATTAAAAATGGAAGAGATAAATAAATTTTCCCTTCCTTGTTCTTTGCCTTGCCATTGTGAACCTATAGCATAGGTTCCTTGAGGTTCTTCTTCCTCCATCTCCAATTTGTCTTCAAAGACAAATTCTACAATGAAGGTTTCTTTTACCTCTTCTCTTTGAACCACCACGAGTTCATTTTCATGAACGGGTGGTTGTTGTTCATCCCCGGGCTGCCTCATCAGAATGCCTTGTTTCCTTACTTGTAGCTCCTCCATGGCCTTACATTCTTGCTCAGGAGTTGGCAAAAATCCCGCATTCCGCTTCGACTCTAAATTAGAATAGAATTCGTCAATAAGAGTGAAAGCTTCCTGCTTCTTTTTCTCATATTCTATTTCAAGTTTAGCTCGGAATTTTGCCTCCCTTTGCTCAAATGTTTCAGCCATTGCTATACCTGCCAATACTCAGCAAACAAAATTAGCAGCACCAGTTTATCACACAAATAATATATTTTTTTTATATTTTTTTAATAAAAAGCACTAAACAAAATAATAACAAGAACTTGAAAGAACCTATCCCCGGCAACGGCGCCAAAAACTTGATAGCGGAAAATCGCAAGTGTACGATTAACTATCGCGTAATATAAAAAGATCGAACCCAAGGGATAGGTGTTCTTATTATTACAATATTTAGTACTTAAACATAAATTTAAAAGATGAGAAAATATGTTGATGTTTTTAGAACAAGAAATAGCATAAAATGATAGGAGAAAAGATGATAAGAATTTAAGTTCTTGGGTTGGTTTACATAGTCTATAAAACATGCTAGAAATCTCCTACTTAATTTCTGAATTCTAAATTCAAATTCATGGTGCTATAGCCTAAATTTCTACATCCTAATAGCCTTAAGAAATGTAGAACTTTCTTACCTAATTACTAACTCCATAGCCTTGGTTATTAGTTAATTAGAGAAGAAGATGAAGAAAGAATCCGAGCCAACACAAAGTTACGTACATCCTTATAGCCTTAAGAAATGCAAACATATAACCTTTCTTATTTCCTATTTCCCTTACTACTCACCAAATGGCCTTATGCATAAGTAGAAAGCATGAAATCTTTTGTACACAAGATTAATGAAGAACAAAGAAATAAAACATGATTTGAAAGTATTATTCAGAAATGTAGAAGAAACTAGAACATGAATTATAAACTAAAACAACCCAAAAACTTTAAAGAAGAATTTAGCCAAACATGGCTAAAGGAGACATTGAATTACCCTGGATAGGAGCTCAAATATGGCTTCCCACAAGTCCTAGGAACAATGCTCAAGAGGGAGAAAGAGAGAATACTTGTTGTATTCTAAGAAGGTGTGTCTTTCAAGTGAAGAAAAGGGTCCTATTTATAGTAAAAATCCAGCCTCCAACGCTTCAGCGCTAGAATTCTCAACGCTTGGGCGCTGGAAGCATTAAAAATCCACTGCCAGACCGAGGGCCAGCGCTTGAGCGCTGGCTTCCCAGCGCTGCAGCGCTGAGCACTGCCTCTTCAACTTCAAGTTTTTCTTCTTCTTCATGGTTAGTGGGATTTGAATGCCATCAAAACCCACTACTCAGCCCTTGTTTAATTCTGAAACTTCTCCTCCACTACCATCAATTCCTTCAAGATTATTTTCCATGTGCTAATTTGAAGAGAGTTGCTTCATATTCCTCTTTTCCACTTTTAATCCTCTCTTTGTTAGCACTTCAACTTTGGCCCTTTAACTCTCTCAATCTTCATTTTTAGCCCTCCACTCTTGAACTTTCACAAATAGGTCCTTGATTTCCTGAAACTTTAGAAATCGGTCCCCGGACAAAAATGATAACTAAACCAGCTTTTCCTAAAAATATAAAATACCTATAAAAATTCCTAAAAATATATCATAAAAGTAGAAAAAACAAATAAAATCTAATCTACATGCAAAATGAAAAATAAATATAAAATCTACATAAAAACAATAAAAAACCTACATGAGACTCAAAAATAATAAAATAAAAAGACTAAAAAGACCCTAAAATTATCATATAAAATCCACTCATCAGCTTAAACAATACATAATTCCATACTCAAACACATATTTCTCATAAATAAAACTTAATATATCAACCCAATACTAACTCGAATTACTAAATAATTCAAGACAAAGTATAATCAATATACTTCAAAAAGATTCAAACTATAATCATAAGAGTTACAGGGGCCAAAATACTATCACACAAAATTGAGGGTCTTACAATACCACCCCCCTTAAAAGAGTTTCGCCCCCGAAACTACAAGTCAAGAAACAAAGCGGGATATTGTTCTCTCATCTTTCCTTCCAACTCCCACGTCGCGTCCTCCGTCTTCTGGTTCCAAATCACCTTTACAAGCGGAATCTGCCTCTCGGTCTGCCCATCGGTCTGCGCGTGATAAGCTGAACTCAAACTCAGTTTCGAACCAAGAGCTTTTTGCAAAGCCTTCCAGAAGTGAGAAGTAAACTTCGGATCTCTGTCAGAAACTATAGTCGAAGGAACCCCATGTAATCGTACAATCTCCGCAATATAAACTTCTGCAAGCTGTTCCACCTTATAAGTGGTCTTCACGGGTAGAAAATGCGCAGATTTGGTCAAACAATCAACTATGACCCAAATAGAATCAAACCTCCTCCGAGTAAGTGGTAAGGCAACCACGAAATCCATGGATATGCTGTCCCACTTCCACTTTGGTACCTCAAGAGATTGTATCAACCCTGCAGGTCTCTGATGCTCAACCTTCGCCTTTTGACAAGTCAGGCATGCAGCAACATACTCAGCAACATTCCTCTTCATGCCCGGCCACCAAAAATGTAACCTCAGATCCTGATGCATCTTCGTCGCCCCTGGGTGAAGGCTCAACCTACTCTTGTGACCTTCGTCAAGGATCATCCTCCTCAACTCGGCATCACTCGGAACACACACGTCCCTTGCAACGCAAGATACCATCGGATCCTACCTCAAAATCTGGTGCTTTCCCCAAGGTGATCATTTCTCTTTTCTCAACCAACTCTTTGTCTTGCATATGTTTAACCTTGATCTCTTCCAACAAACCACTAGATACGGTAACCATCCCGAAACTCAACTTCCCGGGTGTTACTTTGACATCTAAGCTGAGATCTCGAAAAGCTTTGAGTAACTCCAACTCCTTAACCATAAGTGAAGAAACATGGATAGCCTTACGACTGAGAGCATCAGCCACAACATTAGCCTTCCCCGGATGATATTGCAGGGTAAATTCGTAGTCCTTCAGAAACTCCATCCATCGCCTCTGCCTCATATTCAAGTCCTTCTGATCAAACAAATACTTCAAACTCTTGTGGTCACTGAAGACGGTAAACGAGCTCCCGTACAGATAATTCCTCCATATCTTAAGAGTAAAAACTACTACTGCAAGTTCCAAGTCATGTGTCGGGTAGTTCCGCTCATGGATCTTCAACTGCCTCGAAGCATAGGCCACAACTTTACTGTTCTGCATCAACACACATCCCAAACCTTGGTAAGAAGCGTCACAATAGACCTCGTAAGGTTCAACACATTGGGGTAATATCAGAACGGGTGCGTTGGTCAAACGCCGCTTCATCTCCTAGAAACTAGACTCACACTCCTTGGTCCAAGCAAAAGGATGATTCTTTCTAGTTAGCTTTGTCAAAGGTCCTGCGATATTTGCAAAGCCCTCAATGAACTTCTGATAATAACCAGCTAAACCCAGAAAACTCCTGATCTCTGTCGCAGTCTTCGGTTGTTCCCACTTAGTCACTGCATCTATCTTGCTCGGGTCAACGACAATGCCTTCCTTAGAAATAACATGGCCCAAAAACTTCACTTCCTCCAACCAGAACTCACACTTAGCTGAATTCGCAAAGAGAACCTTCTCTCGCAGAACGGTCAACACCTGACGCAGATGTTCTTCGTGTTCCTCTCGACTCCTCGAATAGATTAGGATTTCATCAATAAAGACGACCACGAACCTGTCAAGAAGAGAATAAGATCTTGCATACAAAAAACACAAGATCTGGAGATTTACTCAAAGACAGTCACAAACCTGTCTAAAAAGGAATTGAAAATTCTATTCATGTAGTCCATGAATACGGCTGACGCATTTGTAACTCCAAATGGCATCACTAAATACTCATAGTGTCCATAGCGAGTACGAAACGCAGTCTTCTGAATGTCTGTCTCCTTAACTCGAATCTGATGATAACCAGATCGCAGATCGATCTTCGAGAAAATAGCAGCTCCCCGAAGTTGGTCCAACAAATCGTCAATCCTAGGAAAAGGATAACGATTCTTCACTGTCACCTTATTCAGCTGCCTGAAGTCTACACAAAGTCGTGATCTACCATCTTTCTTCTTCACAAGTAGTATTGGTGCTCCCCATGGAGAAACACTAGGTCGGCTGAAACCCTTCGCCATGAGATCATCCATCTGACTCTTCAGTTCTACTAACTCTGTTGGTGCCATTTGGTAAGGTGCAATAGAAATCGGCCCGGTTCCAGGAACCAAATCAATCGAAAACTCGGTATCACGAACAGGTGGTAATCTTGGCACATCTTTAGGAAACACATCTTCAAAGTCACGAACAATAGGAATACTCTGCACTCCATCTGACGATGATTCCCCTACGCTCGCTGCCAAGAGAACCTTCAAAGCTCCTCTTCTCAGGGAGGACTTTGAAAGATAGGAGTCCAAAAACTCGAACATCCTTAAATCAGGAACAATTACCTCCTTATTGGCGCAATCCAATAGAACATGGTGAAGAGAAAGCCAGTCCATGCCTATGATCACGTCCAAGTGCCTAAGGGGTAAGCAGATCAAGTTCGCAACGAACTTCCTATCCCGGAACATCAAAGGACAATTCAAGCAAACAGAGCTTGCAGTCAAACTTTTGGCAGTAGGGATAGATACCACCAAGTCGAACGGCAACTTTGACACGGGCAAACCTAGCTTTGCCACATAATCAACAACAATAAAAGAGTGAATAGCACCCGAATCAAATAATACAGAAAGAGGAATACCAGATATGTCACAACGATCCTTGATTAGTCCCTCAGCATCATCAGCTGTCTCTCCAGAGATGTTATACACTCTACTGTGAGCAACAGGTCGTTTCCCACGCGTAGCTGATGACCGGATTTTATATGATATTTTTAGGGTGTTTTTAGTCTTTTTATTTTATTATTTTTGAGTCTCATATAGGATTTTTATTATTTTTATATAGATTTTCTATTTATTTTGCATTTTGCATATAGATTAGCTTTTATTTGTTTTTCTAACTTTATTTTATATTTTTAGGAATTTTTATAGTTATTTTTATATTTTTAGGAAAGCTGGTATAGTTATCATTTTTGTCCAGGGACCAAATTGTAAAGTTTCAGGAAAGGAAGGATCAAAGTGTAAAAGTTCAAGAGTGGAGGATGAAAAGTGAAGTTTCAAAGAGTTAAAGGGCGAGAATTGAAGTGCTAGCAAAGAGAGGACTTAAAGTGGAAATCAAGAATATGAACCAACACTCTCTAAATTAAGCACATGGAAAATAAGGATTAAAGGATGAGTGGAGAATTGATGGTAGTGGGAAGGAGTTTTCAAAAGTTAATTGGTGGCCAATGAAGGCCATAATGGCCATCAACTCCTCCACCATTGAAAGGCAATTTTTTTTTGCTATAAATAGGAGTGCTCATCCTTTGTAAAAATCACACCATTTCAGACTACAACAAGTATTCTTCTTTCCTCCTTAAGATCATTGTTCCTAGGAATTGTGGGAAGCCAAACTTGAGCTCCTATCCAGGGTAATTCAATGATTCTTTTAGCCATGCTTGGCTAACTTCTTCTTTATGTTTTTGGGTTGTTTTAGTTTATAATTCATGTTCTAGTCTTTTTCTACATTTTTGAATAATATTTCCTTTCATGTTTTATTTCCTTTTTCTTCATTCGTCTTGGTGCACACAAGATCTTTTGCTTATTACTTATACGAATGGAAATTGGTAAGTAGTAAGGGACCTAGGATTTAAAAAAGGTTATAAGTATACATCACTAAGGAATTAGGATGGACGTAACTTTATGTTGGCCTGAATTTCTTCTTCATCTTCTTCTCTAGTTAACTAAGTTGCAAGGAATTGAATTTAGTAATTAGAAAGAAAGTTCTACAATGTGTAAGGAATTAACTTGTAGATATACTAGGCTATAGCATCATGAACTTGGACTTAAAATTCAGAAATTAAGTAGGAGATTACTAGCATGTTTTATAGACTATGTAAACCAACCCAAGAGTTTATTTCTCATCATCTTTATCTCTTATCATTTTATGCTTTTGTTCTTTCTTGTTCTAAACCAACATCAATATTCATCTTTTAATTTTTCTGCACAAGTACTAAATTTTATATTAATAAGAACACCTATCCCTTGGGTTCGATCTTTTTACTACGCGATAGTCAGTCGTACACTTGCGATTTGGGTATCAAGTTTTTGGCCCCGTTGTCGGGGATAGGTTCTGTTTAAGTTCTTTTTATTATTTTGTTTAGTGCTTTTTGTATATATAAAAATAAAATAAAAAAAATATTATCTGTGTGATGAACTGGTGCTGCTAATTTTGTTTGCTGAGTATTTTCAGGTATAGCAATGGCTGAAACATTCAAACAAAGGGAGGCAAAAATCCGGGCTAAACTTGAAATAGAATATGAGAAAAAGAAGCAGGAAGCTTTCACTCTTGTTGATGAATTCTATTTTAATTCAGAGTGCAAGCGAAACGCGGGATTTTTGCCAACTCCTGAGCAAGATTGTAAGGCCATGGAGGAGTTACAAGTGAAGATACAAAGCATTTTAAGAAGGCAGCCCAGGGATGAACAACAATCACCTGTTCATGAAAGTGAACTCGTGGTTCAAAAAGAGGAGGTGCAAGAAACCTCCATTGTAGAATTTGTCTTTGAAGACAAATTGGAAATGGAGGAAGAAGAACCTCAAGGAACCTATGTCATGGGTTCCGAATGGCAAGGCAAAGAACAAGGAAGGGAAAATTTATTTATCTCTTCCATTTTTAATTTGAATATTGTTGCCTTGTTGGCTGAAAATTCATTTGGCACCATGATGTTTTTGTGCCAAAATTTGCATGATTTGTGGGGTCTAATGAATTTTGTAATAGACCCCGGTTGAAAAGTGATTAGTGAAAAGTCTACCAAAGACTATAACATTGGGCTTCTTGGGAGACAACCCAAGTGTTTTTATTGCTTTTGTTTTGTTTTGTTTTGCTGAATAAATAGCTGCAGGAACCCCAACGCTCAAGCGTTGGAGGCTCAGCGCACATGCGTTGAGCCCCTGTTACTTGCCCAGTTTTTCATTTTAATTCCAGCGCTCAAGCGTTGGGAAGCCAACGCTCAAGTGCTGGAGCTCGGGCAGTCTTTCTGTTTTGTTTTTATTTGCTATTTTTTGGTTTTTAATAAATTTTGTGTTCACCATTTTCTGAAAGTTTTAGATTCTATGAGTTTTCCCTTGTTTCTACAATGGTTTTGATTTTTAGGAACTCAAGAATTCTTGTTTTTAAGGTGGACACAATTTTTCAACCCATATTCTTAAGTATGCTGTTTTGGGAACTAACAAGTCAAGCAAGCTTCTGCTTGTGAGATTTTTGTTTGTTCAATTTTGTAGGGTAGGTACCAGAAGGAGAAAGAGCCCTCTTGAACTTAAGTGTTCAAAATTGATTTTACTTTGAGGTTCCTTGGACTGTTTGTGGAAAAATTGTATATTGTGCCAGCTTTTTAGTTTTTCTTTTTATAGTCTTTAGTTTTATTTTTAGTTTAGTTTTTCTGTTTTATTTTTGCATGAGTCTTGAGTATTTTATCCAGTCTAAATGCTGCTATTGCTGTGAATGCTTTATCTGATTGAGCTGCTTTTGAAAAGGTTCTATGTTTTAAAGCTGTTAGGATTGCATGCTGTTAGAAATGATTTAGACATCTTGATTGTTTTGGTTGTTGGCAAAGTTTTTCTGAGTTCTAAAAAGGGTACCACTTACCCTATGTTTTTCTGAGAGCTGAGGATTCTGAATGCATGATTGTAAAATTTTTCTGCCTTGTGTTGCATGTTGATTGGGATTTTGTATACTTTGTGAGTTGAGAAGAGATTATAGGCATTTTTGAAAACTCAGATTCTTGTTTGAAAATTGATATCCACTAGTAGCCCCTTTTTGAGCCTTAAAAGAGTCATTCTTTGGAGCCTACTTTGTGTGATAATTCTTAAAGTTGTTATTGTGATTCATGTGCTGAAATTGTTAGAGCTATGTTTGTTGGGTTTCTCTCTAGAAAAAGAAGAAAAAAATTGAAAAAATAAGGTATGTGCCTTAGAAAAAAATAATGAAGTGGTGGGGTGAGAAAGAGTATGAGGGGAGTAAAATTCAAGTCATTCATCCCATACATTCCACTACTTTGTTCAAAAAAAAAAAAAAAGGAAAAGAAAAGGAAAAAATTGAGAGTGTGAAGAAGGTCTTGCTCCTGACCCTGGCTGTGGTTCTGATGACGACAAACTCATCGACAAAAAGAAGAAAAGAAGACTTCGAAGAAACAGCGCTACAAAGTTCATCTATAGTCTAGAAGTCTTAGTTTAGGTGAGTTATGCTTCTAAAGGTCTATTAAAGCATAAAAGCTCTTAAAACACCTAAACTAATCAAGCTAAGTGTTTTCATAACTTAAAAGAAGTAGTAAACCTTAAGCCGATCTCAAAGGATCAAGTTTCTGGAAGATGGACTTCAGTGTAATCGATTTCAGGATTCTGGTAATCGATTACACCTAGGCAAGTAATCGATTACTTGTTGTTTGTAATCGATTACATGTTTGAATTTCAAATTCAAACTGAAACGGCTATTAGTATAATCGATTACACTAAGTGATGTAATCGATTACCAGAACGAAAAGTTACATCTTTTCATGAACCATTGTGTCCCAAACCTTTTGGAAAGGGTTGTGATGGTTCAAGGACGTTTCCCTTGCCTATATAAAGTCCATTTGAGTCCAGAACACAACAACACATGAGAATACAACATTAGGCCAAAGCTTTGTCAAAATTAGTTCATCTTTTAGAACTTAAACCTTCAAGAGCCTAAATTCTGAGTTCATGATCTTCATGTTTATAAGAACACTCTAGTTGTTCATATCTTGAGGAACTCAGAATTATATTATGCTTAAAAGCCGTAAAGCATAAATTCTCATGATCAATCCACTTCTATGTTAAGGGATTGATACAACCAATTGTAAAACTCTTCTTCATCTCTTTCTGTAAGATTGAGTTTTCACCGTGGTATTCGGTGAAGGGTTGTTGCCACTGAAAGTGGTATACTTTCAGGGTATTGATTGAAGGTGGTTTAGCCTTCAAGGTCTGAGGGTGGTTTGCCTTCAGGAACTGAAAGCAGTTTGCTTTCAGGGGCTGTTGAAAGTGGTTTGCTTTCACAGGATTTTGATAGAAATTCTTGGGGTCCTTGGGTTAGGAACTTGTAAGAGATTTTTATCAATAGTGGAAAGATCCTCAAGGGGTTTTCTTGAGGGACTGGACGTAGCCTTCGGTGGATTGAAGGTGAACCAGGATAAAACTCTGTGTGTTATTTCCTTCTTCCTTCATCTTTTACTTTCAAGCAATACTCAATTCCGCTGCAATCACAACAACCGTTTCGTGATTATCATAATCTTGAAAGTAACATTTTCAATAAGGCGAAAATCGGGGCAACACTGATTCACCCCCCCTCTCAGGTTGCTATCTGAACTAACAATTGGTATCAGAGCGGAAGTTTAGGTAAGTTATTCCTAAGGTCCGGGAAAAGATGGCATCCTCTTTCGATCATGTAACCAGTGAAGGATGATAATGAAATTGCAAGTGTACAATTTACTATCGCGTAATATAAAAAGATCGAACCCACGGGATAGGTGTTCTTATTATTATAAAATTTAGTACTAAAACAGAAAAATAAAAGATGAATATTTGTTGTTGGTTTGAGAACTAGAAAGAAACAATAGCATAAAATAATAAAATAAAGAGATGATGAACATTAAGCTCTTGGGTTGGTTTACATAGTCTATAAAAACATGCTAGAAATTTCCTACTAAATTCCTGAATTATAAAACCATTATGATGATGCTATAGCCTAGTGTAACTACAAGTTAATTCCTTAAGCATTGTAGATCTTTCTTTTTAATTACTAAACCCAATTCCTTGGCACCTAGTTAACTAAAGAAGAAGATGAAGAAGATGTTCAGGCCAACATAAAGTCACGTCCTTCCTAATTCCTTAGCGAAGTATACTTATAACCTTTTTTATTACCTAGTTCCCTTACTACTCACCAAATGGCCTTATGTAATAAGTAATAAGCAAAACCTCTTGGGATCCACAAGATAGAAATAAAGCATAAGGTAATAAAACATGAATGGAAATAAAATTCAGAAATGTAGAAAAAGAATAGAACATGTATTATAAACTAAAACAACCCAAAAACTTAAAGAAGAATTTAGCCAAGCATGGCTAAAAGAATCATTGAATTACCCTGGATAGGAGCTCAAGTTTGGCTTCCCACAATTCCTAGGAACAATGATCTTTGAGGGAGAAAGAGAGAATACTTGTTGTATTCTATGAAGGTGTCTTACAAGTGAAGAAAAGGGCCCTATTTATAGTAAAATTCCAGCCTCCAGCGCTTGAGCGCTGGCACTCCCAACGCATGGGCGCTAGGATGCATTAAAAATCCACTTTCTGTCCGAGGCCCAGCGCTTGAGCGCTGGCTTTCCAACGCTTGGGCGCTGGGTCACCATCTGACTCATCATCCAGTCAGAACCCCAGCGCTGGAGCGCTGGGATCCCAACGCTGGAGCGTTGGGACGCTGCTTCTTCATCTTCAAGCTTTTTCTTCCTTCTTCATTCATGGTCGTGGGTTTTGATGGCCATAAAATGCCACTACTCAGCCTTGTTTAATTCTGAAACCCTTCCCCCACTAACATCAATTCCTTTAAACATTTTTTCCATGTGCTAAATTAGAGAGTGATTCTTCATATTCTTCTTTTTCACTTTGGTCCTCCCTTGGTTAGAACTTCAATTCAAGCCCTCATATTCTCTCAATCTCCACTTTAAGTCCTCCACTCTTGAACTTTTACAATTTGGTCCCTGACTTCCTGAAACTTTACACATTGGTCCCTGGACAAAAATGATAACTAAACCAGCTTTTTCTAAAAATACAAAATAACTAGAAAAATTCCTAAAAATATAAAATAAAGCTAGAAAAACTAATAAAATCTAATCTACATGCAAAATGAAAAATAAAAAGACAATCTATATAAAAAGACTAAAAAACCTATATGTGACTCAAAAATAATAAAATAAAATGACTAAAAATAGCCTAAAAACACCATATAAAATCCACTCATCAAAGGACACAACATAAACGGGCCACCATTCTTCAATGGAGAACACTATGACTTCTGGAAAATCAAGATGAAGATATTCATAAATTCATTAGACGCAGGAATTTGGAAAGCATTTGAAGAAGGTCCCTTTGTGCCTGTAGCAGAAGTAGAAGGAACTTCACAAGTGAAACCAGAAAGTACTTGGAGTGAAGAAGAAAAGAAGAAGGTTCAATATGATCTCAAAGGAATGAACATTCTTACATCTGCCCTTGGGATGGATGAATTTTTCAGAGTATCTGCACTACATCGAAAGAAATATGGATACGTTGATGGTGACTCATGAAGGGACAGATGAAGTCAAGAGATCAAATATCAATACTCTATCTCAAGAATATGAAATGTTCAGAATGCTTCCAGGAGAAAAGGTATTAGATATGCAAAAACGATTCACTCATTTAATTAATCTTTTGATTGCTCTTAGTAGACAATTTTCAAACAGTGACTTGAACATGAAAGTTCTAAGATCACTTACAAGAGTATGGCAA
Organism: Acmispon strigosus; assembly: GCA_030819835.1. NCBI lineage: Eukaryota > Viridiplantae > Streptophyta > Magnoliopsida > Fabales > Fabaceae > Acmispon > Acmispon strigosus. Next base: position 25,634,168 of record JAUAMA010000004.1, on the reverse strand, counting down.
CCAAAAGTAACTGCCATCTCAGAGAAGAAGAGTTTATCAAAAATGACTCTTGCAACTCTTTTTGGAAAACTCCAAGAACATGAGTTGGAGTTGAATCGTTTGGAAGAAAATGAACAACATGAGAAGAAGTATCGATCCTGATAAGGAAAATCGCAAGTGTACGATTAAACTATCGCGAAATACAAAAGATCGAACCCAAGGGATAGGTGTTCTTATTAATATATAATTTAGTACTTGTGCAATAAAAATAAAATGATATGTTTGATGTTTGGTTTAGGACAAGATGAAAGCAAAAGCATAGAATAATAAAACAGAATAAGATGAGAAGAATTTAAGCTCTTGGGTTGATTTACATAATTTATAAAACATGCTAGAAAACTCTTACTAAATTTCTGAACTTTAAATTCATATTCATGGTGCTATAGCCTAAATTTCTGCATCCTAATAGCCTTAAGAAATGTAGAACTTTCTTCCCTAATTACTAACTCCATAGCCTTGGTTATTAGTTAATTAGAAAAGAAGATGAAGAAAGAATCCGGGCCAACACAAAGTTACGTACATCCTTATAGCCTTAAGAAATGCAAACATATAACCTTTTTTATTTCCTATTTCCCTTACTACTTACCAAATGGCCTTATGACATAAGAAGGTGTGTTTTACAAGTGAAGAGAAGGGTCCTATTTATAGCAAAATTCTGGGCTCCAGCGCCTGAGCGCTGGCATTTCCAACGCTTGGGCGCTGGGAAAACATCTGACTCATTTCCTAGTCAGAGTCCCAGCGCTTGAGCGCTGGGATCCCAACGCTAGAGCGTTGGGACGCTGCTTCTTCATCTTCAAGCTTTTCTTCCTTCTTCATTCATGGTAGTAGGTTTTGATTGCCATAAAATGCCACTACTCAGCCTTGTTTAATTCTGAAACCTTTCCTCCACTAACATCAATTCCTTCAACCTTTTTCCCATGTGCTAAATTAGAGAGTGATTCTTCATATTCCTCTTTTCCACTTTGGTCCTCTCTTGGTTAGCACTTCAATTCAAGCCCTTTTATTCTCTCAATCTTCACTTTTAGCCCTCCACTCTTGAACTTTTACAATTTGGTCCCTGATTTCCTGCAACTTTACAAATCGGTCCCTGGACAAAAAATGATAACTAAACCAGCTTTTCCTAAAAATATAAAATTGCTATAAAAATTCCTAAAAATATAAAATAAAGATAGAAAAACAAATAAAATCTAATCTACATGCAAAATGCAAAATAAATATAAAATCTACATAAAAATAATACAAAACCTATATGTGACTCAAAAATAATAAAATAAAAAGACTAAAAACTACCTAAAAACATCATATAATATCCACTCATCACACCACTATACCCAACGACAGCTTGTCCTCAAGCGACAAAACTTAAAGAAAAACTCGTCCCTGAGTTTTGAGAAAGTTTATCTGATTAAAACTTGAAGCACAAAAACCTTCACAGAAAGCTTAGCAGAAAAGGAAGACATGCATGTTTTATAGACAAAGAATCAAGAAAGTTAGGCTTGGCTTTTAACATGTTTGAGTTCATCAATTAAGCTCACAAAATGATATTCTCCATGAAAACAAGAAAGCTCAATAATCCTGCCTATAATTCAAATCAAAACTGAAGTAAAGCAACCAAGTGATGTTGAAGAGATTTCTGAAGGTTGTAACTTGGCCAAAAGGGTTGATCAATTTAAGGTATGGATTTCAAGAAATTGGCAACTCTAGTGGCTGACTTAGAAATTTGTTGTTAAGTAATTTTTCTTGACTTAAGAGCTCAACAATTCACACAAGGGTTCTCTCAATTTTTTTCCTTCTTTTTTTTTTGAACAAAGTAGTGGAATGTATGGGATGAATGACTTGAATTTTACTCCCTTCATACTCTCTCTCACCCCACTACTTCATTAATTTTTTTTTCCTAAGGCACATACCTTATTTTTCAACTTTTTTCCTTCATTTTTTTAGAGAAAAACCCACAAACATAGTTCTAGCAATTTAGCACATGAATCACAATAACAACTTCAAGATTATCTCACAAAGCAGGCTCCAAAGAATGACTCTTTTAAGGCTCAAAAGGGGCTACTAGTGGATATAACATTTCAAGCAAAAATCTGAGTTTTCAAAAATGCCTATAATCTCTTCTCAACTCACAAAGTATACAAAACTCCAATCAATATGCAACACAAGGCAGAAAAATTTTACAATCAAGAATTCAGAGTCCTCAGCTCTCAGAAAAAGATAGGGTAAGTAGTACCCTTTTAGAACTCAGAAAAAGACTTTGCCAACAACCAAAACAATCAAGATATCAAAAATCCTTTCTACAGCATGCAATCCTAACTGCTTAAAAACATAGAACTTTTCACAAAGTAGTTTAATCAGATAAAGCATTCACAAAGCTATAGCAACATTCAGAATGGATAATATACTCAAGACTCATGCAAAAATAGAAAAAACTAAAAATAAAAACTAAAAGCTATAAAAACAAAAACTAAGAAGCTGGTATAGTAACAAATTTTCCACAAAGGTCCAAGGGAACCTCAATGTAAAAATCAAATTGAACACTTAAGTTCAAGAGGGCTCTTCCTCCTTTTGGTACCTATGCTGTAACAATGAACAAACAAAAGTCGTACAAGAAGAAGCTTGCTTGACTTGTTAGTTCCAAAATCAGCACAAACAAGATCATGGGTTGAAAATTTGTGTCCACCTTTTAAAAACAAGAATTCTTGAGTTCCCCAAAAATTAAAACCAGTTTAGAACCAAGGGAAAACTCATAGAACCTTAAAACTTCCAGAAAATGGTGAACACAAAATTTATTAAAAACTTAAAACAGCAAACAAAAGCAAAAACAGCAAACTGCCCGAGCTCCAGCGCTTGAGCGTTGTGTTAGAACAGATAGCAACCTGAGAGGGGGGGGGGGTGAATCAGTGTTGCCCCAATTTTCGCCTTATTGAAATCGATAATTTCAAGTTTATGATGATCACGAGTTGATCTTAGTGATTGCAGCGGATATGAACAATACTTGAAAGTAAATGTGAAGGATAAAGAGAATCACACACAAGATTTATCCTGGTTCGCCTTCAATCCACCGAAGACTACGTCCAGTCCCTCAAGAAAACCTCTTGAGGATTTTTCCACTATTGATAAGAATTTCTTACAAGTTCCTAACCCAAGGACCCCAAGAACTTCTACCAATATCCTGTGAAAGCAAACCGCTTTCAACAGCCCCTGAAAGCAAACCGCTTTCAGTTCCTGAAGGCAATCCACCCTCAGACTTTGAAGACAAACTTGTCTTCAATCGAAACCCTGAAAGCAAACCACTTTCAGTGACAACAACCCTTCACCGAATACCACGGTGAAAAACTCAATCTTACAGAAAGAGATGAAGAAGATATTACACTTGGCTGTTTCAATCCTTTAACACACAATTGGATTGAACATGAGAAATTATGCTTTAAGGCTTTTAAGCATAATACAATTCTGAGTTCTTCAAGATATGAACAACTAGTGTGTTCTTGTAAACATGAAGATCATGAACTCAGAATTTAGGCTCCAAAAGATTTAAGTTCTAAAAGATGAACCAATTTTGAAAGAGCTTTAGCCTAATGTGTTTTTCTCATGTGAAATGTGTATATTTCGTGTGTGTTGTGTGTTCTATGTTGTTGTTGTGTTTTCTGGACTCAAATGGTCTTTATATAGGCAAAGGAAATATCCTTGAACCATCACAACCCTTTTCAAAAGATTTGGGACACAATGGTTCATGAAAAGATGCACTTTTTCGTTCTGGTAATCGATTACCATACTTAGTGTAATCGATTACACAAGTGACCGTTTCAGTTTGAATTTGAATTTCAAACATGTAATCGATTACAAGACTGGAGTAATCGATTACTTGCCTTGGTGTAATCGATTACCATAATGGTGTAATCGATTACACAGAAGCCCATTTTCCAGAAACTTATTCTTTGAGACTTGCTTAAGGTTTTCTACTTCTTTTAAGTTATGAAAACACTTAGCTTGATTAGATTAGGTGTTTTGAGAGCCTTTATGCTTTAATAAACCTTTGGAAGCATAACTCACCTAATACTAAGACTTCTAGACTACTGATGGACTTGAGTGCTTGATTCCTTGAAGTCTTCTTTTCTTCTTTTTGTTGATGAGTTTGTCGTCATCAAAACCACAGCCAGGGTCAGGAGCAAGACCTTCTTCACAATCTCCCCCTTTTTGATGATGGCAAACACATACTTGACTCTTTGAAGATCCTTTATGCATTCGTGATGCTTAACTCCCCCTATTTGATAGAATCTAGTATTTCTGATATTTCTCCCCCTTTCTAATGTACTCGTTGAATTCCTGCATATGATCTTTAAGAGCACAGAACCTTTCTCCCCCTTTTGACTTCATGAAAAAGAAGAAAAGGCTAAAAAATGTACAGGCATACATACAAGTATATTGAAACATAAAGCATGGGGGAATGGGGGTAAACATGTAAAACATGAACAACCAGCACTTATATATATATAACAGAAAGCAAATACATAAGTTATACATAGTAAGACATATCAAGCATATGTAGTAGAGGGATTACAACAAATAGATAAAGCCGTTTTGCGAAAATAGGGAAATCCTAATAGTAAATAGATAACTATATAGAGACACAAGACTTCAGAACTTAGGCTTGACTAGAATCCTCAGAGTTCTCAGAAGGGTCAAGTTCGTGAAGGCTCTCAATTTCCTTACGCATGAAAGAGTGCATGGCCTCTATGCGATTTTCCACAAGTATAAAGCGAGACCGAATGGTATCCTCCAGTTGGCCCAACTTTTGAGAAAGTCGGAGTGACAAGATATCCATCCTTTCTAGTATAACCTTGGTTTCTTGTGAGAAATTTGAAGGAATGGTATAAAAGGGAGATAATCCAGCCGATGCAGCATTGGTTTGAACATCAATGCGATAGCGAGACAACACCAGAGGATCTGTGGAGGATTCCCTTCGAGAAACATTGATTGGAGAGGAAACATTTGAGGGACGTGGAAGAGACCCCATGGCGAAACAAAACTTAGAAGAAGAAGGATTGTATATGAAGAAAGGTAGGCAAAAAGGCAGAGGACAAATGCTGATTTTATAGAGAAAATCGTGCGTGTAATCGATTACGGTAGTTAAGGTAATCGATTACAGCAGTTGTAAATTTGAAAACTTTCAAATTTTTTGAACATGTAATCAATTATGAAAGTTATAATAATCGATTACTCAGATGTTTCTTAGCACGAGGACTTAGAACATGGATAATCGATTACAAATCCTAGGGTAATCGATTACTAGGACATTTTTACAAGTTCTAGGCTCTAGATTCCTATGTAACACTTTTTTCTATAAAACACTTAAGCACATAATGCAAATGTACATATAAAGTTTATGCAAATAACATGTTACATTAAATATCATGCTCATCTAATATGCCTAATTTTCTTCTTATCTTGAAAAATGATTCTTTAGGAAGAGGCTTAGTAAAGATGTCTGCTAACTGATTATGTGTATCCACAAATGAAATCTCAATATCTTTCCTCATAACATGATCTCGAAGAAAATGATGTCGTATATCAATATGCTTAGTTCGAGAATGCATGATAGGGTTTTTAGTGAGATTAATGGCACTTGTGTTGTCACATTTAATTGGAATGCAGCCCAGCTCTAAGCCATAATCTTTGAGTTGTTGTTTGAGCCATAGAGTTTGTGCACAACAACTTCCTGCAGCAATGTATTCTGCTTCTGCAGTACTTAGAGCAACACATGCTTGTTTCTTACAAGACCATGAAACAAGAGCATTTCCTAATAGGTGACAAGTACCACTTGTACTCTTTCTTTCAGTTTTACAACCAGCATAATCAGAATCAGAATATCCAATCAAATCACAAACACTTCCCTTGGGATACCACAATCCAACATTTGTAGTTCCTTTCAAATATTTGAAAATTCGTTTAACAGAACTCAAATGTGATTCCTTAGGAGATGCTTGATATCTAGCACATAGACACACACTAAACATAATATCAGGTCTACTTGCAGATAAGTATAAAAGAGATCCGATCATACCTCTATATTTGGTAATATCTACTTGATTACCGGATTCATCTTGATCTAAATATGTATTAGATCCCATAGGTGTGGCTATGGCTTTGCAATCATCCAAATCATATTTCTTTAATAGTTCCTTGCAAAACTTTGATTGATTGATGAATATTCCATCACTTGATTGCTTGATTTGCAAACCAAGAAAGTAATTTAATTGTCCCATCATGGACATTTCAAATTCTTCTTGCATCATGTTAGAGAAATCCTTACAAAGAGATTCGTTAGTTGCACCAAAGATAATATCATCAACATAAATTTGAACTAATAAGGTATTACCTTTGGCTCTTTTGATGAACAAGGTTGTATCAGCCTTACCTTTCTGAAATCCTTTATCACAGAGGAAAGTACTTAATCTATCATACCAAGCACGAGGGGCTTGCTTAAGACCATAGAGTGCTTTCTTTAGTCTGAAGACATGTGAAGGAAACTTTGGATCTTCAAATCCTGGAGGTTGCTTCACATACACTTCTTCTTGAATATATCCGTTCAGGAATGCACTTTTGACGTCCATTTGATATAATGGGAAATTTAAAGAGCAAGCATACGCCAATAATAGTCTTATGGCTTCCAACCTTGCTACTGGTGCATAAGTTTCATCAAAATCTATGCCTTCTTCTTGATTATACCCTTGAGCAACTAATCTTGCTTTGTTCCTAACTATAATACCATTTTCATCTAACTTATTCCTAAACACCCACTTTGTTCCAATAACATGTTTGTCACTAGGCTTAGGGACAAGTTCCCAAACTTGATTCCTTTCAAATTGATTTAGTTCTTCCTGCATTGCTACAATCCAATACTCATCCTTTAGAGCATCATTTACTTTTGATGGTTCTATCTGAGAGACAAAGGCCATATTCAAAACTGAATCATTCAAGCGTAGCCTTGTAGAAACGCCTCTAGAGATATCACCTATAATATTATCAACTGGATGATCCCTATGGGTTTTCCATTCTTTTGGAAGTTGATAAGTATTACTTTCAATGTGCTCTTCTTGTATTGGATTCTGATCTCCATCCTTTTGAGAATCTTCATTTATAATGATGTCATCTTCTTCATTATCTGGAAGATTGACTTTATCTTCTATTGAAGATTTAGATTCATCAAAAGTAACATGTATGGATTCTTCCACGGATAGAGTTTTCTTGTTAAAGACTCAATATGCTTTGCTTGTTAGAGAATATCCAAGGAATATACCTTCATCAGATTTTTCATCAAACTTACCAAGGTTTTCCTTTCCATTATTCAAGACAAAGCATTTTGATCCAAAAGCATGTAGATGAGAGATATTTGGTTTCCTTCCTTTGTAGAGTTCATAGGGTGTTTTCTTAAGGATAGGTCTAATAAGAACTCTATTGGAAACATAGCAAGCAGTACTTACAGCATCAGCCCAGAAATATTTAGGGAGACTAGATTCACTTAACATGGTTCTTGCTAATTCTTCAAGTAACCTATTCTTCCTTTCTACTACACCATTTTGTTGTGGTGTTCTCGGAGTAGAGAAGTTATGTGATATTCCATTTTCATCACATAGTTCTTGGAATTGTTGATTCTGAAATTCTCCACCATGATCACTTCTAATAGAAGAGATCTTTAAAGACTTCTCATTAAGAACTAGCTTTGCATATCTTTTGAATGCATTGAAGGCTTCATTCTTATGAGGTAGAAATAAAGTCCAAGTGAATCTAGAGAAATCATCAACAATAACAAGTGCATAGAAATTACCTCCGAGGCTTTTAGTTCTAGAAGGTCCGAACAAATCCATATGTAACAATTGAAGGGGTCTTGAGGTCGAAACTATGTTCTTTGGTTTGAAGGATGTTCTGGTTTGCTTCCCTTTTTGACATGCATCACAAAGCTTGTCTTTCTCGAATTTTATCTTTGGAAGCCCAACAACTAGATCATGCTTGACTAGTTTGTTTAAATGATCTATGTGAATATGTGCAAGTCTTCTATGCCATAGCCATGAATCACTATTATTCTTGGCCAAAAGGCATCTCACATTTTGTGGAATTTCTTCCAATGAGATCATGAAGACTTTGTTTACTTTATATCCAGAAAACTTAATTTCTTTAGTTTTCACATCTTTCACAACACATATATCATTAATAAAACCTACTTTCAAACCTTTATCACATAGTTGACTAATACTCAGAAGATTATGCATCAAACCATCAACGTAAAGAACTTTATCGATGACTGTTTGAGGGGGTGTGCCTATTCTTCCAATACCGAGTATTTTTCCCTTTTGATTGTTACCATATGTGACGAAACCTTTTTCCCTAGGTATAAGAAAAGAAAACTTGGTTTTGTCTCCTGTCATGTGTGATGAGCAGCCACTATCAAGATACCATAGATCCTTTGCTGCTTTCATACACACCTACATGACAAAGTTCAGACATGGGTATTAGGAACCCAACAAGTTTTGGGTCCTTCTAAGTTAACATCCTTTCTAACCCAAATGTACTCCCTATTTGGTACTCCTATATGTTTGTAGTAGCATCTACTAGGGGTATGTCCTATTTTGTTACAGTAAGTACAAGAGTAATGATTGTAACTGGAGGTTTGTCTAGGAGAGGGATGAATCTTCTTAGGAGGTCTATTTTGAATGTTCTTCCTATTGTTTGTACTTCTAACAGGATTAATTTTATTGTTACTAGAAGATCCTAAAACATGGTTTGGTTTTACAAACACAGTTTTCCTAACTTCTTTTGTCTTTGGATGAGAAGTATATCCTAAACCTGACTTATTGTTTGAATATCTTTGAACACTTAAAATATCCTCTAACTTCTGTTTTCCTTTATTGAAGTTATTTACTCTTTGTTGAAGATTTTCTATCTTTTCTTCTAAAGAACTACACTTAGTGCATTTGTGAGTAATGTCTATCTTAGATTTTACTACATCTAGTTCTTCTTGTAAATTTCTACATTTACTTTCTAGGGAAGAAATTAACTCAGTTTGCCTAGTGCTAACTTTAGAAAATTCTTGACATATTTTAAACATATTTTCCATGGTAAACTTTAAATCATGAAAAGATATAGAATTCTCACTAACCTGGGAATCTTCAATATCAGAATCATGTGAGGCCATCAAAGCAACTTGTGCTTCTTCTTTATCAGAATCAGATGATGAACTTACTTCATTATCATCCCAAGCCAAATATGCTCTTCGAGTAGGTTGATCCCTTTTCTCGAATTTCTCTCTTAGACCATGTTTCTTCTTCTGAAGATTTGGACAATCTGACTTGAAATGTCCCGGTTTGCCACACTCGAAACATGTAATCTTTTGGGATGAAGAAGACTCGTTGTTCCTTTGGAAGACTTTATTGTTGTTAAATCTAACATTTTTCTTTTTAAGAAACTTTCCAAAGTTCTTCACTAGAAGATTTAGATTTCCATTGTCTTCTTCTTTAGAATCTGCATCATAATCTTCTTTGATGCTTTCTTTTGCTTTTAGGGAAATTGATCGATACTTCTTCTCATGTTGTTCATGCTCTTCTAAACGATTCAATTCCAACTCATGTTCTTGGAGTTTTCCAAAAAGAGTTGCAAGAGTCATATTTGATAAACTCTTCTTCTCTGAGATGGCTGTTACTTTTGGTTGCCATACTCTTGTAAGTGATCTTAGAACTTTCATGTTCAAGTCACTGTTTGAAAATTGTCTACCAAGAGCAATCAAATGATTAATTAAATGAGTGAATCGTTTTTGCATGTCTAATACCTTTTCTCCTGGAAGCATTCTGAACATTTCATATTCTTGAGATAGAGTATTGATCTTTGATCTCTTGACTTCATCTGTTCCTTCATGAGTCACCATCAATGTATCCCATATTTCTTTTGATGAAGTGCACGTTGATACTCTGAAAAATTCATCCATGCCAAGAGCAGATGTAAGAATGTTCATTCCTTTGAGATCATGTTGAAACTTCTTCTTTTCTTCTTCACTCCAAGTACTTTCTGGTTTTGGTTGTGAAGTTCCTTCTTCATTTGTTGTTACAGGCACAAAGGGTCCTTCTTCAATGACTTTCCATATTCCTGAGTCTAATGACTTTATGAATATCTTCATCTTGATTTTCCAGAAGTCATAGTGTTCTCCATTGAAGAATGGTGGCCTGTTTATGTTATGTCCTTCACTTGTTCCATGATTGGAAGAGGATTCCATCTTTTCCCGGATCTTAGGAATAACTTACCTAAACTTCCGCTCTGATACCAATTGTTAGAACAGATAGCAACCTGAGAGGGGGGGGGGGGTGAATCAGTGTTGCCCCAATTTTCGCCTTATTGAAATCGATACTTTCAAGTTTATGATGATCACGAGTTGATCTTAGTGATTGCAGCGGATATGAACAATACTTGAAAGTAAATGTGAAGGATAAAGAGAATCACGCACAAGATTTATCCTGGTTCGCCTTCAATCCACCGAAGACTACGTCCAGTCCCTCAAGAAAACCTCTTGAGGATTTTTCCACTATTGATAAGAATTTCTTACAAGTTCCTAACCCAAGGACCCCAAGAACTTCTACCAATATCCTGTGAAAGCAAACCGCTTTCAACAGCCCCTGAAAGCAAACCGCTTTCAGTTCCTGAAGGCAAACCACCCTCAGACCTTGAAGACAAACTTGTCTTCAATCGAAACCCTGAAAGCAAACCACTTTCAGTGACAACAACCCTTCACCGAATACCACGGTGAAAAACTCAATCTTACAGAAAGAGATGAAGAAGATATTACACTTGGCTGTTTCAATCCTTTAACACACAATTGGATTGAACATGAGAAATTATGCTTTAAGGCTTTTAAGCATAATACAATTCTGAGTTCTTCAAGATATGAACAACTAGTGTGTTCTTGTAAACATGAAGATCATGAACTCAGAATTTAGGCTCCAAAAGATTTAAGTTCTAAAAGATGAACCAATTTTGAAAGAGCTTTGGCCTAATGTGTTTTTCTTATGTGAAATGTGTATATTTCGTGTGTGTTGTGTGTTCTATGTTGTTGTTGTGTTTTCTGGACTCAAATGGTCTTTATATAGGCAAAGGAAACGTCCTTGAACCATCACAACCCTTTTCAAAAGATTTGGGACACAATGGTTCATGAAAAGATGCACTTTTTCGTTCTGGTAATCGATTACCATACTTAGTGTAATCGATTACACAAGTGACCGTTTCAGTTTGAATTTGAATTTCAAACATGTAATCGATTACAAGACTGGAGTAATCGATTACTTGCCTTGGTGTAATCGATTACCATAATGGTGTAATCGATTACACAGAAGCCCATTTTCCAGAAACTTATTCTTTGAGACTTGCTTAAGGTTTTCTACTTCTTTTAAGTTATGAAAACACTTAGCTTGATTAGATTAGGTGTTTTGAGAGCCTTTATGCTTTAATAAACCTTTGGAAGCATAACTCACCTAATACTAAGACTTCTAGACTACTGATGGACTTGAGTGCTTGATTCCTTGAAGTCTTCTTTTCTTCTTTTTGTTGATGAGTTTGTCGTCATCAAAACCACAGCCAGGGTCAGGAGCAAGACCTTCTTCACACGTTGGGGATGCCAACGCTTGGGCGCTGGAATTAAAATAAAAACTGGGCATCAGAGGTCCCAGCGCCTAAGCGCTGGGTTTACAACGCTATGGCGCTGGAAATTAGAAAAATAAAACTGGGGATTCCAGGGGCCTAGCGCATAAGCGCTGGTCCCCAACGCTGAAGCGTTGGACAACGCTGGAATCAGGGGACTTTAAACAGGGGCCTAACGCATGTGCGTTGGCCTCCAGCGCCTGAGCGCTGGCCCCTCCTGCAGCAACAACATAAAATTTCTTTTCTTTTATTTATTTACAAGAGTTATGCAGAAATTTAAATGACAAAAACTTAAACTATCCTAAGTTGGGTTGTCTCCCAACCAGCTCAATGTTAAGGTCCGAGATAGACCCTTCCCCTTAATCAATTAGGGGTTAGCAAGTTCAACAGTCATCACTTGACTCTAATAATCTCCTCCTAAGTAAGGTTTCAGCCTTTGCCCATTGACAAGAAATGTGTTCTTTGTACCCCGATTTTCCAACTCAACCGCACCATGAGGGAAGACTTTGGTGACCAAAAATGGCCCTGTCCATCTTGACTTCAACTTTCCAGGGAACAACCTCAGCCTTGAGTTATATATTAACACAAGCTGTCCTGGACTAAATTCTTTTGGCAGGATCCTCTTATCATGCCACCTTTTTGTTTTTTCCTTGTAGATCCTAGCATTGTGATACGCTTGGAGTCTAAATTCATCCAGCTCATGTACCTGTACCTGTCTTTTATCCCCAGCTTCTTTGGGATCCATGTTCAAATGTTTCAAAGCCTAAAAGGCTTTATGCTCAAGTTCCACAGGTAAATGACAAGTCTTACCATAAACCAACTGGTAAGGAGAAGTTCCAATAGGAGTTTTAAACGCAGTTCGGTAAGCCCACAAGGTGTCATCTAATTTTTTTGACCAATCCTTCCTTGAGGTACCAACTGTTTTTTCCAAAATCCTTTTTAACTCCCTATTAGAAACCTCTACTTGTCCACTAGTTTGGGGGTGATAGGGGGTAGCAATTTTATGACTAACACCATATTTTTTCAAAAGAGTTTCAAAAGCTTTATTACAAAAATGCTTACCTCCATCACTGATTATTGCTCTTGGCACCCCAAATCTAGTAAAAATCTTTTTCTTCAGAAAATCCAGAACAACTTTTCCATCATTTGTGGGAAGGGCTGATGCTTCAACCCACTTAGAAACATAGTCAACAACAACCAAAATATACTGGCGACCAAAAGAAGGTGGAAAAGGTCCCATGAAATCAATGCCCCAAACATCAAAAAGCTCAACTTCCAAAATCATTTTTTGGGGCATCTCATTCCTTCTTGAGATATTACCAGTTCGTTGACAGCGATCACACCTTACCACAAATGCTCTACTATCTTTGAAGATAGTAGGCCAATAAAAACCACTTTGGAGGACTTTAGCTGCAGTCCTCTCACCTGAAAATGGCCTCCATAATCGGAGCCATGACAATGCCATAAAATAGCCTCAAATTCTTTTTCTGGAATACACCTTCTAATGATCCCATCAGAACATTCTCTAAACAAATAAGGTTCATCCCAGAAAAAGAATTTGGCATCATGCAGAAATTTCTTCTTTTGTTGCCAAGTCAAATCAGAAGGCAACACACCAGCAGCGTTAAAATTAGCTAAATGTACATACCATGGAGCTATCTCTTGGACAGCTAAAAGCCTCTCATCTGGGAACTCCTCTTGAATAGGAATTGGATCGGAGTTCCCTTCTTCAAGCCTTGACAAATGGTCTGCTACACCATTGTCTTTCCCTTTCCTGTCCACAATTTCAAGATCAAACTCTTGTAAGAGTAAGATCCACCTGATTAGCCTGGGTTTAGCTTCCTGCTTAGCAAACAAATACTTCAATGCAGAATGGTCAGTATGCACAATAACTTTAGTACCCAAAACGTAAGGTCTGAATTTATCTAAAGCATAAACTACACTTAACAACTCCTTTTCAGTTGTAGCATAATTTTTTTGAGCTTCATTCAGAACCTTACTAGCATAGTAAATCACATGCAACACTTTTCCATTTTTTTGACAAAGAACAGCCCCTATTGCATTATCACTAGCATCACACATAACTTCAAAAGGCAAATCCCATTGGGGAGCAACAATGATAGGGGCTGAAACAAGTTTTTCCTTTAATAATTTAAAAGCAACCAAACACTCATCATTAAAGATAAAAGGAGCTTCTTTTTCAAGGAGATTTGTCATAGGCTTAGCAATTTTAGAAAAATCTTTTATAAATCGCCTATAAAAACCTGCATGACCAAGAAAGCTTCTTATACCTTTAACATTGGTGGGAGGAGGTAGATTTTCAATAATCTCAGTTTTAGCTTTATCTACCTCAATCCCTTTTTCAGAAATCTTTTGCCCAAGCACAATGCCATCTTTTACCATAAAATGACATTTTTCCCAATTAAGTACCAAATCCTTTTCTTGGCACCTAACTAGAATCCTTTCCAAATTTCTCAAACACTTGTCAATGTTGGGGCCATATACAGAAAAATCATCCATGAACACTTCCATACATTCACCAATTAAATCATAAAAAATAGCAAACATACATCTTTCGAAGGTTCCTGGAGCATTACACAAGCCAAAAGGCATCCTTTTATAAGCAAACACCCCGAAGGGGCAAGTAAAAGCAGTTTTTTCTTGATCCTTAGGATCAACAACAATTTGATTATATCCTGAGTATCCATCCAAGAAACAATAGTACTCATGGCCAGCCAACCTGTCAAGCATTTGATCAATAAAGGGAAGGGGGAAATGATCTTTCCGGGTGGCAGAATTTAGCCTCCGGTAATCTATACAAACTCTCCATCCAGTTACCATCCTGGTGGGAATCAATTCATTGTTCTCATTTGGGACCACAGTAATTCCCCCTTTTTTGGGAACTACCTGAACAGGACTAACCCATTCACTATCAGAAATGGGATAGATGATCCCTGCATCTAGTAACTTAATCACTTCTTTCCTTACCATCTCTTTCATGGCAGGATTAAGTCTTCTTTGGGGTTGGACTATAGGTTTAACTTGTTCTTCTAAACAAGTTTTATGCATACAAACAGTGGGGCTTATGCCCTTAATGTCTTCAATAGTCCAACCCAAAGCAGATTTATGAGCTCTAAGAATTCTTACCAGTTTTTCTTCTTCAAGAGGAGAGAGGGAACTACTCACAATGACTGGCTTATTATTACCTTCCTCAAGAAATACATACTTAAGGGTAGAAGGTAAGGGCTTCAGTTCCCTCTTTTCCTCTTGAACTTCTTCTTCTCTTTTGAGCTCCTCTACCCAATTTCCCTTTGGTTGGAAACAATGGGCAGCCTCCAGATATCTTGCCATTTCAATGACCTGTTCGTCATTGCTTTCAATATCTTCAAAATCCAACCCTTCAGAGATTATAGTCTCTAAAGGATCTTCTTCTTTCCACATGGCAACAAACTGTTAAGCAGAAATATTTTTTTTTATTTTTTTTAATATATATACAAGAAGTACTAAATAAAATAAAAACAAGAACTTGAAAAGAACCTATCCCCGGCAACGGCGCCAAAAACTTGATAAGGAAAATTGCAAGTGTACGATTAAACTATCGCGTAATACAAAAGATCGAACCCAAGGGATAGGTGTTCTTATTAATATATAATTTAGTACTTGTGCAATAAAAATAAAATGATATGTTTGATGTTTGGTTTAGGACAAGATGAAAGCAAAAGCATAGAATAATAAAACAGAATATGATGAGAAGAATTTAAGCTCTTGGGTTGATTTACATAATTTATAAAACATGCTAGAAAACTCTTACTAAATTTCTGAACTTTAAATTCATATTCATGGTGCCATAGCCTAAATTTCTACATCCTAATAGCCTTAAGAAATGTAGAAATTTCTTACCTAATTACTAACTCCATAGCCTTGGTTATTAGTTAATTAGAAAAGAAGATGAAGAAAGAATCCGGGCCAACACAAAGTTACGTACATCCTTATAGCCTTATGAAATGCAAACATATAACCTTTTTTATTTCCTATTTCCCTTACTACTTACCCAATGGCCTTATGACATTAGTAGAAAGCAAGAAATCTTTTGCGCATAAAGATTAATGAAGAACAAAGAAATAAAACATGAATTGAAGATATTATTCAGAAATGTAAAAGAAAACTAGAACATGAATTATAAACTAAAACAACCCAAAAACTTAAAAGAGAAGTTAGCCAAGCATGGCTAAAGGAGACATTGAATTACCCTGGATAGGAGCTCAAATATGGCTTCCCACAAGTCCTAGGGACAATGCTCAAGAGGGAGAAAGAGGGAATACTTGTTGTATTCTAAGAAGGTGTGTTTTACAAGTGAAGAGAAGGGTCCTATCTATAGCAAAATTCTGGGCTCCAGCGCCTGAGCGCTGGCATTTCCAACGCCTGGGCGCTAGGATGCATTAAAAATCCACTTTCTGTCCGAGGTCCAGCGCTTGAGCGCTGGCTTTCCAACGCTTGGGCACTGGGAAAACATCTGACTCATTTCCTAGTCAGAGTCCCAGCGCTTGAGCGCTGGGATCCCAACGCTAGAGCGTTGGGACGCTGCTTCTTCATCTTCAAGCTTTTCTTCCTTCTTCATTCATGGTAGTGGGTTTTGATTGCCATAAAATGCCACTACTCAGCCTTGTTTAATTCTGAAACCTTTCCTCCACTAACATCAATTCCTTCAACCTTTTTCCCATGTGCTAAATTAGAGAGTGATTCTTCATATTCTTCTTTTCCACTTTGGTCCTCTCTTGGTTAGCACTTCAATTCAAGCCCTTTTATTCTCTCAATCTTCACTTTTAGCCCTCCACTCTTGAACTTTTACAATTTGGTCCCTGATTTCCTGTAACTTTACAAATCGGTCCCTGGACAAAAAATGATAACTAAACCAGCTTTTCCTAAAAATATAAAATTGCTATAAAAATTCCTAAAAATATAAAATAAAGATAGAAAAACAAATAAAATCTAATCTACATGCAAAATGCAAAATAAATATAAAATCTACATAAAAATAATACAAAACCTATATGTGACTCAAAAATAATAAAATAAAAAGACTAAAAACTACCTAAAAACATCATATAATATCCACTCATCAGATCCATTTCCCTAAAAGCAAAAGAAAGCATCAAAGAAGATTATGATGCAGATTCTGAAGAAGAAGACAATGGAAATGTGAATCTTCTAGTAAAGAATTTTGGAAAGTTTCTTAAGAGAAAAGGTGTGAAATTCAACAACAACAAATCTTTCCAAAAGAACAATGAGTCATCTTCCTCTCAAAAGATCACATGTTTCGAATGTGGCAAGCCTGGACACTTCAAGTCAGAATGTCCAAATCTTCAGAAGAAGAAACATGGTCTAAGAGAAAAATTCGAAAAGAAGGATCAACCCACACGAAGAGCATATTTGGCTTGGGATGATAATGAAGTAAGTTCATCATCAGACTCTGACAAAGAAGAAGCACAAGTTTCTTTGATGGCCTCACATGATTCAGATGTTGAAGATTCCCAGGTTAGTGACAATTCTATATCTTTTCATGATTTAAAGTTTACCATGGAAAATATGTTTAAATTATGTCAAGAATTTTCTAAGGTTAGCACTAGGCAAAATGATTTGATTTCATGCTTAGAAAGTAAGTGTAGAACTTTACAAGAAGAACTAGACATAGTAAAATCTAAGTTAGATATTACTCATAAATGCACTAAGTGTAGTTCTTTAGAAGAAAAGATAGATAATCTTCAACAAAGAGTTCATAACTTCAATAAAGGAAAACAGAAGTTAGATGATATTCTAAGTGTTCAAAGACATTCAAACAATAAGTCAGGTCCAGGATATACTTCTTACCCAAAGACTAAGGAAGTCAAGAAAACTGTGTTTGTAAAACCAAACATGATGGAAGGATCTTCTAAAAACATTAAGACCAAATCTTTTAGGGATATGAACAATAGGAAGAACAACCCTAATAGACCTCCTAAGAAGATTCATCCTACTCCTAGGCAAACATCTAGTTACAATCATTATTCTTGTACTTATTGTAACAAAATAGGACATACCCCTAGTAGATGTTACTACAAACATGTAGGAGTACCAAATAGGGAGTACATTTGGGTTAGAAAGGATGTTAACTTAGAAGGACCCAAAACTTGTTGGGTTCCTAATACCCATGTCTGAACTTTGTCATGTAGGTGTGTATGAAAGCAGCAAAGGATTTATGGTATATTGATAGTGGCTGCTCATCACACATGACAGGAGACAAAACCAAGTTTTCTTTTCTTATACCTTGGAAAAAGGTTTTGTCACATATGGTAACAATCAAAAGGGAAAGATACTCGGTATTGGAAGAATAGGCACACCCCCTCAAACAGTCATCGATAAAGTTCTTTACGTTGATGGTTTGATGATATATGTGTAGTAAAAGATGTGAAAACTAAAGAAATTAAGTTTTCTGGGTATAAAGTAAATAAAGTCTTCATGATCTCCTTGGATGAGATTCCACAAAACGTAAGATGCCTTTTGGCCAAGAACAATAGTGATTCATGGCTATGACATAGAAGACTTGCTCATATACACATAGATTATTTAAACAAACTAGTCAAGCATGATCTAGTTGTTGGGCTTCCAAAGATAAGATTCGAAAAAGACAAGCTTTGTGATGTATGTCAAAAGGGGAAGCAAACCAGAATGTCTTTCAAACCGAAGAACATAGTTTCGACTTCAAGGCCCCTTCAATTGCTACATATGGATTTGTTCGGACCTTCAAGAACAAAAAGCCTCGGAGGTAATTTCTATGCACTTGTTATTGTTGATGATTTCTCTAGATTTACATGGACGTTATTCTTGCCTCATAAGAATGAAGCCTTCAATGCATTCAAGAGATATGCAAGGCTAGTTCAAAATGAGAAGTCTTTAAAGATCTCTTCTATTAGAAGTGATCATGGTGGAGAATTTCAGAATCAACAATTTCAAGAACTATGTGATGAAAATGGAATATCGCATAATTTCTCTACTCCGAGAACACCACAACAAAATGGTGTTGTAGAAAGGAAGAACAGATTACTTGAAGAATTAGCAAGAACCATGCTAAGTGAATCAAGCCTTCCTAAATATTTCTGGGTTGATGCTGTAAGTACTGCTTGCTATGTTTCCAATAGAGTTCTTATTAGACCTATACTGAAGAAAACCCCCTATGAACTCTACAAAGGAAGGAAACCAAATCTCTCATCTACATGCTTTTGGATCAAAATGCTTTGTTTTGAATAATGGAAAGGAAAACCTTGGTAAGTTTGATGAAAAACCGGATGAAGGTATTTTTCTTGGTTATTCTCTAACAAGCAAAGCATATAGAGTCTTTAACAATAAAACTCTATCTGTGGAAGAATCCATACATGTCTCCTTTGATGAATCTAAATCTTCAATAGAAGATAAAGTCAATCTTGCAGATAATGAAGAAGACGATATCATTGTCGATGAAGATTCTCAAAAGGATAGAGATCAAAATCCAACACAAGAAGTGCACATTGAAGATAATACTTATCAACTTCCAAAAGAATGGAGAACCCAAAAGGATCATCCAGTTGATAATATTATTGGTGATATTTCTAGAGGCGTCTCTACAAGGCTACGCTTAAATGATTCAGTTTTGAATATGGCCTTTGTCTCTCAAATAGAACCATCAAAAGTAAATGATGCTCTGGAGGATGAGTATTGGATTGTAGCAATGCAGGAAGAACTAAACCAGTTTGAAAGGAATCAAGTTTGGGAACTTGTTGCAAAGCCTAGTAATAAGCATATTATTGGAACAAAGTGGGTATTTAGAAATAAGTTAGATGAAAATGGTATCATAGTTAGGAACAAAGCAAGATTGGTTGCTCAAGGTTATAATCAAGAAGAAGGCATAGATTTTGATGAAACCTATGCACCAGTAGCTAGGTTGGAAGCCATAAGACTTCTGTTGGCGTATGCTTGTTCTTTAAATTTTCCATTATATCAAATGGACGTCAAAAGTGCTTTCCTGAACGGATATATTCAAGAAGAAGTCTATGTGAAGCAACCCCCAGGATTTGAAGATCCAAAGTTCCCTTCACATGTCTTCAGATTAAAGAAGGCACTATATGGTCTTAAGCAAGCCCCTCGTGCATGGTATGATAGATTAAGCACATTCCTTTGTGATAAAGGATTTCAAAAGGGTTAGGCTGACACAACCTTGTTCATCAAAAGGACCAAAGGTAATAATTTATTAGTTCAAATTTATGTTGATGATATTATCTTTGGTGCAACTAATGAATCTCTCTGTAAGGATTTCTCTAACATGATGCAAGAAGAATTTGAGATGTCTATGATGGGACAGTTAAATTTCTTTCTTGGATTGCAAATCAAGCAATCACATGATGGAATATTCATCAATCAATCAAAGTTTTGCAAGGACTTATTAAAGAAATATGATTTTGATGATTGCAAAGCCATAGCCACACCAATGGGGTCTAATACATATTTAGATCAAGATGTATCCGGTGTTCCAGTAGACATTACTAAATATAGAGGCATGATCGGATCTCTTCTATACTTAACTGCAAGTAGACCTGATATTATGTTTAGTGTGTGTCTATGTGCTAGATATCAAGCATCTCCTAGGGAATCGCATTTGAGTTCCTTTAAACGGATTTTGAAATACTTGAGAGGAACTACAAATGTTGGTTTGTGGTATCCCTAAGGGAGTGTTTGTGATTTGATTGGATATTCTGATTCTGATTATGCTGGTTGTAAAACTGAAAGAAAAAGTACTAGTGGTACTTGTCACTTGTTAGGAAATGCCCTTGTCTCTTGGTCTTGCAAGAAACAAGCATGTGTTGCTCTAAGTACTGCTGAAGCATAATATATTGCTGCAGGAAGTTGTTGTGCACAAACTCTATGGCTCAAACAACAACTCAAAGATTATGGCTTAGAGCTGGGCTGCATCTCAATTAAATGTGACAACACAAGTGCCATAAATCTCACTAAAAATCCTATCATGCATTCTCG